>JAPDNY010000006.1:72736292-77536292 GCA_029375565.1 Gekko gecko | reverse complement strand
TTTCTTGGAGTTCAGCATGAGATTCTATATTATTTATATATGACTAGGAATAAGGCCCATTGTGGAAATAAATACAACGGGCTCTAGAAAGAGGCTCTGGGAGAGTGCCCCGGCTTTGGGCACTCAGTGACAATTTGCTGTGGCAATCTCAGCAGGGTATAATGACAGAGTCCACCATTTTCTCCAGAGGAACTGATCTTTGCTACCTGAAGAGCAGTAGTAATTTTGAGTGATCTCCAGCCCACCCCCAAGATTGGCAACAGTGGTTCCCCAGGAGGAAGTGGCTGGTTTGGAGGGTGGAGTCTATGGCATTGTACCTGTCTGAGGTCCCACCCCTCCTCAACACTCACCCTCTCCAGGTTCGACCCCTCAAATCTCCAGGAATTTCCCAACCTGGAGTTGACAACCCTATCACCCTCCCAGCCAACCCTACCTTTAGTTTTCCATCTCCTCCCCCCTCCCTCCTAGACAGCAGTTGTAATTTTGAGTGATCTCCAGCCCCCACCTGGAGATTGGCAACAATGGTTCCCCATCAGGGAATGGCTGGATTGGAGGGTGGAGTCTATGGCATCGTACCTGTCTGAGGTGCCACCCCTCCTCAAACCTCACCCTCTCCAGGCTCCATCCCTCAAATCTCCAGGAATTGCCCACCTGGAGTTGGCAACCTGATCAGGACTGGGCCCAATGAATTTTCTCCCAAAGGCCAACATAGGTGTGGAAAGGGCCTTTTACTGACAGAGGAGAAAGTACCGGTGCCAACTTTGATTAGAGAAATACCTGGAGATTTGGGGGGTGGATCCTGTGGAGGGCAGCATTTGGGGTGTGCGTGGAAGGACTCAGCAGGGTATAATGCCATAGAGTCTACCCTCCAAAGCAACCATTTTCTCCCGGGGAACTGATCTCTGTCATCTGGAGGTCAATTGTAACAGTGGGAGATCTCCAGGTCCCGCCTGGAGATTGGCAGCCCTAGAGGAAAGTCAGCCGCACAGCGGGGAGTTGAAGAAAATGGTTTGATGGTCACTGGCCCACCTCGTTAGCCAGCCAGCCATGCTGAAACTAAGCAGGAGAAACAGCCTTTTTCCATTTATTTTGACAGGAAAGTGGCCATTGGGGAGGGGGTTATGGGTGGGGGAGGGGAGGGGTTTATGCTGAAAGTCCTTTGTTTTTTTACTCACAGAACCAAGCTTGGCTGCCTACCAACAGCCAGCGAGGGGACAGTCCCTCACAGGAGTCAAGAGAACTGTCTTCCTCAGGAGAGAGAGCTGTCTGCCAGGGGGAGTGGGTGGGGAAGAGGAACAGACCCAGCACCTTGCCAATGGCATGCGAGTACTCTTGAGTGGCGGCTGATGGGCCAATGGCTGAGGGAGGGCATTTTACAGCCAATGGGAGCGCATGGAATCTTGCGAAACCAAAAGATAATTATTTATAAGGAGAGATGTATTCCCCCAAGCAGTTTTCGAGATTACTGAACACAGTGAACAAAGATGGAGAAGTTAATCTCCTCTCAGTCTAGATTTCCACCACCATTTCAAGACATTTAAATCCAGATAAGTATTTTAAAACAAATCCTGATATGGAGGTAAATAAATAAAAAAATGAGGGCATGTTATCCAAGGGCAAATTTTAGTCTTGCATGTACAACACATGTTACTGCATCCTTTAAAAGGACCACATCTAATAGCAGGTGTACCTTACACACTTGCTATTAGGATCTGGATAATTAATGTCTACTGAAAGTGGATAATTGTAACACCAAACTGTCAGTATTGAGAGAAAAAGTTAGAAGAAGCCACATTTATTAACTTCAAACAAATAAAGGTACAACTGTTATAAGATCTAAAATTCTTGTGTCATTCTAAAACTCCTTGCCACCACACCTCTTGTTTTTCTGTTCCTTATCCATAATTATTTCTAACATAATTCCTTCTAGACCTAAGTCATTACCCTGGGCTAAATGTAAATGTTGACAACAAATATCAAGTTGTTATGAATATAAGAGGCTGCCTTATATAGACAGAACTGGCAATATTTCTTCACAGTTTCATTAGAAAAGGGTCTTTTCCCACATCCATTATCTTTTTCTCTCTCTGCAGATTGGACCTTTAGCATAGGAATGTCTTGCCAATAATTCATTTAAAAATCCAATTTACCATAGTCACAATGCGAATACTTTATATGATTCCAGTGATGATTTGTTTGCAATTTAATATAAACAATATTTCACATAGTTTTAGGTGTCTGTACAGTGGCAGCATTCAGCATGGTGATTGGTTGGATAACCACTGTTGGCGCATGCTCACAATTCATTGGCTTGCATGGCTTAGGTATATCCCAGGTCATTATGGGCATGTCATGTCATGAATCACTTTACATCATGTATATATTCAAGGTACTGGCTATATAAAGCCCTTCATGGCCTTAATTCCTCATATCTGTGGAACCAGCTTCTCCTGCTGTGCTCCACCAGTTTCAATCATCTGAGCAGGGCCTACTACAGGTACCACCCCAAAAATGGGCAAAATCTGCAACTAACCATACGTATGAATTCTCTGTTGCAGCCCTAGCCTTATGGAATGGCCTGCCTGAGAAGGAAGGCTCACACTCTACTGGCTTTTTACAAACTATGCAAGGCTGAATTCTTCAGCAGGGACTTTTGACATAGTTCATAGGGCTGTATTATAACAAATGGTTCAGAAAGATGCTTTGGTAAAGGAATAGGGACTGTGGACTAGGGATGGGCACAAACCAGCTCATGAACTAAAATTTGTGAAGAATTTTGGCCAGTTCATGAACTGAAGTTCATGGCCAGTCAACCAGCACGAACTTCCCATGAACTTTCAAATGCTTCCTGGCAGTTTGTGAATGGCTACGTTTCCAGACTGTCTCCACTCAATCAAAATGTTTACCAGACTTCAAAGCAAGGAGGGGGGATTCTCCAGCCTTGGAAACATCAATATGGGCCTTCCAAAGCTTAACAGGCACCGTTAAGATCTTTCTGTCTTTCGGAATCTGCATTTAGAGACTTGGGAAGACTGCAAATGTAGGGTTAGTATGCTTGCCTTGCTTCCATTGTCTGACTAGGGGACATCTGCCCAGGTGAACTTTCCATGCCTTGTTCCTGAGCCATTCCATAGACTTTTGTAACTGCAGCTGTCTTTTCCAGAAAGAACACTTGGGAGACCTTTTGGGGGGGTCCCAGAAATGTAATCTGTCACTAACTTGAAGAGATTGTAGAGTAGTGGGCTGCAGGGTGAGGTTCCCTGTGCATTAAGTGTGTGTAGCTTGAAAGGGGTCCATTCTATACATTATCGAACTTGTGCCTCACATTTCCCCAAAAACACCTTCTAGGGCATCTGGGGGGGAGCATAACTTAGACCTCCTAAGTCCAATCTGCACATAACTTGGAAGGCATGTAGAGGAGCATCTGGCAGAGGTCTCCTGTGAGTTTGAGTTTGATGCCTC
This sequence comes from Gekko gecko, assembly GCA_029375565.1. Lineage (NCBI taxonomy): Eukaryota > Metazoa > Chordata > Lepidosauria > Squamata > Gekkonidae > Gekko > Gekko gecko. The sequence goes on along the minus strand of JAPDNY010000006.1, from coordinate 77,532,830 downwards.
TAGCTTGCATGGGGTCTGTTCTATATACTCCCGAACCTCCTGAACCTGCAGCTGCAGCTGTTTCCTGGGGGACCTTCTTGGGGGGCATAACTTGGACCCTGCAAATTCAATCCTCACCAAACTTGGAGGGTGGATAAAGGAGAGTCAGCTAGAGATCCCCTGCAAGTTTGGTGTCTCTAGCATGCTGGGGGGGGGTTCTACCATATCATGAACCCTATGAACCAAACCAGTTTGTTTGGTGCCTAAAAGTTTGTGACAGTTTTTGGCTCACAAACTGGGCATGCCACAAACCACAAACCAAAATGATCTGTATTTTCCTGGTTCATGCCCATCCCTACTGTGGACTATACCACTGTATACAGCATATTCTATCTGTTTCTGTGGTATGACCTTATTATGTAATTTCTGCTCTATTTAATGTGCCATGTTAATACTTATGCCTTGTTTCAGATCTCTTTCAGGTTTCTGTTTGGTTTCAGATTTCTTCAGTCCAAGTCCTATTGCACTGATCATCGGATGTCCTGTTCCGTTAACTGTATTGACTTACACTGTGACATCTGCCTTGAGTCTTAGTGAGAAAGATGGACTGCAAATAACATAAATAATATATATATTTTTAAAAAGTTGACACCACTGGTCATTCAGTAACACTCATCATGTTGTTGCTTGCTCAGGACTTCCAGGATTGGACTATGGTTCCCAGATGACAATGTGAAAATGCATAGCCCAGGCAAGCCCAATCTCATCAGACCTCAGAAGCTAAGCAGGGTCAACTCTGGCAAGTACTTGGATGGGAGACCTCCTTGGAATACCAGAGCTGGGAGGCAGGGGCAGACTTCATTCAGCCGCCTCTCTGAATATCCTCCATGCCCCTGGTAGGGGTCAGTCACCAGAATTCACCATGATGTCCAGGTGCACGCGCGCACACCCACCCACACACATGCACATAAAAATATAAAAAAATACCACCACCCTGAAAATACCCCAGCAGGACTGAGGGAAGTACATTGCAAGTTTTCCCCCCTGCTGTTGAACAAATGCCAGGTGAGGGAAGGCAGTGCAAAAACACACATTTGAAAAAAAATATTTGCAATACAATTTAGAACATGGGGGGGGACACCCGTTTTTAGAATTAGAGGTCCTTCTTACAATTTGTGGTTTGTACAAAGGAGTGTTCATGTGTTCATCCATCTTGTTTCTGCTTGCAATGTGTTCTACCACTGAGCCATAGCCACACCTGGAATTGCTATTAAGCTTCCTTCCTCTTTCAGACAAATTTAGTTTATAAATCTTGTTTCCTTTGGAAAGATTTTTTACATTACAAAGACACTCATGTATCTTCCTGACAGGCACTGGGTTCAATCCAAACCATTGAGTTCAATCCAAATGACAGCAATGTACTTGATCTTATATTTAAACCAAATGGCTTTGGTTGGAAGTGTGACAACAGTCTAAAATATCATTGGGGGGCTTGGAAAATGGCATAATATACAGTAGCTATATATGGGGGGGGTTATATCTAAAAACCAACATATTTTTTGTATCTGTGTTACAGAATAAAGTTCACAGTGAATGGCAGACATAAGAAATGTTTATCTCTGAGCCTATATGCTGTAATAAATTCTCTTGTGGGTCCTCTCGTCACTCATCACCTAACAGCTCTGTGGAACCAACTGACCCTGATAGGCTAGTACCATGCCCTCTCTTTACACATGATTGCAAGGCGGAATGACAGTCATTAAATGCTCCAACAGCACACCCTGTAGGTTTCTAATAAAAAATGGATGCATGTGGAGAAACAGTTTTCACATTTTTTGCCTTCTGTTTTCTTTGAATTGTCTGTTGCAGGCAGGAGCTGCCATCTTGATGGTTAATTTCTTGTTGCACAGGTATCCCTTTTCCCTCCATTGACCCTCTGCATCTTTTGGGAAGGAAAAGGAAAAGAAGCTAGCAAGGAACTGATAGATTGGCTCTTTGCCTTATTTTAATCTGGGATTGCTTTGAAAGCTCATGTTAGAGTGTTTGCTGAGCCCTAACATGACAATTAAACAAAGGGATAAATGCATGATCAATATGTATCAGCTCTGAAGCTTCATAATTTAATTACCTTGAATATCTAGATGCTTTATATTTTAAGTTTTATTCCTGAGGTTTATCCTGTCCGCCTGCCAGTGTAAGGGAAAACATTATGATGATAAAAATCAGTTAGTTCATTTAATCAAGTTCTTTGCTCATTCCACCATTAATATGCAAGGATCTATAACATGTATCTTTTATGTCCTCTGTAATTTACATTAATATGATAGAAGACCAATCTTTATTGCATTTCACTTAGTATTTTCCTTCCAGATTCTGTTAATCACCAAATTATTATTTAATGTTTATGGTTGTTGTAGATTCAAATCAGGACTGAAACCTACAATTGTGATATTTCATATATATAGGCCATATGAAAAATAATGGAATTAAAAATTTTAATAATTTAATAAATAGGGTTATGATGACTCAAAGGAACTGAAAGTCTAAACTTCAAGGACTAAGTGGCAGCAGTGAGATAATAGCTATCAAAAGAGATTTTTTAAAAAATAGAGCATGAGAAGTTCCACTACTTTCAGGAATTCTGTCCAAAAGTACAGACCCAAATCCACTGTTCCCATCAAACTAAGTGGGACTGAACACAAGACCACATTCAGGTACTTTCTTGCTACCATATTCTAGCATTGTAGGAGGTCACTGGAATGTTTTTGCAGATTCTTCAAGCAACATCGAGTAGCCTTCAGCAAATTCTCTGGAGAGGTAGCATAGAATTTTACTAAAGAAATAAACTTTATATTACTAAATTAAAATAATGCACACTGCCTCTTGCAAAACTAATTAGAGCATCTTTTTAATTTCTTGTTTTTAGGTGTATATCTAAGATTAATGTTATCTCAAAAATTATAGTGTGAATTTAACAGAGATGTTACATTAATATTCCTAAGAAATGCTCTTTCCCTACTGATCATTTAATTGGAAATTCCAAGAACTGAATCTGGGACCTTCATTATGCACGCTTCATCAGACGTCATCACTGAACTACAGGCTCTCCTCTAGGGATGGGCACTAACTGGTTCACAAACTAAAGTTCATACTAAATTTTGGCTGGTTCATGGTTTGCAAAGCAAAGTTCATGGCAGGATAACTGACACAAAACTTTCAATCAGTTTGCATGGTTTGTGAATGGATACATTTCCAGACAGACTGTCTCCACTCAATTAAAATGTTTACGAAATTTCAAAGCAACAACAGGGATGGAATTCTCCAGCCTTGGAAACATTAATATGGGCCCTCTAAAGCTTAACAGGCACTGCTGGCTGCCAATAACAGAGTTCCCTCTCTGCTCTATAGGATCAGAATGCTATATATACCCTCCTCTCCACAGTCTCTCCTTTGTTGGCTTTTGGCAGTTAGACAAAGATGCAGGGAACTTGTTAAAAACAGAGCACATGCATTTATTCCTGATTGTGAACATCTTTCCCCTGCTGGGGTTTGGATGTTAGGTGTTCTCAGGGCTTAGCTACTGGGTGCCTTGGCTGAGTGAGCACCCACATTTTATACCCTCTTGATTGTGAACATCTCTCCCTGCTGGGGTTTGGGTGCTAGGTGAACCCAAAGCTCTGAGTCACCCTATCTTTCTGCTCATGGTGAGGGATTTGGCTTAGCTACTGAGTGCTTGAGTGTGAACATCTCCTGGGTGTGGTTTGTTTGGTACCTAATAGTTCATGATGGTTCATGATTTGCAAACTGGACACACCATGAACCATGAACTGAACCACATTTCCACAGTTGATGCACATCCCTCCCCTGTAAATATTGGTATTAACCCTTCCTATGGTTCACCATCATAAGCTTAAACACTAAGTTTCCTACAGGTCCTAGAATATATGACACAGCTTTCTGTCTTGAAGATCTGGGCACTGTAGCAGCTAAAGTTAGCAATTAAGATTAGCAGTGACAAAGTCCTATTAAAACTAACTCAACAAGTCAATGACAGCTTACTTAAGATCTATTGGAGGACTTCATCATAACTAGCATATATTAATTTAATAATTATGCCAACTACATCCCCTTTTGCACAATCCCCATCATGGGCTGGGTCCAGACCAGTGACTCCAAGTGAAATGAACAGAACTTACTCTTAAACTACATTCTCATTTTCACGTCAGAGAGATTAGCTAGAGAGTACTGAAGAATGCAACCTGAAACAGCAACCTCAGTGACATGCATTACCTTACCAAGGTTTATGTTAGAAGCTTATACTTTTCCAGGGTATTATTCCAAGGAGTAGCTGTGCTAATAGATTGTATTAAAACCAGAATTTTTGGTCTAGAGCTCCCTTTTCTGAGATGCATTTTTACACAATGGGCCTAAAAGATGAAAGAAAGCACAAGTGTGTCAGCATTCACTGCAAAATACAAATGCATTTGTGAAATTAAACAAAGAGGAGGAGGAGGAAGACAAGAAGGAGGAAGACTGATTTATCTCCCTCTTTCTTTAACCTTTCTCTGCCACCCACCTCCTAGTGTGCTTTTACCTGGACATTGCAAAAATACCACATACACAATGGCAGTAGAAAAGCTAGTATTCTTCCCTCTACTGCAAATGAGAATTTCTTTTCTTAGACATCACTTTCTACCCCTCTAGATTAGAGTTAAAGCACTGAACATGGAACATGACCACCTCACTCTCACCCCTGCTCAAGCACAAGTCCTACGTATACTTGACTCATAATAGTCCTGTTATTGCTAGGGCAATCAAGGCCATGTGGATGACCTTCATGGAGAAAATGTTCTGTACTTTTGCTAGGGGACTGTTGTGGTTTTGATACATCTGCTCCTCCTAATTTGGCTTGCTTTGCTAACAGAGCTCCCAGCGATCATCTAAACCTCATTTGGAGCACCTGTGAACAATTTGTTATATTAATATAACAGCAGGGGAGGACTACAGTAACTAATAAATAGGTTGTTGAGCAACTTTGCCTGCCAAAGCTGCTTTATGCAGGAAGTGAGATGTCCCTTCCATCCCCAAACCCAGACTCACTCGGGAGCTGCTCAGAGTAGTCTTGTAGAGCAACCTGTCAACGCTCACATCTGGCATCAGATAAGCATGTAAATTAATTGTCCTTTCCAAACTGGATTTGTATTCAGTACATCCGAAAAACTTCAGCATGATCTGAAACAGTTTGTTCTTGGTTAAAATAGAATGAATGTGCTTCTGTTAGAGATGGCTTTGAAAGGCACTTGGTAATGATTTGTACCAGCTGGGCCTCTCATTATTCAAACTAGATTTGTATAAATCGGCACATGAAAATAAAGCAATTGGTCAATGCCTTTTATTGTCGTCGTACATGCAGCAGTTTTAGCTAATATTAGAGCTCTCTACCTTTTCACATTTTCAGAAAATATGGATTTCTTTTATAGAAAAAACATGCTGAAGGTTATTTTGATGCATCACACTTCAATTAAGTTGTATTTTTTTCAGTCACATTCTACAAATGTCGATGGAAATCAGAGGTCAATTAGATAAAAGCAGCACTTAGCTGATCAGAGTGGTTGTGGAACATAATTTCATGCAGGTGCTACAAAGCAGACTGTATGGAAGACATGCATTCTCACATATTCAGTAAGCACCTACATTATTACTCATGCATTTGTAGCATATAAAATATGCTTAGACATGCTGCAGACAATGACAAAGCTCCTGTGTATGGGTTGCACTAATTTCAACAAAATTCAACAAATAAACATGTAGGACTTCAATTAAATCATATAATCCAACGAACATAACCAGAATTAATATTTGGCAACAGTACTCTCTAAAGCTCTCAAGTTACCATAGCAGAATTGTGATTTTTTTGTCAGTTCATAGTTCAGAGACTCCATCTTCCCAGTATTAACAGTTCTTCATACCACAATTGTGGTTAACAGCCTTTTTGTAAATGACAACTGCTTTGGAAATCTTTACCATTCCATGTTGAAAATAAACAGTATGGTCCTAACCCATCCCCTCATTCTGTACACATGGAAGCAGATCAGTCATACTCACTGTTTTTTATTCTTCCTTGAACAGTAGAAAACTCTGAACAACCTTTACTGGGTCAGTTTAATAATTTTCAATATATTGTGGATTGCAGTTTTGTACCCATTTTCTGCCTAGGGTTGCCAAGTCCAAATCCAGAAATATCTGAGAACTTCGGGGGTGGAGCCAGGAGACTTTGGGGGTGGAGCCAGGAGACTTTTGTGATGTCACTTCCTGTGATGTCATTTCCAGGTCAAATGGCAAGTGATGTCACTTCCCCTTCCAATGGTGTCACTTCCAGTACACTGCACGAAAACTTCACCTTCCTGTGATGTCACTTTCCAGGCACTCCCCCATACCCACCTCCCCCTCTGAAGTAACCTTCTTTCAAAAAATAAAAATTAAATTCAGTGTCATATATCAATTCCCACCCCACCTTTTCCCCTATGTTACATTACCAATAGGCTTTTAGGCCTCCTTCCAGGGCAAAAATAACAAAAAGCTTTAAGAAACATAAAATGCTTTAAACATTTAACAATCAGAAGGAAAAACAAGCAAACAGCACATGTCAAAAGTGAAGCCCTTTTCACTTTTTTCAGTAGCAAAGATAAGCACACACTGAAACATTACACTGAAATCAATAGGATTCAATGTGCTTAATTCTGACCAAATGAGACTATATGTATTATAATGAAAACAAAAAGTATGTGTGCTAGGTCCTAGAAAAAGATCACCAGACAACATTCCTTCACACTATGCAAAATACACAACAGAATGGTCTAAGAACTGAAGGCTGAATACTCTGCCAAAATCCTCTACCTAAAACCCTGGAGAATCACTGCCAGTCAGAGTAGACAATGCTGACATTGATGGACTGATGGTAGAGAGACCATGCTTTGTGTGCATTGTGTGTGTGAGCTGAAGAGAAGCCCTTGATGGATGAGGCCAATAGCCCATCCAGTCCAACACTCTGTCACACAGTGGCCAGAAACACCAGGGGCCATCAGGAGGTCCAGCAGTGGGGCCGGGACACTAGAAGCTCTCCCACTGCTGCACCACCACCACCCCCGAGCACCAAGAATACAGAGCATCACTTGCCCCAGCCTGAAAGTTCCTCTCTATACCTTCTGGTTAATAGCCACTGATAGATCTCTGCTCCATATGTTTATCCATAAAACCTGGAATTGGCTCGGGTATTTCTGGAATGTGTGTAGCTATCACCAGATCAGCTCCATCTCAGCTTCTTTGTTTCCTTACAAATTCATGAGGTTGATGTGAGCCACCTCCTCCATTGTCAATTATAAATCTTGCCCTTGTCCCTCTACCAGTTCCAGTGTCCAGTTCTGCTGCCTTCCTTACCTCCATGTTCCCTTTCCGTGTCACACTCTCCCAGATTTCTTTGCACACTATTGCCTACTCTGTTGACCACTGACCCAGAGAACCCCTTCCATAGTCTCTGTGAAATATCCCAACCTGTAGTCTAGCTTGGGGGTCTCCAACCTTTTTGAGTCTGTGGCATCTTTGTAATTCTGACACAGTATGCTGGATGCAGACACAAAATGTCTGCTGCAGGAGCCAGCCAGGAATAGATGGCCACAGCATACCTTCAGTCCTATAGTAACAATCCTGTAAGGTGGGGGCCAGATTCTTCCAACTCCTGCTACACCCTGGGGCTGTCATTCCACTCCATAGTCTCTCATCCCAGTCCCAGAACATTACTGCTGCACCCTGGGGTTGTCATTCCACTCTGTGGTCTCTCATTCCATTCCCAGAGTAGTGCATTTGGGCCCAGAGACCCTAATGGAAAATCCATTCTGCATTTTTATTGCAACTCTGCTTGTACTGTAATGTATTTTAATGGAGGCCATACAAGGCAATAGGCATTCCTGGCTCCCATTATTTCCAACGGGCCTTCAAGTGTTTCCCATTGTTTCCAATGGGCAATCCTGTCCTTCCTTTCAGTACATCTCCAGAGAAACTCACTAGCTCAGTTTTCTGTCGTGAGCAGTCAGAAAGGGGGGGGGGTCCTTTCTTTTTAAAAATAAAAGTTAAGTAGAAACAATGAGTGGAAAAGCTGGAGAAATCCAAAAAGGACTGGGGGGGGGGAGTCAGGAGAGACGAAGGCGAGGGGAGGGGAAAATGGAAGCCACATTCAACAATTTGTACTGCAAATAGTAAGAAGCCTGATTATTGTTTTTAATTCAATTTTTTCTACTCCTTTCTCTTTCTCTCTCTGTCCACAAACACACTCCACCTTCCTTTCTTCTTTGGCGTTCAAAATAAAAGGGAAGGGGGACCGGCCATAGGAAGAGCTGTTCTCCATCTCCATTTCCACATTTACAACACAAAAGAAGAAGCAAGGCTTTTGGGTAGAGGACTCTGACCCCCCCCACACACACACACACTATAGGGAAGCTACTGCTTGACTCCTAAGACATAAAAAAGAGGGATTTCTCACCACCACTCAAGCAGGATATCGGAGAGGCTGCAGAAGGAAAGAGCTGCAATGCCAGAGGCAAGAAGGAGGGAAATTTCACTGTACCTGAGTGGAGCAGAGCTTCTGAGGAGGGAGGGGCTGCTCGAAAATCAGCCAGAACTGTGCTCCAGGCGGAGCACACTAGAGGGAACACGCTCTAGCCCTCATCTCTATGGTTTTTATAACCATAGACTTGGAGGACTTAAGTGCTAGAGCGGCAATTTCCGGCCGCCATTTTTTCCCCCGGGCTGGAATTTTTAAAAAGCGGGTAAGGGGCTTTCAAATCGGGGGTTTCCCCCGCCCTCAGCGGGGGCTTGGCAAGCCTATTTCTGCCATAGTTACTGGTAGGAATATGCATTCAGATACAAAGCGATTAAAGCCCAAACATAATAGCCCAGCTATCAAAGACACCTGGAAAGAGTCCCAAGCACAGTTGAGTTTTTGCACAGTCAGATCCAATAACTGAGAACGGATCACTCATGATGATTGGCTGGCCAATCTCCAAAATTTTGCTTAACACATTCTCAGGTAGCCATCCGGTCACTGAATTCACGAGAATAAGAACATAAGATAAGCCAATGTTGGATCCGGCCAATGGCCCATCCAGTCCAACACTCTGTCACACAGTGGCCAAAAAAAACAGATGCCATCAGGAGGTCCACCAGTGGGGCCAGGAAACTAGAAGCCCTCCCACTGTTGCCCCCCCAAGCACCAAGAATACAGAGCATCACTTGCCCCAGACTGAGAGTTCCTATCTAAACCTTGTGGCTAATAGCCACTGATGGACCTCTGCTTCATATGTTTATCCAATTCCCTCTTGAAGCTGTCCATGCTTGTAGCTGCCACTACCTCCTGTGGCAGTGAATTCCATGTGTTAATCAGTCTTTGAATGAAGAAATACTTCCTTTTATCCATTCTAACTTAACTGCCCCGCAATTTCATGGAGTGCCCATGAGTTCTTGTATTGTGAGAAAGGGAGAAAAGGACTTGTTTCTCTACCTGCTCTATCCCATGCATAATCTTGTAAACCTCAATCACGTCACCCCTCAGCCGTCATTTCTCCAAGCTAAAGAGCCCCAAGCGCTTTAACCTTTCTTCATAGGGAAAGTGTTCCAACCCTTTTATCATTCTAGTTGCCCTTTTCTGCACTTTTTCCAATGCTATAATATACTTTCTGAGGTGTGGTGACCAGAATTGCACACAGTATTCCAAATGAAGTGGCACCATTGATTTATAAAGGGGCATTATAATACTGGCTGATTTGTTCTCAATTCCCTTCCTAATAATACCCAGCATAGCATTGGCCTTTTTTATTGCAGTCGCTCACTGTCTCGACATTTTCAGTGAGTTATCTACTATGACTCCAAGATCTCTCTCTTGGTCAGTCTCTTCCAGTTCGGACCCCATCAACATGTATTTATAGTTATGATTTTTGGCCCCAATGTGCATCACTTTGCACTTGGCCACACTGAACCCCATTGGCCACATTGACACCCACTTGCCCATCATTGACAGATACCTTTGGAGTGCCTCACAATCCTTTCTAGTTTTCACCACCCTGAACAATTTTTTGCCATCCGCAAATTTAGCCACTTCACTGCTTACTCCCAACTCCAAATCATTAATGAACAGTCTAAAAACATCGGACCTGGTACTGAGCCCTGCAGTACCCCACTGCTTACCACCCTCCACTGTGAAAATTGCCTATTTATATTCACTCTCTGTTTCCTATTAATTAGCCAGTTTTTGATCCACAAGAGGACTTGTCCTTTTATCCCATGACTATTGAGCTTATTTAGGAGCCTTTCATGAGGAACTTTCTCAAAAGCTTTCTGAAAGACAACATCTATTGGGTCCCCCTTGTCCACATGTTTGTTCACTCCCTCAAAAACACTAACAGGTTAGTGAGACAAGATCTTCCCATACAGAACCCATACTGAGTCTTCCTCAATAGTTTTTGTTCATCAGCATGCCTACTAATTCTTTTCTTAATAACAGTTTCCACCAAATTACCCGGTATTGACGTCAGACTGATTGGCCTGTAATTTTCCAGATCCCCTCTGGAACCCTTTTTAAAGGTGAAGGTGACATTAGCTACCCTCCAGTCCTCAGGAATGGAGGCAGATTTTAATGAAAGATTACATATTTTTGTCAGGAGATCCACAAGATCACATTTGAGTTCTTTCAGAACTCGTGGATGTATGCCATCCAGACTTGGTGATTTATCAGTTTTTAAGTTGTCTATCAATCATAGGACCTCCTCTCTGGTCACCTCAATCTGGCTCAGGTCTTTCAACACCGCTCCTGAAATCAGCGGTTCTGGAGTGGGCAAGTACTTCTCATCTTTCACAGTGAAGACAGAGGCATTCAGCTTCTCAGCCATTTCCCTATCATCCTTCAGTACTCTTTTTACCCTTTGGTCATCCAAGGGCCCCACTGCCTCCCTGGCTGGTTTCCTGCTTCTAATGTATTTGAAGAAAGTTTTACTGTGGGTATTTATATTTTTTTGCAATATGTTCCTCATATTCCCTTTTTGCCTGCCTGATCACAGACTTGCATTTTATTTGCCATAGCCTGTGTTCCTTTTTATCAACCTCACTGAGATTAGCTTTCCACCGCTTAAAGGAATCCTTCTTGCCTTTTACAGCTTCCATTACTTTGTTTCTTAACCATGCAGGCCTTTTTCTGTACCTATTTGTGCCTTTCCTAATCTGTGGTATATATTTTTTCTGAGCTTCTACGATTGTAGTTTTAAATAGTCTTCAAGCTTCCCCAATGGTTTTGACCTTTTTACTTTTCAGTTTCCTCTTCACATGTCCCCTCATTTCAGAGCAGTTACCCCTTTTAAAGTTAAAAGTGGTTGTGTCGGTCATTGAGGCAACTCCATATTTGTACAAATGTTGAACTCAATAACATTATGGTCACTGTTCCCAAGCCGTGCAATCACATACAGGAAAAAACAAAGATTAAAAAATTATTCCCAACTACAAAAACAAATAAAAGAAGAAGAAAAAATAAAACAAGATTTGACAAGTGAACAGAGGAAGATTAAACTTAAATCATTGCAACATCAAATGAATTGTCTCTTAACTCAAGAAATAGCGAAGAAAATAATGTATGCCAAACAAAACTACTTTGAAAATGCAAACAAACCGACTAGATGGTTAGCATATAAAATACGCAAAGAAAGGGAAAGAAGAGATAGAAAAATACTTAAAAATGGAAAAGGAGAAGAAAAAAATAAACCAGACGATTTAAAAATAATTGTGGAACAATTTTATTTATAAAAAAACAAGCATCCCAAGAACAAATTAGAGGATGTTCAGAGAAATATAAACCCAATATCTTTACAGAGGACCAGAGAGAACTATTAAACCAACCAATATCCCTTGCTGAATTGATAGGAGCCTTCAAAAAGCAAAAAAAGGGGCAAAACTCCAGGCCCTGATAGACTACCAGCAGAATTTTATCACGTTTTCAAAGAGTAATTGATATTTCCTTTAAAAGAGGTGTGTCAGAATATAATGACTGATCAGAAAATACCAGATTCCTGGAAGGAGGCCATGATATCTCTCATACATAAACAAGGTTTAGATGAAAAAGAAACTAAAAACTATAGACCTATTTCTCTTTTAAACATTGATTACAAAATATATGCCTCCATTTTAGCATCAAGAATGAAAAAAGTGTTAGTGCAAATGATACCTAAAGATCAAGCAGGTTTTCTTCCTAAGAGACAACTTAGAAACAATGTAAGGACAATTTTAGATGTTTTAGAATATTATGAAGCCCACCTAGACAAACAAATGGCATTAATCTTCTTAGATGTTGAAAAGGCCTTTGACAATGTTAACTAGAAATTTATGCTTGAACTATTAACATACTCACAAGCCGGTACAGAGTTCTCCAAAATGATTGTAGCAATTTATACTAAACAATATGCTAAGATTTCACTTAATGTAGACTTATCACAAAACACTGAAATACAAAAAGGGACACAACAAGGCTGTCCACTGTCACCTTTATTATTTACTTTTGTTCTTGAAGTTATAAACAATATAATCAGAGCAAATGAGCATATTAGAGGTCTTAAGATAAGAGGTGAAGAATTTAAACTGTTATTGATGTTAATAATAATATTAATAATTGTTGATGCCTGCTGCTTTCATCCCAGAAACTTTGTTCTCCATCTCCCCTCATATAACACAGCTCGTAGGTTTATCACACACCAAGAGTGATGAGAATTCTGAACCCAGAGAAGGCTAGCCCTCCAACTTGAGAGAGTGCCATTTTTAAGGCAATGGAGGACCCTGTCAGCACTCTCTGCAAGTGGGTCCCATGCTGAAGATGGTTGATTAGTAACAAATAGAAGGTGGATACAGATTCCTGTTTACCAAACCTCATTATAATACAGTGTATAGCTATGAAACAATCCAAGTAGTTATTGAACAGCAGGAATGAAGCTCTGAAGGTGTCATATACATGGGTCTGACAACTCTTTTGGCCCACTAAATTTTCTGTTCCTTTGAAAACTGTATTAACATACAGCAGAAACACAGGCAGAGCTCTCCCCTATCACTGCATACACAAGATAGGTATAATGCTGGTCACATAACTGTATATTAAGCAGCTTGCAGTGGCACACAAATCAGCCCACAAAGGTAAGGGGTTTGCCTCCCTGCCCTTTATACCTGATCCAGCTTTATGCCAGTAACTTCCCAGCCAATTGCCTCTTGGCATGGATGGATGCACATCAGGCTGGGTTAGCAACATCTATCTCATCAATCATTGATGCCCAGATCTCCCGCCTAAACCTGCTGTCCAATGAGCTTCTTCTCCCCAGCTGGCAACCTGACAACCCATCACCTTCCCCTGACTCACAGTGGGCATGGAAGGGTTAGAAACATTGGCTGCAAATGTGCACAATTTAAAGATTTATATGTTGTCCTCCCTTACCCCTATGAATCATTGTTAGTCCCATGTTAATGAGTAACTGTACATCGCTCAGAGCCAGCAGCTCTGCAGGATTGAGTGATTAATAAAATCAAAAGATATATATCTGTCATACCGATCACTGATGCCGATTTCCTGCTTGAAGCCTGTATCCAATGAGGTACTTGTTTCCAGGTGGCAGATGTAGCCATCTCATGTATCCCAGTAGAATCCAGGCATTCCAATGGGGTCACTATTGCATTGTGTTGTGTTATAGCGCTATAACGGTATAGCGCTCTAAAACAAATGTTAAAAAAAAAAAGAAAGGACGAAGATTGCCCGCATGGGCAAAAAAGGGTGGGAAAACAAAGTGGCGCAGTCTGAAATGCCAAACCACTTCAGAGACAGCTCTTTACCAGTAGGGGAAAGGCTGTGTGAAATGGCAGCCCTGTAACAGTTTACTCCAAGAGGGTACAATAACAGCTTAAAAATGGCTTAAAAAGGATAATGTGGATAGTGATGTTCCCCAGTAATAATATACAGCAAATGGCACAAGCATTCTCATATGGTTTGAGCTTCAGATTTGAAGCATGGCACTTTTCCAATTACTATAACTCCCTCCCAGGGCTTGTGTGTGTATGTGTGATGGTAGGAGGAAGAAGAGATTGGATTTATACCCCCCCTTCACTACCCAAAGGATCTCAGAGTGGTTTACAATCCCTTTCCCTCCCCCTCCCCACAACAGACACTCCTGTGAGGTAGGTGGGGCTGACAGAGCTCTCTCAAGAACTGCCCTTAAGAGAACAACTCTGAAAGTGCTTATGACTGACCCAAGGTCACACCAGCAGCAGCATGTGGAACACTGGGGAATCAAACTCAGTTCTCCCAGATTAGAGTCTGCACTCTTAACTACTACACCAAACTGGTCCTCACCAGTATTGAATATCAACCCCTTTTTTCAACAATCTCCCATATCCTGATCTTTTTATGACAGCCTGCCCCACTCATACAGAGAATGACAGAGTGGACCCTCAGGAATAGCCTAGTGGGGATCTGCAGAAAGATGGGAGGATTTATAGAGACTGGCACAACTTATATATGAGTAGCAGTGCCTTTTTTTCCCTGTAGTGGTTCCCACACTGTAGGATTCACATATTAGGGAAACTGTGTGGCCATTGGGCCAATAATTATCTTTTAGGGAGTTGTGTTGGAACCCTCTGCTGATGCCACTGTGTGGGCCTGTAATCTTACAAGACAAAAGAACAAAGTTTGAGTCCAGTGGTACCTTTAAAACCAACAAAGTTTAGCTCCGGGTATAAGCTTTTGTGTGCATGGACACTTCTTCAGATAGGACAAATGACATCATGAGTGTTTGCCTAATGGTAGTAATGGCTGGAGTGCCTACATTTCCTGGATAAACAGGGAGAAAGACATGGGTTGTCTGGCAATGCTCCCTCTAAGCTGTGGAGTCTTGTGAGCAAAAATTCTACTTTGTGAGCTACTGACATTAAAGTTGTGAGTGAGCGATTTGGCTACTGCGTAAATTAGTTTGCTCTTGTAGTTTGAATGGGAACTTTTTACCCCATTTTATTACACTCTGGAGCCATCCTTCCTGAGCTAAGCAAAAGTCTGTGAGCTAGAGGCTAAAAACCTGTGTGCTAGCTCACACTAGCTCAGCTTAGAGGGAACACTGATGTCTGGTAGGGATGGGCATGAACTGGCTCACAAAGTAAAGTTTGTCATTAATTTTGGCCAGTTCTTGGTTTGCAAAGCAATGTTTGTGGAAGGGTGCCCAGCACGTACATTCCACAAACTTTGGTGCTGTTCATAGCAGTTCATGATGGTTTGAGAATGGATACATTTCCATACTGACTGCCTCTGCTCAATTAAACTCCAAGGCAATAGGGGGACAGAATTCTCCAGCTTGGAACCACCAATAGGAGCCCTCCAAATCTTAACTGGCACTGTTGGCTGCCAGTAATAAGAGTTCCCATTCTGCTTTATGGAATCAGAAAGCTCAGTTCCACACCCTTTAGTCTGTTGGCTGGTTACATTTAAACAAAGAAGTGGGGAACTTGTCAAAAGCCGATTAGCAAAACGTGTTAATTTATTCCCTCCCGATCGTGAATTCCTCTTCCCTGATGGGGTTTGGGTGTTACATGCACTCAGGGTTCTGAGCCATCCTGTCTCAGAGGGGCTTAGCTACTGGGTGCCTTAGTTGAGTGAGGACCCACGTTTTATACCCTCCTGATTGTGAACTTCTCTCCCTGGTGGGTTTGAATGTTAGGTGGACTCAGGGCTTAGATCCACACTGTATCTCTGCTCATGCTGAGCTTAGCTCCTGGGTGCTGGTGAGATACTCCCTCACCATCACCTCTGCCTAATCCTCCACTACTACATGCCTGTCATCCCCATTGCTGCTGACCTTCTGGTTCACTACTGACAACCAGTAGTGGGGCTTCTTCTCCCTGGCTGGGCTCTTTGAGGCAGTGGCACTGGGCTACAGCTCCTCCTCCCCAGCGTCTTCCACCCGCTGTTCCCTCTGCCTGTGCCTATTGGCCTGTAGCCTCTGCATTTCTTTGCAGAGCTCATGCTTCCACTGCAAGAGCTCTGCATTTAGGAGAGCAATGCTACCTTTTATATGGTGCATCATCTTTGTATTCCTAGTTGGAGGAATGGAGGGTCTAGGTTGCTGTTTCTGTCCTGTAATATAGTAAGGCCCGCATTCTGCTGAGGAGCAGCCAGATTGGGGGGGATCTATTCACCCCTCTCCCAAGGTAAAAGAGTCTCACATCGCCCATCTTCTGTGTGCTCCACCCTGTTTTATAACGGCTTTCCAGGGGCTTTCCTCCCTCTCAGAGTCTCCAGACTGGAGGGCCGCGGATGGGGCACCTTTTCTGAGGGAGCTTCTCTGTGCGGTGCGAAAGGGGCTTCTCTGACACCGGGCGGAAGGACGGAGGCAGGAGGGAAGGCTGCCTGGGTGGAAGGGGCACCTCTGAGCGCATGTGGCGGCAAGAGAAGAGGCAGCGGTGGTGGCCAGAGTGCACGGCGTGAGCCTTTGGTGGGGGGGCTCAGTTTGGTGCCCCATGATGGCCCCCACCCTAGGCAAAAGTCTAGTTTGCCTAGTGAGTGGGCCAGCCCTGAGTACTTGTAACAACTCTGCACACAGTAGTGTAAGCATTATGCTGCAGAGCAATATTCTGCTCTAGAGTTCCTATCACCTATCTCCCTTGCCTCCTTAAGGACTGACCTATGACCCTGCACAAGCCTAAATAGAATTAAAGGCTTAGAAGGTGTAATTCTACTTGGGATTGTGAAGATAGCCAAAGCATAAGGTTACTGTGCTGGGTGCAAAACGGCTTGAAAATGGCTCTGCTATTGCAATTTATAGCACAGAAATACCAGAGTTTGCCAAGTTGAATCAGATATCCTTAAGAGCAAGACATAATATAAACAGGTTAGTAGTGGATGTAAACTGGAAAAGTTTTGCATGGCATTCTGTAGACTGTCTCTTTCTAATTTCAAGTCTATAGATAATGCAAAATGTTCTAAAATATTCTAAGTGGATTTTCCTTATGCTTTTCCTCATCTGTCCCTTATAGTAGCTAATTTAATGATGGCAGCTGATTTAAAGAAAGAAAATAAGTAAATCAAAGAAATCACTACTTTCCCCAATATATCACTGTTAAACAGATGCTAAATGTCATGATTGCTCTGGCAGGCTAGGTAAAGCACAGAAAATCCCAAAACACAGGCGGAGGTCAAGGCAGAAAGACAAGAACAGAGTCACACAATATTATGTCAGTACACAGTCTAAGGTTACCAGCGGTTTACAGTCAGAGTCTCAGAAGCCAGAGTCAGGTCACACAAAGCCGAAGTCGGGGAGCCAGGGGGGACGTCACGCAATCTGGGGAACCAGGAGAGTCAGGAAGCAAATCAGGAGACAGGAACACAGGGTCCAAGGTGCAGTGATTCGTCTAAGTGACTAGTTGCCAGCACGAGTTGGGGGATTCAAGAGAGCTGCCTTAAAAGCCCGTTCTGCTTGTTAACTAATTACCAGCTGCTCCCAGAGTCCTGGCTTCTGTCAGTACTCTGGACTGAGAGAACGTCGACCTCACATGCGTGCTTCTTTGCATTGAGTTGCCAGATCTCGTCATCTTTGATCTCTCAACCGATTCACAGCTGGAGGAGAATCAGGAGGCGTGGTGCTCGTGCTTGGCTCTGCAGGAGCAGCTCCAGGTGTGAATTCACCTATTAACTGGTGCTCATTCTCTGCAGGACTTAGGTTTGTTACTTCCAAGGGTGCAAGGAGCACGTTCTCGGACATTAAAGGTACAGAATCCCCAGGATCAGGGTCCACAGAATTGGGCTGCATGGTGGTAAAGGTAAAGGTAAAGGTTCCCTTGCTCGAAAGCCAGTCGAATCCGACTCTAGGGTTGCGGTGCTCATCTCCGTTTCAAAGCCGAAGAGCCAGCGCTGTCCAAAGACGTTTCCGTGGTCATGTGGCCGGCATGACTAAACACCAAGGTGCACGGAACGCTGTTACCTTCCCACCGAAGTGGTACCTATTTATCTACTTGCAATTTCTTGCTTTCGAACTGCTAGGTTGGCAGGAGCTGGAACTAGAGACAGGAGCTCACCCTGTCATGCGGCACCCGGGTCTTGAACTGCTGAACTACTGACCTAACACAGCCTGCAGTTCAGCATCTTAACCACTTGAGCCACCGCATGACACTAAATAACACACGAATTCTATGCTACTGTCTCTGAGAAGGCCAACATAGTGGGAAATCCCAGTGTTTTTAAGTCTTCACTTCTCCAATTTTTCAATTGGTAAGAAAGGAATGTCATCAAAGTTTGAGAACTATTTTACTTCTTACATACGGTTTCTTTGTCTTTTATAGCATTGATTCACTTGCAGTTGTGTGATATCTGAGCTGTGTGTGAAAATGTTGTTGTGTTTTCCCCACTGTGGATATGTGTGTTTGTCAGAAGTTCAAGTGCCATCTGACTCCACAATGCTGCGTACTATGCAACAATGACATAGCATAGCAAATTTATATACATGTGATTTTTATTTCTTGTATTGTTTGCTTTTGTGCTCTCTTTTTATAGTTACTCACTGTTGCAGTCCTCACCACAGCTTTCTTCTCTTTCTATTACAGTTCCTTGTTGTTGTTGTTTTAATTTTTTCCTTCTAAATTTTTCCATTTCTTCTGGGCTCACAAGCTTTTATGGTGAATACAAGCCCACCATCTCCATTTTTCTCTTGGTATTTCCTCCTACATTTCACATTCCTTATTCTCTTTCTCCAGTCTCCTCCCAATTTCATAGATCAATATAGAGAAGTCAGCATCCCAGCATACTTTCAGAGCTGGGCAGCTCTTTAGATCTTCCTGCTTGGGTGAGTTCTGGCAAAGTGTGGGTCCCTTAATACAGATACATATTGATGGGAAGCCAGTGCAATATGTGGACTTGCCATTAGTGCCCAGTGTCATATATATTTACCTCTGCATTTCTGCTTGCCATCTAAAGAAACAGATGTCTTTGTAGGATGTCTTGAGATCAAAGGTGGCTTACACACATCTGTTTCTGAGGTAAGCTGTCCCAAACCCTTCGCAGTGATTCTGGAGAACAAAGATCTTCTTCCAAAAGTTTATGTATGTTTGCAAACAGCAATATTAAAGCAGACCATAGTACCATCCCTCCTTTCATTGGTGAAAACTGGATAGGCCAATGGATATATCACTGATCTAACCATGAAGGCATTTCTTTCATATGTGCTATCAGCAGAGTGTGGGAATGTCAAATGATTCAGTTAGAGTAGGCAGCTGACCAATTAAAATGCACTCTGCAAGCCAACTCTTTCTGAACTGAGTGACTATCAAAATAATAGTAATATTAAAGGAATTCTAGAACAAAGGCTCAGTTTACATGGTGGATGACCTTGTTTCACCCTTCCTAAGGCAGCAAAAACCCTTGAACTTGTCTTAAGTGGTACATTATAAAGTGAATACAAGCTCTTTCTTTAAAGTTATATTATTCAAGCATTTTATGTAACTCCTTGCATTTCTTTGTTGGTCTTAAAGGTGCCACTGTACTCAAACTTTGTTCCTTCCATTGTAAGTCCAGGGTCTGTGTGAAGAATAGTAGGAACTTTTTGCTCAAATTACTTCATGTGTGACATGGTTTGGCGAATTGTAGGGGCCTTTCTTGTTGCAGAAGAAATAACAGTTCTATCAAATTTGCACTTACCCAAACAGATAAAGTTACTGCTGTCAGAGCACACTTGTTTATTTCTAGCATATGGATTCATGAATGACACTATAAAGACACAATTTAGTAAAATATTAATACAATTATCTAGACACAAGGGGGGGGGAATCACTGAGTGGCTTTACCTTTTCTAACACAAATGAAGTAATTTCCTCCATCCACCAAAAATCACTCCAGCTTTTAACTAGGCATTGGTGGTTACCTATGTGGGATTCACAGTTCACATGAAAGTGCAATGATAAAAAATGCAGGTGATGTGAAACATTTATAAAGCAAAAGTCCAAGGAAATATGTCGTCCAGAATCTGAAATGACATTTTGGTATAGAACATATTTCCCACAGGGCAGTTTTGAAACCTCCAGAAATTCTTAATATGACATCTTTCAAAATGAACAATCATCAAATATGCCCAAGCCATTACCTCAAAAGTGTTTTACTGAAAGATAGATGGAGAACACACTAAAAACAAATTACCTGATTTTAATGGTTTGCAGCCCAAATTCTGCAATCTTTATTCATGCAAATGATGTTTATTGATTTGATTGGTCATATCAACATAAACCAGCCAATTGTAATATTATAAAGAAAACACAACAATAATGCTTAAGGGAGATGAGATGGCCGAAGAGATAGAGATCATTTAAAAAAAAAAAATACTAACAAATTATTATCCATTCATTCTCTGTGTGTAGGAAATTACCATGTGTGAATAGGGGCATGTTTCATTGCATGAAATTTCAATTTAATGTTTTAGTTTTGTATGAAGAGTTCATCCAGAAAAATGAAAATAAGTATACCACGGTAACTATTCCAGGAAGTGTGGCTCACAATGAGATACTGAGAAGGTGTTTGAGTGGTTTGCAAGGTTCTTTGCCCATTATGGTAGAGATATGTGACACGGTAACTCAAAGAAAGAATTGAAAGTTTAGATATCACATAACTGGAACAATCTATCACTGCTACATGATTTCTGTTCAATTCAGTATGGCAGTAAGGGCATGTTCAGGAAATGAATGCATTGCATCCAGCTGTCTATATATTCTATACTTTATCACATGCTTATGTCCCTCAAATCTTCATAGTGCCAAAGTATACCCTAGTATACTTGTGACACCTGATTCCAACATAAGATACCTAGTATTATATGGACCAAATAGTTTCACACAGCTGCCCTGGTAATTTGTACAATGTGCTATATAATCAAAACATTTTCTGTGTATGTAATGATATATATAATCTTGTTATGGGATCTGTAGTCAAGATGAACCAATACATCATACGTAAGATGTACTTCTACAGTGTAAAAGGAAGTTATGCACATAAGTATGTTTTGGAGCTATAAACACAGATCTTGTGAATTTTAATAAAGTGTACTGCTTTTGTAGCCTATATTGGAATAAAAGTTGACACTGCATATAAAACAATTTAGAATAATTTATGTGGGTATTTTTACTACAGAAACCTTTTATGTACCTTAATGACATTATTAAAAGCCAGAAGTACTTAACTTTACATTGTGTGCAGTTTTGTACAGGAGAAGCCAGACCCAGGATCCGCATGCCACAGGGAGATATCTCCCTGAGATACACAAATCCTGGCCGGGACAGCTTTTCCTGCAGCCCAGTTTAAACCATGCTGCAGAAGGAGCTAGACCCAGGATCTGCATGCCTTGGGGAGATTGCTCCCCAGGCCACACAGATCTTGGCTGGGACAGCTTCTCCTGCAACCCAGTTTAAACTGAGCTGCACAAGAAGCCAACCCCAAACCAAGCTGGTGAGAACAGTCTGCTCCCGTCAGCACAGCCGATCCTGATCCTCAGGCTGTCTTCTGCAGTCTCTTTATACTTCAAAGGGACTGCAGCAGAAGTCTGACAAACAGTTGAGAGATCATCTGTTTTCGGATCTACTGGTATTCCCTAACATATCTGGGATTGGGGGAGGGGGTTTCAGATTTCCCAAGAAAACCTGGATACATTTGAGATTCCAAAATACACCCCAAAAATAGTGATAAGGTGTTTTTTGAGTATATTTTTGGTTTGTGTATATGTGAATGCCCACCTCTACTGTATATTATTTCCAGATGGACCTGCAGGCCATTAATGTGAAAATCATAGAAATTTATTCATATTTTAATAAAATTCTGATGTCATGCAATTTTAATTTCATTTTCTTTATTTTAGCCAAGAATTTTTTGAACACAAAAGGCATGACTATCACAAGAAAAAATTCTAAGACCTAGCTAAGACATATTTGTAGCCAGCTATAATATTTTTTTAAAAAGATCCCTCACTGTATAAACTACATTAATGTTTAATGCCATGGTATTCAGCTTAGATATTTTAGCTCTATAGGCTGGATCCTGTCCCATTTCCCGTGATGCAAAAGGGCAGCCTCTGAAAAAGCTATGCTGGGGATTGTGCCACTCGATGAACAAAGCTACAAGAGATGGGACAGTAGTGAGTGAATCAAGCAAGATTACCTCCTTCTTCCCTTGCATCAATGGAAACAATGTTAGGATCCAATGCCTTGTTTCTTCTTACAGCCACAAAATTAAACACATACAATTCTTAGTACTCAAAGATAATGGAGCTATATCTTGAAAAGTCCTCACTGACTGATGAAAAAAAACTGATTACATGTTTTTCTGCAGTTCCTATAAACTTATACCCCACAAATGAAATCAACAGGTCATGTAGAATAAATATTATTTTTCTTGAACTCTATGGTAATAGTCTGTACCTGTTTATTTCTGTTCACTTTTACCACTTGCCTCATTGCAAAAGGTACATTTGGGGTGACACAAATAATGGTAGGTCATGTGGGCAAACACTTCTAATTTCATTCTATTTATAGGTCAACTGTTTTATTTTGAGGCACAAGAGATTTACTGGGGAAATTCATTATTGTCGCACATGCTAATTTTCTTTCTTAACATAATTAAGCTTTGCTAATTGTCTATCATGATTAAAATCATGCCAATAACAACCTTGTTTTCTCTTTTGGCTGGCCTCCAAACCCTTAATAGCTTCTTGTTTGAGGGAAGTACATGCTGCATGTTATGTAATTTATGAAATCTCTTATTACCATACACGTTCAGATTCTGAACAAGCAGTTTCCCCAAAATAAAACTGGTCATTGGGAAGAGCTGTGAGACCAGTTATACAACAACTGAACTTTGAAGCTCTTTGTTTCTTCATCTACATCATTGCCTTCCCTACATCCTGCTTTGGATCAACAACTTGACGGGGAAAAACACACACACATTTATTCTGCTTTAAGATCTTGAAATAGTTTCTAGGTTGATCTAATAGTTTTGCTTTTATAAAGATTAACTTGCTCACCATATTTGCCAATACATTTATTTTGTGAAATCTCAATAAAAATATATGTTTTCTTGGTACATCATTACAGTGTGTTTAGCATGAAGGTCCTCTTATTTTGGAATGGCCTTATATCAATCGGACAAATGTCTAAAATATTGCATAACGGATACAGGAGGAATCTTAATGTGCATTCTAGTATGCAGCATTCTTTATGCATAGTTTCTCATTGCCTCTTATTCACCCCGTATTGAAGAATAAAGCATAGAACATAACACAACAAAAGGTGGTGGTAGAAAGTGCTATCAAGTCACAGCCGACTTACGGTGAACCTGTAGTGTTTTCAAAGCACAAGACAAATAGAGGTAGTTTGCTAATGCCTGCCTCTGTAGCAAACCTGGAGATCCTTGGTGGTCTCCCATCCAAGTTTTAACCCAATTTAGCTTCTGAGCTCTGGGCCTTCCTAGATCATGAGATCCTGGAACAGCTTAGGACACCATGGGGGGCACTGAACCCTCTGTGGCTCTCTCCCCAGTCAGGACATTAATCTTTTCCAGAATAAACTGGCTCTGAGCTATGATCTCTGCATAGCTTCCTGTCTCATCGGATTGGCTCCAAAAACCTCTCCTGGGTCATACACCATGGTCAGCATTTGGGTCTCTAAGTATATCACAAGAAAGGGGAGGGGACACAGAGCTAAGGAATTTCAACCCAAACAAGACATTCCCCCCAGCACTCAGCAACTTATTTTGTTATTTTGGCATGTCCTAGTGTTGCCAGAGGCACTGCCTTTTACTCTTGGGTAGCCACAAAACAGGGGTGCCCTACTTTCTAACCTAAACCAAAGTCCCCAAAAGCCAAGCACTCTCAGCTCGAAACACAGAGTCAGGCTGCAAGTGCTCTGCAAAAAGGGATTTCATATTCAGGTGACAGGCAACCTCAGAGCAAGTCTCCAGTCTTCCCCCTCCACCCAGCAGAGATTATGCTTATGGAATGACAATGGGTTCTACCAGGTAAAGTATCTACATTTCTAGTCTATTTAGAGGCCATCTGGCAGATATCCCAGCACACACATGGCCTTAGACCGTGTGTTTTCTGACATCATCCAAAATGGCAGCCCACCCCTGAATTGTCTGAGTTTAGGCCACAATCCATGGACCTCTGCACATCTGGACAGGTTGTATCACCCCTCTATAAGCCATCAATCACCTCTGCTTCCTTAAGTTCTATATTGTGTGAATATTGTTTGTATGCTTGAGAATATTTAGTAAAGAAATAATCATTTTAGCCACCCAGTTTCTGTGTCTCTTCCTGGGTTCTTGGGAATTCTAACTCTGGTATACCCAGGTCAGATCCTATAGATAAGCCAATTGCATATTAATAATTATAATTCCCCATCTTTATTAAATAATAGAGCAATTTGGCTAACACTAGTCCATAGCACTCTAAAGAACAAAATAAAGAGTTTCAGAGTGTTAATCATTCTTGGACAAGCAGCAGCTTCTCCCAAATGCAGTCAACAGAAAACTCCAAGTACTAAATTAGTCACCGTAAAAAAAATCACATCAATGAGGAACCTCTGAATAGATCTCCTAGCCCTTTAATTTTCTACAAAAACAGCCCCTGGGGGGCAGGGCAATGTTCTTCTCTTCATGCAATTTCCCTGAAAGAAATCACTGTTAGCCAAAGAAAATAAAGTTGGGAGACCAGTGGTGATTTCTGTCATGGACACAGTTCAGGAAAAGAGTTAATCTGTCCTTACTCTAGCACTGCTGCTTCCCTGGTGGCCACTTTTAAAGATATCTGGGGACCTGACTCTGTATGTCTAGTATCTTGTCTAGCTAAACCCTTGGGGAATGAAGGGGTTGGATCCTAGCATCTATGTAGAAATTTGTAGAAGCAAATCTTCCCTGCCTTTTCCCTCAGACAGCAGCTCCCAATACCACTTAAACAAATCTGCTGAGGTTTGCGGACCCTCCTGAACAAAATGCAGTGTGGTGTGGAAGGCTGCAGAAGGAAAGGGGATCAGGCATAATCACCTCCTTTCTTGTTGCCAAGCTAGCTCTGTTTATGTAAGTGGGATGGGGTGATTCACTCTGTTTCTCTTCCTTACTGCAGTCCACATGCCACATGTCATTTAGTTTTGGAGGGTGGTCCCTTGATGCTCACCAGAAGCAGGATGAAGGTCATAATGTACTGCGGGGGGGGGGGGGATATCTACTTCTGAGAATTCTTCCCTTTTGTAGATTGAAAGATGCAATGCTTCCTGAAAAAGTTCCATTATGAGATAGTGGGTACTCCTTTATCACACATACCTTCAGAGGAATAACTACCACAAAAATGTTCACTAGCCTTGGAGCCTCAATGCAAACATCAGCATAACATAAAATAAAATCAATAGAAAAAAATAAAAGAAATGCATTACTTTAAAGTTTTCAGCCCTTTCCCACCAGTGAATAACAGACTGAGCACTTCAGATTCACTGACAAGGGTTTTTTGCCATTGGAGAATGGGTTATTATTCCTGTTGTCACTGGCTTGTCCTATTGCCACAACATGTGATTATTATCTCCAAAGGTAGCAATGGCTTTGACCCTGGTTAGCTAAAGGATTTTTCCCTTTGACAGGTGAGATCAATTCAGAAATCCCTGTTTGCAATCCCTAAAACTAGCACTGGAGAGAGATATGAATAAAAGTCTTGCTTGCTTTCTTGGAGTCTTATAGCGACACCAGGACTGCAGATTATCTGCCTCCCTTTCATGTGATGCAGATTGGCAGGACTGTGCACAGAGATGGGATACAGATGTAGGTATCTAGAGATATGGATGGCTTTTTTTGGTACCCTGCTGGCAGGCACAACCCTCAGCTTGCTATTGTCACATTCAAGCATAATGTTTGCAATGTTGCTGCTGGCAAAAGCAAAAAGTGACAGGAATGTGCAGGGACAAGTTCAAGACTGGCCCATTCTGGTATTCTCAATGGTCTTCATTCTGGTTAGATCAATATCCATGTTTTATTTTCTTCAACCTCCTCCCATTTTAAATATAAAGTACATGTAGACACAGCAGAGCACTTTTCAAATGTTATATTAATCTTGGGCCAGCCAACCTGTAACAATGTGTTTGTGTAAATGTTTCTCAAAAAATAAACAAGGAGGGACAATAGCTGGTGAAATGCCCAAACCTGCTTTCTAAGGTAACTCAGGGATTTTTTTTTTTTTTAAATTAAGTTTTTCTTGAAAGATGTAAAAGTATACACACATTAAGGGAACAGCTGTACAATGCTAGGTACATGCCAATCCTACTAAATAATCTAATAACAGAAAGGGACAACCATAACTATAAACAGCCCTTCATTGAGATACTTACATTTAAACCATGCAACAACTGTCTAGTAAGTGATTTGTATAACACATCTATATAACTGAGGAACTGAAGAAACAGGTTCTAAAAACAGGTTAAAGGAGCACGGCTATTATCCATGTGATATTTCATGTGCTAGAGAAGATGAGTAGTTAAAGATGAATCCAGGGGACATAAGAAGCTTTGGATGGTAAAATGTCTTCTTCTGACATGAATTGAAGAACCCTTGCCCAAATTGCCACAAATTTGTCCTGTGCTCTAGAAGTATTTGCAGTAGTGTTTTGAGTGATTTGTGTAAGTTTTTCTAAGATAAATTGATCCCATATTTTTTCATACCACATTTGTATCGAGGGAGGGGAACTAGACTTCCAAGCAGAAGCAATAGATAACCTAGCTGCTGCAGATAGTTTAGCTATAAGCTCCTTTTGGGCTCTTGTAGTAGAGGCTGAGTCCATTAAGTCAAGAAGTGCTATTTTGGGGCAAATCTGCAGGTTTAGAGAAGCAATCTCATTGATTTTCTCAACGACCTCTTTCCAAAATGAGTATATAATGGAGCACTCCCACCAGCAATGGAAATATGACCCTCTACCTCTGCACTTCTTCCAACATTGAGGGCTAGTTGTTGG
Source organism: Gekko gecko (assembly GCA_029375565.1). NCBI lineage: Eukaryota > Metazoa > Chordata > Lepidosauria > Squamata > Gekkonidae > Gekko > Gekko gecko. Next base: position 77,505,783 of record JAPDNY010000006.1, on the reverse strand, counting down.
GTTTATCTTGTGTAGTTTTTCTGGTGTATAATACCAGTGAGCGATCAGTTTGAAAAACTGTAACCGAGTTGTATAATTTCTTGAGAGATTAGTCGGTGAGTTCCAAATGTTATTCCATATTTGTTCCGTTATATTCATCTGTAAATCCTCCTGCCATTGAAGTTGATGCCTCAGAGGTGAGTTGTCTTCCGCCCCATAAATAATTTGCACAAATTTGCCATCAGGCCTTTGGGAGAGTCTACATAGGTTAATAAGATATTTTCCAGGCCAGAGTAGGGTCTGTCAAATGTGCCTTGTGAGGCCAGAAATTCCATCAGATTTTTTAGTTGTGAGTAGCTGTGCCTGGAGAACTGTACCCCGGCTTGTTCTTCAAAAAATTCCTTATCGCGAATCTTCCCGCGATGCACAAAGTCGATTGGACGGGAGAGTCCCGCTTGCCTCCTGTCTTTATAAGACCCAGCTCCCTGGGCTGATTGAAACCATGTTTGATTGACGATGGTGGAAAGTGGAGAGATACCTGAGATTAGCTGTTATCTTTTGCAATCCCAAACTTTAAACATAGCCATTAGACAGGGATTTTCTCGATAAGTTTTCGGTCTATGTGAAGGTAACATCCAACTGGCTTCCTGAAGTGTGTACAGCGTTATGTAGATTTGTTCCATTTGACCCCATAAAGGAATAGGTTCTTGTTGTATTTGTACTGCTGCTGTTAGGATAGCTGCTTAACGATACATGCATAACTGGGGGAGATCCAACCCCCCAAGTGATGCTGGTTTAGTCAAAATGTTTGAGTTGATCCATGATTTCTTCCCCTCCCACAGGAAAGAAATAAGGGTCTTTTGCCAGAGCCTAAGGTTCTTATCTGCAATGTCTATGGGAAATGTTCAAAAAAGAAATAAAAACTTGGGCAGAATGAAACTCTTGATTAGATGCAGCCTATCGGGCAAAGAAAAATTAAGGGGCTTCCAATCATTTAATTGCGTTTTTATCAAATTATAAAGCATATCATAGTTATGGTATGAAAGGTCTTTGAGATCCTTTGGGAATCTCACCCCCAAGTGCCGCCAGGACTCTGTGGTCCACTTGAATGGAAATTTCTTCATAATTTGCCCCTGTAGTCTATGGGGTGCCCATATTGGGTAGAGTTCTGATTTGGACGGATTAATTTGAAGGCCCAATATCTTTCCATATTCTGAAAGAATACCTTGTGTGTGGGATAATGATTGAATAGGGTTAGAGATGTTCAAAGTCAGATCATCCGTGTACAAACTGACTTTATGCTCCCTTCCTCCCATAACCATTCCCATGAAATCCCTACATTGAGTGAGACCTGAATTACATCAAAGATGAAAATATTTTGCATACTTTTGGGTGTGTAGCTATATTGTTTAGCATAGCATATGACATTGTCTTTTCTGGATATCTGTTCCTTCTTTAATAGAAACACTAAAGACTATACTTAAAGGTGAATCTTTTAGTGTCATGGGCCTCTTTTTGCATGTTTATTTTTTCTTAGACTAGAAACAGATACTGTGCTTTCATGTTTCGTGTTATTTGAGGGGCAACTGGAATGCTTCTATGTGTGTCTGTGTATGGTCTACTTTCTTTTCATCCTTCTAAGTCCTCTTCTTTCAAAATGTTCTTGCAAAAATTCAGTTTTGCCTCACCAGAAATGTTGTGATTAAGAACCTAAAGAGAAGCCAGTGTTGGATCAGGCCAAAGGCTCATCCAGTCCAACACTGTCACACAGTGGCCAGAAATACCAGGTGCCATCAGGAGGTCCATTATCAGGGCCAGGAAACTAGAAGCCCTCCCACTGTCGCCCCCACAAGCACCAAGAATACAATGCATCCCTTGCCCCAGACCAAGAGTTTCTATCTATACCCTGTGGCTAATAGCCACTGATGGACCTCTGCTCCCTATGTTTATCCATTTCCCTCTTGAAGCTGTCCATGCTTATAGCCACCACCATGATTGTACCATACTCAAGGAATCCCCCTTTTTGCTTTATCTGTAGGGTTGGTAACCTCCAGATGGGGCCTGGAGATCTGGAATTAAAATTCATCTTCAGACTGCAGAGATCACTTGCCCTGGAGAAAATGGCTGTTTTGGAGATTGGATTGTATGGCAGTATACCCTGCTGTGGTCCCACACCTCCCCAAACTCTGGCCTCCCAAGGCTCCCCCCCCCCAAATCTACAGGAATTTCCCAACCCTCAGTTGGCAACCTCAATTCTCTATGATTTTATAATGTCATAGACATTATTGAACATCCTTCCCTAATACCTCTCCCCAACAAAAAGTTCTTTTTTAAATAATGAAAGCTGGGAATTCAGAGGTTAGTAGACTACAGCAACATCTTGTTATAATATTATTATAATCTAACAATTCCTGGTTCATAAAAAAGGCAGGTAGGTGGAAGAATGCACAGGCTTTTAAGGTAGTTAGAAATCACACAAATCAGTCATAAATAAATATGGTGTTTTAAAAAATCCTACCATTCAGTGTTCATCTAAGTAGTCCATAACAACATTAATGGGCACAAATCTGTTTTGGCTGGCAGTGTTCTGGCACATGCACAGATTTGGAAAACAACAACAACAAAACAAACTTGGTTGGCAAATGTTGTCTGGGTCCAAACCAAACAGACCTGGTAGACAGCTCATGTCTAATCATCACTGCTGAACATGCTCATCATGACATTTGCAGCAGTTCTACCGAAAACAATTTTATGCGCTATCTTTCTTCATCTTCACACCTTCATGTTATGAACTAGGAGGTATCATAGTGAAGAAGCATGGAGAAGGAAAGCAACAAAGTCACAAAAAACACAGGCTATAAGCATCCGTGGCAATCACAGAATTTGAAGTGCAGTAAATAGTAGTAGAGGAAAAACTCTGTAAGTGGAAGCTTGTGTGTATCTTCCTAAGGAACTTCTCTATTTCATTTCTGATTTTTCCTTTTTGCTGAGTTCAAACTGCAACCTGAACTGATCACTCCCTAATGCAAGTTTCATTGGTAATGTCAGCAAAGGACTCATGATTCCCCAATCAAACTGACAAGAATGTGATCCCCATCTACCAAATTTCAGGGAAGAAGCAGAAATGTTATAAACTCTAAAATACAAAACAAAAGCATTGTTTTCTTTTGACATTTTATGTGAAGAAATGAATAGTAAACACTTAAGTTTTAAGTTCTTCCACTAGCTCCCACTTTCATGGAAGCTAAAAAGAAAAAAAGGGAAGCCTTTATTTTAAAGTCAAACAGTGAATATGTTTTGCTGTCACTTTTCACAGGCACTAGAAGATAAAATGAAATACTATGGATTTACCTTTCTCCCAGTTCTCCTGCATTTCATGTTATTGTTAGAATTTTAAATGTTTTCTGTTCTTACACTACAGAGAATAAGCAGGCTGAAATGACATTTTAAGAAGACAAAGAAGCATTCTCAAACAGAAACAAAGCAGATCATGTTTTGAAAGGAGAGTAGTAATCTTGACTTCCTGCTAACATCAGCTGACAGCAATGCCAAAGTAGAAAGGAGTATGCTGAGCTACAGTTATGTTTACCTATGTCCGAAACAAATCAAAAGAGAGATACTTCATGTATTTTCTTTTTAGTACAAAAGAACTGATTACGTTCTCCCTTGTATGCTTTAAAAATAACTATCCTGCCATGTTTTCAATGCAGCTTGAAAACTTCATTGTCTATCCTGCCCCCACAGTGACAACTGTGTGTAGCCACTTATGGTAGTTTAAATATTGATACTTGAGTAGTGCAGTAATGCTTAGTAGGAATGGGCATGGACCGGGAAAATGGAGGTTCATGAAGATTCATAGTTCATGGGGGTCTCATGAATCACAAACCTTTCCATTTAACGAATGCCCTCTGGGAGGTTCGTGGGAGGTTCATGGGGGTGGGATGGCATGAACCTCAGTTTGCAGACTACAAACCGAGCCCAGTTCATCATGAATGTAGGTTCATGAGCCGATTTGTGCCCATCCCTAATGCTTAGCATGTCTATGTCAATAAATCTATATAGGTAACATCTCTCTATATATAGGTAAATCTATATGGTAAGATTGCCTTTTCTTCAAACCATTTTGTGAATGGGCTAGACTGTTTTATGGAACCACCATGAACTACTTGGTTTAACCTAAGTTTAGTGAACAACTCAGATCTGAGCTAGAATGGACCTTGACTGAAGTTGTCCATACCACAAAAGCCTGTCATATCACCAGGCCTTGACACCTATAATCATGATCACAAACACAACAGTGTCATTTAAAAAAATTATTTAGATTGTGTTACACCTATACATGATGAGTCCTGGGCTCTTGTATCTTGGGAATCCCTTATCATCAATTGCTCAGGTTCTAGACATCACAGCTTTCTCCCCCAGACTGGGATCAGGAGTCTGCCCAATCTCCACATCCAAAACTGCCTCCTTTCCCCCTCCTTGCCTGTGCCTGTGCCTTTCAACCAATATATGAGTGGACTCCCAAGGTCAGGCCATGGTGCTGCCAGCACTGTGCAACCACAGCCTATCAGCTGGCTACACTGGAAGGCCCATACATCTGCATCTCACAAACCAAGTCTGGAGCTCCTGGTGCTGTCAGTTGATATGTACACTGAATCCCCCTCTCCACTTAGAATGAATGTTTTAATGTCACTCCTCTGTTTTCCTTCCCCTCCCCCCAATCAAACAATTTCTTTTTAGGCACATATAAGCCCAGTTCAATTCAAGTTGCTTTTTTATTGGGAGCCCTTTATTAATTGTTATTATTAATCGTTATTAGGAGATATTTATTTATATCAAGAGAGAATGTGCTCTAGTGGTCAGAGCATCAGACTAAGATCTTGTTCAAATCCCCACTCTACCACAGAAGCTTCCTGGTTGACCTTGGGTCAGTTGTACACTCTCAGCTTAACCTACCTCACAGCGTGACTATGAGGATAAAATGGAGGAGAGGAGAACAATGTAGGCTGGGTGTCCATTTAGGAGAGGGTGAGGTTTAGATAAAGATTTAAAAAATAAAGATTTAAATTTATCACTATGATCCAGTGAACTTTGCTTTAATCAGAAGCAAATTTAATAGAAGTAAATAAAAATAAATACAATTTCCAGGCAAGCATCAAAAGATTTAAATTTATCACTATGATCCAGTGAACTTTGCTTTAATCAGAAGCAAATTTAACACAATTTTTTTATTTCATTTCTCTGTGTATGACAATTTCACTGATTCAGAATTAATTTCATACATCTGACAAAATTTACTCAAGTCAACAAAAGCTTATACTGTATTTACAGCTCAATCCAAAACAGAGTTACTTCCTTCTAAATACACTGGCTTCTCTGAATTTAGAATAATGCAATCCTGACAATATAATCCTAAACAAAGTTACATCATTCTAAGTCCATTATCATTGAACTCAGTGGGTTCAGAAGGAGTTAACTCTGCTTCGGATTGCAATCTTTAAGGTGCTCCAAAACTCTTTTCTGTCAGACATTGCAAAACCCATTAAGAATTACAACATTCTTTGCTTTATGAAACCATCTAGCATCTTTAAAGAACCCATTTTAAATAACTTTCAAAGCAAACCAATGAACCGAAAAGAATTTATTGCATGTTTCCAGTTTCTCTTGACCAGCATAAACTTCTCTTAAGTTTGCTGGTCTGTTTCACAAGTATCTTACTTGTTTTTTGATGTTTAAGTATTTCACTGAGATTATAAATTATAAATTGCAACTGAATCCTGACAAGACTGAGGAGATGCTAGTAGACAAGGCTGAGGTCTTGAAGGACATTGCTTTCCTCACTTGATGGGGTCTAGCTGACAATCACTGACTCAGTTAAGAGCCTGGGGTCATGCTGGATCCAGCATCATTACTGGAGAAGCAAATTAATGCAGCCACAAAAATGCTTTCTTCCATCTTCATTTAGTCTGGGAGACAGCTCCTTAGCTTGATCTGGTCAATCTGACCATGTAGACCCATGCCATGGTAATGTTAAGGAGGACATTTTTTAAAAAAAAATAAAATGAATTGAAGTAAATGAATACAGAAATGTGTTCCTTTTCCTCTATATTGTCACAGAGGGATACAAACAGTCCTGAACATTCATGTTTTGAGGGTATTTCATACACCACAGAGCAACAAATCCAGGTTTTCTTTCAAGCATACATTCAACAGAGAGTTCCAACCAACCTCAACTCTGACTTGTTTTATGTGATACATTACAAAGAACACATGGGGTCTGAAACATCAGTGAAACACCAGTTTATCTGACACTTTTTGAGGTGTATGCTTTAAGACCCCCTCTAGGATGCATATCTTAATGTGGCGAGGAGGGTTGAGTGTGTCAGCAAAGCTGAGTGCAATATAGTAAAGAGTTTAGACTCTGTCATCTCATACCTTGAAAATCCTATGATGATACAATCTAAAAATGAAAGAAAGTATAGTGCTGGAAGACAGGACCCACAGGTCGGATGGCATTCAATCAGCTACTGGGGAACAGCAGAGTGTTAGCCAAATTGCTCTATTATTTAATAAAGATGGGAAATTATAATTATTAATATGCAATTGGCTTAGCTATAGGATCTGACCTGTGTATACCAGAATTAGAATTCCCAAGAACCCAGGAACAGACACAGAAACTGGGTGGCTAAAATAATGATTTCTTTACCAAATATTCTCAAGCATACAAACAATATTCACACAATATAGAACTAAGGAAACAGAGGCGATTGATGGCTTACAGAGGGGTGATACAACCTGTTCAGATATGCAAAGGTCCATGAAGAAAGGATAGCAGCCCAAACTCAGAGAGAGTCTGGGGGTGGACTGCCATCTTGGATCATGGCAGAAAATACATGGTCTAAGGCCATGTGTGTGCTGGGATATAGGCATTGGCAAAGAATGCAGACCAATAGGCAGCCCTGGGGGCTGGTCTCAGGTGAGAACAATAGATTACCAGGACCAATGATGAGTCCCAGGGGTGTGTGATGCCAGTAGGGGCAGACCTTAGGTATGACCAATGAGCTTCCAGAGAGGCAGGGTCTGGATTTAACAATAGAAGCCAGGTGTTGGGTAGCTAGTTAAATGGATTATTTGACTTACTAATGGTCCTGGCCAGGGTAGACAAAAGGTGGGAGACATCCCTGATTAGCATCAGGAAGGATTGCTAAACATTTGAATGACTGATTGGTTTATTCCAGTATTCTTGAGGAACAGACAGGAAAGACAAAGAATTCAGACAAAGAATTACTGGAGACAGAGTTAACTTCCAGATGGCCTCTAAACAGACATTTAGAAATGTAGATACTTTACCTGGTAGAACCCATTGTCATTCCAGAAGCATAATCTCTGCTGGGTGGAGGGGGAAGACTGGAGACTTGCTGAGGTTTCTTGTCACCTGAATATGAAATCCCTTTTTGCAGAGCACTTGCAGCCTGATTCTGTGCTTTGAGCTGAGAGTGCTTGGCTTTTGGGGACTTTGGTTCAGGATAGAAAGTACGGCTACCCAAGAGTAAAAGGCAATGCCTCTGGCAACAAGAGGACAACAAAATCTTTGGGGCATGAATTTATTTATTTATTTATTTTGATTTATATCCCACCTTGACTGACAAAGCAGGCTCAAGGCAGCGTACAATAATGAAAGGTACAATAGAACAGATTAAAAACATATAAAATTCCAACAATAGTATATAAAGTGCAGATTACTTACAATTAGCCAAATGCAGATGGAGTGAAAGTTCTGAGAAATCTGAAAGTCAAAAGTATTTGATAAGGGGAATTTTGATTCTCAAAAGCTCATACACCCCAAATCTTGTTGGCCTCTAAGGTGCTACTGGACTCCTATCTACAGATACATATATGGTGGCATTTAAAATTAAATGCACAACAATTATGAAATAAGTACCTATATGAATGAGATAACCCAGCACTCTAATTGCAGCTCCTTTCAACCAATTCCAATTTAGCTCCAGCAAACCAGCCCAAGTAACAGTGGTCCATTCTGCAGCTAGCATTCACTCCACTGTTTTACCAAACCCACATTGGAACAGAAATTTCCCTCTACATTGCATGCAACTTTCACTTCTTTTGATTGTCAGATTTTATGGTAGCCTCCACACTGCATGCTGGTTTCACTTCCTTTGATCTCTTGGTTTTATGGTATTGTCTGCATAGATTTATGGCCGTTTTATGGCCGTTCAAGGGTAACTCTGCAGTCAGTACAGCATTGGCCTGGGGTATTTGAATGTGGTTTTGAGCTGCATCTTTTTCTGTTCCAATGTGGGTTTGGTAAAACAACGTAGTGAATGCTAGATGCAGAATGGACCTGTATGAGAAAGCCCATGGGCCTCTATGTGAATGTGACATGCATCTTTTTCTGGACACAAGTTCCTGTGACTCTAACAGCTACATGGCAGGAAATAAGTCAACATGTCTACCTTTTCCTGTCATATGATCTCCATACCGGAAAAGACTGTACCTATTGAATAGTTTCCTTTCATGTAGTTGTTAAAGGCACAAGGGGGAGGGAACAAAATTGCAAGCAACTGTGTCCAGTTTACTGATGGACAAAGCCAGAAAGTTGCTTCTAGCTGAATCAGAAGTTGGAACAGGACATAAGAAATAAGAAATATAAGGGTGTTGCAATTGGCTGCTTCACTCAGTGCCACATTTGTGAATAAAAGCTGGAGAATCACTGACTAATCTCATTAGGAGACTAATCTGTATTAGGAGAAGCACCCATTGTTTCTCCACAAAATATCATTTGTTTCCGAGCTATTGAAAGGAATCTGCTAGAAATCATTAGGTGGGAATTGGTCAAAGATGGAAGACAGGACAACATGCAAAGGCCAACTTGAGTCAACTGGGGGCACAGCACTCTTTTTGGAAATAAAAGCCTGGTTATAATTCTCAGGCCCATCCATATACAGGAAAAATCAGGGACATACCTTTTAGAAAGAACCATAGCTCAGGGGGAGGGACATGGCCCCTGCCAGCAGAAGGTCCCAAATGCAAACCTTAGGACTGCCAGTTAAATCATTTCAGCAGCAAGCCTCAGAGAGATCCTGGACAACTACTTCTAGTCTAACTAGACAATACTGAGCTTATGGTCCAATTCAGCATAAAACACAGGCAAACTGTTGGTTCCAGTTAGGAACAACTGAAAAGTATTAGTTGGTGTTTGCTAGATGTGTTCTTCCCTGTTACACAGTTCTCCTGTTACATGGACTGAACAGGCCAAAGTTTTCAGCTATCTGGGGTCTTTCTATGTGATTCTTTTGATCATTGGTGCCATATTCCTGTTCTCATCTAGATATATAGCTGCGTTCCTGATGATTCACCTTCTGTCTGATTGGGCCAGCCTTTCAAGGTCATTTGCATATGCAGGCTGATTGAGCCTTGCTCCATGCTCGTGTCATCCTTCCCCCCCCCATAGCCAGTCAGAACACAGAAATTTGCATATGCGGCCTGACTTGTCCTCGTTTCCAACATTCTAAACAGTTTGCTGTTGCTGTTGGGAGTCACTGGGTACATTCAGATGGGCTGTTTAGTCTGCTTTCAGCACGCTTCAGTAACGGATTTTATATTCACACACCCAACATCTGCGCACCATCCCCAGCCGTCGCTTTCCGGCTCAAACCCCCTTTAAAACGGAGTATTTTGTTACCAGGTCCCCAAGTGGTGTTTTCCTGATTCTCCAGTTCTAGCTGCACTTTTCTGACATCTGATCACTCCTGCGGTGTCAAGCCGCTTCCACTCGGAAGCCCGAGGCTTCTGCTCTTTGCCCACCATTTTATTTTAGTTTTGGTGGTATGCGCACAGGTGGAGCTCTGCTCCCGCGTTATTAAAAACAATGTTTAAATGGTGCCTAGTTTTGTTGGTTAGATGAGTGTGGGATCTCACAGAGGCCAGTTTGGAGTAAAAGTTTAAAGGGAAATGTTCCTTTAAAGTTTAAAGGGAAGTATTACAGCAGTTGGGTTGAAGTGGAAATCACTGTTCTGCACAGGCACAAAAATTTTAATTCTACAGATGGCCACCTGTGTACATGCCCAAACTGAGAGGGAAAAAAACACCAACACCAATTCTGGACGGTGGGAACCAATGTTGCTGCATAGCAATCTGGAACAAGGAGGTGAGTGTGATTGTGATTCTCCAGGTTAAAAAAAACCACATCGGGACTGGAGCAATTTAAACCGCTCCCAGCACGCTGTCTGACCACACCTATTGAATGTTTCCTGAGGTAAAATTCATCTCCTAATCTTCCCCTAAACATTCACTGGGGTTGCCAGTCTCCCTTTGGGACTGGAGATCTCCTGGAAATCACTGTGTTCCCCAGTCACAGCACATCACTTCCCCTCCAGAAAATGGGTGCCTTGACACACACATTCTACAGTACCCATAACACAAGCCTTCCACACCAAAAAATACAGAGCCCACCACAAGCACACACTGATGGTAAATGCCGCAAGGACAAAAATGACAGGAAAGGCACCAACAATGCATTGCAGACGAAATGAATGCTGAGTTTCAGTGTCTGTGTAATTGTCGTCATGCTAGGACACCAGAGGAAAGAGATGCTGAATCTCTCCGCATGCATGCTGTCCACACTGCTCAGGCACAAAACATGACTCCTGAACAAAGGGCACATCTCACTAAATGAAAGACACACAGCTCATTAACAGACAACAAGAAATGCAGAGGTAACTGCTCAAAGATGTCAAAACTGCAATAATAGAGAAATTGCAGCTCTCCAAGCTACACAAACCGCTATACGCCATAAGGACTTATATAAATTATGAGAATGCTGTTTCTACACACTCATGTGACACCAAATTTGTGAATTCTGCCATGCCAAACATTTCCCTGGAGAAAATGGAAAGTTCTCTATCTGTTGGTCCAAAGGAGTAGTCAAATTAGACCCCATTCACGTTTTCCCATTAATTGAACAACTTCTGACATATTGCCATGAGCTTTCATCAAACTTCTTGGTTAATATATGGTCAATTAATAGCTCCCTTGCATTTGCATCAATGGGAGCACAAGGTTACGGATCTTTCTGCTTTAGAATCAATGGATCCATCTACCTTTTATCCTGCACACTGACCTTGCATGTACTGACAGTAACCTTTCATTTATATTACTAAGGTGACAATTCCCTGTAAAGCTTGCCTTTGTTGTGACCATAAATAAACCACAAGGTCAAACACTGGAAAAAGTTGGTATCTACCTTCATAAACCAGTGTTTAGCCATGGCCAGCTTTATGTTACATTGTCAAGAGTACAATGCTTTGAGGATGTAAAGGTTCACATTGCCCATGGACCACAGCAAGGCAAATTAATTGCCAATTCTGATAACATCTTCACCAAAAATATTGTTTTCAAAGAAATTCTGCAACACTGATCCAGAGCTCTTTTTGTAGCAGGAACTCCTTTGCATATTAGGTGACACACACCCTAATGTAGCCAATCCTCCAAGAGCTTACAGTAGCCCTTGTAAGAAGAGCTCTGTAAGCTCTTGGAGGATTGGCTACATTAGGGGTGTATCACCTAATATACAAAGGAGTTCCTGCTACAAAAAAAGCCCTGCTGATGACTGAATCATCTATAACTCCTGGCCAGCTATAAGTTGGATTGTCCCGAGAACAACACAATGAGGATGTCACACTTCACATTCTCCATGTATCACACCAAGGTGTGGACAAATAATTAAAAACAATGATGACTGATTTCACATTAACTGTATATACTTCATCCAGGCAAAAGCCCACTAAAAACCAACTACTGCAACACATAACAACCATAAGCAGCACAACATCTTGACCCAACCAACTATACAACCATCAATACCAAAATGGCATATGCAGACCATCATCCCAACATGCACTGCAGCCCCCTCCCCCCCAAGGGCAGGGCACTTGTTCATAGCCTCTTTCTAGAGCTTGTTGTATTTATTTCCACAAGGGGCCTTATTCCTAGTTATATAATATATTGACTATTTAAGTTTTGCATACCAGCCTGGGTAATCCGAAAGATTTCTAGTGGTAGTGGTAAACTGCCCTCTTTCTCTGGCAAAATGCTTGGAAAAGTTTGACAAATGTCTGATTCAAAAGCTCAGTAAGCAATACTGATTTTTTTTAAAACAGAGAAGAAAGATGTTTTGTTTTTACAAAAAAGGATTGATCTCAATATTTTTACATGAGATTTCATAAAGTATTCTAGTAGTATTCTTGATCCAGAAAAGGACACAAGCATACTATTTAGTTAGATTATAATTCTACACAGTACAGGAAAAAGATAAACTGCAGGATAATTGGCAAGTGGTTACTCTTGTCAAGGATGTGCTGGAGCTATTATATATTAGGCTTCCGATGCAGTGACGGAAAAGAACTGAATCTTCTCTGTTCTCTGGAGACAAACATTCTGTCAACACCAGTATATCCCAACTGTCTTATCAGATACAGGAAAAAAGCCAGCTGACTATACTACAACCTCTAGAAAAGTATCAGCAGTTATTTTGTCTCTTCTCGTTAGCACTATTGACTTTTAACTGCAAGAAAGATAAGCAAATTAGCTACATGCTACCGTACCAAGGCTTATTTGCTACCTCCTGTGTCCCTTGATTTCCATCTACCCCACTCTCTAAAACACCTAATAGATTTACAGCTAGTATATAGCATTGACCTCTTGGGAATATTTAATAGGGTGCTGGCCTCTGCAGCCCTCCAGATATGAGGAATGTGGCAAAGATATTATTAAGGTAATTCTAGTTTCATCTTCTTCTTTAATTATTTGTATTCCTTTTTATTATCATTAGTTCCTCTGCTTTCTTTAATCTGTTCGTTATTCACTTCCATTGATTTCAATAGACAACACTTTTGTGGCTGCATCTTCTTTGTTTGCCACTCAGTTGCGATAAATTCCAAGAGACTGTTCTTTTCCATGCCAAATGTCAGACAAACAGGAGAAAGTATCCCCATTTTATAGGCAATTAAAATTCTTGCTTGCAGAGCAGGTACAGGGAGGTGTGCACAGGCATATGAATGAGTTTTTCTTCATTTTCTCGGGAGTGTGTGTCTGACTAAAATAGAGAGTATAGGTAAAGCAGCTAAATCCTGCCCATCAGGCACACGCAAGAGGACCTCACTGCTTATGGGGGGGGACCTCTCCAAATCTCTGGGGATGGTATAACAATTGACAGAAAGTGCGACAATAGGCATAGGAACTCCTAAGGAAATTATTATCCTTTCCATTGTCAATGACCCATTAATTGTCCTGGTTGGAAGATGTCTCTGCCAGATTATCTGCTGAGTCACTTTTTCTCCTTGCTGCTCCTCCATTTTCACTTCCCTCATCTTGTACGACTGTGAAAAGCAGACAGAAAGTTGCCCAGACTAGTGGTGGTTTATGAACATTTACAGAGATTGGCACATATTTACTTTTTAGCAGGGCTCTTTTTGTAGCAGGAACTCCTTTGCATATTAGGTGACACACCCCTAATGTAGCCAATCCTCCAAAAGCTTACAGTAGCCCCTGTAAGAAGAGCTCTGTAAGCTCTTGGAGGATTGGATACATTAGGGGTGTATCGCCTAATATACAAAGGAGTTCCTGCTACAAAAAGAGCCCTGCTTTTTAGAAACTTGATCACTTTTACAATAAAAAGGTATTGATCCAGGCCCCATGCTGCAAGGTTCTCACTGCCTTGGCAGCCAGCTGCTCCCGTGGGGAGGTGGCAGCCATCCAACCAACCCCAAAGCTGCCTGCATGGCAAGGGGAGGAGGTGCCCGCTGGGCTAGCTCATTTTCCTTCCTTCCCTCTGTCTTTTGGAAAGTGGGGCCATGGAATATTGCATGGGGTCAAGGAATAGATGCAAAAGCCACATACTTCATTAGAGCTATAAATGCAACTTCAGGCTCAGGTTTCTTATTATCCACAGCCACTTAATTGAAATCCACCATAGGGCTTTTTGTTGCTCTTTTTAAAATTTCATATCATTTTCTTCCCTTGGGAGCTGGTGGCTGTTCAGTGTAATCTCATTTACTTGAATGGCTTGGGGGCATCCCAAAAAGTTTGGATAATGAGAATTTTAGATAAACAGGGCAGCTTTTTTGTACATGTGAATGCAGATATGACACTAAATAATAAGCCCAGATGATCAACTGATTTGAATAGGCAGAATTTAGATTCAACATAGTTGAGGGATTTTTATTTTTATTTTGTGGAGGGGTTAGTTGTGTCTCCAACATTTACTAGTAGAGGCCAGATTCCCATGGCAAAATGCAAAGCGTTCCTTTTTAAAGCAACGGTGTAAGAAATATGTTGTCAGAATGTTGTAAGAAATGTAAGAAATATGTTGTCAAAATGTAAGAAATGTTGTATAAACAATATTGACGTTTTTGCATTAAGATTTTGCATTTCTTTGGAAAGTGTCAGATTCTGCTTATTGAAACAATCTTTTGTGAAATCTAAGTAAAGCTTGAACATTCCAAAGAACAAGGGAATGTGAGTTAGAATGTTGAGTAGATCCACTGAAATAAAAAACAGTGATGAAGGCCCTGCAGTAGGACAAATCCTTCAATAGAACTGCCAAGGGGGAAGTACTATGTATGATCTGGTACAGATTCCGAGCTGGAAGGAGGACTAGGGAGAGATACGGCATCGCATAAGCCTGGCTGCAAAGGAGAAAATGGGGCAGCAGCACATGACAGACTAACTGAATGTGAAAAATCAGTCACAGTTTATAAAATGGACATAGCACCTTGACCATCAACTGGTTGTTGGTATATGGCCAGTTTTAATGATTAATAGCATTCCTAGTCCCGAGGCTTTCTCTAGGGGTTGTGAGGCCTGGAACAAGTTCTACACACCTCTCTCCAGTCATGCAAGAATTTGCTACTCAAGTGATTGCCCATGGGTTGAAAGCATGTGTCCCTGTGAGCTTTCAATCCCAAACCACTGCCAGCTCCCTGGGGTCTATGAGGGTGACTTAGGGCTCAAAGTATGCATTTTCAGCCCAGACCATGATCAGTCACCTGGGTGGCAGTCTCACACAGACCCCACTGCCCAGGTGATGTAAAGTACTGAGCAGGATGCCTCAGTAGTGATATCAGTTCACATTTTATTGGAAGTGAAGAACAAGAGAGAAAATGGTGGCCTGCAGGCCGGCTTATATCCCTAAGGCAGACCACACCCAAACACACTCCACACCCTTGATAGAATTATTTACAGTGGCAAGAGTTCCATAGGTCCTTTCTCGGATCCTAGCTCTCTGATAGGAGAGGGCTAGGATTCGCTCTGGCTATTGTCTCTTGAAGCGAAGCTAGGGCTCTTCAACTGACCACATGTGGGCTTGACCTCACACATGGTCAAACTCAGTACGCAACAGGTGATCAACAGCGTCTCTGAAGTGTGGGGTCCCCCAAAGCATAGAACTCAGGGAAGTCATCACAGTTCATTGTATCCAAATGATGGCTCTGCTCAGACCCTTCAGAGAGATTTGGTTTGTAGACTTCTTTAGGAATCTAAGAAGGTGACTTGTACAGTGCTTTGGCAGGCTCTCTCTCCAACAACCTTAATAAAATTGTCCAAGCAGCCTCTGTCAACTTTAACAGGAGCTGTACTGATTTTTAGTATTTTCTTCCTTCACTCCACAAAATGCACTATATAGATTTTTTCCCCAGGTCTCATGTATTTCTCCTCTGATATGAAGCATCATAAGTACATTTTGCTACCTGTGGCATGACCATTTGGCTACCTTTGGCATGACCTCAAGACAGGAAGGGCTTCTGTTCAACCACAAAACACAATTAATTGCAGTGCTGTGCCAAGCTCTTCCAAATCCAAGAGCTGATTTGTAACAATTAGCTGAGGAAAGTGATAGAAGGCATTTTTCTCCAGAACGGAACTATGATGAGTCTCGTGTATTAAAAGGGAAGATACGGTTGACAGTGGCACTCTTATTAGATCAAGTGTTGAAGGAGAAATATGAAAGGTGAATGCACACTGCCATGTCATGTTATATGACAGGATGGGAGGAATGTAACACAGATCTCTTTAATTATAGGGGAACTGCTTAGTGTGCTGTGCCCAATAGTCAGACAGGCCCTATCCAGATGTTAAAAGACTGCTTAAAAAGTGATGTTAGGTTGTGTAAACAGAATTCCCAATTTAAAACTCATCCAAGGCAGTCACAAGGTAAGTTAAACATCCATTTGAAGCAGACTTTATGACAAAAAGTGTTAACATAATACATTTCCAATTAAAGAAATGCTCCCAAGTCTGTTCTTGATGGGAAATTTACTCTTAGGCCTTCCAAATGACTTGTTCAGATGATATCCTTCCAACAAAGCAGAACTACCCTTCTCCTCCCCCTGTTGCTGCAACAAATGTGTATATTTTTTTAATTGGTGGTAGTCACTGTGAAAGGTTTTACTCCTTCTCCCTGGTTTACCAGTGTGTATGTGTGTGTTAAATGCCATCAAGCTGCTTCTAACAACTAATGGCAACTCTATGAATTATTGTTCTCCAAAATGTCCCATCATTAACAACCTTGCTCAGGTCTTGGAAACTGAGAGCCATAGCTTCTTTTATTGAGTCAATCCATCTCATGTTGCATCTTCTTCTTTTCCTGCTGTCTTCAACTTTTCCTAGCATTATTATATTTTCCAGTACCTCTTGTCTTCTCATAATGTGACCAAAGTACCTACCCTGAAAGGCTATGTTCATGCCTTTCATGCAAGGTTGAATCGGTAGAGCATATGTTTTTCAGCTTCCCATTCTACAGAGAGGATCATCTTAAAATTATTATCCCATTAGTTGGTAGGATACCTGGCCATATTAATACAAACAAAGCAAGGCTTCATTGGCTTCTATCAGATAAGAAAGCAGAGATCACACAAGCAGTTGCTAGTTCTGTGCATTGATTCTTAGATTGCGGGAGTTGCATTTTAAAAGTTTTTAAATTTAAATTTTTACTCTGTATATTATCTCTGTTTCCTCCCCTCTTTCTCATATTATGTTTATATTGTATGCTGGTCTTAATAATAATAACTATGAAATTGACCAAAGTACAATAGCCTCAGTTTAGCCACTTTAGCTTTTAGGGAGAGTTCAGGCTTGATCTGGTCTAAGACCCACTAATTTGGTTTATATAACATGTCAAAAAATACTGGTTAAAATCCAAATCCTCCCCAGAATAACAACTGATTATGTGTTTGTGGTCATATTGGATTGTTCTGCTGATATCATTAATAGTAAGGCACCATTACCCTCAAATTCATTCTCTTGCAGTTTGGTAACTATTTTTATAGCCTTTTGTTTTTGTTTGTTTAGTCCTCTAAATAATGAGTGCTTACTGCTTTAGTAGATATCCTGATAAGACAGAGGTTCTCTGGGTTAGAAGAAAGGCAGACCTGGGACTTGATTTCCTCTGTCTTGGATGGGGTTTTACTCCCTTGGAAAATCCAGGTTCACTTCTTGGGAATGCTGCTTGATACAGCAGTCTCCATAGAAAATCAGGTGGCTGCAGTGGTTCAAAATGCTTCTGTTGGTTTGCCAACTGTGCCTATTTCTGGGTCAATCAGATCTAGCCACATGCCTAAGTTACAACAAGACTGGACCGGTTCCAAGATGGCACCAAGGCTGCAGCACTGATTAACAATGCTCCGCAAGTTACTTCCTCTATTTTTTCTTTACACCCACTGTTAGTTCTTATGTCTTTGTAATTTACCTCTGTTAGTTATTGTTGATCACATTATTTAGGTTGGCTGTTCCTGAGCATTTGAATTCTAATCTCACTCCTATTTTATTGCTGAGATAAGCCTGGGAAGTGTTTTATGAAAAACAGCAGCTTAAACAGAAAAAAGCGCTTGAACAGAGTTTCTCAGGCACCCTAGCCTTTTTTCTTCTGCTTCAATCGCAACAGGTTGCTTGCAATAATACAACAACAATACAACAGCTATTTGAGCGTTTACCTTAATTAAGAAACATACTTCTGTAGCCTACTCACAATTAGGATGGACTTAACAAAAGGAAGTAAGAGAGCCCGAGACTCAGAAGATATTAACTCCTCTTCCAGCAAGCAAATAGAAGAAGATAAAGGATTATTTTTTATCTAAGGAAACCAAGGAAACTCTAGTTTTTAATATTCCTACATCAAACAGATATGCTCCTCTTAATCCAGTTACTACTCCAGAGTATACTTCGGATACTCAAATGTTACAACAATTATCTACGAGAGTAGGGCTGCCTGACAACTCAGAGAAAGATTTATATATGTTAACTGCGGAGACAGTGAAATTTATATTTGAGGCTTTACATGGGATAAGAAGCAACCTTGAAGGGATTACTAAAATGATAGCTAAGTTAGTGAGCCCAGCTATACTCCCAAGTGTGGCTGAGAGCCCAGCTGACGTTTTACACACAGGCACAGCTCCAAAAGATGACATCATAGGACAAAAGCTTAGTAAGAGACTTTACAAGAAGACTGGACCATTGCGATGTGCTTTGCTTGGCTACCTCTGAAGAATGTTTGGAAGATGCAGCTAGTGCAGAATGCTGTGCTAGATCACTGGTTTGGGCGAGCTACGGGAGCATATATCCCCAATACTACAGGAATTACACTGTGTAACGTACTGGGTTCTGGACACTGTAGGTAGTGAATCAGTTCATAGTTTATTTATTCCAGACACACAAGACTGAGAGACAGCAGGACCTGGGACCTGCTTAAATCCCCATCACAAACCACACCCCACACACAACCACACCCATGATAGGTTTATTTACAGTCCCCCCAATTCCCCATAGGTTACTGCTTGAATCCTGGCTGACCGATAGGTCTGTCCTAGGATCTGTGCTGGCTATTGTCTCAGGAAGCGAAGCTTTGCCTATTCGCATGACCATGTGCGAAGGCGTCCGTGTGTGTGGTCCTCAGTTGGTACACAACACCCCTCCCCCATGGTTCAGACCCCCAGCTCACAAAGTCCTTTAGGTACGCCGGCTTCCTCCGCTCCTAGGTTGAGCGGCATAACTTGATGGCTGGCTCTGTCCAGTCTAGCATGGTCGCTGGGAGTTTGGCTGAGGTCTCAGGGACTCCGGCCAGGCTTGGGGAGTCTATGGGCTCTGCAATGTGGATCAGCTCTGTGGTACCCCCCCGCGTCCATGTCAGCTGGTGCGCTTGGCGGTATAAGGCCCTGTACAAATGACTCGGGCTCTCTTGTGTCACAGGGTTCTGGGCTTGGCCCTTCGTCCTCACCATCCTCTGACATGTCCTGGTTGGCCGGGAGGAGTCGGCAGCATAGTTGGCTGATGTGCTGTCTCAGCAGCTGCCCATCTTCTACTGATACCTCATATGATAGGGAACCTGTGACCCTGATCATCTGGGCCGGGATCCAAGCCGGGGCCCGGGTGTAGTTCCTGGCATATATGGGGTCCCCCGAGAAGAACCCATGGGGGCTTCCTGACTCACAGGAGTGGAGCTGTGTTCTGGAGTTCGATTGGGATGCAGGCGGTCCAGGCGGGTCATGAGGCGCTGTCCCATCAGGAGCTTGGTGGGGCTGCAGCCCATGGCAGTGTGTGACATTGTCCTCTGGCTGAAAAGGAAGGTGGCCAGCTTGTAGCCCCAGTCCCCAGGGCCATCTAGTGCAAAGCCTCCTTTATTGTCCAGACCATGCGTCTGGCCTAGCTGTTGGTCGCGGGGTGGAATGGGGCTTAGCAGGCATGCCTAATCCCGTAGTAGCTCACAAAATCCTGGAACTCTGAGGAGGTAAAGGCTGTCCCATTGTC
Source organism: Gekko gecko (assembly GCA_029375565.1). Classification (NCBI taxonomy): domain Eukaryota; kingdom Metazoa; phylum Chordata; class Lepidosauria; order Squamata; family Gekkonidae; genus Gekko; species Gekko gecko. The sequence continues at coordinate 77,485,989 of JAPDNY010000006.1, read as the reverse complement.
AGTAACTAGGGAGTCCAGAATGCCCTGGGTGCTGAAGATCTGCCAGATCGCTTGGATTGTGGATTGAGATGAGGTGGAGGGAACTGGAACCACTTCCAGCCACTTGGTGAAAGCGTCCACCAGGATAAAGAAAATTTGTCCCTGGAAGGGACCCACAAAGTCCAGATGTAGCCTGGCCCAGGGTTTGTTGGAGGATTCCCATGGCCACACCAGGGCCCCAGGGGGGTCGGGCCATGATTCCTGGCAGTGCTTCATCCTGTCCTCGATTTACTTGTCCAGCCCTGGCCACCACACGTAACTCCAGGCCAGTGCCTTCATGTGCATGATTCCCAGGTGTGTTTCATGCAATGCTGTTAGCACTCTTTGTTGCAGTGGTGCGGGGACGATCACCCGGCTTCCCCACAGCAGGCACCCCTTGTGGAATGACAGCTCGTCCTGATGTGATGAGAAGGCTGCGAACTCCGGGCCCACCGGACTGGTGGGCCATCCCCTCCCCACCCAGTCCAAGACCCAGGAGAGAATGAGATCCTGGGCAGAGTGATGAGACACATCGGTCACCTGGACAGGGCAGTCGGGCAGGGCTTCCAGCAGGGTGACGAAGTGGGCCAGATTGGGGTTGCAGATCGGCAGCGGAAGGCAGCTGAGCACATCAGCATGTCCTAGAGCCCTGCCAGGGTGGTGCATGACCGCATGCTGGTACCCGGCTAGGAAGATGGACCAGTGGAGTACCCAGGGTGACAACATCTGCAGGGTCTGGCGGTCCAGGGCGAGCAGACCCAGGAGAGGTTTGTGATCTGTGATCATGGTGAAAAGCCAGTTGTAGAGGTAATGTCCTGGCTTGGGACTGGGACCCCCCCTCTGGGAGCTGAACCCGGGAGCTGGAGGTTGCTTCCCCCATGCTGGGGCCAGAAGAGGCAATGGCCCAATGCACCCGCCCTGCAGAACCACCCGACTGCACCCTTACTGCAAAGTGTCTTCCCTGCCTCTTACCGGCGTCCCTCAGAGGCCCCTGCAGTGGCAATGGGCCTGGATGGGCACGGAAGCACAGATGAGCCCCGAGGGGCTGGCCAAACAGAGGAGCAGTGAGGGATGACTCCAGGATGCCAACGGAAACTCGCGGCGTCCCAACAGAGCAGGTGGGCGGCGTGCCAGAAGCGAGCCCCACCCTAAATCAGCGTCATCAGGAGCTGCAGCTGGATCCACCCCTACAGGCAACAGCAGGAGAACGTCACCAATTGGGGGCTGGGGCAGCTGAGGGGCAGGGCAGAGAGCAAATTGGGAGCGAGGGTGGAAATGGCACTGGGTGGAGCACGGGTAAACCAGGGGAATAAAAAGGGGGGAAGAAGCGGAGATTGGGGATGAAGTCGGAGCAGGGAAGGTGTATCTGGGTTCCTCTGCGAGAGAGATAGCAGGGAACCAGCACCTGGAGAACCAAAGCCCAGGAGAGCATCGTCCCTCCACCTGGTGATGCAACCAAAGGGGACGGGCTCTGTTATCTGAGGACTCTCGCGCCATCCCCCTTTTGGTTCCTCTGTGCCAAGTTCGTGCTCCTCCTATGCGTCAGGAGGCGTGGTGACCACCCCCTTGCACAACAAGTAATAACAGAATTTTTTTACTCCGGCCACAATTACGAGGGCCTCTTTGTCAATTTGTGCATAGTTGCGCTCAGCCACAGACAGGGAGCATGAATAATAAGTGGCAGGCACCTCATGGCCATTGGCTAGCCAGTGCCCCAGGACCACCCCCACCCCGTACAGAGAAGCATCACACACCAAGACCACAGGAAGGGATTCATCTAAATGAGCGAGAACTGCATTGGAGGTCAACAGTTCCTTCACCGCCCTGAAGGTGGTGGCATGTTTGGGGCCCCAGATCCACGGGGTGTGTTTATGCAGGAAGCAATGCAGAGGCTCCACCACTGCAGCCTTATGTGGCAGGAAGGAGTGGTAAAATTGAGGTGGCCCAAGAAAGCCTGGAGTTCCTCCTTGCAGGAGGGAACTGGTGCTTGAACAATTGCTCAAATCTTGTCCTGGGTGGGGTGGAGATCTTGTGCGTTGACTGTGAACACAAGGAATTCCACCTGCAGAACCCCCAGTAGGCACTTCTTGCATTTAAACTTCAACCTAGTGTCATTGAAGCATTGGAGAACAGATCACAGCCATATGGAAAAGGTCTCAGTGTTGGGAGCCCCTATTAAAACGTCATCAAAGAAGGGCTGGACCCCGGGTATACCTTTAAGAAACAATCCATGAGATTTTGGAAAATCCCTGGGGCTACACTAACCCCAAACTGCAGCCGCCACACCCTGTGAGTCACTATGGTCTAGGCCTTGGCAGTGGCATCATCCACTGGTAGCTGCTGGTAGGCTTGGGCCAGATCTACCAAAAATCTTTGTGTCTGCTAGGGAGGCGAGCACATTGCTTATGATGGGGGTGGGATATACATGATTCTGTAGAGCTTTATTGATGGTGCATTTATGGTCTGCACATATCTGGAAGTTCCCATTTGGCTTCACCGGCGTGACGATGGGGGTCTCCCAGCAGGCATGTGGGACAGGCTCGAGAACCCCTTGTTCCACCAGGTGGTCTAGCTCGCCATCTATCTTTGGACGTAATGCAAACAGGGCAAGCCTGGCCTTCATGCGGATGGGCCGGGTCCAGATTGAGGGAAACCAGAAGTCCAGTGTAACGTCTGAGCATCCCATCGAACACAGCTGGGAACTTGTCACAGACAGTGTTAAAGTCCTATGGCCGCGCTTGGTTAACCCCAGTCACTCCAAACCCCAAGGGTCCAAACCATGACAGTCCCAGCAGGCTTGTGAGCCTGCCTTCCACCACCAGCAAATCCAACCATCCCTTGAAGTCCTTATACTGCACCCTGAATTTGCCCCACCCCTTGATGGCCACCGGGTTTTTCTGGAAGTCTTGTAAGGTGAGGCCACCCGGTTTGTCTAGGAGGGGCCCCCCTTGGGGGCAGAGTCTCCTGAGAGTCTCTGCAGAGATGATGGAGAAAGAAGAGCCTGTGTCTATCTACATCTCTCATGGGGACCCCTCTATTAGCACCATTACATGTATTTTGTTGGGAGCTTCTGGGGGCAAATGCATTAGCTGGTGCTGGTGTCTGAGACTTGTGGTGTGAAGTTCCATTGCCTCCTGGTGTGCTATTGCCCATCATCCGCAGTTCCCTCAGGATTGGCAAACTCTTGCTAGATGGCCGGTCTTGCCACAGGACTGGCAGGTCTCATGGCGGAACCTGCAGAAGCGATGTTCATGGTCTTTGCCGCAGCTGGCGCAGTGTGCTTGGGCACTGGACTTGGTGGGCACTTGAGAGAAGATTCTTGCTGGCAGGGAACCCGTGGATGGACCGCGTAATTTGTGGCAGGTGGGCCATTGGACTTGTAGTACCTCATCTTCATCCGAGGCTTCGGGGCTCAGAGAGGTGGTGACCTGATGGGTCACTTGAGCCTGGTGATCCCGCTGGGCTTTTTCGAATGCCGTGGTTACGCACAGTGCCTGGTCCAAGTGAAGGTCCTTGTGGCCGACAAGCTTTCTTCGGAGCTTAGTGTCCTGGATGCCCAAATGAATTGGTTTAAGAGGGCATCCTCGATTGCGGGGAAGTCGCAGTTGATTGCCAACCTGTGAACGTTGGCCATGAATGCGGCGGCTGCTTCTCCGGATCTTTGGTTGTGCACAAAGAAGTCCATGTGCATTGCCATCTTGGATGGTTTCGGAGCAAAGTGGTCGGTGAGAACTTTGACCAGTTCGTCATAGGTGGTGGCTTCTAGGGTCTTGGGAGTGATGAGGCTCTGTACCGGATGGATCGTTGCGACTCTGCAGGTGCTGAGCAGCCATGCCTTCTTCTTAGCGGCAGTGTTAGTATCTTGGACCTGGAAGAAGTACTTTAGCTGTTTGACCCATGCTTCCCATAACTCGGGGTGAGTGGGGTCAAAGATGGAGATTTGTCCCAGAGTGGCAGCCATGTCCAGCGCGGTGATGTGGGTCGCAGTGAGCTGGACCTTGATGCACAGTGCTTTGTGTTGTGCTGAGTCCGGAGACTCCAATGGCTGTTCTGTGTTGGATGCCGGGTCAGGCATGCTCAGGGGATCCCACCTTTGTTGCCAGTGTAAAGTACTGGGTTCTGGACGCCATAGGTAGTGAATCGGCTCACAGATTATTTATTCCAGACACACAAGACTGGGAGACAGCAGGACCTGGGGCCTGCTTAAATACCCATCGCAAACCACACCCCACACATAACCACACCCGTGATAGGTTTATTTACAGTGCCCCCAATTCCCCATAGGTTACTGCTTGGATCTTGGCTGACCAATAGGTCTGTCCTAGGATCTATGATGGCCATTGTCTCAGGAAGCGAAGCTTTGCCTATTCGCATGACCATGTGTGAAGGCAATTGCATGTGCAGTCCTCAGTTGATACACATTGGCTACTGATCTGCTCCTGGACTCTATTAAAATGTTGGTTTTGTCCTTTAAAGCCCTACATGGCATGGGACCTGGGTATTGTCTTCTCCCATACATTCTTGCATATGAAGATAGATTTAGATGGGTAGCCATGTTGGTATGAAGCAGCAGAACAAAGTTTGAGTCCAGTGGCACCTTTAAGACCAACAAAGTTTCATTCAAGGTATAAGCTTTTGTGTGCAGGCACACTTCTTCAGATACATTGAAATGAAAGTTGCCAGTCCATACATATAGGCAGAGGGTGAACAGCAAATTAGCATACACTATAATAAAATTGTTTGACAGATTCAAGTACCAAACTGGAATAACAAGCTTAGTGTATATGGTCACTATTTGTTTGGGTATAATTCCAGGGAAAGAATAGTGAAGGAAATAAACTGAGACCCTGCTATTATGTGCCATCTGTCTCCTCTCAAACATGGAGGCAACTTTACATCACCCTCTTCTTTGAAGTAGGGCAATTGAAGCCAGTTTTATTGTACATATGATTTAGATCACAGGTACTGAACTCATTTTTTGAGGGATGGATCTGACATAAATGTCACTTTGTGGTGTCGGGTCATGTGTGCCATAAAATGTAACATGAGGTACCAGAGATATATAAACTTTATAAAGATTATTTCATGGCAATAGCAGGCTTGATAGGCTTAAGTGTGATATGCAGAGCGGTAGTATGCGTGGAGATATCAGCATTGGTAATGAGGCAGGAAACTTAGTTCTCAGTTTAGTCCAGGAGGGATCAAAGAATAAATGGAAATAAGTCTGAAGAAGTGGGCAGTGACTCACAAAAGCTCATACTTTACCACAAATTTTGTTAGTCTTTGTGGTGCGACTGGACTGTTACTCTTTTTACTGCTATTAGAAACCACAACATTCAAAAACCAGTGGGGGGACATTTTAACCTTCCAGGACATTCAGTTGCTGACCTAAGAGTAGCAGTTCTCTTACAAAGGAATTTCAAAGAGAGAGTAGAAAGAGAGGTTGGTGAATTGCAACCAATCATGAAGCTCAAGACAATACATCTTCCTGGACTGAATTGAGACCTAGGTTTCTTCTCTCATTACCAATGCCTGCTATTGTCATTTGGCATTTGAAATGACTTCACTCTCCAAGATATAAGGACAGATGGACTCACATTGCAGCAGTATCTGAACAAGTGAGCAGTGACTCATGAAAGCTCAAGTCCTGGCACAAATTTTGTTAGTTGTTAAGGTGCTCCTGGACTCCATCTCCCTTCCACTAATAAAGATTGCAAGTTGTGCTGTTAGGTTTCTCCCCCTCATCTGTTAGAAATGGAAAGGGGAATCTCTCCAAGTGCCATGGGACTCCCCCCCCCCTCGGCATGCTCTCTCTGGCTCTTTCTCTCCCTCCAAAGAAGTGTGCACATACACAAAAGCTTATACCTGGAATAAAATATTGTTGGTCTTAAAGGTGCCACAGGACACACACTCTCTCTCTGGTTCTTTCCCTCCCCTCCCTTCCACCCCAAAGGAGGAGGAGGGGGAAGAGCTCTCAGCCAGTCAAGAAAAAGGAGGCTTGACTTTCTTTCTCTCCCCTGGAAGCAGGAAGCTGGAGAGAGCTGGGCAAAAGCAAGCTGCAATGAAGAAAGCAGGAGGGAGCCAGTTGCCTGGAGACCAGATAGGAGCCTAGGATATTGTAGATGACATAGGTGCAGAAGATTGTAGACAAGGGTTTATATTTATGCAAGATGATTGTCTATGTTATATGTATGATTGTAGTTGATTATTGTAGTATTATATATGTTCTTGATTTTTGCGTTTGTAAATTAATTTTTAAAAATTTAAAAGACAGTTTTTTTAGGTGGGATGGTTGGGCAGTTGAAGAGAGTTTCATTTAGGTCTGCATTTTAATTGATTTAGTTTCTTATTATTAATAGTCCTAATTGGAGTTTATAAATTGTGACTTCTGTGGGTTCTATAATAGTGTATTTATTGTGTTTTTATAATGTTTTATCTATACTGTAAGCTGCCTTGAGTCCGCAAGGGAGAAAGGCGGCTAATAAATGTTTTAAATAGATGAATAAATAGATTAAAATTTATGAAATAGTGCAATGCAAACTTCTTTTGCTACAGCAGTGCCTTAGCTTCCTTTTTTCTTTGAGATGTAGCCTCTTCTTTTGAAACAGATGAACAGTCTTTGTCTCTTGCAAAGTATGCGTGCACGCACACACACAGAGTGATTACAGTACTACTGCTGAAGTGTGTGTGTGAACTTCTGAGACTTTCAGACAGCCAAGGATAAAGGAATAATGGAAGATGCAGTCTAGAATGTTGAGGGAAGACTAGGTAAGGGATCTTAACAGTAGTAGGAACAATAGGTGGATATAATGAGGTGCAGATGGAAAAGCTGCAAATATCCAGTATATCTTGAGAAAGGACATGAATTCGAAACCTGGTTAAGGAAAGCAGGTTACCGTTTTGTGTGTGTGTATTTGTTTGTTTATTAAGACTTTTAGTCTACCCTCCCCTGTGCTGCAAGACTCAGGGCAGGTAACAAGAAGTTAAAAACAATACATTTGATTATTAAAAACAAATTAGCATGATAGTAGTCAAAGATAATATCAAATGGAGACTTAGATACTAATAGCAGTTTTTATCTGAGTGAGGTATACCACCTGTATGTTTGTGAAGCTGGTACACATAATGAGTGGTGAGGAGGGAGGCTAGGGGAGGCCAGATTAGATGGAAATTCACTGCCACAATCGAATACCTGGTGGAACATTTCTGCTTTACAGGCCATGCCATTTGTGTGTGTAGAAATGAAGGAAGTTAAAATAGAGAAACTAAGGACTAAACAAAAGACAGCAAATGAAGGCCTGCTGATTCAGAATCTCTAGTATCTGTTAGTGGGTGAAACAGTGTTAACTATCATTAAATATTTGCCAATAGTCAACCACATAATTCTTTAGATTTAATCCAGAGTGGGTAGCCATACTGTCAGTGGTCACTGTGCTAATCTTGCACACCTCCAAATTTTGTATAGAAAAGTCACAGACTGTCCCTTTTGCATATCATGCCCTTGTAACTTCAATATTCATGTTTCCCTGCTTTTTATATGTTTCACTCAATACATGTGATAAAGCAGTTTCTATCCTAGGCGTATGCTACAATAAAACTGGGTACCACTAGATTTTTCTTTTGTTTTCTAAGGGCAGTGCAAATGACTTCCTGAGTAATGTTCCTGAACATTTTCTAATGCACATATAAGCAGTTTATACTTTATTACAGTCATTTTCTCTCACTGCTGTGTCTTTCCCCAAAAAAACTATGAGCATGAAAACATTTACACATATTACACACAGCAACATGCAATTCAAAGCAGAGAGATGAAAGGGAATAACTCCTTCTGAATTCAAGAAAGGCATTAAAAGAAATTACACTTTGAAGTGTAAATAGATAAAGATAATCAAATTGAAATGAGATTAAAATTAACAGCCTATCAACCAAGTGACACTATTAATAAATGTCCACGACAACCAGGGACAGAAGGGACTCTGGGAGAAAGAGAATGTAATTTAATTAAACAAAAGGGAACACAGGACTGGAACTATAGTGGCTAGCTGCTTGGAGAACTGAACAAGGATTGTGACAATAATTGAGTTTGTATTACTCATTGTATAAAGTGATCCATATCAGATCTGCTTTCTATTGATTCCAGAGGAAACTGCCTAGGTATATAGGATGGATTTTAATTGCTATCACCGACAGCCGAGGGTTTTAGAAATGGTACAGCATACAATTTCCTCAGCACTGATAACTGAGGCTTTATTTCCATTGGCTAGAATCCATTTAAAGAAAAGAAAAGACTGAGAAAATTTGAGCTAGGTCGAGAGAGTATCTCCAAGTAAGCAATCAGATCAGTCTGAAAGCCCATCACAAACACAAATTAAAGGTTGGAGACAGGAGCCATAGAGTAACCAAGAGCCAAAAACGCAGATGCTATCTAGTGTCAAGTTAAAAAATCGATGGCCTTAAGTGGGTCTAATTGTCTCTTGGATTGTGGCCATATGCTTTTCTGTAGCTTATTAAAGCTAAAGTCTTAATCCTACAAATATCAATGGGAAGGGAGCCATTACCATCAGTGCATCGAGCAGCAGCAAGACAGTCAGACAAGGTGAAGCTGCAGGGAAGTGACAGAGCCTGAGGCAGGAATAGTGAAGGCAGGATAGGGTTAACTGGCAGCAGAAATGTAGAGCAGAATAAATATGTAGCTGAAAAATGCTGCATCCAATGGGAACTGGATTTCCTTTACATATCTTTGTCCTCCATATTACTTTATTCATCTCTTTACTTCATTGGGTTTCCTTGTCTATAGAGATAAAACAAAATGCACTTCAGCTTCTGGACTTATTTGCTTTTGCTTATCAGAGCTAACATCTGTTTTCCATTCAGCTACTCCATGGGCAGACTTTGCCATAGAATTACTATGGCCACAGCCCAAATAAACTGTTTGTGCTTATGCTGTTTACACATTTCTTTTGGCCATGCACAATTTGCATACTATTTAAATTTGAAATCCAGGGTAAGCTACTATGAGAGTTTTTGTGTGCCCATTAATGTCACATATGCACATTCAAATGTCTTTCCTAGTGATATACTTATTAAAAACTGACATTCATTGAACATAATTCCAAAGAGAACCCGCTAGTACAACCTCTGCACTAGCTAGGCGGGGAAATGGTATTTTCACCAGCCAACATCACATGCTGGGTTTCTAGCATTAGGTAGCCTTTGCTCTCTGAAAAACCAAGTGGGGTTCCATAGCAAACTTTGAAGTAAGACACCTTCACATAAGCTCTGAGAGTGAAGGGCAGGAGGAATCACACTTACAACAAAATATAATTGTCTGAAAAAATATGATTTTCCTGAAACAGATATTCTGAGAGTAAAACTGAGCAAAACATCTGAGTGACTATATACCAGAATGATTGCCTGAAAAGGTCTGAAATAGACAAATGTGTTTCTGTGGTGCTAATTGTAGAGAATCTTGCATAGAAAGCAATGGACAACTTTTTAGGAGCTGTGAGGATTCTGGCTACCAACCTGTAATGAGTAGGGATGGGCACGAACCAGCTCACAGACTGAAGTTTATTATGAAGTTTTGGTGGTCCATGGTTTACAAACTGATGTTCATGGCAGCTCAACTGGCTCAAACTTCCCACAAACTTTCAAGCAGATTCCTGCCAGTTCATGAATAGATACATTTCCAGACAGACTTGTCTCCCCTCAAACAAAAAGTTTACCAAACTTCAAAGCAACAGGGTTTTTTTTGGAATTCTCCAGCCTTGGAAACATTATTGTCAGTTTCAAACTAGTCATGTCAGTTTCAAGAGGGTCCTCCCCCTTTGCCTGATTTTCTTTGTGTTCAGTTCCTATTTTCTTGTACAGAGCTTGCAAAATCCCACCCACCCTGCTTGGATTTGTGATTCTGTGCTTTGAGATCAGTCCTTTTAAGCTTGCAAAGTCAGTGGCACTGGGTTTCTTGGGCTCTCTGTGACTGTACTGGTACTGCTAGACACTCTGTACATCATACTGGTTCTGCTGGGCTTGCAAAATGCCCCCCTGATTGGATTGTGATTGACTTGGCATTGCCACATTGGCACTGGTTTCTGCTGGGCACTAGTACATTGCACTGGTTCTGCAGGGCTTGCAAAAATGCCCCCCCACACCTTCAGTTTCTACTGCAGAGATTCTCTGGGTTGACCTTAATTCTGTTGGGTTTGCACTGCCATAGTTGCACTGGTTCTGCTGGGCTTGCAAAACTGGGGACCTCCAGTTTCTGTTGCAGAGATTCTCTGGGACTTTGATTCTGTTCTGCTGGGCTTCTATTGCCTTGCCTTTTTTTGCTTTTTTCTTCTCTCAATTGGAAACAATGGAGGATAAGGCACCTTATTTGGGGGCCATAATTTGGGCCCCATAAATCCAATCCTCATCAAAATTGGAGAGCAGATAGGAGAGAGTCAGCTGGAGAGCCCCTGTGAGTTTGGTATTTCTACATGCCAGGAGGCATTCTACTATTTTACAAACTTTACAAACTGAACCAGTTCATTTAGCTCTTTAAAATTAGTGATGGTTCATGGTTCATGAACCAGGCATTCCACGAACTGAAATGAACTGCATTTTCCTGGTTTGTGCCCATCCCTAGTGATGAGATTCTAGTGAAAACAGAAAAGAAAATCTAATTAGCAACTCAGTAGCAAGCCATGGAATGCTGTCTGACAGCTTCCTGCCATGAGTACTTACAGCAAGTGCACCCTGGTGCTGGGCACACCACACCCTGGGCACCTAGCACCACTGGGCAAGCACCTGGGGGGAATACACCACAGGGAGAGCAAAGTCTACACTTTGTGGCTGACCCTTCTCAGATTTTAGCCCACACAGGTACATCAGGCCCTCTGCTGGGATCCCAAGGGACAGCTGTATGTAAACAGGTAAGCAAGGCTCCCAGTTCCCTACCCCCCTTCAGTCCTACCACAGTAACATTGAGCTGCACCGGACATAACATCTTCCCCTCCTGAACCTGGCAACCATTGGGACAAGCAACGGGCCCCCAGATGCACATAGATGCCATACACCAAGTGGTTAGGTGTGTTGGGGTCCTCCTGAGGCAGTTGCTGGGGAGGGGTGGCACTGTGATGGCTGTGGACTATGCTGCTCACCTAGCCAAGTGGCAACACCCACCCACCCTGACCAAAACCCTGTGGCAGCTGGCAAGCACCACCAATCTACATGCTGGCTGATTTCACATTATGGCCACACACTTTCACATCAGGAGAGGTATGCCCTGGAGGTGCTAATGCCGTTCCTCTTCTACCTTCACCTGGGGGAGGTCCTTGCACCAGACTCATCCAGCATCCTAGTCATTCCCTTCCCACTGCCATTGAGGAAGCACCCCTAGTGGCAAAAGGGCCAAGTGGACTACCAGTTGCAGGGGTCGCAGTCCTATGAGAACAACCCCATTGTCCCTGGATTCCTTTAATAAAGCTAATATCATTGTGCCTCTCTGAGGCACTGGTGTCTCTTGGTGACCCATGCTGGAGGCAGCAGCAGGACCAGTGGACACAACAGGCACAGAGGCCTCATTTTGGCAAGACTGCAGCCACAGAAATGGACACAGATGGATGGGAGGTTAAGGCAAGGGGACAGGCTGCCATTCCCCCAGCCACAGTCACACAGTGAACAGTCATGACTGGCAGGTCAGCCAACTCACCTTGTAGAAGTAGGCAGGGAGGCATCCTGGAACAGCAGGGTTCCATGGGAGCAATTCCATGGGTGGTTGTTTCCAGAGTGGCCCTGAGGGAGGTGGTTGGCCCCAGTGGGCTAGTGTGGCCTGGCAAGGGGTGCTGGACCCCTTGCTGGAACAAAGCCATTAGTATAAAGGCCCACAACCACAGTGAAGTTCAACTGATTGCTGAAAGCACCACAGAGTGGATATGGTCAATTTAAGAGGGCATAGCCCTATGGAGCTTTGCTGGGGCCATCCGGATCCCAGCCACCCCAGGTAATATTTGGGTATGCAAATAAGGGGCTCAAAGGGCACACAACAGCAGCTACTGGGCAACATAGGCTGCTCACAGCACTAGTGATGGGTTCTGTGAACAATATGCATGCCACCCTTTCTGATGGCCCTCCATAAACATGGCAGTCTTAGGGTGGGATGAGAGAAATATCTTAGGGGTTTTCCCAAAGAAACTGATTTTATTAAGTTACAAGATATGGCCTTGCCTTACACGGCAGGGTGAAGAATTTTTGTTTAGTGGTTTAACATTTAAGAAATAAGTATGCCTGTTCTTAATACAGTTGCAGTATTCAAATCAACAGCAATGATAAGTTGGGAAAAACCCAGGAGTTTTCCTCAACCTCGGACTGGAAGTTTTCCGGGGGATTCCGGGAACTTCCCTGTAATCTGTCTCCAGCAATCTGCTTGTTTCCATCTACAGGCATTGTTTTAACAGTTTTAACTTGGTTGCCCCAGGCAGCCACAGTCATTGCCCTGGTGACAGCCTTGGGCTCCTTCTGGCTACTCTGCTGGGAGGAGTGCAGGGTTCTTGCCAAACTGTGGTTCTGGAATGTAATAGGGGAGAACAGTGAGAAGAAGTATTAAGTCCAACAAGAAAGTAGTCCCTGTCACCATATCTGCCAACTACAATTGAGGGATTTATATTTCTAACTATATGGTACATAAATATAACAAACACATGTAAACATATGGACTTGGTTTACTGTCCACCACCTCTTTACCACTTTGCGCTGCATGTGTAATTTCTAGAAGGAGGAGGAGGAGGGGGAGTTGGTTTTATACCATGCTCTTCACTACCCAAAGGAGTCTTGGAGCGGCTTACAATCACCTTCCCTTCCTTTCCCCGCAACAGAAACCTTGTGAGGTAGGTGGGGCTGAGAGACTTCTGAGATAATGTGACTGGCCCAAGGTCACCCAGCAGGCTTCATGTGGAGGAGCATGGAATCAAACTCAGTTCTTCAGATTAGAGTCCACCACTCTTAACCATTGCACCATGCTGGCTCTCCCTGCATAGGGGGAATTTGGGCAGGGATTGAAATCAACCATAGGACCTGTGACAAGACTCCTGTAACTCAACCAATGGGATCCACAGCTTAAGATCTTGGGGAAGGAGGCTCTTTAAAAATAGAACAATCCCCTCAGTTGTTCCCCTTAGGTATAAGGTATAGTTGGGATAGTGGGTTCTCTGACATGAGGTAAGCAAGAAGAATACAGAGATCACTGAGGCAGGAGTTGTATAAAAATAGCAAAGAAGTTTCTTTCTTTTTTTAAAGAAAAAAAAAAGTTCAGCAGCACAGGTTTTCAAAAAGTCACAGGAGAAGCCTGGCTGAGGCTCTTAAACTTAAGCTAGTTACGGCTTCATGTTGTGATTTAAATTCCCTCTAATGCTTGTGGTTGCAGACAGGCTTTTGCTGCCTAGCCACCAGGCTAGATCCTTTCACACGCAAAGGACTCCAGCCACACTAGCCTGCCCTTTGCCAAAAGTCAGATTAAACAGTGCCAGGTCTGCTCATCATCAGAGATAGTCCTCACACCCAGGTATAGTGTCATCTTCCAGAGGTAGAATTAAACCACTCTGTCATGCTACCAGGTAGAGCTACCCTATTTTAAACTGTCTGCTCTCTTACTAAGGCAGACCCAAACTGACTGTTGCAGTGCTCCTTGGACATTCCACCCTGCCCCCAAAAGGCAACTGGATGCTGGAGCAGCAATTCCATGGGCTCAGGTGCGCAAAACAGCTGGTTGGATGTTTTACCTTTCAGGGGCAGAACAGCCTCCTGTCCATCACAGAGCTCTTAATCAAAGTGATCCAGCAAGGATTACACTATACATGAAAGTCCTCTAATAGCCTCTGCATTCCTATTTGGCTCAATCAGCACCTGATCCTGCTGCTTTTTTGGCATCATGATAGGCTTATGTCTGGCCTTCTAAATCAGGATGGATCCAGTGCCAAATGTTCACTTTGTTGTTCTTGCTTACCTTCTATAGCATTGGCTGCTGTTTATCTCACAGTTGTAACACCATCTTAGAAGCATGACCGTCTTTAGACAATTGTGGTTTCAGAAGAAAATGCTAACTTTAACAGTAGGCCTTACTTAAGAATGTGTTCAGCTGGCCCCCAATTTGTACAATGCCACACATATTATTTACAACAGAAGAGTACCAAATGTAATTCATCTTGGTTGAATAATACACTCAAAGTGAGTACCCATTAGTAAGGCCGATTACACACCAGAGCACCTCATTAAATCTTTGACTCTCCAGCATCAGTCTAATCAAGACAATTCTGCATTATTGTAATGCTTTTCAACTATGACACCACAAACCACTCTTGGAGGAGGTCGGTTATAGAAATTTCAGAAGGTGTTGATCTCAGAGTAACTGAGTAAGAAAAAAAGGGGGGGGTGTTCTATATCTTTCAATGTCTTTACAGAAGGGCTGTCTTGTTTTCTTTTTTAAAAAGCCCCACACAATTACTTGTATGCCTTATAATTGCATTTATGAAGGACAAAGGCACACATGGCTCCTTTGGAAACAATAAAGCCTGGGAGATTGCTCTTTGTCTGCCCTTGCATACATTTTTAAATCATGAATATTTCTGTGTTTCATACATGCAGCAAAAAGGTCTTTTGAGAACTGAAAGTAAAAATTCCTGTAAATATTTGTACCACTGAACACATTTCTATTTAATAAAGAAGCAGTAGGGTGGCTTGTATCTTTAGACACTACAGCATTTATTTCTAAATGGCAAGAACTCCCTCAAGAATTATGACCAAACTGTAAACATTTTCTTTGTTTTCTTTTTTTAGATGACAATTTTTCCTGCTTACATTTATTTACAGTTACATGAATCTACATATACATGAATCTAAACATCAGTTTCAGAGTATAAATGCTCATTATACTTTGTTTGAAAAGATAAAGATAATATGCAAAGGAAACTTATAATGTATTAAGTATTATTAATTCACACTGAAAATTTACAGTTCTGTTTAAATCTGTGAACTTCTTAATCAAAGTATAAGAGACATATTTTATTTCATGACATTATTTGCAATATATAATTAGCCATTTGTACCTTCTCCATATATCAGTTGCTATTTTATATCAAATTATCACATTTATATAATCAATTTATCCAAACTAGTGATAGATGATTGGTGACAAATCTCCCCCCCCCCCAAAAAAATGCATAAATATACAGTCAACACAAAGAGCACACTTATAAATGGGAGAACCCCTTTAATGTACCACCTGCTATACTTTGTTTACACAGAAGCTCATCAGGTTAATGAGTGATTTTCTTTCATGGAACTTCTGGAATAATCTCAAACTCCTCTTGGTTAATAAAGACTTCATATAGCAAAAACAAATGGAGCTTTGTCTCCTTGTTGCTACTATTAAAGCTCAAAACCACCAAAATATTTCTCAAACTAGTAATTCTGTAATTACTGTTTCACTTCATTCATTTTTTAAATTTATTTTCTGAAATTGTCATTTTATTCATACAATAGAAGTTGTAATACATGAAACTTGTACAGCAATAGGCTGCAACACTGTCTTGCTTTTTGTTATGGTGCCATCACACTCTTCTATTGAAATCAGTAGCCTTAGAATTGTAAAACTCTGCTTAGGACTGCATTGTTATCGTCTGACTTTTCAATCTTGCAACCCCTTCCTCAGTCTCTTACTTTCCCCCTCTCTTGTTACCATTGGCTGATAGTTCTTATGTCACAGTTGATCTAAAAAGCCTGGGATCAGGCAGTGAATGTTGTGGCACTTGACATTTAAGATACACAAGTTACTTTTGTTTACCTGCATTGTCATTGCCTAGCTTCAGCTGTCTTTTGAATGATATCCTGGTATGGACAGCTGAGTGGTTTTGAAGTCATAGAATGATAGAGTTGGAAGGGACCTTGCAGGTCATCTAGTCCAACCCCCTGCACTCTGCAGGAGCATAGCCGAAAGATAGCCCTACATACCTACAACATACCCGAAAGATGGTCATCCAGTCTCGGCTTGAAAACGTCCACCGGAGCATCCACCACCTCCCGAGGCAGTCTGTTCCACTGCTCAACCACTCTTACAGTTAGGAAGTTTCTCCAGATATTTAGCCGGTAACAACTCCCTTGTAATTTCCACCCATTAGATCTAGTCTTGCAATCCGGAGCAAGAGAGAATAGATCTGCTCCATCTTCTACATGACAGTCCTTCACATACTTGAAGACTGCAATCATGTTCCCTCAAAGCCTTCTCTTTCCCAGGCTAAACATACCCAACTCTTCCAGCCTTTCCTCATGAAAACATATAACATCAGTCTTTTGATGAAAACATATAACTTCTGCTGCATATGTTTGTGCTTTTTAAATATTACTGAAAACCCTCAAGTTGAACTTGGAAGAAAAGCACTCCTACTTTTAAAAGCACCTCGATTTTTAAAAAAAGGACGGAGGATTTTACATTTTAAATTAAGCCACACTTTTATAATATGACTATTCAATTAAAGAACATAACTAATATATATATATATATATATAAATTAATATATATATCTGTGCTTTAGAAGAAGGTGGATGTGGGTGTGAACGATATCATCAGTATTAATCAGCATTCTTATATAGATCTCATTATATTTCCCTATTAAAAAAGCCTGACATTTAAAGCAGCTGGATTTTACCCAATTGTACAGCATCATAAGTGACAATTTCTCAGTGTTAATCATATTTATTTCAGCTTAACTTCTGATACATTGATTTATACTATTAAGCATTAAATCTATTTTTTCCCCATTCATAATTCACCGGATATCAACAAAAAAGGTATTTAAGAAAAAATGCAAGGGCAGCAGTTCACAGTGTGTCCTTTAAAAATCATTTTAAAGAAAGAAAATAAGATTACCTTCATCTTATGGAAGCTAGCAGGGACCAAGAGATTCCTAAAGTGCTTTGGGACTGCTTTTCAGGTCTGAATCCTACGACCATGCAACACACAGGAAAATTATAACTGTGATAAGAAGTTGCCATACCAAATCCGACCATTGGTCTATCAGGTTTCTATGGTTAGAAACAGCTCACTAGGTTCTCAGGGAGAGAAAGGTCTTCCTTAACATTTGCTGTGAGCCTTTACCAGCAGGTGCTGGGGCTGAACTTTGGACCATCGGTGTGCCAGGCTGTTTATTACATTGTCTCCTTCCCTTGCACAATGCTTGATATTATAATGATGAAATTAGGTTACAAAAGTTGCAAAAGGTAGTGGTGGAAGGGGTCTGAAAAAATTAATAGGTTTACATCATTTCTTGGACAGTTCATTTCATGACAGACTCCTGCAATTCAATGTCTGTCTCACAGATCAATCCTCTATAAAATATGAGGAAATTCTTGCTAGCTTGAAAGGTACACAGCAAGAATAGCTCAAAAGTTTCAGGAATACAATAAGCTACCATATGCTCAGAAATAGAATTAGGAGACAAATCTATATCTGGGTTTCCTCACAGAAGGGAACTTGGTTAATTTCATAACACATAATTAAATGCCAGTCATACCTTTTATGAAGTGCAGAAGCATAATCCATTTTTTAAAATAAAGCACTAAGAAATAAGTCTTTTAACAACATGAGGTTGATTCATCACTCAGAGAATGACAGCAAAATTCATTCTAAGGCTGTGGTCACACGCACTTTTAGATCCAACATAGGTGCAAATGTCTGATGGATCTAAAGGGAGCAATCAGACAGCAACATCTGGGAAACGTCCTGCAGTTGTTGGCAACTTGTGCTGCTCTGCCACAGAAGCAGAGTTAAAAGACACCAGGGAAAGTCCGGTGTTAACCGGATACAATGGGCCAAGGACAGACTTTCCCCTGTCTAATCACTCAAGCACGCTCTCATGCCGTCAGGATGGTCTGATCAAGCCATCCTGACTCCATGCCATTGCCCCTCCCTTCGCAGTATGCTCATCATCGCAAACTCCATAAGGAGCCCTCAGTGCGGAGGTGCGATTCCTCGATTCCTTGTTTAAGCAAATGGGAAACAAATGACATAAAAAAGACGCACCCGCAATTGCATCTGGTCCCACAGCGACAGGTTGAACCCACAGCTTCAAAGAGATGTGTGATCTCACAACTGTATGTCAAATTCCTCCAGAGGGAACAGCCTCGCTTCCCTTCCACTTCAACTGGCATGTGTGACCACAGGCTCAGAGCGAAAAGTAGCACCATCACAACAAATACATGTTCCCCCATCATCAAAACTTAGTTCACATGAACTTGTTTTCATTGTCTCTCCAGTACTGCCCTATGTCTACATAATGTCAGCCTGTAATCTGTTGGAAAATACACACACACATTTTCTGTCACACACACTGCTGCTTTAGAAAAAGAGCAAGAGTCCAGTAGTACCTTGAAGACTCTTGCTCTTTTCTACTGCTACAAACAGGCTAACACAACTACCTATCTTGATCTATCTCCATGGAAGACACTGCTGCTTGGTTGGATGATCTGTGATATTAAGAATTCTATCAAGTGGTTAACATTAAAGGTGACTACACTTAAAGAGTTACTAGTTTCAGGCACCTGATCCTTCTGAATGCATATGCACCAAATCTCATGAAAATTTTGAACTGGAGAAGAATTTAGAAGGTGTTCAGTTCATAACATAACTGAGCATTGTGAGTCAGAGAATTCACATGTTGAACAAGGAAATGATTAATTTTGGCACAATTCCTAAGTACTTGCATGATATGCTTTGAGGAAAAGTCCTATTTTCATCAGGAGAACATTTGAAGAAAATGATTAAATATCCCCTCCCCCAGTACTACTGCTCCAATTGGAACTGGAGTCTTCTTGCAGTAGCTTTAAAGTTTAAAAAGTTGGGACAGCCAATCACACAACTCCCATCTCACCTCTGTTTCTGACCTCACTAATCATAACATACCACAGTCCTATTTGTAAACTTGTATCAAGAGAACAAGCAGTGAAAACCTTTTCCGCCTATGAATATAAGCTTTTCTCTTTTGGAGACGTATGACTGCCAAACCCAGTAATGGAAAATTGAAAGTCAAATAACCCATATTAGTCTGTCAAAGGTTGATGGAACTAGTATTCCGTTTTCCTGCCTTAAAAGATTTCTACCAGGTCTATGAAACAGCTTTAGAGAGAAATCTCAGCAGACTTCTTGCAGAAACCATTTACAGTGACCTATGATAATACTGTACAGTAACACACATCATTTATGATCTCAAAGAGATAATGACAGACAATTTCATAACAAAGAGACACTGTAGAAGTATGACATAGGGGGTATCTGAGCAATACCTAAGCAGATATTATTTAGATTATCTTTCCCCTCAAGATACTGAAATTCATATAAGATATAGCGCCAGCAGCATGCTGTTTAAAGCAGTTGAATTGTTCACAAATGCAACAGATGTTACTTTCTTCTTGTTCTTATCAGCTATGTTTCATAATATCCAAATGTAAGCAATAACAGGGTAAATGAAAAATGCAAGCTGATTTCTTGATGCAAAGTATAAAAGCCCCAAATTTAAAGAATATATTCAGTAATACTTAGAATATGCATTGCATTTTAGAATGTTCATAGCACTTCATATCCAGTATCTCAGCAACCCCTACAACCACCCTGCAAGATAAATCAATACTACTATTCCTATGATGTAGATGAGTGTGAGGGAGGGAGGACCATGCCTAAGGTCAATTGGAAAGTTAACTTAGAGGCAAAATTTGAACCAGAGATTCCCTATCACACAGCTTATGCTATGGAAATTCACATATTCAATAATGCCAAATGCCAACCACTGAACGACTATTCAACCTGAATTGCATTTGCAACCTATCTGGGGATGGGGAAACTATGGCAGTAAGCTAGGCAGGCTTATTCCTCAATGGGATGGCCATGATTTCCTGGTGAATGTCCCAGCATACACAGCATTTGCACTCCAGCACTACATGGATTTGGTATTGATGGCAGCATTGCACTGCAAAAGCTGCATGAATTGGGGCCCATGTTAAACAGCAAGAAACTTTTAAAGATCACAAAGACGTTGAATGCAATGTGAGCATAACTAACAGCTTTTCCAGTCTGCACACAGCTATGCTTCTAAAGTGGTTTTTAGTACTTTCACAATAAGAAGAAATTAAGATGCTACTGCTATTTGTTAGCACTGCTAGGAAAGCCATCAAGACTTCTAGGAATAGATTCCTGTTCAGAAGGGACAATGCAAAAGAGCTCCATGAATTGTTCTCCCCTTCTTCATTATATCCTTACAATAGTTCTGTGACTAAGGTTAGGCTGACGGAGAATGACTGGCCTAAGTGAGCTTGATGGCTGAGTGGGGATTTGGACTTGGGTTTCCCCCAGTCCTAGGCCAATATGCTACTCACTACATCACAGTGACTCTCAGGATGATGCCGCACAACGGCCTGGCGTCGGCCTCCACAGTTATTTGGAGCCAGGGCTCTTTTTGTAGAAAAAGCCTAGCAGGAACTCATTAGCATAATATGCCACACCCAACAGCAGAAAACTCATTAGCTTATTAGGCCACACCCCCAACAGCACAGCTCATTAGCATATTATGCCACACCCCCATGTTACCGGAAGTGTGGTCATCCAGCCACACTCACCTGTTGCTTCTTATTCTGCTTACCTTATTTGATGTCAAAACCCAAGGCTTTTTTGTAGCAGGAATTCCTTTGCATGTTGGGCCACACACCCCTAATATAGCCAATCCTAATGAGTTTCTGCTGGTGGATGTGGCCTGTTGTGCTAATAAGTTCCTGCTGGGCATAAGTTCCCTTCCTGTGCATTCCTGTCAAAAAATAGCCCTGCAGCCTTCCCTCCCCTTTACAGTAGGATGCTTCATATCAGCTGCTTTCCAGCAGTTTTTCAGCACTGTGATCCAGCAAAATACACATTATGTTGTCTAATACGCACTGTTTTCAGGCACTAGATGTTGCTGTTTCCATCTAATGCCTCAGAAGTCAGTGAAGCCCAGATAAAGCTAAAGTTTGTTATTTGATTACACCAGTCTAAGGACACTTCCACGCTGCTACATCACCCTAATTTTTATCCCTTGCTGCCTCATCCTTCTTTGAGGAAGGTCGTAATGGAGATTTTGAGCAGCAGCCATTTCAACTTGGGTTATCTGCCCTGAGCTCAGCTATACCACCATCATGTTGTAATGATAGCTACTAGTTTAAATGGCCATTAAAAAGACAATAAACAAATACATAGAGGCTACATTGAACCTCTGAATACCAGTTGCTGGGATGGGGAGGACAACAAGAGTGGCAGGCTTTGTTTTCAAGATTTACTTTCTCACAGTCACTCAAGGCAGATTATAGCACAAGACAGCTAAAAACAATTAGTACTAGGATACAAATTAGAAACAGTGCAAAAATGTAGCAGATACACACAATATATATCAAACAATGGAATTACAAAAGTAGAAAACAATGTAGAAAGAGCAAAAGAATATATACGTTAAAAAGATAATACATACCATGAACAGTGGCCCATAGACTGTAGTCCTATGTCTTCCTGAATTATTCAGTTATACTATAGCCTTATTCCTTTTACAAGAACACCTTCTGAACAATTCTGTTTCGAATGGTTTGTGGAATGGCAGAAGCGTAACCCAGCTGTGGGCTTTCTGGAGCATCTGGAAGGATTGCCAGTCTCCAGGTGGTGACTGGAAATCTCCTGGGATTACAACTGATCTCCAGGCAACAGAGATCAGTTCAGATGAAGAAAATGGCCGCTTTGGAAGCTGTGATCTCTTGCATTAGGCTCCACCCCCAAAGTCTCCAGGTATTTCCAACCTGGAGTTAGCAACCCTATTGCCCACTGTGGGGAAAGAGGATGCTGGGCTAGATGGACCAATGGTTCTTCTCAGGGGTCTTTTTGTAGAAAAACAGCTGCAGGAGCTTATTAGCATATGGTATGCTAATGAGCTATTAGGCTATTAGCATATGCCACGCCCCCTGACATCACCATAAGTGATGTCAGAAGGGGAAGCAAAAGGGGGGGAGGCATCTTCAAAAGCCTCCCCTTCCCTTCCCCAGCTGGTCTGGGTGGGGGAGCTAAGAGAGAAGGGGTTTAAAGTTTAAACTCCTTCTCATGAGAGTTGGGCCACAGAAGGAGGAAAGAGGGAAGGAAAGAGAGAGAGTAGAGAGAAGTAAAGAAGGAAGGAAAGAGGGAAAGAAAGAGAAGGAAAGGGGAGGGAAAGAAAGAGAGGGAAGAAGGAGGGAAACAGGGAAAGGAGGAAAAAGAGAAGAGAAGAAGAAGGTGGGAAAGAAAGAGAGAAGAGAAGAAGGAGGGAAAGAGGAAAAAGAGAGAAGGAAAGGAGGGAATGAAAGAAATTTGGTGGCAATTCGGCCCCATTATATCCTATGGGCCATTGAAGTCAATGGTGAAAACATAGGGTATATTCTGGGGGATGGAGGGGAGGGGGTTTGAGGGAGAGGCTCCAAACTCACAGGGTAGCTGATGGAGCCTCCCCCCAAGATACACACCAAGTTTCAAGAACTGGTATAATAGAGCTGAAATTGACATTCGGCTGCCTGAAAGACTCCCGGGACACCGGCTGGGGTGGGGCTTGGCTCCTGAGCTCCCAGTGCGTTCCCCCCCAAAGACCCCTGCACCCACCCACCCCTCGTCTCTATAGATGGCCGAAGCAGGCCCTCCTGGGCTGGGGGCCGCACTTAGAGGAGGTGCCTGGTCCTTTCTAACACCCCGTCTCCGTCAACGGCTGTGCTGAGGGGAGGGCATCAGAATTTCCCACCCACCCTTCACCTCCATAGACGGCTGCAGCAGGCCCTCCTGGGCTGGGGGCCTTGCTGCTAGGAGGCTCCTGGGCCTTTCCAACACTGCCTCTGTCAACGGCTGCACAGGCCCAGCTGCAGGGAGGATGCTGAGGTTTCTCACCCACCCGATGGCCTGCAGCAGGCCCTCGTGGGCTGGGGGCCATGCTGCAAGTTGGCGTCTGGGCCTTCCAAAACCCCCCGCCCCTGTCGATGGCCGCTGTTACTACCTGTACAAAAGAGCTCTAGAAGTGGAAAATGTGCCCCTGTTGAAGAACTACCCACCGCCCGCCTCCCCCACCAGTTACCTTGTCTGAAGAAGAGTCCTGGAGTTGAGGGGTGGCAGGAAGGTGCCCCGGAGCAGCAGTAAGGGAGCAGTGATGAATGCACCTGCTCTTAAGTACTTGCTGCTGCTTCGTCTTCTACCGTGGGCGGGGAGGGCGGGGAGTGGCAAGGAGGGCGGGGAGAGGTGGAGCAAGCTCAGAAGCCACCCCCCTGCCCTCCTCCATCAATGGCACCAGCTCTCAATGGCACTACCCCCGAAGGAGAAGGAGGGCACCCAGGGTCCGCCCACCCACTACCCACCCATCTGCTTCCCTCCCTCCCTCCCCCGGCTTGGGTGGTGAGGTGGCAACAGAGCAAGGGCAAGTACAGCTGCTGTACATGCTTGTTGCCATGGAGCTGCCACTTCTTCTACGGGGGCGGGGGTGGAGCAAGGGGGCGGGGCCGGCTTGGGAGCCAGCCGGAATGCCGTTCCGGTGCGTTCCGGCCCAAAAAGAGCCCTGTTTGGAGCTGTTGCTCAGTTACCCACATGAATGTCTGGGGTCAGCATTTGAGCTGCACCATTCCCTAATATGCAGGTAATAGGGGTGAACAGGATTAGCATTCCCCAGGTGGGCCCTGGAGTTCTCTTGGAATTACAACTGATCTCCAGACTACACAGATCAGTTCCCACGAAAAAATAACAGCATCAGAGGGAAGACACTATAGACTCACATCCCACTAAACTGCCCCCACCACAAACCCCATCCTTTCCATGCTCCACCTCAAGTCTCCAGGAATTTCTCAACCCAGAGTTGGCAACTATAGCTGTGAGAAGTTCACAAGATACCCTTAACCAGTTTCTTTTTACAAGAAACAATTTATGATGAAGAAAATAAGTCAACAGTAAAAAGCTTTTGACATGGTTCCTCAAGTGTTTTCATTGATCAAAGGAGTTCCACCTGTAGAGAGCAACTTTCTTACCTCCCCTCTCTTGTTACAGCTTAAAATGAAGCTCTTGGGTCACCTGTTTCCTAGGATCAGTATTTCAGAGGGCATCTTGGTCTGCAGCAGGAGGGGAAAGTAACAAGTCAGAAATCTTTCCTTCCACAGAAACACTTTGTTGGATCCAACCCTTTCCCTAATTCCCCAAATTTCATAACATTACACTCTTCAGTGTGTATGTGTGACTTCTCCAAGTATGCATTCCTTAACTGTCTTTCCTGCTCCATTTTCTGCAAGATTCTAACCAACAGACATCTGTATTACATTTTCAAGAAAGGAAATTAATCACTATAAATGTACGTATTAAAAAAAAACCCAAATCATTTATTTAAGACATCCGCATCATATATACAACAGTGTGATTAAGTGATTTCACCACAGCATGTTTCAGCAATGAGATCTTCTACCACTGTAGTTTTACAAGCTCCTCAGAAAACTACTTTTGTAATTATAGCAGCTGCAGCCTGAAAAATCAGTTACTTGGGACTAGTCACAGAGAAGTCAAGGGTAGCCCAATCAATCTAAAAGAGCTATGGGGGAGAATAATCTATTTTACTGTGAATTTATGGTGGGGAGTAAAAAACAATATTGGTTTAATTCAAAGCTATTTACTACTTGTCTTGGTGCAGGATTCTAGTGAATTCTGAAAAATGTGTTAGTAGAGTAGTCTGGGAACCAACTGCAGTATCTCTTGTATTATGCTTGGCTGAATATACTGATCACCAGCTTTGTTAACTGAGTCATTAGAGTATTTCCGACCACAAGATATTTAAGCTTAAAAAAATGAAATCATAAATCATATGGATTTAAAATGTAAAATTAGCCTTTAAGATAGGATTTCAATAGTAATCCAAACTGAATGATATGCTGATTTCAGACTCCTGTTTAGAAGAATAATGGACTTCTATTATCCAGAGCAATACTATCATTTAAAAATCTCTTGTCTATACTATAGACATAGCAAACTGACAGCTGATGCCTTCTTTTGTATCACTTAAGAAGGTTTCTACTATCATGTCTGTCTGTAAAAACTTCGATGCAGATTTGATAGTGAAAATGAATTTAAAACATATTTGATTAAAGGTCTTCAAACTATTTTGTTTAGTGGTTCCTTTTTAAAAAAAATAGACTTCTTCTAAGGAAAGAAAACAAAATAAATATTTAATTCTTAATAAAATATTCTGACAAAGAAAGAATTGAAATGCAATGCTTCTGTAATTAATATTTCAATGATAGCTTTTTGAGAATTACGAACGTCTGCAGATTTTTATGGAAGAGATTCCTTGTGGTCAGAAATGAAAAGGCCACCAGTAGGGAGCCTCATTAACTACAGAGTGTCTTTCCATGCTGCTCTGGTGACAAAACTGTAGTTTGATCCGATGCCCAATGAAGTCAATGGGAATTGAGCCCAAGCAGATTCTTCCTCAAAGCACGTTCCAGGCACAAGTCAGTCCTATCCAAGTGGCTGGGACATGCTCCGGCAGAATGCTTTGGGGACTGGGTTAATGGTTGGCAAGATGGAAAATATCAGATGCTGATTACAGCATGTCTAATTAATTATGAAAGCATTCCATTTTGTACAGCAATGACATTCACTGGGAGGTCTTCCTTTCAATCCTCTTCCTGCAAACATCAGAGTGGGACTTCTTCATGAACTGGCAGAGTGTTCTTGTAGGAAATGGAACAAAGCAACCTCTGCCTAGATGTTATTTTAATGTCCAGTGTTGACCAAAACATGGACTATGACTTTTTTTTTAAAGGAGGAAAATAAATGTGTGACAGTTCTCCCAGATCTATTCTGCAGTGCTGTGGCACAGAAGCACCGACTCCCCTCATCTCTACTGACTGACTGTTGATACTAACTGGTCAGTCGGCTGCCATTCCATGGGATATTCTCTTCAGTACTGAAGGCTTCCTGTGCAGGGGTTCAGAACATGAGTCTTGATGGCACTACAGTGAAGGGTACTTCTGTTGTAGGGTCTGTGCCATGGAGCTGCTGGAGAGCCATGAGCATTGTGACCCTCCACATAGACTTCACACAGAAAACAAAAGAAAGTCTCAGGCTAACTTCATCTAGTGACCAAACATATATACCACATAGAGAGACAATGAATATTTCCTTACAACAACATAGACTGTAGTGAGAACTTGGATGTCTGTGCGTGCATGCAAGTATACACAGAGACACAATGTAGAATGGGGTCCCCAACCTTTTTTCACCCTGCAGGCACATTTGGATTGCTGACAGGGGGTGATGGGCGTAACTGCAAATGGCTTGTGCAAGAGGCAGAGCCAACCACAAAATGGCTGCCATGGGAGGTGAAGCCAACTACAAAATGTCACAGAAGAATAGTCTTGATTTGCATGTAAATCTAATGAGAACTGCAAGTAGATCTCCTTTTTTAGACCCCTCCCTTTTTCTCTCTCTATTATAATCTGATATCAATAATATGAGATTCCAACTCCTCCCCCTTTCACACATAAAAAGCCACAAAGTTTTCAGTCCTGTTGTGGTGCTCAGGACAAGGGGAGAGAACTTTAAACACACACACACTCACCATTCAGGACTGACAGCTAGATTTCTTTCCAGGCACTTTACTCCCCCCCCTCAAGCCGGTGTGCTTTTTTCAGGGTGCTGCTGCTTGGGATGAGAAGTAGCTGGCTAGCTAGGGATGGGGAGAGGGGTTTTACTCCTCCCCCACTTCAAGCCAGACAGCCTTCTTTTGTCCTGGGTGCCACTGCTCGGGATGGAAAGTAGCTGCCTGGCTGGGGCTGGGGGGGGGCTTCATACATTCAGACCAGCCAGATTGCTTTGATCCCCAGGCAGCTGCAGCATCACCACAGGAACAAAACAAGGCCAACAGGTTTGAGTGGGAATGACTTTTGTTTTCTTGTGTGTGTTGGCTATCTTGTTCTCCCTAGATGAAGCAGCACCACTTGGGGGGCAGGCTTGGAGTGGGCAGAGGAGCTTTTCACTGCCTTCTGTTAGGTTTTTCAAGTGTCATCCTTCAATCATGAAAGGGTTAAGCTGAAACTTCTGTATGTTAATGTTAGCTAGTTAGCATAGGGCCACTTAGGTGTAGAGGAGAATCTTCCTATGAAAGAAGGGGAGGTCTTAATCTTAATGAGGTGACCTGAAGATTGACTATTGGCTAATCAATGTATTGGAAGATGGTACATGTCTTTTGGCACATAAACCAGAGGCACAGAGAGTGTAAGAAGACAAGATGGAGTTAGAACTAGGGGTTTTCGGTTTCGGCGTCGCGAATGGCGGCCGCTTCTCGGGACACTCCCGGAGGCGGTTAGCCCACGCGCAGTTAGGGGGGGTCTTCGCATGTGCGAAAGACCCTAGTGAGCCTTAGGTAAAGGCTCCGAACCGGGGGCGCTTGGGGAGTAGCCTCTTTGCCGGCAGACAGCCGGGAAATTGAGGCTTTCTCCCCGCCCCAATCGGCCCCGCTGTGGCGTGCCCGTAATGGGACTTAGCGGCGCCACCGAATTCCAGGAGTGAAGACAGCGCTATGGCTTAAAATAAAAAGAAGAAGTAGCATCGAATCGTGAGTTGGAGATCTATTTTGAAGCGTAAATCGGAGCCCCCTGCATGCGTATAAGCGTTGGGAGGAGGGAGGAGTTCCCACCCCCTTTGAGAAGCAAGATCTACAAAGGGAGCACGAAGGGGGGCTGAGAGAAGAAAAAGTGTTGGTGAAAGTACCGTTGGGGTTGCATGGAAGATTTTGATCATCTTAGCTTCCTGGGGGATGCGGCACGAACTTTTTAAAAGTAAACAAAAAAACAAAATGTCGATACTGGAAAAAGTCCTGCAGATACCGGAAGAGAAGAGAGGAGGGACTTCCGGTCCAGACAGCCCCCCCCAAGAGCTTGCTGTCAATCAACAGGAAAAGGAGATGCTGTGCCCCCTGCTGGAACAATTGCGGAAAATCAACGAAACTTTGTCTAAAATGGATAGTGTTCTCATCAGTCGACAGAAACAGATATCAGAAACAACTAGAAAGATGATGGAGATTGAACAGAAATCGAATTTGATTCTAGGCTTCCAGGGCGTTAAAGAAGAAGAGAAAGAAGATCTCGGATTTACCTTGACAAATGTCTTGGCACCCCTAACTGGCAGTGAAGCGATAAAATTAAAAGAAGAGGTGGATGAGGCTCCCAAAGCCTATTCCGCTTTTATAAAAGAGAATACTCTGCCAGTAGAAGGGGATGTTGAGCATAGCAAGCGACAAACTGGAGATCTAATTTCATCAGAAGAGTTTGTGGAGCCCAGGAAGCCTGAAAGCCAGAAGTTTAAGGAAAAAGAGAAAAGAAAGAAGAAGGATTTCATCTTTAAAATACAGAAACTTCTGAAGAGACACGCCAGCAGGGAGGAAGATGCAGTATTCCAAACTGGGACAAGCGAAGAAGACAGCAGCCCAGGGGAAAGTGGTGATGGAACGGAAGACTTCAAAGTTAAAGTGGACTTAATCCATAACTGGAAGAGATTTAAAAAGAAGATATTTTGAGGACTGTTCGTGTAACATCTGGAAGGAGCTGTTTAATTACTAACCCCAATGGACTTTACTAACTGCATTAACAGAGTGATTTTGGACTTTGCAATAGTTAAAAAGAAGATCTTCTAACCACGATGGATGCAAAAACTGGTATTGGTTATTAACCTAAACTAAC
The DNA here is from genome assembly GCA_029375565.1 of Gekko gecko. NCBI lineage: Eukaryota > Metazoa > Chordata > Lepidosauria > Squamata > Gekkonidae > Gekko > Gekko gecko. Next base: position 77,457,213 of record JAPDNY010000006.1, on the reverse strand, counting down.
ACTCACTAACAGGAAAAATTTCACTCCATCTTTTTCTTTCTCCATCTGTCTACCCTTCCTGTTTCTTATAAAAAGAATAAAATTCTCTCTTTTTTAAGAGAGTTTTACAAAAAAAAAAAAAAAAGATGGAGTTAGAACTAGAAAGATTCGTTAGGCTGTTGTTGTTTTTCTTCCCATGTAACCCATCCCTAATTTTCTTTTATTATTATCATTATCATTATCATTATCATTATCATTATCATTATTATCATTATTATCATTATTATCATTATTATCATTATTATCATTATTATCATTATCACTATTATTATTACCATTATTATTACCATTATTATTACCATTATTATTATTATTATTATTATTATTATTATTATTATTATTATTATTATTATTATTATTATTATTATTAGCTAAATACACTTACATTGGCAAAGCTTTCTTTCTGCTGGGCTAATGCTTTCTGCTAAATTAGCCAACACCTTCCCATTCAGGCTAATCAGCTTACTTTTGACCTGGACTGCATCAGCAATGCTAGGGTAAAGAGCCATCTCGTAGTTTTTTGTCCCCCCCCCCTTCCCTCATTCAGGCTGGCTGGCTTTTTCTGTTGTTGGGCTGTAGAGTACTCACAATCAGAGCAAGCCTGCTGGCTTGTGTGACTGTGGACTTTTTCTCCCTCCAACTCCCCCTGCCCCAGGCCAAATGTGTGGGAAGGAGGGATACTGACCAAGGCCTGGGGCAGTTTACATTCAGTTGTGAAGATCCATGTGCTATGGCTGGTGCAGCTGTTGAAGCAATGATTTTTTTCCCCATCTGCAGAGCCAATCAGAACTCTCCTGGCCAATCTGTTAGAAGGCCAAAATCTGAGATTTGGTTGGCACGCTATTTGTCGTATGATAAAGTTAAGTTTAATGTGGATTTTTAAAATCATTATATTAGACATGCCATCTTGAGAATATGGAATAAATATAGACTTAGGTTATGTCCAAAAACACCTTTGTGGCTATCTACACAAGAAACTTTTTTAGAAGAGAAATGATAACTAAGCATATTTAGTTAACGTGCCATAATATATCAGACTTTTCTCAAGAGGAATGGGAGGGATAGAAATCTTATAAATCAAATCAAAATTAAGAGAAGATCTGATCATATATACCTGCCAATGGTTTTTAATGCACAATTATTAGAAAGGTTTAAAACAGACAAAAGAACTTATGGTTTTGAGCAATCTAAAACTGAATTTGAAACAGAATTATGTACAAATTATGAGCATGTTATTGCTAACATGTATGAACTACTATTGAAATTTGAGACAGAGGAAGAATAAGTGAAAGAATGTATGATAAAATGGGTGAAAAATGCTGGACATAATATACAAATGGAGCAACGGGAATATACGTGGAAGGAAGGTCTTAAATTTATGTTAAATTCTAGTCTTGAAAAGAATTTCTATAAAATGATGTGCCGATGGTATACGTTACCAGAAAAATTAGCTAAATTGTATAAAAGTATCTCAAATAGATGTTGGAAGAGTGAACAACATGAAAGGACATTTTACCATTTATGGTGGATTTGCAATACGCTAAAAAATTCTGGATACAAATACATTCATTAATTCAGAAGATTTTAAAGATTAAGGTACCAATTAAACCAGAGGCATTTCTTCTGGTTCTAATGGACAGACAGTTGGAAAAAAGTCATGGAACGTTGTTTTTATACATGACAATGGCAGTGAGATTACTATATGCACAAAAATGGAAAAGTTCAACATTACCCACAAACGAAGAATGGTTGATGAAGATAATGGAACTTGCAGAGCTGGCTAAACTTACTACTTTGATCAGAGAAAAGACAGTATCTACCTTTATCGCCAATTGGAAACCTCTTATAGACTGTTTGCGTGAAACAGAAAAAAATGAACTGATGACTTGTGGATTTAATGATTAAGGGGAAATAATTTTTTGTTAGTAATAGGGAAAAGAGAATTAATATTTGGTTGCAATAATAGAGTGTTAAATTTGCAATTTTACTTATATTTGTCATAGAGAAAATCAGAAGTCTTTTCTTTTTATTTCTCTATTTATATTTTTCTTCATATATATATAGATATCTTTTTTTTTAATTCCTCTATTACAAAATTCTCAATAAAATTCTTAAAAAAAAAAAGAACTCTCCTGGCCAATCTGAAGCCCTCCTGGGCACAAGCCACTCCTGGCCACACCCACTTCCTCAAAACGCTCAGCAGGCACCAGAAAAGGTGTCCAGAGTGCCCTGGTACCCACTGGCTATGTTTTGGGGACCCCTGCTGTAGATGCATCCATCTGTTCAGTTGTCCCCAGACTACTCTCAGAAAAACCAAAAGCTGAAGATGTGGTCTGGGGGAAAACTCATAGCTAGTTCCTTCCAGCTAAGGTATGGGAGGACCTGTTTTTTACTTGAATTTCTACACCAGGATAAAATTATTTTGCTTAGCAACAAATGAGCACTAAAAGTGATAGTTTGTCAGGAGAGAGGGAAGTTTGGTTACATCAGTTATATGTGGGAGCAGCTCAGCAATCACATGTGCAGGGTGCAGATTTGTCCCTCAAATACGTGTCAAAAGCAGGCCTGTAGTGATGGGGAGGCTGACAATGGGCAATGCCCTACCCCAAATTTGCCCTGCCCCCTCACCTAACAGCCATGTCTTCTTTGTTTTTGTTTTCTTGCCCCCCTTGCTTCCCAGTGAGGTGTGAGCCAAGCCTCATGAACACAGGGCAGAAGCAGGGAAGCAGGCCTCTCCAGGCTGGACCTGGGTGTTCCTGGGAACAAAGCCGAGTGGAGGAGCAGAGTGTCTGGCTATGGGCACCCTGAGGCTATACTGCAGCCTTGTTGAAAGTTTAGGTGGATCTGCGTGGCTTCCTCCCTGTTCTTCCCTCCTTTCTGGATTTGCAAAAAAACTTGTTTTCCTTGTCCTGATTTGCAAAGTGTAAATCACAAGCCATGTGCTTTGTTCTTTAACTGCTTAACTGCTTAAGCAGGTTCATGTGGGTAGCCATGTTGGTCTGAACCAGAAGAATTTCAGGTTCTCCAGGTGTGCATCATATATTAATGCTCTTAATAATGTATACTGTATATTTTATAGTCACAATCTCAATGAATACTGAACAGTGAGAGACCATAATTACATAATGGCAAACAGCAGACACTGCTTTTTTCCACAGAAGAATTAAGAGAATAGGGTTTCTTCACTTCAACAACTTATTAGGATGACTCACCTGTTAAATACTGGGTTCCATGGGTGGTCCGACCCAAGCTTAGTGGTCAGCTCTGCTTTATTAGTGATTCAGCCAGAACAATGTAAAGACGTAGGGCAATGGCATGCAAGCACCACCCACTCCCCAAACAACTACTAATGATAGGCTATTGTCAGACCCATAACTTCCTCATTGGTCACCTCCAGAGTGCTGATGGGCTATTGTTCTAGAGCTTCAAGCTCAGCCAGTCTCTGGTAAAAACAGTCCTGGAACGTTCCAGGCCCAATACATTACATCATCTAAGGCGTGAATGTAGATTTCTAAGGTCTTCATGTAGAACTGGTAGTTGTTAGCAAATGAATGAGGCAAATAAGAAGGGTGGTGGTGGAGATTTTAAGTTTTCTCCCTCAAAATGAGCTCTGTGTCTAAATAGCCTCTCTTCTTTCAATCTTTGGAAACCAAAATGTAATAAAATGAATGAATGAATGATGGTGTGTTTACCACCACTGTATTCAGGGGTCTGTTGGGGGGGGAGCGCACCGGAGCACAACTCCGGGAGCTCAGGAGCCAAGCCCCACCCCCAGACGGCATCCGGGGAGTCTTTCAGGCAACCGAATGTCAATTTCAGCTCCATTATACCCTATGGGCCATTGAAGTCAATGGTGAAAACATAGGGTATATTCTGGGGGATGGAGGGGAGGGGGTTTGAGGGAGAGGCTCCAAATTCACAGGGTAGCTGATGGAGCCTCTCCCCAAGATACCTACCATGTTTCAAGAACATTGGATCAGGGGGCCCAATTCTATGGGCCCTCAAACAGGTTGCCCCTATTCCCTCCATTGTTCTCTATGGTGGGAAAAAAGTAACTTTTGGGCAGGAGGGGGGGGCTTGGGGGCCTTTCTCTGCCGGCGTGTCGGCAGAGAAAGGTGGCGGGCAGGCAGGGGGGCCCTTGGGAGGCCTTTCTCTGCCCGCGCGCTGGCAGAGAAAGGCGGCGGGTGGGGGGGTGGGCAGGGGGGGCCTTGGGAGGCCTTTCTCTGCTGGCGCGCCGGCAGACAAAGGCGGCAGACTGGCAGGGGGCCTTGGGAGGCCTTTCTCTGCCAGTGCGCTGGCAGAGAAAGGCGATGGGTGGGCAGGGGGGGACTTTGGAGGCCTTTCTCTGCTGGCGCGCTGGCAGAGAAAAGTGGCGGGCAGGCGGGGGAGGTCTTGGGAGGCCTTTCTCTGCCGGCGCACCTTGGCACGCCGGCAGAAAAAGGCAGCGGGCAGGCGGGGGGCCCTTTGGGAAGCGGGTGGGTGGGCGCTCCAGGGCGCGTGCCCACAGAGAGGGTTCTACATGCCCTCTCTGGCACGCGTGCCATAGGTTCGCCACCGCTGGCCTATAGGATATAATAGGGCCAAATTGCCACCAAATTTCTTTCATTCCCTCCTTTCCTTCACTCTTTTTCCTCTTTCCCTCCTTCTTCTCTTCTCTCTTTCTTTCCCACCTTCTTCTCTTCTCTTTTCCCCTCCTTTCCCTGTTTCCCTCCTTCTTCTCTCTCTCTTTCCCTCCTTCTTTCCCTCTTTCCTTTCTTCTTTCCTTCTCTCTACTCTCTCTCTTTCCTTCCCTGTTTCCTCCTTCTGTGGCCCAACTCTCATGAGAAGGAGTTTAAACTTTAAACCCCTTCTCTCTTAGCTTCCCCACCCAGACCAGCTGGGGAAGGGAAGGGGAGGCTTTTGAAGATGCCTCCCCCCCTTTTGCTTCCCCTTCTGACATGACTTCCGGTGATGTCAGGGGCATGGCATATGCTAATTGCCTAATAGCTCATTAGCATACCATATGCTAATGAGCTCCTGCAGCTGTTTTTCTACGAAAAGACCCCTGACTGTACTCATTCTCCCCTCTATAAAAAATTTCTGGCTATGGGCCTTGTCAATATGGTCGAATGAATAGAATACTGGATGCAGACAGAAAATGCAATCTATCCTACATGGCAAAAGGAATGCCAGTACTTGGTATTGCTTTGTAACATCTCTGAATGGCCCTAACCAAGAAGCCCTCAGAACTAGAGAGGATGACCCTCCACGCTGCAGCTGAAGAGAAGAGTGTGTGTGGATTTGTGAAGACTGGAGCAGAGGGAGGGAGGGAGAGAGAGAGAGAGAGAGAGAGGAGCAGGAACCATTGCTGGGAAAGCTTTGGCTGTGGCACATAGAGAGTGTATGACCTCTCTCTCTCTCTCTCTCTCTCTCTCTCTCTCTCTCTCTCTCTCTCTCTCTCTCTCTCTCTCTCTCTCTCTCTCAGGATCTAATGTGGAGTCATGGATCTATTGCCATATACAAGAGCTTGGGTGCCTCTAGCTGTGCTCTGCCTGCATATTTGTAACTTAAGCAAATATTACAAAGGCACCATAAGTCTCCATTGTCAGATCCTCAAACTTCTCATTGCTTGGAGAAGTGGGGCATGGGTAACAATGTTTTATAATAATAATATAAGAGTGTTGCTATAATAATATAATAACAGTGTGCTATAATAATATAATAAGAGTGGTGAGGGAGATCAGTGATGAAGAAGGATCAGATATCATCATCATCATCATCATCATCATCATCATCATCATCATTATTATTATTATATCTGATCCTTCTTCATCACTGATCTCCCTCACCACTCTAGAGTGTGCATGCCCATGTGCTTCTAACTAACCCCCCTGCTTGTATGGCAGACAGGCTGCATCTGTCTTGGGGAATGGAGCAAAGCCTATGTCCACTGTGCATGCAATAGTTTTAGCTCCTTTCAACACTGCAAATATATAGCTCAAATTTGCTCCTTTCCCTGCCCCATTCTGCCTTATGATATGGCCCTTCACCCCAGTCTAGCGGCTTCAAAAATCCCTGAAAAAAATGCAAAAAAAATTTCTGAACTTATATATAGGATTAAAAAGATCCCCTACACTCCCAACAAGTAAGTGCATGCAATGCTTGACCATAAGTGGAAATTCTGTGCACAGAAATGCCAGTCCTGTTTAATGGAAAGCTGCTAGATGGATTGTCAGATGTAGATCTGATGACAGATGCAGGTGGGTAGCCATGGTGGTCTGAAGTAGCAGAATAAAGTTTGAGTCCAGTGGTACCTTTAAGATCAACAAAATTTTATTCACAGTATAAACTTTCATGTGCAAGCACACTTCAGAAGATCTGATGAGTCACACTCTCCCCTCACTGCCCCTCCATCCTCTTGCTGCTTACGAAAATAGAAACAGACAATGAAAATCTTGAATACATAGTAGCAGGGCTCATTTCCTGCAAGAGCGCACAGGAGCGAAGCTTTGGCAGTAAGGACCCCAGGGGGCGGGCACATACACCAAGCCCTGCCCCCTGCTCCCAGCAGCCCCCCTCACCTTTCCTGGCCCACTGGCCAACCCAGCAGAGGGCTGCCGCGAGCTGGCCCTCGAGCTGCTCCACCACTGCGTGGGCCGTGGCATCCAGCCTGCCCAGGCTCTACCCGTCCTCATGCCGGTGTGGCACCTCTGCAAGGCAGGCCCCAGCAACTCCTACGAGACCTGCGAGGAGCTCTGTCCCAGCCTCCTGCACCTACTTGGCCTCCTCCTGCACCTCTTCCCCACCACTCCCCTGGCCCCCTACCTGCTACCTATCCTCTGTGCTGCCCTCCTCCACCCACGAACAGCCACACACTTTCCTGCACTTGCTGGCCATCCAAAAGAGTCCAGTAGCACCTTTAAGACCAAGGTTTATTCAGGTACAAGCGCTCCCTCCTCTGTGAGGGCAGATCTGTGCATTCTCCCCCCCACAGCTAGCAATCCAAAAGAGTCCAGAGCCACCTTTAAGACCAAGGTTTATTTAGATATAAGTTCTCCCTTCTCTGTGAGGGCAGATCTGTGCGCTCCCCGCCCATAGCTAGCAATCCAAAACAGTCCAGTGGAGCCTGAGTGGTGGGTGTTGCCTTCTGACACACTTCCGGTGATGTCAGGGGGTGTGGAATATGCAAATAAGTTATGCTAATGAGCTCCTGAACCTCTTTTTCTACGAAATGACCCCTGCATAGTAGGATTTCCAATCACACCCAAATGTCAGAAATAATTCAGTTGGGCTTCAGAGCATTTAACAGTAGATGCTGCTGGGTCTGGGTCTTGATTAGCAAATTACTGACTACATATCTCTGCTTTTAACCACACCATTGAACTAGTGTAGCTATTCCTGGTCAAAAATCCAAAAGATCCAAATGAAGTATTAAGCAAGAAAGGACTCTGTTGAGAGTGTGACCAAGCAGCAGAATGTTTCATCACAAAACCATTTTCAAAAAAGGCCTTTCAAAAATATTTTAGTATTGCCAGTTTGCTGATCATGTACTGAAAAGATATTTCTATCTACTTATACATGTTTACCAGACTATTTATTTTCTCATATATTATGACATTTACTCAACAACAAGAAGTTTGGCTTTAAATCAATTGAAAAAGACTGGGAAGTTATATTGAGAATATAAAAGATTTTGCAGAAAATGATCACAGAAGATATTTGCTCATAGTCAAATACTGCAGGATTTTGTCACCTCTAAGATACCTCATTAAATGTCAAAGCTCGGTCCATTACTTTAGTTTATGCTCTAGCACTGAGCCTATAAATGTGACACGAGAAGAAGTGAATGGCTAGTTTGTGATTTTAATAATAAAAAATGATGCAATAAGCTCATATTGGATCCTTCACTAAGCAGGCAAGGGGGGGGGTATATTTCCTTCTGCAGTCTCAGGAGATTAACCCACACAGGAGCCATGTCACACAATACAATTTCATGGTATGGAAATGCAAAAGGGAGATAAAATTCCAGACACAAATTGCCACAACTGCCAATATGCTGTTTATCGGCTCACAGTGAGCACTGATGTTCACATGACTTCCATTGTGCTGTGAGTTACAGCTCAGTTAATTCATTATGAGCAGTGGTATTTTGGATTACATTTAGCACCTAAGGAATACATAACATTTCCAAGCACATAAAAATGAAAACAGTCAGCTTTCAGTTGTCTTATTTATACAAGTGTTAACTATTTCTATACCCACCAAGGAAAAATGCAACATTTGGCTAGAGTAATTTGGTTAGCATTTATTACCATACTAGGAATAAGGCCCGTTGTGGAAATAAATACAACGGGCTCTAGAAAGAGGCTCTGGGAGAGTGCCCCGGCTTTGGGCACACAGTGACAATTTGCTGTGGCAATCTCAGCAGGGTATAATGACAGAGTCCACCATTTTCTCCAGAGGAACTGATCTTTGCTACCTGAAGAGCAGTAGTGATCTCCAGCCCACCCCCAAGATTGGTAACAGTGGTTCCCCAGAAGGGAGTGGCTGGTTTGGAGGGTGGAGTCTATGGCATTCTACCTGTCTGAGGTCCCACCCCTCCTCAACACTCACCCTCTCCAGGTTCGACCCCTCAAATCTCCAGGAATTTCCCAACCTGGAGTTGATAACCCTATCTCCCTTCCAGCCAACCATCAACCTACCTTTAGTTTTCCATCTCCTCCTCCCTCCCTCCTAGAGGCAGTTGTAATTTTGAGTGATCTCCAGCCCCCACCTGGAGATTGGCAACAATGGTTCCCCATCAGGGAATGGCTGGATTGGAGGGTGGAGTCTATGGCATCGTACCTGCCTGAGGTGCCACCCCTCTTCAAACCTCACCCTCTCCAGGCTCCATCCCTCAAATCTCCAGGAATTGCCCACCTGGAGTTGGCAACCTGATCAGGACTGGGCCCAATGAGTTTTCTCCCAAAGGCCAACATAGGTGTGGAAAGGGCCTTCTACTGACAGAGGAGAAAGTACAGGTGCCAACTCTGATTAGGGAAATACCTGGAGATTTGGGGGGGGTGGATCCTGTGGAGGGCAGCATTTGGGGTGTGTGTGGAAGGACTCAGCAGGGTATAATGCCATACAGTCTACCCTCCAAAGCAACCATTTTCTCCCAGGGAAACATCTCTGTCATCTGGAGGTCAATTGTAACAGTGGGAGATCTCCAGGTCCAACCTGGAGATTGGCAACCCTAGGGAAAAGTCAGCTGCACAGTGGGGAGTTGAAGAAAATTGTTTGATGGTCACTGGCCCACCTCGTTAGCCAGCCAGCCATGCTGAAGCTAAGCAGGAGAAAGAGCCTTTTTCCTTTTATTCTGACAGGAAAGTGGCCGTTGGGGAGGGGGTTATGAGCGGGGGAGGGGTTATGCTGAAAGTCCTTTGTTTTTTTACTCACAGAACCAAACTTGGCTGCCTACCAACAGCCACTGAGGGGACAGTCCCTCACAGGAGTCAAAAGAACTGTCTTCCTCAGGAGAGAGAGCTATCTGCCAGGGGGAGTGGGTGGGGAAGAGGAGCAGACCCAGCACCCGGCCAATGGCACGCGAGTACTCTTGAGTGGCGGCTGATGGGCCAATGGCTGAGGGAGGGCATTTTACAGCCAATGGGAGCTCATGGAATCTTATGAAACCAAAAGATAATTATTATAAGGAGAGATTCTGTGTTACACTTCACTCTTTTAGTTCAGCCATCTACTGATATCTCCTGTATTCCATCTCTGTATTTTCACTGTCTTTCCCTTTCACATAAATGAAGGTTTTGAAGAAACCAGGTAGCCCTAATTTCTCACAGCCTATATTTATCTACCACTTGCATTCCTTTCTCCAAATATGAAGTATATCTAACTCTAACATGAATGATCCCACCATTACTTCACAGATGTTTTTTAAGGAGCAGGTCTCCTTTTCTTTATTTAATAGCCCTAATTATGTACCTGGAACATAAAAACATAAGAGAAACCAATGTTGGATCAGACCAATGGCCCATCCAGTCCAACACTCTGTCACACAATGGCCAAAAATAAAGTAAGCCTCACAGAAAATAGCTTCATATTTCTGGGAATCAATTGCCATCGTCTGTCAACACCTCATACCTAGCAAATACCCCAAATCACAGCACAATATTGGAATCAAGCAGTGAGGGATTTTACATAATCAAAAGAAATTTTAAGGACCCCATGTAGATTGATAAATACATTGTATCTTATTGTTTTTATGTCTCACAATAATAATAAAGGAATAAGGCTATTGTTTTTAGGATGTTGTTGTGTTTATCTATGGTATCTAATGCTAATGCAGTGTTGACTCTTTGGATTGCAAACAGTACCTTGGATACATTGGGGCTCTCTGCAAATGCACTCTTAAGCAGGTTATTCAAGAACTCCCAGTTTTTCGCTTCTATGTTTTCTTTCACTCTTTTTTCTAAAGGCCATTTCCCCCATAAACTTTGCAGACAGGACCACTGGGCAAAAAATATTTCCAGTCTGGTTATTACTACATCTCTTCACCTGCATTGAATGACTACCTATCATTTAAATCTCTGAAGTGGTAAATACTGATGATTTAGTTATGACTGCTCTAGTAATTGAAGGTCATAAGGAATTACAGCTATCAGACAGAATCTCCTGGATAGTCCCTATATGGCCATAGAGGCTATCAAGGACACACTTTCAGAGTCTGATAAATCAAGTTAAAGAGCACCTAAAAATGTTCAGTTAGTTGCATCACTTGAATGGCTAAATAGTTTCACACATCTCTTGGGAAAAGATATTGGCTTGTTCAATGAAACAGATAATGGGCTATTTGGTAGAAACTACTAAGGCTTTATGTTTGGAGCCCATCTCCTCCAGTGTCTTGGTAAACTCATTTATTTGAGTGTTTATTTTTTCATGAATTTCCTTTTCTTTCAGGATGCAATACCCATACAGGATAAAAGTGGTTGTTGTTTTTTTCTCTTGTACAGGAACAAATATAAAAGATGGGACTACTTTCAGGTTAGCCAATGTGTTTCCATAACCTGCTCAATGAGAAAATATTGAGACCAGAACATCAAAGAAAAAAACTGAATTTCTCTCTCTCTCTCTCTCTCTCTCTCTCTCTCTCTCTCTCTCTCTCTCTCTCTCTCTCTCTCTCTCTCTCTTGAAGGGGAGATATATTTTACTAGCGATCCAAGGCTTTCAGCATAAGCAGAAATTGGGTTCCTACTGAGGAGAATGGTGGAGTATAAATGAAGTAAATAAGTCAATCTCTCTATACAAGGAACAGGTAAAGCTCACCCCACCAGCACTTCCTGCTAAAGGGAGCTGTCTTTATTAAAAAACAAACAAACATAACAGCTTGTAATATGACATTCAACTCCCTATATCAGAGCCAAAAGATTGAATGAAGACTTTGATGTGAAAAAGTTACATGTGCCAAGAGACCTCTATAAAATGGTAACATTGTTTATAGTTGGCTGCTATGCATGTTTTTGGATGTTACTATGAAATATCATCACTATTGTGAATGTGCACTTCCTTGTTTGCTACCTACTTAACCTGTACATTTGTAGATAAACACATTCTTGTAAAGGCACCATAAATTTCTTGTGCTCTTTCAGTTTCCCAAAGATAATAGACCCTGCGATAGGCTGCCCTGAACTGCTGCTTATGAAAAGGGAACTTGAAACAATATAAATTCCTGCAGATCACTTTCCACTGTGGGTGTAGGAGAATGGTGGTGAGCTCCATATGAAAGAATAAATTCCTTTTTAGGTAACATAGATCCACACAACATTTTTCACCACACAGTGATTTTTAGGGGTCACCTCATAACAAACTTGCACCAGCTTCCCAGGCTTGTAAATTATTTAATAAACATTTGCAGGCTAAGCAGAGCTGGAGCACCAATATGAGCCTGTCTTGAATAATTCAGTGTGACAAAAATCTCATGAATCTCTCACTACATAGTAATAGGGAAATGTCTCCTTTTGATACAAAAATACTCATGTGAATCCAACCCATCAGCATTCAAAGAGAAATCATAGCTCAGTATCTAGAATGTATGCTTTGCATACAGCAGGTCCCAGATTCAGTTCATGACATTTCTAGTTAAAGGATTACAAGCAACAGATATAAGAAAAGACTGGCTGGACCTTGGACAGCTTTGGCTAGTAGGTAGTGCTATTGTCAGCTGTAGAGCATTTTGTGTTTTTCAGGAGAGATAAGATTAGAGCTTCAAAAGCCATCCCACACACAAAAGAACCTCCTCAGGAAATAGGAAACCACCTCAGGAAACAATCCATAGACAAAAGAACCTCCTCAGGAAAGCTCCTCCATTAGCATGTTTGTAGCCTGGAGAACTACTACAAGATAATAGCCCTACCCCACCTTCCAGTGTAGATATAAATTACCTGCCTACCATTTTTCTACTCACCTTGACACAGAGAGTACTACATCTTTCTGAGTTATACCTCTGAGGATGCCAGCCACAGCTACTGGCAAAATATCAGGTCCTACAATGCCAAGACCATGGCCACACAACCCAGAAAATCTACAGCAACTAATGAACTCTAGCCATGAAAGCCTTCGACAACAGTATTGATAAAGTTAGTCAGTTACAAGGGGTGAACCTGGCAACCTCCACTGCTCTCTCTTACCTAGGTATGGGAGCCTACACTAAATAAGAATTCCACTGTTTAAGATAAGTTTATTAGAGTTTGCTTCATGACAATGAATCAACATCCCTATTTTCTTCACTGGGTCTCCATTTCTCTTCAGGTTCCTTCCTTACAAAGCCTCACATTTTGAGTTCTTCCCATTTCCCCTCTTTCTTTCTGATGCTGAAAATTGCTCTTTTCTGATGCTGAAAATTGCTCTTTACTGAGGCATAGATCCTACTATTCCCCAACCCTTGCTTCCAAGTCCTATCAGAATAGTTCACAGTAGAACCCGACAGCCAGCTTCCTGCATCCCATCTCACCATCTAGGATTTCTGCCTTCCCTTGTTGCAGGTTCAGCCTCATATTTCTCTATGGATATATGGCTGGAACTGGTTCCATGCTTATCACATCATCCACCAGTTACACTTTTAAGGTCTTCTGTGCAAGCCTTGCATGTTTTGGCAGGTGGAGATAGGGAGGGAACAATAGTTGCACAGGTATGCTGTAAGCTTAACCTGACCCTAAGTAAAGGATTTTATAAATTGACTTTGAGCTACTCAGGACTCTGTCCTTAATTATTTTATAGCAGTCTCTTAAAAGACCTTTGAGAATAAGAAGCCTTGCCTTTTTGCCACATTTCTGCAGAGCTTAATATTTTATCTGAAAGCTGGGGTTTATTTTCAGCTCTTTGAAGCACACAAATATTCATCTCAGCCGTTTCCTTTCAATCCTAATCACCTTGGAATGCTTTTGCCCATTTGCACACACCTCTTTTGTGTATTCCCATTTCTTCATAGACATTTACATATCAGAGGAGCCTAATCAAAACCTTCTTGATTTTCACATCAGACGTCTAGTACGAATATTTGAGTAATCAGCAAGGCATGCATAAAATCAAAATACATTTGTTTCCTTACACAAATTTACTGTAATAATACAATTTTTAAAAGAAAAAAATTGGCTAGTATCCAAATTGACATGGTCACATGGGGACTTGGTGAAAGTGGGGTAGTTTATTTCATAATATTATAAGGCAGGGCACATAATCTTTGGTGCCCTAATCTGCATAAGTAATTGACAGCTCATTAAGAATGTAAAACTGGATAAAAACAAATGGAAAAAATCTTAAGGGGTTTAGGTTTGAACATGGACTTTAGGGAAGTGACTGATGTTGGAAAATATTGCAAGAAACAGCTGGGTCCATAGAGAAGTTCTGCTCTGGCTAAATCTAAGGGACAGCAAATTAATTTTGCTTTAATTTGCACACACTGATTTGAGTTGAAATATTAGGTTTGCCTTTGCTCAGGAGAGGTCTATAAAACATAATTTCCAAGGCTACAACATCCTTGAAGGCATAGAAGAATGAAATTGAAATATTCACTTCATCACAGAGTGACCCCCTCTTCGGCATCACTAACCTACAGAGAGGCTGTTTTCACAAAGAATGCTGAGAATCTCTTCTAATGCTCATTATTCAATGCAAAATACCAATTTAAAACAATATGTATGTTCTAACAAAAACTGTTCTTTCATGCAACTTGTACTCAGGATTTGAAGCACAGTGCAACTAATATCCTGACGACACACAGCACTATCTCTTTTTTCTTTGGTGGTAGTAAAGGGCAGGGTGGGAAAACAAATTGAATCTTAATCCTATGAAGTACTATTGAAAATAAAACTGATTCCATCTTAGTGTTTTGACAGGGTTGTATCCCTCCTCTGAAGGACCAGGTTGTTAGTCTGGGAATGCTCCTGGACAATACACTTCTGCTGGAGAAACATACAGTAGGGGAGCCTGGGAGTATGTTCTACTAGTTTAGGCTGGCCCACCAGCTGACTCAGTTCCTAGAAAGGGAAGACCCTGGCCACACCATTCACATACTGGTAACATCCAAACTGGATTAGTGTAATGTGTTCTGTGTAGGGATGGTTTTGAAGAATGTCCAGAAACATATGGCACTGGATTTTCCTTTTGAAGGAGGAAAGTGACTTTTAGATTAGTAACAAAATGCCCAGTAGTTTTGGAGTATTGTGGTATTTAATAGTGTAGATTAATTTCCCCCTGCCAGCTCAAAAAAATGGTCTTATTGTTACAGATGCTCATTAAATGCTCTAATTTCTTTTATCTCCCTCATTTTAACACCTCCATCATTTATTTCTTTATTCATTGAATTTATAGTCCACCCTCCCCTGTATGACAGGGTTCAGGGCAGGTAACAACATTCATACAAACATTCCATAGAGTTAACAATTTTAACAATCCTATAATACACTAAAATAACAGCAACCAATCACAGCTGGTAGATGGCATTTAAATATCCCAAGAGGAGGATAAATATCTTAAGATCTGTCTTATATGAAGGAAAAAGGAGGGGAAAGAAGAAGGGAGGGAGGCCAATATAAGATGGATGAACCATTGCTGCCCTCAGTCATAAACCTGGTGGAACAACTCCCTCTTGCAGGCCCTGCAGAACTGCACTACGTCCCACAGGACCCACTGGTTATTTAATACATTTTTAGTTACATAACAGGCATTGACTCTTCATCAGATACAGTGCCAGAATACACAAAAGCCTGTATGTTGACTCCCAAACAAGCCACCCCACACACACATAAAGCTTGAGTGTATGACTCAGTGTTTGTTTTATTAAATACATATGAAATGTTATGGCAAAACTGCAAAGTAAAAATTTGTTTAAATACTTGTTTTTTGGCAAAATGTTGAAAAATACCTTTTAAAGAGATAGTGAAAAACTAGGGCCATTTAATGCCTATGCAAAGATAATAATAGAAATGATGACTGAACAAAGCCAAGGAGATTTATTCATCTCTGCTTCCCAGTGTTAGCCAACAAGACCCAGTATAGTGAAAATCAGTTTGCTACAGATACACAGCAGAAAATATATCTATAATCTCAAATTATATGAAGTGCCTGTTCAGCAGTTGTTCTTTGAGCAGTACAGTAGCATCACAAATGGCTGCTTTCAAATGTCATAACAAACATATTTGTTTGCTTAGGACAAGCATGAATGCAGCTTGTTGTCTTTCCCTGCCACACCCTTGGGCCATACCACCACTTTAAGAAGAATGAGATCTTATATATTTCTATACATTTCCATGTTTTCCACTGCTACTATGTACACTTAAACATAAAACACACTTTTAAAAATTATACCCTGGTAGCTTAGTATTGTAGCATATAAAAACACTGAAATGACAGTATCATAAGAATCACATATAATAATGCTTATTAATTAATAAAATGTGTAACTGGATATTTGTTTTGCAGGTACACTTAATTTCCCCCCCTTTAATGTTACTGTAACTCAGGAAGAGGTAATCCATATGCTAATTCTCCTAACAGAATTCAAATAGCTAGCCATCACCTCAGGCTAGCACACACAGTGCCTAGCTTGAAGTGCTCTAAAGTCTTCCTTCAGGTCAGGTTCTTTCTTGGCTTGTACTGTTTATGTTATGTTCTTAAAGAGATGGGAGTACCAGACCACCTCACATGTCTCCTGAGAAACCTGTATAAGGGTCAAGAAGCAACAGTTAGAACCGGATATGGAACAACTGATTGGTTTAGCATAGCAAAAGGAGTGCGATAAGGATGTATATTGTCACCTTGCTTATTTAATTTACATGCAGAGTACATCATACGAAATGCTGGCCTGGATGAATCACCAACTGGAGTTAAGATTGCTGGGGAAAAGATCAATAACCTCAGATATGCAGACGATACCACTCCAATGGCAGAAAGTGAAGAGGACCTAAAGAGTCTCTTGCTCAGGGTGAAAGAGGAGAGCGCAAAAGTGGGCTTGAAGCTCAACATCAAAAAAACTAAGATCATGGCATCCGGCCCCATCACTCCTTGACAAATAGAAGAGGAAGTCGTAGAAGTAGTGACAGACTTCACCTTCCTGGGATCCCAGATCACTGCAGATGGTGACTGCAGCCATGAAATTAAAAGATGCCTGCTCCTTGGGAGGAAAGCAATGGCAAACCTAAACAGCATAAGAGACATCACCCTGCCAACAAAAGTCCGTATGGTCAAAGCAATGGTATTCCCACTAGTAATGTATGACTGTGAGAGTTGGACTATAAGGAAGGCCGAGCGCCGAAGAATAGATTCTTTTGAACTATGGTGCTGGAGAAGACTCTTGAGAGTCCCTTGGACTGCAAGGAGATCAAATCATTCAATCCTAAAAGAAATCAACCCTGACTGTTCCCTGGAAGGCCAGATCCTGAAGTTGAAGCTCAAATACTTTGGCCACCAAATGAGAAGGGAGCATTCACTGGAGAAGACCCTGATGCTGGGAAAGATTGAAGGTTAAAGAAGAAGGGGACGGCAAAGGATGAGATGGTTAGACAGTGTCATTGATGCAACTAACATGAAATTGAGCAAACTTCAGAGGACAGCGGAAGACAGGAGGGCCTGGCGTGATCTGGTCCATGGGGTCGTGAAGAGTCGGACTTGACTGTGCGACTGAACAACAACTGTTTATGGAAAACACTGGCAGTTAAGTTGGGTGATTTATCTCTAATCAAGACTACTAACTGAAGATACTGGAATAAGAACACTCAGGTACCACACGGGGACGGGGGGAAATCACCTCTTCCTCAGCTGACTCTCTCAGGCTTCTCTTCCTCCAGCATCTTCTCAGTTCCCCCTGAGATCACATGCATCTTCCCTCAGACAGTTCTTGCTCTGCTATCTTCGTCTTCAGCTCTTTTTTCTTTTCTCCACAAGCAACTGTGGAATTGTCACACACCCTGAGTATGGTCTTTTCTTGTCTCCTATCAGACCCTTCAACTGAACAGGTGGTCTGGCCCAAAATAGCTTGTCCTTTGTCCATAAAGGATCATCACCATCACCATCATCATCATCATCATCTAAATTTGTACCCCACCATGCCGGGTTCAGGGCGGCTAACAAACATAAATGTGAAAAATACAGTAAAACTCCATAATACAGTAAAAACAAAATAAATTAAGATTACAATATAAAACCATAACTACTCAGTACATCCTATAATAAGAGATAGTGATGTTCTATCAATATTTGAATAGCCACCTACATCCTATAGGGTCCAGGCTCCTGTCAGGCTGTTAGCTGTCCAATTGGTGGTGATACTGATGTTAAGAACAGGGCCATGGTGTTAAGGCAGCACCCTACTTAAAAGCCTGGAAGAAGAGCTCCATTTTACAAGCCCTAAGGAACTGCAAAAGGTCCTACAGGGCCCTGATGTCATCTGGGAGCTCATTTCACCAGTGAGGGGCTGCCACAGAAAAGGCCCTGGCCCTCGTTGCGGCCAACCTGGCCTCTTTTTGGGCCTGGGAGAACCAGGAGATTTTGGGATCACAATCTCTCTGAGGCACATGTGGAGAAAGGCGGTCCCTTATGTAGGCCGAGGACAGACTGGCAATTTGCCCCGGTAGCCAGTCGCGGCAAAAAAAACCCGGAGTAAACGATACCGGGTTTTCCCGTCCACACAGCGGGGGCCTCTGCCGGAAGATACGGGACGGAGGCGCGCGGGAGCGTTCAGACTGCTGCACCAGAGGCGTGCTATATTTGCCGTTTCCCCATTAATTCGGCTGTGGGTGTATGTGCGCATGAGCGCATGAGTGCTCATGCGCTCATGCGCATAAGCGCATTTTGCTGATTTTTTTTTTTTTGCCCTGCAACGCCGGCACCGCATTGGGCGGTGGAGTGGAGCACAGCCAATCACACCGCTGCTGCCTCATGCCCAACGCGGGTTGCTCCCGGCTTTTCGGCTGCGCGTTCAGACTCCCCGGAAGTGGAGAAACGCACGACGAACGCAGGCTTTCAAGATTTGCGCTGGCTTTTATCAGGTGTTTTTTTAATCCGGCAGTGAAGCGCGAGAGCACCGGTAGGCTACGGGTGGGGGACGCCAGGCAGATGTGCCTGTGTGAACATTCCATTTAATCTGATATTGAGTCGTTGTCAGCCCAGGTCCCATCCCGCGGCAAATTGCCAGTCTGTCCTCGGCCGTAGATAGGTCCCCGACCATATAGGGCTTTAAAGGTAAGATTTGGCAGGATGGCCCAATGTGGAATGGAAATGAATGAGGTAGTCCAAGATCCCAGATGCTCTAGATGGCACTCTTGAGCACCACTAAGGTTTTGGGTTTTTTGTCACATTGATCAACTGGGCTTGAACCATGCCTTATAACTTCAGACTGTGAAGAATCAAACTCCTATTTGACCAGGCACAGAACTGTGGGTTTGATTTAAGGCATCCAAAACCAGGGAGCTTTCAGGTGAGTAGCTGTTTTGGTCTGAAGCAGTAGAACAAAGTTTGAGTCCACTTTTGTCAGGTAGCCCTGTCATGGAGATGAAATGTGGAGGGAGTACTCTCAGTCTACTAGCCTCTGAACATTACTGTTCCTATTGTCTGTATGTTATCATTTGTATGACCTTGTAGACGCTCCAGCTGCAGAACTCCTAAGCTGAGAAATAACGGCTTTTATATTGTTTGCTTGCTTCTCCCGCTTGCATTCCTGACACAAGCCGTACACGTGTCTTTAGTTCTGATTCACCAATAAGCAGTTTTCTTCTGAAGAAGCCCTGTGTTGCGTGACCTGACTAAGGAGCCCGACAAAGTGTCAGGAATCTATCATTCCCTTGACCCACATCTCTCCATCCCAAGATGAGTGAAAATGAGGAAGAGATCATCACCCCAGCCACAACTGGGGAAATGGTCCCTACAACCACCGTGCCAACCACTCTTCCACTACAAGAGGAGAAGGACACGAGCGTACCTTTCCTGGAACCCTTTGGTGGAGTGCGAGCACGGGTGACTACACGGCTGAATGGACCGCACTGGGGAACCTGGACACTCACTCCGGGACTGTGTCAGGAAAGCCAATATGACTGGCCTGTTCAAGAACTGAATATTGAGCAGGAGGCCAGGGACATCCTTCAGGAGATCAGGGAGGCTGAGGGGGTCATGGACACCCATTTAGAGCTGCTCAAACACAGCCAGGACCGACTCTTCCAAATGGTTGAAGATTCGTTTTGAAACCTACCAGGGATCATAATGGATGTGGTGCAGTGCGAACTCCAGCTCTGACTGCCGATGCAGACAGCACAGCCACCCCCATGGCAGCAGGTGCCTCTACCCTGCCATCAGCCATCCCACCAGCAGCCTGCCATCCCACCCCCGCCACCTCCTGGGGCAGCCACAGCGGGAGCTGGAAGCAATGTTCAGGACGCCTGAAAAATTGGCATTTTTCATGGTGCGAGCTGAGAAGTTCATCATGAATTGGGGCCACCTGTTCCCTGACGAGGAGCACATCATGGATTACATTGCATCCTGGCTGCAGGAGGGGGCTGCCCAATTGGTGCATGAGTCTTCACAATGAAGATGGTCCAGAACTACAGGCGGTAGACGCTTTCATGTGGGCCCTCCGGGCTCAGTATGAAGACCAAAATGCCAGTGAGTACACCCAAGCTTTCCTACATACCTTCAGACAAGGGAAGAAGTCAGTGTGGGAGTACTCAGAGGAGTTCAGTTGGCAAGCGGCAAAGATCCAAGGATGGCCTGATGGGGTGCTAGCAGAGCAGTACCAGCTTGGTCTACACCCAGAGATCCGGGAGATGGTACTATGCAGCGTACAACCCATTTCCCTGAATACCTGGATGAGAGGGGCCATGTGGATGCTGAGAGCCAGCTGAGAACCATCTGCATCGACAATGCGGCCACCTTGGGTAAGATTGTGCTGTTGATGCCAAAACCCAAGATGCCACCGAAGCAGAAGGAAGGGACACGGGAGCAATGGATGAAACACGGGCTTAGCCTGAGATGTGGTGAAGCTGGTCATTTCACAGCAGCGTGCCTGGAATCAGGGTCATTGGGTACCCCATGGAAGGGCCCGGAGAAGAAGCAAGCTGACACCCCAGTGAAAAAGCGGCCCACCTGCCTCATGACTCAACATGCCTTGCAAGCCAGCCTCCCCAAGGGGGAGATGGAGTCGTCCAGCGAGGAGACCCAGCTGGTGGGAAATGGACAGGACCTGCTGTGAGTAGCGCTAAACAGTAGGTCCCCATCCCAGAGGCGCAGAAAATGGTGAGCAGCTACCACCCCTCTTTTCGTGACTGTAACTATCATGAATCCCAATTTAGGGACCCACGCACATGTGCGGAGTCTGATTGACTTAGGGACTTGGGGTCAAGGTTGTTAAACTCCCAGAACTCCTAGTGTTTACCCAGATGGATGGGTCCGCCATGAAAGACCCTTGCAAATACGAGACTGTTCCTTTCTGAATGGGGGCGGGAAGGCACTGGGAGCACCGACCCTTCATCATCACCATGGCAGCTCACTTCCCATTGGTGTTGGGTAGCCTGTGGCTCCATGACCATGACCCCTATATTTTGTGGGATGAGGGTGTAGTCTGATTTATCTCACCCAGATGTCACACACATGAATGGGATGAGGTGTGGGGAATTCCCCCTCCTGACGAACCAGTGCGGGCATGCCTAGCTAGCAAAGAGATGGCTGCTATTTCCCTTGGGTACCGGGACCTAGCACAGGTGTTTGAGGAAGAAGAGGCTGATGAGTTGCCCCCTCATAGACACTTGGCCTGTGCCAATGAATTGTTGCCTGGACAGAAACTACCCAAGGGAAAGCTACATGCCATGAGCCTGAGTGAAAAGGAGGAGCTGTGTAAATTCATTGATAAAAAACTTGCCCGGGGTTTCATTCGGCCCGCTTCCTCCCCATTCACTGCTCCTGTGTTGTTCCATAAAAAGAAAGATGGGGGGTTGAGACTATGCATGGACTATAGAGGTTTGAATGCAATGTCTACGACTAATGCCTACCCCCTCCCCCTGATAAAAGACCTCTTAGCTGAGGCTGCAAAGGCTACAAATCTACTCCAAGCTTGACCTCCATAATGCTTATTTCCGGGTTCGGATTAAGGAGGGGGATGAATACTAAATGGCATTTAATACCCCGTTAGGTCCGAATAGGGGGTGATGCCCTTCAGGCTTCAGGGGGCTCCTGGGGTGTTCATGAACCTGATAAATGAAGTATTGCACAAGCACCTGTTCAAGGAAGTTCTGGTTTATCTAGATGATATCTTGCTTTATTCCCCCGATAAAGACTCCATGTGACTTTGGTAAGGGAAGTCTTGAAAACGTTGCACAAGCACAAGCTCCTTGCTAAGCTGTTGAAATGTGAATTCCATTGCATGGAAATTGACTTTTTGGGCTACCATATTTCCCCCCGGGGTTTGGAGAAGGACCTGGCTAAAGTCTGGGACATGGTGGGGTGGGAACCCCCCAGAACCGGAGGTAACTCCAGGTGTTCCTCGGTTTTGCCAATTTCTACAGAGCATTTCTCACTAACTTTGCCCAGGTGAGCCTACCAATCACGGACCTCCTAAAGACGAAATGGAAGGTTCCTGAGAGTACATGGCCGGGTGCTAAATTAACGTGGACAAACGAATGCCAGGAGCCGTTAAAAGCTCTGTTCACATATGAACCTGTTCTTGCACACCAAAATGAACTAAAAAAAATTATTGTTCAAGTGGACGCATAGACAATGCTATGGGTGGCGCCATCTTGCAGGAGGGTGAGGATGGGAAAATGCACCCTCTTGCATATGTTTCTCAGAAGTTCAATAATACGGAATGTAATTGGTCAGTTTGGGACAAGGAGGCAGGAGCTATTAAATTGGCGCTCTCTAAATGGCGGCACTGGATGGAGGGTACCAGGGTGCCATTTGAAGCCTGGACTGATCATAAAAACCTCGAGGTATGCAGAATGCCCCGCAATCTCAACGCAAAACAGCTTAGATGGGCGGATTTCTTCTCTAAGTTTAATTTCATGCTCCACCATTTCCCGGGTAAAGAAAATTCCTTGGCGGACGCATTGTCCCGCAGCATGACAGTCGCAGGGAGGAGGTTCTTGACTCGATGTTTACACCCTCCCAGTTTGGAGGGGCAGTAGTGACGTGCAGCCAAACAACAGCCCATTCCCTGATGGATGCTGAATCCTGGGAACTGAAGTTCGCCTCTGCCCTCTCCGACAGTGATCGGCTGGAACTACAAGAAGAGGGGGAGGGGGAGGAGTGGGTGAATGGCTGTTGGTACTGTGGCCATAATCTATTTGTGCCTTCAGCTTTGTGAGGTGAAATCATGTTAACAGTACATGGCAATAAACCGGTGGGGCACCTGGGGTTTTTGAAATCCCTGCATTTATTACAACTCCAGTTCTGGTGGCCGGGGATGAGGAAGGACCTCTTCCTGTTTGTCCAGTCATGCCAAATGCATCATGGGCAAACTGAGACCTGGAAGATCTACAACCCCTGCCTATGCCCAGTAGACCGTGGGAACTTATTTCAATGGACTTTATCACTGACTTGCCTCCCAGTCAGGGAAAAATGGTTATCTTGGATGTAGTGGATCTGTTTTTGAAGCAGGCTCATTTCATTTCATTTAAGTCTCTGCAAACCACACGAGTACTAGCCAAGGCTTTTATTCAGCAGGTTTTTTGACCGTATATGCTACCCCGGAAGATAATTTCCAACCCGGGCTCAGTTTGTTTCCAAGTTTTGGTGTGAACTGATGCATCTCATGGGAGTGGAATGGGGTTTGAGCAGTGCTTATCACCCCGAGACTGATGCCCAGATGGAGTGGGTCAATCAAATCCTTGAGCAGTACCTTTGCTGTTTCACTAACTTTCAACAAGACGACTGGGAAGGACTCCTCCCCCTGGCAGAGTTCTGTTACAACAATGCGTGTCATTCCTCCATGGGGGTCTCCCCGTTTATGGCAGCTTATGGTTATGAGGCCCCACCTCTCCCATTCCTGTTGGATGCAGCTCTGCCAGAAGGAAAGGTGGGGGACTGGTGTAAACGGTTGCAGGTAGCCTGGCTGCTTTTGTGCAAAACATTAGATGGGACTAAACAGGCCTACAAGCTTCAGACTGACAAAAAATACGCTGTCGGCTGGGACATCCAGTCTGGTGACTCTGTTTATATGTCTACCAAGAACATCAAGGGACTCCAGCCTAACAGGAATCTGGGGTGGAAATACGTGGGCCCGTTCCCAATGAAACGGAAAATAAATGAGGTGACTGTGGAACTTGACTTGCCAAAGACTTTGAAACATTTTCACCCTGTTTTCCATTTCAGATTACTCCACTGGGACCCTGGGCCTAATGCTTGGTGACCTCAGCATGCACAGCCACCCCCTCTGATGGTGCGAGGCGAACCACATTATGAAGCTGCTGACATTTTAGACTCTAAGCTTAAATGAAACAAGTTATTCTACTTGGTTGAATGGGTGGACTTTGGGCCTCAACACAGGGAGTGGGTGGAGGTGGATCACATCAGGGCTGCCTGACTTCTTAGATGTTTCCATTGTCACTACCCTGACAAGCCCGGGGGGAGGCGTTTGGAGGGGGCAGAATGTCAGGTAGCCCTGTCATGGGGATGGAATGTGGAGGGAGTACTCTCAGTTTACCAGCCTCTGAACATTATTGTTCCTACTGTCTCTATGTTATTATTTGTATGACCTTGTAGAACTCTTAAGCTAGGAAATAACGGCTTTTAGATTGTTTGCTTGCTTAGCCCACGCGTGCGAACTATACTCATTGGCTTCAGCTCATTCAGGGGGTGTTTGATTGTAGTATAATTTAGATGGCCCTACTGTTCCCGGGCATTCCTGACACAAGCTGTACATGTGTCTTTAGTTCTGATTCACCAATAAACAATTTTCTTCTGATGAGGCCCTGTGTTGCGTGACCTGACTAAGGAGCCTGACACACTGGCATCTTTAAGACCAACAAAGTTTTATTCAGTGTATGAGCTTTCATGTGCAAGCACACTTCTCAGATACAATGAAATGGAATTTACCAGTCCATACAAAGAGGCAGAGGGTGGGCAGTAAATCAGCATGCAACATAACTAGGGTTGCCAGGTCTGGGCTGGAAAATACCTGGAGACTTTGGGGGTGGATTCAGGAGAGGGTGGGGTTTGGGGAGGGGAGGGGACTCAGCATGGTAAAATGCCATAGAGTCCACCCTCCAAATCAGCCATTTTCTCCAAGGGAGCTGATCTCTGTCAGCTGGAAATCAGTTGTAAAAACAACAGATCTCCAGGCCCCACCTTGAGGCTGGCAACCCTGAACATAACAAAGGTATCCTTCCTTATTATATAAAAGCAATTTGGTATGGCAGCATTCTATGCCCTCCAAAATGAGTTGGCTCCGTGATGCGTCAATCACAAGGTGTCTCTATTCACTGGCTGCGTTGCCTGAGTTCTCTCCCACCCACTGCAGCCTAGGCCACTCTTCTCTGATTGGGCCAGCATTTCAAGGTCATTTGCATATGGAAGCTGATTGGACTTCATTCTGCACCTCAAACTCCCCCCCCCTCCGTGATACAGTTGGAACTGTCAGTTGCATATGTGACCTGGTGTATTCTGAGGTAAAATATGTCCTCACTCACAACACATCAGTTCCCCTTCAAAAGAAAGAAATCCAAAAACACAACCATGCCACACCACAAGAAAGACAGATCACACCACAAACAGAATACCACAAGGCAAAAAAATGATAGGAAAAGGTGCCAGCAGTCACCCCATTACTGCCACAGATATGTACCTGAGAGTGCTTCAGAGGATGGTGTGCAGGTCCCAGGTTCATGTTATAAAAGCTGCCTGGGGGATTATGGACCATTCACAGAGTTTCAACATTAACATACCTCAAGGGTTGGTGTGCGGATCATACAGAGAAGAGGAGAATGATGTCAGCTGCTTTGGTTCCCACTGCAGGGAAAGACAGCCCTTTCCCTAGACAGAGGCTGCAGGGGGAGAGGGGAGATGTAAACCTGAAGATAGACAGGCAGATAAAGGTAGGCTGACGGTTGCCTGGAAAGGACATAGGGTTGTCACCTCCAGGTTGGAAACTTCCAGGATATTTTAGGGATGAAGCTTGCTGAGGGTGGGGTCTGAGGAGGAGGAAGAGGGCCACCTCAGACAGATACAACGCCATAGTCCCAACCCTCCAAACAACCTATTTCTTCTATGGAATACCAGGTGACAGCTGGAGAGCTCTTAAAGCTCTGGTGCTAATTCAAAGTGCTGAGGATGTGTTGCATTCTGGCAGGGGACGCTGTGAGTGTAGAAAATGAATTATTGACAGAGTAGTGTATTGAAAAATCTTTAAGTCCATTTTGATCCATGGGGCACCCATTCAGAACCTCTGGCATTTTCTCACTCTGCTGGCATCAAAACCAATTTAAGGCAAAATAGAGATATAGAGACTTTTCCATCCTCCTTTGCATCAGTCTGTCTTTGTTGGCAACCCTAGGTCTGTCAGCACTCTCAGGGTGACTTCATGCATTACTTCACTAGCCTTGGCTGCTTGCTCCTGTTCAGCAGGAGCCTCCCTATGGAAGCTGCCCGGGTGATTTTGGACCAGCCCCAGATTTCTGCCTAACCTACCTTGCAGGGTTGCTGTACAGATCACAAAGCAGAAGAGGAGAATGAAGTCAGCTGCTTTGCTTCCCAATAACAAGAAAGACAGAACTTTGCCTAGGAAGAGGCTGCTGAGATGGGAAGAGATAAAGTTGCCAACTTTAGGTATGGAAATTCCTGAAGATTTGAGGGGTGGAGCCTGGAGATGGTGGGGTTTGAGAAGGGGGTGGGACCTCAGACAGGTACAGTGCCATAGGCTCCACCCTCCAAACCAGCCATTTCCTCCTGGGGAACCATTGTTGCCAATCTCCAGGTGGGGGCTGGAGATGACTGAGAATTACAACTGCTCTCCAGGAGGGAAGGGGGAGGAGATGGAAAGCTGAAGCCAGGGGACAGATAATGGTAGGTTGATGGTTGGCTAGGAAGGAGATAGGGTTGCCAACTCCAGGCTGGGAAAATCCTGGAGATTTGAGGTGTGGAACCTGGAGAGGGTGGGGTTTGAGGAGGGGTTGGACATCAGACAGGTACAATGCCATAAACTTCACCCTCCAAACCAACCATTTCCTCCTGGGGAACCACTTTTGCCAATCTCCAGGGGAGGGCTGGAGATCACTCAGAATTACAACTGTTCTTCAGATGGTAGAGATCAGTTCCACTGGAGAAAACGGTAAGCTCTGTGTCATTATACCCTGCTTAGGTCACTACAGCAAATTGATGCTGAGTGCCCAAGGCCAGGGCACCGGCCCAGAGCTTCTTTCTAGAGCTCGTTGTATTTATTTCCACAATGGGCCTTATTCCTAGTTTATTTATATTCAGAAATAAGAAGCTTAGCTTATATGGAACTTTTGATCACACTCTCAATGTAAGGAGGAGAGGAACATGCTTACACAGAAACAAGCTGCATCCCTGCCATCTCTCTCTCACACACGAAATGTTTGTCATGATATCTAAATTCAACCAATGGAGTCAGCTAGCCTGGGAGAAGAAGCAAGGGAGAGAGCTCCTGGCAAAGTGAGGGTTTTTGTTTGTTTGTTTGTCTTTCCTAAAACACTAAACTGCTAGGAAGTATTAACTGAGGTTGTTTTGTGAGAGGACAGTGTCTTAGGGTAGATGGATGCTTGTAACCTTCTGGGTTTTTTGGTGGGGTTCTGTTTGATCTCTTGTCTGGTCTGTGGCTGACTGAGGAGGGTCTGTTTGCTGGCCCCACCCTTTGCTGTGAGCACCTGAACTTTAAGGCTCCTCCTCATCAGAGGTAGAATTGAGTCAGCTGGGCTTGCAGAAGAAGAAAGCTGCTGGTGATGAGAGGTTTTTTGTTTGTTTGTTTTGCTTTTCCTAAATTGCTGGGGAGCATTAACTGAGGTTGCTTTGTGAAAGGACAGTGTTTGAGGGCAAGTGAACATAAGAACATAAGAACATAAGAGAAGCCAATGTTGAATCAGGCCAATGGCCCATCTAGTCCAACACTCTGTCACACAGCGGCCAAAAATACCACATGCTATCAGGAGGCCCAGCAGTGGGGCCAGGACACTAGAAGCCCTCCGATTGCTGCCCCCTCCAGCACCAAGAACAGAGTGCATCACCTGCCCCAGACTGAGAATTCCCATCTATACCCTGTGGCTAATAGCCACTGATGGACTTCTGCTCCATATGTTTATCTAATTCCCTCTTGAAACTGTCCATGCTTATAGCTGCCACCACCTCCTGTGGCAGTGAATTCCATATGTTAATCACTCTTTGGGTGAAGAAGTATTTCCTTTTATCTGTTCTAACCCGACTGCTCAGCAATTTCATGGAGTGCCCACGAGTTCTTGTATTGTGAGAAAGGGAGAAACGTACTTCTTTCTCAACCTGCTCAATCCCATTCATAATCTTATAAACTTCGATCATGTCACCCCTCAGCTGTCGTTTCTCCAAGCTGAAGAGCCCCAAGCATTTTAACCTTTCTTCATAGGGAAGGTGTTCCAACCCTTTTATCATTCTAGTTGCCCTTCTCTGCACTTTTTCCAATGCTATAATATCCTTTTTGAGATGTGGTGACCAGAACTGTACACAGTATTCCAAATGAGGTTGCACCAATGTTTTATACAGGGGCATGATGATACTGGCTGATTTGTTTTCAATTCCCTTCCTAATAAGGAAGTGGGTGCTTGTAGCCTGCTGGAGAGTGTTTTTTTGGGGGGGATTCTGTTTGGTTCTTTTGTCTGGTTTGTGGCTGATTGAGAAGGGTTTGTTTGCCTGGGGCTGACTGCTGGTCCCACCCTCTACTTTTGCTGCTGAGAAGTGCTGGCTGTGAGCCTCTGAACTCTAAGGCTCCTCCTCATCAGAGATGTGAGCCTCTGGTGCAAGCCAAAGGATGAGAGAGAAGGGTCTCTTAGCCTGTGGCTCTTAGCGTGCAGATCAGGCCTGGAGACCCTAAGAAGCCAAGAAGTTTTATATTCTTTAATACATGGTTCTGCTGAGAGGGGCTTCTGCTTGTTATGATATTCTATGGACCTATAGACTATGGTTCTATAGACTATGATTATGATGTTTTAGAGTTCCAACCAGGGGTAATTTCATAAAAAAGAGGTGCAGGAGCTCATTAGCATAACTTATTTGCATATGCCACACACCCCGACATCACCAGAAGTGTGTCAGAAAGCAACACTCACTGATCAGGCTCCACCCCAAAAATCTCCAGGTATTTCCCAACTCAGAGTTGGCCAGCCAGCTTTACACTTTGACTAAAGACACTTTAGGTTTCCTTTTTAAATCTATTAAAATCAATTGCCCTAACCAGTGTTCCCTCTAAGCTGAGATAGTGTGAGCTAGCTCACAGTTTTTTAGCCTCCGACTTTAGTTCAGGAAGGAAGGCTCCAGAGCAAACTAATTTATGCAGCAGCCAAATTGCTCGCTCACAACTTTAATGCCAGTAGCTCACAAAGTAGAATTTTTGCTCACAAGACTCCACAGCTTAGAGGGAGCACTGACCAATGCTTTTACACAAAGGTGTAAAAACAGCAATTAAAACATTGGTCAGGAAGAAGGGATCACTGAGGAAATGGCAAACAAATCAAAAAAGTCTTCACTCCTTGGCAGAAGACGGGAACAGAAGGGAACAGACGAATCTCCCTGGGAAGAGCGTTCCAGATCTTTGGTGCCAGGACAGAGAAGGCCCTCTCACTTTCCATCACACAATCCACACATGGGAGAAGCCATGCCAGTGAAGACAGCAAACCTGGTCTCTCCAACATATGAGTCCCAGCAGAGAAGCCAATATAATTCTGCCCAGGAAAAGAATGCTTCTAGGAGTGAGCAGAGTGCTTTTCTGTCAAGAGGAGTAACCATAGCTGGCCTTTTACATCTAGCAAGGAGGAGGAAAATTTTCTGCTCAGCTTTGAGGACTGGTCTGCAGGTGATCAGAGTGGGGGATATTCCCCCCAAAAAATGGGAGATGAGGTTGCCAACCTCAGTTTGGGAAATTCCTGAAGACTTGGTGGCAGAGGCAGGGGGAAGGCAGAGTTTGGAGAAGGGAGGGAGCTCATTAGAGATATGATTCTGTAAAGTCCATTCTCCAAGGCTACCATGTTTTCTGGGGGACCTTTAGCCTGAAGAACACTTGTCATTCCAGAACTCCAGGCCCCACCTGGAAGATGGCCATCCTAGCTCTGGGGACTGTAAAGTTGGGAAGGCTCTTTTCTTGGCAGGGGAAGAAGTCGCTAAGTTAGTACTAAATTTCCATGAAGCTACGGGAAGACATTATCCAAAATGAATGGGGCCCAGGGAGGAGTGGGAGGAATAGACCCTGTCACTGTGCCTGTGCACCTTTACTCTGATGTAAATTGCACTGCGTGGAACAGCTTTCCTCACAGGTGAGAGCACCCTAACCCTGTCCCCATTGGTCCCAATTCACAATGAACAGGCTCGGTTCTCCCCTCCCCAGTAAAATCCCACCCCCCTTTTAGCTTTGGGAGGAGATGGGGGGGCTGCGTGCATGCACTCCTGTCTTTGCTGCTGCTTCTTTGGCAGTGGAGGGGTGACAAGACAACAGCCCAATGCCAGAGTCAATTTACAGCCCTGCATTATTTTCCCCATCATCGTCTTCAATGCACAGCCTTTCTGATGCAACAGCAAATGAATGGCTTGAAATGCAGCCGGGAAGTCCCACCTGTCTACGGCCAGAGGAACTGCACGTCTGGGAAGGTTTAACACTATCTATGGGAAGAAAAGATTCCTGGTTCCTAGAAAGGCCTCTCTGTCAGACAATCCTCCCCCTTCCAATGCTTGCTCTGTCCTTGGGAACAAACTCTCTGCTGGGGTTTAGGAATGCACTTTCAGAATGTGAGATTCCCACCCTCTGCCAATTGGCTCCTCCCTCTGCCCAGCTCTGCCTTTTCCAACCCAGCTGTCTTGCACAAGCCCCATGGAGGGGAGCAGAGGAGCCAGCACAGGCGGCAGGGAAGGAGGGGCATGGCCCGGGGGTGCTGCCGTTGGTTGGCTGGAGGGACAGGCTGGGATGCAGCATGGGGGCTGCAGCCAGCACCGTCTCTGTCCCCCACTGTGGTCTGGGGAAGGGCCTCAATCCACACCCATGCCCCCTTTCCCTGCTGATGGAGCCCAAGCTGCAGCTTTTCAAATGTGCTGCCTCCCCCAGCACCAGGATCTGCTCCCCACTGCCTGGTTTGATGTTGGCCAGCCCCTGATGCCTTCTGGATAGCAGACCCCTGGCCATTGGCTGATCTGCCCCTTTAAGGCACCACTGCCACCCCCTCTGCTGCTGGTGCAACACTGTTTACACGGTGCTGGTGGGAGACAAGTTGCTCCAGAGGAGATGCTGGCATTGGAGCTGCAAGGATGGCAAGGCCAAGAGCCCCCTCCAGGCAGGGCCAGTTGCAGGTCTTGCAGAAGGTAAAAGCTGTGGTTTGATCCCACAGGACTGGCCAGCTGGGGCCCCCTGCTGGCTCCATGAGGAAGCACCCCTCCAGCTCCCATGTGAAGGAGGAAGAGACTCCAGCCATTTGTGCCCGCTCCTGGACTTGTTACTGCCGGGATGCCATTCCAGCTCATTCTGGCTGGCAATGACCGCTGGTTCCAACAGTAAAACAGATGTGAAGAAGTTTTTGAAATTCAAGGCTTACATGGGACACGTGTCTTGTTGGTGATGTTTGTATTGAGGTCCATCAACTTTAATATTATTTGCATGCAATAGCTGCTTCTCAAGTTTTTTGGAAGCCTGTTTTAGCATTCCATTATAATGGACACTCATTATGTAATTAATTGCTTTTGGAACTTATGATTCTTGCTCATTTTACTAATTACTTAGTGCCTACAGTCACAAGAAAAATAGCAACTGTATAAATTATTGTGTGCCTGTGAGCACAGAAAAAACAGCACCTTGTTGCTTTAAGTTTTGTTGAGTGCCTGCGTGCACTATTTTGTGCATCTGAGCTGTTACCACCAGCATTTGGATGTTACATTTATGTATGTTTATACATGTAAGTGACACTAATAGATTATAAATATAAGTATTTTA
Source organism: Gekko gecko (assembly GCA_029375565.1). Taxonomy (NCBI): domain Eukaryota; kingdom Metazoa; phylum Chordata; class Lepidosauria; order Squamata; family Gekkonidae; genus Gekko; species Gekko gecko. The sequence goes on along the minus strand of JAPDNY010000006.1, from coordinate 77,425,559 downwards.
TCATAGTTTGTGACGGTTTATCTTGGTGCTCCACTCTCCCTTTCTGCTCACGAAAGGGTTGAGCCTGTAAAAGGCACACAGGATTCCTCTGGGGCTTGCTCCTGGTGCTTCAAACAGGGGAAACAAGCTTGGGAGTTCAGAGCAGTAGGTCAAGGGGGAGCAGGAGAGAACCCCTCTAGTCTGAGTTTCCTGAGAAGGGACATACAAGCTCCACATCAGCAAGAAGGGTGGTGTGCTGCTATAGTCTTCCTGCTGTGGAAATCCACACTAGGTCAGCTCAGTACCCTATATTCACTCTAAGATACCTTTAAACGACTAACAAGTTATGAAGGTAAAAAGTCAGCAGGGGCTATCTAGTGTTTTGCAGATGGTCTCACATATATGATTATTTACCCACAAGGTGGAAATCACAGGTGTGTGCTCACTGCATGGAGCTCTTGGCCAGTTCCTTCCCTTAAGGCTAGGGTCGCCGACCTGGAGAAGCTGAGGCAGAGAGAGAGGTCTGGGGAAGAGACCCTCAGGGACTTCCTAGAACAGTCCCACTCCTGTGCTGACAGCTCTTCTGCTGTTGTGGAGAGTGAGAGTCTTGAGGTTGAAGGGCATCAATCTGAGGAGGAGGAGGGATGTGATCTCTTAGAAGGGACCCCATCCTTGGGCAATGGACCAATACCCTCTCATACCAAGGATACTCCGGGGAGGGCTGGGGGGAGGTGGGCTTCTGATAGTGGGTGATTCAATCATTAGGAATAAAGAGAGCGGGGTCTGTGACAGGTGTTTTGACTGCCTGGTGAGCTGCCTGCCTGGTGTGATGTCCACAACCTTCTACCCGGCAGACAAGTCACCATGCAGTCAAAACACCTGTCACAGATGTCAGTCAATCATTAGGCATGCAAAAAAAGATTTTGAGAAGCAGGTTGATAAAAGCATCAAGACAAACAATAAACATTTCTTTAAATATATCTGGAGCAGGAAACCAGCCAGAGAAGCAGAGAGGCTATCCAGTGTTTTGCAGACAGTGCCACATGCATGATTATTCACCCACTAGGTGGAAATCACAGGTATGTGCACACTGCATGGAGCTCTTGGCTGGAGAGTAGCAAATGTTACACCAATTTTTAAAAAGGGATCCAGGGGGGAACCGGGAAATTACAGGCCAGTCAGCCTAATATTTATCCCAGGCAAATTAGTAGAAACTGTAATCAAAGATAGAATTATTTCTATCGGCATGGCTTCTGCAAAGGGAATTCTTGCTTTGCCAGCCTTTTGGAGTTCTTTGAGAAAGTGAAACAGCATTTGGACAATGGTGATCCGGTAAGCATTATATACTTGGACTTTCAAAAGGCTTTTGACAAGCTACCTCACCAACGACTCCTAAGTGGAATAAGAGGACAGGTTCTCTTATGGATTAAAAATTGGTTAAATGACAGGAAGCAAAGATTAGGAATAAATGGACAGTTCTCATAATGGAGGGAAGTAAGCAGTGAGGTCCCACAAGAATTAGTATTGGGGCCAGTACTATTTAATTTATTAATAAATGATCTGGAACTAGGAGTAAGTAGTGTAGGGGCCAGGTTTGCAGATGACACAAAATTATTCAGGATGGTGAAAACTAAGGCTTACAAAAGAGCTCCAAGAGGATCTCCACAAACTGAGTGAGTGGGTGACAATGTGGCAAGTGAAGTTCAATGTTGGTAAGTATACGGTATTGGACACTGGGACCAAAGAGTCCCAACCAAATATAGGTTAATGGGGTTTGAACTTGATGAGACTGAGAGGCAAAAAGATTTTGGGGTTGTAGTGGATAGCTTAATGAAAGTGTCAATTCAGTGTGCTGCAGCAGTGAAGAAGGCAAACTCTGTGTTAGGGATTATTAGGAAAGGGACTGAAAATAAGATGGCTGATATTGTAATGTCCTTGTATGGTGTAGCCTCATTGGGAATACTGTGTGCAGTTCTGGTCGCTGTATCTCCAAAATGACATTGCAGAGCTGGAATAAGTACAGAGGAAGGCAACCCAGATGATTAGGGGGTTGGAGCACCTTCCCTAAGAGGAAAGGCTGAAGAATCTGGGACTTTCAGTTTAGAGAGGAGACAACTAAGGGGGGATATGATAGAGGTTTATAAAATTATGCATGGGGTGGAGAGGGTTGACAAAGAGTGATTTTTCTCCCTCTCCCAAAATACTAGAATTTGAGGGCATCTAGTAAAGCTGATGGGCAGTAGATTCAGGATGGACAGAAGGAAATACTTCTTTACATAGAGAGTGATTGAAATGTGGGATTTGCTGTCAGAGAATGTAGTGATGGCCACAAGAATAAACAGCTTTAAAACAGGATTAGAAAGATTCATGGAAGATAGGTGTCTCAGTGGCTACTAGCCATGGTGACCAAGATGAACTTCCATGTTCAGAGGCATTAAATGTCTAAATCCCAGAGCCAAGTGGCAGCATCAAGGTAAGGTCTCAGCCTCCATGCCCTGTTGTTGGCCCTCCAGAGGAACTGGTTGGCCACTGTGTGAGACAGGATGCTGGACTAGATGGACCACTGATCTGATCTAGCAGGGCTCTTCTTATGTTCTTATGACAATAGGGCTGATCAGAATGGATTTCTTCTTACGTGCCTGAATTCAGATGCATAATATAACAACATAAAGGGTCTGTCAATATGCTTATATTTTTTAAAATGTATTAAACATCTCCTAACAGGGCAAATACTGGTCAAATGTCTATGCGGCCATTACAACTGTGGCTGGAATGCAAATAACCATACAGCTAGTTCTGTGCAGGCAGGATGGTTTGGGCTAAAAAATTTTAAATAGCCAAGATAAGATTGCTCAGTAAGAATACAAAAAGCCTTTGAGGATAAGATAGGATTTTAAGATTTTGGATTTCAGCTGTTGATGCTTATTCCTGAGGGAAACTGAGTTTCAGAACGATATTTTCGTTGCTTTCTTTAGAAACAGATTTTAAAAATAAAAGACTGATTCAGCTGTTTTTCAGTGAGAAGAATGGAGGAAAGCAGCTTCCTTGGTTTCAAATGCTTTTGCCTTTGCACAGCTCAATATTCTTAGTATAAGTGTGAGCCCATTATATGCTTAGCTCACAACAGGGAATTCTGAGTCTAGGATTACAGGGAAAGGGAGGGGGCAGTCAAAAAGTTTCTTTATCCAAATGAGGCCTGCACTGTAGCAAAGGTTGAGCCCTGAGCTGCTGTAGCTGTAGCTGTGACATTTTACTTTCACATTGCACCTTTCTGCAAGGATTACATTTCACAAGAAATGGAACTAAAAATCACCTTTGGGCAGAAAAGGTTATAAAAACATGTGTCTTCATTCCTGAGCACTCAGTAAATTGACCAAACTTCTTCGGCTGACACAGTTTCATTCTTTTGGCTATTTACATGGTGGTGATGAGTGAGGTCTGCGACCACAGCACCAGGGGTTGGCATTAGCTGTACCCTTTTCTATTTCAGTAAGCACCCCTTATTATCTGTACAACATGGTTCAGTTGAGAAATGGGAGAAAACACCTTAAAAGGGATAAACAGTTAACAGAAGCAGCTAAAAGCAGAGTTTGGCCCAGCCTTACTCCTTATGGCACCTACAGATAGAGCACCCATCTGCAGTTCCTCCTTTAAACTGCAAAAATTGCTTTTTTGGGAGGGATTAAAGTTGAAATCCCTGAGAACTGCATGCATCATACTCAGAATGAGCATGACTGTGGGACTCCTCCTGTCCCTGAAACACCACTTGCCCCTCCATCAGGACTGCTCCTACCACTACAGGGCCCACTAAGCCTCAGCGAGGAGAAGTGGTCACAAACCAGGATCCTTCTCTTCCAACCTGACCTTTACTCCCCAACACTCTGACCAGGATCAGCTACAACATGCCTGGCCTATTTCTGGGTCAAGCTTGCTACTTTAGAACAATAGTTCGCCAGGATCCTGGAGCTAACTAATAGATAAGTAGTGTAATGTAAATAGCCTATCACTGGGAGTATGTGTGTGTTGGATGAGGTATTTGCATACTTAATAAGCAGGGCTTAAGCCCTGCTAGTTGTCCTTAGAATTTGCTGAAATCACTTAATAAACTAGAACTGATCACAAGAGATGCAAAGTTTCTATCAGGCACACCCAAGACAGAGAAAAGAAGTAAGTAAAATGGTGTCCAAATAGACTATGTTATCTGACTTTAATTGGACCTGTTACTAAGTGTGCATTTTGCACATAAATTCAGCACCTGAATTTTGTTTACATTTAAGAAGATCTTGTTACCATATATGCTATTTTAAGGAGAAATGAGTGACTAGGGCACAATTCACCAGGGTGATATCTTACACAAGGCCACTGAAATGTCTGCTGGAGAAGAGATGCTGGTGGGAAAGGTATGCCAGAAGAGGGAGGATATTCCAGAAGGACAGTGCTTTGAAATACCCCCTTGCTTTGGCATGCTCTTCTTCTCCCTTAGTATCTGCTTTGTTTTGGGACCCACACATGCAAGGGTTGCATATCATCCCATGTGAGTGGCCAATAAGAACAACTTACTAAAGTCTGCATAGTCAAAGTGATGGTATTCCCAGTAGTAATGTATGACTGCAAGAGTTGAACCGTAAGGAAGGCCAAGCGCCGAAGAATAGATGCCTTCGAATTATGAGAGTCCCTTGGACTGCAAGGAGATCAAATCAGTTGATCCTTAAAGAAATCAACCTCTGACTGTTCCCTGGAAGGCCAGATATTGAAGCTGAAGCTCAAATACTTTGGCCATCAAATGAGAAGGGAGCACTCACTGGAGAAGCCCCTGATGCTGGGAAAGATTTAAGGTAACAGAAGAAAGGGATGGCAAAGGATGAGATGGTTAGACGGTGTTATCAATACAACAAACATGAAATTGAGCAAACTCCAGAGGATGGTGGAAGACAAGAGGGTCTGGCGTGATGTGGTCCATGGGGTCGCGATGAGTTGGACTTGACTGTGTGACTGAACAACAACAAAAGAAATGGCTTATGTTAGCCATGAGTTGCTGGGATGGTCTGGCATCCTTTTTGAAATATGTGAAAGAAGTGATGCATTTTTATTATAAAGTGATAGCTTTTCCATGACAGGACAAAACAATACAAAAGCTTATATGTGAAACACTTAAAATATATTTGGTCCAAACTATTTGCTTTACTAAAGAAAATATATTTAGGTCATGGCACAATCAATTTCTGTTCAAAAGAGAGCCTTATAGTAACACTTACTGAACAGCATGTGGCACAGTCCTAGTTTGCCAGTGAAGTCAATTCTGGACCCAACATATTTTCCCACGCCATTTTCCTCCTCACCTGCTGGAGGCAGGAGGCAGTGGCAGGAGATTACCCATCATAGTGGGTGGATTGGCAAGCCTAATAGCAGCCCCTTTCAAAGTGAGCAGAGCTCCCAGAGAGACAGAAGCAGGGCAGGGCCATGTCAGTGGCTGTCATGGCTTCTGACTTCTGGCAAGGCCTTTCCCCTTCTGAGAAGTCAGCAACAGACAGTAGGCATGTGACCTTTTCCATGCTGCCTTCAAAGGGGCTCAGGAAAGGGCCAATTAGGAGATACCATGTTCTTTCCCACGCTTACAGGGGGCTGGGAGACAGGAGGAAAAACAAGGTACTAGAGAGCTCCCCTCCCTTCTCAAATTCCGGGGCTTTGTGGCCCCAAATGGGAGACTCTCAAGTAGGGTGGCCAACTCTGGGCAGGGAAATACCTGGAGATTTAGGGGGTGGGGCATGGGAAGGGACCTCAGCAGGGTGTAATGCTGTAGAGTCCACCCTCCAAAGCTGTCATTTTTTCTAGGGGAATGCATCTTGGTCATATGGAGATCAATTGTAATTGCAGGAGATGTCCAGGTGCCACTTGGAGGCTGGTAATCCTACTTTCAAGGCCAGGCCAATGGAGAGGCAAGGCTCTGACACTGACCTCTCTCGTAACTTTTACAGTAATATATGGGTAAAATCAACCAGTCTCTGGTCAGAAACAAATTCTGCCAAAGTGCTGCTCTGAGAATCCCATGTTTTATCCCTCCACATTTTCTTCCAGGATCACTAAATATTTCCCTGTGTGTCCCTCCTTCACTTCCTTGAACAATAGTGGAAGGCAAAGCCGATCGCTCTGGGGGCCATTTTTGGCACACAAGCTGCAATTTTGCTTACAGTTACTCTAAACTAATGGACTTACATAATGTCCTTGTTTATAACTATTGCTTGGTAGTAAACAAATGATACCCTTAAAAGGCATAACCTGGAATTGATATTCATAAATTTCAAAAATAGCTCAAGCCACATCTTGTGTTCATATCATCATGATATGTAATTATGTATTCACTTGTCTGCCTTTACTCACTTGTCATCAACTGTTCCAGAATTACTTAATTAGATGCATTTTTATAGAGCCTGTGGTATAAATTTGTTACAATAAATAACAAAACCTCCTGTTTTGGCATGCCCCCCTACAGTACCCTAACAAAAGTAAGGGAAACAAGCTTTTTCTCATGTGCAGCCGATGCACAACCGCATTACAGTCCTTCTGTGGACTTCTCTAAACTGGCTGGCTGAATGAATCAGTGTTCATGGAGATGTACATCCCCATCATCAGAAGCCACTATTTGTAGCACATAACTAGTTACGTATGACTAGAGTTCATTCTACCAAATGAAAAATGCAGTCAGTTATATCTATCCTTATCTTCCAGCACATAGAACTTCATTTTCAGGATTGAGCCCAAGATTTTGTGTTCCTTTCTGCAAGGAATGGAGGACAACTGTCAATATATTTTAATTATGCACAGAAAATATTAAAATCACAATAAAAATCACATACCTACAGTTTTGTATATAAGTACCTAAGTACCCATCAGAACAAATGTCAGAATATATAAATACAGGTTAAAAGGTACAAAATGTGTTCAAACACAAGAACCAAACCTGTTTTGACTAAAAAGCCTTCCTCAGAGGTAAAATACAAGCTGAGCACTCCATAAGTTAAACTTCAATATATTTCAAACTCATCACGTATATATAGTATTATATATAGTATATAGTATTGTTATATGCTATCTGATTAATTGTAAATATTTGAACTTAAATCTATTAAATTTATATGTTTTAACTGTATTTATTATACATTATGATCCACTCTGAGCCCCATGATAGTGGGGAAAGTGGAATAGAAATGGATGGCTGGAAGGAAGGAAGGAAGGAAGGAAGGAAGGAAGGAAGGAAGGGTATTGGGTTGGTTTCCCCCCTCCTTTTTTGGTCTTGGACAATTGTAAACCAACAGACTGTTTCAGTTGAGTCATGCTCCAGTTTTAAGCCAGTCCCTTCCTTCTCCTATCCCATCCCAAGCCATCACAATTGCATTTGTCTAGGCATAGTCCCAGATAGACAGCATGACACGAGAGAACTCAATCCCTTTGCAATTTCCTCTGTGTGCCACAGAAGAGCTGGGGGAATGGTTAAGTATTCAAACTTTGAAATGAAAGTTCAGAATTACACTTTGTCAGAGTTTATTGGGGGTCCTGTGCACTATAACAACACCTCTTCCACAGTTCCACAGTGTGGCTTCCCTGGGAGGTTTACAAATGTTAAAGGGGGAGAGCTACATATGTTTTATGCTGTAATCATTCTGACAGATTTTGTGACTCATATGTACTGTATATAATATGCAGTGAATTACATTTGAACACTTTAAATAAGTTCCTTTACAGAAAGCATCCATTTTAATGCAAATAAGTGTCACCTATTCAGAGCCAAAGAAATACATTCTATGAAAAGAAGATACAGTGATTAGATTGTATGTTTCACTGTGAATACCTCTTGCCATTTTATGTATATTTTTAGCCAGTACTCCAGTGGCCACTGTGATTATTTTCTATGGAATGAATCTGTCACATAAGAAGAACATATATGCTTCATACCAAGAGCTGGGAGAGCTCAAACCATGGACCACTGATGTTCATTTTAGCTTGACACCACCAGCTGTACAAGACTGCAACAGTTCAGAGTAAAATGGATGACAATAATTTCATCTTCACTCAAGTACTGTAGTTCTCAAAATTTAACACAGCAACCATGGCTAAGGCTTCCTGGCTGCAAACAGCAGCAGTCAAGAGGAAAATGAAACAGAATAAAAGCATAACAGCTGCAGTGCCACAGGCACCTGGCCCTAGAAATACGCTGGGAGAGTGACAGACACACCCACCAGCGTAAGTCATTAGGCAAAACATATGGCAGGCTGTTGTTTGTGTTGTCGTGCTGTGACTGGATAGTTTTCACCATAGGTATGACTAAATTAAGACAGAGTGTCAGTTTGTAGACATGTAGCCGTTACCATGAAGCAAGGAACTATGCAGAGCATAAAGGCCACGTGGCTTTCTTGACCAAAATTATTAAAACAATTCCAGATTTCTCTCTTTCTCCATCATATTCTACACAAACATGAACCTTTTCCATTTTTGTATGGGTCTTTTATATTTGTTGAGCTCATATTCACTCCTACTTCCTTTTTAATACACACACAATTTAAAACAATAAAAGCAGCAATCAACTAATCAGATGGTGTTTCATATTCCCTATCCTGCTCTAGGCAGGGGAGACAGAAGACCAGGCTTGATGATAGACCACTGCTTGATGGTAACCGTTGTTGTCCTCAATTGTAGGCCTGGAGGAACATCTCTGTCTTAGGGGCCCTGCTGAATTGCATTAGGTCCCACAGGGCCTGGATGTCATTAGGCAGAGAGTTCCATCAGGCCAATGCCAGTTCTGGAAAAGTCCTGGCTCTGGTTGAGGACAGCCTGATATCCTTTGGACCAGGGATCTCGAGGAGATTCTTATCTCTAGAGTGTAACACCCTTTGGGGATATATAAGGAGAGGTGGTCCCAGAGTTAAGCTGGTCCCAGACAGTTTAGGGCTTTGAAGGTCAGCACCTGAACCTTGAACCTGATTCAATATTCAACTTGGAGCCGATGCAGCCGGCAAAACTCTGATTGGATATGCGTTGTCAATAGGGTCCTCATAAGGACCCTCACCGCTGCATTTTGGACAAGCTGTAGTTTCCAAGTCAGTCTCAAGGGTAGCCCTGCATAGAGAGCATTACAATAATCTATCCTGGAGATGATTGTTGTGTGGATTGCTGTGGCAAGGTCAGAGCGGGACAGGTAGGGGGCCAGTTGCCTGATCTGGCGCACCTGGAGAAATTTCTTATAAATTTGCTTGACCGATGCCACAGACGCCACCATGGCAGTACCTGCCAACACTGATGGAACACCTCCCCTCCCCCATTTGGCTGCTACATCACTATCCCCTTAGGGAGGTGATGTCATTGTTGAGCTGCAGCTGGCCACCACAATGCAGGCACAACAGACAATTGCTCTGCATTCCACCTAAAATTGCGATCACTAAAACACTTCAACAAACAATATTTGCTGCATTTATGAGATGCCTGGCTTCTGAGAGTCACATGGACATGCTTGTGGGCTACAACCTGATCAAAAGAATTGACCTGATAGCTGACAGAAATGAGATCTTCCCTTTCTGAGTTGCTTCGAGACAAAAAATGTAGGCAACATATGTCAATGCCAAGAGCCGTAACAAAGGGCTTTCTTCAAAGAAGCTTTGTTCCTACAAAGCCTCTTCTAAATCAATAACATCTTTAAACTTATTTCTTTTTTGTTGTTCTTATCACCATTCAGGTGTGACATATGAATACCACCTACAGGGAGGGAGGGACGGAAAGCTGCAGGGTTTTCCCCGCTTAATCTTGATTTTCTACATCCTCATCCTACATGCATGTATAAGCATGTTAAGGATTATAAGCAGGTATTAGTTTAACCACTGACTGCTTTCTGCAATCTAATGTTACATGACAGAAACTGGTGCCTCTGAAGCACAGTGATCTGCATAGGTATTACCAATATTTCTATCTTGTCTTCATTTGACCTTCACAATAAAAGTTCAGAATGGTATAGCCCTTATGAAATTATGTTCACTTAAAAAAATGCCCTAACCTGGAAACCCCAGGCTATAGCCTGATCTTGTCAGATCTTGGAAGCTAAGCAGGGTCAGCCCTGGTTAGTATTTGGAGGGGAGACCATCATGGAAGTCCAAGGGCCACTATGCAGAGGCAGGCAATGGCAAATCATCTCTGAACATCTCATGCCTAGAAAACTCTACAAGGTTGCCATAAGCTGGCTATGAGTTGATGGCACTTCTCACCACCACCATAAACAAATGGCTACTTAATGGAAAACATTTTTCCCCTGGCAGTTTTTAATGAAATGCCTTGTACAGATTTGCAATGAAAAATAAAGAACATGTAAAGTTTTACAAAATTTCAGAGCTTTGCTGTTTGGGAGATCCTGCACTGAGGTATAAGTAAGAATATACTGTTGGCCAAACAAATCTACACTAGAGGATAAGTTACGCCTAGAGAAAGCTGTCATTTGCTTAGCTTCCCATATATATATATTGGGGTCGGAGTGCTCCGGCAGCCCAGGTGCTAGCACAAATGGCAGTGGTGGCAAGTCCTGCCCCCCAGCTCCGCGCACCGAAGCACTGTGTCCTGGGGGTGGCCTGAAGAGGCCCGTTGCCGACCTCCCGGGCCCGCGCTGCAGTGCTGTGGCCCCGGGGCAGCCTGAAGACGCCCGTCGCTGGCCTCCCAGGGCCCACGCTGGAGTACTGCGGCCCCAGGGGGGCCTGAAGAGGCCCATTGCCGGCTTTCCGGGGCCCACGCTGGAGTGCTGCAGCCCCAGGGCAGCCTGAAGAGGCCCATCGCCGGCCTCCCGGGACCAGCGCTGGAGTGCTGCGGCCCTGGGGGAAGGCATTGATGGCGGTAAGTGAGGGATATGGGGGGGTGGGGACTTGATGGGGGGGTGGGAGAGCCTTCCTTCCTCTCCCCATCTCTTTGCCCTCTTTCTGTCCCTCCTTTCCTTCTCTCCTTTCCTTTTCTTTCTTTCCCTTTTCCTTCTTTCCCTTTTCCTCCTTCTTTCCTTCTCTCTCTCTCTTTCTTTCCCTCCTCTCTTTCTTTCCCTTCTTTCCTTCTCTCCTTTTTCTCTTTACCTCCTTTTGTTCTGACCTTTTCCTCTTTCTCTCCTTCTTCCCTTCTCTTGCTTTCTTTCCGTCCTTCTTCCCTTCTCTCTTTCCCTCCTTTCATTCTCTCCTTTTCCCCTTTCCCTTCTTCTTTCCTTCTCTTTCTTTCCCTCTTTCCTTCCTTCTTTCCTTCTCTCTACTCTCTTTCTCTTTCCTTCTGTCTTTCCTCCTGTGGCCCAACACTTCCCTTCCCTCCCCCCCCGCACAGGCTGGCTGGGGAAGAGAAGGGGAGGTTCCTTCCCCCCTTTTGCTTTCCCCTTCTGACATCACTTCCAGTGTGTGGCATATGCTAATGAGCTATTATGCTAATAACCTAGTAGCTCATTAGCATATCTTATGCTAATGAGCTCCTGAAGCTCTTTTTCTATGAAATGACATACACACACACACATATATATACACACCTAAACAAGAATGAGAATCATTAGCATCAACTCAACACAACCTTTGCTAACTGGTGGGGTAAATATAAACACAATCACTTTTTTCCTCATACAGGAAATAATTTAGCACAGCCAAGAACTATACTCTGTCACTCATCACAGATGTGATCTTTTGTGGCAGTATGGTTTCTTTTACTAGACCATCAGTGGTATCCTGTGCAGCGTCAAACCATTCTAACCCCATTGAAATCAATAGGCTTAGAAGAGTGAAACTCTGCCTAAGACCACTGTATATGACTTATTTAAAGCCTTCTGCTTTGGAAAGAGTTCTTAATTGCGGGCTTCATTCTGGAGATCTGCAACCCAACATGTCCCATTGTACAGCCAGAAATGCCTCTGCACTTTTTTTTTGTTTGTTTGTTTTGCTTTTAGTTTTGAGATCACAGTGTGAGCTTCAATAGGTGCCATGATGCCTAGAGGTATCTGCTGCCTCCTATTTCAATAAGACCATATGGATATGATGCATGGGCAACAACAGTACCTCTGGTAAAAATTATGTAGCATCAATAATTCAAACTTTAAAAGGAATTCACTTTTGGGCACAGAACAGTAAATCTGAAACTCACAAACTATTATTCCTAAATAGCTTTATTGACCTCGGGGAGAGAAGCATAATTTCTCATGTTAGTAGATCTACTTTGGAGTGAATAGGCTGGAAAAATGAACTTTGCAAAGTTCTGGCATCTTTGAACTAAAAAGAATGATGTGTGATTGAAACATACCAAGCAACCATTATTCTTTCCACTCTTTTTTACCCTCTATGGGAGATTTTGCCAGAGCAAGATCAAATATGAACTCACTTACCTTAGCTGCCCATGCATGAGTAGATCAGTATGATGCTGAGGTCCCTCCTACATAATAATGATTGCCATTACTGTGTCATCTCTGCAAATAAAAAGCCTCAAAACTTTAATCCCTGTAGCAGTCAGTTTTTAAACCCAATTTTCACAATGAAGAGTTCCACAGAATACATCAAAAGCCTCATGTTACCCACTTTTACTGAAATAGCTTACATCTGCAAATTGTACTACAATAAACCTAGATCTTTTCTTTCAGATAAGGAGAAACCACTATTTCTTGAGCAGCAAAACAACTTTTTGATTATAATGATAATGATAATAATAATAAATTAATTAAATAATTTTTTATCCTGCCCCCCCGGCTGAAGCCGGCTCAGGGCAGCTTACACACAGAATAAAATTCAAAATTTAGCCCTTAAGATAAAATGAAAGCTCTTGGCCATTACCTACTACTGCTTCTTGCTATATTAAACAGCAATTGTTCCTTGACTTAATTGTAAAGAGTTTTGAATTATTTAACCATTTAGGATCCATGCATTTTTTACATTTGTATCCCACTGTTCCCTCAAAGAGTTCAGTTCACTGCAAACACATGTAAATTTACTCAGAAATGCATACTGCAAAATTCAATTGGTCTTACACCTAAGTAAGCATGCCTATAGGACTGAACTCTCAGTTTCAGAAGGAAATGTATATACCAGTGACACTCACTCAGCAGCTTGGGAGATACATGTGGCTCTTTGTTTCCCAATGTGGCTCCTACATGTTTCAGGAAAGTGAGCAAGAACCTTCTCCAGTCGAGTTTGTGGTTGGCAGGTGGTTCCTACCTTGGAACAGCCGCCTCCAGAGGAATGGGTGAGCTGTGATTCTTCCTGAGGTACAGGTCTCATGTGAGGAATGGAAGTAAATGCAGCTCTTCTGGTTGACAGTAACTACAAATGTGGCAGATTGAGTACCACTGGTACATACAGTTACTACAATTCAGAATGGTAACAATTTCTATCAAGAAAAAAAAAAAGCTTACAGTAAAAATACTCAGTTTTGACTCTTGGTCCCCTAATCTAAATCAAGCTGTTCAGGGTCTGACAGTCCCCTAATTGTGCAGCAGCAACTTCTACAGCATAAAAGGCTTCATCTGCAGCATCTTGTCAGTTTAGAAGATGAGAGTGAAACAGACAAAACTTTAGAAGAATGGGCAGCTAAGATTGCACTGGCAAATCCTCACCCCTCATGGCTAATAAGATCATTCTGGGCTGGGTTGGTTGGCTGGATCCAGTAGCTAATAAACACCTCTCTGCGGGAGAGTGTAGGACTGACCACTTTGAAAGAGGAGGGTGTGAGACAACTGAGGAAGGCACACCAGGACCAAAACAAACTAAACAACTACCAGCCTAGTGGCTAATATTCCACTCCTGGGCAAGGTGTTTGAGTCAGGGGTGGCTACATAGCTTCAGGTGGTCTTGATGAAGACAGATTATCTACCATTTCAATCTGGATTCAGGGCTGGTTTGGATGAAAATGGCTTTGGTCACCCTGACAATGAACTGTGTGTGGAGAGTAGCTGGAGCGTCTCTCTGTTGATCCTCCTGGACCTCTTAGCAGCTTTCAACATCATCAACCATGGTATTTTGTGAGACATCTCCTTACATTATTGTCAGTAGGCTGCTGAACAATGGAGTCTACAGTTGGAGTTGCTAGCACAGATTGCTAGTGAGCCTTTGCTGGACTTTGTGCACTCAGCTCAGCCCAGGACTGTCAGGAATCTGTACTCATGATGAGTCAGCTCAGATGACCACTTTGCCAGCAGTGCAACCAGTACTCTTCTATTAACCAAGCTTCTGATATATAAAAACAGCTGTCTGTATTGGCCCCAGGATTCTTAAACCAAAATAAAGAAAATATATTTTGTAAATAAAATGTTGTAGAAGTGGTTTCTGTGGATAGTCACAGTCACGGAAGCAGATTATAAGACACACACTCAGGAACCATTAAAGTTAAAATAATCTATAAAATTAGAGGATATAGATGGCAGGCAAACTGGATTAAAATACATCACCAGTGACCTATATTAAAGGTTCTAGAACCTGTCAGCCTATCCCAATAATTTTGGAGGATGAACTTCTGTACTTCCCAGCATGAAAGGCAAGGCAACCTCTTATACTTCTATAGGATCTTCCTCTGCATGTCTTTTCATGTGTATTAAAGGAGTTAGAAGCAATGAATAATTAGTTGTTAGAAGGAAGATGTCATATTTTTAATTTGTATTCTGCAAGGCCGGATTTAGACTTGCTGAGGCCCTAAGCTATACAAAACCCAGAGGCCCCCTACTGTTTTAAATTACATCAGCTGGTCTCAGAAAAATTTAAAACATATACACCTTTTTAATATTTGAAAATATATTGTCTTTTAATTTTTATTAAAAAAATAATAAAGGATGTGTTTACAAAATCACAGAAGTAATTACATAATTAAAGTGTTTTAAAATGACAAATAAGACTCATAGAACAGAATGTTTTAAATTAAAATAGGAAAATAAAAGGTAAAAATTAAATTAATATAACAACATAATTGGCCCCTCCCCATTCAAAAATATAGGGCTATTTTTGGATTTCTTTTGATATATTTGAGTTTGTCTTAATGACTTGTGTGAACATTTTGAATTTCATAAAAATTGGTTGACAATATTAATCTAATTTGAAAATGAACCCCATTCAAAAATATAAGTGTCTTTTTGAATTAATTTTAATAGATTTGAGTTCATTTTTAAAAGTTATTAAAACATTTTGAATTTCATAAAAATTGCTGATAAAGAGACCGCAAGAGGGGGGTCTAGGGGGTGGCCCCCTGGCTAGGCTGTGGGAGAGTGCCCTAGCCTTGGGCACTCAGCGTCAATTTGCTGTGGTGACCTCAGCAGGATATAATTGTTGTTCAAGGTGGTGAAAACCAGGGAGGATTGTGAGGTACTCCAAAGGGATCTATCGAGGATGGGTGAGTGGGTGTCAACGTGGCAAATGGGGTTCAATGTGGCCAAGTGCAAAGTGATGCACATTGGAGCCAAAAATCCTAAATATAAATACACGTTGATGGGGTCTGAACTGGCAGAGACGGACCAAGAGAGAGATCTTGGAGTCGTAGTGGATAACTCAATGAAAATGTCTAGACAGTGTGTAGCTGCAATAAAGAAGGCCAACGCTATGCTGGGGATTATTAGGAAGGGAATTGAAAACAAATCAGCCAGTATCATAATGCCCCTGTATAAATCATTGGTGCAACCTCATTTGGAATACTGTGTACAGTTCTGGTCACCACATCTCAAAAAGGATATTCTAGCACCGGAAAAAGTGCAGAGAAGGACAACTAGAATGATAAAAGGTTTGGAACACCTTCCCTGTGAAGAAAGGTTAAAACGCTTGGGGCTCTTCAGCTTGGAGAAACGACGGCTGAGGGGTGACATGATCGAGGTTCATAAGATTATGAATGGGATTGAGCAGGTTGAGAAAGAAGTACTTTTCTCCCTTTCTTACAATACAAGAACTCGTGGGCACTCCATGAAATTGCTGAGCAGTCGGGTCAGAAGAGATAAAAGGAAATACTTCTTCACCCAAAGAGTGATTAACATATGGAATTCACTGCCACAGGAGGTGGTGGCAGCTACAAGCATGGACAGTTTCAAGAGGGAATTAGATAAACATATGGAGCAGAAGTCCATCAGTGGCTATTAGCCACAGGGTATAGATGGGAATTCTCAGTCTGGGGCAGGTGATGCACTCTATTCTTGGTGCTGGAGGGGGCAGCAGTGGGAGGGCTTCTAGTGTCCTGGCCCCACTGCTGGACCTCCTGGCACGTGGTATTTTTGGCCGCTGTGTGACAGAGTGTTGGACTAGATGGGCCATTGGCCTGATTCAACATTGGCTTCTCTTATGTTTATGTTCTCTTATGGGTAACTCCAAAGAATTTATGTGCAACAAATGTGTTGCAGTTCAGCTTTAACTGCTCACCACACTGAATTCCAGAAACGTTGCAAGACTATGGTCTATTTTCTCAGACTGACAGAAATCTGGTGTCATATTAGGGAAGTCTTCTGGAAAAGTCCACATATGTAACTGACATTACATTTGCACACACATAATCTCTCCATAGGAATAAAAGCTGATCTCTGCTACCTGAAGAGCAGTTGTAATTTTAAGTGATCTTCAGCCCTCACCTGCAGATTGGCAACAATTGTTACCCAGGAGGAAATGTCTAGTTTGCAGGGTGGAGCCTATGGCATTGTACCTGTCTGAGGTCCCACCCCTCCTCAAACCTCACCCTATCCAGGTTCCATCCCTCAAATCTCCAGGAATTTCCCACCTGGAGTTGGCAACCCTATCTACTTCTCAACCACTCATCAACCTACCTTTATTTCTCCCTCACTGTTCAGCATTTCATCTCTCTCTCCCCCCTGTAGCCTCTACCATGCTCCGAAGCCCTGACAGCCATGTCACATTGGCTGTCATGGGGGGGAGGCATCTCAGCAGGGTATAAGAACACAGAGTCCACCATTTTCTCCAGGGCAACTGATCTCTGCCATCTGGAGAGCAGTTATAATTCTAAGTGATCTCCAGCCCTCACCTGGAGATTGGCAACATTGGTTTCCTTGGCTGGGAGGGCGGGATAGAACTTTAAATAAATAAATTTCCCAGGAGGAAAAATAGTCTTTCTCTGTGATGGGGACCAAAGCAGCTTACATCATTCTCCTCTCCCCCTTTTGACTTGCACAACAATCCTGTGAGGTAGGTTAGGCTGAAAGTCTGTGACTGGTCCAAAATCACCCACTCATCTTCTAAAGCAAGAACCTGGATCTAGCAGACCCTGCTCTGAAGTACTGACTCCTACACAGGGTAGCCAACCTCCAGGTAGAGCCTGAAGATCGCCAGGTATCACAACTGAACTCCAGACAACAGATTTCTCCTTCCTGGAGAAAATAACTGCTTTGGAAGGTGGACTTTATGGCATTTTGTTCAGCTGAGGTCTCTCCCTCCCCAAACTCCAGCTTCCATAGACTCTACTAGAAAATCTCCAGGAATCTCCCTACCTGGAGCTCACTACCCTAGTCAGGACTGGCCCCAATGAGTTCCTCACAAAGGCCTGCAAAGGGTTTCCTTCCTTTGTCTGAACCAAGCTTGGTTGCCTACTGTGGCAAAACGGGCTCCAGTTTACAACTCAGCTTTTCACCTTCCACCCTCATCCTGTGGGCGTATCTCACTCCTTAAGTTCCCTGCCACCACTCACTGAATTGTCACTGCCTTTTTAGAGGGACAGTGAGACCCCTGTGGCCAAATCTCCCTATTTGGAGATGGAATCCCCAATCTTTGGGGAATCCCTGGAAAGTTGGCAACCCAAGGGTCTGGCCTTTCCTTGCTTCCCTGGGCTACCCCCTCCCTTTGGTATTGTGCAGTGTGGGGGAGACTATGGGGTCAGAGCACAACACAGATTATTAGCCCAAACAGAATAATTTGTTTTACTATTTACACAATTATGAAGCACAAACACACACTAAATGAATAAGGCACAACTGTAGGAGTAAGCATACACTTACCAACCAACAGGGCATAAATCAACAGGGGTTAAACACAATCCTCCCTGGATGGGCTGGAGTCTATATTGATGGTACCCCACCCAGGCCCGTAGCTAGGACATTTTTAGTGAGGGGCCCCTGGAGAAAGTGGAGGGGGCCCAAAAGCCCCAGGCATGTGCACTGACATCACAAAAAAGTGCTCTGACATCAGAACAAATAAGAAATCAAATAAAAATAAAATATGCTCAGCACTGAGATGCACCCCCCTCTCCCTCCCTGATGCCTAGCCAAGGCATGGATAGAGGGCTCCCAGAAAGGGAAAGAAACTGAAAAAGGGAAAGAAAGAAATGTGGGAAAGGGAAACAAAGAAAGAGAAAGAAACAAAGAAAGAAAGAAAGAAAGAAATGGAAGATAGTTAAGGGAAAGAAAATGAAAGCCTCTGTGCATATTTGTTTTCCCCCAAGTTCCAAATCCTTCCCCCAGCAGTTAAAAAGGAGCTTGAAGGCTTACACTATAATGTCCCCCTTTGGCTGTGGGTTCCCAGGCTAGAGTACTCACTGAGCCACCTGTTCTCAGGTCCCTTCAGCATATACAAAACGAAACTGAAACAAGAGCTCCATCCAACAGGACCAAACCAAATCACACAGATATTAGGGGAAGAGCAGACAATTCCACTACATGTATACAATGAATATACCACAAGATTACAAGAGCAAGACCCTTTTTAGGGTGGGGGAGTGAGAGAGCAACAGAAAATACACTGACGGGCTGTTGTCTCCCCCCACCGCAGATGAGGAAGCCCCATTCAACCCAGTGAGTGATACTCCTGCAGGGCCCTCTTTGGAACTGGCTTTTGAGCAAGGGAAACATTTACCTATATATTGTATATTTAAAATTATTTAGAATTTATCATCGTGATATGATTTTTCTATCAGATTTTTAAATCATTTTTTAATATATTATTTTTTTTAATTTGAGGCCCCAGCAGACTGCGAAGCCCTAAGCTGTAGCTTATTTAGCTTATGCGTAAATCCGGCACTGGTATTCTGCTATCTCAGTGAGCCACTTCAGGTCCTAGACAAAGACAAAGAAACAAACTGAAGTCCTTCTCTTCTCCATCCATGCTTCTCATTCAAGGCCATATCCTGATTAGTAGATATACTTTTCCTGCTGCATCCCTCACTTTCAGTTTTTCTGATCACTTGTTTTACAAGACTAAACATAGAATGAACAGTGCTTCTAGAGGCTTCTTACCTTTTCTTCTTATCATCAGTTCTACACACACACACACACACACACACACACACACAGAATTCAAATGAATAGAACAAAGATCATGTATAGTGTCCATCCATAAAATTCAAACTGCAGGATTGTATAGACTCTATTTGCCTCATGCAAGGAAGAAAGTTCCCATGTTTCTGTGAAGACACGTAGACCCCACAGGTACATGTGTAACCTGTTTGCATTCATTTTTCAGATGCAACTGGGGGCCAGAACTTGGATAAATGTGGAGTTTAAATCACAGGCTGAGCTGTACATGTATTGAATATAACATGAGAATTACTTGATACATGTATAGAAAAAACCCAAGTGTAAACTGTACCGTACCGGCATTAACTAATTTGTCAACAGGACTGGAGTTTTACCCTTCATCCTCCATCTAATTTCACTATTTGAATTTGTGTTCCCCAGGTTTGCTATTAGAATTTTAAAGGGAGAAAGACATATCCTTCGAAAACACTTCTTTCTTCTTTAAAATGCTAATAGCAAAGAAGGGCCAGTTTCGAATAGCAAACCAAATGGATGTCAAAGGATTAAACATTTTTTCCTTTCCTTGAATGTTGTGAAACAAACTGAAGCTACATGACCCTGTACTTTGCATTTTAGACATAAGCTCTAAATTCTCTAAGAATTTATCTACTCTGTACTCTGATAAAGTACTCTGAGAAAAGCCGAGCCCTGACTTTCTCACACATCTACAGAAAGTATGCAATCATGTAAGTCCTGAACCAAATCTGTGACATAGATTGTGTCTTCCATACAGGGATGGGATTTTGTGGTTTCTTTATTGCTATGTGATTGCAGATAAAGCACAGCAGCAACAGGGCTTCACAAGACAGGTTTTCCCACAGTTTCCCTGCCCCAATACCCCCAAGTGGCCACCCGGTTCCCTCGGCCCGGGCCACCAGAGCTTTTGCAGTCAATAAATATTGGCACAAGAAGCAGAAGGGCCCGGGTGAGCCGGGCCCGCCATTTGCGGGGACGGGCAGGGACAGCGAGGTCGCTGGCCGGGAAGGGGCGGGGGGACCGGTGCGTGACCGGAAAGGAAAAGACGCACCTCCCCCCCCTTTTTCCCCAGCCAATAGAGGGCAGGGGGTGGTCAGGGAGGGGGGAGGCATTATAAGCGGAAGGGAAGCTGCTCCCCCCTCCCCACTTGACCACGAGGAGAGCCCGGTTAGCAGGAAGCCATTCTTCACAGGTAGGCCCGGGCCCCTTCTGGGGGGAATGCCGGCGGCTAGGGGGGAGGGAGGGGGGGAAGGGGGACGGCCTTCCTCCTCCCTCGCCACTTCCCCCCTGCGTCCTGCCTCGCGGCCGCCGAGCGGTCCCGGCGGCTTGGCGCGGCTGCCGCGGCTGGGCCCCGCCGTTGGCGGCCCGGTCCAGGGGCCTCCAGCCGCTCTTCCCGATCACGGCGGGCCTGCCTCGGGCCCGGTCCGCCGCCGGGCTGACGACGGGGGGTGGTGCGGCCGTCGCTTGCGCCGGCCCCCAGACGGCCCGGGCCGGGCCATCGGGCCTGCCCGGCCGTGGGGCGGCGCGGGGCAGCTTCCTGGGCCCTGGGGCATGCCCCGCCGCCCGGGGCCCAGAGCTGAAGCGGGGGACGGGCCATCGCTCTCCCCGCACGGGCGCCGGGCCCTCGACGCCGGGCGCGGGGACGGACCCGGGGTGAGCATGGGGGGGGGCCTCGCCGGCTCCCAGCCGGGCCGGGCCGGGCCGTCGGGCCTGCCCGGGCCATGGGGCGGGACGGGGCTGCTTCCTAGGCCATCGGGCCCGCCCCGCAGCCCTGGGCCTAGAACGGACTCGGGGGACGGGCCGCGGCCTCTCCTGCGCGGCCGCCGGGCCATCGAGCCATCCGCGGGCTGTGGGGGCGGCGCGGGGCCGCTTCCTAGGCCCGCCGCTGGGCCATCGAGCCATCCGGGGGCTGCGGGGGCGGCGCGGGGCCGCTTCCTAGGCCCGTGGGCCTGCCCCGCTGCCCTGGGCCCGGAGCGGGAGCGGGGGACGGGCCGCAGCCTTCCCTGTACGGGTGCTGGGCCATCGGGCCGGCAGGGGGGCCTGCGGGGGCGGCGCAGGGCAGCATTCGGAGCCCCCGGGCCTGCCCCGGCACCATGGGCCCAGAGCGAAGGCGGACGCAAAATATGTTACAGTTATTATCTACTCATTAACTCAAAATGATCATATAAAGTTAGTTGGTACTGGGTTGGACTTCCCATTAAGCCCAGTATCATTCACTCTCCAGAGGACTTTCAAAACTTTGCTATCTGAGAGCCTTTAATTGGAGATGGGTCTGGAGATCTTATACATACCCAGCATGTGTTCTGCACAGGACACTGAGCCTCCCATAGAAGCACAATGTCCCATAACCCTCCTGTAATAGGGCCAACCCCCCCCAATCTCCAATGAATTCCTGATGTGCTACCAACAGTTCTTAGCTGGCAAACATATATCAATCCACACAAGAAAACTGGGAGATAGTTCAAGCTACTTGAGAGTGATTTGACCAGGGTTACCTGCTTAGCTCGGGGGTGGGGCCTTGGCGCCGGCCGGGTGACCATGCCATGGGCAACGGCAGGGCCTCCCAGGGGGAGTCGCGGCCCCAGACCAAGCGCAGGACTCGTCATCAGAGCCATTCTTTTCCAACACAGGAGGCGGTCCAGGTGCGGAAATGGGGACTTTGGTGGCCGGCCGGCATCAGTTAGGTCAAGAACAACTGATCCGTCGGTCCACAGGACGATTCACCTCCCCTCTGGCCGCCCGCACATGCTTCTAGCCATTTGGGGGCGGGTAACAGGGAACTGGGGGGTTTTAATGTGTTGTGTTTTTGGTCCTGAGCAGGTATGAGGCCCCCATCACGCAGCACCCGGCGCACGGGCACAGTGGCTGGGGTAACACCCCAGTCAGCTCCCAAGGGGCGGGCACGACCTGCAGCGGTCGGACAACCGGCGGGAGCTACGGCAAGAAGGAAGGCGGTACCGCGCGGCGCAGATGGGTCTGAAGGTGTTGCGGAGCTCGCCGACACCATGCGGGGCCTTCAGCAGGCTTTTGCTCAACTTTCGGAGAAGGTGGCCAAGATGAGCCAGGAGCCGGCAGCCAAATGAACCCAGAAGGCTGGGGCGGAGGGGAGCTTAGCCCAGCAGCGAGGGGGGGCTTCCTCCAGCTTGGCCAGTCACCAGGCTTCACGGCCTGCATCACGCACCGCAGACGGGGGACAGGAGAGGGGTAGCTCGGGCTCTTCCATGCACTCCCGCGACGAGGCAGAGGGCGCGGTCTCCTCAGGTGAGGGTGCGAATGCAGGACGAAGCGCGCAGCCGCCGAGTGGTTACTGGGCAACGGAGGCCCATGTGCCAGGGCTGCCAGCCTGGGCCATACACCGCAGGGCGCTAGCTGCACAAGCCAGGCAGGAAGCCGGGCGGGGCCCTGGGGTGGTATGGGATAACATTGACGTCTCTGACCCTTCTGCAATCCTGTCCACGTACTTGAATGGAGAGGAGCCGCCGGGGCTCCATCTATCTGAGGAGCTGAGGGACAGCATTCTGGACGGGTATTACGTCAATGTCTTCACGTTGCTTCACAAACGGGGGGCCGAGGCCCGCACAGTGAAATCTGACAAGAGGGAGAAGAAGGAGAAGACCGAGGAAGCGGAGCGCACCTTCCTCAACTGGGTTTCCGGTTACCTGGTGTATGCAGGGGTTGTCGCTACCGCGTACCCGGACAGGGGCTGGCACCTGCTCAACCACATGAGCAACGTGGTTGAGGCGAGGGTTTTGGCTGGCGAGGGGCCGGCTATAGATTACGACGAGACCTGCCGTAAACTGGCGTCGCTCAGTGACAGGGCTCGATGGGACCTGCTGCAAGACAAGGTTTGGCTCAGGGAGGTCGGCCCGTGCATTAAAGGAAAAGGGGAGGTGAAGACAGATCGCTGGGCCGTGCGCAAGGAACGGGCGCGGGGGGTCTGTTGGGAATATAACCAGGGCCGGTGTCGCTGGGCACGGTGCAAGTTCCACCATAGCTGCGAGGTGTGCGGGGGCGGGCACGGGCGGGTGTATTGCCCACGGTCTACCGGCACCCAGCAGCCCTTTCGGGGTGGAAAACCCTTCTCCGGTGGTGCCAACACAAAAGGGGGAGGGGGTCATCAGGCACCGCAGCCCCTTCTTCTTCCAGACGTTAGTGCTCCACGGGACTGGTGGTCCTTGGCGGCCACCCCGGTTCGGGTGGATGCCCTGAGACCCCTCTTGGCACAATACCCCTTGAGGGAGGCCGGACAATATATCTTGGATGGGTTCACGAAGGGTTTTCCCATTCCTGCCTGCGGCCCGCGCATAGCTACCGATTCCAACAACCTGAAGTCGGCCAGGGAGATGCCCGAGGTGGTCGCGGCAAAACTGCAGAAAGAATTGGCAGCGGGGCGCATTGCGGGCCCATTTAGCGCGCCCCCTATGGACCACCTGCGAGTGTCCCCCTGGGGGTGGTGCCAAAGAAAACACCAGGCGAGTATCGCCTTATTCAGCATCTCTCGTACCCGAGGGGATCTTCGGTGAATGACGGTATCCCCCCCGAGCTTTGCTCGGTCAAATATGCTTCCTTTGATCACGCAGTGGGACTGGTCAGGGCTTGCGGGCAAGGGGCACTCATGGCCAAGTGTGACATTCAGTCGGCATTCCGACTGCTCCCGGTAAGCCCCGACTCCTTTTCGTTGCTGGGTTTCAAGTTCCAAGGGGCGTGGTACTTTGACAAGGCCATGCCTATGGGCTGCGCGGTGGCCTGCGCGGCATTTGAGACATTTAGTACTTTTCTTGAATGGGCGGTGAAGTCGAGGACCGGGCTTACAGGGATTACTCATTATCTGGATGACTTCTTTTTTGTCGGCCCTGGGAATGACGAGACTTGCGCGGAGTCCCTGCGAGCATTTCAGCGGCTTGCTGCAGAGCTCGGCGTCCCATTGGCAGCAGACAAGACCGAAGGGCCGGCCACTAGTTTAACGTACCTGGGTATCCAATTAGACTCTGTAGCTGGGGCATCCAGGTTGCCAGAGGACAAACTCTTTGCCCTCCAAGCGCTCATTTCCTTGGTTAGGGCACGGGCGAAGTGCACGTTGAAGGAACTGCAGTCACTGATGGGGCATTTGAACTTTGCTTGCCGGGTCGTGTCGCCCGGCAGGGGTTTCTGCGCTAGGCTGGCCAGAGCGACGGCTGGGGTCAGGGCGCCACATCACCGCGTACGGGTTACCAGGGGTATGAAGGAGGACTTAGACGTGTGGCTCCGGTTCCTGGAGGGCTACAACGGGGTTACCATTTGGCAGCACCCGATGGATTTGCAGGATGCCATCCAGATCCACTCTGATGCAGCGGGCAGCGCTGGGTTCGGCGTCTACTATGACGGCAGGTGGTGTGCACGGCCCTGGCCCAAGGAGTGGGAGGGTTCTGTAGTGCTCAAAGATCTCACCTTCTTGGAACTCTTCCCAATACTGGTGGCGGTGATCATTTGGAAGGATCTCTTTAGGGACAAAAGGGTGCGGTTTTGGTGCGACAACCAGGCGGTGGTGCGGGTGGTGAACAAGCAAACGTCCAAGTCTGAACGGGTGATGCGGTTGGTTCGCTGCCTGGTTCTGGCCTGCTTGGCTGATAACATTACATTTTCTGCACGCCATGTGCCAGGCGTGGATAATAGCATAGCGGACGCTTTGTCTCGCCAACAGGAGGAACGTTTCCGCATACTGGCGCCAGGAGCCAACCGCGTTTCAGACCCCTTTCCGGAGGAGCTGTGGGAACTTGGGAAGGTACAATAAGGCGGGGCATCTATGGGTCCATCGCCCCTCCACTCTCGCCAAGTATGCGAGGGCTATCGACGCATTTTTTGACTTTACTGCGGGATTCGGGGGCCCGCAGACCTTGCCGGTGGAAGGGGACTGGGTGCTTCGCTATATGGCATGCTTGCAGGACGGCGGGTTCTCCCACAGTACCATCAGGGGTCGCATGGCCGCCATCACATTCTTTAGCAAGGCGGAGGGGTTTACGGACCCGTGCCACTCATTCCAAGCCCATAGAGCAGTCGAGGGCTGGCGGAGGCAAGCCGCACGGCCTCCAGATCACAGACGGCCCGTGACCTTCGAGCTGTTGAAGGGGATTCTGCGGGAGCTTCCAGTGCTGTGTTGGTCCCGATACGAGGCTGCACTATTTGAGACTGCATTCGTCTTGGCCTTTTTTGGGGCCTTGAGGGTTGGGGAACTGGTGGCGAGCTCGAAAATCTTGTTCACCAACACACCCCTGGGTGTTCAGGATGTTTCCTTCGGGCAAAAGGGGATGTCATTGTATATTCGGAGGTCAAAGACAGACCAACTGGGTAAAGGGGCGCGCCTGCAATTGGGCCCACTACCGGCTGGCCCGTGTCCCGTGCAGACCACTCGAGCCTTTTTAGCAATGCGTCCGGAAGGCGGTGGCCCCCTGCTTATCCATAGAGACGGGGCCCCATTGACCAGATATCAGTTTACGGGGGTTTTCAGGTTGGCTCTGGGGGCTTTGGGCTTACCAGGCATGGAATTTGGGCCTCACTCCTTCAGGATTGGGGCAGCCACCACGGCTGCGGACGTCGGCCTGCCGGAGGTACGCATACGGGCTATAGGCCGCTGGCGCTCTACGGCCTTTAGGGCATACATCAGGCCACAGCCGGAGTCCAGCCAGTGACCGGCTCTCTGACTCCTCAGTTCCAGGACAGAGGTACAGGACTGTTTGGATCTTTGGGCACAGCATCGTTCATCGGGCAGGTTTGTATGCATCCTCGTCAGGCTGGGGAAAAGACTTGGGCTTGGGAGACGCGGCACACATTACGTGGATGGCGCAGCGTGGCATGCGATGGAGGTCCCTGTTGCCCTGGTTGGGGCGCGTAGCGGCGAGGCGCCACCCTCCCGACGTTCTGCTGCTACAGCTGGGGGAAAATGATTTGACTGAGTGCCCCGGAGTGGCCCTCGAGCGCCAGGTACTGGCCGACCTGGCCTTAGTGCGTGAGATTCTGCCCGGCACTGTCATCTTCTGGTCGGATTGGTTGGAACGGAGGTCGTGGCGAGGCGCAGCTCATCCCAAGAAGGTGGACGTGGCAAGGCGGAAAGTGTCCGGCAGGCTGGGCCGGGTCGTCGAGTCGGGAGGCGGTATCTGGATTCGCCATCCAGACATATCTCACAAAATGGAGGCCATGTTCCGAGCGGATGGCGTACATTTATCGGCCTGGGGAATGGATGTCTGGTTGCACGGAATCAGGCATAACTTGCTTTCTTGGCTGCAGCTGTAAGGGCGTTGGCGGGAACAGGACTAATGGGGATGTCCTGTTCTTGTGGCGGTAACAGCATGGGGCCGGATCTGTTGGCGGAATTTGGCCTGCGAGCCAATTCCGGAGCTGGGGGACCCTTTAAGGGTCTTGGCGTGAGGGCTGAACGGAGCTGGCTAGCTCAAGGAATAACAGTGCTTGCCCTCACAGCCAGAGGGCAGGGGAGCTCACAAAGGGGCAAGCGTCCGTGTGAGTTCCGATAACCTGCCCTCCCGCCTTCTCTACCCATGCCGGCTGGCTGGGTAACGGTTAACTCGGCTGGCACATGGGCCAGCCGATAGGTTGGATCCGGTGGACCCATGCTGTGCCAATGCTCTACAGCTGTAACCAATAAAAGTTGTGGCCAAGTTTATCCACCTAATTTTCTAAAGAAACTGGTTGTGTGAGTTCATCCAAAGGGGGGGTGTATTAGGAGCCGACCTCGGGGTCCCAGGTAAGACATGGAACCGCAATATTGTAACAATAGGTCTAGCAGGTTCCTTCATTCCCGGCTTTTATTTTTTAAGAATAAAACTTTATCCCCTTCCTTCACAAAGATATTTTCCCCTTATATTTTCACAAGGCAAGGGGCTAGAAACTTACTTAAAAAAATAATAAAGTTGAGAATTCAGAGAACCTGAGACACATATTGTTAAAACTGTATATTAATATAATAGACAAAAGATAATGATGGTCAGGAAGGCTAGCTATGTGGCACATAGCCTTCCTATCAAATTAGTAGGCTTTTATTGTTACATCTTCTGTGATATAAAAAGCAAGCTGCAGACTTGAAGCCTCACATACTTATCTACTCCAGCCCATTTTCCCAGCTCAAATTCTCCCTCTTCAAGCCCCCCTCCCCAGGCAGTTCAGATTGCCATCTTATTAAAACAATTTCTCTGTAGACCACTCAGCTTCTCAGTTCTATTCCTATCTCCTCCCTGCTTCTTGCTTCCATTTGTCTCAGCTTCCTCCTCTGGATTATACTACTCATTCTACTGTCTGGAGATGCTGCTTAAACACAATGGAAGATCTTTATCTTAGGGGCAGAAATAATAAGCTCCTCCATAAGAATTCTGCCTCTGCCTTCCATGCTGATGAAATCTCAGCTCCCTGGCTGGCTCCAGTGGTCTCTTGGCTCTCTGTTTTCCCTTTTGCTGTTGTCAGTGAAATAGAATAAGTCTTTGTCAATTAAAATACCCTTTCCCACCCTAATAATCTCCCACAATTTATGTCAAAATTTGCAGGTGGTTCCACTGTATTCTTGATATTTGTGTAAAGCTTATATATTCCATAGATAGCCAAAGTAAATCTGCACTTATTGACATATTATTTGGACTTGTTAACAGGTATAAAAGTGCTATACTGCAATAACCATCAGTTTCCTGCAGTTCTTCACCCCAAGAATAACCCATACCAATACAAAATGAAAAATCTTGCTAATGAAGAACATCTCCTTCACTATTGGATATTATGAACACAGACAAATCATACAACTCTGCACATTTTCTTGTTAACACAGGCAAAAGTGTAGTTTACTTAGTATACCAAACTATCACATGTTGATCAAATTCAGATTATAATATTCAAATCTTTGCAAAAAACTTGTCACCTCTTTCCATTCCACTCTTGTTACTTGTGCATTTAGTAGTTTTTCCTACACAGAACACTTTACACAGTTGTCAAACTTTTTCTTGCAATCTGTCCAGCTCTGATATTTGATTTAATTATACTTAATTTTATCATGCTTCTCTTTATAAAGACACCTGTATTCAGTACTGCAACTCTTATGCACACAAAGAAGAGGAGGAGGAGGAGGAGGAGGAGGAGGAGGAGATTGGATTTATACCCCGCCCTTCATCACAGTCTCAGAGTGGCTTACAAACTCCTTTCCCTTCCCCTCCCCACAACACTCTGTGAGGCAGGTGGGGCTGAGAGAGCTCTTTCAAGAACAGCTCTGACAGACCTATGGCTTGCCCAAGGACATCCAGCAGCTGCAAGTGGAGGAGTGGGACTCAAACCTCCCAGATTAGAGTCCACACACTTAACCACTACACCGCATACCCATACAGCACTGTTGGCTTATGTTGCTATGCATGGTTTTCCATTTTTTAGCCTGCAATCTAATGTATTATTACAGCTTCTAGAGTTATATTGCCCAGAGATTTAATAAGTTAACTGTATACTCCTAGAAAAGAATTTGTTTCTGCAACAGCTTCTGAAGAATGTAGACTTATATCTTTTTACATTCTGATACTAATCCATTTGTGTTTCCCCTTTTAGTGCAATCATTCACTCAGTTGCTTCACCTTTGAATGTTTATTTCTTCTCATCTTTCTTAAACTGAAAGTGGTATGTCCATTGGTGAAGATCCATTTTTTCTCAATTCCTCTCTACCACCAGAGTCAGTACAACTTGCTCTAGCTATCCATACATTTTTGAGTTCTTATCCCTAAAGCCATTCATGACACAGTCCAATATATATGAAAGACTGCCTCACTATATATGAATACATGCTCCAGCTCTGTTCCTCACAGCAATTTCTGCTTGCTGTCCCTTCCCATCAGGTGGTCTGTACATCCAGCTCATGTTCAAGTCTTCCCTGTTGCTGTCCCCAATCCGTGGAATGCCCCACCTGAAGAGATGCAGAGGGTACATCTGGAAGGCACATAAAGCAGTGCTTTTCTGCATGGCAGTCTACTGGCACAGCTGCTGAGGTTGGTCTGTTCATTGTCCGGTTGATGTAGTTTTTACTTACTTTACTGGTTTTTACTATTGCCATGCGGATGCTCTTTAGCTAATAGTTGATAGCAGATTATGTAGATTTATAATCTATATTGTTCAACCTATATGGAAAGGAAGAATATAACTATTTTTTTAAAAAAATATTTATTGATTTTCAGAAAAGAGAAAAAAAATAAAAAGGAGGGAGTCATACATTTTCACAGTACCTGTTTAGGTTTCTCATACATAATATTTAAATTTTCTACAGTTATACCTTCTCATAAGATAACTATTTAGCATCATTATACAATATGTTATATGTTTTCTATTAATCTTATATTCGACTATATATTCTACTATCTTTCCCACTAAACATAATCTAGAAACCAAGTTAGCTAACTTCTTACCTAAGATTTTTATCTAAAAGGGAAAGTAATGCATAGTTTAAAAAAGAAAGCCACGATATTCCCTTGTTTATCCTGTTTCATATATAGTACATATTTTCTGTTTACTATATATCTAATTTTAAACGTTTCTAGTATATATGATAGCAACAATACCGTAAACAATTAATGAGATGGGGAAAAAGAGGAAAGAGCAGAAGGCAAAAAGAAAGAAAAAATGCTTCACTCCTTATACCATTATATTAATTCTCACTGCTTTTAGTCTTGCCTGTTATAATGTTGTTAGGATTTTTGTCTGTATACATCTCTAATAATACAAGTCATAGAAAATTTCCACTTGAATATTTCAAACACATTTCTATCAAACATTTTTCAAAATTTTCTATTAAAAACTTACTTATATAGTCAATTGTTCATGAGTCAAAAACACATAGGCCAATTAAATACATTTCCAATAAAATAAATCTTAAGGAATCTCCATTTAACCATTACCAAACACATTACTGTCAAAACATTTTTTGCTACCTTTTCAATTAAAATCTTCCTCCAAATATCTCTAAATATCTTTAACTAATTATTTTATACCATACTAGTGTTTCCTTTCCACAAATTTTAACATCAACAAATTACTTTATACTATCATTAATCTTCCTCATTTTTACCATTTAATTATAAATTTGAATTGGGCTATAATTCATATTAGTCAGTTATTCATAGAACAGACAGGATCACACACCAAACAGTTTATTTATAATATTTAGTCTTTTTCTTCTTCCTTTGTCCTCTTTTCTTTAAGACTAGCATGCTTTTGTATCTTTCCTCTTTGAATAGGAAAAGAAGTTCCCTTGTTTCGTTCCACCTGTATTTAAGTTCTGGTTTATCTTCCAAGAGGAGAATCCCTGGGGTACGGGGATGGAGGCAACATCTATTGGACACCATCTTGTTTTAATCTAAGAGTAAGAGTATGAGCACCTTATGTAATTTTTGGTATTTATTTTGTTTTATCTTGTTTTATCTGGTTTTATGCATTGGCACATTGTGCCCCTGTTTGTCAGCCACCCTGAGCCTGCTTGCAGGGAGGGTGGGGTAGAAATCCAAATAAATAAAGAAATCATCCCCACAGCAGAAAGATTTACCATGGTGTTAATAATGGTGTTAAACTGGCCTGTGGAATTTCTTGTCTTCTCTTTGGCTGTAAAAGTCAGTTCTTGGTTTATAATCTGCTCTTCTGGTGTAGTCTGTTGTTGTTGTGGATCTTCCTGTTCCATTGCAGAATCCTTTTGCTCCTTATCAAAGAATCTCTGAAATACGTCTTGGATTGCTTTTTGGACCTTTGAATTATTTCTGAGAGTTCCTCCTTTTGCTTCCTGAAAAATTGTATCATTTGCAAACCATCATAAGTATCTTGGCTGTCCAGGTCATTACATGTGATTTGGGAATCCATCTTCTCCTCCATGTCAGAGGGTTTTATTTTTATCCAGTAGAAGCAGCAATCTTTGAGATTATGTTTTCATTAAGCCTCACCACTGTTCCCAAACACAGTTTTTGTACTACTTCCAAAGGGCTTCAATGTAGACCATACAATACACAGTTTCCTTTTAAAGCCCTTACAATGCAAGAAGCAAAATTTACTTTAATTTCAAAAAAATAAAGTCAGCAACTTGTCTTTAATTTCCCAGTAAGAAGTTTAAGTATTTTCCTTTTGTTTGTTAAGTATTTCCCTTTTACCCCCAAGTATTATTATGTAAATCTTTCCCAGTCTTGTCTCCACCACTTATGAGAGGAAAGAGGGGGAGGGAAATTCCACTCTTCAGACCTTCCTTGTTGGGAAGATTTAAGGGGGGGGTTAAAAGCTGTATATCGTAGAGTTTTAGTTGTTGTTTGTTGTATATTCATTTACTCACAGTGTAGATTATATCTTCATCAATGTTATGACAAGGTTTGGAGCTCTCTTGTGTAAAACAGCTTCTGCAGTCATGGCTCCATGACTGCCTACCTTCGTGATTCAGCTTCGGGACATTCCTGAACTGTCAGCCACTCACTGCCGCTCATGGCATGCAGGATCGAGTCCCCTGCAACTGACCCTTCCTCCGAGAGAGTCAATGGGACCTCAGAGAGCCTGAGGATCCCCTAAAAACCACGAAGATTCAGCGATTCCCAGAAGCTCCTGGAGAAATCGTCTGCAGCACTGCTTCATGACCCGGAAGCTCCAACTATTTTAAATGAATATAAATATTACACATTCCTGAATTATATTTTATGGACATCCAGATATAACAATTTTTTTTTAAAATACTGTCTGAAAAATGTAACACAGGAATAAGTTCTTGGTTATCTTTAACAGGTTTTGACAACAGAATAAATATAAGAATGTTTTTTATTACAATTTTCATGTATACAGATGGTCTAATGACTGTAATAAATATAAACATGCATACATACACCTTGGTGCACAGAAAGATTTCTCTGTGCCACTATGACCTATGTTTTCATTCCAGTTCAACTAGTATGTAGCTGACATGGTGTGCCAAGTAACAAATTTCAGGCCTTCCTTGCTTCCTAGCAGCTCTGTCTTGCACACTGAAACAGTGCAGAGTAAGCCAGAGTGCAATAAATGAAGCACATGCATGAAGTAAATAATTAAAATAGGGAACCAAGTCAAGGACTTATCACAGTTCCTAAGCCTGGAGAGGTACACATGTTGCTCTTGTGTCTTTGATATCTGGAAAAGCAGAACACATAACTGAGAGAGGAAAGGAGGAGTTGGGCCAAGAAGTCAAACTATGGCCCCGTCCACACTGAGCATTTGCCCCACTGAAGGCACGGGAGCCCTGCGGACTTTCCGTGTGTGTTCATACGAGCACAGCTGGGAGGCGTAGTGCTCCCGTGCCCAACCCGCGGCTTCCCTCCGAAAACACAGAGTAAAAAACTAGTAGGTCCGAGGTACTAGTTTCTGAGAACCCCGGGGCAAAGGCTGGCATCTGATCGTGGGAGCGCCGGTATCCCGCGGCTTCCGACGCCCACCCATGTCCCTGGGGTTTCCGGATGTTGTAAGTTTCCCTGGGATGCGCACCAACGCTGGACAGTGCATGCGCACACACAAGTCACTGACAGCGGCCCACCCCCCCCAACAGCGCATGCGCACTTCGCACTTGCATGGTCTGCTGTGCTGCTGTTTTGCCACGCTACAGCAGCGCGGTGTGATCGTGGCACAGAGCTGGAGCGTGGCAACCCGGTGGTCCATGAGATCGGGCTACCACGCCTTATTTAGCTCCGGGGCAAACTGCCACACTTCTCCCCCGCGTTTTCTGGCTCGTATGACCAGGGCCTATATTTTACAACAGATCACAGTTGCTACCAGGTATTCATTAAAGAAAGATTGCTCAGTTCAGATGGCATAAACTACAGCCTCAGAGCCACAAATATTGATGGAAATTAAAATACAATGGTTAACAATACTGATGAATACAACCAACAAAGTGCCACAATTATTGCTGGAAGTGGAGTACGCTGTCATGAAAAAGACTGTATCTTAGGGACAGGTGGTTTTTGTATAGAAGCATAAAAGTCTAGGGTTGCCAACCTCCATATGGAACCCGCAGATTTTCTGGAATTACAACTGATCATCGACTACGGAGATCAATTCCTCAGGAGAAAACAGCTGCTTTGGAGTGTGGACTCTATGGCATTAGACCCCACTGAAGTCTCTTCTCTCCCCAAACCCTGCCTTCCCAAGACTCCACTTAAAATCTCCAGGAAAATGTATGTATCAGCAGAACCTGAAGATTAAAATGGTATGAATGTCCCTGTGATTCAGAATGGGAAAATATTGCCAGGAATATTATCATGCTGTTGGCAGTGCATGCTTGTATACCTGAGGATGATTGAATCTGCATGGAATCTCATGAGCACCCTCCCTCCCAGTGCACATCACCTGAAGGAAACAATTCAGGAGCAGAAAGCAGAGTAAACGAGGACATTGCATACTTCCCTCAAGTGAAAAATCCAAACCAAATGTCATGGATGCTTGGGCATAATTGGGCAGCCAAAGAGTGATTAACATATGGAATTCACTGCCACAGGAGGTGGTGGCAGCTACAAGCATGGACAGTTTCAAGAGGGAATTAGATAAACATATGGAGCAGAAGTCCATCAGTGGCTATTAGCCACAGGGTATAGATGGGAACTCTCAGTCTGGGGCAGGTGATGCACTCTGTTCTTGGTGCTGGAGGGGGCAGTAGTAGGAGGGCTTCTAGTGTCCTGGCCCCACTGCTGGACCTCCTGATAGCATGTGGTATTTTTGGCCAATGTGTGACAGAGTGTTGGACTAGATGGGCCATTGGCCTGATTCAACATTGGCTTCTCTTATGTTTATGTTCTCTTATGGGTAACTCCAAAGAATTTATGTGCAACAAATGTGTTGCAGTTCAACTTTAACTGCTCACCACACTGAATTCCAGAAATGTTGCAAGACTATGGTCTATTTTCTCAGACTGACAGAAATCTGGTGTCATATTAGGGAAGTCTTCTGGAAAAGTCCACATATGTAACTGACATTACATTTGCACACACATAATCCCTCCATAGGAATAAAAGCATTTTTCTAGAGGAAAAAAAATGTACATGATGATGTCCCTCTTGAATTAGAGGGTCATCATCATGTACATTTTTTTTCTCTAGAAAAATGCTTTTATTCCTATGGAGGGATTATGTGTGTGCAAATGTAATGTCAGTTACATATGTGGACTTTTTCAGAAGACTTCCCTAATATGACACCAGATTTCTGTCAGTCTGAGGCACAGGCTCATCCCCAAAAACTGTCTGAGGCACAGGCTCATCTAAGTGGATAGAATAACCCATCTGAATATGTATTGGCTTCCAGCTATTAAGCAACAAGACATCCTGTAGAAGCAATTAGATCAAAGGAAGACCAGATATGGAAACGTTACTTTCTGTCTGCCCTGCTGGGAGAATCTACAAAGAACAGCGGTGTACCAGGGATAAAAACTAAATGGATTTATTTTTACAACGGAGCTTCATGCCATGTAACAAAGGGGCTTGAGGAAAGGTAGCAAGCTTAAGGAGGGCAAATGGGGGATTTGGTCCAATGTGAATAGGCCCAAAGTTATTTCCACAGGAACATTCGCCCGACCAACTTTAACTTTATTTTTAAAACCCTAATGTTTTGATGACATTTGGAAAATGTTTACTACTACTACTGTCATCAAAGAAACTTTCCTCTTTTCTCAAAGCTTCAGCAAAAGACAGTGTTCCATCTGCTTTCTGGATAAATCCAGCTGCAGAACATAAATAATTTACCAACAATTCTAAGTCAAGCGTGGTATGTTTCTTACAGACTGAAGGACAGAGAATATTATGTTGAGGAGAATGAGTCATATCTCTAGCCATTATATATAAGACAACACTAAAAAGCTAAACAATCATCAGAACACCACCCAGAAAATCTACAGCAACTAATCATCAGAAGGGCAAAAAGATTAGAAAACTTGTACACAGGGCTACAAGTAGGGTTGCCAATCTCCATATGAGTCCAGGATAACTCCCAGGATTACAGCTGATCTCCAGATGACAGAGGCCAGTTCCTAGAGAGAAAATAGCTGCTTTGGAGGGAGGATTCTATGGCATTAGACCTTGCTGAAGTCCCTCCCTTCCCTAAACTCTGCCTTCCCTAGGCTTCACACCCAAATTTCTAGAAATTTCCTAAGCTGGAGATGGCAACCCTAGCTACAAGTGTACTTGCTTGAATGGTTTACAAAGAGTATGTACCTCCTTGAAACTTCACAGATTTACAGATAATGAAAAGGTACATGAAACACCTTCTTTGGTCTTTGTATTCAAGAGCAGTTTAGTAAGGCTATGTTATATAGTTGCTGCTTTTATTGCTACTTTGTTAGATTTAGCGTATACTGTATTCTACTTGAATTTATTTATTGTTTTAATGTGAGAACTACCTTGGAGGCTCAGCAGTAAAGCAAGATAGACATTAAAAAAATATAAATTAATATATTTGCCAACAGAATTGCTGACAAAAGTTCCAAGAATGTTGACACATCAGCCTTTTATCATCTTAGGCTGGTCAGGCAATTAGTTCCCTACTTTTTTTCTCATGACTTGGCAACAGTGATCCATGCAACGGTCATTTCCAGGACTGATTACTATAATTCACTCTATGTGGGCTTACCCTTGAACCTGATACGGAAACTTCAGCTAGTGCACAATACAGTAGTGTACCTGCTGGCAGGGACGCCTGTGTGGGTGCACATTCAGCCAGTGCTGCGCCAACTGCGTTGGTTACCAGTTGAATACCAGGTCAGGTTCAAGGTTATGGTGTTGACCTTTAAGACCCTTTGTGGCCAGGGACCAGCATTCCTATGGAACTGACTCTCCCCATATATGCCCCTCAGAGCCTTGTGCTCTGCTGACCAGCACCGCTTTGTAGTCCATGGCCTGAAAGACATTTTGTAAAAGATTAAATGTTATGTGTATGGGGTTTTGGGTTGTGGCAGCAGTGTTTAAGCTTTTTATGATTTCCTCTTTTCCTTAGGTCCTGTAGAGGGTAAACTCCTTAGAAGGTTTGAGCCAGCCTGAACCTTTACTTTTGCAGAATGGTAGTAACAGCTGAGATGGCTTAAAAGGTGGGGTGGATAGAGAGGGAGTAGAGTTACTATCAGCCATTAGTTGTCATACGAAGAAAGCAAAGCAAAGCAGGAAACTGGAGGAGAACCGAGAGACTTTTGGAATCTGTCCCTCTTCAGGAGCCTTGTATGAGGAATTCATTTGAAGGCTTGGGCTGTCGCTTGTGATAACTGCTGTGTAATTTTGGCTTTTATTTGCACTATAATTACAGGACAGTTATCTTGTTTTCGTGTCTCCTCTACTGCTCCATCCTTGGATTTAGTAAATAAAGAGAACTGTTTATTTGTTGAATGTGGAGTTCCCTCCTTTGTGCAGCAAATACCCCACGGCCAGAGCACTATCAGAGTGATTTCTTACATCCGGATGCATCCTGAATATGCGTCGGCTTTTCATGGCTGAGAAAATCTGATGACTTGCACTTCAATTTGGACTCTGATAATTGCTTCTATAATGAAGTAGATACATGGAAAGACTATAGACTGTGCCTTTTCTTATATGCTTTATGTATGCTTATTATTACACTTTGGCCTATTCAATTGAATTGTATTACATTTGCTGTTATGCTTATATGATTATTATATACTTGCTAATTTGCTTATTTCAGTCAGTGGTGTTTCCTTTGTGCTCCTAGGCCTTTGATTGAGACAGCAGACATCAAATAACATTGCCTCCCCTGTTCCGACTGCCATGACACCCTATATCACTGGTGCAACAGGCTCATTGACTCATTGCAATGCTGGTCATGAGAAGGAGGGCAGGAAGGGTTGCCTCAGTGTTTAGTTCTTGTGGCCCTTTCTTTCACACCCAGGGAAATGCTAATTGCCACTTTAGGGTCAGGAAGCAATTTTTCTCCAGGCCAGTTTGGCCAGGGATCCTGGAGGTTTTTTGTCATTTTCTGGGTGTGGAACAGTGGTCACTGCGGGTGTGGAGGGGAAGGTATTTGTGAATATCCTGCATTGTGTAGAGGGTTGGACTAGATGACCCTGGAGATCCCTTCCAGCTCTATGGTTCTATGATTCCATCTTGATTTATCACCCCACCTAGTGTACTCTGAAGGCCACCAATTGCCCCATTGTTTGGCTAGAATCCTTAACCTATCATTTTAACTTATTGATTTAATTTTAATTGTAACTGTGTATGTGATATTTAAATTTTCTTCTCTGTTGTTTTATGTCTTTGATGTGAGCCGCCTGAGCATTCATATGGCGTAGGGTGGGGCATAAACAGCAAAAATAAATAAATAAAGAATAGTCTGTCTGTGCCCCATGTTGATTTCATTGTTGAAGTTAAAAGGTCTGATCCTGCCCAGTTCTTGAATTGAAAGATTGCCAGGATCGTACTTCTACTTTATACTTACATTGTACAAAAACCACATACAAAATTGTTTCTTTTAGAAACTATGCAGAAAGCTTTATCCAGTTATGATATATGAAGCTAAGCCACGGACAATGATGTAACAATATAATACTGGATTCCAATCCAGAATACAGTCATTATGATAAGTGTATTGTGGGTACGAACTCTATCAAAAGACAGAATATAGAGGAACTTAATCTGCTGTAGAGAGTTTCTAGGAAAAATCTAGAAGAGGTATCCCCATTCAGCTCCTACCACATCCACATGCATTCTTACTTCCACTGTATGCAGGTCTTCATAGGTCACCCGCATTCACAACTTTAGCACCCACATAAATCTGATCTTTTACCATTTATCGCAAGACTCAGAGTTAGCCTGGCTTCTATAGGAACTTTTAACTGGGTGTATTGCCACAGAAGAAAACCAAAAATTAGTGCAATGGCCGGTTTGACCTGTGCTTGAATAATCAGGTCTGTTATAATTTTGTAATGAATGATAATTCTTGACAGGTTAGCATAACCATTTTGTGAATTCTCTTTTGACGCTTCATTCTAAGATTTGTACACACTATTTTGTACACACTATTCAGTTCAAGAAATATGTTGTCTGTGAAGTTGTTTTTTTATCCCAGTAAACTATTTTATTTTACATTTCTATTTTAGTCCCATTCTTCAACTGAACATCTGAGATATGTGGTGAGAGGAACATTGGGAAATAAAATAGATTATGGTGGCTTTGGGTACTATAACCTAGGATCCTAGTCAATAATAACTAATGAGTTTTTCCAGCTATATTTTATATATTATCTAGTTACACAGAGACCTTCCCAAGCTTCCCTCAACACTTCAGTGCATTATCACTCTCTTTTATTGGCATATTATCAATCATTGTATTGTGCAGTGTGCATTAAGTTCATTCTCATGATACATTCATCATTATCCAAGTGGAGCCTCTGGCACGAGCCGAAGGGCGAGAGCAAAAGGGCGAGGCTCTTTGCCTGTGGCTCTGTAAGAAGCCCAGGAAGAGCCAGAAAGCCAGGGACCTTGGCTCCTTGGTAAGGTAAGGTAAGTAGACTCCTACAACAGGAGCCATATAAATACAAAGTGTTTTACAAGGGGGGTTATAGAAAAGTATTTGTTTAAAAACAATTATGAAGCCAGAATGCCAGCAGGGGGTTGGGGGCTATCCAGTGTTTTGCATGGAGTGTCACATGTATGACTATCTGCCCACTGGTCAGAAGTCTTGGGTGTGTGCTCGGTGCAAGGAGCTCCTGGTTCTCAGGGAGCGAGTTTGCTCCCTTGAGGCCAAGGTGGCTGACCTGGAGAAGCAGGGACAGTCAGTTAGGTGCACGGGGAAGACTCTCGGGGACTTGTTAGATATGTCCCACTCTGGATCTGGCAGCCCGGCTGCTGCCAGGGAGCATGAGGGTCAAGGGGAAAAGGGGCACCATGCTGAGGATAAGGGGAATGTGCCCTCAGAAGGGACCTCTTCTTCAGCTGGTGAACGGGTATCCTTTTGTACCAAGGAACCGTCCCTGGGAAGGGTGGGAGGGGGGCTCTTGGTAGTTGGTGATTCGATCCTTAGGCAGGTAGACAGCTGGGTGGCGAACCCGCGTACTGACCGTATGGTGACTTGCCTGCCTGGTGCAAAGGTAGCGGACATTACGTGTGTTTTAGATAGGCTGGTAGATAGTGCTGGGGAGGAGCCAGTGGTCATGGTGCACGTCGGCACCAACGATGTGGGGAAATGCAGCCGTGAGGTCCTGGAGGAGAAATTTAGGCTGCTGGGCAGGAAACTCAAGGCCAGGACCTCCAAGGTAGCCTTCTCGGAAGTGCTACCTGTTCCACGCGCAGGGCCGGAGAGACAGGCACACATCAGGAGTCTCAATGCGTGGATGAGACGGTGGTGTAGGGGGAAGGGTTCAAGTTTGTTAGGCACTGGGATGCTTTTTGGGACAAGAGGGAGCTGTACAAAAGGGACGGTCTCCACTTGTCCCGAGAAGGAACCAGGCTGCTGGCGCTCAAAATCAAAAAGGTGGCAGAGCAGTTTTTAAACTGAATAATGGGGGAAAGCCGACAGGAGATGAAAAGTCTCTGGTTCGGGATGGCTCATCTCAAAGAGATGAAGGGGTAGCTATTACTTTTGTACAAGGAAATGGATTACAATTGTCCACTGAGACTGTGGCTAATGATAGGAACTGCCTGGCAAGGTCTCGAGGCAGCAAGAGGAAGGCTGTGGGCTTAAC
Organism: Gekko gecko; assembly: GCA_029375565.1. NCBI lineage: Eukaryota > Metazoa > Chordata > Lepidosauria > Squamata > Gekkonidae > Gekko > Gekko gecko. Next base: position 77,385,703 of record JAPDNY010000006.1, on the reverse strand, counting down.
AAACCTGGGAAACTATAAGTGTTTCTACACAAATGCTAGAAGTCTCCGAGGTAAAATCGGGGAGTTGGAATGCTTGGTGTTGGGGGGGAAATAGACATTGTGGGTATTTCAGAAACTTGGTGGGATGAGGAAAATCAGTGGGATACGGTGATTCCTGGTTATAAATTATATCGGAAGGATGGGGGGAAGGGTTGGAGGTGGGGTGGCTCTGTATGTCAGAGAGGGTATATTGTCCAGTAAGATTGAGAGGGTAAGAGAATTGGATTCGCTTCTGGAAATGCTATGGGTTGAAATAGTGGGTCCAAAAGGAGGCTTAACAGTGGGAGTTTGTTATCGCCCACCAGATCAAAAGATAGAGGAGGATTATAAAATGATGAATGAATTAAAGATAGCGGCTAGACGAAATAACTGTGTTGTAATAGGCGACTTTAACTACCCACACATTGATTGTGTCAATATGAGTTCTAGTCGGGAAAAAGAGATTGCGTTCTTAGACACTCTCAATGACTGTGCTGTGGAACAGATGGTCACAGATCCTACCAGGGGAGAGGCGATCCTGGATTTGGTCCTAAGTAACACCCAAGACCTGTTGAGAGATGTAAAAGTGATTGCACCGCTTGGGAACAGTGACCATAATGTCATTGAGTTTAACATTAGTACAGATAGGGAGTTGCCCAAAAAGACTGACGCAACCACTTTTAACTTTAAAAGGGGTAACTTCTCTGGTATGAGGGGACATGTGAGGAAGAAATTGAAAGGAAGAGTGGAGAAGGTCAAAACCATTGGGGAAGCTTGGAGACTATTTAAAAAGACAATCCTAGAAGCTCAGAAAAAATATATACCGCAGGTTAGGAAAGGTACAAATAGGTATAGAAAAAAGCCTGCATGGTTAACAAATAAAGTAATGGAAGCTGTAAAAGGCAAGAAGGATTCCTTTAAGCGGTGGAAAGCTAGTCTTAGTGAGGTTGATAAAAGGGAACACAGACTATGGCAAACAAAATGCAAGTCTGTGATCAGGCAAGCAAAAAGGGAATATGAGGAGCATATTGCAAAAAACATAAAGACCAACAATAAAACTTTCTTCAAATACATTAGAAGTAGGAAGCCAGCCAGGGAGGCAGTGGGGCCCTTGGATGACCAAGGGGTAAAAGGAGTAGTGAAGGATGATAGGGAAATGGCTGAGAAGCTGAATACATTTTTTGCCTCTGTCTTCACTGTGGAAGAGGAGAAGTGTTTGCCCACTCCAGAAGCACCGATTTCGGGAGGGGGTTTGAAAGACCTGAATCAGATTGCGGTGACAAGAGAGGAAGTCCTCCGACTGATGGACAATTTAAAAACTAATAAATCACCAGGCCCGGATGGCATTCATCCGAGAGTTCTGAAAGAACTCAAATGTGAACTTGTGGATCTCCTTACATAAATATGTAATCTTTCTTTAAAATCTGCCTCCATTCCTGAGGACTGGAAGGTAGCTAATGTCACTCCCACCTTTAAAAAGGGCTCCAGGGGAGATCCGGGAAATTACAGGCCAGTCAGTCTGACATCGATACCTGGTAAGTTGGTGGAAACTGTTATTAAGGAAAGAATTAGTAGGCACATTGATGAACAAAAACTATTGAGGCAGACTCAGCATGGGTTCTGTAAGGGAAGATCTTGTCTCACTAACCTGTTAGTGTTTTTTGAGGGAGTGAACAAACATGTGGACAAGGGGGATCCAATAGATATTATTTACCTTGACTTCCGGAAAGCTTTTGATACAGTTCCTCATCAAAGGCTTCTAAGTAAGCTCAATAGTCATGGGATAAAAGGACAAGTCCTCTTGTGGATCAAAAACTGGCTTATAAATAGGAAACAGAGAGTGAGTATAAATGGGAAACTTTCTCAGTGGAGGGTGGTAAGCAGTGGGGTACCACAGGGATCAGTACTCGGTCCGATGCTTTTTAACTTGTTTATTAACGATTTGGAATTGGGAGTAAGCAGTGAAGTGGCTAAATTTGCAGATGACACGAAGTTGTTCAGGGTGGTGAAAACCAGGGAGGATTGTGAGGCACTCCAAAGGGATCTGTTGAGGATGGGTGAGTGGGCGTCAATGTGGCAAATGGGGTTCAATGTGGCCAAGTGCAAAGTGATGCACATTGGAGCCAAAAATCCTAAATATAAATACACGTTGATGGGGTCTGAACTGGCAGAGACGGACCAAGAGAGAGATCTTGGAGTCCTAGTGGATAACTCGCTGAAAATGTCTAGACAATGTGTAGCTGCAATAAAGAAGGCCAACGCTATGCTGGGAATTATTAGGAAGGGAATTGATAACAAATCAGCCAGTATCATAATGCCCCTGTATAAATCATTGGTGCGACCTCATTTGGAATACTGTGTACAGTTCTGGTCACCACATCTCAAAAAGGATATTATAGCATTGGAAAAAGTGCAGAGAAGGGCAACTAGAATGATAAAAGGGTTGGAACACCTTCCCTATGAAGAAAGGTTAAAATGCTTGGGGCTCTTTAGCTTGGAGAAACGACGGCTGAGAGGTGACATGATCGAGGTTTATAAGATTATGAATGGGATTGAGCAGGTTGAGAAAGAAGTACTTTTCTCCCTTTCTCACAATACAAGAACTCGTGGGCACTCTATGAAATTGCTGAGCAGTCAGGTTAGAACAGATAAAAGGAAATACTTCTTCACCCAAAGAGTGATTAACATATGGAATTCACTGCCACAGGAGGTGGTGGCAGCTGCAAGCATGGACAGTTTCAAGAGGGAATTAGATAAACATATGGAGCAGAAGTCCACCAGTGGCTATTAGCCACAGGGTATAGATGGGAACTCTCAGTCTGGGGCAGGTGATGCACTCTATTCTTGTTGCTGGAGGGGGCAGCAGTGGGAGGGCTTCTAGTGTCCTGGCCCCACTGCTGGACCTCCTGATGGCACCTGGTATATTTTGGCCGCTGTGTGACAGAGTGTTGGACTAGATGGGCCATTGGCCTGATTCAACATTGGCTTCTCTTATGTTCTTATGTTCTTATTTCTGCCTGTTAGTACTACCAAATTATAACATGAGAATATGTTCATCTTCTAGCATTGTCTCATGCATCATGAGCTCTATTGGTAAGGATGCCAGATTCATTACTGATGAGGTGAATCAAGCTGTTGTTAAGGGCTGCTTCACACAAACAGTACTTCCTTAAATAGAAGTAGCTTCTATGATGGAAATTGTATGAATTCTATAGAAAGTTCATAATGTGTGAGAAAAACATGTGCTCATGTAATCATGTACAAAGATGACAAAATATATAGTTTATCATACAGAAAATATGAGGGGATTCATGCCATTGCATATTTCTTGATTAGCAAAGAAAGCATTTACAGCCAATTTCAAATTTACAGACAGATTTGAAATTCAGAAAAACTTCAGTATAAAAATAAGAAGAAATATATGGAATATCACCACTTAAGGGTAATTTACACTATCATAGTCAATTAGCGCTGGTATTTGAGATCTCTCTTAGCATTTCTTTCAAGTTTATGAGGAAACAACAAAAACTAGTGACTTGTGGTTCCTTTGTCTCTACTTATTATAGAGGCAACATCACATGAACAGATTAGATCAATGTGTATTGAGTAAGGGTGTAAATAATCAATTTCAGGCGAAGCTACAGTTTATAAGTTACTTTTGTCTTTAAGCAACTCTCTAGTTGGCTTCCCGTTTCTAGAATAAACTTTCATCACAGCTTCCTTTTGGCCTCCTTGGGCTTTTTTTGTTGAAATGTAATTCTGTTTTTGTTGGGCCTACTAACTTTATTTTAGCCTGAGCACTGCTCTCTGGCTCCTCTGTTGTAATGTGAGAACATATACTCAAGGATCTTCCTCACAGTGACATTCATGAGCCCCAGATGGCTGCTAGAATTCACATATCTCACTTTAAGAGAGATCTACAAGTCTTCCCATGTTACAATAGAAGCAGGAAGTGATGGAACAGGATTTATTTATACTTCCTCTGTTGCTGCTGTTTATAGCATAATGAATAATTTTTAAAATAACTCAAAAACACTTATTCCTCATTGCATGGCAGGACCCTCAGTTTATGCTCTTTCTCTACAGAAAAAACAGGCAAAACATATTTCCAAGCGGTACAGCAGGCATGAACTGATATGGAACTAGGAACTGAGTAATACTTCCATTCCAAGTTTTGAATGTTTTTTACCTAAAATGTGAGCCACAATACATTCACATTGAATGAGTGGGGCCACTAGGCCTGCCATACACAAATGTGGAAGATAAACTCTGTACACATCACAACAATTTCTGTTCATTATCAGGTAGCTTGATTTAACTGATTCTTTGTAAAACCTATGGTACAATTCTGTGATGTTTGATGCAATCAGACTTTTATACCATGAGAAATGTTAGCCCATTATATTGTAACACCTTTGCTGTCAGCAACAACATAGTATTTCCCCCACCCAATATACACAATTGTCTTATTGACATTAGCAGCCATTAAAAGAAATACAACCCTTACAGAATCGTACATTAAAAGATATCAAATTACCTTAATATTTCAGGGAAATGAAATCTGTTTCCAGTCATGAAGACTATTCCCAATTTGACGTCACCATATCTTGGTCACTATTTAAAAGAAATAAATACTAATCAGCAATATGTCTTGTAAATGGTTCTTTACATTGGTTTGAATTGCCTGTATTAAGCATTAAGTGCTGCATGGAGTATGCTAATAAATCATATTAAGAACAACCTATTTGACCACTTGGAGCTCTAGTTTCCAATTGATAAGCTAGCTTCCATGTCACATGACAAGAATGTTCTATTTGTGACAGTGGTGTGTAACACATTAACAAGAGTTGCTGAAAGGCACCACAGGCCCCTCAGACAAAGATGCCCACTGACCCCTTATACCATGCAGATCCAACATAAAAATCACATGACCTGCCTCAGCACCATGGGCTCTCAGCATTTTGTCCCCTGGAATCCCTTCTTGGCAGCTCTGCATGTAAACTGCATCTCAGTCATACCCTTGGTGTAAATGATATAGCCAATTTTCACAGATACATGACCAAGAGTGGTCTTCTACGTGACATTATTTATTTAGAAAATTATTCTCCGAAGTAAAAGCAATAAAATGATATAATAAAAAGCAACAATATTAGAATTACCAAAAATAAAAAGAAATCCTAAAAAGCCAGGGACATAAAACCAACATAAAGCAACATTCGGGGCTTGAAATGATTTTTATAAAAGAATCCTCATGCAAAAAGCAGGCAATAAAAACTGCTAAAAAACATGTAATACTTCAGTTAAAAACCTGGACTGAGAGAACTGTGATTGTACCCAAGGTCACCCAGCTGGCTTCATGTGTAGGAGAGGGGAATTGAACCCAATTCTCCAGATTACAGTCTACCACTCTTAACCACTACACCAAACTGGCTCTAGGGAAGGAGAATCTGTCTCTTGTTGGCAAAGCCTGGGAGGGAAGGAAGGAGGAAGGAAGGAAAATCTCTCCTACACTGGCAAAGCCTGGGAGGGAGGGAGGAAAATGGAAGGAGACGCCCTCTCTCATCAACAGAAGACTTGTGACAGATTTCACACCAACCTTTAGTGCTGATTGGAGGAACATGACAAATAATTGGTCCCCCCCCTTTGTGAACCACCATGGCTATGGGCCTGGTATCAGGTGAGAAGGAGGAGCACACTGGTGGAAGTGGTCTTCCAAGTATTTTGGACTCAAACCATTTAGAAGAAGAAGAAGAAGAGAAGAGATTGGATTTATACCCCACCCTTCACTCCCCAAAGGCGTCTCAGAGCAGCTTACAAACTCCTTTCCCTTCCCCTCCCCACAACAGACACCCTGTGAGGTAGGTGGGGCTGAGAGAACTCTAACACAAACTGTCCTTGAGAGAACAGCTGTGCCAGAGCTTGTGACTGACCCAAGGTCACATCAGCAGGTACAAGTGGAGGAGTGGGGAATCAAACCCAGTTCTCCCAGATAAGAGTCCGTGCACTTAACCACTACACCAAACTGGGTTTAGGGAAATTTAGGGCTTTAGAGAACTAAAACAGTAACAAACTGCATTTTCTATAAGATTGCCACAGTCTATATGTGCTTTAACAGTTGTGAGGAAGAATTGCAGTAATCTCTCTGTAGATATTTTCCTTTCTGTAGAAGAGAGTGGAATCAGGGCTGTGCTTATGCCGTGATTCCAGAGGAAACACAGGAAAGGTATTAAATGTAGTACTGGGGTCCAAGGCTAGAATTCAGCTTCCTGACAATTTCAGCTTCATTTTAAAAGACTTATGTCGGTGAAGATATGCTTGAAAGTGATGAGTAATGCTGGCTTATGTACTGGAAGTCCAAGAAGATACTCTACAAGACAAGGTTAGGTTGTTGTGGGGAAGACAGAAGATTTCAGTGCTCACCATTTTTGGGGCACATGTCAAAGCTCAAACAGAAAAAGTCCCACTGACTCGCAAAACCAGAAAGAATTATTCAAAATTGTCCAAATATGAATTTTACACAAAATTGGGGGGGGGAGGTATGAACATTTGGAGAGATAGCATGGTGTAATGATTAGAATGTTGGACTAGGATTTGTGGAGAGAGGGACCCAGGTTTGAATCCTCACACTGGTATGGAAACTTGTTGGGTTACTTTGTGTCAGTCACTCTTTTTTCAGCGTAATCTACTTCACAAAGTTGTGGTGAGGATGAAACAGAGGGGTGGAGTATGATGTAAGCCACGTTATAATAAATGAACAAAATTTGCCAGTTCATGTTATTGATACACACTGGACATCCTTGTTATGAGCTGGAGCATATGCTGCAATTGTCATGTGGAGACCACTTGGCAATAGCCACTATATAGCAAGGGATTTGTATGCAATTGCTCACCTGGGCTGGAAGATCTTTCCCCCATTCCTCTACAAAGTTTTCTTTGTGGTGGCAGGGGGCATTCGCAATGGCAGGAAAGCTACCTAATCCATGTAAGGGAGCTACTGCAAAAAACCACATCATCAATATATTTAATAGTCAACATGGCCCCATCTGCAGATACTTAAATCTGTAGATTGGGGCCACATTGAGAAAGAGATTTTTCTCCAAACTTTGAGGATCCCCAGGTTTGCAGAAAAAGTCCAAAACAAAAAAATGGTTTGTTTTTTAAAAAAACAGAAAGCATTGTGCAGTGAGCTCCCTCAGAACTCCCACTGTCAGTGGTCAGGGGAGAAGGAATAGGAGCCTCCTCCTCTTCCTCAGTGTCAGACACTGAGGCCACTGTGCTTGAAGTGGATGGGTGCAGAGAAGGAAACATCCACTGTCGATCCCTGCCTCCCTCCATCATGGAGGCAGAGCCACTAGAGGAGGACGGGTGAGTCAGGAGAAGAGGGAATATCTGCTTCCAGTGCCTCCTTCTGCTCAAATGGCTACTACTTCTGCTGCTGCATTGGAGGCTAGATGAGGAGGAGGGGAGAGAAAAAGGGAAAGCTGAAGAAAAGGACCAGGTAAAAATAGGCTGGCTGGTGGAAAGGAGAGAAGGAAGCAGGAAAAGGGGAGAGGCTATGGGCGCTTTCAGAGAAGGAAAACAGGAAATACGGGAGAGGGTTAAATGAGATCCCTCCCTTACAAGTCCTTGCAGGTTCCCTGCTTGTCTTTCCTATTTGGCACATCTCTAGCCTAAGAGAATCCTCCCTGACATGGGTTTCTGGGAATACTATTTTGTTGTTGCGGCTGTATTTAATTTTCTTGTAGCACACAGTACACAATGTTTGCTTGCTCAAGCCATCTGTGCTTGAAATATATTTCTTTCTTGCTTCTTCTCTGGCACACTTCAGCCTGGTGGAGGTGTGCTAATATATTAGCTGTGGCACATCCTGCAGGAGCACAGATTAGAACTTCACCATCACCACTCTGAACCTACATGCGTGCACACACACACACCTTATGATTTATGGTCTTATGACTCCATGCAGCAGCAATAACACATTCCAGACAACCTATTTCAAGGGGATTATACTGCTCTCCTCAGGTAGTTAAAGTCACTGAGCCTTTTGACCTTGTGTCTCCTAAGACTCCTGGAGACATAATCACACTGGAATGCACCACTTCTCATGCATGTCTTATTGCCGAAATAAAAAGGTCAGCCATCCAGCAACCTGATCAGTAGCATCAGGTTCATCTGGCACATATTACGATGAGAAAATAATATAAACTTAATAAGCGACACTGTTAATTAGTATATTGTTTCACTGGGGAGATTTGGTATATAAATAAAATTAAGAATGATTAAAGTGGGGCAGGAAGAGGAGGAGGAGGAGATGCTAAACTGGAATAAAAGGCATTTTTCAGGTCATTGGCTTAAACACAGATATTTCATGCTAAGAAAATGCTTACATAAGAAAAGTAAATCTCAGACAGCTAGCCATCTAGATGCACTCAAGCTGGCCATCACAGCCAATGGGCTGCTGTTTTGTTTCCAGTGAATGAGGCTATGAGAACCAGGTTTACTGCCTTAGGTCAATGGCCCATCTGCTGCCTGTGTCTTTTTGCTTACTCTAGTTGTATGGTGATAATATAATTTATACGTGGATGCTGGACTATCATGGTGAACCACCTGTATCTTATCAAATAAATCTAGGCAGCTGGATCTTGTTACACAAGGTTTTTGCTGGGTTTCTGTGCTGCTCATTCACTAAATATAAATCTCATTGCAAAACCATCAAACTCCATGCCAGTTCCTGAAGAGAACCCAAGGTCTTTGTATGGGGTAGTCCACATAAAGAAAGACTGCTGGATTACTCTGCACAGTCCTATTTTGGGAGTACTCTTCCTAAACTAAGCATTAATATGACAAATTGGCAAAGTGCTGTAATCTCTTGGGATTATGCCTCATCCTCCCCAAAGCATTATGGATTGCCCAATTACTATGAAACATGAAAATAAAATATTTGCAGAGCTCTTATTTCTTTTGACCTTATTAGGCAAACCTGTAGACTTCATGGCTACACAGCACTTTCTGGAACTATAGAGGTGTCATAGACTATGCTGAGGCCTACTTATCCCTCAGCACCTTGTCCCCAGGGCGTCATGAAGGAGGGAGGAGCTTCTGGGTCATCTTTATCTTTGTCCTTATACTAACTATAGAGTTGCCAACTAGCCTGGAGAAAGCCACCCTGTCCCTTTAATAGAGTATTAATCTGTGGAAATGGGCAACTGAAGTTTTTCAATGCATACAGGTCAATAACATCACCTGGAAAATAACATCCTATTAATCATCTGTTAAAAGGAGAGGACATTTTTCTCCAAGCCCTTTGGCAGTTCTACCTGACTCTGCTCCTCCTCAGCCCGGACATGGTTGCCAGCTTCCAGGGTGTCACCCACCTCCTCTCCCTTTGCTCCCAATAGACCCAATAGTCACATGCTGCTTTAAAGCTCCATTGTTCAACTTGACTGTGAATCAAATTGTACTTTAAAGGGCCCACTCCCCATAAAATCCACACAAATGGATGGCAAAATTTACCTGTCCCTGGGGACTGTAGCTGGAGCTGGGGCCACCCCACCCCCAACAAGGAACTTTTTAAGTCTTATTTTTACAAAAGCAGGCTTTCTCAGGATTCTAAAAGGATGTCCCAATTCAGAGTCATTTAGAACATCTCAGGATGCCACATTTGACCTATTACATATTTTTGTTCCTGATGTAGTGAAAGCAAACAAAAGCACAGTAAAAGAATATAATATTGCTCATTTTTTACATTGCCTAAAGTCATTTTAAAATATTGAGTTATATGTTCATTGTACACCATCTCATTCACTCATACCCATTCCATTGGTCGATTAAGCTTTCTCAGTAAATATAATTTCTCTTTCTCATTTTTAAACCCACTCATAGCACATATCTCATTAGCTGCCTTTAGTTGTATTATCACATGAAACAGCAGTAGTGTTCCCAGAACGATATTTCCCGTTTAATGAAAATTATGGAAAGTGAAATAAGATGATAAAGAGCTTTTTAAACATCTCTCTAAATTTTACACGTGTGTATTGGAAATCCATATATGTCTCCAGGATCAATCAAGAAATAAAAGTGCTCAAATCCCTTAACTGGGCTGGAGGAGAGGGATGAAGGGAGTACACCTATTTATGCGGTTTTTCAATTATTATTGTTGAACAGAGAACTTTGCTGTTCTTCCTCTTTATTCCTGGAGGAAATTCATCATCCAAATTATTGTACAAGTTCATTACTTCAACTTCACTTAAAACCCTGACAAACATTAATATTTTAGACTATGATTCTATTGTATATATATCTAATAGCCAAAGTCCCTTTCTGCCAACAAAGGGCTCACTGTCCCCCAACAGCTTTTTCTACAGATTCAGGGGACTCCCTGGGGCTACAGAAAAATCCAAAAATGAAAAAAAAAAACACCCTCAGGAAGAATTGAGTTCCCCCCGATACCTTTTGAAATGGCCTCTGCAGGGAGGCGGAGCTTCGGCGTTTCAGAAATGGCTGTGGCTTCTCACAGCAGCGAGAGACGTGTGCCATGAATCAGGGACAGGAGAAGGCAGAATGGTGCGTGCCTTCCACAGCACCCTTCTTGATGGGTGCCAAGCCAGGGAGCTTTTAGGAGAGCCCTTTCCCCGGCTTGTAGCCAGTGTAGGAGGGCTTCTCCCTGCTCCGATGGTCCGTCTCTGATTCCCAGAAATGGCATAGAAATAACCACTCCTGCAAGCGATCTGGAAGTTCAGCAGATTTATCTCTACTCTGCGAGATCTGTTGGATCTACATCAAGCGAGATCCCAGGGAGAGCTGTTGGATCGACTGACTAATGAGTGAGTTATGTTGAAGCGAGACATCAATCAGTGTGCTGCAAAGTCCCCAAGGTAGAAGAGGAAGGGGGGAGGGGATGCCCTACCCCCCCAAAAAAAGCGATTTATCGAAGCGTTAAGGGGGAGACTAAGCAGATCAACAAATGGATGGCAACAGGGGAATTTCCAAGGGATTTTAAGCACTCAAACAGACCTGTGAGACTTTGACTTCATAGTGGTTAAAGTAAACATCCTTCCAACATGGAGATTGTGGCATAGGAAGAATATGAAACCATGCCTTCTTCAGAAAGAGCTCAAATGAAGAAGCGTATCATATGACCTAGCTGGCCTGGGTCAGGTGGTTTAGTTGGCCTTAGAGACTCTTCCTGTTTTATCGGAGTGAACTTTTTTCACCCTCTCCTGGCCCTCAGAAGGCATTGGATTTAAAGAGACAGTGTTACCATTAGAAAAGCCTTTACTTATGGAATGTCTCCAAAGAAGATGGGTTATAATTGGACAGGCAGGTTGGTTAAAAAGCGATTTATCTTTAAGCAAAGGATCGGACTTGGACTAATCCAAAACATAACCGCCCTGCAAAAATGAAGTGATGGACTCTTTAGACTATAGACAAGCATGTAAGAGCTGTAACAAGGACGTAAAAAGTGCTGAGAGCCAGAAGATCAGAGGAAAGACACTACAAGAAACAAAGTGGACTGTCTTTAATTGTAGAAGAAATGGAATTTGAACGTTGAGAGTTTGGGAGGGGGAGGATAAACGTATTATGTGAAGCCATAGTCAGCAGGTGTCTGTTGATGGGAAATAAGGATGGAAATTTTCATTGTTGTACCAGCTAAGTGGATCTTGATAATTAGAGAACTAATATTGAATACTCCTCATGTCAAAAATTTTCTAAGAGAAAATAGCTTTGGTTAAAAACATTGTATAACTTCCAGACCTTGGGTTCTTAGTTAGATTTCCTTTGCTTTATTATATAGTTTGTAGTGTCCCCTTCCTATTTTTCTGTTGTAGTTTATAGATAATAAAAAAATCCCCTATGGGAGGCCAAAGAAGAAGAAGAAAGAAATGGCCTCTGCAAAGGCCAGTCACTCCAGGCATCAATGGTGAGAGATTAGAACATTGGGGAGGCTTCTAACTGGCTCTGTCAGTAAAAGGTGCGGAGGTGGAAGGGCCCTTTCCAGGCCTATTTTGACCTTGAGGGAGGGAGCCTTGGGGCCAGGCATGACAAGGGTTGCCAGTGCCAGGCTGGGGAATTCCTAGAGGTTTTGTGGTGGACTCTGAGGAGGAGGGCTGGGTTTGGGAAAGGGAGTGACCTCAGCTGGCTATAGTGCCACAGAGTCCACCCTCCAAAGCAGCCTTTTTCTCCAGGGAGACAGATCTCTGCTGTCTAGAGCTCAGTTGTAATTCAGAGGGGGGGTGTCTCCAAGCACCAATTGGAGGTTGGCAACCCTAGGCCTGGCAGCAGTCTAGAGTTGCCAGGCCCCCCCGGCCACTGGCAGGGTATGGGGGGGGGGTAAAGTTGCTAGATCCAGGCTAGGAAACTCCTGGAGATTTGGGAGTGGACCCTAGGGAGGACAGAGACCTCAGTGAGGTACAATGCCATAGAGCATCCATTTTCTCCATGGCAAGTGATCTCTGAAAATTTGGAGATGAGCAATAATTCCAGGGGATCCCCAGGTCCCACCTGGAGGCTGGCATTCCTAGGCAGCACCCTCTGGGTGACTTGATACCACCTGATTTGCATGACTCAACTATGCCTGACTACTTGCTACTCTTCAACAGCAGCTACCCTATGAAAGCCAGTGTGGTGCAACAGTTAGAGCTTCAAAGTCGGATCTGCAAGATCCAGGTTCAGATCCCCATCTTGCAGTGGAAGCTGACTGGGTGATTTTGGACCAGTCACTCACTTTCAGCCTAACCAATCTCACAGGATTCTTGTGCAGATAAAAAGGAGGAGATAATAATGTAAGCTGCTTTGGTCCCCACTGTGGAGAAAGACTGTAATTTTCCTAGGTAGAGTCTGTGGGGGAGGGGGTGGAGATGCAGACAGATAATGGCAGATAAAGGCAGGCTAGCTGTTGGATGAGAAGGAAATGGGGTTGCCAACTCCAGGTTGGGAAATTCCTGGACATCTGAGGGGTGGAGCCTGGGGAGGGTGGGGTCGAGGAGGGGATGAACTTCAGACCAGTATAATGCCATAGACTCTACCCCCAAAACCAGCCGTTTCCTCCACAAGAAACTACCATTGCCAGCCTCCAGGTGAGGGCTAGAGATCACCCAGAATTACAACTGTTGTCCAGGTGACAAAGATCAGTTCCCCTGTGTAAAATGGCTGCTTTGGAGGGTTGATTCTATGGCATCATACCCTGCTGAGGCTGCTTGCCTCCCCAAGCCTCACTGTCTCAAGGCTCCACCCCCAAAATCTCCAGGAATTTCCCAACCTGGAGCTGGCAGCCCTAAGGTGAATTGATCTCTGTAGCTGGGAAATCCATTGTGATTCCTGGAGAGCTGCAACTGCTACTGTGAGGAGAGAGGAAGCAGGTGGGTGGCTGGGAGCACTACTACCACTGCTCCTACTGCTGTGCGTAGTGGGGGAGGAACTAGGCAGGAGGCTGGGAGAGTAATGGGGTGGGAAGCAGAAGGACAGAAAGAGTGATAAGGTGGGGAGGCAGAAAAATAAAGAGAATTATGAGGGGGCAGAAAGAGAGAGGCAGTAACATGCATGGATGAGAGATAGAGAGTAAGAAAAGGGAGGACAGAAGGGAGAAAGAGTGTGAGAGAGGTAGGGGGAGAGGGGAGGAAACAATAGGATAACCTTCCTGCAAGTTTTTTTGTGGGTTTCCATTTGTTTGACATAATAGTCTTTGTCTATGAAACTGTCTTCCATCTTCTGTGCTTATTTATTTATTTGATTTATATACCGCCCTCCCCATGGACGGGCTCAGGGCAGTTCACAGTCTGCTCTACTGCCAGCCGGTCACACACATACTTCACTGAACCTGGCTAGAAACTTCCTTCCCATATTACCCAGCTTTCCCATTTATATCTTCAGATGCTATTTTGGGCAACTCTTCATCTGTCCCTTGTCTTCAGGTTAATTTGCTGTGGTCCGGATTAGCTACATGAAACACAGATTTGGAAAGAAAATAACATTAATTGCGCATTTAGCTTAAATTAACATAACTGAGCAACAGGAATGTATACTGCAATCCATCCTTTATATTTACTATACTTTGGATATGGTAACAAAGATAGTTGCTGATTCCATGATTCCTTTCATCTTTTTTTTCCTTTCAAAAATTTATAATTTCCAACTTGGACCTGTGTACACAACTGATGCTAATGATCCCTTTTTATCCTGGAACTCATTGTTTTGGGGATTTTCACTTGTAGGGTATACTCTCCACATAACAGGCCTGACACAGGAGCTGACTGGGACAATGAAACAGCTAAACTGGGGACCACAGGATAAACAGCACTTTCTTACTTGGCCTCAAATTTTCTTTGACCACTGCAAAAGAATATGAAAGAAAGGGACAGAAGCACTGAAGTGTAATGGTTAAGTCATCCCTCCCCTTCAAAATTACCTGAAAGTCCAAGAACCAATTCTACTGCTGAACCTAATTAAGTCTGACCCTGTAAAATGTCCAGATGGAGCCAAGCCTTGAACCTTAGAGTAAAACAAGACAAGTTGAGATCATACCTCTACCACTGTCTTTTGAAAGAGTACAACTTGTAATTTGTCAGAGAAAATATTTTTCATGGGACCTATGGTGAGAATTTCATCTTCAGTTGGGAATAGGGAAAACAGTTGCACCCAGAAGCATGTTTCACACTGAAACAAATGGAATAGTAGATGTAGGAACAGCACTGAATAGGCTTAAGATTGATAATACATTAAATGAATAGGAGCAACAGCAAATAAAAACTACCTGAAGCTCAAAACTATCTTTTGCAAACCCTGAATAACTAGTACTTAAAAAAATCAATGCTTTTTAAAGAACTGAAAACTTAAATGAAAAAGCTGATCTCTAATAATTCATCACAAATTGCTTTTATTGAACAACGTGTATTATGTATAAATATTATATTTGTTACTTTTCTGAAAAAATGATTTTAAATCCTTAGCAAGTGGAAGGAACAATCATGACGGTAACATGCAGTCCTAATGGGGAGTTAATAGGAGGAAGTCCTGAAGGGCACACATATTGTGATTGATTAATATACCCAACAGTAATCTAAGGACCACTAGAGATGCTCTACATACTGATTTTGCAGTGGCCTCCTTCGTAAATAAGAGCCACATGAATTAACCCTTAGGATCACAAGAAAGTAGAATGTACAACTTTCATTAACCAGCTAATGGCTCCTATTTTCAAAAGAATGATTACTTGTGGGTAATGTTAACGCTTAGAAAATTACCTTTCCCACTGTCTCTAAATGTGCTGGCAATTCTAATTGTAAGCGGACTAGTTTCTGAATTCACAACTGAGAAAATAATGAGCAACTAAATCAAAGCCAATGTTTTTATGGTAGGGAGAGGGCAACAGTAGTCTGGTTTTCATACATGTCCATACATAGCTGAACTGATGCATGTTCTCTCAAACAGGCATGAAATATACCAGAAAGCTTAATGATAACTCAAGCATGGAAATGAATAAAATAGAACAGCACAAACAGAACTACCCAGTTTTAGGAAATGAAAGACTAAACTAGAGCTGTCTAAAAGGAGCAACTGCACATAAATATATTTTCTCTAGAAAAATGGTTAGAAATCATAATGGCCAAGTCTCAGCCAAAGTTAAGCATTTTCAAGTTTTAGTTATTTCAGTGGGAGGGATTTCAGCAAGTGTTTAATTTTACATTGAAATCCAAAGAGCTGCAAAGTGCAGAATTTGTACTGGATCACAATCAATATTTCTGTATTTTTAAAAAATAAGACAGAATATTTCTCAATTTAATTTACATTTGAAAGAACTGAATCCTTGTATTTTGTCCATACAGCTAAATTGTGCAATGGTTAGAATATCAGATTAAAAGTGGGGAAACCCAGAATTAAATTCCCTTTTTTCCCCTTGAAACTCTATGGGTGACGTTGAATCTTCATTGTCCATCAGCTAACCTACTTCCCAGGGATATTTGTGAGGATAAAATACTGGAAGGGAGAACCATGTATGGTTGGTGGAAGGACAAGGTTAAAAATATATTGAGAGATAGATGGCCTACTAATGCAGGCTGAAATTATTTCAGTAAAAAAATTATTTATTTATTTATTCAATTTATACCTCGCCCTCCCTGCGAGCAGGCTCAGGGCGGCTTACACAATTGGTACAATACCAGTAAAACCACATAAAATCATGTTAAAACTATTTAAATACAATTTCTCATAGAAACATAGGTGCTAATAACCCTTCATTCATTAATTGAGATGGCATACTGTAGATATTGCTTGCTGACAGTCCAGGTCATAATCTTCTTCACTAGATGGTTGTATGGCCAGCTGTCGAACCAAGGGCTGGGCTCATTGATGGTAGTGGTCAGGGCAGTTCCTAGTCGAAAGCCTGGTGGAAGAGCTCTGTCTTGCAGGCCCTGTGGAACTGTAAAAGGTCCTGCAGGGCCCTGATCTCTTCTGGGAGCTCATTCCACCAGCTAGGAGCCACCACTGAAAAGGCCCTGGCCCTGGTTGTGGCGAGCCTGGCATCTTTAGGGCCCGGGAGGGTTACTCAGTTCTGTGACTCCGACCACAGTTCTCTCTGGGGTATATATGGGAAAAGGCAGGTATGTCAGGCCCTGTCCATATAGGGCTTTAAAGGAAAGCACCAGCACCTTGAAGCGAATTCGGTGTGCTATTGGCAGCCAGTGCAGTGCCTTCAGCGTGGGCTGGATGTGGTCCCATCTGGGCAGGCCCATCAAGAGCCTCACCGCAGCATTCTGCACTAGCTGCAGCTTCCGGATTAGCAACAAGGGCACTCCCATGTAGAGAGCGTTATAGTAGTCTAGTCTCGAGGTGACCATCGCATGGATCACTGTGGCCAGGTCATTGCGGTCGAGGAAGGGAACCAACTGCCTAATCAGCCAAAGGTGGTAAAAGGCTGACTTGGCAGTGGCTGCTACCTAGGCCTCCATTGTTAAGGAGGTATCCAGGAGCACTCCCAAACTCCTAACCACTGGTGCTGGCCCCCAAACCGCCCCGATCTACGTGCAGGACCTCTGTCTTTGCTGAATTCAGCTTCAGCTGGCTAAGCCTGAGCCAACCAGCCATGGCCTGTAATGCCCAGTCCAAATCCTCCAATCTGGAGTCTGACCGGCTGCCTAGTATCAGATAGAGCTGGGTGTCATCAGCGTACTGGTGACATCCCAGCCCATACCTCCGGGCTATCTGGGTAAGGGGGTGCATATAGATGTTAAAGAGCATTGGGGAAAGCACTGCCCCTTGAGGCACTCCGGACTCCAGCTGGTGCCTCCAGGACTGCTGTTCCCCTAGTGCCACCCTTTGTCCCCGACCTTGGAAAAAAGAAGCAAGCCATTGCAAGGCAAGCCCCTGAATTCCCAGTATTCTGTTTACAAACAGCTTCCTAACCCTCTTCAGTATGAAAAACATTCTTATCATTTGACAGCTTAGGCCCCAAGGATATTTTAGAATTTGATTGTGTATTTCTCTTTAAGCCTTAAACTGAATGTAACTTCAAAATTACCTACATTATGAACACTTTAAAAATTAAAACTAGCAATTTTGTTGATAGTGAAATTAGGGCAGAAGAACACAGTGACATTCTACAGGCAGGAGACCTAAATAAATATTGGAACACACTTTATGCATTAGAAGTACTATATAAATGATTGATCAAAATAGAATAAAATATTGTTATTTATGGCCTATTTTGTCAGATAAAGCAAAGCTATCTGGCCTGAACTAATAAGAATAGTTTTGGTGAGAAAGGACTAGAAAGGTCTTCCTTTCCTTAGTAGAGTGCTATATCTTTTGAAATAATTGAGTCTTATTTTTAAACTATAGGCATGCTTAGAACCACATTACATGGTGGCAAACCTGTGTTGGCCACAAAGTATACACTTATCAGGGAGTTTAGCAAATTGTCTGAAAAATAGGATGGAAAGATAACAAATCAACCAAATGGTCCAAAAAGACTACATTTTTTAAAAAAATGCAAAGATTTCTCTCCATTTGAGGCAAAAACCTTCACTTTATAAAAATTTTATATAGATGTTTTTATTTCTGCATTTATTTATCTGCAGCATTGTAACCAAGGCAGCTTACAACATATTGATGTGACAATAACTACTAAATATCTTTAACTTGCTAACCCCAAAAAATATTTCTATCCCAGCCTATGCCTGTCCCAGCCTAAAAAAAAGAGGAGGCACCCCACAACAAAACACATCAGACTACAAGAATCCAGCATCAACAATCTAGAGAGCTGCAACAAATGTATAACAACACAGGTGGCTTTAAAAAACAAGCAAACAAAATGCAAGGAACCTACAATTCTTTACCTGACTCCTATAAGAATGTGTTAAGAACAAAAACTTGGAACAGGTGTTCATCAGTAGGTAGAGAGTTCAACAATATAGGCACCACTATTGACACTATCTATCTGTGGTGCACACCCACCTAGCTTCAGTATATGCGAGCACACATTGCAAAGATAATAAGTGTCAGGGCAGTTACATACAGGGAAAGACCAGGATTGCATCAGGTGTCCTTGTCCCAAGTTGTTTAGTTCAGCATCAGCGCTTTGAATATGGCTCAGAAGAAATACAGCAGTGTAGAACTTTCAAAACTGATGAGATCGGCTCCCTAAAACATATACCTACAAGCAGTCTAGCTGCCATATTTTGGACTGGCTGGAGTTTCTGAAGCTTCATAGGCATATAGAGTAGCAACATAGAGGACAATTTTGATGTAATCAGAGAATGGATAACTGATCAAATCTTGTCTATCAATGTAGGAATGCACCAGGAAAGCAGTCAAAGCTGGGTCAAGGCTTGCTATACCACAAATGAAATCTGTGCTTCTGTCCATAGATCTAGATCAAAAAGCAACCCCAATGTAGGAGAGCAACCTCATCCAGAATAATTATATTCTGCATACCAGTTCCTCAATCTCATCCGGCTTCAGTGTGTTGGCCCTCATCCAGCTAATTACCATCTCTGTGACTAATTCAGGATATATGTCTCAGGGCTCTTTTTGTAGCAGGAACTTCTTTGCATATTAGGCGACACGCCCCTAATGTAGCCAATCCTCCAAGAGCTTACAGAGCTCTTCTTACAGGGGCTACTGTAAGCTCTTGGAGGATTGGCTACATTAGGGGTGTGTCGCCTAATATGCAAAGGGGTTCCTGCTACAAAAACAGCCCAGCACCTGATACAAATGAAAAAGAGAAGTACAAATAGTTTTATCTGCATATTGATGATACCTCAGTCCAGATGTCTGGATGACCTTTCCCAGCACTTTCAAGTAGATGTTAAACAGTATAGGGAACAAAATGAAATCTTATAGTGCCACAAATTTCAAATGCTAAGGATTCAAGAAGTTGTTCCCCAGCACCATCTTCTGAAACAGATCAACCAGGCAGGTTTGGGACACTGAAACATGATGGCCCTGATCCCCATTCCTGACAACTAATCCAGAAGAAAACCATAGTTGATAGTACTGAAAGCCACTGATAGGTACAGAAGAAACAACCAGTCTCTTTTCCCTTATCTCTCCTGGCAAAGGTTGTCAACCTGGTTGACCAAGGAAGTTTCTGTCTCATAAGTAGGCCTGAAGCCAGTTTGAAACAGGTCCAGTTAATCCATTTCCTCCAAGTTTTACAGCCACTATCACATGTAACGAGATGAGAAAGACCATGACAAGAAAGACATTTGTATTATTTTATTTATTCAACTGTTTATTTGTCTAAATTGTACCCTGCCTTCCCCGCTGAGGCAGGCTCAGGGTGGCTTACAGACAGTATGTTAAAAGAGTTAAAACACCATATTTAAATAAAATCACAACAATACAGAAAGAAACATATAATAAAGTGCTAGTATAATTCATAGCCGATGGTGGCATTTGCAGCATCCATATGATCAACTACCACTGTAGTCTGGGTTTTGTCTGGCTACTGATCATATTTTTGAGTTGGTGTTGGTATTGGGGGCAGGGCCTGGTTGTTGGAAGGGCAGCACCCTAATCAAAGGCCTGGTGGAAGAGCTCCATTTTACAGGCCCTGTGGAACTGTAAAAGGTCCTATAGGGCACTGATGTCATCCAGGAGCTCATTCCACCAGTATGGGGCCACCACTGAGAAGGCCCTGGCCCTCGTCACAGCTAGCCTGACTTCTTTTGGACCTGGAAGGGCCAGACAATTTGGGGATCCTGATCTTAGTGCCCTCTGGGGAACATGTGTGGAAAGGCAGTCCCTTAGGTACATAGGTCCCTGACCATATAAGGCCTTAAAGGTAAGAACCAGCACCTTGAACCAAATTCAGTATGCTATAGACAGCTAGTGCCGTGCTTTTAGTGCAGGCTGGATGTGCTCCTGCATAGGGAGATGCAACAACAGCCTGGCCACCACATTCTGCACCAGCTGCAGCTTCTGGATTTGGGACAAGGGCAGCCCCATGTAGAGAGCATTACAGTAGTCCAATCTTGAGGTGACAGTTGCATGGATCACTGTTGCCAGATCATTGCGTTCAAGGAAGGGAACCAACTGACTAATCAGCTGCAGGTGGTAGAAGGCTGACTTCGCAGTGGCTGCTACCTGTCCTCCATCATTAAGGAGGCTTCCAGGAGCACTCGCAAGGTCCTAACCTCCATCGCTCCTAACCTTGGACTGCTCTGACTCAGGCACAGGACCTCCGTCATCGTTGGATTCAATTTCAGTTGACTCAGTCTAAGCCAATCAGCCACAGCTTTCAACACCAGGTCCAGATCTTCCAGACTAGAGTCTGGCCATCCAACAACAGATAGAACTGGGTGTCAT
Source organism: Gekko gecko (assembly GCA_029375565.1). Classification (NCBI taxonomy): domain Eukaryota; kingdom Metazoa; phylum Chordata; class Lepidosauria; order Squamata; family Gekkonidae; genus Gekko; species Gekko gecko. Next base: position 77,364,883 of record JAPDNY010000006.1, on the reverse strand, counting down.
CCACATATTGGTGACAACCCAGTCTATGACTCCGAGCAATCTGGGCAAGGGGGCACATGTAGATGTTAAATAATACTATGGAAAGCACTGCTCCTTGGGGCAGTCCACAAATCAGCGGGTGCCTTCTGGATAGCTGTTCCCCAATGGCCATCCTTTGTCCCCAGCCCTGGAGAAATGAGGAGAGCCACTGCAAGGCAAACCCCTGAATCCCAGTGTCAGCAAGGTGGTGGATCAGTAGTTGATGGCTGACTGTGTCGAACGCTGCCGACAGGTCTAACAGCAACAACGCTGCCGAACCACCCCAATCCAGATGCCTCCAGAGATCATCTGTGAGGGTGACCAGTACTGGAAGGGATCTAATGTGGAAAAAACAACCATGGAAAAAGCAAAATATACATGGAAAAGTAACATATAAAAAGTGTTTCCCTTGCTTCAGTAAGATGCTGTGGCAAGTCTATAGGAAAGGGTTTCATAGTTCTCTAGGGCTGGCCATCATTATGCTACAGAAAGCTTCTAGAATCCCTGCCTGAAGTTTATGGCTGGAGAATTCCCAGCTTCCATGACCTCTACTGCTCATGGCAATATATTTTATAAAGTATATATGTCAAGATTTAAACTGTATATAAACTATATATGTTAAGACTGAAAGAGACCAACCAAGAAATCAATCTTCTCAATCATACCCAACATCTTTTCCTTTTCTACAGGTTTCTCTGTGACCCTAAGGAAGGATTTTGAAGTTTCATACTTGTTAAGTGCTCATAAATGATCCATAGATGTTATAAAGAGTATGCTACAAAAGTGAAAAGTATCCCTTCTAGTATCATTCACTGAACTGCATTTGCACTCTTTCCGGCAGCAGAATGGCATGCATGTTTATTTCTCAGGAAAAACGATGGTATATATTGAGTTTCAAGGGTGACAAGCATTAATGGTGCCATTATTAGAAGATAATGTGCTTCCATTAGCACATAGTGTCCTGGAAAGGGCACACTCAGTGTTTCCTAAAAAAAAAAAAAAAGCAGCTACCAAACCCCATCCCCCCTTTTATTTCTATGTGATTTTCCAGCAACAATTTCTTGTGATGTGAAATAGAGAAAGATTTCAGGGTTGGCTGAAACATGGTTAAGCAAGCCAAAGCATTAAGAACATGTTACCATTTTCAGATAATTAAAATATTGTTTTTCATTACATGCAGTTTAGCTTTTGTACTTTTCATTTGAATATGGACAAATGTGACCCTTTTCTTTCTCTTCCCCCTGCAATTAATGGCTTTAACTACAAGTAGAGGTTAAATTTTCCTTTTCATGATTGGTGTCTTATTATGTTCAGTTATCTACCAAACATCAGAGCCTCAGCCTACACTTTGCAAAGAAAATGTGGCACTCCTGGATTTGGTTTCCTTCAACCAGGAAATATTCCCAAGGCTAGCCCTGACATTAAGGGAAAAGTGGAATAGGTGGTGCTGGAAATGGTTTACCATAAAATGGATGAAATACTTGAAGATAGGTTTTGGGTAACTAAAAAACATAGATCTGCAGTTGGAAGTGACACATTCTTCTTAATTCTGTTGGGAACAGTAGCTGGAGAATGAACTCTTTACTGGAGTCTAGTAACATGGGACATAGGTCAGGTGGATAAATTCCACATCCCTGTGGTAGAACTGAAGCACCTGCAGGACCCGTACTGCAGCTGCTGGTATAGTTATATTTTATCATGACTTTACCTTTCATGATAATTTGTATTTATGTTTTACACCACAGTTAGCACTGAATGAAGACTGGACTCCCTGTGTGTGCACTAATAGGGTTGGTAATCCAGCTGCTAATCAGACCTTCACATTCAAGCTCATATAAAAAAAAAAATTTTCAGTCTTTAAGGTGCTACTGGACTTCGCTTTTATTTTTTAAAAAGTAAACCCAGTACCCCCATTGGGCAAAAGTAGCCAAATCTAAGTGTGATGATTTTAAGAGGCTTGTAATTCATGCATTTAAGCATTTTAACTTCCCTAGTGAAAATGTTTGCTATAAAATTCCATAGGATAGGTGATAGAGGACTGAATTCAGAAAATTATACCACTTCTGGTATAAGTTAATTGTATTAACTTCTTTTTGCATTACCACTCACCAAACATGCAAAATTATCATTGCTGCCCCTCTCCAAGCCACAAGTAGAAAATTAGTACAAAAAAACTGTCAAAGGACCTTAACACCAAGGTCCTGTTTAACGGTAATGGGTTCGGTCAGACAGACAAAAGGGTTGAGATGAGAGTCCTCACACCACAGGGTATCACTACCACCAGTCCCCTTAACTACCCAGACAGCCACAGACCAAGGGACAAAGCCTCTAGCCTCTCCAGGTCCAAAAATAAAAGGATAACCCTGCAAGGTTGTACACTTGCAACTTGCAAGGTGAATTCCAGAAATTAAATCAGAAGAGTTTTCAGCTAAACATTAGGAAGAACTTCCTGACAGTTAGAGCAGTTCCTCAGTGGAACAGGCTTCCTCGGGAGGTGGTAGGCACTCCTTCTTTGTAGGTTTTGAAACACGGGCTAGATGGCCATCTGACAACAATGCGGATTCTGTGAACTCAGAAGAAGAAGAGAAGAGATTGTATTTATACCCCGTCCTTCACTACCCAAAGGAGTTTTAGAACGGATTACAATCTCCTTTCCCTTCCCCTCCTCACAACAGACAGCCTGTGAGGTAGGTGGGACTGAGAGAGCTCTTTCAAGAGCTGCCCTTGAGAGAACAGTTCTGAGAGAGCTTGTAACTGACTCAAGGTTACGCCAGCAGCTGCATGTGGAGGAGTGGGGAATCAAACCTGGTTCTCCCAGATTAGAGTCTGCTCTCCAAACCACTATACCAAACTGGCTCTCAGTTAAGCAGATCATGAGAGGGAGGGAGGAAGGGTTGCCTCAGCCCTTTCTTACACACCTAGAGAAAAGCTGATTGCCACTTTGGGGTCAGGAAGCAATTTTTCTCCAGGCCAGTTTGGCCAGGGATCCTGGAAGTTTTTGCCATCTTCGGGGCATGGAACAGTGGTCACTGTGGGAGTGGAGGGGGAGGTATTTGTGAATTTCCTGCAGGGGGTTGGACTAGATGACACTGGAGGTTCCTTCCAGCTCTATGATTCAGTGATTCTAAGCAGTTACTTTGGTAGCTGTAGCCAATATGGGCTAAAGTACAGGATTCACTATGATTCAAGAACACCACAAAATACAATTATAATAAGTAATTTATTAAAAGACTGTGCAAGAATACACAATAAAAGTGCAGGGAATGGTGAGGATAGGATAATAAAGCTAAATAAATAACCCAAGCACTTTTGTAAGCATTGATTCCAGTCTAGATGTTACCTTGAAAAGACTGAGTCCAAGATAATTCCAAATAGCAAGTCAAACAGGTGTCTGACCAACCTGGCCTACCCGGAATCAAAAATCCCAAACCTAGTTATAATTCAGACAGAGGGCAAAACTAGAGTAAACAGTTTTTTCTTTCTGCCTCATGACCTGCGTTGCTATGATTCTAGTTGATCAATCAAGAGTATGGCCAATGATGTCACTGGATCAACCACTGGTTGATGTTAACCAGGTGACTCAACCAATAAGGTAAGGATGCCAATTAGCCCGCACACTCTGCACTTGTATCAGGTCCAATTAAGCAAAGTCCTTACTCCTGCAAAAATGGAAAGTGTAGGCTCACTTTGGTGGCCTTAGAACTGATAGACCCCATGATCTCCCAACACCTGTGAAACTCTCTCTCTCTCTCTCTCTCTCTCTCTCTCTCTCTCTCTCTCTCTCTCTCTCTCTCTCTCTCTCTCTCTGAAGCCATAGTCAGCTCAACCTTAGTTTCTCAGAGAGCATATTTTTTCCTAGGCATCAGCTTGAACCACATACAACACATAATTCTCAAGTATACACTCAGGAAGAACCCTTGGCCATCATTCAAGTCATTAGTGTTATGCCTGATTCTCATTTACTATGTGACTTTTTTAAGAGCCTGGGGAAGTAATCTAGGACCTGGGAATTTATCCTCTGCATGGGTTGAGAAATATAAAACCTCTAGGGGTCATTTCCTGCCGGAGTGCGGCAAAGCAGAGCTCCAGCAGTAGGGAGCCCAGGGTACCACCCTGGCCGCTATTCCTGGCCTGCATGCACAGGCAGACAGGCCAGGGAAGGCCTGCAGAGCCCCCTGCCACCTGGGGGGATTTAAATGCCTTTCTTTCCCTTTCCCACTTGGGGAAGGGAGTGACAGGCATTGTAAACATGCCTGGGTTCCCTGCCCGATCTTCTCTAGGTGCCCTGCAGCCATGGAGCACCTGGAGAACATCGGGCAGGGAATCCAGGCATGCTTGCATGCCTGCCCTTTGCAAGGGGGTGTGACATATGCAAATAAGTTATGTAAATGAGCTCTTGCACCTCTTTTTCTATGAAATGATCCCTGAAAACCTCTATTCTGATGGCTGTTGCAAGTGAGGCTGCTTAAATACCCAGATGTCCTCCACCCTCCCCATTTATGACACCCCCAAGACTGTAGGTTGAAACAGGCATATAGCACTTATGGCAGCAAATCACTATTCTGCTGTCTATTTTTTAAAGTACATTATTTATATAACTCATGACAATGTCCATTATAGGTCTTATTAGTGGCATCATTTGAACATTTTAAAAAAAATTAGAGGGCCAAGTATTTTTATTGATATTTTTAAACAAATTATTTCCTTGCCATTTTATTTCTGTAACATCTGTAACTGGCTTTCAATGCAGCTTCAAACCCCTGCTATAAAATAAGTGTCAAAACAATGAGCTTTCCTCATTGAATTCACCAAATTGGCACAATAAGCTAATGTTTAAAAAAATAAATAAAAGGGGAACTTGCTGTTGTGCCAGAACAGCAGCACAATCAATTTTAATTAGCATTCCTCATTGTGGGGAATGATAAGGTATCAGTCATAGTAATTGGTGGTGTTGACAATTAGTCAAAGTCATTAACATTGCAAAATGTAGAACAAAAAAAGAGGGCTTGAAGAAATTGTACAAATCTCAAGAAGAGACTTACTAATGAAAGCCTTAATTTTAGGGGGATAATGTGGTATATATATATTAGTTGCTGTAGATTTTCCGGGTTGTGTGGCTGTGGTCTTGGCATTGTAGGACCTGATGTTTCGCCAGTAGCTGTGGCTGGCATCCTCAGAGGGATAACACAGAAAGATGTAGTACTCTCTGTGTCAAGGGGAAGAGAAAAATGGTAGGCAGGTAATTTATATCTACCCTGGAAGGTGGGGTAGGGCTGAGTCATTATCTTGTAGTATTTCTCCAGGCTATGAACATGCTAATGGAGGAGCTTTCCCGAAGAGGTTCTTTTGTCTATGGATTGTTTCCTGAGGAGGTTTCCTGTTTCCTGAGGAGGTTCTTTTGTATGTGGAATGGCTATTGAAGCTCTAATCTTATCTGTAGGGCTTTTGTCAGCTGTAGAGCATTTTGTGTTTTTCAGGTCAGGAAACCATACCCTATTTATTTTTAAACTCTCTTCTTTCCTGTTGAAATTGTGTTTGTTTATGTTTAAAAATAAATAGGGCATAGTTTCCTGTCCTGAAAAACACAAAATGCTCTACATCTGAAACACAAAAGAACCTCCTCAGGAAACAGGAAACCTCCTCAGGAAACAATCCATAGACAAAAGAACCTCTTCAGGAAAGCTCCTCCATTAGCATGTTCATAGCCTGGAGAAATACTACAAGATAATGACTCAGCCCTACCCCACCTTCCAGGGTAGATATAAATTACCTGCCTACCATTTTTCTGCTCCCCTTGACACAGAGAGTACTACATCTTTATGTGTTATCCCTCTGAGGATGCCAGTCACAGCTACTGGCAAAACGTCAGGTCCTACAATGCCAAGACCACGGCCACACAACCTGGAAAATCTACAGCATCTAATGAACTCCAGCTGTGAAAGCCTTCAACAATATATATATATATGTCACTTGGAGGTACTGTATCCCTCATTCCAGAGCTATGTGTACTGATTCCAGTGGCATTTACTTCTGAGTCATCATGTTTCCATTTGTAGCCTGACCCCTTCACAGGTTACATGGCAGCAAAACATGTTTCTTTGTTGTATTCAATCACATATGTATCTGTATAATACATATGTTTGTAAATGTGCTTTCATGTACCTACATTATATTTTTATGTGCATGCATAAACAATGCAATATTTGAATCACTCCTAGTTCATAATTTCTCAAAAAAAAGAAGAGGGGTCAGAATCTACTCACTTTAAAATTATTGCTTGCTTCTATAATCTTCATTTTGGCCGAGACTAATACGTGCTTTTATATTATGTATTTCAGTTCTGGTTTTAAATGTTTTTATTATATGTTTTTACAATGCCTATGGTGAGTTTTCATTATGCTTGTTTTAACTGTAAGCCACCTTCACGGCCCTGATGGGGCAGAAAGGGGGAGTACATTTTAAAAAATACAATATAAATAAATAAAACATCAGAAAATGGAAGGCAAAGCATATGCCCTTGTTTTCACTGATAACCACTACCTGCAGAAGCTAATCACTGTGGTTTGCATCCAAGTATGTCCTGTTTTGGAATTTATTCAAGGTATCCAGCTGAAGGAGATGACCACTACTCAGCAACAACAGGACAAGCCTGCAAAAAGGAGCAAAACATTTGGGGTGTTTGGGATCCGCACTCCTGATTTCCAAATAATGAGGGAGGACAAGGGTCAAGAATTTTTAAAAAATATTTTGGAATTACCAAATCCACCTTTAAAAAATCTGTGCCTGATCATCACAGCAAAGAGAAAGTACACAACGAATATGCACTACCATGTAAAACAGAGTCCATAATTATTATTCAGATAATTACTTCTAATAGTAACATTTTTAATGCCAAGACTTGGTCTTAAAAGAAGGAAAAATTTAAAAAAGACCTTTGAAGATTATATGGAAGATTTCTGCCATTCCTCGCTGCAAGAAAATATAGGAGGATATTTGATGCTGAGCCTAGGCCTTCCACATTAGAAATGAGGCCTAGCCACCTTCCACTTATTAAGTCCTACATTTAAAGTCACCATGGTTTCTTATCCTGCTTGGTATCCAGACAAACTGTTGTATGATTACAACTAGCTAAGAGATATACAGTCTGTCTATCCCATCATATAGAAATGCAATTGAGGCATCCACAGGGCAACTGCTTATTTCACAAGAAAGAAAAGTTTCTTAAGGAGCAAGCAGTCAGAATATAATGGATGTTCAGTCACTGCAGTACAATGCAGATGGATGTTATGGGGAATAACAGGAAGTTACAATAAAACTGAAGTTTCCACATTAGTAAGCCACAACCAAGAGACATCTACAAATCTGTACAGGTTCTGTCCCTTGTCCTAATGTGGGTGAGGCTTTACATGCTGCCCATCATCACTGACCTGTGCCCACACTTAACAGACCTCTGTTTTTGTCTTCTTTCACTGAGCACTAGACTCACTTTCCAGGCCCAGCCAGATCTAGTTAGGCACTTGCTGGACTGAGTGGATCAGGAATTGCTCTCAGCTGAAAGAAATGCATTCAGTTAGTGAGCTGGAACAAGTCCAAATCCAATCTGCTCCCCCACTGGAAAATAAGCTTTTATGTGCACAGACCTTGAGGTGGAAGTCATCCGTGTAACTGAATGAGCATCAGTAACTACAGCACTCCGATATGGCCTGGGCCACTTCTCTTCATGGTTGACATTGGCAATTCCTCCAGATTATTAGAAGCTCTGATGCAATTCAAAGCTGAATGATAACTCACCACCCAAACAGAAAGATTAGACTTTTTTTCCCTTTTATGTTTCTTACCACAACCTCACCCAATTGACAACATAGAAGGGCTGTGTGGAGCAAAAAAATAAAGTTGGAATGAACTCTATGTACTATATAGATGTATATATGTTGGTAAGCATTTGCAGCAAATCTGTGGGTGATCAGGTGTAGTTATGTTTGTATAAAGTATCTGGTCAAATAGTTAAGGAGGTAAATGCAAGAGAACACCCCCCCAGCATGAACATCCTCCTATCTTATTATTGAAATGGCAGTATTAACAAATATTGGTCACAAACACAGTGTAAGTAGCTTGAAGATTGTTTTATGGACTTAAGACTGCTAAGTGGTTGTCTTATGCTAGTTTATAACTTGGCTTGCTTTCAATGGCTTGTTTTTAACATTGAAAATTATGCTGCAGTTTTTTATTTTTGTTTTATTTTATGACTAGGAATAAGGCCCGTTGTGGAAATAAATACAACGGGCTCTAGAAAGAGGCTCTGGGAGAGTGCCCCGGCTTTGGGCACTCAGTGACAATTTGCTGTGGCAATCTCAGCAGGGTATAATGACAGAGTCCACCATTTTCTCCAGAGGAACTGATCTTTGCTACCTGAAGAGCAGTAGTAATTTTGAGTGATCTCCAGCCCACCCCCAAGATTGGTAACAGTGGTTCCCCAGGAGGGAGTGGCTGGTTTGGAGGGTGGAGTCTATGGTATTGTACCTGTCTGAGGTCCCACCCCTCCTCAACACTCACCCTCTCCAGGTTCGACCCCTCAAATCTCCAGGAATTTCCCAACCTGGAGTTGATAAACCTATCTCCCTCCCAGCCAACCATCAACCTACCTTTAGTTTTCCATTTCCTCCCCCCACCCTCCTAGAGAGCAGTTGTAATTTTGAATAATCTCCAGCCCTCACCTGGAGATTGGCAACAATGGTTCCCCATCAGGGAATGGCTGGATTGAAGGGTGGAGTCTATGGCATCGTACCTGTCTGAGGTGCCACCCCTCTTCAAACCTCACTGTCTCCAGGCTCCATCCCTCAAATCTCCAGGAATTGCCCACCTGGAGTTGGCAACCTGATCAGGACTGGGCCCAATGAGTTTTCTCCCAAAGGCCAACATAGGTGTGGAAAGGGCCTTTTACTGACAGAGGAGAAAGTACAGGTGCCAACTCTGATTAGGGAAATACCTGGAGATTTGGGGGGGTGGATCCTATGGAGGGCAGCATTTGGGGGGCGGGGTGGAAGGACTCAGCAGGGTATAATGCCATAGACTCTACCCTCCAAAGCAACCATTTTCTCCCGGGGAACTGATCTCTGTCATCTGGAGGTCAATTGTAACAGTGGGAGATCTCCAGGTCCCACCTGGAGATTGGCAACGCTAGGGAAAAGTCAGCTGCTCAGCAGGGAGTTGAAGAAAATGGTCTGATGGTCGCTGGCCCACCTCGTTAGCCAGCCAGCCATGCTGAAGCTAAGCAGGAGAGAGAGCCTTTTTCCATTTATTCTGACAGGAAAGTGGCCGTTGGGGAGGGGGTTATGGGCGGGGGAGGGGTTATGCTGAAAGTCCTTTGTTTTTTTACTCACAGAACCAAGCTTGGGTGCCAACCAACAGCCACTGAGGGGACAGTCCCTCACAGGAGTCAAGAGAACTGTCTTTTTCAGGAGAGAGAGCTGTCTGCCAGGGGGAGTGGGTGGGGAAGAGGAGCAGCCCCAGCACCCGGCCAATGGCATGCGAGTACTCTTGAGTGGCAGCTGATGGGCCAATGGCTGAGGGAGGGCATTTTACAGCCAATGGGAGCACATGGAATCTTATGAAACCAAAAGATAATTATATTATAAGGAGAGATGTACTTCTTACTTGAGAGGTGCCTTCAGCAGGTCTCAGCAGAGGCAGCATGTAAATTCTCTAAACAAACAAATAATAAATGTGTTTTGGTATATACAGGGCTCTTTTTCGGAAAAAGAGATGCCAAAACTCTCAAGAGGCAAATGAAGATTTCAATCTGTATACTGGAAACTCATAAACTTTTAAACATTTTTAAAAGAATTTTGTCAAAGAGGTTCAAGAACTCTGTTTCAGTGTGTTCCCCCAGGGGAAAAAAAAGCTGTGGGTATATTCCTGCTTGACTGTTGTGTTCTGTTATAAGGAATACATGAACTATGACCAGCAATCTACTAGCAACAATTTGCTAACCATCTGTTTAATAGTAGTAATAGCTACTAGCACGGATCCAAACTTCCTCCAGGGATCTTTTCTCCAGCCTAAGTAGCCACTGGAGGAAGAAATGCCTAACTTGGAGAAGGCTTTAAACTTTGATAAATGGAGGGGGTAGGATCCATCCCACTGTTTCTACTGCATGCCTTTTACACACTGAAAAAACTTATGAAGATTATGAGGTGGAGGATGATCATACTAATCCTTTTTTGTGGGTTAGCAGACTTTAGGTACAAGGAAGAAGGAATAAAAGTAAGGAAATGAGTTTTTAAATACATTGAGAGGTTATTATAATATCCCTCAGCTGTGAAGAACTTTGACCCACTAATACGAGGTTCCCATACATTCGACTCAGCTACTAGAAGTGTCATTGTAATTCTGATTATGACATGCCTCCAAATTAGATTAACCAAACTGTAATTTACACCAGGTGGAGGACATGCTAAATTACTGGCAGTTCTGATCAACTAATCTGTGTGACTGAGAAATAACCACAGGATTATTAGAATCTAGGCTAAGTTTGAGAAAATTCATATTTATGTTCAAATGTATAGTTATATTCAGTTTTGTTCAGTTTGGGGGGCAGAATACATAACCATTTTAAGAGCAGAATGCAATTGCAGTTCCCTTTCCATAAAGAAAATCCAGAATATGGCATCTATTTTTAAATGCTATATTATAAAAACATTGAATAAAATTACTCTGCATCTGCCAACTTAAACAAAGAACGTTTACAGAATTTCTGCCTAGATTCTGGCTATACCTAGAGAAAGGAGTTTCTCCAAATGTGGTATTCTAACTCAATGGACAATTAAGATGGTTCTTTGAGTATGTACAAAGCCCGTCATGGTGTTTTAGAAAGGTGTTATGTGGAGTCCAGGATGTCATTATGTGGAGTCCAGCCAGACATTCTGGAATGTGAAGTCAAATGGGCCTTAGAAAGCATTACTAACAACAAAGCTAGCGGAGGCAATGGTATCCCAGCTGAGCTATTCAAAGTCTTAAAAGATGATGCTGTTAAAGTGCTGCACTCAATTTGCCAGCAAATTTGGAAAATACAACAATGGCCACAGGATTAGAAAAGGTCAGTTTACATTCCAATCCCAAAGAAGGGCAATGCCAAGAAATGTTCAAACTATCACACCATTGCAGTCATTTCACATGCTAGCAAGGTCATGCTCAAGATCCTACAAGCTAGGCTTCAGCAGTACATGGATAGAGAACTGCCAGAAGTGCAAGCTGGGTTTCAAAGAGGTAGAGGAACTAGAGATCAAATTGCCAATATTTGCTGGATTATGGAGAAAGCAAGAGAGTACCAGAAACACATCTACTTCTGCTTCACTGACTATGCTAAAGCCTTTGATTATGTGGCTCACAACAAACTATGGCAAGTCCTTGACTTCTATAAGAATCAAGAAGTGACAGTTAGAACTGGATATGAACAACTGATTGGTTTAGCATAGGAAAAGGAGCACAACAAGGATGTATCTTGTCACCTTGCTTATTTATGTGCAGAGTATGTCATGTGAAATGCCGGCCTGGATTAAGCTGGAATTAAGATTGCCAGGAAAAACACCAACAACCTGAGATATGCAGATGATACCACTCTAATGGCAGAAAGTGAAGAGGGTTTAAAGAGCCTCTTGTTAAGATGAAAGAGGAGAGTGCAAAAGTTGGCTTGAAACTCAGCATCAAAAAATGAAGATCATGGCATCTGGTCCCATTATTCCTTGGCAAATAGAAGGGGAAGTCGTGGAAGCAGTGACAGACTTCACATTCCCGGGTTCCAAGATCAATGCAGATGGTGACTGCAGCCATGAAATTAAAAGATGCCTGCTCCTTGGGAGGAAAGTGATGGCAAACCTAGACAGCATTATAAAAAGTAGAGACATCACCTGCCAACAAAAGTCCATACAGTCAAAGCAATGGTATTCCCAGTAGTAATGTACGGCTGCAAGAGCTGGACTATAAGAAAGGCCAAGCGCTGAAGAATAGATTTTTTTGAATTATGATGCTGGAGAAGACTCTTGAGAGTCCCTTGGACTGCAAGGAGATCAAATCAGTCAATCCTAAAAGAAATCAACCCTGACTGTTCCCTGGAAGGCCAAATACTGAAGCTGAAGCTCAAATACTTTGGCCACCAAATGAGAAGGGAGCACTCACTGGAGAAGACCCTGACGCTGGGAAAGACTGAAGGTCAAAGAAGGGGATGGCCAATGTTCTCCGAGAATGAAGTTTTTATATCCCACTTTTCTCTACCCTAAGAGTCTCAAAGCAGCTTACAATCACCTTCCCTTCCTTTCAACACAACAGGCACCTTGTGAGGTAGGTGAGGCTGAGAGCATTCTGAGAGAACTGTTACAGACCCAAGGTCACCCAGCTGGCTTCATGTGGAGGAGGAGTGGGGAATCAAATCTGGATTAGAGTCCACTGCTTTTAACCACTATACCATGCTGGTGTATAAAGTTATAAATACTTATAACTCACAGACATTGTATCTGCAGAATTTTTATGAAAGCCAAGGCAGAATAGAATTAAAAAGTAAGTAAAACAAACAAAAAAATGCTCATTGAAGCACAACTGCAAGTAGAAAAGCAAAGATAGCAAATGAAAAGGAGAAGATATAATATAATAATATAATAAAAGGAAATACATATTTCTCTGCAAATATTCAGCTCCATCTCAGAATATTTTGTGTTACACGACTTTTCTTCATCTGAGAATGTACAAGTGAAAATAAGTTAGCAAACTTTATGTCCTTAATATCTTCTGGTGACATGATAGCATCAGAAGTGAGACATCACACCCAATGTTTGGTTTGGCTTCATTTATTTATTTATTTTATTCAATTTATATCCCGCTCTCCCCAAAACCGGCTTACAAGTAGGTATGACTGGTTACTGCAACTCAGCTATGCAAAGGAGCAGCTTTTGTTGGATAAATAAACTATATGGAAAGTGTTATGAAAAGAACAGGTGAAGACAAATATTTCCAATATTCAAAACAGAGGACCAATTAAAATATACAAAACAGGCAGCACAATATTGCTGATAAGATAAAGAGAAGAAGTCTTAACTGAACAGCTAAAGAGATAAGCTAAAGAGAAGTCTTAACTGATAAGCAAAAGTAAAGAAGTCTTAAATGAACTTCTATAGAACAAACTGACCTATAGAACTGAAGACCTATAGAACAAACCTATGGAACTGAAGACCTATAGAACAAACATACATACTTCCTGGTTTCATCAAAGGATGTTTTTCCACTTTTCACAGAAGATGACAAAACTTTCAGGATTAACTGCTACCTATTGTTCTCTGACAAAAATGAAACTAAGATTAGATTATGATGCACTGGCTCTGAATTGAGTTACAAAAACACTCAGATAAGACATGGCTAAGCATACCAGCACTTTAATGGGCAAATTAATTTATCATTATCCAGAACCACAAATATGACATTAGGGATGTGCATTCAGATAGATCTGGTTCATATAGATATCTCTGAAAAATACCTTATCAGTGTTTTCTGGATATATGTGGGTATCTGGGTGGTATCCAGGATTTTGCAGGATAGTGGAAAATGGGTCTTGAAAAATCCTGGAAATATTTGGGATTAGCTATAAATATTGGGAACTTGTGTTTGAAGGATGCATTGTCTTAGGACACATTAACAGAAGCATTGTGTCCAGATCATGGGAGTTGGTAGTTCTGCTCTATTCTGCTATGGTCAGGCCACACTGGGAGTACTGTGTCCAGTTTTGGGCACCATATTTTAGGAAGGATGTTGACAAGCTCAAGCGTGTCCAGAAGAGAGCAACCAGGATGGTGAGAGGGTTGGAATCCAAGTTTTATGAGGAAAGGTTGAAAGAGATGGATATGTTTAGCCTGGGAAAGAGAAGACTTAGAGGGGACATGATTGCAGTCTTCAAATATTTGAAGGGCTGTCATGTAGAAGATGGAGCAGATCTATTCTCTCTTGTTCCAGATTGCAAGACTAGATCTAATGGGTGGAAATTACAAGGGAGTCGATACTGGCTAAATATCAGGAGAAACTTCCTAACTGTAAGTGTGGTTGAGCAGTGGCACAGATTGCCTCGGGAGGTGGTGGATGCTCCTTCGCTGATGGAGGCTCGATGACCCTCTTTTGGGTATGTTGTAGGGCTATCTTTCGGCTATGCTCCTGCAGAGTGCAGGGGGTTGGACTAGATGACCTGTAAGATCCCTTCCAACTCTAACATTCTATGATTCTATAATAGGGCTCTGAGATTTTTTTCCCCTTTTATTTTCTCTGTGTCTGTGTCTTCCTGGGCTTGGTATTGGCTTGTCGTATTGGTTTCACTTCCATTCTGTCCTTTTAAATTGGTTTTGTTAGTCTTGCAACATTGTATTATTTGTACCAGTTTGTTTTTGTTGGGCTTGCTGTTTGCAATGGATTCTTGGGTTTGACATTGCCATCAATTTTCAGGTTGTACATTGGCACAGATTCTTTGGTTTTACATTTGTTAGGCTTGCAATAGGGTTCTTGTTTGGTTTGGCTTAGACAAGTATCCAATTTGACATTGGCTTGGATTCTCAAGTTGTACATTTGTTGTGTTAGGCTTTCTACATGGTTGGATTCTCAAGTTGTACATTTGTTGTGTTAGGCTTTCTACATGGTCCCACACTTCTACTGGGATTCCATGGTTCTGCATTGGTACTTTCTGATTTGAGCGGCTTTTGGCCAGGGGCTGCTTTGCTTGCTTTTCAGTCTCTGGTTATTCTTTGCCCTGAAGAAAACATGGAATTATCTCCGTTAGAGCTAGCAATGAAGGATGGCTGGCAGCACCTTGTTCAGGTCCCATAGAATTGGACCTCTTGGTCCACTTCAATAGAAATTTTGAGGTCACTTAAAGGACAGACACCAGTAGCTCTGCTGTAATTTTGGTGTAATATGGCCCCTCCAGGAAGATTCCCCATAGGGAATAACAGAGTTGAATAATATTGGAATCCTGAAACCAACCAACCAACCAACCAACCAACCAACCAACCAACCAAGGATCTAAATACAAGGCCAGTATTTGGAACCTGGAAAACTGGGAATACCAATATTTTTTGGCTGCCTGATATCCAAATTAAAAAAAAAATTCTGAGGCACACATGCCCAATACACAATCTCATAAATTACACTGAGAGTTTTAAATATGAAAAATAGCCAAAAAAAAAAAAAAAAGACTGTCACTTTGACATGAACAGTTTATTGGAAGCTATGCATTTTTCCGCATGGTCCCACATCTAAAATAGTTTTATAAAACCAATTTCTCCAGTTCCTCCTGCAAAAGGGGACTTTATCACTCTTTCACCTTTTTTTTTTTTTTTTACTATGCATGACTTTTACCCAAATTGGTCCCAACTCCAGGCCTTCCATATATCCCACTGGTCCTGGGGCAAATACTTGGAACCATCCAGTCTCATTCCAGCACAATACTCCCATTTAGAAAAGACTGTGATAAAAACAAAAGAAACACTTTTTATTCCCCTACTATGGTACAAAACTGAAATCTGAAAGGGAAAGTAAAAGTAAAATGTGGCTATATTAAAATACAATTGTTGTATACCTGTTTGGTATAGTGGTTTATATAGTCAGTTTGGTGTAGCCATTAAGTGTGCAGACTCTAATCTGGGAGAACTAGGTTTGATTCCCCACTCCTTCACTTGCAGCTACTGGATGACCTTGGGCAAGCCATAGTTCTGCCAAAGCTGTTCTCTCAAGGACAGTTTAGAAAGAGCTCTCTCAGCTCCACCTACCTCACAGGGTGTCTGTTGTGGGGAGGGGAAGGGAAAGGAGTTTGCAAGCCACTCTGAAACTCCTTCAAGTGAAGAGAGGGGTATAAATCTGATCTCCTCCTCCACTACTACTACTACTACTACTACTACTACTTCTTCTTCTTCTTCTTCTTCTTCTTCTTCTTCTTCTTCTTCTTCTTCTTCTTCTTCTTCTTCTTCTTCTTCTTCTTCTTCTTCTTCTTCTTCTTCTTCTTCTTCTTCTTCTTCTTCTGTGTTTGGATGATCGTACTTACATTGTTCTGAGAATATTTTAGTGGGGAAACCTAAGGAGAAGCTAAAACAGAGAAGGGGAGAAAGTAAATCATATGTTGCCTCTGCTGAGGAGAACAGTTTGGTAGGATTAGGGACAAAGAATAGAAAAAATTACTGGGATGGGTTCCTGTGATCTCAGCAGTGGAAGAGGTCCAGTGGCAGTATCAGCAGTGGCAGGGGTTTGGGAACCAAACTGACTACAAAGTCTGAAGGCTTAGGAAGACACTTAAAAATGTATTTAGAGCTGCCTGGGATTCAGTGAGAGAGTTGTGTTATTAACAAAATTCCATGCAGAGTTAGGAAGGTAGGTTTGCCAATCTTCAGGTGGGGCCTGGAGATCTCCCAGAATTAATATAAATCTCCAGATGACAGAGATATGTCCAGACTCTATTATATCACATCCCTTCTGAGCTTCTTCTCAAGCTCCATCCCCAAATATCCTGAAATATCCTAATCCAGATCTGGCAACCCTGTCTTCATCAGGGATTAGTGTTGCGCCCCATGTCCAGCCTGCACAGAGGGGCGTGCTCCTCCGGAGGGGGTGGCAGCCGAAGGGGGATTAGGAGTGGTTCAGCCAGGAGCCTCAGATGTAGAGTGGGCCTGTGGTTGCGTCACCACCCTAGGTCCCTCTCCTGGAGTGTCGTTTGACAAGGAGTTAGACCCCCCCCCTCTCTCTCAGCACGCAGGGTACTCCAGTGTTTCTCCTCTCTGGCTCTGGCTTCCACCACTCTTTTATTCCCTTCCACCAACACCTGTCCCCTCCCTTTTCTCCCTGGTGTTCTCCTGTTGGTTCCTTCCACTGCTCTTCACCCCTTTTCAGTTCTCCCACTGGCTGGGATGGGATCCCTTTTAGAGCAGGGATTAAGGCCGGCCCCTCCTGGGACTCAGGGCTGGGCGTTGGCTGCAGCTCAGTGTGGCTGGGCAGAGTGCTTCTCCCGTGGGGCTTCTCCTGCCATAAGTAACGGGGCTTGCAGGGGTGCTTGCGGGCTCTTCCCAGTGCAGCTGCTCTGGCAGGCCTTTCTTCCCGGTTTTCCTCCCGGATCTTGGGGAACCCTGCCTCTCTGGCTGCCCCAGGCACTCTCCCCCCCTCCTCCATGGCCCAGGCTTGTTTCCACACCCGAGCTTCGGGCAGCGGAGTTGTCGGGGGCATGTCGCCACTCGGCGGTGGGGTGGGCAGGGTCTCCGATGTCTCCTTGCCCCAGCCTTCTTCTTTTCGGGCTTGGCCCGCGTCCCCCAGAGCTGGGAGCGTGAGCCAGGACCTCCCCAGCCCGCAGCAGAGTCACCCACCTGCCCGGTGTCCTGGGGTGATGCCGAACCCTTCAGGAGCCCACGGGGCTGCCGGGCTGCTGCAGCAGCCACAGGACTCCTTCAGGGGGGGCCCCTGGCGGCGCGGCCCCTCCGCGTCTCTGCTCCATCATCAGGCCGGGGCCTGGGCAAGGGCCTTAGCTTTCTTGGCCTTCTCCCCCACCCGGGAGTCCCCCTGCCCGCCCAGAGGTGCTCGTTCCGCGGTCCCCGAAGGGCGCGGCAGGACAATTAGATCCAGAGTGACACGTCCAATTCCCTATTGAAGGATTTGAATTTCTGGATGAGCAGAGAAAGTTGTGTACCTAGAGGGACTGGAAATCTAAATAAGGGCAGGGTATATCAGATGAGGCAATGGGGACAGCAGAACCATATAGGTTTGACAGTGATAGCCTTCACTGGTTCTGTGATTAAGTTATTGGAGAAGGTTATATTGTGAGGGAGACTAGGAATTTGTTATTGTTTGGCAAATGTAATAATTATTTAGGACCACAGGTGTGGGGGAGCTCTGGAGACTTAAGGAATGTCTTAATTCACATAATTAATTAATTCACACTAAGGAACATTCAGGCAGTTGGGCTACTCCCATCCAATAGTGTCCAAGGGAATTCCTGCAACTCTCAGGGCACTATTTTAATATCAAACTGGATATTTTATCCAGACATCTGGCATTTTCAAGCCAGAGGATCCGTGGGGAGGGGGCAGTCTCATAAGTAACACTGCCACCAACTATATTGTCACATAGAGCCTGAGGAGGTGCAGATTGCCAGAAATAAGGGACCTATGCAATACAATTGCAGTTGTCTTTGCTGTTGTCTGCTATCACTCACCTACAGAAGGAGAGCAATTCCACTTTGAATACTTGTTCCAACATCAAAATAGTTTGGTTCAATATAGGCATGTTTAAATTACTTACAATATGTAACACATATGCACAGCTTTATTGTTAGCATCTCTCGTCTTCCAGTGCATGTTTTCTCTCCACTTCTCTGTTCAAATAATCTGTTCTTATACAATCCACACTTAAGAAGTTTATTTCAATTTTTCAAGAGAAGAAGAAGAAGACAAGGAGGAGGAGGAGGAGACTGGATTTATACCCCACCCTTCACTACCCGAAGGAATCTCAGAGTGGCTTACAATATCTTTTCCCTTCCTCTCTCCACAACAGACACCCAGTGAGGTAGGTGAGGCTGAGAGAACTCTTTGGAGAACTGCTCATGAGAGAACAGCTTTGAATGAACTTGTAACTGATCCAAGATCACACCAGCAGCTGCATGTGGAGGAGTGGGGAATCAAGCCTTGTTCTACCAGATTACAGTCCACGCTTCTAACCGAGAAGAAGGAGAAGAAGGAGAAGGAGAAGAAGAGGAAGAGAAGGAGGATTTATACCCCACCCTTCACTTGGAGTTTCTGGATGGCTTACAATCTCCTTCCTTTCCTCTCCCCACAACAGACACCATGTGAGGTAGGTGGGGCTGAGACAGCTCTGAGGGAACTGTGACTGACCCAAGGTCACCGATCTGGCTGCATGTGAAGAAGTGGGGAAGCAAACCACTACACCAAACATAAAACCCAGACATTTTAGCCTTCACTCTAAAGATGGAATTCACAGTCAGAACAAAAAATACTTCATAGTACCATCAAGGAATGAAAACAAAACAACTAAGAATTTACTATGTTCTCCATAAGGCAAGCACTATCAAGTCCAAAGGTCATCAAGTATTAGTCAATTTAAAGAAGAGAGCAACCAGGTCAACATATATCCATCAGAAATGAAAAAGAACCTATGCTAAGCAGAATTATAGCAAAACTCATTTGAGAGACTTTCCTCATACTTTAAGAAAAATGGAACTGGATCTTTCCACCTCCGCTTTTCTGCTGCATCTCACTGCAAAACTTCCTAAAATCATGTCTCAGGGTTGGGGGATTCCAAGGGTGTGATACGTAAGGGAAGAATCAGTGAAAACTGGAATTGTGGGAGTGAAAAATAGTTTAACTCTTATAAACCATCACAGTTTTGATCTTTTTGCTCCATGTTAACTCATTTATTTTCTGACTGGTCCAGTTCTTCCAGCATCTTTTGCTTCTTTTGCACAAAGAGTCACATTTCTTTCCATGTCAAAGCATAGGTCTTTGAAAGAAACCCCCAGGATAACTACCTCATACTCCAAGCAAAAAATAAAAATAAAATTCTTACTTCAGTCTCTACCTTTGACTACTGCCTCAGGCAAAATCTTCAATAAAAAAGAAAGACTGGGAGGTGTTTCTCAGAGATCAACACATTTTCAAGGTCAATTTCTTAAGGCCATTTCTTTTATTGCATATCACTTTCTGCCCAATTTCATGTGTTATCATTATGCATTGATTTATGCTTTCTTTTGTATGCCATTACTTTGCACTTCATTTGGAAGTGTGAGGGTGAGGGGGGGGTTTCATAGACACATATTATAACAAGTAGATCAAGCTCAGCTGGGTCCCAATTGACTAAACTGGGTATTCAATAAGGCACTGTGTCAGAATCTAAACACAATCAAGTTTCTCGTATACCATTTCCTCTTTTCAGACACTATCAGCACTACCATGTTTGGTGCAACATCTTTTGCCTTTTATCACCTTAAGTTTATTCATTTGTTATAAACAATCTGTTTTAACCATTTGCTCTAGAAAAAAAACAAAGTTGCAGTTAATATTCTGTTTTTCCAAGACTTTCTCCCACATGCTTGTTTGTAGATCAGATTAAAGTTGACAGGGATGAAGTTTGGCTGGCCCACATCCTTGAGATTGCTTCAGGGCCTCCAGTATGAATGCCTTCATGATGTGAGCACATGTTCCCATCATTGCTACAGCCATCTGTATCACTCTGAATGTTAATTACATGCAAACCCTATTTCCTTCATAAATCTATTACTGACTGTTCATTAAAGATACCAAAGTTGACAACAGCCCAAAATAAGCATAACATCTTCATATAGTTCATAGCTACGTGGAGCATCTCACATTAAAGCCTCAGGGTTTAGTATTTTAAATATGCAGATCATAATCTTACAAGGTATCCACCAGAGGTTTCTGCAAAAGGCTGTTTCAGTAGAGAATGAAAATGTATTGAATATGTATTATTTTAGAAATCCTGATCAGCAAATTTGATTCTATCCCTCTGCAACTATTTAAGTTTGTGCTTCAATGAGCTGACAAACTATATATACTGGAAGATGAAGCAAAAATACTTTCACACAGAGAGAGCCCACTTAATTTTTCATCATGCCATGTAGCAGCACACCAGTCTTATTCATTTTAGTGGTCAAGAGATAGCACCCCAAACGCCAACTTCAGGAGAAAAATGTGTAAAAATGCAGGGGATTTCGCACAGGATTTCTTCTTCTTCTTCTTCTTCTTCTTCTTCTTCTTCTTCTTCTTCTTCTTCTTCTTCTTCTTCTTCTTCTTCTTCTTCTTCTTCTTCTTCTTCTTCTTCTTCTTCTTCTTCTTCTTCTTCCTCCTCCTCCTCCTCCTCCTCCCTCCTCCTCCTCCTCCTCCTCCTCTCTCTCTCTCCCCCCATTATGAGAAAGAGAGAAAGAAGGGCAGTAAAAGAATGTTTATAATCAAACATTTCAGTTAATTGTAGGGCTGAGCCTAAAGTTTTCCATTTTTTGTGTGGACTTTTTTTTATATAACTTTATATTTATCGAAAATTTTTGAACATTTTTATAAAACATTTTATAATACACTTACACAATTTAAACAAATCAAACAAAAACACAAGCATAGAAAAATACTTAACAGTTACAGTTTTTCCATCTAAGATCCAACATTAACTTTAATAAAAAGCAAAATCTATATATTTAGCTGGTACCTTGTTTATTGTACTTGTTTCCGTTTCAATATTTGAAAGAATTGAAACCATTTTTCAATAAAATTCAAATCCCATAGTGGGTTGTCTACTAGCTATAGTTGGTTAGCAATTTTATCCAGCACTATTACATCCCAGACTTTTTGAAACCATTGCTTTACTGCAGGGACTGTTGTAGATTTCCATTGCTGGGCATGTTTTTGCTGTCATAAGAAGCAAAGCCGTCACCTCCCTCATCATTTTAGTTAATTGTATGTTTTCTCAGTGATTCAGTAAAATAGACTCAGGAGTATTGAGGAATCTCTTGTCCTATTATATTCTTTAATATTGGTAAAACAGAAGTCCAAAATGTTTGCACCCGAGGGCATGACCACCAACAGTGTATGAAAGAGCCACCAGAGTTGCACCCTTTCCAATACTTAGGTGATTTTATAGAGTGGCTATGATGTAGTCTCTGTGGGGTCAGGTACCACCTAGAACATAATTTATAATTTTGGAGCCTAATATTTAGGGATTTTGTGGTGTATGGTGTGGTTGTCCATATTTTTAACCATTGATCTTCTGTTAATTGGATTTGGCAATCATTATGCCATACCTTTTGTTGTGGTGTGCTGTGTTTCCATTGTTTCTCATTCAAATGAACATATATGTGTTTAATTATTCCTTTTTTCCCATAAGTGCTTAAATTAATTAATTTTTCAAACCCTGTTAGTGGTTTATCAAGGCAATTTTGGAAGTTGTTTGTATGTACCATATAGTGTAATTGCTGGTATTGCATCCATGATATTTCTATTTGGTATTTCAGTTCTAATTGTTCTTTAGAATAAAGTTTGCTTTGGTCACATATTTGGTTTAATCTAAATATTTGTTTTTCTCTCCTTTGCCTAAAGGTATTTACCTCATTACCTGGTACAAACCAATGCTGTCCCAGGAAAGCTGATACAGGTGAGGTATCTGGGGTTAATATATTTCTATGTCTGTCCCAGATTTCTAAAGTACATTTTAAAAAGGGGTTAGGTATTACATTTTGATACCTCTCTTTAGATTTATTCCATATGGCTTCATGTAGATGGGTAGGTAATATGATTTCTTTCTCTATTAAGACCCATGCTTTTTGTACTTTAGAAGTGGCATAGCAAAGTAAGTTTTTTAATTGAGTTGTATAAAAGTAGAGTTTTAAATTAGGTAATGCCAATCCTCCTAGTCTTAAAGGCCTTGTTAATAATGAATAACTTATTCTCGGGTGTTTTTTACCCCATAAAAAATTTCTCCAAAGGATCTCCCAATTTTTAAATTCTTTCTCTGGTATAGGAATTGGTAAGTTCTGGAACAAATATAAAAACTTAGGAAAAAGAATGGTTTTCAATCATTCTATTTTTTCTAGTAGTGATAAGTTAAAGCCTACCCAAGTGTTTAAAGTTTCTTTCATTGATTTAGTCAATAAGTCGTAATTACTTTTTGTATAGGTCTTCTAAATTCAAGGGGATCATAATCCATAAATGTTTCCAGCCTTTATTTGCCCATTTAAAGGGGAAATGATTAGATATATACTTCTTATTGTTCTCTGAAATATAGATGGGATATAGTTCAGTTTTATTAAGGTTAATAGTAAAGCCTGAGATTTTATGAAAAAAATAGTTTGAGGCTGTAGTGTTCTTTTTGGTGTATCATCTGCAAAAAGTCATTTTTATTTGAATTCCTGGAATTTCTGGGTCCTGCCTTATAGCCCACGCCAATGGTTCAAGAGAAATTGTAAATAAAAGTGGGGAAAGAGGACACTTGTATGGCCATTTTAAGCAGTGCAAAACGAAAAGCAAAAGACTCTGTTTGCTTGTTTCAATCGGTCTGACTGGCCCTCATTCTCAATAACACTCAGGGGCATTATCATGCAGCATAATATGGTGGACTATACAGTACTAATGTCCGTCACATATCTACATGATCCCAGATTCGTTGGGCCCATGTGACTAATCCAAGAAAGGAAAAAAGGAAGTAGTAGCTAGGAAAATTATGCAAACAAAACTTTTCATCCTAGAAGTAGAAATGATGACACTTGAAGGTGCCTTGTACTGAATCAGCCCATTGGTCCATCCAAGTCAGTATTGTCTACTCAGACTGGCGGTGACTCCCCAGGGTCTCAAGCAGAGGTATTTTGCATCACCTACTGTCTGGTCCTTTTAAATGGAGATGTGGGAACTGAGCCTGGGACCTTCTGTGTGCCAAGTAGATGCTCTGCCACTGAGCCACAGCCTCTCCTCAATGACACCAAAGAGGACCCAAAAACCGAATGTTCACAGAGCCTAAAGTATATTTAAGAAGGAAATTTCCAGTCTACTGAAATGACTAGTTTAGATCTGAATATTGAAAATGGAGAATATATGATGTTGCACTGTTGGTTATTCAGAATCTGTCAACATTCTTGCCCACACTTAACCTCTAGTAGACTAAGGCAACTCATCTGCTCCAACTCATACATGCACAGCAATACCCCCAATCAATTCACTCTGTTCTACCACATGAAATACAAAATTACAAATTCTGCAAAATCCTAAATTTTATGTTGTTAGGAAAATGATTTACTTAAAGCTGCCACCATTTTGGAGTTTTCAGTATAGAACTGCAAACTCCTAATAAACTGCAACAATAGTTATAAATCATTTGTATCTGCTAGTGGCTAAAAAAAAGAAGCAAGATGACATCACCATTTCAAAAAGAAATAAGAAACATTAAGGTTGAGTGTTGTCCTCAAATAAAGATGTCTGTTATATTTCTTGATGTTCTCTAAGGTTCAGGGATAAAGGAACAGCATTTACAAAGACTTCTTAGAACTCCAGTTATAGTTCAGATAGCAGTTATTCTCCTTGTAAAGATTTCCATAGTCCAGAAAGAATTCCAAGAAGCAAAAGCTTGACAGACCCCAGCAGAGTATTAAAGCAGAGTATTTAAGCATCTTTTCTCTTCATTTAAGTTCACAAGCAGCCCCAGAGGAGACCAAAGAAGTACTCATGTGCTTTAAAAGTGAGTGCCTGATTAACAACCTTGCTCAATCACAGCACATATGCTGTTTTAGTTGAATTTATCCATTTGGAAGGAAGCAGTTTAATTTATTCCAATCAATGAGTAAAATGAGCATTACTATGTATATGCCTACCAAACTTTGTGCATTTTTAATCCTTCTGTATTTCTTCTGGTTGTCCCCCAAACACTTGCCATAATTCATTGTTGTAGTCCACTGATGTCTCTGGTGGAATATGTTACTATTCTCCAAAGGATCTGATGAGTGAAATATTCAGTCATATCATTCTAGTGTCAGAATAATGAAGGCTTTGGGGAACTTGATTCATAAATATAAAATAATTTTACAGAATGGCTTAAAGAAAGCAAGAGACAGGGAAATAATATTCAGTTCTTGCCAAAAACACGATTATTCCCACATATCAGAAGATGACACCTGTTGGCATCTGAATGCTAATCTAAAGTCAGCTTCTGGGTTGAAAATTATGTATCAAGAAAGCTATAAATATAATTTCTTCATGGCTGTGTATGAGGAATAGAAATCTGTTAAGAAGAGAAATTACAGATGCCTATTATCCATTATTCAAATAGAACCATGTTGAAATTACAAATTTGCTATCTTCAAAAATATTAATTTGCATTTTGGAGCTGCTAGATAAATAATACAAATAACACAGAGGGGAAAGGATTTTTTTTTTGCCATAGTCCAGTCTTAGGAATTGACACATATGCACCATAAAGGTGACATGGTCCTGACACTGTGGGAAGCTATGGTGGTGTCCAGGGATCTTTTTGGGGGGAGCGTACCTGAGCGCAGCTCTGGCAGCTTGGGAGGGCAGAAAGGTTCCCGCATGTCAGTTTCGGCCGTACAAGCCGATTCCAGAGTCTTTCAGCCAGCCAAATGTCAATTTCAGCCCCACTATATCCTATGGGCCATTGAAGTCAATTATATCCTATGGGCCATTGAAGTCAATGGCGAAAACATTGTGACATCAATCACAGTGACATCATAGTGCTGTCGCTAGCCTCCTGACTTTACTCCAGTATAAAGGCACTTGGGAGCAGTTAAGGAGGTAAGGAAGAGAGGAGGCGATTTGCATGAAAGTAAATGTCCCCTCAGCACTCCTCACTTATCCTATTGACTTCCTAGAAAACCTGTATACTCCTAAAAATATAAGAGTTGCTTCCCCATGGTGCAGGCCTCTGCATGTTGTGCACAAGCCAATATTCAGTTTAGGAATAAATATACAGAAGGAGGATTTTACCTGGCATTACCCAGACCCAGACCCAGAGGGCTCTTTCTTTTTGCTAGTTATATTGTGATAACTGGTACAGCACAAAGCACTGCTTAAATTGCTATAGATACTATGTATGAATAGAATCAGGAAGGCCAGGCCCCATTCACAATAATCCTCTGAAAGAGGCTGTTATCTCACAGGGCTATCGCTCTGCATCTGTTATATACACTTCCTTCATAATGTTTTCTCACAAAGCAAATATCAAAGAGGAATCAGTGAGGTGTAGTGGCTAGAGTGTTGGATTTGGAATGATGATGGAAATGCAGGTGCAATCCCTAGTCAGCCATGAAGCACACTAGGTGACCTTGGGCAAATCATTATCTCTCAGCCTAACCTGCACTGCAGGCACACTGTGTGAATAAAATGAAATAGCCCTATGAATGCCATCATGCACTGGTTGCAGGAACAAATTCAATAAATACAAAGTATGGGTTATGGATTTATTTTGATTGTGCTACATGTACTCTGTAACAACAACACACCTGTCCCTGCATGTTCTTACTTGGGAATTCATACTTACTTATGCATACATTCCCAAGAATAAGTTTCACTGAACTCAGTGGGATTTACTTCCAACTAAACATGCACAGGATTGAGCTATCCAGTAAATAGTGCAAGAGTAATTTATGAGCTGAGCTTGCTAAATCAGAGCAAAACAACAACAACAACACATCTGTTGTGAATACTTTGTATCTCATTTGCATGCTAATAAAATAACTGTACTAATGAACTGCTAAATTGCTCAGATTAAAAAATCTTCCAAGCAGATAATGCCAGATTTACCCAGCAGATCATGCAAGAGTTACCCAGCACATTCAATATAGCACCACTCTTTTGTCACCAAGCTGAATGGAAGGTGCAGCAAAATACAGTATTTCTTTGACAAACTCAGTGGAATAGTATTCTAATCTACTCTGTATTAAAGGTTAGCAACATGAAATACCCTTCACACTTTGGTTTTCAATATGAATATACAAATATGATGTAAATTAACATAGATACAAATCTGTTCTGGTTTTCTTTATTTTCATTTAGGGTCATGCAAGATACCTTATTATAAAACATCTTGGTGCAACTTGGTGCAACATCCAAAATATTCCATGAACTGAATACCCCATTCACAGAATCACTCCCCCCCCTTACCTTTTAATATAAACAAACATATTTATAAGTATTATATATAATACATAAAGCCCAACAGTTTACAGAAGATCAGAATAAAGTAATAATACATACCAATCCAGGCAATTTAATTACTAAACTGAGTTTTAAATCAAAATATAGATATTATTATCTTTGATTAAGACCAGACAAATAAATATAATCACATTGTTTGTTCCATACAGCTTAATGTGTATGTCCAGATAAGTTCAATATTTGTAAAATCCTAATATTTTTGTAATGTTGATAATTTAAATAAAATTCCTTAATTTTGTCCAAAAAAGATTCACATCTTGGTATTCTTTTCTGTTTTCAAACAGTTCTGTGTTTCCAACAGTTGTTCCTCTTTCTCTGCTATTGTTTTGGTTGTGTTCTTTTCCTCCTCCAGTCCTATTTCCCCTGAATGTGACCTGACCTGAACCAATCAGCAGTCAGGTAAGAAAAGTTGTTTCGCCACAGTGTCATACAGCCAAATATTTTGCTATCCACTGACACCATGAAGCCACTTCAGGTATGGAAAATACTTCCTGCCTTCACTCCCTCTTTTCTGAATGGGGAACAACACCCCTGAAAAAAAAAATCCATGGAAGGGACAGATTTTTTCCCCCCATGGGGTTTGCCTTCTCTCATTACAGGCAATGTAGTGTGGGCTTCTGAGGGAGAAAACTTTGCACAAAATCTTCTGGCAGGCTTTCCATTGCAGACCCATGAGATTATGAAACTGCTAATTATTTAATTAGGGCCTGTAGAAGAGAACTTCCCAATGGATTGTTGAGAGAGAGAGAGAGAGAGAGAGAGAGAGAGAGAGAGAGAGAGAGAGAGAGAGAGAGAGAGAGAGAGAGAGAGAGAGAGAGATGGCCTTGGATAAATGAATGTCACAGAGTATTATGCTTTTTTTAGAGAAAAAATCTACAGAAAAAGAAGGCTTTGGTCTGTAATGATATTTGCCACTTAGAAATGAACAAAATCTATCAATTAATATAATTCAACTCTACGAGTCATTTTTTCCCTTGAAACAATTCTCAGCACTTTCAAGCCAAATCCCAAAGCTTAACTCAATGAATCAGTACAAAGGCAGTTGATGTAACTTTAGCTTTGCATACTGAACTTCTGTCTCTCATACTATTCAGTATCTCTCCTAACAGTACAGGCAATGACAATATTCAAGAAGCTTTGCTTTAATTGTATTGTTCCCAGTGCTATTTTAGAGAACTGAACTTTACAGGCCACGATATTTTCTCAGTTTCTCACTGTTACACAATTTTGAGAATAGATTTCCAAAAGTATTACTATCATGTTCCTACATCAGAATTTACATCTGCAGTAAAGGGAGACATTAGAAGAAACAAAAAGAAGGTATAATGGTAACTTGGCATTTCTGAAACAGTTTATAAAGTGTTCAATGCACTTTAGAGATATTATTCTGTAACATCATCACATGGCATATCAAACTAAGAGTTGGTGGCTTGGTTAAGGCTACCTACTGAATTGAAAACAGGTGACATTTGAACCAGGGACTGCCTGGTTCATAGACCAGTCTCTCCTGCCACTACATTACAGTCATTGGTTTCTAAACCTAAGAATCTACATGTCCCAAATTATTGTGTATCCCCTATGCCAATGCAACTCAGTATTAGCACACCTCCATTTGTTTTAGTTTCTGATAATCAGAAACATTCTTTATTCCCCCAGCCAAATCATTCAGACATTTATATTAATTCTGAGCTAGAACTAAGAGCACATTTTGTGCACATTTTCTCAGCTGATAAACACACATCCTGGTTTGATGACTTTTCTGGTAGGATTTGAAAGGTTGTGTAAAAGTGTCTGTACTCTCATCTTGCACTATCCCCCATCTTCAGCTACTGCATGCTCCCTTTAAATAGTGTTTCCTTTCTTGGTACCTTTTAAAGGCTGCTATTGGCTTTAAAGTTGCTACTTAACTTATCAGATGCTATTGAAAGCAAATTAAGCTTGTGGCAATGCCCCAGAAGGAGGAGGAGGAGGATTAATACCCCACCCTTCAGTTCTCAGAATGGTTTACAATCTCCTTCCCTTCCTCTCCCCACAACCCTGTGAGGTAGGTGGGGCTGAGAGAGCTCTTAGAGAACTGCTCTTGAGAAAACAGCTCTGAGGGAGCTGTGACGGACCCAAGGTCACCCAGCTAGGTGCATGTGAAGGAGTGGGGAATCAAACCCGGTTCTCCAGATTAGAGTCCTCCAGTCTTAACCACTACACCAAACTGGCTCTCAAGGTCCCTCCTACAAAGCTGCTGGAAGGGCCAAGCAGCAGCAAAGGAGAAGATTTTGGATGAAGATAACTCCTCCTCCCTCTCCCTTTACTGGAGCTCCTGAAGGGCTAGCAGAGCTAAAATGGGAGATTCTGGAGGGTGCCACAGCCCCACACTCTGCCCTGGAGGACCCAGAAGTTGATATTTGCATTTGTACTAGTCTGTTGGATTACCACTGTGCATACAGAGTCAAATCTTTGTGAGTTCCAGTTATCCATTTGGGTGCTAGGAGACCAATTTCTAGAAACTACTCCCCTACAACAGGTGATTGACTCTAACCATCCTACGTCACCCTCAATCATACAAATCAATTCTTAATAAGAATTTCTTATATAGCAATTGTTCTAACCACCATCTCTTATAATTTGGTTAGCCAGACCCAAATAGAACCTGTTGACCTTCTAGCTCTTCATAGACTCTGGCAACTATTTGCTCTGGGCCCTGTCATGTTATTCTTTTACTTTAATTCTGGTCTTTTATATGTTATTTTTGGGACCCTTGATATACTGTGTCCTCTTTTCATTGGTCAATAGTCAGTGGTCTGAGTTAGGGTTCTAGATTACATCAGCCCTAAATTATACAACTGTTTTTCTTAATTTATATTTTTTATTCTCTTTAATCTCAGACATATGAACTAAATTTACTTTTAATTTACCACTCCAAAACACACCGATTACATGAAGCGTTTTACAATCCTGTGTGAGGCATATCCTAACATATGTTCTCAACACATATTCAGTTTAACAGTTAACATATAGGCTTGGATCCCACCAAAACCTTTGCTGACTGTAGGATTTCTGTCAGCTGAGCATGACTTCTTTACCTCCCCCTCTTGTAGCTGCCTCCTGATAGCAAAGGGGAAAGCTAGAAGTCTGCTGCAAGGGGTGGGAGTCGGCAACTACCCTTTCCAACAGTGGAAATAATTGGCCAGATCCAATCCATTATTCCATTGAGGCATGATAAAAGTATATCTGGGAAATTCCCTGTTCCCAGGAAAACTAAATGATTCCCCAGAAAATAAATGCAAAAGTGAATTACAATTATATGCAAAAATCTAGCAGCAAGGACCTGATCAATAATCTGTGAAAAGTCCCTCAACTTTTTTTAAAAAAAAAATCTGGGGCTTTCTGCTAGATTTTCACATTTAATTATGATTCATTTCATATTTATTTTCCTTCCATCTTTTTCTCATCTTTTATGTACAGCCCAACCACTCAGCCAGTGGCTCAAATGCTTACTTGCTACAATGTTATGTTGTTTTTGGAGTGGCATATATTAGTCGTTCATTACAAGCTTAGTAACTGAGCACTAAAATGATCATGTGAATCAGTTTTAACTTTGATAATTGTGTCTTATTAACAAATTGTTTCCAGAAGTAATGAACCAATTACTTATTTAAATTTATAGAGGTAAAAAATACTATATTCATGTTCAGCATTAATACCTGGCAGAACGCATTCACCAGCACTATGATATCAGAGATTAAATGCAAAACAACCTAAATCTCTGGATGTTTCATGGAGTAACTGCTATACTCCAAAAAGATATATTTATCATGATGCAGCTTCTACACTGTCAGTTTAAGGTCTTCAACAAATATTACCTTCTGAGAGATTACAGGAACATCTGGAGCACCAGGAAGGACTAACAAATGGATTGCAAAATAAACAGAACTGAAGCAGGGAAAAATACATCAAAATCACCACTGAGCTTTTCTCAGTTAATAAATCTGTTGTGCATCATTATGTATAATATGCCTTATAATCTGAGATATCGGTGTTCTGGCTGAGGATTATATAAT
This sequence comes from Gekko gecko, assembly GCA_029375565.1. Classification (NCBI taxonomy): domain Eukaryota; kingdom Metazoa; phylum Chordata; class Lepidosauria; order Squamata; family Gekkonidae; genus Gekko; species Gekko gecko. Next base: position 77,334,069 of record JAPDNY010000006.1, on the reverse strand, counting down.
GACAAGCAAGGAACTTGCAGGGACTTGTATAGGTCACTTCATTTTCTCCTGTATCCTCTGCCCTACACTATTTTCCATTTCTTTCCTCCTGGCAGTCCTTTAACCTCTTTCCTTCTTTCTTTCCTACCACGCAATCTTCCCTGCCCCCCACCTTCAGCCAGCTCTATTATTTCTTTCTTTTTACCCTTCCTGTCTTAAGAACATAAGAGCCCTGCTGGATCAGACCAATGGTCCATCTAGTCCAGTATCCTGCCTCACACAGTGGCCAATCAGTTCCCCTGGAGGGCCAACAACAGAGTATGGAGGCTGAGACCTTCCCTTGGTGTTGCCTCCTGGCTCTAGGATTCAGTATTTCTTTTTGTCCATCCTGAATCTACTGCCCATCAGCTTCATTGGATGCCCTCAAGGTCTAGGATTTTGGGAGATGGAGAAAAATTTTCTTTGTCAACTCTCTCCACCCCATGCATAATTTTATAAACTTATCATGTCCCCCCTAGTTGTCTCAAGTCCCAGACTCTTCAGCCTTTCATCATAGGAAAGTGCTCCAACCCTCTAATAATCTTGGTTGCCCTCCTCTGTGTTTTCTCCAGCTCTGCAATACCCTTTTGGAGATATGGTGATCAGAACTGTACACAGTATTCCAAATGAGGCCACATATATAGGGACATTATAGTATAGGCTATTTTATGTTCAGTTCCTTTCCTAATAACCTCTAACACAGAGTTTCCCTTTTTCACTGCTGCAGCACAGTGAGTTGACACTTTCATTGAGCTATCCCCAAGATCTTTTTCTCCTCTCAGTATCAGCAAATTCTTGAAGTTGGGATTTTTTTGTCCCAATGTGTATCACCTTATACTTACTAACATTCCCAATGGGGACCCAAAGCAGTTTATATCATAGTCTTCTGCTCCGTTTTATTTTTATTTATTGATTAAGAGAGGTGTGCTCGGTTATAGGCAGTAGGCCCTTTAAATTGCCACATCCCTGGATCTATGGCCATGTATAAAGAACAAACATACTACATGTGATTCTTCTGATATACACAATCATCATGTCTTCTGAAAGGAGTAAGGTGTAGATTTTTTTGCCTCAGTACATGCATACCAAACAGCAGATTGATATATGTTTATTGCCTCTTTCAGAAGAAACAGTGATCATGCATATTGGGAGGACTGCATGTAGCATGTTTGCCCTGTACACATGGTCGCACATAATAACTGAAAAGGATTTTAGGTAGTAACCTAAGCTGCACTGTTGCTTGAAGGTATAGTTGAGAGACTGAGCAGGAGCAGTCGTATCTTCATTGAGACCCGGTTTGGTGTAGTAGCTAAGAGCGTGGACTCTAATCTGGGAGAACCGGATTTGATTCCTCACTCCTCCACATGCAGCTGTTGGTGTGCCCTTGGGTCAGTCATAAGTTCTTTCAGGGCTGTTCTCTCAAGGGCAGTACTCAAAAGAGCTCTTGCAGTCCCACCTACCTCAAAGGGTGTCTGTTGTGGGGAAGGAAAAAGAAAGGAGATTGTAAACCGCTCTGAAATCCCTTTGGGTAGTGAAAGGTGGGGTATAAATCCAATCTCCTCCTCCTCTCTCTTCTTCTTCTTCTTCTTCTTCTTCTTCTTCTTCTTCTTCTTCTTCTTCTTCTTCTTCTTCTTCTTCTTCTTCTTCTTCTTCTTCTTCTTCTTCATTGTCCATGACTTCAATGGATATTTTTCTAGTTATACCAGGATTATTCCTGGTGTAATGTTACATGCATGCCAGAGGTGGGAAGTGGGCTTTGGATGCATAATGTACCAGCTAAATTATGCTTCCTGATGCTACCTACTTCTATGCCAGTATGCCACCAGCATACCTTGGCATTGGCCTATTTCTGGGTTGTGCAGGTGTATCTCATTGTTATGCCAGCATAACATTTAGCATCCTAAACTATTCAGAGATAATATTAGGATTGTGCTGCAAATCTCCTTTCACAGGAAATTCATACAGAGTTTCATAATGATTACGGATGGGCATGAACTGGGAAAATGTTGGTTGGTGGTAGTTCACAGTTCATTTGATTACATGAACCACAACCTTTTATGAACTTTTCCTGTTTCCTGAACTGGATCATGGTTCATTCGGTTTGTGAGTTCAGAAGGTGGTAGAACAGCCCCCTCATGAGTTAGAGATGTCAGACTCACAGGAAGTCTTCAGCAGGCTCTCTTCCACCCACCCTCCAAGTTTGGCAAAGACTGGATTTGGGATGTCTGAGTTATAGCCCCCCAAAGCAGGTGCCCCCAGGAAAGCTCAGCTCTAGCCCCCCCTTAAATCAGCCATGCAGCAAGCAATTCTTCCTAACTCACTGTCACATGATGACTAACTCCTCTCTCTTCCAGCTGCAAAGTGAAAGCAGCTGAGTCAGGGTGTGGTACATATATATATACATTCTGCTCCCATAGAGCAGAATGGGAGCTCCGTGGTTGGCTCCCAATCAAGCTATGGGCAACTGCTATGGGTGTTTCAAGGGCTCTCCACAAGTCTATTTCCAGCGCTCTCACTAACCAAACAAACATCCATGGAAAAAAGGTGGCTTGTTTTTGGATTCGTGAATGATGCAACCAAAGAAACCAGTTCAAAACAAGCCATGAACCAGCTTGGTTTGTACTCAAACCGCAGTTTGTTTCTTGGTTCGTGCCCATCCCTAATAATGACTTTTCTTACAGTATTGTGGGATCTGACTAGTTGTGTCATCCTAAGTAGGGTTATACCCTTCTAAGCCTATTGACTTCAGTGGAGTTAGAAGGTGTCAATCTGTTTAAGAGTGCACTGTAAACAAAGTGTTGTATGGGAAATTTGAACGAACAACAGGAAAATATATCTTAAAGCAACCACCTATCAAAAGTAACTCCTGCCTCCTACTTCTCTTTGTCAAAGTTATGATCTATGGGTGTTTTCTTTGTAAGGTTATTCACTCAGAAGGACCCAGCACTATCATTTTGTATTGATAACAAACTCTGATGAAAAGCACAGTTGAATGTAAGCCCTTTCATTAAAGATCACAGAATATCTATTGAGAAATGCTAACAAGATGTTTCCAAAACAAATAAAAAACACTGCTTACAGAAGGATGGGAAGATCACAATGGAAGGGCAGACATTGTATGTAATCTCTTTCAAAGTTTTATGCTAATCCCAAGAGGTATTTCCGACATATAAATTAACCCTTCACTATGTTTTAATGCAAGTAGATCTTGCTGTCTATACATCAAAGCAGGAAAGGATAGGTCATGGCGAGCAAGACAAAATTAATTGGCTCAGTTCTAAAATAATGCATGTTCATACATAATCATAGCCATGCTTATCTCTAGCAAGTGCCATTATTCATGTTTCCAAGTACCACCACTGTCAGGATGCTTCATGACAAGTTTAGTAAAGAAGAAAAAGGAGGACAAGCCTCTATAACACAAAAATGTTAATATTACTAGATGTTGGGAGAGCTGGTAAAGTCAGATCCCTTGTTAAAGTTAGCAGAGTGCACTAGGCTCAGAACACAGCAGAGCTCCTTTGAACAGCATATGCTTGTAAGACTACAAAGTTACACAGAGCCACTCATCAGTTTAAATGAAAATAATAACTGATTTATTTAGGAAATGTATACTTGATAGTAAAGTGTAGAGAAGGGACAGATTCTATTCTATCTAGCTAGTGATGAAGAAAGATACAGAGAGGCATCTGGTATCCATGGTGCCAAAGAAGGAGAAACGTGCTCTCCCTCTTCATGTGCATGGGGGAAGAGAGAGAGGGAGACAAATGAAAGTTGCTTTCCTTAAGAGTAGCAATCTACACTTCAAAGGGTTCAGTGACAGAAGAGTAAACATGAAGATGCTTAGTGTTTGTCTATGGAGAGCCAGTTTGGTGTAGTGGTTAAGTGTATGGACTCTTATCTGGGAGAACTGGGTTTGATTCCCCACTCCTCCACTTGCACCTGCTGATGTGACCTTGAGTCAGTCACAAGCTCTGGCACAGCTGTTCTCTCAAGACAGTTTCTGTCAGAAGTTCTCTCAGCCCCACCTACCTCACAGGGTGTCTGTTGTGGGGAGGGGAAGGGAAAGGAGTTTGTAAGCCGCTCTGAGATGCCTTTGGGCAATGAAGTATTTCCTTTTATCTGTTCTAACACGACTGCTCAGCAATTTCATTGAGTGCCCATGAGTTCTTGTATTGTGAGAAAGGGAGAAAAGTACTTCTTTCTCAACTTGCTCAGTCCCATTCATAATCTTATAAACCTCGATCATGTCACCCCTCAGCCGTCATTTCTCCAAGCTGAAGAGCCCCAAGCGTTTTAACCTTTCTTCATAGGGAAGGTGTTCCAACCCTTTTATCATTCTAGTTGCCCTTCTCTGCACTTTTTCCAATGTTATAATATCCTTTTTGAGATGTGGTGGCCAGAACTGTACATAGTATTCCAAATGAGGTCGCACCAATGATTTATACAGGGGCATTATGATACTGGCTGATTTGTTTTCAAGTCCCTTCCTAGTAATCCCCAGCATAGCGTTGGCCTTCTTTATTGCAGCTACACACTTTCTAGACATTTTCATTGAGTTATCCACTAAGACCCCAAGATCTCTCTCTTGGTCCATCTCTGCCAGTTCAGACCCCATCAATGTGTATTTATATTTAGGATTTTTGGCTCCAATGTGCATCACTTTGCACTTGGCCACACTGAACTCCATTTGCCATGTTGACGCTCACTCACCCATCCTCGACAGATCCCTCTGGAGTGCCTCACAATCCTCCCTGGTTTTCACCACCCTGAACAACTTCGTGTCATCTGCAAATTTGGTCACTGCACTGCTTACTCCCAATTCCAAATCATTAATAAACAAGTTAAAAAGCATCGGACCGAGTACTGATCCCTGTGGTACCCGACTGTTTACCACCCTCCACTGAGAAAGTTTCCCATTTATACTCACTCTCTGTTTCCTATTTATAAGCCAGTTTTTGATCCACAAGAGGACTTCTCCTTTTATCCTATGACTATTGAGCTTACTTAGGAGCCTTTGATGAGGAACTGTATCAAAAGCTTTCCGGAAGTCAAGGTAAATAATATCTATTGGGTCCCCCTTGCCCACATGTTTGTTCACTCCCTCAAAAAACACTAACAGGTTAGTGAGACAAGATCTTTCCTTACAGAACCCATGCTGAGTCTGCCTCAATAGTTTTTGTTCATCAATGTGCCTACTAATTCTTTCCTTAATAACAGTTTCCACCAACTTACCCGGTATCGATGTCAGACTGACTGGCCTGTAATTTCCCGGATCTCCCCTGGAGCCCTTTTTAAAGATGGGAGTGACATTAGCTACCTTCCAGTCCTCAGGAATGGAGGCAGATTTTAAAGAAAGATTACATATTTATGTAAGGAGATCCACAAGTTCATATTTGAGTTCTTTCAGAACTCTCGGATGAATGCCATCCGGGCCTGGTGATTTATTAGTTTTTAAATTATCCATCAGTCGGAGGACTTCCTCTCTTGTCACCGCAATCTGATTCAGGTCTTTCAAACCCCCTCCCAAAATCGGTGCTTCTGGAGTGGGCAAGCACGTCTCCTCTTCCACAGTGAAGACAGAGGGAAAAAATGCATTCAACTTCTCAGCCATTTCCCAATCATCCTTCACTACTCCTTTTACCCCTTGGTCATCCAAGGGCCCCACTGCCTCCCTGGCTGGCTTCCTACTTCTAATGTATTTGAAGAAAGTTTTATTGTTGGCCTTTATGTTTTTTGCGATATGCTCCTCATATTCCCTTTTTGCTTGCCTGATCACAGACTTGCATTTTATTTGCCATAGTCTGTGTTCCCTTTTATCAACCTCACTAAGACTAGCTTTCCACCGCTTAAAGGAATCCTTCTTACCTTTTACAGCTTCCATTACTTTATTTGTTAACCATGCAGGCTTTTTTCTATACCTATTTGTACCTTTCTTAACCTGCAGTATATATTTTTTCTGAGCTTCTAGGATTGTCTTTTTAAATAGTCTCCAAGCTTCCCCAATGGTTTTGACCTTCTCCACTCTTCCTTTCAATTTCTTCCTCACATGTCCCCTCATACCAGAGAAGTTACCCCTTTTCAAGTTAAAAGTGGTTGCATCAGTCTTTTTTGGGCAACTCCCTATCTGTACAAATGTTAAACTCAATGACATTATGGTCACTGTTCCCAAGTGGTGCAATCACTTTTACATCTCTCACTAGGTCTTGGGTGTTACTTAGGACCAAATCCAGGATCGCCTCTCCCCTGGTAGGATCTGTGACCATCTGTTCCATAGCACAGTCATTGAGAGTGTCTAAAAACTCAATCTCTTTTTCCTGACTAGAACTCATATTGACCCAATCAATGTGTGGGTAGTTAAAGTCGCCTATTACGACACAGTTATTTCGTCTAGCCGCTATCTTTAATTCATTCATCATTTTATAATCCTCCTCTATCTTTTGATCTGGTGGGCAATAACAAACTCCCACTGTTAAGCCTCTTTTTGGACCCACTATTTCAACCCATAGCATTTCCAGAAGCGAATCCAATTCTCTTACCCTCTCAATCTTACTGGGCGATATACCCTCTCTGACATACAGAGCCACCCCACCTCCGACCCTTCCCCCTATCCTTGCGATATAATTTATAACCAGGAATCACCATATCCCACTGATTTTCCTCATCCCACCAAGTTTCTGAAATGCCCACAATGTCTATTCCCCCCCCCCAACACCAATCATTCCAACTCCCCGATTTTACCTCGGAGACTTCTAGCATTTGTGTATAAACACTTATAGTTTCCCACGTTTGTTAAGCCCACAGCCTTCCTCTTGCTGCCTCGAGACCTTGCCAGGCAGTTCCTATCATTAGCCACAATCTCAGTGGACAATTTTAATCCATTTCCTTGTACAAAAGTAATAGCTACCCCTTCATCTCTTTGAGATGAGCCATCCCGAACCAGAGACTTTTCATCGCCTGTCGGCTTTCCCCCATTATTCAGTTTAAAAACTGCTCTGCCACCTTTTTGATTTTGAGTGCCAGCAGCCTGGTTCCTTCTTGGAACAAGTGGAGGCTGTCCCTTTTGTACAGCTCCCTCTTTGTCCCAAAAAGCATCCCAGTGCCTAACAAACTTGAAGCCTTCCCCCCTACACCACCATCTCATCCACGCATTGAGACTCCTGATCTGTGCCTGTCTCTCCGGCCCTGCACGTGGAACAGGTAGCAGTTCTGAGAAGGCTACCTTGGAGGTCCTGGCCTTGAGTTTCCTGTCCAGCAGCCTAAATTTCTCCTCCAGGACCTCACGACTGCATTTCCCCACATCGTTGGTGCCAACGTGCACCACGGCCACTGGCTCCTCCCCAGCACTATCTACCAGCCTATCTAAAACACGCGTAATGTTTGCTACCTTTGCACCAGGCAGGCAAGTCACCATACGGTCAGTACGTGGGTTCGCCACCCAGCTGTCTACCTGCCTAAGAATCGAATCACCAACTACCAAGAGCCCCCCTCCCAACCTTCCCAGGGACGGTTCCTTGGTATGAAAGGATACCCGTTCACCAGCTGAAGAAGAGATCCCTTCTGAGGGCACATTCCCCTTATCCTCAGCATGGTGCCCCATTTCCCCTTGACCCTCATGCTCCCTGTCAGCAGCTGGGCTGCCAGATCCAGAGTGGGACATATCTAACAAGTCCCCGAGAGTCTTCTCCGTGCACCTAACTGACTGTCTCTGCTTCTCCAGGTCAGCCACCTTGGCCTCAAGGGAGCAAACTCGTTCCCTGAGAACCAGGAGCTCCTTGCACCAAGCACACACCCAAGACTTCCGTCCAGTGGGCAGATAGTCATACATGTGACACTCCATGCAAAACACTGGATAGCTCCCAACCCCCTGCTGGCATTCTGGCTTCGTAATTGTTTTATACAAATACTTTTCTATAACCTCCCTTTTAAAATCCTGTGTATTTATATGGTTACTGTTGTAGAAGTCTACTTACCTTGCTGGGAACCCAAGGAGCCAAGGTCCCTGGCTTTCTGGCTCTTCCTGGGCTTCTTACAGAGCCCCTAGGCTGAGAGTCCCTAGGCTAAGAGCCACAGGCCAAGAGCCTCCTCTTGCTTCTTGGAGGCTGAGGCACAGGGACATTGCATCTGATTCTCCTAACACTAGAGGTTTCCAATTTGAAAATAAGGAATATTATGGAAATGAAATGAGTTAGATGAGTAAAATGAGTTAACAAAAACAACTTTGGTTGACCAATATCATACAGTTTTTCATGAGATCCACAAATGAATGTAATTGCTCCACAACCACACACTGATCAAGAAAACAAGGTAGTATATGTGTATGTATTGGGGGGGGGGGTAATCCCAGGCACTTTGGATATGTGGCACAGAAGAGTTGTTATTGGCAGGCATCCTAGACCAACTATATAGAGCTTTAAAAGACAACTGTAGAATATTAAATTGCTCTCAGAAATTAAATAGAAACCAAGAAAGATGCACAGACACAATATTCTTATATCAACTAGCTCTGGTCAATAGCCAGGCTGTCACATGTTCTGAAAGGGAGTTCAACATAGAGCCCATTACAGCTCTATGCATGTATTTGGTAGCTGGTGAATGGCCATCATGAACCTGGATGCTACTGCAGCAGCCAGATGGTAAATTTGGTCTTTCTATTTGTATGAATGATAAGAGCATATATTCAGTGGTCTCACTTGCATACGACTAAAGATGACCCACTGATGATCAATACATCTTACCAATACATCTGATGAAGCGAGCTCTGATTCATGAATATTTATGCTGGAATACATTTTGCTAACCATTAAGGTGCTACCGGCCTCCTGTTTTATTTCACTATTAATCTGTTCCTTCAAACCTTCTTGTTTAAACAATTCAGTGCATTTTCTTTCCAACAAAAGAGAACAGCAGTGATCCTGATAAATCGTGTTCTCTCTGCATCACTAGGGTGCCAATAATGGTTTGAAATGCTTGGAACATCAAGAGGAACTACTTTCTTGACTCTGTACAGGGGGGGAAACCCTCCTAATTCTCTAGAGACATTATTCTCTAATGGAGAGTGCTTGGAGGGAATTGATTTAATTTATGCATTTAACAGCAGCAAAATCCCTGTGAGAAATGCTAATTGAGATTGTAGCCAGGAAATTTATAGGTTATATTTAAGATCTTATTTTACTAAGTCCGAGTCTATTTTTATATATATTTTAAGTTAAATCAATAAGTAAAGGGGGGTTGGGGAAATGGGAAAGGGAGGATAACTTGGTTTCTTGGCTCTTTTTTTGTTTGGAGAGACCTAATAGAGCCTCAGTGGCTTTGTTCTGGAGGTAAGGTGTTTTTCCCCCTCTTTCTCCCGAAGCTGGGAGGTCTTTCTGAGACAACATGCAAGGTTTTGCTTTTAGTTCTCTTATTGATGTATTTCATTTTTTGCACTGTTGTTTTCACTGAAGACAGGCAATGGGAAGGAGGAGGGCAGTTTGCCATTAACATTAAGGTTAAGTTACTGGGTAGTTTTGACTATGGGGGGGGAGGGAGACGAGAAGGGGACAAGTTGAGTTATGGTTTTATATACACTGCCTTAATATTGAGTCTCACATTTAATATTGCTAATTTATTTAATTCAAATATCTATTTGCCATGCGAGTGGTATGAGATATTTGTATATTTTTGTTTTAACTTAAAATTAAACAATATTGCGAACTGTTTGGTGAATTTTACTTTTTGGGAAAATAATAATTTAGTATTCTTAGTTTTTCTCCTTTCTTCCAAGTATAGATTAGACTGGTTTAGAATACCTGTTATATTAATGCATTCTGCTACAGATAAATATATGTCTAATTTCCTAAATATGCTTCAGTGGTATACTGGGCTATTCCACCTAGGACTAACCAAAATTTTTTTACTTTGTGCCTCAAAGAATCTTCATTTGTATAATTTGTAATGGATAACCAAACAAGGATATTCTTTCTGAATTGCAGAGAGGTACACAATGTTATTAAAACTAGGAGAATTCATGCTTATCTTGAGAGTCAAAAGGTTGATGTTGCAATACTTCAGGAGACTCATCTAAGAAATGATAATAACTATTTACTCAAATCTCCTTGGTTTACGTCACACTTTGATGCACCTGGCTCATGGAGTGGCTATATTAATATCTAAATATAACAGCTTTTCATGCTTAGATGTAGAAAAGGATTCTAGAGGGTGTTTTTTATTTATAAAGGGGATCTTGAATGACATCAAGGTAACAATAGCAGCAATATATGCCCCTAATTCAGGCCAGCTTAGTTTTATACAATACCCTGGAAAAGCTTAGCTCTTTTCAAGAAAAGCCACATAATAGGTGCTGGCCTTACCTATATAATGAACACCATTTTGGATTTTAAAAATCCAATAAATCAAAACTAGTATCCTCCTTTCATTCTAATTTTACTAGCCATAGGAAGATAATACAAACATTTGATTTGACTGATACCTGGAGATTTTTTCATGAAACAGATAGAGACTACACTTATTTTTCAAGTAGATATCAGAAGCACACAAGAATTGAATATGTTTTTCTTTCAAATAGTATGATAAATAGGGTAAAATCGGCTGACATAGAACCTATGTGTTGGTCCGATCATGTTGCAGTTCAATGCTTACTTTCACTAACAAATGATACAGACAGAAGCTTCACTTGGAAATTTGATAATTTTTTATTGAAGAATCCAGATATTGTTAAAAATATAGAACAAGAAACTCAAGAATTTTTCAAGTTTAATCTAACAGAAAACATGCCTTTCAATACAGTATGGGATGCCTATAAAGCCGTACTCAGGGGTAAACTTATTTCAATCTCTGCTGCTTATACTAAAAAGAAAATAGAAACGAAACAGCAAATTATAAGCAAAATTAAATTATTGGAAATTCAACACAAAAAACCCTGCAGCCCTAAGACTTAGAAATCACTGGAACAGGAAAGGCAAAAATTACAATTGTTAGAGGCTCATACAATAAACAAAATGCTACATTTGAAACAAGCTTACTGAAGTCACAGCTACTGGTGAAACATCAGGTCCTGCAATTCCAAGACCATGGCCACACAACCCTGAAAATCTACAGCAACTAACAAGTTTACTGGCACAATAATCCTAAGGCACTGTGCTTATTAGCATGGAAAATTAAAAGAAGGGAATCAGAACTAGGTGTAAAAGGACTTCGTGATTCAAAAGGAAATTTACATACCTCAACTAAATCAATTTTAAATATCTTTACAGAGTTTTATTCTTGTTTATAAGTCTGGCAATCCTTCTTCTCAAGCAATAGATCATTTTCTAAAGTCTAACCAATCTATTTATCAGAAATGCACCAAAAATACTTGGACCAGCCAACTGAGGAAATGGAACTTCAGAAAGCTATCAAGACAATGAAAAATAATAAATCACCAGGTCTGGATGGCTACACATCAGAGTATTATAAGTATTTTAAATCTTCATTGTCACCATTCTTACTGAATTTATTTAATTCAATTTTAGACTCAGGCATAATTCCTCAAATGTGGTGTTTAGCAAAAGTTATACTGATTCCAAAGAAGGAATGAAACACAGAGGATCCTACAGCTTTCTGACCAATTTCTTTGCTTAATATTGATTATAAGTTATTTACTAATATTGTTGCCCAAAGGCTTAATAGAATTATAGGAGAATATATTGAAATAGACCAATCAGGATTCATTCCCCATTGAAATAGACCAATTGGGATTCATTCCCCAGAAGGATATGACTGATAATATCAGAAAAGCTCTTTAAGTTATACAATATAGTAAAGATCATTCTAAGGCTGATATTTGCATACTCTCTCTTGATGTTGAAAAAGCGTTTGATACTTTGGAACATTGATATCTCTTCATGCTTTTGAAACATATGAAGTTTGGGGACAAATTCACCTCAGTGGTACAAGCTTTATATCTTGCTCCACAATCTTTTTTGAGAATTAATGAGGCAAATTCTACTTTCATCTCTATAAATAGAGGCACCAGACAGGGATGCCCACTTTCCCCTTTGTTATTTGCCATTGCAGTCGAACCACTTGCAAACTTATTGAGAGATGAACCTTTTCATGAAGAAATATCTTTTGAAAAACAAAAAATAAAAATTAGTCTGCTCTCAGATGATATGATTCTATTCATATCCAACCCAAAAGAATCACTGCCAAAAATAACATCTCATTTGACAAATTTTAGTGTAGTTTCTGGACTTAAAATTAAAAATAGGAAAATGTTGTTGTATCCTATTAATTTATCTGAGGACAACAAAGTTTATATCAAAACTAACTTTGGATATACATGGGTAACTTCATCATTTAGGTATCTAGGACTTCAAATTCCTCTAGATTTAAGGGATCTTATAAAAATGAATCATTTACAGCTATCCTCACAAATTTCAGACCTTATGAAACAATGGAACGATTTAAGTTTGACTTTGCTAGAATGAATCAAAATAGTAAAATCTTTTATTCTTCCTAAGATGATATTCTATATGAGAGCTATTCCTATAATATTGCCTTCTTCTCTTCTCCAAAAATGGCAAAAAAGTCTTTCTAATTTTATCTGGCAATTTAAAAAACCACAGATTAACTTTTTGACACTCGCAAGACCTCTGAGATCTGGAGGATTAGCAGTCCCAGATTTACAATTGTATTATGATGCCATAATCCTGACTAAATTGGTTAAACAGTATAGACACACTTATTGTGCAGAATGGAAAGAAATTGAAGATTCATTTGCCCCCCCCCCAGTCAGAATAACAAGACAGACAACAGTTTGGAAGTAAACAAGGGACCCTTTATTAACTATTTAACATAACATTGCGGCAAGGGACCAGCTAAGCAAGCAAGAAACAGATGCCACTCCCCTGACCAACCTCCTTGCCCTTTTCTTGGGTGGGTCACCCAGCTCCAGTCCTGAGCCATTGGTCTGACTCATGACCAGCAGCCCAGCAAAGTGGTTGACACTTGAGAGCGCCTGCCCCTGAAGCCTTCCAACTTGCAGAGAGGAGCATGCCCTAAGAGGTTCACAGAGGAGGTGATCACCATTCCCCACCCTGGATCTTAGAAATCCGAAGGCAGTTCCTGATGACCCCCTGTTCCCTAAGGGGGAAAATGCCATAAGGTGCTCACCAGTTCTGGTTTCTTGCCCACAATAACCTGCCATAGCCAAGACCAAGCCTCTGCTTTGGTCTTTGCTCCCCACCAAAAAGCCCAAGGCTGATCTTATCCCTTGCTGCAAGTCCTGCAAAAATAACCCACTGCCCTTGTTTGATAGGTGCACCCCATCAGCCCTATAAAGGTCCTGGAACTCCACCACCCTCCATGGCCTTCTTCATCTGGTGGGTAGCTTTACGCCTAGCGGGGTTCTCCACATTGCCATACCTGGCAGGGGAGAATAACCGACCCCACTATCCGCAGTACTGGGCCACCTTGCTCTTATCATCGCAAGGTCAGCCTCCATTTGTAACACCAGGGCCGTGCCCTTCAAGGCAAGTCAGAATAGCCAACCAGAGTATCTGCATTCTAGGCCACCTTGCCCTTATCATTGCAAGATCTGCCTCCGCATGTAACATCAGGGCCTTGCCCTTCATGGTGAGGCAAAGTAGCCGACCAGAGTATCTGCACTCCAGGCCACCTCGCTCTTATCTTCACAAGGTCAGTCTCCACTCACAGCACCATGTCTTTGTCATTCATGGCAACGCAGAATAGCCGACCAGACCATTTGCACTCCGAGCCACCTTGCTCTTATCATTGCAAGGACAGCCTCAGCTTGTCACACAAGGGCCTATGCCTGGCCGGACTATCTGCCCTCTGGGCCATCTTGCTCCTACCATCACAAGGTCTGCTTCAGCTCATAGCACCAAGGGCTTCATGGCCAGGGTGTCCTCCTGGCCTGGTAGGTGGCCCCAAAAGACCCCAAAGGACCATGCTGTGGCCACAGACATTGACTCTTCATCTTGCCCTGCGGCCAGCAGCACCTAAAAGAAAAACCTCATTAATAACTCTAAGCTTTACAATTCCATTCTTTGAATGCTAGGCGAAAGCCCATCACTAATTCACTGGTCCACAACACCCCCCCCCCCTCAAATGGAGTGCAGTGACCAGACAAAGGTCCTGATCTGAAAGATCCCTCTGATACTACCGCACAGCCAGGGAATGCATAGCCTGAGGCAGCTGCAGTGGAAGCGGCACTGAACCAAGAAGAGTGAGTTCCCAACTTCCCCTGTGAAAGGCCCAACTCACCCAAAGCTGGGCACTAACCACTGTAAACTGGTGCCTAGTCAGCGGAGTTCCATCTGCATGCCTAAAGCAGTAACCGTCTTCATAACTTGAAGTGCAGCAACACCCCAGGTTGCAAAAATGACCCTTTGTTCACTGCCAGGAAAATGGGTTCCCTCTGGTCCTCTCGAGCTCCCTTTTCCCAAGACCTTCATAGAATGCTTTAGAAATTTCACTACCTTTATACAGTCATTGCGATCTGCAAGACACTGCCCAGCATTCATAGGGCTTATGTTTGTACTGATCAAATGAAATAACCTATTTATATTCCCAGGTAGCAAAGGAAACCCCCCTCCCTTTAAAGGAATGTTAATTATCCCGTGATGTTATTCACCTCCATGCCATGTAAAACTACATCTGTGCATTTCCATGCATTAAGTCTCTATTAAACTGTTATGTCCGCTGACTGCCACTAGGCAGCAGCATGTAACCACTGAGCTTGACTCCTTAGGAACAATAGGGACTAGGCTCCTGGACTTTACTTTGGGGGAACTAATAGAGACTTTGGCGGGAGGTTTAAACCCACCAATCGGATCTAGGGGTATTCCCAAGGGTTGTATATAGTTGGCCACCCGGCCGGTATTCTGCATTCTAGTTGTGTACAAGTAAACCATGCTGATCACTACAACCGTGTCTGTGGTTTCTCCATGCGTCTAACCCATTACACAACATAAACAGACAAGACTCATTTCCTTTGGATCTTCTGGCAACCCAGCACCCTGAATGATAGGAAACTGTGGCCTGGAATTGTCACTGGCTAAAGTCTATGTCAGAAGAGAGCGTCTCTGATTTAGTCCCAGATCCCCTGGATTGACAAACTGTGGAAACAGCACTAGAGGAGATCTGGATCAATTAACTTAGTGCCTTGGCGTTCTTAAAGAACTATTCCAACTATTGCAAGCAGACCTGAACAGGGAGGCATCCATTGTTTTAAAAGTCAAGGAACTGCCCCAATAAGGCATTTTGAAATACTTCTAAGTATATGAAATGCTTCTTTAATAACCACTAAGAACCTTCATAGCCAACCAATGATTTCAGCTTTAAAAATGTGATATTGCCAATTTACAATATGGTGTCACCTTAAAATCCTGTACAATTTTGTTTGGTATTTATTTATTCTAAAAAACCTTACCCTGAAGAGTGCACAGTACCTCTCATTTCTTAATAGAAACTGGACTCCTATCCTAAAGACCAGGACAAGCATGCAGAAATGTGCATTGGCTCTTTCTTACCCTCCGATGTATGCACATACATGCAGGCTGTGAGCACACTCACCATAATGTGAAGATGGCTCCAGTGGCACCTGTTTGCCTATATATAAGTAAGGCTGGGCTGCCAGGTCTAGAAGTAGTTTCATTCCTCCCAGGTGTGTGGGCAGAACAGTCGTCTGGCCTCCCAAGCCATACTGATCTTCTGATGGGTTCTGCCTAACCCTTGCCCCACTGTAACCTCCCTGGAAGCCAACTGCTGCATTCCTACTGCCATGGGTGCACTGCCGCATCCCAGCCAGCACCTTCCACAGCCTGTCATAACCAACGTCAATCCTCTAGGCTCTGGCCACTCACCAGGCTTCCCCTTAAAGACAAATGCACTATTAAACCTGTGAAGAATGCTAATTAGAACCAAACCAACGACATCTAATGATGTGCCAGCTGTCAGATTCCTAGATCACAGCATCAGATAGGAGTCACACCGTATCCCTGCTAAAACAGAAAACATAAGGTACTAATGACGTATTGTAATAGATATTATGAATCCTAACACATGACAAAGACTAACCCAATTTGCCAACGCAGTGCGCATTCACACTGCCAACGTCCCATGTTGCTGATAGGATTCCTTCACCAAAGGAAACCATTAGAAGTTCAGTTGTTTTCCATCCAGATTACACTTGATTTCACCCCCACACACTAAGTGCCCAGTTGAGCTACACAGCTTCAAGTAGCTGCTCCTATTGGCTGCACTCCCACATCAAAAATCCTGTTTCTATACATAGTTTACTGTTAGATACCATTAAAGACTTCTATAGTAGTCAGAGAAGAAGAGACCGGATTTATACCCCACTCTTAACTCAGAGTGGCTTACAATCTCCCTCCCCTCCTCTCCACACAAAAGACACCCCGTGAGGCAAGCAGGGCTGAGACAGCCCTGAGAGAACTGCTCTTGAGAGAACAGCTCCAAGAGAACCATGACTGACTTAAGGACACCCAGCTGGCCCCATGTGAAGGAATGGAGACTCAAATCTGGTTCCCCAGACTAGAGTCCACTGCTTAACCTCTACACTGGAAATATCCCTTTGCTTTCGGCCAAATATAACAATCTGAAGAACTGGCAATTTATAATACTATTCACTGATTAAAACTATAAAAAATACTATTGAATAGAAATCCCTTGCATGCCTTTCATATAAAAGGGGTGGGACTCTCAGTTTAGAGCAATGGCGCCTTATGCACATTCATCTTACTGCAGTTACAGAGCAGCAAGCCCTAAATCCTGACTTCAAACTTTGCACCAGCCCCCTGCACCAGTCCCTGACTCCCGGTGTATTTATTCCACAGCCACAATTATTATGTAACATGTAGAAATGTATTTTTAAAGGAAAAAACCTAAATTCACCACCATGGCAGCTGATCACCTATCTGTGGTGTATTACTGATCACTTATCTGTGGTGTATTACTGAGGAGCCCCCTAGTTAAAACCTGCCATGTTATAGACTGGCACCTCTGAAGACAGGAGTAAAATAAAAAGAGGAGATTGGATTTATACCCCGCCCTTCACTTGGAGTCTCAGAGCGGCTCACAAACTCCTGTTCCCTTCCCCTCCCTGCAACAAACACCATACGAGGTAGGTGAGGCCGGGAGAGCTCTTTGACCAAGGCTCACCCAAAGTCATCCAGCCACCGCAAGTGGAGGACTGTGGAACCAAACCCAGTTCTCCCAAATTAGAGTCCGCACATCTAACCACCACCTGACTGCACAGAGATGGGTGGTCAGTACATCAACAAAGGGAGATATGGTCTCCATCTTCCTGCCCCTGCCAAAAAGGGTGGCTGAGGTATCTGCTCCTGGTGCCAAACCCGTGCAGAAACCATTCGTGATATAGATGTTCTAAGCCATTCTGCTGAAGTGTCAAACATCTGCTGATAATGTCAAAGGGCAGCCCCAGCCAAAACAGCCTCCCGATGACCACCCTGGAATGCAGATAGAGGCTTCAAGTCCAGCCCGCCCCCTGTCAGGTATAACCAGCCACCGCAGGGCAGGTTACAGAATAGCGCCACCTAGCCTATCAAGTGGCTGGGGGTTTTAGTGCTCCTTTTTGGCTGACTAAAATGGCAGCCCAGAAACCCCTCATAAAATGGCCACCTCTAAAACAATAGGGGGGGCAGATGACAGACCCCACACTCTCCAACAGCCCACCTAGGCCAGATTTGTGGGCAGGAAAATGGTGATGGGGGGAGGCCTTGGCAGCGATCACTGTTGAGCTGCACCAACCAAGCCCTTTATCTGGGCAGAAGGGGGATGGGAATGGCAGACCAAGCAGCCCCACCAACTGCTGCCGCTCCCAGATCCCAAAGGCCCATGCTACAAAAAGTGAGGCGTCGCGGCAAGCAGTCCTGCAGCCACGAGCCTCCTCAAACTCTAAAACCCCAACCACCACCGCGATCCAGAAACTCAGACCACATGTGCGGCTCCTCTTACCCAGCTACAAATGTGGCCCTGCTGCTCCCATGATGATGGGTGCTTCCTGCAGCCAGCCTCGGGCCGCCACGGCGACTGGTCCGCTGCTGCCACCGCCATCGGACCAAGACCGGTTCACCACCGCTGCCATGCAGGACTGCAATAAAGCCAGCCCCAGCAGCTCTCCTCTGCATGCTCTCAGGTGAGCATGTTGGAGCAACTGTCCAAGCTGGCTCCACCCTCCATCCATGTCACGATGCCAGGCGTCATGGCTCAGTTGCTGCCCGGCTTCCTCAGGGCAGCAAATCAGCCCCCGGCAACCAGCAGCATTGTCGGGTCACCGGGAGCTTTTTTCTCCCCACCAGATCTTTCCATGGAACCTTATGGAACTACAGGACTTATAATTTAGTCAAAACTGCTTCAATTTTTTTTTTTAATCTACTTTTAAAGTGTGGCATAGGCAGGGCTATTTTTGGGCAGGAACGCACAGGAACGGAGTTCCGGCTGGTTCCCGAGTTGGCCACGCCCAGCAGGAACTCATTAGCATAATAGGCCCCTCCCCCGCTCGCTTATTCGACTATGTTCACTGTTACATAAGCATTTTAGACTAATATGTTTATAAGCTAATATGATGATCTCCTATTCTTGGGGTTTTAGTTAGTTGTGGTTATCTTTACTTTCTCCTTAGATGTAGATGTATCCCTTCCCTTTTTCATTGTAGTTTTGTAGTGCTTAGAAAAATGCAATAAAAAATCCCTTCTGGGGGTTAAAAAAAATAAAAATTAGCATAATAGGCCACACCCAACAGCAGACACTCATTAGAATTGGCTACATTAGGGATATGCAAAGGAGTTCCTGCTGGGCTTTTTCAAAGGTATAACAGAAAGTTAGTTCTGCCAATCTCATTTCTAACTAACTTTACAGGACAGAATTGGTTTCAACCAGCCAGGCAAAATTTTACTTTTAGGCAATGGAAGAAACTTAATATAATAAGACTCATTGATATCACTTCAAAAGGTTTTCTTTTGGAAAATATATATAACACGAAATTACCATGGTTTGAATACCTCCAACTACACAATTTATTGAGCACTCAAAAATCTGCAAGTTTACATTTAGCTTTAACTGAGTTTGAAAAATTATTATATAATGAGTCTCAACCTATAAAATGTCTGATTTCAAAATAAGGAATCTTATATGTTAATTGCTCATTGATGCTGCTGCAATTTTTTTTATATTACTGTATTTCTGAGATGATTAGTCCATCATTTGGTTTTGTTATTGCTGTTTGTTGTTATTAATACTTAAAATACAAAATAAAATTAAAAAAAATCTGGGTCCCCAGCCAGAAGTGATACAAAAAAAAATAAATTATGCATTTAACTCTTTATCTCCACTGTTTCAGGCTGTTTCTGTGATAACTAAAACCTGTTTGTGCCATTAAGAAACAGAGGGTGTGGTTTTGAACACACTTTTGCAAATTCACTTGGGCTTAAGTCCCATTGCAATTAATAGGATACACAGAAAATCATGTGGCTGCTAACTGGAATTAAGATCCTCTGAAGTGGCTGAGATTTATATCACTGCAAAAGAATTTCTGACTAAAGTGTTAACCCTGGCTGTTTCATCCTCATAGACATGCCACCCTGCATTAAAGTGGGAGATGTTCTTTCATGAAGAGGAACAGTACAAATCTTATATTCTAATAGCAAAGTCAGCCAATCTGTGAATGAAAACGGCCCCAGGTGTGCAGAAAAATGTGAAATCTAAAAAACAAAAACAAAACATACATATAGTGGAGAGTTTTAAAAAGCCAAAAACAATAAAGGTCTGTAGCTTTAAGCAACAGATTCCCACAATGGCTGTTGCTAGGCAACCAGAGTATTCCAATCTGGGTTTGTCTGAGTAAAAGGCAGGAGGTGGGAGCAGATCCCTTTCCAGGCTTATTTTGCCCTTTGAGGCAGGACAGGACTCATCAGGGCTAGGCCTGACTAGGGTTGCCAGCTTGAGATGGAAAGTTCCAGGAGATTTTGGGGCAGAGTCTGAAGAGGGCAGAATTTAAGAACATAAGAACATAAGAGAAGCCAATGTTGGTCAGGCCCAGGGCTCTTTTTGTAGCAGGTACGGCTTTGCATATTAGGTGACACACCCCTAATGTAGCCAATCCTCCAAGAACTTACGGAGCTTTTCTTACAGGGGCTACTGTAAGCTCTTGGAGGACTGGCTACATTAGGGGTGTGTTGCCTAATATGCAAAGCTGTTCTTGCTACAAAAAGAGCCCCAGTCAGGCCCATGGCCCATCTAGTCCAACACTCTGTTACACAGTGGCCAAAAATACCAGGTGCCATCAGGAGGTCCAGCAGTGGGGTCAGAACACTAGAAGTTTGGGGAGGGGAGAGGCCTCAGCTGAATATAATGTCATAGGGCCCACCTTCCAAACGAGTTATTTTTTCCAGGGGGTCAGATATCTGTCATCTGGAGTTCAGTTGTAATTTTGGGAGATCTCCAGGTCCCACCTGGAGGTTGGCAGCCCTAGGCCTGGCAGCTGATTTGATGCCACATGACTTGTATGATTCAACTAGGCCTGACTGCTTGCTACTGTTCAACATACTCAAAGACACTAAATATAATGCTTACAAATCATTTATATAATCAACAGTAACAAACATACAAAACAATCTCAATACAAATCTTGAAATTCATATAAATAAATTGTGCAAATAGGGAAATATCCAAGTTCATGAGTCACAGAACAAAGACTTAAATCTTCAGAAACAGAGGATTCTACTAATCTGAAGTACTATTGGTGTATTGAGTTGACTTTGCCATTCACATTTGAATCCTTTCTTCTGTGACTCATGAACTTGGACCTTTCCCTATTTGCACAATTTATATATATGAAGTTCAAGATTTATATTGAGATTGTTTTGTATGTTTGTTACTGCTGATTATGTAAATGATTTGTAAGCATTATATTTAGTGTCTGAGTATTTTTGGAGGTTTAATTATACATAGAATTTTTCCTTTTTTGTATTCATGTATCTCACTTATGTTGCTATTTATTTATTATTTATTCAATTTATACCCCACCCTCCCCGTTCAACAGCAGCCACCCTATGAAAGCCAGTGTGGTGTAATGCTTAAAGCTTTAGAGTAGGTCTGGAAGACCCAGGTTTGAATCCCCAGCTTGCTGTGGAAGCTCACTGGATGATTTTGAACGAGTCAGATACTTGCAGACTAACCCACCCCACCACATTGTTGTGTGAAGAGAAGGAGAGGAGGATAATGTACGTTGCTTTGGTCCCCACTGTGGAGAAAGGTGGGGAAATGAATGAAGTAAATAAATAATAGATATAGCTAAAGATGGGAGGCAAATAAAAGATAGGTTGGTGAATTGCTAAAATGGAGAGAATGAGGCAGGTACAGGGGAGAGGATATGCCAGTAGGAGTGAAAGGGGAACTAGTGTGGAGAGGGGGATACAGGGGAAAGTGAAACACTCCCCCACAAATCCTTGAGGGTTCCCTCAAGGCCTGGCCCAGTGGCTGGCATCACACAACTGGGCTATAGTTTTCCTAGGCAGAGGCTGCCTTGGGGGAGGGGGGGGCAGCTTAAGACAGAGGGCCAAATAAAGGAAGGTTGGCTGTTGGGTGGGAAGGAGAGAGGGTTGCAAACTCTTAAGATCGGAAATTCCTAGAGATGGGGGGGGAGCCTAGGAATGGTGGTGTCTGAGGAGGGAGAGACCTCAGGGTGATATAATGCCATAGATTCCATCCTTCAAAGCAACCATTTCCTCCATGGAACTTGGAATGAGCATGTCTATGGATTATTCTGTATTTTTGAAATTCTGTAATTCTTACATGTATCTTTAAGATATGAACACCTGTTAGAAATTATGAGAGCTGGAATGGCTTTATCAGGTGAATGTTGACTCCCAATACCCAAGGCTTTTGGTGTTGTGAAGCTGGTTAGAATAATGAATTGGCTTTAGTGTCGAGGGAAATAGTAGAGCTCCTCAGTAGGGTTCCCAAGTACTTACCGTCTGGGGGTGGGGGACGAATGCTCCCTGGCCGGACCAGTCTTCCTGGTAACGCACCATGCCGTCGCCAGGAAATGATACCAGGTGACGCTCTGGCAATGGGGCTGAAAACTTGATGGTACCATCGAGTTTCCAGCCCCATTGCCAGAGCATCGCCTACCGTCCCTTCCTGGTGACGGCATGGTGCTCCACGCCTCTCCTTCCCCTGGGGATGGTCCTGCGAGGACGTATCCATCCCCCGCCGGCACGCGGTAAGTTCTTGGGAAGCCTACTTCTCAGGCATGTATTAATGTTTTTGTGGGAACCTCCAAAGCATCCTATGAAATTAAATGGGTAATAGTTCCAAATAATAAAAAATAGCCTGTTGTAACATCTGAGTGGTGGAGTGCAGTTATTTAGCTTGTCTCCATTCTCCTGGGTGAGAGTTATTCCAATTCTGATAATTGTATTCAATATGAATGTATAAAATACTTAATTTTTGTTGAAACTTTACCATATGATTATGACCTGTATTCAATATGAATGTATAGCATGCTCAATTTATGTAATTTTTGTTGCAGTTTCAGCCTGATGAAGGGCTGAAACTGAGATTTACCTGGAACACCTGTTGCCATGGTTAATGTTACATGGTTAACCTTATGTATTGTGGTTTAGCTTTACATGTTTAAATTCAACTTGTACTGCATCTTTAAAGAATAGTTAATAAGAGGTTTTTTTGCAATTATGTTTACATTCACCTTGTACTTGCACTGCATTTTTAAATAATAGTAAGAGTTTTTTTGTAATTTCAAATAGAATTTTTGTGTGTATTCCTTCATTACAGCGTTTTTCAGATTTAGTATACTACAAATACTGTATTGCCATTGTTTATTACACAACCTCCTGGAGAGGGCTGGGGATCACCCAGAATTCCAACTGCTCTCCAAATGGCAGAAATCAGTTCCCCTGCATACAATGGCTGCTTTGAAGGATAGTGTTATATACCCTGCTGAGGTGCTTCCCTCTCCAAACCTCACCCTCCCAAGGCTTTACCCCAAAATCTCCAGGAATTTCCCATCTTGGAGCTAGCAACCCAAAGGGGAATGGATCTCTGCACTTGGGAGATCTATTGTGATTCTAAGAGATCTCCAGGTTGGCAGCCCTACAAGGAGAAAAAGTAGCAGGAAAAGGGGACAGACTATGGGGGCTTTCAGGAAAGGGAAAGAAGAATTAGTGGGGAAGGGGGATATGAGATGCCTTCTGCAAGTCCTTGCGGGTTCCCACTTCTTTATCCTATATCTGTATGTAGGCATTTGTGCAATAGAACAGATAACTTCAGATAAAATGTATACTTTAGTTTTTGGTGAGTTTGTTGTAATTTGATGTAACACAAAAAGCAACAAATATGATTTTTCCATTTAGGTTACACACAATTTGTTTTTTGTATTTATGTATTGCTGTTCAGTTCACAAGAGGCCCCCAAGAAGCAAAGAAATGTTAAAACTATTTTTTTTAAAAAAATTAAACAACATTACCTAAAACATAAATAAAAACAAGACACAAAATCAATGGCAGAACATCTCTTAATCAACTCTATAGTTGAATCAGTTGGGTCTAGTAGGCATCTCTAAGATGAGCACTTCATATGGAATATACCACCTGAGGCAAGGCACTGTTTCTGATAGTCACCAACTCTGGCTCTTATGAGAAAGGTATTGGTGGGCCACCTCCATCCATATTGTCTGGACCACCAGATCATCTTTTTAAACCCCTCACTCTGTCCCTGCCTTCAAAGGTAAGGTGGGTGGCAATCAGAGAAAGAGCCTATTTAGTGGAAGTGACTCTCCTTTGGAATGCCCTCTCTCTTGAGGCTCACCTACCTTCAGGCAGCAGGTCAAAACATTTCTCAGGCTTTTAAATATTGGGTTTTTATCTTTTAAACTGGTTTTTGTCTGTTTCAGACCAGATAACTGTTTAATCTATATCATTTTAGGCTGCTCAGTCTTTATGAACACTCTTTTATGATGTTTTTGTGCATTGGCTTTGTTTTAATGGCTCTGGTTTCTGTAGAATGGCTAATTTTCGATTCCCTTGAACTATTGGTTTAGCCAGGGGTCTTTTCGTAGAAAAACAGCTGCAGGAGCTCATTAGCATATGGCATGCTAATGAGCTATTAGGCTATTAACATATGCCATGCCCCCTGTCATCACCGGAAGTGATGTCAGAAGGGGAAGCAAAAGGGAGGGAGGCATCTTCAAAAGCCTCCCCTTCCCTTCCCCAGCTGGCCTGGGTGGGGGAGCTAAGAGAGAAGGGGTTTAAAGTTTAAACTCCTTCTCATGAGAGTTGGGCCACAGAAGGAAGAAAGAGGGAAGGAAAGAGAGAGTGCAGAGAGAAGGAAAGAAGGAAGGAAAGAAAGAGAAGGAAAGGGAGGGAAAGAAAGAGAGGGAAGAAGGAGGGAAACAGGGAAAGGAGAAAAAAAGAGAAGAGAAGAAGGTGGGAAAGAAAGAAAGAAAGAAAGAAAGAAAGAAAGAAAGAAAGAAAGAAAGAAAGAAAGAAAGAAAGAAAGAAAGAAAGAAAGAAAGAAAGAAAGAAAGAAAGAAAGAAGAGAAGAGGGAGGGAAAGAGGAAAAAGAGAGAAGGAAAGTAGGGAATGAAAGAAATTTGGAGGCAATTCGGCCCCATTATATCCTATGGGCCATTGAAGTCAATGGTGAAAACATAAAGTATGTTCTGGGGGCTGGAGGGGAGGGGGTTTGAGGGAGAGGCTCCAAACTCACATGGTAGCTGATGGAGCCTCTCCCCAAGATAGCCACCAAGTTTCAAGAACATTGGATCAGGGGGTCCAATTCTATGGGCCCCCAAACAGGTTGCCCCTATTCCCTCCATTGTTCTCTATGGTGGGAAAAAAGTTACCCTCTCCTTCAAAACCAGTATAAGGTGCTCAATGAAACTAGCTCAAGCTGCCCATCACAGTCTTGACCAGGTGAGCTTTTCCTTATAATATTCATGTTTTAGCCCTGTCTCTGGTTTACATAGATTGGAAGAAACACAAGGAAGAGGAAGAAATTCCATTGGCACACATGACTAAGTTACAAATATTCTTCTAGCATGAAACTTTGAAAAATGTCAGTTATCAAAGAGCATATGTTACAACTGCCCCTGGGCAGTCACAGAACACTACATTAACAAACAGAGAAAAACCAATTTAAATCACTCAGTACATTTGCATTCATCGTATGTAAGAAGGGTCTTAAAATCAAGATTAATATGCACATTTTACCATCTGAGCCTAGATGACAGGCAAAGGGAGGGCAGATGATACACTCAATGAACTATGCAGAGGAGTTACAAGGCTAAGCAGAGCTTCTTGACACATGCAAGAAAGATAAGAACATGTTCCCCATCAACAAACAACATGCTCTAAAGTGCCCTGCTAAGCATGAAATATGTAATACACAGTCCCTCCCCAGACTGAAGCAGACGTTTACAGAAAGGCAGGCAAAAGCTTCTGAAATTAGTTCCAGACCTTGCATTTCATGAGACATTTGCTAGAGCAATGTAGAAACAGTGTCCCTATCTCTGGAGGAAGAGGAAGAGGAGGAGGGAAGAAGAAGAAGTAGTTATAGCGGTGGCGGTAGTGGTAGTGGTGGAGGCAGTAGCCTTTTCAAGGATTTGGTAACTTGTCTCCCAAGAGTATAATGGCGAATGCACTCAATGAAAAGGCAACAAGTAATTCTGCACTTTTATGATATACTTATTTCCATGATTATCTAGTGATGAGCAGTCTAAAACGAGTAATATTCAGTAATATTGAACATCACTGGAGAACCATTTTGAAAAATACCTTTTAAAATGATTTCTCCCACATGGAAAACTGTTGTTCAGCAGAGTCAGCATACAGTGATCTTGGTTTCATCAAGATGTAAGCAGAAACAAGTCTTTGGTCTCTGTATGCAACTGTTAGTGACTGTATCAAAACTCCATTGTACAAAACTGAGGTTAATCCCTTGCTGTATTTTAGGAGCTGAGCACTCTCTGCTGGAACCATGGTTGACATACAGTTTGGTCTACAGTGCAGATAAGGAAACTGATATGAAGCTAAAATCATTGTGCAGATCTCATCTGATCTACTGAAGATCCTGATCCCCAATAGTAAAGGTAAAGGTTCCCTTGCTCGAAAGCCAGTCGAATCCGACTCTAGGGTTGCGGTGCTCATCTCCGTTTCAAAGCCGAAGAGCCAGCGCTGTCCGAAGACGTTTCCGTGGTCATGTGGCCGGCATGACTAAACACCAAGGTGCACGGAACGCTGTTACCTTCCCACCGAAGTGGTACCTATTTATCTACTTGCAATTTCTTGCTTTCGAACTGCTAGGTTGGCAGGAGCTAGAACTAGAGACAGGAGCTCACCCTGTCATGCGGCACCAGGGTCTCGAACTGCTGAACTACTGACCTTCCAGAGCCTGCAGTTCAGCGTCTTAACCACTTGAGCCACCGCAGCTCCTGATCCCCAATAGCCCCTTTCTTATTCTTTCCAGGGATGCTCTGATATGCACCAGTTAGGCTCACATCCTATTTTCCAGGCAAAACCAGGGAGATGATTTTTCAGTGGATTGTTCATCAAACCATTTGTGGCTTTTCTGTTGCCCTGCAAGGCACTCATTGCGCTCTTATGGACTCATAGTTCATAAGAGATAAAAACTGGACTGTGTAATCAGTGTGTAACTAGGGACTGAACTGTGTGGTAACCCTGAAGTGATGCCATCTGCAGACACATGCCAGCAGAGGAAAAGCCTTCTCCTGAGATGATGTGCCAATGGTTCCTGAGGTTACCTGCCATCTCTTACCTGAAGTGCAGCAGGAAGAGAGACCAGCTCCCTAGACACAGAAAATACACAGAAACCAGTAACCATGTGCCATGGAAAAGTGCCATGCTCTGCAACAAGAACTTAAAATCCTGAGGAGACTCCATGAGAAAACCTCAACATGCGGGCAACCCCTCCACCCCTCTCTTCACCTTTCCCAGAGACTGGATGTAGACTCTTAGGAATAACAAAAGCTAGCTGCCACTGCTCAACTAAACCTATCAACTCATCGGCCAGAGCCATCCAAAGACTATAGCCCTGGACTCAGCTATTGTTCTCCAAAGGTGCCACTGTTGAAAGTATATAGAATCTAAATATTGCCCAACCATTAAGCCTCCTTACTCCCAAAACTGTTTTTTTCAGTTTAGTAACTTCCTGGGACTGACCAAAGGGATGTCACAAGGGAGGTGGCCAGTGAACCTCACCTCCAAGGGGATGGCATAAGGGAGGTGGTTAGCAAAGCCCACCCCCCAGCCCCACAGTGCATAAAACAGCAGGACCATGTGTGCACTCTCTCTCTCTTTCTCCTTACCTCTAAACCCACCCTACCTCCACAGCTCTTGGTTTGTATAGCCAGAGTCTCCACATGTTCTGCTGGTCCAGAATATGACCCCCATTCCCCATAGTTTCTCTTATATTTCCTGTGGATTGCTTTATCTGGCCGAGGACAGGTAAATATTGCCCATCAATGAAACATCCTGCTCTCGCGAATGTTGCTATCCTTTTCTATCTAATTTTCCTAGATCTGTGTAATTGCGAGTGTGTTTGTGCAATTGTATGCTTGTGAAATACTACCAGTAAAGAAACCATTTCATTTTGAAGTTGGTCTCTGCATCTACTTCTGGTGCTTCAGGAAGAAGCAGGACCCCTGTATACATAGGTGATTGCCCCAATGCTAGCTGAGCTTTTTACCTTGATCAATAGAACTGGCAGACTCCCTAAGGGTTGGACCACAAGTATTATTGTGCCAATTTATAAGAAGGATGAAGAGTGTGATCCGTGTAATTATAGGCCAATCAGCTTACTGCCAGTTGCTTCTAAACTATATAGTAGTCATCTAAAAAATAAACTTGAAGATCAAGTTACAGAGAATAATTTAATTCATCCCCTTCAAATTGGTTTTAAAAAAGAGCACTCAACTATTGAACACTGCCAAACCTTATACACCCTGGCCTCCTTGGCTGTTAGGGGCCCCACAAAGGCCCTTTATGCTGCCTTTATCGATCTAGCTGCAGCCTTTGATTCTCTAGACAGAGGCAGGCTATGGCAGAAACTCCGGAAGATAAATATTGATCCCCGGTTAGTTAAATTAATTGGCTTGATGTATAATAACACCACTGTCAAGGTCAAGGTAGGAAGGGAGGGCCAGCTTACTGAAGATATACTTGTGCAGAAGGGAGTGAAACAGGGCCATATGCTAGCTCCCACCCTGTTTAACTTGTATTTGAACGATTTAATTGCCAGTTTGGAAGATAGTGAATTTATGCCACCCGCTATAGGGCAATACAAAGTTCCAATTCTTTTATATACGGATGACATGGTCCTTCTATCTGTAACCAAGATTGGTTTGAGGAGGTTACTTAACAGATTGGGCGAGTACTGCAAGACCGAAGCCCTACAAATAAACTACACCAAATCTAAAGTTCTAGTTTTTAGGAAAAGACCCAAGAAATCCGTCTGGAGCATTCTTGGTACACCAATTGAGCAATGTAGCACATATAGATATCTAGGTATTATTTTTTCAGAAACCCTATCTTGGCGTCCCCATATCACACAATTGCACATCGCTGCCATGAACAATTTAGGGGCCCTGTTGAAGTTTTACTTCTCGGGGGGTGGAGGTATGATTAACCCGGTTGTTAAACTATACATGAGTAAGATTCTTTCAGCAATGTTGTATGGGGTAGAGATTTGGGGTTGGGACGAATCGCTACTGTCCCTGATTGAAACCGTGCAAAATTACTTTATGAGGCAGATTTTGGTTTTACCCAAAGGTTCCCCTGCGGCATTGATGAGGGCTGAACTGGGTATGGTATCTCTGAAAGCCAGGGCAAATGTAAGAATCCTCTCCTATTGGGGGAAATGTTTAGAACGACCTCAGGATATCCTAGGTGTTCAAAGTTTCGGGTTGCTGTTGAAATCCTCGAAAAGACTAGATGAACATTTGAACTCTATTTTATTGAAATACTCCATCCCCAATGACTTACTGGACAGTGAAAATCAAAAATCTAAATTGAAGGAATGGGTATTTAGTAAGGATGGGCTCTTGAACCGCCAGGCAGTGGTAAGTTGCCGTACAACCCCCTTGTATAAGAACTTTAAGAGAGACCATTGTAGGACGGTATATCTTGAGAAGCTAACTACTCTGGAGATAAGAAGGGCTTTTACTGCCCTAAGATTCCATGCCATACCTTCAATGGTTTGCATTGGCCGCTTTTTGAGTACCCCTGCCACCTCTAGAATATGCCAATGTGGTGTGGGTGAGGTAGATGATGTCGAGCATTACATTTTGAGATTCGTATGGCACGAATCACTTAGGCAAAGGTTTATTTATCCTATTGTACCTCTGCATAATGGAACCTCAGATCAGGATCTGGTGGTTTTTTTGCTCTCTGATACAGATGCACATGTTACCAGCAGAATGGCTTTGTTTGCACTGGCGGCAAAAAAGATAAGAATGAGTTTAGGACTTACTGCAAGTTATTGAAGGGTCTTCCCCACTTTGATGTATAATGTTTGTTGTATTTTGTTTTATTTTGTGTTGTTATGGCCAATGGCTAAGACAATAAACTAAAACTGAACATAGGTGATTGCTCCCTTATGTGCCTATTGCCAATTATAATATCACTAGGAGTAAGACCCATTGTGGGAAGAAATACAGTGAGCTCTAGAAGGAAGCTCCAGGTGAATGTTCTGGCTGTGGCTGCTGGAGTGGCAGAGGGAAGGGGAAAATAGAGGGAGGCAAGCCATGTTTATTCTGATTAGCTATAAGGCAGTGCTGTCTTGAGTCATTTTGCTGCCCCAAGTATGGGAGGACAGGCTCATGGTAACAGGTATGTTTCCCTCTACCCCTGACTTATGTTGATTTGGGGTTATGCAGTGGCAGCTAACGTAGAAAAGCACCTCCTCCTATGCCATGTCTTCTGGGTTCCAAGGGTCTGGAAAGTGGTTCCATAGCCAGTTACAGGGTTACCAACTCTGGGTTGGGAAATACCTGTAGATTTGAGGGGTGAAGCCTGGGGAGGGGAGGGACCTCAGCAGGGTATAATTCCATAGAGTCTGTTGCCCAAAGCAGCCATTCTCTCCAGGTGAACTGATCTTGGAGATATCCAGGTGCTGCCTGGAGGCTGGCAATACTAAGGGGAGAGCCAGACCCGTAGATTTGAGGGGTGGAGCCTGAGGAGGGCATGGTTTGGGGTGCAGATAGACTTCAGCAGGGTATAATTCCATAGAGTCCACTGCCCGAAGCAGCCATTGTAATAGCTGGGAAATTTTCTGTAGGGGAAATGATGTGTTGTGGCTGGGGAACACAGTGATTTCTAGGAGATCTCCATGCCCCACAGGGAGACTGGCAACTCCAGTGACCATTTAAGGGAAGATTGGGATATGTATTTTGGCAACTCCAGTGACCATTTAAGGGAAAATTGGGATATGTATTTTACCTCAGGCCACATTCAATGACTCCCAAAAGCAACAAAAAACTGTTTAGAATGTTAGAGGCAAAGTCCAATCAGGCCACATATGCAAATGATCTCTGTCCGACTGGCTACTAGGGGGAGAGGAACAGCAAACTGTTTAGAATATTGGAGGTGAGACTCAGGCAACACAGCCAGTGGATAGGGACAGCTTCAGAGTGACAGATCAGGGAGCCAAAGGCTGTGGGAGCATGTGGAACGTTCAGAAAAGAGTCACACGAAAACAGGATTATATATAAGGAGAGATAATTCCCCAAAATTATTAATAATCTGTGGCAATTTGGCTAACAGTTCTTCCTGAGAGTGCAATACTGTACTTACAGTTTTTTGTGCACATGTATTCTTGCTGTGCCACTCTGCTGGTGAGCAATTCTTTAAACAGTTAGATCTGTCACATTTCATGAGCCTCAGTCATAAATAAATAGTGTGTTTGAAAAAAAATTACAGCTTAATGTTCATCTAAGTAGCAACATTAATGGCTACTGATTTGTTTAGTTCAGCAGTATTTTTGGGCATGTGTACAAAAAAAAAAAAAAAAGGATGGAGATCTGTTTGGAGACATTTGGTGCCAAACCAAATAGGCCCAGAGATCAGCTCATATCTGATCATTAGAGTCAAACATGTTAATATATTCAATGCAAAATTTGCAGCCTTCATAATTCTTTCAGCATGTGATCCAACACCAAACTGGATCTTGAGGCCTTTAGCAAGTTTGGGTTGGTAAGCATTTTAGACTTGTCAGTAATCTAGCAAATATACTGACAATTTTGCAAAGCCTCAGTACTTCATCATTAGAATTAATCCAGTACTAGAGATGGGCATGAACCAACTGATGAACTAATGTTCATCATTAATTTCATCCTGTTCAAGGTTTGCAAACTAAAGTTTGTGAACTGAAGAACCACAATGAACTACCACGAATTTTGGCACACTTCATGGTGGCTTGTGATGGTTTATGAAGAGCAGAAAGCAGCAGTTTACCCCTGCTTTCTGCTCTTCATGAAAAATTGCTGAGCAGTCGGGAGCTCCCCACTGCTCAGCTGTTTGGTTTAAATGGCACTGCTTCTGCTCCCTGTGGCTTTCTATGGGGAGCAGAAAACAGTGGTTTAAATGGCCCTTGCTTTCTGCTCCCCATGAAAAACTGCAGAGAGCAGAAATGAAGGTAGAAGAAGAAGAATTGATCTTTATACTCTGCTTTTCTCTACCCCAAGGAGTCTCAAAGTGGCTTACAATTGCCTTCCCTTCCTCTCCCCACAACAGGTATCTTGTGACCAATGCTCCCTCTAAGCTGTGAAGTCTTGTGAGCAAAAATTCTACTCTGTGAGCTACTGGCATTAAAGTTACTGGCTACTGGCATTAAAGCTGTGAGTGAGCAGTTTGGTTACTGAATACATTAGTTTGCTCCAGAGCCATCCTCCTGAGCTAAGGCAAAATTGTGTGTGAACTGGAGGCTAAAAAACTGAGCTGGCTCACACTAACTCAGCTTAGAGGGAACATTGCTTGTGAGGTAGTAAGAGTCCACCCACACACCATGGTCCAGGATACACATTGACTTCGCTGGGCCTTTTCATGGATTACTATTCCTCATCACGGTGGACTCCTACTCCAAATGGCTGGAGGTTAACCCAGTCGCCTCTACCTCCTCCAAGGCTGCCATCCATGTGCTGCACCAGATCTTCACGACCTACAGGCAGCTCTCCGAACAGGTCGAGGCTCCCAGGGGGTTCTTTCCAGAAGACCCCATCTACATCAGGAACTTTGGGAAGGGGCCTCTGTGGCTGGTGGGCCGGGTCATGCGTCCTACAGGGTGCATTTCGTATGAAGTCTCCACGGAGGATGGCCAGGTCCTGCAGAAACATGTGGACCAGCTGCGGGGGTGCCTGCTCTCTACATCCCCGGAGACACGGATGCTGGCAGCCCCCGGAGGGGCACCGGCCACCAACCTCCCCAAAGTGCAAGCTGAGGAGCCTGCACCACCTCCAGCTCCAGGGACCAGAGAAATGGCACTGGCCCCCAATTCAGAGCCTGAAGAGGATTCCTTGCTGCCTTGAGACATCTGGGATAGCTCCTGAGACACCCGGGGTAGCTCCTGAGGCGCCAGTTCCAGAACCCTGGCATTCACAGCGGGAGCGCCGGCTACCTGCCTACTTATCGAACTATGTGCCTTAGGCACAATTCGGACTATGGGTGGAGGGGTGTTATGTATTGAGCCCTTGCAAAAGGGCTTAGCTTAGGACACATAACAATGACTTGCTAGGATCCTAGAATGGACCAGTAGGGAGACAGGGATTCTAGAGAAAACCAAATGGGAGACAATGGAGTGTAAATAGCCTATCGTTGGGGGTGGGTGTGTTTTGGGTGTAACCTTTTGCAGGCATAAATACCAGGCTTTGGGGACAGGGATTTCAGTCTTTGGTCTCCTGCTGAATCATTAATAAACTATGAGCTGATCACTTCTATGTGTCTGAACCCAGTATATTGCATTCGTAATGAAAGAGTAATTTAAATCCCATTAATTTTATACGTGTCATTCCCATTTTATTATATCACTTCTTTAACAGGAGACTTTAATGCCTCTTACGTCACTTCAGAATTTAATATTCTTGATGTCTGCACCAAAACTCATCTTTTGGCTACATAAAAAACTTGCAGATAACCGCATCACAATTGATTTAGAACCAGGGTTGTTGGTAATTGATTTTTAAAAATGTGGGCAGAAATCCACAAGTACTAACAGCTGCCTTCTTTCTGTATGTCTGCAAATTCAATTGTAGTGGTATATTTTGCAATCTGAATATGAAGTGCTCTTTTTATTAAAGAAACAACTATCATGAAAAATAAGGTGTATTACCACAAAAAAATCCTTCATATGGTAAAGAAAATTATGGCAGAGAAGACTTTCAAATATTTTTCATCTGTAACATGAGTGATAGCAACTAAGCCCCAATGCCATACAGGTGCAAACTTGACACTAGCATACCAGTATATGAGCTGGGGAAGGAACATTCCAGAGGAAGAGCAGGGCTTGCTTGCATTCCGCACCACTACCTATGGAACAGTATGAGGGGGAGTGGAAAGCTGGTGGAAACATAGTCACTTCCATTGAACTCAATGGGAGTGAAAAAGAAAGCCTGTCCACCTGCATTCTGTCATGTCATGCCCATATACATTCAGCAGAGCATAAAATAGTAATGTTGAAATCCTAAGCAAACTTACTTGTGAGCTAGCCCATTAAGCATAGTGGGAATTCCTCTTGGGTAGACATACACAGGATTGTTTTGTGAGTTTGCAACCAATTACAGCTCTCCTAAGCAGTATGTGAACCTCAACCAGGACACCTGTAGCTTCTTATGCCAGTGTGAGTATTTTCATCTAGGGCCTCGGGCCATCCCAGAACACAGGGAAAATGTCAAGTAAAGCCACCCCCCACTCACTTTTAGACTTAAAGAACAGATGCCAAGAGGTCAGGAGAAGAAGCAGCTTGACCAGACCCAGAACAATTGCCAAAATCAATTAAAATGCAAAACAAAGGGAGGCATTTATTCATTT
Organism: Gekko gecko; assembly: GCA_029375565.1. Taxonomy (NCBI): domain Eukaryota; kingdom Metazoa; phylum Chordata; class Lepidosauria; order Squamata; family Gekkonidae; genus Gekko; species Gekko gecko. Next base: position 77,299,948 of record JAPDNY010000006.1, on the reverse strand, counting down.
GTACTTGCATTTTTTAAAAATAAGTTTCTTTTCTCCCAGATGGGACTCAAAGTGGCTTTTAGAACATCATTCCCCACCCATCCATTTTCTTATAACACTAATCCTGTAAGATAGGCCAGGCTGAGAGTTCGTGATGAGCCCAAGGTCACCCATAGGGTTGCCAGGTGTGATAGTTGTGCCGGCAGAGGGATTTGGGGGGTGGTCTGGGAGTGGGCAGTGATATCTCCAATGCAATCACATCACGCAGAAGTGATGTCATCATGGTGCAATGTCACACTGTGAAGTTCTACTTTTGGGGCAAACTCTATGGTTAAAAATGGGCTCAAACCATAGAGGTTTTTCCAAAAGAAGAGTGTCGCACATGACATTGCCAATGCAATGACATCACTTCTGTGTGACATGATTGCATCAGCGACATCACCCTGTGACATCACTGATCAGGGCAGGACTTCCTGGGGGATCCCCTCCTTGGATCAGGGGTATGGGAACCCTAGTCACCCAGAAAGCTTCCATGGTAAAACTCGGGCTCAAACCCAGTTTGCCTAAGGTCCTAGTCCAACACTCTAATCCAGGGGTGTCGAACTCATTTGTTATGAGGACTGGATCTGATATAAATGAGACCTTGTTGGGCCAGGCCATGTGTGTCATAAAAAGTAATGCCAGGTAGCTGAGATATAAACTTTATAAAGGATATAAACACAATTAAAGATTTTTTAAAAACTTTAAATAAAGCATGGTTAAAACAGCACTCTTGCAATATTTTGTTTATTTAACAGTCAGATAACTGACACCTCTTGCTCTGAATTACTACATCAAAATGTCTGTGCTGTAGCAATCTTGAGTATGCTGTTCAGGTGTTTATCTGTAAGCGGCAAACCTACTTTTGATTTATTGACAAGGATTATAGAAGTCTCATGCTCAGTGTTCTGAGCCTAGGACCCAGGGGAAAACATGAAATGGCTAGAAATTGCAAGCTTTTGTACATAAATTGCTTCATGTGCTGGTCAAGAACATGAGAAGGCATCCTGACACAGACTGACAGCTATGTGTTTTTCTACAAAACTATAGTCTTCCCCAGAGTAATAACTATAACTTCTATGAGGCAGTGCAAGAATAGAGAGACAGAAATGTATGGTGGTCAGTATCACTCTACTATCTGGGAAGCCGAAGTTCAAAATCCCCAGTGGTCATCGTCATCGTCTTCTGCTTCTGCTTCTTCCTGACAGTTCAACATTTGTTGTACATACTTAGTCAATAAAAGTGCGAAGGAAAACATAGAAGGTGTAAATCTTGCTCCAGATGTTCATAAAAGACCAAATGTATTCACAGAGATTACAAGAAGACATACTTGGTATTCCATATTAGTTGATAGCAGCCTTTCTCAACTAAAGTACAGCTATTGCTAAAAATGTTGAGCCTGATAGCGCTGAAGGACAGACTTTCAGATTGTCTCAATCCTATTTATGCAATCTGTACACAAACTATTTTTTGCTTACCAGGCTAATAATTTGATATTTCTGATAGACAGGTTTCGACCTGTTCAATTCTTCTCTCCTGGTTCCCAGATGTTGTAGCTGCTGCTGCTACTACTGATGAGAATGACATTAATGATCAAGTGCCACCAATGTATATGTTCCAGAGTCACATAATAAATATAGGTACCTGTTCTGAGAAGCTTTCAGTCCAAATATGAAGTGAGGCAAACAATAAAGGAGAGGAAGGCAAGTAACTTACTGGACAATAAAGAAACAGACTTAGGCTGTGATCAGATGCACAATTAGACCAGACATAGGCATGAATGCCAAGCGGATTTAAAGCAAGTGATCCAACAGCAACATCTGGGAAGTGTCCTGCAGCCATCAGCAACCCATTCTGCTCTGCCTCAGAAGCAGAGTTAAAAGACACCAGGGGAAATCCAGTAGTAAATGGGTTGCAACAGGCCACAGATGGACTTTCCCCTGTCTGATTGCCCTAGAGCACTCTCAAGCCGATAGGATGGTCTGATCATGCCATCCTGACTCCATGTCATTGTTTTCCCCCTCCTTCTTAGTATGTGCATCATCGCAAACTCCATAGGGAGCCCTTAGTGTGGAAGTGTGATTTGTTGATTCCTTGTTTAAGTGCATGGGAAACAAGTGGCAAAAAACCCCAACAGCCCTGACTCACCCGCAGTTGTGTCTGATCACACACTGACAGGCTGCACCCACAGCTTCAAAGGGAGGTGTGATCTCACAACTGTGCGTCAAATTCTTCTGGAGGAAATAGCCTTGCTTCCCCCCTCCCACTTTATCTGGCATGTGTGACTGCACCCTTAGATCATAATTGTGTTTTCATACATAAATCCCATTGAATGGGACCTGCTCTCCAAGAACTGTGTGCAGGATTGTAATCCTCGGCCAGGATCCAAAGAGCTACTTCCCATAAAAACTAGACCCATGGAATTCCTCTTCCCATTCAAACTGCTGGGGTTAATGGAAATGGTAATTTTTTCAGTATTGCAATAAATTTGGGAAACCACTAAAAACCCAATTCCCATTACGTAGAGTAATCATGTTGGAAAGTTTTGGCACAGTAATTTACAGAAAGGCTGGGCACCAATTAGAGCCTGTGGTGAAATGGCACTTCAGGTATCTGTTTAAAAGTTCATAATTTTGCAAAGTGAATGTTTAATTTGCATTCTGGGAATCTGGGAATGCTCAGGGGTTAAACTAAAACTACCTTATCAGGTGGCAGAAGTTTAAACATTTTTTTGGGGAAATCCCAGTCTGTAAAGCTAGGTGTCAGTCCCAGCAAGATGTCAATTCATGTGTTGATGGAATTAACCACCCTTGACTGAAACACTCAGAAGCTGTAGGTAGGCATTGAAGACTGCCAGAATCCTCTAGATCAGGGATATTAAAAATGTGGCCCGGAGGCCTGATCAGGCCCTCGGAGGGCTGCAATCCAGCCCACAAGGCCCTGGCTGTTTCCTGCTTCCTTTTCCAGTTCTTTTGCTGCTACATCACAGCTTACTTTACCAGCCTCTCAATTGCACAGAAGAGATAGATAGGCAAGCCTCTCCTGTGCAAGGTTTGCAGCTCACAGATACACACCTGAACAGCCTACTCAAGATTGCTACAGTACAGACATTTTGATCCAATAATTCAGAGCAAGAGGTGTCAGTTATCAGACACTGTTAAATAGACAAAATATTGCAAGAGTGCTAGTATTTTAAGCAGGTTTTATTAAAAATTTTAAAAATCTTTAATCGTGTTTGTCTGTTTCCTTTATAAAGTTTGTATGTCTGCTATCTGGCATTATATTTTATGACACACATGCCCCAGCCCAACAAGGTCTCATTTATGTCAGATTTGGCCCTCGTAACAAATGAGTTTGACCCCCCTGCTCTAGATTGAAAGGGAATGGTCTTGTGTGTTATATATGTGGATTATTTTTTTTTGATGATGATCACATAGTTGGATAGGAAGGAGTTCTGGAAATTCTTTAGGAGGAGGCACCCAAGAACAAGATTTTTTTGGGGGGATTTCAGGATGTCATGGGAAGAACTGAGCCACTCCTCCCCCCCGCTCCATGGTCTGGGATGGTGAAGGACCGAGAACCCAGGGGAGCCAGCTGGGTGAGAGTTACAGTCTCCCCATCCCACACCCAGGTCTCGGTCATGCATGCCATCTATCAGAACAGGACCTGGACCTGGCATGCATGGCCAAGACCAGGGTGCAGGGTGGGGAGACTGTAGCTCTCACCCAGCTGGCTCCCCCTGGGTTCTCGGTCCCTCACCAGTCCTGGACTATGGGGCAGGGGGGAGGAGTGGCTCTGTTCATTCGGGAGGATTACACCTTCAGAGTGCTTCCACTGCCGAAGATCACAGGCATAGAGTGTGCTGGGTTTGTGTGGGAAGCCGGGGAGAGTTTGGCTGGTGTACCATCTACCCAACACACTGGTAAATAGCCTGCCATCCCTGCTGGAGGCCATATCAGGTTGGGCACTGGGGCACCCTAGACCGTTAGTACTGGGTGACTTCAATGTCCATGCCAATGATGACATAACCTCCATGCAAGCAATGGATCTGTGTCATCCATGGTGGCACTAGGACTCTCCCAATATGTTATGGCCCCCTCTCACAGAGTGGGGCACACGCTTGATCTGATCTCTGAGATGGGTGTTAGAGTGGGCTGAATTACTGTTCCATGGTCAGACCACCATGCTCTGAAGGCTCGCATGAATGTGCCACTCTGACCCTGTTTGGGCAGCGAGCGTATTTTAGCTCACCCATGGAGCCAAATAGACCCTATGTGGTTTCAAATGGCCCCGCAGGATCCAATGCCCCCTGGCAGCTCATTGGATGAGCTTGTTGAGGACTGGCAAAGCCAACTCTCGGCAGCCATCAATGAGATCGCTCCCTGACGTCCTCTGCGCCCCCACTCTAAACTCACTCCCTGGTACACACAGGAGCTGAGGTTGATGAAGCAGGAGCTTAGACAGCTAGAGAGACAGTGGCGATGTGCTTGGGACAGAGTGTCAAGAGCATCCTATAGGACATTTATGCAGGGCTGGCTCCAGGTATTTCTGCGCCCTAGGTGGGCACAAATCCCAACCTCCCAGTTGGGCCTGGAGACCCAGCCATGCCGCCCCCCCCTCCTTCCCCCACCCCAGGGAGGAGGGAGAGGGCAGGTAAGCTGTGCCCCGGCTGGGTGCTCTGCAGTGGTGGCGGCAGCAGCAGGGAGTCCCCGCTGGCCGCCACCCCCCCAGGGAGGAGGGGGAGGGCGACTTGCACCCTAGCCGGGTGCTTTTTGGTGGCAGCGGCAGCAGCGACAGCAGCAGCAGCAGCGGCAGCGGGGAGATCCTGCTGGCCGCCACCAGCCTCCTCCTCCTCCTCCTGCCCCCCCGAGGGAGGAGGGGGAGGGCGACTTGAGCCCTAGCTGGGCGCTTTTCAGCGGTGGCGGCGGCAGTGGCAGCGGCAAGATCCTGCTGGCCGCCACCAGCCTCCTCCTCCTCCTGCCCCCCCGAGGGAGGAGGGGGAGGGCGACTTGTGCCCTAGCCGGGCGCTTTTTGGCAGTGACAGCGGCAGTGGGTGCCCGGTTAGGGCGGTGGGGGGGTGCTTTTTGGGGGGTGAGCGGGGCACCATTTGGTGCCCTTGAGGCCAGCGCACCCTAGGCGAGCACCTAGTTCACCCAATGGGAGATCCGGCCGTGCATTTATGAGATCCTATGAGATGGCAGTCAAAGCAGCGAGAAGAGAATACTACACGATTGCGTCTGCAAGCTCTCACCCAGCCCAATTATTTAAAACAATTTGGTCTCTTACTACTCTGCCACAGGGCAGATCAAATGATAGGGAACTGGAGATTGGCTGTGAGGCTTTTGCGAGCTATTTTGCAGATAAAGTCTTGTCGCTCTGCCACAATCTCCCCGCCACAGTTGAGACAGTAACAGAACTCGAGGCTCCATGCATGTCTTCTTTTCAAGTTTTGGATTATTTCAGTCCACTCAGCCAGGAGGAGGCTGACAAATTACTCTCAGTTGTTTGCCTGACCACCTGTAGCCTCGACCTGTGCCTATCATGGCTAATTTAAGGTGACTGAGATGGGTTGCAAGGTGTACTAAGGGAGATTATCAACAAGTCCCTCACTGAGGGACCGTTCGCTAGTGCACTAAAACAGGCAGTGGTCTGCCCTCTCTTAAAAAACCCATCTCTGGATCCAGCCAAATTAGCTAACTACCAGCCGGTATCCAATTTGGGCAAACTGATTGAGAGAGCGGTGGTGATTCAGCTGCAGGGTTTGTTGGATGATGCCTCATATTATATCCCTTCCAGTCCGGCTTCCGACCAGGCCATGGGACAGAGACAATCCTGGTCACCCTCACAGATGATCTCCAGAGGCATCTGGATTGAGGTGGTACAGCAGTGTTATTGTTAGACACGTCAGCGGTGTTCGACATGGTCGACCATCAACTAATGATCTGCCACCTCACCGACACCAGGATTCAGGGGTTAGCCTTGCAATGAGGGAATTAGATAAACATATGGAGCAGAAGTCCATCAGTGGCTATTAGCCACAAGGTATAGATAGGAACTCTCAGTCTGGGGCAGGTGCACTCTATTCTGGATGCTGTCGGGGGGGCAGCAGTGGGAGGGCTTCTAGTGTCCTGGCCCCACTGCTGGACCTCTGGGGCAGGTGATGCACTCTATTCTTGGTGCTGGGGGGGGCAGCAGTGGGAGGGCTTCTAGTGTCCTGGCCCTACTGCTGGACCTCCTGATGGCACCTGGTATTTTTGGCCACTGTATGACAAAGTGTTGGACAAGATGGGCCATTGGCCTGATTCAACATTGGCTTCCCTTATGTTCTTATGTTCTAATGGCTCTCCTTGTTCCTTCAGGGTCAGGGACACAGGGTGACCATTGGGGAACAGCTATCCAGAAGGCACCCGCTTATTTGTGGAGTGCCTCAAGGAGCGGTGCTCTCCCCAATGTTATTCAATATCGATATGCACCCCCTTGCCCAGATTGCCCAGAGGCATGGACTCAGTTGTCACCAGTATGTGGATGACACCCAGCTCTATCTGCTGTTGGACGGCTAGTCAGACTGTAGTCCAAGAGATCTGGACCTGGTATTGAAAGCTGTGGCTGTTTGGCTCAGACTGAATAGATTGAAATTTAATCTGATGAAGACAGAGGTCCTGTGTTTGAGTTGGAGTGAGCCAAGGTTAGGGATCCCTCTCCTGACCTTCAATGGGATGCCATTGGTGCCAGCGCTGGAGGTTAGGAGTTTGGGAGTGCTCCTGGATGCCTCTTTAATGATGGAGGCCCAGGTAGCAGCCACTGCAAAGTCTGCCTTTTACCATCTATGGCTGATTAAGCAGTTGGTTCCCTTCCTTGAACAGAATGATCTCACAACAGTGATCCAACAGTGGTCACCTCGAGATTGGATTACTGTAATGCTCTCTACATGGGGCTGCCCTTGTCCCAAATCTGGATGCTGCAGCTGGTGCAGAATGCAGTGGCAAGGCTGTTGTTGTGTCTTCCTGTGTGGGAACACATCCAACCTGCTCTAAAAGCACTGCACTGGCTGCCTATAGCATACTGGATTCAGTTCAAGGTACTGGTTCTTACCTTTAAAGCCCTATATGGTCAGGGACCTACTTACCTAAGGGACTGCCTTTCCCCATATGTTCCCCAGAGAGCACTAAGATCAGGGTCTCAAAATTGGCTGGCCCACCCAGGCCCTAAAGAAGCCAGGCTAGCGGTGATGAGGGCCAGGGCCTTTTCTGTGGTGGCCCCTTACTAATGGAATGAGCTCCTGGATGACATCAGGGCCCACAGGACCTTCTACAGTTCTGCAGGGCCTGTAAAACAGAGCTCTTCCACAAGGCTTTCGATTAGGGTGCCACCTTTCAATAGCGTGGCCCTGGCCCCAACAGCAGTACCAATATCAGCACTGACTCAATAACTAACAGCCTGGCAAGAACCTGGACTATGGTATTGGTTGATCACCTGGATACTGAGATACAGAGAATACTGCCATCTTTTCTTAATATTTAATATATATTTTTCTTATTACCAAAATTTACATGTTGTAGTTTTAATTAATTTTTTTTGTTTTAATCACATTTTGTTGTTTTAATATATATATATTCTGTAAGCCCCCCTGAGCCTGTCATGGCAGGGAGGGCAGGATACAAGTAGAATAAATAAATTTAAAAAAAGAAGTAGAAAAGAGCAAGAGTCCAGTAGCGCCTTAAAGACTAACAAAATACTTGGCAGGACATGAGCTTTCATGAGTCACTGCTCACTTCTTCAAAGGTGCTAAAAATAATGTCCCACAGGCAGAAATCATTATGCCCTCAAAATACTAATCTGTATCCAGTATATTGGCTATCTTTTTAACAGAATATGGCAAGCTGAAACTATCGTATAAGGAAGAGACTTGCTCAAGGGAAACAGAGAATGTTTAATCCTTTCCAGTCATCATGTCTTAATGAAAACGGCCACCCATGCCTGCTTTTGCAACTACTGTGGAAAACATATAGGTATCTACAAGTTTTCTCCAGTTGAGCCAAAAAATAGCATGGAGGCAATTTTCAACAGGGTTTGAACAAGGAGCAAGTTCAAAATTGGGCCAGACTGCCCCTCCTACCTGGTTCTTGGAACCCCAGGGTCTGCATTTTTTTTAAATAACTGTTAGGGAAAAAATTGTGGAGTATTAGCCATGTTAGTCTGAGGGAAAGGAACACCTGTAGGTTCACCTTGAGTGTCACCAATCTAAATTAAAAATATCAGCCATCTGGTTGGTCAGGAGCAGCAATTTAATTCTATGAATTAGAATTTATCCTTAATGGTGCCTTTGCAGCATTTAAACAGTTCATTGTACAGGTGAATACTTTGTTTAAATGGTTTGTGTCCCCACTGGATAATCTCTTATCTGAGCTCTGTTATATCAATAAGTGTAAGAAATTATTGATCTTTTTCTAAAGCCATTAAGTTCAATTAGCTTTACAATACAAATGGAAAAAGATGGCAAATTACCTTCATTGGATGATAAAAACTAAAGGAGAAAAAACATAATTTGTGAAGGATGGGAATAAAGTGGTAAAGGTAAAACAAATAAACACCTATTAACATAATGTCTCTAATCAGCATCATCCAGCATTTAAAACTAGCATCATTATACTTAGTGGACTGTGCAGCAATCAGGAATTGTGATGTTGTTTACCCATTTAATGCTAAGAATATATTAAAGTAGTATAAATAATAAGCAATGGAAACAGGCAGCAAGGAGAGAGAAATACATAAAATGCACCAAAGGTTCAGATGAGATGAACAGTTCTCTCATTTTCTATGTGCATGTTCACATTCTACAGTAGATTTGCTGTCTGATTAAAGTGAATGGAAATCGGTCTTCTCTTACTACTGTTTAGCCTAAAATGATACACACGGTCGAAATCACAGCCCATAACAAAAGAATGCTAATGTTCTTTAATGGTGTAGATGTTTCTTCAATGGGATCTAATCGGCAGGAGATGGAATCCTAATAGCTCTTTTATTCAAGGGCCCATCAGATCTTGGAGAAGGTATCCCCGCTCTGCTAATACCAGGAAAAGGGGAAGAATGAGTGCTGTTGCTGAGCTCCAGATCCCCATTGATAAATTATTGAGCATTGTGGCAAGGTCTGCATGTTGTGACTGCTGCTGTGGCCACTCTAACACCATGCTATCCTCCCTACGAAAGCAGAGAGGAATACAATTCTAGTCAAAGTGGCTTTCTGTAGGGGAGGCTGCAGATGAATGGGAAAAAACTTTGGCTGGGTGACTCCATCAGAGCAAGCTGCCCCCCGCCACAAGCCTTGGAATATGGCTGGTGTAATTTCAGATCCTACCTTACCTAAAGAAGCAGGGAAGGAAGGGGCGAAAGAAGAAGGAGCATAGTACTCACACAATCTTGCCAGCCAGGAACAAGGTCAGTCTGGCAATCAGATGGAAAAATTCCTGTTGGGATCACATGAAAGGTGCTTTTCCAGCTGTACAGACTGTCACTAAAGCCATGAATTTCATACTGACAGTGTTCAAATGAGATGATCCAATGCTGAGCCAATCATCAGTCTGATCAATTGGCAGTGAATGACTAGAAAGCTTGCTGAGCAGCTTTACATTTTTTTCTTTTCAAAACTGCACATGTACAAAGCACTGCTGATCCAAGCAGACTGGCAATCATTAAATACGGGCTACTTAGAGAGACACCAAGTGGTATGTGCTGTCTTTTTTTAACACAGCATTTGTTATCACAGATTTACAGGGCTCTTTTTGGGCGGGGATGCACCGGAATGGTATTTCAGCTGACTCCCAAGCCTGCCCCACCCCCTCGCTCTGCCCTGCTCCTGGAAGAAGAAATGGCAGCTCCGCGGCAACAAGCACATACAGCACGTGCACTCACCGCTGCTCTGTTGCTGCCTCGCTGCCAAGACTTTTCCTCAAGCAAGCTAGGTAACTGTCAGGGGAGGGAGGGAGGTGGGTGGGCAGTGGGTGGGCAGGTCCTGAGTGCCCTGGCCCTAGGCACCCTCCTTATCCCCTGGGGCAGCGCCATTGAGGGCCTTCGCCATAGATGGAGGAGGTCAGGGGGTGGCTTCTGAGCTCGCTCCACCTCTCCCTGCCCTCTCCACTATTCCCCGCCCATGGTAGAAGACGAAGCAGCAGCAAGCACGTAAAGCACATGCACTCACCACTGCTCCATTACTGCTGCTCCTCTGTGCCTCCCCGCTGTGCCTAAATGCCTCCAGGACTCTTCCTTAGGCAAGGTAACTGGCGGGGGAGGCAGGGGTGGTGGGTGGTGGGTAGAACAAGCTTCTTCAACACAGGCACATTTTCTACTTCTAGAGCTCTTTTGTACAGGTAGTAGCCACAGCCGTCGACAGAGGCAGGGGGTGGTTTGGAAGACCCAAGCGCTTCCTCGCAGTATGGCCCCCAGCCCACAAGGGCCTGCTGCAGCTGTCGATGGAGGCGAGAGGTGGGTGGGAAACCCCAGTGCCCTCCCCACAGCTTGGCCTGCGTGGCCATAGATGGAGGTGGGGTGGGTGGGAAGGCCTAGGTGCCTCCTCGCAGCATGGCCCCCAGCCCATGAAGGCCTGCTGCAGCCATCTATGGAGGTGAGGGATGGGTGGGAAACCCCAGCACCCTCCCTGCAGCTTGGCCCACATGGCCATCAATGGAGGTGGGGTGGGTGGGAAGGCCTAGGCGCCTCCTCGCAGCATGGCCCCCAGCCCATGAAGGCCTGCTGCAGCCATCTATGGAGGTGAGGGATGGGTGGGAAACCCCAGCACCCTCCCTGCAGCTTGGCCCACATGGCCATCAATGGAGACGGGGGGGTGGAAAGGACCAGACACCACCTCGCAGCATGGCCCCCAGCCCACGAGGGCCTGCTGCAGCCATCTATGGAGGTGAGGGATGGGTGGGAAACCCCAGCACCCTCCCTGCAGCTCAGCCCACATGGCTGTCAATGGAGATGGGGGGTGGAAAGGACCAGACACCACCTCACAGCATGGCCCCCAGCCCACGAGGGCCTGCTGCAGCCATCTATGGAGGTGAGGGATGGGTGGGAAACCCCAGCACCCTCCCTGCAGCTCGGCCCACATGGCTGTCAATGGAGATGGGGGTGGTGGAAAGGACCAGACACCACCTTGCAGCATGGCCCCCAGCCCACGAGGGCCTGCTGCGGCCATCTATGGAGGTGAGGGGTGGATGGGAAGGTAGGAAACCCTGGCACCCTCCCTGCAGTACAGCCCGCGCAGCGGTTGATGGAGGCAGGGGTGGTGGAAAGGATCAGGTGCCTCCTCAGCATGGGCTCCAGCCCATGAGGGCCAGCTGCAGCTGTCTATGGAGGCGAGGGGTGGGTGGGAAACCCTAGCACCTTCCCCACAGTTCGGCCCATGCGGCCATCAATGGAAGCGGGGTGGGTGGGAAGGACCAGGCGCCTCCTCTCAGCACAGCCCCCAGCCCACGAGGGCCTGCTGCGGCCATCTATGAAGGTGAGGGGTGGGTGGGAAACCCCGGCATCCTCTCCTCAGCGTGACCCACATGGCTGTCGATAGAGGCAGGGCATGGAAAGGACCAGGCACCACCTCGCAGCACGGCCCTCAGCCCATGAGGGCCTGCTGCAGCCATCTATGGAGGCGAGAGGTGGGTGGGAAGGTGGGAAACCCCAGCGTCCTCCCCACAGCTTGGCCTGCATGGACCTCGATGGAGGCAGGATGGGTGGGAAGGACCAGGTGCCTTCTCTCAGTGTGGCTCCCAGACCATGAGGGCCTGCTGCAGCCATCTATGGAGGTGAGAGGTGGGTGGGAAACCCCAGCGCCCTCCCCTCAGTGCGGCCTGTGTGGCCGTCCACAGAGGTGGGGGGGTTGGAAAGGAGCAGGCGCCTCCTCACAGTGTGGCTCCCAGCCCCACAAGGGCCTGCATTGGCCATCAATGGAGGTGAGGGTGTGGGTGAGAAATCCTGGCGCCCTTCCCACAGCACGGCCTGCGCGGCTATTGATGGAGGCGGAGGGGGGCTTGGGGAAAGCCCAGGCGCCTCCTTACAGTGTGGCCCTGATGCTTAGTTCAACAAGGCAGGTTACTTTCTCAACTCTCTTTGGAGAACGGCCAAATGAGTCCCTTGTGGATACTGCAGGATGTGGGGGGGAGCCGACTTTCACCTCCAACAACCAGAACAGAGAAGCAAGTGGGAAAGGAGTGAGCGGCCATGTGCAAAAGTCCAACAGAAACTCCTTCATTCATTCACGAATCCATTCAGGGTCCGGTCACACTGCCATTTTGATCGGGATTCGCTGCTGTTTACTTGCGCATGTCAGTTTAACGTTCACACGTGCCAATCCGCCTCCCGCCATGAAGCGGGCTTACTCGCGCAATGCTTCTGGGTTTTCCTGACCCCTGGAGAAACTAGTGTTTTCCTGGCACTTCTGCTTTGATTGCGCGATTTCGCCTATGTGGACAGCCCCTCTCTCGCAAGGATTGCGATTAGGGCCGTCTGAACGTTCTTGGTTTTTTAAAAAAAGCTTCCGGTTTGAGCGCTTGAGCAAACATGCGCTTAATAAATCCATTTAAAGTTTAATAATGGATTTATTAAGCACATGTTTAGTCAAGCGCTCAAACCAGAAGCTTTAAAAAAAAAAAAAAGGACAAAGACGGCCCTGGAGGCGGGAACAAGAGGTGGGGGCTACGGCAGCCTGGATGGGGCCGGCAAGGAGGATGGCGGAGACGGCGGAGCCTATTTTCATGGGTCAATGGTGACAGCGGCGGCGGCGGCACCCCCCCCCCAAGTGTCGGCAGGAGCAGCAGCCGCCCAAGCCTCCCCATGGCCGGCAGGATTGCCTGGAAGGACGGCACAGCAGTAGGCAAGCGGGTGCTGGGAAAGAGGGGCTGGCTGCATGTAGCCAGCCCAATGCGAATAAAAATGTTCCCAATTTAAATAAACCGGGAACAAAGCGCATGTCAGTTGCAGTGTGACCAGAGCCTTAGTCATTCACTAATTCAGTCAGTCATTCATTAGCTTCCCACTGGAATGTTGGGTCTCACCCATTGGCTGTTGCAAAAGGCTGGTTTGGCCCCACCCCCACAGGGACTCATTCATGGTCATTCTCCTTGTATTATTTCTTTCTCGCCAGTGTGTTGTGAGTAGCAGCTGCATGACAGCAAAAGGGAGTTTTCGTGTTTGGGGGAACTTGTGCACAATTAATTTTTAATTTTAAAATAGCAAGCAACTAAAAGAAACTTTTAAAAAGTGTGTGCATGTGTGTGTGTTTTTCTGTGTGTGTATGAGGGAGAGAGAGAGAGAGAGAGAGAGAGAGAGAGAGAGAGAGAGAGAGAGAGAGAGATATGCAACTCCCATTGGGCTTTGTAAAAGCACACATACTTTAAATGCTGATGATCCAAAAAGATGGGCAAACATTAATGTGGCCTATATCTATGGATTTAGATGAACTTTGAAGAGTAAGATTTTTTTAAAAAAAATCCCAGCATTTATTTATTTACTGGTTTATGAGTGGGATGCCTGCTTTGCTCACTCTGACTGGCACACTACAACATGTCTTTGGTTAGAGGAGAAATACATTTCTTCCATCAAGCTTTGCACAAACATACATGGGTGAAATGCTGCTGATTACACTGTATTGTTCTGTCTGACTTTGAATATTGTCATGAAGTAATCCACTGAACAAACTTGATGAGCTCATGAACAGCCCACAAACCAATCAGCTCCTTGCTTGTGGCTGCTGAATAGAAATTGAGCCAAACTGGAAGGCATTGTAACAGCCCTAGTTATATTTAGGGCCACCTTGCCCATAGAAATGAATAGGAAAGGCATTTGGGGAAAGACAACTTTGGATCTTACACACTTAGAATAGATTGAGCTCAATGGCCACAGTGAAGGAAACATTATGCATACTTAGGAAGCATGCACACTTTCTCACAGTTGTGAGACAATGTTGCTGTTATTATAAGAACCAGGCTTCCAGTTTGGATAGTGACTACAAGGAGCTCATTGTGAACCTTGGGGATGTTTAATATGTTTTATGTGTTACATTTTTAAAAATTGGAAATTTTTCACAGTGCCCCTACATAGAAAACCTTGTGTGTGAAACTCAGACTGAGAGAAGTCTGATATCATATGCCCACAGAGAAATCAGAAATTCAAGGTGGGTCCTGTTAGAATTCCAGCAGAAATGTCTGTGAGATTTCTAACCAGTGGAATTTCAAATATATCAAGTCCAAAGGAAAACACAGTTGACATGGGGGGGAGGGGGCTTTGCCTCTAAAGGACAAATGAGTAACTCAGAATTTCTTGAAGTCTCCATATCACATCACCGCTACTGGATTAGGCTACATTTAGGGGAGAGGGCACGGTTTGGTGGCAGGGTACATGATTGGTATCCTGCAAGTTCCAGGTTCAGTCACTGGCAGGTTCTCTATCAGAGAAGCACAGATAGTAGGTGTTGGAAAAGATGTTTCTTTCCCTGAGACCCTGGGGAGCTGGTGCTGCCAGGTCAAGTAGATAGCACTGAACCAGATAGCCCTATGGCTTTGTTCAACATAATGCAGACTTATGTAGTCAGTGAGCTGTGCATAAATGTGATGTGAAGTGATTCAGAATTCTTCACAGGGTGGAGACATGTATGCTAGTATAAACCCCTAGGGTCATAAACACTGCAGATATATCATCTTTTTTCCAATAATGACCACAAGTGAAATTACCTGTCTGATCTTTTATGTGCTTTGCAGCTTCCTAAGCTGAAGTGTGTCCCAGTGTTTTTGGTTTGCACAAGTGCCTTCTCATTCTCTCCCCCCTCCCCATTAAGCATCATGTTGAGGACTCTGATGCACCCTTAGTCTTCTGGGTTGTCCGTTGCTTGTGAATGTCACTGCTGGGAGACCACAGGATCTCTGAGTATTTATGAGGGAAATACTTTTCAATGCTTGCTGCTTAGTTCATGTAATTAGGCTTTGAAGGACTGTTTTGGAAACTATCTGCTTAAAGGCTTTGATGTGGTAGAGAGGGTGCCCTATGTTTCTTATACTTGCTTCTAAAGGTTTTGAGCTACAGTTTGGGGGCATGCCTGTGAGATTCTTTGCTGATCCTTGTTTGATTTTCATATGCCTGCATCCTCTCTCTGTATGCCTTTCTCATGCCTTAGGACTGCCACAGTTGGAATTCACCTGCTGCCAAGACTACCAGAGTGTTTGACAATGGTCATCATCTGGAGAAGAAGAGGTGAGGTGCTCAGAGTAAGATGGATTTCTTTTTCAGCTTTAAGACCTTTTTGGCCATGTATTGGCAGACATTGCTGGACTAGATGGACCCTTGCTGATCTGATCCAGCAGAGCTCTTCTCAAGTTCTTATGTTCCTTAAAAGAAAGTTTAAGGGACTTGACAACAAGTGTTTAGCGAAGCAGATAATGCATACTGTAATGTACAGTTTCAAACTGGGTGGGACATAGAGAAGTGATACCTATTCTCGGACTTCACAGAATATTGATGATACAAGACGAGGAAGATCACTGACTCCTATCAAGGCCCTGCAGCTAAACATAGGGAGACTGATGAAGAGGCCTGTTCCTCAGCATCAGGGGATTCAACTGATCCAGCTGGAGTTTCAACTCCTGGAAATACAGGTTTGAGTTCAGTGACTGAAAGAAGTGACTCTGGGGCTTCTGCTGCAGCCTCAGAAGTCATTGAAAGCTTATGGCCCAGCTGCTGGACTGTGGAACAGAAAATTGTGAGAAAAAAATGACTCATTATTTTTCCACGATGCCAAGCTGGGTTGCTCAGTGTGCAAAAAGATTGGAGGTTTAGGCACAGAGGAAACTGCAGCTATATGCCTTGCCAGAGAATGGGTAAATTGTGCAAGAACATCAAATGGTGATAACAGGAAACAGCAATTAACATCTCTGCGAAAAAAGATTTTTGAACATAAAGTGGTGGTCATAAAGCTGCACTTAAAATTCTTGAAGAAGGGTGGGGGGGAAAGGCTTGAAACAGTATGTCTTCAGTCTCTAGAAAGAGAGAAAGAAATTACTGCTAAAATATTCCATACTGCATATAAGTTGGCAAAAAGGAACCAGTCTTTTAATGATTTTGAATCTGAAATTGATTTACAAGAATTAAATGGTGTTGTCATGGGAAGAATTCTGCATTCCTCTACTGCATGTGCAAATATTTTAAATCACATTAGCAGTGAAATGAGATGTAATCAGAAAGATTATTGACTCAAAGAGTAAAATCTCACTGATAATTGATGAATCCACTACTGTGAGTCAGAAATCTGTGTTGATAGTGTACATTCGCACCTACATTGAGGAAATAGGCATGCCAGCCCCTGCAAATCTCTTCATTGCCTTGGTAGAGCTAGAAGACGTGACAGCAGATGGAATATTCAGCACTTTGAGGTCTCAGCTTGAGCCATTAGGGTTCAATGAAGATTTCCTTAAGGAAAATTTAGTTTCATTGACATGTGATGGTACTGCAGTGATGCTGGGATCCCATGGAGGTGTTTCGAGACTTTTGAAGGATAGATTCCCTGCTATTGTTTTATGGCATTGTGCCAGCCATTGGTTGGAGTTACCAGTACATGATATTGTGAAAGAGGTTTCTGGCATCAATAGATTCAGGAATTTTTTGGACAAATTGTATGTCATGTATCATGCATCTCCGAAAAATGCAAGGGATCTCAACTCATGTGCGGCTGCACTGGAGATGGAGATTTTAAAAATAGGAAGGATTCTTTCCACCAGATGGGTTGCATCCAGCTACAGGACTGTTTTGGATGTCTGGCAGGATTATGAAGCCTTAGTGCTTCATTTTGAAAAACGCAGATCACAAGGACGGAGAGGTGGAAAGGAAAAAAGCACATATGAAGGCCTTCACAGAAAGATTACATTGGTTGAATTTATTTTGGATCTTGGATTATTCTGTGATGCTTTAAAAGTCAGAACTGAGTTTAGATTTGCAGGAGAGATATATTGATATGTACAAGGCCCACTGCAAGATTGAGTGTCTTCTTGATGTTTGCAGGATGAGAAGCACTGTTCCAGGTACTTATTACAAGACAGCACTTGAAGCGGCAGAAAGTATGCAATTTAAGGGTGTCACATTGCACAGAAAAAATAGAGCTAATGACCCACCAATCTCCCCAGTTGCCTTCTACGATCGACTTAAAATCTCTCTTCAGAAAAGACTGCTCTCAGACAATGTTAAGCTGTCAAAGTGTGCAAGAGATTTTAAAAATAGGAAGGATTCTTTCCACCAGATGGGTTGCAACTCTGGGCACATTGCATTATGCAGGCTAACGTACCAGTCAGCCGCACCATCTCTCAGCTTAGTGGCAATGAAGGCCACCCTTTGTTTGTCATCCAGGAACAGGTGGCCCCAGTACTGCACAAAGTTCTCCATCTGGACTATGAAATAGGCCAGTCACTCTGGAGTACCATCGAATGTTGCCTCTAAAAGCTCCCGGGGTTGATGACCCTGTTGCAGAGCTGCAGGTCCTGGGGCCGGCGGTCCTGGTCCCCCAGGTTGCGGGAGGGGAGCTGGCGGCCCAGCAGGAGGGGGAGTGGCATGGCTGGCTGCTGCTGTGGCAGCCGCTGGCAGAGCTCCCCTTCCACCACTTGGGCCACGAGCTGTGGGAGGTTCTTTTTTTTTTTTTAGTAAATACAGTTTATTATTGGATATATCACATGTTCATACATTTTCAACCAACCTACATATCCATTTTTCTAATTTCCCTTCTCCCCCCCCCAAACAAGGCTTCCCGCACTGCTCCAACCCCATTAATATCTCTCTTGTTCTGTTACAGTTACTTCTAAACTTATTTTCTCTTACAAACGGTAACAATTCAAAAATCTAATTCTATTTCATTTTCCTCTTAGTAACTATCAAAGCAAATCAAACCACGTTTAATGTCCCAATTTTTCAACAAGTATTTTTGAAAGTCTTTCCAGTCTTCAAAGAAGGTTTCATCTTCTTCGTTGTTTAACTTTCTTGTTAATTTGTCCATTTCTGCCAAAAACAACGTCTTTTTAATCCATTCCCATGTTTCAGGTACTTTATCTTGTTTCCAACATTGAGCAAAAGTCAGTCTTGCTGCTGTAGTCAAGTACCATAGTAGTGTTCTCTTGGCTACATTTATTTCTTCCATTTTAAGACCTAGCAATAACATCTGTGGGTCTTTCTTAAAAGTACAATTCAAAATTTTTTGTATCTCATTGTGGATCTCTGTCCAATACTTTACTGCTTTATCACATGTCCACCACATATGGTAAAAAGACCCTTCATGTTTCTTACATTTCCAACATTTGTTAGACATACTTTCATTTATAATAGCAATTTTTTTAGGCGTCATATACCATCTGTACATCATTTTATAACAATTCTCTTTAACATTTACACAAGTTGAAATTTTCATTGACTTTTTCCACAAGTATTCCCAAGATGTCATTAATATCTCATTATTAACATTTACAGCCCATTTTATCATTTGCTCTTTTACAACTTCATCCTCAGTATACCATTTCAATAGCACCTTGTACAGTTTAGAAATCATTTTTTTATCTTTCTCAAGCCATACCGTTTCAATTTCAATATTCTTTTCTCTAAAACCATGTTCTCTTTTATTGGTCTTAAATAAATCATAAATCTGTCTATACTTCAACCAATCATATTCAAATTCAACATCAAATCTATCTTTTAACACAAAATTTTTCCCTTCAGATTTTAAAAGATTTTTATAAGGTAGCCAGTCTAGCCCTTGATTTCTTGAATATGGATTGATCACTTCAGCTGGTACAATCCAAAGTGGTCTTTCTTCTGAGAAGAATTTTCTATATCTCATCCATGTCTCGAACAGTGATTGTCTTACAAAGTGGTGTTTAAAAAATTTATCCATTTTTACTTTTCCATACCATAAATATGCATGCCATCCGAATTTGTTATCATGCCCTTCCAGGGCCAATAGCTTCTTATTCTCCAGATTAATCCACTGTTCCAACCATGTTAAACAGACGGCATCATAGTACAGTCTTAAATTTGGTAGTTGTAAGCCTCCTCTCTCTCTTGCGTCACATAAAATTTTCATTTTAATCCTTGGCTTTCTTCCTGCCCATACGAATTTGGATAATTCTTTCTGCCACGAATCCAGTACTTTCCTTTGTTTTAGTATTGGAATAGTCTGAAATAGAAACATCAAACGCGGTAAAATATTCATTTTTACAGTCGCGATTCTTCCCATCAATGATAAATTCAAAGTGTCCCATTTCTTCATATCTTGCTGAATCTTGTGCCACACCTTTTCATAATTGTTTTTAAACAAGTCAATATTTTTCATGGTTAATTCAATTCCAAGATATTTAGTCTTTGTAACTACTTCACATTGAATTTTCTCTTGAAGTTCTGTTTGTCTTTGTTTCGTCATATTTTTGCACATCACTTTGGTTTTACTTTTATTAACATAAAATCCCGCAACTGAACCAAATTCTTCAATTTTTTCCATCAGTTGTGGTATTTTCTCGATTGGGTCTTGAATCATAAACATTACATCATCTGCAAATGCCCTGTATTTATAGGCAAAACCTTTCACTGTAAGTCCTTCAATACTGTTATCTTTTCTTATCGCTGTCAATAATATTTCCAATATCCAAATAAACAACAACGGGGATAACGGGCAGCCTTGACGTGTTCCCTTTTGGACTTGGAAGAAGTCCGTCTTTTCTTTATTTATATTCAAAGCCGCTTTTTGTTCTGAATATATTGCCACAATCATGTTTAAAAAGGACTGTCCAATATCCATTTTTTCAATAACTTGCAGCATAAACTCCCAATTTAAATTGTCAAAAGCTTTTTCCGCATCTAGGAAGAGGAATCCAACTTCTTTTTCAGGATGCTTGTCATAATATTCAATTGCATCTATCACCACTCTTAAATTGTCTCTGATTTGTCTGTTTGGTAAAAATCCAGCTTGTTCTTCCGCTATTGTATCTTTCAGATATTTTTTCAGTCTCTCTGAAATTATTTTTGCAAATAATTTGTAATCGTTATTTAATAGCGATATTGGCCTATAATTCTTTACTTGAGTCAAATCCAAACCTTCTTTAGGTATCAATGAAATGTTTGCTTCTTTCCATGAATCTGGGATCCGTTTGGTCTTTCTTATCTCATTCGACAGAAGTACTAAAATAGGGGTTAGCTCCTCTTTAAATTTCTTATAAAACTTTGCTGTAAAGCCATCTGGTCCTGGAGCTTTGCCCAACTTTGCATCTTCTATCGCCATTGTCACTTCTTCTTTCGTTACTAAACCATTTAATAATTCCTTAATTTGTTTTCCCAGCTCTGGAACTTCAATCGTCTCCAAATATTTCTTGATTCTCTGTTGATCAATTCCTTTCTTTTTGAATAATTTGGCGTAATATTTAAAAAAAGCTCTTTTTATACCATTCAAGCTCATAACATCCTTTCCATCTTCAGTAATCTCAGATATAAAATTCCTTTCTTTTCTATTTTTCAATTGCCATGCTAAAAACTTTCCTGGTTTGTTTGCACCCTCAAATGCTTTTTGCTGTAATTTCTTCAAATTCCAATATAATTCTCTATTTAATAGAACATTCAGCTGATCTTGCAGAAAGTGGATCTCTTTAATAATCTTCTTCTTCCCTGGTCTTTTCTTTAATTCCTTTTCTTTTTGTCGAATTTTTTCATGAAGGTCTTTCTGTTGTTGGATCTTTTGCTTTTTGTCCTTGGAGTTCAGAGAGATAAGCATACCTCTCATTACTGCTTTGTATGCATCCCATACAACTTGTATATCCGTACCTTTATTCAAATTCAGTTCAAAAAAACTTTTCGTTTCCTTTTTTAAGATTTCATTAATTTGTTTTTGATCCAATAAATCTTCATTAATTCTCCAATATAACTGTTTAGGTTTTGCTTTAGATATCCAAAGTAGGGGATTATGATCAGAGTTAGTTTTCGGTAAAATTTGTATTTTATAAGTTTTTTGCGCCATCTCCTCTGACATCCAAATCATGTCAATTCGAGAAAAGGAATTATGTCTATTCGAATAAAACGTGTAGTCCTTAGTCTTAGGATTCCACTTCCTCCAAACGTCTTCCAGTTTCTCTTGCTTCATCAATTGAAAGAAATTTTTTGGTAACTTTCCGACTGTCTCTCCACTTGCTTTGGACTTTCTATCCAATGTGTTGTTCACTGTACCATTAAAGTCTCCAGCAAGAACAATTTGGTCATAATTTAAACACTCCAACTCTTTGGTCAAATCATTAAAGAAAGTCTCTTTTGCACCATTGGGTGCATATATATTTACAAGCAATGCCTTTTTTCTATTCATCCATATTTCCACGCCAACATACCTTCCTTCTTTATCCGAGAAAATTTGTTTAGGATCCAATTCTTTTGAAATATAAATCACTGTTCCTTTTTTCTTATTAGTTGCTGAGGAATGAAATTCTTCTCCCAATTTTTTATTAGTCAAATATTTGTTGTCTTGTTTTCTAATATGTGTTTCTTGTAAACAAATTATGTTACATTTTTGTTTCTCCAGCCAATGATTCACTAATCTTCTTTTGCTTGGTGAATTTAGTCCATTTACGTTCCAAGATAAAAATTTGTAATCCATAGTGGTGTTGAGTTAAATATCTTTAAAATCATCCAGATTGCTCTCTTTAAATCTGTATAAATCTCCTTCAGATTTAAGAGTAGATCTCACCGAGTTGTACATAAATGTAAGTCCATATGGAATCTCCCATCTGAACCTAATGTTCATTTCTTTTAATCTGTCTGTCAATTTCTTGAATTTCTTTCTATCTTGTAGAATCGGTCTCGGAATTTCTCTCAGAATTATTATTTTCTTTCCATTAATTTCCAACGGTTGTGTAAATTGTTTCTTGAAAACGTCTTCCTTCATCTTTGTTGTCACGAATTGAACAATCACATCTCTGGGTAATTGCTTTCTTTTGGCATAAGCTGAATTTACTCTATAAATCAAGTCAAAGTCTGCATCCAAATCTCCCTCATCTTCCCCTACATAAGTTGTCAATGTCTTAATTACTAGAGCCCGTAGATCCTGATCTTCCTCCTCTTCTATCCCTCTCAATCTCAGATGGTTCTGAGTAGCTCTATATTCCATCATGGTCTCCAGTCTTGTATTTTCTAACAGGGTTTTTTTAACCTTTTGTTCCATATCTTCAGATTTTGTCACCAGACTTTTGACTTCCTTTTTGAGTTCTTCTGTATCTTTTTTATCCCTGACACTTCTGTAAGTACCAGTTCTTTCAGTTCTTCCATATTTTTTTTCTGTACTTGGACCTGCACTTGTTCTATTTGCTCCAATTGAATTTGCAGCTGTTGTTGCAGTTGCTGTTGCAACTGTGATTCTATTTGTTTTCCAAGATTCTGCACCACTTCGGTCATCCGTTTTTCCATCGCTTCCATAGCTGCTTGCCACTCTTTTTTTTCCTTTGCAGTCATTCTTGGGCTAGGTGATGAAGCAGCTCTGGGTCTTGACCTCAAATCCGTCTTGGAGACAACTTCAATGCTAGTCAGTCTTTATATTAGCAGTCTTCAAGCCAAATCGCCACCTTTAAAACTTGTTTAAACGCTTTTTCGGCTTGAAAATAACTTTAAAATTTAGTCCTCCCCAAAATGTCGGGCACAATTTCTCTATGATTTTCTGGCTAGAGTAGGCTCCTTCCAAACTTCCTGTTCATCTGTCCGTCTCTGTAATCCAACTTCCGGTAAGGGTGGTGTCACACAATAAAATGTCCATCCGTTTCGAGCACAACAGCCTCTAAAACCTCCACTCTAGCCCACTTCCTGTATCATAGAGTCACAGTTAGTTTCGTTTCTGCTACGTAAAGTTTAGACTTGACTGACCACAGGAATGCAAAACAAAGTCACTTTGCAGCCTTTTTCTCTAAAGGAAAGCTTTCGTTTTACTTTTAATTCAAGCGGAATAGTTCCTTAAAGGTTTCAACGCTTATCCGTACGTTTCAATTTCACAATCTTCTTTAAACCGGTAAGCGCTTATTCGTTTGTTACCTTGCTTGTAATCTCGGGGTTTCGCGGTGCTTCTTCTGTAAACGATGTTAATCTTGATGATAAAGAGATCAGTAGATGGCGAATTTATGCTGAATTCTCAGCCCGGCTGGCATCTGTAGAGTTGATTTGCAACTGCCCTCTTCACGGAAGGAGATCAAAGTGTAAACAAGCTTCCTCCGAAGCTTATCCACACCGATCTCAACTCCCCCTCAGGCTTCGCTGCTTGCTTGCCACTCCCCCGCCTGGAGAGTGCTGCGCTGGGCCAGATAAAGCCCAGACTGTCATCAGATGCCGCAGTACACTCTGCACAACTCGCAAAGTGTGTCAATTCGCCATTTTACTCCGACCGGAAGCCCAGCTGTGGGAGGTTCTTCAATGATTCCTCCATGGTACAAAATGCCCTCACTTGGAGTGCTTCCATGCAGGTGAAGCTCTCCTCCCAGGTTCTGTCTTCCACGGCCTGTCTCTGAGGAGTCAGTTGTGAGAGCCAGTATTTGTACCCCTTGGTTGGCCCCTGGCCAGGAGTCATAGTTCAGGTCTCTTGGGTTTCTGCCCTGAATTGGCCCCATCGCTGGGGCTGAATATAGGTTCCTCTGAACTTCGGGATTGCCCCCCTCTCAGCTCCATCGCCTGTGGACATCAGCGGAGCGGTGATGACCAATATGGTCATCAGGGTGGTGGTGGTAGTAGGTACCATGTCATCCATAGTAGCAGGTACCAGAAGATCCTCTTCGCTGCCCATCGTGGTGGAGAGGCAGGTAGAGGGACTATGGGGATTACTGACACTTTGTCAGAAATTCCAATCAACACACTCAACAACAGTCCTGTAGATAGGTCAGTTTATTGAAGAATTAATAGGCATTGTAAGACTCTTTTGTCAGTAATGGCGATTGCAAACAGAACACTAGAAGAAATACCCCCTTCAAGCCAGACCCCCTGATACCTAGGGGCCAATAAAGAGGTCTCAAAATGCACGGGCTCCCTAATGGCTACATATTCCCAAGCAAGCTGCGTGGGAAAGTGAAAGCAGGTTAATGCAGACAGAGCAGCATCTCAAGGCCAGGGCCAATAAGTGAGCAAGGCAGAGACAGCAGCGGAGAAAGAAAACCAAAACGGCAGCATCCCTCCACAATCAACATTCCATTCCATGGCAGCTAGCTGACAGCTTCACTGAAGTCCCCCAGTCACACTGTTTCCCCATCAGGCACAAGAAACTACTCATGGCGATAGTGTCTTGCCCCAGGAAACATCTTTATTAACTGGTTTAAAACAAAGGAGACTTTTTTAAATGGAAGGAATGGTTAATGGTTGGTACATAGAGGATGACCTCATATGGAAATGTGAACAAAAAAATTGGATGGCTGAAATATGATAAATCCTTGGTGTGGACTGGGGCATGAGAATGGAGCACAGAAAAACTGCCCCCCCCATTCTTTGGCTGGCTCTGAATAGGTGCAGGATTCCTTTTACTTTACAGAGGATTCAAGCAAAGTCATTTTTGTCAGATGGTGGGTGAACAGGATAAGGCTATAGAAAAGCTGTCTCTGTTTACCTTCTGCTTTCTCCCACAGTGTACAAGTAAAGCATTTGTCTCTTCCTGCAGTCAGGCTGATGCCTGATAATTAGAATGAAAGTCAAAACCAGAAATGTAATGTGGGGTGGGGGGAATGCTGCACACAAAAATGCCAATCAGAGATGGTACTATGTGTCACAAACATGGGATAATTCTGGTTGGGTGGCATGCCTGTCATTCATGTATTAGCAGACTCTCCCATTTTTACCATTCCCCTATCCCTTGCCACCACAGGAATATGGAAATTTAAAAAACAGCGCAAAGAAATCGATACTGAAAATAGAGCACAGATGCAGCCATTGTAGCATCATTAAAATCCACATTTACACATGGTCTATTCTGTTCCTTGCCAGAAATTGTAGATATTTCATCCCATTATTCTTCTGAGGTTAACAAATAGGGTGCTTTCAAGCCCTGACCTGGATAGCCCAGGCTATTCCAGTCTCATCAGATCTTGGAAACTAAGCAGGGTTGGCCTTGGCTAGTACTTGGACAGGAGACCTGCAAGGAATGCCAGGGCTGTGATGCAGAGGCAGGCAATGGCAAACCACCTCTGAAATGTCTCTTGCCTTAAAAAAATAATTCCAGCTTGCCACTTCGTGATGCATAATGCTAAAAGAGCTAGAACTTGGGGTCTCCTGGCTGTACTACACACAATGCATCAGCATCATCTGCATTCCGATTAGATTTTGTTTAATTCCTGGTGGCAACATGAATGATGAGGTACCTCTCAAGCAAGTGTATCTTGATATACAAGAGTTTTTGGGTCAAACTAGACTGTACCCTCTAAGGCATGTTTAGTCTGGCTGCTCTGATATACTATTACACTCACTGAGGATGCGGTCACACTGCCGTTTTGATCGGGATTCGCTGCTGTTTACTTGCGCATGTCAGTTTCACGTTCCCACGTGCCAATCCGCCTCCCGCCACAAAGCGGGCTTACTCGCGCAATGCTTCCGGGTTTTCCTGACCCCTGGAGAAACTAGTGTTTTCCTGGCACTTCCGCTTTGATTGCGCGATTTCGCCTATGTGGACAGCCCCTCTCTCGCAAGGATTACGATTAGGGCCGTCTGAACGTTCTTGCTTTTTTTTAAAAAAAAAAAGCTTCCAGTTTGAGCGCTTGAGTAAACATGCACTTAATAAATCCATTTAAAGTTTAATAGATTTATTAAGTGCATGTTTAGTCAAGCGCTCAAACCAGAAGCTTTAAAAAAAACAAAAACGCACAAAGACGGCCCTGGAGGCGGGAACGAGAGGTGGGGGCTATGGCAGCCTGGATGGGGCTGGCAAGGAGGATGGTGGAAACAGAGGAGCCTATTTTTGTGGGTCAATGGCGGCAGCGGCGGCGGCAGCACCCCCCCCCAAAGTGTCAGCAGGAGCAGCAGCTGCCCAAGCCTCCCCGTGGCCAGCAGGATCGCCTGGAAGGACAGCGCAGCAGTAGGCAAGCGGATGCTGGGAAAGAGAGGCTGGCTGCATGTAGACAGCCCAATGCGAATAAAAATGTTCCCGATTTAAATAAACCGGGAACAAAGCGCATGTCAGTTGCAATGTGACCAGAGCCTGAGACTTCTGAGCAAGCATCCAGATGACCAGATTGTAAAATTTGTAATTAAGCAATGAATATAATCAACTTACTATTACTCATCTCTACCTGCCATTCACTAATGCTAATGCATGCCTTTACTGGCTGTTAAAAACAGCAAGGAAGGAGTGAAGAGTTCCTGAAAGTGTGGCAAAACCCATCTTAGAGAAGCAGGTTTTATTCTTCAGCAATGCAAGTCACTATTTCTAGTGCTCCAGCTAAAGCCTTTCCTTGGGGTCAGATGCCCAGTTTCTTCTGTCCAAGGCACATGCATGCACACCTACACTTGGTTTATGATGAAATGGTAAACCTATATCCAGAGCACTCCCCTTCTAACTGCAGGTGGGACTCAGCTAATTGAATGCTGTTTTACACACAGACACACACACACAGACACACGTGGGGGAGGGGGGAGGAAATATTTCTATATGGAAAAGCATTCAGACCATGAGCTGGGCTGTCTAACTCACAAATTAAAGTTTTAACTCCGTATCAGAAAGTTGAGTAGGGCTTAATTATCATTTTCATTAATTATCAGGAGTATTGTTATTGAACAATAATTAATATCAGAAGATTAGTCCCAGTTTGGTGAAACCAGTAATCATGCACTTTCTGAAAGAAATGAAAATGATCATTTTTGAAGTGCCTCTCCTCCTCTAGAGGCAATGGGAGAAGGGAGGGACAGAGAGGAAGCCTGCCCTGGACCCCTGCTGTTTTGTGGTGCACCAGCCCCTTACATGTTATAAAGGGTCATTATTTCAGATGGGCCACAGGCCTGGCCACTGGATTCAGGGTAGCCCAGCCCCCTTTAACAACCATCCTTCACTTACACAGAACTATTGGGACTGGGGCTCAAACACTGTTCCAATCACTTGTTGCCACCATTTATTCATATCCATATATATGTGTGTATATATAAATATACCGAGGCATTACAGTGTGTGTTTATGTGTGTGGTTCTCTCCCTCAGAAATGCAACCCACAGGGTTAATCAAACAAGAAACCTTTATTTATGATATAAGCAAAACACTGAGGGAACTAAAGTATCAGAAACAACATTTCACTTGCATTGAAGTGTTGAACTGTAGTCCTATACATACAATTGGGATCCTTTAATTACAAATTTACTATTTACAGCCTGTTCCAAGCAGCTCTTCTACACAGTTCCCCTCAGTCATAAAAACCATTTTAATGCAGCTCTTAAGTATTATTGTTTATTCTATTTATTAATCACCCTATCCCAGCTTATGCCAGGTTCTGGGTGATGTACAGGAAAGGCATAATGCCATAAAACAGAATACACATTTTAAAATCCAAATACAGTTAGTAAGAAATAAAACCAGAATAAAATCCCAGATGGCAATTTATGGTTTTCTGTTCCCATTCTGGACTACCTGGCTATTTAGTGGGAGGGCAAAGGAACTTAAAATATATATAGGGAGGAGAGGGGAAGGGGAAGGGTGCCAGTCAGTGTAACCAACTGTTGCTGTCTTCAACTGAAAGCCTGGTGGAACATCTCTGCCTTACAGGCCCTGCAGAATTGCACAAAGTCCCACAGGGCTCTGGTGTCATTCAGCAGAGAATTCCACCAGGTTGGGGACAGGTCTGAAGAGGCCCTGGCCCTGGTCGAGGACGGCCGGACATTCTTAGGGCCAGGGATCACCAGCAAGTTGTTATCAGTGGAGCGCAAGGCTCTTCTGGGGACATAGCGGAGAAGGCGGTCTTGCAGGTATGTTAGTCCCAGACCACTCAAGGCCTTAGAGGTAAATACCAAAACCCTGAACCTGACCCAGTAATCTACTGGAAGCCAGTATAGCTGGCGCAGCACAGGTTGAATATATGCCATCCATGACATTCCCAACAGGACTCACGCTGCCACATTCTGAACCAGTTGAAGTTTTCGGATCAGTCTCAAGGGTAGGCCAGTGTAGAGCAAGTTACAGTAGTCTAGCCTGGAGGTAATCATTGTATGGATTACTGTGGCTAGGTCAGGCCTTGACAGGAAAGGAGCCAGCTGCCAGGCTTGATGAAGGTGGAAAAATGCCAGCCTAGCAATATGTATGACTTGGGCCTCCATCGATAAGGAGGTGTCCAAAGTCATGCCAAACTCTTAACAGATGGTGCTGGTGTCAGTGGCGCCCTGTCAAGGGTTGGTAACCTGAACTCCAGTCCTGAAGTCCCCCCCCCCCGCCACAGAACCTCTGTCTTCGATGGATTCAATCTCAGCCTGCTCTTTTTTAGCCATCCCACCATGACTCCCAGTCCCTCAGCCAGTTTTTGTGGGGTAGTAGCTGGCCATCCGTCCAATAACAGATACAGATGGGTGTCATCAGCATATTGATGGCATTCAAGCCCAAAATTCCTTGCCAGCTGGGTGAGGGGGGCACATATAGATGTTAAATAATATTGGGGAGAGGAGTATCCCCCGAGGAACTTCACATACTAAGGTTTGCCTAGAGGACACATCCTCACCCAGTGCCAGCCCCTGTCCCCGACCATGGAGAAATGAGGAAAGCCATTGAAGGGCCACCCCAGTCAGAAGATCATGACTGACTGTATCAAATGCCATTGTAAGATCAAGCAATAAAAACAGCACCGATCCACCTCAATCCAGCTGTCTAGGGAGATCATCTGTCCAGCACAGTCTCCATCCCATGGCTAGGGCAGAAGCCAGACTAGAATTGGATCTAATGCTGAAGTGTCAGCTTCTCTGCTACTAACCCCTAGAACTGTCTTTTTTCAACTGCTGTTTTTTCAGATCTCCTCCTCTAAACATTCCGCCTGCTCTCATTGGTTTCTTTGAGAGACAGCCAGAACCTAGCCTATCTGCCACAGAAGGCCAATGTCGTGGGCATTCAGAGGGCATACTTTCCCTCTGAAATGTACTGGGTTCAGACGCATAGAGTGATCAGCTCATATTTATTTAGTGGTTTCAGCTGTAAACTAAGACAAACTTGAAGGGTCCAAGCCCTGCTTATATTCCTGCAACCCACCACACTCAATACACTCAATACACACCACACATTCCCTGTTAGGCTATTTACAAGGTATTGTTTACCCAATGGCTCTGACTAGGATCTGGATCGATCTGTTCTAGGATCCTAGCCTTCTATTGTGTTCCGCTCCAAGCTGTGCTAGTTCACCTAGCCACATGTCTGTGTGTCCACAACAATCCTCGAGTGACCATGTAGTTCTATTGTGATACATAACACCGCTCCCCCCCCAAGTTCAGACTATCTCTCAGCAGACAAAGTCTTTTAAATAAATGGGGTGCCATTGGTCTTGCTTTGAGTGGCATGGCTCTGCCAGTGGGGTCCAGGGTCCAGGGGCTGCGCCAAAGGCTGGTCCTGCCGAGGATGTGGGGACCAGTGGTGGCCCTGGCTTTCGGTGGTGGCTGGCTTGGACGTTCCTCTGGTGGCCTCGGACTGCTGCTCTCTGGCAGCCGGCTGCTCAGACTGTTGGCACGTTCTCCTCTGGACCCGAGGACTCAGAACTTGGCAGGTCTTCCTCACTGTCCTCAGGTGGTGATGCGGTTTGCCGGGGCCAATGATTGGTTGATGTGCCAATGAATTAGCTGGCCCTCTTCTGTAGCTACTTCACAGGACAAAGGCCCAGTCACCCTGACAACCTTGGTTGGAATCCATGCCAGGTCTCTTGAAAAGTTTTTGGCATACACGAGGTCGCCTGGGAAGAATCCCCATGGTGCCAATTGGGTTTCTGGGGCTGCACTGTGCTCTGGGGCCTGGTCTGGGTGCAAGCAGTCAAGGTGGGTTGTGAGGCACTGACCCATGAGCAGTTCTGTGGGGCTGCGGCTGGTGGAGGTGTTCAGGATTACCTACTGCCCAAAGAGGAAAGCCACCAGTCAGTGGTTCCAGTCCCTTTGTACGATCCAGTGGAGGGACTCCATTGTGGTCCTCATCATCTGCTCAGCCAGGCTGTTGGTTGCTGGGTGGAAGGGCGCAGTGCAGACATGCTGGATGGTGTAGTATCCCATGAATTCCTGGAATTCTGATGAGGTGAAGGTCATCCCATTGTCTGTGATCACCGTATCTGGTATGCCGTGTGTGCTAAAGATCCACCATCAGGCACAGATCACTGATCAAGATGATGTGGAGGAACTGGGATCACTTCTAACCACTTCGTGTACAAATCCACCAGAATGAAGAATATCTGGCCCTGGAAGGGGCCCGCAAAGTTGAAGTACAGCCAGGCCCAGGGTCTGTGGGAGGATTCCCATGGTTGCACTGGGGCCCAGGGTGGCTCTGGTTGGGACTCCTGGCATGTCTGACAGCATTTGACACAGTCCTCTATTTTGCTGTCCATTCCTGGCCACCAAACGTAGCTGTGGGCCAGCGCTTTCATTTGCATGATGGCTGTTAGGACTCGCTGGCATAGCAGGGCAGGCACAACCACCCGGCTTCCCCACAGCAGGCAGCCCTTGTAAGCCAACAGTTCATCTCGGTGGGAGGAGAATCTGGTAAATTCCGGGCCTGCCCAGCTGGTGGGCCATCCCCTCCCCATCCAGTTCAAAACATGAGAAAGAAAGCGGTCCCACACAGTGTGGCAGGACACATCAGCTACCTGGATGGACGGTTGGGCAGGTCCTCCAGGAGCTGGGTCCGGGTTGCTGGAGGGCAGCAGGAGGCAGATGAGAGTGTCGGTGTGACCCATCGCTTTTCCGGGATGGTGAACAAGTGCATACTGGTAGCCGGCCAAGAAGATGGACCAGCGGAGCACCCTGGGTGACAGCATCCATGCCGTCTGGCAAGCCGGGGCCAACAAGCCCAGCAAGGGTTTGTGATCTGTGATGATAGTGAAAGGCTGGCCATAGAGGTAGTCATGAAACTTTTTCACCCCTGCCACAATCGCCAGAGCCTCCTGGTCGATCTGTGCATAGTTGTGCTCAGCTGAGGACAGAGTCTGGGAATAATAGGCCACAGGGACCTCCTGACCGTCAGGCAGCTGGTGACCCAGGATGGCCCTAACACCATACGGAGAAACATCACAGGCGAGGACGATGGGGAGGGACTCATCAAAGTGTGGAGGTCAGCAGGTCTTTGATGACCCAAAAAGTCAAGGCCTGCTTCTGGCCCCAGACCCAGGGAGCATTTTTGTCCAGCAGGTGGTGCAGGGGCTCTGCGACAGCCGCCTTGTGGGGTAAGAACGAATGGTAGAAATTTAGCAGCCCCAAGAAAGCCTGGAGTTCCAACTTAGACTGTGGTGTTGGGGCGTCGATTATAGTGCGGACCTTGTTGGGCGTCGGGTGGATGTCTTGCGCGTTGACTGCAAATCCCAGGAACTCAACCCATGGAACCCTCAGGAGACATTTCTCTCATTTCACCTGAAGTGAAAGTGTTGAAAGACAGCTTGCAGTCTCTCAGCAAAGGTCTCAGCAGAGGGGGCGGCAATCAGAACATCATCGAAGAACAAATGCACCCTGGGGATACCTTTAAGAAGACAGTCCATGAGATTCTGAAAGATCCCTGGGGCCACACTGACCCAAAACTGTAGCCGCTGCACCCAGAAAGCTCCCCTGTGTGTCATGATTGTTTGAACCTCTGCAGTGGCATCGTCTACTGGGAGCTGCTGATACACCTGGGCCATGTCCAGTTTTCCAAAAACCTTGGTGCTAGCCAAGGACACCAGGACATGGCCAACCATCGGAACAGGATAAGCGTGGTCTTGCAAGGCTTTGTTAGTGGTGCATTTGTAGTCTGCACAAATACAGACGTTCCCATTGGACTTCACGGGGGTAACTATGAGGGTCTCCCAGAGGGCATGTGGCATGGGCTCCAAAACTCCATGGGCCACCAGGCAGTCCAGTTCCATATCTATCTTTGGCTTAAGTGCAAACGGGACACGCCTGGCCTTCATGCGGACGGGGCGGATGGATGGGTCAAGAGTCAGGGAAATGGCTGGACTGGTATAGTGGCCCAGCGTTCCATCGAAAACCCCCGGGAACTCATCGCAGACATTGTGAGAGTCTACAGGCCACATGTGATGCACCCCCGTCACCCTGAGTCCCAGGGACGGAAACCACGAAAGTGAGCTGTTCCTCTACCACCAGCAAGTCCAAAGGACCATCAAAGTCTTTGTATTGCACGTGGAACTTGCCCCATCTCTAATAGCCACCGGGTTCTTTTGGAAGTGTCTGAGGGTGAACCCGGCAGGTATCAAGTGGGGGGCCCCTTGTGGGCAGAGTCTCCGAAGAATCTCTTTTGAGATAATGGAGAAAGAGGACCCCGTGTCCAACTCCATCTTGCAGGGCACCCCCTTAATATGCACATTCACTTTAATTTTGTTGGGGGTGTTCTGGGGCAAGTTAAATACCTGGTGTGGGTGGACAGTTGCTGTGTGTAGGTTTTCTGCTTCCTGGTGTACTGTGAGCGACGTCTGTCCCCCCCAGGAGCAGCAGGCATGTGCAATGTGGCCAGTTTTGCTGCAGGTCCTGCAGATCGCATCGCGGAATCGGCACGAGCATTGTTCATGGTCCTCGCTGCAGCTGGTGCAGGGCGCTTGGGTGTTGGTCTGCCCGGGCCATGCTCCATGGGCGGTGGAGAACAGCCGCGAGGCTGGGCAATGAACCTGGGGCACTTTGTCCTCGTTGGAGGCATCAGAGATCAGGGATGCTGAAACCTGATGTGTGGCATGTGTCCGGCAGTCATGTTGATATTTTTTGAAAGCAGTGGCCTCTTGCATTGCTTTCTCGAGAGTCAGGGCCACATGGCTGATGAGCTTATGGCGGAGCTTCGGTTCCCTGACACCCGCAACAAGTTGGTTCAGGAGGGCATCTCCTAGGTCAGGGAATCCACAATGGAGGGCCAACCTGCAGAGCTCGGCCATGAAGTCAGTGACCACTTCTTTGGACTTCTATTGGTGCACAAAGTAGTCCATGTGCCTCACCATCTTGGTGGGTTGAAGCGTGAAATGGCTGGTGAGGGCTTTTACCAGCTCATCGTAGGTTGCTTCATCTAAGGTCTTGGGCATGATGAGACCCTGGACAAGGCATAGGGTGGTGATACCACATGAGCTGAGCAGGAGCAACTTCTTTTTGTCGGTGTTGTCGATGCCCTGGAACCAGACAAAGAATTTCAGGCGCTCGTTCAGGTTTCCCATAACTCCGGGTGAGTGAGGTTGAACTCAGGAAGATGTCCCAGAGTGGCACCCATGACCCTGGGAGTGATGTGGGGTGTGGGTTGCTCATTGCGCGGTGTGGTGCTGGTGCCGGAGATGTTACTGGAGGTCTGGTCAGGCTCGCTCATCAGGATCCCATCCTCGTTGCCAGTGAAATGTACTAGGTTCAGGTGCATAGAGTGATCAGCTCATATTTAGTGGTTTCAGCTATAAACTAAGACAAACTTGAAGGGTCCGAGCCCTGCTTATATTCCTGCAACCCACCACACTCAATACACGTCCCACATTTCCTGATAGGCTATTTACAAGGTATTGTTTACCCACTGGCTCTGACTAGGATCTGAATCAATCTGTTGGTGAGTTCTAGGATCCTAGCCTTCTATTGTGTTCTGCTCCAAGCTGCGTTAGTTCGCCTAGCCACATGTCCGCGTGTCTACAGCAATCTCCAAGCACCCATGCGGTTCGATTGTGATACATAACACCCTCCCTCCCTCCTTACTCCCGCTGCCTCCCTGACACAATTCACAATTCCAATATTATTTGAAGTAGAAATATTGTAACTGGAGAGAGGCCTTTCATGAAAGTGGATAAACATCCAATCCAGTACTGGAATTATTGGGCATTTTATTGTGTCTGCAATACCAATTGCATACCCCTACTTATGGGCTGCCACCTTCAGTTTGCCATCTCCTCTCGTCCGTGAGACCGAGGCCTTACAGTGTCTACAAATGTTTTTCTCACTATGTTTTTGAAACAATATTATACTTGAAAATCAAAATGATATAAAACATTAAATTAAAGGGAAACAACAAGCTCTGTAAATAAAGCTGAAGATGTTATACAAAACTACAACCTCCTTCTCAGTTAGAATTATGATGTCTTCTGAAACATGGGAATGGATTAAAAAGACGTTGTTTTTGGCAGAAATGGACAAACTAACAAGAAAGTTAAACAACGAAGAAGATGAAACTTTCTTTGAAGACTGGAAAGACTTTCAAAAATACTTGTTGAAAAATTGGGACATTAAACGTGGTTTGATTTGCTTTGATAGTTATTAAGAAGAAAATGAAATAGAATTAGATTTTTGAATTGTTACCGTTTGTAAGAGAAAATAAGTTTAGAAGTAATTGTAACAGAACAAGAGAGACATTAATGGGGTTGGAGCAGTGCGGGAAGCCTTGTTTGGGGGGGAGAAGGGAAATTAGAAAAATGGATATGTAGGTAGGTTTAAATTGTATGAACATGTGATATATCCAATAATAAACTGTATTTACTAAAAAAAAGAATTATGATGTCTTCAAGACTACATTTTTTAAAGATCATTGGAAGCATGGGGAGTTTTTAATGCCTGTTTTCAATTACTATTCCCATAGGAAAATAATTTTACAGTTTTTAATTCATCTTTTAATAGTCTACAAAGGAAAGCAAGGAAGCAGGATTTGTGTATTTTATTTCTCCAAGCAGATTTGGAAAGACTTCTGCAATGCTTTTTGTCTCTTGCTGGGATTTCATCATATGCTCCCCCCCCCTTCCCCTCAAATTCCACATGCAGTGTCCATAACCTAGCCACCTGTGCAATGCTAGCTGAGCTATAAATTCCATTAGGACATTTTACAATATTTCAGGAAGAAATATTTTATGTACACTGTGGAACTTTCAAAGTCTTGGTTCCCACTGAATATTATTAATGGCCTCAGTATCACTCATATGCTGCTCAGTATCTTACAGGATTGGGAACAGTGAATTTCTCACTTGCAAGAAAGTAAATCTACTTTGAAGTCTTTGTGATCATGTCATTTCAGTTCCCGACTGAATTCATACTATTGATTTCCTCCATAACACTGATCAGACACAATGAGTGAACAAAGCAGCTGCCCAGCCAGACCCAAACATACAATCAAGCAGTATGAAACGCCAGTGTTAATTTAATTTCCAGTGACCCAGCCACTAGATTGGCTTCTACAAGGAGCAAATCTTTTTTCTCTTATCTCTTGTGCACAGACCACAAATATTAATGCTTCATTTGAAGGGCAAGCCTTGTTACTGAAGCCTTCACCTGGAAGGATTGTACCTAGTACTATTTTTTTTTAAAGGTGCCTGTACTCATATATAAAATTGAACTGATTTCTGCCAATTCCCCCCTAAGGACTTGGGACAGCCACAAAAAAGGTGCTGGTACTTAGTACCAGTGAGCATTGTAATAGCAAAATCCCTGATTGCATCCACTGTTGCGGAGCCAAGTTCATAACAGGTTCATATGGACATGCATATGGGAAAAGAAAGCTGCCCTACAAAAAGGCGTTCTCCAGTAGAAATAATCCAGGAAAGGAACTTCTCTTGGCGACCCAAAGATACTTTGTTGTATTACATGGATTTGCCCTGAATATTATTTTAAAAATAAAATACATGAACTAGGTCCTTTTAACTACTCTTTTAAAGATGTGCTGTGCTTACTAGGTTAGCACTGAGGCATAATTGTGGGTGTCTGTGAAGCAGTCTTGTAAACACAAATGGTGGGCGAGGCACGAATGGGAATTGATATTTGACAGAAATGGTGAATAACCCAAGTTCAAGACTGGTTTTTTGCGCTGAAATCCCAGTCTCATTAATAGACAAAGATGCCTTATACTGAATCACACTATTGGTCAAGGTTTGACTAGAAGCCACTCTCTAGGGTCTCAGGTAGAGATCCTACTACCTGATCCTTTCATCTGGATTTGCTAGGGTCTGAATCTAGGACCTTCTGTATGCAAGCAAGTAATCTAGCATTAGGGTTGCAGGTCCCCTTGTCACCAGCAGGGGGATCTGGGAAGCATTCCAGAACTGTGCAGGGATGTTGCCAATGCACTGACATCACCCGGAAGTGATGTCATTGTATCAGTGATGTTGGGGGGGATGCTCTGGATTTGGGGCAAAACTCTATGGTAAAATCAGGGGGTCAAACCACAGTGTTTTGCCCCAAAATGAAAGCATTGCTGTGTGACGTCCCTGATGCAATGACGTTAGGGACTTTACTGTTTGTGGGTTGGGTTTCACCAGCCAGCATACAAAAGCCCCAAAACTGGGGGATTCCCCACCCAGACCTGGGGAATGGCAACCCTATCTAGCATTGAGCTATGGTCCCACTCCTGATGGAGCAACCAGAAACTAGGAAACCTGCGAAGCACAAGATAGGTTTGAGGACAGGGCAGAGAGGTGCTTGACAGACCGGCAACAAGGTAATAGGTAAAAGCACTCTTAGTCTAATTTACATCCATTGACCATTTGGAGGTCACCTAGGGTTGCCACCCTCCAGGTGGGGCCTGAAGATATCCTGGTATTACAATGAATCTCCAGACAACATAGATCAGTTCCCCTGGGGAAAATGACAGATGAATTCTATGGCATTATACCCTGCTGAGGTCCCTCCCCAGGCTCCACCTCCCACAAATCTTCAGGGATTTCCAAACTCAGAGCTGGCAAACCTAACTTTAAATGATTCTATATTGGGTGAGGGACTTTACTCTGTGGATCAGATGGTTTTCAGTATTGCAATGAATGGCTTATTATCTATCAAAAACTGCCATGTGAAGCACTTTTTAAAAGTGCCTCTGTATGGTAATCATATATTTAAAGGTATGCTTTGTTTGTAGTGATATCATGCTAAGACATGTGAACAAAAGATACCAAATGTAAATTGTATATTGGATTGTAAAACCCAATGAACTTATCAATATTCACAGACTTCTGCTCTTGTTTTGGGGATCTCTTTGCTGCAGTGTTTTTATTCCTCCTTACATTGGTCACAGTATTGATTTTTTTTCCTTAGCTGCAATTACTCATAATGGGAGGGTAACGAAGCATCCATCCCAGATTTCAAGCCCTCGGTGAGATATCACCTAGAGTTTCACTATTGATTTAATTTCCAGGGAACATATCCAATTTTAATTGGGTAAACTGTTTCGTCCATAGGTGTCAGAGGAACACTTCCCATTTAATATTTTGAAAGAAATTGTGTGTAAGAATTGATTTCCAGATGTTAAGTTGTTCTCGGTGCCAATGCTAAATCTATTTCTGAAAGCAGCAAGTGTGAAATTCAAATGTGCAATGGAAAAATACCTGACCAAGTGTTTTTCAGATTCAGCTTATTTCACTTTTTACTTATAATCCACGCACATGCTTGATGTATTCAAATGGATATTTGTTACATGTGTACGCATATTTTCAAAAATGAATCCTAGTGCATCAAAGGGAACTAATTGGCACATCATCCTTTTCCATGCAAAGGTTCCCAACAGAATGTACAGAACTTTCACATGTAATAGTTGTATGTACATGTGATATGCTTACACCTCACTATATCTAATAGTAAACCTCACTATATCTAGTAGTAAACTGGCTTTGCCCTGTGCAGATAATTAAACAGCACAAGGAAACCATCTACAAACAAGGTAATGGCTTTATCTAGTTGGAGGACTTCTTAAGCATTTAGTAGTAGGAACTGCCATCAAGTTATATCCAAATCAGGGCCGGCTCGCCTAGAGCATGCCGGCTGCAGGGGCGCCAAAGTGCGCCTCCCCCACGAAAAGCCCCGCTGCCGCCATCTGAGAAGAGCGCTCTGGCGGGGCGCGGGAGGCGGCAGCGGAGCTTGCCTGCCCTCCCCCTCGGGCCACCCCTCTCTCTGCCCGCCCCCCATGCCACGCTCTCGCTGCCCCCCGCCCAGCCTGTACCAAGCCAATCCTCGTCCAGCGCCCCTCCGGGCGGCGATCCACCCTTGTGCATGCCCAGCCAGCCAGTGACAAGCAGCGGCAGCCAAGGAGGCTCCAGCCCCACTCGCAGGGTCTGCACACAGCCAGCACGGCGCACGCTGGTAGGGTCCACCCCACACACCGCGCTCTCACTGCCCCCCACCCAGCCTGCACCCAGCCTGCACCAGGCCAAGGCTCATCCGGCGCCCCTCCGGGCTCCTCCGCCTCCTCAGGCCAGAGCGCTTGGAATGTAACTCCCACTTATAAGTGGGACTTACTTTCCGAGCACTCCAGCCCAGCCTCGGTGCCTGGCCCGGGCTTGGCGCACAAAGCTCCCTAGCAGCTCTCCGCACAAGCATCACCGCCCCGCCTCGGCTTCTGCCACACCTCCTTGGCCAGCCGGACTCCCGCCAGGCCCACACCTTGCCCTCCCCCCGGCCCTTCACAGGTGCCCTCCCACCTGCCCGCGCGCACTGTGCTGCATCCCTCTCCCTGGAGCCAGTCCCGGGCGGGCAAGGCAGAGCTGGGCGTGGTGCATTGGCCACCGGGCGCCGCCGCTCCCCGCCCCTTCCCCGCCCCTCGGGTGGCCAGGGGGAGGCGACTCCAGGTTGGCCTCTTGGTCGTGGGAATGCAGCCACTCGGGTGCCTGCGGCTGCCTTCGCCTCACTTGCCCCCTCCCTCCTGCCTTCCCTCCCTGGCCCGCCCACCACCGCTGCCGTGCTGTGAGTCCTGTGAACAGTTTTGGAGCTGGGACGAAGAGGAGGCCAGCCAAGGGTCAGTGGGGGCCACAGGGTGCCAGGCAGGACCCCTTCCCCCCTCCCCTGGGTGCAGAGAGGGCCCTCCCACCGCTGATCCCCCCTCCTCCTGGCAGGCGGGCAGGAAGCGGGCACATTCGGCCATATTTTCCTCTCTCCAGGCCCTGCCTGGAGGTTGGCAACCCCATAATTGGTGGCGCAAGGAGGGGGGCGCCAGAAGGTAGCCCTGCCTAGGGCACAAAAACCCCTGGAGCCAGCCCTGATCAAAATTATGGTGAACCTGTAGGGTTTTCAGAGCAAGAGAAGTTCAGAAGTGGTTTGTCATTGCCTGCCTCTGCATTGCAACCCTGGACTTTCTTGGTAGTCTCCTATCCAGATATTAACCAGGGCCAACCCTGCTTAGCTTTCGAGATCTGACAAGATTGAGCTAGTCCCCTGGGCCATCCAGGTCAGGGCCTTCCTAAGTATAAGGGGGGATGACTTTATAAATCAACCCCCCCCCAAAAAAAACACCAGGCATGAAAAATAGAACAAGTGGAATGTTGAGAACTGCTTCCAGTTAAAGGAGGGAGGTAGAGCACTTAGTTCCCTGGCCTGTAATAATATCTAACAACAAAATGGCTGGCCCCAATTATGATTATTAAAAGAGCAAAACTGACCTCCCTGCAGTGTTTTTATACATTCATAGGACTTCCAAGATATAGCTTTGTAAATAAACCAACAAGGAGGAGAAAACCTAGGAGGTCCCAGTCTCCCACTCTAGTGAGATGCCTCCCGCCTCTTGCCTCTGCTACCTGCAGCTGCCCAGAGCAGAAGTGGGAGAAATGTTGAGGGTAAAATTGAAGTTGTGACTGCATCACTTCTGGTCAAATAATAGGGAGTAACTCCATCTGTTGTGACGATGCTCTAGTAATCTTCCAAAACTCTGGTTTTACTATAGAATTTTGGGGGGTAATTGGAGCATTACATGGTATGTGACATCACTTCCATTTACCTGACCTGAAGTGATATTGCAGCATCATGTAATGCTCCAGTGCAGCCTTGTCCTGCCCCCCAAACCCTAAACTGATGGAACTAAAAAGGGATAGAATGTTGAGAACATTTGAGTAACAGTTTAAAATGAAAAGAGAGATTAGTTACCTCCAGGGCTCTTTTTGTAGAAAAAGCCCAGCAGGAACTCATTAGCATATTAGGCCACACCCTTGACAGCAC
Source organism: Gekko gecko (assembly GCA_029375565.1). Classification (NCBI taxonomy): domain Eukaryota; kingdom Metazoa; phylum Chordata; class Lepidosauria; order Squamata; family Gekkonidae; genus Gekko; species Gekko gecko. The sequence goes on along the minus strand of JAPDNY010000006.1, from coordinate 77,259,886 downwards.
AGCTCATTAGCATATTAGGCCACACCCCATGTTACCAGAAGTGTGGTCATCCAGCCACACCCACCTTTTGCTTCTTATTCTGTTTACCTTGTTTGTTGTCAAAACCCAGGGCTTCTTTTGTAGCAGGAACTCCTTTGCATGTTAGGCCACATACCCCTAATGTAGCCAATCCTAATGAGTTTCTGCTGTTGGGTGTGACCTATTATCCTAATAAGTTCCTGCTGGGCGTGGCCAACTCAGGAGCCAGCCGGAACTTCGTTCCTGTATGTTCCTGCCCAAAGAGAGCCCTGGTTGCCTCAGATTACTGTGAGAATCTTGGAAGGGAGATCTTGAGGAGTGAAGTTTCAAAACTGTCAACACCTTCAATTTCTTGCAGGTGCTGATCTAGTTCTACTGAGTTTACCTGCATTATTTGTGGCCTACCTTTCCCCCCTCTAAAATATCAAGTCCAGATATGTTCTCATGCACACATGGAGATCTGAGCAACAGCCCTGCCAATGGCTAGTTTCCTTTCTCCATGGTCAGGGACAGAGAGTGGCACTCAGGGAGAGGGTGTCTCCACATTACCCTTTGGTATGTGGAGTCTCTCAGGGGGTGATCCTCTTCCCGATATTATTCAACATCTATATGCACCCCTTGCCCAGTTAATCAGGGTGGGGGGAGTTGGGCTGGGTTGTCGCCAGTATGCTGATGACACCCAGCTGTATCTGCTGATGGACAGCTGGTCAGAGTCCATCCCAGATATTTGGGCCAAGGCTTTGGAGGCTGTGGCCAGTTTCAAAAGAGCCAGTTGAAACTAAATACATTGAAGACAGAGGTCCTGTATCTGAGTCATGGGGTTTGTGTGTCCAACTCCTGACTCTTTAGTGCCAGTGCCAATGGTGAGGAGTTTGGGGAGTGATCTTGGATGCCTCACTTTCAATGGAGGCCCAGGTCACAAATATTGCCAGATCAGCCTTTTACCATCTACGGCTGGTCAAGCAGTTGGTTTCCTATCTCTCCTCTCATGACTTGGCTATGGTGATCCATGCAATGATAACCTCCAGATTGGATTACTGCAATTCACTCTACACAGGGCTGCCCTTGAACCTGATCTGGAAACGTTAGTTGATACAAAATGCAGTGGCTTGACTCCTGACTGGGAAGTCTGAGTGGGCACCCATACAGCCAGTGCTTTGCCAACTGCATTGGTTACCAATTCTATACCAGATTAGGTTCAAGGCTTTGGTACCAGCCTGTAAGGCTGTGTGTGGTCAGGGAACAACATATCAGCAGGACAGTCTCTCCCAATATGCTCCCCAAAGAGTTTTATGCTTGACTAAACAACATCTACTGCTGATCCCCGGCCCAAGGGACATCTGCCTAACCTCAACCAGAACCAGAGCTAAGAACATAAGAACATAAGAGAAGCCAATGTTGAATCATGCCAATGGCCCATCTAGTCCAACACTCTGTCACACAGTGGCCAAAAATACCAGGTGCCATCAGGAGGTCCAGCAGTGGGGCCAGGACACTAGACGCCCTCCCACTACTGCCCCCCCCAGCACCAAGAATAGAGTGCATCACTCTGCCCCAGACTGAGAGTTCCTATTTATACCTTGTGGCTAATAGCCATTGATGGACTTCTGCTTTTTCGACTCTGGCCCTGGCCTGGTGGAACATGGTCCCAGTTGAGATCAGGGCCCTGCGGGACTTATTACAATTCTGCAGGGCCTGTAAAATGGAGCTGTTCCACCAGGCATTTGGTTGAGGTGGCAGGTGTCTCACCACATCTGGCCTTCCCTGCTCTAATCAGCCCCCCCCATCCAGCCAGGCAAATTATGATACCAACTTGTATAACTGGTTGGGGGCTGGGCCCAATTATTATCCTGATGGCCCGTCTGGAGTCACACACAGTTATATCCCTCGGGTTCATATGTTACCATCTTGCCATCACACAGTTTAATGGGGTTTTTAAGAAAATTAAATTATATGAAATTGTTTGTACATGTTTTGCTATTGCATTGTACCCCAATCTGAGCCTACTTGCCTGGGAGGGTGGGATAAAAATCACATAAATAAATAAATCACCATTATTTCCTGGGTTGTGGCTGCAAATTGACTTAAGACAAAGAGAAAGAGGAATCCAGGAGGGGGCTGAGAGTGTGAATCATAAGCATATTGTGCACATGGAACACCTGACTGCTGACATAGAAGAAGGCTGTGAGAGAGGAGACATGACCTGACTCTGGTGAGTCTCTCCATCTATATACTAAGTATTGGCTTTCATTTCAAAAGGAATTAATTTTTAAAAATAAAGTTTTAAAAAAACTTTCTCTGAGAAATGAAAGTGAGTGGGGAAACAACAAATGACTTTTTTTTGTTGATTTCTTGCTTTGAAGGCTCCCTTCCTCCTCCTTCCCTTCCTCTGTCTGTTCTTCTTCCTATGCTGTTTCATGAGGAATGTAGCCATCGGGATGTACCAATACAGCACCTGGGATGCACTGCAAACAACATTAGAGTTGCCAGGGAGGGCAGGGAAGAGTGATCTCCACCAACCTATCAGCTGGCTTGTCAGCTGCCTGTTTGTCTGCCTGTCTGGCCATGGAATGAATATAAAGAAAAGGGAATGAATGCTGCACAAAGTTTTTTTGTTTTTGTTTTAAATTAGATATTTATACCCCTCTGGGGTTGCTGTAAGTTAGCTGCAACCTGATGGCGCTTTCCAGTATGGTGTAGTGGTTAAGAGCAGTGGACTCTAATCTGGAGAACTGGGTTTGATTCTCCATTCCTCCACATGCAGCTGCTGGTGGGACCTTGGGTCAGTTAAAAGTTCCTTCAGAGCTGTTCTCTCAAGAGCAGTTCTCCAAAGAGCTCTCTCAGTCTCACTTACCTCACAGGATGTCTGTTGTGGGGAGAGGAAGGGAAGGCAATTGAAAGTTGCTCTGAGACTCCTTCAGATAGTGAAGAGTGGAATATAAAAACCAGCTCTTCGTCTTCTTCTTGAGTGGGGTATAAAAACCAACTCTTCTTCTTCCTCCTCCTCCTCCTCCTCCTCCTCCTCCACCACCACCACCACACAAACATATACCGTCCAATTGCAGCCAACCCATGGCAAACCTGTAGGCTTTGCAAGACAAGAGCAGTTCAGAGGTGGATTGCATTTGTCTTCCTCTGCATAGCAACCCTGGAGGTCTTTGGTGGTCTCCCATCCACATACTAACCAGGGCCAACCCTGCTTAGCTTTGGAGATCTGATGAGTTCTGGCTAACCTGGGACATCCAGGTCAGGGCTACACATACATAAGTGATACAGAACTCAACAGGTTGGGGAGGGGGGAGCTGCAAGGAAGAAAACTTAATATAGAATGTGTGTGCGTGTGTGTGTGTGTGTGTGTGTGTGTGTGTGTGTGTGTGTGTGTGTGTGAGTGAGAGAGAGAGAGAGAGAGAGAGAGAGAGAATCTGGCCAGTTAGAAAGAGCGGAATCTAATATGTCTTGCAATTGTACAACTTTCTGTGCAGACTTAAGGATGTTCATGGTAATGAAAGCTAAAATTATATGAGAAATGCTTTAATAGAAATATACCTTGAATGTAGCAGGAAGGAATTATGTCCCTGTAATACCACACTGTAAGTAAAACTGTTCCATATTGTTCGTACAAGCCCTTACAACTACACACTGTAGTTCACTGAGCTCCCAGTAGGTATAGATTTATTGCCTAGTATTCATTCACTGTTAGCAATAATATCAATTTGGCTGCTAGTTTAAATAGAAAAATGGCAATCATAGCTAGGACTAAAGTGTTGGGCTGTAAGAGCAGCATCAGAGTAGACCCCATACTGGAACTGGAACTTAAATTAGCAATAGGCAGCAGCGAAATAAATGGGGCATTTTCTAACTAAGAGTAGCAGTACGCAGTGGTCCCTGATACCGCCAATTAAGCTGGTAAGTCTGTGGCTAGAGCCGAGTGCGGCCGGTGAAGACAAGCAGGCATAGCAATGGCCGGGCAGGGAATTCCAGTGCTCCGGGGGAGGGGAATGTATAGCAGTGGGACCAGGGGAAGGGAAGGGAAAGGGGCAGAGAAATGGAGACGCTCAGCCACCTTCCAGCCTGTGTCCCATCCCAAAGGTGGCAGATAGTGGGGCAAGGATTAAAAACCCCACTCTGACGAGGCTCTCAGGAATGGAGTGTGCCGGCTTTGTGTGGGAGGCTGGGGAGAGTTTGGCTGTGTGACTAGTGTACCGTCCACCCAACGCGCCGGTGGACAGCCTGCCATCTCTGGTGGAGGCCGTGTCAGGCTGGGCACTGGAGCACCCTAGGCTGTTGGTCTTGGGTGACTTCAACATCCATGCTGACAATACGGCTTCCTCATAGGTGGTGGACCTGGCATCGTCCATGGCGGCACTGGGACTCTCCCAATAAGTAACGGCCCCTACTTACTGAGCCAGTCACACGCTTGATTTGATCTTCGTGGCAGGGGTTACAGTGGACCAGATTACTGCCACAGCAGTTCCACTGTCAGACCACCATGCCCTGAGGGCCCGAGTGAATATGTCACCCCAGCCCTGTTTGGGCAGCGAGCATATTTTGGCTTGCCCGCAGAGCCAAATGGATCCATTGTGGCTTCAGATGGCTCTCCAAGATCCATTTCCCCTTGGCAGCTCATTAGATGAGCTAGTCGAGGATTGGCAAGACCGACTCTCAATGGCCATTGACGAGATTGTTCCCAGACGCCCTCTGTGCCCTCGTTCTAGGCTGGCTCCATGGTACACTCCGGAGCGGAGTCTGATGAAATGAAGGCTCAGACAGCTAGTGAGACAGTGGCGGCGTGTTCATGATGAGGCAACAAGAGCATCCTATCGAACGTTTATGAGGTTGTATGAGCTGGCAGTCAAGGCTGCAAAGAGGGAGTTCTATGCAGCCATGATTGTATCTGCAAGCTCATGCCTGGCACAATTGTATAGAATGATTTGGTCCTTAACAACTTTGCCACAGGGCAGACAAAATACTAGGGAATTGGATACAGGCTGTGAGGCTTTTGCGAGCTATTTTGCAGACAAAGTCTTGTTGCTCCGCCGTGACCTCCCAGCCACACTTGAGACAGTGAGTGAATTCGAGGCTCCATCTGCGTCTTCTGGTCCCATTCTGGATTATTTCAGTCCACTCAGCCTAGATGAAGGGTGGGTTTTTTTTGGTCCCCAGAAGGGGATTTTTTATTTGTATTTTTCTATAAACTACAGAATACAATGAAAAAAGGGGAGGGGAACATCTACATCTAAGGAGAAAGAAAAGTTAACCACAACTACCTAAAAACCCAATAATTGGAGATCATCAGTATAGCTTATACATGTGTTAGTCAAAAAATGCTTATATAACCTTGAGCATGATCAAACAGTCTCGATTATACATCCTATTAATGACTTTCCCTGTTCAACAACCCTCCCCAGATCATCTTGAAATCAAATACTTTACACAAGCTTTCAGAGTCTCAATCTTCATTTTGCTTTATCTTTGCAATCCCTCAGTTGATAACCTTGTTTGGGAGCAGCTGCCCCCTTTTCAGTGTCAGAGTCTTCATCGGAAGACACAGAGTCCAGTTCACCAGTGGATTTACTATCCTCTTCTTCTTTTGTGTCCTCTTCTGGAACTCCCAGTTGCAGCCTCAGGAACTCACGAGCTTTAAAAACAGAGTCAATTTTTCCCTTTCTGTCCTTTATTTTGAAGGGGACGCCTTCGGGGATCAACCACCTGTATGCAGTGCTGTTTGTTTGTAAAAAGAGAACTAAGTCCTTATACTTCTTCCTCTTTTTCCTTATTTCAATTGGGATGTCTTTTAAGATTCTGATATTATTGCCCCTGGTTTTCAGGGGTGTACCTGCCGTCGCTTTTAGGATTAAACCCCTTATATGCCTCTTCGAGAATCTCACCACAATCTCCCCTGGCAGATTATTCTTCTTAATGTACGTAGAGTAGGCTCTATAAACCACATCCATTTAATTTAATATATATTCCACTCTTAAATCTGTCACTGGGGCTAATGCATCGCTCAACAGTTGCTTTAGATTCTCATTTTTGGCTTCAGTAATACCTTGGAACCGGAGCACCAAATTTGCTCTCTCCATTTGTAGCTGTAACAGTTGAAATTCTTCCAAAGCTTGCTTCTTTTCCAGCATTTGCATCTTTTTTCCTGCTTTTTCCGAGTTGTCGTCCAATTCCAAAACTTTGTTTTTTTTTGTAGTTTCCACAAGTTGGAGTCAGGGCCGGCTCCAGGTGTCTGGGCGCCCTAGGCAGGACAGCCTGGGCCCCCCCACTGGGCTGCCAACCTCCCAGTGGGGCCTGGAGACCGGCGGGCGGTGGTGGAGTGCTGGCTTTCCTGGAGGCTCCGCAACTGCGGAGCCCCCAGGAAAGCCAGGGAAGGGGTGGGGGTCTAGCCGCCACCCCCTCCCTCCCAGCGCCGGCTTTCCTGGGGGCTCCACGACTGCAGGACCCCCAGGAAAGCCTGGAAGGGGGCGGGGGGTCTCCCTCCGCCCCCACCACCAGCCTGCTCACCCTGCCGCTGCCATTCGCCCCCTCCCCCCACCAGCCTGCTCGCCCCACCGCTGCCCCCTCCCCCCACCAGCCTGCTTGCCCCGCCACCGCATTCGCCCCCTCCCCCCACCAGCTTGCTCGCCCCGCTGCCACGTTTGCCTCCTCCCCCCATGACCACCCTGCTGCCGCCGCGTTCACCCCTCCCCCCACGACCAGCCTGCTCGCCCCGCCGCCGCTACCTTCGTTCACCCCCTCCCCCACACCAGCTTGCTCGCCCTGCCGCCGCCGCGTTCGCCCCCTCCCCCCACGACCAGCCTGCTCGCCCTGCCGCCACCGCGTTCGCCCCCTCCCCCCACGACTAGCCTGCTCGCCCCGCCACCGCCGTTCGTCCCCTCCCCCCACAACCAGCCTGCTCGCCCCTTCCTCCTCCCCAGCTCCTGGGCGCTCTTGCCGCCCAGGGCTGCTGGAGGAAGAAAGAGGCCGTGGCTTTGGGGGGCGGGGGCGGCAAGTTGCCGCCCCTAAGAGCCTGCCGCCCTAGGCGAACGCCTAGTTCGCCTAGTGAGCGAGCCGGCAGTGGTTGGAGTTGTTGTGCTGCAAAGTTCTGGTTTAAAGTTATTAATTGCTGGTTGATGTTAGTCATCTGGTCCAGTAGAGGGTGCAAAGAATCTGCTAAGAGCTTAGGGAACTGTATGGTCTCTTCCACTCTCGGACTCACACCGCCTGCTAGTTTCGGTTTCAGTCTTTTCTCAGGCCTTCTCCCCGCCATCTTTCCGAGTTGTTTACTTTTACTGAAAGTTGTTAAAGTCTCTGAAAGTCTCTAAAACACCTGGACGTGCTCTGGTAAGGTTCTTAAAACAGGATTCTTAGCTTTTTTCTCTGCTCCCCCCTTGCTGTACTGCTTTTTAGTCTCTGCATCTGGGTGGGGCCCCTCCCCCACTCGCTTCCCATGCCAGTCCCAAGGAGGGGTGCTTTCTTTTTAGTATGCCATTTTCTCACGTTTACTCAACTCACTGCTCATTGCTGGTCTTGCGCCCTTGCTTCAATTCATTTGCTCACTCGATCTCTAATGCTTGTTCCGGTCAGCAGCTCTAGCCCCATACGGACGCATAGCGGCTGGACTGTCGGGGCGGAGGAGCACCTCAATTCCCCAGCAATGTGCTGGCAAAGAGGCGACCCCTCAAAAGCCCCATGGCTAGGAACCTTTACACAAAGGCTCCTGGGGGGTAGCAGACGATTGCCTCCCCTCCAAACCTCTAGTGCGCAGATCGGGCCTCCGGCTCAACTGGGAAGCATGTCTGCTAGCGAGTCGCCATGAACCGGAAGTCCAGCCTAGAGGAAGCTGATAGACTGATCTCAACGGTATGCCCAACCACATGCAGCCTTAATCCGTGCCCCTCCTGGCTAATTAAAGCTGGCCATGAGGGGTTTCAAGGTACCCTTAGGGACATTATCGACAAGTCCCTCTCTGAGGGGCTGTTTCCAGGGGCTCTCAAGGATGCGATGGTCCACCCTCTCCTAAAAAAAAAAATCATTAGACCCAGCCAAATTGGCCAACTATTAGCCGGTCTCCAATTTGCCCTATCTGGGTAAATTAATAGAGAGGGCGGTGGTGATACAGTTGGAGAGCTTTCTGGATGACACTTCCATACTGGATCCCTTCCAGTCTGGCTTCCGCCTGGGTCACAGGACGGAGACAGTACTGGTCACCCTCACAGATGACCTCTGGAGGCAACTGGATCGAGGTGGGATGGCGGTGCTGCTGTTGTTGGACCTGTTGGCAGCATTTGACATGGTTGATCATCAGTTGCTCACCCACCGCCTCACTGACATGGGAATTTGAGGACTTGCCTTGCAATGGCTCATCTCCTTTCTCCAAGGTCAGGGACAAAGGGTGGCACTTGGGGAGAAGCTGTCCCGAAGGAACCCACTAGTTTGTGGAGTGCCACAAGGGGCAGTACTCTCCCCGATGCTTTTTAACATCTATATGCGTCCCCTTGCCCAGATTACCCGGAGGCATGGACTAGGGTGTCATCAATATGCAGATGACACCCAACTCTGTCTGCTGTTGGGCGGTCAGTCTGGCTCTACCCCAGAAGATCTGGACTGGGCGTTGCAGGATGTTGCGGGATGGCTTAGGCTGAGCCAATTGAAATTGAATCCAATGAAGATGGAGGTCCTATGCTTGAATTGGAGCGGCTCGGGGTTAGGGGTCTCTCTACCGGCCTTCGGTGGGGCACATTGGTGCCAGCACAGAGGGTCCGGAGTTTGGGATTGCTCCTGGATGCTTCCTTGACAATGGAGGCCCAGGTAGCAGACACTGCCAAAACAGCCTTTTTCCACCTTTGGCTGATTAGGCAGTTGGTCCCCTTTCTCAGATGCAATGATCTGGCTTCAGTGATCCACGCTATGGTCACCTTGAGTTGGACTACTGTAATGCTCTCTACATGGGGCTGCCCTTGGGGCAGCTCCAGAAGCTGCAGCTGGTGCAAAACGCAGCGGCCAGGCTGTTGATGGGCCTCTCTATGCGGGAGCACATCCAGCCTGTGCTGAAGGCATTGCACTGGCTACCAATAGCGTTCCGGATTCGATTCAAAGTGCTGTTTTTGATCTTTAAAGCCCTTTATGGTCAGGGGCCTGTCTATCTGAGGGACCACCTTTCCCCACATTTTCCCCAGAGAGCACTGAGATCTGGAACGCAAAACCTCCTGGCCCTCCCTGGGCCTAGGGACGCCAGGTTGGTGGCGACTAGGACCAGGGTGTTTTCTTTGGCAGCACTGATGCTCTGGAATGAGCTCCCCAATGAGATCAGAGCACTGCGGGACCTCCAGCAATTCCACAGGGCTGTGAAAATGGAGGTTTTCTGCCGGGCGTTTCAGGAGGAATGATTCTATTGGCCGTGCTGCACCTGTACTTTATTATATGACACCACCACTTTTAAATGGTTTTAATTGTAGTAATTGTAGTGATTGGAATTTTATTGACTTGTATTTTATGTGTGGGCTGATGTTGGTTTTATAACTGTTTGTAAGCCACCTTGAGCCACTTCGGCGGGAGGGCGGGATAGAAGTCAAATAAATAAATAAATAAATTTTGATTCAGTGTTTAGGAATCAGCGGGGCAATAAAGCTATTTAAATGGAAATCTTATTCACATGTACAGCTCTCTGATTGGAAGTTCTTTAACAATTCTACAGCAGTTGGCTGTGTTTGCATCCCTCCTCCCCATGAAATGCTGGGTTTTGATTATTTAGCATGCATATGCTTTCCTTGCAACAGTTTAGAACAGGTATTAGACATTTGTTAAATGGAATGATTTTTTTTGAAAAACAATTTAATTTATTTTGTTCACAATAACCCACCTTTCCTCTTGGCTCAAGGCAGCATACAAGTAACAATTAGAACATTACAAATTAAAAACAATTAAAATAATAGATCCCAAATACACCCCCCATGATGTTTGCTGTTCATACCACATCAAACAAACAAATGAGCCTTGTAATACCTCCTTAAGATTTCTCTTCAAGGACCCCATTCCATGGGAGGGGGGAGTGTAGCCCAGAGGTGCTGCCTTTACCCTATGGAAGCCCCAACAACAGGGGCACCCCAGTTTCTAACCTGAGCCAGAGACCCACAGACCCAGGCCAAGGAAAACACTCCTGGTTCTGAAACACAGAGCAAGCCATAACTCTGGGAAAAGGCTCTCCAATTTCAGGTGGCATAAGACATCCCTCAGAGTGAACCTCCAGTCTTCTCCCCACACCCAGCAAAAGTATGCATATGAAACAGTGGGTTCCCCAGGTAATGTATCTGCATTTTTAAAGCTATTCAGAGGTCATCTGGTGAATAGCCCTTCTATCTCCAGAACTTCAAGTAGTCCTTTTTGTGATTCCTATACGTCTGTAAAAAATTGTCTCCAAACCTGTCTTTCCTGCTCCATCTCTCAGGATACCGAGATAGACCAATCATACATTCAAATGTTTAGCGATCCTTCCTGACACTAATCAGGGACTCATCACCCACCTTTTGTCTATACTTGGGAACCTTTTCAAACTGCCTCAACTGGACCATTAGTGGTCAGAAAACCCATTCAACTAGCCACCCAGCACCTGGCTTAATCCTATCAAGGTTATTTGTAATCCAGACTCTACCCCTCTGGAACTTCATTGGTCTCATCTAGGTCTGGCTCTTCCTGATGCCACACCTCCTAGGATCTCTCTCTTTCTTTTTCTCTGGGCCCCCCATAGTGCATAATGCTGGCCATTGGTGTTATTCTCTTCAAGGACTTCTGTATGTCTGGGCAGGTAGTATTGCCCAGTAACTGACCCGTCTATTTGCTATCAGTCACCTCTGCTTTCTTAGTTCTGTATTGCTTGCTCTTTGAATTTTTAGTGTGCTTGTAATTAAGGAAATACTTTAATAAAAGCTATTTAATTTACTCTTCAAATTTGGAGTCTTCCTACTGTACCGGACATTGGTATAAACTGGTGTACAGGTCCCTTGTACCCCTCTGGCCTTGCCTGCTGCCTTGCTAATTTCTGCAAACAATAAGGCAGACCATTGGTAGTAACGGGAGGGTGCAACAGAAAATGCCCAAGCTCTGGTTGATGCGTGGCAGGACACCCTAAGTGGGGGAACAGCCATGAGAATGCCTTGAAGACCATATTTCTCACACTGAAGAAGAAGAAGACATTGGATTTATACCCTGCCCTTCACTTGGAGTCTCAGAGCATCTTACAAACTGTTTTCCTTTTTCCTCCCCACAATAGACACCCTGTGAGGTAGGTGGGGCTGAGAGAACTCTGACAGAAACTGCTTTTTTTCAAGAATAGTTGTGCCAGAACTCATGACTGACCCTAACCCAAGGTCACATCAGCAGGTGCAAGTGGAGGAGTGGGGAATCAAACCCGGTTCTCCCAGATTAGAGTCCACTCACTTAACCACTACACCAAACTGGCTCACCAAATGAGAGAAGACAATCCTTGAAATATATGGGCCTCAGGCCATGCAGCACTTTAAAGGGCATAACCAAGTTTTTGGTTTAAAATCCCATATCACATGAAACATGCAGTACCACCTTCAGAATATAAAGCTTGCAAATTGGTGTGTGCATTATGTTCAGAAAAACAATACTATTTTTGCACATTTTAAAGAGTACAAATGCACTACAGAATTGCTAATACAACTTTGGTAATCCCACTGTAATTGCTTGAATCAAACTAAGGATGACTTTGCACATTTGGACTGAATACTGGAATTACTGGGGGGGCTGTTATTGTGCAGACAGGTCACTAACAGCAATTCATGCAGAAGCAGTGCCACCAAAGAGCAGTCAAGATACTATTTTGTTTGGCAAAATTCTGCACTACCTTCTGGTGAATAAATACAAGCAACAACTGTGGCACTACAAATGGATGAAGCCAGTCTAATTTTCACAGACTTTGTGACAAAAATGATACATTTGGTCAGGGGTCATTTTGTAGAAAAAGAGGTGCAGGAGCTCATTAGTATAACTCATTAGCATAACTTATTTGCATAGGCCACACCCCCTGACATCACTGGAAGTATGTCAGAAGGCAAGAAAAAAAGAGAGGAAGAGAGAAAGAGAGAGAAGGAAAGAAGGAGAGAAAGAGGAAAGAAGGCAAAGCTATAGGGAGGGAGAGAGGGAGGGAGGGAAGACATAAGAGCATAAGAGAAGCTAAAGTTGGATCAGGCCAATGGCCCACCTAGTCCAACACTCTGACACACAGTGGCCAAAAATACCAGGTGACATTAGGAGGTCCAGCAGCGGGGCCAGGACACTAGAAGCCCTCCCACTGTTGCTCCCCCCCCAAGAACCAAGAGTACAGAGCATCACTTGCCCCAGAGTCCGTATCTATACCTTGTGGCTAATAGCCACTGATGGACTTCTGCTCCATATGTTTATGTAATTCTCTCTTGAAGCCCTCCATGCTTGTAGCTGCCACCACCTCCTGTGGCAGTGAATTCCATCATGCGTTAATCACTCTTTGGGTGTATTTTAAGCATGTCTGCCTGCCTCTGTGGGGCACCTAGAGAACATTGGGCTGGGATCCCTGGAATTTAAATACCCCCTTTGTTATGTACTCAGTGTGACCGCGCACACGGTCAGGTCCACACGTGGCCAGGGAAGAGCCCTAGCTTCGCATCTGAAGACAATAGCCCAAACAGATCCTAGTGCACACCTATCAGAGGGCTAGGATCCAAGAAGAGACCTATGGGACTCGAGGGTGCACTGTAAATAACCTATCACGGGTCTGGGTGTGTGTTTGGGTGTGGGTGTGGGGAATTACAGGGATATAAACTGGCCTGCGAGCCGGGTCAAGCATCTCAAGATCTGACTGTATTAATAAAGTATGAGCTGTAATCACTCTGCAACGCATCAGCCTCAGTACTTTATACCCTCCCTTCCCACAATTCTCTCCGCAGAAGTGGAGAGGCTCAGGGGAAAGGGGGGTATGTCTGCCCACCTCCCCTCCCCTTCCCCAGCTAGCCCACCACGTTGGGCTGGCTGGAGAAGGGGAGGGGAGTGCAGGGAGGCAGACATGAACCACATCTCCCCAGGCCCTCCTGTCTTCTGCTGTCCTCCGGAGTTTACTTAATTTCACATTCATTCCCGCCCACCCAGCGGTTCGAAAGCATGCAAAAAAGCAAGTAGATAAATGGGTACCTGCCTGTAGGAAAGGCGGGGGGCACCCTCCCTCCCGGGGGTGTGTAGCAGTGGCAGCGGCGGCGGCGGAGAACATCGGCAGCAGCGGTGATGGCGGCGGCGGCGGCAGCAGGCAGGACGGCGAACCTGGTGGGCGGAGCCGTGGAGCCATGGGCGGAGCCGCGGGCGACGTAACGGCGCGACACGAGTCTGTGGACACGGAGCCGAGGCCGGCGCGGGCCTGCGCGGTGGAAGGAGGCCGGCCGCAGAAGTCCCCTGGCCCAGGAGGCGAAGATCTACGCCGGGGACTCGAGGGTGCACCAAGGCTGCAGCAGGCCTCTACGCCTGGAGCCCCGCCAGGAAGAACAGGAAGCCCTGCTCAGGGTGCCGATAGGAAGTCCCTCCCCCATTTCATTGTGGCCCTAGGTAGGAAGAACTATATATATATATATATACTATGTAAACCGCTCTGAGACCCCTCGGGGTCTGAGCGGTATATAAATTGAATTAATAAATAAATAATAAATAAATAAATAACACTGTCTAACCATCTCATCCTTTGCTGTCCCCTTCTTCTTTGACCTTCAATCTTTCCCAGCATCAGAGTCTTCTCCAGTGAGTGCCCCCATCTCATTTGGTGGCCAAAGTATATGAGCTTCAGCTCAGTATCTGGCCTTCCAGGGAACAGTCAGGGTTGATTTATTTTGGGATTGACTGAGCATTTTAGCCTTTGGCTAAATGTGGGTTTTACACTGGCTTTTTAAATGGGTTTAGGATGTCAGTTTTAACTATTTATTTTAGATCATGTTTCATATCTGGAAACCCTTTGAGCTTATATTAAGGAATGCAGTATATGAACAAGTAAAAAAAACTTTCTTCCATAGGGATACCAATGTGATAAATATATGAAAGGGCATATAAATGTCACAAACTATGTACATTTTAATCAAGATATTAATTACTTACAGACTTATAAAAGATGAATTGATATTGTCTGGATGGTATTAAAGCAAAATGTTCAGGGGCTGATATGCCACTTTCCAACAGAGTCCCCTGGGCCTTGGCTCTTCAATTGGCTTTGCAGTAATCGACATTTTAGCAATAACGTGGATAGATCCATTCTCCCCCCCAGACTTTGCTTCCCAATTAAGCTGCATAGCAGAGAAATGCCACTGGGAACTGTGACTGATATAGCTAGCAAATTGTTTCACACATGCTTCTCACCAAAATACAGAGGCTTAGAGCTAATGCCTCTGCCTGCATTTATGAATCCTGTTGGAAACTGGCATCAAACAACTGACTTGGGGCTTACCTCAGGTGACGTGCTGGAGTGAGTTGCACAAAGTACCAGGCACCCACATTAACTGCCTAAGCCACTTGAAGCTGAAGGTGGCCCAGCACTCCAGTGAGTGGCTCTGAACATGTTGAAGAATCATCCTTGCCATAAGGCTCTGTGAAATCAATTGGCTCTCCCAGTAATTTGCTGTAACAATAGCTTATAACATGATAAATGAGTCCCTTCAGTAGAACAGATGACTCTCTTACAGCTATGTCCAATTTATCATTTGTTATTTCCTACAGAACTGATCAAAAAATAAATATGTTGATATATGAGAGGTGCTTTTCCATACTCCTGTTTTCTAGGACAGCCAGAAATACCCACTTAAAGCCAAACCTTCTAAGTTATTTATTTATTTGGAAAATGTATATGCTGCCTCTCCAGAGACCTGCTAAAGGCAGTACACAGTAAATGACAGTACACAAGGTACTGATTCAGATCAGTCTTGTTTCTGTGGGGGTAAAAAAACCCATCTAACATTTTTCTGACCCTCTGGAAGTACAGTCTACCTTTCTGGACTAATATAAATTCTGATTTGGATTGCCAGACAGCAGCGGGCACCCAGTGAGAGACTGATGGACAGGGACATGGGGAGGGCATTGCATCAATGGTGTGACATCATTTCTGGGGCAAACTTGGAAATGACATCATGACTTGGTGCAATGTTCTTACCATAAAGTTTCCTGTAAATCATAGAGCATTTGCTCATGGTGTGATGTCCCTTCCAGGTTCGCCCCAGAAATAACATTGCACCATCAATGAGATGGCAATTTTTGCAACATTCCCCCCCCCGCTGCCCTACCAAGCAGTCCTAATTCTAATACAAAGTTGTATGCTTGCCATAAATGTACAGAATAAAGGAAGGCTTCTGCCACTACCCCACACCATGGTCCCCATCTGAAATTGGAGGCATGCCCCAGTTATTCAAAAGAAAATCCCCCCCAGGCTGCTCCCCCAGGCATGCACAGAACTTCAGTGTCTTGTCTAGTTTAGGATCAAGGAGCTATCTTATACCTACAAGATTCTGCTGTACCATTAATCAGTTGTTATTAGTTTACCATTGACACAGTACATAGATCAGAACTGTCATATCCACTAAATGTTTTATATTCCCACAAAATAACTTCTTCCTGGGAAACGTAAAAATCTGTACATTACTGATATATCCTAACAGTGGGGAATCCACACTCATCCCCCTCTCTGTATCAGCCCAGGGATGATAAAGTAAATAACATGCAGTCCTGGAAAGCCAACAATAACAGAACCTGGTTCTGAGCTGATTTCACACTTTGAAGATACTTCATGTGGGGGAAAAGGGCTTGCAAGCACTCATTTCTGCTGGAAGTGGGAAACTTATTTGGTTTCTTCCAGGTCTCCATCCCAGCCAAGCTCCCTTTTCTCCACTCCCTCTCTCTGGGTCACTACTAACACCATCAAACCAATTCTTAGGGGTTCACTTCACCTGAGGGTTTAAGTGCAGCCCCCCTATGCCACTTAAGGCATAGCACCATATTTACAACCCTCACTCACTACTAAGGGGACCAACATGCTTAGTTAAGCACTAGCAGAGTAGGGTTTATCCAGTGCTTCATCGCCTTTCTGCTCCTGATACACATATACTGAACAGGGGCTTAATGTGGGTCATAGAGATTGGACTGACCACATTAAAAATGAAAAGATGTTTACACACACCCACAGCAGTGTGGCAAAATGGACCATCAAGCCTTTTGAAACTGTACCAGCTGGCACTGGAGGCAGCTGTAACCATCTCCATTCTGACTGATACAAAAGGGCACTTCCAGGAGAGCATCTATTTACAGATACAAACTTCATGAAGTATGCCATTAATTTACCCTGTGGAATATGCAACAGCTTATGGCTATCAAAACTCTGAAATCTGGATAAAAAAGACTTTTCAAGAATTATGACTTCATTAAGAAGAATGTAATTACACCCTATACTGTGGTCCCCAAGTTTTTTGAGCCTGCGGGCACATTTGGAATCTGACACTCAGTGGTGGGTGTAATCACAAAATGGCTACCACAAGAGATAGATCCAGTTACAAAATCTCAGGGAGTGAGGTCATGCATAACTCTAATAGTAACATTTTAGGCAGAAGCTCTGTTTAACAAGGTGCCTTTGAAAATGAACATATTGTCTAAAATTATTTTCTGGCACACACACACAACTTATCTTCTATTATCCAATGAAGATCTATATGCTGAGGTGGCAGCTGCTGCAAAGCAACTTTTAAAAAATCTGCATAGCCAATTAGATCTCCAATGGCCTATCAGAAGCCCTGATGGGCAAAAGCTCCATCTGGGCCTCCCTACTGTCTAAAAACACTTGTCAGGCACCACGAAACGTATCTGCAGCCACCATGGTACCAACAGGCACCATACTGGGAAACCCTGCCCTATACTGATAGACAAGCTATGTAGGGAGCGGATAGAGGTGCTGCTGTTTCAATACGTGCAAATCAAGTATTATTTACAAACAGAACAAGTTCAGATGGGACTGTGTCAGTTTAATAGCTTTGAAAGGATCTTAGATAAACCTGAACAACAGAAGAAAATGGTGGCTAAAATATACACAATACTGGTGTATTCGGAACAAAAAAATTTGGCTTATAGAGACAAATGGGGAAATGACCTATCTCGCAAGAAATCTGGGTGAGCCTTTTTAAAGAATCCTTTAAGACCTCTGATAATGTGGGTTTAAGATAAAATGTAGTAAAAGTTTTGTACAGGTGATACTTAACTCCTTACAGTATGGTAAATATGTTTCCCACGACCTGTAACAAGTGTTGGCAGTGTAATGAAGAAGAAAAAAACAGAACTTTTAAATGTATTTGGTGGCTCTGTCTGAGGATTAAAAAGTATTGGGAAATATATGAAATAATTTTAAAAAAAAAATATTGGGAAAATATATTCGCTCTAATCAAAGAAATTTTACAATTTAGATTACCACATAAACCTGATGTTGCTCTTCTAAGTTGGTGTCCAAGAGGAGTAAGGAAGTCCCAAAGGCAGATGATGTAAGAGACAACTAAGGGGGGCCATGATAGAGGCTTATAAAATTATTCATGGGATAGAGAGAGTGGACAGAAGTTTTTCCTCATCTCCCCAAATACTAAAAGTTGAGGGCATCCAATGAAGCTGATGGGCAGTAGGTTCAAGACAGAGAAAAAGAAATACTACTTTACACAGAGAGTGATTAAAATGTGGAATTCGCTGCCAGAGGATGTAGTGATAGCCACAGGAATAAGGTAAAGGTAAAGGTTCCCTTGCTCGAAAGCCAGTCAAATCCGACTCTAGGGTTGCAGTGCTCATCTCTGTTTCAAAGCTGAAGAGCCAGCGCTGTCCAAAGATGTTTCTGTGGTCATGTGGCCAGCATGACTAAACACCAAGGCGCACAGAACGCTGTTACCTTCCCACCGAAGTGGTACTGAAGTGGTACCTATTTATCTACTTGCAGTTTCTTGCTTTTGAACTGCTAAGAGCTGGAACTAGAGATGGGAGCTCACCCCATCATGCGGAACTCTCGGATCTTGAATTGCTGAACTATTGACCTTTCACAGCCTGCAGTTCAGCATCTTAACCACTTGAGCCGTTGCAGCTCCAGCCACAGGAATAAACAGTTTTTAAAAAGGATCAGACAGATTCATGGAGCATAAATCTATCAATGGCTACTAGCCATGGTGACTGAAGGGAAGTTGCATATTCAGAGGCACTAAACTTCTGAATCCCAGAGTCAGGACAGGAGCAACATCAGTGGAAGGCCTTGGCTTCTATGCCCTGTTGCTGGCCATCCAGAGAAACTGGTTGGCCACTGTGTGAGACAGGATGTTGGACTAGATGGACTATTGGTCTGATCCAACAAGGCTCTTCTTATGTTTTTATGTTTATATTTTTCATTGTGGCAAGAATATTGGGAGCACAATATTGAAGGCAAGCTACATTACTAAGAGTAGAGGTATGTCTTCAGAAGGTTTGGTTTGTCATGATCATGGAAAAAATTATGAATTATAACAGGTATTAGGATGGAAGGAGAGTTGCTTAGTTTAAACTTAAAGGTTGCGCAAACCTTTCTTAAGCTATTGGAATAGAACAGATCATGCAAGGAAGAACGAGAAAGAGGCAGTTCTAGAGTACATTAAGGTTGTGGTCACATGTGCCAGAAAAAAAAGGGTGGGGGGGAAGCAAGGCTATTTCCTCTGGAGTAATTTGACCTGCAGTTTGACCTGCAGTTGCACAATCACACCTCCCTCTGAAGCTGTGGGCACAGACCATCAGTGTGTGATCAGACACAACTGAGGGTGAGTCGGGAGTTTTTGGTGCCTTTCCCCCCAATGCACTTAACTGAGGGATCAATGAATTGCACCGCCACACCGAGGGCTCCCTATGGAGTTTGCGATGATGTGCATACTGTGAAGGAGGGAAAAAACAATGGCATGGAGTCGGAATGGCCTGATCAGACCATCCCGATGCCATGAGAGTGCACTGGAGCAATCAGACACAGGAAAGTCCATCCGTGGCCCATTGCAACCCATGTACTACTGGATTTCCCCTGGTGTCTTTTAACTCCACTTCTGTGGTGGAGCAGAAAGGGTTGCTGATGGCTGTGGGGTGCTTCCCAGATGTTGTTGTTTGATCGCACCCTTTAAATGCATCTGGCATTCGTGCCTATGTCAGGTCTAATTGTGTGTATGATCACAGCCTAAAAGAACTATTAATGCAAGGCACACTTGATCTTAATTTTGTAAAGGAGGGCTTTTTGACTGTTAATATGTTTGATTCATTAAACATCTGTGATTATAAAATCAACATAGAAAGATAGAAAAAATTGAAAGATGTTTAATAAACAAAATTAAAAGGGCACACCACATTTGCAAACACAAAAGAATGACCAAGGACAAAATAAAAGACGAAAAATGCAAATTCTCTAATTCCAAATTCTTACATATCCCTAAAGGTGATAATAAGAGATAACCCATATCATTCTTGGAGTTGCAAGCATTTAGAAACCATCCACTACCATGGTTTCAGTACTGACAAATCTACTTTGGCTTCTTCAGGACTATATGCCTATAGCTACTTTCTGGAGTCAAAATGAATTCCTTCCTCCTTCTTGGTGTGTAAAATGGCCAAGAGAGCTTCTCTGATGTGTTCAATGGTTTTATTTTCTGTCTTAGGCCACCACCCAGCAGATTCTCTTACTCTCCCTACCTTCAGCAAATCCCACTGCCCCACCCACTGCCTCCATGCAGTCATCATCTGGGGGGTGACTGCGTGGTAGAACTAGCTGAACAAACTCACCCTTCCCATGATCAGCAATATCAGTTTTTGGAATGATGCTGATCACAGAGAGAATTTGCATGGCCAGTTCCTCCAAATGGTCACCCCTACAGACGAATAGGAGATTGCATGGAAGCATGGAGTGGGGTGAGCATCCTGTCTCACACTTTCCTGTGCATTTAGTGAAGTTGTGGTGCTGTCATGTGCTCTGGGCTTAGGATTTAGGTGGAAGTCTGGCTGCCATTGTCCTTCTCTTGCTAGGATCATCTATATTGCTAAGGCACTGAATGGCTCTGTGCTTGGGAGGTGACTCATGCTCATTTATCCTGTCCTCTTTCCCCCGCCAGCCAACAAACCACTGGATAAAATTTGAGCCTCTACAGAGTGCAAACCCAAAAATATTCTTTGGGGCTACAAACTTTGGTGCTAATCCTGGTGAGTAAAATGTTTTACCACATTCCAGTACTACAAAAATGTGCTGATCAGAGGTTACATTTGTGACTTGCTTTGCTATTCATGTTGATGAATCTGTAGCTGAAGCTAATTGTTTAAATGTGATCTCCCTTTTAACTAAATATAAATAATTATGGAGAACATCAAACTTTCCCCATACTACTGCATAATATGTATCTAGAAGATTTTAAAATTAATAATATTAATTAATAAAATTAATATGTCATATTAATTATATATCAACCACCAAATACTGTCAAATATTATACCAATGGCTTTGAAATATGTTGTGAGAAATAACAAAACAGCTGAAAAAAGATTCCTGCCATGGGGTATGCAAAAAAAATAAGTCAGCATCTTTTGGGTTCAGGTATATTGAATCTGAAAAATATTGGTATTTTCTGATATTCCTGAATCCCAATACCAGTATAGTATTTGGATTTGGGATTTCTCAGAAATCCCAGTTTCCCCCCACTCC
This sequence comes from Gekko gecko, assembly GCA_029375565.1. NCBI lineage: Eukaryota > Metazoa > Chordata > Lepidosauria > Squamata > Gekkonidae > Gekko > Gekko gecko. The sequence continues at coordinate 77,239,149 of JAPDNY010000006.1, read as the reverse complement.
ATTATACCCTGTGGGGTCCATTATAGTAAATGGTCCCCATAGAGTATAATAGAAAATAGATCTGCAAGTATCTGTGACTCTGGGGCAGCTGTGACTCTGGGGCAGAAGAGGCACCAGATTTGCTGCATAGCTGCTGGTGCCTCTCCTCAGCCCCCACCAAGTTTCAAAAACAGTGGACCAGGAGGTCCAATTCTATGAGCCCCCAAAGAAAGTGCCCCATCTTCCATTGCTTTCAATGGAGGTGGGAAAGGAGTTTAAAGGGATTGCAGTCCCTTTAAATGTCTTCTTCAAGCCACAATTCCATGAGTGAACTCCAAAGGCATTTAAAGGACTCATAGTCCTTTTAAAAACTTTCTCCAAGTGGCAAGTTCACCTGGAAGGCATTTAAAGGGACTTTGTTTTCATAGACAGACAGATAGATAGATGATAGATGATAGACAGATAGATAGATAGATAGATAGATAGATAGATAGATAGATAGATAGATAGATAAAAATGCACACCCCTATCCTGCCACTATTGATCTTCTTTCACAATGCACAGCTGCAGGGAAGTGTAGGATTTTTTCATCCTACTAATATTAAATTGTGGGTAAGTTCAAAACCCAAAACAACCCCTAGAACTGAGTGTGGCAACATGCCCTATGTGTGGCACAACATGCCTTATGACCCCAGAGAACATGGATTATATGGAGTCATCCAGTAGTTCCTTGACAGATTTTAAGATGTTTTTAAAGACAGAAAGCTTGAAAACCATTGTGTTAGAAGTGCTCTGAAATGCACTCTCAGTGTCAATACTGTCAGGTATTACTTTATCATTACATATAAATTACCAAATACTGAAATAATTAGTATGAGAAAATGGGTGATGTCTTTGGAATGAGAGTGATTTGATATTGCTTTGATGTACGTGTGGCATGTCAGCTTGTATCATGGTTAACAAAAATAGGCATTGAAAACAATCCTACGAGATGTGATTCTTTCGGCTTTTCTCCAAACTACCAATCAGAATGACCATATTGAATTAGGCAATGCTAAGACTCTATCATAGTTTTACAATGACTATTAAATCCAAGCTTTACAGTATACTCAATGCCTGTGTTCCAGTTCCCACTGGGACTGCTGACCAAGTATATAGAATTTAAATTAAAAAAATATTCCAGACAGAATCAATTCTCCAGTACCAAAAATTTCTGAATGTCAGACTCTCATTGCTGAGAATCAATCATCCACAAAGCACACAGATCACATGGAAAATCTGATGGACGTAAATGACAACATCAAAAATGACTGAAGAGTTTTAGCTAATTATCTCAAAGCACATGCAAAAAAATGGATGCCTGAAGAAAGCTGGCCAGACAAAACCACAGCTGACAGAAAACACTGTTTAGAAATATCATTTATATATATATATATATGTATACACACACACACACATATAGGCCCACAACACTCTGGGGGGGGGTTGGTTTCAGTGACTTGAATGGCAGGCACACTCCTTCAGAGCTCCAATAGGAGCGGCCCATGACGTGGCAGACGGGAGGGGTACCGTACGATTCTGAACCCCCCGGAGTCCCTGGAGGGGACTCCCAGCCTGGAGTGCGAGAGGTGCCTCTTCCAAGGCTGCAGCCAAGGAATTGAGTGTCCTCTTTGCCCCGTAAGGTTCCACTGCCGCGGCACCATCATGGCACCAAAGTCGCACACTGAACGAGTAAACAAGAGATCTAGAGAAATTACAAAGCTCTCCCTACCTCTGCAGCCAGCATGGAAAGAAGCATGAGTGTTATTCCTTTCTCCTTGGGTGAAGCATCTATTTGAAGCCCTGATCTGTAATGATGGAGGGGGAGGGAGTTTGCCCCCCCACAACTTCGAACTGTTTAAGCGATAGAAGGGGCTAGGACCAACAGTGATTTTGGATTGAATCAAGTGAAACTCAGAGCTGAAGGTAGGTTTGCCAACCTCCAGGTGGGGCCCAAAGACCACACAGAATTACAACTGATGTCCAGACTGCAGAGATCAGTTCTTCTGGAGAAAATGGCTGCTTTGGAAGGTGGACTATATGACATTATACTTGCTGAAGTCCCTCTCTCTCCAAACCTTACCCTCAGCAGGCTCTCCTCCCAAATCTTGAGGAATTTCCCAACCCAGATTTGACAAGCTTAGCTCAAGGTACCCTTTGTCTGACAGAGACCTAGGAACCAGTAATCCAAGCCAGCTAAAATCAAATCAGGAGGCACTTTGCTTTCAGGCGGGTAGCCATGTTGATCTGAAGCAACAGAACAAACTTTGAGTCTTCAATGTATCTGAAGCAAAAACACGAAAGCTTATACCCAGAATAAAACTTGGTCTTAAAGATGCCACTGGATTCAAATCACATGTTCACCTTGAGTTTGGTTCTTCTTTATTACCTGACAGCAAGAGGGCCATAAAAAACACTGAAGGAGAGATAGATTCCAGGACCGAACAAGCGATCTGAAACATCAACAGGACAGGGAACTAGACATTATGCAGTATTATACATTTCTCAGTTTTGTGCTGGAAGTAGTTGTCTGCTTCAGAGCTGTCCATAGTCCCTCAGATTTCCTGTATGGCTTTATCTGCCTTGTCTCAGCGGTAGGACTTCACCCGCTCTAATCAAGGTCTTAGTTCCAAATCAATTGTTGCTTCTAGCTTGCCTCTGAGCAACTCCCTACCTCTGCCTTGCCCTGCAGGCCTTTACTGACTACTGGGCTGAGCTACAGAATCCAGTTTTCATCAATAAGCTGTTTTTCAATTAAGGGTTTGTACTCCCCTGCCCCCCCCCCAAGCATTAGAAAAGATGAGCCATTATACAAATGTATCTAAGATGGAATTCCATTTGAAAAAGTGGTCCATAATAATATGAACAGGGTGGAAGGAACATTGTCTGCTGTCTTCACCTTAACTGTCTGTTATGGAGATAACAAAAACGCTGTGCTTTATTGCAAATGCAGCCTTCTAGCCTTTTGTTCAAGACTGGGGTAGTTTAGTCTAATTCATATTTGATTCTCATTACTGTGCATTACATTAAATGGCTTGTTTGCTTTAATGTTTTATTAAAAATCTGTGGTAGGTGAGAGTTCTCACCGACCAGCTTCCCCATTAATTCTTTTTTTTTTTTTTTGCGTTTAAGACTATATATACAGGGAATCTATTTTCTCAGACCTTTTTTCCCTTTTTTCTTTTGTGTCAATTAGCTTATATTTTTAACGCATAAATCTCATGGTTTTCTTATACAGAATCTGTCTATCCATTGGATTCAGAAATGTACTGCACTACTCTGTTAACATTTTCCCAACTGAATTCTTGCTTTTCTATTACAAAGCATACTTTTTTGTCCTTAATATTCATCCATTAGATTGTAAAGCAATTGTTCTCAAATATCTATACATTTATACTTATTGCCGTCTGATCTCTTCAAATGGATTCTTGCAAGTAATTCATTCCTTTTTTTTTTTTTGTAATAAACCCTCCTAAAAAGGAGAGAATTTTATTGCTTTTTATAATAAGAAAGAGGTAGGGTATATAGATGGGCTAAGAAAAGGGGGGAATCTTCTTTTTACCTTTCAAGAGTCCAAAATAACTCTGTTAGTAAAGTTAGTAAAGTCCCTTGGGGTTAGTCGTTAATCAGCTCCTTTCAGACGTTTCACGAACAGTTATTTCTTATGTTGTCTTCTTTTTGTATCTCTCAAATTGTATCTCTTTAGCCTTCACGTCTCCCGCTCCAGCACCTCCCTCCTCTGGGCCGCTGTCCTCTTCGCTGCTTGATTCTGTCCAAATTGCGAGTACTGCATCTTCCTCTGTACTGGCGTGTCTCTTCAGAAATTCTTGTGCTTTGAAGACAGAGTCAATCTTCTCTCTTTTATCCTTATATTTAAACACCAGTCCTTCGGGGAAACTACATCTATAAATAGTCTGATGTCTTTGTAAAAATGTGGTCAATCCTTTATATGCTTTCCTTTTCATGTGGATTTCATAAGGAACATCTTTCAAGGTTCTGATAGTCTGCTCCCCAATCTTCAACGGCACCGCTGAGACTGCACGTAGAATTTGATCTCTGATACGCTGCTTAGTAAACTTGACAACCACTTCTGCTGGCAGATTATTTTTCTTTGTAAAGGCGGAGTAGGCTCCATAGGCCATATCCATCTCTTCTTTTAATTCTTGCACTTCTCTGCCAGTTAAGGGTGCCAAGGCATTCACCAGTATCGACCTGAGATCCTCTTTCTCTTCTTCTTTAATGCCCTGAAAGCAGAGAGTCAGGTTGGATTTCTCCATCTGCAACATTAAAATTCTTTTTTCTTGCATATCCTGATGCTTTTCTAATTTGTTGACCCTTTTCTTTATTTTCCTGGTGTCTTCCGTCGAGACCAGACACTTCTGTGCGATCTCCTCCATCTTCTTTGCTGTTTCTGTTAGTTGTTTTTGTTGACTGTTGAGAACACCTTCCATATTACTCAAAGTTTCGCTGATTTTCTGCATTTGATCCAGCAGAGGGTGCAGTGGCTCGCTTTTCTGTTGATTGACAGCAGGCTCTGGGAGGGGGGTTGCCCAGACCTGAAGTCCCTCCTCCTTTCTTTTCCGGCTTCTGTGGGACCTTTTTCAGCGTCGACATTTTCTTTGTTTGTTTACTTTATCAAAGTTCGTGCCGTGTCCCTCAGGAGACCAGCTAGCTCTTAATTTTCAATGAGACCCCAAAGGTACTTTCACCAACACTTTTTTCCCTTTGCCCCCCTTCGCTTTTCCTTTATAAGTCCCGTTTCTCAAAGGGGGTGGGGATTCCTCCCTCCTCCCATTCGCTTATGCGCTTATGGGGGGGTTCGCGTTTTAGCTTCAAAATAGACCTCCAACTCACGACTCGATGCCAGTTCTTCTTTTTATTTTAATTCATATCGCTTATCTTCACTCCTGGAAGTCGGTGGCGTTGCTAAGTCCCATACAGGCACAACGCAGTGGGGCCGATTGGGGCGGGGAGAAAGCCTCAATTTCCCAGCTGTCTGCCGGCAAAGAGGCTACTCCCCAAGCGCCCCTGGTTCGGAGCCTTTGCCTAAGGCTCACTAGGGTCTTTCGCATGTGCGAAGACCCCCCCAACCGCGCGTGGGCTAACCATCTCCGGGAGCATCCCGAGAGGTGGCCGCCATTCCCTCCGCCGAAACCGAAAGTCGCAAGTAATTCATTCCTGATACAGTTTTAAACAATACAGAACAGTTTCCTAGCATCCACTGTTATTCCTTTTATTCTGACCACTAACTTTCCTTATATAGGAAACAAAGGAAGCAACAATGCCATATCCAGTCACATTTAGTCCAGAAAGTCAAGGTATGCTTCCTCTTGCTTCAACAGTCTTTAGTCCATTGATTACTTGAGAGAATTTTAGAACATGTCATAGATGACAGAACAGGTAGAACAGGTTATGGGAATTTGTGGTATCTATAGACAGGAGATGGAGGGCCCATAAGACTGGCTAAGCATAGAAAGGCTATCACAGCAGTATTTTTCTGCCAATGTGCTGCTTCTCTCTCCCCAGCTCTCTCCCCAGCTCCCCAGCCTCATCATGCCCTATTTTAGGTTCCATCATTTCAGGCAGTTTGCTTTATGGGGGCTCAGACCAGGTTGATGCATGAACAGGTTCATGCCTCTTCAATGGCCGTGGACGCTTGGTGTCCCACTCCCCCCCTCACAAAAGCGCCCCCCACCCTAACCCGGCGCCCACTGCCGCCGCCGCGCTAGACCCCCGTCCCCTTCCCGGCTTTCCCAGGACCCCGCAGCTGCGGAGCCCCGGGAAAGCCAGCTCTGGGAGGGAGGGAGGGCGGCTAGACCCCCCGCCCCCTTCCCCGCTTTCCCGGGACCCTGCAGCCACGGAGCCCCCGGGAAAGCTGGCGCTGGGAGGGAGGAGGCGGCAGCTAGACCCCCACCCGCTTCCCTGGCTTTCCTGGGGGCCCCGCAGCTGCGGAGCCTCCAGGAAAGCCAGCGCTCCACCGCCGCCCCCCGGTCTCCAGGCCCCACCGGGAGGTTGGCATCCCCAGTGGGTGGCACCCCAGGCTGTCCTGCCTAGGGTGCCCAGACACCTGGAGCCGGCCCTGCTTCAACTTTTCCTAGCATTATTGTCCTTTCCAGTGAGTCTTGTCTTCTTATAATGTGTCCAAAGTACGATAGCCTCAGTTTAGTCATCTTAGCTTCTAGGGATGGTTCAGGCTTGATTTGTTCTAAAACCCACCTCCCATTTCTCCATCATCAAGCTTAAAATTGTGTAATTCCCCAGTAGTCACTACTTTTGTCTTCTTGATATTCAGCCATAATCCTAGCTTGGCACTTTCTGCTTTAACCTTCACCAGGAGTCATAGAATCATAGAATCGTAGAATGTTAGAGTTGGAAGGGACCTTGCAAGACATCTAGTCCAACCCCCTACACTCTGCAGGAGCATAGCCAAAAGATAGCCCTACAACATACCTGAAAGATGGTCATCCAGCCTTCGCTTGAAAATGTTATGTACTGAATGTGAATCGCTCCTATCTATTCACATGTTAAGCTTGAGTCTGAATGTGGCTCTTCAGATGTCGCATTGCTATTGGTCGGTTTCTGCAAAACCTGTGTAATTACCCAATCACTGAGTGATATTGTTGCAAAGAGGGAACGGTCCTGATTGACCTTTATCCCTGTATTCTGATTGGTCTTTAACTTGTAATGGGTGTGGCTTTGACAGCCCGGGAGAGTTTAAAAGAAGGAGCTGTGCTCCCCTTTTGTTGTGTGTTCCTGACTTACAGTTGCTGTTTAGTAAAGCTGAAATCACTTGAAGCTGAATCCTTTGTTGAGTCTCATACTTAACAGAAAACATCCAGCGAAGGAGCATCCTCCACCTCCCAAGGCAGTCTGCTCCACTGCTCAACCACTCTTACAGTTAGGAAGTTTCTCCTGATATTTAGCAACTCCCTTGTAACGACTCCCTTGTAATTTCCACCCATTAGATCTAGTCTTGCAATCCAGAGCAAGAAAGAATAGATCTGCTCTATCTTCTACATGACAGCCCTTCAAATATTTGAAGACTGCAATCATGTCTCCTCTAAACCTTCTCTTTCCCAGGCTAAACATACCCAACTCTTTCAGCCTTTCCTCATAAGACTTGGATTCCAACCAATGTTCCCTCTAAGCTGTGGAGCCCTGTGAGCAAAAATTCTAATTTGTGAGCTACTGGCATTAAAATTGTGAGCAAGCAATTTGGCTTCTGCATAAATTAGTTTGCTCTGGAGCCATCCTTCCTGAGCTAAGATAAAAATGTGTGAGCTGGAGGCTAAAAAACTGTGAGCTAGTTCACACTAACTCAGCTTAGAGGGAACACTGATTCCAATCCTCTTACCATCCTGGTTGCTATCTTCTGGACACGTTCAAGCTTGTCAACATCCTTCCTAAAATGTGGTGCCCAAAACTGGACACAGTACTCCAGGTGAGGCCTGACCATAGCAGAATAGAGCGGAACTACCACCTCCCATGATCTGGACACAATGCTTCTCTTAATGCATCCTAAGATTGCATTAACTTTTTTGCAGTCACGTCACACTGCAGGCTCATGTTTAGCTTGTGATCAACCAGAACACCCAGATCCCTTTCATATGTGCTGCTGTCAAGCCAAGTCCCTCCCATTCTATATCTGTGACTTTGATTTTTGGTAACTAAGTGTAGGACTTTGCACTTATCTCTATTGAAATTCATTTTATTTGCCTCATCCCACTGCTCCAGCCTATCTAGATCATTTTGAATCCTGACTCTGTCTCCTTCAGAATAAGCAATCCCACCTAGCTTTGTGTCATCTGCAAATCTGATAAGTGTCCCCTCTATGTCTTCCTCCAGGTCATTTATAAAAACACTGAACAACACTGGGCCCAGGACCGAGCCCTGTGGCACCCCACTCGAGACTTCCCTCCACGTAGATGCAGAGCCATTTATGAGCACTCATTGGGCACGATTTTTCAACCAACCATGAATCCATCCAACGGTTGCACTATCCAGCCCACATTTAACCAGCTTATCTTCAAGGATATCATGAGAAACTTTGTCAAATGCTTTGCTGAAATCTAGATGCACTATGTCCACAGCATTGCCAGAGTCAACCATTTTAGTAACTCTGTCAAAAAAGGAGATAAGGTTGGTCTGGCATGACTTATTCTTGATAAACCTATGCTGGCTACTACCAATTAACTCATTCTGTTCAAGGTGCTCACAGACAGAGTGTTTAATAATATGCTCTAGAATTTTTCCAGGTATTGATGTCAAACTGACAGGCCTGTAATTTCCCAGGTCCGTCTTTTTTCCCTTTTTGAAGATTGGGACAACATTTGCTCTTCTCCAGTCTTTTGGCACAGCACCAGTACTCCAGGACATCTCAAAGAATTAGAGCCAGAGGCTCTGAAATAACAATTTCTTTTAGCACCCTGGGATGCAAGCCATCCGGCCCTGGAGATTCGGAAGTATTTAAGGCAGCTAGATGCTGTCTAACCATCTCCTTACTTACTCTAGACTGGCAGTTCCTCCTTCCTTCATATGCCCTGCATTCTTCAGTTTGTATACAACTCACCTTATGATTAAAGACTGATGCAAAGTGAGAGTTAAGTAATTCTGCTTTGTCTTCATCCCTTGTTAAGGCTTGACCATCTTCCCCTAGCAATGAGCAAACCCCATCCCTGTTCTTCTTTTTGCTCCAAACATAGGCATAGAAACCTTTCTTCTTATTTTTAGCAGTTCTAGTTCATCCTGTTTATTTCCCATATTCTGTGCATTAGTATAAAGACATCTCAGATTACAGACATCCTTTCCTATCTTAGGTCCCTTTGAATTTACCTGAAAATTACTGAACTTACCTCTCTCCTGTTCATTTATTCTCTGGTCACTCCCTTTCTTGAACAGTCTTGGGGATGCCACACAGCATCAAGCTTTTTCTTCCTTTCCCCGATGGCTTCAGTTTAAAGTCCTCCTGAACAGGTTTGCAAGTCTTTCAGCAAAGACATTCCTCCCATTCTTTGTAAGGTGCACCCCATCCATCGCCAACAGTCCCTCATGTCGGAGGGACATACCATGGTCCAGGAAGCCAAATCCTTCTTGATGGCACCATCTACGTAACCAGCCATTCACCTTCAGTATCCTGTTCTCCCTTCCAGCTCCATGTCCCTCAACAGGTAAAATGGAGGAGAACACCACCTGTGCCCCCAGATCTTTCACCTTCTTGCCTAGAGCCTCATAGTCTTTGGAGATCCATTCAAGGTTTCTTTGGGCCATATCGTTTGTTCCCACATGGATCAGCAGGAGCGGGTAGCAGTCAGAGATTTTGACCAGTCTTGGAATTCTCTCAGTCACATCTCAGATACACGCTCCAGGAAGATAACAAGACTCTTGAGATTCCTTATCCGGTCTGCACACAACTTCTTCTGTCCCTCTCAGTAGGGAGTTACCAAACACCACTACTCATCTCTTCCTCTGTGGGATAGCTTGGTTCCTTCTCTGCCTATGTGTTTGTGTGTCAGTTACATCCTTTTGACCCTGGAGTGTGCTACTCTGATCTTCCACCATCAGAAGTGGCTGGTAGCAATTCTGTAGCTCCACTAGCTGTGAGTGTTTCCTGATTATCTTACTCCTCAAAGTCACATTCTTCCACTCATCTACCTGTTCCTTGTTACTTCCTTCCTCTTGCTTAGAATTTGCTATCTCTTGCCGTTCTCAGGAACCCCTTTTCTGTCACATCTAAAAACCTTTCTCCCTCCCTGATGTTCCTCAATGTACAGATTTGTGCCTCAAGTTCTCCCACCTTCTCCTCAAGCATTCTTATAAGCTTGCACTTGCAGCATGTATAATGCATTTCTCGCCAAGGCAGAAAAATGATCATGGCGCAACCCTGGCAGGTCACTGGAATAGATCTGCTTTATCCCTCTCCCTAGGAGCAATGCTATCTTCTACAGCCTTCTACACCCTTCACTAATGTCCTTCAAAGTCTGATGTAAACTCTTGTGGTGATGTACCCTGAAAACTTTGAGAATGACCAAATGGCTACCTTTCCAGCAGTTCTCTCTCCACTACTCAGCAGCAGCCTTCTTCTCAGGTACTTACAAGGCCTCCAAGCAAGACCCATAGGCTAAGAGCCACAAGGCAAGAGCCCTTTGGCTCTTGCCCTTCGGCTCGCACCAAAGACTCATTCCTCTGGCAAGGAGGAGCCCTTTGTTTCAAAAGGCCACTTCCTGCCAAGCACTGCAGAGCCCAGCAAAGTAGGGGGCAGGGCTTGCAATCAACAGCACTCCACAGCAAATCACTCAGCCTTCAACAACCCCCAAAACACAATCAGCCCCAAACAGAGTCATTAAAGTTTCACTATTTTCTGTCAGTAATATGGTGTCATCTGCATATCTTAGTTAATGTTCCTTCCACCAATTTTCACTCTGCTCTCATTGAAATCTCATACAGTATTCCTAATGATATATTCTGCATTCAGATTGAACAGACAGGGAGATAAAATATATCCTTGTTTGCCACCTTTGCCGACTGGAAACCATTTTGTTTCTCCATATTCTGACCTAACAGCAGCTTCTTGTCCAGAGTACAGGTTGTACATCAAAACAATCAGATGCTGTAGCACACCCATTTCTTTTTAAAACCAACCATAGTTTTTCATGATCCACATAGTCAAAAGCATTGCTGTAATCTATGAACACTGGCTGATTTTCTTCTGCAATTCTCTCACATGCTCCAGTAAACAACATAAATTTGCAGTATGATCTCTAGTGACTCTTCTTTTCCTGAATTTAGCTTGAACATCTGGCATTTATCCTCCGATACGTGCTAACAGTCTTTGTTATAAAATTTTGAGCATCACTTTACTCACATGAGAAATTAATGCAATGATCTGATACTTGCTGCAGTCTTTGACATCTCCTTTTTTCAGAATTGGAATGTAAATTGAGTGTTTCAAGTCTGTGGGCCATTGTTTTGGTTTTGTTGGCATATCCTTGTTAAGATTATGATGGATTCCATTTCTGTGGCTTGGAATAGCTCTATTGCTATCCCATCTTTGGTGCTTTGTTTCTCCCAATTACTCTCAATGTAGCTTTCACTTCACTTCCTAAAACTATAGGTTATTCTTCAAAAGATTCTTCTTTAAAGGCATCTGTCATCCTTTCATCTCTTCTGTATAGTTCTTCAGTGTATTTTCCCATCTTTTATTTTTATTTTATCCTGTTCAGTTAACGTATTTCTGTGCTGATCTTTGAGCATGCCTAATCATGCTTTAAATTTCCCCTTGATTTCTTGGATCTTGTGGGACAGATTTCTTGTTCTCCCTTTTTTGCTGTATTCTTCTTCTTTCTTCACAGTGGTTATTATAATAGTTCTCTTTGTCTTGACACAGCAGTCATCATAGAAAATCAAATGGCTCTGTGGCTTGGAGTACATTTGCCCAGCTTTGGTTGGTGTGTCAGCTGCGTTTGTTCCTGGGTCAGTCAGATCTAGTCACAGTGATCCATGCCTTAGCTACATCTAAACTGGACAACTGCAATGTGCTCTACTTGGAGCTATCCTTGAAAAGTGTTCAGAGGCTATAGCTAGTGTAGAACACTGTGACTAGACTGATGGTCAGGGCCAGCAGTATATGAGCCCAATATTACAGCAATTACACTGGCTACTGATCTGCTCCTGAGCCCAGTCCAAGGGAGTGGTTTGACCTTGTTTTGGGACTAGGGTATCTGAAGGAGCATCATCTCCCATATATTCCTGCCTAAGAATTAAGGAGAGCCCCTCCTGACTGTCCCATCAGTCAAAGAAGCTCATTTGGTGGGTACACAAGAGAGGGCCTTTTCACTGGCAGCCCAGTGATTATGGAACAACCTCCCCGGGGAGGTGCACCTGGCTCTCTCACTGTTGATCTTTAGGAGGCAGCTGAAGATGTGTTATTTAGGACTGCATTTGATTCAAGCAGTCCTAAAGTGTGATTTTGAATTTTGGTTTTATTTTTTTTATGTGATCAGTTTAATGTGTTTTATTAATATGGTAAGCAGCTTTGACCTTTGTAATGAAGAAAGGCAGCTAATAAATATTTTAAATCAATAATAAATAGTGTTATTTAAGCAGAAGAATAAGTAATTTTCTGTGCTTTTAGGAGTTGTCGCCTTAACAATTCTGTAGCATTTTGTCCTAATCTCTCCTTATAATAATTATCTTTCGGTTTCGTAAGATTCCATGTGCTCCCATTGGCTGTAAAATGCCATCCCTCAGCCATTGGCCCATCAGCCGCCACTCAAGAGTACTCGCATGCCATTGGCCGGGTGCTGGGTCTGCTCCTTTCCCCACCCACTCCCCCTTCAGACAGATTTGCTGGCAGACCAGCTCTCTCTCCTGAGGAAGACAGTTCTCTTAACTCCTGTGAGGGACTGTCCCCTCAGTGGCTGCTGGTAGGCAGCCAAGCTTGGTTCTGTGAGTAAAAAAACAAAGGACTTTCAGCATAACCCCCTCCCCCGCACATAACCCCCTCCCCAGTGGCCACTTTCCTGTCAGAATAAATGGAAAAAGGCTCTTTCTTCTGCTTAGCTTCAGCATGGCCGGCTGGTTAACGAGGTGGGCCAGCGACCATCAAACCATTTTCTTCAACTCCCCACTGTGCGGCTGACTTTCCCCTATGGTTGCCAATCTCCAGGTGGGACCTGGAGATCTCCCACTGTTACAATTGACCTCCAGATGACAGAGATCAGTTCCCCGGGAGAAAATGGTTGCTTTGGAGGGTAGACTCTATGGCATTATACCCTACTGAGTCCTTCCACATACACTCCAAATGCTGCCCTCCACAGGATCCACCCCCCCAAATCTCCAGGTATTTCCCTAATCAGAGTTGGCACCTGTACTTTCTCCTCTGTCAGTAAAAGGCCCTTTTCACACCTATGTTGGCCTTTGGGAGAAAACTCATTGGGCCCAGTCCTGATCAGGTTGCCAACTCCAGGTGGGCAATTCCTGGAGATTTGAGGGATGGAGCCTGGAGAGGGTGAGGTTTGAAGAGGGGTGGCACCTCAGACAGGTACGATTCCATAGACTCCACCCTCCAATCGAGCCATTCCTTGATGGGGAACCATTGTTGCCAATCTCCCGCTGGGGGCTGGAGATCACTCAAAATTACAACTGCTCTCTAGGAGGGATGGGGGAGGACATGGAAAACTAAAGGTAGGTTGATGGTTGGCTGGAAGGGTGATAGAGTAATCAACTCCAGGTTGGGAAATTCCTGGAGATTTGAGGGGTTGAACCTGGAGAGGGTGAGTGTTGAGGAGGGGTGGGACCTCAGACAGGTACAATGCCATAGACTCCACCCTCCAAACCAGCCACTCCTTCCTGGGGAACCACTGTTACCAATCTTGGGGGTGGGCTGGAGATCACTCAAAATTACTACGGCTCTTCAGGTAGCAAAGATCAGTTCCTCTGGAGAAAATGGTGGACTCTGTCATTATACCCTGCTGAGATTGCCACAGCAAATTGTCACTGAGTGCCCAAAGCCGGGGCACTCTCCCAGAGCCTCTTTCTAGAGCCCGTTGTATTTATTTCCACAATGGGCCTTATTCCCAGTATTACAATATTACAAAATAAAATAAAATAAAATAAATGTTTCTCTGGATTTATCATCCCCCCAGGTATTACAAACCTTAAAGTATAATACTTTGTTTTTACAACAAAAGGAATAATATATTCAGTTTTGTCGACACCAAAAACATAGAGTATGACACCAATATAAGCATCCTATAAGAATGTGAAAAAAGATCTGTCATTTTGCAAAATGGTGCCTACAGGAAAAATGGCTGTTGCTACGACTAATATAATAGTGTATTTTACTTTATTGACCTCAAAAATGTATATTTTGACACCAGCATGAGCATCCTATGTGAATTTTAAATACTGAAATAATCATATCTGCTATCTTGGAAAATGGCAGTTACAGATAAAATGTCACAAGATTGGAATGCCTACTAAAGAAAATCTTAAAGCTATAGCATCCTGAAATAACACATAAATAGTCAAATTCTCTATACTTGTTTTTTGCAGGTCTCTATTGTGGATCCAGGACTAATAGGCTATGAGTCAGGTTCTTGAACAAACTCACTCTCAACAACACTACCTTGAAGTGATTTGTTTATTGAAATATGAAGTTGTGTTAAGCTGAGCTTGTCTGTGTCAGAACTAACAGGTTTGGCACCAGTCCTGCTATTATACTTAATCCACACACACACCCCAGTGACCCATCCAATCAAGCCATTCACACAGCCTGCCTAACCAAGAACACACTCCCCCCCACCTGCAGATCTACATCTTCTTTATATATGACAGGCTGGCCAGCAGAGTCCAAGGTCATTTGCATTCTTCCCATTCAGGAGGCCTCCTGAGAAAGTAGTTACAAAGCAGCTAAGTGAAGCAATTCCCACTCACTCACATGCACTTACCATCTGCCCCCCCCCCCATGGCCCCAATACAGGATGGTTACAGGTAAGGAAAAGAGAACAACAGAAATACATGGCAAATGAGGACCTGAGTTTGACAATAGTTCACTTAAAGCTCTACACACAGGGGTCTTTTTGTAGAAAAACAGCTGCAGGAGCTCATTAGCATATGGTATGCTAATGAGCTATTAGGCTATTAGCATATGCCACGCCCCCTGACATCACCGAAAGTGATGTCAGAGGGAGGAGCAAAAGGGGGGGAGGCATCTTCAAAAGCCTCCCCTCTCCTTCCCCAGCTGGCCTGGGTGGGGGAGCTAAGAGAGAAGGGGTTTAAAGTTTAAACTCCTTCTCACTAGAGTTGGGCCACAGAAGGAGGAAAGAGGGAAGGAAAGAGAAAGAGTAGAGAGAAGGAAAGAAGGAAGGAAAGAGGGAAAGAAAGAGAAGGAAAGGAGGAGAGAAAGAAAGAGAGGGAAGAAGGAAGGAAACAGGAAAAGGAGGAAAAAAGAGAAGAGAAGAAGGTGGGAAAGAAAGAAAGAGAAGAGAAGAAGGATGGAAAGAGGAAAAAGAGAGAAGGGAAGGAGGGAATGAAAGAAATTCGGCGGCAGTTCGGCCCCATTATATCCTATGGGCCATTGAAGTCAATGGTGAAAACATAGGGTATATTCTGGGGGGCTGGAGGGGAAGGGGTTAGAGGGAGAGGCTCCAAACTCACAGGGTAGCTGATGGATCCTCTCCCCAAGATACCCACTAAGTTTCAAGAACATTGGACCAGGGGGTCCAATTCTATGGGCCCCCAAACAGGTTGCCCCCATTCAATCCATTTTTCTCTATGGTGGGAAAAAAGTTACTTTTTTCCTACTTGTAAGTTACTTTTTTCCCACCGTAGAGAACAATGGAGGGAATAGGGGCAACCTGTTTAGGGGCCCATAGAATTGGACCCCCTGATCCAATGTTCTTGAAACTTGGTGGGTATCATGGGGAGAGGCTCTATCAGCTACCCTGTGAGTTTGGAGCCTCTCCCTCAAACCCCCTCCCCTCCAAACCCCAGAATATACCCTATGGCCCATAGGATATAATGGAGCTGAAATTGACATTTGGCTGCTTGAAAGACTCCCCCAGAAGCCAGCTGGGGGCGGGGCTTGGCTTCTGAGCTCCCGGAGCTGTGCTCCGGTGCACTCCCCCACCCCCAAAAGACCCCTGTCTATACACATACTTCATAGGGAAGTGGAAAAGAGAAGGAAACCAGGGGTTGCTTAATTCTTTCCACTCCAGCTATTTTTGCAGTCAAAATTTGCATTCCAGGATAAGGATACTCTATATTTTTGCCTAGAGGAATAGAGGGGTTTGGAAAGAGGTCTAAAATGGAAGAACAGTTACATCACTACAGTAGCTATGCATTTACAAAGCTGTTCCATAGCTTGTTAAATTGGATGGCAGTGAGGTGAGGTGATCTAAGGTTCCGCTCTGGAGTGATAACAGCTGCTCCCTCAAAAGTATGTTTGCCTGCTGGACACAGTCACTGTGATGTTAACAGCACTCCTACTTGTAAGTGAAATTAATCACAAGATAAAACTAACAATGATGTTCAACTTATATAGGATTCTGAGTAGGACTGTCGCCCATTTAAAGAAATCTTAGTCAATCACAGAAGTTTTAACTGATTAATTAAACTTGTACATGTTTGCATGCATTTTGAAGCATGAAACAGACTTCCTTAGTTTTTAAGTGATGTCTGCACATGTTGCAGCATATATCATGCCATTTCCTGCAGTGTGCAAAAAAAGGACAAATGTTTCTTCTAAATTGACAGCTACCACCCAGGGCTTTTGAAAGGAATTATATTAAACATTATTTTACAGTGCACTAGTTGATTAATCTTGCTTGTTAACTGAATAAATGTTACAGCCCTCACTTGACAGATGATCTGTTTATATGAGAGACAGGATTTTTAAACAATGAATTTCAAATATATTGTGCATGCGAATGCTCAAACCAAGTTATAAGTATGGCATGCAGAGTATTATTTCACACATTCCCACAAAAGGGAAATGCCCCGCATTTTAGAGAACAAGCTTAGTAAAATAATGCTAATTGCAAACACTGAACACAAGCAAACAAGCTAACGCTTTCTTCAAATGAAATGGATATCCTGGGGCATGTATTGTTCACAGGATACTTATGGTAATTTGTGTTACTGCTGTGTAATTTGCACAGTAAATGCAATTTACTCTACAGTTGCCATGAGATAGCAGCTTTTGTTTCACTTAGGAGTATCTCTTTTCTCTACATGCGTTGGCTGAGCCAGAATTCAGAAATATGTTGGGATGCATTTAGTGTAATTAGAAAATGAGAGAAAAAACAGAGCCGGTTTCCTTTAATCAAAAATGTCTGCATGTATGTGTATGTTTGATAATTTTTCAATTATATGTTAATTTATTTAGAAAATGATTCTTTTATGATTGGTGATAATATAAACTGCACAACAAATCTTAAATTTCAGAAATGTATATTTAGTCTATAATGGTAACTGAGCAATATAACAAAGTATCACACCAAGTTTTGTAATTGACATTACCAGTAAATTAAAAAATAATAATCTCTGAGGGCTCTCAATGAGTAGTTCTTGCCAACCCCCGTTGAGAATGACATTCTAGGCCAACAATCAACTGAATATATCTTTTCCTTCAGTAAAATCTTTGCATTCGCCCCACAGTCTATTGCAGGTGATGATCAAGAAGACAAAAGTAATGCCTACTGGGGAAGTACACAACTTCAAAGCTGACAGTGAAGAAACTGACATTGTTCAAGATTTTCTGTTTTAGGAGGCTGAAGTTTGTTCCTTATTCCCAGTTCCTTATTCATGACTTATTCATGAATTCAAGCAAAAACACTTAGGAGAGTTTGAAAGCTCTGAACCCAAAATAAAGTCTGGACCACCATATATCATATGCCCCCATGTTCAGGGGACTCTCCCCTTCTAGGGGACATGTGCTGTTTCTTCATCCAAAGAGGGGTTTTCATGCCAGCTGCTCCAAAGCTGGGTGCCCCCAGGACAATCACACAGGCAGACACTGTGACTAGGCTGCACCCCCCCCAAAAATCATTGGACCACCCCAAGTGGCACATCCCCATGCTCTGGAGACTGTTACCCACAAGGAGACATATACTGGTGCCCAGTCCAAACACTGGTTCTGGTACCACAAGCTTCTATTTGGAGTGCCTCTGAGAGGCCTGTATGTCAAAGGAAATTTAAAGAAGAAACTCCTTTGGCTGCTTGCCCTCTACACCCCAAAATAGGGTTTGGATCACCACATGTCATACACCTCCACATTCAGGGGACTCTCCCCTTTATGAGGACATATGGCGCTTCCTGGTCCAAAACCCAGTTTGTGTGCCAGCTGCTTCAAAGTGAGGTGCCTCCAGGACAATCACACAGGCAGACACTGGGGCCAGGCTACACTCCTAAAACAATCTTTGGACACCAAATAACACATCCCCATGCTCTGGAGACTGTCCCCTGCAAGGAGACATACAGCGGTACCTGGTCCAAACACTAGTTCTGGTGCCACAAGTTTCTATTTGGAGTGCCTCCAAGAGGCCTGTATTTCAAAGAAGATTTGAATAAGGAACTGGTATGGCCTCATGCCCTCTACAACCCAAAATAAGTTTTGGACCATCACATGTTATACATCCCCATGTTCAGGGGACCCTCCCCTTCAAGGGGACATATGGAGGAAGGAGTTAAGCCACTTCAAGGCTGTCCCCCAGACTCCTACTTTGGCAAGGTGGTGGGCCAACAGCTCATAGTCAACCGTGCTGAATGCTGCCATTAATAATAACAGCAACGCCAACCCGTCTCGATCCAGCTGTCTGCAGAGATCATCTGTGAGAGTGACCAAAGCTGTCTACATTCCACAGCCTGGGTGGAAGCCAGATTGGAATGAGTCTAGGGCTGATGTGTCATCCAGGAAGCTCTGGAGCTGCTCTGCTACTGCTCTCTTAATCACCTTGCCCAGAAACACAAGATTCAAGACTGGGCAGTAATTGGTAAGATCCAGTAGATCTAAGGATGACTTTTTCAAGAGTGGTATGACCACGGCTTCTTTTAACCCTCCCGCCGATAAATCCCAGAACTGAAGAACGTTGATAATGTCCCTGAGGGGGTCCCGCATCCAATCATCACTGGCCCTCTCCAGCCATGACAGGCATGGGTGCAAGAGGCACAAGAGAGTTGGCTGAAGTTGTCAGTTTCTGAATACAAAGATGGCCAAGGGGTCCCTAGTTCTCTTACTGTATCTAATCCCCTTTTATAGCTGTTTATTCCTGTGGCCATCACTATGGAAGCAAATTCCACAATTTAAACACTCTCTCTGTAAATAGTATTTCCTTTTGCTTGTCCTGAACCTACTGTCCTCCAGTTCTAGTATTTCAAGAGAGGGAGAAAAATTTCTGTTTCTTGACATTTATTAATGATTTGGAGTTGGGAGTAAGCAATGAAGTGGCTAAATTTGCAGATGACACGAAGTTGTTCAGGGTGGTGAGGACCAGGGAGGATTGTGAGGCACTCCAAAGGGATCTGTTGAGGATGGGCGAGTGGGCGTCAACGTGGCAAATGGGGTTCAATGTGGCCAAGTACAAAGTGATGCACATTGGAGCCAAAAATCCTAAGTATAAATACACATTGATGGGGTCCGAACTGGCAGAGACTGAACAAGAGAGAGATCTTGGAGTTGTAGTAGATAACTCACTGAAGATGTTAAGACAGTGTGCAGCTGAAATAAAAAAGGCCAACGCTATGCTGGGGATTATTAGGAAGGGAATTGAAAACAAATCAACCAGTATCATCATGCCCCTGTATAAATCAATGGTGCGACCTCATTTGGAGTACTGTGTACAGTTCTGGTCACCACACCTCAAAAAGGATATTATAGCACTGGAAAAAGTGCAGAAAATGGCAACTAGAATGATAAAAAGGTTGGAACACTTTCCCTATGAAGAAAGGTTAAAACGCTTAGGGCTCTTTAGTTTGGAGAAACAACAACTAAAGGTGACATGATCAAGGTTTATAAGATTATGCAGGGGATAGAGCAGGTTGAGAAAGAAGTACTTTTCTCTCTTTCTCACAATACAAGAACTCATGGGTGCTCAATGAAATTGCTGAGCAGTTGGGTTAGAACAGATAAAAGGAAGTACTTCTTCACCCAAAGAGTGATTAACACATGGAATTCACTGCCACAGGAGGTGGTGGCAGCTACAAGCATGGACGGCTTCAAGAGGGAATTAGATAAGCATATGGAGCAGAAGTCCATCAGTGGCTATTAGTCGCAAGGTATAGATAGGAACTCTCAGGCTGTGGCGAGTGATGCTCTGTATTCTTGGTGCTTGGGGGGGGCAACAGTGGGAGGGCTTCTAGTGTCCTGGCCCCACTGCTGGAACTCCTGATGGCACCTGGTATTTTTGGCCACTGTGTGACAGAGTGTTGGACTAGATGGGCCATTGGTCTGATCCAGCATTGGCTTCTCTTATGTTCTTAACTCTCTCCACCCCATACATAATGTTATAAACCGCTATCATTTTGCCCCTTAGTCATCTCTTTTCTAAGCTGAAAAATCCCAGACTCTCCAACCTTTCCTCTTAGGGAAGGTGCTCCAACCCCCCTAACGATCTTGGTTGCCCTCCTGTGCACTTTTTTCCAGCTCTACAATGTCCTTTTTGAGATACAGGGACCAGAACTGTACACAGTATCCCAAATGAGGCCACACCATAGATTTGTAGAGGACATTACAATATCAGCCATTTTATTCTCAATCCATTTCCTAATAATCTCTAACATACAGTTTGCCTTTTTCAGCCCTGCAGCACACTGGGTTGACACTTTCATTGAGCTATCCACTATGACCCCAAGACTCTCAGAATCAGCAAGTTCAGATCCTATTAGCCTATATTTGAAGTTGGGATTTAGGTCTGGTCATGGACTGTGTAGACTATAACTTGGTTTGGCAAAGTTTGGGCAGGCTGATTGGCAGGCACCCAGAGACATCTGAAGTGGGGGAGGGTGTGTCCAGAAAAGCACATCACTGGCTGTGTGGCAGGGTGCAGCTGGAAAGGAGCAGTCTGGGTGCTGACCAGCATCTTTCTGAATCTGGTAGTGGCTGTACAGCATATCAGGTGAGGGGGTTGGGGCTGGGTACCTCTTAGTACATTGTGTGCAGGCAATTATAAGCAAAACTGGCAGAAGACACTGAGTGTGTCTAGAGTCAGGGTGGGTCTGCCAAGAAAGGCAGCCACAGACAGGCTGCCTTAGCACAGCCTGCCCATTTAAATATGTTAGGACAGATGTGTTGAACTTGTTTGTTATGAGGGGTAGGTCTGACATAAATGTCACTTTGTTGGGCCAGGCCATGGGTGCCATAAAACATAATGCCAGTTACCAGCGATATAAATGTTATAAAGGACAGCAACTGGTAAACTTTGAGTTGGTGTGTCTTCACTGCAAGGCCCCATGGGCTGGGTGGGGGGTGCAGAGGAAAACCCACATGGGTGGACTAGAGAGCCAGTGATGCAGCACTGGACAGATACTTCCATGGCCCGACAGAGGATTGTTTACACCTCCTATGTGCAAATGCTGAACCCTGCGGCCAGGACAGCATCACCAGAGATGCAGGCCAAGTGGAGAGATATGAATGTGGCTGCAGTGGCTCCCAGTTTACCAATCCCTGAAGTGAAGCGGTTCTGCTTGACTGCTGCCAACAAGGTTGTCCGAGCAGCCTCCTGTTTCCTCCCTTGCACCAGTTGCTTGAGGGCCACATAACAGCCCAAGATAGGCTGGTTCTGTCCCCCAGGCCTTATATTTGACACCCCTGTGTTAGGATATTTAAATGATGCAGATCAGTCTAATCAATTAAATGAACCAGTTAAACACAAGCTGTTGTCTTGTGTCTTCTTTGAATCTTTGAATGGTTGCCTGAGGCAATTGGCAGTTACACATATTGGATGGTGAATGAGATCAGAGATTCAAACAGTGGTTTTTAGTAAAAATTACCTAATATTGTTAATATGTTTTATTGGACTATAGTCTTGCACCGATATTCATTAGTTTTCACTTAAATCATTTGCTTAACTGAACCTCTGAACTCCCTCACCATCCAGGATGTAGCCCTGCTCACAAATTACATCTGTAAGAAAGAGCCAACATGTGTTCACTTTACAAATGGAAGTGGGAACAAGTGCCTGCATAAAAAAAGGATTTCAATCACACCTTCGTGCATTGAACATGACAATTAGTGCACATATCAAGAAAAATCAAGTGTACACTGTGCACTGATTGTACCTTTGCCCACTGTAACTTGTGAGCAGGGCTTATGCCTTTAAGGTTTAGCAGCTTTTGAAGTGCTGAACTGAAGTGCACCATGGGTGACATATGATGCCACCCAAATCAGAATTACAATCTTCTAAGTACATTAGCAGTTTGAAAGCAAGAAATTGCAAGTAGAAAAATAGGTACCACTTCAGTGGGAAGGTAACAGCGTTCCGTGAGTCTTGGCATTTAGTCATGCTGGTCACATGACCACGGAAACATCTTCGGACAGCATTGGCTCTTCAGCTTGGAAACGGAGATGAGCACCGCCCCCTAGAGTTGGATTCAACTGGCTTTCGAGCAAGGGAAACCTTTACCTTTAAGTATATCGAAGTAAGTGAGTTTCAAAGGAAGTAACTTGGCTTCAAGTGGCATTGATAATTCCCAGGCTGCCTGATATTTTGTTGATCTCTACATCTTGTTTTTTCAAATTACACTGCTTGGGATTTTTTAGTGTGTAGTCCTCAACCTTATGTCAGAGCTTCCCTGGCTTCAATGTCAATTAAATGACTGCAGTTCACCTGACAAAGAGATATGGCTCCCCCCCTTTTAATGCATCATCATACCTTGCAGTTATTCAGATATGACACCCTTGTTATATATTTATAATTTTGTTAATCATGACATCACACTTGGAAATAGGGCAAAACAAACAGTGCTGAAGGGCAACAAAATCAATTCCAGCTTCTCATTAAAAGGTAAAAGTGTCAATAATCTTTGTCAGGCCTTTTTATCTTGTGGTTTAGTACACTATGATCCCTAAGGCAACAACTGCTATTGAGATCTTTTAAGTGATCCTAGGTTTTGCATCTCTGTCAGATTAACTCCTTGATTACTTGATTAAAATTAACTTCATCCTATTCAGCACTTATGGAGGACAATGGAATAAAACAGAGTGTTTTACTAACAGCTTTCTAAACCTATGACTATCAATCAGAAACTATCTGCAGGTTTCCAATCTTCATTGTGGCAGTGTAAGGACTAATTCATGCTGACCTACTTGTCCAGCAGAGATGGCAGGTTGAGTCTATCTGCGGACAGCTAGACTTTCAGCAATCATATGATTGCTCCACCAAATACCCAACTCAGTCTATGCTTCACATATCACACTTAAGCTAAATGTAGGCTGAGCTTAAAAGCTGGTGCCTTCTGAAATATTCAGGTGGATAACTGCACTTTCAACGGATTCTTCTGTACACATTTGGTCATATGAATTGGCTCTAACTCTTCAGATGAAAATGTGGCAAGTACCTATCAGAAATTCTGTGAAGACGAGAGAGAGAGAGAGAGAGAGAGAGAGAGAGAGAGAGAGAGAGAGAGAGAGAGAGAGAGAGAGAGAGAGAGAGAGAGGGGTCATTTCATAGAAAAAGAGGTGCAGGAGCTCATTAGCATAACTCATTAGCATAATTTATTTGCATATGCCACACCCCCTGACATCAACAGAAATGTGTCAGAAGGCAACACCGACTGCTCAGGCTCCACCCCTAGGGACTATCTTTCCACTCTGAGGGCTGTCATTCCAGTCCCAGAGTAGTCTATCTGGGCCCAAATATCTTAATGGAAAAAACATTCTGCATTTTCTTTGCAACTTCTTTTGGGCTGCAATATATTTCAGTGGAGCCCATGCAAGTCAATGGGCATTCTTGGCTCCTATTATTTCCAATGGGCCTTCAAGCCTCTCTCATAGTTAGCAATGGGCAATCCTGTCATTCGTTTTATACATCCCAGTTACTTGCCCCTTTGAAACTGTACCACACTATTTTAAGTAACAGCAAAATAAGGAGCATGAACATGTGCAGAGTGCACATTTCTTGCCAGTGTTCTTTCTGGACCGCACACAGGGCAAAATGAAATTTTAAAAGGCCTCTGATCTGCATGTTCCCCCCCAAAAATCTTACTCATGCAGATGGCGGAGAGAGAGTTGTGCAGAGAGATCGTTGAAAATAACCTATTTTTCAGGACTCTTAAGCAAATACCCAAGGAAGATGCAATAGCAATCATGTTCCACATCTCACAAAAGACACCTGCAAAGCAGGGTACACTGAGCAGCTTTTACAATATAAATTCATACAAATAAATTATAGCAAAATATATCTTTTAAGCAAGAAGAGTTAAGAACCATTTCATTTAGACAATTTGTTCAATTTTTTAAAAGGGGGAGCATTCCATCATACATTTTACATTTTTTAAATGCAGCTAGGTCTGTAAAAAACAGGCACCAGATTCCCAATGCATGGGAAATATGCTAAAAATCTTTAGATGAAGCCAGAATGAGAATTGTGAATGGCCATTCCACTGCATCAGGAGGAACTGGCCACATATATAGCTTTAGTTAAGTTACCTCTAATTTTCTTCTACACAATGTATTTCTGGAGGGTTTCCTTGCATTCAGGACCCCCACCCCCGCTTCCACTTACCCAATTCTCTGCATGGAGAGACCTGCAAAACTAGGGGGTGGGCAGGCTGGGAAGGAAGCTCCCCTTTTTGAAGCCTCTCTAGAAATAGACCTTGGTGCATCTGAGGAGGGTGTGTTTAATTACCAGAAACTCTCTGCTCTGTGCCTTTCTCTGGGTCAGGATGAGAAAACTTTGTTCACCATCACCATGCCCTTTGTTTTCTCTCTGAAGGGAGAAGCTGTCCAACTGGATTTCTGCCTGCTATTATGTGGAAGGGAAGGGAGACCTGATGTATTAATTCTAATTTTAAAACAGCTGTTCGGGGGGCTCTAATTTTGATCAAAGCAGCCTTGAAGAGCGGGCCTTAACCCTTCTCTTGCCATCTTTCACAGTACACCTGAACCCCGACAGCAGCAATGCTCTGGCTGAGGCAGCTCAGGGGCTGGGGACTTGCTTTCCCTCCCCCTCTTTCTCTCTCACACACAAACACACAGGAACCCTGGTCCCTGACAGGGGCAAAGCTCTGGCAGCCCAGGGGCCAGGGAGAACTATGCATGGTGGCCTCCCCCCACTCTCTCCCTCTCTCACACACACATACAAATACACACACACACCCTGAGCCCCGACAACACTCTAGCCATAGCAGCCAAGCGGCCAGGGACCTGCTCCCCTACGTGCCTCTTATTCTCTCTCTCTCTCACACACACACACACCCTGGTCCCTGACAGGGGCAACAACGCTCTCTCTGATTGAGGCAGCCAAGAGGTCAGGGAGAACCAGGCATGACCTCCCCTCCCCCAGCTCTCACTCACACACATGCACACATGCATCCTGAAGCCTGATGGCAACCAAGGACCCGGGGAGAAGAAGGATGATGACGTGCCCTTCACTTGGAGGCCGCTAAGCCAGAGGAAGGGGCTGCGATGTCCAACTAGTGTGAGGTGCCTCAGCTGTGTCTTTGCCCATGGCCATGCAGTGAGCTCTGGCAGGTGAGGTGGGAGCCAGGTTTACTGGGCTTGGGCAATAGGGGGAGCAGCCAGCAGGCAGGCCACCTGCTGGAGGCAGCAGCTGAGCCAGGGCTGGAGGGGGAGGGAGGAAAGTAGAGGCAGGGTGCATTCTGTCTCCTCCTCGCCCAGGAGGAATGCTAAACTCCTGCTTTGCATTCCTGCTGGGAGCTGGGGGTGGGGCTTGCCACCGCCAACTGTGCTTCTAACTGCTGGAGCTCCGCTCCTGTGCGCTCCTGCTCTAAATGACCCCTGGAGAGAGACAATTACTCTTTCCAACTTTGGTTGCAGCAGAGAAGCCTGTATATTACTTCAGAGCCAGTGGGATCCAGTGTAAGCAAGTATTTCAACTTGTCTGTAAGACATTGCTGAATGATAAAAGAGGATGGTAACACCTTTTATGACCTACAAACCTTGACTTGGATTCAGGCTAGATGTTTCTATGGGTGCAAGGATTCCTGTCCACAGAGTCTGATTTTCTGTCTTCCCCAGCAGTCCAAACTTCCTCTCAAAATTTTGTTCTTGGAGGAGAGGGGACTCCCAGAACAGGATTTTAGGATACTATGGGGGCTGCTGTGGAAGGGAGATGGCAAGAAAATTGTCCTTTATGGGAGGAAATCCTTGCACCCAAAGAAATGTCTGGTCAGAATCCCACTGATGCTTTTTTGTTGAAACATGAAATATTGCCCAGGAAATGTGGCTAAACTTACATAAATTCTTCAGCCTTTTTTCTAAATTTGTATAAACATTTCACTTGAATAGGAGCATCCAGTGGCAAGTCCACATGGTTTAGTCTGTAATTGTTGGTTGTCACACCATTGCCTAGTGGCTAATGGTATCCTCTCATGTCCTACTAGCGCATTCCTGATGTATCATATAGCAAGATTGCCACATGGTTACACATTATAAGCATGGAGCAAATGGTGTGAGAGTGCAAGCAGAGCAGGCAATAAAAAGAGGCACGGTGCAATAGAGGAATCCTTTCCTACAGAGTCAAAATTTCTCATTCATAGAAGCACGACTTCAGAAATCCAGCAGGGATTGCGTTAGTGAAAATTACTCTAAATTGCCAAATACTTCAATATTACATTAAGTCAGAACCTGTGTTTTTATCAGCCTCCCACAGACACATTTTCTTTTTAGCTGAGATGTGAATCCCTCCAGTATAGTAGGATTAAAAATAAATACCGACAGACTCCTAAAAGTAAAGCCTGGCTTCCCACTCTAAGATTGAAGAAATCCTGTTAAGAGAAAAATAGCAGTAAAACACAGTTTATAGGAAGCCTTATAAAAACAGGCAGTCATTTATTAAAGAACTCTTCTCTTCGAAGAAAACTGTGTATCTTTACTAATACACAGGCACTTAACTTAATCAACAGCCTTCTTGTAACAGTAGAATATGAATGCAGAATTGCAGAATAAACATACTCATTTATTATATGTGCTACAATGAGATAACAGACTCTGATAATTATCCACTGTATGAAAAGGCTTTGAACATTTTACCTTTTTAGAGTAACAAAAACCTATATATAGAGAAGACATTTCTCTAGAAATATGGAAATCTTTAATAGTTTTGATTCATAATATTTTTATTCACTCTTACAAGGAACTTGTGAGGTCACCATCATTTCTGTATAAAAATGGAAGTATGGTAGAGAACTAACTTTCCTCCAGATCATCCAGTGAAGTTACAGTTCCTATTGGTTTGAAACCTGTAAAACATATATTCAAAATGCTTCTTCCGGGAGTTAATATAGTGCTGAACCAAACCACAGGCAGTGTCCATGGAAGGTGAAGAACCTTTTCTTGGAGCATACATGCTAATACAGTTATGAAAGGAAGCAGTATGAGCATGGTCTTCTGTAGAACCTTTTAGCCACTGTCTGCAGCAGAGATCATATGCAGAGTCAAAGTACAGTTGCCAACCCCAGGCTGGAAAATTCCTGGCAATTCAGGGGTAGAGCCTGGAGAAGGTGGGGACTGGTAGAGGAGGGACCTCCTTAGGGTATAGAGCCACAGAATCCACCATTTGAAGTTTAGAAGTCCACTATATGTTTTCTTGGAGTTCTAGCACACCGGAATTGGGAACTGTTCCAATCCAGGGTTTATTTATGCTTAACCTTCCACATCTGCTAGATTTGTTCAGGCAGCTATAGGAAAAATAGTATAGTTCTCTTTATGTATTTGTTGATAGAGCAGTTGCTTCAGTAGAACATGACCTGGCTTGGAACCCTTGTCTACATTTTCCTGAATCCACAACACATCTCACATTGAGATTGTAACAGTTGTAAATAGATGCTCCAGGATGAAATCAACTTGCACCTGGCAGCAGTGCTTGGCTTTAAAATAACTTTTATAACAAAGCAGCACTAAAAGTCTGACCAAGGACTGCAGTTGATGCAGGCTTAAAAAGGCCACTAATGAGCCTGAAGATTTTTTGATAGTAGGTGTTGCATATAAGATAGCATAGCGAAACTGCAAAAATATGAGTAGGAATTAAATCCATGCATATGGGTAAAATGGTACCAAAGCTTTGGAACTCTCCAAGGAGATTCTTCTGTCCCCTTCTGTTGCAATCTTTCCCCAGTCCAGCAGGTGATGACTTTTTTGTTTCACTTGGCATTCCGTCAGTGATCCCTTCTTCCTAACCAATGTTTTGACATTTTGTATCATTTTAACTGTTTTATATGTATTTTAACTTGGTTTTTTAACTTTTAAAAATTGTTTTAATGATGTATGTTGGGGGATTGATTTTAAAGGTTTTATAAGGTTATTTGATCATGCATGTTTTAAATTGTTAACTGTCTTGGTGGCCCTTGCAAGGACAAAAAGGTGGGATACAGATTTTGTGAATAAATAAAATAGCATTCCAATTGTATTTCAACAAACCACCATGATGCGTCATTCCTTGGATGGAAAGGCAAAATAGAAACATCCTATGAAAAAAGGTTCTTTTCTCCCCTCTAGACTCATTAGTATGATACATTACAAACAAGTTTTCCGTTTAAGACCAAAAGGCTAATGGAAGCATATACATTTGGATCTATTAGTCTTTAGTCAGCATTCTATCTCTGTCAAGGTTAAGCAAATGAATATTTTAACTCTGGCATTCAGATTAATTTTATAATGCAAATCGCCCATACTGTTAAGTGAGATTTCTGCAGTTGATTTTTTTTAACAAAAAAATAACTCAAACAGAAAACTACTTCATATAACTCTCTCAGATTTTATGGGTAAAAAAATTATGTCTCTGAGACTACTTATCTAAATAAACAGAATTCTGGAGCAAAATCACAATGGGATTAGCATTTTTAAATATGGCATTTGAAGAGGCAATTATAAAAACTGGATGCACCTGATGGAGGGACTTCTGGGATGACATCAAAACTGTATCAAGAATCCAAACCCAGGGTATTAGAAAAGGGTTTAGGCAGATGTGAGGAATGCTTGGGAATAAGATCCACATTGTCAGTTTTTATTTTCCAACAAACTCAAAATGCATTTCTCTTACATTCTCTTTGAAACACACATTTTATAAATGCATAGTTGGAAAATTAAAATAAAAAAGTGAAATTCCAGAACAGATATTCAAGTAATTTATTACTAAAACCTTAAACAAACATACAAAAGCATACACAGACGGTTTTGCATTTCCCTTTTCTTCATAGTCACATGTACTTGCACTGATTCATTCACTTGGTCTATATATACACACATTCCTAATTCATCATCTACAAACAGGTACAATTTCCCATCCAGTTGATACCATCCAACAGTACAAATAGAAGTCTCTGTTATTTTTCCTTGTGCAAGTGGAGCAGACAGACATCTACTCTCGTGTTTCCCAGCTTCCATGCTCATTCACAGCAACACAAATTTCAAACTGGAGCATGATCCTTGGGAAAGCACTGAATCTCTTGAAAAGTCATTTTTTTCATTTTCATGGGTGCTACCCTTTCCCAAGCAATATTTTTCCAAATCTGAGGTAACAGAAAGACATCTGCACCTTTGAACCTCTGGTGAAGACTCGTGTCTTCAACCAAGTCTTTCCTATATTCTTTTTTAACTTGCCAACTCTTCCACTAACAATTGATAATCTATTCTACTCACCTGTTTGCCTAGCCAGGATTGGTAGCTTGCTGGCCAGGGTAGGGCATTTATATCACCCATGCAGGAGACAAATATCTTTTAAGTGGTAAAATATTTTTAAAAGCTTACTATAAATAATCTTTGTTATATTTTATAAAATGTTGACACTGACAAGATTATGAAAAGCTTGCAGGCTCCCTCGATAACCTTAAACATATAAGTTTTAGATTTTTCTAGCTTGTGTTTTTTAGTCATTCAACAAACGGTTTTATGGGAAAGACTCTTCTGTAATGACAAACTAGCCCAAAGTCACAAGAAAGAAGCTCATTTTCCTTTGTGCCTCTGGCAAGCAGGAAGAAGTCAAGACTAAGTGGAGAGATATCGTCCTACTGGCGAAAATTTATTTTCCATAACAAGAAACTGTCGTTTTCCTGAGGAGCCTGTATTTTTAAGATAAAGATGAAACGATGTTGTTTTTATCATAATGACATCCATATTTATTCTGTGCTTCCACAGCATATATGGCATGTATACTGTGTATTGTCATAGTACACTGAAAAACAGAAAAGTGGTGTTTTTTTTTTTTTAAAAAATACAGATAATAAAAGAAAAAGACCACTGGGGAAATACATAGCATAATCATTCTGAATACCCCTAGGAAAGTATCTGACCCACATAGGCTGATCTGACGGATGCATTTGCAGTGCTGCTTCTGTTGAAGAGCCATCTTTGACTGACTAGACATTTGGTATGAAAAAGAGGTCATTTGCAATTCATTATGTGTCAGGTTTCAACCTTGTTCCATGTGTAAGTGCAAGGAATGTCTATTCCACTACAAAAGACAGACAACTCTGTTAAAATGTGTGTGGGCTGGATCCTGTGTGTGACTGTTGCATTGGCTGAATGGCATTTACGTGGATCAAGACTGGCTCTATCATGCATATCAAGGGAATACTGCTAGGAAGACCTGAATGTTTCAGATCCTTAAGGCTAACCTGGA
Source organism: Gekko gecko (assembly GCA_029375565.1). Classification (NCBI taxonomy): domain Eukaryota; kingdom Metazoa; phylum Chordata; class Lepidosauria; order Squamata; family Gekkonidae; genus Gekko; species Gekko gecko. The sequence goes on along the minus strand of JAPDNY010000006.1, from coordinate 77,208,838 downwards.
ATTTTGTCCAGATATGCAAACAGTTCAGGATAACTCCCACTGGCAAACAGCTTCATCACATTTTTGATAAAATTAAGAAAAGCTGACCTGGAAGCCATTTTTTCCCATTTTACATCTTTATATATATGCCAGATAGCATTATGTTTTTTGCTTAACTTTTCTCTTGTTCTGAAGCTTCAGTGAGACTCTCCTTTTGCCTTCTTTTTAAAATACATTTCAAAGTGTCAGAATCATTACTTCAGCTATAAAGTAACAGCATCAGCTAAAAGGATAGCTGACATTTTTGTTGCCATAGAAACGATTCATGATGTTACATGGGCTTGCCTAGCACCTTGTTTACTATACATCTGAGCCAGCTTTTGAACACACTTCCCTTTTGTTTCACAAGGAATTACATTAAAATATCATTCCTTCTTAGGGTTGTCCCCATTCTGCTGAAAAGAGGATTATGGAATGTTAAGACACATACTAAGGAAAGTGTAGAGTGTTGATAATATTGGTATATGGCTTATGTGCATTCCGTATTTTTGTAAAGCGGAAAATAAACAGATAATGTGCCCCACTTGTGTTTTCTCTCAGAGACTAGATACTTAGTTATCAATAATTAAAGTACTCCTCAACTTCAAAAAGATACTGAAGCTAAGTGCAGCAGCACTTCAAATGCGATGGTTAAAGAACAAATAAACGATACCCCCCATACACTTACAAGAAGATATTTTCAAATGCTCTATCAGGATTTTCCAGCATAATACGTAACCTTCTTAACACAACTAACAAACTTGTTTCTCATACAAATGCACTATTTGCCCAGACAGAAATCCAATTAAACAGAATTAAGCACTTGGCAACTTAATATAGACATAACAGAAGGAATCTTACAGGCTGACAGTGGCATAGGATTTGGTAGTACTGACTTCATCCTGACTTCATACAGACACTTGTCCATCCCCCACCCTGTGTTACCACACCAGCCAGTATCACTAATGCAACAAGTCCTCCACTTTCCTTAGCTTTCTGAATGGCACTGCTGCTGTTCAAGGGATTATATGCTATACTAGCTATGTGGTATCTCTGCTCATGGTTGTTACTGGCAACATATGATTCTTGTGTAGAGAGATTCTATGTGTTTCAGGAGCTCTACATGGCATACATCTTCACAGGTTATTTGCCTGCTCAATGTGGAATGGCTGCCACTTGATAGTATTTTTGGTCACTCCTATGGAGTTGGTGTAATATGTGGTATAATTGTTGTTGTTGTTCAATTGCACAGTTGAGTCCAGCTCTTTGCGACCCCATGGACCACATCATGCCAGGCCCTCCTGTCTTCCATCATCCTCCAGAGTTTGCTAAATTTTAATATAAGCACTCAAAATATGGGTCAGGACCCAAAGGTAGTTTGCAACATGCTTACAAGTGGGTTATGAGGCCACAGAGAGAGGAGGAGGAAGAAATCTAGGATAGGAGGCCCTTGAAGGGAAATTTGGACTTGCCCATGAATAATATGTAAAATGGCCATGAAATACAGCCTGTAGCTATGCTACTTAACTGTAAATATTAAAATGAAAAATCAAATTGAAACTTTTCCAGCTTTAAATGGTATCAGATTGTGGTATTTCATGATGGGAAAGTAGCATGGAATTACCTTGCAAGTGGGTCCTGAAAAGCAGAATAAATTTAGAAGTTGATCCACTGAAAAAACCATTGACATTCCAGCTCTTACCAAAGCAGTTTCAGGACTGTAATATAATAGCATATTGTATATTTCCATCTATTAAAATGCTTTACACATTGCTTAATATAAATACTTCCCTCCCTCAAAAAATATAAAACAATAATGTCCAGATGGTATGGGGATTATACTCTATGTGGGTGGGAATGAAACTGAATTTCTTGCCACAGCTACCTTCCATCAGAGCCACTAAATCCCTACCGTGTAAGTAAATAGTAAATTATTTCCTAAACAAAACCAGACAATACAAAATGCTATATTTTTTAAGAACCCACATTTCAACAAAGGATGTATGTTGGTCCAGATTTCCCAAGTCTGACTAGCAGGTTAATTTAGCATGCCCCATTGTATCAGTGTGTTGAGTTATGCTATGTAGCAAACTGTCGCACTGTAGAAAGCATGACGTATCATCCCAGTGAGGCATGAAATTAGAAAGATGTGCCTTGCTGGGTGAACCCTGGATCAACCAAACTTGATTTTCCATCAAACTAATGCTTTACTTCTGTTTAAATCTTGCAACAAAAATAAAATAGAAGAAGAAATATCTGCAGCCAAAGGACTCTCCCACATTAATAGGTTCTAATGGGTTGTTGACTATGAATTCATATTTTTTAAAGAAAACAGCAAAGAATTGAAGGTTCATTTTTGGCTAACAATCAGATGCCTCAGATAACAATAATTCCTAGGGAAACTAAAGAGTTCTAAAATCATGGTATTATATTATGTTGATGTCTACTACTGGCTTTAAGATATGAACTCTATGTGGAAATGCAACCAATCTTTAAGGAATTACCTGGAGAAACTTAAGAATATCAACAGAGTTAAATCAATAATTTCTGCAATCTAGACTAGCCCCAAGTCTGTTTTGTCCACACTGTGACTACCAGCCATCTTGTATTATCTCCTGCTTCACAGGTAGAAACTGGCATCAACCCAATGCAAGAGGTGATTGTATTTTCACAGCTTTCTGGAAATCAATATGAGACTGTGGCCTATTATGCACAGGTGTTTTCCCTTGCTTTCACTGTGCATATCCATTCGGCATTGATTTTCCTCCCTTCAGTGCTCAGTTCCCTTTTTGGTCGCTGTTTTCCAGGGTTTTCTGAGAGTGCTTTTGTGCCGATTTCCCCCTCGTTTTGCTTCTAAACTGAAGTAATTCAAAAGTGTAGATTCCCTCAGATCCTTCCCCTGCCCTTTTGCCACATCTTGAAGGTCACTCCCCCACCCACATCGAGGTTGTTACATCATCCTCCCCCCTTCATTGGAGTACAAGCTCCATTTTCCCTTCATTTTTTAATTTTTAATTTTTTTTACAAGCTGCATCACTAATCTCGGATCACTTAAAAAAAACACACTAAAACAATAGGAGAAAGTTTAAAAGGAGCTGCATGAGGTTTAATTCCCTGCTGGTACTGACTTGAAAGGGGGATCAGAGAGGAGGCAAATGACAGTGTCCCTAGTGGGGGAAAAAAGGATTTCAGTGCTGCATGCAAAGGGGGGGGGTCATTAGTATGGAATGAAATTGACATGAGATGTAAAGAAAGAGAGGCGCTGGGATGGGATGCCTAAAGCTTTGAAAACATTTTTCCGTTTAATGCTTTAGTGAACAAAGTTTGTGGGGGGCAGCATTTGGCAGCCTTTGAAAGCCTAACATTAAAATGGTGGCTGAGCCACATTGACCTTCTACAAACTGCTGAACTTACGAATCGCTTAGGATCGATCCATTTGGAGGACAGAGTGCAGTCTGCACAGGACAGGCTCTGAAAAACTGCAAAGATCATGACCAGTATGCAGGATCAAATTAGGGAATCACAAAGAGAAAACCATACAAATTTGCAAGGAAGGGCAGGAAATTAACATTACTATGCAGCTGCACTAGTGCATCAGCAAAGATACCTGTTATTTTTTTCACTTTAGTGGCACTAGACTAAAAAGGCTCTCCAGAGCTTCTGCAAGAGGACACCTCTCCCATACAAATTGCAGCCCTGTGCAAAGCATAGTGGAGTTGCAGCCAAGTTTGCACAGTCACATGCACATATACAGTTGCCAGTGATCACAGGTTGCAATGCCAGTATCAGTGGGTTCTACCAGTTTGTTGTAGTGGTTATGTGTGCCGACTCTAATCTGGGAGAACCGGGTTTGATTCCCCACTCCTCCACTTGCAGCTTCTGGATGACCTTGGGCAAGCCATAGTTCTGACAAGAGTTGTCCTTGAAAGGGCAGTTCTTGAAAGAGCTCTCTCAGCCCCACCTACTTCACAGGGTGTCTGTTGTGGGGAGGGGAAGGGAAAGGAGTTTGTAAGCCACTCTGAGACTCTGAGTGAAGGGCAGGGTATAAATCCAATCTCCTCCTCCTCCTCTTCCTCCTCCATGTATTCTGTACACTCAACATGTTCCACTATATTATGAGATCATGTGACTCCCATTATTCACAGTGGCTGATAACACAGCAGAGAATCCCCTAGTGCTCAGCAATATGGAAAACAAGGCTTTGCAGCTGCTTGTCGGTTTCAAAAGGGGTTCCCCCCTTTTGCCTGCATTCCTTTAGGTTCCCTTTCATTCAACAAACTAAAACTAAAATGCATGTGCAAAGCTTGAACCATGAGGATTTAAATGGAAGGCGCTTGCTGGATGCTACTGCACAGCTATGATACGGCAATTGCATAATTTTTTTTAGAAAACACCACCTTTGGATGCCACCCCCCACATGTTACAAGTGACGTTCCACCCCAATTTAGAAAAGTGCATTTTTAAAATTGTAGCTTCAGAATAAATACACCGGTGGGGAAAGTATGATGTGTAAGGCAGGCACAGAATCTGAAGTCAAGATTAAAGGCTTACTGCTCTGAAAAACTGCAGTAAGATGTGCATGTGTAACGGGCTTGTATCTGTAAATGTGAAAAAGTTCTGACACACAGGAAAAAAACTTTGTTCAGTGGTTACTGGGATTAGGTATATAAGGAAATTGGTCTGGCATGTCTACTTAGAACAGTTTCAGTCCCTAGAATTTATTTTGCTTTAACCATCTCTGACAATCAGAAGAAATGATTACTAGTTTATAGAATAAGCCAGTCAATAAAATGTTCATAGATTCATTACTATCTATTACCTGAAAGGTTGCAAATCAGAAGCATCTGCACTCTTAAAAACAAACTGCAAAAAAAAGCTTTAAATTCAGTAACACACATAAGTACCATTTAGCAATTGGCACTAGCTGCAATATTAATTACTAGGAATAAGGCCTGTTGTGGAAATAAATACAGTGAGCTCTAGAAAGAGGTTCTGGGAGAGTGCCAAGGCCTTGGACACTCAGCATCAATTTGCTTGCAACCTCAGCAGGGTATAATGACACAGAGTCCACCATTTTCTCCAGAGGAACTGATCTTTGCTACCTGAAGAGCAGTTGTAATTTTGAGTGATCTCCAGCCCTCACCTGGAGATTAGTGACAATTGTTGCCCAGGAAGAAACAGCTGGTTGGGAGGGTGGAGTCTATGGCATTGTACCTGTCTGAGATCCCACCCCTCCTCAAACCCCACCCTCTCCAGGGTCCATCCCTCAAATCCCCAGGAATTTTCCAACCTGGAGTTGGCAACCTCATCTCCTTCCCAGCTAACCATCAACCTACTGTTATCTGTCCCTCTGACTGCAGCTGACTTCTTCCCTCCCTCCTGGAGATCAGTTGTAATTCTGAGTGATCTCCACTCATCACCTGGAGATTGGCAACAATGGTTCCCTGTGAGGAAATGGCTGGTTAGGAGGCTGGAGTCTATGAAATTGTACCTGTCTGAGGTCCTACCCCTCCTCAAACCTCACCCTCTCCAGGCTCCACCCCTCAAATCTCCAGGAATTTCCCAACCTGGAGTTGGCAACCCTATCTCCTTCCCAGCCAAGCCTCAACCTGCCATTATCTGCCCCGATTTCAGCTTTCCATCTCTTCCCCCTCCCTCCTGGAGATCAGTTGTAATTCTGAGTGATCGCCACTCCTCACCTGGAGATTGGCAACAGCGGTTCCCCAGATGGGAATGGCTGGTTGGGAGGGTGGAGTCTATGGCATTGTACCTGTCTGAGGTCCCACCCCTCCTCAAACCTCAACCTATCCAGGTTCCATCCCTCAAATCTCCAGGAATTTCCCACCTGGAGTTGGCAACCCCATCTCCTTCCCAGCCAAGCATCAACCTACCTTTATTTCCCCCTCACTCTTCAGCTTTCCATCTCCCCCCCCCCGCAGCCTCTACAGTGCCCTGAAACTCTGACTTCCACATCACATTGGCTGTCATGGGGGGGGGCATTTCAGCAGGGTATAAGGACACAGAGTCCACCATGTTCTCCAGGGGAACTGATCTCTGCCATCTGGAGAGCAGTTGTAATTCTGAGTCATTTCCTGGAGATTAGCAACAATGGCTTCCCAGGAGGAAAAGTAGTCTTTCTCTGCAGTGGTGACCAAAGCAGCTTACATCATTCTCCTCTTCCCCTTTTGACGTGCACAACAACCCTGTGAGGAAGGTTAGGCTGAAAGTCTGTGACTGGTCCAAAATCACTCACTCAGCTTCTAAAGCAAGAACCTGGATCTAGCAGATTCTGCTCTGAACCACTGACTGCAACACCTAGAGTAGCTAACCTCCAGGTGGAGCCTGAAGATCACCAGGTATCACAACTGGACTCCAGACAACAGATCTCTCCCCCCTGGAGAAAATAACTGCTTTGGAAGGTGGGCTTTATGGCATTCTGTTCAGCTGAGGCCTCTCCCCTTCCCAAACCCTGGTTTCCATAGAATCTACCAGAAAATCTCCAGGAATCTCCCTACCTGGAGCGGGCAACCCTAATCAGGACTGGCCCCAATGAGTTCCTCACAAAGGCCTGCAAAGGGTTTTCCTCCTTTGTCTGAACCAAGCTTGGTTGCCTACTGTGGCAAAACAGGCTCCAGTTTACAACTCAGCTGTTTGCCTCCCACCCTCATTCCATGGGCATATCTCACTCCTTAAGTTCACTGCCACAACTCACTGAATTGTCACTGCCTTTTTAGAGGGACAGTGAGACCCTCTGGCCAAATCCCTGGAAAGTTGGCAACCCAAGGGTCTGGCCTTTACTTGCTTCCCTGGGCTACCCCCTCCCTTTGGTATTGTGCAGAGTGGGAGAGACTATGTGGTCAGAGCACAACACAGATTATTAGCCCAAATAAAAGAATTTATTTAACTATTTAAACAATTATGGAGCACACACACACAAAATAAATAAGGCACAACTGTAGGAGTAAGCACATGCCATGAACCAACAGGGCGTAAATCAACAGGGGTTAAATGCAATCCTCTTTCCCTACACACAGTACTCTCTACCTCTGGAGGTTGTGGGCTCAGAATGGGATCTCTCCTTGGACTGGCCTCTGGCTCTACTGTGGAGTGGCTGAATTTCTGCTGCCTCCAAGGGTTCCCCACATCTCTGTCTTGTGGCCTAGCTGGAGTCTATATTGATGCTGCCCTGCCCCTTGGGATGGTCCCTCTTTCACCACACTTTTTGGCCTTGGGGCAGCTGGGAACTGTAGGCCAGCAGATAAGGAAGCCCCATTTAACCCAGTGAGTGATACCCCTGCAGGCCTCTCTCTGGAACTACAGCTCAATTAAGCCTTATTGGGGAACATTGTAAACACACAGACACCAGCCATCTTACAGACACAGGTAGCTGCCATTTTGTTATACCTACCAACAGCTACTAAGGGAAAAATTAGTCCCACACAGGAAGCAAGTGTCTTCAACAAGAAAGAAAGCCATTTGCCAGAAATTCTGACAGTGGGAAACCACTGCTGAACATCTCTTGCTTTGAAAACCCCACAGGGTCGCCTTAAGTCAGCTGTGACTTGATGGCAAAAAAATGTATTTCATTTTTGTTAGGCTTCCTTAAACCTAACAAAAACACTAAATGTTGTCATTCATTTGGCATGGGATTCCCAATTTTCTTGGATCTATTAAGTTGAACTGACATTAAGTTTGGTTAATTTCATATGTGTGCCTCTAGTCTGGCCAATCTGCTTCTACAGTTTCCATGCTAATGAATGTATGCTTGAGGATTTAGAGTGAATTACTGGGCAGAGCTTGACTTCAGACTAGGAATCTTATTAAAGCATTGCCCCAGGGAAGGGTTTTTAATGTAGCATAAATTATCATGTCAGTTTTCAATGACAGTATGGTATTTGCCTTCCATTTTTGTCTTTTATTTCCCTGTTAACTTCAGAATAACACAGAGTGTGAGCTCTCTGATGCAAAGAGGAGAAAACTTGCAAAAAGAAATATGCAGAGCAGAGAAATTGTTGTGATCATAAGACTGGTTTCCAGTCTTGGTGATCGCCATGGCAGTCATCTTCTCCTGGGGCTCAGGGAGAAGCCTGCCAGCACCTGCGGCTGGGTGGGGGTGCGATTGCCCGTGCCACCCCAGGTGTCCTTGGGTTGGACTCCTAGCCATGGGGCACTAGAGAACCCCCCCCAGCAAGTCAAGTTGGAGAAGGGGGGCTCCTCCAAGCCCTGATGGGCCCACCATAGAGCATCCCGAATGGGAACAAGATCAGCACATTGGAGCAAGTGTACGGTGATCAAGTGATTATGAATGCAGAGAGACAATCACTAAAAATGTGAGTCGGAGTATAAGCGAGAACCACCTGCAAATACTGTGCTCCCCTAAAAGGAAACGAGGGAGGGAGGGGACTTCCCCCCACTAAGGACTGCTTGCAAGTGATTTTAAAGTCAGAAAAGGGGGGGCAGTAAAAAGTGGATGAATGGAAATAAAGAGACTGTGAGAGCTTACCATTTTGTTTAAGGCCCTCCAGAGGCTTTGACAAACTTTTATACAAAAAGTAAACCATCCTCAAACATCCGCTGAAAGACTCTAAGGATAAACTAGCAAAAGTTAAGCCTTCTTCAGGAAGGTCCAGCCCTTCATGTTCTGTGCCTAGACAGGACTCAACTGCAGAACTCCAAAGGTTGCTATCGGAGGCTCTGCACCCTCTGCTGGAGAAAATTACAGCTATTGATAATAAGCTGGACGCACAACAAGTGCAAATGGTGTTAAACACACAGAAAATCGAAAAAGTGGAGCAGGAGCTTAAAGAGATTGGTTCCAGCTCGAAAAAGGTGAATAAAAAACTGCAGGCACTTGAAAAGAAGTGCCAAATCGAAGAGTCTCATGTGTTACAGCTGCAAATGGAAAGGGCAAACTATGTCTTGAGACTTCAAGGGATCAAGGAGGAGAGATGGGAGAATCTGAGACAGATTGTGGGTGACTTGTTGGCTCCCTTGGCAGAAGTGACATCAGATCAACTTCAAAGCAAAACAGATACGGTCTTTAGATCGTATTCTGAATTTATCAGAAAGAATAATCTGCCAGGGGAAGTTACAATAAGATTCTCCTGAAGAAAAGTGAGAGATCAACTACTGAAAGTGACTGACAGAGTTACCTTGAAGTGGAAAGACAAGGAGATTAAAGTATTGAAGTACGTTCCATTTGAGATAAGAAGGAACAGAAGGAAATACAGAGACTTGGTATTATTTTTAAAAAGCCACAAAGTCACCTACAGATGGTTGATACCCGAGGGACTAATCTTCAGATATGCAAATGGCAAAGAAAGGATAGACTCTGTTGAAAAGGCTTGTGAATTTTTGCGTCAGCATGGTCGGCCATCAGGAGATGGAGAAGGAGCCCCTGATAGCACCAAGGAGAGCGAAGAAGAAAGAGATACTGGATCTTCTGATGAAGACTCGGATTCTAAGTTGGGGGCAGTAGCCCCCAAAACAGGCTATCAACTGAGAGGGGAAAGAGGGAAAAAGCAGATTGTTATTGTTCTCTGGAGTACTTAATTATGTTTATTGCAGGGCACAGCTCTTTAAGAAACTGGGATTGCTGGGGAAATATTGAAATGTTTTGTTAGGTAGGTGATCATTTTTGGCAAACTTCAATTTGCAGTCAAGAGGCAGGGTATTATTTTAAAAGCTTTGTATGATCACCGATTCTTGGGTTTTTAGAGGTTTTTCTTTTCTTTCACCCGTAGAGTGTAGTTTCCTAATCCCTATTTTTCTGTGTATTGTAGTTTCTTTATTTCTTCTGTATGTAGATTTAGAAAAAAGCAATAAAAATCCCCTTTGGGGGGTAAAAAAAAGAAAGAAGTAACAGCAGATTTAACAAGATTATTGTAGAACAAACACAGCGAAGACCTTACATATTTTCAAATGAAACAGAAATTGTTCTAAAATATGAGGTCCAACTATTATTGGTAGATAATGTTACCAACAGATAATATTACCAATTACCAATATTACCAATATTACTTATCTACTTAAACTGTAGATTGTAGAAACTGCTATCACCATCTTTTCAGATGAATTTCCAGGTGCACCTGCTGTCTCAGCCTCAGAGAGTAAAACTCAAGTCAAGAAGGGATACAGAGAAGAACAAGGAAATTACAGGACAGTTAGCTTAACATCTGTTCAAAGTAAAATTGGTAGAAACTACCATTAAATATAAAATTCATCAACATACAGGAAAACAAGATCTACCCAGGAAGAATCAACATGAGTTCTGCAGAGAGGATTCAAGGGAAAGGAGTTTGTAAACTGCTCTGAGACTACAAGTGAAGGATGGGGTATAAATCTAATCTCCTCCTCCTCTTCCTCATCTTCTTGTTGTAGGTCTCCCATCCAAGTACTGACCCTACTTAGCTTACAAGTTCTGACAAGATTCGGCTGTACCATGCCATCTTCCCTCCCAATACATTTTTACTTGTACTTTTAAAAATCCCATGGTTATTTCTAATATCAATAGAATTTTTTCCTGAACTGCAACTCCTATGTTACAACAATATCCTAAATTATTGTGCTGGCACAATAACCTGTGTTTTTCTTAAACAAACTAGCAAAGTGATTTATGATATTTTACTTAGAACAGACGACTATGAGATCATGCTGTCAAGAACTGTGCTGAAGGCCGTTGTGATATCTAATACAACTTGACAGCAAATCACTGAGAAATTGCCTTTAGCATCAATGCCTACATTCAAGCCTATGTACACTTATGTGGATATAATTACATTGCACTCCATGGGACTTAATCCAAATCCAAAGTATGTATGGGATTAGACTTTATGACACTTAAGAAATTCATATGGAATGGCTGCCCTCAAGCTTGGGTGTTTGTATCCAGAGGGTTACTATAGCCATAATGCAGCTCTGATCTCTCTCTTATTGATATATTGAGAACTATCCAGGCACCCTAAGTGATAATTGGAAATTTTATAGATCAAACAACAAAGTCAAAATCAACCATATAGGCTCATCTCCACAAGACCCCTGCATATCTACTGTCCATAGTAGAAGATTCTGAGTCATGTACTAGATAGAGCACATGGCCAATGAACACAGTGCACTGGACAGGCCTACTGGGCCTCATTTCTGATTTGCATGAATCAGCTGCAGAGAAGACACCCTAGAAGTCACTCAGAGCTCTCCTAAATCCACGCATTGCAGGGGAAGATTGGTAATGGTGAGCAAGCTGACTCCCAAGGAGGTTTGTCTGCCATTATCGATCTTCTTACTGAGACACCCCCTGGAAGCTTCCAAGAGTTCTTTCCTGAAACGCTGTTTGAAAACCGCTGAGTGAAGTAGAATTTATTAAGTTGGCATGGATACTGTTTTAAATAACAAATAAGGTACTGACAGAGCACTTTGAGATTCAGGCTGCCTATTAGTCCACAGCACAGTGTGCAGGCAGAGGTAATGCAGGAGGGCTCTAAAACAAAAATACAAACCCTATGTGCTATTTTTCATAATGGAGTGCTAATTAGAACAGAGTGACTAATTCACAAAGAAAATAATTTATGCAACCGTTTTCAGCTTCTTTTGCCATTTGTAAATTGTCTGCCAGTTGCTCATGGGCATTATTCATTATAACTTACTGACTTAACTTTCATGAGTAAATCATGGCCTGTTGAACCTACCAATACTGTTAATCATGAATCCAAAGTAGTCAAGTTGTGTCAGCTAAATAGATCATATATTTTATTTTTGTTCACTGATTATAAAAGCATAATTCACTGAATCAAGCTTTCATTGCTCACACTGTATAATTTACTTATACAGACACTTTATGCTGTTTGTTTAATTTTGATAGCTGCTGCAGTTTTGCAGATAAGCCATGAGTCCAGGCTGAAGATTTTTTCAAGAAGTAAAACCTTAACTGAGCTTTCAGACACACAGAACAGAAAACTACATAGGTACAGTGCAGAACTCACTCCTGGTCTGCAGCAGATCTAGTAAGCACCAAAAAGAGGAACAACCAAAACACAAACCAGAAGAAACTTCTAGGACCCAAATACTAGGCAACATCACCCCCCATTTATTGAATAACTCTGCAAGTAAATTGACTTTCTAATTACCTCTACAGTGTGTGGTCAGCCCTGTAGCCAGGAAATTTTCAGGCACGGGAGTTTGGAATTTTAGGTGGCTTTGTGCCCCCCCGACATGGTGACCTGTGTTCCCTCTAAGCTGAGTTAGTGTGAGCTAGCTCACAGTTTTTTAGCCTCTGGCTCACACATTTTTGTCTTAGCTCAGGAAGGATAGATCCAGAGCAAACTAATTTATGCAGTAGCCAAATTGCTTGCTCACAACTTTAATGCCAATAACTTACAAAGTAGAATTTTGCTCACAAGACTCCACAGCTTAGAGGGAACATTGATGGTGACGGGGTAGTGACTTGATCAGTCCAGCGAGGGGATTCCCGAGTGGTGCTGCAAAGCCAGCCTCATTGCTGCTTCCCAGGCACACATGTGGCAACTGTTCCCAGAGCCCCCAGAGAAAAAGAAGAAGACAAGCACCTTGTCTGCCACTGCCACCTCCTCTGGCAGCAGCACCACCACCATGGGCAAAGGGGTGAGTGGCGGAAGGACAGCAGGAGGTAGTGCCAGTGACCAGCCACTTCCCCAGCCAAGGTGCCTTTGCTCGGCTCACCTTGGTGGCAGGCAGAGCTCGCCCATCAGTGACAATTCCTAGGCCCAATCTGTATCTAGCATTTGTTCCACTGTTTTACCAAACCCAGTGTCAGGTTTAAAAGCAAGTAGGTCCAAGCATTCTTGATCAAAAGAAAGGCTTTATTGGATTACAGTGCTAAAACCCACAGTAGAAGGTCATTGTCAGGAATGGGGGGCAAGAGCAATGCAAGCGGAGTTATAGTATGATGCATAAGTGTGACTAGCGAATGAACTGTAAGTGCGCGCGGGAAACTCCCGGCGGGAGAATTACTTCATGAGCGGGAGACGACTCTCCCCCTCCCTTCACCTTCACAGGACTGGAAAATTCTCATCAACACAAGAATAGCCCAAAGCCTACATTCAAGGCCACCGTGATAAGGAAAAGCGGCAGGGAAGAAGCTCCCACGTTACTGTCTGCATACCTACGCAAGCGCAAAGCGGGATAGGGAACACATAACAATGGACTCAGTGAGAATCATCAAATAGACTTTTTTCTGACACTCTGCCCTTCCCAAAATACCTCCCACCCACCACTCAGGAAGGGGAGTACATGGGGCCCCCTGGTTTGGCTGGGAAACGGGTGTGAAAATCCCTCAGGAGATCAGGTGCATTAATATCAGAGACTTTCACCCATTCCCTATGTTGGGGCCCAAAATGTACCCATTCAACCAGATAATACAATTGTCCATGGATAAATTTAGAGTCCAGGATGTCAGCTAGTTCATAATGCTCCTCAGTATCGATGATCAGCGGGGGCGGGGGTGCCAGAAGCTCCGGATGCCACTTAGTCGGGCGAGATGCCGGTTTGAGGAGGCTGTAATGGAATATTGGATGAATTGCTTTAAGTGATTTAGGTAAATCCAGCTGAACAGTCACAAAGCAAACAACTTTGAATGGACCAATATATTTCCAAGCGAGCTTCCGCGACTTCTGCGATAGCTGTAAGTTCTTAGTGGAAAGGTATTCGGAATCCCCTGGTTGAAGGTTCCATCCCCCCGCCCTTTTTTTGTCCGCATGTTTCTTATATTGAGCCTTGGCCTCGTTTAAAGTCTCTACAATCATTGGCCAAGATTCTCGAAAAGACTTACACCATTCTGTGGCTCTCCCACCAGTCCCCCCGGGTTTCAAAAACGGAAGAGGGGGGCTATCATAGCCCATGGCGGCTTTGAAGGGAGACATTCTGGTAGAAGTGTGCCAGGAGTTGTTGTATGCAAACTCTGCCAATGGCAATAAATCTACCCAATTGTCTTGTTGATAGTTAGTGAAACAACGCAGATATTGCTCTAATGTTTGATTCACCCTTTCTGTTTGCCCATCGATCTCCGGGTGGTATGCACTGCTTAGAGCACGCTCAATGCCCATGAGGGCCATTAACTCTGTCCATAGTTTGGAAACAAACTGAACCCCACGGTCGGAGATTATTTTGATAGGTAAAGTGTGGAGTTGGGCAATATGTTGTAAAAAGACTCTTGCAAGGATTTTGGCCGTTGGCAAGCTAGGAAACAGTATAAAATGAGCCTGTTTAGAAAATAAGTCCACCACCACCCAAATGACAGTCATGTGTTTGCTGGGGGGAAGATCAGTGATAAAATCCATGGAAATCACTTCCCAGGGTCGACTTGGGGTGGGTAACGGCTGTAATAGACCAGGGGTTTTTCCTGCTCTGGTCTTGCAACGACTACATGTAGGGCAAGATTGTATGTAGAGTGATAAATCTCGTTTCATTCCAGAAATTGCGCTGCAGTAGGTGTAGCGACTTCACATACCCGAAGTGCCCAGCAGATTTTGAATCATGGGCAGCTTGCAGTACTTGGAGTCACATACTTTCTGGGACAAACAGTTTATTGCCTTTGTACCAGCAACCATTGGGTTTGCATTCTACATCATCTCGAGCTTTTAGCTCAACTCTCTCCTGTTCAGTGATGTCGGTGGCAAATCGGCTTTCCCATGGCAGCCCCTGATTCGGGGTTACGGGCTGTAATTGTCTCTGTTTGCAGGTTAATACAGCCCCAACCAGTTGATCTGGGGTAAAAAAGGACTCTCTCACCTCCGTTCTCTTGCTAAGGTGCTGGGGAAGGCGTGAGAGGGCATCTGCCAGGTGATTGGACTTGCCCGGGAAATGGTGGAGGGTGAATTGAAACTTGGAGAAAAACTCAGCCCATCGGAACTGTTTGGCATTTAAATTCCGGGGCTTTCAAAGTACCTCAAGATTCTTATGATCAGTCCAGATTTCAAAGGGTACCTGGGCTCCCTCCAACCAGTGCCTCCAGGTAATTAGGGCTAAGCGAATGGAAGCTGCTTCTTTGTCCCAAATGGGCCAGAACCTCTCCGTGTCATTAAACTTTCGGGAAACATAGGCAAGAGGGTGCAGGTGCCCTTGGGTGTCCTCTTGTAAAATCACCCCCCCATTGCGGTATCTGATGCGTCTACTTGGACAATACATTTTTTGGTTTCATTTGGGTGTGTCAGTACTGGTTCGGAAGTAAATAACTGCTTCAGTTGTTCAAATGCCTCCTGACACTGAGGTGTCCAATCTAAAAGGGCCCCCGGCATGGAAGCTTTGACCCCTCTCCCTTTAGTCTTTAGGAGATCTGTGAGAGGGAGGGCTACCTGGGCGAAGTGAGGCAAGAATTGATGGTAAAAATTGGTGAAACCGAGAAAACTCTGGAGCTGCCGCCTGGTTTTGGGAGGTTCCCAAGCCAACACATCCTGGACCTTTTTTGGGTCCATCTCCAACCTGTTTGAGGATATGCGATATCCTAGGAAGTCAATGCGGCTCTGATGAAATTCACACTTTGACAGCTTAACAAACAGTTTGTGTTCTAATAACTTCTCCAATACCTCTTGAAGCAGTCTGGTGTGAGTTTCTTGGTCTGGGCTGTACACCAAGATATCATCCAAGTAAACAACCACCCCCTTGAACAAATAGGGGTGCAACACCTCATTTATTAAGTTCATGAAGACCCCAGGCGCCCCTTGCATCCCGAAGGGCATAACTCGATATTCAAATTGTCCCAATGGGGTATTGAAGGCAGTCTTGTGTTCATCACCTTGCCTAATGCGGACTCTAAAATAGGCATCACGTAAATCCAATTTGGAAAACACCTTCCCCTTCGCCACCTCCGCCAGCAAATCCTTGATGAGGGGCATGGGGTAAGCATTGGTGGCTGAAACTGCGTTAAGGCCCCGGTAATCAGTGCACAGTCTCAGCCCCCCATCCTTCTTTTTACAAAACAACACGGGGGCCACAAAGGGGGACGAAGCCGGTCGGATAAATCCACGGGCCAGATTCTTGTCAATGAATCTGCGTAGCTCCTCCTTTTCCATAGGACTTATAGCATAAATTTTCCCTTTAGGCAATTTGTGGCCTGGAAGGATCTCAATCGCACAGTCTGAGTTACGGTGGGGAGGTAGTTCGTCAGCTTCCTCCTCCTCAAACACACGGGCCAAATGCCGATATTCTTTGGGAATGTGGTTAAGGTCCTCTGTGGCTAAGCAGGCCCGTGGAGGATCATTGTTTGGGGGTTTTCCCCACCCCGGGTCCCACTTATGTTCCGCACATTACGGGGAGATAAATCGCACTGTCCCTTCGTCCCAAAGTATATATGGATCATGCCCATGCAACCATGGGCTGCCCAACACTAATGGGAACTGGGCTTGTGGGGCTATTACAAAAGAACGCAGCTCCCAGTGTTCTCCTGTGCCCACCCTTAAGGGAATAGTCTCAAATCGACACGGTTCCTTCATCGGTGACCCATCCATTTGGGTAAAGGTAATAGGGTCTTTCAAACTGGTAACCGCCACCTCTAGACCTGTTACCAGTGATGGGTTCATCAAATCCCTCCCGCACCCTGAGTCAATGAGAGCTCGGACCCTGATGTGGGTCATCATTGCTGGGTTCATTATAAGAACAGTCACAAAGAAGAGAGAGGGGTAATTGCTCACCATTTTGGGTGCTTCAGGGGCAGGGTCCTGTTGTGTAGCGCCACTCACAAACAGGACCAATTCGTTTCCCTGCGGCTCGCTCTCATCTTCTTCCAACATCAAGGTGTCCGCGGGGTCAGGGTTGGCAAAAAGGGCCCGCGGGTTGCGTGGTTTCGCTGTACCCTTCCTCGGGGTGGGAGTTGGCCATCGTCGGGGTTCCTCTTGGGTCAGGGCTCGGCCAGGGTCCCCCTTGGGGCAGGATGCGGTGAAGTGCCCTTTCTCCCCACATCATAGGCACAGGCCCTGTCGCATGCGTTGGTCTCTCACCCCACCCTGGGTGGAGGTTGGCTTGCTTCTGATTGGGGTGGCCGAGGTGCTCGGACGGTTGTTTCCAAGAGATAAGTCCAGCTTCATGAGGCGCAGTCGGCTTTCAGCCTTTTCAGCATCCTCCATCCAACCTTGGAGGGTGCGTGGCTCTTTGGAGCTGAGAACATTGTGGCGGACATCCACTGCTAGTCCCATCCGGTATTGTTGATCCAGCACAGGGTCAATCCAGTCTCGAATCTTAACTGCATGTCGTTGAAATTCCCATGAGTACTCCTGCACGGTCAGTTTGCCTTGTTTGAAGGTGCGGAGAAAAGCTTCCGCCTTTTGGGCCACCCCCGGGTCTTCAAAACGATTCCTCAAAGCCCACATGAAGTCATCGATATTCCCCAGCTCCACCGCCTCCAGATCGTGGAGGGCTACGTACCAACTGGTAGCAATTCCCCGGAACCTTGAAGCGATAAATTCCACCTGTTGCTCCTCATCCGGGAACACATAGCCCCATCGCTGTACGAATTTCCCGACTTGTAATATAAAGAAAGACACAGTCTCAGGGTCCCTGTCAAAAGTAATCTCCAACATGTCTTTGGGGCGAATTATTGGGGGAACGGGACCCATGCCAGGTACCGAAGCAGGCAACGGAAGGGGCGCTGGAGCAGGAATTGGAGGCGGCGGTAAAACAGGTGGAAGGTGGACGGGTCCCGGTTGCCTGGGAACGGGCCCTCCTGGCAATGGGCCAGCTGGAGGAGGTTGGCCAGGAGCTGGCTGGCCTGGCACGGGTGCTGCTGGTGCTGGCTGCCCCGGGACAGGCTGGCCAGGGAGGGGCGGCACGGGCAATGCTGGTGGTGTGGGGGCTGGAGCCAGTCTCGGTTGAGTCAGCGGGTGGGCTCGAATTGCTTGGCCCATCATCTGCGGTAGGAACTGCATCAGCTTGCCCATGTCCCGCATTAAACGTCAAGTATCATCTTGGATAGAGTCCATGCGGGCATCAGCATCTGGGCTGGACCCCGATCTGGGAGATCCATGGGACATCCATCCCTGGGGAAGCCCGAAACTTCCTTGTGGATCCAGTAAGCTATCCCGGCTCTGGCTCCCCGGTAAGGACCAGGTAGTCTGGGTAGTGTCCAAAAGATTCTTAGTCCAATCACGCGACCTCCGATAGGTAACCCCTTTGTCCCAAGGAGTTGGGGCACCAAGAAAGTAGGTTCGAGGTATCGCTCCTCCATGACTCTGGGTTGGCCCAGCGGGGCTGTAGATTGGGAGAGTGTACGATGCTCCCACTGTACTGGTCAAAGGAGGGTGTCAGGGCAGGACCCCAAGGTGCGACACGAATGAGCACAAGTCCAGGAACAGTCCAAGGTTAAAGCTGAGTAAATCAGGTAGCACGGTTCAAACAGGTTTTAAATCACAGTCCATAAGTAGGGTCAGACATACCAGAGAGTCAAGTCCATAAATCACAATGATGCCAGAGGAGTCAGAGAGAAACACAGGGTCCACGAAGCCAAGGGTCAAAAGCCGGTAAGAGTTTCACAAGGGTTGAGGCCGAGATACAAAGATTCAGGTCCTGACAACGACGTTGCTAGCACAAGTGTGCTCATGGCCAGAGGCTTTCCTAAATAGTGCTCTGGCTCCGTAGCCCATGAGCACCTGTGAGCAAGGTCCTGACTGCTGCTAATACTCAGGGCTCAAGGTTCTTTGCCCTCTGGAGCGTGACTCTTTTCTTCGGCTGGCCAGGTCTTGACGCCGACGATCCCTTAGCCGGTACACAGGTGGGGGAGAGGCAGGTGGTGAAGTGCTTGCTTCAGGCACCGCTCCAGGTGCAAAGCATCCCACAGTTGGCTCAGGCTGCTGTGTATCCTCCACAGCACTTACATCGGTTGCAGGTCCTGGTGCCTCTTCAGCCCTTAAAGGTACCGAAGCCTCCCTGTTTTGGCTGTCAGGGGCTGGTTCAGGGGCTGAGTCAAGGACAGGCATGACACTATCCCCCCCTCAGAACCCCCCCCACCGGAAGGGCCAGGTTTGTCGGGGTAGGCGTCATGGAACTGCCACACGAGGTCCGGGGCATGCAGGTTCGAAGCGGGCTCCCAGGAGTGATCGTCGGGGCCGTAGCCCTTCCAGTCGATGAGGTATTGCAGGGTGCCCCTGTGCACCCGGGAATCGAGGACCTGCTGGACCTCGTACTCTTCCTCATCGTCCACCAATACTGGTGGTGGCGGTGCAGCGGGCATATTCCGGTTGGGATCCGGAGGGGCTGCCAACCGGAGGAGGGAGCGATGGAATACGGGGTGGATCCGGAGGTGGTCGGGCAGGAGCAGACAAAAGGCAACAGGGTTGACTTGGGCGACCACCTCGTAGGGGCCGATGAATCGTGTGCCTAATTTATGGGAATGACCAGGAGTCCGAAGGTAACGAGTGGACAGCCACACGAGGTCGCCCACTTTGAGGGGCGGCCCCTCCCGATGGTGTCGATCAGCGGCCAGTTTGTAGGCATCCTTGGCATGCTGTAATTGGTCCCGAAGCAGGGCGTGGAGGGCGTGTAGTTCTTGGAGCCAGTCATCCGTGGCGGGAACGTCTGACAAGGGGCAGAGGGGTGCAAAGAAGCGGGGGTGGTAGCCATAGTTGGCCGTAAAGGGCGTGGTTCGGGTTGACGTATGCACCGCATTGTTATAGGCGAACTCAGCTAATGGCAGCAAGGAATACCAATTATCCTGCTGGTAATTGGTGTAACAGCGCAGGTATTGCTCTAGCGTAGTGTTGGTTCTCTCGGTTTGTCCATCGGTTTGAGGGTGGTAAGCCGAGGACAGATGGACTTCAGTTCCTAAACCCCGCTGCAGAGCCTGCCAGAACTGAGAAGAGAACTGTGGGCCCCGATCTGAGATGATACGCGTTGGAGTCCCGTGCAGGCGAAAGACGTGGTGCAGGTATAACTGGGCCGTTTCAGGTCCGGTCGGGACTTTAACGCACGTGCTGACATACCGATCACTGTCAGCCTGCACTCGGGGCCACCAAAAGTCCCGAGTGAGAAGGTGAGTTGTTTTGTGACGCCCAAAGTGCCCAGCTGGGAGGGCATCATGGGCGAGGTGCAAGACTCGGGCGCGGAGTGGCCCTGGAGGGACGTAGAGCCGGTCCCTATGGAAGAGTAAGCCATCGCGGGAGGTCAGGTTTCCGGAGGCACCTTGCTGCAGTTCTCGGAGGCATTTTTGTGCCCAGTGATCCGTAGCCTGCCTTGCTCGGATGTCCTCAGAGAGGGACGGCTGTTCCGTGGTAGCGGCAAATACTGTCGGCTTCAGGATGGTAGCTTCTGGGGCTTCTTTGGCTAGTGCAGGCGTGTATTCCGGTTTCCGGGATAAGGCATCTGCCTTTTGGTTCTGGAAGTGAGGGATGTATGAAATCTTGAAGTTAAAACGGGAAAAGAAGAGAGACCAGCGGATTTGGCGCTGGTTTAACCGACGGGTTGCCTGGAGGTGCTCTAGGTTCCTATGGTCCGTGAGCACTTGGACCGGATGTCGGGCCCCTTCGAGGTGGTGGTGCCAAACCTCGAAGGCGGTCTTGATGGCCAGCAACTCCCTCTCCCAGATCGTATAGTTCCATTCAGCTGGGGAGAGTTGCCTGGAATAGTACGCACAGGGTTGTAGTGGTTGGGCGGGGTCATCTCGCTGGGAGAGCATGGCCCCTAAGGCGACACTAGAGGTGTCGGATTCCACGGTAAAGGGGAATTGAGGATCAGGAGAGCGGAGGAGTGGTCTGGAAGTAAAGCGCTGTTTCAGCATGGCGAAGGCTTGTTCAGCTTCAGAGGTCCACTGAAAGGGTTCTTTGGGCCGGAGGAGGCGAGTCAGGGGTGATGTCAGGTCGGCGTAGGATGGGATGAATTGGCGATAGTAGTTTGTGAAGCCCAGGAGGCACTGGACGTCTTGACGGGTCTGCGGAGCTTGCCATTGGAGAATGGCTTCCACCTTCTTGGGGTCCATCGCGATTCCTTGGGGTGAGACGATATGGCCCAGGAATTCGACCGCTTTCAGGTGAAAAGCACACTTTTCCAGTTTGGCGTAAAGCCCATGGATGCGGAGTCGCTGGAGCACTTGCCGTACATGCTCGATGTGTTGTGGCACGGAGGTTGAGTAGACCAGGATGTCATCCAGGTAAATGATCACGAACCGGTCCAGAAGATCTCAGAACACGTCGTTAATAAAACGTTGAAAGACCGCGGGGGCATTGGTCAACCCGAAAGGCATGACCAAGTGTTCATATTGCCCGTAGCGGGTGCCGAAGGCCATCTTCCATTCATCCCTGGCCTTGATACAGACCAAGTTATATGCTCCTTGGAGATCCAGCTTGATGTAAAGCTGGGCCCCGCGGAGACGGTCCAGGAGTTCGGGGATCAACGGCAGGGGGTAGCGGTCCCAGATGGTAATCTTGTTCAGCGCCCGGTTATCGTTACAGAGCCGAAGGTCTC
The DNA here is from genome assembly GCA_029375565.1 of Gekko gecko. NCBI lineage: Eukaryota > Metazoa > Chordata > Lepidosauria > Squamata > Gekkonidae > Gekko > Gekko gecko. The sequence continues at coordinate 77,187,406 of JAPDNY010000006.1, read as the reverse complement.
CTGTTGTTTTTTTAACAAAGAGAACCGGAGACGACAGGGGAGAGGTGGATGGTCGAATAAAGCCGCGGGCCAAGTTTTTATCAAGATAGTCCCGGAGTGCAGCCAGCTCCGGTTCTGCCATGGGGTACAGGCGACCCGTGGGCAAGGGAGCATCGGGTATCATGTTGATGGCGCAATCGTATGGCCTGTGCGGGGGTAACTGGTCTGCCTCTTTTTCATCGAACACGTCCGCAAACAAGTGGTATGGTGGGGGTAAAGTCGTAGCTGCTCCAAGCAGCAATGCGGATGAAACAGGATCAGGTGGGAGAGCCGAAGGCGAAGGGTCGGGGGCGCTGTTCGGGGAGCTGGCGACTGGGTGCCTGGTGAGAACTGTAGGTCCTGGTGAGCCCAATTGATTTGGGGGTTGTGGGTTCGGAGCCAGGATAGTCCAAGGACAATGGGAAACCGAGGCGTCCACACCAGGTCGAAAATCAGTCATTCTTGGTGTTGGTGGACCCACAAGACGAGGGGTTGGGTCTCGTGCACCACAGGTCCGGAACGAAGCATGCGTCCATCAATGGCTTCCACTAATGTTGGATGTTTTTTGTCCCGGAGGGGGATGCCATTTTCTTTGGCAAAGAGGTTGTCCATGAAACAACAGGCGGCCCCCGAATCCAGCATAGCGTGGATGAACAGCCATCTGCCATCCGGGAGCTGTAGTCGCACTGGCAACAGGAAGGATGTCTGTGGTGGATAGGAGGAGCTGGAGGACCCTAGGACAGGCCCCAAGCAGGAGGGTCCCTTCAAGCCTGGGGCTGCCCTTTTGCTGGTGGGGCGAGAGCTTGCGGGTGCCTCTGTTTCACAGGGCATCTGGAGGAGAAATGTCCCGCCCCTCCACAATAGAGACATAAGTTCTGGGCACGCCTTCGTGCCTTTTCTTCAGGAGTGAGACGTGGTCGGGCGACTCCTAGCTGCATGGGTTCGACAGCAGGAGAAGACAGGGAGGGACCTGGAGAAGCGGCCCGGGGAAACTCGTGGGGTTTGCCAGGCAGGGTGATGCTGCGCATTTTGCTCTGGTGATGGCTCTGCAGCCGGCCATCAATGCGGAGGCACAGATGGATGAGTTGTTGCAGGGTCTATGGGCGGTCACTGCGAGCTAGTTCGTCCAGGATCTCATCAGACAGCCCTTCTGTGTATTGGTCCATAAGGGCTGCCTCGTTCCACGCCAAGTCTTGGGCTATGAGCTGGAAGTCCGTGGTGTATTGAGCCACTGATGCCGTGCCTTGTTTGAGAGCCCGAATCTTGCGGTTGGCAGTCTCGGTTTTTACAGGGTTGGCATAGGCTGCAGAGAAGTAAGCTTTGAAGCTGGTGTAGTTTGATAATAAAGGGGAAGCTCCCACTAGCAAGGGAGTTGCCCATTTGGCAGCTTGCCCTTTAAGCAGGCTTAATACAAAACAGACCTTGGTTTTGTCTGAAGGAAAGTCCCGGCTACGTAGTTCTATATACAGTTCACACTGAGCCACTAAGGCAGGGAATTCCTCCACGTTCCCAGCAAACCGGTCAGGAGGATTCAGGGGGCAGCGTGGGGGAGGCACAGCAGCAGCTGTGATAGCAGCAGCATTGGCAGCAGTCTGCTGTTGGAGCGTGAGCACAGCTTGAGTTAATTGCTGCACTTGGTCCAGAACACCTACAAGCGAGTCTGCTCCTTCTGTTGCACCATCCATCATGCTACAGACGGGTAAATGGGTGGGGTTGTGTGTGTGGTGCTAGCAATCTAACTTTTTTTCTCACCATAGAGAACAATGAAGGGAATAGGGGCAACCTGTTTGGGGGCCCATAGAATTGGGCCCCTGGTCCAATGTTCTTGAAACTTGGTGGGTATCTTGGGGAGAGGCTCCATCAGCTACCCTGTGAGTTTGGAGCCTCTCCCTCAAACCCCTCCCCTCCAGCCCCCCGAATATACCCTATGTTTTCACCATTGACTTCAATGGCCCATAGGATATAATGGAGCTGAAATTGACATTTGGCTGCCTGAAAGACTCCTCGGGACGCCGGCTAGGGGTGGGGCTTGGCTCCTGAGCTCCCGGAGCTGTGCTCCGGTGCGCTCCCCCACAAAAAGACCCCTGACCAAACCCATGCTGGAACAGAAATTCCCCTCTACACTGCATGCCACTTTCACTTTGATTGTTGGAGTTTATGGCAGTGTCCAGATTAAACACCACTTTCACTTCGTTTGATCTCTCGGTTTTATGGTAGCTATCTGCATAGATTTATGGTTGTTTTATGGCCATTCAAGGCTGACTCTGCAAGCAGTACAGTATTGGCCCCGGGGTATTTGAAAGTGGTTTTGAGTGGCATCTTTCTGTGCCAGTGTTGGTTTGGTAAAACAGCGGAGCAAATGCTAGATGCAGATTGGGCCCTAGTCTGGCTGCTGCCCTTGGGAGCTCGAAGCCAAGGAATAAAAGGGATTAAATCACTGTGGTGCTCTTGCTGCTTGGTCTAGCCACTGGGAGGATCTCAGTCCCAGCAGCATGTGGTGGGCAAAGCTGCCCTTACTTGTGACGCAGGCGACACGGAAGTTCAAACAGCCACACCTTCTTTCAGCAAACTTTTGGAGTGTGTAGTTGAGCCCCTAATGGGGCTCAAGCTTAATTGGTAGGGGGTCACTAAAGCCCCACTGCTGCCTATGACCCTATGTGTGGTTCACTGCTATTGCTATCCTAACAAACATTTCCCTTTACTATGAACATGTCACATATCTCTCTTTATTATATAGCTGTTTTGGGTTGGCCATGTTTGATGCACTCCCTAATCAGTTGGCTGCAAGAACTGCCACTCATGATGGGGACCATGGCCACTGGCTGCGTTCTCTGACTCCTGCCTATCTGCCCAATCACTTTGCCCCCTAGTGTGTCACTCACCAGGGGGCTCTATCCACTGGCTGCATTGCTGCCTGCAGTCTCATCATCCCACACACAGAGGCAGCGACCAGCATTTTAGCCTCATTCTCCTGGGAGCTGGTGGGCAGGCAGCACACTCCGGAGTCCAGAGACCCATCAGGCTGAGGAGCATGGCCCGGGCCCATGGAAGAATAGCTGGCCATGGATGAGGCTGGGCCTGACATACAGTCAGTGCCCAGCCCTGAGCATGCCTTTGCCATGCTCCAGCACCTCCAGCCCACCAGTGCACCACGCTGCTTGAGCCGCTGGGGGCACTGGCCCACGCAGCTGGCCAGGAAGATGCCAAAGGTGGCCAGGGTGGGGAGGCAGACGCAGCCCCTTTTGCGCCGCGCCTTCGCCCACCTCCACTGCCTCCAGTACACGACTCCATACGCTGCTGGGGCGCCAGCTTACGCAGCTGGCCAGAAGGTGGCCACCTGTGGAGGTCGTTGCGACCCATTCTGTCTTCCCTCCACCACCACCTCTGGGGAGGGGGGAGAGTGCAGGGGGGCCGCCCTGTGTGCGGCCAAGAGAAGACTCTTTCTAGAGCTCATTGCATTCCTTTTGCAACGGGCTTTCCTGCTAGTAATATATATGTATAAATATATATAAATATATAAATAAGAACAAAATAGTTTGCCTTACTTGAAAAATATTGAAAGATATGAGAGACAGGATAGCCAGCTCATTAGAACAGTTGCTTATATTACTGATTTCCCTTTCAAATTCATAATATCATAAGCATAATATCACACTGAAATTCATTATAATCCTTCTTTTGCCGTACTGTCACTGACATTACCTTGTCCCAGACACAGCTGATTTTATTCCACATATACCAGCTGTTAAAGAATTTTTAGATAACTGCATCTTGTAGATCTAGGTGCCATGCTCCAGGATACATTCAAGAGCAATTACCTCATGGTGACTTCAATATGTCAAAATTAATGTGAGAATCAGGCCTTTTTCACAGCCCAAGTAGTATGCTGATCAACAAAACTGGTAGCCAGATGTAATGTTTGCATATTGACCACATGCATGGCAATCATGTATTAACACAGCAGCTGGGTAATGGCTCTAAATCTTAATAAACCAATTTCTACAAAAATGCCATTCAAGGTTAATTGTTCAGAAATGTACAAGACATCAAGATTTAGTAAATAAAAGGTATTTTTAAACATTCCAAAATATAGGTATAGAAAACTGCTAGGGACAATATTCATGCTGAATACAGAGCTTTTAACTTATCAATTGCTTGTTGTGTCAGCAGACCAATTAGTATTGTTTACAATGGATATGACACAGAATCAAGAATCATCCAACCAACCATTCTGGAAATGTTTTGTCTGTCTTCTTTTGTCTTTTTTTTTAAAAAAGACTTGAGTTTACAGTCATGACAATGATTACAAAGATAATGAAGACAATAACAAACAGTATGCAAAATAATATGAAATTTTGAGGCTATTTGTACCTCTGGGTTGGTATAAAAGCATAACAGTGTGCAATAGTGGATATTTTTTGCATCATTTTGCACATTAACCCATATTCAATACCAAAAGAGTGAAATCCAAATTAGGATCTAATGCATTGTAATGTATTTCACTGTAGCTTAACACAAAACAATAAAGAAATCTATTCATTACAGTAATAAAACAAAAAGGAAAAATACTTCATTCTATATAATTGTTGTCTTTTTTAAAAGGCCTCTTCTAAGTCTTTGGTTTTTTTTCCTGTTAGTTCTAGCCTCATACTGCTTCAGTTTAACCCTCCAATTTCTGTACACAATATTGTGCTTTTAGGTTTCGCTTTGTTTTTAGGGGGTTATTCCCCAGTTCTTTTTTCTGGTTCTTTTGAAACCAATTTTTAGTTGGCTTTTCCTTCATGTGTAATGTTTCTGTTGGTTTTCTTTGTCCAGCCCACTCCTACCCACATCCAGCACACTTTTCAATTATTGGACTTCCATCATTGTCAAACCACTCCTTCTTCCCCCCACCACCCTGAAGACAAGTGGTTTCAGTTTTTATTATTTTTTAAATGGCCCTGAAATATCCATATATATATCAATATTGTGTTGTATTGATAGTTTAAGCAAATTCTCTGAATTCCCAGCATTCATTTTTAAAAGCCTCTAGCCCCTCCCTCCGGAAAATATAAGGGAAAAGGCATATCTCCACATAGGAAGAAGTTAGAGACCTTTTGTAAAAAAATGAAAGCTGGGAACTCAGAGAACCTGCTTAAACTATCCTTAGAACAGTATAGCGATATTCTATGGTCATTTGTTTTAAAAGAGGTGTCTTGTGACACCACTGATAATGACAGCACCTTCCCTTGAAAATCCTTATTATTTAAGCCATATACAGAAGAAAATAAACTGATTCTATAACTACGAAAATCCACAGGGAGGGGAGATATGCAGAAGAACCATGCCCAAACCAATTCCAATACTTGTGGATTGACTGCCAAGAAAATCAGGAGTAACTCCAGTGTGTGGAAAAAGTCATAGGATCATACAGTCATAGAATTGGAAGGGATCTTCAGGCTCATCTAGTCCAACCCCCTGCACAATGCAGGAAATTCACAAATACCTCCCCCTCCACACCAGTAGTGACCACTGTTCCACGCCCAGAAGATGACAAAAAACCTCCAGGATTGCTTCCTGACCCCAAAGTGGCAATCAGCATTTCCCAGCCATGTAAAAAAAGGGCCACAAGAACTAAGCACTGAGGCAACCCTTCCTGCCCTCCCTCTCATGATCTACCTAGTTCACAGAATCAGCATTGCTGTCAGTTGGCCATCTAGCTTGTTTGAAAACCTCCAAAGAAGGAGAGCCCACCACTTCCCAAGGAAGCATGTTCCACTGAGGAACTGCTCTGTCAGGAAGTTCTTCCTAATGTTTAGCCGAAAACTGTTCTGATTTAATTTCAACCTGTTGGTTCTGGTCTGACCTTCTGGGGCAACAGAAAACAACTCCACACCATCCTCTAGATGACAGCCCTTCAAATACTTGAAGATAGTTATCATATCACCTCTCAATCGTCTCCTCTCCAGGCTAAACATACCCAGCTCCTTCAACCTTTCCTCATAGGAGTTGGTCTCCAGGTCCCTCACCATCTTTGTTGCTCTCCTCTGGACATGTTTCAGCTTGTCTATATCCTTCTTAAATTGTGGTGCCCCAAACTGAACACAATACTCTAGGTGAGGTCTAGCCAGAGCAGAGTAAAGTGGTACCATCACATCTTGTGATCTGGACACTATATTTCTGTTGATAACAGCCCAAAATCACATTTGCCTTTTTAGCAACCACATCACACTGCTGACTCATGTTCAGTGTATGGTCTACTAAGACCCCTAGATCCTTTTCACACATACTACTGCCAAGGCAAGTCTCCCCTGACCTATAATTATGCATTTGATTTTTCCTACCTATCCCCATTGAAATTCATTAAATTTCTTTGAGCCCAGTTTCCCAGCCAACATAACATCTTTTAAATCCTTTTTAACAAGGTGTACTACATTTAAATATCATTGGCTGGTGGCAAGATAGTCAGCAATTATATACATATAATTTACATTATATAACATTACATTATATCTATATGTCTAACACCCAAGAACATGAAACCACCTATGGCTGCAATAGGGTTCTGAAAACCAGGGGGACTCCACCCACCCCCAATTTGTCCAGAGATCTTAAGGTGTTGTTTTTTTTAACAAAAAATCTCCTTATTTGGAGCTAACCTGCAGTTAACAGCAACATCTATACATGCCCCAGACACCAAAGTTTAATAGCATTTTGCTGTAGCAATGCAAACTGGCACACAAATTCATTACCATTGACCACCAGTAAAAAGTGGAGAAGTTGGAACTGTCTGTGGCTTGTCTTCCCCCACTTGCCACTTCTCCCATCCTACTTCACTGGGAATGGGGAGAGTAGGGAAAGGGAAGTGGGTAGGCAGGAGGTGGTGTTAGGGAAAACTAAGTGGGCAAGGAAAGTGAGCCAGAGCAGGGAGGCAGCTGAGAATGTGCATGAGGAGGCAAGCTAGAGTGGGGGGAAGCAAGGCAGAGTCAGTGTTGGGGAAGAAAGCTGGAACCAGTGGGCAGGCAGTGGGAGAGAAGCCAGACCCAGAGCCCAGAAGAGCCAGCCAGAGGTAGGGTTGGGATTTCCTTTCTCCTCATGGGTGTCCTGGCCTGCTTGATGGACTGGAAGACTAATATTTAGTATGATGGGCACAATTAAAACGGAGGGAAGGTACAACTCCCTACCCTTTGCAGTACACCACCTACAGCACAATGCTATCAACCATTGCACCTACAGACTGATTACAGTAAAACACTTCGTAAAATGGATACACAAAGGGCTTTTTGGCATTTCCATTTGTTGAACACATTATGGCACTTTCTGCACTCTCCTTTTAATACATGTTCACTGCGGTGTCCTCCAAGAAATTCTGCACTAAAATCAAAGTTCTTTTTAATTCAGGTTTCCCCCCCATTCTGCACTAAAACTGAACTCAGCCTTCTTTTTATTTCAGTCCCCCCCCCCCCATTCTGCATTATATTTCCTCCCTTCAGTGGTCAGCCCGGTTTCAGCCTGCTGTTGCCCTGGACTATTTGGATGCTGTTTTGCCATTGCCTCGATTTGAACACTGAGAAAATCCTGAGTGGCAGGCAAATGCAGAAAGGATCAATGACTGTTTAGTGGGACTGTGGGATGGAGAAACCGTACTGCCTCTTCTAATAGATCCTGAGCTACTTCTCCTCATAGGAAGAAGCAGTAACAGGTATCCAGTCCTTGCAGTTGATAGTGTACTGAGTACCTGAAGTTTGGGCTTGCTCATTCTCCAAGCAAGCAGTGTCAATGAAGGCTATCCACAAGTTTTAAGAGAACATTTATTTATACCACCCCACCCTCACTTCCCAGGCAAACCCAAACTTCAGTTTGGAGAATATAGTACATATGTGTTCATGGGAGATCCACACTGCTCTTGGGCATATATGCAGACTTTGTCATACTAAGATGCAGCCCTCAGAGTGAACTTGTCAAGAAGAATCTGAATATGTAAGTTTCAGATAAATAAGTTATCACCATACCAGAAATAAATAAGAAAATTAAAAGGGGGCTTCTTCAGATGCGGAGATATTTTTATCAGTCTTGTACAGGATTTCAGCCTACAATACGAAACAGCACAGAAGGCATATGCAGCCTTGGCTGTTCAGTCACCTGAGGGCTTCAGATTCTGATGCACAACTTTCCCACAAAGGCCAGAATATATTTCCATTAGCTAAAACACGTTTTTAAAAAAATAATCAAAGCAGAAATGTACCACTCAACGATCACATTTTACATCTAGAACATAAGGAGAAAGTGCACCATTAGTTATTAGAGTTCTTTCCAACAGGCATGCTTACTTGCTAGGTTTATAATTAGTATTTTTCCTCTGAAGTTCACTAGCTTTACACTTAATTATTTGATAAAACAGCCATTTATTATTCTCAATATATTATTAATTTATTATGCCTCATTGCTTTAAAATACTTAATCCTTTGCAGGTCCTTAAACACAAATATGGCAGCTATTAGCAAGCTCTTCAGTGAGGCATAAAATTGTCCCCGCAGGCCTCATAAACAATGGAGTGCTTGGGAAAGATTAAATCAGTGTATACAGCTGCAGAAGAGCCCATTACGGAATGCATTATCATTATGCTTTAGTGTTATTTTGTTTGCCGCTCTGCTCTTGTCAGATCTGTCAGCTACCTGTGCTTTCGCCTCCTGCAAATAAGAGAAGTTACCCTACCTGATCTGGAGGATTTCATTTGACATGAAACATGTCAGCCAAGACAGAATTGTATCCTGAAGCCACTTAAGCATACATTCCTTTCAGTTGTCTTCACCAATTAAACTCTGACAATGTTACCCAAAGGACACAAGGCACCACACATGCAACTGGGACTCTCTCTGCAATGTACATCATAAGGGCTACCACAGTCACTGAGGAAAGCAGTCTTGTTCCTCTGGACAGTCTCCTCAAATCACCTCAGCCACAAAATGCGTGCCTAATGAGACAGCTCAAAAATATACCTTTAGCTGGCCCTCTGACAAGACATATTTTAAACATAGCGAGTACATTTTGCATATCCATATATTTCAGTGATCTGCTCTGTTCTGCTTTTTGTCCCACTCCAACAAAGTTCAGAAAAGAATCCCAGCCTCAGCAGTTTGAAGGAGCAATGGGCACCAAGATCACAATTAGTTCTGCGCCAATGGATTTCTATTTTCCACAGCAATCCAATCTACCAGATTATTCCAACCTAAATCTAAAATCCAGTTGAAAAGTATTAGGGAAACCACTTTTCCATTTTATTCAGAATTAGTACAGACTCCCTATGGAGCTAAAGCTGCCTGACAGAAACTTTAACTGAAATGCTTGACAAAGAAAGAAATCTTCTTGCATTGGAAGAAGGCAATTTAGGAAATTAATGAACACGTGGAATGTGGAAAAGTCTGGTTTAAAGGAAAGCATTTTGTAGCTATATTAAAATGTTCTGTCTTCTAAATATTTTGTTGACATCTGCACATTTTGCCACCTTATTTTTTAACCCAACACCAGACCGTTTACAAATAAGTTACCCAGACCTTCGTCTAGCACAAAGACCTCCCAATTAACTTTCCTCCACAATGAAAGCTACCAATTTATTTCTCCCTTCAGCTTCCTGATTTAATTGGAAGAAAAATCCAGTTCATAAAAAAAGAAAGAACCGGGGAATCATTTCTAGTCAAATTTTACAAGGTAAATTGTACTTTAAAGCAAATTAAATTTTCACTAGCAGTATTTAAGACATCCGTTTTAAAGACAAACAACAGGGGTTTATTTAAAGGTGAAAACTATGAAGAAGCTTCTCACAGAGAACAAAAGACTGACAAAATGGAACAGCACATCCTAGCACTTAAAGATGCCTTTGATAAGATAACAATAATCATGAACAGCTGCCTAATAGCAATAGCATACAATAAGAAAGGGCAAGTAGTGTCAGATCACATGCTAGCATAAGTTTCTACAACAAATCATTCATGGTCTACTAGTATGGATGAATGCACATTGCACCTGTAGAACTGGGAAGGATAGAATGGAAAAAGAAGAAAGAGAATGGTTTTCTTCCCAAGCCATGATACCTTGGGCAACATACAAACATCTATTTTCTGGTTTGAAGGAAACATCCTCCTTTGATTGTTAGTGGCTTTCTTTGGAAGTATATAATATTTATGGTAAACAATACTCTAGCACAGTATTAGTTATTAATTGGGTCAGTCTGAGCATAGCATGCTGTCAGAAGCTGGGAGTGAACACTTTCAGCATCATGTAAATAGAGTGAGAAGACCTAGGTACATGTTCACCTAACACAAGACAGTCTTGCACATGGTACTCTAAGATTTTTGGAGGAAGGGTGAGATACAAATGTGATGCATGAATATAAATCAACCATGCTATATTAGTGTAATGTTGTACTGAATCATTATGGGTGGAGATACCAGGCCCTAAAGGTAACAAAAATAGTGTAATATTATCACCCACCTGACCATGAGGATGATCTCAAGAGAGAAAAGGAAATAAGCAAAGGGACTGAAGTGGAAAATACTGTAATAATGATGACTCTAATTACCCTCATACTGGCTGAGTTCACACTGACAATTTGCCTGGCAGAGCCCCGTTTCAGCGACGCTTTAAAACTGCTTTAAAGGGGGCGTTCACTCTGGCACATCTGCCTGGCATTCCCCACCCGTAGGCAACCTGGGCTGTTCCGCTTTCTCCCCATGTTTAATAGATACCTCATAAAAGCAGTAGCAAATCCCTGAAGAGCACCTGTGTCCCACATTTGTCCGCTTCCTGGAAGTATGAACACTCCGCCGATAAGCCGGGAGCAACTTGCGTTGGGCAGAAGGCAGCAGCGGTATGATTGGCCGTGCTCCGCTCTACTGCCCAATGCAGTGCCGGCGCTGCAGGGTCCTCCCCCAATTGGCAAAATGTGCTTATGCGCATGAGTGCATGTGCACATGAGCACTCATGCACACATACACCCACAGCCAAATTAATGGGGAAATGCCGCATACAGCACACCTCTGGGGCAGCAGTCTGAATGCTCTGGCATGCCTCCTCCCAGTATGCTCCTGCAGCAGCCCGGGCTGTGTGAACGAGAAACCCCAGAACACTTTGCTCCGGGGCTTTTTTGCTGTGACTGGCTCCCGGAGAAAATTGCCAGTCTGAACTCAGCCATTGATTGGTCAAATGTGTACTTGAATCATACCACAGGGACAAGGTTTCTCTCTCTTTGATTTCAGCCTATCTGGTCAAACTGATGTATGTTTCTGTAACAGGTACATTGGCTGCCAGTTTTTTGTTTTGTTTTGTTTTACCCAGTTCAGTTCAAGGTCTTTTGCAGCTTGGGGCCCATATATCTGAAGGACTGGTGGTGGTGGAAAGTACCATCAAGTTGAGGCCAAAACCCCATAGGGTTTTCAAGACAAGACAAGACAGAGGTGGTTTGCCATGGCCTGCCTCTGTGATCCAACCCTGGAATTCCTTGGTGGTCTCCCATTCAAATACTAACCCTGCTTAGCTTCCAAAGTCTGACAAGATCAAGCTTCCCCAATTGCTATGTGTGTGCTAGACTAAACCCATTACAATGTCTCTTTGGCTTTGAGAGACTTTCTGGATTATCTTCCCATGAGCTAACCAATTTGAAACTACCATTTCATCCTGGAAAAGGAGAGGAAGAGATACTGTTTCCTTCTCACACATAAGCATGCAGGCCCACATTTGGAAGGTGAAGTATTGACTGGCTTGGGACAGTATATGTAATAAATCCTAAAATTCTCTCTGTGTGTGAAGGGAACCTACTGAACACACAGCAGGATTCAGAGAAACAGAGGGATCTACAGCAGAACCAACTTCCTTTAGGAAGATTTTTAAAATTCTTCACATCGTATAAAACCAGAGATTTTACCCTACAAGCTTCAAACTGAACAATTTGCTTTGCTGTCTGTGCATCAAATGCTAGAATTCCTGAAAAAAATGTCTTTTGATAATATGAACCATAATATCATGCCAAAATTTGTAAAGAACGCCCACTCCCCCCAAAAAACCCAACTCCAAACAAAACAGTTTTTTTTTTTAAAAAAAAAATCCCACTCTTCTAATTAGTTTGATTGGATGCACCACTGTTTTGGAATTGGATTAATACTTGTGACGGATAATTGCCCAACTACTTGAAACCCTTTTCAAAGTCAATGGCAAAGAACAAATGCTAAATTGTAAATGCAATCTCTGACATTCAGTGCACTGGCAACTCCAAACCTGTCATTCTTCTGGACTTCCAAAACAAACAGTCTGCATGCCAGGAGAGAAAGGACACATTCCATCTGGTAGCTCAATCTATCACTGCCTTCATCAAACAGAAGGAACAACAGCTCTTGAAAAAGCTGTTACACTCCACTTCTCTGACAGGGCAGCTTTGTCCAGATAGCAGCTTCCCCTATTGCCGAATTAGCACTGAACCAAATGAGGGGAGAAAGGTATCCTAAGGAAAAAAATACCGAACAGTAGATGCATTTGTGCTACAGTCTCTATTCTGGCCTATGCAATTCATGTTGATTGTGTTAATCAATGGCATGCAGTTCTGACTAGAAACAATGAGGATATTGGTAGTTATCACTTTATAACTATTACCTATAACAGTGTCTTTCATAAATAACTTTTTCTCAAAGAATTTTCTATGTATATTTAGTCAAATGGAAAAAATAAATAGAAAATTCAAGGATATTCAAATGAATGGATGGCATTTTCCTTCTAACATTTTAATGATACATTTTCTGTACCCTGCAGTCCCCAGACTAGTTATTCTTGATTGTTGAAACTCATGACATTTCTCAGGAATAAATGCACTGAAATATTGTTCCCATGTTCCTCAAAGAGGTTGTAGGCACAATAAATTCTCCCCTCATTGCTTTCGAAGACTTATATTTGATTTTTTTAAAGACTGCGATCACACACACTAAATAATCCACTTTCAATGCATTTTCCAACTGGATTTTACTGTGTGAACTGGCAAAATCCATTTGGAAAGTGCACTGAAAGTGGATTATTTAGTGTGTGTGATTGCATAGTTAGAGGGGTTGTTGACATTTGAACTGTACTTGTTTTGCATATACCTTTCTGTGAAGTACTGCACTTGCTCTATTGTGGTCTGAACTGCATAAATCATGGGTAATGCTAAAAGAACAGGAAAAAGGGATTCAAGCCACAGTGTATATGTGGCTGTGCATAGGAGAAGGGGTGTGGCTCAGTGGTAGAGCATCTATTTGGCATGCAGAAGATCCCACATTCAATCCCTGATATCTCCAGTTAAAAGGATTATGTGATGTGGAAGACCTCTGCCTGAGACCCTGGAGAGGTGCTGCTAGTCTGAGCAGACAGTACGGACTTTGACAGATTATGGATATGATTCAGTATAAGGCAGCTTCTTATGTTCACCAGAGTAGGACTGTACTATAAGATGATCAATGCAGAATTGATGCTTACACCTTTTGGAACAGGTGGCTTCTTGATCCCTATTGAAAAGAAACCGGAATTTAATGGCTTTTGGTCCCTCCCAACTCTGTCATGTCCATGCCACTTTGAACTCCAGAAATAGTTCAAGATAGAATACTACTTCTAAAGAATCTCACAACCCCTCAGGTACTTGATAAAGGTCTCTCTTTTGTGGTCACAGAAAATAGGGCATATAAAAACCCCTGGAAGGCAACAATATATAGCTGGTATATTTTATTTTGCCTGGGGAATGTAAGTTAGGCCCTCACAAAGCTATAAATTCTAGATTCAGGAACTGAGAGCCTGTAAACAGCTTATAAATTCTGCAGGCTCTTTTGCAAAGCACATCATTCTTGCCAGAACCTGAGCCACTGATCTGTCTGTGCTTTTATTGTCTTCACAAAGAAAAACTGTCCTAAGATCAATTTTGACTTCTACTGTATCTCAAACCCTCCTGTTTGTGAAAAGAAAACCACAACTTCCAATTCTCTATTGTTGGGTTTTTGGCAGTTGTTTGGTCTCCTCTCTTGTACTTACATTTCCTTCACTTTCTCTTCTCTTTGAGAGTTAATGCAAATGTTGATAAGATGATAGAAAATGCCTCAGTAGAATTTCACTTTTCTTTCATGTGGTATTAAAATTACTCTTTGCTGAGAGGACTAGACTGGTATTCCAAATAAGCAGAGAGGAATTCATCTGATTTAATGCATAGATTTGAAAGACAAATTCTCCTGTTGCCTACTTGGACATTCACTCTGAAGAGACAGTGGACGGAAGTGTCCATGCTTGAGAAGAAATGGTAGTGCCATGTGAAGAGAAGTGAATAATAAAAAGAGAAGCCATAGCTGGTGTCATCAGACCACAGATCACTTGAATACACAAAATACACATAATGCTGGCATATGTGAATCTCAGAAGTATAATTTAGCTGCAAAAAGTAGTTGCCAAGGGGGACCAAATGTGCACTGGAGCCTTGATGTTGGGGAACAGTGGCTTCACTTTTCCCTCCTGTGTTATTTTCCCTGGTCCACTGAGTCTGCTTTACGACAGGTATCAATATATTTCCTATTTCCTCCCCAGCTCCAGAATCTGTTTCAAGACTGAGCAGGAAAGTAGGTAAAGCATTGTTACCGGTCAGGGCCGGCTCCAGGAATTTCTGTGCCCTAGGCGGGTGCAGATCCCAACCTCCCAGTTGGGCCTGGAGACCCAGCCATGCTGCCCCCCCTCCTTCCCCCCCTAGGGAGGAGGGGGAGGGCGGGCAAGCTGTGCCCCGGCTGGGTGCTTGGCGGCGGCGGGGAGTCCCCGCTGGCCGCCGCTGCCTCCCCCCCCTCCAGGGAGGAGGGGGAGGGTGACGCGCCCTAGCTGGGCGCTTTTCGGTGGCAGCGGCTGCGGTGGCAGTGGGGAGATCCCACTGGCTGCCACCGGCCACCTCCTCCCTCCCCCCCAGGGAGGAGAGGGAGGGCAACTTGCGCCGCAGCTGGGCACTTGGTGGCGGCGACGGCAGTGGGGGAAATCCCGCTGGCCGCCACCGGCCTCCTCCTCCTCCCCCCCCAGAGAAGAGGGGGAGGGCGACTTGCACCCTACCTGGGCGCTTGGTGGCGGCTGCAGCAGGGAGATCCCACTGGCCGCTGGCCTCCTCCTCCTCCTTCTCCTCCCCCCCCAGGGAGGAGGGGGAAGGCAACGTGCACCCGAGCCGGGCTCTTTTCAGCAGCAGCGGCGGTGGGGCACTTTTTTGGGGGGAAGCAGAGCCCATTTGGCGCCCCTGAGGCCGGCGCGCCCTAGGCGAGCGCCTAGTTCACCCAGTGGGCAATCCGGCTGTGTTACCAGTCTTTCTAAACCCTGAGGACTTTAAGGGCCTTAGGGCATTTCATTCTAAATCTGGGAAGCAGCATGGGGAAGAAGAATTAAGCTGCCCTCTTCTCATAGCAGCACAGCACTGATCCATACGCTGAATCAGATTATGGATCACATGTAGTTCAGTTCTGAGTGACCAGCTTAACTTCTCTGGGCAATCTACTGGCCAAATGCCCAAGACTCTGCCTTGCAACCTTGTTGGATGCACTACCAAATTTGTTTAGAACCTGCAAGGCCCAAACACTGTAAGAACAGAAATCTTCAGGCCTGAGTTCAGACCTGCTGAGTCCTGTTTCCTCACCACTGAAAAGCAGGGCTTGGAACAATAATCAGGGCCTTTTCTACCTATCAAGTGCATTTTCCTTCCTTCAAGAGCTTAGGGCAATCAGTTCTCCCTTCCTCTTCCATTTTATCTTCTTGATAATCTTATGAGGCAGGTGAGGTGGAGAAAGGGTGGCTGGCCTAATACTACCTAGCAGACTCCATGGCAGAAAAGGAAACTGAACTGAGTTCTCCTCAGTCCAAGAACAGCACTCCAGTCACTATGCAAAACTATTCTATATCTACAGACCCAGCTAAACTCTGCAGCTTGGTGCCTGCCGAAGTCTGCCAGATGCCGTGTCTGACCCAAGATTCTTTATGCATTCCCTGCTCTCTTCTGACTTTTTTGCTCTCAGCAGTCTGCTACCTTCTCTGTCTCCTGCTGCCCCTTACTCATCAACCTCTGTGTATCCAGATCAGAGGCCCTTGCCACAGACACTACCTTAACAATCTTACCAGTTTGAAGGGTTCTGCTGAAAACACTGGGTCATGATAAAAGCAACAGGAATGAGCGAAAAGGGATTATATTCATCAGAGTATCTTCTTCACATAGTATAAAGCAAAAAAGGGAGAAAAGTTAAATATAAAACTTGCAGCAAACACATGTTAGACTAAACATATATTTCTGGAATGTTTTAAATGAGTGCACAGTGATGGTATAATAGTACCGACTTGACCTTGCAGGTCCCAGATGTTTGGTTTAAAGCAGCCATAAATCAAATGAGAATGGATTTGATCAAATGTATTTGTTCCACCCTTGCATCTGACCCCAGAACTGACAACAGGCTTTGTTGTATGTGTATTTGAAAAATTAAAAGGTATAAAATCCCTTCCAGACAAAAGCCAGACTTTAACATGTTTCAATCAATTTCAAATATTTAGATAACAAGAAAGGAACAGGTCCACTTTATACATTTTAACAATGTTGGTTTCTACATGTGTTGCAGTCTTTCTCCTCCGTTTACCAATGTGCAATTGGCCTAATCATTTCTGTTCATATTTCCACCATTGCCACTGTAAGAACAAAGTTCTTATTCCCTCCCCTGCTGAGTAAAGCCACTTACATGAGAGAAATCAAATTGAAGCGCTTTATTTCCCAGAGCACGCAGCTGGGGCCATTTCACAACTCAGTTCTTAGGAGAAGGCTAATGAAAGAATTACCACTTATGTCCTGAAAGACAGAATTTACCTACTGTAATTGCCAGAGACCATATCCTCTCTGAAGACAATACAGCATATGTAGTACTCCCATGAAGTGAGATGAATTGAACTCTCTGTTGGTAACAGACCCATAAGGAGAGTCATTAATCACCCGAACAGTCTCAGCCGCATCTGTTGCTGGTAATGGACTTCATACTGGAAAAAACTGACTCTTACTGCCACAGGGCTAAAGGAGGGGATATTCTTTATGAATATGTGATCTGCCCCTTAGGAATTACCGGCTGCCTCAGAAACAGGCTTTGCAACTGAACGCTTAAAAAAAAATAGAATCATATGTATTTCCTTCCCCCTTGTTGCTCCCTCCCTAGCCTTTGACACCAAGACAGCAATCCCAAGTAGATCTATGCAGAAGTCCCATTTTATCTGATGGGGCTTCCACTCAGGAAAATATTCTCAGGATTGTAGTCTAAATAAAGCCCATACAAAATTGTCTTAAGCTAATGGGCCAGGTTTGTTTTTCATACCACTTAGTCAGAACTACTACAAGTTGGTAATATTGGAATAATTATTTTAAAAAATTTACTGTGAAGAATTAACTGCCACAAAAATTATACACAGTTATGCTTCATTTGAGCATGTGACCCTCATAGGTGGTATCAGGATTTTAATGAACTACTTATAGGAAGCAATCTCAAAAAATAAGTGGTTGCTATTTGAAGCAAAATAGGCTAGTTGCTAATTTGAGTGTTTAAACTCTTGGCAATGCCTCATTAAACCATTTTGTTCAATAAATCATATTTTAATATGGCAAATGTTTTTCTGATTGTCCTGAGATCTACAATTAGCTAGGTCCATTTCATCTTGCTCACTCATCCTGTGTTCCAAAACAATTACGTGACTATTAATAAATTACTAAACATGGTGTTTCAGTAATGACAAATTGTTTACTTAATTCAATATAAGAACTGTCGATCTGGTGGAATGTATCATCTTAGAGAACACCGCTGGTGACAACCTGAAGGTTAAGGAGGGAAAATGTTTCAGTGAACAAAGGAAGCAACATCTGGAACAAAATAACTAAATTCCTTTGGACTGTCTTTTGCTCTTCAGGCTTGCTGGTGCTTGCTCCACACAAAAGCCACTCACAGTTGCTGTTTTGAATTTAATCGCAAAAGAAAAGGAGAAGAAAAAAGAAAGAAAAACAAAGAGGGGATCAGTATTGGAACAAACTGATACAATGTGGCATGGAAGCTTTGATGCTCCACTTCAACTTGTGGGGACTACATGGCTTATACATACCCTATGCTGCTCTGTGCCTCTTTAGATAGTCAATGGATCCATGCAAGTGAATCCCAAGTGCCCTGTGGATTGTGAGGACTGGGTATCCTGGAAGAGCAATTTCAAGACACATAGAAGAAACCTTCCTTGTGGACGTGATTTCAGCATATGAGATCTTGTGGCATTAATATCAGCTTTAACTTCACTAGTAATTTTGTAAGAACTTATATATAAAGTTAAATTTGTGCCATGGGTCACTGGAGCTTAACTTGTCATAATTTTAACATTAAGCCTTACTATTCAAACAGTAAAGATATGCATTTGGAATATAATTAGTCAAAATCTCATTAAAATTCACACTGTTTGTTCATGCTGGACTGTAAATATATTAAATGGTAAGGGACCAAATAGTTGTTACTCTTGGTGATGCCATAACATTTGCAGCTAAATTGTTTTCAGCTTCTACTTCTCTGTGCCACCTTTAGGACAACTTAAACATCACAAGGAGGTTGGATCAGACTGTGCTGGGATATTTGCACTTCCCAAGTATACAGGAGTCCAATTTGAATTGGGACTACAGTACAGTGGAGAGGCAACATCACCCCTCCCCTGGAACCATTTTTCCAACCAGAAATGGCCCCAAGGGGCCACAGTTTGCTCCACTGGGAATCTTACATGTAATGATGGCTACAGGTAAATTACTCAACAGGGCAAATATCAGATGCCTGAAACCATCAGTTTGGGAATGGGATGCGGGGGTCACTCTGATCCTCAAATAATACATGTTTATTTGTTGAAGTGGGTATTAGATCCCCAGCTGCTCTGAAGGGGGAAGTGGCAGTTTTAGTGTGATGCATAATTTGGGAAAGCTCAGAGCAAGCAGTGGGAGCATCCACTGAGGCGTCGCCTTTTTCTTGATGGAAGATCTTGCTCTAGTTTCCAATCCAGATTATCCTAACCCTGAATTGGAGGGTGCAGTCAATAATCCTCTGACCCATAATATTATTGGTTAATGGGTTAAACATTTTTAAAAGAATTTTGTTGAAGAGGTTCTGGAATTCCATTCCGGTGTGTTTCCCCAGAAAAAAAAGCCCCAGGTGTAAAAGGTTCTCTGAATTTTCACCTTTGATTTTTAAAAAGTATCTCTAAACATTTCCCTTTTTTAAAAAACCTGGGATTTCATGAAACCTTTTACATTTATTGTTACAGTAGGGTATGAATATAACAATATTTTGTTGTTGATTTTTTAAAAATTGCAAAAGCCCCAGTGGCCCAGGGGAATGAGCATGACCATAGTTGGCGACACAGGAAGAGAAACTGCAGAAATACCTACCATGTGGAAGCCCTGTTGCCACTGTGTGTTATCAGCAGTTGCACCAGCAAAGGAAGGGAAAACTACATAAGCCCATCCCTATGTGGAAAATATGAGAGTTGGATCCTTGGGAAAGAGAGACTGTCCTGCATAGAAGACTTCAACCCACGTTAACCCTTTGATTGCTGCACTATGAAAAGACAGCCCTGTAAGGGAGGGAGGAGGAATAAGCCATCATCTCTCTCTTTCTCTTACACACACATACCCCAAGCCAAGGTGAACCATAGACAATCACTTCCAGTATTATACTGGGGAAATGCTGCCTTACTGGGATTTCTTTAGTGATGGTGGTACTACCCTCATTCTGATTCAGTGTGCACTGAAGGAGTCCAGAGTGGTTAAAGTTTTCCCCTGTTAATGCTTTCTTCTTAGTGCCTTAGCTCAGCAGTGATAGGCAAAGGAGACTGAGCTGTGTGCCTGAGTGTGCAAGATGTGTAACAGGGAAAGTAGTGGAAAGGAGGAAGGCTGAAGCCCCTTCTCCATATGCACCATGGTCCTTATCTGAACTGGACTCACAAATGCTTGGGAAGCATGGAAATCCCAGGGCATATCTGATCTAAAGCCCCTGTGCTGGCCACACAGGGACTTCGTAATGTGTGAACAGGCCCTTAACTCTCTATTTACCAGGGCACAAGAGATAAGTAATGCATGATTACAAGAAAGAGTGTGACTCAGCAGATATTTGACTGACAGTAACTTCATCCACTTAGGTCATGTTTATATCAAATGGCAGTGTCCTAATTAGAATTCCTGTGCACATAAAGCATCTTCCCAAATCAGTGCAAAAAAAAGTATTTTTCAGATCTGGATATTTTGGAGTAAAAAAAACCCCAAAACAACTATTGGTATTCCCAGTTTCCTGGTTTCCAAATACCACTATGGCATTCAGATCCGGTTTTTCATGAGGGGTTTCTGATGGAGCTCCATTATTCCCTATGAGGAATCTTTTCAGGGGGCTTGGTGCCAATTTCATGCCAATTTCATACCAATTGGACAAAGGCTTTCAACTCTATGAGCCCTGAACAAGGTGCACCCAGCTACCCTCCATTCTTTACTGTGGAGGGAAAAAACCTGCAAAATGTAAAACCTGAGAATCTCCCCCTATTAGGAATTCTATTGGAAGCCATTGCTAAGCTTAACCAATGTAAAATGCAAGAATCTGAACCTATGTAAAATGGAGGACTCTCCTCCTATGTAGAATGTGGGAATCTCAATGCAAAATATGAGAATTCACAAAAAAACTCCATACCCACAAGCCTGACACAAACCAACTCCATCAAAGAATGAACTTTGGGGGGGGACCCTTGAAACTCACAGAATCTTAGCAAAAGCAGCCTAGGAGGCCAATATCAAGCCATGGGAGACACAGAAAAATGGGAAGAAATAGGGAAAGGGGGGGGCAGTCCTGGGAACCTGCAAATGCCAGCTCCCAATATTCCTGGTTAATTCTGAATATTTCCAGGATTTTTCAGGACCCATTTTCTGGTATCCCCCCAAAAAAACTGATATATTTGGGAGATCCGAACATATCCAGAAAATACTGGTAAGGTATTTTTCAGATATATTTGCAGCTAAGGAATACCCAAACACACTGATCAGATCACCCTGGACAACTAGTGATTCCAGATCTGAGATTTTGGTTGTAGTCTTAAATTGTGGTTAACTAGTAGCTTATATGCTTGAGTCCACTCATTCATGTGTAAAGTGAGAGCGCTTGCCTCACTGTGCTGGGTGCTTATCTGTTTGAAGCATTTTTCCATCTCAGTAACATCTGCAAGCAAGAGTTCTCACAGCTTCCTGAAAGTGAGGATCCTCTTGGGCACAGGACACAGTACTGGAGAATCTCATTCTAGGTAAATTGATAGATGAAATAGTTACAGGCAAAAATGTATTTCTTATTTTTAAAAATACAATAATGATTCCAAATTTCCTCAATATAGAGACTAGTTATTCAGTAATTGCAGGTATTCTTTATATATTCTGGTATGCTCTACTCTGAAAGCCAAAATTCAAAACAAATTCTGGAAGCAACTTGAGACACTGGCTCCAGTGTAGCTCCGCAGAGAGCACAAGAATTTATTTATCTAGGCAATGTGATTGTGGAATTATAAATTTTCCCATGAGTTCTCAAGGAAAGGCTCACACAGCATTTCTAGAGTATATTTAGGGCAAGTGTGCAATGAATACTTTAGTGCATTTAGGGCCTTATAGGCCAATTTAACAAGTTTAAAGTTTATGGATTTCATCTAATTTACCACATTGCAGTAAATTCTGTTAAAATCAAAGGTGCTGTGTACCAGTAAAATAAGATGCAGAATGAATGACAAAATGCCAAACAGAAATATTTACTGTATACTTATGTGAAATGCTGTATTTTAGAAATGTTATGTAGTCCTTTATACCTTGCAAGCATCAATCAATATATTTTGCCAATAACCTGAAACAATATTAACAGGGTTTTCAACTGTATTAAAGATTCATAAAGCAGAAATATATTTATGGGAGTAATCAAACAGTTTACTTTATTATTCTGTGCATCTCCAAGCACAAGAAAACATCTGTTAGGTTTAAAAGCCCAGACCCATTTCTCTGTGTTACATACTTGTGTCTATTTACCATGAGGATGGGTGGATAGAGACAGAGCTGTAAGTAGCTAATATTGTTCCTGTGGCAAGCATATAAAATTGCGCCCCCACATACTTTCATAATAGCTATTTTAGTAAAAAGGTAAACACATAAATAACAAGGAACATGAACAAAAACACGTTTATTTTATTCATAAGATCTGTATACACAATCAACAAATGCATTACTTTACTATTTGAAAAATACAAAATTAAACTACATCAGGTATGACCATTTTTACAATTGTACTTTTCATGCTTTCAATGACATTAACATTAAACAGAATTAATATTTTTATTTTATTTTAAAGTATACTTACTGCCAGACAACCAGGAATGTTAACACTATGATGGCTTGGGCTTCCGGTCTGGGATACATGGCGTCCTGACGTGTTCTGGCTCTGCTCCCAGAACATACGGAGGGTCTTCACGACAGGGTGGGCTACACAGCCTGCTGCAGATCTCCCCAGGCAGGGGAGTGACTAGCAACGAGCATTAGCCTGAGTGGGAGTTGAGATCGGCTGATAGCGGGGCTTTAAAGAGCGCCGCGACCAGCCTTGATCCCCTCCCCCCAAGAGGGCACTTTGGAATTTCTCTAAAAGACCCCACCGAGTTGGATTCTCAACATAAGAACACATGACCCAGACCTCCAAGACATTCTATGGAAACTGATACCAAGGAAACACTGCTATAACAAGACATGGACTTTGAAGGTAACTTTTTCAAATTGCTCACCGGAAACGCGCTGATCCCGAGAATAAACAACACCCGATGTAGCGCATGATGGTGCTGTATTCTGTGTACTAACACCAACTCCAGAAAACACGGTTAAACAGCAAAAAAAGGCCAAAAAGCCGGTTTGCTGATCATTCCTGCAGTCGGGATATTGACTTTAAAAACAGAAACTAACACTGAGTCCCACGAGAATCAGTGTGGAAAATTACTGAAGCTGCGACAGAAATCACCAGAACAGGAAGTGACCTCAGACCAGACAAGTAGCATTTCCTAGAGACGACTAAGGAGGCCGGAAGAAGGAAGGAAACCAGAAGTCAAGGGGGACGATTAAGATTGCTGGACAGGAAGTAAACAACAGGAAGAGCTATTTACCACAGAGAAATTGCGCCCGCCATTTTGAGAAGGTCGAAACGTTTTTATTCGGATTTTAGCTAAAAGACTTAACAGAAAAAAGTGAAAATAGAGCGGTTTAACTGGGCATAAGAAGAGCTTTAATTTGATGTAAGTTTTGTGATAATTGTAAACAACGGCTTACGATCTTTGGCAACGACAGAGGGCGAACTCATGGTCCTCCCCGAAAATGGCTGCTAAAGAAGAGAAGAAATTACAGGGCATGATGGAAGCCATGGAAAAACGGGTGATGGATGCTATACAAAAAATGGAAAAAACTCTAGGAAAAGTGGTTGATGAAGTAAGTGACCTGAAAAAAGACCTGGCTGGGATTACAAAGGAAATACAGACGTTGAACAAAAGAACAGACGAGGTGGAGGAGAGAGTGAAAGGAGTGGAAACTGGTGTATCTGAGGTTGCCAAAGAAGCATTAAAAGCCAATGTAATGGTGGAGTACAATGGAATGCTTAACCATATGAGATTTAGGGGAATCCCTGAAGATAAAAATGAGAATATCCATTCAGTCATGGTGGGTGCTGTTGCAGATTTTTTAAAACTAGAAGAGGAGAGGGTGGCGGCACATATTGATTTGGTATACAGAGTCAACTCTGCGATTGCACAAAAGAAAAAATTACCCAGAGATGTGATTGTCCAGTTTATATCCAAAAGATTGAAAGAAGATTTGTTTAAGCAACAATTTCAGGAAGATTTTACAATTGACAACAAGAAAATTATGATACTAAAGGAATTACCCAGATCAATTCTTCAGGATAGACGGCTTTTTAAAGATTTGATCGACCAACTGAAAATAGAGGGCATTAGATACAGATGGGAAATTCCAAAAGGTGTCAGCTTTACATTTAAGCAGAAAAGAGTCACCATCAAGTCAGTAGAGCAAATGACCAAGTTCATTAAAGACAATTTTAAAGACTCTGATAAATAAATACAAAGTCAACATGGAGAGTCAAATTATTTCTTGGAATGTTAATGGACTTAATTCACCCCAAAAAAGAAAAAATATTAGGCTATGGTTGGAAAAACAAAAATGTGATATTGTTTGTTTGCAAGAAACACATATTAAAAAGACTGATGTTAAATTCTTGACTCAAAGTAGACTAGGAGAGGAATTTTATTCCCTCTCCTCACAAAAGAAAAAAGGAGTTGTCACATATGTAAAAAAAGAATTGGAGCCAAAAGAAATTTTTAAGACAAAGAAGGAAGGTTCTTGGCAGTAGAAGTTATGCTTCAGAACAAAAAGACTCTAATTGTAAATCTCTATGCCCCAAATGGAGCCAAGGAAAAATTCTTTCAAGATTTGTGGGAACAATTACAACAGTTAACCTACGAGCAAATGATACTGATGGGTGACTTTAATGGTACTGTTAACAATGCTATGGATAGAAAATCAAAAAAAGGAAGTGAAGGCATAGGTAAACTTCCGAAAGTATTTTTTCAAATGGCAAAACATGAGCACCTGGAAGATGCATGGAGAATTAAAAATTCTAAAGACAAAGACTACTCCTTCTACTCATCAAGACATGAGTCTTTTTCAAGAATAGACATGATGTGGATGACTGAAAACTTGATCTTGCAAACACGTAAAATTGAAATATTACCTAGAATCCTTTCTGACCACAGCCCATTAAAGTGGTCAACATATGTTAAAAGAAAAAATTTTGATGGAGACTTAATGAGGATTTACTGGACAAACAAAATATTGTGGACAAAATAAAGACGGAAACCAAAACGTATTTTCAACTAAACTTAAATAAAGATGTACAGACGCAAACGGCATGGGAGGCATATAAAGCTGTGATGAGAGGACATCTAATTGCAATTAACAACAATGAAAGAAAACAACAATCCAAAATAGATAAAGAAATTATGGAAAATATTCAAAAGAAAGAAATGGAACTTAAGAAAAGACCTGGCAAAAAGAAAATTTTGAGAGAGTTGAGGATCCTAAGGGAACAATATGATGCGAGGTTAAATAAAGAAGTATATTGGAATTTGAAAAAATTGCAACAGAAGTCCTTTGAAGGAGCGAATAAACCTGGAAAATATTTGGCATGGCAATTGAAAAAAAGAAGAGAGAACAAAATAATAATTAAACTGAAAGATGGGAATAGAGAAATCATAGACCCAGGAGGGATCCGGAGAGAATTTTATAAATACTATGCTACTCTTTTTCAAGCAAAACAAACGGATCAACAAAAAATTCAAGATTATCTATCAAAAGTAAATTTGACACAACCAAGCTCAGACATAAAAGCAATGTTAAACGCTGTGATAACTAAAGAAGAAATCAGCAAAGCAATAGAAGAGGCAAAAATCTCCAAAGTTCCAGGACCAGACGGTTTTTCAGCCAAATTCTACAAGAAATTTCAAGAAGACCTGGTACTGGTTCTAGAGATTCTTTTAAATGAAATTAGACAAAGCGGGAAGGTTCCAAATTCCTGGAATGAAGCTGCAATCACCTTAATACTGAAAGAAACTCAAGATTTAACTAATGTTAAAATTTATCGACCAATTTCACTTCTGAACAATGACTACAAAATTTATGCAAAAATTTTAGCAGAACGCCTTAAAAGGTATTTGAAAGACACTATTGCCGAAGATCAGGCTGGGTTTTTGCCAGGTAGACAAATAAAAGACAACATGAGGGTTGTTTTAGATGCAATAGAATACTATGATAAGCACCCAGAAAAAGAGGTTGGCTTTTTATTTTTAGACACGGAGAAGGCATTTGATAACTTGAATTGGGAATTTATGTTCAAAGTGATTGAAAAATTGCAGATGGGCGCAGAATTTACAAGAATGATTAAATCAATATACAAAGAACAAAAGGCTACGGTGATTGTAAATGCAGAATCAACAGAAATGTTCCGGGTCAGAAAAGGGACTAGACAGGGCTGTCCTTTATCGCGATTGTTATTTATCTGGATTTTGGAGATTCTGCTGCAAGTGATTAGAGATGATGATAATATAAAAGGTTTGAATATTAGGGGTTTCTCATACAAATTAAGAGCATTTGCTGATGATATTATGTTTATTGTCGAAGATCCTGTTAATAATATGCCTTTGGTATTTGAAAAAGTAAAAGAATTTGGTGAACTCGCAGGGTTTTATGTAAATAAAAACAAATCGAAAATATTGTGTAAAAACTTGAACGTCACAAAGCAACAAATTTTACAAAATTTGACAGAATGTGAAGTGGTTAAAAAGGTTAAATATCTGGGAGTTGACATTACAATGAAAAATATTGACTTGTTTAAGAATAATTATGAAAAATTGTGGGGTTTGATAAAATGTGATTTAGAAAAGTGGGAAAAACTTAGGTTATCTCTTCTTGGAAGAATTGCCGTTGTCAAAATGAATGTATTGCCCAGGCTGATGTTTTTGTTTCAGACAATACCAATTGTAAAAGATGTGAAAGTTTTAGTGAAATGGCAAAGAGAAATCTTTAAATTTATCTGGGCAGGAAAGAAGCCAAGAATTAAAATGAAAATAATGTATGATATTAAAGACAGAGGTGGCTTCCAAGTCCCGAATTTGCGTTTGTATCATGAAGCAGTATGTATGTCTTGGTTAACTGACTGGGTTAATTTGGAAAACAGAAAACTTTTGGCCCTTGAAGGTCACGATTGCAGATTTGGCTGGCATGCCTATCTTTGGTATGGGAAAAATAAAGTAGACTCAATGTTTAAGCATCATTATGTAAGAAGAACATTGTTTGATGCATGGACCAGATACAGAAACACAGTTCCCGATGAGAAGCCTTTGTGGATCGTTCCTGCTGCAGTTATTCATCCCTTTTCAGAATATAAAGGTAATGATTGGTTGAAATATCAAGAGTTGCTTCAAAAGGAAGGGAAAAATATGTTTTAAAACCAAATAATGAATTAGATTTCGAGTATGGATGGTTACAATATTGTCAAATACGGGATATTTACAAAAAAGATTGTAAAGAGGTTGGTTTTAGAGCTAAGAACGATGAGATTGAAGATATATGGTTGAAAAAAGAGCAAAAAATGATATCAAAGATGTATAAAACTTTGTTGACTGTTTATACTTTGGATGAAACTGTTAAAGAGCAAATGATAAAATGGGCTATAAATATGAACAAAGAAATTTCTATGGAAACATGGGAATTTTTATGGAAAAAAGCTTTTAAAATGTCAACCTGTGTCAATGTAAAAGAAAATTATTATAAGATGATGTACAGGTGGTATATGACACCAAAAAAGATTGCCAATATTAGTATGGATAAGAACTTGAGTAATAAGTGTTGGAAATGCAAAAAAATAGAGGGTTCTTTTTACCATATGTGGTGGTCATGTGATAAAGCAAAGGTATACTGGTCAAATGTACATTGTGAGATGCAGAAAATATTGAGAATTCCAATAAGGAAAAGTCCGGAACTTCTCTTAGGTTTGACAATGGAAAAAATACCACAAGAAAAAAGGACACTATTATGGTATATGATCACATCGGCGAGAATGGCCTTTGCTCAACAATGGAAAGCGGAGAAGGTGCCAGATATACATGACTGGTTAAGGAAACTGCTGTTTTTAGCCGAAATGGACAAAATGACGAAAAAATTAAATGGACAAATGGCAGAACAATATCTAAAAGACTGGGAAGGCCTGAAATTATATATGGAATCTGAATATAGAATGAAAGGCAAAATGTACAATCTTGACATGTATTGAAACTGTATGAGAAATGAAATGAATATTTGATTGTACTGTACCTTTATTGGAATTATGCTTGTAAAAGTCAGGCTTTTATATATTTGAAATTGGGTTACCTGGTTTGTCGATTGTTACAAGTCTAAACTTGATTACCTGTTAATTTTTCTTTTTTTGTTATTAGCATTGTTGGAAGCCTATTGGGGGGTGGGGGGAGAGGTAAAAATCTTTTTAAATTGTATTGGTAACGATGTTTAATAATGTGGAATGCATACCAATAAAATTTTGTTTAAAAAAAAAAAAACCACGATGATGGCTTGAACAATCTTAACCCTTTCTAGTTCAAACTTTCTCTAATGATACAAAGCAACTGACCATGATCCTCGA
Source organism: Gekko gecko (assembly GCA_029375565.1). NCBI lineage: Eukaryota > Metazoa > Chordata > Lepidosauria > Squamata > Gekkonidae > Gekko > Gekko gecko. The sequence continues at coordinate 77,159,093 of JAPDNY010000006.1, read as the reverse complement.
AAACAGTAGAGAGAATGGGGGAGCAGGCAACTCCTACCTTGGTTCAGTAGGCTTGTGTGCTGTCATAGTTGACTCTCTTAAGGGGGAAATGATGTGGTCTCCACCACCTCCCTTCCAACCATTTCTAACCAAATCTAGACAGAACCCCAGCCACTTGGTAATGCCACCCAATTAGGCATCTCTCTCTATTTTGTACTTAAAAAGTTGCAGACTAAAATTCCATGCATGCTTACTTGACAACATAACCATGGACTCAGTTTACTTCCAACTCGATAAGCATACAACTGATCTGACAAGTCAAAAAGAGGCCAGGCCCAGGGTAGGGGGAACAGTGTAGTCCTACCCAGAATTACTCTAGTCTCAGCCCATTAACTTCATTCTGGACACAGAATGGAGCAAGTTTTCACAGGAATGTACTTTAAGGATCCTATACCTTTTATTAATACCAATCAAAACTACCCAGCACATTATGCAAGCTTCCAAACTCTTCAGAATTCTTCAACAACAAAACAGCAAATAGAAGGTGGGGCAGCAGAAGAGAAAGTCTTTTAGGCTGTCTAAAGGGGAAAGGGCAGAGAGATTTGCAGTGCAGTCCTAAACATGTTGTTCACTCAGAAGTTCAATGGAGCTCAGTGGGACTTACTTATTAGTAAGTGTGCTTAGGATTGCAGCCTTCCTGTACTGTATCTGGAGGAAAGTAATTAAATAACAGGGGACACTGTTGCCTTGCAAGAGCCTTGTGCAGCATCTATAGGGCTATGGGCTGTGTAATAAACATGCCAGAGAACTGAACTGTGCAGTAGCCCGATGATGGTGCCAACTTCCTGGATTGTTGACATGTGCCCAACCAAGGGAAGCCTCACCCTGAAGCAGTGTGCCAGCCAGACATGGACCCACAGACATACCCGATGCTCCTTGCCCCTGCACCCATACAGGAGGCAAATCAACTCCCTGATGCCAGAAATATGCAGCAGCCAGCAAGCAGAAGCCATGCTTTACACCAGAAGCCTAAGTGTTCCTGCAAAAGACTCCATAGAAGGACTTCTTCTCCAACATACAGGCAGCCTTCCCCCCACCTTCTCCTAGCATTACTGCATGTACTCATCCTCAAGTTAAACAATAGAACTTGGCCATGACAGGATTATCTGAGCAGCCAAACACACCCAGCACCCATCAAGATAATGAAGATGGAGTTCATCGGATCATTGACTGGCCAAGCACCTTTTCTTTCCCTTTGTCTTAAGCTATCCATTCTAAGAGGTGTCACTGTTAGCAAACATTATATCAATTGCCCAACGCTTAATTCCATTCTTTTGGCACATTAAGGAAGTCACAGCTTCTAGTATTTTCCTGGGGACTATGTGCCTTGGTGGCTCACAGCCCAAGCCCCTCTTAGGGTATATAAGAAGAGCATCTGCCCATTGCTCTCTCTCTCTCTTCCTCTGTCTACCTAACCCGCCCTATCTAGCTGACTCCATTTGTAGCACTGTCTGGAGTCTACCACGTGTGCTGCTGGTCAACACATGAGTCAGTTTGGTGTAGTGGTTAAGTGTGCAGACTCTAATTTGGGAGAACCAGGTTTGATTCCCTACTTCTCCACTTGCAGCTGCTGGATGACCTTGGGCAAGCCATAGTTCTGATAAGAGCTGTCCTTGAAATGGCAGTTCTTGAAAGAGCTCTCTCAGCCCCCTACCTCACAGGGTGTGTGTTGTGGGGAGGGGAATGGAAAGGAGTCTGTAAGCTGCTCTGAAACTCCGAGTGAAGGGTGGGGTATAAATCCAATCTCTTCTTCTTCTTCTCTTCCCTAGTATTTTCCCTATTTTTCTCTGCACTGGACAGGTAGAGTATCACCCCCATCCATGATACTTCCTTCTCATGCAACTGTCACTATACCCTTCTATCTAGTTTCCTAGTTCTATATTGCTTGAATGTGTGATTGTTTTATTTTATATTATAAGTGTGTGTGAATTATTTAGTAAAAGAAATCACATTTAAGATCTAGTCCCCTGGTCTATTTCTGGGGATCTGAATAAATTGGACTCTGGTATACACAAGTTATTGCTCCCTTTATATAGTCACTGCCCTTTAATATTCCAATTCCCCACATCTCTCCTTATATATAATTCTCTTTTGGTGTGAACGTTCCACACGCTCCCACAGCCTTTGGCTCCCTCAACTGCCACTCTGAAGGCCTGCCAATCCCCTGGCTGCATTGCCTTGCTGCATTGCCTCAGTTCCACCCACAGAGCTGGTGGATGGCATCTCAGCCTCAGTCTGGAGGGAGCTGGAGAAGGGGATGGATGCTCCACTGAGGGAGCAGCAACCCCTCCATGGCCCAAGAGGGAAAGAGAGGAGGGGCCACCAGGAGGGATGCTGAGGTGGGGGGTGCTTCATAAGGTGACCCTGACAAATGGCTAGAAAGGCTGCAGGGCAGAAGGAGGCAAACCTAGTGAGTGGCAGCAAGCACAGGAAGTACTCACCTTCACTGCCCCTTGCAGCCCATTTCCCTCGGCCGCAAGGCCAGCGCTTCGTCAGGGAGATAGCTCAGCAGGCTGCACTGCACAGAAAACTGGCCACCACCTTTCAAAGGCTCCCCTCACCTTCCTTCAGCTGCAGTGGCAGTGCCAGGGAGGGTCTGGCTGAGAGGAAAGGAGCTGCGGCTCCTGGAAAGCTGCAAGCCAGCAGGAGGACCAGGAGGGAGTTGGCACCTAAAGTGCCATAGGAGCAGCAGGCGGCACTGCGGGCAGAGAAGGAAATGGAGGCAAGAGGCAGAGGAAGCCCCACCAGGACCCACCAAGGGTCTGCCAGGCAGGGTGGCTGGAGGAGCTCCCCCTCTTACTTCACTGAGGCAGCTGAGCACCTTGGGGAGGGTCCCAGGCTGCCTGTCACTCACTGGCCACCCCCGTTTGTTCAGAAACAATAGGCTGGGCACAAAGGCTTCTCCTCACACCTGCTCCTCCCCATCGCTTATCACAGAGAGGCTGCTGAGCACACACTCTCTTTGTCCCTCTCTAGCCAGGGCTCTGTAGAGAGAGGGCCACCACTCTCGAAGGAGGGAGGCAGGTGGGTAGAAGAGACTGAGTGCTCCCTCCACGTGGTGGTGGTGGGGGGTTACTTTGCAGCCCTTTCCATCTTACTAGCGCTCATTGTATTTCTTTTACAGTGGGCTTTGCTACTAGTTTATTAGTAATTAAGGCAATTTGGCTAACAACACATACAGCCTTGATTACCGCAGAACAACAAAAACAAAAATCCCTCCTCTCACCATATTTCTAGATAAAGTGTCCTTGCTTTAAAAAATTAAAAAGTAAAAGTCAGACCTTCATGGATTGTCATGAATTACTTTTTAAACACATACCCGAAGCCTGCATCAATTCAGTGCCAATGGCCCTTATCTTCAACTTTACCTTAAAAATCATACCACACCCTCTTTCTCTCCCTCATCAGGACAAATGAGCCAGGAAACAATCAGCTTCACTGATCATCCTTAACAACAAGCTCCCATTTCTCCCCCATTCCTTACCAGACAGCACAGCAAAAGCCTCAGCAAAGCTGGGCTGCGCCTGAGCAGTAAAGCAAAAGTACACCCATTGACTTAGCCTTCCACTTAGTTTCAACTGCTACTATTTGACACTGGGCAGCAGAGTTGGCTACCCTTGTGAGTCTCTGACTTGTCAATAAACTCTGTAAGAATCCATTGACCAAGCCCATCAGTCTTTCCTTGTTTTAATAAGCCTCACCCTCTTTCTATAGTTCTTCACTGGGCAGGCATGGGCTTTGGCCCAGAAAAGAGCCTGTGCCTCTAAGAAGAATAGGGGAAAGCCTTCTAGCTTGAATGTAGGGAGGAATTCGGCTGAGGTCCAGAAAGACAAGCAGGCAAGAAGACTAAGACAAGCTGGCAAGAAGACACTTTGCCAGCCTTGGACTGAAAATAACTTCAGTAAAGCTTTTGTTTTACTTTACTTTTCCTGTAAAGAAGGCAAGCAGCAAGAAGCTGAGCTTGGTGGGGTGCAGTGCTTTAATGGACCAGCTACTCCTGCTTGGTTGGTTCAGTTTGAATGTATAGAAATGCATCCTTTTCCTAATGGCATGGCTACTTGGGATACAGCCGAAGCATATTTTATAACTTTTTTTGGTGTCCCTCAGCTTTGTGCACCTGAGGCACCTACCTCACTTGCCTTGCCCTTGTTACAGCTCTGGATGGAGAAATGAGTGAGCTTACAATAGATGATACGACACTATGAAAAGGTGGAATGGAGATCTGAATGCCACAGTGAATGTGGATTTTGTGCACATCAGTGCTGAATATAGACACATAAAGAATAAGAGCAAAGCCTATCCATAAAGCAACAAGGTAAATCAAAGCTAAAATACAATGAGGAATGTTTTTTGGGGGGGGGATTTACAACATTTTTGCTGTGTCAAAAATAGAGCAAGTAATATAGCCCGAATAGTAAACTGGGACTTTGTTTGGTTATGTTCCCAGCCTGGTGCCAAAAAAGGCATTTTCATTATAGGTAACAGACACACTGAAAATCAAGAATGGATTATGATTCTTGTATGCTGTATCTAAAAGAGTTAAGAAACAATGTGAAATGCAGTTCAGAATCCAGAAGAGAGTACTTATGGCTGGTTCCATCAGAAGGAACTCAATGAAACACAGTAAGAAATACAACTAAATAGTTTTGAAAATGTAGTCAAGTATCTGCCCCTTTCCCAATCCATGGCAATCTTCATTCTGTACTCAAGATGCTGCCTTATGCCTTTGGATGGTAAGAGTAGGAGAGGAGTGGACCTTGCCAAATGTGGTTTGGGGACAGCAGATGATGAGGCTGCCTAACTCTGTCACAGGAAAGGCATTCCCCATGGCAGGGCAGGACCTAGCTTGGGGCACAAGTAGCCAAAGGCGCTGTCTTTCTAAGTAGATAAAAACCAGGCTAATGAAGAAATGCCAGCCTCTGACTTCTGAGGTGTGAGGAGAACAGCCAAAGAGAACAGGAGGGCCAGGAGTGTTACTTAATCGAGGCCATACAGCTCCCTACAGATTGATGAACCAGGACTGAATGACTATCTGCAAGTCAAACCCTAGTTTCACAAACTAACCACAGATAAAATAAGCAATGGTTTAGTATTATATCTAAACCAAGCCATTATGTTTTTGAGTGTAAATGTCAAAAATATACAACAGCAACAAGTCCAACTGTCCAGTTACCAATAATCTCTCCCTCTCCCTGCACTTACTGAATTTACTTTAGAGATGGGAAGGGATAGATATGAGCAAGAGAGGGGCAGGTCTCTGGATTAATGTTTGCTTTCCCACTGTTCCAGAGGTGTTCTCGCTGTGTATCTAGATGTTAACTTGATGAGTATACCAGTGGCTGTTGAACCTTTTGGCACTGCTGAGCATACAGTATGGAGCTGTGGGCAATCACACTCTCTCATCTTGAGGATTATGACTAGCTGTTATGGACATATGTTTCATAGCACAGGAACAACCATATCAACAGTAATCCCCACATGCTAATTCTAATCTTTCCTTCATTTATTTTTGATGGAGAAGAATGAATTGTAGAAAGAGGACTTACCAATAAGTTACAATTAATTACATATGCATACTAATTGCATTCATTTACTTTGGGCATACAATTAGGCAACTAATTATAGCGCATCTGCAATTGCATACTTAAATGAATGCACATGCCTCCAGGTCCACCCAATTGTTTCTGCCTTTTGATTTAGATGCACCTGAGTTTTGTTTTTTGCTTTTTGCTATTAAGCACCACCTGTTGGAAATTTTAAAGCCACTGCAATTAACTGCATAATTGCCATCATTATTGTGAAAAGACTTCTTTCTTTGAAAAGTTAGCCTCCATAACGCTTTGATTACTAAAATATCTATATATAAACAAAGGGGGAAAGGGGAAAAAGAGAAGGAAGAATTTAATAAATAAATAAAATTTGGTAAGGCAGTGACAGACTTCACATTCCTGGGATCCAAGAACAATGCAGATGGTGACTGCAGCCATGAAATTAAAAGACACCTGCTCTTTGGGAGGAAAGTGATGGCAAACCTAGGCAATATAATAAAAAGTAGAGATATCATCCTGTCAACAAAAGTCCATATGGTCAAAGCAATGGTATTCCCAGTAGTAACGTACGGCTGCCAGAATTGGACCATAAGGAAGGCCGAGCGCCGAAGAATAGATGCTTTCAAATTATGGTGCTGGAGAAGACTCTTGAGAGTCCCTTGGACTGCAAGGAGATCAAATCAGTCAATCCTAAAAGAAATCAACCCTCACTGTTCCCTGGAAGTCCAGATACTGAAGCTGAAGCTCAAATACTTTGGCCACCAAATGAGAAGGGAGCACTCACTGGAGAAGACCCTGATACTAGGAAAGGTAAAAGAAGAAGGGGATGGCAAATGAGATGGTTAGACAGTGTTATTGATGCAGTGAGTGTGAAGTTGAACAAATTCTGGAAGATGGTGGAGGACAGAAGGGCCTGGCATGATATGGTCCATGGGGTTACAAAGAGTCGGACTTGACTGTGCAACTGAACAACAACAACAAAGTACAGATTGTCTCTCTTAGAAAGTTGACCACAATTCCCTTTATGGTTTGTCCCATCTGCCTATTGCCATATGTGCTGTAAAGTCATGGCTAACTTATGGTGACTGCCAAGAACAGCACCAAAGTTTCTGAAATGTTCATGCCAGGCACCCTTCTACAAACATCACTTCACAAACCACAAACCGGCCAAAATTCATGACAAACTTTACTTTGTGAGCTGATTTGTGCCCATCCCTAGTAATGTGTTTTTAACTGAAGAAGTGCAGGCTTTCTGGGAGAGCATGCCAGAAACATCAGAGTTCTTTCCCCAGCCTTATTCCGAAAAAGTAACAGTATATTTCACTTGACACCGAGCTCCTTCTAAAAGTACAGCAAGCTAGCAGAAGAACCATTATTATTTCTCTCTGTTCTACTTTTGTTCTAAAAGCTGCTTTACCTTTATCACAAAGAATACTCTCAGAACTTTCAAAGCCGTCAATGTGGATATCTGTGCAATCTGGCTATTGCTGTAGGCAAGGGATTAATCAGGGCAATCAAAGAGTCAGCTTTAAAGCCTCCCCCCTAAAGTTTGAAGCTGGTCTGTTTGCCACATGCATTGGGGAGACTGAAACCTTTATTGGTACCACAGCAATGAGCATAAAATGTTAGACATTTGCTCGGGAGGTGGGGGAGAGGGTGTCTTGCTAAGATGTCTCTCTTTCAGCTAAGTATGCTATATACAACTTTGTCAGATTCAAAAGTTATGTAGCTAAGGAGGAATAGTTGAGAGACTCCTGGGATGGAGTCTACAGCATGACAATGAAGAAATACTTACTTTTGTGTGACTTAGACCTTTACCATCCATCAGGTGTTTCCTGTGCAGAGTAGAAGAATATACCATAGTTCAGCCCTTGGGGGTTGTGAGAGTTGTGGGCACGCTTCCCTTGATTGTCTGGTGAGCGGGGATGCCCTCCAAGCTGTTATGGGGTTATTTTGGGGAGCCCCTGTCAGAAGCTTTGTCATATTTGCCTTTCTGTCATTCCAAATCTGCCTTTGGAAACTTGCAGGGGCTGTGAGTGTATGGGGGGATGCTTGCCTTGCTTCCACTGGCTGGGGGGGGGGGTTCTGCCCAAGTGAAGTTTCCCTGTAAGTTTGGTGTCACTGGCTTGTTCCTGAGCTGCTCCATAGACTCCTGTTACTACAAATGTCTTTTCCAGAGAGAGCACTCGGAAGACCTTTCTGGGAGGTCCATAACTGGGACCCCATAAATGTAACCTTGGAGAAACTGTACAGGAGCCGGGGGGTTGAGATTCCCTGTGCATTTAATGTGTGTAGCTTGCAGGGGGTCCATTCTATGCACTTTTGAAGCTGTGCCTGACATTTCCTCAAGAGCACTTTCCTGGCTTGTCCTTAGTCCTGTTGGGTCTGCAGTGCCACAGTGACACGGGTTCTGCTGGGCACACACTGCAATGGTTCTTCTGGGTTTGTGAAATGCCCTACCACACACACCTTCAGCTTCTACTGCAGAGATTCTCGGGGACTTTGATTACATTCTGTTGGGCTTCTATTGTCCTTGCTTTTTTTGCTCCTCCCCTCCATTGGATACAATGGGGGATGGGGCACCTTTTTGGGGGGGCGTAACTCAAACTTCATAAAGCCAATCATCACGAATCTTGGATGGCAGGTAGAGGGAAATCAGCCAGAGATCCCCTGGGAGTTTGGTATCTCTAGCACATGTCATAAACCTCAGAAACCAAATCAATTCATTTAGTGCCAAAAGTTTGTGATGATGCGTGGTTTGCAAACTGGGCATGCCACAAACTATGAACCAAACCACATTTTCCTTATTCATCCCCATCCATACACATTACATAAAATACAAATACTTCCCAACATTTTAGAAACGTCAAAGGTGATGACCTATAGAACACAAATTCTTCATAGCTATGCAATTACATTGTATTGATACATTCAGGATGCAAGCTTCCAAAAGGGTGTGGTAGAGTCATTGTGAAGGTGTGCCTCATCTTGTTGCCTGGCTGTTACAAATGTTTCTGGCACATCCCAGATAATGTAAGCGAAAGACATAGTATATGTTTATTTACATTATTTATTGTCAACCTTCCACTCTGAGACTCAAGTTGGATTGCATTAAGTAAATCAATAGGAGGATATATCTAATGAGGAATGTAATAGAACTAGGAATTGCAGAAATGTGAAATGGAACTCTCCTTTGAACAAAGTATTAAACATGATATGTTAAACAATGCAAATATAGCATGACATCAGTAAAAACACAGTGCATTTTCCTGGACCAGTCCGTTATGATGCAGCCCTATTTCTTTTATAAAAAATACCCTCCAGAACAATTCAGTAACACATAATCAGAATCATGATACAGCTATATCTTTGACAGTTCATCCATTTACCAGCAATCTTTGAAGCCATCAATTAGAAGAGGTAGGACTGTTATAAGACCAGTCACTCCATTGCAAATATGAAATGAGCAGTGAAGGAAAATATTGTGAGACGGGGAGGGAGATAATTTGCCTTACCTTGTCCTGGAATTAGAGATTAGTAGGAGCACAGTCACAGAGATTCATTTCTGTTTTTTGGAATGCTTTAGAACAACAACTCCAGAAAGCAGCCCACTCATCTGGGAGACACTGGCATACAGAGCAAAGCTTATGATTTCAGAGGAAACAGCGAATAGTATTGAAGTGTCTACATCTCACTATGCAGTGGGCTAACTGGACCCAGTCAAGGAGGGATGCCTTCAGCAGATGTGTGCATGCACTGTAAATTTGCTATGTGAATTTTTTCTGACAACATAGCCAAAGTTATAGGCTCTGTGTCATTTAGTATATGAGTTTTGCTTTTATACCAGATAGGTGACATTCAGGCTAAGTATGATCAAAGGAGTTTAGCACAGATAAAGATCTCCCACCAGGGTGCACCTCAGGCAGCAAATTGGTTAGTGTATGAGACAAAGAATAAGGATAGAAAATCAGCTGGCAACAAACCCAGCATGAAAACAGAGAAGGTGGGGAGAGAAAGGGGGGAATGGACACTAGAACAAAAACTGGCACAACCTTTAGAGCCTTGAAAACCAATCAAGAAGGCACAGATTTTCTTTTTTAAAAGCAAGATGGTGTAAATTAAGGAATGGCCACCTATAAAGCAGAAGCGTGCTATCTTCATAAGAGAGGCTCCAAATTAACACACAGTGAATTTCTATAATGCACATTAGGCAAGCCTTGAGTAACAGAGATCTGTAAAATTGTTTCATGTGATCATAATCCTTTAATCCTATCTGCTGATACAGGCAATAGAATGTTTCTGTATTTATCACCAGAAACTACAGAGAAGCAATAAACATTCTAGATAGAGGCAATAGAGCTCCCCCTATGACAAGAGTAATCAGAACTGATTTTTCATTTCCATTTTAGACTCCAGGATTGAATATGCATTTTTAACTCCGAAGTAAATATATATTCCAAGGTGCTAAATGATACTTTAAATACTTAAGTGATAATCCTATGCAATCTCCTGCTATTTCAATGGAAAACTCATCATACTAAAGGAAACAACATAGGATTGCAAGGTGTCATAGGGTGGGAATTCACCTTTTAATTCTAATCTAATCATAAGTGGAACAAAGAAGAAACCTATCCAGCATCTAAAGGGAAATAATTCTGTGCATAAGAATCTGCAAGAGAAAGAAGCACAGAGATGCACACAAAATCTGAAATTGGGCATAAACAACACGAACCAAATGCACATCCCTATTCCACAGGATGAATTGAATGCACATCCCTATTTCAGAGGCTTTGGCCCGCTCAGCTGCCACTCTCACAGTCTCCCAATCCCATGGCTGCATTGGCTCGCTGCATTGGCTCGGCCCCACCCACTGAGCAGGTGGGCAGCGTTTCGCCTTCAGTCTGGAGGGAGCTGGCGAAGGGGATGGACGCTCCGCAGAGAGAGCGGCAACCCCTCCACGGGAGAGAAGGAGGCAGACCTAGTGAGCGGCGGCAAGCAGGGGAAGCACTCACCTTCACTGCCCCTTGCGGCCCCTGGAAAGCTGGACACTCTCCTGAAGGAGACACTTCTCTTGACTCCTGTGTGGGACTAACTGTGACTGTCTCCTCAGTGGCTGTTGGTAGACAACCAAACAACCAAGATTGCTTCTGTGAGTAAAAAAACAAAGGACTTTCAGCATAACCCCCTCACCCGCTTGGCCACTTTCCTCTCAGAATAAACTTAACACGCCTCTCACTCCTTTTTGGCTCCATCATGGCTGGCTGGCTAATGAGGTGGGCTAGTGACCATCAAACCATTCTCTTCAACCCCCTGCTGTGCGACTGACTTTCCCATATAGTTGCCAATCTCCAGGTGAGACCTGGAGATCTCCCGCTGTTACAATTGATCTCCAGATGACAGAGATCAGTTCCCCTGGAGAAAATGGCTGCTTTGGAGGGTAGACCATTATGGCATTATCCTTTTCTCAGTCCTTCCATCCTCCCCAATGCTGCCCTCCACAGGATCTACCCCCCAAATCTCCAGGTATTTTCTTAATCAGAGGTGGCAACTGTGCTTTCTCCACAGTGCCTGTTGCTAGGCAACCAGGTTCTATCAGTAAAAGGCCCTTTCCACACCTGTTTTGGCCTTTGGGAGAAAACTCATTGGGGCCATTCCCGATAGGGTTGCCAACTCCAGGTAAGGTTTGAGGAGGGGTGGGGAACCATTGTTGCCAATCTCCAGGTGGGACCTGGAGATCTCCCACTGTTACAATTGATCTCCAGATGACAGAGATCAGTTCCCCTGGAGAAAATGGAGGTTGCAATGAGAAAGCTCATTGGGGCCACTCCTGATAGGGTTGCCAGGTGGGAAATTCCTGGAGATTTGAGGGACGGAGCCTGGAGAGGGTGAGGTTTGAGGAGAGGTGGGACCTCAGACAGGTACAATACCATAGACTCCACCCTCCAAGCCAGCCAGTCCCTCATGGGGAACTATTGTTGCCAATCTCTGGTGGGGGACTGGAGATCACTCAGAATTACAACTGCTCTGTAGGAGGGAGTGGGAGGATATGGAAAGCTGAAGCCAGGGAGCAGATAACAGTAGGTTGGCTGGGAGGGAGATTGGGTTGCCAACTCCAGGTTGGGCAATTCCTGGAGATTTGAGGAATGGAGCCTGGAGAGGGTGAGGTGTGAGGAGGGTTGGGACCTCAGACAGGTACAATGCCATAGACTCTGCCCTCCAAACCAGCCATTCCCTCATGGGGAACCATTGTTGCCAGTCTCCAGGGGAGGGATGGAGATCATGTAGAATTACAACTGCTCTTCAGATGGCAGAGATCAGTTCCCCTGGAGAAAATGGTGGACTCTGTCATTATACCCTGCTGAGGTCACCACAGCAGATTGGTGCTGAGTGCCCAAGGCCAGGGCACTCTCCCAGAGCCTCTTTCTAGAAGCAGTTGTACCTAGTTCCACAATGGGCCTTATTCCTAGTAAGAACATAAAAAGAGTCCTTCTGGATCTGACACGTGATCCATCTAGTCCAGCATCCTATCTCAGACAGTGGCCAACCAGTGCCTCTGGAGGTTCCACAATATGGCATAGAGGCCAAGGCCTTCCCCTGCTGTTGCCTCAGGACACTGATATTCAGGCTGATTTCGCACAAGACTTTGTGCTAGGGCCAGCCCTCTGTTTCATCCGGTGCATTTAGAGATTTACTGCCTCTGAATTTGGAGGTTTCCTTAATCACCATTGCTAGTAGCCACTAATAGACCTACCTTCTGGGAATCTATCTAATCCCCTTTTAAAGCTGTTTGTGCCTGTAGCCATCACTACATACTCTGGCAACAAATTCCACATTTTACTCACTCTTTGTATTTCCTTTTGTCTGTCCTGAATCTATTGCCCATCAGCTTCATTGGAGCAATGATCAATTCTGCTGGAGGAAATGACAGCTTCAAAGGGTAGACTCAATAGCATAACATGCTCACTGAGCTTCTGCTTCTCCCAAATTCGGCCTTCCCCAAGCACTCCCCAAACTCCAGTAATTTCAGAAGCCTGATTTGGACTTCACAAACCCAGGGCCAAGAGCATGGGTTTTTATATATTTTAGGTGTTTGATTTTTTTTGTACTCTTTGTGGCTTAATAGCTCTACACTTCAGCACAAATGCCAAGCTTTCAAAAGAATTTTAAAAATCAAAAAGTGCTTCATAAAACAGGAGATAAAAGTTCCCAAAGAAAGAGAATTTTAGAGTAGAGTTGCCAGGTCAACTTACCCTGCCAGTGGGGGGTGGAAGGGAGATTTCTGGGACTGGGGTGGGTGGGGTGACATTGCTGATGGAAGTGATGTAATCACACTGAGGACATCACACAGCAATGCTCTAGCATTTGGGGGCTCTATGGCTACCATAGAGTTTTGTTCAAAATGCTAGAGCATTGCCATGCGACATCCCCAGTGTAATGATATTATTTCCATGTGATGTCATTTAATTGGCAACATTGCTGCACAAGGAGGCTGTTCAGAGGTAGAGCTTCCGCCTGCCAGCCAGCTGGCTGGTGATAGGCTGAAACCCTGAAAATTGGAGGAACCTCCATACGGACCGGGGTTCTGACAACCCTGTTTTAGAGAGTGAACAGGGCAGAATTAGTGACTACATATTTATACTTCTCCATCATTGTCACTCCTCTAACTGTTAAATGGACTCTCATATTGAAGCCCTTGGAGCAGTGCCTAGAAGCCTCAAGAAACACCTGGACATTCTGGGCATTGAGCTAATAACACCAGCTCAGCTCCAGAAGACAGTGGCTGATTCTGCATTGGCTTTTTCCCTCTATTGTTTTATGAAACCTATGTTGGATCGGGTTTTATGGTAGCTTCCGCACTCCATGCCATTTTTGAGTTCTTTGATCGTCAGATTTTATTCTACCTTCTGCATAAATGTATGGCCATTTTATGCACATTCAGCGGTCACTTTGCAGTCAGTACACCGTTGCCCTGAGGTACCTAAATGTGGTTTTGAGCTGCACTTTTTCCTCTCAGTTAAGGTAATGTAGAGCGAATGCAAGATACAAAATCACCCAGTGTTGTTTGGAAAAGCAAGAATCCTGCAAAGATACATCTGCAATTCCCAAGAACTTGGCTAGATCTCGAATTGCCAAACATCATCTACCAGTCATATATCTGACTGTGGCATTTTATAATAATAATAATAACTGGTGCCAACTCAACTACACACTTCTGAATCCAGGAAGGGGAGGACCAATGCAGATGCTATGATGGTAGGCCTTGGGCAAGTCTTAGCTATTCCCCAAAGAGCTAAGAAACAGTCATAAATAAACAGTGGACATTTCTCTTTCATGTATGGTGAACAAATATGGAGAGAATCTATTCTTCATGCTGAATAGCTGAGAACATGTATGTCAGATGATGTAGTCATACATGTATGCTTACAAAAATCCTAATGAAATGTTTTTTCAGACTTCATTCCCCCAAAAAATCTTATTTCAGAAAGTTCTCTAGGCCTTTCTAAACATTTTTCTTCAAGAAAACAATTCAGTGATATGATTGCCCTGAAAACACTGTAAAATTGATAAAACACATCAGGGGGGCGCCTTCTATTTCCTGTAATGTAGTACAAATAAAAAAAACCGTGAATTTGGCAGAGGTATGGGATAAAGCAAATTGATCAGCTGTTTTATTTTCAAAGGATCCCATAACACAAGGGTCAGTCAATAAAAGCTGGTGATTTTTTTAGAACAAATAGAAGGAGGATATAAAAGTCTCCTCATAGCACACTAGCAATCTTAGGATATCTATAACAGTAGGTACTTCTAGCCCCACTCACCAAACCACATATGTTTAATATATCTTATAAACTGATCCTACCATTCCTACTTCTTGGTTTGACATCACGCATCAGTTCAACAGCCATAATTTTTCTCCTGTTGCTGTCCAAGAGGTGGTGGGAAACAAGAGCCAGAGGTGGCAGATTTCTACTAGTTTACAAAGTGTAGGCTTTTGGGGAGTACTAGGTTGCATTACAGTTTCTACATCTCTGTCTACTGACATATGAATGCTAGGGGAAAGGCCAGCAGGCACAATCCAAATTTCTTCTTCATATATTTATTAAGCATACCATATTGTGTGACTACAGCTAATGGGAAACATTCCTCTGTTTCTTGGTGTTCCTGGCTAAAACAACACAATTCATTGGGTCCATCCATCCTTATTCTAATAGCCAAAATGTGCGGATACCTATTCCCACCAACAGGGGGCTCACTGTCCCCCAACAGCTTTTCCTGCATAGTCAGTAGACTTCCTGGATCTGTAGAAAAATCCAAAAAGTGAAGAAATCCCTTCAGGAATGGTTGAATCCCCCCAAAAGCCTTTTGAAATGGCCTTTGCAGGGACCTAACTCCAGGCATCAACGGTGAAAGATTAGAACATGGGGGGGGGGAGGCTTCTAACTGGCTCTGTCAGTAAAAGGGTGGGGGAAGGGCCCTTTCCAGGCCTCTTTCAGCCTTTCAGGGAAGGAGGGAGGGAGCCTTGGGACCAGGCCTCACAAGAGTTGCCAGTGCCAGGCTGGGGGATTTCTAGAGATTTTGTGGTGGACTCTAAGGAGGGCTGGGTTTGGGAAGGGAGAGGCCTCAGCTGGGTATAATGCCACAGAGTCCACCCTCCAAAGCAGCCATTTTCTGCAGGGAGACAGACCTCTGCTGTCTAGAGTCCAGTTGTAATTCTGGGGGGTCTCCAGGGCCCATTTGGAGGTTGGCCACTCTAGGCCTGGCAGTAGTCTAGGGTTGCCAG
Organism: Gekko gecko; assembly: GCA_029375565.1. Taxonomy (NCBI): domain Eukaryota; kingdom Metazoa; phylum Chordata; class Lepidosauria; order Squamata; family Gekkonidae; genus Gekko; species Gekko gecko. The sequence continues at coordinate 77,143,724 of JAPDNY010000006.1, read as the reverse complement.
GTCCCCCCTGATTTGCATGACTCACCTAGCCTCAGCTGCTTGTTACCATTCATCAGCAGCCACCCTATGAAAGCCAGTGAGGTGCAGCAGTTAGAGCTTCAAAGTAGGGTCTGCAAGACCCAGGTTCAGATCCCCATCTTGCAGTGGAAGGTGACTGTGTGATTTTGGACCAGTCACATATTTCAGCCTAACCAACCTCACAGGGTTGTTGTGCAGATAAAAAGGAGGAGGGAATAATGAAAGCTGCTTTGGCCCTCACTGTGGAGAAAGACTGTAATTTTCCTAGGTAGAGGCTGGAGGGGGAAATGGAAAACAGGAGACAGAGAGGCAGATAAAGGTAGGTTGGCTGTTGGCTGAGAAGGAAATAGGGTTGCCAACTCCAGGTTGGGAAATCCCTGGACATTTGAGAGGTGAAGCCTGGAGAGGGTGGTATTTGAGGAGGGGAGGAACTTTGGACTGGTGAAATGCCATAGACTCCACCCTCCAGCCATTTCCTCCACAAGAATCACCATTGCCAGTCTCTGGGTGAGGACTGGAGATCACCCAGAATTACAACTGTTGTCCAGATGACAGAGATCAGTTCCCCTGGATAAAATGGCTGTTTTGGAGGGTTGAATCTATGGCATCATACCCTGCTGAGGCTGCTTGCCTCCCGAAGCCTCACTGTCCTATGGCTCCACCCCCAAATCTCCAGGAATTTCCCAACCTGGAGCTGGCAGCCCTAAGGTGAATTGATCTCTGTAGCTGGGAGATCTGTCGTGATTCCCAGAGTGCTGCCACTGCTGCTGTGGGGGGAGAGGAAGCAGGTGGGTGGCTGAGAGCACTGCCACCACTGCTACTGCTGCTCTGCGGAGTGGGGGAGGAAGCAGGCAGGAGGTTGGGAGAGTGATGGGGGCAGAAAGAAAGAATGATGGGGTGGGGGGAAGAAAGAGAGAGAAAGGGTGATGAAGTGGGGAGGAAGAAAAACAAAGAGAAAGATGACAGATCAGAAAGAGAGAGGAAGTCACATGCATGGAGGAGAAATAGAGTAAGAAAAGGGGGGCAGAGGGGAGAAATAGTGTGAGAGAGGTAGGTGGTGAACAGAGGAAGCAAAGGTGTAACAAATGAGATAACCATCCCGCAAGTTTCTTGCGGGTCTCCACTTGTTATATCTAATCTTATTTCTTTCTCCTTTTTGTTCTGGAATGCCTTGAAAGCACAAGACATACATTGATCTTTCCATTTGAAGCTGCAACAGTTGTCCTTTATCTGAGATTCTCTCTTTTTCCACTTGTTCCAGTTTCTGTTTAATATCCTTTGTTTTTGTCTCAACTTTCTTAAAGGCTTTCTTGGTATCATCTGCTCTTTTATCCATCCGAGTCAGTTGCTTTTGGACTCCATCCAGCTTACTATTGTTATTTGACATCTGCTCCAGCAGAGAGTGCAATGCTAGTGCCAGCATATTAGGAAAGTCAGCAGCTGCTTCCTGTGTCTGGGAAGGAGTCATTGGTTGATTATTTCCTGTGAGAGGCTTCTTTTCTGGTGCCATTCTTCTCCCTCTAGCAGACATTTTTTACACAAAAAGAAAGTTTTCGAACTTAAAATGAAAGTTCTCCAATTTAAAAGTGCTTTGAAATATTTTGCACCTTTCAGTCTCGTTTGCTGTCTCTCACAGTCAGTTTCTCTTTTTCCCCCTCTCAGTTTATCATTCAGGAACCTTTTAGTTTAATGGGGGGGAATCCCCAACTCCACCCCCACCCACCACTTTTCTTGTGAATTACTGCCTTAAAGGCTCAGCCACTTGTAAAGGGGATCGGTTAACTCACAGTTTTATCGCCTTTAGGTTACTGTAGGAGCTCACTCATGCTGGATCACTTGACTGCTTCCTCTGGCAGCCAGCTCTAATTGCCATGATGGCTTCACAGCAACAAGACCTCTTGGAGTAAGGAGAGCCCCAATTCCTTGGCCATCACCTCAGAAGGGGCTCTCCTCAGCACTCCAGGCCAGAAGTCCCCTACAAGGACTCTGGGGGTTCCAGACTCATCCGGGACCCCTCATGTCTGCCGTGTCTCGGCGTGTCCCCATCAGAGTTCAATGGGACATGTTCAACCTGTGAGTTGCCAAAACCGGAAGTCCCTAATCTTATTTCATATGTCATTACCAAAGTAGCTCATTGTTGAACTCAGTAAGTTTGGTGATCTATCTTTACTTTTTTCATTCATACAAGATGTATGCCTCAGAACATAAGAAAAAAAAATTAATATGCAAATATATTTACAATGGTTCATAAAATGAAAATGGATAATGAATGAAAATCAGTAAAAGTTTGATGATTATTCCTGTGAGTTCTCTGTGTTAATATTTATTTATTCATTTATACCCTGCCATTCTCCTCATTTCCATTTTATCCTCACAATAACCCTCTGAGGTAGGTTAGGCTGAGAGAGTATGACTAGACCAAGGTCACCCAGGGAGCTTCCATGGCTCTAGTGGGGATTTAAGTGAATTTTATCAAAAAACCGTACATCAGATCTTCTTGAGCCATTTGTTTATAGATGGCAATTACGTTTTCTTCCAGTATTTTGCCACAATAACTTTAGAAGCACTAAACAAAGATATTTCCATATCCAAAGTATCCACAAAACCCTTAAAATATTCTAGTACAATTATCTGAAGTTCAAGTGGTATACTGTTACTGAATATTTTGTTAACAAACCAAAATGCAGTTCTCCAAAACAGCTGAATTGTAGTAAATGTAATAAACAAACAAGGGAAGCACAGTGTAGGATATTAGTAGAAACACAAGTGACACTGTGTCTAAACAATGAAGATCATAGCCCAGCCGGTCTCACAGGCTCCAAGTCCAGGTCATGCAGGCAGGAGCAGGTCAAAGGAATGTTCACAGCGTAGTCCAAACAGTCCACGTTCAGTTGTTACAGTCAGAGAGAGTCCAAAAGCAGAGTCAAGCTGGTCAAAGAGTCACAGGAGTAGAGCAGCATCAGGAGCGGTGGTCGTAAGATTTATTGTGAGGTGGTGTGTTGCTTCCACAAGTTGGCAACAGCTCACACCCAGCTTTATGTAGCTTTTCCCTAATTAGTCTTATCCACAGCTGGCAAGTTAGCAGGGCTACTAGAATGACTCATCTTGTAGCTGTCGATGGGCCATTAATCTGTCTGTGTTCTTGCAATTGTCTTCTGAATTTATCCCTTCTTTTTTCTATGGGGGGGGAATCTGGGAGAGTCGTGAGTGCCTCCGGAGGTACTTGCTCCCTGACTTCAGCCAGCTCAGTATTATCTGACTGGAATTCCTGAGTGTCCTCTACTCTGAAGTCATCTTTCGCCATGCTGGACTCAGGCTCGACTTCTGAGGAGTCCTTATTCACACTGGGTTCCAGTTGCCAATCAGACTGGTCAGGCTGCAATTCATATTGGTCCTCACCCAGGCTGGGCTCAGGCAGCGAGTCTGGCTGCAGCTCAGTCTGAGGCTGGTCCAAGACACACACACTAAAATTACTGATGAATATAAACTATATTTTTTAAAGATGTATAGACTGATTAATGTAAATTATCTTAACATATTTCACACATATACCAACTCAGTCATAGAAATATACAATCTGTAGGAACAAACAGAAGGAATACATATAAGGTTTTCTCCAGTAGTACTCCGTTAATATTCTAATTGTGACAAGTAAAGACAAATTTCATTCCAAAAAATAGTTCCAAGGCTGTCAGCCCTTCCCCCCCCCCCAAGACACCAGAGAAGGTAGTTTCAGCAACTAACAGTCCTGTGTTTTCAGTTATCAACGAAGCTGGTTTCAGCAACAACATGCATCCAAGACTTTAGGCATGTTTCTGGGTCTTCTTCATGGTCACAATACACAAATGATAATGGAACCAATGCTCAAAGGAAATTATTCTTTCTGATGACAACAAACTGTGTCACATCATTGTCCGTGGCATTGGAAGCCTTTGGAAGAGAACTTTAAATAATTTTTAAAACGTGTTGAGATTAATCTGGGATAACAATTTTTCAGACATTCCCATTCTTCCAAATTAATATTAATCATATCTTAGTATGTCCTTTAGTTATTTGACCGCTAATTAAAGATTTAAATATTCATTTGACACTGAGGCCATTATATTAGTGTATACAAACCATTTGCCTGATGTTTGTAAAAAGTGATCCATTTTTTACATTTTAACATACCAGTTCTAAATGCAATATTGTTAGCAATAACAAACATTAGTGTCTTAATTCTAAATATATATGTTTTTCAACACCAAAGGCAATAACTGTGCTGGGAAACAAAATTACTGGAATGCTACATAAGTCATAGATTACACTGCAGGATGCCTCCATAACTTGACTGCAGGACAGGGTTGCCAGGTCCCCTTTTCACACTAGTGGGGGGATTTGGGGGGCATTCCTGGGGTGGCCAGAGACATCACGTGACATGCTGATGTTACCCAGAAGAGACATTAGTGCATCAGCGACATCAAGGGCAACACTGATTTTTGGGCAAACCCTATGGTAAAAATGGCCTTAAACCATAGAGTTTTGCACAAAAAGCAGAGCATTGCCCACCCAACACCACCAACATGCTGATGTCACTTCTGGGTGACATCATCACATTGCACATGGCGTTGGGGTGGGAGGAATTTCCTCCTGCCGGCCAACTGGCTGGCACTGGGCAGGAGCTCACAAAAGCAGGGGATCCCCCGCCTGCATCTGGGGAATGGGAACCCTATTGCAGGATGTCTGAAGCCTAACATTTGAATCACCAATGAACTCTTACATACAGATTACCTGGGGCCATTCCATACTAGCAATGTGCTCCAATTGCTGGGAATAAATCCTTGGTGCTGCTACACCTCAGCATAGAACTGTTAAATCCAATGACAGTGGGTACCCACTGGGGCAGGGTGATCAGTATCAGGTGGAATCAACTTATTTCTAGTTTTGTCCCAGTCCTCCTCCCTAGCAACACTGCAGAAAAAGGCAAGTGAATTTACGAGACATTCTAGAAACATTTCTCCAATCATACAAAAGGGGACACACCAATTGCTATGCAGGTGCCAACCTAATGCAACCTCTGCTTTTGGAACTGTGTTTACAATAATGTGCATACTCAGTTTAGGAGAGAAATCCTGCCACATGGCCCCCTTTCCTAAAATCCACTATTTAACACAGTACTCAGAAGAGCTAGTTTGTTTATTTATTTATTTAAAGCATGCATTGGACACCTTTCTTCCTTACAGAGCTCAAGGCACCTTACAATGTAAATAATATGCATAAAACAGAATACATAAAAATACACAAAACCAAAAATTAAAATAACAGTTTAAGACCGCTTTAATCAAATGCAGACCTAAATAAAACCATCACAAAAGGTTTATGAGACAAAGAAGGATATGAGCATTGCAGATCCCAGTTTAATCAACTCTCCCAAATCCCAACCTCAAGAATTCATTTACCACATAGCAAAGTAACACAAAGCAAGAAGGCCATCTGCCACATGTAAAAATCAAAGGTATTCTGACACAATTGCATACAGGGCCGGCCCCAGGTGTCTGGGTGCCCTAGGTAGGACAGCCTGGGGTGCCCACCCCACCGGGATGCCAACCTCCTGGTGGGGCCTGGAGATGGCCCAGAGCCAGGAGAGCCGGGGAAGGGGCGGGCTTCCAACACCTGCCCCTTTCCTCCCGCCGGCGCCAGCGGCGCAGCTCTCCCGGGTGCCTCGCAGCTGTGAGGCGCCCGGGAGAGCAGGGGAAGGGGCGGGCTTCGAACACCCGCCCCTTCCCTCCCACCGGTGGCATGGCTCTCCCGGGTGCCTCGCAGCTGCAACGCGCCCGAGAGAGCCGGGGAAGGGGCAGGCTTCAAACGCCCGCCCCTTCCCTCCTGCCGGTCGCAGTGGTGCAGTTCTCCAGGGTGCCTCGCAGCTGTGAGGTGCCCGGGAGAGCCGGGGAAGGGGCGGACGTACAACACCCACCCCTTTCCTCCCAGCGGTGGCGCCGGCTTTTCTGGGTGACTCGCAGCCGCGAGGCACCCAGGAAAGTCAGGGCTGCTGGTGCTGGGTGGCCCGGGGGGCTTTTCACGGGGGGGTGGGGGGCATTTTGGCACCCCTGCAGGGCCGGCACCCTAGGCGAGCACCTAGCTCACCTAGTGGGCGAGCTGGCCCTGATTGCATAAATCACTACGGCCCAATTTACATCTAGCATTTGCTCCATTGTTGTACCAAATCCACATTGGAACAGAAAAAGATGCGGCTCAAAGTCACTTTCAAATACCCCAGGCCAGCACCGTTCTGACTGCGGAGTCACCACTGAATGGCCATAAAACGGCCATCAATCTATGCAGACAGCCACCATAAAACCAAGAGATCAAACAAAGTGAAAGCAGCATGCAGTGTGGACACTGCCATAAAATCCATCAATCAACCAAACTGAAAGTGGCATGCAATGCAGATGGGAATTTCTGTTCCAGTGTGGATTTGGTAAGACAGCGGACCAAATGCTAGTTGCAGATCGGGCCTATATGACTCCAACCCAAAACAGATGAAGAGTTACTGGTAGGGTTGCCAGGTCTGACTCAGGAAATACCTGGAGATTTTTTGGGGCAGTGCTTTGCAAGGATGTGATTTCACCTAGAGATGTCATATCCTGTGATGTCACTTCCAGGTCAAATGATTGCACAGTGTGATGTCATTTTGGGGCCATGTTCAACCCCTGTCCATCTCTGTGAAGTCACTTCCTCCTTCAAAAATTCAAGTTTTAATGCCCTGCTTTACATCACCCCTCTTGGCCTCACTGACCAGTATTTTAATGGATTTCCTGGAAGAAATCTTGGACTAATAGTGCTTGAATAGTGCAGTGAAAGAATACTATATTTTCATGTAATTTCACAAAAATTTCCACACAAATGGAAAGTTAGCACAGCAGGAATAAAGGGTTGTCCTTCCCCCTTGTCTTGTTGAACTAGTTTTGTACTTTCAGGACTTAAGGTAGGGGAGGACTCTATACTGAGGTGCTCCATGATCCTGCTGCTGCAGTCCATTCTATAGGTTTCTCTCCGCTCATTCCCCTGCATGTATGAACCCGACTGGTGAGGTGTCTGTCCAGGCCTGTAGCCAGGATTTTTAAGTCAGGGGGCATTTAAATTTCTTAGGGGGCACTGGCTAATTGAATTACAGGAATACCCAGCTCCTTCCCTGCACCTGCTGTCGCTCAGGGGCCAGTAAGTCAGGGGGCCTAGCTCCAAGATGCCCCACTGTAGCTACGGGCCTGTGTCTGTCCACACCAGCTCTGAGGCTTCTCTTGTTCACTGTGATCCAGGAACATGTTCCATTTAAATTAGTGGAACTGATTTCCCACTAAGGCAGTAACCATTTAAGAAAATAACTTGCTGGATTTCAATATAATCATTCTGACACAAAGCCACTACCCCGATACAGCGGAATGTGCTTAAAGCCTTGTGAATAATGGACCTAAGTGAGCTGAACTCTGTATTGAATTGGGATTTTTATCGGCTAGTAGCAAATGTGCTTGCACGTTTGTCAAATTAAAACTGGTTCAATTAAGAGTTTAAAATTGCAATTCCATGCTTACTTTCCTGGGAGTAAGTCCTATTGAATATAATGGGGTTTAATTCTGAGTCGACATGCATAGGATCCACCCCAACCATCACAAGCTCTTGCCTGTATGCTTGAACTATTCATCCCCTTGTCAGGTTGGGAGGTCTTGCCAAAGGCCCTTCCCCTCTTCCAAGCCATGCCGAGCACCTCCTGCTTGTCCTCAATCCATGTGCACAGCCACGGCTGGCATGGCTACAGCAGCATATTGGCTGGTTAAGAACATTTAAATTGCCCTGCTGAATCAGACCAGGAGTCCATCTAATCCAGCATAGTGGCTCACACAGTAGCCAACCAATTGCCCTTGAGGACCAAACTAACAGGCCATAGAAGACAGTGTGTTCCTTTGATGCTGCCTCCTAGCATTCGGAGGTACTCAGAGGTTTCCTGCCTTTGTATATGGAGGTTCCCTTTAGTCACTATAGCTCGTGGCCACTGGTGGACCTCTCTTCTATGAATCTCTCCAGTCTTCTTTTACAGATTATACAGATCTCATCAAAACCATCTGCAGAAATCTCTGAACCACATGAATCACTAACAGTGCAATCCTATTCAGAGTTACTGCAGTCCAAGTTAATTTAAATCACTGGGTTTATACTGGAGAAATACTGTATAGAATTACACAGTAAATCAACTAGTTCTGACCTTCTCAAAGAGATTCAAGATTACTAGCAGAGCAAATTTCTGGCACACAAGGTCATTAGACTAAAACAAGTGGAAACCTGCAAGAAACTTGTGGGAGCAGCTATCCCATTCCCCCACCTCTGCTTCTTCCCCTCTCCCCCTATTTCTCTCACACTTTCTCCTTCCTGCCACCCCTTTTCTTTCTCTCTCTGTCCCCCTCTCCCTTCCATGCCTGTAACTTCCTTTCTGACCCCATCCCATCACTCTTTCTGCCCTGTCACTCTCCTGGCCTCCGACCTATTTCCTCCCCCCGCCCAGCAGCAGTAGCAGCAGCCAGTATCCAGGAATCACAATGGATTGCCCAAATACAGAGATCAGTTCCTCTTAGGGTTGCCAGCTCCATGTTGGGAAATTCCTGGAGATTTGGGGGTGGAGCCTTGGGAGGATGAGGTTTGAGCTTGGAAGTGACCTCAGCAGGGTATAATATCATAAACTCCACCCTTCAAAGCAGCCATTTTCTCCGGGGAAACTGATCTCTGTCATCTGGAGATCAGTTGTAATTCCAGGAGATCTCCAGCCCTCACCGGGAGGTTGGCAACATTAGTGCCCCAGAGGAAATGACTGCTTTGGAGGGTGGAGTCCATGGCATTATATTTGTCCGAAGTTCCTCCCTGCCTTAATCCCCATCATTCTCAGGTGCCACCCTCCAAAAATATCCAGGAATTTTCTAACCTGGAGCTGGCCTCCCTATCACCTTCTCACCTAACAGCCAACTGTCAGGGTTCCCAGTCAAGTCACTCAACAACGTTCCTTCAGAAATTTCAGTTTATTGAGAGCTAATACTTAGGGCATCATGAACTCTTGTGTCAGGAATGGTGGGATAGGTTACAGAGACATTAGATATACCCCCTTCTTGTGTGACCCCCTGATGCATTAAAGCCAATAGGCAGGCACCTGAAGACATGGGCAAAAAGCAATGGTTACATTCTCAGTGGGAACTTAGGAGCAGACAGAGCCGAACTTCAAGGACACTCCACAGATAATAAAATACAGCAGAGTGGGTGGGGGGGAAGGGAGAGAAGAAGTAACCTGCACATTCCATCCCAAGGCAGCTTCAGCTGACACCAACCTACCTTTATCTGCCCCTCTGTCTTCAGCTTTCCATCTCCTTTCCCCCTGCAGTTTCTCCTGAGGAAAATTATGGTCTTTCTCCACAGTGGGGACTAAAGCAGTTGACATTATTCTCTCCGCCTTTTTATCCACACAACAACCCTATGAGGTAGTTAGGCTGAAAGTATGTGACTGGTCCAAAATCACCCAGTGAGCTTCCACAGCAAGATGTGGATTTAAACCTGAGTCTCACCAACCCTACCTGAAGCTCTGACCATTATACTACACTGACTTTCATAAGGTGGCTGCTGTTGAACAGTAGCAAGCAGCCAGGCCAAGTTGAATCATGCAAATCAGGTGGTATCAAGTCACCCAGAGGGTGCCACCAGGCCTAGGTTTGCCAGTCTCCAGGTGGGACCTGAAGATCCCCCAGAATTATAACTTGTCTGAACAGAGAACTGGCTCCCTGGATAAAATGGGTGGACTCCATGTCATTATATCCAGCTGAGGCTTCTTCCCTCCGCAGACTCTGCACTCCTCAGACTTCACCACAGAATCTTCAGGAATTTCCCAACTTGGAGTGGGCAATCCTAGTTCCAGGCCTGGCTCCAACCCCCCTACTGTTTAGCCATTCATGCTGCAGGAGGAATCCTTCCCAATCCAAGCTCCAGTTCTGCCTGACCTAGAAGTCCAACTGGTCCAAAATGCAGATGCACAGGTCCGTACCAAGACCCACCAGACAGCACACATACAACCAGTGCTCTGTGAGCTGCATTGGCTTCCAGTGGAACACCAGATCAGGTTCAAGGTTCAGGTTTTGACCTTCAAGGCCCTCATGGACCTATATACTGGGGCTGCCTCTCCCAGTATGCCACTGGAAGAGCATTATGCTCAGGGAATAAGAATTTCCTGGGGGTCCCTGGCCCGAGAGAAATCCATCTGTCCTCAACCAGGGCCAGGGCCTTCTCAGCCCTGGCCCCTGCCTGGTGGCACTCTCTGTCAGAAGACATCCATTCCCTGCAGGATGCTTCCGCAGGGCATGTAAGGCAGAGATGTTCTGCCAGGCCTTTGGTTGAAGACAGTGATGGGGCACTCTCTGGCGCTCGCATACATTTTCTCCCATCCCTCGTAACCTCTCACACCAGGGAGCCTGGGGAGCTGAATTTTTTTTCACCATTGTGTAAGTGGATATGTACTATGTTCTTACCTACCGATATTTATTGGTTGTTCTAATCTAGATTTTAATCTGAGAAATTGTATATTATATGTTGTAATCTGCCCTGAGCCCCACTTGTAGGGAAGGGTGGCCTAGCAGATCTAATAAAAGAAAATAAACATTAAAAAATAAAATTTTGCTTCCTCCCCTCTCTGTCTCTGTTTCTCTCTCCAACTATCAGCCAATCTATCTCTCACTGTCAGTGGCAGGGTCTGGAGTGGACCCTTGTGATGGCCATTTCAAAAGGTATTGGGGAGGCATTCAGCCCTCCCCAAGTTTTTTTAAACTTTTTTATTTTTCTGTAGATCCACGGAGTCCCCTGAGCCTGTAAAAAAACTGTTCAGGGAGAGTGTGCCCTCTATCTGCGGAAATAAGTATCCATGCGCAGAGGGGACTGTTGAGATAACATAGAGTGAATGCAAGATGCAGAATCACCCAGTGTTGTTTGGAAAAGCAAGAATCCTGCAAAGATACATCTGCAATTCCCAAGAACTTGGCTAGATCTCGAATTGCCAAAAATCATCTATCAGTCATATATCTGACTGTGGCAAATAATAATAATAATAATAATAATAATAATAATAATAATAATAATAATAATAATAATAATAATAATAATAACTGGTGCCAACTCAACTACACACTTCTGAATCCAGGAAGGGGAGGACCAATGCAGATGCTATGATGGTAGGCCTTGGGCAAGTCTTAGATATTCCCCAAAGAGCTAAGAAACAATTAGTCTGTTGCTGCAAAATAATAAAAAGGCCACTGACACCTTTAAGACTAACAAACTTTATTGTAGCATAAGCTTTCAAGAAACACAGCTCTCTTCATCAGATACATGGAAGGTATAAAGAAACTGGCAAGACATATATCTGTGCTAGTTTCTTTGTGAGGTTGATGGATTTCCTCTCCATTTGGCTGAATGCAGTGCTTTCCATGGTAGCTGTGTTAGTCTGTTGCTGCAAAATAGTAATACTATAGTACTATAGTAATGGTATTTTACACTCCTCTAGTATCACTCCCTCCCACTCTATTGTCCCTACAAACAGAAACGTGGCTCACTCCTATTGGTTTGGAAGTGATGAGTTGGAAGTTCACAAAAAAGCATCTGCCTTCAAAAAGGCACTTAGAGGGGAAGTCAGACAAGCTCCTATCCCTCCCTAAAGAGGACGAGTGGGGACAAATGGAAGGCAGTCCATTTGTACTTGGTATTTCTTCCACCACTTGTCTTTAAAAAGGGGGAAAGAAACAAATCTCACCTTATGTCAGGCTTGGGCGGAGACAGAACAGGACAGAACAGGGTAGAGAGAAACTGCTCCCCTGCACACATGAATACACAGTGTGAAAAGTCACCCTCTTCTTCCTTCTGTTTGGCAAAGGGGAACCAGCATGCCTTCAGGAAAATGGTGCCTAGACAGATAGCCTCCACTCAGGCAGGAAGGGTGAAATAAGACCCTGAGGCACACACTTGATAGAGGAAGTGAGCAACAACAACCCTGTCCATATTCATGTGAGGGAAATGAAAGGAACAGGGGTGATCCCTTCAGGAGGGTGCCTTTTGGGGGAAGAGTGCAGAAGTCTGAGTCTTGGGGAAGGAGTGCAGAATCATAGAATCATAGAGTTGGAGGGGACCTCCAGGGTCATCTAGTCGAACCCCCTGCACAAGTCTGAGTTTTCGAGTGGAGTGCAGAAGTATGAGTCTTCACCTGCCCTCCCAGTGGCCAGTGGAGGTGCAGGAGAACTGTGCTTCCATCAGATACTTTCCACAGGCCACAGCATCAGAAACCAAAAGCCTTGCAGTTGCCAGTAGCCGCCAGCCCCCTTGGATCCAGAAGCCAGGTGTGTGGGTGTGGCAGCACTCTGAGAAGCAGCAAGGAAGGGCAGCAGTGGGGCCAGGTAAACTGGCTTTTGGTCAGACAGGACAGAGAAAGAGGTGGCAGTGTGTGTACGCATACGCACATTCTCCCTTGGTATTTTTAAGGAGGGCAATGCTCTATATTGGTTTCCATAGTCTCTCTGGTCTTACCAGAGACAACAGAGGTTGGTGATATCCTCCCCCCCCACCCAGCTGGGAGATATTTGATCACAGGTGGGGACAAATGGTAGGAGTTTGCCTACTAGTATCAGGAACATGGGAACCCTACTCAAGAATCCTAAAACTTTTCTGGAGGTCTGCTACAAACCAAGATGGGAGGCAGGGAATTACAATAAACAAAGGAGAAGAAGAGGAAAGAGCAAGAGGCTCTCTGTTTTGCTCCACATTTACTCACACAATGCCAAAACATACTTTGGCTTTACTGACTGAAACCACAAGGAAATGGGAAAGCCCATGACCAAGATCATAAGAACATAAGAACATAAGAGTAGCCAATGTTGAATCAGGTCAATGGACCATCTAGTCCAACATTCTGTCACACAGTGTCCAAAAATACCAGGTGCCATCAGGAGGTCCAGCAGTGGGGCCAGGACACTAGAAGCCCTCCCACTGCTGCCCCCCCCAGCACCAAGAAGAGAGTGCATCACCTGCCCCATACTGAGAATTCCTAGCTATACCTTGTGGCTAATAGCCACTGATGGACCTCTGCTCCATATGTTTATCTAATTCCCTCTTGAAACTGTCCATGCTTGTAGCTGCCACCACCTCCTGTGGCAGTGAATTCCATGTGTTAACCACTCTTTGGGTGAAGAAGTACTTCCTTTTATCTGTTCTAACCTGATTGCTCAGCAATTTCATGGAGTGCCCACGTTGCATTGTGAGAAAGGGAGAAAAGTAATTCTTTCTCAACCTGCTCAATCCCATGTATAATCTTATAAACCTCGATCATGTCACCCCTCAGCCGTCATTTCTCCAAGCTAAAGAGCCCCAAGCGTTTTAACCTTTCTTCATAGGGAAAGTTTTCCAACCCTTTTATCATTCTAGTTGCCCTTCTCTGCACTTTTTCCAATGCTATAATATCCTTTTTGAGGTGTGGCAACCAGAACTGTACATAGTATTCCAAATGAGGTCGCACCAATGATTTATACAGGGGCATTATGATACTGGCTGATTTGTTTTCAATTCCCTTCCTAATAATCCCCAGCATAGCATTGGCCTTCTTTGTTGCAGTTACACACTATCTAGACATTTTCATTGAGTTATCTACTATGACTCCAAGATCTCTCTCTTGGTCAGTCTCTGTCAGTTCAGACCCCATCAATGTGTATTTATACTTAGGATTTTTGGCTCCAATGTGCATCACTTTGCACTTGGCCACATTGAACCCCATCTGCCACGTTGACGCCTACTCACCCATCCTCGACAGATCCCTTTGGAGTGCCTCACAATCCTCCCTGGTTCTCACCACCCCGAACAACTTCGTGTCATCTGCAAATTTAGCCACTTCACTGCTTACTCCTAATTCTAAATTGTCAATAAACAAGTTAAAAAGCATCAGATTGAGTACTGATCCTTGTGGTACCCCACTGCTTACCACCCTCCACTGAGAAAGTTTCCCATTTATACTCACTCTCTGTTTCCTATTTTTAAGCCAGTTTTTGATCCACAAGAGGACTTGTTCTTTTATCTCATGACTATTGAGTTTACTTAGGAGCCTCTGATGAGGAACTTTATCAAAAGCTTTCTGGAAGTCAAGGTAAACAACATCAGTTAGGTCCCCCTTGGCCACAAGAACTTGTGGGCACTCAATGAAATTGCTGAGCAGTTGGGTTAGAACAGATAAAAGGAAGTACTTCTTCACCCAAAGAGTGATTACCATGTGGAATTCACTGCCACAGGAGGTGGTGCCAGCTACAGGCATAGACAGTTTCAAGAGGGAATTAGATAAACATATGGAGCAGAGGTCCATCAGTGGCTATTAGCCACAAGGTATAGATAGGAACTCTCAGTCTGGGGCAGGTGATGCACTCTATTCTTGGTGCTGGAGGGGGCAGCAGTGGGAGGGCTTCTAGTGTCCTGGCTCCACTGCTGGACCTCCTGATGGCACCTGGTATTTTTGGCCACTGTGTGACAGAGTGTTGGACTAGATGGGCCATTGGCCTGATTCAACATTGGCTTCTCTTATGTTCTTATGTTCACATGTTTGTTCACTCCCTCAAAAAACACTAACAAGTTAGTGAGACAAGATCTTCACTTACAGAACCCATGCTGAGTCTGTCTCAATAGTTTTTGTTCATCAATGTGCCTACTAATTCTTTCCTTAATAACAGTTTCCACCAACTTACCCGATATCAGCATCAGACTGACTGGCCTGTAATTTCCCGGATCTCTCCTGGAGCCCTTTTTAAAGATGGGAGTGACATTAGCTACCTTCCAGTCCTCAGGAATGGAGGCAGATTTTAAAGAAAGATTACATATTTTTGTCAGGAGATCCACAAGTTCACATTTAAGTTCTTTCAGAACTCTCGGATGAATGCCATCCGGGCCTGGTGATTTATTAGTTTTTAAATTGTCCATCAGTCGTAGGACTTCCTCTCTTGTCACCTCAATCTGATTCAGGTCTTTCAAACCCCCGCCCGAAATCGGTGGTTCTGGAGCAGGCAAGCACTTCTCATCTTCCGCAGTGAAGACAGAGGCAAAAAAGGCATTCAGCTTCTCAGCCATTTCCCTGTCATCCTTCAGTAGTCCTTTTACCCCTTGGTCATCCAAGGGCCTCACTGCCTCCCTGGCTGGTTTCCTACTTCTAATGTATTTGAAGAAAGTTTTATTGTTGGCCTTTATGTTTTTTGTAATATGCTCCTCATATTCCCTTTTGGCTTGCCTGATCACAGACTTGCATTTTATTTGCCACAGCCTGTGTTCCTTTTTATCAACCTCACTGAGACTAGTTTTCCACCACTTAAAGGAATCCTTCTTACATTTTACAGCTTCCACTACTTTATTTGTTAACCATGCAGGCTTTTTTCTATACCTATTTGTGCCTTTCCTAACCTGTGGTATATATTTTTTCTGAGCTTCTAGAATTGTATTTTTAAATAGTCTCCAAGCTTTCCCAATGGTTTTGACCTTTTCCACTTTTCCTTTCAATTTTTCCTTACATGTCCCCTCATACCAGAGAAGTTACCCTTTTAAAGTTAAAAGTGGTTGCGTCAGTCTTTTTGGGCAACTCCCTATTTATACAAATGTTAAACTCAGAAACATTATGGTCACTGTTCGCAAGCAGTGCAATCACTTTTACATCTCTAACCAGGTCTTGGGCGTTACTTAGTACCAAATCCAGGATTCCCTCTCCCCTGGTAGGATCTGTGACCATCTGTTCCATAGCACAGTCATTAAGAGTGTCTAAAAACTCAATCTCTTTTTTCTGACTAGAACTCATATTAACCCAATCAATGTGTGGGTAGTTAAGTTGCCTATTACAACACAGTTATTTTGTCTAGCCACTATCTTTAATTCATTCATCATTTTATAATCCTCCTCTACCTTTTGATCTGGTGGGTGATAACAAACTCTCACTGTTAAGCCTCCTTTTGGACCTACTATTTCAACCCATAGCATTTCCAGAAGCAAATCCAATTCTCTTACCCTCTCAATCTTAATGGACTGTATACCCTCTCTGACATACAGAGCCACCCCATCTCCAACCCTTCCTCCCCCCATCCTTCCGAAATAATTTATAACCAGGAATCACCACATCCTACTGATTTTCCTCATCCCACCAAGTTTCTGAAATACCCACAATATCTATTTCCTCCCCCCCCAACACCAAGCATTCCAACTCCCCGATTTTACCTCGGAGACTTCTAGCATTTGTGTATAAGCACCTACAGTTTCCCACGCTTGTTAAGCCCACAACATTCCTCTTGCTGCCTCGAGACCTTGCCAGGTAGTCCCTATTGTTAGCCACAGTCACAGTGGACAATTGTAATCCATTTCCTTGTACAAAAGTAACAGCTACCCCTTCATCTCTTTGAGATGAGCCATCCTGAACCAAAGACTTTTCATCTCCTGTCAGCTTTCCCCCAATATTCAGTTTAAATACTGCTCTGCCACCTTTTTGATTTTGAGCGCCAGCAGCCTGGTTTCTTCTCGGGACAAGTGGAGACCATCTCTTTTGTACAGCTCCCTCTTGTCCCAAAAAGCATCCCAGTGCCTAACAAACTTGAACCCTTCTCCCCTACACCATTGTCTCATCCACGCATGTGCCTGTCTCTCCGGCCCTGCGTGTGGAACAGGTAGCACTTCTGAGAAGGCTACCTTGGAGGTCCTGGCCTTGAGTTTCCTGCCCAGCAGCCTAAATTTCTCCTCCAGGACCTCACAACTGCATTTCCCCACATCGTTGGTGCCGACATGCACCACGACCACTGGCTCCTCCCCAGCACTATCTACCAGCCTATCTAAAACACGTGTAATGTCCGCTATCTTTGCACCAGGCAGGCAAGCCACCATATGGTCAGTACGCGGGTTTGCCACCCAGCTGTCTACCTGCCTAAGGATTGAATCACCAACTACCAAGAGCCCCCCTCCCACCCTTCCCAGGGATGGTTCCTTGGTACAAAAGGATACCCGTTCACCAGCTGAAGAAGAGGTCCCTTCTGAAGGCACATACCCCTTATCCTCAGCATGGTGCCCCATTTCCCCTTGACCTCATGCTCCCTGGCAGCAGTGGGGCTGCCAGATCCAGAGTGGGACATATCTAACAAGTCCCCGAGAGTCTTCTCCATGCACCTAACTGACTGTCTCTGCTTCTCCAGGTCAGCCACTTTGGCCTCAAGGGAGCACACTCATTCCCTGAGAACCATGAGCTCCTTGCTCTGAGCACACACCCAAGACTTCTGACCAGTGGGCAGATAGTCATACAGGTGACACTCCATGCAAAACACTGGATAGCCCCCCTGCTGGCATTCTGGCTTCCTAATTGCTTTTAAACTAATACTTTTATATAATCCCCCTTTTTAAACCCTTTGTATTTATGTGGTTCCTGTTGTAGATGTCTACTTACCTTACTGGGAACCCAAGAAACTTAGGTCCCTGGCTTTCTGGCTCTTCCTGGGCTTCTTACAGAGCCCCTAACCTAAGAGTCCCTAGGTTAAGAGCCACAGGCCAAGAGCCTCATCCTTTGGCTCATGCCTCTTGCAAGCTTCCTACCTTAAATAGAAGCTTCCCCCAGGAGAGAGTGTGGCCAGCAGCTATTCAAATCCACCCAGGCACTCAATTACAGGCAAACAATGACCCTTTCACACCCTAACTCAAGCAGCCAGGACTCTGCAACAACTCACAACTCACCACATACTCCCAAATACAGTCCCCCATACAGTACCTTCTCAGCTAAATCACCTCAGCTGAAAATAAATAAAAAAACACTCACCCTTCTAGCAGCTCTAACTCCTTGCTCCTTCTCAGAGCTCAGCTGGGTCAGCCAAAGGGATCCCAAAAGGGAAACGATTATGTGACAGAAAACTACATGCACAGCTAAAATTATGCTTAATATTTTCATCAGAGCAGTTCTCGCTGCTGAAAAATCAACAGCTTGTCATTTCTTCACTTGTCTTTCCTGCATACATGTCTACTTTGTATCTCAATCCAGGTCAAGCAAAGCAGGCAAAAAGAAAAAGGGTAGGTACTTTGAAATTGGCCAGGCAGTGACCTCAGATTTATATGTCCCAGCATGTCTGACTAATGCTTGTGGCTGTGATCAAAAGGTGGAGAAATCATGGCAAACAACTTGGCAAATAACATGGCAAACATGGCAAACAACCACAAAACCAGCTAGTGCCCCCCCCAGTTTTCCTGCCGGTTTCCCACAGCTGAAGAGGCCACTCAGTTCAAACAACAGATTTTTAAAAAAAGTTAAAGAACTGTTGTCCCTGACCTGGATCGCCCAGGCTAATCTGATCTTATCAGATCTAAGAAGCTAAGAAGGGTCTGCCCTGGTCAGTATTTGGATGGGAGACCTCCAAGGAATACATGATGCAGAGGCAGGCAATGGCAAACCACCTCTGAATGTCTCTTGCCTTGGAAACTCTATAGAGTTGTCATAAGTCAGCTGTGATGGCACTTTCTACCACCAAGAACTGCTGAGGAAAAAAACAACCCTGGAATAAATCTGTGCATGTTCATACATACATTCTTCTTTCAGTTATGGATTTCAAAGCATTCTATAGAGTTTTGTATTCATTCCCTCCCCCCCAATCTCATCATGAGGAGAAGACCCTAGACCTCTCATGGTTAAAGCTAATTCAAAATGTTTTTTCCCATCAGGGTTTGCATGAATTCCTCTATACATTAGGATGGGGAAAGTTTATGGTGGGTGACTGACTCCAAGGTTGATTTAACATTTGCCATTAGACAGAAAAGTATACTCACAAATACACTGAAACTAGTAATTTATTCCCTATTTTCTATTCCCAAAGCTTTGGTCTGTAAGAAAACTATTTATGTTGCCATCAGACTGTTATACAAAGTAGTAGTAAAAAGAGCTTGATTCCCTACATTAAATTTCCCAAAGTACCTTCCATACGGGAAGTCATTAGTTTTGGCCTTTGGGGGCAGATTTATCAAAAGAGACAGTTTACTACAAGCTTTAGTTTTAGCTATTAGACCTGCAAATATATCTCCACCAACAAGCAGGGTTTTCAGTGCCACTAACAGTACTGGAAGCATTCTTTGACTATGAGTAACATATTAGGAAGATGAAATCATTCTTATCTCTCATGGTGAATGACAATGTAGTCCATAAAGAAAATAAGTATTCCATATACAGAAAAATAATGACTTCCTACTAGAATTTCTCTGTGTGTGTTCTTTTAAAATATCCTAGGGTGACCTCTCAGTTATGCTGTGGGGAGGTTAGAAGGGAATCAGACAGTGTCATGAAGAAGGCATTCGCAATAAAAAATTAAACACAAATCTCAAGAATCAAAACAGGTTTCTACACTATCCTTGATTGCATACTGGATCCAATAACCAATACATCTAAATACTCAGTTGCTAAAAATATTACTACTGAGAATATATCTTCAAACTTCTGGTTTTAGCAACTTACTTTCTTCTTGTCTACCTAGTTACCTAAGAAATGTACGTAGCTAATACTCAGAAACATACAATGGAAGCATGTGGGACAAACCAGGAGTTGTCAGGAATTGAGCAGAACAGAAAACAGGACAGATAACACAAAAAAAACATGCAAGGATAGGAAATGCATATTAGGTTGGATCCAGACTAATAAGGTTGCCATGTCTCCTGCTATGGTGGGAGACCTTCCACTGGCATCCTCTATCCCTGCCACTGCTCCATAGGACAGTGGGAAGGGAGTGAAGAAAGAACCCACTGTTGACATAATGGCATGACATAATTTCCAGGTAAATCTGGAAATAGCATTATACTGCCTTAGGGGTCAGCAGAAATCTGAATCCTAGAGGAGCATGACATCACTTCCAAGTTTGCCAAGAAATGACATCATTCTTTTGCATTGATAGTGATTTTTTTATCTCCCCTCCCAACAAGACTACCACATTAAAATGAAATTGTAGGGAGGTCAGGTCTTTTGCTTTGGCAGGAGATCTCTTGCCCTCCACCGGTTCTGCACACTACCGCTCTGTTGGGGAAAATGGGGGACAAGCAGCACTGCACTGATGCTATTATATCACTTTCAGTGTGTCTTAGAAGTGATGTCATTGCATTGAGTGATGCCCTAGCAGTCACCGAAATCCCTATGGTTAAACCATAAAGTATTGGGCAAATGCTAGAGAGTTGCCCCTATGTATTGATGTCACATCTGGGTCCTGCCAGAAGTGATGTCACCACATCACCAGCAACAGGCCCCCTGCCATACGAAGTCTGAAGAAGTGTCCCTGTACATAAAAGCTTATACCTTGAATAAAACTGTTGATCTTAAGGGTGCCACTGGACTCAAACTCTGTTCTGCTGCTTCAGTCCAAAAGGACTACCCCACATGGATCTATCTCCCCCAGGCAACCAGCCTTGGCTGGCAACCCTAGTTCCCCCTGGTGCTACTGATTTATGGATTAACATTTTATTCTTAACAACATTCTTTTCACATACACTATAAAACACCCCAGAGAAATGAGCAAAAACAAATCTAGGGAGGAAACAACAAACAAGCATGTCATTCTTAAAACATAAAAAACCCACCTGTTTGAGGCTTGTTTTTGTTACTGGTCATGATGGATAGGGAAAGCTGCTAATTAACCAAGAAAAAGGAGATGATGCACAACTTGATATGAGGTAGAATTCCTAGATAGCTTCAGCATTGCTGAATCCAAATGTCTAACAGCATGTTGGATGTTTCTGAATGAACATTCTTGATTAAAATGGCAGTAGATCATGCTTGGAACTGAATCATAGAACCAGCCCTTCCAAAAACCACTTCAGAAGATATTGTTTTAAAGTGTGGCATAAGAAGTAACATTTTGCTTTTAACTAGTGGTTTAATATGAATAGCATAAGGGTCAGTCTGACACATCCAAAGTTGTTGTTTTTTTTAATTCAATCTTGAAAAATATGCTCTGGCTTTATGACCAGATCTTGTACGTTGTAAAAAAAAAAGGAAAGGAAAAAACTATATGCTGTTGTAAAACAAATAATTATTGTCCATGGTTATAAACTTGGGTGTTTGAGATAGCATCCATAGAAAGCATCAAAAGAATAGGACAAGATCATAATTCTGGAAACAGCACCGCACTCTTAACCATGTGTTTTTGCATTTTTTTCTCCTTGGAAGAAAAAAAAATCCTTCCACATTGATTTCCCTTCAACACCCTTCAATCAATTGATTTCACTAAAATCTTCAGTTTAGCAGTATAAAGTATATCGAATTACAAAAAGCACTACAGCTCTGTTGTCTGGGGTAACTTAAGATTTCCTATCACACATAAGCAAATCAAAATGTAAATCTACATGTAAACCAGCAATAGAAGAACTCAGGCTTGTCAGTTTGATACCGGTTTGAATAGATGAGGGCATCCAGCAGCAGCTGTCTTTCAATCTACACACAGAAAGTAATCGTCTGAAAGGCAAATAGAATAGACAATGCGGTTCAAAGCACCCAAGGCTCAGCGACTATATGAAGAAGAGATACTAGCATATATTGATGCTGCTAGAAACACAGGACACAGGCATTGCCACAATAGATGAAAGCAGCAGTCTGTCTTGTACAGCAACATGTCTCTGACAGCAGTCAGAGCAAGATGCTTCACTGGAATGGCATAGCTATGGAATAATGTGAATAGAAGGTTCTCACCGTCATTTAGGTCTCACATTATGGACCACAGCACAAGAGTTTGGATTCCCTGTTTGTCTAACCCTGTGAAAATACTGCCATAGAAGAATTTCATTGCCTGTAATTTCTAGTTCAATCCATTATGACTTTTGTTAGCTTTCTACTGAGTTTTTTAAAAGTGTAGGAATGTTCCAAAAGCCACCTATAGTCCATCCTCAAAAAAAACATGGTCTAGCCATGGTGATCAATGCTTTGGGATTTGTCTGTTTAGTCTCACATTTATTGTTGTGAGCTACCTCAAGCAGGTCTGAAGGGGCAGCATATATGTTTTCTAAATGAATGAAACAGAGATTTCTCTCCACACCCATGAAGTCGTAAAGTCTATTCGGTGTATTCGAGGTATTTAGAAGTTCATATATCAGGGGGTTTGTTTTAACAACTGATACTCGGGGTATCACTTACTTCTAGATCTCCTGATTTTTCAGACTTTGCAATATCTGAGCTGCAGAAATGACTCCATGTTTAATATTAAGCCAGATAATTAACATCAAGTTACATGGGATTAAGATAGGGCTGCCAGGTCCCCCCTGACCACTGGTGGGGAATGGGGGGGTAGAGTTGCCAATTCCAGGTTGGGAAAGTAATGGAGATTTGAGGATGAAGCCTGGGGAGGACAGGGACCTCACTGGGGTACAGTGTTATAGAGTCCACCATCCAAAGCATCCATTTTCTCCAGGGGAACTGATCTATGTAGTCTGGAGATGAGCTGTAATTCTGGTGGATCCTCAGGTCCCGCTTGGAGGATGGCATCCCTAAATTAAAAGGTTAATGCATAAGGGAGTTGCTTAGTTCCCATGGGAACTCTGATACATCCTAATTACAGACTATTCTGTGACTCTTGAAGGCTTATCAGTGCCCTGGCTACTATTAACAACCAAGTTTGCAGGGCAATAACAAACCCTCTTGGACCCTTACAATGCAGACATTCCCTGTAAAACTCATCAAATGCATGATTAGGAATATTAACATATCATGGATCATTGAGACCTGGAATTAATCTTGCTAGCCACACAGGTAATAAAATCATACTATTCAGACCCCTTTCACATAAGCCTTCCCAACCCAGGGAATCCTAATCTTCCAATAACAGTTCAGATCCTAATAGTACCTCCCTAGTATTATTGGATGGATTCATGGTTGGTTGAAAAATCATATCCAACAAGTGCTCGTAAATGGCTCTGCGTCTACATGGAGGGAAGTCTCAAGTGTTGTTCAATGTTTTTATAAATAACCTGGAGGAAGACATAGAGGGGATGCTTATCAAATTTGCAGATGACATGAGGCTGGGTGGGATTGCTAATTCTAAAGAAGACAGAGTCAGGATTCAAAATGATCTAGATAGGCTGAAACAGTGGGCTGAGATAAAGAAAATGAATTTCAATAGAGATAAATGCAAAGTCCTACACTTAGATACAAAAAATCAAAGGCACAGCTATAGAATGGGAGGGACTTGGCTTGACAGCAGCACATGTGAAAGGGATCTGGGTGTTCTGGTTGATCACAAGCTAAACATGAGCCTGCAGTGTGATGTGGCTATGAAGAAAACCAATGCAATCTTAGGATGCATTAACAGTGTACAGGTTTTGTGCCTCTCAACCAGTCCAGAGATAAGAGGCACAATTCCTGATACGTTGCCAGCATGTACAGGATCTTACTTCTCCCTCACTCCAGTCCAGGAACGAGAGATACCAAAATTCCATATGCTTCAGGAACACTTAAACAAGTCCAGAAGAATGTCTACACATTCTCTCTCGGGTATCAGTACTCACTGCCACCAAGATCTCTTACATAAAGGCCCTCACCAAGGCTCAGGAGCAGAGATCTAAACTCCTGCCTGGTCTAGAGGACTTAGCAATGTTACTAGCTCTGTGCCAGAACTGCAAACTACTATTAATTAGCACAGTGATAGCTGCATCACCAGAATCAGCCTAGGCACAAGATTAAGCCTTAGAACCAAGTTGCAACACAGGACACAAACTCAGATAATATTGAGGAAATATTATCTCTAATCTTTATTCAGTGCAAAAGCATGCATATAACAAGAGGCTAGTAAGAAGGTGAATAAAACAAATAAGATCTATGGCTTGTTCAGTTCTACCTATACACAGAGGTATTCATAGTTACCAGTCATTCAGAGATACCAGGTAATTCAAAGTCCATTGTCCAGGGAATCTTGAGGGTGAACCACATGATTGCTGTGGGCAGTTAAGTCCAGCTTTACTGCCCACTAGTAAAATTCCATGCTGCAGATATGCAAGCCAAAGGGGAACTCTCTTTCAGAAAGGAGTTTTCTTTCCAAGAAAACTATCTCCCTCTTCCCATAGGGTGATCACAATTCCCTCCCTTTCCCATCATAATTGAATATGGCCATTTATCCAATCACGAGGGGATGAGGAAGTGTGCCCAAATCTTTGACGTGACAGAAACCATGTTAGCGGAGCCTTTGATGTGATAATGTCTTGGGACAGCTGCATCCCCAGCTTGAGAAGACGCCTGCATGTCTGCCCTTCCCAGCAAAGGTGTCAAAGTGCCTTGTATATGGATATCAGGCTTGGCATCTGGCATGCCATCTGTTGCAGGTGACAAAAGTCACATGGACATGTTAGCAGCTAGGCCATTTGGCTCTTTTCCTATACAAACAGAAGCATTGTGTCCAGATCATGGGAGGTAGTAGTTCCGCTCTATTCTGCTATGGTCAGGCATCACCTGGAGTACTGTGTTTTGGGCACCACATTTTAGGAAGGATGTTGAGAAGCTCGAGCATGTCTAGAAGATGGCAACCAGGATGGTGAGACGGTTGGAATCCAAGTCTTACAAGGAAAGGCTGAAAGAGTTGGGTATGTTTAGTCTGGGAAAGAGAAGGCTTAGAGGGGACATGATTGCAGTCTTCAAATATTTGAAGGGCTGTCATGTAGAAGATGGAGCAGATCTATTCTTTCTTGCTCTGGATTGCAAGACTAGATCTAATGGGTGAAAATTACAGGGGAGTCATTACTGGCTAAATATCAGGAGAAACTTCCTAACTGTAAGAGTGGTTGAGCAGTGGAGCAGACTGCCTTGGGAGGTGGTGGATGCTCCTTCGCTGGATGTTTTTAAGCAGAGGCTGGACAACCATCTTTCGGGTGTGATGTAGGGCTATCTTTTGGCTATGCTCCTGCAAGACTGCAGGGGGTTGGACTAGATGGCCTGCAAGATCCCTTCCAACTCTAACATTCTATGATTCTACAGCAGGATAGATCCAAGTAATCCCCCAATGACAGGAGAGATCCAAAAATTCCCAGTAGCAAGAAAAATTCAAGTAACTAGACAAAACAGACAAACTGATCCAAATAAGCAGTCACCCCCACCCAAAGCAATGTTTATATAAAACAAAACATAAGAGTACCCTAAGGCTTCCAAATAAAGTTTAGTCCCATCCCTAGGATTGTTCCTCCACTGCTGGGACATCAGGATGAGGACACTCCCTTCTTCCTAATTTCCCATTCCTCTGCTCCAACTGCCTCATTTTCCAAGTCCTGTTCAGAGACAACCTCAATCCCATAATCTGTTCCTCCTTCCAAACTCTACCTTCTTCCTCCCCACTTCTCTCTCACCTGGGATACCATGCACTTATAGTTTTCCAACTCTGAGATTAGCAATGGGAGGATACATCTAACTTAAAAGGAACCACTTTCACTAGCTATTATTTGATTTGTCAATCGAGTTCTTGTTTCCAAAATGTTATGTAATTTTATGTTTATCTGGTTCTTTTAGATAGGTCCATTCCCCAAGTCAACTATTGCCCTTTGATCCACCTATTTTTGTCACTTTTTCTGTCTGTATTTTATGTGTTGAATGAAGATTAAAAACAGGTTTCTGTCTCCTGCTACTATTGTTCTTTCCATCTTTCAAACATGCTACATAAGAAATCAGAAGAACAATTCTTCTGTTTGGGCCCCCTCTTAATTGTCCCCCACCCCAATAACAGATATTTTAGCTCTTCCTCTTAGGACAGGTTCTGCAACATTTTGGCCACCTTTTGTGGCAGGTTTTTCCAGTTCCTTTTTGAGATGGGCATTACAAAACCAGGTAGTTTATCTTCAGCCCCTTTCCTCATAAACCTTAAAGTGAAACTGCATTTTTCAATTACACCGTTCGATGTAGATCTCATGACAAGATAATTGGAAAAAATACCACATGAATATTCCCACAAATTTATAAGAAGTGAGTTATAGGAAAAAAATACACCAGTTTATGAATTTGTCTACCATTGTTCCATTGATCGCAATATCATCTACTCTTATTCATAACATCTCACCATGGTCTCAGGCAGTGATCTTTGCCAGATTTTCTTTCCAAGATCCTTTAATTGAAGATGTTTGGGTTGAATGCTTCATGCAACAATGCCATCTGCCACTGAGATATGCCTCTTCTCCTTGTTCTTGCAGACTCTCCTAAACAGCAATTATATGATTCTCCAAGAATCTAATGAAAAGGGGTTAGACCTCTAGTAGGAGCTCCAACACCGAAGCCTTTCATCTGTCACTGCCCAGACTCCAAGGCCTACCAGTTCTAACTAACAATCTACGTCTGTGATGTTTAAAAGTTACAGTGGGACCAATGTTCCCTCTAAGCTGTGGAGTCTTGTGAGCAAAAATTCTACTTTGTGAGCTACTGGCATTACAGTTGTGAGTGAGGAATTTGGCTACTGCATAAATTAGTTTGCTCTGGAGCCATCCTTCCTGAACTAAGACAAAAATGTGTGAGCCGGAGGCTAGAAAACCGTGAGCTAGCTCACACTAACTCAGCTTAGATGAAACACTGAGTGGGACTTATATACATTAATGTACATGATTGACCATACCTCTGGAAATTAAGAACTTAATGGAACACTGAATGACAGTCTGTGCATTCGCTCTTATGATTCTTTAAAACTCAATGAGTTGGATAACACTGGCCAAATGCAAATCTATGCAAAGGGTATGGCCGAGAGATGGATCCAATATATACACAAGATACACATGATGTATCTTTTCTTTCCCATGAACAGATGGCTTAAAAACTATAAAAGTTTTACCTATCTAGTGGACTATTCAAATCATATTCCTGTAGAGTCTTTGACAAATACATTTGAAGCTTAATATCCCTCTGTTAGCCAAAACTCTTGTCTTGTTATCCTTTTACTTTGAGACACTTCACAGTCCTTTCATGAAAAAGGCTGAGTAAAAGTAAAGTGTCTGAAGTGTTTGCTATTGGTTCTTAGCTCAGTGAAATTGGTGTGTTCATTAGCACAAGACCCCACAATTGTGTACTCTTACTGTCACCATCTGTGACAGGAAACAATTTCTTTGGGCTTTTGAAGTTAAACCTATACATAAAAATCATTCCGAACTGATCTTTCATTTTTATCTTTATCCCTTTCTTCCCCAGTTAAAAAAAGATTCCCTTTGTTAAACTTTTTCCAGCATAAGCCAATCTTAATGAGACACCTGCTTCATAAAAAAACCCTCTGCTGCCCATTGGGAAAGAATAATTAAATACCCTGTTCCAATCCTTTAAAAAGTTCTCTATTCTTGTACATAGTGAAATTCCTTTTCTATCTTGTTATTCCCAAATGTGTCAGGTGCTACATTACAATGCTTGTCAATCCTAACAATACAGTCCCAGTACACCCCCTCCCAAAAAACTAGCAGTATACGATTGAGGGAGCAGGAATTCTGCAGCACAAATATAAATGTTTCACTGTATTCTCTGTATTTTATGTCATTAATCACCCCTTTTCATATTTTATTTTATAACTTACTTGATACTATATAGCACAATATTTTTTAAAAAAAATTGAACCTGCATGTTAATTGTTAAGAGAAGTTCTCCAATACTTTGTCCTCCTCAGTGCAAATGTATTCCACAGCATATTTTTACCGTCATTTAATAAACTTTTTCTTATATCAATTGCAATAAGTCAGTGTTACCCATACATTCATTATCATAAATATACAAGTGGGGAATCCGCAAGGAGTTGCATGGGGCATTTTATTTTCCCCTCCCTCATATCCCCTTTCCCTTCCCTAGTAGCTCCCAAAACATCTTCTCTTTTCCTGCTTCCTTCTCACCCTTCAGCTAATCTATCTGTATCAGTTTTCCCTGCTTCCCTCCAACTGGCAGCCTCTCCCTGGGAAAAATCTGGCCAGGTTGCATGGAAACTCCTGGAGATTTGAGAGGTGGAGCATGGAGAGGATAGGTTTGGGGAGGGATCTCTGTGGGATATGATACCTTAGTGGGGTCAAATGCCATAGAGTCCACCTTCCAAAGCTGCCATTTTCTTAAGGGAACTGATTTATGCAGTCTGAATATCAGTGGTAATTCTAAGAGATTTCCAGGCAACCCCTGAATGTTGGTGAGCCCATCACTTGCCCACTCCAGAAGCACCGATTTCGGGAGGGGCTTTGAAAGGCCTGAAGCAGATTGCAGTGACAAGAGAGGAAGTCCTACGACTGATGGACAATTTAAAAACTAATAAATCACCAGGCCCGGATGGCATTCATCCGAGAGTCCTGAAAGAACTTAAATGTGAACTTGTGGATCTCCTGACAAAAATATGTAATCTTTCTTTAAAATCTGCCTCCATTCCTGAGGACTGGAAGGTAGTTAATGTCACTCCCATCTTTAAAAAGGGCTCCAGGGGAGATCCGGGAAATTACAGGCCAGTCAGTCTGACATCGATACCGGGTAAGTTGGTGGAAACTGTTATTAAGGAAAGAATTAGTAGGCACATTGATGAACAAAAACTATTGAGGCAGACTCAGCATGGGTTCTGTAAGGGAAGATCTTGTCTCACTAACCTGTTAGTGTTTCTTGAGGGAGTGAACAAACATGTGGACAAGGGGGATCCAATAGATATTATTTACCTTGACTTCCAGAAAGCTTTTGATACAGTTCCTCATCAAAGGCTCCTAAGTAAGCTCAATAGTCATGGGATAAAAGTCCTCTTGTGGATCAAAAACTGGCTTATAAATAGGAAACAGAGAGTGAGTATAAATGGGAAACTTTCTCAGTGGAGGGTGGTAAGCAGTGGGGTACCACAGGGATCAGTACTCGGTCCGATGCTTTTTAACTTGTTTATTAATGATTTGGAATTGGGAGTAAGCAGTGAAGTGGCTAAATCTGCAGATGACACGAAGTTGTTCAGGGTGGTGAAAACCAGGGAGGATTGTGAGGCACTCCAAAGGGATCTGTCGAGGATGGGTGAGTGGGCGTCAACATAGCAAATGGGGTTCAATGTGGCCAAGTGCAAAGTGATGCACATTGGAGCCAAAAATTCTAAATATAAATACACGTTGATGGGGTCTGAACTGGCAGAGATGGACCAAGAGAGAGATCTTGGAGTCATAGTGGATAACTCAATGAAAATGTCTAGACAGTGTGTAGCTGCAATAAAGAAGGTCAACGCTATGCTGGGGATTATTAGGAAGGGAATTGAAAACAAATCAGCCAGTATCATCATGCCCCTGTATAAATCATTGGTGCAACCTCATTTGGAATACTGTGTACAGTTCTGGTCACCACATCTCAAAAAGGATATTATAGCATTGGAAACAGTGCAGAGAAGGGCAACCATCGCCGGATCGGCCATTGGGCGAACTAGGCGCTCGCCTAGGGCGCGCTGGCCTCAGGGGCGCCAAATGGCGCCCTGCTCCCCACAAAAAAGCCCCCCACCGCCGCCCTAACCCGGCGCCCTGCTGCGAAAAAGCACCCGGCTACGGGGGAGGAGGAGGAGAAGGCGGCCGGCGGCGGCCAGCAGGATCTCCCTGCTGCCGCCGCCGTGGAAAAGCGCCCACCGAGGGCGCAAGTCGCCCTCCCCCTCCTCCCTGGGGGGGGTAGGAGGAGGAGGAGGAAGCGGCTGGCGGTGGCGGCCAGCAGGATCTCCCTGCTGCCGCTGCCGCGGAAAAGCACCCACCATGGGCGCAAGTCGCCCTCCCCCTCCTCCCTGGGGGGGGTAGGAGGAGGAGGAGGAAGCGGCTGGCGGTGGCAGCCAGCAGGATCTCCCTGCTGCTGCCGCCGCGGAAAAGCGCCCACCGAGGGCGCATGTCGCCCTCCCCTCCTCCCTGGGGGGTAGGAGGAGGAGGAGGAAGCGGCCGGCGGTGGCAGCCAGCAGGATCTTCCTGCTGCTGCCGCTGCGGAAAAGTGCCCACCGAGGGCGCAAGTCGCCCTCCCCCTCCTCCCTAAGGGGGGAGAAGGAGGAAGCGGCCGGCGGCGGCCAGCAGGATCTCCCTGCTGCTGCCGCCGCCCGGAAAGTGCCCACTGAGGGCGCAAGTCGCCCTTCCCCTCCTCCCTGGGGGGAGGAGGAGGAGGAGGAAGCAGCCTGCGACGGCCAGCCGGGGCACAGCTTGCCCGCCCTCCCCCTCCTCCCTGGGGGGGGAGAGGAGGGGGGGCAGCATGGCTGGGTCTCCAGGCCCAACCGGGAGGTTGGGATCTGTGCCCGCCTAGGGCGCAGAAATACATGGAGCCGGCCCTGAGGGCAACTAGAATGATAAAAGGGTTGGAACACCTTCCCTATGAAGAAAGGTTAAAACGCTTGGGGCTCTTCAGCTTGGAGAAACGGCGGCTGAGGGGTGACATGATCGAGGTTTATAAGATTATGAATGGGATTGAGCAGGTTGAGAAAGAAGTACTTTTCTCCCTTTCTCACAATACAAGAACTCGTGGGCACTCCATGAAATTGCTGAGCAGTCGGGTTAGAACAGATAAAAGGAAATACTTCTTCACCCAAAGAGTGATTAACATATGGAATTCACTGCCACAGGAGGTGGTGTCAGCTACAAGCATGGACAGTTTCAAGAGGGAATTAGATAAACATATGGAGCAGAAGTCCATCAGTGGCTATTAGCCACAGGGTATAGATGGGAATTCTCAGTCTGGGGCAGGTGATGCACTCTATTCTTGGTGCTGGAGGGGGCAGCAGTGGGAGGGCTTCTAGTGTCCTGGCCCCACTGCTGGACCTCCTGATAGCACATGGTATTTTTGGCCACTGTGTGACAGAGTGTTGGATTAGATGGGCCATTGGCCTGATTCAACATTTGCTTCTCTTATGTTCTTATGTTCACTGCTTGTCTGGGCCAGGCTGAGTTACATGGTGCCAGCCACTGGTCTGGGCTTATACAAACAAACCACAGGAAGAATGTATATATGTATGTGGTACTGCAGTGGAAGATCTATTTCATTACATAATGGCTTGTTCTTTATATTCAGACCTAAGAAGCAGATTCCTCTCTGGAATTTTAAGCCAACTATGTAATTTATCTGGCAATGAGAAGTTTGTCTTCCTTTAGTCAGATATGTATCCTCTGGTTTTCCACAAGGTAGTGCTTTTTGCGCTTGCAGCCAGAAAAGTTAGACCCAAGGTTGCTTCTAGTATCGCCCCACATAGAGCTACAAAACAGGCAACATAGCTTTTATGGGTTAAAATTTTGAATGTTTTATTTGTGGATATGGTATACAGTTCTATCCTGAAGGTTTGTTTTTAGTACAGTATTTTTGAATGTTAAATTCATATTGTGTATACATATTTTACATTGTTACGTCCAATGGCCATATACAATAAACCCATCCATCCATCCATCCATCCATCCATCCATCCATCCATCCATCCACTGGTCTGGGCCAGATTCAGTTGTGCAAGGGCCAGTTCACTTTCCTCTCTATCCCCTCTCTCACAATATTTTTTCTTTCCCTCCTCTTGGCAACCCCCAAATCCTCACTTTCCTTTGCCTCCTTTTCTTTCCATGCACCAAGCAATTTAACTTTGATCTGCACTCCCCATCTTCAGCTATATTTCTTTCCTATATACTTTATTTACACTCCACCTTTCTCCACAATGGCAACCCAATGTAACCCCAATCAAGCCAAATGGGGATGTTAGCATCTGCGCAGACTACAAATGCACAATCAACAGGGTGCTGAGGGACCACACTTACCCAGTGCCTGTGGTCAGCCATGTTCTAGCGACATTGGCAGGGACCAAAGTCTTTGGTAAATTGGACTTGACCCAAGTATATCAGCAGCTGGTGGACGAGATGACCAGCGAGGCACAGACCATCGTCACACACCGGGATGCATTCTGGGTCAAGTGGCTGCAGTTTGGGGTGAGCGTGGCTCCGTGAATTTTCCAGAACACGATGGACTTTCTTTTGAAAGGCATCCCTGGGGTCCAACCCTTCTTTGATTATGTATTGATCGCCACCCCCAATGAAGAGGACTTCGCCGACTGCCTGTGCACCGTGTTGCAGTGATTTGACTCTGCTGGGTTGAAGGTGAAGCAAGAGAAATGTCCCCTGGGGGTCCCCTGCGTAGAATTCCTGGGGTTTTCCATGGACGCTGCTGGCATCAATCTGGTCTGTGACAAGATCTGCACCATCACGAATGTGCCCACCCCCACTTCCAAGGCTGAGCTTCAGGCTTTCTTGGGGCTTCTGAACTTTTACCACTCCTTTCTGCCCCATAAAGCTGCAATCGCTGAGCTGCTCCATCACCTACTCAACAAGAAGGCCCCGTGGGTGTGGGGCTGGCAGCAGGCTGCTGCTTTCCAGGCAGTAAAGGAGTTGTTCACCTCAAATGATGTCCTCGCCCATTTCGGCAAGACTCTGCCAGTTGTCTTAGCTTGTGACACTTCTCCCTATGACGTCGGCGCTGTCTTGGGCCATCGACTGCTGGACGGGAGAGAGGTGCCGGTGGCATACTACTCGAGGACCCTGTTGTCGGCTGAGCAGAACTACTCTCAGATTAACAAAGAGGCCCTTGCAATCGTGGCAGGCATGAAGAAGTTCCACAACTACCTGTATGGCCACCCCTTCACCATTGCCACTGACCACAATATAAAGTACTTGCAGCAGAAGGATTCCATCAAAACCTCTATACCTGCAAACATTCATTGAACTGGGCCATGTAACACACAACAGAATAGTTTTACTTACTAAAATCAAAGAACACCACATTTCTATTTCTTTGCTGATCCACTAATAATTTGGATTGCTCTGTAAGACCTCTTTAAAAAATGATTAAAATTGAGAGCTGTTTTAACTTACTGGCCAAGACGCTGAACTACCTTTTTTGTTGTTCAGTCACACAGTTGAGTCCAACTATTCACGACCCCATGGACCACATTACTCCAAGCCCTCCTGTCTTCCATCATGCTCTGGAGTCTGCTTAATTTCATGTTTATTGCCTTGATAACGTTGTCTAACCATCTCATCCTTTGCTGTCCCTTTCTTCTACCTTACTTCATCATACCTTACTACCTTACTTCATCATAATCCATCCTTTTAAGACAATAAACCTGTGCATTTTAAGTGTCTGGAAGGAATGGTGGGATCCAGCCTGCTAGCCTGACTTTCATGTTATACAGCACACATGTAGAAGTAGTTGTAGTTGTAGTTGTTGAGTACAGAGCACATGTAGACTCTGTTCAGAAATCCCTATCAAAGGATGAAGGTTGGGGTGGGTTCAGTTGATGAAACACCACTCCATCCCTCCCTCTACTCATCATAGATTTTTGTCTACCAGGGCTCATGAACTTTTTTTGTAAGTGGCCTTGAGCCATGGGGAAAGACAGGATGAAAATATTTAAATAAATAAAATCCAGACTTGTAATAACCATTTTAGCTACATGTAACACTACTTTTTCTAATAACTCAAGCTCCCTTACCCTGTAATTCTTGCTTGCTTCATAATTAATAATGAGGTGTATTTGAGAGCATGTTCCATCATTGCATGCGCACAGTTGACATACATCACAGCAGGCAGCTGTTATTTGTGAGTGTTCAGAATTTGATTACTTTAACCCTTTACTAGGTTTTGATGAGAAATTTCATTTACCCTTTGAAGCTGAAATTGAACTGAAGGGCTTTTTAAAGTGAACCTGCAATTTATAGAGCTATGGCCCACCTCAGGCTGCAGTCCAACAATGCATCATCAGCATCAGCATCATGGAAACCCAGAAAAGTCATGTATGTCCCAGGGGCATGGCATGCCTCATGTAAATACGACCTTTCCAAATGAATGAGGTTAGTGGGGAGAGGGATTTTTTTTTTAGCATGGGGGTGGGGGGCTTTTCCTTCTAAACAACATGCCAACCATGTTCCTGCAACTAATAAGACGCCAACTAACACCTCAAAAAAAATTAATATACAATTCCAAACATATAAGATATTGGCATGTTGGTACAAGATACCTCTGACATTACATAAAATGAATTTGAATATAGACTTTCACTGCTGGAAGGGCTGCAGCTCTTCAGCGGACTTTAAGCATTGTTGGTGGAGTTGTCCTTCTGTCCAACAATATTGGTCACAAATTTGGGATGAAATCAAATGGATTATAAATCACAACCTGCCTCTTACATTGGAAACCATAATATTAACCTAGAGGGATTTTGAGAAGCATACTAAACGAACAAATATGACAATTTCAATTTTGCTTTCAGTTGCTAGAACATTGCTTGCTTACTGTTGGAAAGATAGAACAATACCATCAATGTAGCAATGGAGAAAAAAGTTATGGGAATATTTTATTTTAGGGAAGCTAGCTGAAAACCCATATCTGAACCAAACAACAAAACAGGAAGACAATTTTATTAAAATACGGTATCCTATCATAGATTATTTGACACAACATGGAGTCTTACCAATTAATAATTATTATAAAACCTTATTATACTTTCGAAAGTGAATTTAAGTTGTTGATATACTTTACTTGGGTTGATGATATTATGGAAACTTACCTGTAAGATAATATTAAAATGTTAGTCAATGTTTTGAAAACTAGCTAAAACATTAAGACTGTTCTGTATATCTTTACGTGTATTGAAGAGCCTGAATTGGTATATTCATTGTTATTATTGTTACTTTTGTAAAATAAGTTTTTTATTTTAAAAAAAAGCGGCCAAGGCATCATGACTGTGCCCAGCAGCACTGAAGTCCCCAGGTGGCATTGTAACAATATGCATCTGTTAAAACATTACAGGCCAATTTATAACTCTTGGGAGGGGGAGAGATTTGTTTATTACTGCCATTATTTATAAAGTAAGGTTATGTCTGGAGGCGGCATCCCCACCCTTACCCACTCAGTCAGAGGCAGCCCAGGTCCAGCTTTAGCAAGAAGAGCCTTGCAGAAACTGGCAGCCAGGCCCAATGGATCCCAGGGGTGTGGATGCATGGTGAGACTCAGAGGAGGAGGCAGAGGAGGCATGGTGGGACTCAGCAGGTCCAGCCAAGGAGGTTGGATACACAGGAGAGCACCTGACAGGGTGGAAAAGGGGAGAAGCACATCCAGCCTTACCAAGCCTGAGAAAGATGAAGTAGGGTTGCCTCAGATGGGCCTAGAGGAGGAGGGCTTGCAGTAGGTGTGTGCAAGAAAATGGTAAAACCTTAAAACAGCAAGGGCAAATACAGTAGAAAACAGGTATCATTATAACCTATTATCTGAGTTCAGTATACTTTAAATTACCTCAGCTATATACAGTTAACAGATGTACCCTCCTTTTATGTTAATGTTGTTTCTTTTGAATATCTACTCTGCCTCTTGTACTTTTTCCTGTGATAGAATCTATTTTTGAAAGCATCCCTGGTCTCCATAGTTCTTTTTCTCTCACATCAATGGCTTTTGCAAGCTGCCTTATCTCTCCCCCATCCCCTCTCTCACGAGCCTTACCTGACTGTGTATTCTTCTCTCACTGCCTTCCCTATCTATTTCTTAACCTCAGGTCTTTGAACAATTTCTTCTTAACCATGGTGACTGTCTGTCTTGAATGCTTTCTTGCATTGCACCTCACTAAATTACTTATTGCCCCCAAATAGGACTTCCTAAAAGCTAGCATTGCTACATTCTCTGATCCCATCCCCTGCTATGCTGAATTCATGGAGCTTTTATCTCTGGTTTTCATTTCCTCCTTTTCTTCATTGTTGAGCAAGCCACATCCTGTACAATTTCCCCAGCTGTATCTACAAAGGCACTGAACTTGATACAGATACAGCACATTCTGCCATAGTTATCAATCCATTATCCAGTAAGTGGCTCTTTCTATTGCTCACTTCAGGATTCCATCTCAACACTTCACTGAACCTTTGCCTCCCTCACACTGTCTCTGCTTAGCCTAACAAATTAGTTGCAATGCATAATATATTCAGTAATCATTCTTTATACAAGACTGGGCAAGCCCATAGTTCAGTGTCTACTACAGGTGTGCATTCGGATCTACCTTAGCCGAAACTATAACTGAAAAATAACTTATCAGTATTTCGGCATCCCAAACGTATCCGGGTTTTGTTGGGAAAAGTAGGCGGGGGGATCCTGAGAAAATCCTGGATATATTCAGGAATTACTGATAGATCTGAAAACAGCATGAGGCAGGAGCAGATTGTTCCCACTTCTCAGCTGTTTGTTGAGTTTCTGCAATCCCTCCGCAAAAGACAGGCCCTGCCAGCTTGGCTTGGAGCTGGCTAGCTCCTCTTGCAGCTCAGATTAAACCAGGCTGAGTTTGCCCTGCTATAGCCATGTTTCAGCCACGTTTTACAAGTGGATTAAAGGGGGCATTCACATAGGCACATCTGCCTGGCATTCCCCACCCGTAATCAACCCATGCTGTTCCGCTTCGCTCCCACGTTTAAAAGATACCTGGTAAAAGCAGTAGCAAATCCCTGAGAGCCCATTTATCCCGCTTCATTCCGCTTCCGGGAAGTGTGAACGCCAATCCGAAAAGCCGGGAGCAACCCGCGTTGCACATAAGGCAGTGGCAATATGATTAGCTGTGCTCCGCTCTACCGCCCAATGTGGTGCTGGCACATTGGGATCCTCCACAAATCAGCCGGATGTGCTTATGTGCATGAGCGCATATGCACTCATGCGCACATGCACACATAGCCAAATTACCAGGGAAAAGCCGTTTACAGCCATGCCTCTGAGCCAGCAGTCTGAACGCTCCCGCACCCCTCTTGCCAGTATGCTCCCGCATGAGTTGGTGCAGTGTGACTAGGAAAACCTGGAACAGTTTGTTCTGGGGCTTTTTTGCCACGACTGGCTCCCACTTCAAACTGCCAGTCTGAACTCAGCCCCAAGGTGCAAGAGAAGTCAGTCTAGGACTGGCTGAGGTGGCTGGAGCTGTGAGTTCTACAACCCCTCAGCTGAGGTTGGCTCCTCTTGCAGCTCAGTTTAAACTGAGCTGCAAGAGAGGATCAGCTGGAGCAGAGGGAGCTGAGAGCTCTGTGCTATTGGAAATATGTGTGTCGCAAGGTCTAAAGTCAGTCATTATAGAGTTAATGTGCTTACCTTGTGTGCTGTTGTTTAGAATGACCTGGAAGGGAACCTGGCAGAAAGCCAATGGGAAGAAAGCCTGGGAAACTAGAGGCAATTTACTAACAATCATTGGTTAATGCATTCAGGTGATTTCCTTCTAGGGGTCAAGAAAAAAGAAAGAATCTCCTTCATTATCTGTGTGTCTGTTGTTGCAAGCATGTAGTCTTAGGTGCTTGTTGTTTTGTAGATTTCCTGTGTACCCTTCTCTTTAGAAATAAAGATTTTTACATAGAAAGAAAATGCCTCCTCTCCAGTGAACAAAGATCCATTGCAAACTCTGAATATTTAACTATTTTTACCAAATTTTCCAACATGTGCTGCCTCAGCTAGGGCTGACTTCTCTTGAACCTTGGTTTAAACTGAGCTGCAAGAGAAATCAGCCTATGATCAGCTGAAAGCTCCCCTTCATCTTGGCTTGGCATTGGCTTCTCTTGCAGCTCAGTTTAAACTGGGCTGCAAGAGAAATCAGCCCAGGATCAGCTGTGCCCATGGGGATCAGACTGCTCCCTGCAGGAACAGCTGCTGTTGTGCAATTTTTTCCCCATTTTTTTCTTCTGCAGTCTATTGGACCCCCCCCCCCAATTGGGATTTCCAAAAATCCTGGGATCTGGGATTTTTTGAGAAATGGGAATTTTTCTTTTTGGTTTTTGGGATGGAGGCAGTACTGGTCGCCCTAACTGATGACCTCCGGAGGCATCTGGATCGAGGCGGTGTGGCGGCACTGTTGTTGTTAGATCTGTCAGCTGCATTTGATACAGTCGACCACCAGTTGCTGATCCACCGCCTCGCTGACGTGGGGATTCAGGGGCTCGCCCTTCAATGGCTTGCCTCTTTCCTTCAATGTCAGGGACAGAGGGTGGTGCTAGGGGGGGCAGCAGTCCCGGAGGCACTCGCTTGAATGAGGGGTGCCTCAGGGGGCGGTGCTCTCCCCGATCCTGTTTAACATCTATATGCGCCCCCTCGCCCAGATTGCCTGGAGGTATGGGCTGGGGTGTCACCAATATGCGGATGACACCCAGCTCTATCTGATGTTGGGTGGCTGGTCGGACTCCGACCCCGAAGATCTCCACCGGGCTCTGCAGGCCGTGGCTGGGTGGCTCAGCCTGAGCCGGCTGAAACTAAACCCGGTGAAGACGGAGGTCCTTTGCCTGGGTCGGACCAGTCAGGGGTTGGGGCTCCCACTTCCGACCTTCAATGGGGCACCGCTGGTGCCAGCGCCAGAGGTTAGGAGTTTGGGAGTACTCCTGGACCCCACGCTAACTATGGGGGCCCAGGTGGCAGCCACTGCCAAATTGGCCTTTTACCATCTCCGGCTGATTCAGCAGTTGGTCCTGTTCCTTGACCACGAGGACCTGGCCACGGTGATCTACGCAATGGTCACCTCGAGGCTAGACCACTGTAATGCACTCTACATGGGGCTGCCTTTGGGGCAAATCCAGAGGCTGCAGCTAGTGCAGAATGCTGCAGCCAGGCTGTTGGTGGGCATCCCCAGGCGGGAGCACATCTAGCCTGTGCTGAAAGCGCTGCACTGGCTGCCTATAGCATACCAGATCTGCTTCAAAGTGCTGGTGTTTACCTTTAAAGCCCTATATGGCCAGGGTCCGACATACCTGAGGGACCGCCTTTCCCCACATATGCCCCAAAGAGCACTTCGGTCACAACATCGCCTGGTAGTCCCTGGCCCTAGGGAGGCCAAGCTGGTGGCTACCAGGGCTAGGTCCTTTTCAGTGTTGGATCCTACCTGGTGGAATGAGCTCCCGGAGGAGATCAGGGCCCTGCGGGATCTCTCACAGTTCCGCAGGGCCTGTAAGATGGAGCTCTTCTGCCAGGCCTTTGAGTAGGAGCCGCCATCCCCTCTGCTGCTATTTCTACCATCTTATGTGGTGGAGGGAGGGGACAGCTGAGAAAGATCTATCTAGCTGTGACCAATACTGCCGGATGGGGCCAATACCGCTGGATGGGGCCAAATAACACCGAATGGAAGCCTCTGTGAGTCTGACGTCATCGGGTTGAGCTGAGTGAGTAACTGTTGAGTACTTTACTGTGAATACCTTCTGGAATGTTTTATCTGTTTTATATGTTTTAAGCTGTTTATCTTTGGCACTTAGTTGCCTCATTGTAAACCGCCCTGAGCCCGTTCGCGGGGAGAGCGGGGTAAAAATGGAATAAATAAATAAATAAATAAATATACCCAAACTGAAAAAAGAGGTGGAAATTGCACATCCCTAGTGTCTACCAGTTAATTGGACTCAGAGTAGGCTCACACAAACAAATCCAAATAAACAGAGGACGCAGTTGCCAACCATGCGTCTAGGAAGTGAAATTTTCTAACAGCAGCATTTATACAAGATGAGTAAGAACCTAATTCATGTTAGTTCAGTTGCACTGGCCACTACTTCAAATGCAGGTAATTATCTAAATCCAAAGGAAGCTTTGATGCATGGTTCCCAAATCTTTTTCAACCTGTGGGCACCTTTGGAATTCTGGCATAGGATGATGGGAACAACTACATAATGGCTGCTGCAAGACGCAGAGCCAACCACAAAGTGTCAGGGGGTGAGGTCATGCAGACTTCGAACAGAAACTCTTCAACATTTCAGGTAGAAGTGTTTTTTTTTAACAAGATACCTTCTAAAATGAACATATTGTTTAAAATATTTTCTTCCATACACACAGCTTACCTTCAGTCATGCACTGAAGATCCTCGAGCTGTGGTCGCAGCTGCTGACAAAGCAACTTGTCTCAAATTCTCCCAGCCCATCAGATCTCTAATGGCCAATCTTGAAGATAGTTTCAGAGAGTAGACATTTTGGTCTGCAGTAGAATAGTTAGATTCGAGTCCAGTAGCACCATTCAGACCAACAAGATTGGGGGGGTATAAGCTTTCGAGAGTCAAAGCTCCCTCAGAAGCTCATACTCCCAAAATCTTGTTGATCTCTAAAGTGCTACTGGACTCACATCTAAATGTCCACCCAAAAGCTCTGCTGGGCAAAAGCCCCACTTGGACCTACCCATTTTCTAAAAATACTTGGCAGGTGCCAAGAAAGATGTTAGCAGGTACCACATCAGGGGACTCTACTTTTATGCACTGTACACTTTATGAGGGGCTCAGATCCACATAACATATAACTGGAAAAAAACCATTAAATTACATGTTGAATGTAGGGAGAAAATATATAATAGAAAATTCTGGAAGCAGCTTGAGTATGTTGCTGCTTTACCTCCCCTCCTTGGTCACTCAGGACATCTCTGCTAAACTCACCTGTCTTTCTCAAGACTACAACCATGCCAATCTCTCTCTTGAAGGGCCATTCTAGTTGAAGCTATTTGAAGAGGACTGGAAAACTCAGTAAGCATCTTGGACAATTGAAATCTGGATGGGGACTGTACTGGTTCTTGTTCTGATGCATTCAGTTCTGGATAGACTATTGGGTTTAGTACAGCTGGCACATCAATTGTAGAACAAATCTTAAAATAGTAACTCCAGACTCCAATATTTGTTCCTCTTTGACATCCTTGTTCCTGTATTAATGTTACTGTTACTGCTAGAAATGACACTTCTTCCTTAGTCACTTGTCATTCTCTATATCAATTTCATTCTTAGTTTCCTTTTCAAAATAACTCTCTGTTCACCACTTTATGGTTATATTAACATTTTGCCGATACTCAATAACTTGCATCAGATGCAGTCCTTTGTCAAGCAATGACATCTCCCCTTTATCCCTACCTTGTAGACAATATACCCTCAGAGCAAAGAACATATCACTTCTTTGTTTCATATAGCATCACATGTGATAAAATAAAAAGAATGATAAGCAGTACTGTGGATAGCAAGTCTGATTTAGACACTGGTGACCTAGGGACAAATACTCCTTATGAAGTAACTTGTAGTAAGTAATCACCTTCTAGCCTAACCTGTGCATCAGACCACTGTCAAGATAAATGATATAAGAACTATAAAGTACTTGGTAAACTACAACATCTAAGGAAATGAAAAAGAATTGTTAACAGCCCTAGGTTTATAATGGTTACCTGACCTAGCCAGTGTCCTCAAGTAGCCTACCCTGAGTTAATGCAATCTAGCCGATCCAGTGTTTTATTGTAAGCAAAACAAAGAGGAGAAGATTTAGGAAGAACTAACACATTGGGTAGGTGAAGATATGATTTGAGACAGTAAAGTCTCCTGTCTTTGATGGTCATTTTAAACATCAAGCATCAATGTGTTAAAAAATAAGAAGAAGACCTGAAACATTGGTCCCACTCATAATCCTGACTGTACTTTTAGCTCCCTCCCCTTCATACTTCAGGGTGGATTTGTTTGTTTTTTTGTGTGTATTTTTTTGCAGTTATAGCCCTTACTTGATTATGGTCAGCAGAGCCCATAAGAGTGTTAGTTAAACTGATGTACATTACAGGCTTCACAAAGATTCCAGTACAGAAAATTTAACCATTATAGATTTATTTCCTAAAGATGGCAGGGGTCCTGACAGACATTGGTCTACCTTCCAGTAATTACTGACACTAATTACCATTGACAGACAAGATAATGTAACAATGTAATCAATTGAAATTCCCTCTGTCAAGCTCCTGGTTTAGTAAGAGTCATTTCTTATCAGAGAATTTGCCTTCCAGTCTAGTCAAGAACAACTATTTTACACTGAACAGTCTTAAATAGCCCTGGTCCATGTAGACTGCAAACAGTATCACAATTCTGTCATCTGGTCCCAAATCCCCATATCTGTCTGTATTGAGCATCAATGGCTGTTTCAGCTCTATTGTTTCCTAACAGAAATCTTCTCAAGTCCTTATATACTGGATAGTATGGGGGAATCATGTGCATAGTTTTGGATCACTCTGGTGTTAAATGCTGTGGTAGGGGAAACAAGTGAAATCAATACATTTTCTGATGAAGATATAATAAGGTTCCTGTTATGCAGCCTTATTTTATAGTGAATCACATTGCCATAACTGCTAATTGATGCAGGTTTTCTAGGATTTAATTTTTTCATGGTAAGTAATTTTCATGCTGTTCTCTCCAAATCTTCCTCTTGATCAGCTGGTTGGTGCTGGCAGGGGTAAGGATGTCATTCAGATGTTTCCAGTCCAAAAATATACCCCCAAATACCTTTATCAGGTTACACACACACACACACACACACACACACACACAGAGAGAGAGAGAGAGAGAGAGAGAGAGAGAGAGAGAGAGAGAGAGAGAGA
The DNA here is from genome assembly GCA_029375565.1 of Gekko gecko. NCBI lineage: Eukaryota > Metazoa > Chordata > Lepidosauria > Squamata > Gekkonidae > Gekko > Gekko gecko. Next base: position 77,101,381 of record JAPDNY010000006.1, on the reverse strand, counting down.
GAGAGAGAGAGAGAGAGAGAGAGAGAATATCCAGGATTTTTCAGGATACTGGTAAATAGAAATATTTGGGAGTATCTGGGAACATCAGGGGACAGAGTTTTAAAGTTCCCAGGACTGGTTCCCCCCCTTTCAGTTTTACAGTTTGTCTGTGTCAGTGTCTTTTTGCCGAGTTGGCTTGGCTTGAATTTCTTGGTTTGAATTGCTTCTGTTGGTCTTGTAACTTACTTTACATAAGTTGGTTTGCATTTGATTCTCTGGTTTGACATTGGCTTTGATCTCTGGTCTGACATTTGTTGGGCTTATAGCAGGTTTCTTGTTAAGTCAGCTTGGATTGGACTCTCTAGTTTGACATCGGTTGCATTAGACTTGCCACACTGACCCATGTTTCATCTGGGATTCCCTGGTTCTGTGTCTGTTCTGTTAAGCTTGTTGGATCTATTTGCATTGGGAGGCTTTTGGCCAATGATAGCTTTACTTGCTGTTGGGTCTTTGGCTATTCTCTGCCCTCAAGAAAGCATGGAATTGTTCAGGGGCCCATGGTCTGATTCACTTGAAACTTGGGGGTTAGGCAGCATCAGTTTTGCTGCAGCTTTGGTGTCATTCACTTGAAAGATAGCCTTTCCAGTCCCCTGGAAAATTTACTTGCAGGGAATAATGGGCCTGAATAATATTGTAATCCTAACCAAAAAAAACAACCCCTGAATCCAGATACCAAACCAGTATTTGGGACCCAAATAACCTATAATACTGATATTTTTGTACTCCCTGATATCCAGATCTGAAAAATACCAATTTTCTATCTGGTGCACATTTCTGGCAGGAAAGGGGAGAGTATCAAGCCATCTCCAGCCAAGTTGCAGCTGAGATCTCATGATAGTCATTCAGCTTTTTCTTTTTTGTTTGAGTTGATTTTTCTTTGAGGCATTTTAAGCTCTCCTTTTTAGATCTGGAATTTTTCTGACAATCTAGGGGTTCCCCCAGGTTTGCAGAAACATGTCCCATCTCTGTACCTGTTTCAATTGTGTTTAATATGCAATTTGAGGCCACATTCAGAATGAGATATATGACAGCAAATATTTGACAACAAAGTTTGGTACGTAAAAATAAAACCCCTACTTGCTTATTCTACTAACCTAAACAGAACCTCATATTGGATAATTTCTAGAAGAGCATTCTATATCTGAATAGAAGGCATGAATGTGCCTCTTCACTTCTCCTTTTCATAGTAAAGCCATAGAATCATAGAGTTGGAAGGGACCTCTAGGGTCATCTAGTCCAACCCCTGCACAATGCAGGAAATTCACATATACCTCCCTCTCCACACCCCAGTGACCTCTATTCCATGCCCAGAAGATGACAAAAAACTTCCAGGATCTCCAGCCAAACTGGCCTGGAGAAAAATTGCTTCCTGACCTCAAAGTGGTGATAAGCATTTCCCTGGGCATGTAAGAAAGAGCCACAAGAAATAAGTCCTAATGCAACTGTTCCTGCCCTCCCTCTAATGATCTGCCTAAGTTCACAGAATCACCACTGCTGTCAGATGGCCATCTATCCTCTGTTTGAAAACCTCCAAAGAAGGAGAGCCCACCACGTCCTGAGGAAGCCTGTTCCACTGAGGAACCGCTCCGTCAGGAAGTTCTTTCTAATGTTTAGCAGAAAACTTCTGAACATAAGAACATAAGAGAAGCCAATGCTGGATCAGGCCAACGGCCCTTCCAGTCCAACACTCTGTCACACAGTGGCCAAAAATACCAGGTGCTATCAGGAGGTCCACCAGGGGGCCAGGACATGAGAAGCGCTCCCACTGTTGCCCCCACTCCAAGCACCAAGAATACAGAGCATCACTTGTCCCAAACTGAGAGTTCCTATCTATACCTTGTGTCTAATAGCCATTGATGGACCTCTGCTCCATATGTTTATCCAATTCCCTCTTGAAGCTGTTCATGCTTGTAGCCAATGCCACCTCCTGTGGCAGTGAATTCCATGTGTTAATCACTCTTTGGGTGAAGTACTTCCTTTTATGTGTTCTAACCTGACTACTCAGAAATTTCATAGAGTGCCCATGAGTTCTTGTATTGTGAGAGAGAAAAGTACTTCCTTCTCAAACTGTTCTATCCCATGCATAATCTTGTAAACCTCTATCATGTCACCACTTAGTCATCATTTCTCCATGCTAAAGAGCCCCAAACGCTTTAACCTTTCTTCCAAATATCTTTTCTGAGGTGTGGTGACCAGAATTGCACACAGTGTTCCAAATGAGGTTGCAGCATCGATTTATACAGAAGCATTATGATACTGGCTGATTTGTTTTCAGTTCCCTTCCTAATTCTGGCATGGGAGGCCAGGGAGAGTTTGGTGATTTGGCCTAACGCACCAGCCAATAGCCTGCTGCCCCTGATGGAGGCCTTATCAGGCTGGGCATTGGAACATCCTAGACTGGTAATCCTGGGTGATTTCAATGTCCATGCAGATGATGTGACCTCCACTCAGGCAACGGACCTAGTGTCGTCCATGGCAGCACTGGAACTCTCCCAATATGTAGCGACCCCCACTCACCAGAATGGACTCATGCTCAATTTGATCTTCGCAGCAGGGGTAACAGTGGATTGGATTACTGCTTTGGCAGTTCCATGGTTGGACCACCATGCCCTGAAGACCCATCTGAATGTTTCACCCTGACCATGTTTAGGTGGCGAGTGTATTTTATCTCGCCCATGAAACCAAATGGACCCAGTGTGGCTCCAGATTGCTCTGCGGGATCTGATGCCCCCTGGCAGCTTCTTAGATGAGCTTGTAGGGGACTGGCATAGCCAACGTTCTGCAGCCATTGATGAGATTGCTCCCTGGCGCCCTCTGCATCCCCACTCTAGGCTCACTCCCTGGTCTACCCAGGAGTTGAGGCTTATGAAGCGAGGGCTGAGACAGCTAGAGAGACAGCCCCACTGCTGGACCTCCTGATGGCACGTGGTATATTTTGGCCACTGTGTGACAGAGTGTTGGACTAGATGGGCCATTGGCTTGATTCAACATTGGCTTCTCTTATGTTCTTATGGCAGCGCACTCGAGATGAAGCTACAAAAGCATCTTATAGGATGTTTATGAGATCCTATGAGATGGCAGTCAAAGCCACGAAAAGAGACTATTATGCAGCTACGATTGCATCTGCGAGCTCATGCCCAGGCAATTATTTAGAACAATTTGGTCCATAACTGTTCTGCCACAGGGCAGACCAAATGCTAGGGAACTGGACATAGGCTGTGAGGCATTTGCGAGCTATTTTGCAGAAAGTCTTGTCGCTCCGCTGTGACCTCCCCACCATGGTTGAAACAGTGAGTGAACTCAAGGTTCCACATACATCTTTGAGTCAGGTTTTGGATCATTTCAGTCTGTTCAGCCCAGAGGAAGTTGACAAATTGCTCCTAGCTCTTTGCCCTACCACATGCTGCCTTGACCCGTGCTTGTCGTGGCTAATTAAAGCTGGTCATGATGAGTTCCGACTCCGAGGCACCTTAAGGGAGATTATCAACAAGTCCCTCGTAGAGGGACAGTTCCCTGGGGTGCTCAAGGAAGCAGTGGTCCATCCTCTCCTGAAAAAAAAATCTCTGGATCTAGCTGAATTGGCCAACTACCGGCCAGTTTCCAATTTGCCCTACTTAGGCAAAATAACAGAGAGGGGGGTGGCGACTCAGCTACAGAGCTTTTTGGATGACGCTTCCATCCAAGACCCCTTCCAGTCCATTTTTTATCCTGGACATGGGACGGAGATGGCATTGGTCATCCTCATGGATGACCTCCAGAGACATCTGGATTGGAGTGGATTGGCAGTACTGTTGCTGTTGGACCTGTTGGCAGCATTTGACAGAGTTGACCATCAGTTACTGATCCACTGCCTCGCCAACATAGGAATTCAGGGGCTTGCCTTGCAATGGCTTGCTTCCTTTCTCCAAGGTCAGGGTTAAAGGGTGGCACTAGGGGAACAGATATCCTGTAGGCACCCACTGATCTGTGGAGTGCCTCAAGGGGCAGTACTTTCCCTGATGCTATTTAACATCTATATGTGCCCCCTTGCCCAGATTGCCCAGAGGCATGAGCTGGGATGTTACCAATACACTGATGACAACCAGCTCTATCTGATGTTGGGCGGCCAGTCCGACTCCAGACTGGAAGATCTGCACCAGGCATTACAAGCTGTGGCTGGTTGGCTTAGATTGAGCTGACTAAAATTGAATCTGATGGAGGTTCTGTGTCTGAGCCAGGGCTGTTCGGGGGTAGGGATCTCACTCCCGACCTTTGATGGGGCGCCTCTGGTGCCAGCACTGGAGGTTAGGAGTGCTTTTGGATGCCTCCTTAATAATGGAGGTCCAGGTAGCAACCACTGCCAAGTCAGCCTTCTACCATCTTTGGCTGATTAGGCAGTTGGTTCCCTTCCTCAACCTCAACAATTTGGCAACAGTGATCCATGTGATGGTCACCTCAAGACTAGGCTTCTAATGGACCTCCCCATGTGGGAACACATCCAGCCTGTGCTGAAGACATTGCACTGGCTGCCAATAGCATACCGAATTTGTTTCAAGGTGCTGGTTCTTACCTTTAAAGCCCTATATGGCCAGGGTCTGACATACCTGAGGGACCGCCTTTCCCCATATATACCCCAGAGAGCACTACGGTCAGGGTCTCAAAATTGACTGGCCCTCCTGGTTACTACCAGTGCCAGGGCCTTCCCAGTTGTGGTTCCATACTGGTGGAATGAGCTCCCAGGAGAGATCAGGGCCCTGCAGGATCTTCTACAGTTCTACAGGGCCTGCAAGATGGGGAGCTCTTCCACCAGGCCTTTAACTAAGGAGCTGCTGCCACTATTACTACCAACAATCCTAATTATAGAGCCCTGGCCCTTGGCTTTGACATCTACAGTTGTGCCGCCACTCATATCAGGAAGACCATTGAGCAGAACATCTACTTAGACCTTTGTATGCACTCATACAGTATGCCATCACTAAGTAATTATTGCCAGCACCTGATGATACTGAATTGTTTTATAATTGAACTGTTTTAGATGATTTTATGTGGATCTTGTTATTTGTGTATTAATTTGTGTAAGCCACCCTGAGCCTGCCTTGGTGGGGAGGGCAAGGTATAAATCAAATAAATAAATATATAAATAATCCTCAGCATAGCATTGGCCTTTTTTATTGCAGTCGCACACTGTTTCGACATTTTCAGTGAGTTATCTACTATGACTCCAAGATCTCTCTCTTGGTCAGTCTCTGCCAGTTCAGACCCCATCAATGTGTATTTATAGTTAGGATTTTTGGCCCCAATGTGCATCACTTTGCATTTGGCCACACTGAACCCAATTTGCCACGTTGACGCCCACTTGCCCATCCTCAACAGATCCCTTTGGAGTGCCCAACCATCCACCACGCTGAACAATTAATTTACTTTCATCTGCAAATTTAGCCACTTCACTGCTTACTCTCAACTCCAAATCATTAATGAACAAGTTAGAAAGCATCGGACCCAGTACTGATCCCTGCAGTACCCCACTGCTTAGCACCCTCCACTATGAAAATTGCCCATTTATACTCACTCTCTATTTCTTATTAATTAGCCAGTTTTTGATCCACAAGACAATTTGTCCTTTTATCCCATGACTATTGAACTTATTTAGAAGCCTTTGATGAGGAGCTTTATCAAAACGTTTCTGGAAATAAAGGTAAACTACATCTATTGGGTCCCCCTTGTCCACATGTTCATTTACCCCATCAAAGGTTAGTGAGACAAGATCTTCCCTTACAGAACCCATGCTGAGTCTGCCTCAATAGTTTTTGTTCATCAATGTGCCTACTAATTCTCTCCTTAATAACACCATTACCCAGTATTGACATCAGACTGACTGGCCTGTAATTTCACGGATCTCCTCTGGAACCCCTTTTAAAGATGGGAGTGATATTAGCTACCTTCCAGTCCTCAGGAATGGAGGCAAATTTTAATGAAAGATTACATATTTTTGTCAGGAGATCCACAAGTTCACATTTGAGTTCTTTCAGAACTCGCAGATGTATGCCATCTGGGCCTGGTGATTTATCAGTTTCTAGGTTGTCAATCAGTTGTAGGACCTGGGTCACCACAATCTGACCCAGGTCTTTCAACACCTCTCCTGAAATCAGTGGCTCTGGAGTGGGCAAGCACTCCTCCTCTTCTTCTTTTTTATAGTATATTTTATTATTTTCCACATCACATGTTCATGACACAAATATCATACAGTTTTGGAATGGTATACAAACTATTCCTTCCAATTATACTCTATAGCACTGCCAATGTCTACTTAATATAAATAAAATTATTTTCTTATTCACTACCAGTGGTTGATTGTTAAACAATTACTATTATCTCCTTGAACTCCTAGGCAAATAAAACATAATTTAATAAACAGATAACCAATTATTATTATTTTATATTGATTACACTTCTACAATGTGTCCTTCATAGATCTCAGACTGTTTCTCATAATATTCTATCTTCTATATTTTGTAGTCTTTGATTACTGTCATTTAAAACAATATCTATTTCTTCATAGTGGAGTTCTTGGAGGTTGTCACCTCACTTTGAGACTTCAGAAGTATCTGAAGGTGGTCTTTTCCCAAGACCCACCCTGTGGGAGGTAGTGGGTAAGTTCCTCCTGAATGCCTTACCTGCCCTGCTCCAGTCGTTTAAGTTTTAGTCTTGCTTTTCTCTCTATGAGGGCTCTATAATAATGATTTTCTATTCCTTTATAGTCTTCAGAAGGTCTTGAAAAATTTATACAGTTCTTTAAGGCACATCTCTACTGAATTTTATTATGTGGCTTCCTTTTCTAAATTTCTTAACATGGCTTCCCCAGATTTAACATCATAAGCAGTGAAAACTCTACCTTGATGAGTTACTGAAAGATGCCCTAAAGGAAGCCAACGGTAGCGAATATGTCTTTTTGCTAGGCATTGTGAGATTTGTTTCAAGTTCTGTCAAGCTGTTAAGAGCTCATATGATATGTTTTGATATACTTGAACTCGTGTGTCTTCCAGTTGAAGCCCATTACTCTTCCTGGCAGCTTCAAACACAATCAGCCACTATATCAGGGATCAGAACTGGGGAGCCAGGTTGAGGTGGATTCAAATGATAAGCTTGGCTAATCAGTGGAGCCAGAAGTTGCAACAAAGTTTGAAGCCATTTGTTTAAAGAGCCATTGAGGTCATAGAATCATAGAATCATAGAATGTTAGAGTTGGAAGGGACCTTGCAGGCCATCTAGTCCAACCCCCTGCACTCTGCAGGAACACAGCCGAAACCCCTACATACCTACAACATACCCAAAAGATGGTTGTCCAGTCTCCTCTTGAAAACGTCCAGCGAAGGAGCATCCACCACCTCCCAAGGTAGTCTGTTCCACTGCTCAACCTCTCTTACAGTCAGGAAGTTTCTCCTGATATTAAGCCGGTAACGACTCCCTTGTAATTTCCACCCATTAGATCTAGTCTTACAATCTGGAGCAAGAGAGAATAGATCCACTCCATCTTCTACATGACAGCCCTTCAAATACTTGAAGACTGCAATCATGTCCCCTCTAAACCTTCTCTTTCCCAGGCTAAACATACCCAACTCCCTCAGCCTTTCCTCATAAGACTTGGACTCCAACCCTCTCACCATCCTGGTCGCCCTCCTCTGGACCCGCTTGAGTCTGTCAACATCCTTCCGAAAATGAGGTGCCCAAAACTGGACACAGTACTCCAGCTGGGGCCTGACCATAGCAGAATACAGCGGAACTACCAGCTCCCGTGATCTGGACACAATGCTTCTGCTAATGCATCCTAAGATTGCATTAGCTTTCTTCACAGCCACATCACACTGCAGGCTCATGTTTAGCTTGTGATCAACCATAACACCTAGATCTCTTTTCACATGTGCTGCTGTCAAGCCAAGTCCCTCCCATTCTATATCTGTGCCTTTGATTTTTTGTACCTGTGTAGGACTTTGCACTTATCTCTATTGAAATTCATTTTATTTGTCTCAGCCCACTGTTCCAGCCTATCAAGATCCTTCTGAATCCTGACTCTGTCTTTTTCAGAATTAGCAATCCCACCCAGCTTCGTGTCATCTGCAGATTTGATAAGCATCCCCTCTATGTCTTCATCCAGGTCATTTATAAAAACATTGAATAACACCGGGCCTAGGACCGAGCCCTGTGGTACTCCACTCCAGACTTCCCTCCATGTAGATGCAGAGCCATTTACGAGCACTCATTGGGTACGATTTTTCAACCAACCATGAATCCACCCAACGGTTGCGCCATCCAGTCTTTGTCCATTGCATAGTTTGGGGAAATTCCCCTACATTTGATTTTCTTTTCATGGGCTTTAACGTCCAAGAGTATAATTTTGTTTTTACTCCATGATTCAAAAGTCTTAAATTCTTCTTTTGCTTTCATATTACTAGCTGCTTCAGTAAGTGCCTTATTTGTTTTCTCTTTCAAGTCAGTTATATTCCAATTCATGGTGTCGAGCTTTTGATGAATTGCGGTGATAATTTCTGTTAGTTCTCTTTTCATCTCTGTAAACATAGCTTGGATGTCTTTTTTTGTTATTGAGTCCTTGCATTCTCTTGGGTTGTTGCTTCTTCGTCTGTATCTGCTTTCAACAGGGGAGGGAACTCCTCCTCCGAAGATTGCATTATTCTGTCTGTTTGTTGAGGTTCTTTGGGGGTTTTTTTTAACCTCCTTTTGGCTGCCCCATTCCTCTCAACAAACAATTATTAGCTTTAGAGTCCTCTATTAATCTTGTTTTGACATTTTTAGGAGCTCAGACATGGAGGCTGCTTCAGTCTCGACTGTGCAGATTCATGGTCACCGGAAACACCCCCCCCCTCATCTTCTGATTTAATTTCAACCCACTGGTTCTGGTCTGCCTTTCTGGGGCAACAGAAAACAACTCGGTACCATCCTCTATATGACAGCCCTTCAAGTACTTGAAGATGGTTATCATATCACCTCTCAGTCATCTCCCCTCCAGGCTAAATGTACCCAGCTCCTTCAACTTTTTCTCAGAGAACTTGGTCTCCAGACCCCTCACCATCTTCATTGCCCTCCTCTGGATATGTTCCAGCTTGTCTATATCCTTCTTAAATTGTGGTGCCCAAAACTGACCAGAGCAAAGTAAAGTGGTACCATCACATCTCGTTATCTGGACCCTATACTTTTGTCGATACAGCCAAAAATTGCATTTGCCTTTTTAGCTGCCACATCACACTGCTGACTCATGTTCAGTTTATGGTCTACTAAGATCCTTTTTGCACATATTACTACCAAGACAAGTCCCCCCATCCTATAATTATGCATTTGATTTTTCCTACCTAAATGTAGAACTTAACATTTATCCCCATTGAAATTCATTTTTAGCCCAGTTTTACAGCCTGTCAAGATCATCCTATATCCTGACTCTGTCTTCTACCGTATTTGCTACATCTCCCAATTTAGTATCATCTGCAAATTTAATATGCATTCCCTCTATCCCTTCATCCAAACCATTGATAAAGATGTTGAACAAAACAGGGCCCAGGACAGATCCTTGAGACATTCCACTTGTCATTCCTCTCCAAGAGGACGAGGAACCATTCACAAGCATTCTTTGGGTGCGATCTATCAACCAGTTACAGATCCACCTAACAGTCATAGGATCCAAACCACATTTTTCCAATTTGTCAACAAGAACATTATGTGGAACCTTATCAAAAGCCTTAACTGAAATCAAGATAAACTACTCCTACAGCATTCCCCTGATCCAGCAAGGTAGTCTGACATGACTTATTCTTGAGAAACACATGCTGGCTCTTAGTAGTTATAGCCATCCTTTCTAAATGCTCAAGAACTGTCTGATTACTTGTTCTAAAACTTTCCCAGGAATAGATTTCAAGCTGATGGGTTGGTAGTTACCCGGATCCTCCTTTCTCCCCTTCTTAAGGATGGGTACAACATTTGCCTGCCTCCAATCTTCTGGCACCTCACCTATTCTCCAAGAATTCTTAAAAATAATGGACAGAGGGTCAGAAATTACATCAATGAGTTCTTTTAGTACCCTTGGATGCAGCTCATCTGGCCCTGAGGACTTAGTTTCATTTAAAGAAACTAGGTGTTTATGTATTACCCCTATGTTGATCCTAGGGGTACTCCCTTCCCTCATCATGTGTTCTGTTTTTGCCATACTGAGTACCGTTTCTCTTGCAAGAGAAGACTGAGGAAAAGTAGGAATTGAGCAGTTCTGCCCCCTCTTCATCACCTGTTACAATTCCATTTTCCTGTCCCCGCAATGGGCCTACCATCTTCTTGCTCTTTTTCTTACTTTGAACATAAGAAAAGAACCCTTTTTTTGTTGTTTTTAGCATCTCTTGATAGCCTAAGCTAAAAAGAACATAAGAACATAAGAGAAGCCAATGTTGAATCAGGCCAATGGCCCATCTAGTCCAACATTCTGTCACACAGCGGCCAAAATATACCAGGTGCCATCAGGAGGTCCAGCAGTGGGGCCAGGACACTAGAAGCCCTCCCACTGCTGCCCCCTCCAGCACCAAGAATAGAGTGCATCACCTGCCGCAGACTGAGAGTTCCCATCTATACCCTGTGGCTAATAGCCACTGATGGACTTCTGCTCCATATGTTTATCTAATTCCTTCTTGAAACTGTCCATGCTTGTAGCTGCCACCACCTCCTGTGGCAGTGAATTCCATATGTTAATCACTCTTTGGGTGAAGAAGTACCTCCTTTTATCTGTTCTAACTTTACTGAACTTTAGCATTCCTAAATCTCTACAAGCACTGGTTATTTGTTTATATTCATCCTTGGTTGTAAGGCCCTCCTTCCAATTTCTGAATGAGTCTTTTTTATTTCTCAAGTCTCTAGAAAGTTGTTTATGGCTTTTTTAGGCTTCTCATTTTTCCTTCTCATAGGAACTGTTTGTGATTGTGCCTTCAATATTTCACTTTTAAGAAACTCCCATCCCTCTTGAACTCCCTTCTCCTTAAGTATTTCTGACCATGGGATTCTACCCAGTATAACTTTCAGTTTGTCAAAATTTGCTTTCCTGAAGTCCAACCTACATGTCTGACTATGTACAGCTTTTACCTTCCCCAAGACTATAAATTCCAAAATTACATGGTGACTACTACTCAGGGTGCCCACTACTTTTACCTCGTCAACCAGTTCTTCCCTGTCAAGTCAGGAATTTATTGGACCTTTCATTTATAGCAGAGTTGGACTTTCAATGAATAACCAGGTAATTGAAATCTCCCATGACCACCATGTCCAATCTCTTTGAGAACTTTGTAATCTGTTCTAGGAGTGTCTCATCCAAGTCCTCTACCCAGAGACTGTCAACTGGACTTTCATGCTCAGATTCATGTATTTCCTCACAAGTATATACCTCTTTTACATATAATGCAATTCCTCCACCCTTCCTTATTTCTTTGTCCCTTTTAAATAAGTTGTAGCACTCAATCCTAATGTTTCAGTTGTGAGTGTCATCCCACCCAGTTTCAGTAATCCTCATTATTAACCTAAAAACAGAAAATCCAGGCCACCCACAACCGAAAAAGAGATGTCTACTTATTTGAGTGGCTTCCAGATACACAGAAAATTTTTATTTTGTAAATTGACCAAAACAACTACCTTGCAAAAAAGAAAAACTCAACCTGGTGAGGATGGAATATACTTCAAGAGACATAAAGAATATTGTAAGTTTACAGAATAATGTAAAGCAATACACTGGGAGACTGAGGCAACATTTCTAAATTGTCTCCCCTCCCCCATCATTCCTCACGATTCCCCCAGCTTGTAAATTTCCACTGGCATAATTGCCACTGGGAATAAGAAGCCCAATCACTGTGACATCCAGCTGCACATTTAGCTGTTTATATTGAAGACCTGCCAGAGTGTTTGAGGCAGGCAGTAGCCACACCAGGGAAATCCTTCATTAAGTAAGTTAAAAATACTAGCTTGATCTTAACTAAAGCTCTACAACTGGGAAGCTATAATAGAAGGCCTGCTTTGTGATTATTCAGCCACCAGTTGTTGCAGCTATACTAGGGAGCTTCATTCAGCACCAATAGTCCCTCTGAGATTTTTGTCTTTATCCTTTTCCCTCCCTAATAGTTCCCAAGATAAAGCGAGTACATGGAACCAACCATTTGTCCTTTAATTTAATGGCAGTTTGAAATGCAGCCTCTTTGGAGAGCCTTCCTGCAACTCTAAAATACACTAGAAGAGCAGATCTGCTCTGTTGCTTCTATCTGCTTTTTAACATGTCCACCTTCGACTCACCCCTTCACTCAGCTGCCCTGCTATCCCAGTGAACCCCTCTAATAGCCAGCCCTGGTTCACCTCTCCCATTCAGAATTTCCATTCATGCTCTTGGACAGCTGAATGTCTTTGGAAGACATCAAAAGAATGCTTGATTTTGTCTGCTATAAATTCATCTTCTTCTCCCTCTCCTCAGCTATCAAAGTGAATATCAGAGACTGGCATGCAACAACACTTACCGGATCTTCCAAAGGGAAAAGTTACCCTGATGGTAGTGAAACAAAGCATCACCTGTTCCTTTTTCTACAAGCTCTTTACCTTGAGAAATGCAGGAAAATGGGGCATTGCAAGGGCATTTGCAGTCCCCCATTTGCAGTGGGATGGGTAAGTTGACAGAGTGGCATGCATGTTTTTTAATGCTCCTTTAAACTCCAGTGATGCCAGCAACGATAGAAAGGAACATGACAGAATTATGCTCTGTTCCATAAATAGAGGTGGGATGGAAAGGAAGAGAGATGCAAAACTGGGATTATGAAGAAGAAGTGAACCCTGTGTCTGACAGCCTGGAAATATCTGCCTCCATCACTGACCACATAACTTGTCCATCAACAGTTACCTTACTTCACTTGAAGACTGTCCGTTCACCACATAATAGTGTTTTGGTACAGTAATATAATGGCAGTGGACAATACTAAAATAGTACTTATCAGTTCCTTTCTACCTGGCATGGGAAGAGGCAGCAGAGTGTTGCTTTGTTTGCAGCCACTAGATATAACACTCCCTGGAAGACAGAGCAAAGGTCAGTGATGGACCCTCTAGTAGGGTATAAGTTTGATGTCCTGAAAAATGCCCTTGACTTTAATGTTAAGACAGGGAAGATTTTTGTTCTGTTATAAACTATATACAGGTCACTGCTCTTGCTGAACTCCTCTCTGCAATGTTGTGTTCGAAGGCAGAGGAGCAACCCTACAAGCCCAGAAATGTGATACTTTGCATATGATTTAGTGCCAAAATACACAACATGTGTGATGTGAGTTGGGTCACAGGAGGAGCCCAACCCAACTCACATCACACATATGATGGGGCAGGCTTCTCTTCAGACAGCTCCATTGTTCCTTTTGTCTTGCAGCACTCCCAAGCCAAGCAGAGCAACAAAACACTTTGAAGGTGTGTCATGTCACATGTATCTGTATATTTTGGCCCTTAGGTAGGAAGTGCAAAGACTTGCTTATTTTAGCAAGGAATTCTTGAGTCAGTGAGATTAGGCACAACTGATATCAGTGAGTGACTGCCCATCCCTCAGAAGGACATCATTACAAAGGACTGAGAAGTTAGAGAAACTACAACTTCATTACCACTGCAGAGAATGAAGGAACGAAAGTTCAAAGTAGCAGAGACACACAGATGGCCTGGTACTTCAAAAGGAACTTCTTCAAACTGTTAGAAAAATCTGAAGAAACTATTGGCTTGACAGAGGCACTATGAACAATTTCAGCATCCCCCAAAGAACATTAAACAAAGGATAAATCCTTACTCTTTATCAGGGCATCTAGGAAGCAGAGTGTACCTGAATGGAGGCCAAACACTAGTCTTTTACAGTGCAATCCTCTGCTGAGTTACAATTTTCTAAGGCCTTTGACTTCAATGGAAGGGTGCAACTCTTCCTAGAATTGCACTGTAAGCTATCCAGGTCTCTATAAAGAGGCTACTTCTCTGGTTCAACAGCAGAGCACAACAACTTTAAACAAGTACCCAGATGGTTACCCACACCCTAGAGGGTGCCTGGATCATCAGCACCATAGTGTTCATGCCAGTAAGTCATGCAAATAAGAAATAGCACAGAGCCTTCTTCGGTGGAGATGGTGGGATATAAATCGAATAGATAAATAAGTATGATCTGTAGAAAGATCTGTAGAATAACAGGAGGAGATCATTTTACATTTTCTTGTCACCGATCTTTAATTTTGTTTCCCAGACCTATGCCTGAATACAGCATATTCTGATAAACAGAGAAAATAAAATGTATTGAAATCAGCATTTACCAAAGAGAGAAAAATCACAAAAAGCAATTGTCATTTTTCTAAAAATTATCTCCCAAGTAATTATTCTATAGAATTAGCTAAAATACCCCAGAAAGCCACAAAAATATGTGAGTTTACTACCTTAATTATGTAGATTTCTCACCCAAGGAACTCTTGCCAAAATAAATGAGGTACGTTATCTAAAAAGCAGACGTTAATTAAAACCGCATCTTGATAGCATGCCTGGTTTGCACAAAGTACTGAGTGTGTACAATTAAATGGCATGTATTAGTGACAATCAGTCCTCAGGCTGCCAACTCAAGTCACCATGATGATTTATGCACAAACAGCAGAAACCCAGATAGACTGAGACTGATTACAGCAACCACCACCCCCTCCCATATTTTTCCATTTCAAATTCCAGCTCTAAAATTAATGCTTCCCATGGTGGATTTCAGACGAGCATCTACACCTATCCTACACCCTGCCATGTACAAACAACATTCTCAGTGAACAACATTCTCAATGTTTATTAGCTACTTAAGTGTATATAGAAATAAAAACTGAGAACGGATTTATCCAAGTGGTTAGAGGGAATATCTAAAAGGTTTTTGTGGGGCAGATGCTTAAGCTACTTGCCCAGCAGCGATTTTCAGTCATTATGATTTTTAGGGTGATTCACAAATTAGGGAAAATACCTGCTCCTCTCTAAACAACTGGACGCCAACATGGCAATGTGCATAGATTACTGTTTTGATATGCACAAACCAGAATTCTGATTAACCAGGGTAAGTGTTCATGCACTCTGAAGCAGTCACATTGCCTTATTCACATTAAATGCCAGCTGTGTGTACAGAGAGCATTATGCATGGTGAAATCTCCCTGGGAGACCCAGGTTTAAAACCCTCTTCTGCCATGGAAGCCTGCTGGGTGACCTTGAGCCAGTCACACACCCTCAGCCTAGCCTACCTCACAGGGTTTTTGTGTGGATAAAATGGAGGAGAGAAGAACAATGTAAGTTGCTTTATGCTCTTACTGGGGAGACAGGTGGGTTTAAATAAAGTAAATAAACACATAATGTGGGAATGGCTGACAAAAATTGTAATGGCAGAAAAGAGCAGAAGACAAAGTTCTGGGTATATAAAGTCTGAAGAAGAGGGCAGAATATGTTTCAATAGCAAACAGCAGAAAATGAAAGGCTCTGTAGATTTTTGAAAGTACCACATGTATCCTCATTATACATTTTTGTTTCCCACTGTACCTGGTCTATTGAACCAGTCTTATGACAAGCAGTGAACAGGCATAATCTGACAGAACAGGCAGTAGGGTATGTGCACTAGTATAAGGAAGACAATTCCAGTTCTGCAGCTGGCCAAATTATCCTGTTCTGATGCCAGCACAGCAACTGCTTACACCAGCCCACACTCTTTAGCTGAACTCCCAGAGCTCCACAGCTCAAGACTGTTCCTTGCTCATCAGTGCTGCTGCATAAAATATTTTTCTGCAAACCTGGAAGTCCCCCAAGTTTGAAGAAAAATCTCTTTAGCTTCAGTATGGACTTGATTTGCAGAGTTAGGTATCTGCAGATCAGGACCACACATCACTGTTAGTATACAATTTGTTTTTTACTCATTTTGATTCATTGTTCAACTGCTGCTGTTGTTGTCAAGTTGCAGCCAAGTTATTGTATCCTATTTACTTTGTCTTAATATTTTTAAATGCCACTTTTTCCGATCTTTAAAGAACATTTAGAACATTCCGATCTTTAAAGAACATTTAGAAATATATCTGAGTTTTCTTTTCTAGTTTGCTAAATGCTCAAATCACACTGGCTAGAAAACTTCTTTACATCAAGCTATACTCCTTATGAACTATAGTGCAAAGCAGGGAAATCTAGAGACTTTTAACAGGCTGGTGAACAAGAAGATGCATTGCCAGACTGCCCAGATGAAAGCATAAATTAAGTATCAATTTGCCTACAAAATGATGTCACTAAATACAAATGCCTATTATTCAGCACAGCTTTTTCACAAGAGCAGGTACAGAATTATCCTTCAACTAATTTGCTAAAAATTCAGGAATAGTTACCATTATGCTTTGAAGGTACCATACAATGTTTTGGTGCATGCCCAGTTTTGAAAAAAATACAATGCAAACCTATTTGGCAGATGTTTAAGTCATTCACCTGATTATCACAGATGAACAAGATAAACTTGACTGACAAACATGTTTGACATGAAATCTGCACCATTCCTAGTGGACTACTATGTTGCTTCTGTGCCCTTGCGACCTGGCAGTACTAGGCAGGATTTTAGTATTTCAAACGAATACATTTTCTTCAGAAATTCAAAAGGATAAGCGCTCTTCAAAATAGTTTGTAATAATTTTGAATCCAGATTTCAGGTAGGGCATTATTCTTATTTTTCAAAAATATTATTACCAGTTATGGATCTTATTCTAGGTATTTTTTGAGATTCTGAAAATTCAGGACCATTAGTTTTGTCATTATCCGTCTCCCCCCCGCCCCAGGCAGCAGAAGCAGGAGGGAAAGAGCGGAAGATAGCCCCAGAACTGCTATGCCATCATTGTCCCCAGTGGAGGCTTCTCCCTGCTGCTGGCATCAGTGGGTCACTGGGGGAAGAAAATCAGCAATTGAATAGTGTTACAATAATATAACAGTATAGCAATATGTGTACTAGGTTCTCTGAATTTTTAAGCATATATTTTAAAAGGGTAAATCTCTAGCTCCTCCCATTGTGGAGATATAAAGGAAAAGGCATATTTATCTCCACAAGGAAAAGAGCTAGAGACCTCTTTTAAAGTGAAAGAATTCAGAGAACCTGGTACACATATTGCTATACTGTTCTATCAGTATAACACTATTCAATTGCTGGATTATTAAAAAAGCCCCCGGTGGCAGGAAAGGAAAATAGCTGATGAGACTCCAGGGCTGTGGTCAGATGTGCAGTTTGATCTGCTGTTGCCCCGCCTTTAATTAATCCAGGGTTTTTTTGGTAACAGAGAATACTGACCAGACTCACTCCTTTTAGTTAAAGTGCTTTTACCCCATCCTTGATTGATCAGATGCAGCAGCCAGGGAGTTTTGCCACTGGCTATTCTTTTAAAAAGTTTGTCTTTTGAGCATGCTCACAAGCACTGATGAACCTGCTGGGATATGTAGCTCATGGGGCCATCAGTCATTTTTTAAACAAATTTGTTCTTTGAGCACAAGCTCTGATGAGCCTGCTGGGATATGTAGGGCACTGCCATCCTCCCTCTCTAAACTTTTCAATTAACCCCTTCCCCAAAGAACAGAAAAAAGCTGAACTACAGAGGCGTCTTTCTTTGAAAGTTTTTATAAAGAAAACAAAGTTTTGAGCAGCCCCTGTGGGAGAGGGAGAGAGAGACAGAGGTACGAATATGCAGTTATGTGCACATTGCTAACTAGTAAAACAAATGGTGGCTGGAAAACAAGAGACCAGTCAGAACTGCCTGACAGTTTGGGTGCACAACAGAACAATCAGACAACAGGAAATCCATTTTGGAACCAGCTCAGACCAATGGGACTGGACTTTCAGGGGTATCAAAGAAACACACATCAAAGGGGAGGGGAAACAGGATGCAGACAACTGGGGCACAACATACAGATGTTGCTGTCTGATCGTGAATTTTAAATCTGTAAGGGAACAGCAACAGCAACGGATCAAACTGCATGTCTGATCACAAAATTTCAGGTATCATTTCAGCTCAGGTATATCTAAATGCACACCACTAGTCTATACCACATTATCAAATATTTACTCAGCATAATCCTCTTAGAGAGAAACAGAGAAATTTAGTACATTGCACAAGGCATACCTTTGCTGCAAGTGACCTATATAAATAAATTGTTCTAAATTATTTATTGTAAGTAGTGCTAAAAATTAACTTCTCTTTCTGCATAAGAGCAGCTTTGTGATGCCAAAACACTTGCACACATCAGTTGAAAGAAGGACAGTTGAGTAGTATCCCATTGGCTTCCTATGTGTACCTTTTTCTATGATTCAATACCACCATTAACATTAAAATTAATTCATTTTGGCCCAGATATTATTACTTCCTTAAAATATGAAACTTCTGAAACGTAATTTAAATGTTAATATTCAGAGCTTTACATTTCTGGACCAGCAATATCAAAGCACAACTACACGCATGTATTACTTATGGGAGAAACATTATCAAGGGACTGAATCCAGCTTACCAAAGGTTTTCTTCTGCTGCCACAGACTTCTGGTCTGCTCTGTGGCAAACGCACTGGCTGAAGAAGCAAAGTAACAAGACAGGCAAATAGGTGTCAAATATGGAAGACAGATTCCATATCTAATATTGGTAGCTAACAGATAAAGTTCTATGAAATGCTTCATTAAATGTTTATACGTCTGCTTCTAAGCTTGCAGAATGAAAAATTTGCATTTGCATTTGCAACTGCCCCTGAAACTTTCTGTGTATTCAGAACTTTAGTCTGTTTACAGCTAGAGCTGTTTAGAGATAGAGAAATTCATGCAAGTGTGTATGAAGTACACACCTGTGCCAGAAGTAACATCTGTGCCAAAGCAGAAGTAACATCTGTGCCAAAAAATCAAGGCCCCCATATTTCCTGGTTTACGACACAGACTGCCCTGTGCCATCCTGATGCATGTGATATACACTTTAACATCTCTATGCAGTTGGCCTTTTCCTTCAACCCCCCCCACATTGATATTATGTGATAACATAACCCTGACAACTGGAGACAGATGGAGCCTCGCAAAGATCAACAAGGCCCATCTGGTGCCTAGAAAGAACTCAGCATAGCAGCATTTTGGAGACTAAGGGGGAACGGCAAAAGAGATTAGGAAACAGTAAAGAAGGGCCCATGATACCATGATGTCACCAGCCCTACAGAGGAGAGAACATGGATGGAATAAGCAGAGTTCTGCTTTCCATCATCATCAGTAGACCACTCCTGCTCAGCCTGCCTGCCCATTTCCCCTCTTCACTGGAGTTTTCTTGTTCAGGCAGTCAACCTGAACTGTGTGTGTAGCTTAGGATGCATACAGTGTTTTAAATACAGCTTTATTTCATTTTAAAGGATCCTCGGCTGAGAACCTCTATCTGTTTACTACTGTATTTGAACACAAGGTTTGGAGCCCTGCCTCTAGATCTGATTAGGTCAGCGACCTAAGGTCCAGGACTGCAGATGCTATTCTGTATCTAGCAGAGGCTTGTAGATTGTGGAGGATGCTGGGCAATGGACACAGAATCTGGCCATTTAAGGTAAACAGGCCAGCAATTCTGAACAGTTGTCCTGAATCCTGGTGGGCTAAAGACTGAAAGGGAATCTGCAAATGAAAAGACTGCAGTCAAGAGCTTCTAGAGATATAATCTTTTGTGGTAGGGCTCTATATCACTCTTCAAGTAAGTAATGCTGATGAAGGTCAAATTGGGATGTGCATATTGTGATTCCCCTACACCAGTTTGGTGTAGTAGTTAAGAGCAGTGGGGAGAGGAATAGAAAGAGATTGTAAATTGTCCTGAGACTCTGAATGAAGGGTGGGGTATAAATCCAACTCTTCATCTTCTAATTAGAAAATCCTATTGTGAGTCAGGGCAAATCCCTTTTAAATTATGGGTCTAGCTTGAAATAGAACTTGCATCCACCACCTCACCACTGACTAGTCCTCTTGCAAGTTTCCCCTCTTTCTAAAGTAACAATAATTTATCTGAGTGAAGAGGCGGGTTTCTATAGGAGTGGTAATAATGCATTATACAAGGTCTCTTGGGAATCTGTCTATACTGCAATTACACAATACCAGTCTTCCCTGACCATCATTGCATGTTAGGGAAGATGGGAATGTTAACTTTCTTGGCCTTCCAAATACAGTCTAATTAATTCAAGCAATGAAGAGTCATTAGGAAAGGTGTTAGTGAATGACCTTGTGGTATGATTGGGGGGAAAAAACCCTTGATGTTTTCTGAGCTCAACAGAAATGTATACTAAAATGATGGTTGAGTCAAGTCAGAGGAAAGTGTAGTGCCTTTCATTTTGGTATAGTCGTTAAGTGCATGGACTCCAATTTGGGAGAACTGGGTTTCATTCTCCACTCCTCCACTTACAGCTGCTGGATGACCTTGAGTAAGCCATTCTGTCAGAGCTGTTCTCTCAAGGACAGTTCTGGAAAGAGCTCTCTCATCCCCACCTACCTCACAGAATGTCTGTTGTGAGGAGGGGAAGGGAAAGGAGTTTGTAAGCCGCTCTGAGACTCTGAGTGAAGGGCTGGGTATAAATTCAATCTCCTCCTCCTCCTCCTCCTCCTCCTCCTCCTCCTCCTCCTTTCCTGTCACTACAGTCAGTATCACTGTTAGTGAAAGAGTCAGCATGATGTAGTGGTTAAGAGCAGTGGACTCTAATCTGGAGAACCAGGTTTGATTCTGCACTACTCCACATGAAGCCAGTTGGGTTACCTTGGTTTAGTCACAGCTCTCAGAGCATTCTCAGCCCCCAAAATAAGTCTAGCTTGCCACCTAGTGGTTTATAGTGCTAAAAGAGTTGGAACTTATGTCTGCCAGACAATCTTTGGATCTCCTGGCTATACCATGCACAATGCCATACAATAATTATTAATTATTATTACTGTTACTGAACAACCACTTCTCCTGTACTTAACAGGACCTGTGTCTTATTTATTTGGTGGAAACAATCATTTAGTGAGTGGGATTTGAAAGACAGCATATAAAAAGTAGTATCTGATTGTGGACAATAGACTTAAGCACAGGATTTTTAAAAAATCATTGCCAATCCCCAATATACCATAGTTGTGGAGTAAAACTCTTTCAGGGATGCAACACATTCTTTTACTTTTGAAAATAGCAAACATCTAGACCTTTTATTTATGAAGAGAAGCATGCACATGGTATTCTATCTATTTGGTCACCTGTATTGTGCCTGTCCAGTAGCAGTTCTGAGCAAATGTGGTGACAGTGGTGGTGGTTCTATTAGGAAAAACAGCACAGAGATGAAGGATCAAGCCACCCTTCTATCACTTCTAAAAAGGGGGGTCCCCACAACTGTTTAAAATATAATGAGATCCAATCACAGATTTCCTATTAACATGTACAGTGTCTTGAGGAAGTAAAATCCCAGTTCCCCTTATTCCAATCAATGAGTGCAAAGGCAACAGAATAACTAAAAAGCAGTTGGACATTTTAGTGGATGGAATGTGCACTATCTAAACATGACAAAATATATCTCTTAGCTATTCTTCACAGAGTCACATAAGAGTTTTAAAAAAGTATATGGGTGTGTTCAGACGGATCTTTTGATCTGCCATAGGAACAACTCCCTTGCGGATCAAAAATGCACGACCAGACAGAAACATCTGGGAAATATTCCGGTCCCATAGGCATCCCGTTCTGCTGCGCCTCCAATCCTGATTTAAAAAGCAGCAGTTTCAATGTAGGGTTTTCGCTTACCCGCACAACAACTGCAGACTTTCTTCCGTCTGGTCACTCCATTAGCGCGCGATGCTCGCCGTCGGCTCGGTCTGACATCAGACCGAGCCGACGGGGGCGCGATTTTTTAAAAATTGAAACCCCATGTGCGCTTTAATGAGGAAACGCATTCAGCGATAAGCGCTACGAGGAATGTAATATTCATGCTTATTTCTTTTAGGGACAAGATGTTACCGCGATGGGAGATGGAGGGGGGAAGGACTGTTCTAACTTGCAAAATAGTCCCTCCATTGATCATGATGGCAATGGCAAGGGGGAGGACCGGGACTTTGCTGAAAACCCTCCGCGATCGCCTCAGTTCTCCAAGGAGGCGCAGCCTTGCCTATGCGAATGTACAAAACTTTTTTTAAAAAATCCTCGGTGGATGCCGTGTAGACAAATCACGGCGGGAACAACGCGCGGTGAGGCTATTTCATGGGGGGGCGTCTGGTCGTGCTAGGCTGGATTAAAAAAATCGGGATAAAATTTTAGGAGGGCTCATGGCGCGATTGACTGGCCGTCTGAACGCAGCCTATAGCTGTTTTGCCATTATTTTGAATATCTGGGGACCACAGAAAGCAGATCTACATTAAAATTGTTGTCCTTAATATGAAGTATATTCTCCACATTAATGTTTGCCCCATGATGAAAACCACAGAAAAAGGATAACATTAGAGCCTATACAAGATGGTTAGGAGAACATTTAACTATTTTTGTGCCTTTTGAACTCCCCTTTTTTTGAAACGATTTTTTTGCACATCTTTGCAGACGAGTGAGACACTGTTTGCAGGGAGTATTTATCAGGCATTAGAGGAAATGCATTATCATTTTAACTAGTGTGATATTTAGTCAATTGGAGATGCACATTTAGATGGGCATTCCCATCCAAATTCTGCCTCAACAAGTCATGTATAGTAAGCATGTATGAGTAGAGCTGGATTAGGCCAAAAAACCTGCAGCACAGCTCTAGTGAGCAATGCAATTGCTACTGTTGACTAGCAAGGCAGGGAGCATTGGCCTGGTTGCCTGAGCAACAGGGAAGCATTCTGTCTTCCTTAAAAACAAAGCAGCAGCGGAAGAAGAGCACAATAGTTGCAAACAGGCATGAATTTTTTTTATTCAGGAACAGACATTTTTATGTGGATGTTTTCGCACACCTAGAAATGATAACTTTTGTAGAGAAAATCAAATCTCATGAAAATTGACACAGTATTAGCTCAAGAGAAAGCATGATTAAGAAAACAAAGAATTTACATCAGTTCATGCAGTGTAATAGCCTACCTGCTGAAACTCCATGTGATGCTAGTTACCACAAGTCATGATACTGATGGCAAAAGCTCGTCCAAATTCTAGAATTGTAAGCAGGTGTCAACCAGAAGAACATCAGTTACAAAGCAATGATCCAAATCTTCTGACGTCTGTATCCAGAGTGTTTGCAGACATATTCATATTCTGCAACCAAAAGATGGGAAAAGACAGAGAAACACGGAAACATTTTACTCATAGGTAAGAGCCACTGGGAGTCAAAGGCAGGTTTATTTCTTAGGAAAGGAATGAAATCAAAGCTGAACATTCAAGGATGGCCAATTGGTACACTCTGAGACTGCTCTTTCAAACCCTGCCAACTGGACAAATAACTGTCACCAGCACATAAATCACCTCTAAATCTTGGACAAAGAAGAGACTTTGGTCCTCCATTCTTCCACAAAGACATCATGGGCCCCCTCATACAAGATTTGCACTCTTCCATTTTTAAAAAAAATATACATTGCCTCTCCACCCAGTTGACCAAGACTATTAATCATAATAAAAATTAGTCAAAACCAAATATAACAATTCATTTAAAAATCAAAATGAATAAAAAAGCTCCAAACAAATTCCCAGATAGCAGCAGCACAGTAACAATAATAAAACCCATGAAATACACACAGCCACCACATAAATACTGAAATAAAGCCAGTTCCAGTAAAAAAAAAATCTCAATTATTCAATAAAAGCTAACAAAAATTGTAAAAAATGGCCAGGTGCCATAAAACATCAGGAGAAGGTACCAGATGCAAGGAGAGAACATTCCAGGCATCCACCAAAACCAGTCTGTCCCTCATGGCCACCTGTCTTAATACATAAGGAAGGAAGATATTAAGAAGTGGCTGAGATGCAAAATGAAGTGTCCAGGCAGAACTATAGATGTGTGTTTAGAAGAACACACACAGGATGGTTGATCAAAACACGAATCCTGCCAATGTTGCCACTTGGAACCCAAAGGGATACAGTGGGATAGAAACACTTTCAATGAATGAATGAATGAATGAATGAATAAATAAAATCCCATGTGGCACTTGATCAAGTTTCTGGGCCCCCAGAGCAACCTGGAGCCTCAGAATGTTGTATCTCTAGCCCTACATCCGTGCTAGCCTTTGGCAAAAGAGAATAGGTAGCAATGGAAGAAACTGATGTAAGTTGAATAATGAAACAATTAGCAACTTCTATTTATTTTGATATGGCCTAATGTGGGGGCAATTACCTTAAGCATCTGATTTTTCATAGAAGGCATAACCAATACTTAACACCTCCATAAATTCAATAGTGGCCAGCTATATGCATGGACCTTTTGCACAATGAACATGCAAAAAATCAATAGAAAATCTCCTGTACTACCGACTGTCCAGGACCCTTGATTTGAGAGACATAAGACACTATTCTGAGTCTTCTGTATTTCAGAAGTACAATTCAATACATCTCAAGACAATCTATTTAATTTATATTTTTTTTCTTGAAATAGGTCATAGTGGGGAAGAATTTAGTCACTAACCAGGTATTGGAATTTCATTTTTATGACACCAAAGCATAACTCAGAGATTTCAACTTCCTCCAGTTTATCTTATCAAAAGAAGGTTGTTGTTGTTTTTAAAGACACACTGCCATTGGCTCCTAAAGTTGGTATATAACAAAAACATTAATCTTTCATAATTATGGGTTGATACTTCAGGGATAATATAGCATATAAATTTGCAATAACAAAACTAACAAGAGAACTTCTAAATCAACTTTTGTTATGGCATGGAGAAGGAGAGCACTGTTGTACGCTGCCCTGAGCTCCATCAAGGAAGGGTGGGATAAAAATGGGACAGAGAGACAGATTTCATGTATATAGAGCTTCACTACATGCCATTCCATTATGGTTTGCTGTGTAAATGTATTGTATTATTTTAATCTTATTTTAAATTGGTTTTGTCATTGTATATTGTTTTAACATTGATGGAACCCGCCCTGAGCCTGTTTGCAGGAAGGGTGGAATACAATTTTAATAAAATAAATAAATAAAATAAAATGGTTGTGGGCAAAAACAACAGTACAGTGCCAATGAGGGATGGATTTGCCTCGGCCGCTTTTTCTTTCTTTTTGTCAACTCACAGCTGACTCATGGAAATCCTGTAGGCTTTGCAAGGCAAGAGATGTTCAGAGGTGGTTTGCCATTGCCTGCCTCTTCCGTTTTTTTATATGAAGATTTTTGTTTTTCAAAAAGAATAGAGAAACAGAATATACAGGAAAGAAAAATCAACAAACAACAAGCCTGAAGTCTGTACTCATTACTTTCACTTACATTTGTCTAAATGGAATCTATACTGTATGCACGTTTCATTTTTTAGTTTTCATGTTAAGAGCTTATAGCCTATTTTTAAGGTTTCTTAAGATAGTCCCCCAACCATTTATAAACTCTTGCCCAATTTTTTTCAAAGATTTCTTCGTGTTTTTCTTGTAGTTGTAAAGTCAGTTTATCCATTTCTGCTGTTTCCAATAATTTGTAGATTATTTCTTCTTTTGATGGGACTTCTTCCTTCTTCCAATATTTTGCATATAAAATTCTAGACATAGTTATTACATGCATGAGTATATATGTATCTGGTTTCTTAAATGTCTCTGGTACTATATTTAATAAAAACAGTTCTGGTACAAATGCTACAGTTATATCTAATATCTTTTGCAATATTTCATGAATCCATATTCAATTTTTTTTTGTAACCTCGCATGTCCACCACATGTGAAAAAATTAACTGTTTTTTTGCTTACATTTCCAGCAAACATTCGACATATTTGGGTACCATTTAGCTAGATTTTTTGGTGTGATATGTCATCTGTAAAACATTCTATATATATTTTCTTTAAATGAGACAACTTTAGTAACTTTTATAATTGTTTTCCACACCTTTGCCCATTGGTCTAACTGAATATTATGACCTATGTTTTGGGCCCATTTAACTATTGCAATTTTAACTGTTTCATCTTGCAATTCCATATCTAATAAAATAGTATAAAACATCTTTATATATTTTATATCTTTACACATCAATATTTTATCTATTTCAGTAAGGTTGTCACAAAACCCGATTTTCTTTACATATCTGGAATCTAACTGCACCTTTCCCCACCAATTTAGAGCAATACCTTGGCTTTGCAAAACATCTTGTGGTTTTAGTAAGTTCTTCTTATCTAACAAATCTTCATATGTCCATACAAGCTCCTTAGTGAGAATGTTAGGATTAATAAAAGCCTCTAAAGGTGAGACCCATTTAGGTATTTTTGTATAAAAAATATGTTTAACCCCTTCCCAAACTTTTAACAGAGATGCTCTCACTGAGTGTTGTTTAAAATATTTATGTACCTCCATTTTCTCATACCATATAAAGGCATGCCATCCGAATTTCAAATCATGACCTTCTAATTTCAATAGCCTTGAGTTTTCCAGGGTAATCCATTCTTTCAACCAAGTCAGGGCTGTAGCTTTATGATAAAGTTGCCCATTAGGTACTGCAAAACCTACCCTTTCTTTCACGTCTTGTAGAACTTTCATCTTAATTCTTTGTCTTTTATTTTGCCATATAAACTGCCGTGTCAATTTTTCTAATTCTTTATAGTATTGTTGGTTCAGTACAATTGGAATTGTTTGAAATAAAAAGAGAATTCTCAGTAAAACATTCACCTTAATAACAGCTATTCTTCCCATAAAAGATAATTGAAATTGATCCCATTTTTCCAAGTCTTTTTTAATAGAGCCCAAGAGTTTACTATAATTATCCTTAAACAATGAGCTGCATCTATTTGTTAGAAGTATACCTAAATATTTTATTTTTTTCTGTACTTCAATACCGGATTTTTCTTGTAATTGTTGGATCTGTTCTTTCGTACAATTCTTTGTCATCATTTTGGTCTTTCTGAAGTTAATTTTCAACCTTGCCACTTGTCCATATTCCCTTAGACTATCCAAAAGTCAAGTAATGGAAAAAAGTGGGTCTTCCAAAATAAATACCAAATCATCTGCAAAGGCTTGCAATTTCATTCTTCTCCTTTTAATTTAAGTCCTTTAATCTGGCAATCTTCTCTCACCATATCATTCAGGATTTCAGGAGCAAAAATAAAAAGCAATGGAGATAATAGGCATCCTTGTCTGGTTCCTTTTTGTATTTCAATCTTCTGCGAGATATCCCCATTTACCATTACATTAGCATGTTGTCTCGTGTAAATTGCTCTCACCATTGTGAAAAAGTATCGCCACAATACCAATGCTGTAGTTGTTCTAACAGAAAAGACCAATTAAGGTTATCAAAAGCTTTCTCAGCATCCAAAAATACCACAGCAAGTTGTTTTTCTGGATGTGCTTCAAAGTATTCCAAAACATCTAGGATGATTCTTACATTGTTTCTCATCTGTCTTTTTGGTAAAAATCCTGATTGATCTTGGTGTATTGTTTGGAGTAAGACTTTTTTTAACCTGTTAGCCAAGATAGATGCAAAAATCTTATAATCCACATTTAATAGTGAAATTGGTCTATAATTTTTAATTTCTTTCACATAAGAACATAAGAACATATAAGAACATAAGAGAAGCCAATGTTGAATCAGGCCAATGGCCCATCTAGTCCAACACTCTGTCACACAGCGGCCAAAATATACCAGGTGCCATCAGGAGGTCCAGCAGTGGGGCCAGGACACTAGAAGCCCTCCCACTGCTGCCCCCTCCAGCACCAAGAATAGAGTGCATCACCTGCCCCAGACTGAGAGTTCTCATTCTATACCCTGTGGCTAATAGCCACTGGTGGACTTCTGCTCCATATGTTTATCTAATTTCCTCTTGAAACTGTCCATGCTTGCAGCTGCCACGACCTCCTGTGGCAGTGAATTCCATATGTTAATCACTCTTTGGGTGAAGAAGTATTTCCTTTTATCTGTTCTAACCCGACTGCTCAGCAATTTCATAGAGTGCCCACGAGTTCTTGTATTGTGAGAAAGGGAGAAAAGTACTTCTTTCTCAACCTGCTCAATCCCATTCATAATCTTATAAACCTCGATCATGTCACCCCTCAGCCGTCGTTTCTCCAAGCTAAAGAGCCCCAAGCATTTTAACCTTTCTTCATAGGGAAGGTGTTCCAACCCTTTTATCATTCTAGTTGCCCTTCTCTGCACTTTTTCCAATGCTATAATATCCTTTTTGAGATGTGGTGACCAGAACTGTACACAGTATTCCAAATGAGGTCGCACCAATGATTTATACAGGGGCATGATGATACTGGCTGATTTGTTATCAATTCCCTTCCTAATAATCCCCAGCATAGCGTTGGCCTTCTTTATTGCAGCTACACATTGTGTAGACATTTTCAGCGAGTTATCCACTACGACTCCAAGATCTCTCTCTTGGTCAGTCTCTGCCAGATCAGACCCCATCAACGTGTATTTATATTTAGGATTTTTGGCTCCAATGTGCATCACTTTGCACTTGGCCACATTGAACCCCATTTGCCACGTTGACGCCCACTCACCCATCCTCAACAGATCCCTTTGGAGTGCCTCACAATCCTCCCTGGTTTTCACCACCCTGAACAACTTCGTGTCATCTGCAAATTTAGCCACATCACTGCTTACTCCCAATTCCAAATCGTTAATAAACAAGTTAAAAAGCATGGGACCGAGTACTGATCCCTGTGGTACCCCACTGCTTACCACCCTCCACTGAGAAAGTTTCCCATTTATACTCACTCTCTGTTTCCTATTTATAAGCCAGTTTTTGATCCACAAGAGGACTTGTCCTTTTATCCCATGACTATTGAGCTTACTTAGGAGCCTTTGATGAGGAACTGTATCAAAAGCTTTCCGGAAGTCAAGGTAAATAATATCTATTGGGTCCCCCTTGTCCACATGTTTGTTCACTCCCTCAAAAAACACTAACAGGTTAGTGAGACAAGATCTTCCCTTACAGAACCCATGCTGAGTCTGCCTCAATAGTTTTTGTTCATCAATGTGCCTACTAATTCTTTCCTTAATAACAGTTTCCACCAACTTACCCGGAAACACATCTGTTTCCGTTTTATGTATCAAAGTAATCAGTGCTTGATTCCAAGATTCTGGGATTTTCTTTTGTTCAATAATATTCTGTATTGTATATTTTAATGGCAGAACACGTTGGTCTTCAAATATCTGGTAAAATTCTGCTGGAAGTCCATCTGGACCCAGGGTCTTTTTCTTCTTTTGATTTTAATTGCTTCTATTATTTCCACAAAAGCAATAGGTTCATTTAATATTTTCCTTTGATTCTCAGTAAATTCTTTGTTGTTGTGTTTATTTAAAAAGTCTCTCAAATATTCCTGGTTGATGTTTTCTTTTTGGTATAGGTTCTCATAAAAGTTTTCAATGATCTTCTTTATGTCTTTTAAAGTATTTCTTTCTTCACCACTTGCAGTTTTCGGCATCTTTATATGTTTCTTTTCTGTTTCTTTTCTTAATTTATATGCCAACCATCTTGTGTGTTTATTCGTGTTTTCAAAATGGTTCTGTTTTGCATACATGACTTTCTTTGCTATTTCTTGGGTTAAGAAACAATTAAGTTGATGTTGGAGATTCTTAATTTTAATTCTTGTATTTTCCAACAAGGTTCCAACCTTCATTTTTTCTTCTTCTAATTTGATTTGTTCTTCAATCTGTGACATTTTGTGTTTTCTCTATCTCTTTGACCATACATTTTGCCTAATAAGCCACCCTCTTGCATAAGCTTTAAATGCATACCATACTATGTGCATGGATATATCTGGTTGGATATTCAGTTTAAAGAATTCTTAAAATTTTTCCTTGGATTCAGCCACAAATTTGGGGTCTTTTAAAAGCCATAAATTCATAGACCATCTTGTTTTCTTTGGAGTATCTTGTAGAGTCAAAAGTAGGGGGTTATGATCTGCAAATGTCGAAGGGAGAATCTCTGCATCAATGATGTCCTTTGCCATGTTTGATGTAATCTAGGCCATATCTAGTCTAGAGCAAGATTTGTGACTGGATGAAAAATAATAAAGTCTATTTTTTTATGTTACTAATCTTCCATGCATCCACCAACATAAATTCTTCAGCTAATTGTAAAAAGGAGTTTGGCAGTTCATTTCATGATTTCTGTTTTCCCATTTGTTTTTTCCTATCCACCATTTTATCAAATACCACATTATATTTTTCAGTTATGCAGATTTCTTCATAAACTTGATTGGAAAGGTTATTCTGTAGATATTTGTAGAATTTCTGCTGTTCTTGATTAGGGGCATAAATGTTCACTATCAAAGTTGTTTTAGTTTGCCTCTGTATTTTCACTATCAAAACTCTTCCATCTTCTGAATTATATACTAATTCTGAATGTAAATGTTCTTTTACATATGTGACTACTCCTCTCTTCTTCTTTTGTTTGTCTGATGAAGCAAAGGTTTTCCCAAATTTTTTAACTTCCAAAAGTTTCTGATCAGACAATTTCATATGTGTTTCCTGTAAACAAATAATATCTAACTGCATCTTTTTAAGCTGTTGAAAAATTTGCCGTCTTTTTTGTGGGGCATTCAAACCTACCTTCTGAAATTCCATGTGATGCCAGTTACCATAAGTCATGATACTGATGGTAAAAGCTCTTCCAGTTTCTAGAATTGTAAGTAGGTGTCAACCAGAAGAACATCAGTTACAAAGCAATGATCCAAATCTTCTGATGTGTTGAAATGGTGTTTTCTGAATACATGGTGTTGACATTTTCTCCTCGAGGTGGGTGAAAACAATCCACACTATTTCCATTAGACTAAAAAGAAAAATATCATGTGGTGTCATAGCCACATGGTCAGCCAAGTTAAACAACTACCATAAAAAGCTGGCAGCCTGACAGTGTCTGACATCCCTGTGTGTACAGTTCATCATTGTTATAAACCAAATGATGCAATGAAAATCAAGGCTTGAGCAAACCATAAATGACATGGATGGAGAAATAAATATACATAATACCTTTAAAGCTTCCATTTCCATTTTTGCTTACTTACAAATTCATGCACAATTCATGAATGCAAATAAGGCCATTTGAGGCATTAGATTGTACATAGCCTAATACTCGAATGCCTGACATTAGTTTGCTTTACTTTAGAGTATAACCACTGCAGACAGGTTTGCTAAAATCTGTCCTTCATATTATAGAGAATGATGTAGGAGACTGAAGCTACTTACTTACTATCTTTATGTATCTAGAATTCTTGACTGTACCATTGTAGATTGCAGCTATAAAGCCTCCTGCCTATGTCATTAAGTAACAGATCAGAGAGAGAGGGCTGTGCTAAACCATTCTGGACTGATGTGTTGGTATATGATATGTGGGGAGCTTGCTGTGTGTGGGTGGATTAAAAACAAGTCCCCCTCCTAACTAGCTTTCTGAAGTGCTACAGTTAAAACATTACAAGATCACTCTGTATGATCCCTTTTCATGATTCCTCTCAAAATGCAGTAGCAAAACTGGAAAACTCAACCTGAAGGAAAAGGAGTGTGTGCTGGGGGCAGGGACAGAGTTTGTTCAGTTTGAACACAAATGGAATTGACTCAGGAGTTTTCTTTTACTGGAGGCTTAGTGAAGGAGTGGGATTTAGTTGACAAGGTCTGTCCTATTGCCTCTCACATACACCTTACATGATTACACCCATGGCTGAATGGCTATTGAACAGACATTTATTCTTACTTAGCTTTGGAATCAATACAAATCTATATCCAAAGTGCTGAGTTTATACTATAATATGAATGACATGACCACTGATGGAAATTGCAAAATGATATTAGGACACAAGTAAATCTTCAGGGATAGAAAGAGAGGGAATCACAAAGCAGGCCAATAAATCTGGAATAAATCAGAAGGAAGTAGATGTGTTGACGCACACATGCCTTTTCCTTTAGAATGTACAATGTGTTATGCGTTTATTTCTCCACAATCCAGTCAATAGTATGCATTAAACAAGGAGCTGCAAACTGAATATATAGACAGGTTTTCCCCTACCACATCTGTGCTTTTTTTTGCAAGTCAAAATTGCAGTATTATCTAGCTTCCTGCAGGAGGTATACTGAAGTCACAACAGAATTTCTAGAGGAGCCAACAGCATCAGCACTCTTAGATCTTTATTTCTTGTACACTGGCTTGTTCTGCATACTTACCTTACACCAGATCTTCTGTGTCTTTGAGCCCCAAGTTTTGAAATTGTTTGGGGATCAATCACTCTGCACCTCCTCCTTTATTCCATTGTATATCATATTTAGACATCCATGTCTTCATGTTTGCACAGGTAACAGAAAATAGTTTTAATCAGTTTTAAAATTGGAAGGCTGTAGACATCAGCAATGTTGTCATCACTGGCATCAGAATACCTCCCCTTGGCATGTGTATGTGCACTAGTGATGCTGTGCAGTAACAGTGAATTTTTGTTGAATGCCTGCTTTAGAAGTTAAAAATAATGATGGGTGAATGGCTTCCTAAAAATAGTGCATTTTTGCACTATCAAATTGGGGTTTTTTTTGTCACCTTTAATTTAATATCTGCTCAAATGCAATACAGTACAGTAGGCAAATACAAGAAGAAAAAACATCCTCTTGCAATATAGAGTATTTCACCATGCCATAGAACAATAAGGTCTCATCATATACATATTTGACCTCTGATATACTAACTGTCCTTAACTAACATCAAATAGATATATCCATAAGGCACCTGATTTACAATTCAAACTATATAATCTTAATAGGCATAATAGGCATACTATTGCCGTAACTATTGTTGACTGACTTATCTTAACCATATGTTAAAAGCTTAAATTTAATTTCTTTCAAGTTTTCCCAATCAAGCTTGTCAACTTCCAATTTGTTTAATATCAAGTATAATTTTTCAAATGGTTTTAAAAGTTCACTATCATCAACCTCCCTGTTAGTAATCATTGAAATTTTTTCTAATAAGTAGAAATCCCAAGTTTTATGTAACCACATAAATCCAAGATTACACAATCACTACTATAGCTGCTATTATTAGCAAATTGATCAGCTGCCTTCTTTTAACAGGTGTACTGTCTCCAGGTCATAGATGCAGTAGGATCAAAGCTGGACCTAGGGGTAGGGTATACCCTGTTAAGAGTTCTATTTGATGTAAAACCTGTTTCCAGAATTGCTATAAAGTTGGACACTCTCACCAATTGTGATAGAACATCGCTCTGTTTCCACACTGCTTCCAGCAAAGTGGGGAGGTTTGAGGGTATATCTTTGATAGTCTGACAGGGGTGAGGTACCACCTATATAAAACTTTAAATGCACTATCAAATTGTAGTAGGTAAGTAAAAATGCATGGCCATGATCATCCCCCTAATGGATTGTTAATGTGAAGAAATTCATTTTTTTTCCTGGGAGGTCTGCAATAAGCACAACCTCCACTTTGCATTTTAACAGGGTTTTTTTCTCTGGGCAAAATACAGGCAGGAGGGGAAGGAGAAGTCAGTGTAATTGCCCTCCAGACTTATCTTCATACAAATGCTAATACATATAGCAGGGCAGATAATGGGTGGTTTAAGCTCTTCCCCTTCCCCAAGCAGGAAACAGAGAGTTGGAGGAATTAAAATCTAGAGAGTCTTCAGGAAAGAGATTCCTGATGATCTCCAGGAATAGCCTAGTTCTCTGGCATGACCAGGTCATTGGGAAGGGAAACCAATATGATTAAAAAATCCTTGCAGCAAGGAGACAGTCTCTTTTTTCTTTGGGTGCTGCATCCATGAGAGCACACAGACCTCTTTGCTGGGAAAGCAGCCATTGATCATGTGCTTCCCTAGAGCTGGAAGGATCTTCAAGGTAATGGTAACTCTGTAGAGATCTAGAATACATAAGCTAAAGAGCCTGCCCTATATTTTAACATCTGATAGGGTGTGTATAGACAGGGACAAAGAATTTGTGTTTTACACATTTCTTTTGGAATCCCTTGCTCAATCTGGTGCTATGCTAAAAGTATGCTTCTAAACATTTTCTTTTTAATAAATACTTTATAACTTTTGACGCTGGTAGTGGTTATCTGTACCATGTAGACCTCCACCATCTAGGACACACTATTTTAAATGGAGTGCTGGGGGAAGTCAGTCAATTAGCAAGTTGCTAATCCTCCAGCAGCACCAAGGCAGTAAACTGTCCCCATGGTGACCAGGTGCTGGGCAACAGGAGACATAGAGGCAAGGCCTCAGAACTTGGAAGGGAAGCTGGGAGCCCTGACCCTCCTAGTGGGCAATTATTTACAAATGTCAGGTGGTGGTGGTACATTACTGGAGAGGGAAAGAAATGCCTCTCCAGATGTTGGGAAAACCTTGGAAGGCAGGATGGAATAAGGCCTACAGAGCAGAACAGGCTCATTCTGCCACAGTTACATTAACACACTATTGCTAATTTTTTATTATGAAGGGGAAAAAATGCTTGTCACAGAGGGCAGGGGGAGAAGGGGGGCAGAGAGGGGAGGGGTTTGAAGGAGAAGGTAGAAAAAAAGGAAAGGGGGCATGGAGCATGTCCTAGATCCACACTGTGGAAAAGAATGGATTCACACATGGGATCAAGCCAACTTGCAATTGGCTTGAAAAGAAAAATCACCCTATAACTGCACGCAAAAAAAAATGAGGAAAGATCAACATTCACCTGACATGGAGAAAGCTAGTTGTGGAACAAAATTTTTTTAAAAGTGGTATTGTGATTGCAAATCCAAAGTAAAATTCATATGCAGAACAGGCCATTGTTGGAGCAAAGGAGAAACCTGAATTGCAGAACATCATATCATTACTGAAAGTAGGAAGACTATAATAGTGTGTTCCGAAACAGATTTACACCTTTCTAATTCCATTGGATTGCACTTTAAATCCTCTTTGATTTTGTCCCCCCCCCAGACAGCTGCCTAGTGCCCACTTTTTGAAAGTTTGCAAGTAATAATAAAGTTTATTATCTCAGTTGCTAGCAGCAAGATGAGGGCATCTCAATATGGTGAAGTCCCTGTGAGAATGTATACATTGTACTAAGTTTGCAGTACATTTGCAAACATTATCAAGTATGATACGCTTAGTTAAAAAATACATACAGAACCGAGAGCATGTTAATGATCTAGCTGACAGATGGAAGGTATTTTGTTGCCTCTGTTGAGCGTTGTGACAAAGCTTCAGGGGCTTAGCTCAGGCCCAGCCAGCAGTAACACACAGTTTCAGGAGGCACTGTCTGTCATGTCCCACATCACTGATATTCAGGAGAAAGCAAGGAATCTGTGGTGCCCTGGTGCTTCCCTCACCTGGGGCACTGTTGACAGGCAGAGGTCCTATCTATAGAATCAGTCTGAGTATCCAAAGTGAGGGAAAGCTCAAGGTTCTATCTATTCAGTGACTTAAATTCCACATTCACTGTGTGTGTGTAAGGTGCTGTTAAGTTGCAGCTGACTTATGGTGACCCTGGAGAGGGGCTTTCAAGGCAAATGAGAAGTGGTTTGTCATTGCCTTCCTTTGCATACTGTATTGGCTATTTGTAAGGGAAATAAGAACACTGGATTTAAAGAAGAAGAAGAGATTGGATTTATACCCCGCCCTTCACTACTCAAAGGTGTCTCAGAGCGGCTTACAAACTCCCTTCCCCTCCCCACAACAGATACCCTGTGAGGTAGGTGGGGCTGAGAGAGCTCTTGACAGAAACTGCTTTTTTTCAAGAACAGCTCTTATCAGAGCTACAGCTTGCCCAAGGTCATCCAGCCAGGTGCGAGTGGAGGAGTGGGGAATCAAACCCGGTTCTCCCAGATTGGAGTCTGCACACTTAACCACTACACCAAACTGGCTTAAGTGGGCAAATATGTATATGTAGCTCACTTCTGTCCACAGTTTCATTTCATACTAAGCTCTATTGCATAGAAACATAAGCCAATTTTGTTTTAAGACAGTCACATTACAGTCTTCTCCACTGCTACAGAGATACAGAACAGAATCTGTAGCACACTCACCACCCCATCATATGCATGTTTACTCAGAAGTAAATCCAATTAAAACCTGTGGAGTATACTCCTTATTAAGTGTGCTTAGAATTGTATCCTTAACCTCTTGAAATTTAAATATAATAGCACACGGAAGCAAGTGTTGAGAGCTTTTCATTCAACAATAATAGAGTCTTCTGCTGCTATAATTTGCTTGAAATGTGAACACACGCCCGAAACCTCTCTCTGTTTGTTCTGACATGGTGTTCACACCAACAGCATATCTCTAAGGCTCCAGCAAATCCCTAGCCTTGGAAATGGGCTATGGCAAAAAGTAGGGCTGTCATCTGTTATCTGGATGCATTGTGACTAAATTCTTCCATACAATTCATTGGGGTTTATTCAAGCAGGAGAACCTTAAATAGTTCTATTATTTACTGAATAAGGATGGTTAAATTCAGCTAATAGAAGACATGGGAATAATCAGGTCAGCCAGAGAATGTTGGGGGGGGGAGAACCAAAGGGAAAAAATGAAGCCAGATTTATATAAATAATAAATGAAAAGCCTGAGAGAGAGAGGGAGGGAGGGAGAGAGACAGACAGGCATGCAACTGGTGTATTTCTCTTTTTTATTATTTTTATTGCATTTCTACAAGCTCTATAGGAAAGGAGAAAAGGGGGATACTAAAACTAACAAACACTACAGAATAAAGCAAGGATCATAAACATACAAACATTTTCAGTTATCATTCCTACAGTTTAGAATTAAAAAACATGATACTGTTTGTCATCTTACCATCAGAAAACTATTTTAAGCCTACATTTTGGTACATTATAGTCTATACTTTTTAATCATTAATCTTTCAGCGTTCCAAAACTTTACAAAACTGGTATATTTCTCGATGTGTAAACATAATTAGGGCAAATTTACCTCCACAAAGATGATGTTTTAGTCATACATATTATCTAAACCAGAGGTGTCAAACCCATTTGCTACAAGGGCCGGATCTGACATAGATGTCACTTTGTCAGGCCAGGCCATGTGTGCCATAAAATGTAATACTAGATACTGGAGACATAACGGCACAGGCAAATCCAATTAAGAATATTACTTTTTTACTGAAAATATAAACATGGTGAAAACATTAACACTGGTATGCTCCAAGCTGCTGTGTCTTCATTGTGTTCACCTGCTTACCCCCACAATGAGCAGGACACAGTGACGGATGGGACAACCACACAAGCCATTCCCGAGTTCTTCGGAGGAAAAGCAGGGTGAAAACATTCTAGATGGGTAAGATTCAGAAAAGTTTGAGAACTAATCAAAACAAAACCTAGCCATATTGTGCATCTCTGTCATGGATAGAAAGCAATTGATTTAAAGCCCCAATAAATGTATTTAATCATATGTAAAACTAGGTTTTTTTCCAAGGGATACCAAAAAAATTTCCATACAAATTAGTTATTTTTGTATAGATAGCACTGTTAGAAGATGAGTCATCTTCCTTGTAAGTAAATAAAGTCATTTTTCAGCACCCTCTCATAAGCCTAGCCTCAGCAGCTGAGCACAGCTACAATTTATATCTCACCCTCTGTTTCCTCTCTTCCCCTATCCTATCTCCAAGGATCTCAAGGAGGCACACCAGACTCCCTCCACCAGTGCCCTATCCTCACCACCACCAAAAACCCTGTGAGGTGGGCCAGGCTGAGCAACTGGCCTCCAGTAACACAGACAATACGGGCCTGGCACATGAGGAGGAAGGTTCTGAACCTGGTTCTCCTAGATACTCCCACGTTCATCCCTCCTGCATTTCCCACAGAATTGGCGGGGCTGAGTTCTGATGGAAGACCTGATGGAAAGGCTATTTCCAAAACCTCCAGGGGGTGCTTTTTGTCCTCTTGCAATCCCTTTTCCCTCACTGAGAATGGGGGCGGAAGGAGGTGACTGCCCCCCACCCATCCTGACACTCACTTTGCCTCCCAGATTCACAGTTGTTCAGGCATGTGGCAGCAGGGTTGCTATCCCCCCAATGGGGCAGTGGTCCTCCTGCTTTCAGGGGCCCCAATCTGCCACCAACCAACTGGATGGTGAGGGAGCCCCACCCCCAAGCAGCCCTGCCAGAGGTGATGTCACAGCACAGGGTATGTCATGTGGGGGACCGTCTAGCATTTGGGGGGGAAACTCTATGGTAACCAAGAAGACTCCAGGAAGAAGACTGGAGCCCCCCACCAGAACTCAGTAAAGACCTGGCAACCCTATGTGGCAACGAGGCCGGGATGTCTTCCCCTCAGAGTGGCACGCACAAGACTATGTCTCAGTCTCCCTACATATTAAAATAACCAGATGTTAAAACAATAAAGGGAGCAAAGGTCTCCTCATAATACTATGAATCACCTTCTGATTGATGTCTGAAAAATGCAGTACAATAAAAACTGTATTTATTTGAAGGACGGAATATAAAGCTACATGTCATAGAAAAGTAGAGAAGGCCTAAGCAATAGTTAATTTTTTAATGAAATGAAATTTCCATATTTAATTTGTTTCATTTTATTGTTTCATTTTTTAATATTGAGCAGGCTGCCCTAAATAATTTAGCTTCTCTTGGCCTGCAGTATCTGATGCTGTGGAACTTCCTTCCACTGAAGTAAGAGATTGCAGGCCAAGAAAATACTTATCCCTGGTCCAAAAAAATAAATAAATCCAAAACAAAAAGCCATGTAATACATTTTATTAGGACAAACAAAATGACAAAAATATGTGTAAGCTTGTGTATTTTCCAGAACTCCTCATCAGGCTGGATTTTATTTTTTTAAGATGGAAGGAGAAAAAATGTCTTTGGCCATGAGGCATTGTCATAAGCATCCTGTGTGAAATGCTGAGCAGGTATGCAGATTTTAAATGGTGCTGACGTCCAGTTGCATCCTTGGCAGGGTTGTTAACTCTGGGATGGGAAATTCTGGGGATGGAATCTGGGGAGGGGAAGGAGTTCAGAGTAGCATAATGTCACAGAGGGGCAAATTAGATATGCTTGTTTTCAAAGAGCTAAATCTGGGTTCCCTGGATCCCACTCAAGTTCCCCACAGCCACATAGCAGCTGTGAGGAATTATTATTATTATTATTTTTACCGGAGAGCCCATTTGTGCTCAGAACACCACTACACTGGGAGGAAGGGCTCCCCATCCCCATTCCCTTGCTGAAACAGTGTTGAAGGAAGAATTATCTCTCCATTTTTGATGCCCCATGTGGAGTATTCTGAGCACATGGAGCAGCAAAACCTGAGAAGTAACCCCCCCATACACACACTAAATAAAATTGATAATAGAATTTTATAGAATAGAATAGAATTATAGAATAGAATAAAACTGATAATAGAATTTTATTTCTGTAACTAGATGTAGGTATTTCAACGCAACCCACTTTGATAAAGGTATACACGAAACGAGATGTCGTATGCATGGTTCGTTGGTGTTGATGGCATTTGAATTACTTCCAGTAAACTGAATACTGAAAAAAGAATTTACAAGTTGGTGAAGAACTTTTTTTTACACTATACATCACGGTTGTTTGCTTCCTTTCAACTTCCATCCCGTGATCTCTCTCTTTGGTTTGCACCCACCTGAAGGCTGAGTGCCTGCTGGAAAGAAAAAGCTAGAAAAAGAAGGATGAGAACACAGGGAACTTCTAAGAGATCTTTGTATCCCATCTTGTGTTATAGAGACATTTGATCAACTGCTTTTTCTCTTTCTTTTGCATTTTTTGCTTCTTCTTCACAGAAGAAAGCTGACACCACAGAATCATAGAATCACAGAGTTGGAAGGGGCCATACAGGTCATGTAGTCCAACCCCCTGCTCAGTGCAGGATCAACCTAGAGCTTCCCTGACGAGTGTTTGTCCAGCTGCTGCTTAAAGACTGCCAGTGAGGGGGAGCTCACCACCTCCCTAGGCAGCTGATCCTACTGTTGCACAATTCTTACTGTAAAAAATGGTATTCCTAATATCCAGCCGGTACCCTCCCAACCTTAATTTAAACCCATTATTGCAAGTCCTATCCTCTGCTGCCAAGAGGAACAGCTCCCTGCCCTCCTCTAAGTGATAGCCCTTCAAATACTTAAAGAGAGCAATCATGTTCCCCCTCAACCACCTCTTCTCCAGACTGAACATTCCCAAGTCCCTCAGCCTTTCCTCACAGGGCTTGGTCTCCAGGACCCCAATCATCCTCTTTGCTCTCCTCTGCACTCACTCCATTCTATCCACATCCTTTTTTAAGTAAGGCCTTCAGAACTGCACACAGCACTCCAGGTATGGCCTGACCAATGCAGTGTACAGCAGGACTATGACATCTTGTGATTCAGATATGTCTCTGTTGATACAGACCAAGATTGCATTAGCTTTTTTTGTCACCGCATCACACTGGCTGCTCATATTTAACTTTTAGTCCACCTTTACCCCAAGATCTTGTTCACACGAACTGCTACACAGAAGTCTATCCCCCATCCAGTATGTGTTCCTAATTTTTGTTACCCAGATGTAGAACTCGGCACTTATCCTTTTTTTTTTTTTTTGTAAATACAATTTATTATTGGATATATCACAAGTTCATACAATTTAAACATACCAATACATACCCATTTTTCTTTTTTCCCTTTCTCCCCCCCACATCAGGCTTCCAGCACTGCTCCAACCCCATTAATATCTCTCTTATTCCATTACAATTACTTCTAAACTTATTTTCTCTTACTAACGGTAACTGAACTCGGCACTTATCCTTGTTAAATTGCATCTTGTTCACATCCGCCCACTTTCCAGTGTGTTCAGGTTTTGTTGAATTCTATCTTTTCTGGTATGTTCACTGCTGCTCCCAATTTAGTGTCATCTGCAAATTTAATGAGTAGCCCCTCCACAGCAGCATTATTTTAAATCTGCATAGTCCGAAAGGAGAGGTTGATGCTGTCCCTCAGGATTAAACTAAAGATCTTTCTTCTCCAGAAGACCTTTGAATCTGATCAATACAGGGACAGTGCATATTAAGGTGTATTCCCCTGTGCTTTTAACGAATTATGTGTTATTCTGTATTGATTGTATAATGTAGTTGTTTAGGTTCTAATTTGTGAGCTTCTTGGAAGACCTGCAGATGGAAACAGGATCTAAATAAATAAATAAAAGGTTAAAGAAACATTTAACAAAATATTCAATAAATAAAATGCTAAATAAATAAAATGTTACAGATTCTATTCTGATCTCTATAAAGCCAGACATGACTTCTTTGCCTGCTATATCCACTAGAGATTCACCATTCTGGTTCATTCCATCACTGCTTGTTCATTGCTTAATTAATAAGACGGTCATTCTATTTATAGCCTATATTTCTTGGCTTACAAGTCAATTTATAGTGCTTACAACTAGATACAAGTCAATACTCTGGCAGATATTTCACTGTCTCTGAATTACAAAAGCTGAGTTTGCCCTGTGCATCACCCACAGGGGACTTAATACCTTGCAAACATGCTGGAGAAACAAAGAGCTCTGAACTAAAAGATAAGAAATCTTAAAGTCAGCTACAACCAAGATGAAAGCAGAGACTAGCCTTTCTTCCTCTCAACAACCAATTATTTAATGGAATAGCTCTTCCCTCCCTGCAACTGAAGACACCCATCTTGATGCCAGTATTTATTTATTTATGTTATTTATAGGCGCCCTTTCTCACTTGGACTCAAGGAAGATTGCAATATAGTGAGTCAATACAATTGACAGGATGGGACATTCAATGATCAATGCAATAAGACTGTAGAACCACCCAGAAGTTTAACCACAAAATGAAAGCAAAGCATAAGTATTAATATGACACATTAAATGATGCAAAAATTACATAGCAGGATCCTGGTTTCAGCAAGCCGTATACAATTGTATAGACCGCAGTCTCTAATAATTCATCCAGTAACACTGTGAACATCTAGTACAGTGTGAGTCTATTGCCTGTGCAGAAAAGCCTTCTTGAATAATCAGTTTTGTATAGTTAGTGGAAACCCAGGAGAGTGGAAGTCTTCCTTACCTCCTCTGGCGGGCCATTCCATAAGGTGGGGGGCAGAATGGAAAAGGCATGTGTATGGGCAGTTGTAGGAGAGGGTATCCATGGCCCCAAGAGTTTGTTCCCTCTAGGCCTCGCTTATGCCTAGTTTTGTACCGACTTGCCTTGTGACCACACTCTGTAGGGCCAACCAATGCTCCCTCTAAGCTGTGGAGTGTTGTGAGCAAAAATTTCTACTTTGTGAGCTACTGGAATTAAAGTTGTGAGTGAGCGATTTGGCTGCTGCACAAATTAGTTTGCTCTGGAGCCATCATCCATGAGCTAAGACAAAAATGTGTGAGCCAGAGGCTAAAAAACTGTGAGCTGGCTCACACTAACTCATCTTAGAGGGAACACTGGGGCCAACTCCTTCTTTCACCCACCCCCAATCCACATTGCTAGGACAGGGCAATCAACTGTCCTTTTCCAGCTGGTCTCCCAGCCCTATGTAAAAAGTGGTTGCCCTGTCCTGTTGCAGACTAGCTCTAGCAACATCACCAAACAGCTTATGTTGGACAGCTTCTGATAACAGATAAATGTAAATGTTGATTACAGAATTCTATATCCAGGAACATATAGTTGCCACCAGGGGTCATTTGGGGGTGGAGCGTACCAGAGCACTGCTCCAGCAACCCAGGTGGCAGCAAGCCCCGCCCCCAGCTCCCTGCCCCATGCTCCTGCCTTCCCCCCTGAGCCTCTCCGCTTTTGCTGAGAGACGGGTTTTTTTTAATCCCTTGCTTCCCTGCCCAAGCTCCATCAGGTGCCCCACAGCCTAGAGAAGCTGGGGCAGGGAAGCCATGCATGACTGCCTCCATGCCCTCCCCGTTTCCAGCCAGCCTGGTGCAGTGGGTTGGCTGGAGACAGGGAGCGCACAGAGGCAAACATGCCTGCCTTCCCCCTGAGCCTCTCCGCTTTTGCGGAGAGACTGGGGGGGGAGTTAAATCCCTGGCTTCCCTGCTGGAGCTCCTATAGGTGCCCTGCGGCCATGGGGAATCTGGAGAAGACCAAGCAGGCAAGCCAGGCATGAATCCTCACCTCCTCTTCCTTCTCCAGTGAGCCTTCTGTGGCAGGCTCGCTGGAGAAGGAAGAGGAGGCAGGGAGACATGCCCTCCTTTTCCCCTGAGCCTCTGCGCTTTTGCAGAGAGATGGGGGGTTAAATCTCTGGCTTCCCTTGCGGAGCTCCTCCAGGTGCCCTGCAGCCACGGGGCATCTGGAGGAGACCAAGCAGCCAGACATGTCTCCCCACCTCCTCTTCAATCCAAGATCCAAGCCCCTTTCAGGCTTTTCTCTCCCCACCCCAAGCCCGCAGGAGCCCAGAGCAAGGCTGAAAGGGCTTGAATCTAAGAGATCCAAGCCCGTTTCAGCCTTCTCTCCCCCCACCCAAGCCCATAGGAGCCGATGACAAAGCTGAAAGGGGCTTGAATCTAAGAGATCGAAGCCCGTTTCAGCCTTCCCCCCCAAGCCCACAGGAGCTGATGGTAAAGCTGAAAGGGGCTTGAATCTAAGAGATCCAAGCTCCTTTCAGCCTTGTCTCTCCCCCCACCCAATCCCACGGGAGCCAGTGGCAAAGCTATGTGTAATGGAACAGTCTGCTCTTCCCTTAATATCTGTGAGATTTAGTTTAGTCCTCTTGGAGCTCTTGTTTCACTTTTGTTTTTATATGCTGAATGGACCTGAGAACGGGTGGCTGAGTGAGTACTTTAGCCTGGGAACTCACAGCTGAAGGGGGATGTTTCAAATGTAAGCCTTCAAGCTCCTCTTTAACTGCTGGTGGGGGGATTTAGAACTTGGGGAAAGCAAACATACACAGAGGCTTTCATTTTTTTCCCCTTTCTTTGCTCCCTTTCTTTTTCCTTTCCCCATTTCTTTCCCTTTCCCCCATTTCTTTCCTTTCTTCCCCTTCTGTCCCTTTCTTTCTCTTTCTATCTTTCCTTCCTTCCCTTTCCCCCCTTTCTTTTTTCCCATTTCTTTCCCTTTCTTTGTTTCCTTCCCTTTCTTTCTGTCTCTTTCTTTCCATTTTTTTCTTTTCCTTCCTTCCTTCCCTCCCTCCCTCCTTTTCTCTCTCTCTTTCAGCTAATGAGTAAGGCTATAACCAGCTTAAATAAAGGTTAACAGTCAATAAACACAAAATGTGCCAAACAGAGCTTGAGTCCAGTGGCACCTTTAAGATCAACAAAGTTTAATTCTGGGTATAAGCTTTTGTGTTCATGCACTCATTTTCAGATACATTGAAACAGAGTCATCAACCATTACATGTAGGTAGCAAGTGAGGAGGATGTTGCCCATATCTGTAGACTTCTGCAAATGTGGGAACTGTAGCCTCTGTTCATAACTGGGTCACTGGTCACTTCTTCAGCCATGAAGTATCTGTAGAAGAGAGCAGTGGCTCACAAAAGCTGATCCCCTGCCACAAATTTTCTTTGTGCTTTTGTGGGTTTGAAGCAGTTTTTCTCCAGGTAGGCTGGCCAGCTCTGAGTTGGGAAATAACTGGAGATTTTTGGGTGGGTGTTGCCTTCTGACACACTTCTGGTGATGTCAGGGGGCGTGCTGTATG
This sequence comes from Gekko gecko, assembly GCA_029375565.1. Taxonomy (NCBI): domain Eukaryota; kingdom Metazoa; phylum Chordata; class Lepidosauria; order Squamata; family Gekkonidae; genus Gekko; species Gekko gecko. The sequence continues at coordinate 77,056,639 of JAPDNY010000006.1, read as the reverse complement.
GAAATAAGTTATGCTAATGAGTTATGCTAATGAGCTCCTGCACCTCTTTTTCTACAAAATGACCCCTGGTTGCCACTCAGAGCGCTTTCATTATGAAGGACCCCAGCAAAGGCACAGGAAGCAAATGAAAGGCATAGCTGAATTCCAGGTCACTGCATGGGCCACTGGTCATTCTTACAACCACTCTCTACCAAGCACACAACCGGTTATGAGGGCGCCACAAGCCTGTGGTTCTTGCCCTAGAGCTGTTGCAGCTGCACCAGCAAGCTGCAACAATTTCACCTGTTCCTGCATAGTTGCTGTAATACACTAGCATTCAGGTGTGCATGAAGGTATGACAGTGCTTGAATGTATTCGATAGCATGGGCACTGGCAGGGAGCAAGTCAGCTTAGTAGGACTGTAGATCATGCTTTGTGCCTAGCATTTCTAGCTCCACCCTATATCCTGGAGAAAATTAGCCTATGGGCTTGGATCCAGAGTAGCATCTCCATAGGTGCAAGGATTTCAGCCCTAGAATATGACTTCCTTGCCTCCCCCGTCCCTCTGCAGCCTCAAATGCCTCCTGAAATGTTTCCAGGTAACCCCCAGGGTATTTTGAGGGCATTTGGGGATGCAGCGAGCAGGGATCTTGGTCATGCTCTTGGGCAGAAGTCCTTGTGCTTGCTGCAAACATTGCTCTGGACCCAAGCCATGGTCCCCCCCCACTCATTATGATTCAACTATTAGTTAAATGTGGCATGAAACTGAAATCACTCTACAAAGTAATATAACTTCTATAGAATGATAGAGAAGTTTATTAGAGAAAAAATGTAGACAACTGACCCTACCAAAACTGTACTGTGGGTTGTTTCAGTGCAAGTTAATTGAACACATTATAAAAGCCTAAGCATTCATCATTCTTATCTCTGGCAAAACCTCCCCACTTAGTTCAATGTGCACAGCTGCATTTAGTGAATATCTTTGGTAAAAATAGGTAGCAGTATATTGTCTTCCAAAACAGCATTTAGTGTACTAAATGGATACCATGCATGCTTCAAGTCAAACAACCAAGAAAAAAAATTATGTGCACTAATAAATCAAAAAGCAAATGTTTGTATACTTGCTTGGTTTTTTTTAAAAAAATTATCATTTCAGTGGTGATCCCAAATCACAGTAGCCACCAGGGCTCTTTTTGTAGCAGGAACTCCTTTGCATATTAGGCGACACACCCCTAATGTAGCCAATCCTCCAAGAGCTTACAGTAGCCCCTGGAAGAAGAGCTCTGTAAGCTCTTGGGGGATTGGCTACATTAGGGGGTGTCACCTAATATGCAAAGTAGTTCCTGCTACAAAAAGAGCCCTGGTAGCCACACAGTGAATTGCCTAATCTCAATTCTGTTCTGTGTACAAAGGCAGGCTCTCTGGGACAAATAAAGAAGCAAAGAAAGCTTGGCCTCAGCGGAATAGATTAAAATCACTAGTGGGTGCTGTCTTTTTACTCAGAGTTATTGTTAATCAAACAGCTATTTCAGACAGTCTTTGCACTATCTCCAAACTGAATATGACCCTAGATAAATGGAAAGCTAACAGAAATTGCTGTTTTCCTCTGTAAGTCATATCAGCATTCCCAGCATCTGCAGTTTACTTTGCTTTGACATACTTTTTTTTTTTAAATCCATATTGTTAACTGAAAGAGGAAGTTTCTGGACAAATATGAGGGTTATTGGCAATATTCCAAAACCTGCATTTGAATAAGGCCCCATATTGCAGAAATCTCCTTTTTGCTTTGTTATTCATGTAGTACTCATCCACTCCCTCCCCGCACCCACACAGACACTACAACCAAGATGGCCATCACAGGATTCCCTGCAGCATTTTGTAATGTATTCGTATTCATCCCAACATCCATTAAGTTATCAGACAGTTGCAGCCTCCTGTGTCATTCCACAGTATCCTGAGTGAGCCACTGTATGCTGACATGATGTAGTCAATGAATATAAAACATTGGTAGAAATTAAGTTGTATATGAAAGGAGAATATGAGCATGCTATCTATAAAGGGTAGAAGATTTCTTTCCATCTAGAGAACTGTGCTTGTTCAATGGCTTCCTCAATTGTATTAGATGCTGGCGCTCTTAAATCCCTAACTGTATCCTGTTTTTATTTGGACTGATTCCTTATTTTCCCCAGTTCTGTGTTGCTGTGATATTTTTGACATGTTTACAACACATGTGCACAAAGTTCAAGCAGAATTAAAGGACAAGAACCACAACATGTCTAACTTGCCAGGATGGAGTGTCTTGGGAAGAATTTGGTACAAGGAAACAGAAAAGGGCATGAAAATGAATACTTGCAGGCTAATTTCTCAAAGGAGAGAAGGTAAATCAAAATGGCATATGCAAGCTGAACCAACAGGCCAGTATAAATTCAGTCTGATTCCTAATACATATTTGGTGACAGAATGAGGTCATACTGGCATAATGATGGACTAAGTAACACTTGCTAATTACAAATATGTCAGTAGGTTGTTTGGTAGGTAAGTAATTCAAATAGTTCACATTATACCTTCTATTTGAACAGCTATATAGGAATATGACAAGAATTTAAGGCATGTTACCCCAAGACTATGGCTGGCCCAAGCAGGTTTGTATACCATTTCTCTACCCCTTCTTTTTATCCTTTGCTTCCTATATTCACATTTCTAAGGAAGTTTTCCATGCATCAACATTTACTCACCCTAGCACAGGTGCATTATTCTTTACTAATACAGCCACAAAATGCTAAAAGATTGAAAACTTTAGATCTTATCACATTAGAATAGCACTGTACTAGTAGTATATTAAACTGTTACTTCCATTTTCACTAATGTGACAACGAAAGTGCTAGAAAGCTTCTTCCCTCTACTAATTTCAGTGAATGTAAACTAAATGGGAAGTACTGTTTATCAGCAAAATGGGAAGTGACAGAGACTGAATCAAGAGCTATTAAGTACAGTATCTTTTTTCATAATTCAAACAGGATGAAATTATATGTGGAGGAATGACTGATTTAAAGCACTCAGCACCCAGTCATGCACCACTTAAGGGCCAAACAATGCTGTACTGTTTTCAAAGCAGCCACAGGAAACAGCTTGGAGTATCTGTGCACACAGAGTATGTGTGCATGTGGAGCATCAAAAGCATGGTTTCATGTGGGAAAATGACTTGGGGCAAGACAGGTTTGGTGTGGTGTAGTGCCAGTTTGGTGTAGTGGTTAAGTGCATGGACTGTAATCTGGGAGAACCAGGTTTGATTCCCCATTCCTCCACTTGCATCTGCTGGATGATCTTGGGCAAGCCATAGTTCTGATAAGAGCGGTCCTTGAAAGGGCAGTTCTCTCAGAGCTCTCTCAGCCCCACCTACCTCACAGGGTGTCTGTTGTGGGGAGGGGAAGGGAAAGGAGTTTGTAAGCCACTTTGAGACTCCAAATGAAGGGCGGGGTATAAATCCAATCTCTTCTTCTCATCTTCTTCTATTCCTCCCCACAGAGCCCTGTTCTAAGCCCCTTTGGACTCTCCTTTTTTAAAAGGTGTTTAATATGGTCAAATTTTTAAAAAGGTGCTTTAAAGAAGATTAAGAAGGAAACCCAGACTCAACTCTTTAAAAACAGTAACATGTAGTTTGGCCCTAAAATGTGCGGTGTAGAGGAGAAGCAGCCACATTACTTCTCTACCAAATACAGCCAGTCACTGTTAGTCTGAAAGAGGTAATACAGTATCCTGAGTCAGGTAAAAAAAATGAGATTCCATTCTGGTATCTAACCAAGGGTGAGACTGATGCCCATGTGGATCAAAAACATATATACAACAGGGCCAGCCATGGCTACAATTTAGGGAAGGCTGCACAAACCCAGAAGGTTCCCCTTTCCAGAAAAATCTGATTTCTAAAAAAAAGCAAAGAAAGAAGCAAAAAAGAAAAGATAAAATTCACAAAAATGATGCAAAAGAAAAGCTACATGCCGACGAGTAGTGGAAACTGGTACCACCTCCAGCTTGCCTCTTCCGTCTACTTGGTTCACCACCTCCCTTACCAAAATGTGAAAAGGAATGGAGAGGAGAACATGCTGGCATGTGTGTGTGTGTGTGTGTGACCTGAATGGATAGGTATAATCTGGGGCAGGTAGGAATGGTGTGGTGGTGGAAAGGAAGACCAAGCAAGAAGGTGAGGAGGTAAGCAGAGCCAGGAGGAAGGAGTAACACATTTCTAAAAAGGCAGCATAAAAATGTTCTGCACTTACTACATGACCAACAGCACAAATATGTGGCTCCCCAGCACATTCCCACATTTATTATAGGAAGCCAGGTGGACCACACAGCTCCCACAAATATAGACATTTTTCCTCTGGATATATGTTGTGCATCATTTTATAAAGCAAGCAAAGTTGCTTTTGCTTATTTGGGCATGATGTTCATTGTTGGTATCTTGAGTTATGGGACTCTTGTGGGACACTACAGGGGCCAGAATACATACACATTTAGAATATGAAATATAGGGTCTGGCAGTGCTAAGAATGGTTGGTGGACTCGTTGTGTAGCTAATGATGCAGAATTACTAGTAGGGATGGGCATAAACTGGAAAAATGCAGTTCGTTATGATTTCTGGCAGACCCGGTTTGCAAACCATGAACTGTCACAAACTTTTAAGAGCCAAATGAATTACTTCAGTTCATGTGGTTCACAACATAGTAGAATGCCCCCCAGTGTGCTAAAGACATCAAACACACAAGGGATCTCCGGCTGAATCTGTTCATCTACCTGGTAAGGATTGGTTTTATGGGATCCAAGTTACAGCCCTCCAAAGAACGTACTCCCATCCTACATTGTTTCCAACGAAGGGGGGAAGAAACAGCAAGGGCAATAGAAGCCCAGCAGAGCAGAATCAAAGTCCCAGACCATCTCTGCAGTAGAAACTGAAGGTGAAGAGCATTTTTGTAAGCCCAGCAGAACCAGGGCAATGAACAGAGTGCCCAGCAGTACCAGTGCAATCAAAGAGTGCACAGCAGAATCTAGTGCCGTGCCACTGTAGCAATGCCAGCTCAACAGGACTGTTGTCTAGCACAGAATCACACTCCAAGCAAGGGGGGGGGGGTTGCAAGCCCAGCAGAACCCAGTGCCATTGTAGCAATGCCAGCTCAACAGCACTGATGTGAAGCATAGAATCACTCACCAAGCAAGGGAATGGTTGCAAGCACAACCAGTCCAGCACAACCAGTCCAGCACACAGAATACCCAGCAGAACCCAGTGCCACTGGCACTGCAAGCTTAAAAGGACTGATCTCAAAGCACAGAGTTACAAATCCAAGTGGGAGGTTTTTTGCAAGTTCTGTGCAAGAAAATGGGAAGGGGACACAAGGGTACCAGAGCAAAGGGGGTTGGACCATCTTGAAATTGACATGACTGGTTTGAAACTGACAAGAGTGTTTCCAAGGCTGGAGAATTCCACCCCTCCAGTTGCTTTGAAGTTTGGTAAACTTTTTGTTTAATGGAGACAGTCTGGAAATGTATCCACTCACAAACCAGCATGAACCTTCACAAACTTCTTGAAATTTTGTGGAAAGTTCATGCTAGTTGAGCTGCCATGAACTTCAGTTCATGAACCACGAACCGGCCAAAATTCATCATGAACTAATGCAAATGTAATTCTATCCTGGCAGCATCAAAGCATATTTTAAACTGGAAGGCAAAGTGTAGTTCTGAGTATAATGGTATAAATCCCAGAATATGTTTTTAAAAGTACTCTCACCCTCTTTGCTAAGAGTCATTGGATGTACTACTCTCACTGGATCAAGTTACAAACCTCAAATGCTAAAAACTGCTAATAATTTATGTATCGCATTGAATAGAGATAAGAATTATTTAAAAGCAGGAAAGACAAGGAAATGGGTTTGGTCTATTCTATGCTATGTCAAACTTGCATCTTGATAAAATGTTTACATTGCCTGCTAATTCTTTAAAGATTCACACATTCACAAAAAATAGGTCTCAATGCTACATATTTTGTATTCATAGGCCCCTCTCCACAGATATTGTGGGCATAACACAATGCAGCATTTCCTCTTGAAGTACTTCCCAAACTTCTTAAGATAAATGAGATGGCCAGGTAGCGAACACATCCCTCTTTGCCCTTCTGCCCCTGACTGCAGTGTATAAAATGAAAACCTAATTTGTAAAACATACTTGGAGACTGATAAGAGGAGGAATTTATTACACATGTCCACAATCATAGAACAACTATATGTCTTTGCATAATTTAGCAGATACACTACTGAATGCATTGTTATAGACATAGCATCTATTTAATAGTTACAGATATAGTCTGACTTCTCAGGCTATTTCCGAAATGGAAAGCAATGAAAACAGAAATGATTGGGACTTAAAAATAAGGGTGCAATAGAATTTAATTTAATTCTCCATAAAAAGATATGCCTCTTGCACTGGAAGCCTACCATATTCTTTTTGGATTCTTTTTTTTCATTTCCCCATATGCCACACCTATGGCCTGCTCTGCATTTTTACATTCTGGATGTGGCCACTGCTGAGTTATCATGGCATACCCCTGCCAAAATCTGGCATGCCCTTTTCCATGAACAAGGGCCACTGAACATGTTTCTTCACTAAAGTTGGAAGAAAACAAAACAGCAGACATCTACTCTGCAGGAGCAGAAAAAAATATATCAGGTGCTAGAGATCAAAATAGAAAAGATGTATTGATAATAAACATGGCCATGTGGCATAGCTCATTATCTGGAGTGTGGCCTGGAGAAATCTCCAGCTGCCAAAAACCCGGCAATGTGGGAGGATTATGGAGAATTAGGCTGAATCCCAATGTGATAACTTGGAATCCAGACCTTTCATAAGGCACCTTGGTTCAGACACAGATTTATATACTAGGAGATTTCTAAATTCTACCTTCAGAGCTCATGCACGGCCAAAAACCACTACCAAGTGGGGACCCACAATGACTTTTTGCTACCCCAAATCCACCAGGCAGTATGCCAGAAGTACTCCTTGTACCCTAGGTATACACTGTGGCACTACCAAGAGAGTCATCTGGTATCAATAAGGCATCCAGGCCCATAGCTACAGTGGGGCATTGGGGGGGGGTGCCCCATCACTAATGAGCCCTACCCCACCACAGGATGATACCAGACCCATGCCCAGTGCCCCTCACCCTGCAGCTGGGGGAAGGCTGGAAAAGGAAAGGGAATCAGCCCTGCCACTTCTGGTCAGGTTCACTCCCTACCATCAGCTGTTAGATTTAACAGCTCATTGGAGGGAGTGAAACTGACCAGAAGTGGCAGGGCAGCTTCCCTTTCCTGCAGCCTACCTGAGGGGGGGGGGCTGGGGAAGGAAAGAGAGATGGCATGCATTCTTTCCTTCCCCAACCCCCCCACAGAGGAAGGGAGTCTGGGGAAGGAAAGGGAAGCTGCCCTGCCACTTCTGGTCAGTTTCACTCTCTGATGAACAGCTGTTAGGCTGTGGAAGCAGGAAGAATACCCAAGGAGCTCCTACAGTCAGAGAGGCTTGGGGGAGGGAGGTCATCTTCCTGCTTCTGCAGTGACTTCAGCTGCAGATAGGATCTCTCTCTCCCTCGCTCCTCCCTTTTATCTCTCTTCCCCTTCCCCATGCCCCCCCCAGATTTTCCAATGCCCCAACACCCAAAAGTTTCTGGCTATGGCCCTGAAAGTATCACTAAAACATCAGATACACATGTATCAATAAACAAAAGTACAATGACTAATGCCAGTGACAAGAAGGAACAGCAGAACATCAAGTGTCTTTGGTACATTTGCCAATAATAAATGTTCACAAATAAATGTTGAGAGCTTACAGCCAAAAACCACCAAGTTCTATCCCTCAGTCCCATTTGTCTTCTCCCCTTGGCTTGCCTCTTCACCTTGGCTTGGCAGTAGGAATTCCCCCTCAGTTTAATGATATTAATAATGTAATGTTAATGTGGTATTAATTCATATTCAGTTACATGAAATATTGTATACTTGTTTATTGATGCATCCACCCTACCTGCAAGGTTTTAGTGATATCAATGCATAAATTTCAAATTTTGTCCTGTAGTGCTTGTACTTTTCCTTTGAAGATTACAAAAGTATGGTGCATCTCCTGATATATAGAAGTTCTTTGAAAGTGAAGGTTGTGGCCAAGAAGTAGAATATCATATCCTCATTATAACTTATGCCATTTCAACAGAACTCTTCCTCAGCCAAAAGATTACTTTAGGATTTTAGTCTTTGCTCCTTCCACAGATCATCACTTTCTACATATATTCTGCATATTATTATACTTCAGTACAAATTGAACTGAAAATTATAAATCCATGTTGTTTTTGAACAGCAAGGGTAGCTGAATTATGAGTCCTATTTAGTTGAGGAAGAACTGACACAGCTTTATCTTTCCCCCACAGATTGGCAATGTTTATTTTTATCAACTATGAATGTACAGTCAGAACTTTACTAATCAAGATCCAAGCCACCCTCACACCACTCAGAGCCAACCCACATAACATATGAAATAAAAGCTTATTACTTGCTGTAGGAATAGTCCTCAAATTAGACCTTTCTATATGACCATGTACTCCAGGGAACTTAATAGAATGTACATGGTCCTCCTCAATTTAGTCTCACACCAGTGGCATTTTGTCCAACACCTGGAGCTCACAGGGCAACCAGCACTACCAGATTTTGTCCTCCTAATCTCACTGTCTAGGAAACCCAACCCCTCTCCTGTTATAGGCTTCTTGAGGACAAACTGAAGGAGAACAGAGGCAAAAGCTTAACATCCCCCCCTTGATAGTAAGGAGAAAACACACCATTATACATGTTTGAAGATTCAACAGAGATTAGTGATGACAAAGGATGAGATCATCAGTATGAGACAGACATGCTGCTTTAGGATCGGTGATCTCTCAGATGTCTATATAATAATTAAAACCAACATCCTAAAAACATCACAATTCAGTAAAGAAACCACATTTATTCAGATTGAAATGGGTCAAGGGCATATGTGTGCAGGAACCTGAATGTGCTCTGCCACAACACACAATAGTCACTCAATCACATTGCCAAGAAAGTGATTAAAGAGCCCAACTCAAGACTTTACAACACACACCCTTCCGAAAAATCATAATCCATTTTTGGCACACCACTAATTATCATACTTATCCTTTAAGTCCCATTCCGCTCTTTTACACATATCAGACACATATCAGACACAGTTCTCTAGTTGCCTCCAATTTATACATTTATTTGTTGTTGTTGTTGTTGTTCAGTCACACAGTCAAGTCCGACTCTTTGTGACCCCATGGACCACATCACTCCAGGCCCTCCTGTCTTCCGTTGTGCTCCGGAGTTTGCTTAATTTCACGTTAATTGCATCAATAATACTGTCTAACCATCTCATCCTTTGCCGTCCCCTTCTTCTTTGACCTTCTATCTTTCCCAGCATCAGGGTCTTCTCCAGTGAGTGCTCCCTTCTCATTTGGTGGCCAAAGTATTTGAGCTTCAGCTTCAGTATGGGCCCTGGAACAGTCAGGGTTGATTTCTTTTAGGATTGACTGATTTGATCTCCTTGCAGTCCAGGGGACTCTCAAAAGTCTTCTCCAGCATCATAATTCAAAAGAATCTATTCTTCGGTGCGCGACACTCCTTATGGTCCAACTCTCGCCACCATACAGTACCACTGGGAATACCATTGCTTTGACCATACAGACTTTTGTTGGCAGGGTGATGTCTCTACTTTTTATTATGCTGTCTAGGTTTGCCATAGCTTTCCTCCCAAGGAGCAGGTGTCTTTTAATTTCACGGCTGCAGTCACCGTCTGCAGTGATCTTGGATCCCAGGAATGTGAAGTCTGTCACTGCTTCCACAACTTCCCCTTCTATTTGCCAAGGAGTGATAAATTATACAATTTATACATTACTTCCAATTTATAGGGATCTGCCCATTTCACTAATGGCCAACTAGCATGTCTGCATAATTGGATAAAATGCAATATATAAAATGGTAAATGTACAGATTTTTCTCCATAATCCGTTGCGTGTGCTCCAGAATTTTTAGCATACAAAATGACCATGGGGATGCTATTGCTTTTCTCAGCATAATTCTCTCTTCCATACAGAGGCATAAGTGACACCTACATGGACAAAATCTGCCCAAAGTATAACGCATTAATCAATTGATTAAATGCATAGATCACTAAGTTAGTCTGAGATAGCGCTATCTGGGATTGATTTGAGGACATACAAAGACATTTTAACACATTATGGTTTCTCTTTCAAGACTGCCTTTAAAAGCTGAAGAAAACCTCAAAATGTTTCCATATCAAAGTGAAGTATGTCCTTGAGTCTTAGAATATAAAACAAGATATAGCAATGGCATGATGAACTGTTAGTGAACAGTTGGCAAATAAATATTTTTATGCAAGGAATGCCTATGGGAAAATGAGATGGGAAAAATCCTTTATGTGGTAAAGAAAACAAGTAATACTTCTAAAATGCTTACTTTGTTTTAAGATGGGTTTAGCATCAAAGTTTTATGCTCAACTTACTAATCTTCCTCATTTTCAGTATTTGAACCAAGAAATAGAATTACACATAATGGCACATAAAAGTGATCTTGTTCTTGCCTTAAGCATCCTCTATAGGATGGAATGGCACCTATCCAGCTATGCACCATCAGTACAAAGGGTAAAAGCTGGTGAAGCCTAGAGATTCTATGCGTCCTCAGGATTCATTTCAATCCCCGGTAGTGGAAATATCACCAATATTTTTCAGACCTCCCAAATAATCTCTGAAATAGGGGACTTGTTTTGATGAGGCCATTTTAAAATATATCTAATAGAAACATTTGACCCATGTCTGCACATACCTAAATCCATGAATCAGGGCCACACCAACGCTAAACAGGTTGGTGTTTTTTTTAACAAACTTGGGGGGCGCCCCACTGGTTCATAAAGCTAATTCTTAGCATGGCAATAAATATCCATGGCTGTGGATATTTAAATCCATGAACAGACCAGGTGGATCTCTGTACAAACCTGAAAAACTCCCCAGGATTGCAAATCTCCATATGATAAAGGGAGCACCTGTAGACTGTGGCTGTTGGCAGGGCTGGCTCATCCACTAGGTGAGCTAGGTGCTCGCCTAGAGTGCGCCAGCTGCAGGGGCGCCAAAAGGTGCCCCCCCGTGAAAAGCCCCCCCGTGTCTTCTCAGGCTTGCTTGGGTGCCCTGCAGAGCGCCCATGCAAGCCGGCGCTGGGAGGGAAGGGGCAGCGGTTTTATACCTCCGCTGCCTTCCCAGCTTTCCTGGGGGTCCCGCAGCCACAGAGCCCCCAGGAAAGCCGGCGCTGGGAGGGAGGGGGAGGTGGCTAGACCCCCCGTCCCCTTCCCGGCTTTCCTGGGGGCCCCGCAGCCACAGAGTCCCCAGGAAAGCCGGCGCTGGGAGGGAGGGGGCGGTGGCTAGACCCTCCGCCCCTTCCCGGCTTTCCTGGGGGTCCCACAGCTGTGGAGCCCCTAGGAAAGCTGGCGCTGGGAGGGAGGGGGCGGCGATTTAAACCTCCACCACCTTCCCGGCTTTCCTGGGGGTCCCACAGCTACGGAGCACCCAGGAAAGCCAGTGCTCCGCCGACGCCCCCGGTCTCCAGGCCCCACCGGGAGGTTGGCATCCCCAGTGGGGGGTGCCTCAGGCTGTCCTGCCTAGGGCACCCAGACACCTGGAGCTGGCCCTGGCTGTTGGTGGCCATTGCTAGGCAACCACAACAGTATCACCAGCCTCAGCTTCCAGCAGTAAAAGGCCAGGATGGGAGGGTAAGGCCATTTCCAAGGTTATTTTTGCTTTTGAAGGAGGACTCTTTGGGGCCAGGACCACCATCAGCTACCGGGCTACTTGCTGCCATGTGACTTGCATGGTTCATCCAGGCCACACAAGCCAGTGTTATGCAGTGGTTTGAGTTTCAGACTAAGATCTGGGAGACCCAGGTTTAAATCACCACTCTGCCATGAAAGCTCACTTCAAATAAAGATTGTAAAAAAGTAGGTTGGTGGGTGGGTGAGAAGGACAGAAGGAGGCAGGGAAAGGTGAGGATATGTGAGTTGCTAGGAGGCAGAAAAGAAGAATGGAGTGTATAGAGTGGGATGCAGGGGATAGAGAGATTGCCTTCTGCCATTCCTTGTAGGTTTCCTATCATGCAGTGGGGGTTGACTCAGCCACTGGCACCACACAGCTGTTTCTGGCCTAATAGCTAGCACTACACAACTGGGCCCTGCCTTGGCACTGCACAACTGGGCCATAGTCTTCCCAGTTAGAGGCTGCTGGTGAGGAGAAAGCTGGCAATGGTTGGGCAGATAAAGCTGCTGGGTGGGAATGAGACAGGGAAGGCAAAGATGAAATAGTAGGTGAGAGGAAAAAGTGATACCCTCTCAAACCCCTATTGGTCACCAGTTTATATATGGATAATTGAAAATCAGACCCCACCTCCCTTACAGTTAAGTTCTAACAACTTTCAAAATAAGTCTTCTAAGTTATGTGACCATAAAGACAAACTAATGGGAGAAATTACATGAAATGTGGGCGGTTTTATGGGGTCTGTACTGGCAGTCATGGAGAAACTACACTTGCCTGTCCCAGTGTGAACAATACCTTTGTCTGGGAGGGAAACAGAGAATTCTGATGCTTGTCTGCCCTGTTCTTCTCACCAACAAAACATCCAAACGCATCATGATTACATGAAAAGTGGGATGCTTCATGATGCTTGCTGCCAACTCCTTTCCAATACTAGTGATGCCTCTCTGGTCCCTGCTTAATATCACAGAAATGTCCTGGGCAAGAAAAGATGGTAATTACAATGATATTAAGGAAGAATTGAAAGGCTGAAGCTGGGTGGGGAAGAGGACTTCATAGTCATTTTCCTCCTTTCTTTCAGTCAAGTGAATCCCTAATCTTAGTCCTCCCAGCTGGAGAATATCTTGATCCAATTGAACTGGAAACAGTGACTGTGGCAGACAGGCCCAGTTCTACCTTTTCCCAGAGACAGCCAGTGAGAGCTGATAGAATGGTGGGGTAGGCTGGTGGTTAAAAACAGGCAGTTAGAGAGAAGGGAGAGAGGAGTTAGTCTGAAAAGGGATTCTGAAGTCTGTGAGGGAAGCAGTCTGAGTTAGAGCTGACTTCTGAGAATGGATACATTGTAAGTTATGACTATTGGAGTGATCTAGGTTCATAAATTGAAACATTAGGAACAATGCATTGCTGTGTTCAAGTCAGTCCATGCTACTGAAGCTGTAAATAAAAATGTACTATGTTTTTCTCTGTTTAAATCCTGTTGACTGGATGTCTAGTGTTTCAGGGAATATTTATTTAATTCATTTATACCCTGCCTTTCTCTGCAATAGGGGACCCAAAGGGGCTTACATCATTCTCCTCGCCTCGATTTTATCCTCACAACAACCCTGTGAGGAAGGTTAAACTGAGGGTGTATGACTGGCCCAAGGGCACCCAGCAAACTTTCATAGCACAGATGGGGATTCAACACTTTTAACCACTACACCGCACATACATTCCAACCTTGATGGCTGTGGCCAGTGAACTTAATAAATTATACGGTGGGAGCAAGTAAGGGAAAGGAATATTAGGTTCCCTGACCAAGAGCCCTGTGCACTACTTGGGTGAGGGGCAGATAATATAGGGAACTGTGCTTCTTTGTCTGGAGATTTCCCTGGGAATGAGGAAAGAGGGGATCCAGTGTCTGGAAAGTGGTCAGGGCATTTACCTTTTAAAGGGAGACAAAATGAGTGGCTAATTGTTACTGCCCTGATCTACCCATGCACCTAAACTTGGGTGAAGAGAATTTAGTGATGAGATGCAGAGAGGTTTGATGGGTCACAGTGACATCTCCACAGAAATGGCTTTATAGGGGTCTGCAAAAGCATTGAGTAGCATTGGAAATGATGACCTGAAGAAGGGGGAAATTGTTTTCCTTCTTCCTTTGTTATTTCCTTCCATTAACTGTTTTGTCTAAAAAAATGTGGCTTTATATTTATTTAAATTATGCAATAATTCTAAAAAATGCTGAAGTACTCAAAAACTTCCCATATATCCAACACACTTCCTTTTCATTCTTAACTGGGCATGCCCCACTTCCCGACAGCCATCTTGAATGAGCAATGAAAATACTCAGTTCACAGACTGCATATGAGTAAGACTTTAATTTTCCTATACAGTGCTAACCTTCATAATAAATAGCTATTAACAGCAAGTAATACCTGATCCTTAAAATGATAAACATTTACAGCATCTCCCACACGAGACTTCTCAAAAACCGAGACTCTCCCAAGGACTAGCAGTAGTTATGTGAAATAATTTCCACTGTTTATTTCATCCCTTTTATCACAAATTCAGGGACATGCCTACTTAGGTGCTTAATACTTATTAACATTCATAGGAGCTATGAGACCAATAACTAAGATGTCTGAGTTGAGAATACATCCTAGTTGTCCCACCACCTGTTGTTTTATGACTACCGATAAAGCTTTAACTACATTTCAGTTATGATTTCTTTCCTTGTCTGCATCTTGTTGGATACAAGAGTGCAACTAAACTCAAGCCACAGAATTATTAGTCTAAGAAGGCACTCTAGGGCAGCGTTTTTCAACCACTGTGCCGTGGCACACTAGTGTGCCGTGAGATATTGTCTGGTGTGCCGTGGGAAAAATTCCATTTCATCCGTAACATATGAACAACTATAAAATAAAGTATTATTATTTCATAATAAAGTAATTATAAAATAATTTCTTTGTGTTTATTTGATTCCTATTCAAGAGAATTACTTTATATATAGTCAATATAGGCACAGAGTTAAATTTTTTTAACATTTTCTAATGGTGGTGTGCCTCATGATTTTTTTCATGAAAAAAGTGTGCCTTTGTACAAAAAAGGTTGAAAAACACTGCTCTAGGGGCCACATTTCCAGTGCATGCTAGCCACAGGGCTAAGCTTGTGAGATTAGCAAGGTTTCTTCTCATGTTACCGCTGTGCTTCAAAACTGCTGGAGTACAGTTCGTTCTACTTGCTATGAAGGTGATGGAATGTGTTATTTTATGAGAGAAGCCCACACTGTAATTCATCCCTCACTAATGTCACCCCTCCAGGAGAATTGGGGCAATCTGGTTTAGGAATGAGCTGCAAAGGGGGATTCTCCCATCTGGCCTGGGAATTTTTGCATGACCTTTGCAGCACTACTTTGGCCTAGGGAGGCCAAGTCTCCAATTTCAGCAGACCTCCTCTCCCTGCCCCACAAGCTCTGCCTGCCACAGCCCACCTGGGTGACAGGAGGAAAATACTGGGCAAATGGGGAGGTCATCAGTGTCAGGGTTCCAGTGTGACCTGGAAGTGATTTCCCCACTTCAGGTGACACACTAGCATTTGTCCCAAATCATAGTTAAACTATAGAGTCTGGCATGAATACCAGAGTGTCATATCTGTGCAATGATGTCACTTCCAGGTTGTACTGGAACTGATGTCACTGTTACCATCAACGGCCCTTCTGTGTAAGTCTCCCAAAGGTTGGCAGCTTTGGGCGAGAAACCCTACTTAGGCCTTCCTTTCATGAAAACAGTGTAAACTTAATCCTACTTGCAGGACCTAACCAGGCATTTACCTAAGAGGAGCCGTAAAGAAGAAGCATTGTTCCTCCCAGATTTATTTTCATCCCCTGTTTATAAACTCTGTTCAAGCCAAGTGGTTGTACTGTCATCTGTCTGAAAGAACAAGAGGCACAAAATAGGTAAAGCAATGTATTTTATTGGGCCAACTTAAACAATGTACAGTATGTGCACATTTGAGCTTTAGAGAAAGAATAAAAAGGTACCAGAGCTTCAGGTATTTATGAGGAATGTTTGGAAAAAATGTCATTGCTGATATGGGGGGATATCTGAGGCTAAAGACATACAGTAATGATTTGAAACTTAACTGGGGCATTGGGTACTAGACTCCTGGTGTCTATGAATCACAGATATAATCAAGACAGGATCCAGAACCCTCTGGAATCTAAATCTAAATGGATTCATTCTGGCCTGCTTCTGGGGCAGCAGCTGATGTCCTTTATGTTTCCTCTTTCCTAAATTATTGAGAAGGACACAAGAATGGGCTGCCTGGCACCACTAGAAAGCTTGCCTCAGGTCCTAGAAACTTCTGTGACTGAACAAACCACCATACAGAGGTACTGGAAACCATGGAGAACACAGTTATCATGGGCCCAGCTTCCCAGCATTTTCTCTTATGTCCACAACAGCATCTAGGATCTCTACAAGCCCTCTGCCTTCTCCCTAAAGTAACAGGAGAACTCACATTATATGCTACAGTAGGGCCTTTCTTCCAACACAATTCAACTTCCCTGAAGTAGATCTGGTGACAGTCTGCCCATTCCTGCTGAAAAACATGTCTGTCTTTACATCATTTGAAAACTAGTAAAGAGGGATTTAGCTGGAAAATGATGCATGATCATGTTGTAAACTATATGTAGACAGCCAAACTGTAAGCATTTGGGGTCAAGGACTTGCCTTTCTTTATATTGTTCTGTAAGTAAAGGTAAAGGTTTCCCTTGCTCGAACGCCAGTCGAATCCAAATCTAGGGTGTGGTGCTCATCTCCATTTCCAAGCCGAAGAGCCAGTGCTGTCTGAAGACATTTCTATGGTCATGTGGCTGGCATGACTAGACACCGAGGCACACAGAATGCTGTTACCTTCCCACCGAAGTGGTACCTGTTTATCTGCTTGCAATTTCTTGCTTTTGAACTGCTAGGTTGGCAGGAACTGGGACCAGAGACGGGAGCTCACTCTGTCATGAGGCACTCGGGTCTCAAACTGCTGAACTACTGACCTTCCAGTCTGCAGTTCAGCATCTTAACCACTGGGCCACTGCATCCCCACATTGTTCTGTAAATTCTCCTGTAAATCAGAGGCATGAAAATAACAGGAAATGGGACTGTGCTTGTACCAAAAACATATTGCATTATATGGAATCTAATTAAGGGCATTATTGTGAGATCACTGTCTGATTAATATGAACAGGTTTGGCCTAAAGGGACTGGAGCCAGGGCTTATAACAAAATAATTTTAATGTTTTTTAAATGACTGTGGGGGTTTTCCCCTCAGTGTTGGAAGACAGTGTACCTATCACAGCTGAAGAAGGTGATGCTTCCCAGCTGGGGAGGAGGGTTGTATATATTTGTGTATTGGGGAAGAGAAAGAGACAGAGAGATAGTAGAGGTACTGCCCTGAAGGAGTGCCTCATTGCCTCCATTTATGCTCTACTTATGCATGCATAAATGAAGCAAATATCATAAAACAACACAAGTACTGAATGCTCACTCCTCCACAAGCAACAAGTTCAGAGCAGTGGGAAATGCATAACAGTACAACAATGGCTTCAAAGAGGTAAAGTGAAGCTGTCTTCTACAGAACATTTGTTATCTAACCCAGAACTGACTACTATTGATTGACTGTAGCTGTCCAAATTTTCGGGACAGGTTGATTTTTCAGGGCTGCAATACAGGATCCTTTTAGAACTATAGATGCCAGGAACAGAAACTGGGATGTTGTATATGCAATGCATGCTCTACCACTGGAGTACTTTTCCTCCCCCAAATTTTTGTTTTTCGTCTCTAGGTCCACCTCACAGTGGCAAATTACAAGATGCTAAAATAGTTCTAGTTCTAAACATAACAAGAAACATATATGAATATATCATTTGGTCACTCTGGCTCTTGGAGTGTGAAAGGTTCCTACATGAAACAAGGTCAAAAAGCTTGTATTTTTCATACAAGAAAGGAAGGGATGATCCAATAAATATGTTATCTGTTTTTTCTGCACAAAGCAATTAGTGACTGAAGAAGCATGCAAATACTACAAGTGTCATAATGGAGAATATTGAACAGAAAGATCACTGGGCAGGCTAATATCAGAACTAGATATGAGGGTCACGTACCATATGAAATCCTGAGCAGTGAGTGACCTTTATTAAATACATTTCTGCTGCATCTGCTTTGGATGAACACCGCACCTTTCACAGTTCAATAATGGAAGACAGATTCTGTCTCTTGAAATCTTCCAAGCAGAGCTGGCAAAAGGGCCCTACTGCTGATATTTATTCAAATCAAATTGTGATATCACTTTGATGGTATTTTGTGCCCTTCAAGTTGCCTTTTTAAAATACATCAGAAATGGGTTTTATTTTTTCTAAGAGAGATCTTTATGAGATACAAAAGCATCTCAAACATTAGCACAAAAAATGATCCAGGCTGGAATTCAGATCAGTCTTACATATACACAGTTTTAAAACACACACATGCACACCATAATGGGTCTTATCAGCTGATCAGTGTTCAGGAGGACTACAGCAATTACATCCTTTTCTGATGAGGAAAAACCCATAATTTTATTTTTAGGGCCATCTATGAAGATGGAAGCAATAAGCACCCTCTTTGAAATTTGCTGACCATAGTGACTCCTTCCCCTTGCATCTTGGCAAGGGAAGCCCAGACAAAATTCAATAAGTGGTACAAAATGTCTGTGTGGGGTATGTGTGTGTGTGTGTTCAGGATTATTTTGCTCTCATGCACACTCCAGTTTTGTTCTGTATTTTAAAAAACTAATACATCCTTGCTCACTTGAGCATTTTGATAAAAGAGAAAAAATGAATTTACACATCAGTGTTTTGAAATTTCCCTGTGCCTGCTGTGCAAAGGAGAATTTTAATTGTCTCTAAAACAGAGATAGAGTCTGCTAGCTGTCTTCAATCTGGCATGGAGGTTTTCTCTAGTGAGAATTTCCCCTCAATTGTTTGGCAAGGGAGTTACATCCAGAAATGTGTTTCCTATTTAATTTTGATATTGAAGTTTTAAAATACTAAAAGTACCATATCCAAAACACTTTTTCACATCCCTAATAATAATGCTAATCCAGATCACATACAAAGACATCACGCTCTGCCACAACAGCTTCTCTTATCTGAGCAAAGCTCTCTGAAGATGTCACCCTGCAAGTGGGTAAGGTCAACAGCAGGACATACATGTCTGTGCATTCACTGTTGTGGCTCCCTCTTTGTGGAGTGTCTCCTACTATGGTTGCCAATTGCCTGGAGGAAAAATGCCTTGTCCCTTGAATGGAAGCTTACAAGATGGTATAACCAAGCAATAGCATTTACCTCCAAGCTGTGAAATGCCTCAACTGCCTGTTTCCACACATTGTGCCACTTTTAAAGTGACAGTACAATTTCCTTCAGGCCTGTTGGCAATGCTAGCTCACACACTTTGCCATGCTGCAAACTTGTAAAACAGAATTATTAAGGAAGGTGCTTCTATAAAGGGAACAGGTTCTTCCACTATTTATTGTATGAATTATTTTACAATTACTTCATTGTTCTCTACTTTTGCGATTTCATTTCTTTTGCATTGTTTATGAGATATCATGTCTGATTTTTTGCATTGTTTCTCATTTTGGTAATTCTAATCCTATTGCATGTTTTATTAGCTGTCTCATGCTATTTGATTGCACCATTATACTCTGTGTAATCTGTCTTGAGTCTCAGTGAGAAAGGTGGGTTATAAATAAATTAAATAAAAATAAAACAAAAATTAATTTACTCTCCGAATGACACGATACCCCAACCTCTTGCAATGCCTGATGGGGTCCTTGATGATCAGAGATGCTCCTACTTGCTGCTTAAAAATAACCACCAAGAGAGATGGCTCCAGTGATTGAAGGGAAATTGCTTAACCTCCACATAACTTTCTGAAATGTATAGAAATTATTTAAAAAATAGAACGAGTTATAAAAGGTCAGGACATTTTATTACCTTTTTGTAAACTCTCAAAGGTAAACCAGTAAACTCACGCTCCGATTCCAAACAAACAATGCGGAGTGCATGCTTTTTGAAATCACATACCATGATGACTCTATGTATGTTAGACTCTATGACTCTATGTATGTTACCATGATGACTCTATGTATGTTAGAGCAAGTTGGTCCTGGTCTGGGAAGGATATTATTTTCTTTCCCTTGATCACTATAATCCAGTTTCTGAAGTACTATTATTATTATTATTATTATTGCCTTGAAGCAGATTTTTTTTCAGCTGAAACAAATTAAAATGAAATCACAGCATATATTTAGATCAATAGTTGTACTCACCTAGTAGCTTTAGAGAGTGTCATGAAACTTTCCTATAGTTCCCCTTAAATAATTTTACAATAAGAGCACAGTTTGTAGCAATTTATATCTATTCATGGATAATTCAGAATACAAAATGGTTATGTTTATGTTTTTAAATTCACAATGTAGAATTAGGAACACTAGCCTAATTCATTACCAATGAGACTTGGCACTCCCTGATCTCATAGTTCCTTTTGAAAAATCTCCCTTTATTAATAACTTGCTATTTATTTTCAATAGCTCTATTCTTGATGCTATAAGAAGGAAGTTTGGGCAAAGGATATGGTATATAATGTTGTGCTCTCTGGCCTTTCTATTTTTTCAGAAGAGTTCTAGGTTTTGATAATCTTAAAATGAAAGCATATTATATAGCTAGAATTTTAAAGTTTGTGCAGTGTATTGGGAGTGCTTGTTTCATAGATCATTTTAAAACATGTTGGCAGTTTTCAATAGACTTCTGGACTAATATGTAGATAGGAATGCCAGGATAAATACTATGGAACTTATTTTATACTCCACAATGGCATACACATTGCAATGTCAAAATTCATTGTGCAAACTCCCACTACACTTAAGCTAATTGCTTTTAAAATGTTGCAGCATGGAATATAATCATTGTCAAAGGCCATGCAGACATAAAAATAAGTCACCTATTCAGTTCTCTTGCACATACCTTTACTGACATTTACATGTTTTTTCCAAGTGTTCTTTGTTGTTGTTATTGTTAGATAAAGCGCTTTGAAAGGAAGATCACATATCTTTGCCTTATGATGGATGATTGCTATAAGAAGATGATTGTTGCTGCTACTCTAAGGTGATGGACCTTCAGCTCACAATTTCCTTCAATTTGGAGTTCACATTTTGACACACTATGATGCCAGATTGACTATAATGGTACACTGACACTGTTAATTAAGTTGCCTTTCAGTATTTTTCAAAAGAAGTATTGAAAAGTAGCAAGTGGAAGAGTACAAAGATTAAGGTTCATAGGAGAGAGATTTGGTTGTATTCACAAATCCATATTTCATTGCACTAACCTTGTCAACAAAACATAAGAACTTCTCCCTACAGAAACTGCTAACTGATCAAAAATGGAAGGAAAACAACCAGCCCCATTTGTGAGACAAAACGTATAACAGGCAGCTGCGGATTTCGTCTAGATGTCTTCTAGGAGCCATATGAAATGCTTTCTCCAAAAATGGCTTTTGGTGGCCAAGGGTAAGGCAAGACTTGGTTCAATCAATATCAGTATTATTGATATTTTTGTAATTAACAGAGTAATACTAATCCATCAAAAGTAGCCCATCATTACATGTGAGTTGGGATGGTTTTAAGCCAGGAAAATGGCACAAGAGGAAAAGCTTAAGCACACTCTTCCTATGCACCAGAGTCCCAATTGTAATCAGGTTCATGCATACTTAGGAATTAAGCTCCCAGCACAGAATTTAGTGTATTTTAGGGTTGCCAGCCTCCAGGTGGGGCCTGGAGATCTCTCAGAATTATGAGTAATCTCCAGACCACAGAGGTCAGTCCCCCTGGAGAACTGGAGACTCTGTGGAGTTATATCCGGCTGAGGTCCCTCCCCACCCCAGGCTCCACCGCCAAGCCTCCAGCGATTTTCCAGCCCAAGACAGGCAGTCCTAGAAGAATGTTAAGAAAATGTAATGTGTAATTAGGCCCTTCAGTCTAAGTAGTTGTAAAGTTACCTCCATCTATTGGCAACTTGGGTTCCTGTTATGCCGAGGTGAGAGGCATAACAATTATTGTCCCATCTTTATGTGGATGTTGGAAATTTCAGAGAAACTCAGCTAGATCACTACAGCCAAAGTATTCAAGATTAAGTCAGATACCAGGTAATCAGAAACAGAGTTATTATCCAGTGTGGTGTAGTGGGAATTCATGGGGTGGCCTTGCAGCGGCTTACCTAATTTCTCCACAGACAGGGACAGAGGGTGGTGTTGGGAGGGTCAGTGTCTCCAAGGTACCTGCTGGAAATCAGCCCTACTTGCAGCGGACAAGGTCTGCAGCAGGATGGCCACCTTTGCCTCCTTGTAAGGAGACGAGTCAGGGCTGCAAGGTACAGCTGGGTCCTAGTCAGGGGCACAGCTGGCACCTACCTAATGGCCAGGTTCGCCCCTCCCGGTACAGTCTTGGCCTCGTGCTCAGCCCACCCACCCACCTTGCAGGCTTTTGGCTGGTCGCCTTCTTTTAAAGGGGGGAGCGGGTAGGAATTTTTTGCCTCTTTTCTGATTGGCTACTGAGGGGTCTTTTTTGCCTACCCTGCACAGCGGTTAGTGAATTGTGGAATTGGCAATGGTGGTGCTGTTTGATAAGTTTGTCACTTTATAGTTGGGGTAGAGTTATGTCTTTGGGGGTAGTTTTTGCGGCTTGGTAAGCACCAATCAGAAACCCTGTAGGGGTACAGGATCTTACCTGCGGCTGTGCGGCCAGGGATGACGATGGCAGACTGCCTTTGCGGATTGCCAGGAGAGATCCTCTGCACAGGCCGTGCGGTTGTGTTGGAGGGATCCTCATGGCAAATCCCATTGCTGGGCTGGGCTGGGGTGAGCCACTTACAGTTGGCACCACCCAGGGGCAGGGTGCCTTGCCTGTTGTATGGTAAGGATGGGGGCAGGTGACCCTAGGCCTTAACCAGGCTGCTGTTTACTGTTTTCCCCTTGCCGTTATTATGTAAGTTAAATAAAGTAGCACTTAGTTTCCCAACCTACGGTTGTCTGACTCTTTCTTCCATCGGGGGGGGCAATGCGGGGTTCCTCAGGGGGCAGTTCTATTCCCAATATTATTTAACAGCTACATGTGCCCCCTCACCCAGATAGCATGGAGCTTCGGGCTATGGTGTCATCAATATGCCAATGACATCCAATCAATCAATCAATCAATCAATCAATCAATCAATCTTTATTTGCTACAGCACCAAGTCAGCAAATCAGTAACATCATACACAACCGATATAAACAATTTGTTAAAATATAAATATAAAAAACATGGTCTAAAAGATTTAAGAGGTTAAATAATCTTTTCTTTGCCGATACAGTAACAAGCTGCACAGAATTTAGCTACAAGTTTGGTAAAGGTCTGATTATCACCTGATAATAAGTAATCAACATAGTCAGAGTCCATCAGGCCAGGCATTTCCTTTACCAAAGGTAAGATATAGTTGGCTCAAACCAATTTGTACCATGGGCACCTGAGAAGCATATGATGAATCATTTCAACTTCTCCCAAATCACATTGACAAAGTCTCTGGTTGGTTGAAAGGTATCTTCCTGTATCTTTCCTTGAGGACAGCCATGCGAGGACAGCATCTAACTCAGCTATTCCTTTTGATGGGTGGCCGGCCAGATGCCACTCCTGTGAATTTAGCTGAGGGTTTGGAAGCCGTAGTCAGGTGGTTAAGACAGAGCTGGCTGAAACTGAATCTAGGTAAGACAGAGGTTCTCTGGCTGGGTGGGGGTGAGCCATGGTTGGGTTGTCAGCTTCCAACTCTTGATAGTATGCCCTTGTCACCAGCTTTGACTGCCAAGAGACTGGGTGTGATCCTGAACTCCACGCTGTCTATGGAGACCCAGATCACGAGGGTTGCCAAGCTGGTGTTTCTCCAACAGCACCAGGCCAGGCAGCTGGCTCCCTACCTGCCTTGCTCTGACCTAGCCACAGTAATCCACATAACAGCCACCTCTATGGTAGACTACTGTAAATTGCTGTATGTGGGCCTACCCTTGCACCTTTGGAAGCTCCAACTGATCCAGAATGTGGCTGTGTGGGTCCTTACAGGGACCCCTCAGATGGCACATATTCAACCTGTGTTGCGTGAGGTACACTGGCTCCCAGTGGAGCACTGGATCCGGTTCAAGGTTTTGGTGTTGACCTTTAAGGCCTTTTCAACCCTTGCCCCTGCACGGTAGAACGCTCTGCCAGAAAATATCCAGGCTCTAAGGAATTTATGACCATTTCGTAGGGCCTGCAAGGCAGAGATTTACACCAGGCCTTTGGTTGAGGACAGCAATGGATGGCACTCTCATACCCTCCTACCCACGCCTCCACAACCCTTTACCCAGGGGGCTAGTGGGAACAGAATTTTTTTGCCATCTCAGATAGCATTAAAACCTACTAAAACAATATATTTAAAACAATACAATCTCAGATAATGAAATTGTATTGTTTTAAATATATTGTTTTAGTAGGTTTTAATGCTATTTAATGGAGTATTATTATGTTTGTTTTTGATGTAAGCCACCCTGAGCCCTGCTTGCAGGGAAGGGAGGCCTAACAAGTTGAATTTAATAAACAAAAAGCAAACAAACAGCTGTTAGTGTGTTGGACTAGGATCTGGGAGATGCAGGTCTGACTTCCCCCTCTGCCATCGAAGCTTGCTGGGCAACCTTAGTCCAGTCATAGCCTCCCAGCCTAACCTACCTCACAGGGTTGTTATGAGGAGAAAATGCAAGGGAGGAGAATGATGTAAGCCCCTGTGGGTCCCCATTTGGGAGAAAGGTGCAGTATAAATGAAGTCAATAATATAAATAAATAATATCACATATAGAAAGGGAAGAGAGTAGGAACAACGACAACAATCAATCCATTCAGGAAGCATCTGTCTGGCTTCCAGTCTATGGCGACTCAGTAACAGACATGCCTCCTGGTTGATCCAGGGGCATGATCTGCGCGCTGGCAATTTGGAGGGATCATCCGCTCCCCCTCCCCAGATGGAGGGATCGTCCGCTCCCCCCTGAAGCCTTTTGGGAATGGCTCCTAGCCATGGGCTTTTGAGGGGTGGCCTCTTCACCAGCGCGATGCTGGGGAATTGAGGCGCTCCTCCACCCCAATGGTCCTGTCGCTATGCAACCGTTTGGTACCAGAGCTGCTGACCGGGACAAGCGTTTCGAGGTTTATCGATTTTCTCTGCTTGGTGTGATCCCAGGGGCCGTCCCAGGACCTGCTGGATCGATTCAAGGACTGATGAGTGAGTTTTCATTGAAACGAGACACCAAAGCCCAGATGTGAAGTCCCCCTACTACAAGCGGAGGGGGGGAGGGGACACCCTTTCTCCCGATGCTTAAGCGAATGCAAAAGCATGATTTGAGGGACTGATCAAATTGTGGCGATGGACTGTAATGGAGAGTCTTTCCAAAAGAAAACTGAACGTATAAACAGACCTTAGAGACTTTGGCATTTTTCCTCGGCTAATGTAAACATCCCCAAAAGATGGCAACGAGAGGCAAAGTGGGAGGCAGGACCAATGCTTTCTTCAGGAAGGAGAATAGTGGAAAGCGAGGTCATGCAACCTAACCATAGACTTTGTCTTTAAAATAAATCGTGGGTCCCCTGGTGGCTAAAGTGGAGTAGCAACCTGGATCTGTACTAAAAGCAGCTATACTTTTAAAGGGACAGTGTTTGGCATGCATCTTTGATCATAGAGTCTTATGGACAGTAAGGAGATTCTAAAGTTTAGTTTTTCTTGCAGTTAGACTGGCAAGCGGATCAAAAAGTGATTTATTTGTTCGGAGTAAAGGGTTCGCTACCCCAACTTCACAAGATCTGCTTGCCAAGAGAAAGACTGGATTCTCCAACAAGCATGCTTTTAATGCAACAAAAGGAAGATCTCTTATGATTCAAGACATTTAAGGAAGTGAAGATGTCCCTGGAAAAAGGAACCTGGTTTACATCATGAATGGACAGATCCAGATTTATAAAAGCTAATGGAAAAAGAAGATACATCAAAGACAGAAGATAAATTCTTGTAATATTCTTGCTGAGGGAACATTGGTTTTAAATATTTTGCCTATGAGGGGGGAGCAAAACGTAAAAGGAGAAGCCAATTTGTCTTGAGAGCTGTGATTATGTGTAACTTTGGAATTACTTTTTGTTTAGTCTGATAAGCTGATGTTGTCGACAGAAGCGATAATTGGCGGGCACTCTTCATGTTTCAAAGTAACTGAATAAGAGTAACAACTACTTTATAAGCATTGTATAACCTCCACACTTGGGTTTTTAGTTAGGTTCTTTTTACTTTCCCCTTTAAATTGTAGATTTTCCCCTCCCTATTTTCTGTTATAGTTTTATAGAAATGCAAATAAAAAAATTCCCTTTCGGGGGGCCAAGAGAAGAAGAAGAAGAAGAAGGAGGAGGAGGAGGAGGAGGAGGAGGAGGAGGAGGAGGAGGAAGCAACAGTCTTTACTTACAGGGATTCTTAGGCAGGATATGTATGCCCTGAATTAACTGGCTGAAGTCCTGCACATAGGTAATCATGCATAAATCTGAATGAAGACAATGGGACTTACTGGGGGCAGAGCTTCAGCGTTTCAGAAATGGCCGTGGCTTCTCACAGTAGCGAGAGACGTGTGCCATGAATTGGGGACAGGAGAAGGCATGATGGTGCGTGCCTTCCAACCCTTGTTGATGGGAGCTTCTAGGAGAGCCCTTTCCCCAGCTTGTAGTCAGTGCAGGAGGGCTTCTCCCTGCTCCGATGGTCTATCTCTGATTCCCAGCAATGGCATAGAAATGACCGCTCCAGCAAGCGATCTGGAAGTTCAGCGGATTTATCTCTACTCTGCGAGATCTGTTGGATCTACATCAAGCAAGATCCCAGGGAGACCTGTTGGATTGACCGACTAACAAGTGAGTTATGTCGAAGCGAGACATCAATCAGCATGCTGCAAAGTCCCCACAGTAGAAGAGGGAGGGGGAGGGGACACCCTACCCCCCAAAAAAGCGATTTATCGAAGCATTAAGGAGGAGACTAAGCAGATCAACGAATGGATTACAAAAGGGGAATTTCCAAGGGATTTTAAGCACCTAAGCAAACCTGTGAGACTTCGACTTCGTAGCGGTTAAAGTAAACATCCTTTCAACATAGAGATTGCGGCGTAGGAAGAAAATGAAATCATGCCTTCTTCAGGAAGAACTCAAACAAAGAAGCATATCATATGACCTAGCTGGCCTGGGTCAGGTGGTTTAGCTAGCCTTAGAGTCTCTTCCTGTTTTATCGGAGTGAACTTTTTTCACCCTCTCCTGGTCCTCAGAAGGCATTGGATTTAAAGAGACAGTGTTACCATTAGAAAAGCCTTTACTTATGGAATGTCTCTAAAGAAGATGGGCTATAATTGGACAGGCAGGTTGGTTAAAAAGAGATTTATCTTTAAGCGAAGGATTGGACTTGGACTAATTCAAAACATAACCACCCTGCAAAAATGAAGCGATGGACTCTTTAGACTACAGACAAGCATGTAACAGCTGTAACAAGGACGTAAAAAGTGCTGAGAGCCAGAAGATCAGAGGAAAGACACTACAAGAAACAAAGTGGACTGTCTTTAATTGTAGAAGAAGTGGAATTTGAACTTCGAAAGTTTTTTTTGGGGGGGATAAACGTATTATGTGAAGCCATAGTCAGCAGATGTCTGTTGAGGGGAAATAAGGATGGAAATTTTCATTGTTTTACCAGCTAAGCAGATCTTGATGATTAGAGAATTAATATTGAATATTCCTCACATCAAAAAATTTTCTAAGATAAAATAGCCTTGGTTAAAAACATTATATAACTTCCAGACCTTGGGTTCTTAGTTAGATTTTCTTTGCTTTATCCTATAGTTTGTAGTGTCCCCTTCCTATTTTTCTGTTGTAGTTTATAGAAAACAATAAAAAAATCCCCTATGGGGGGCCAAAAAAAAAAAAAGACAATGGGACTTACCCATGCATTATTAAGGAAAGGACTACATCCTTGATGACTGACAGTTCTGGCCAGCAATTCCTTTATGCTTTTCCTTATAGCTGAAAGATGCAGGCTCTAGCTGCTGCTGCTGTTTTTAACAGACTGTTTTGCTTGATTACAGCAGGAGCATAATTATAAATAATACGTATGTGTGAGGGGGGTATAAAATTTCAGGGCCTGTCTTGACAGCTGGACCCTGCTTCATTGCCAGGTTGTAATAGCCTATATTCTGCAGTTCAGAAGCAGACGGGGATTGCTTCACATTAGTATTTCCATTTGGTTTTCTTCCACACTGCACAGCACAGAAATAATCAATACTGCAACTCTGCATCACGTACTAAGAAGCTAAGTAATTGGATGAAAACAGTTGTAAGGTCATTTATTTCAGCTCTAATATGTGAGTAGCATTATAGTATGCATCAGGGCTTGCTTTTGATGCTACATTAGTCAGACAAAATACATTATGAAGATAGCCGCTAGCAGACAAACTTAGACTAACACATAGCTAAACACAAGTGCAGCCTTTTCTCTTTCTTTGCATTCAGAATTGGCCTATGTAATTTGAACATCCCTCAAAAATCCTTAATACTACAGAAAGGAATATTAGTTTGGTGAAAAGCAAACTATCCATTATCATGTCTTGCTCCCTTTATGGCAGACAGTATTGCTGATGGGCTAGAGATGTCTCAAAATAAGGGCTAGCATAGAGCTTGCTAGGCCTTCAGTTTGATCCCTAGACATCAATATGTTGAACCACTGACTATGTTTTCAAAGGGAGACTGAAGCAGGGCTGGACTTACTGCTAAATGACTGTATATGGAACCACTCAGGGAGAGCTTTGTAAAAGATGGTGGCATCAGCAGATGAAAGGGACTTTCACTATCTCAGATACATTTGGTGCCTCTGCTTCTGCCGCCTAGGAGTAGTAGCAGAAAATTGATGCTATAATGCTCCAGAAAAATGAGGAAAATGATGCAACTGGCAAAAAGTACAAAGTAGCAATAGGAAGAGTCAGTGAGAAATCGAGAGAACCCAAAGTTCCAGGACAATCGTAGAAAGAGGATGCTGTGCAAAGATACCACATGCTAGCAAAATCTGAGTAAAAGTTGGTTCAGTAGACTTTGTAGGAGATATTTAGGTTCTGCTAGAGTCAGGTCCAAGTCCAGGGCTGCCTCATCCTCCTGGGTTGCTTTTGTTGGCCAAGTGTCCCAGGGTAGCCTCAGAACAGAACAAGACGGCTCCCTTCACCTGCTTTCCACACTCTGCTCTGCCAGTCACCTATTCCCACCTGGCTGCTCCTGGACACACCATTTAAATGCTTGCCCAGGGGAGGGCCAACCCTGAGCTCAGACAATCCTCCCTCCCCAACCTAGTCCTGGAGAGTCACAGACTCCTGGGCCAGTGGATCCTTTTCTTGGGTTGGTGAGCTCACTAGCCCTGGAGCTCTTTAAAGGGCTGGCTGCCCCACCCAAGCTCCTCTTAGAAGTACAGCAATGCCTGTTCTTCCTACCCATTTACCAGAACTCCCCTGGGTCCAGTGCCAGGTTGCCTCTGGTAGGAATTTGGGTTTGTTGTCATCTGCTGCTGGGTATGCCACTGAGAGCTGGCTGGAGTCCTTCAAACTGGCTGACTCCTGAGTTGACTCCCTCAATGCTACACCCTTCTGTGACCTGACAATTTCACCAGCCTTGGGGCTTGCCGGTGCAGCAATGTGCCTTTGGTGGGGCTTTCAGTTCCCTGAGGTAAGTGCAGGGAAAGGGGCATGGACCCCAGACAGAGACATGGAGAAACCATAAATTTAACAACTGACTTGGAAAAGGAATGCTGGTAAATGGACTAGCTTTCAGACCAATATAAATATGGAAAAGTAAATGGATTTTTGTTAAGACTGAAAGTATCCTGATCTTTGAGAAGAAGCTAAATCCAGTGTTTTTACTTTCCCCCCCTTCACTTTAAATGGTTGGGGGGGAAAGCAGGCACTATGTGTGCCTGCCCTGCAGGTGGTGAGTTCACCACTTGCAGGGCAAGCATGGGCAGCTCCCACCTGAAACGAGCAGGCCTGTGGATGACTGTTGGGGCAGGGCTTTCTCCCACTGGCCAGCTGGCCGGCGTTTGGGGGGAACCCAAAAATCAGGGGATCTTCACTCACACCTGGAGATTGGCATCACTACTCTATTTCCATTTTGTTCAACAGCCCCTGCCCCACAACTGTATCTATTATTTTAACGATTTCTCCATAATGAGACCTCTGAGCAATAGTGGAATATTCATCAGAAACAATATGCAGAGAAATAGAGCACATTCCACTGCACTCTGAGAGCATTCAGAGCACACTCATATTGTGAGATTTAGATCATGAAAAAGTGGATCACTGAGAAACAGATACTTCAGCATCAAAGTAGCATGGATACCAACTGTAACCTACCACCAGCAGTGAGCTCTTGAGCATACATAAATGTACAATACCACTGATGAGGACAGCTGTTTACAGAAGCCAGAAACACAAGCCTAGTTGCAGCCATAAAAGTCACACACATGTGCTTCTGCTTCAGCCACCTTGAGATCAAAATTCCTCATTAAAAATTGACGTTCTTTAGGCAGCCAGGCTGTTTGTAATTCAGTAATTACTGATCCAGAAACGCAATCTTGAGAGACTAGCTTGATCACGTGTTTGTACTGGCAGGGTAAGAAATCACAGCAAAAGCCGAAGCCAATGCTTTTAAGATACTTGGTCTTGCTTCCACCTCTCTGTAAATTCAATTCTTCTTTTGGAAAGATAAGTATCAAGCTAGAGCCTCCACAGTTGAAACTAGGATGCCTGCCCTTACTGTTGGCAGAACGGCCTCATGGAACAGTTGAAAGTAATCCAGGATCCACATGAATTGTTTCCATAACCTGCAATATATATCATTGTAACTACAGCTTATGCATTTGCATTTTGCATTTATTTATTTGTATCCCGCTTTTCTCCCCCACAGGGATTCAAAGTGGCTTAGAACATCGTTCTCCCTGCCACCATTTTCTCACAACAACCCTGTGTGGTAGGCCAAGCTGAGAGTTTGTCATGGGCCCAAGGTCACCCAGCAAGCTTCTATGGTACAATGGGAACACAAGCCCAGTTGCCCAGGGACCTAGTCTGCTACTTTTAGAGTTGCCAAGCTCCAGGTGGTAGCCGGAGATCTCCTGGGATTACAGCTGTTCTCCAGGTGACAGAGACCAGCTCACCCTTAGAAAATGGCCACTTTGGAAGGTAGACTATATACCATTATACCCTACTGAAGTCCCTCCCCTTCCCAAAACCCACTGCCCTCAGGCTTCATCCCCCAAATCTCCAGGTATTTCCTAGTCCAGAGCTGACAACCCTAGCTACTCTATCTACTACACCACAGTGGCTCTTATTAGTTGCTAATGAATAATAAGAGAAAACTAGTAATGTATAAGAGGACTTGATATTTATGATGTCATACTTGGGGATATCTTCACCACATTTCATGATTGGGCCTTCCACTATAATAAAGTTTACTGACATATGCAGGGCAATAAGTGCAAAAGACAGAGACAGAAATGACCCTAGGAAAACTGGGAAACAGTATGATGGGTTTCTACTATGGCAGGAATTCCAACACTCCCAATCCACACAACAGCTGAGGCTGATTCTCTTCCCATCATTACCCAGGGAACAGGGTGGGATGGAATCAAGGAGTGAACAGGGATGGGGCAGCTCATGCAAGGGAAGGAATGATAATGGTTTGTGGATTTCAGCCATACTTGGAATTGTATTTGTATTTTCAAACAAATTTGTATTTTCAAACTAATAAATAAATGTCTCCCTTTGCCTCTCTTGGTCTACTACAGGAATCCAAATTTTAAGCCACATTCTCTATTAACAGCACACCTATGGATTTCCAAGGAATAACTATAATAGAAAACCTGAATGATGTGCGCCCTGCATTATCCATATCCTGTATTGCTGTCTGCAATAAAGTCCGTGCCATGGCTCCATTCCTTCTTATATTTTTAATTACACCTGTGGTGGCAACAGTGTGATATTTCCATGACGGAAAGGATTTCTGCCTACAGAGCAGGTCTTTGTGATTTCAGGAGATCCAGTCATAATGCCAGGAGATCTCTAGGCCCCACCTAGAGGCTGGCAGCCCTAGGGAGACGAGAACGTTGCCAGGCCCTTATTTTGGGAAAGAGGACTAATATGAAGGATTGTCAGGGAGTTTCTTTCACATTTGCCCACAGTCCTTTTTCTGAGAGAACTCTTGTAAAATACACAAGCTGTTCCACAACTTGCTACAAACCCACTTCAAATTGCTTCGCTTTTCCTTTACGCTGAAAAGAACCACCAAGTACTTCACTTTTTAGGGTGCATACAATGATATCTAAGAGGAAGATAGCAATTCTATAGTAATATGCATTTCACCAATTTGTGGTTCCCAAGACCCTCACGGGGGAGGGGGAATCAAGGTGTTGGGAAGAATTTTCCTCAGCGAGGGAAGAATAAATGAGTTAAGCTATTCTCCCCAACCTGCATAGCCCTTGATGCTGCTACTTTTCTTTAACAGAAGTTTCTTCTTTGTTAAGTGGATGCCTCCCTTCTGAAGCTGCCACATGCCCTACACAAGGGGAATTCTGACAGCAAAGCTTCCCAAGGAGCTAACGTGTTCTCAAGGACCATGTTTTGATTTTTGTACTGCTGATCAGAGCAAGGATTACAAGAACCATCAGCAGCAGGTTTCCAGAGCTCAAGGAAATAGATGAGTTGAGCTTTGCTTTGAAGTGATTATTCCCTAAAGAGAAAATGGTGAGGGAGGGGGAGAGAGAAAAGAGAGAAAACAAAACAGAAGGAGAAATATTGCAGTCTTTCATAGTGGTGCTGAGAACACAGAGTAGAGAGAACCAGAAACATGGGACCCCCGGGAGGGTACTGTTGATTGACACATTGGGAGTTAAGGCGAATAAGCCTTTAACACTTAAGGAGAAAAAAATAACACACACTCTTTTGGAGCTAAGGAGTAAAGACTTTCTTTTCTCCTTAAAAACTAACTCTACACCACCCGTTAGTGATTAGCAAGCCACTCACACTTGCCTAGTAATCAGACCTGGACAAAGTGAGCTATAAATGGAGTAATCCTGAGCCTGATTTTCAGTGGTAGATTGTTGGACGAGGCATTTATAAGTGATAATCATGAATGCCAGGGGACTCCCAAAACCACTAATTCGAGGGGCCAGCCAAGTGACAACGGATGGGTGGTGCATTTCCCTCTTCTTTCCCTGGCACCTCGCCTGTTCCATCATCAGACAGAAGAGTGAGGCACATGGTGAAAACTGGGAAAGGTAGTTTCCAGGAGATCTGATATCCTAATAGGCACCTTATGTATCCCACTGAGCACGAAAGGCCTCAATTAATGACCGAACTGGTGAGGCGATGGGTGAATGAGAAGAGGAGGCTTTTCCTGGTCAGTTGGCTGCCTGGCAAGCCCACTATGGCTATCACAGCAGAGCAGCAGAAGGGGAGGAAGAATTATTTTGTGGCTAAGCATATCATCCAAGCCAGGCAGGATGTTGGCAGGTATAAAATAAGTAGATAAAAAAGGTGGAATGCAAAATTTAGTGGCATTGCTAACTGTTCTATATTCTGCATTTGTACTGTTGCTAACAGTTTTCAGCTGTAAAGAAAAGTAATTTGTGAGGTCTGTAAAAGCAACTGGTACTGTGAATGGGTTTTAACTAAAATGGATTCCTGTTGCAAACTGAGGATCCTGGGATGTTTGACACACAGGTGAGTCAAAACAGTCATTTTAGATTTGCCGTCAAATAGTATGTCAGTTTCTTGGTGTGTTTTCAACTGCCTCCTCAAACTTTCAACTACTTCCATTCAAGTCTGGGATGCTAGAACAGTGTGCAAATGCCCCGAGACACAAAAGAACCGAGCTAACTCAGCTCAGAGACACTTGCAAGCCTAGAGATCCCTGCAGTTCCTAACCTTGTCTGATCAAGCATGTGTAAGTTCTTAACTAATCTGAGCGAAAGCTAAGGCAAGATCCCAATTAGTACTCTTTGCAAGTCCTCTTCTAGTCCATCAGTTGGTGATAGCCCTAGCCTATTACATCACAAGACTTGTTTGTAGCCTCAGGGGCAAAACTTATTGCTTCGTTTATTTAATGTCCCATCTTGTTGATTGTATTTGGTCATGGTGGACTGGATCGCCACTGAGGCAGTGCCATGGTCGGACCACCTGGCCCTGAGGGCCCGACTGAATGTTCCACCCCGACCCTGTTTGGGCGGCGAGCAGATTTTTGCTCGCCCGCGGCGCCAGATGGACCTAGTGCGGCTCCAAATGGCCTTGCGGGATCCAAGGCCCCCTGGCGGCTCGTTGGATGAGCTGGTGGAGGACTGGCATGCCCGGCTCTCCTCAGCCATCGACGAGATCGCTCCCAGGTGCCCTCTCCGCACTCGTGCTAGGCGAGCACCTTGGTATACCCAGGAGTTGTGTGAGCTGAAGTGAGAACTGAGACGGCTGGAGAGACGGTGGCGCCGAGCTCGCGACGAGGCATCAAGAACATCTTATAGGACGCTTATGAGGGCCTATGAGATGGCAGTAATAGCCGCTAAGAGAGATTTCTATGCAGCCACGATTGCATCTGCTAGCTCATGCCCGGCCCAATTATTTAGTAAAATTCGGTCCCTGACAGCTCTGCCACAGGGCAGGCAAAACGCTAGGGAATTGGATATTGGCTGTGAGGCATTTGCGAGCTATTTTGCAGATAAAGTCTTGGCGCTCCGCCGTGACCTCCCCGCCACAATTGACACAGTGGTTGAACTTGAGGCCCCTTGCTTGGCTTTGGGGCCGGGTTTAGAATGTTTTGTCCCATTCAGCCTGGAAGAAGTTGACAGACTCCTTGTTTCTGTGCGCCCAACCACGTGCGACCTGGATCCGTGCCCCTCCTGGCTCATTAAAGCAGGCCATGAGGGGTTTCAAGGTGCCCTGCAGGAGATTATCAACATGTCCCTTTCCGAGGGACGGTTCCCCAGGGCACTCAAGGAAGCGATGGTCCGCCCCCTCTTGAAAAAGCCATCTCTGGACCCGGCCGAATTGGCCAACTATCGGCCAGTGTCCAATTTGCCCTATTTGGGCAAACTTATTGAGAGGGCGGTGGCGTCACAGCTGCAGGGTTTTCTGGATGACGCTTCTGTCCTCGATCCCTTCCAGTCCGGCTTCCGCCCGGGTCACGGGACAGAGACAGTGCTGGTCGCCTTGACTGATGATCTCCGTAGGCATCTGGATCGGGGTGGTGTGGCTGCTCTGGTGTTGTTAGACCTGTCGGCAGTGTTCGACATGGTCGACCACCAGCTGCTGGCCCACCGCCTCGCCGACGTGGGGATTCAGGGGCTCGCACTTCAATGGCTGGCCTCTTTCCTTCAAGGTCGGGGACAGAGGGTGGTGATAGGGGATCAGCGGTCCCGGAGACACCCCATTGAGTGTGGGGTGCCTCAAGGGGCCGTGCTGTCCCCGATGTTGTTTAACATCTACAGGCGCCCCCCTCGCCCAGATTGCTCGGAGTTGCGGGCTTGGGTGTCATCAATATGCAGATGACACCCAGCTCTATCTGATGTTGGGCGGCCAGTCAAACTCTACCCCAGATGACCTTCATCAGGCTTTACAGGCTGTGGCTGGATGGCTCAGACTGAGTCGGCTGAAACTAAACCCGGCAAAGACGGAGGTCCTGGGCCTGAGTCGGATCGGTTCAGGGTTGGGGTTCCCTCTCCCGACCTTCGACGGGGTGCCGCTGGTGCCAGCGTCGGAGGTTAGGAGTCTGGGTGTGCTCCTGGACTCCTCTTTAATGATGGAGGCCCAGGTAGCAGCCACTGCCAAGTCAGCCTTTTACCACCTTCAGCTGGCTCGGCAGTTGGTCCCCTTCCTTGACCGCGATGACCTGGCCACTGTGATCCATGCGACGGTCACCTCAAGGCTAGACTACTGTAACACTCTCTACTTGGGGCTGACTTTGTTGCAAATCCGGAAGCTGCAGCTGGTGCAGAATGCTGCAGCCAGGCTGTTGAGTGCACAAATTGGAGGGCCTTGGACTCTCCAGTTCCATATGTTCCTGGATCTTGGATTTTTTGACAGCCCGCCCACAGAGGGTTAGAGTAGGGTCTCATATGTCCACAGTCCTTACCCTTAATACCGGCTCTCCACAAGGCTGTGTGTTGAGCCCCTGCTCTATACCCTCTACACACAGGACTGTACCCCCACTCACCCCAGCAACACTATCATCAAGTTTGCTGATGACACCACTGTGGTGGGGCTCATCTCTGGGAATGACGAGTCTGCTTATCGGGATGAGGTGGAACGGCTTTGTGTTTGGTGTGGGGAAAACAATCTGATTCTCAATACTACCAAGACCAAGGGATTGGTGGTGGACTACAGAAAGAACAAAACGGAAATTAAGCCACTGTTTATTGGTGGAGAATGTGTGGAGAGGGTGGCTACTTTTAAGTTTTTGGGAGTGACTATCGAGCAAAATCTGACTTGGAGCGCTAACACCACTGCTCTGGTGAAGAAGGCCCAGCAGAGGCTTTATTTTCTCAGACTCTTAAAGAAAAACAACCTGAGTGAGAAAACACTGATGTCTTTCTATCGTTGCTCAATAGAAAGCATTTTATTATACTGTGTCTGTGCCTGGTTTGCCAGTTGTACGGCTGCGGATAGGAAGGCACTCCAGAGAGTTACCACCACAGCTCAGAAGATCATTGGCTGCCCTCTCCCATCCCTGGAACAACTGTACAGTTCTCGATGCTTGAAAAAGGCAAAGAACATTTTGCAGGACTCATCACACCCTGAACACTCCTTGTTTGAATTGCTGCCTTCGGGCAGAAGATACAGGACAATTAAAACAAGGACAAATAGATTAAAAAGTTTTTATCCAAGAGCCATTATTGCCCTAAATGCTGCATGAGATTGGAATTGGGGACATCAGTGGTTTAGTTGCTATGTGAACTTTAGGGGAGCTATGAAGCAGTTGTGAATGGCTGTGTGAGCGCGCATGATTATTGTTGTAGATCACTGAAATGATTGCACTTTTAATTTCGTTGTACTATGTACAATGACAATAAAGTATATTATTATTATTATTATTATTATTATTATTATTATTATTATTATTATTATTATTATTATTATTATTATTATTGGGTCTCTCTAGGAGGGATCATATTCAGCCTTTGCTGAAAGCACTGCACTGGCTGCCAATAGCGTACCGGATTCGCTTCAAAGTGCTGGTTTTGACCTTTAAAGCCCTGTATGGCCAGGGTCCAGCCTACTTGAGGGACCACCTTTCCCCATATGTTCCCCCAAGGGCACTTTGGTCGGGGAATCAACAGCTCCTGGAAATTCCAGGCCCCAGGGAAGTAAAATTTGCTGCCACCAGAGCCAGGGCTTTCTCGGTGGCAGCTCCTACCTGGTGGAGGGAGCTCCCGGAGGAGATCCGGGCCCTGCGGGACCTTGCTCAGTTCCGCAGGGCCTGTAAGATGGAGCTATTCCACCGGGCCTATGATTAGGAGCCGCTGCCATGGTTAGCCATCTGCCATCACACTATTGTCACCATTGAGTGCGGGGCGGCCCTGGC
Source organism: Gekko gecko (assembly GCA_029375565.1). Taxonomy (NCBI): domain Eukaryota; kingdom Metazoa; phylum Chordata; class Lepidosauria; order Squamata; family Gekkonidae; genus Gekko; species Gekko gecko. Next base: position 77,019,045 of record JAPDNY010000006.1, on the reverse strand, counting down.
AGGAGAGGGGGTGATGAGCTACTGTTTGGCTATTGGGGGTTAATGTCTGCCGGGGGCTATAATCTGCCCCATCTTGTTTCATTGCCTGAATGTTGGTTCTATGTTTTATATTGTTTATATGTTTATATTCTGGTTTTATACTATTGAACTTGTTTTAAAGTTGGCATGCGTGCCTTGTTGTTAGCCGCCCTGAGCCTTCGGGGAGGGCGGGATACAAATCCAAATAAATAAAATAAAAAATAAATAAATAAATATTTCACCTACACTGTGTCATCTGCTTTGAGTCTCAGCGAGAAAGGCAGACTATAAATAACATACAAATAAATAAATACAGAATACAGAAAGCAACTCAGTTGTACACTACGGCTTTTCTGGGCTCTTGAGGAAGTAAACTTCCCTTCATCTCAATGAAGAGAGCAGTTCCATTCTGTTTTCTTGCATTTCCTTGCATTTGTAGATCTGTCTTGAAGCATACAAGATAGTTCTTATAGCTAGTTAATACTCAAACAGACCAGTTCAGCTAATTTCCTGCGTGCCAGTATGAGTCAACAACCCGATCATTTGACAGTTCAGTAATGTGTGCAAATATATTTTGATTTGCATTATTGTTTGATTGACTGTTTTCATGGACAATTTGATTACCTCACCACTGCTGCTGCTGTCCCTGCCCACCTGCTTGCCACTGCCACCTCTTCTGATCTTTTTAAAAGGGCACAGAGTGAAATAGAAATTGAGACTTACTGCTTAGGTTTTTCTGTGTATCTTTGATGCTTACTCATAAACCCAGCTGATTTTTATATCAGTTTGTGCATTTCCTTCTTGAATAGATGCCTGTCACAGCTGCTCAAGCAATTCAAGGTAGTGGATGTTAGTCATTTAAAGAACACACCAGACTTTGTTGGTGCAAAAAGGGAATGAATCAGAAAAATCTCTATGCTTGAAGTTGGTTACCTGATCAGAAGCTGACCACATGGGTAACTGAGGGAATTCAAACAAGGTATGTTGGTCTAGTGATTGTATTCATATTCAATTTTGCAGCTTGCCTACAGATCTTTTTGTACCTGTACTTGAACTTCTCTGTAAGTAGTAATGGTACAAGAATGGAATGTGCTGATAGCCAAACAGATAATGGAATCATTGGCAAATAATGTTATGTGTACATATATATCAGGGGTAGATGAAGGCAAATAAAGGCTAGAAGGGTTTGTACATACAGATGGAATGATCTAAGGAGTTCAGATGTTTCATCTAATTTCACAGCTCTCTCCTTTTAGGCAGCATCTCCATATTTTTTGGAAATGGCCTTACTTTGGGGGGTAATAATAATAATATCCATGCATGTGGCATTTTTCATACTACAATCTAAAAATGTCCAACTAGGGAGAAAACAACAAAAGATAGGGGAAGGGATAAATGGGAAGAGTATGTGCAGGTCCAGGGATATACAAACACCTGCTGGTTCAGCTCATGCCATGTTAACTGGCTATGGACAGAAATCTCATTTTTAATAATCTGTTCATTAGTTCACCAATCTGATGAGGGCTAAGCAGTTTGTTTCACTGTTTTCCTTAATGACCATGCAGTGCAGTGTAAAAAATTATGCTTTTGCCCCAGTTTGGTGTAATGGTTAAGTGCGCAGACTCTTATCTGGGAGAACCGGGTTTGATTCCCCACTCCTCCACTTGCACTTGCTGATGTGACCTTGGGTCAGTCACAAGCTCTGGCACAGCTGTTCTCTCAAGGACAGTTTCTGTCAGAAGTTCTCTCAGCCACACCTACCTCACAGGGTGTCTGTTGTGGGGAGGGGAAGGGAAAGGAGTTTGTAAGCTGCTCTGAGACGCCTTTGGGCAGTGAAGGGTGGGGTATAAATCCAAACTCTTCTTCTTCGTCTTCTTCTATCACAGCTTTGCAGTAGCGTCAACCAATCGCCTTCCATTTAAATCCTCGTGGTTCAGATTTTGCACCTGAATTTTAGCTTGAATGAAGGGGAACAGAAAGAAACCAGGCAAGGAAGGAAAACCCACTGTTGAAACTGACCAGTATTTTTCTGAAACTGACTAGCAGCTGTGGAGCCCCATCTTCCATATTGCAGAGCACTAGGAGATTCTCTGCTAAGTGATTGGCACTGTTAAAGATGTGACTCACACTAACTCACAATATGGGGGAACATGTTAAGTGTACAGAATGCATGATAGAACCCACTGACATTGCAAGCTGTGATTGTTGGCAACACACACCTCCACCATAGTTTTGACTCCTGTTTTGATGGGGGAAGGGAGTGAGGGAAGGCAAGATGAAGGTGGTAGCAGCGGCAGGAATGCAGCCCAGCCAAACAATTGAGAGAGGGAAGGTGGAGGTGGTGAGGGAGGTGGCTGCTGCCACTCTCTTTCACTTCCCCCTGGAAAGGGACCACCCTCTGCCTTTTCCTCTCTGTACACAAAGCTTGGAGGGGTGGGGGAAGCAGTGGGGGGTGAACAGAGATGGGCTAATGAGCTCTGCCTCCACTCGCCTTCTCATTGTCACCGATCCCCCTTTAAACCCACATGTTAAACCTCTGCAGTTCCTTTTAAAGACTAAAACCCCATCCTTCTTATTTTTTAAGTCAGGGATGAGTTAAACAATAGGAGTTTATCAGTATACAAAGTTTGTGTGTATATGTGTGCTTGACTGGGGCTCTACCAGGCAGCCCGGTTTAGACCACACTGCCCTGCAGAGCATGCCAAGGAGAACTCCCCACAGGCTCGATAGGGGTTCTGCTGGGGAGCCTGATTTAGACTGCCCAACAGAGCCCACCAAGGGGACTGATTCTGTGGAAAGAGCTGCAGTCAAGCCTGAGGGGAGAACTCTCCCCATGGGATCAACTCCTTGGCATGCTCTGCTGGGCAATCCAGTCTAAACTGGGTTGCCTGGCAGAGCCTCAACTGAGCACACACAGACACCTCATTTACTGATAAACTCCTATTATTAAACTGGTCCCACCAGTTAAAAAACTGAAAGTTTACAAGCGAGCACCATTGAAGGCGGGGGAGATGGTACAAGGTGAAGAGCGGAAGGAATGCCATCAATTTGGGCAGTGGAGTTGCCTCCGAGGGATGGGAAAAGGGAGGGGGGAATTTGGGGAAATATGTCTGCTTCTGAAGCAAAGCAAGGGGGAAACTCATAGCAAAACCACTCTCAGAAACTTGGGCCAACAGCGAACGGAAAGTGAGCTCAGTGCTGACAGGAGGAAAAGTAATGCAGAACGAAAAAAACACAAGATGAAAATGCATGATGAAAGTGATGCAAATGCAGAACAACAAATAAAAACTGAAGGACATGGATGGGGAAAGTGAGGCAAAACACTAATGCATAATAGACCCAGGTAATTGGCTCACATCTTATAGCTATCTTTGACCCACAGTAAGTTCAATCACCAGATGTGTTCACAGCAAAATTTCAAGCATCCCTAGTTAGGTCCAGTTGCAAATGCTCAGGCTTTGTTTCAGTATTGGGGGGGAGACTAATGCGGTGTTCTGAATCTTCAAAAAAGAAGTGAGTGTTCAGGAAGAATGTAAAGGCAGTACATTTGGGTTAAAATGCTATCAATGAAGGTGACTATTTCACCAATATACAAGAAGTTCATAGAACTCATCTTCATCTGAAGGGAAAGATTCCCTGAGGCACAAACACAACTTCAGACTGATTTAATTTAATATTTCAAACTACTGTATGCAGTTCAGCTTCCATCTGCCATCTGCTTTAGTAGTTTGCAATGACATAGAGCACATTATTATTGTGTTTACTGAAGCAAGGCTATTGGTAAAATATTAATTTTCAGAGTTTATGAAAACATGTTTATCAGGACAACAAAAATTAACCATTTAGTATATTATTAAATTTCAAGCTAGGCTACAGTCCAAAGTAATGAGTAATCTGAAATACATGAGCAATGGAACTGAAGTCAGGTCTTTCTTTGAAAATGGCTCTGCAGCAGGTGCTGCCAAAGAAACAAGCTGGATTTTAAACTGAACAGTTGCTTGCCTCTTTGGGATTTTTTTAAAAAAATGTCCAAATGTGCATTTAAGGCGAACCACTACAGTATAACAGATAGAATGTTCTAAGTCAGACTTGGGAAAAGGGGTTCCTATCTACACATCTACAGAGCCCAGTATATGATAGTGTTTCAGATGTATAAGGCTTGGGAACTGTTCCAGCTAAAGGGCAAGATATAAATACTGTAATTAAAATAAAATAAGCTGCTGTATACAGAGTTCATCTATCCCTATGCTGTCTACCCATAACTTAGAGGGAATCCATCACCTACAGAGGTGGAAGCAGTAGTAAAGCATTATCTATATGACACAAATAGTCTCACAGACTATTCATGTCTCTGAGCATGGAAAATGTAGTTTGCTTCGCTTCCTCATGTAAAATAAATGAGCCAGTAAACAGTGAAAGATCCACATTCCCTAGAGGCATGAAGGTGGATTAGCCAGTAAGGCCACTAGAGAAAATCCTAGTAGGCTGATTAAATGGACAGGCACCACTACTGCCAAAAGCTGGCACCCCACCCCACAGAATGCAGACAGGTGCAAACTGGACAAAGCCATGGCAAGCCTGTTCCTTCCCTCTCCCTCTCCCCTTCACCAGGGTGGGGCCCTTTCCGGAGCCATTTTTCCTTTACAGTCCACCCAGGATGGGAACTCAAATTTTAAATAAGAAAGATACTGTTACAAGGACTTCCTGTCACTGCCCCCTTTGTCCCCTCATAAGCACAAGTTTTGGGAAAATGGGGCACAAATTGAAAGAATCAGTAGGAACCTTCCCTGGTGTGTATTGTACTACCCCTGAGTTCTCTTTGATAATTCTTCAAGATACGTTATAAAGAACTAGCCTGATACCTGTGCTTTGCTATGGTATTTAAGTTCCATAAATCCAGTTATAGTACTGATAATGTGAAGTTTGAAATGTAACATTTCTAATGGAGAAGATTGTAGTGTAAAGGATGCAAGCCACTGTGGAGGCTGGTCTGGCAGGATCACTAAGGCATTACAGCTGGCGTGGGCTCCCTGATGGCTTTAAGCACCCTGCACCCATTGCTGTACCTGGCAGACAGCCACCTGTCAGGTGTAGGAGGTGGAGGGAGCATGTTTGAAGCCATTGGGGAGGCTGGGTCAGCAGCATTGCTGCACCTCATAGGTGGTTGTTGGCCATTCCTGATTTCCAGAACTGGCATTAGCTCTCTGCAGTCTCTTGTAACTGTTTTTTTTTTTTACTTCAGAACACTGAGTTCTGCAGCTGACCAATCAGAGATTGGGGGGTGCAAGGAGGCAGCAGCCTGGCAGCCACATAGGAAGCAATGAGGGGAGTGCATTTTACCCCTCTTGACCACCTTAGGGGTCGAATTTCTAAAAATCCCTTCTTAGTGAGCATCTACATCATGGTAGGAGTACTCTGCCCGAATTTCATGTCTCTAGGTCCAGGGGGGCATTAATTTTACGGTGAGGGTACTTTCTTTTATATATATGTGTGTGTGTGTGTGTGTGTGTGTGAGCCAGTTTTAAGATAGCTGTGAGGAGCTTGACCCTCATGGTACATCGCACCTAGTAATCACAGTCATTGATGTCAAATGATATTAATAAAACACTTGAGACCAGTTTCCAAGAAAGATCATGAAGACTGATCCAGTTTTATGACAGGTGGGAGAGGGGTGTGGTCAGCACTTCAACAAAGCACCTAGTAATCATATCCATTGATGACAAATATCATTAGAGAAAACAAGAGCTGATCATTATGGTGAGCATTTTGCAAAGTATCCATTATGACAGAATAACACTACAGCCCATTCCTATAGGACAATGTTAACTGTGGCAGAAGTGAATTGCACTGCTGTAGTAAATCCTAACAAAAAAAGGCAAAGCCAGCCATCCCTGTAACTACCTGAAACAGGTGCTTGGTTCATAAAGATCTCAGTGATGCTCTTTGGCTCAAAAAGCCAATAGTATGGTATATAACGTTCATAAAATATCACACCCTTCTTCGTTTTACTCATTTGATTGAATAAGCACTTTGAAAGCTGTTCCATTTTTCAACTCAGTGTTCCTTTGGGAAGTGAAGCAATTGTATAAATATAACAGTTTGCATAGTGCTTCAGGATTCCCATGAGTAATAAGCCCTGCTTAATCCTTTCATTAATATCTTCAAATCCCTGACAACTTGAGTTAGATTTGAGAATTCTCTTATTATTACTAATTATATAAAGGGCTGACATTGTCTGTGTGTGCATGCATGATGGTCTTCTAGGACAAGTATGCAGACAGGACCAATTATATATACACACACACATGCCAGGAATAAGGTCCGTTGTGGAAATACATACAATGAGCTCTAGAAAGAGGCTCTGGGTAGGTGCACTGGTCTTGGGCACTCAGCATCGATTTGCTGTGGTGACCTCAGCAGGGTATAATGACACAGAGCTTACCGTTTTCTTCAGGGGAACTGCTCTCTGCCATCTGAAGAACAGTTGTAATTCTGAGTGATCTCCAGCCCTCCCCTGGAGATTGGCAACAATGGTTCCCCAAGAGCATATGGCTGGTTTGGAGGGTGGAGTCTATGGCATTGTACCTGCCTGAGTTCCTACCCCTTCTCAAACCCCACCCCCTCCAGGCTCCACCCCTCAAATCTCCAGGAATTTTCCAACCTGGAGTTGGCAACCCTATCTCCTTCCCAGCCAACCATCAACCTACCTTTATGTTCCCCTCTGACTTGTTTTCCATCTCCTCCTCCCATCAACCTACCTTTATCTCCCCTTCTAACTTCAGCTTTCCATCTCCTCCTCCCTCCCTCCTGGATAGCAGTTGTAGTGTTCTACAGCCCTCCCCTGGAGATTGGCAACAATGGTTCCCCAGGAGGAGATGGCTGGTTTGGAGTCTGGAGTCTATGGCACTGTACCTGTCTGAGGTCCCACCCCTCCTCAGCCCTCACCCTCTCCAGGCTCCACCCCTCAAATCTCCAGGAATTTCCATACCTAAAGTTGGCAACTTTATCTCCTCCCCTCTCAGCAGCCTCTTCCTAGGCAAAGTTCTGTCTTTTTTGTTAGTGGGGAGCAAAGTAGCTTACTTCATTCTCCTCTTCCGCTTTGTGATGTGTACAGCAACCCTGCAAGGTAGGTTAGGCAAAAAGTCTGTGGCTGGTCCAAAATTACCCAGGCAGCTTCCATAGGAAGGCTCCTGCTGAACAGGAGCAAGCAGCTAGGGCTAGTGAAGTAATGCCTTTCAGGAGGCATGAAGTCACCCTGAGAGTGCTGGCAGGCCTAGGGTTGGCAACGAAGACAGATTGAGGCAAAGGAGGATGGAAAAGTCTCCATATCTCCATATCTCTATTTTGCCTTAAATTGGTTTTGATGCCAGCAGAGTGAGAAAATGCCAGAGATGCCCCATGGTAAATGGACCAAACAATTCTTAAAGATTTTCCAAAACACTACTCTGTTGATAATTCATTTTCTACACTCACAGCGTCCCCTGCCAGAACACGACACATCCCCAGCACTTTGAATTAGCACCGGATCTTTAAGAGCTCTCCAGCTGTCACCTGGAGACTGGCAACAGCTTGTTTGGAGGGTGGGGTCTATGGCACTGTATCTGTCTGATGTGCCCCTCTTCCTCCTCCTCAGACCCCACCCTCAGCAGGCTTCACCCCTAAAATATCCTGGAAGTTTCCAACCTGGAGCTGGCAACCCTATGTTCTTTCCAGGCAACTATCAGCCTACCTTTATCTGCTTGTCTGTCTCCAGGTTGACATCTCCCCCCGCCCTCCAGCTTCTGTCTAGGGAAAAGACAGTCTTTCCCTGCAGTGGGAACCAAGGCAGCTGACATCATTCTCCTCTCCCCCCTGTATGATCCGCACAACCCTGTGAGGTATGTTAAGGTAGAAAGTCTGTGAATGGTCCATAATCCCCCAGGCAGCTTTTATAACATGAACTGGGACCTGCACACCATCCTCTGAAGCACTCTCAGGTACATATCTGTGGCAGTAATGGGGTGACTGCTGGCACCTTTTCCTATCATTTTTTGCCTTGTGGTATTCTGCTTGTGGTGTGATCTGTCTTTTTTGTTTCTTTTGAAGGGGAAGTGATGAGTTGTGGGTGAGGACATATTTTATCTCAGAAAACACCAGGTCACATATGCAAGTGACAGTTCCAACTGTCTCATGGGGGGGGGGAGTTTGAGGTGCAGAATGGTGTAAAATCCAATCAGCTTTCATCTGCAAATGATCTTGAAACGATGGCCCAATCAGAGAAGAGTGACCTAGGTTGGAGTGGGTGGGAGAGAACTCAGGCAACGTAGCCAGCGCCTAGGGAGCCATTCTGAGTGACAGATCAGGCAGCCAACTGATTTTGCCAAGCATAGAATGTTGCCATGCAACTACACTTTTATATAATAAGGAAGGATAAGAAATGGAAGAAAAATTTTAATCGTACCAAGAAGTAAGGGGCACTTTGCCCCTACCAGCATGGGGAAAACAGCCTCATTCAGTATAGGTAACACATTATTTGCACATGATTTGCCAATATCTCCCTCCAGGCCTTTGTGCCATGCCATACCATGTGGTAACTCTCATTTTTGACAGGCCAGAAAGTATACCTTGCAAGTTTTCATATGTTTTGATTTTAGGTACTGCAGTATTTTAGACTTAACATACAAAAATTAGCCAGCAACTTTTTTGAGTAGATGAGATGGCAACAAATTCTTGTTAAGGCTCACCTTACAGCCAGACCCCCTATTTTTGTGTCCCTTTAAGTCGATAGCCAAAGCAATAACAATGAGATACTGTTGACCACTGCCAATGACTATCTGAGGAAGGGAAATCCATGAGATGCCTTAAAAACAGATTTCTACTGTCAGGTTTTCCCTGGGCTCCAGAAATGATGTGACACAGATGTTGTGAATTGTGTCAGACAGTATTCAAAGTGATGTGCCTGGAAGGATGATTTTTAATATCCATTTAAATTGCCCATCAGGTTACACAAGACTGGAATTATCTGACTGAGATAGTTCTTTGGTACAGAATGTGAAGAAATACCCAGATAAAAGAAAGGCATATTCCTCATAACACAAATGGAAAGAGAAGGGTTTTTTTTAATTTAAAAAGTCTGATTGCTAAATGAGAAACAAAGAACTGGCACTCAGAACTGCTGAATAACTGTAACAGTGCCTTCTAAATGTTCTGTTTTCAACAACTACAGATTTTGATATGTGAAAGGCAAACTGGACAATAGCCCAGTTACATAAATTTGTTCCTGTACAACAAATTTTTGTAAACAACTTGGAAATTATATGGGTACTTTACCCATTACACAGAGAAGCTATAAAATATCTGCCCAAGGACTAATTTTAGTTGGGCTTGAACACAAAGGATCCTGAATAACTACAGAAGGATGGATTCATATAACATCTCTAAAGGATACCTGCTTTGTTCAGCCCCAGGGCATTGTTGCCTTTAATTAATGACAGCCGGAAATTCAACTGTTTTCTTAACATGGAAATACAGAGGCTGCAACATGCAGCTTTTTAAGGCACAGGAGCTATGGCAAAGAAGTGTGAATACTCTCTTTGCTTTTCAGACTGACCAACCACTTGCTCTGTTTCAGTGCCCAAATATCAAACCTGACTTTGATCTAAGTGTTCTGCTATAATTTTTGACAACAGTTTTAACAAGATTTTAACAGTGTGGCTCACAATAACTTATACTATAGACACTACATGGTTTCCAGCCTTTTCCCTGTGCTGATACAGGGGAGAAGGCAGGGCCAGCTCACCTGCTAGGCAAATTAGGCATTTACCTAGAGCACGGGCCGGACCTTAGGGTGCCAACTGGACCCAGGGCCCCCCCGCCAAAGCCCCCCAGCCCCCGCCAAAAGCCCTGCATCTCCCTGACCACTGCTGCCGCCTCTTTCTCACCAAGTCTGAGAAGCGCTGAGCTTGCCAGACTTGGGGAGAAAGATGCGGCAGCAGCAGTCAGTCACCCAGTCTGGGAGATGCAGGGCTTTTGGCGGGAACGGGACGGGTGCAGTTTGGCGCCCTAGGGCCAGTCAGTTACTGACTGGCTGGCCCTAGGGCGCCAAACTGCACCTGCCCCCACCAAAAGCCCTGTATCCACTTCTGCTTTCATTGCAGGGGGAGGGGGGCCCTGGATGGGGTGCCAAACTGTGCTTCCCTCCTCCGCGCCCTCCCCACCGCTGCCGCCAAGACCGTGATTGCTGCGCTGCCGCCGCCATGCAAGTTTGCCACCACCCCCTCCTCTATGCCTCTGGCTCTCTCCTCCGCTGCTTACGGGGGGGGGGATTAATCAGCCTAGGCTCTTCCCTACTCCCTGGGAGCCCCCCCGCCACAGCTCCTGGGCCTTCCCACCCTGACGGCTCCAGAGGTGGAGGAAGGACATTGAACGGTGGGGGGGGGGAAGCTGCCTCAGAACTTTTCCTGTTGCCCTTCAGGCTTGGCTGTCCCTCCCCCATTGCTTCCCTGGGTGAAGAAAAGTTTAGGCACCCATGAGATGGGGGGAGGAGGGGGCAGAGACCCACCGGGCTAAGGAGGGCATCCGGCTGCACCAGGGGAGCCTCGAACCCGGCCTGGCGAAGCTGCTGCTGGGGAGGGAGTGGAGGCCATGATGGAAGGAGTCAGGTAGGCTGATGGCTGGGGGAGGGGAGGGCAGGGCAGGGAGTGTCAGCCAAGTGCCCGGAACCAGGCAGGGGTGAGGCAAGCTTGTGGCGCCTGCACCCCCCCTCCTGGGCATGTTTCTGGGAGGTCTCCAGGCCCCACCAGGAGGTTGGGATCTGCACTGAGGGAGTGCGGGTGCCACAAGCTAGCCTTGCCTAGGGTGTAGAAACACCTCGGGCTGGCCCTGGGAGAGGGTGAGAAAGGCATTTTTGTTCTTCTGCAATTCATTTGGGTGAGGAAGCATCTAGTTCTGCACAACCTAATAGGTAGCTCCCATAATAATGAAGATTGTCAATACAGAGTTTGTACATGTGCATGTTCCATGCAATCTGAAGAGCCACGTTTGTCAAGAAAGACACAATTGGTGGGATTTGCACCAAAATCTTTCACATAAATAATTAAAGTGCATTAGCTAATTGGGAGGGCTGCAGCTGCTGCCAGAGTAGTTAATAAAACCGAATCCTTTGAACAAGTCTCTTTGAAGACAGTAAATGTTTGAAGTGAGAGTTACAGGTAAGAGCATTTGATATTGTTGCATGCAGATTGAATATGTGGATAAGGATAAATAGGAGTGAGGAACAAAGTGTTACTAACTTCTGTTGGCAATGTCTTGATTATGATTCAGTGGAGGAAGAGTCGAATCCTTTACTGATGTGAAATAACAAATAGAAGTGCTGGATAGGGAGGTGATACATGATCTGTATCTGTGTCTTTAACTGCTGCAAGAGAGGTACTTTTCCCCAAACAGCACTTTCACAGTGGGAAGGACCCACCTGTTGAATTTTTGCCTGTTTGGCACAGGATTCCTACCAAGGAAAGATGGAAAAACAGGTACAATATTAGTACACTAATTAAGTGAATTCATAGTTTGCTGATTTGGGCATCTTCATTCCATATATTTCAAGAAAATGGATATCTTGGCTGGAAATTTGGATAGGTATGGATAGTGATGACTATACTGTAGGACCAAAATATTAGGTGCAGTACGGTTGATTAGTGTTCATGTGTGTGCTAGGGGAGTGCAAAAAAAAAAAAAAAGTCAGTATTTTTCGGCTTTGGGTATATCAGACCCGAAAAATATTGGTAAATGCCAAATACCCCCAGTCCAACTTTTTTGGTAAAGTATCAGGACTGGGGAAATATTCAGTATTGCCCAATATATATTCGGGTCTGATATACCTGACATGAGGGAAAGGATGCCTGTAAAAATGCCTTCCTTCCCCTCTGGAAGTCTGTTCAGCTTTCCTTGTTGATTTCACTCCCTGCCAGTCAACTGTTAGGTTTAAGCCATTTAAACCTAACAGCAGACCACCAGGGGAGTGAAACTGACAAAGAAAAGCCTTCTCTTCTCTAACTGACCCCAGGTAGCTGAAGAAGGGAAGGCAGGGAGACCAGGCATGTTTCCATGCCTGTCCTTTGCTTCCCCAGCCCCTGCCCTGCGAGTTGGAGGGAAGTGTCAGGCTCAATAGCAAGTAGGTCCAGGCATTCTTCAGGTAAAGATATGCTTTATTGGAATACAAGGCTGTTGCCCACAGTAATACTGCTATTGTCAGGAATGGCTGCATGGGGTCAGTCAGACATTGATATAGCATGATGCAAAGCCAAAACTAGCAAATGAACTTTTAGCGCGCGCGCGGGAAACTCCCGGCAGGAGGATTACTTAATGCTCAGGAGTACTACCCCCACCACCACCTAGTCACGTAGGACTGGGAAATTCCCCAGACTGAGGAACGCTCCAAAGCCTATTCTTCAAGGCCACCGTGATAAGACGAGGCGGCAGGAGAGTATTCTCCCACATTGCAGCTGGCATTTCTACGCAGGTGCAAAAGCAAGGGACAAGATAGTAAACACTGAACAATGAACATAGTGTAAACGATAACACAGAGCTTTAGCCCTCTAACATTCTGCCCCCCTTAAAGCCCTCCCCACACCTCAAGAGGGAACATAGTCTGGACCTCCTGGTTTTGCTGGAAACCTGCGGTGGAATTGACGAAGGAGATAGGGTGCCTTGATGTCAGCAACTTTTACCCATTCTCTATGCTGGGGACCAAAGTGAACCCATTCCACCAAATAGTGGAGCTGGCCTCGTATCAGTTTAGAGTCCAGGATGTCAGCAAGTTCATAATGTTCACTGTCATTCACAATCAGGGGAGGCGGCACTGGTTGTTCAGGATGCCACTTGTTCGGGGGGTGCCCCAGTTTCAGGAGGTTGAAATGAAAGATGAGATGAATGTGTTTAAGGGTTTTGGGTAAATCCAATTCCACAGTCACATCATTGATACGCCTGGTGATCTTAAAAGGACCAATGTATTTCCAGGCCAGCTTTTTGGAGGGCTGGAGAAGGTGCAGGTTTTTTGTAGATAGGTACACAAAGTTTCCAGGCTGAAGATCCCAACCCACCACCCTCTTCTTGTCAGCCTGTGCTTTGTAGGCAGCCTTAGCAGCCTCTAGTGCCTCACAAATGAGCAGCCAGGAGGCACTGAGTTTCTGGAACCAGTCCGCAGCCTCCCCCACCATTCCTGGTGTCAGTTTGAGAAATGGTAGAGAAGGGCTTTCGTATCCCAAAGCGGCTTTGAAAGGGGAGACCCCAGTCGACGAATGCCAGGAGTTATTGTAGGCAAACTCAGCTAGGGGGAGAAGATCGATCCAATTGTCTTGTTGGTAATTAGTAAAACAGCGTAAGTATTGCTCAAGGGTTTGATTAACTCGTTCGGTTTGACCGTCAGTCTCTGGATGGTAGGCACTGCACAGGGTGCGTTCAGTATCCATTAAGGACATTAATTCAGTCCACAGTTAAGAAAGGAATTGCGTGCTGAGGTCGGATATTATTTTGGCTGGCAACGTATGAAATCTCACAATATGGTGGAGAAATGCTCTCACCAACAACTTGGCCATGGGTAAGCCCTGGAACGAGATGAAATGAGCTTGTTTGGAGAACAGATCCACCATCACCCAAATCACCGTCATGTGCTTGCTTGGGGGTAAGTCAGTAATAAAGTCCATAGAAATGACTTCCCACGGTCTCTGGGGGGTTGGCAAGGGTTGCAATAGCCCAGGGGGTTTCACCCCTCTTGGCTTGCATAGGCTGCAAGTTGGGCAGGAATGCACAAAGGTGGACAAGTCTTTTCTCATCTGGGGCCACCAAAAACTCCATTGTAGTAAGTGCAGCAATTTGACATAGCCAAAATGTCCTGCGGGCTTTGTGCCATGGACTAATTGTAACACCTCCTGCCGCAGTGCTTCGGGTACAAATAACTTTTCTCCCTTGTACCAGCAACTGTTTGCACGGCATTCCAGGGACCCTTGGGACTGCAGCACCTGTGTCTCTGGTTCAGTCATAGCCTTAGCAAAGTGCTCTTCCCATGGGGCCCCTTGGCGCAGCGGAGATAGGTCTACTTAGCTTTGCTTTCAAGTAACCACCACCCCGCTTAACTGGGAGGGGGTGAAGAAGGATTCTCAGACCTCCACCTGTTTGCTGTCATGCTGGGGCAGGCATGAGAGAGCATCAGCCAGGGGGTTGGACCACCCTGGAAAGTGATGAAGGGTGAATTGGAACTTTGAGAAAAATTCAGCCCAATGGAATTGCTTAGTATTAAGGTTCCGCGATTTGCGTAAAACCTCGAGATTTTTATGATCCGTCCATACTTCAGATGGGACTCGGGCCCCTTCTAGCCAATGCTGCCAAGTAGCCAGGGCTAACCAGATTGAGGCTGCTTCCTTGTCCCACATGGGCCAGAACCTCTCAGTATCATTAAATTTACATGAAACATAGGCCAGGGGATGTAGTTGCCCATCGGGACCCTCTTGCAAGATTGCCCCCCCCCCATGGCGGTGTCAGAGGTGTCGACCTGCACCACAATTTTTTTTGTTTCATCGGGGTGTGCCAGAACAGGTTCAGTGGTGAATAAACATTTTAACTGGTCAAACGCCTCTTGACATTTAGGGGTCCAGTCCAGTTTTGCCCCAGGTTGGAGGGCCCCTGCCCCTTTCCCTTTTGTCTTTAGGAGGTTAGTGAGCAGCAGGCTCACTTGGGCAAAATGGGGCAAAAATTGGCGGTAGAAGTTCGCAAACCCAATGAAACTCTGGAGTTGTTTCCGGGTTCTTGGGGGCTCCCAGTTCAACACATTCTGGACTTTGTTGGGATCCATCTCCCGACCTTTTGGGGATATACGGTATCCCAGAAAGTCAATGCGGGTCTGATGAAACTCACATTTAGAAAGCTTGATGAACAGTTTGTGCTCCAAGAGTTTTGTGAGCACCTGTCTCATCAACTGGACATGAGATTCCAAATCAGGGGAATACAGTAAGATATCATCCAAGTAAACAGCCATGCCCTTAAACAGGTAGGGGTGTAAGACCTCATTGATCAAGTTCATGAATACTCCCGGAGCCCCCTGGAGCCCAAATGGCATCACTTGGTATTCAAACTGTCCCAAGGGAGTATTGAAGGCCGTTTTAAATTCATCCCCCTGCCTGATGCGCACCCAGAAATAAGCATCCCGCAGATCTAGCTTTGAAAAGATTTTGCCCTGTGCCACCTCCACAAGGAGGTCTTTGATGAGAGGCATTAGTTTCTGACACTGCATTCAGCCCCCGGTAGTTGGTGCAAAGACGAAGTCCCCCGTCCTTCTTTTTACAGAACAATATGGGGGCTGCGAATGGGGAGGAGGCAGACCGGATGAAACCGCGCACAAGGTTCTTGTCGATGAACTTCCGCAACTCCTCTTTCTCCATAGGACTCATGGCATAAATCTTCCCCTTGGACATTTTATGACCTGCGAGCAGCTCAATGGCACAGTCAGAGTTGCGGTGGGGGGGGGAGTTCATCTGCTTCCTCCTCCTTGAAAACCCGGGATAAGTCTCTATATTCCTCGGGGATGCGAGCTAGTTCCTCAGCAGTGAGACAAGCTCAGGGGGGCTCACTGTTGGGAGGGGTACTCATTTCCCGACAGCTCAGTCACCTCCTCCTCACTCAACTGTGGTTCAAAACTCTCAAGGTGTGTGTAGAAAGCCTGTGGGTTCCGTGGTTTCGCAGTTCCCCTCTTGGATGGGGTTCCCATGCGCCATTTGTCCTCCTCACAAGGTGGGGGCTTACCACTCTCATCCTTGGGGTGAAATGCCCCTTATCTCCACACTTCAGGCGAAGCCCCTGTTTCATGCGTTGGTCCCGCAGGGTCGATGCCGGTGGGGTTTGCTTACCCTTTGGGTGGGGAGAGGTGGCGGGGCAACTAGTGCCCAGCGAGATATCCAACTTCATGGTGCACAGCCAGCTCTCAGCCCATTCCGCCTCTTCCATCCAACCTTGTAAGGTTCGCGGTTCTTTGGAACTCAGGATGTTGTTGTGGATGTCTACTGCGAGCCCCGTCCAATACTGTTGGGCCAACACAGGGTCTGTCCAGTCCCGGATCTTCGTGGCATGCTTCTGAAACTCCGTGGAGTATTCACGAACCGTGAGGCAGCCCTGTTTGAAGGTACGGAGAAACGCCTCTGCTTTTTGGGCGGCTGCTGGGTCTTTGGAGCGATTTCTCAAGGCCCACATGAATGCATCCACACTCCCTAATTCCACAGCCTCTAGGTCATGCAGTGCTACATGCCAGCTGGTAGCAATTCCCCTTAGCCGGGAAGCAATAAAGTCCACTTGCTGTTCCTCATCCGGGAAGAGGTGGCCCCAGCATTGAACAAATTTTCCCACCTGCAGAATGAAGAAGGATAAACTCTCTGGATCTCCATCAAATGTAATGTCCAGGAGATCCTTAGGTCGCGGCATCAGTTGAGGAGCTATCGGCCTCGGAGCGGGAGCCGGCCTTGGTGCAGGTAGGGGACCTGGGGGAGGTTGCTGGGATCCTGGAGCTGGTACCGCTGGTGGCCCGCCGTGTGGTGGCTGCCCTGGGATCAGTTGTCCAGGAGGTGGCTGGCCCAGAGGAGGCTGCCCCGGTGGCAGCTGGGGCTGGCACTGGCGCTGGCACAAGTTGTGCTGCCATATGGGCCCGAATGGCCTGGCCCATCATATTCGGTAGATTCTGTATTAAATTTCCCATGTCTCACATGATTCTGCGGCAATCCTCCTCTAATGTGTCAATTCGAGTGTCCACGTCCTTGCCAGGACTGGGCCGCCCCGGCCCCCAGGGGGTCCGACCCAAAGCCGTTCCAAAACTCGAGCGGGGGTTCAACAGGCTGTCCCAGCTCTGGCCCCCAGGCAGTACCCAGGTGGTCTGGGTCGTATCCTGTAGGTTTTTCGCCCAGTCCCAAGGCTTCCGTTGGGTGATCCATCTATCCCATGGGGTTGGAGAGGGGGGGGCTGCTGGGAGCAGGAGCAGAGATTGCTGCATGTGCTCGCCCCCTGGGCTCCTTACTGCCGGAGCTTCACTCCTGTGCGCTTCTGCAGGAAATGAGCCCTGGTTTTAAATCACTTGTATTGTAAGGTTGGGTTTTGCTTAAAGTGATTATGGGAAGAATGAACAAACTTTTTTTTGCAGAAGAGAAGTATAGAAAAAGCTTTTTCTTCCCCAAATCCTGTTTAGAAGCTAATGTAATGGAACACGACTCAACAGCCCATGGCCATTCCGGTCGTTGCGCTGGGGGGGCGACTTTGCCTCCCAGCCAGAATGAGGCAGGCTGGGGATTTTGGCGCCAAGAGTGCCACATACGGGTATGAGAAGGTGGCGGGGCCAAGAAGACTTAAAGCCAGGCCCCGCCTATCCTCCTCAGCAGTCCCGCGCATTCATTGGCTGAAGAAGAGCTCTGTGGTGTGCCTTCTATTTAATGCCTACCTGTGTTGCAGAGCACGTGGCGGAGGCTCCTCTTCGGGCCGGTGATGAATGAGGAGGCGGCTCGTCAGGCGCTGCCTCTGGTGTTGCTCCTGTAGTGGCGGTTCAGCATCAAGAAAGTCAGCTGCGGACCATGCGGCAGCACGGGGGCTGGCTGGGAGCAGCGATGAGAGCGGCGCGGGAATGCACTGGCAAGTGGGCCTCTAGTAAAAGCCAGGGCCCGCAGCAGCGTGCAATAGTGGCGCCAGGCTTTGGCTGGTTTGGGGTCTGGGGCTTGGGCCAGCAGGTGCTTCCTGCGTGCATGATGCGGCCTTAAGGCAGCTGCACGCGGGCAAATTGGGCACGGGGGCGGCTGGTTGTGCACCCCCCCGGACATAGCAGTGAAATGAAGAACCCTGAGCACCTGGGTGGTGGCTGGTAGCGAATATGGAAAGGCCATTTGGGGGGCTCAAGGTTTTGTGGTAACCGCCCCTAACGCTAGTGTGCAGGGATCACTTTGGGCAGCATGTTCCAGTTTTCCCTCCTATGTACATCAATCCCCTTCTGTGCCTCCCCCCCCTTTTTGATCCGGATAGCTCAGGCTTGCTGGATCTATCAGATCTGGGAAGCTGAGCAGGGCCAGCCCTGGTTTGTGCTTGGATGGGTTACCACCCAGGTAGCACGGGTTTGATCCACAGAGGCTGATAGTGGCAAAGCCCTGACCTGGGTGGCACAGGCTGGCCAGATCTCATCAGATCTCAGAGACTGGGAGGGGTGGACCCTGGTTGGTGTTTGGATGAAAGACCATCCAGAAAGTCTGGGGTCACTAACCAGGGGCAGGCGATAGCAAAGCCACCTCTTTCCTGCCTCTAGCCGTCACTTGCCTTGAAAATAATTATAGGGTTAACATAAACCGGCCTGTAGCCAGGATTTCCATTTTCTCAGGCCATCCGTGGTGGCCACCAGGGCTGCCAGGCCTGTCCTGAATTGCCAGGCTGATCTGATCCAGTTGGATTGTTATGTACTGACCGGTGAACTGACCGTATTCTTTTCTATGTTAAGCTTCAAGTCAAGTGGAGGCTGGACTGGGTGGCTATGGTTGGTGCGTGGATGGGAGGCCAACAGGGAGGTCCGGGGTTGCTGTGCAGTGGCAGGCACTGGCCAGCTGCCATATTCTCAATAAGCTGTGGGGTCTTTTGAGCAAAGATTTACTTGTGAGCTGGCATTGGACTGGCGGGAGAATCGTCTGGCCGCTGTATCTGTTAATTGCTTCGGAACCCCCCTCCCCTTCTGGAGCTGTGGCAGTGGTGTGCGAGCCGGAGGCTGCCTGGCTGCATGCGATCCCATGTTGACTTGTGCGGATGGGAAGCTGCTGGCCACATTGTGTTGTCTGCTTGACCAGGATGGCTCAGGCTTGCCCAAGCTCATCATTTTTCATGCACCCTGACGAGGCTTCTTCGGTCGTCCTTGCCTTGTCAACCATTTTAGCGCTGGTTTGGGTGGCCTTTTTGCGGCTTCCTGTGCAGCCATTTTGTGGGATTGCAGGGTGGTAAGCAACTACCCAGTGGCAAACACGAATGCACCTTTCCTTTCCAGTGTGCATTCGTGTTTGCCACTGGGTAGTTGCTTACAACTCCATGGGGGGGAGGAATGATAACATGTGCCCCCCCCCCTTCCTCCAAATAGCTTATAATGCAGTTTGCTCTAATGTGCCATTGCTTGTTTCATTCCAGTTTTGTGATGCGGTATTCTGTGAGGTAGTATGTGTTACTTGTCATTAAGGGTTTCATCTTCTGTATACGTAAATATGTTTGCATTTGATTTGTCCCTGGGCCCTTTAGGGCTCTCCAGGTTGTCAAAGTTCTGCATTTCTCTGGGTTCTAGCACTTTTCATGTAACAGACGATAGCCTCTTTTAAGCTGCACCACCTGTTTTTCCTCTTCCATCTGCAGATGGGTTTTTTCACTTCCCCAGTCGTATCATTGTGCCGTGTACACGTATCTGAAACCTCTGCTTATCTCCTGGAATTCACCAATGGCCTGTACCATGGACTTAGGGCTGGAAAGGAGAAGTTAGGTTTTTCTCTCCCCCCCCCGCTTGTCTTTCATTAGCTGGGGGGGGGAGGCATTGAGTCTTATGCATAATGCGTACTCATGTTGTTCTATGACTAGCAGGGCTTGTCCCTACCTGTTTGTGACTAATTGATACTTTATGGTGGGTATGAATTCCCAACACCTGCTGCTATAATTTATCGATTGATATGTTTCATTCATTCATGATGTTATCATATATTTATGGACGTATTCATTGCTTTCCTCTCAATCAGTCTGATGGAGCCTTTTTGATGCAATATGCATTTCATCATTTGTTTTTTCCATTCTGATTTCTCTTTTTAGGTCACAAGAGAGAAGTGCTTCATAGTAGCCTATGGGCCTCATGGGCAGTGAGTTTGCTGGGAGGCCAGGAGTGCGGAGTTTGGCCGGAGCAGCTTAGGCCATATGCCAGGCCTGCGGCATGGTTTGACATCCCTTAGCAACCCCCCCCCCTCTCTGTTTAATACAGGCTGTGTAGGTCTCAGTTTTTACCCAGGCATTTTGGCTGCCTTGCTGGCAGTCTTCTGGCTGTCCGGCGAACTGGTGGGGGGTTGGATGACCATTGTTTGCTGTGTCCGTGAGTCTGGAATATGTTGTAGGTTTGCTATTCCATGCCCCCCTTTTTCACCTAATTTTGACACATCTATTTGTCAAAATATCTGCCTTTCATCACTGGTGTTGGACCCATCCAGGTACCCATTGTGGTGAATGCTAAGCAGCCTCATCCTGCTATATATTTAGGGAAGTATTTTTTCTTCGGCCTGGTACCAGGGATTTATTGAGTAGCTCTATTAGTCACAGTGGGTAGCCCATTAATCCATTGTTAGCCTACAGCCACAACTTTGGGACCCTTCAGTTATAACCATTTTAGTCCTGCACGCCAGGGGGACTTCAGCTGGGCGTGCACACAGCCGGCTTTAAGGGCACAACTCCAGTCCTCCTGGTTTTGTTGACGGACCACACATCTCCTCCCTCTTACCTGGATTCTGTCCTCTTTTAGGATGGGTGGTATTATCTGAAATTTCCACCCCCTCTGAGGCCGCAACCACTTATACACGTATGTTGCAGTCTCTGAACTGAAGGTAACTAATCAAGATGAATGGTTTTGTCACATTTTGGAATGGTTATTGTCAAAACTTGGGGATGAGGGAAGCATCTCCAGTTAAACTGATGTGACCCTTACCCCAGCCTTCTTGCCTGGACTTGGTATTAATTCCTCAGTGAAGCGAAGGCAAGATGTCTTAACGAAGCTGTCCTGGGCTGCAGATTTTGTGGATTGAGAGGGGCTAGTTGTCCTTTATTTGGATTTGTGTGTTGACCGCACGGCCCAAATTTACTGAAGAAAATGGTCCCTGGCAGTCCTGCCAGGTGTGGGAGGGATGTTGTTTGCTTGGAAATCCTATGGGGGATCCATTTCTCTTTTCATCCTCAGTATTCACATTTCCCTGTGTGTATACTAGTCTTCTGTGATGGCAGAAAGCTGCCTCTAACTGAGAGGTGGGCGGCCTGGATGCACCCCCCTTGGTGGTCAAGTAACCCCAGGGATAGCAGGGGAAGTGTGCCCCAACTTATAAGCTGAACAGCAGGATGGGTAGTAGCACAACTGAGGGAGTTTGAGCAGACAGTGGATGGGTGATTGGTTCCAACCACTGGATTGTTGGTGGACAGTGGGCAGGGTAGCTAGTTGCTACCCTGCCGAGTTGCATAAATATGGAAGCAAGGTCCCGGCTATGGCTAGCCTGGGAAGTAGCTGATCTGGGGCAGGGTGGCTCGCCCTATTGAAGAGGTAAGGGAGGGGTCCTTGACCCCTGGCCTTGACCATACCGCAATGCTGTGCGGCCCTTGCCTTTGGTTCCAGTTAAGATTGTCAATTAATAAAGTGGCCCTATAGTTAAACCCAACATTTGTGTCTGCCTTGTTATTTCAGCTTGGGGGGCAAACACGTTTACTTCCTCTCTGTAATGACTGTTGTTATTTCCTGGGAATATTTTGAAGACTTCTGCTTTAGTTTTTCTTCCTCCTTCTGTACTTAGTATCATTCCATTGCATGGAGCCCCAGCACTTTTCTGCTTTCTGGCAATCCCTTTGAACTGCCTCCCCTCCCTTTATTTGTTTATCATTCCTCTCCGGTTGTTTCTTCTGCTGTCCTAACTTCAATCATGAATGGAGCTTGATAAATTCTTGGAACACCAAATACTTTGAAGTGGTAGTCAATTACTTATTAGGATTAGTTATGCTTGATCACCCGCTGGCTCAGCTCATGTTCTGCTTGCCAGTTGCAAGTAGGGAGCTGATCACTTGGCAAGCTGTTTAGATTTGATTTTTTTTTTTTGCCATCAAGTCACAGCTGACTTACAGCGACCCCATAGCATTTTCAAGGCAAAAGATATTCAGAGGTGGTTCACCATTGTCTGCCTCTGAGAAGTGACCCTGATATTCATTGGTGTTCTTCCATCCAAATACTGACCAGGACCAATTCTGCTTAACTTCCATGTTCTGATGAGATTGGGCTAAAGGTTTCCCTTGCTCGAAAGCCAGTCGAATCTGACTCTAGGGGGTGGTGTTCATCTCCGTTTCCAAACCAAAGAGCCAGTGCTGTCTGAAGACTTTTCCATGGTCATGTGGCCAGCATGACTAAACACCGAGGTGCACAGAACGCTGTTAGCTTTGCACAGAAGTGGTACCTATTTATCTATTTGCTATTTCTTGCTTTCGAACTGCTAGGTTGGCAGGAGAGCTGTTTAGATACATCCAAGCAAACTTAGATGTATATTGTTACCATAATTACCATGTTTTCTTAGCATCATTGTCCCTCCTTGTCTGCCACCAACACTGCCTCCAATTCTTTTAAATGGCATATAGCAAAGAAAGGGGGGGATCTTGTTTGAGGGTTGTTTTTTTAATTAGACTTACTACTGAGGTGTCTGTGCATGCTTTTTGTGTCTAGCCATGAACCTAGTAAATTTTGAAATCAGTTCTTGCAATCACTAACTCGGCAGGCACAAAAAAATAGGCAATGCAGTGTAGTTGATGTTAATAATTTAAGGTTTGCCTGCATCTGATTACATGTGCAAAAAGAGGATAAGCAGCAGGCAAATCTATTCTTTATACAAGTTGGTTGATTTAATGAACCAAATATGACCTTAGATATAAATGCCTTTTCTCTGGTAATCAAGGTGATTTTGTTCTCAGACTTATCCAAAGCAACTGTAGCATTGTCCTTCACCCAAGGTGAACTTCAGGGAGTTTTGAGATGATCTGATCAGAAGCTTACCGCACATGTAATTGAGGAAGTTTGGCAAAGTAAGTTCACTTGGCAATCATATTAGGATATGGCATATACACATGGAAAATATAAACATAATTTAATAATGGTAATAAAGAAATTTATTGCAGATTGTGTTTACTTTGAAACATACAATTGTCAAAGCTGCTTTTTCACTTTTACAATACAAATGGTTGTGTTAAATTCACAACACATGAGGAGTGGAACATGGGATTTGGGGAGGGGATATGGATCACCTTGTCAGGAGAAGTAAATGTTTGCACATATGGTTTGACACATGCATTTTGGCTGATTTAAAGACACTTACCTAAGGTTGCCAGGTCGACTTACCTGGCCAGTGGGGTCTCCCAACATCCTTCCAGGAGAATGGAAGTGATGTTGGGCATTTGGGGGCCTACTTCTGGTTTCAGGCCTACTTCCAGTTGGAGATGACACTCTGTTTTTTGGGCAAAACTCTATGGTAAATTTGGCTTCAAACCATAGAGTTTTGCCCAAAAACCAGAGCATCACCCCTAACCGGAAATAGGCCCCAAACTGGAAGTAGGCTGAAAAGATCAGTTGGGGGCGGGCGAGAGCCTGTGAAAGTGGGAGTTCCCTCGGTCCCACCAGGGGGCTGGCAACCCTATACTTACCTATGATTAAAGTCCTATGTATTCGATTGGCTTTCTTTCACTTATAAATATTATTAGATGACAGCCTCTCACAAAAGAGCCTTGTACCATGGCCTTTGTGTAGGAGATCAAATAAAATTGTTAAATAAACATGACTAGATTTTGGGGTTACTTCCAAGATGCATAGCTCTGTAATATAAGCCTGTGTTCTAAGAGCTAAGCACATCTCTTTTTTCTGGCCATTCTAATATCTGAGTCATAGAATCATGGAGTTGGAAGGGGCCATACAGACCATCTAGTCCAACCCCCTGCTCAATGCAGGATCAGCTTAGAACATCCCTGACAAGTGTTTGTCCAGCTGCTGCTTAAAGACTGCCAGTAAAGGGGAGCTCACCACATCCCTAGGCAGCTGATTCTATTGCTGAACAACTCTTTTGCATCGATCTGCTAGGGGTTTCTGCTGATGGCAAGGATTTCCATCAGCAGAGTTTGACTTTCTCACCCCCAGTCCTGCTGCAGCCCAAAAGGTGCATGAAATGCTGTTCCTGGGTGACAGAGCTCCTCCAGCATGAGGTTATAGTCAGAAGTCTGCTGAAGGAGGAGGAAAATGGGAAAACATCTTCCCCCAGACTGAAAAATCCTCTACTAAGTACAACCCCCCTGTACACACACAAGCACATATTTGCAGACTGAGAGAAAGCAAGCATCTAGATCATGTGTTACATTTCACCAATGATGGCACCAAATTCCATAACTTGGGGAGTGTTGGAAACATAGTCTTCCAATCTGAAATTCTGAAGCCCATAGCAAGCTGAAACCAAACACATGTCCACGTCCAGCTCATAACAAGCTCAGTGCCAGCCATTCCTATAATTCTATACTTCCCTTTCCCACTCAGATTTACAGGGAAGCAGAGAGAAATCAAGGGAATATTCAGTGCAAAGCAGGCCATGATAAAGGACAAAAATGGTAGGGACCTAACAGAAGCAGAAGAGATTAGGAAGAAATGGAAAGAATATAAAGAAGAACTATACAAGAAGGACCTCAATGTCCTTGACAACCATGACAGTGTGATCACTGACCTCAAGCCAGACATCCTGGAGTGCAAAGTCAAACGGGCCTTAGAAAGCATTACTAACAACAAAACTAGCAGAGGGGATGGTATCCCAGTTGAGCTATTCAAAGTTGTAAAAGATGATACTGTTAAAGTGCTGCACTCCATATGCCAGCAAATTTGGAAAATGCAACAGTGGCCACAGGATTAGAAAAGGTCAGTTTACATTCCAATCCCAAAGAAGGGCAATGCAAAGGAATGTCCAAACTATCACACAATTGCACTCATTTCACAGGCTAGCAAGGACATACTCAAGATCCTACAAGCTAGGCTTCAGCAGTACGTGGATAGAGAACTGCCAGAAGTACAAGCTGGGTTTCAAAGAGGTAGAGGAACTGGAGATCAAATTGTCAACATTCGCTGGATTACATTGGAAAAGTAAAGAAAGACCAATTAAATAGAACTGTACGCTAAATTATGGAACATGTACATAATGGCAAGAATTACACAGAGTGTTAATGATTCTTATTCTCAAAGAACACAAGCTAATTTTTCTATGACGTGGTTTCCTATATTACAATATTTGATGCAACAAAAAGAAATTCACGATATTATAGATTTGTTACATTTATAGTGAGATAGTTAATAGTGGGCCAATGATTGTTAAGATACATATGACCTATGTGGTGATCTATTATAGTTGGAATTGTATTTTTTTATTGAGATTGATGTTTATGCAAGGCTCTCTGTGAATTTTACACTGCGCCTGCCATTGAGAGGGGGTTTCCCCTCCCTTTGATGTACCCGTGGCTTGACACGTATAGTGGAGCCAAATGTCCCAGCATCTTACTTGTTTGTTATTCTGTTTCCTTGTCATATAGAGGCTACGTGTCTGAGAGGGGATAGGCAATGGCTAGTTTGGCGGGAGGGATGCTTCAAGAGGAATAGGTGTTTAGTGGGGAGGGGGTGTTGAGCGATAGATCTCGTTTCATTCGGGGCCACCAGAAATTGCGCTGCAGTAGATGTAGGGACTTCACATACCCGAAGTGCCCTGCTGACTTGGAATCATGGGCAGCCTGCAGTACTTGGGGTCGCGTACTTTCTGGGACGAACAGTTTAATGCCTTTGTACCAGCAGCCATTGGGTTTGCATTCCACATCATCTCGAGCTTTTAGCTCAACTTTCTCCTGATCAGTGATGTCGTTAGCAAATTGATTTTCCCATGGCAACCCCTGACTCGGAGTAACGGGCTGTAATTGTCTCTGTTTGCGTGTTATAACGGCATCAACAAGTTGGTCTGGGGTAAAAAAGGATTCTCTCACCTCCGTTCTCTTGCTCAGATGCTGGGGAAGGTGTGAGAGGGCATCTGCCAAGTGATTGGACTTACCTGGGAAGTGGTGAAGGGTAAATTGGAACTTGGAGAAAAACTCAGCCCAGCGGAACTGTTTGGCATTTAGATTCCGGGGCTTCCGAAGTACCTCAAGGTTCTTATGATCAGTCCAGATTTCAAAGGTACCCGAGCCCCCTCTAGCCAGTGCCTCCAAGTAATTAGGGCTAAGCGTATAGAAGCAGCTTCTTTGTCCCAAATGGGCCAGAACCTTTCTGTGTCATTAAACTTTCGTGAAACATAAGCAAGAGGGTGCAAGTGCCCTTGGGCATCCTCTTGTAAGATCACCCCCCCCATTGCGGTATCTGAGGCGTCTACTTGGACAATAATTTTTTTTGTTTCATTTGGGTGTGCCAGTACTGGTTCGGAAGTAAATAACTGCTTCAGCTGTTCAAATGCCTCTTGACACTGAGGTGTCCAATTAGGAGATCTGTGAGAGGGAGGGCTACCTGGGCAAAATGGGGCAAGAATTGGCGGTAAAAATTGGCGAAACCGAGAAAACTCTGGAGCTGCCGTCTGGTTTTGGGGGGTTCCCAAGCCAACACATCTTGGACCTTTTTTGGGTCCATTTCCAACCCATTTGAGGATATGCGATACCCTAAAAAGTCAATGCGATTCTGGTGAAATTCACATTTTGAGAGCTTAACAAACAGTTTGTGCTCTAGCAACTTCTCCAGTACCTGCTAAAGCAGCTTGGTGTGAGATTTTTGGTCTGGGCTGTACACCAAGATATCATCCAAGTAAACAACCACCCCCTTGAACAAATAGGGGTGCAACACCTCGTTTATTAAGTTCATGAAGACCCCAGGCACCCCCTGCAAACCGAAAGGCATAACCCGATATTCAAATTGTCCCAATGGGGTATTGAAGGCGGTCTTGTGTTCATCTCCTTGCCTAATGCGAACTCTAAAATAGGCATCACATAAATCCAATTTGGAAAACACCTTCCCCTTTGCCACTTCTGCTAATAAATCCTTGATGAGGGGCATGGGGTAAGCATTGGTAGCCGAAACTGCGTTTAGGCCCCGGTAATCAGTGCACAGTCTCAGCCCCCCATCCTTCTTTTTACAAAACAACACAGGGGCCGCAAAGGGGGACGACGCCGGTCGGATAAATCCACGGGCCAGATTCTTGTCAATGAATCTGCGTAGCTCCTCCTTTTCCATAGGACTCATAGCATAAATTTTCCCTTTAGGCAACTTGTGGCCCAGAAGGATTTCAATCGCACAGTCTGAGTTACGGTGGGGAGGTAGTTTGTCAGCTTCCTCCTCCTCAAACACATAACAATGGACTCAGTGAGAAACATCAAATAGACCTTTTTCTGACAGATATCCACAGTGACAATTCCATGGAGCAGAAAGGGGATGGCTGTTGGTACAGGGGTGGGAGATTGTTCACGCCTAAAGTGCTGAGGGGCGAAATCCTAACTTTGGGGCATGAAAGTAAACTGGTGGGGCATTATGGGTACCTGAAAACCCTGCACCTCCTTCAAAGGCCATTCTGATGGCCATGCATGAGGGCAGACATTTCTTTATATGTGAGATCTTGCCAGACTTGCCTAATGGGGAAACAGAGACCAGGGAGCCCCCAGGAACTCTGCAACCCCTTGAAATGCCAGAGAGGCCCTGGGCAGTAATTTTGATGGATTTTATAACTGACTTACCTCCCAGTAAAGGGAAAACAGTGATTTGGGTTGTGGTTGACACATTTTCCAAGTAAGTGCATTTTATTCCGTGCAAACAACTGCCCTCAGCCAAGTCTCTGGTCAAGCTCTTCATGCACCATGTTGTGCGGCTGCATTCACTTCCCCACAAGATCATTTCCGACAGGGGGGTACAGTTCATTGCTAAGTTCTGGAAGGAACTGCTACAAATGTTGGAGGTGGAGCAAGGCCTCAGCAGTTCATATCACCCTGAGACAGACAGACAAATGGAGCGGGTGAATCAGGTAGTGGAGCAGTTCCTCAGATGCTTCTCAAATTACCAACAGGACGACTGGCTTGACCTTCTCCCTTACGCAGAATATAGTTACAATAACTCGGTGCACCATGCTACGGGCCTTTCCCCCTTTATGGCTGTGCATGGGTACGAGGGGGGCCCCCTCCCCACAGTGTCTACTTAGGAGCCCAAATGGGGGGACTTACAAGTGTGGTGGGGTTTTTTAAAGGATCGATGGTCTCTAATACAAGAAACTTTGAACAGGGAAAAAGAGGACTACAAAAAGCTAGCTGACAAAAAGAGAGCTCCTGAATGGGAGCTGCACCCTGGGGACTCGGTGTACCTCTCTACAAAAAATATAAAGGGGCTCCAGGTGTGGTGGAAGTATATTGGCCCCTTCAAGGTGGTGAGAGTCTTGAACAAAGTGGTTGTGGAACTTGACTTACCTAAAAATCTGTGTCATATTCACTCTGTCATTTCATTTCAGTCAGGATCCAGGACCGAAACAAATGGAGACCTCATCCAGCTGCTCCACCTCCTCAAATTGTAAATGGTGAACCTCACCAAGTTGTTGAAAAAATTCTTGATTCTAAACTGAAGTGCAACCGATTATATTACCTGATTAAATGAAGGGACTTTGATGAATCACACAATGAGTGGGTACGATGTGAACATGTTAGGGCCTCTTCTCTCATCTGGGCATTCCATAACAGATACCCTCACAAGCCAAAGGGGTGAGAGATCTTGGGAGGGGCAGAATGTCAGGCTCTCTGTGAATTTTACAGCATGACTGCCCCTGAGAGGGGGGTTCCCCTTCCTTTGATATACCTGTGGCTTGACACATATAGTGGAGCCAAATGTCCCAGCGTCTTACTTGTTTGTTATTCTGTTTCCTTGTCATATAGAGGCTACATGTCTGAGAGGGGATAGGCAATGGCTAGTTTGGCGGGAGGGATATTTCAAGAGGAATACGTGTTTAGTGTGTGTGGGGGTGTTGACTGTTAATCCTGGTGGGCAAATACTGGGGGGTGATTGGGTCCTGGTCTTTATTGCTTCTATTTGAAACCCCTATATCTGTAACCTTCATGCGTTCACCTTTAGTTCTAACAAAGGACGTGTCCAGATGGTATCTATCAATGATCTCAATAAAGTTAGTTTCTTTCAGACTGGCTGTTGTTGAGAACTGATTTAACCAGTGAATCTGACAATAATCCACTTTCAATGAATTTTCCAACTGGATTTGGCCAATTTGAAATCTTGGACTTGGACTAGAAAGATAAGGACTCAAATTCCTGCTTGGTCATGAATCATGTTTCACAGGAATGTCATTTGGCGGCATAACATATTTCACAGGAATGCTGCAAGAACAAAATGGGGCAGATTTTACATGTACCATTCTGAGCTCCTTGAGGGGAGGGGGGAAGAAAAGCAAATAATATAAATAGCACAGTCATGCATGAAATGTGCGATGAATGGAGTATCTCTTAGGATATCTTTAAAAAGGACTGCCATGTAAATAAGAAGAAATAAAATACTTATAAGGAGAATTAGACTTTTGTAATCCAACAAAGCCTAATGTATTGAAGGTTGTGGCTGTTCATTTCAGTGGGCCTTTTTTCCATGTATGTGTTCTTAGGATTGCCCAGTGTAACATGTGCTTTGAATAAAAACACTTATGCATCAATTTAGAAAAGGGATAAAGCAAGAGAATTGAAACTATTCAGAACAGGGTTGTTTTCTAAATTAATGCACTGGGCACTTCCTAGAAATGTGAGCTCTGCACTTCATTGCCTTGAACGCATGGTCCATTAAGGTCAGTATTGCCTAGTCGGACTGGCAGTGGCTCCCCAGAGTCTTGGGCAGAGCTCTTTCACATCACCTACTACCAGATCCCCCCCCCCCACTTTTCCCCTGGTAGCTGGAGATGTAGGGGAGCTTTAGCATGCCAAACTGATCCTCTACCACTGAGTCACAGCTCTTTCCACCATTTCAGTTTCCTTTCTGGAGTCAGAACATCGTAACTCATGGTACAAGTTTTCTGAATATTATTATTTTACATATGATTAGCAGTACAGTAATCCTATAATTAAGAGGTGCCAGCATCGTTATAAAGTCCCCCCCCCCATCAAGCCAACTGGCAGTGAATACCTTTCCCCCTTAAATTAAATGGTGAGTATGTTACACAATCCGGGTGGTTTTAATTCCTTTAAATGTCTGCAGTTAATAATCTATTTTTATCATTAAGGAAAAAGAAAAAAAGATTACTACTTCAGAGAGAACACAATAGGCAGTGATTATTCTCTGTAGCAAATGATGAGTGTGAAGCACTCAAGTGAAACTGCCAGCAAAGAAGTTTCATGATCTTTCTCCAGATGCTGCTGAAGTAGCTAATATCCAGGGCTATTTTTGGGCAGGAACGCACAGGAACGGAGTTCTGGTTGGCTCCCAAGTTGGCCACGCCCAGCAGGAACTCATTAGCATCATAGGCCACACCCAACAGCAGAAACTCATTAGGACTGGTCACATTAGGGGTGTGTGGCCTAACATGCAAAGGAGTTCCTGTTACAAAAAAAGTCCTGGGTTTTGACAACAAACAAGGTAAACAGAATAAGAAGCAAAAGGTGGGTGTGGCTGGATGACCACACTTCTGTTAACATGGGCATGTGGCCTAATATGCTAACGAGCTGTGCTGTCAGGGATGTGGCCTATTATGCTAATGAGTTCCTGCTGGGCTTTTTCTATAAAAAAGCCCTGCTAATATCAAGCATTAGCACCTGATCACAGTCAAACAATAATTTTGCATTAAGATGAGAACTGCTACCACACAGTAGAAATGGAGCAAAAGGGTGAACGCTTTTATGGAATGGAGATTGCTAACCTGGAAAATTGGGTTTGTATTTTTGTCATGTCTTTGATATGCAAGCACTACAGTCACAAATGATGCTACATCTTCATATACTTGGCCTCTGAGATAAAGAAGACATGGGTTGTTTATTGTGTTCTGCTTAAATGTCCATAGTATATTTCCCTGCCTTTATAAATTACAGTTTCCAGATCCTTTCCCACTCAACAAAAACATATCACTCTTTGATTTATACTATGATGAATGGTGGACTACCTCCTAAGGCATTCCAGCTACACAGTCTAATAAACTGTCTAGTAAACCAAATTGTGTTCTGAGGTCTTTAAGCAGAGACCTGAACTGGCCTCACCAGCTACTATATAATTCCGTTTCTTGGTCTGAAAAACAATAATATACCTATGATACATTTGCATAGCCTAGTCCCCAGAGAAGTGAATCTATTCCAGTCTTCCTAAATGGTTGATAACATTTAAATGGCAGAAAGTCACTAATCCATGCCTGCTCCATCCCTCAAGAGCTACTTTATCATACATTGTGATTGCCTGGATGTTGTTTTTCATTCCTGTAGCTGTTTTGGTTAATTAAATATTCCATGAAAAGCTCCCTGTGACATTTCTTCCTGCTTTCTTGAAATCTGATACTATAGGAGTTCGGTATGTCTGTACCTATTAGGTTCTGCTAATATTCTTGTCCTCAACTCAATGCTGGGGTGGGGGGACCATCCAAGAAACTATATGTTCAGTGAAGAGAAGGAACTACATTTGCTGCTGCTGTATTACTTTAAAGGGGTCTGAGTGAAATAGACACATGTTATGGCTTGTATGTCACTATCAGTAATAGGGGTGTACAAACAAAAAATATTTGGTATTTTTTTGATTCAGGATTCTCTGATCCGAATATATATTCAGTATATCTCAATATTCCTGAGTATCAAGATTGGTATGGATACCCTTTTGGGGAAATATTCGGATTCCTAAATATATTCAGCTCCATTATAACCTATGGGGCCATTGTAGTCAATGGCAAATCTCTCCCGCTTATATTCAGAGGCCTGGGGGGAGGAGGTTTGAGGAAGGCACAAAATTTGCAGTGTAGCTGGTGGAGCCTCTCCCCAAAAGAACCACTAAGTCTCAAAAGGATTGGGCCAGGGGTCCAATTCTAGGGGCACTCAAAGTGGGTACCCCCATCCTGCCATTGTTTTCTATGGTGGGGAAAATAGCACAAGCCCAGCAGAGAAGAGATTCTCCCAAAGAATCTCTGCAGTAGGAAGTGAAGGGTTTTTGGGGAGGAGTACCGCTTGCTAGGCCAGCAGCAGAACCAGTACAGTGTACCCAGCAGAACCAGTGCCACTGTAGTACTGCCAAGAAACCAACTGGACAAAGGTCAAATGTGAGAATCTCTATAGTAAAAACTGAGAGGTGGCATTTCTGCAAGGATAGCAGAAACACTACACTGTACTAGTGGCCTGCAGCAGAACCCAACCAGTGCCAACTTACTAGTGCCCAGCAGCAGAACCCATCCTACTAGTGACCAACAGCAGCACTCTGTGCCATTGTGGCAAAGGCCAACCTCACAGGTCTGATGTCAAGCACCTAAGAGAGATTTTCCATTGGGGAATCCTGAATATTCAGCTGCCAAATACACATTGGAGAATCACACTGGGCTGAATATATGCCCAAATAATGCTGATAAGGCCTTATTCGAGTATATATTTGGCTTGGCTTCTGCCAAATGCAAGAATGTGCATCTGAGGTTGCTAATGTCAGGTATTAAATGCACTCCAGCTCCTTAACCTGGGCTGTACCTGGCAGGGATTCAAACTTCATTTACACAACTATTAGAATCTGTGGCAGCAATGGTTTATAATCAGCCAATGACACTGCTGCTGTGGAGCTGGTGAGAGTGCCTGGGCTTAGCCCCACCAAGCCTCTCAAAATTTAACACAATTACCAAACTGGCTGTCATGAGCTCATAGGGTCATGTAAACAAGCCCTTGGGTTATGCATTACTGTAATAGAGAAAGACAGAAAGAATGAACCATCATGGGCCATGTGTCAGACAATAAGCAAAATATGTTCAGAGGTCATCTGTTCTGTCTCGCAGACCACAACAGAGTCCTGGCATTATTCAAAGGCAACTCTAAGGATTAGCCTTTATATCTAGAATAAATACAGACAATCACTTATCTGTCTAATGAAAACAATACCAATGGTTACTTGCTAGTGCTGAATAACTTAGATATTGTTTGAGTTTGGTGTCTGATTATTGTGGATGAGTCTGTCCTATAAGCTTGGTTTAAAGTGACATGGCCTATGACAAAAATGTGAAGTGTCTTCCAGTGGCTGTATATCACTCTTCAATAGGCCTTAATTGTTAGGAAATGGCTCTGTCCAAGCACCCATTACAGCTTGGAGGAGGTGCTCTGCCCCATCTGAAGGAAAGGGGCAGGTGGGTTTTAGAGCAGAGGGGGAAGTAGACAATTGTCGCTGGGAGCTGCCTGAAGCACCTTGAGGATATGGGATCTCTCTACCCTGTAGGAATGCCTCTGCGCCTCTGTGCCTCCACCTGTATTTTATTTGTGTAACTGCAAAATAATACAAATACTACAAAAACATCACAAGTGTACTACAAATACTACCCCCAAACTGCCCCCCAAAGTCTTGAATGTTCTCTCCTTGAAAGGGAACCAACCAAGATGAAGTGCTGCCCTTGGAATGTCTAGCCACTCAGACAAGTGGGGAATGTGTAACAAGATAAAAGCATCTTTACATAAATGATACAAATAAAAATCTGCTTATGCTTCTTTGCTTTCCTCTCACTCCACTAGTTTTCTGTAAAATGGATTATAAAACACAGGAAAGTTTACTGAAATTGTTCTGCATGTGTTTATTGTTGCAGTATATGAATAAGGCTTAATAATAGTCCTCTAGTATTAATATACATGGAAGAATAGGGGGAAGGATCATCAAAAGTGAAGGGTTTTTTATTAGTCTATCATTTGAATTTTTATTCCATTCTGCAATCCATACTAGTTTGGCTGCTTGATGGTATACAATTTTTGTATGCTGTTTTGAATAAATGTCTAGTATCTAGTTTGTAAATCTGGAACCACAATTCAAATATTGTAGTGTTTTTTGGATAAAGGACCCTACAAATTGTCAAAAACTTTCTCGGCATCTGGAAACATAAATGCCACTTTGGTTCCCCTATTTTTAACCAGTTCTTTGCGCTGATTACAAAGCATACAGTAGTTTTCATAAATCTATTTGGTACAAAACCAGTCTGATCTGGATGGATTATTTCCATGATACATTTCCTTAACCGTTTACGTACAATTGTAGTACAAACTTTGTAGTCCACCTTCAATAGAGAAATAGGTCTGTAGGATTGTGGAAGCAGCTTTCTTTATATATCAATGTTATATGACCTTCCTGCCAGATTTTTTTGTTGCCCCTTCAGAGACTGGATTTTTCCTGTTATTTCCTTGATTTTTTCAGCTTTTTCTTTCTTTTTCTTGGAGGCTATAGCTATAAGTTTTCTTCTCATATAGGCCTTACTGGTTTCCCAAATTGTTGCCAAAGAGACATCTTCTGTATCAATATTTGGTAAGCATATAGATGTTCAATGGGAGCTACAATATATGAATGTGGTGGTGTATTTATAGTCATTTTAACAATTAATTATATGTTATCTTCATTTTCTTTCTGGGTAATGCATGTGGGTACATTAGTTTTTCTAATACAAGTGGGGGAAATTCAGCATTTTGAATCTACAAAATACAGATTTTGCTAATAGAAAGCTTATTTGTCTGCATTGTAGAGGAAAGGCATATTATAAAGGCAACACATCCTAGAGATGTTATTGTGTGAGAAAGTATTTTCCCCTTGCTGTTCAAACTGGAGCACCACAGGCACTTCATTCACATCTGCTTTCAGTACTTTCTGTAGCATGTAAAAGAGTCCTTATTGTTGTCACAAACTGCAGGCTCTTGAAAGACATAGTTTGAGAGCCACTGTTATTCAATGGATAGTTGGCTGGTCCTGAGCCTGGGGAAAAAAGTATTCAAGTTTTCTGTTAAGCCATAAACTCAGATAGTAGCCTTGGGCAATTAACTCTCATTCATGTTTGATTCTTCATGTGGAAAAGGAAAATAAGATCTACCACACAATGTTGTCAGAAAAACAGGTAACTGCAACCCAGCTTCCTCAAAATCAATAGGAATCTAACCATATGGGATATAGATTGTATGCATCCCAAGTGCTATGGGAATGTGTATTAGTGTTCTGTAAGGCACTGAAGCTGGGTAGATGTACTAGTCCTGAATACAACAGGTATTTGTGGGTTGAGTTCAACAATTTTTGCCAGGATATCTCAGAGTAAGCCTGCCTTACAGCATTGTTGAGTTGATTAACCTGGGGGAGAAAGAGAACAATGTAGTCCATGCTGAGCTTTTTGAGGAAGGGTGGTATAAAAATTAAGTATGGACAACATTTTCCCTGGATGACTGGCATCTGGCCCTTCTCCTAATAGGAAAGTATTCTGTTTTTCAAGTGGATGCTCTTAGAAGCACAATTTTTATTTGGAAACTTTTTGCCAGTCAGACTTGGGGTATTTTATCACTTGCAATCTGGGATCCACCAATGGGCAAGTTAGCCTTGAAAGTAGGTTCTGCCAGGTCAGGGTATTAATCACCAAGGAAATGGATCAGGAAAGGAATAGCTATCAGAATTCCATATCACCATTTAATTTGCTTCCACTGAAATCTTGGTGAGCAGTTATAAATTTATAGGCAGTTTGGCTATGTAAAAGTATCCATTAGAAGTTTCTCCATCATCCTGACAAACAGGCATCAGTAGCTTCATTGTTCTGTATGTGCTAGCAAAGTTACAGAGTTACACAGAGGCACTTGTCAGTTTCATACTAATAAGAATCCTTTATTCAAAAAACTACATTTTAGTGCAGGTTGAGAGGCAGGGATAGAATCTAATCCATAATGCCAAACATGGAGATAAATGTGCACCTTTGTGTGTGTGAGAACGGAAGGAAGGAAGCAATTCCCTGGTATTATCAGTCTACACATCAAAGAGCAGAGGCAGAAGAGTAAACAGGAAGGATGCTCACAGTTTGCCTGTCTATCTATCTGACTCTCTTGTACCCACCCCCCACACGGGAGGCTGAGTCTAAGAGACAGCTTCCAACAATACCAAAAAAATATAGAGCAAGGGTAGGGAAGTGGTAGTCATAAAGTGGGGGCTGAACTCGATTCTCCTACCACTATGTTCCTTTTCCCCAGCTCTTCCCCCCCCCCATTGGGGCTAAAATCTAGTCTTGGAATTCTTTTAGGAGGAAAGCAGGTGAAGGGAAGATGCAGTGAGAAGAAAAGTGATCTGGGAGATCCAGGTTCAAATCACCACTGCCAGGAAAGCTCACTGGGTAACCTTGGGCCAGTCACATGCTCTCAGCTTAACCTACCTCATAAAGTTGTTATGAGGATAACATGGAGGAGAGGAGGAGCTTCAACTCATGAAGCCCCACACTATGGCTAATAAGGACCCCCCCCTCTTATTCACCTGCTCCAGAAGAGACACCAGCAGAGGCTGTACGGAAGGGAACAAGGGTGAAGCCATGCCCCGGAAGGCCCCAACTGCAGCATCAGGGCCTGGAAGACTCAGGAAGCAGGCTGCACTTCAGAAAAGGCTAGAAGAGGAGGCTGGCAGAAGATGAGGCCTCTTGGAGTATGTTCAGGCAGGCAGATCACCCTCTTAAAACCTCAAGGGAGGGCCCAGCCAGGGAGGCCATTGGCCAAAATTCTCCTCACTCCCAAGGGACCAGCACTGGGGGAAGCTGGGATATCTATCTATCTATCTGAAGGCACACCTCCCCCCTCCTTGCCCTGTTCTGAGGCTGTTCCTGGGTTGAGACCCATAAAAAGGGAAACACTGGAAGGTGCTGACAAAGCCTGACAAAGCCACTTTGGGTCCCCATTAGGGAGAAAGGCAGAGTATAAATGGGGAAAAAATGAGGGAAAATGTACCACCCATCATGTCATCCATTTTGCGCTAGGACATTGTGCTGCCACTTCCTGATTTCATACTTTTCCAGTGACAACCATTTCTAAGTAATGGATCTCCTGCTGTCATGTCCAGCTTAAGTATGTAACAAGGGCAAGAGATGACATGTTCCCTTATTTTGCTGTCAAAAACTAGCATTTGATACAAATTATTTAAAAAAAACAACAACAACAACTTAAACCACACCCCTCTTGAAGCTGTGCATGAAGAGTTTTCCACAGATGTACAGATCTGGTAATTATAGCTGTTCTTTTTTGTTCTTGTTTAGTACTTTAATCTCTGTAATTAAAGCATCGAGCTGCCATAGTGATAAGCACCACAAAAATATGCACTGCATAATTGAACTAGTTATTAACACTCCAAATAATGGATGAGGAACTAGACACAGGACTTTTTCTATTAGTGGAAAGGAACATTAAAATGTCCATAGGGGTATGCTGAAAGAAGGCAAGGTCTACATATTGTTTTTAATTTGTGCCATTAGGACACAAATGTCATGTATAAAATGAACTGTCAGATGGCATTTAAAAAATGACTTAGGAGGACCAGTCCACGCAGCCTGCATAGAATTTCTTGTTGTTGTTGTTGTTCAGTCGCACAGTCGAGTCCGACTCTTCGCGACCCCATGGACCAGATTACGCCAGGCCCTCCTGTCTTCCGCTGTCCGCTGAAGTCTGCTCAATTTCATGTTCGTTGCATCGATGACACTGTCTAACCATCTTATCCTTTGCCGTTCCCTTCTTCTTTGATCTTCAATCTTTCCCAGCATCAGGGTCTTCTCCAGTGAATGCTCCCTTCCCATTTGGTGGCCAAAGTATTTGAGCTTCAGCTTCAGGATCTGGCCTTCAAGGGAACAGTCAGGGTTGATTTCTTTTAGGATTGACTGATTTGATCTCCTTGCAGTCCAAGGGACTCTCAAGAGTCTTCTCCAGCACCATAGTTCAAAAGAATCTATTCTTCGGCGCTCAGCCTTCCTTATAGTCCAACTCTCGCAGCCATACATTACTACGGGGAATACCATTGCTTTGACCATGCGGACTTTTGTTGGCAAGGTGATGTCTCTGCTTTTTATCATGCTGTTTAGGTTTGCCATCGCTTTCCTCCCAAGGAGCAGGCGTCTTTTAATTTCATGGCTGCAGTCACCATCTGCAGTGATCTGGGATCCTAGGAACGTGAAGTCTGTCACTACTTCTACGACTTCCCCTTCTATTTGCCAAGGAGTGATGGGGCCAGATGCCATGATCTTAGTTTTTTTGATGTTGAGCTTCAAGCCCACTTTTGCACTCTCCTCTTTCACCCTGAGCAAGAGGCTCTTTAGGTCCTCTTCACTTTCTGCCATCAGAGTGGTATCGTCTGCATATCTGAGGTTATTGATCTTTTCCCCAGCAATCTTAACTCCAGCTTGTG
Organism: Gekko gecko; assembly: GCA_029375565.1. Lineage (NCBI taxonomy): Eukaryota > Metazoa > Chordata > Lepidosauria > Squamata > Gekkonidae > Gekko > Gekko gecko. The sequence continues at coordinate 76,980,896 of JAPDNY010000006.1, read as the reverse complement.
ATTCATCCAGGCCAGCATTTCGCATGATGTACTCTGCATATAAATTAAATAAGCAAGGTGACAATATACATCCTTGTCGTACTCCTTTTCCTATGCTAAATCAATCAGTTGTTCCATATCCAGTTCTAACTGTTGCTTCTTGACCCTTATACAGGTTTCTCAGGAGACAGGTGAGGTGGTCTGGTACTCCCATCTCTTTAAGAACCTGCCATAATTTATTGTGATCCACACAATCAAAGGCTTTAGCATAGTCAATGAAGCAGAAGTAGATGTTTTTCTGGTACTCTCTTGCTTTCTCCATAATCCAGCGAATGTTGGCAATTTGATCTCTAGTTCCTCTACCTCTTCGAAACCCAGCTTGTACTTCTGGCAGTTCTCTATCCACGTACTGTTGGAGCCTAGCTTGTAGGATTTTGAGCATGACCTTGCTAGCGTGTGAAATGAGTGCAATTGTGCGATAGTTTGAACATTCTTTGACATTGCCCTTCTTTGGGATTGGAATGTAAACTGACCTTTTCCAATCCTGTGGCCACTGTTGTGTTTTCCAAATTTGTTGGCAAATTGAGTGCAGCACTTTAACAGCATCTTCTTTTAAGACTTTGAATAACTCAGCTGGGATACCATCACCTCCACTAGCTTTGTTGTTAGTAATGCTTTCTAAGGCCCATTTAACTTCGCTTTCCAGGATGTCTGGCTCGAGGTCAGTGATTATACCATCGTGGTTGTCAAGGACATCGAGGTCCTTCTTGTATAGTTCTTCTGTGTATTCTTGCCATCTTTTCCTAATCTCTTCTGCTTCTGTTAGGTCCCTACCGTTTTTGTCCTTTATCATGGCCAGCTTTGCATGGAACGTTTCCTTGATTTCTCCAATTTTCTTGAAGAGATCTCTAGTCCTTCCCAATCTATTGTTTTCCTCTATTACTCTGCATTGTTCATTCAGGAAAGCCTCCTTATCTCTCCTTGCTGTTCTCTGGAAATCTGCATTAAATTGGGCAAATTTTTCCTTATCCCCATTGCCTTTAGCTTTCCTTCTTTCCTCTGCTATGTGTAAAGCCTCATCAGACAGCCACTTTGCTTTTTTGCATTTCTTTTTCTTTGGGATGGCGGTGAGTGCTGCCTCCTTTACAATGTCACGGACCTCTGTCCATAGTTCTTCAGGCACTCTGTCTATCAAATCTAGTCCCTTAAACCTATTCTTCACCTCTACTGTATATTCATCGGGGATGTGATCTAGGTCAAATCTGAATGGCCTTGTGGTCTTCCCAACTTTCTTCAATTTAAGTCTGTATTTTGCAATGAGTAGCTCATGATCTGAGCCACAGTCAGCTCCAGGTCTTGTTTTTACTGACTGGATAGAGCTTCTCCATCTTTGACTGCAAATTATATAGTCAATCTGATTTCGGTGTTGCCCATCTGGTGATGTCCATGTGTAGAGACGCCTCTTAGGTTGTTGGAAAAGGGTGTTTGCTATGACCAGCGTGTTCTCTTGACAAAACTCTGTTAGCCTTTGCCCTGCTTCATTTTGTTCTCCAAGGCCAAATTTGTCTGTTATTCCGGTTACCTTTTGATTTCCTACTTTAGCATTCCAGTCCCCTATGATGATGAGGACATCATTTTTTGGTGTTAGTTCTACGAGCTGTTGTAGGTCTTCGTAGAACTGGTCCACTTCAGCCTCTTCTGCAGCAGTGGTTGGGGCATAGACTTGGATTACTGTGATATTGAATGGTTTGCCTTGGATTCGGACCGAGATCATTCTGTCATTTTTGAGATTGTATCCCAATACTGCCTTTCTCACTCTCTTGTTGACTATAAAGGCCACACCATTTTTTCTACGGGATTCCTGGCCACAGTAGTAGATATAATGGTCTTCTGAGTTAAATTCGCCCATTCCTGTCCACTTTAGTTCACTGATTCCCAAGATGTCGATGTTCATTCTTGCCATCTCATTTTTGACCACGTCAAGCTTACCTTGATTCATAGATCTTACATTCCAGGTTCCTATGCAGTATTGTTCTTTGCAGCATCGAACTTTCCTTTCACCGTCAGACACATCCACAACTGAGCGTCCTTTCGGCTTTGGCCCAGCCGCTTCACTCTTTCTGGGGTTACTCGTACTTGACCTCTGCTCTTCCTCAGTAGCATATTGGACACCTTCCGACCTGAGGGGCTCATCTTCCGGCGTCATATCTTTTAGCCTTTTGTTACTGTCCATGGGGTTTTCTTGGCAAAGATACTGGAGTGGGTTGCCATTTCCTTCTCCAGGGGATCACGCTTGGTCTGAGTTCTCTGCTGTGGCCTGTCCGTCCTGGGTGGCCCTCCACGGCATAGCCCACAGCCTCATCGAACCACGCAAGCCCCCTCACCACGACAAGGCAGTGATCCATGAGGGAGATAGAATTTCTTAGTCCTGTCCAATTAAGTCCTCATTCCCTGGTAAAGGTAGGGTTGGCAACCCTGGCTTGGGAAACTCCTGGAAATGAGGGTAGTACCTCGGAAGGACAAAGTTTGGGGAGGTAAGGGAGCTCAGTGGGGATGTGTCCAGCCTCTGAAGCTACTAGCTCTGTAGTCTGAAGATAATATATTGCAAAACTATGCCAGAGTCACAAGCCTGGAAGTTTTCTGATGTAATCCTTTTTGGGCTAGATCAGGGAAAGCAAATTTGGAAGAAACTGGCAAGTCTTTTTTAAAAAGTGGGAATTGCACACGCTTTCAGCCAAGGCTTCTCATCTTTGTCTTTTTCTCAGAGATTATGAACAGCTCCTTCAGCTGAACTTGCAGCACTCTTGGACATGGCCTAACTCTTTGAAAAGTCATTTGGCATTATCATCAAAGGTGCTGTTTATCACTTACTTCTAGCTTGTGATAGATTAAAGTGAGTAGTTGTGTTGGTCTGAAGCAGTAGAACAAAGTTTGTCCAGTAGCACCTTTAAGACCAACAACATTTTATTCAAGGTATGAGCTTTCATGTGTACACACTTCTTCAAAGATGATAAAATGGAATTTACCAGTCCATATATATAAGGCAGAGGTTGAAAAGCAAATTAGCGTTATCTTGAACAAAACTTTGTTGATCTTCTTCGTGGTCTCTGTGCATCACATCCATAGGATTATGTGCCTCCGCTGATCCAAATCAGTGTTATACAAAGCTCACAATGGGATTTTCATGCCTCCATCCCAGGCATGCATGGGAACCCCACTGTGCATGCCCAAGGGGGTGGGGGGTGGACATCCCACCAGTTCTCTTCTGACCACCGTGCTGTTAACAGCTTGTTTCTGCCGGTCGGTGAAGTATTGTTTCTCTCACAAGGGATTTTGTGTATTAGTTTTCTTTCTTATTATTTCCTTCTTTCTACTAAAAAGACTTTTAAAAAAGGGGGATTATTTCCTTTTTGAGGGTTGCCGCTGCCTCTGGCGGCTTCCCGCCCCCCCACCCAAGGTAATTTTTTATTCGCCTCACACGAGGGATTTTTTCTTTTTGTGCTGTTGTGTTTCTTTATGGCCAAAAAGTGGGGGTGTTTTAAAAGGTGTGCCGACTGTGGCAGCAAACTCGCCCTCAATGACGGCCACACACTCTGTATTCTCTGCCTTGGAGAAACCCATTGCCCAGAGACTTGCTGCCATTGCTCGAAGTTTTCCAACCAGGCCCGCAAAAACAGAGCCGCGAGGCTTTGAGTGGCACTTTGGGAGTCCATATTGGCTCCTTTGCTTCAGGGGAAGATGGCTGCTCAGACCCCTTCAGACTCCCAACCAACGGCACTTCTGTCGACATCAGAAGATAACCCAACACCGATCCCACCTCTCCATCCTAAGTCAGTATCAGACATGGGAATGTCTTCTTCCAAATGTTCAGCACCGAACGAGGCTTCCTCCACCTCTATGCTGGCTAAAAAGAAGAAGAGGGATAAGCACAAGAAAGAGAAATCTTCTCTTAAAATAACCCACGCATAAGTCTCACACTCAGAGTGGTGTTGGCGTGCAAAAGGGCTCTGCATTGCCCCCTTCTCAGCAGGTGCAACCCAATATCAATGACCCTCCTGCACTGGAACTGCTTGTGATGTAACAATTATCTCCAATTGAGTTGGACTCGCCCATTCGGCAGCTGAACCCCCCGATATCAAATGCCTCCTTAGATGCTGAACCCTTCTTGATCTCACCATTGGAGGTCAAGGAGATTGTCCCATGCAGATCTCATAGAGATCATTCTCCATCGGCTTCTTCTTGGGCAAACGATCGATCTAGACCGGACTCTCGGTATCCTCGGTCTAGATCCCCTAGATGTGTGGAGCGTCGATATCGGTTGGAGGAGTGCCCCAAGTACCATCATTCCAGTCCCAGGCTCTCCTATTCACCCAGAGGGTAGTTGAGACCGCACTCCCTGACCTACTTTGATTCACCTGTGTCGCCTCCATGGGACCATCAGCAGCACATGCATTATTGGTTCAGCTCCTATCCAATATCGACATCGATGCCATGGTTGACGCCTAGGCCACAGTCGGACTGGGACCGTGGGTCATATTGTCTACGTTCTCCCCAACGTAAATCCAAACTTTCCATGTCTGTCTCCAAACCTCCAGAAGAACCTCATCGCCTGCCCTCACCTCTCTGTCCCACCCCCACTTTACCATCGCAAACCACTCCGATATCAGATTCTCCTGCCTGAATGGTTGACGTAACCTTGTTACCGGCACCGGGGTCGCCTTCAAAATCTTCTGACTCTGATACCAGCACTGACGATTCAGAAAGACCCAGTTTGCCTGAGGACCCTTCCCCCAAGCCTACGGTGTCTGACAACCTTCCAATTTCTCCTTCGGAAGATCTTTCTTCATACGGAGATTTAGTCAAGAGGATGGCACATTCTCTGGGACTGTCGATCATCCAACCCCAACCCTCGGTATCGGACACTGTCTTCAATGTCATACAACTTGATATCTCCATTTCAGTTGCCCTCCCAATGTCGATCGTCCTCCTCCAGGCAGCAAGGGCACCATGGGATAAACCATCCTCTGCCCCAGTGTCTTCCAGGCGCCTGGATCATACGTATAAGGTCCAAGAGCTGGAGGCTGAATTCCTCCATATCCATCCTAAACCCAATTCCATGGTTGTGTCGTCCTCCTTGACCAGTGGCTATTCCATAGAATTTCTGGAGCTCTCACCTCTTCCTATAGTCATTACCATAGCTCCCCGTTGTCATTCCTCTTCGAAGAAGTAGCCACACTTCTATCGAAAGGTGCCATAGAACCTGTGCCTCTAGACCACCAGGACCTTGGGTTTTATTGCCGGTACTTCGTAGTACCCAAAAGGGATGGTGGGCAGAGGCCGATCTTAGACCTTCGCAGCCTCAACACCTATATACAATACCAGAAATTCAAGATGACATCTCTAGCTTTCCTGCCCTGGGACAGAGCCCTCACTCTAGCCACTCTTGCACAACAGATTCAGCTCCAAGGCATGTTGTCTGCTTTTCAAATTCAACGCCTTCTGGACCTGATGGCAGCGTCCCAATGGCAGCTATGACTGCAGTCCTTCACTTCACCAGAATGAGTCCACTTCAGCTCTGGTTCCTATGGCACTTCAAGCCCGTACGAATGGCCCAGTCGGTTCATCTCTCTCTGTCACAGGAAGCATGCAACTCCCTTCTCTGGTGGACACTGGCAGACAACCTGATACAGGGTGTCCCCTTCCATCCCCTCACGACCAATGCTTCCCTGTGGGGATGGGGTACCCATCTTAATGGCCTCTCCGTAGGTCATAGGTGGGATGCCTTGACCTCAAAATCACATATATTTTTTTGAACTTCTGGCAATCAAACTGGCCCTCCAATTTCCCAGCTTCTTCTCATGGGGAACTGCATGGCTGTATTGACCAACGATACGACAGCCCTCAGTTATATTAACAGGCTGGGTGGAACAGTCTCCCACAGTCTCTCTTACCTGGCTCTGGACCTTTGGGCCTGGTGCATACCTTGGCATATTTTCCCCATTGCCTCACACATCGCTGGCAGTGCCAATGTGCATGCAAATTTGCTCAGCAGGGGTCTCTCTCAGTGCCACGACTGGGAGCTGAAGTGGACCTACCTATGTCCCATATTCAAAAAGTGGGGTATGCCTCACATAGATGTGTTTGCCACCTGATACAATGCAAAGTGCAGCCTGTTCTGCTGCAGGGGGGCACGAGATCTCGAGGCCTTGGGAGACAAGCCCATTTACCCTTGGGACAACAGCTTCCTTTACATGTTCCCTCCTCTGCTGCTTTTGCTAAAGATGGTCCAAAAGCTCATGAGGGTTCACACAAGGTGCATTCTGATCACTCCCTGGTGGCCAAGACAGCCTTTCGCTGACCAAGGATCGCCATCTGCTCCCACTGGTGCCAGATCTGCTGCTAGCAGAGGGCGAAGCTCTTCTGTTCCACGAGGTCCACAAGCTCAAGTTAATGGCCTATCTCGTGGACAACTAACCTTTTCAGATAGAGTCACTACGGTGTTACTCAATGCCAGGAAGGACTCTATGAGACATTCCTACAGTGGGAAATGGTCTCATTTCTTGGCCTTCTTACAGCCCTCAAATGTGTCTCTGGCTTCCGTCATGCTTGACCAGATCCTAGAATTTTTGCTTTTGCTCACCGAGAAGGGCCTCTCACGCTCCTCAGTCAGAGCCTACTTGTCGGCCATTTCTGCCTACCATTCTGGTTTTGAGGGCTTCTCTGACTTCTCTCACCCTGTCTCAAAGAAATTTCTAAAGGGTCTCCTCCACTTATATCTGCCAATCTGTTTGCCAGTACCCTTGTGGGACTTGCCGCTGGTGCTCCACCATCTGACAGGGAGACGTTTTGAGCCCATGGTAACTTTTGAGCTGAAACATGCAGCATGGAAAACTGCCTTTCTCGTTGCCATTACCTCAGACAGGAGAGTGGGTGAACTTGTAGCCCTTCGTCATGACCCACCTTTCCTTATCTTCCTGCCGGATGGTGTGAGAATGGTGCCTGACTTCTCTTTCCTTCCAAAAGTGGTCTCCAAGTTCCACCTCAGCTCAAAGATCTTCTTGACAAACTTCTTTCCTAACCCGAAAGATGGACAGCAACATCTCCTCCATACACTAGATGTTAAAAGAGCGCTGCTTTTTTACCTGGACAGGACACGTTCAAGTAGGAGGGACAAACACTTATTTGTCTCCTACTCTGTTCACTCTGCAGGACACAAGATCTCAGCACAACGTCTCTCTAAATGGATTGTTGATACTATTAAACTGTGCTACCTGTTGTCTAAATGCCCGTTGCCTTTGCCTGTGCAAGCACATTCCACAAGATCCATGGCTACGTCTACAGCCTTCTTGAAGGGTACTTCTCTGTCAGCAATCTGCAAGGCTGTGACATGGTCTACTCTGAACACTTTCATCAAGCACTATGCTGTTGATGTTCATGAATGCCACAGAGTGGACCTTGGTCATTTAGTCCTTTCATCAGCAGAGCACTGAATTTTCGACAGCACCAACCTCCAGGTGAGCCACTGCTTTTCAATCTCCCATGGGTGTGATGCACAAAGACCACAAAGAAGATAAACAGGTTGCTTACTTGTAACTGATGACACTGTAACCTCAACACTAGACTACTGCAACATGCTGTACATTGGATTGCCCTTAAAAGTAACTCAGAAATCTTGATCAGTATAAAACCAGTGCCCACCTGCTGACTAGGGGCAAACTGATATGAGCATATAACACTCATTTTAAAACAACTTCACTGGATGCTTGTTTATTTTTATCTCAATTTAAGAACCTGGTCCTTGTCCTTAAAGCTCTTTATTATTTGGGATGCACCTATGTAAAGGATCAACTCTCTCTGTATGAACCATCCACCAACTGTGCTCCTCTCACCAACTCCTCCTCTCCTAGAAGTGGGTGATCATCCTCAGGAAAAGCTCTGGCTTTTTGGCTATGGCCCCCAACCACATGAAACAGTTTACCCATGCCAGTCGGAAGGCTGCTATGCTACATCTCTTCATTTTAAAAATGCTCCTATTTGGAAAAGAACTGATGCTGGGGAGTTGTCAATTGTGGAATAGCCTGTTAGTTGCAAAGTTTTTTATTAGTTAGGTTAATAACATGGTATTGCTGCTTGATACTGCAATGGCTGCCTGCCTGATATTGCAGTAAAATAGATTTTATTTGATGCTGTTGACATCTTTTGGTGAACTACCATGGACCCTTTGAGGGAAAGCAGGATACATATTTTTTTAAAAAAAGTAATAAATAAAATATCAAATTGCTACTAAGGCTATATCCAGCTTTCCTTCCTAGATGGAGCTGCCATATTTCCCACCACAGATTCAAGCAACTGAACAAAAAACAGTTTTTTTCTCCATATCCAGTAAGCCTTTTGCCAAGGCCACAAGCCTGTGTTATGAACAGTGTTATAAATATACATGTTGAATAAGTACAGGGTTTCTAAAGTTTAGAAGCATTTATGTACTTATGGTAAACACCTAGTTCATAAAATAGTAATTTCCTTGTAATCCCTGTTAATTAGATTCCCTCAGCCAGGGAACCTCTATTAGGGTTCTTATCACCCCAGCAGGTAAGGGCTGCTGTCAGCCAGAAGACACTGTTTAACTGATACAAATTAAGCATTATTGCTTATATAAATTGAATGCAACTTAAGTGGAACTCTTTTTAAACTAGCCATAAAACACATGGTCCTACAGTGTATATTGATATCCAAAAAGGGATACAATCATTTCCCCCCCAAAGTCTGTTTTATTTAATGGAGAAGTAATTCAAAAATCATATAAAACAGTAGGTTACATACACAAAGTGGAGAAATTCACTTAACATTAATCTTTTAGCATCCTATTTGACATAAAAACACAACCTCTGAACAACGTTTAGCCCTAAGCACAAAAGCATGCACTACATTTAACAGCATGGAAGGGCACTTTTAACTATAGGGATATCACGGTCTGCTATATTACTAATACCACTGATTTAGCCATATAATAGGAGTTTAAATTTGGTTTCGCTCGAGCTTTCTAGATCAGCTGTATACGTGTCAAGTTTATCCATAAAAGGGTACCATATATCAAGCGGATTAGAGAGATCGCTGGTATCACATTATTTGCTAGTTATTATGGAGATTTTCTCAAGAAGAAAGAAGTCCCACATCCTATGAAGCCACATTTGTATTGTGGGGTGGTGATGGTTGTGATTTCCATGTTCGCACAATGACTACCAGCAGCAAATTGATTAGTTTCCTTCTCATTGCAGGTGAACTATCTTTGAGCCACAGGTGTAGCAGAAATAATGCTGGATCCAAAGGTAAAGGGTAGCCCATTAGTGATTCAATCTGGTGCGATACCTAGGTCCAAAACTGTGATATAATTGGGCATTGCCACCAAGTGTGGAAAAATGTGGCTTTCTTTCCACATTGCTTCCAGCATAGTGGAGATGACTGGGGGTAGATTTTTGATAATTTTGCAGGGGTAAGGTACAATGTATGAAGCACTTTGAAGGCACCTTCTTGGATCGCCTGTGACAGGGATATTTTAGCATGAGTGAGCCATATAGCATCCCATTGGGTAGGTAGGTTGCTGGATGTCTTTTTGCCAAGCACTTTGGTAACTCAGGATCTTCGTTTTGTGTATATCTAATAGAATATAGTATAGTTTGGAGATCAGGCCTTTTTTGTTGTCACTTTTCATTAGAAACTTCTCAAAGCCTGTAAATGCTAAAGTAAGATTTGTTTTTATTGTAGAATTCTCTAGGAGGTGTTGAACTTGGAGGTATTCAAACCATGCCAGTTTGACATGGTGTTTCTGTTCTAAGTCAGCTTTAGGTGCTAGTCTACCTTTTTGCAGTACGTATACTAATCTAGTGATTCAGGCTGATTTCCATGTTTTAAATGAGTCATGCTTTAAGCCTGGCATGAACCATTGTTGACCAGTAAAGGTACTAAGTTGCCACAAGTTTATGTCTGTGTTTAAACCAAACTTTGAGTGTTGCTTTCATAAATAGCTTTTCAGAATCAATCTGCTTTAATTGCAGTGAGCTGCTCCAGAAAAGTTCTTTAAAATTGGAGTGTTTGATCGATGCTTCTTCAATCCGCTTCCAGCCCAAAATGTCTGAGCCATGATATTCTCTTGTTAGATTAGATAGTATTGTAGCAATGTAGTAGAGGCAAAGGTCAGGAACAGCCAATCCTCCTCTCTTTTTAGTGTGACACATCATCTCAAATTTAACTCTGGGCTTTTTGAATTGCCACAGAAACTTCGCAAAAGTGTGCTGCCATTTGAATAGTAGAGAGTCAGGAATAAAGATTGGAATTGCTCAGAAACAGTACAGCAATTTGGGGAAGATGAATGCTCTGAGGGTGCAGATCCGGTCTAGCCATGAGAGTGTTTTATAATTCCATTTTTTGAGCAATTACTGGATATCTTTCTCAATTTGGAGATGATTGACTTTGATGAAGCCGGTTAGGTTCAGTGGTAATTTAATACCAAGGTAGGACATCTGCATTTTGATTCACTGGAAAGGAAACTCTTTTTTGATTTCGACAGCAGTGGCCATAGACAGGTTTATAGGAAATAGCAAGTTTTTTTCCTTGTTAACTTTTAGGCCTGCCACATCACCAAATCTTTGTAGAACTCGCTGGATCTCCAACAGTGAAGTTACTGGATTTGACACATAAATGGTAAGGTCATTGGTGAAAAGACTAACTTTGTATTCCAGGCCTCTGATCTGTATGCCATTGATGATCGGGTTTCTGTGGAGAGCTGAAGCTAAAGGCTCCATGGCGGGCACAAATAGCAGTGGTGATAGGGGACAGCCCTGTCACGTGCTGCAATGCAGTGTTGTTTTTAGAGGCTGCCCCATTGATCAGAAGATTTGTGGTGGGTTTGGCGTAAATAGTGTTAATCACTTTTCAAAAGGATTCTCTGAAATTCATGTGTTGCAGGAGGGTGTCCATGTATGTGACCTCAACTGTGTCGAAGGCCTTTTCTATGTCCAAAGCAAGCAGTACAGAGTTAAGATGTGGTTGTTTAGAATATTATCCGTCATGTTGTGCACTGGGATGAAGCCAGTCTGATTGTCCTTAATGTAGTCCTCTGATTATTTGTTTTAACCTATTGGAGAGGATTGCTGCAAAAATTTTGTTGTCAGTGTTCAAGAGGGAAATCAGGCTGTATGATTTGGGGTCAGTCAAGTACCTATCTTTTTTGGAATCAAAATCATGTTAACTGAGGTCCATGATGCAGGTAGGATTCCATCAATCAAAATTCTATTGTAAGTTTCTAATAAGGGGTTTATAAGAATAGCCTGAAAAGCTTTGTAATAGTGAAAACCGTCAGGACCTGAGGTTTTGTTTCTTTTCAAGTTCTTGATGGCTTTTTTGGCTTCTTGCAGGATGATAGGGTCTTCTAGAAAATCCCTAGGTTCATCTGACTTCAGAAATTCTAATATGGTCTCTTTGTGAGGTGTAGAGTGACATGTAGAAAGATTCCATAACTTGCATTATGTCAGCTTTCGAGGTCTTGATGTTGCCTGCTGAATCTTGGATGTTACTGATATATCTGTCAGCTCTTTGTTGTTTGAGTTTCCTGGATAAAATATGGAGCTTTAAAGGCCTTGTGAATGTGGAGTCATGTTTCATCTCAAGATTGGTTTTGGTGATGGCGTTTGAGTCTAGCAGTTCTAATTGTTTTCTGGCATTTAAAAGCCACTGGTAAATCTTTGAACTGCAACTGATCTTGTGGCTTGAGTTCAAAATCCGAATTGTGGCTGGTAGTTCAGTTTTTTTTCTTTTCTTTCTCTTTCCTATAGGCCGCCATTAACGAGATGCATTTCCCTCATATAACCGCCTTTGATGCCTCCCAAACTGTTGTGCTAAAAACCCCACAGTGTTGACTGAGGCGGAAATATTTTTGGAACTCGTGTTTGATTTCTTGATTCATTTTCGGGTCCACTAATAAAGATTTGTGACCACATTAGTTTAGCCTTGGTTGGCTTGACCTTACGGAGAACGCAGTCAACAGGACCATGGTCGGACCAGCATTGGAGTCCAATTGTGGAGGATTTGACCATAGCGAGCAGATCTTTAGAAGTAAAAATATAATCCATCCTCATGTAGATTTTATATTTAGGGAGAAAATAAGAATAATCCCTTTCATTGGCATGAATGCACTTCCAAATATCACACAGGTCATAGCTAGCAATCAATTGTTCAAGTAGACTAGGCAACTGGGCACGCATATGCTTTCGCTTAGGAGAAGAGCGGTCAAGTTGCTGGTTCATTAAGTAATTAAAGTCTCCTCCAACGATGACACTACCGTTTTGAAAATGGTGTAGCTTGAGCAAGATGTCCTTGACAAACTGGATTTGCCCACTGTTAGGCAAGTAGACTGAGGCCAACGTCATTAAGGAGCCATTAAGGGTTCTATGAACAAAAACAAATCTACCTTCAGAATCTTTTTCTACCACCTCTAGCATGAATTGCATGCGTTTTGAAAGGAGTATGGCAACCACCCAGGATTTAGAGTTCCCACAAGCTAGGTACTGGGTGGGAAACCAATTTGAGAGCAATGCTTTGTAGCTTTTACTCAGATGGGTCTCTTGTATTAAGGTGATATCCGTTTTTTGGCTTTTTAGATCAGTGGCTATACTTTTAGCCTTAGCTTTATTGTTCAAACCTCTACAGTTTAGTGTGGTGATTTTAATGTCTGCTAAAGCCATTGAGATGCAAAATGGTAGCAAAGCAGAGCTTGGAGACTTGAGTTCCCTGTCGTAATTGGAAGTAAGTTCTGATGTAATATGACCGTTGCTCTATCGTAAGAGAGTATAACTAAGACTGCGTCTTGAATACAGCAAAACCATTGTATATGTGCAAAAGATCTGGTAACAATTGACCCTAACGTTAATAAAAAAATAGTGCCCTGCTATTTTAAAACACTTAACTTCATTGAGATTGTGTAATACAATCATTAACACTTGTAACCTACTTCTATATCTTCATATGCCTACCCCTTGGATCCCCCCCACCCTACCCAACTTCCACCCCAGTATCCCTCCCTCTACAATACTAACAGAAACATAACAACACATTAAAACAGTGTGGATGGCCAGCTGTGTGTGAACATAGTTCACAGAGAGGTCTCTTGGCTCTGCCAAAAGGCCACTAAATCTTAGCAGTAATAAAACAAAAATCAGGGTAATTCCCCTCTCAAGAACCTCTGTGTGGGGCATTGTCCCTGAGGAGTCCTCTTCCCCCCTCCCCTTCTCCGCCAAGCATTAGTAAGTAAGACAGGTAACACAAAGACTATGAAGATTTATGAATCTATACACATGCTAGTGTTGAATAAACATAACAGCTCTAAGATAACTTTGGTGTCATACACAGCCTGGTAGGTATCTTGCTCCATCTGTCACCCTGTGGAGTTCCTGATCCCTCATATTTCCTCTTCTTCAGATGGGCTGCATCTTGATCATTAATAGGATCAAGACCAATTGCTTTCAGTAGATCAGCACCAATGTTCCCTCTAAGCTGTGGAGTCTTGTGAGCAAAAATTCTACTTTGTGAGCTACTGGCATTAAAGTTGTGAGCAAGAGATTTGGCTACTACATAAATTAGTTTGCTCTGGAGCCATCCTTCCTAAGCTGAGACAAAAATGTGTGAGCCGGAGGCTAAAAAACTGTGAGCTAGCTCACACTAACTCAGCTTAGAGGGAACACTGATCAGCACCAGTGTCCAAATTGTCTGCTTGATGGTTGGTCCCATGGTGCCTAACTTGGATGTAGCCAGTAAACAGCCAATGATATTTAATGTTCGCTTCCTGTAGGCATTGCACTAAAGACTTCAAAACCCTGCAGATTTGCAGAGTGTCAGGCGAGACATCAGGGAAGATTGTGATGTCACTTTGATGGTATTTAAAGCTGCCGTTCTTTTTCACCTCTTGTAGTATATGCATTTTGATGCATAAATCCAGGAATTCGGCTAGTATGTCCCTGGGGCCTTTATACTTGTCTGATGCCTGGGGCCACTTATCATAGGAGCCACTGCGTCATCAAAGTTTATTACTGAAGCTAGCCATAGTGCAATAGAAGAAGTGAGATCTTCATCCCCTTCTGATTTCTCCTTAAATCCATGGAATTTGAGGAACCTTTCTCTAACTCGGTGTTCAAGTGCCAAAATTCTCTCCCAGGCCCAATTTTCATTAGCTTGAAGGCATCTCACATCTCCCTGGGTTGTAATTGAGGCCTCCAGGGCCAATCCCGCCACTAACAAGACATTTTGAATGGTTATTTGGAGTGAGTTAATTTGCTCAGCCATCGGCTTTAAAAGGTCATTTATATTGGCTAGCATCTCCATTTTGAGAGTGTGCAGCGAGTCGCTAAGGTCCTGTTTCATTACTGCCGCTTGGTGTGGGATTGGTTTCTCGTTCCTGCCTGCCATTTTAGAGCTGGCGCCCCGGATTTCCCGCACTATGCCGTTCCTGCTTTCAACTCTGAAAAGTGCTTTAAGGTGCATTTTTTTTTTTGCTTTATCAGCTTTAGTCGTGCACCTCCCATTTTACCCATTATCTGGGGAAGATTTGAGTCCTCAGTGCAATAATATCAGGTGGAGAAAGGAGGTAAGGAGAAGAGCTCAGCTAACAGACGTCCACCAAAGCGCTCGCCGATGCCCCATCCCTCCAAAGGGATACAACCATGACATCACCTTACATTATCTCCTTTTTTCCTCTGAATAGTCATAGGTGTCAGATTATTATGTGTACAATACATGTATGGATTAAGCCCCCTAGAAGATAAAGTGATATGGAAACAGAGGGGGGCTACAAACCATTAGACATGTCTTGTTGGCAAAACAGCCAAGGCACTTTCCTGGGTCCAAGTCACATTGAACAAGAACAGCACAGGACTTACTTCTGATTAGACCTTCTTAAGATTGCTCCCATAACCAATCAAAACACAGGGCTTCCCAAACTGTTCATCAGTGTAATCTGGCACTACTTGGCAAGTATGAAAAACTAAACACCCAAATTGCATTGAATCTTGAACCTGTGAGGAATAGCACTTCTTTAGCCTGGTAAAAGTTAAAATAACTTCCTTTTTAGGGTGTATATATAGTTTTAAAAGATGACAGCTGGAACAACGTTACAGCCAGGAATGGCTGACAGAACAGTTTGCAGAACATTAAAATGAGTATTTTCATTATCCAATTGTAAATGCTTTCTTTCCTCATGTTCATGAGGAATGTATTCATTTATTTCACTTTGTATTTAATGTTTTATGATTATTTGATTATTTTGGAGAAAAGAATCAATAACACAGAATACCTATGATTTTCACCATATAATAATGAAATAGAGGCCACAATACAATTAGCTGCAGACTATGAGACAATCATAAGAGTAACAAAACAGAAAACTGCAGGAGCGTAAGCTATAAGGTAAGTCATTGTTCAGATGACAATTGTGGTTGTTTTTTTGCTGTCAAGTCACAGCTGACTTATGGTGGCCCTGTAGGGTTTTCAAGGCAAGTGAGGTTCAAGCTGGTTTGCCATTGCCTGGCAATCTCCCATCCAAACCTAGCTCGGGCTGCCCCTGTTTAGCTTCTGAGATCTGATGAGATAAGACTAGCCTGGGCTATCCAGGTCAGGGCTGGATGATAACAGGTGAAGATTTATGTGGGGCAAATGATTCACAATGCTATGCATGAATTCTTACACCTCAAAATTCAGAGGCAACATTTAGACTAAATCCCTTATCTGCAGTAACTACTATATCAGTGTCCCTCAACTATCCCAGGAAAAATGGTTCCAAGGAACATCACCAGCATCTTTTGCAATACAGTGACCACATAATGTGCTGTGAAAGTCCTAGGGCCACATTAGACATTACATCCACCACGATTTACAGACAGACATGACACTGGGGAACTAAGGTTTTCAAGTTTCCTAGGGCATGATTTAGCTTGGGCACCTGATGCAAGGAAGACTGGGGGGGTTGGCCATGCTGTGGGTGCACATGCTAAATTTCCTCTTCTCCCCATACTGCACCCCTGAGCTAAATTGGGTCCCAGAGCACTTGGTAACATTAGTTCCTTGATACCATGTCTGTCTGTAAAACAAGCCAGGGAGCCACAACATTACTCATAGCACATGTAACTTTGCACTGGCTTCCGACTGAGTACCGGATCCATTTCAAGGTGTTGGTACTGACCGACATATCTAAAGGACTGCCTTTTCTGATATGTGCCCAGGAGAGCCCTGTGCTCAGCAGATCAGCATCTGCTGGTTGTCCCCGGCCCAAAGGACATCCGCCTAACCTCAACCAGGGCCACGGCTTTTTCTGCCCTGGCCCAGCCTGGTAGAACATGCTCCCATTGGAGATCGGGCCCTGCAGGACCTATTACAGTTCCACAGGGCCTGTAAAATGGAGCTGTTCCACCAGGCCTTTGGGTGAGGTGGTGGGTGTCCAATTATCCCATTTACTGGCCTCCCCTGCTGAACCTTCCAATCTGGTGTTGTGGTTAAGTGCGTGGACTCTAATCTGGGAGAACCAGGTTTGATTCCCCACTCCTCCATTTGCAGCTGATGGATGACCTTGGGCAAGCCATAGTTCTGACAGAGCTATTCTCTCAAGGAAAGTTCTGGAAAGAACTCTCTCAGCCCCACTTACCACACAGGGTGTCTGTTGTGGGGAGGGGAAGGGAAAGGAGTTTGTAAGCCACTCTGAGACTCCGAGTGAAGGGCGGGGAATAAATCCAATCTCTTCTTCTTCTTCAAATGGCCCATCAAGTGAAGATCCGTAGTTTGGTCTATGGCCTAGCGGATCCAGTTTTTGAGACTGCCATATCAAACTGCTATGCCATCTGTGTGGTTTATAGCTTTGTTTTAATCTGTTTTAACTATTTATTGTGGAAGATTCATTATGAAATGTTTTAATTCTTATTGTGAAATGCTTTAACTCTTGTTGTCATCTGCTCTGAGCCTGTTCACAGGGAAGGTGCAATATAAGGCAAAATAAGTAAATAAATAAATAAATAGTTTGGCACTGCTTTGTCAGATAAGCGACAGAACTTTGATTCCTATTGTGATTATAGGAAGCAAATACAAGAACAATTCGAGTCAAGAAACCAAGCAACATTTTGCACCTTTTATTTAACAGATTTTTATTTTTCCACGGTTCTCTCCCCCCGTTTTTTTTTTCCATAACTATACTGTGAAGTATGTTAGGAAGAGAAATGGAGAGTGAATTGTCTAAGGTCATGAAGCAGCTTAATTGGTGGATCAAGCTGTCTTTCCACAGTCATCTCCTGCTCAGCACCTCACTGTTGCTGCTGCCCCTACACCTGCCCAGGAGCAGATGAGATAACCCTCCCTATTTTAGCTGAAAGCCAACATGATCCAATGTTGACTTTGTGAATTTAAATGTACAAGTATGTACACGAGCTTGTACAGTAATGTGCAAGGCAACACACATTTTCTTTACAATCTACAGATCCCAAGTGTTCGGAGTGGGGGGGGGAATGAAACAACTATTTGGATTCAAAAAACCTTCTTCAATTAAATTCTCTCATAAAGACTTGCAGCAACCCATTGTGGAGACTGTTATATAGTAGATGTACAGCAATGACCTTAATTTGCTATAGATATGATGGGTAGAAAAGTCTGCTCTGCTAATATTTTTGAAGCTCAATATACTGCTTAATGAGTGAGAGGTCTTAAACCCAGAAGCACTGTATTAATTACAAAGGGATGTTTAATGAAGGAGGGCATAATTATCTAACCTTGTCATCTATAGAATTAACAAGCCTTGATAATGAAGGAAACTTACAAAGCAAAGAAGAGGCTTCCAAGGCAAATGTGCTCATGCAATTCTTTTAACATGTGCGTGTGTAAACACATACAATATATTCTAATTTTGTGTGTATGTAAATGGACCAACACGACCTTGAGGTTGAATATAAGAACATCTAAAATACCAGATGTTCTTACATTTAGGTTATTAGTGTCAATATTTTTAATATAAGCTAAGGATGAAAGTTAACCAATTTAATCTGTTAAATTAATCAATTTAAGCAAAAATATGGCTTTCTATATAAAAACAAAAATGGCCAGATACAGATATCTAATAACGTTGGTTGCTCCAAATGCAAGCAAACAGATTTGACCACATAACAACATGTTTCATGAACCTGCATTCAGAATTGTAAGTGACTTTTTCAGAGATACTCATACTTCAAGATGGGCCATACCACAGTACCAGTAGCTTTACAGTCAATTTACTGACTTACTTGAGCTATAGATTTCCTATGTAACAAGGTTTTGTTAAAAGAAATTTCAATAGCCTCAATAGTACTAGAGATACTTTAAATTCAACACACCATCAAAAATATAAGGCACTGTTTCAGAAATCTCAAGTCTCATTGCAAATATATGCAAATACATGTGTATAACAAAGCAATTTACATGTACCCAAAGCCTCAAAGTGAGTGTATTTGCTTTGATCAAAACAGATAATGGGATTTATCTGTAGGACATAAAAACAATGTCTTCCTTCAAGAAAACAGCAGTGGTTTATCATTACTGTAGAGAAACCTTTTCCCACAGTTGCATTGGTTTTTGAAACACAGTTAGGATTCTGTAAACACTTTGTTAATAATCCCTTTTTTCCTAGGGTTTTATACTTTGCAGTATGATGTATCTTTGTAGACTATAAACTGACATGAGAAAACACAAGTATTCCCCCTAGAACACTATTTGAGAAACCGTGTGCTGAAATTTAAAAGGTTTTAAAGCAGACCAAAGAACATATTTCCAGAAGGCATAGAAAGTAACATTGCAGGCAATTAAAGGAAATAAATCTAAATAGTTTTTTGGTTGCCAAAAGCAACCCTGTTCTGAAAGCTTGTCTACAATGTTATCCAATCAGACACAGAAGTATTTTAATTTTTTTTAATAACTTACCAAGAAGAGGACATGACCACATCCTCCTGCGTGAACATTGCACTCCCAATTATGGCTAGCAGGTTCACAGTACCCGGTGTGCCTCTCTTTCTGAAGTAAGGAGGGTTGCAGCCTGAGACAGGGACTTTTAGTTGGTGTTGCCAGTTGCCTTAATAATAGAAGACCTTGCTCTCATGAGTTCACCTAGCACATTGTCAGGTAGCCCTGTCATGGGGATGGAATGTGGAGGGAGTACTACCAGCCTCTGAACATTACTGTTCCTACTATCTGTATATTATCATTTGTATGACCTTGTAGATGCTCCAGCTGCAGACTTCCTAAGCTGGGAAATAACGGCTTTTAGATTGTTTACTTGTTTAACCCGCATGCGTGAACTATACTCTTTGGCTTCAGATCATTCAAGGGGTGTGTGATTGTAGTATAATTTAGGTGGCCCTATTGTTCCCGGGCATTCCTGACACAAGCCGTACACGTGTCTTTAGTTCTGATTCACCAATAAACAGATTTCTTCTGAAGAAGCCCTGTGTTGTGTGATCTGACTAAGGAGCCCGACAAAGTGTCAGGAATCTATCATTCTCTTGACCCACATCTCTCCATCCCAAGATGAGCAAAAATGAGGAAGAGATCATCACCCCAGCCACGACTGGGGAAACGGTGCCTACAACCACCGTGCCAACCACCCATCCAATAGAGGAGGAGAAGGAAGCGAGCGTACCTTTCCTGGAACTCTTTGGCAGGGCGTGAGCACGGGTGACTGCAAGGCTGAAGGGACCGTGTTGGGGAAAGTTTCATGCGGATACCCATGAGACCTGGACACTCACTCTGGGACCACGCCAGGAAAGCCAATATGACCAGCCTGTTCAAGGACTGAGTATTGAGCAGGTGGCTGGGGATGTCCTTTGGGAGACGGGGGAAACTGAGGGGTTCGTGGACATTCATTTGGAGCTGCTTGAACGTGGCCAGGACCAACTCCTCCAAATTGTTGAAGAATCGTTTTGAAACCTACCGGGTATCGTAACAGATGTGGTGCAGCACAAACTCCAACTCTGACAGCTAATGCAGCCGGTGCAGCCACCCCCGTGGCAGCAGGTGCCTCCACCCTGCCCACAGCCACCCCGTCAGCAGCCTGTCATCCCACCCACCCCCTCCGGGGGACCAGGCCCCAGGGAAGCCGCAGCGGGAGGCAAACCAGCTGGCAGAACTGCTGGATGCAACGTTCGATGGGACGCCCCCAAAAATGGTTTTTTTCATGGTGAGGGAGGAGAAGTTTGTCATGAATTGGGGCCACCTGTTCCCTGATGAGGAGTGCATTGTGGATTACATTGCATCCCGGTTGCAGGAGGGGGCTGGCGATTGGTATGTGAGTCTTCATAACAAAGATGGCCTGGAACTCTGGGCAGTGGACACTTTCATGTGGGCCCTCCGGGCTCAATATGAAGACCCGAATGCCAGTGAATACACCCATGCTTTCCTATGTACCTTCAGGCAAGGGAAGAAGTCAGTGCGGGAAGAAGTCAGTAGGGGAGTGGTGGCACAGAGGATTTATGTCTGTCAGTTCTAGCCCCGCGCTGGTGTGACCTACCAGCCCTGTCCCTAGCTTGCCATCCACCCAGAAGTTCGAAAGCTTCGGCAAGTAGATAAAATGGGTACCACTCCTTAGAGAGGGTGGGCACACTAACCCCCCTGGTGGGGGAGGTGTTAGCTGGCAAATCGGAATATCCAGCTCGTGAGCTCGAAAGCTTAAGAGAGAAATCTGCAGCGTCAGAGCCTGTGATAGGTCGATCTGGCCAGGCAGTGGCAGTGCAGCACCATGACTTGAAAAAGTCCTGGAAGAACAACTGACGTCATCCAGCTGAGCCATCTGAACACCTCTGAACGCCTCTGAAATGTCTCTGGAATATGTCTGACCCTCAGCTGAACATGTCCCGCCGGCTGCAAATGTGTGCAATTTAAAAAGATTTATATGTTGTGTCCTCCCTCATCCCCTATGAATTATTGTTAGTCCACTGTCTACATGAGTAACTGTAATTATCGCTCAGGGCCAGCAGCTCTGCCGGATTGGGCGATTAAATAAATCGAAAGGTATTATTATTATTATTACTACTACTACTACTACTATTACTCAGGAGTTCAGGTGGCAAGCGGCAAAGATCCAAGGATGGCCCGATGGGATGCTAGCAGAGCAGTACCAACTCAGGCTACACCCAGAGATCTGGGAGATGATCCTACACAGCGTACAACCCATTTCCGTGAATGCCTGGATGAGAGAGGCCGTTGATGCCAAGAGCTGGCTGAGAACCATCCACATCGACAATGCAGCCACCTTGGATAAGAGTGTACTGTCGATGCCAAAACCCAAGATGCCACTGAAACAGAAGGAAGGGATGTGGGAGCAATGGATGAAACACAGGCTTTGCCTGAGATATGGTGAAGCTGGCCATTTCACTGCAACATGTCCAAAATCGGGGCCATCAAGTACCCCACAGAAGGGCCCAGAGAAGAAATGAGCTGACACCCCAGCAAAGAAGCCAACCACCTGCTCCAAGACTCAACGTGCCCTGCAAGCCAGCCTCCCCAAGAGGGAGAGGGAGTTGTCCAGCAAGGAGGAGACCCAGCCAGCGGGAAATGGACAGGACCTGCTCTGAGTAGCACTGAACAGCAGGTCCCCATCCCAGAGGCACAGAAAATGGTGAGCAGCCGCCCCCCCTTTTGTGACTGTAACTATCATGAATCCTGATTTAGGGACCCATGTGCATGTGTGGGGTCTGATTGACTTGGGGTGTGGACAAGATCTGGTCAATCCCTCACTTGCTATGGGACTTGGGGTCAAGGTTGTTAAACTCTCAGAACCCCTGGTGTTTACCCAGATGGATGGGTCTGCCATGAAAGACCCTTGCAAATACGAGACTGTTCCTTTCTGATTGGGGGCTGGAAGGCATCATCACCCATCATCATCACCGTGGCAGCTCGCTTTCCATTGGTGCTGGGTAGCCCATGGCTACACAACCATGACCCCAATATTTTGTGGGATGAGGGCATAGTCTAATTTATCTCACCCAGATAACACACACATGAATGGGATGAAGCATGGGGAAATCCCCTCCTGATGAACCTGTGCGGGCGTGCCTTGCTAGCGAAGAGATGGCTGCTATTCCTCCCCGAGTACTGGGATCTAGAATGGGACTTTGAGGAAGAAGAGGCAGCTGAGTTGCCCCCTCACAGACACTTGGACTGTGCCATTGAATTGTTGCCCGCCCAGAAATTGCCCAAGGGAAAGCTATATGCCATGAGCCCAAGTGAAAAGGAGGAGCTGTGTAATTGATAAAAACCTTGTGCTGGGGTTTTATTCAGCCCGCTTCCTTCCCACTCGCCGCCCCTGTGTTGTTCTGCAAAAAGAAAGACAGGGGGTTGAGACTGTGCACGGACTATAGGGGCTTGAATGCAGTGTCTACTACTAACGCCTACCCCCTCCCCTGATAAAAGACCTGTTAGCCGAGGCTGCAAAGGGGAAAATCTACTCCAAGATCGACCTCTGTGGTGCTTACTTCAGGGTCCGGATTAAGGAGGGGGATGAATACAAAATGGCATTGAATACCCTGTTAGGTCAGTTCGAATATAAAATGATGCCCTTCGGGCTTCAGGGGGCTCCTGGGGTCTTCATGAACCTGATAAATGAAGTATTGCAGAAGCACCTGTTCAAGGGCGTTCTAGTTTATCTAGATGATATCTTGCTTTATTCCTCCGATAAAGACTCCCATGTGACTTTGGTAAGGGAAGTCTTGAAAATGTTGCACAAGCACAAGCTCTTTGCTAAGCTGTCGAAATGTGAATTTCACTGCACAGAAATTGACTTTTTGGGCTACCATATTTCCCCATGGGGTTTGGAGATGGACCTGGCTAAAGTCCGGGGTGTGGGGTGGTGGGAACCCCCTTGAACCCGGAGGCAACTCCAAGCGTTCCTCGGTTTTGCCAATTTCTACAGAGCATTTCACACTAACTTTGCTCGGGTGAGCCTACTCCTCACGGACCTCCTAAAGATGAAAGGGAAGGGACCCAAGAGTACACAGCCAGGTGCTAAACTAATGTGGACAAACGCCAGGAGGCGTGCAACCGCTTAAAAGCTCTGTTCACATCTCAACCTGTGCTTGCACACCCCAATGAACTCAAAAAAATTATTGTTCAAGTGGATGCATCAGACATCGCTATGGGGGGTGCCATCTTGCAGGAGGGGGAGGATGGGAAAATGCACCCTCTTGCGTATGTTTCTCGGAAGTTCAACGATACGGAGCGTAATTGGTCAGTTTGGGTCAAGGAGGCAGGAGCTATTAAATTAGCGCTCTCTACATGGTGGCACTGGCTGGAGGGTGCCAGGGTGCCATTTGAGGTCTGGACTGACCATAAAAACCGAGGGGTACTCAGAATGCCCGCAATCTAAACACAAAACAGCTTAGATAGGCGGATTTCTTCTCTAAGTTTAATTTCACGCTCCACCATTTCCCGGGTAAAGCTAATTCCTTGGTGAACACATTGTCCCACCTCCCACAGCACGACAGCCGCAGGGAGGATGTTCTTGACTCGATGTTTACACCCTCCCAGTTGGGAGGGGAAATAGTGATGAGTAGCCAAACGACAGCCCAGCCCCTAATGGATGCTGAATCCTGGGAATTGAAGTTTGCCTCCACCCTCTCTGACAGTGATTGGCTGGAACTACAGAAAGAGGGGGAGGGGGAGGGGAGAAGTGGGTGAATGGCTGCTGGTACCGTGGCCATAAACTGTTTGTGCCTTTGGCTTTGTGGGGTGAAATCATGTTAACTGTACATGGCAATAAACTAGTGGGGCACCTGGAGTTTGTGAAATCCCTGCATTTATTACAACGCCAGTTCTGGTGGCCGGGGTTGAGAAAGGACCTCTCCCTGTTTGTTCAGTCATGCCAAACCTGCATCATGGGCAAGACAAGACCCGGAAAACCGCTGGGGCTCCTATAACCCCTGCCTATGCCCAGTAGATCATGGGAAGTCATTTCAATGGACTTTATCACTGACTTGCCTCCCAGTTGGGGAAAAACAGTTATCTGGGTCATAGTGGATCTGTTTTCAAAGCAGGCTCATTTCGTTTTGTTTAAGTCTCTGTTGACTGCACAAGTGCTAGCCAAGGCTTTTATTCAGCAGGTTTTTCGACTTCATATGCTACCCCAGAAGATAATTTCTGACTGGGGTTCACAGTTTGTTTCCAAGTTTTGAGGTGAACTAATGCAGCTCATGGAGTGGAGCGGGGTTTGAGCAGTGCTTAACACCCCGAGACTGATGGCCATTATGGAGCAGATCAATCAAACCCTTGAGCAGTACCTCCACTGTTTTACTAACTTTCAACAAGACAATCCCCTTGGCAGAATTCTGTTACAACAATGTGTGTCATTCCTCCATGGGGGTATGGCCAGATGGAGCAGGTCAATCAAACCCTTGAGCAGTACCTCCACTGTTTTACTAACTTTCAACAAGACAATCCCCTTGGCAGAATTCTGTTACAACAATGTGTGTCATTCCTCCATGGGGGTCTCCCCATTTATGGCAGCTTATGGTTATGAGACCCCACCTCTCCCATTCCTGTCTGATGTGGCTCTGCCAGAGGGTGAGGTGGGGAACTGGTGTAAACATTTTCAGGCAGCCTGGCTGCTTTTGTGCAAAACCTTAGATGGGACTAAACAGGCCTAAAAGCTTCAGGCTGACAAGAAATGCACTGTTGGCTGAGACATCCAGCCTGGTGACTCTGTTTATGTGTCTACCAAGAACATCAAGGGACTCCAGCCAAACAGAAAGTTGGGGTGGAAATATATGGGTCCGTTCCCAGTGAAATGGAAAATAAATGAGGTGACTGTGGAACTTGACTTGCCAAAGACTTTGAAACATTTGCACCCTGTTTTCCATTTCAGATTACTCTGCCGGGACACTGGGCCTAATGTTTGGCATTCTCAACATGCACAGCCACCCCCTCTGATGGTGCAAGGCAAACCTCATTACGAAGTTGTTGACATTTTAGACTCTAAGCTTAAATGAAACAAGTTATTCTACTTGGCTGAATGGGTGGACTTTGGGCCTCAACGCAGGGAGTGGGTGGAGGTAGATCACATCAGGGCCCCCCAACTTCTTCATTGTTTCCATTGTCACTACCCTGAAAAGCCCGGGGGTGGTGCTTGGGGGGGCAGGATGTCAGGTAGCCCTGTCATGGGGATGGAATTTGGAGGGAGTACTCTTAGTCTACCAGCCTCTGAACATTACTGTTCCTACTGTCTGTATGTTATCATTTGCATGACCTTGTAGACGTCCAGCTGAAGACTTCCTAAGCTGGGAAATAACGGCTTTTAGATTGTTTACTTGCTTTTCCCGTTTGCTTAGCCTGCGCGCATGAACTATACTCATTGGCTCCAGCTCATTCAGGGGGTGTTTGAGTGTAGTATAATTGAGGTGGCCCTATTGTCCGGGCATTCCTGACACAAGCTGTACACATGTCTTTAGTTCTGATTCACCAATAAACAGATTTCTTCTGAAGAAGCCCTGTGTTGCGGGACCTGACTAAGGAGCCTGACACACATAGTTTTTTAAAGTTATAGATTCCATGTGAAAACTTTGGCTAGGCATTTAGGAACTACCTGTGGACAATGTTCCCTCTAAGCTGTGGAGTCCTGTGAGCAATAATTCTACTTTGTGAGCTCCTGGCATTAAAGTTATGAGCAAACGATTTGGCTACGGCATCAGTTAGTTTGGTCTGGAGTCATCCTTCCTGAGCAAAGACAAAAATGTGTGAGCTGGAGGCTAAAAAATTGTGAGCTAGCTCACACTAACTCAGCTTAGAGAGAACACTGCCTGTGGGTTCTTCTACTACGTGCCCTCAGTGTCTGGATAAAGTTACTGACAGTTGCTGAACTTATTTTATCAGAGTGCTAAATCGTTTGCATCCAATTTATTCAAATATACTGTTGGCTTTAATTATTTTAGTATTATTTTATGCTGCTGTTGATTTTTAGCATTTATTTTGTTTGGCTTAATGGGTTTAGTAATTTGTGCTCTCTTCTTCAAACATTGATTGGTGTACACTGCTGTGGATGTCTTCTTGAAGAGTGGCTAGTAAATAATTTAAGTTTTTTTAAAAAAAAAATGATACCTAATTCTGAACATGATCCCTGAATGCAGATCAAGAAGTCTACATCATGAAGCCAATGTACAGATGAGGGACTTTCCAATAAACACAGGGGAAATTCTAGGTTTTCAGAAAAAGCTGAAAGATAAAAGGTGAGCAGAAGTACACTACTCATTTGATGTGTCCTCATATTGATCATTATTAGTTTATACTTTGTAATCTGCTTTGAGTTGTCTCAGTGAGAAAGGTGAACTACAAATACAGTAAATAAATAAATAAATTTAAAACTCCAGAGTTAAAGAACAAATGAGATCCTGCAATGTAATTTTGTGAAATGAGATCTGAGCTGCCACTATGGAGAGTTGCTTAGCAACCTACGTAAAAACAATGTTGCTGCTGCAGCTAGAAAAAAGGAAGAGGTAGCCGCAGCATAATGAGGAGAAGAACATAGACTCCAGTGGCAACCAAGAGAGGGGGAGGGAAGAGATGATGGCAAGACTGAGGAGGGAGAAGGAGGCAGTAGGGAGGAAGAAGAAAGCTTTCTTCCCTGTTGCTGCTTTATATCTCTTTCCCTTTTGTCTGGTCTCCAAACCTCTTCCTGTGCCACCCAGCTGATGGAGTGTCTGAGTCAAAGGGGCTTTCACCTCCAACCCACCCTTATCAGCTGGCCAACAGTGGCAGCATCTTGGAGCACAGAATGCCTTGGGCTGCCTGGAACAGAAAGTATGTCCTGAATGCCATCTGTCCCAAGCCTCTCACCACTCCTGCAGGCCAACTGATGGAGATGGATTAGAGAGGGAAGCATTTCTGACCCAGACGTCTGCCAGCTGGGTGTTGATGGCAAGAAACTTCAAACCTGGGATGAAAGGGGGGAAGCAATGGTGGCAAGGTAAGGGAGAGAGAAACCAGCCAAGGGGGTGGGGGGGAGAGAGAGAACTGCAATGGTGTGATAAAATGCAAGCAAGAGAGACGAAAGCAGGGCCAAGGCTATTTGGCATATCTATCCATCACAAGTCCTCACAGGTCTCCCTCTTGTAAGACTCTATTCACCAGAAGATTAAATCAGTTAGCTCAGAACCAGAAACCTTTTGCTGGATCTCACTGTTGACTATGACTATATGTCCATCTATGAAAACAGGGTGGAAAGGTTATTCTATTACACTTCAGCTGCCATCCGTGGGAATCACATTTTCACAGTGGGGGAATGAATAATTTCACAAGCATATCTACCTTGCCACACAGTTAATTGCAGCATGATAAAAAAGAGGTAATGAATAGAAATAACTTTCATTTTAATAATGCATGCAGCGGAAACATCCTATTCAATATGTATATGCACATTTTACATCAGCACCTATACATGCCACCTAGGCAGACTGTAAGATGAAAAACAAATCAAGACCAAGGTGTCTTTTGACTTAACATATCACTTCAACCTATTGTCATTGCAACCATATGAAAATTGGACTTTAGTAACAACAAGGAGAGAGAAGTTGGCATGTTATTTGCCATCTTCAAGGAAGCACAGCAAAGCTGTCATTCTGCTTTCAACCAGACATCCCAGAAATTCAGCAATAGCCTAGTTACAGATGAATCTCCCAACAGCTCTGACACTTCCATTTTCACTTCCTCAGTTTTGATGTTCCTTATCATTTACGCAGCCCCACTCTATAATTTGTGTTAAATGACTACCATTGATGAAGCTGAAGGAAATAGCTTCCAAACTCTTATTTTGACCTTATAAAGTCATCTAATTGGCAAGGAGCCTTCAGGCTAGGTTAGTTTCTATTGCACTGAAAGCTATCATCAGAGCTATAAGATTGTGCTAAGGCGTGCCATATTCTTTGCATGCAAATGGTTTGTGTTCCAGAATGTGAATCAGTACAAAGTATAAGCTAGTGCTAAAAAGCAACGAATTTGGACTTTCACAAATATACTTGTTTTAGAACCCTACTGCTTGCTTCTGATGGTCTAACTTGCCAAAAATCCATACTTAGGATGAGTTGTAAGCAATATTCCCTCTAAGCTGTGGAATCTTGTGAGCAAAAATTCTACTTTGTGAGCTACTGGCATTAAAGTTGTGAGCGAGCAATTTGACTTCTGCATCAATTAGTTTGCTCTGGAACCGTCCTTCCTGAGCGAAGACAAAAATGTGTGAGCCAGAGGCTAAAAAACTGTGAGCTAGCTCACACTAACTCAGCTTAGAGGGAACACTGGTTGTAAGGTTACATTAAAAGGAGGGTTGCCAGGTCCCTCCTGGCAACCAGCAGGGGATGGGGGGACTTACTGGGAGCAGAACGGAGGCCCATCTGATGTG
Source organism: Gekko gecko (assembly GCA_029375565.1). NCBI lineage: Eukaryota > Metazoa > Chordata > Lepidosauria > Squamata > Gekkonidae > Gekko > Gekko gecko. The sequence goes on along the minus strand of JAPDNY010000006.1, from coordinate 76,952,494 downwards.
CGGCAACATGTCTACATCACTGACCCCGTGGCCTGGAAGTGACAACATCACTTCTGGGACACCAGGCCACGCTCTGGTATTTGCAGAAAAGCTTTATGATAAATTTGGCTTCTACCACAGAATTTTTGTCTGAATACTAGACATGATGATGTCACTTCTGGATCACATGGGCAGTGACAGAGACATGCCACTGCATGCCAGATGGATCTCCCTCTTTTTCAGGGTAAGTTCCCTCTGCCAGCCAGCTGATGGGGCTGTGGGGCCTGGCAGCAGGGGACTGCCACCTCTGGGGGGGGGTGTCTGGCAACCCTAGTCAAAAGCTGGACAAACTGATAGCATAGATTAGATGAAAACTGAAACTAACACTGTAGCAGTATGCAGGCATTAAAACCTGACATTGCTTTCAGTGGGCAAAGAGAAGGGTTACTGCATGCACTGATTCTCACATACCCCATTCACACATATTTAGCAGAATATTTTATGTGAATGTTACACAAATGGAGGCCTACCTGCCATGGCTCCTCCATGCTGTTAATTTTAAACTGATCCAATTTCATGAAAGAGATTATAGACAGTTATTTGCATACACACAAATTGCTGCAGATTGGGGGGACAGGTCTACACTTTAGCAGATGTCTTGGCAGGACCCCCTGTTCACTGCCACTCCTCAACAGCCAGTACAAAAAAATAGGGAAGATCAGCACCCCACATGGCATCATGATATCAGTTCTGGAAGTGATGTTAATGCATCACAGGTGACACAGGTGATAAAACCATAGAGTTTCGGGCACATGCACTGATATCACTTCTGGCTCACATTGGAAGGCTTCAGGGCACTAGTTCCACCAGAACTGGTAGGCCTGTCTCCCAAATATCCCACCAGTAGCCAGCCTAGGGCTGGCAACCCTATTGCACAAATTTGGCTGAACATGAAAAGTCAGGCAGAGGCCAGTGGATACAGTCCTGCTGTCTTCTACCCATACATGGCTTTTATCATCTGCATGGAGTTTATGTCATAACTGACTTATGGATCAGGCATTGCCCATCTGAATTCAGATCTTTAACTTCATTAATAATTCCTTTCTGTGGATCTGTATATTAAAATATAACTTGGAATTCAAGCCCTTAGCTCTGGCTATCTATGAACTTATTATACTCAAAAGTCATGATCATACTTTCTGCAGGAAGGAAAGACAGCACAGGCTGAATTCATACTGGGGGGTGAGGTTCTGTCAGGTTGTATTCAGTCTAGTAGACAGCGGACAGGGCAGGAAAACAGGCAGTGTGATCCTCAAAGGGTGACCTAGTTCCAACAACTGTAATAGAAACTGTTGGAACTCACCAGCTATTATGTGCTGGTCTTATATACAATTTTTCAGCTCAAGAAATGGCCTAATAATTATTTCTGATTTGGGCTTCCAGCAGGCTACAGGCCAAATATTGAGGGTTTCAACTGTGATGAGACTCTGCAAGGGTCTATATGAACATCATATATACATGTGAATAGGCAGGATTGAGGCAAAGAAGCCTGAGTATGAAATATAAGGGGTTGACTGTGCTTTTCTGAAGTCTGCCAGCATCACATACATGTGCACAACAGGTAATAAATTCCAGGTGCTAAATGGATAAGCTTGCAGCTGTGCCTGTCCAATGCTGAGTGTGCTTATACATGCATAGATCATTGCACCATGTGCTCAGCATATTGGAATTGGAACTTTTTGCCACAAATAATTACAAAACATCAATAATTATTTCTAGTTTGTTTTCTGGTGGTTTTGACATAATTTTAAAGAAGTAAAAATGCCATTGAGACAAGGATAGACATGGCAATAAAAGTGTTTCTGGTTTTTGCTGAAATTCTTCATAGAAAAGAATAATAGTAAATCAGATGGCCAATGATAACACAAGCTCTGAGCATGAAAGGCAGTGGTTGAAAATTAAGGGAACTGTTTTTAAAAAAAGATAACATGAATACTCTCAAGTGATGAGTTGCCTTCTACCAAGCACAATTTTGTTCATTTTAGGGCACAAAAATTGCTTGCACAAAATTTGGTTCTGGAGGCCCAAAGAAGCAGCTGAGGACAGCACTAGACATTTTTATTTCTGAATCCCCATGAATCATAACTGCATGACTTTAACTGGACCAAAATGAGAGTAAGAACAGAGATCATGGAAATGCACAAGCAGCTCAAGGCTGTAGCCAATCTTCCTCATCAAGTAAGTTTGCCAAGCAGGCTTCAAACAAGTGAACAGAGAATTAATGGTTTCCTCATAAGCAACAGAAAGTTCTAGAACCCTGCTGTCAAGCCCAAGTATTAGCCAGTGCCAAAAATGTAGGATATTTGTAAAGAAAACATGGTTGCACTTACCTGTAACTGATGTTCATTGAGTGTCTTCTGTGCAGGCACACATGGGAGACTGCCTGAAGGCAGGCCTGCCATGGTAGAAAGTTCCAAGAGCTTCTAGAAATCATAAAAATGAGTGTTCCCCTTCCACTTGTAGAGGAGAGCTGCAGCATTTTATTTTCCCTCCCATTTGGTCACATGACAAGGGAAGGGGAGGCACTCTTCCCTCAGTCCTTGCCTGCCACTGTAGGGAAATTTTTCGTATAGTCCACAGCGGGGAAGGAGGGAGGGATGTGTGCCTGCACAGAAGACACTCGATAAGCATCAGTTACAGGTAAGTGCAACCATGTTTTCATCTTTGTGTCTTCTGTGCAGTCCCACATGGGAGATTAGCAAGCTGAACAACAAAGGAGGCGGGTGTGGGCTAAAGTCACCTTTATTTAAACAAAGAATGTAAAACTAATATTCCCACTGCCACATCAGCTCGAGAATTAACATCAATCGAATAATGTTTAATGAATGTCAGTGGAGAGGACCACGTCACTGTTTTGCAGATATCTGTGATGTCAACAGCTCCTTGAAATGCAGCAGAAGAGGCTTGAGATCTGGTAGAATGTGCCTGGATAGGAAGGGGGCATTCCAGTTGAGCTGTCACGTAAGCTAGTCGAATAGCCAATGTTATCCATCTGGAAATGGTCTGTGCAGAGACACCACAACCCCTCTTTGGACCCGCAAAGGATACAAACAATTGCGTAGTTTTTCTGAAATGTGATGTACAATCCAAATAAAATAATAAAGCCCTTCTAACATCTAGTGTATGTAGCACTGTTTCTGCAGAGGAGGAAGGAGTTGGGGGGAAAATGGGTAAAACAATATCTTGTGCAAGGTGAAACCTCGAGAGTACCTTAGGACGGAATTCCAAGCTGGGACGTAATACGACTTTGTCGGGTGAAACTTAATAAAAGGTGCATCATGTTGTAAGGCCTGTAACTCTCCCATTCTGTGGACAGATGTGATGGCAACTAAAAATGCCACTTTATAAGATAAAAAGGATAGATCACAAATAGCTAAAGGTTCAAATGGATCTTGTATTAAATGCATTAGCACAACTGACAGACTCCATTGTTGTGGATGAACAGGTGGAAATTTATTAAGTAAACCCTTGAGAAAACGCTTTGATAATGCATTAGAAAAAATAGGTTTGGAAACTATGCCAACATAAAATGCAGAAATAGCAGCCAAGTGAATCTTTATGGATGCAGGAGAAAGTCCCGTATCCACTAGCCCTAAAAGGTAATCAAATGGACAAGTCTCAGGACATACCTTACGGTCTTGTGCCCAAGAAGTAAACTTGTTCCACTTGGCCATGTAAGATCTCCAAGTAGAAGTCCTACGTGATGCTAGTAACACTTCTGCCACACGGTCAGAGCAAGACTCTACTGAGAAATGAGCCATGCATGGAGGTTTAGCCTGTGTATAGCTGGATGTGTCCTCTAGTGGACTAATGAGAGAGGTCTGGTCTGATTCCTTGATAGGTCCCTTAACATGGGAAACCAAGGGCGATGGGGGAAGAATGGGGCAATAAGAATGCAGTGTGTCCTGTCCTGTTCTATCTTCGTCAACACTCTCTGCAATAGTGGGAAGGGTGGGAAAGTGTAGTACAGAATGCCTGTCCAATCTAGTAGGAAGGCATTTCCTAGACAATTCTCCCCTTTTGGTGCTTGGGCACAAAATAGTGGACATCTGGTGTTCTCCTGAGAGGCAAAGAGATCTATTACCGATCTGCCCCATAACTGAAAAATTGGTTTCAAATAGCTCTTGGGAATGGACCATTCATGGTCCAGTTTAGGTTGATGACTTAAAGCAGGGGTGTCCAAAGTTTTTTTGGTGAGGGCCAAATACAGAAAAATAAGCAAAGGCCCGGGCCACACACAAGAGGTAACATATTGACACATGATTACTGTGTGTATTTCTAACTCACCTATAATGTGAAGAACATTGCTCTCAGTGGGAGCAGTGATGCTGTTCTTTGGATTGAAGGATGGCTGGGATGTCAGGAGAAAGTTTGGTGGTTGAGACACGAAGGACTTCACAGAGATGGCTATCAGTCATTCTGGATCTCAGTCTGCTTTTGTTCTGATTTAACAGAGAAAATGTTTGTTCACATATGTATGTTGAGCCGATCGGGAGCTGCCAGGGAAAGCTCAGCCACCCTCCTCGATTGGCAGAGGAAGCGAGAGGCCAGGCTGTGGCTGCGAACTATAAGAGCAGTGAAGGACCCCACCGAAGGCTTCTTCAGGGGGCAAACAAGGAACTGTCTCTCTAAGCACCAGGCAGCAGAAGTTGCCCTAAAAGTCCCGGCAATGGTGGGGAGGGAGGTGGCTCACCTCGCTGAGCTCCTCTTCTTCTGTTTCCTTTTCTTCATCGTCGTCGTCACCGTCGTCTTCATCCTCCTCTTCCTCCGACTCAGAGTCCTCCCCATCGGCGCCTTCCTCCCGGCAATCCAGCGGTCCATCCTCTCTCCTCTGCTTAGCTTGAGAGGCCATGCTGCTGCGTCCCTGCTCTTCCGCGCATGCACCCCGAACCCGGAAAGGAAGGCTGCGGCGGGGAAGGGGAAAGTGCGAGCTGGACGCGGGCGGGGGTTCCCTGCCGCCAACCTGGCTCCCCGGGGAGGTGAGCGAAACGCCGGCCCTCGGTGCGTTCTGAAGCCGCTACTCTGCTCACGCGACCCAGCCGCTTCCCTTCCTCCCCTCCCCTCTCCCCTCCCCAGCCGCCTGACAGGGTTCCCGCAAGTTAGACGGGCGTTCTATAGGCTGTGTCAGTAAGACGATGGCTTAGACACCGCCAAAGTGATTAGAGTCTGTGGGCCAATAAAAACTGACCCGCGGGCCACAGTTGGCCCGCGAGCCGTAGTTTGGACACCCCTGACTTAAAATATCCACCAGGACATTGGATCAGCCTGGGATATGTATGGTCACTAAATGAATTTTGTATTGAATTGCCAGTGACCAAAGAAGGGAGGCCTCTCTGCACAGTGACAAGGATCCCGTGCCCCCCTGTTTGTTAACATAAAATTTTGTTGCAACATTGTCTGTAGACAACAGAACCATTTTGTTGAACGCTGGGCCTGTAAGAAAAGAGAGAGCATACCTTACAGCTCTGAGCTCTAATACATTGATTTGAAGTGTAGTCTCATAGGTCATCCAATGGCCGCTGAACTGGAAGGAGTCACAGTGAGCCCCCCATCCCATTAAGGAAGCATCCGTATAAAGACGCAATTGTGGTGACAAGGGAGCTAGGGGGAAACCCTGTAATAAATTAGAGTCTTGTGTCCACCATGACAGTGAGTTAAGTACAAGTCTGGGAATAGACAAGCGCTTCCACTGAGAATCTAGACCTATTTTGAAAGCCCTAAGAAAGCAGTTTTGTAGATGCCTCATGCAGGCAAGCATATCTAACAGTGGAAGTAGTAGCGGCCATAAGACCTAGTAATTTCTGGATCTTAACAGCCCTCTGAAATCTAGAGGCTGTGAACACTGACACCATGGATTAGATAGCTCTGGCATGCTCTACTGGAAGGAAAACTTTGTGAATAATGGAATCCAACCTGGCCCCAATGAAGTCTGAAACCTGTGAAGGAACTAGAAGAGATTTTTTAAAGTTAATAATCACTCCTAGCCATTCCAAGGTATGCACCAAAAAGTGAATCTGAGAGTATAATAAATCCTTGGAAGTGGCTATCATCCAGATAGGTATAAACGTTACATCTGTGAAGCCTGAGGCAGGCTATGATAGCTGAAAAGCATTTAGTAAATACTCTGGGAGCAGTGGCTAAGCCGAAGGGTACTGATAAATAACTCCATGTCTCTTAAATCTTAAGTATTTCTTGTACTCCTCATGTATGGAAATATGGAAATAAACGTCCTGTAAATCTATCACAGCAAACCAAGCATTCTTGGGGCAGAGGGGTAAATGTCCTTGAGAGAAATCATTCGGAACTTATGGACATCTAAGAATGTATTTAAATCCCTGAGGTCCAATACTGGTCTCTGACCCCCTCCCTTTTTCTGAATCAGGAAATAATTTGAATAGAAGCCAACCATCTCCTCTGTATCAGGGACTGCTTCTATAGCACCTTTAATTAATAGGGTTTGTAATTCAGTATCCAACCCAGTATCGGTTTGACATCAAGGTCATACTTCATGAAACCGAGGTGGTAGGTCTTTGAACTCTAATGAATAACCAAACTTTATTATTTGTAGAACCCACACATCAAAACAGATAACAGAACAACAATCTGAGAATGATACAAGATGTGCCCTGAACAGAGGAGGAAATTCTCATTGTGGAGGTCTAGGCTTTGAGGCCGCGCCACGGGGAAAGCGGTTGTGTTGGTTCCGCTGGCATGGTTGCTGATGCCTTGACTGATAACTATTGCTATAAGGGGAGCGAAATCCATGATATGAAGTACACCGGAACCTGTATCCCCGACCAAGAGAGGGTTGAGAAAAATGTCTGGGGAAATACCTGGGTTTGATTGTATTAGGCTGTTGGGCTGCTAGATGCCAAAGACTTTGCTGTATATTTGGTCTTCCTGATCTTCTCTAAGACATCGTCAGTCTGCTCACTGAATAAAAGTTTACCCTCGAAAGGGAGGTCCTCGATACGGGACTGGGTATCAGGTGGTAGGGCTGACATTCTTAACCAGGAGTGTCTCCTTAAGACTATGGCAGATGCCATGACTTTTCTGGCAGTGTCTGCAGTATGACAAGAGGCATTCAATTCCTGTTTGGATAATTTAGCATCTTCTGTTCTGAGCTGATGTGCCTGTTCCTTTTTATACTGGCATTACAAAAAATAAAAATATTAAGCTAGGGGAATGGGGATTGAAGAAAGTGCATGAGTTTATAGGTATACAACCAAGGCCTACACATATATCCAGCAGACATAAAATGTCAGCATGCATAGACTATAATAATATTAGAAAAAAACAATAATATGATTATAAAAGATATTAAAACTCATCCAATTTGGATATCCGACCATGCACCCATAAGTATTGAGTTTGAAATAAAGCAATTCAATATAAAAAGACCATGGAGATATAATAATTTAATTTTGATTAAAGAAGAAGATAGAAAATATATAGAGAAACAGATAAGCTTATACTTTAAAGAGAATAGAGGGACGGTAGCCACTAACACATTATGGGATGCCACCAAGGCGGTAATAAGGGCGCATTGTATAAAGAAATAAAAGAATATAAAAAGGGAATGGTATAGTAAAAGACAACCCAAACTTCAGGAATTAGAGAAGCTACAAAGAAAACAAATGGAAAAATATAACCCTAAAGTACAGAGTAAAATTAAAGAGATCCAGAAACAGTTGGAAGAATTAGATATAGCAACACTATGGAAAAAGGAACTTATGGTTAAAAATGAATTTCAGAGGAATAGTATTAATACAGCAAAAAGATTGGTGAACTATCTGAAGATTAAAAAAGCAAAGCAAAGTGTTACATGTCTAACTACAATAAGAAATTAACACAAAACCCTAAGGAAATTACAGAGGCTTTTGAGAAATTTTATAAAGACCTGTATAAAAAGCAGAATACAGCAGACTTTCAGGAGGAAATTAGCCAAACAATAGAAGGAGCAGAGAGAGGAAAACTAAAGAATGAAATTAGGGCCCAAGAAATAAGGGAAGTAATAAGAGAACTGAAAAGGGGCAAATCTCCAGGGTTAGATGGTTTCACAGGGGAATTTTATAAAGTAATGATGGATACTTTAGTACTGGAACTTCAGGTACTGTTTAATGAAGTTATGAATGGCAAAAGCACTCCGGACTCATGGAGAAAGACCGAAATAATACTGATCCTTAAACCTCAGAAAGACCCTAAAGAAGTAGGATCATATAGACCCATAAGTCTCTTAAACCAGGATTATAAAATCTTTGCAAAAATAATGGCAAATAGACTAAAGAAGGTAATCCCATCTATAATAAAAGGTGATCAATATGAATTTGTAAAAGGTAGAAGCATAGGTCATCCTATTAGAAATATCCTAAATGAGCTATACCATGGACACCAGAAGAAGATAGGACTATTAAAACTAGACGTCTACAAGGCCTTTGATACCCTATCCCATGAATATTTATGGCAAATAATGAGTAAAGTGGGAATCGAAAAGTAATTCCTAGAGGTAATTCAGGAAATATATAAAGAAGGGAAGGCAATAGTGAGAGTAAATAATGAGCACTCACAAGCACTCCCTATACAAAGAGGGATGCGGCAAGGGTGCCCATTGACGCCGTTACTATTTGTAATGGCAGTAGATCAGCTAGCAGAATGGATTAGAAATTCGGGAAGAATAGAAGGCTATAAGATAGGTATGACGGAAATTGAAATTAATTTATTTGCAGACGATATCATAATTATCATGACAAATCCAAAAGAGGGAGTAAAGGAAGTAAAGATTATCTTGGATGATTTTGAAAAATGCTCAGGGCTAAGCGTAAGCATGACAAAATCAGAAATTATCTAGTTAAATGTAAATAGAGAAGAAAAGAAGGAAATAAACAGAAGTACAAATATAGGACTAGGAGTAAAGAAATTTAAATATTTAGGTATAGTAATACAGAAAAATTTGGATAGGATGATAAAGGATAATTATGATAAAATCTGGAAGAAAATAGAGAAGGATATGAGAAGATGGAAAAACAAAACATTAGGGATATCCTCTAAAATCAGAAGCGTTAAAATGTTTTGGGTACCTAAAATAATGTACCTATTTCAAACACTACCAATGGGAGCAAAGGAAAATAAAATTACTCAATGGAACAGAACACTAAAAGAATGGATATTTGGCAAGAAAAAATGTAGGTTTCATAAAAGGACCTATCTTGACTGGATATCCAAGGAGGGAAGGAAGGACAGTCAGTGGAAGATTCAGACTTTGTGCCTGTGGCTGGAGATAAAGGACTAAGGACAATAGGAAGATAGGGAGGGGAGAAGGAAGGGAAGGGAGGGGGAAGAAAAATGTAAGAAGCTAAACAATATGTGATGTAAAGAAACTGATAAAACCAATAAAATATATATATATATTTTTAAAAAAGGAACTGCAACTGGTCCCAGGTCATTACAATACAGAATGTCCATGACAGGATCTTCTTCTGTGGGTTTAGGAGGAACATAGTCTATCTTTAGAGCTTTCACCATCCTCAGTAGCCGCTCAGAATATACTCTTAGATCTTCAGTTGGGGAGACGGGTAGGGTCCCCTACAGTCTCTTCAGGAGAGGGAAGTAATGTGTGTTCAGAATCTCCCTCAGAAGGGGCATTGTCTAGCGGATCGGCCATTACTGGAGGAACATCCAGCTGACCAGTAGGCAAGTCCAAGTCCTTAACCTGAGGAGGTGACCATCGGTGTTGAGGCTCACAGCTTCAACTGCAATGCCTGCTTCAACTGCAAGTCGAAGATCTGCTGTGGCACCACGGAGGTATTAACCAGGGAGGTATGTGGGACCAGGATGGAGGAAAGTCCCAGAAATGCTGGTCACTCCTTCGGGAGCTTGAAGAACGGGATCATGAGGGGTAACTTGGCAGTGATGGTTCCACTATCTCTACATCATCAGTTGACACTGGTGAAGCGGGAGACTCCGGGCTGTGCACTCTTCGATGTCATGCATCCTCTTGGCTCGACCACAAAGTCTGTTGATGTCAAGATATTGGGCTTCTACGTCAAACTGACCTCAATCACTGCTGAGTTGTGCTCGACAATGGAGCCACCACCAACATCAGGAGGGTTATCGGGGTCGAGTCGAGCGCCATCAGTGTTGAAGGTGGCAGGAACGTGGCTGCAGCAGGTAAGTTAGGAGGAGAATGAGCCAGTGGGGTGTTGCATGCCCTGTCAGACAACCTTGAACTGCCCGAAGTCGTCTTCTTCTTAGCCAGAGGCTGAGAAGAAGTCGATAGATTCTGAATCGTCCTTGCCGATCGTTGTGTCAGCTTGTGGGACTGTTTGAGACCTCGCAATGGAGTCTTATCTCGTTCTTGAGGCGCACTGTTCTCCTCCTGAGCCTCTAAGGCCTTTTGCCAGAGAGATGCTTTTAATTGTAGGGCTCTTTCCTGCCTTGTCTTGGGCATGAGGAGGTTACAGGCCCCACGAGAGGCTGTTTTATGCCTTTTGCCAAGGCAAAACAAGCATTTTGAATGTTCATTGTTGCTGGCCATCTTAGTCACACAGGAATGGCATTTTTTAAATAAGGCCATAAGGGAACATTCTATTTCAAAAACTGTGGGGTAAATTGAAAGAACAACGCTCTGGAACATTATTTCCCTACAGCAGCAGAAAAAGGACTGAGGGAATAGCGCCTCCCCCTCTCTTTGTCACATGACCAAATAGGTGGGAAAATAAAAATGCTACAGCTCTCCTCTGAGAGGGGAGTGGGAGCACTCATTTTTATGATTTCTAGAAGCTCTTGGAACCTTCTCCCGTGGCAGGCCTGCCTTCAGGCAGTGCCCCATGTGGGACTGCACAGAAGACACGAAGATGAAGTGCTATTTTCACATTCAGAAGTTTATAAGGAACGTATTTCTTAAACAATGGTATCACCTCCCCACTTCAAGCAGCTTCTTAAAGTCCTAATCTTTAGAGCAGAAGAGTTGGGTGATAATAGTGACAGCGATCTTGAACAAGGAAGCATCTCGCAACCCCAGCACTTTGGCTACCACTTCACACACACCTGCCCAAAATCAGAAATTTTCCTAACTATGAAGAATTCTATGTCACTCTTTCATGGAAGTAGTTATGTCAAAAATGTAAACACCTACTTTAAACAATTAATAAACTGGAGAAAAACCAGTGCTCCAGTCAGACAGTGCAAATGTGATCTCACTTTGGCTACAGCCCTGAAATAGGCACATGGAAATTAAAGAAAACATAATTGGCTCACTAACCTTAAGGTGAAATAACAGATATAAATATCTAAAGACTTTGCTGGTTATGAATTATACATTAGGATGATTATGATTGCCTGTGTTGCAATGCACTGGGGAATTCTGTCTGATGGTGATGGAGCGCTTGATAATGAGTGGCCCCAATGTCACAGATGGGCAATGCATGGAGAAGGACCGCTAGTGATCTCTGGCATTACTATTCAGGCCCTCCTCTAAAGAAAAAGCAAAGGAAGAAACAGGGATGCTCCATCATCATCTGTGCACATCACAATTTGTTTAAAAACTGGAAGCAGTGCTCTCAAATTTTCCAAAGATGTTCAAAATTAGAGTGCAAATGCTCAGCACATGTATATTTTCACATTAGTTTTTGCATCTCCATCCCCTCATCTGTCATCTTTGTTATATGTTAGGAAATCAATAAAATAAAAGTACTGTTTTGAGGCTGCTTGGGCATAGTTGGGAAGAAAATTGCCTGGCTTTTATCTCTCTATTCTTGTCTTGTATATTTTGCCTGGCCAATGGTGTGTTACTCATTCATGCAATTATTTGGGTCTGATTGCAAATACTCTGCATATGAGTATTCTTGCACTGCTTTCCCCACAGTTTCCCTTCTTCCCTTCCACCCAATCATCCCAATGCACCTTACAAAAAAAATAACTTTAAAAAGATGGGTTTTCCTTGACTGCTTCAATCCTGTTCAAGAGGAAGCTGCATGGCTTGTCTGTCTAATGTTCTAGCTTTTCTCATTCTGGCTCCTTAACTAACTCCCAAAGCTGAACATCTTCATTTGTGCTAACTTGGTCACATTTATATGTTATTGCACTGTGGCCTGGGAACTGTAGTTCAATTTGGTAAGCATGTGCCAGCACAATGAATACAACCAAATCATGAATGCAATGCCACCAATGCATAGGTACAGAAGTAGCACATACATTCTGGCATGGCTGATTTTAAATGATGGCTGATCTGCCTAATTAAGACCCTGAGGCATACACAGTCCAGGAAAGTAAACTGCAAACATGCATTACTTGGCCAGATATCATGCAGACACAAAGCTACTCAAAATGCTGCTCATTTGGAGAAGTGAGCAAATCACTGAGACAATCGTAAGAGGTGCATGACTTGCCAGTTAATGAGCATTGCGAACAAGGTATGCTTGTTTTTCAAACATCTGTTTCACACATACCGAATCACTCCTAGCAAGAAGAAAAAGAGAAAGTGGTGGCAAATAAAAGCAGCAGGCTGGAATCTAGGGGTCAGCATGCCCAGGAAGGGCCTTGGAATGGAGGCCTGAATGAGGAAACGAAATTGAGTCAAATAGAATTGAATCAAATAGGAGAAAAAGATTAAGAGCAAAAACTGTGGGGAGAAATGCATGTGACCAGGAACTATGAAGGCAATGAAAGTTGGAATTCACATAACTGGAAATCACTATCCCAATCTTAGGTAGCAGATCTCTAGTAGTAATAATAGTGAAGCTCTTGTTTCCTGCAGCATAGATTGTGATGCTATAATTTTATTTTTCTGCTTATCTTATCCATTGTCATACAGACTTTTTGATGTCATTACTGTTATATCAACCTTTCCCAAAGACACAGATTTCTGCAAAGCCACTAACCGAATGACTGAGCTGAGTTTTCAACTGCAGTCCCCTAGACCTAAACCCAGTGTTCTGTGTGCTGGAACACATCAGCCATACCATGGAAGCTTTACACTGGCCCTGGCCACACAGGCCGGATAATGCGGGGGGGAGGTGTGGCTTTTTGCGGCGGCACAATTAAATGCATGAGAACATGATCAGACCCCGCTGTGGCAACATCAGGGTTTCTTTGTCTGGGAGCGCCTTTGACGTGTGGCAAGGAGTGCGCTTGCACGATCACACGTAAGTATCCCATCGACGGCCCATAGCAAACAGTTTGCTAGTAGGCTGTCCCCGGGGTTTTTTTACTCCAGATTTTCGGGCGGCTGCTATGGGTCATCGACGGTTGTGCTATGTTTCCCAGATGTGGTCCTGTGATCACGCCCCGAAACTCCGCATCACTTTCTTATCTCTCCTGCTGCAAATTCTCCGTGTGACTGGGGCCACTGACTTCAGTACAGCTTGGAATTCATCCCCCATTTGCTGAGTCCCAAGTATAAATTTAGCTATGCTTTAAACACATTTATGTTACCACTACATCACCCACTAAACTATTCCACTTTCCTATAACTCTCTTTCCTTGGCTCTTAACATTCAGGATAATCAAACAGACAATTCATTCAAGGCGTTAATATTTGCTCACCACAAAGAAGAACTTGCAGTATCATAATTCACCTGCATTCCACATGGCCGAGTGTATTCAGAAGGATACTGTTGACTACTCATGCATGGACTTGGGTGTAATAATACAAAACTGACTATGCTTGAGTAAGCAAAACTTCATCCGAGTAAGATTTCTTCCTGACTGCTGTTGGTTTTCAGACACTTACAAATGAGAGGGAGCACTTAAATTTGTTACTTACAGAAGAGTTTGAATGTATTGGCTCATATTCTTTGCTTTCTTGTTTTCTCATTGCAACATTATTTCTTGTAGTTTAGTACAAATTATTGGCTGACAACAGCAGCAGATGTAAAACCAGGCCACTATCCCACATCACCATGTGCAAAATATTCCATTTATAACCAACCCATTTTTGTCAACAGCACTGCTTGAGGCAGCAGAACCAACCAATCACAATATTTTAATATATGATCTTGTTGATGGCTATAATTTATTATAATTAGCATCCTGCCATTCTTCCAGAGTTCAGGGCAACTCTTTAACCTCACAATAACCTTATGAGGTAGGTTAGGCTAAGAAATAGTGACCCAAGTTCAACTAGAGGATGTAAGGCTAAGCGGAGATGTGAACCTTGGTCTCCCCAGTCCTAGTCCCGGACACTAACCACTATACCACACTGGGTAAAACAAGATGCCAGTGTCTAGGCCCACCTCCACCTGTAGCATTAAGAGTTCTAGATTACTAAACCAGCAGCAATACCCCTTTCAAGAGGTTCAAACTTTCTGCTGTTCTGAAATGCTTAAAGTGGAAGGCATAATCTTCAGATCTGAAGTTGGCAACCCTTAGATCAGATATGAATGAAATAAATGAGTGTGCATGTATATTCTTTTGCAAAGTCTTGCTGTGGTTCATTACATAGACACCACTGAATTATTTGGGTAATCCTTGTTTATTTGAGAGGGTTAATTTTGTCACACAACACGTTAATCTGTGTCCCCTGATTTACAATCAGTTGGATCATGACTGGTTAAAAAAATCAACTCTGAAAGTTTATCGAGCAGTTTCAATGGGCACATTTGCTTTTAAAAAGGGAAGACATGCACTTCAAAGCTAGAACTGCAGATTTGGTGAAAAGGAACATACAGTTCAAATAGCGATGTTTCATTCTATTTCCTCTAAAATAGTACCGAATTTCTTATATCCTGCCTTCAAATTTCTTTCCCCTTTGTTCTAACTCTGTTCTTACATAGTTGTGAGTTTTTTGTTGCATATATTTCATAATGCCATAATACATAACAGAAGGGAGAAAGAAGGGTATTTAGAACAATTCATAAAAAGTAAAAGGGTGCATTTTGGCTCTTAATTTTTCTTCCCCATACATTGCCCAACATTCACAAAATATTAAAATAATAAGTTATCATCATTCTGATTCATTCAAGATCTAAAGTAAATAGGAGCCAGTTCTGCAAGACAGAATAAAGCAGCAGCCCCTTCATGTGTGTGAAAAAGCCTATGGTACATCTTTCCAACCAGCAGTGATCACGCAGCAGACATGCTTCATTCCCTGGATGTTTCTTTCTGTATCACCAAGAAAAGTGTAGTCCACAGTAATTTAAGAGTGAATTTTCAATTAGATACATTATTTATGGGGTACCTAGGAAATGTATAAATTTCTTGCTACCTTGTGGGAGATCTACCTTTGAAACACATGTGCTCTGGGGCTGTAGGGCCAATCTTGTTGCAACATTAGCAATAAATAATCATCTCTGTGTAGATATGAATACACAACTATGGTAGTATTAATATTCATGAAATTTTCATGGCAAGAGCTCTCTGAGTGTTAGGGAGATGGTTAACTAGCTTGGCTGTTTAGGATGCAAGTTCAATAATCAGAGGTTTGAAAAAGAGAAGGGTAATCCATAGGCGTGGTTTGAAGGCAAACATCTGATTTACCCATTAGATTAACTCCCAAAGGAACACAGATTTCAAAGCTAATCTAGAGGCTGCCGTGCCACCAAAAAGAATGTAAAAATGACAATTTTAGTGTAAAACAAGCAGTTCTGAGTTGTCACTGATGGAAACTATCCAACTGTTAGACAAATACGTAAGATTAGCTTTCATAGTCCCACACCTAGGTTTGTTCTAGTAACATTGGTTTCTATAGTGGGACATCTGGTCCCACAGTGGGAAGGTGATGGATTCTAGCCATGGGATGCCACTATTTTCAGGAAAATTGCCAGCAAGAACGCTTGTTTCACTTTTCATTGTTGTTGTTTTGAAGGGACTTGCAGGAAATTAAATGCCGGGCATCTTGCCACCCAGAACTGTGTTTGACGTGAAAAATCGCTCCTTGTCACCTATCGCTCCATGCAATTAATCACTACCTGAAAAAGATAGGGCACCAGTACCTTTCAAAGTGACATGAATGCATAACTATTTAAAGTCCATTGGACAAATTGGTGCCCTTGTATAATATGGCCTTCCCTTTCAATTCATATCCAGGAGCAAAATCAACACATACAGTACTCAGTTAATCTGTCACCCATGAAGTCAAATGGGGTTTTAAGTATACAGTGCTTGACTATTCATCTTTCATCAGAGCACCTCCATTAAAACAGATATGCTTGTTCAGGATTTCCATTTAACTGCAGTTACTCGAAACCCACTAAAATTTACCCATTTTCATGGTTAGTGTATAACTGACAGGTTGCTAAATTTATCAAAGTAAAAGCAGAAAAATGATTCATGAAATGTAAGGGAATATCAATATAGATTAAAAATATAAATGAGATCTGAACATCTGCCGGTATGTTTCCCTCTCTCCAGATCAAAATTCAGGCCCAGTACCACTTTAGAGACCAACAAAATTTTCCAAGGTATAAGCTTTTGTGAGTCAAAGCTCACTTTGTCAGATACAAATAAGAATGAAGAAGTGAGCATTGACTCATAAAAGCTTCTGTGCTAGAAAATGTTCATTTCTAAGGTGATACTGATCTTGACCTATTCTGCTACTACAGACTAACAGTTACCAACCTGAAATTTTCCCCTGTCCAATATCCTACAATAATAATTTGAGATATGAGGCTCATAGAGGTGGTTGTTCCATTGTGGAAACATAGGCTGCATTTCATTGTGGCGCTCCCCCCCCCCAGCCACCCTTCCATCCAGAGTGGTGATGGGAAGTGACAACAAGTTGCAGGCAACTGAAGAGACATTCAGTGGTGGTTTGCCATTACTTGCTTCTGCATCATGACCCTAAACTTCCCTGGTCTCCCATCCAAATACTAACCGGGGCTGATCCTGCTTAGCTGCCAAGATCTGACGAGATCAGGTTAGCCTGGGCCATCCAGATCAGGGTGCCAGCCAGAATAGTACAAGAAGGAAAAATGTTGTATATATGACTAGTCATATATATGGCTATTAATACACACTGGATCATGGAATGTTATTTTGTCATGGATTGTAATGGTTAGTGTAGATTTTTTTATGATGCAACCCTATTACTCCAGTAAATAGACCTAACATAGGACTGTACTGTAAGTAGACTCAGGGCTCTTTTTGTAGCAGGAACTCCTTTGCATATTAGGCGACACACCCCTAATGTAGCCAATCCTCCAAGAGCTTACAGAGCTCTGCTTACAAAGGAGTTCCTGCTACAAAAAGAGTGCTGAGTAGACTATTATTCTAACCTTCATGTAGAGATGACTAAAACATTTTTCTGTATGGTAGTATCTTCATATGTGGTTTGTAAGTATGGATTCTTTATGCCAGTATCATTGGTCTCCAGGATTATGTGGTGGTGCTGGTCAGGGCACATGATAAACAGTTTACAGCTTCTTGCTCAGCTAGGGTTGCCAACAGGGCTAACAAAAAAATTCCCTATCCCTTTAATAGAGGCTTAAAATGCAAAAATGAGCAGCAGAAGCTTTTCATGCCATGGAGGTAAACTGTATCACCTGGTAAATAACATCCCATAAAGCATCTATTACAGGTAAAGGTCATTTTTCTGCAAGCAACTGATTGCCCTTCATTTAGCCAGTACCACACAGAAGTAGTTTTCAGCGGCCTCACATAGAGAGTCATAGTATTTGAACTGGTTTTGGTAGTGAATGTAAAAGAACATCTACGCAGAGAAAGTTTCATGCTCCGCCATGATAGCCTCACTCATCTGATCAAGGCCTTCTGAGGGTACCAGGTAACCAAATGGGTTAATGGGTCTCAAAAATACACACAAATGAAAAGCAAAACAAAAAATGAGTTTTAATCATCCATTAATTACAATAAAATAATAACCAGCAGACCACACAAACCACAAAAAAGTTCCTCCACTGTACATGGTTTACCAATATGGCCATGTAACACATAATGAACAAAACATCAAACATGTTTCAGTTACTGCCTTCCTCAGTGGTGCAATAATTGTCAAGCTAAAAACTTCTGATGAATACAATAAACATCAGATAATCACTGTATACAAATGTAGCCACAAATATCCTGTGAAACAATAAATAATAAAAGAAAGGGAGGAATTATTTTTCATTATCAAAAGTACATCGCCATCCAGAATATAATAAATAAATATACATATAAACCTACTCATGTATCAAAAAATCTCCTCATGTTCAGTAGATACTACAGACTTGTAACTGATTTGGGAGAAAGGAGAATTTTTAGTCTACATTTAGAACAAGGCTTCTTTGAAGTCCTACCACTATATATGAAGTGTGAGGCACTAAAGCAAGATTTATGTTTGCATATTCTGGTCTTAATGGCTCTAGTGGTCATTTCTACATACATGAAATTGCAAGAACATTTCACAACACATATCACTGCTTTTGAGCTACCGTAAACAAGTGTTTTCATACAGTAGCTTCTAGCATGCAGTGAATCCTGAAATGTATCAGTCCTAATGATATTGCTGCATATACTAGACCTGCCACTAGTTACCCTTTGGAATGGTTCCACTTAAAGTAGGCTCAACCAAACATTTTTTGTTTTTTGTTTAATCCCTCTCACTTTACTATATACCAACATTTCTCAAATTCCTTAAACATTTGTCAGTAAACCTAGAATATGGTTTACATTTGAGAATAACAGACAGTAAAAACCAGTATTTTTGCAAAATGCCTCAAATGCATTTCTATGTGTTATTATATGTCAATTGGATAACCATCCTATCTGGTTGTTTATTCCTTTTTTTAAGTGTGAGTAACATTGGCCTACTGGCATTTCAAGCTTTTTTTTAACCAGTTTGGTGTAGTGGTTAAGTGCACAGACACTAATCTGGGAGAACCAGATTTGATTCTCCACCCCTCCACTTGCACCTGCTGGATGACCTTGGGCAAGCCATAGTTCTGGCACAACTGTTTCTGAAAAAAGAGCAGTTTCTGTCAGAGCTCTCTTAACCCCACCTACCTCACAGGGTGTCTGTTGTGGGGACGGGAAGGGAAAGGAGTTCATAAGCCGCTCTGAGACTCCCTTGGGTAGTGAAGGGTGGGGTATAAATCCAATTTCTTCTTAAAAAATAACATCTCTCCCTTAGTTATGACTCTCAAATCATTGCCTGTCTGTGGAAATCTATATCATCAATGTGATTCCTTCTGAGTCTTAGCATCTGTGCATAGTTTGGTAAATTCTTTTCCAAATGAAATGTATAGAAACTATCACAAGACAAGAAGGAACTGACATCAGTTGGTTTTCTACATAGATTAGTGCTGATATTCAACCCTACCCTCCTAACTTCTACGTCAAGGAAATGAATCTTGAATTTATCAAAGTCATTACAAATTTTATATTGTCATGAATGCTACTGACAATTGTCCAAACTGTAAAAGTACTTCTTGCAATTCTTTCTATATTATAAAGAAGTATTTATATACAATTATATGCTCTTTACATATGCTGTTACCCTAGAGAATATGTTTCTCTTCAAGTCTATCCATAAACAAGTTAGTAAGTTCAGTGGCAAATTATTTTATTTATTTGTTTGTTGGATTTATATCCCGCCCTCCCCTCAAGCGGGCTCAGGACAGGTAACAAGAAGAGAATTTATAGAACCATTAAAACAAATTATCACAATAAATAGTTTAAAACCATTTAAAAGATGGCAAATTATACATAAATTTATAAGGTTCCAGCAGTGCTAAATAGATAACAGAACAAGGATTCACAACAGAAACAATGATAGCATCTCTTTACATGGGCCAATGTAATAGGGCAGTTTTCAGCAAGGGATGCCAGATGTTTGGTGACTGTAGCCTCAACCAAAGGCCTGGCAGAACAGCACCATTTTACAGACTCACAGGGCCCTGATATCAAGTGGCAGCATGCTCCACCAGGCGGAGGCCAGGGCAGAAAAGGCTCTGGCCCTGGTTGAGGCTAAGTTTCGTGCTGCATTTGTATTTTAAATCAGTTTCGTGCTGCTGTGACGTTGTCTTTCTCTATGCTTGATGGCATCACAGCAGCACAAAACTGATTTAAAAATGCAAATGCAGATTCAACCTAAGTGGACATCCTTCAGTCCAGGGACAACCAGCAGATGCCATGCCTAAGACTGCCAATAAAATTTACCCTGGAACTGATTTTTTCTCTCTAAGACATAACTCAGCTATGTGACAAAGGAATAATGTAGGGGGTGTTGTGTATCTTCTCTGAAGTTTAAAATATACTGAATTATCTCTAACACATCACTCTGTGGTATATTTGTATAGAGGAAGACAACATCCAGTGCTACAAAAAATTATTACATTGTAAATTTTTAAAAAGTTTATTTTATTGAATTAATGGATTATTAAAACTTATTTTAGTTCTGTTTGTCATTTGTATATATTTTGGAGGCCTGTTTACTTAACCCTGACAGTTATTTGCTCTTTTTTGGGGGGGGGTTGAATCTTCCCCCCTTTTGTTTTTGGCCCTTCTCTTGGATTCCATACTAAAAATGAACAAGACTGTACTACATTTACTTCATACACATGCCATGAAATTGGATGATGTACCTGATTGTGCCCTCCATCCTTTTCTTATAGCTTCTCAGAAGGTTACAGTTCCCTCTGACTTGTCCTTAGACCATAGCAACCATTTTACTGATTTTCTATGTTTCTTCTTCTCCTTTCTTCTCGATCACCAGCAAATTAAATCAAGAGGACTGTTCATTCAATATTTGTTGTTGTTCAGTCGCACAGTCAAGTCTGACTCTTCACAACCCCATGGACCACATCACGACAGGCCCTCCTATCTACTGCTGTCCTCCAGAGTTTGCTCAATTACATGTTTGTTGCATGGATAACACTATCTAACCATGGTCCAACTCTCGCAGCCATATATTCCTACTGGGAATACCAGTGCTTTGACCATACGGACTTTTGTTGACAGGGTGATGTCTCTACTTTTTATTATACTGTCTAGGTTTGCAATAGTTTTCCTCCCAAGGACTAGGCATCTTTTAATTTCATGGCTGCAATCACCTTCTGCAGTGATCTTGGATCCCAGGAACGTGAAGTCTGTCCCTGCTTCCATGACTTGCAGTTCTGTTTGCCAAGGAGCGATGGGGCCAGATGCCATGATCTTAGTTTTTTTGATGTTGAGTTTCAAGCCAACTTTTGCACTCTCCTCTTTCACCTTTAGCAAGAAGCTCTTTAGGTCTTCTTCACTTTCTGCCATTAGAGTGGTATCATCTGCATATCTAAGGTTGCTGATGTTTGTAAAATGATAGATCCTGTGTTGGATATCAGGGGTGATGGTGATGATGATGATGATGATGAAGAAGAATTGTCACAGTAGATGGTATCTGAGATCTAGTCAAGTTCTTCAGAATTGCGGATGTATATTCACAGGATATTTGCTGTTCCAAGAAACATTGTCTTCTAAAGCTGAGCTGGTGTTATTGGTTCAGTGCCCAGAATGTCCAGGGGTGTGTTCAGACGGATCTTTTGATCTGCCATAGGAACGACTCCCTTGCGGATCAAAAATGCACGACCAGACAGAAACATCTGGGAAATATTCCGGTCCCATAGGCATCCCGTTCTGCTGCGCCTCCAATCCTGATTTAAAAAGTAGCAGTTTCAATGTAGGGTTTTCGCTTACCCGCACAACAATTGCAGACTTTCTTCCGTCTGGTCACTCCATTAGCGCGCGATGCTCCCGTCGGCTCGGTCTGACGTCAGACCGAGCCGACGGGGGCGCGATTTTAAAAAATTGAAACCCCATGTGCGCTTTAACGAGGAAACGCGTTCAGCGATAAGCGCTACAAGGAATGTAATATTCATGCTTATTTCTTTTAGGGACAAGATGTTACCGTGATGGGAGATGGAGGGGGGGAAGGACTGTTCTAACTTGCAAAATAGTCCCTCCATTGATCATGATGGCAATGGCAAGGGGGAGGACCGGGACTTTGCTGAAAACCCTCCGCGATCGCCTCAGTTCTCAGTTCGCCTTGCCTATGCGAATGTACAAAACTTTTTTTAAAAAAATCCTCGGTGGATGCCATGTAGACAAATCACGGTGGGAACAACGCGCGGTGAGGCTATTTCATGGGGGGGCGTCTGGTCGTGCTAGGCTGGATTAAAAAAATCGGGATAAAATTTTAGGAGGGCTCATGGCACGATTGACTGGCCGTCTGAACGCAGCCCAGGTGTTTCTTGGGACTTCCAGGCACTGATCCAAAGGCTCCAGTGACAACTGGCATGGTGGTAACCTTCTTCTCCCAGAGGTACTCTAACTCTATTCATAGGGTTTGGTATTTTGTGATCATCTTCTGCTCTTTCTTTTCTATCTTGCTGTCTCCTGGGATTGTAGTGTCAATGATACAAACCCTATTTCTCATTTTCCCCCCCTACAGTTGTCATATCATGGGTATTATCCCCCAGGGATTTCTCTGTTTGCAATCAGAAGTCTCAAAGAATCTTTGTTTCATCAATCTCAATGAACTTGTCTGGTTTGTGCTCCCAAGAATTTCTGACTGATGGTAAACCATACTTCCACTGAAACATAGCTGCAACTGTATCATGACGTTCTTTATAGCTGGTTTGAACAATTTTACTGTAGACACTGATCATGTGGTCAACTATTTCATCCTTTGTCTTGCAAAGTCAACATTTGCTGTTATCATTGGTCTTCTGAATCTTGCCTTGCATACTATTCATTTTGAGTGCCTGCTCTTGTGCAGCTAGAATCAGTTCTTCCATTTCTTTCTTCAAGTGCCCATTTAGAGCCACTTCTAGGTTTCTTCATTATCAATTTTATTCTCTATGTCTTTCAAATATTGCCCATACAAGTACTTTCCCTTCAGTTGTCAAAGTGAGTTTTGATTGCAAACTTTTTGTAATCTTCTTTTGTTTCTGTAACCTTAAATAAGTCTGCCCCATACACTTCAGCTAGAAGCTTCTATTTGTTTTTCTTGATGTAGTCATTCAGTGCTTATTTTTCTTTTTCAATTGCTTGCTTTGCTTTCAGGAGACCTCTTCAAACTAATTGATGATGACGATGGTGGTGGTGAAGAATTGTCAAAGTCATATATTTGACTGGCAGATGGTGTTCTGCAATTTGAAATCTAGCTAAGTTCTTGGGAATTGAAGATGTCCCCAGGCTGGTGGAACACTCTGCCAGATAAGATCCAGGCCCTGCAGGATCTGATTCAGTTCTGCATGGCCTGTGAAACAGAAGTGTTTTGCCAGGCATACAGTTGAGGCAGGAGAGTTTCCATCCACATTGGCCTCCACTAACACACAGGTGGCACAACCTCTTCCAGATAAATTATGTCATTTGTGCCTTTACTGCCATCTGATCTGTGTAGATCTGATTATATCATGTTGGAAATCTGTTATTGTTTTAATTTGTTGTTACCCTCCCTGAGCCTTGCTGTTCAGGAGAGGGAGGGCTAAAAGTCTAATAAATAAATGTTTTTTCACAGGATTCTTGCTGTTCCAAGCAACACTATCTTCTGGAGCTGAGCTGGTGTTATTTGCTGAATGCCCAGAATTGAGACTTCTATTGATTTTATGGCTGTTATTGCACTGCTATCATTACACTTCTATTATTGCAATTATTGCTAGTATTGCACTATTATCAATATCATTATTATTGATGAGATTTTTACCCCACCTTTCTGCCCTCATAGGGAAATCAAGGTAGCTATCAAATTAAGACATACAAATTAAAACCAACACAAAAATACATCATTTAAACAACTTAAAACTAGAATTTAAAATAAGTGCAAAAGATAATTCAACACAAAACAGGAAGGAGGGATCACTGAGGGGATGCCAAGTGAAATAAGAAAGTCCTTACCTGCTGGTGGAAGGTTGCAATAGAAAAGGACAGGAGAATCTCCCTGGGGAGAGTTCCAAAGGTTTGGTATCACTATTGAAAGGCCCTTTCCTGGATTGCCACCTGCCTAATCTCAGAAGGTGGGGTGCAAAGCAGGGTCTCTGAACGTGATAACAGTGGTCGGGCAGGTCCATAAGGGACAAGGCAGTCCTTGAGGTATGTTGGTCTCAAACCATGTAAAAGCTCTAATTGTCAGCACCAGCACCTTGAATTATGCTTGGAAACAAATTGGAGGCTAGTGTAGATGAGCCAAGACTGGAGTGATATGGTCCCTACAACCCAGTCCAGTCAAGATCCTGGCTGCAGCATTCTGCACCAGCTGAAGTTTCCAGACTTTTCAAGGGCAGCCCCACATACAGTGACCAGGGTAGGGATGCCATTCTTCTGGTGGGGGCAGGGGGATCCCTCAATTTTTGGGGCTCCCTCAGACGCCGGCCACCTGGCTGGCAGGTGAAGCCCTGCCCCCAATAGTTATCTATGGCCCCACTTGAAAAGAGCAGATGCCATGTGCAACTGCCCCGCAAGCCACAAATTCGCAGCTTGCAGGGCAGCCAAGCACAGCACCTGCTTTCCCCCCAACCATTTAAAGGGAAGATTCCCTTTAAATGGCTGGGGGAAAGGAGGGGCATGTGCACACAGTGCTGTGTCCCCAACATGATGATGTCACTCTGCATGATGTCATTGCATTGGTAATGGCCTCACCCCCTTCTGGACCACCCCCCAAATCCCCCCACTGGGGATAAGATGGGACCTGGCAACCCTAGACCAGGGCATGTACCACAGTGGCCAGATATTTTCTGCCCAGGAAAGGCTGCACCTGGCTAACCAGTCAAAACTGGTAAAAGGCACTCCTGGCCATAGCTACCATCTGCCTATCCAGCAGTAGGCCTGAGTCTATGAGTACCACCAGTCTTCAGATATGTTCCTTCAAGGAACAGGAGAAAACATCAAGGAACAGGAGAAGCAACAGCAGAAATTCTTTGTGTTTAGGATGCTGTTCCCTTACCACCAATTACATGTAAACATCTTTATTCATAGAAATGTTCTTGCATACACTTCAGGAAATTATAATTTCTGCTAACAATGATTATATTTCTTCTCCCAACTTAAATTAGCTGCACGTGTAGTATAATAGCTACTGTCAAAAAATAGCCATGCATATGAGGTCTATGAAACACTGTTCTGCTGGTACACATCAATCATCAATCTGGCACCAAGTTCTCTGTAAATGCTCCAATGCACTTTGCCAGCCTGAAGGATACATAAAAGAAACAGCAAAGGTTCTGGAAGGAAGCCGTTAAAGCTGTTAGCTAAAATTAATTATGTTTGATCTAAGAGTAGAAGAGGGCAATATGCTTTTTATTTGTTTATACAGTGAAAATTCTTTGTATCCTGTGAACTCTGTTTAGTTTATAAAAATGTGAATCCTCTTATCTGTTATAAAAGGGAGACAAAATTCCTCACTAAACCAGGTGTTAAAAGAAACAGTGGTGCTGCCAAATAGGTTGAGCTCTGTGACACAAGGAATACAAGCAGAGGAACTATACTTTTACATAGCTGTTGAATGATGAAATAGACCTTTTAGACTTCTCTACTGGAAACTGCTAGAAAGGTATGCATATTTCTGCCATGCTGGTGCCTGATAGTTTTGCAACCAATGAATTGGAGCAATGACTTGCCTGAATGGCTTCCAAAAGAAAAATGGGGAAGTAACATCCAACTGGGAAATGAAATGTAGTAACTGCCTAATAAGATATCACTTTTCTGTACAGATGCGACTGCACTCATCCAAGCAGATCCCATTGAAATAACTCCACTATTGAAATTACTAGAATTTAAAATTGAGGCTCAGCTGGCACCCATTTTACTTTCTTTTAGGTGCTTGGGGGGGACAACAGTGGGAGAGCTTCTAGTGCCCTGGCCCCATTGATGGACCTCCTGATGGAACCTGGTATTTTTGGCCACTGTGTGACAGAGAGTAGCAGTGAACAGGCCATTGGCCTGATCCAGCATTGACTTCTCTTATGTTCTTATGCTCTTAGGTATTTTATCCAAGCTTTTAGTCAGAGGCTTCATCTTACCAGCTTTTAAAACAGTCTGCTTCTATTTTATAGATAGTTTTTATATTGTTTATGTCTGGCTTGCTTTTAATGGTCTTGTTTTTTTAATGTTATGCCATTTTACTTGTAAGTCACCTCAAGTAAAATTCTGAACAGGGAGCATAGAAATATCCTAAATGAATAAATAAAATTGCTTAATTTTGGCCAAAGCCGAAGCATTTAAATTCACTATCTTGATGATGACAAGCTATATGAATGAAATTAAATTTGGAAATATGTTTAAGTGAATCATGCTACTACCATCCATCCATCTCTCAATTCAGAGTAGATGCCTGTTTGTAAGATTATAAAAATCAGTATTTCTAAAACTATTATAAATGAGAACCCATCCATGATATTTGTCTGTGTTTGGTATCCATCTTCCAGTGCTTTCATCACCAAACTACGTTTCAAGTTGCTTTGCCAGAAGCCACTGCTGTTAAATGAATGTAAAACCAATATAAATTTGTAGCTCAGATATGTCTTAGGTTATTACACTGATTGCAGGAATACTCTGAGTAAAAGACCTGTTAGAGTACGATTTAAGAAAAATGCCTTATGAATTCAGCAGGCATGATGCTGAATTCCTACTACCTTTGGGAATATTGCTAAGGATTCCTTGAATTTGTTTGAACTATATTTGTTGTAACTTTACCACACAACGAGGAAGGTGGTGCCTGACCCCAGCATGGCACAGGCAGCACTAGCTGGTGCACAGACATACAACACATATATGAATATATACACAATGCAAACTACTGATTTGCTGACACCTAAGTGCTGAAAATGTGCACATATTACAGGAAAAATTCAGTGTAAGAAAACATAAATGGTGTGAAAATAAAGTATTATATATTCTGTTAGCACAAGGGAAACTTGAAATTTCAGCAGAAGGCCTGGGGGTCAAAACAGCAAAGCTGAGAAATTCAAAATCACCCCTTGCGAATTCCTATGCCGCATGGAAAGGGCTCCTGAAAAATATATGCACACAAACCTTCTTGGCAGATTAATCTTTCATTCTGTGTTTATAGCACTTCTTTGTATCTTTATTTATGGGGCCTTCTGGAAAGAGCAGGAGCCAAAATTTCATTTTGGTAGGAAGTGGATCATGCAATTTTAGAACAGTCAGTTCAGTGGGGGAAAATGCTTTCAGCCTCAACTATAAATTCTGGGCTGTAGATTATTTCAAGTTCTTTTTCAGTAATCTGTCTGTGCTATATTAAAGGTTTATATTTTAAAACCAGACAAAATGGAAGAAATGTCAAGATCTGCCAGTAAACAAACAAGCCTAAGAAACTGTCCCAGAAATTTAATGAAAAAGTCTATAGGATTCGGCCTTTATTTATGTAGCCTGGCACTGTAGAGGCACTGAGAGTTACTGCATAGCAGCACTGGGAAGACATCAAGGAACTGGATACAAAAATGTTTAACATTTATTCAGTTTCGTGGGTACTCTGTGATACTTTGTGTCATGTTGGTTCACAAATCAGTGGTGGGCTTTAGCATTTCATATGACCCAGAAGCCTTAATCTTGACTGGGCAACCAGGACACTGTGCCATCCTGTCCTTATATATATTTGAATTTTGGTTCCACAAGATTCTATGCTTGCCATAATTGATTCGGCTCAAGAACTGGCAGTCAGAAGACACTGGCCAGGGCTGACTGGCTGCTTCGCAAAGTCCCGCCCACGTCAGCCCCGGTCAGTGTTTTCAGCTCAGTCTGCTCCAGTCCTCTGACAGGAGACGACCGTCTGGAGTGTGAGCACAGGGACAGGCCCTCAAGGCTGAGGCAAGTGAGAGAAGCCCATTTCTGTCCCCTCCCCCACCATTTCCTGGTCTTTCTATGAGGGGACTAGGCCCAGAGAAGGCCTTTTCCGTCCCCCACACGCCATCCCCTGGGCCTTCTATGGGGCACTAGGCCCAGAGAAGACCTTTTCCGGCCCCCCACACCATCCCCTGGGCCTTCTATGGGGCACTAGGCCCGGAGAAGGCCTTTTCTGCCCCCCACACGCCATCCCCTGGGCCTTCTATGGAGCACTAGGTCCAGGGGATTATTATTATTATTATAGTTTTCACTAAGTAGGCATCACAATAATTGAGACTTTCCGGTACCATATTCCACAAGTATATTACTGGATCTAAGCTTAAATGACTCTCCATAATTTCCCAAATTATTCTAAGTACTTTCTCCCAAAATCTTTGAATTTTTACACATCACCACCACATATGATAGAACAAGCCTATATTAATCTTGCATTTCCAACATTTATTTGAACTATTCGCATAGCACTTTGCTATTTTTTCTGGTGTCCAATACCATCTATGAAACACTTTAAGAATGTTTTCTTTATATGGAATGGCTCTCATTAATTTAATTGATTTCAATATAGACCACTTTTCTATTTCAATAGTATATCCCACATCTTTCATCCATAAAGTCATTACAGGTTTAACAGTTTCATCTTCCATGTACTTTTCTATTAATAAATTGTACAACTTCTGGATCATTTTATCATTAGAGGAGAGCCAAATTTTATCCAGTACATTCTCGTTGTCCTCAAAACCCTGACATCTTTAGTATATCTAGATTTTAGTTGTACACTTTCCCACCAAGAGAGCTGCATATTATATTGTAAGTGAAGGTTGTTCTCTGATTTAAGTTTGTTATTGTCTTTGGTTTCTAATCTCGGGAATAGTTGTTGCCCCCCCAGTCGGAATAATGAGACAGACAACAGATTGGAATTAAACAAGGGCCACTTTATTAACTATTTAACAGAACATTGCAGCAATAACCACTAAGCAAGCATGGAACAGGCAAGGCAGGCGTCACTTCCCTGACCAACCCCCTTGCCCTTAAAGGGCGGGTCACCCAGCTCCAGCCGTGAGCCATTTACTCTCTGGCTCGTGACCAGCAGCCCAGCAACTGGTTGCCTTCTAGGAGCGCCTACCCCTGAAGCCTTTCAACTTGCAGGGAGGAGCCTGCCATAAAAGGTTCCCAGTGGAGGTGATCACCATTCCCCACCCTGGACCCTGAAATCCGAAGGCAGTTCCTGATGACCGCCTGTTCCCTAACGGGATATGCCGAAAGGTGCTCACCAGTTCTGTTTCTTGCTTGCATAAACCTGCCATAGCCAAGGTCAAGCCTCTGCTTTGGCCTTTGCTCCCCACTCAGCAACCTAGTGCCGACCTAATTCCTTGCTGCAAGTTCTGTAAAAAGATCCTATTGCCCTTATCAGATAAGTGCATCCCATCACCCTATACAGATCTAGAACCAGACCCGTATGGCGGGGTGCAGCAAAAACTACCCTGAACCACCCACACAAACTTCCTCAGCTGATGGTTAGGCTTTATGCCTAGCAAGGGTCTTCCAAAATTGTGCCATACCTGGCGGGGCAAAAATAGCCAACCTGAAGAACTGCACACTGGGCCATCTTGCTCTTATCATTACAAGGACTGCCGCAGCGTGTAACACAAGGGCCTTAATGGCCTATCAGCACACTGGGCCACCTTGCTCTTATCATCACAAGGTCTGCCTCAGCGTGTAATACAAGGGCCTCAACAGCCAGACTATCAGCACACCGGGCCACCTTGCTGTTATCATCACAAGGTCTGCCTCAGCGTGTAACACAAGGGCCTCAACAGCCAGACTATCAGCACACCGGGCCACTTTGCTCTTATCATCACAAGGTCTGCCTCAGCGTGTAACACAAGGGCCTCAACAGCCAGACTATCAGCACACCGGGCCACCTTGCTCTTAGCATCACAAGGTCTGCCTGATGATCTGCACACTGGGCCACCTTGTTCGTATCATCACAAGATCGGCCTCAGCATGTAACACAAGGGCCTTTATAGCCTGACTATCTGCACACCGGGCCACCATGCTCTTATCATCACAATGTGTGCCTCCGTTTGTAGCACAAGGCCTTAATGGCCAGATAAGGGCCTTATCAACCAGCTATCAGCCCACCATGCTGTTTTGGTGTCATCACCACCAGATCCACATCAGCCTGCAACATGAGGGCCTTGCCGGTCAGCTATTGGCACGCTGGGCCATCTTGCTCCTATCATCGCCATGGCTACCTCAGCTTGTAACACAAGGCCTTGCCATGCTGTGGCCGCAAACGGTGACTCATCATCTCACCCCCTGGCCTGCAGCACCTGAAAGAAGAACCACATTAATAACATTAAATTTTCAATCCCATAATCTTTCAAGAGCACGGACTTAACCCAAGAACCCAAATAGCAATCACTGCACAACACAAACCAACTCTACCAAGACTTTTCCTAACTACTGACTTGGAACTCAATTCAGTAAATTGTTTCACTAACCCACTTCCCCTCTTACAGAACTAACAGCTTTCCACCTAATCTCAAACTACTATGTACTTGTATTCAATCCGTCTCTTCATTTATCTTTCTTCTTTCCTAAACTGCCTTTTCTGTCCACTTTTTTTTTTTTTCTTTTCGGATTTGTCTCTCACAGAGTTCACTTCTTCAGCCACTCTGTCTCCCCGCCTCCTGTGTCACCACGTCTCGCTGTAACTCCTCCCGCTATTGTGTTGTTCCTCTGGCCTCCGGTCCCGCCTCTTAATCACGTCGCGCCTCCTCCCCGACGTTCCGTCTCTCCTCCGTCCTCCTCAGACTGCTCCTCTACGACGCGATGCCACGTGTTCTCCCCAAGCCTCTCTGCTGGTGCGCGTCCTTCCGTGGGCGTTGTCTCTCCACTTCCACAGCTCGCACTTCTCCCCAACGTCCAACACAACGCCCCAGGGGGAGACAAAAGAAAACAACACAAAGTGTAGATGTTTACAGTTGCTGTTCCCTCTCTATCTATCCCCTCTACACTAGTCAGTCTTCCCCCCTTTTAACGTCTCTCTTTTCATACAGCCGTTTACAAGAAGCCCCGCTGCCTCACTTCCGTTTCTCCGTATCTTCTGGGTTTTCTCTCCTCCTTTACCCACCTCTATTACTCCTAATCAGTCCTAGTTATTATCTCCCTTTATAACATGCTGTAAATAAGTAATTTTCCGTATACTCAACTTTCACTTATCTCTTTTCACTGCGTCTTTTTGCTCCTTGAACTCCCACGATTCCGCAAGGCTCCTCTTGTGCTTCGGAGAGGCAGACGCCTCTCTGGGGCTCCGTTTGCTTTCTGCTTCGGGTTGCTGCTGGAGGAGGGGAAAAAGACCCCCTAGGTGGAGGGGATGCCACCCACCCTCCACCTACCAGCTGAGAAACCCTTGCCAGAACCCCCTCTCCAGGAGGGAACTGGGTGACGAAAAAAAAAACACCAAACTAAAGCAAACAGACTGGCAGATGCGGGAGCTGGCTCACCGCCCTGCTACCTCGTTAAGCCCGGAACCGGAACTCCCCCTTAAGCCCGGAACCGGAATTGTTCAGCAGAAATAGCATCAAAGTTGCAAGAGCTAACAAACATGGAAATAGTTAAAAAAGTTAAATATCTGGGTATAACTTTCTCCAATAAGTGTTCTACGCTTATGGAAGATAATTATAACAAATTGCTGGAAGATATTAGAAAGGATTTGAATAAATGGAAAGATCTACATATTTCCATGTTGGGAAGGATCGCAACGTTGAAAATGAATATCTTACCTAGGTTTTTGTTTTTAGCACAGAACATACCAATACTTAAGAGGATGAACTATTTTGAAGAATTAGATAAAATTACTAGAAGATTTGTTTGGGCACCTAAAAAGGCAAGGATAAAATGGAAGGTTATGCAAGATAAAAAAGAAAGGGGTGGGTTAGGAGTTCCAAATTGGAGGCTTTATTATGAAGCGGCAGCATTAAATTGGATACGAGAATGGATAGTCCTGGAAAATACTAGATGTTTAGCATTAGAAGGTTTTGATCTCTACATGGGATGGCATGCTTATATCTGGTATGGTAAAGATAAAGTACATACCAATTTTAAACATCATTATCTAAGGGATGCGCTGTTTAAAGTTTGGGATAATATAAGAAGGCGCCATTATAAGAAAACGCCATTATGGGTATCACCATTAGAAGCATTTATGAAGCCTACTCTTGTTACAGAGGTACATAGAGAAAAATATGAAAATTTGCTAGATAAAAGGGAAAAATTAAAACCAAAAGAGGTTCTAGAAGGGAAACACAACATCAATCTATCATGGTGGGAATATACCCAGTTGAGATCTAGGTATGCTAAAGATATGAAAGAGGGGTTTGAGAGAAACAAAAATGAATTGGATAAGATATGGCTGTCCTCAAGCGACAAGTTGATACAGAAGATTTATAATTGGTTATTGGACGAATATATGAGGGATGAAGTAGTAAGATCATCCATGGTGGCATGGATGCAGGATATGGGACATACAATAGAGCTTGAAGAATGGTATAAGGTTTGGAATAAGATGAAACTTCTAAGGGCAGTACCATATAAAGAAAATGTCTATAAATTACACCATCGGTGGTATTGGTCACCCGATAAAATTGCAAAATGTCAGAAAAACAACTCTAAAATTTGCTGGAAATGTAAATCGAACGTGGGCACTTTTTTCCATATGTGGTGGAGATGCCAAAGAGCACAAAAATATTGGAAAATGGTTCAAAAGATAATAGAAGAAACATTAGGTTTAATGGTGGAACTTAAGCCGGAGATCTATTTGTTAAATATGTTGTCAGAAGAGCGACAAACGCGTCAAGAAACTTATACTTTGTTGTATATCTTAACTATCTCAAGGATTTTGTTTGCTAAATATTGGAAGTCAGACAAAGTACCCACTAGAAAGGAAATTGCCTTAAAACTTATGGAAGCAGTAGAAATGGATAGGATACATGCTGAAATAAATGGTATCGATGATAAAACCGTGTTTAAAAGGTGGTCAGGAGTAAAAAAATGGATAAAATGTAATATAATGTAATAAGGACTCAAAATATAAGAATGTGAATGTATAAGTTTATTGTATATAATGTTAAAACTCCAATAAACATATTTATAAAAAAAAAAAAAATTCAATCCCGCAGGACCAGACCTAGGCCAGATACATCCTTACCCGACTTCACAACTAGTTCCCTAATCTGCTGTGCCCGAAGGCTTACCAGCCCTCATATAAGCTCCCCAGGTGGAAGGGGCGAGAGCATCTGACCAGGGAACTGGCCAGCCTCTAGAGGACCAGCAAATGCAGATGTAACCTGCCACTTGGCTTCGACCAGAGAGTCCTCCCACCAAAAATACCCAATCGTATGAATTCAAAATTTTTCCATACAAACTCGTCTCATATCCCCTGAGGACCCTAGTCCTATAGTATGTTAGGCTCAAGCCCTTCAGGGACTCAATAGTCTTATAACAAATGCCTGGCTGGGCACCAGAACTTTGCATGCACAGACAAGGTAGCCAACCAGCTGCTGCAGCTCCAGCAAAGTAATCTTCTTTTCCCTGGCTGTGTAAATTAAATGTCTGGTCAGTAAAATTCACACTGTCCTGCATCTTTCCTCCTTACCCAGGCAGGCATCAAAATAATGGGCAATGCTGCATAGTCCTGTCCTGCAGCACAAGGCCCATTCCAAAAAGGAACTGAACCTCTCGAATGCCAACATGACACCGAGCATCCCATGGGAAGGGTCCTATCCATGTGGAATTTGCCCTCTAAAGCACCACCCAGCAGCACAAAATCTGGTAGGTAGACTGGGAGGTAGAAGGCTGACTTGATGTCCCATTTTGCCAATTCCGCACTCTGTCCACAACGGTGTGCCCTCAGATGGCCTGATCAAATGACATTACCTAACCGAACATAACTCCCCCGGTATCGCATCGTTTCACAACTCCCCACGTGGGCATGACAAGTGGTGAATGAGGCAATACTCACCAGGTGCCTTTTTCAACACAACTCCCATTGGGGAAACCCTAAGATTGGTAACTGGGGGGAATGGAAAGGGGCAAGGACCAATGCCCCCAGTAAGCTGTGAAGTCTAGTGAGCAAAAAATTCAACCCTGTGACCACCAACATCAAAGCCATGAGCAGGCGGCCCGGCCACCACACAACCAGCCTGCTCGGAGCCATCCCTCCCGAGCCAAGATAAAAACTGTGTGAGCCAGAGGCCCAGAAAACTGAGCTAGCCTGCACCAACACAGCTTAGAAAGAACACCACCAAGGCTCCACCCTACTTGCATTCCTTGACAATTTCCCCAAAGTATGTTCTCACTCCCCTTAACTGAGTTCAAGTTAGGAGCACTATAAAGTCACCTTTTCCCAGCTAAGGCTACCTAAACCTTAAAGTAAAACCTTCCAAGAAGCAAACGGGAGCCTGTCAGCTGGGATAATTCCTCACCCCATGCTCAAGAACCTTAACTTGAATTGGGCTGGGACACTATGTCGGGGGGAGGGGGTTGTAGCCACACCTCCTCCCGAACACTTTCCTCCCCAGCCCCCTACCCGTCTTTTTATTTTGGGGCCAAAAATATACATACATACATACATACATACATATATATATATATATATATATATAAATATATATATATATATATATATATACATATATATATACACACACATATGTATGGGGCCTCCCAGCAAATGGGTACTGCTGAACCGCCCGCCTGGGCGTGGGTACCTGCCTGCCTTGGGATCACTGAACTGAATGGCCACTACCAGACCTCATTACCAGATCTGGGCTCTGCCCCCCCCCCCCTTTTGGGTGATGATGGAGCAATGAACAGAATCATGAACAAGTTCTTCAATGTCACCCTTAAAGTTGTGTAATTCTCCAGTAGTCAGTACTTTGTCTCATTAATGGTCAGCTGAAATCCAACTAACAGCATTTTCCGCCAATAATGTGGTGCCTTCAACCTAAATAAAGAAATACATTTCTCAAACTGTTAATGTGCCTTCCACCAATTGTTACTGCAGCTTCACTTCAGTCTAATCCAGTTGTCCTTATGATGTGTTCTGCACATAGATCAAGAGAGAGATAAAAAACATTAATCTGATAGGTTTGCTGATTGGAAACCAACCTGTTTGTCCCTATCCAGTCTTAACAGTCCCCTCTTCCCCAGAGTACAAGTTTGAACATCCCAACAAAACAATGTATGGGACATCCATCACTTTTAAAACCAACACCAACTTGTCAAGGTTTACACAGTCAGAAGCTTAGTGGTAATCCGTAAAACACAAGCTGACGTTTTTGCTTTTAAATTCTCTTGTAATTCTCAGCAACCAGCATAAATTTTGGCAATATGATCTCAGTGCCTCTTCCCTTTCTGTAGGTGTCTTAAACATCTGTAAAAAGACACAGGAGCCAGGATGATTAAAGGGTTGGTGTGCCTTTTGTACGAAAAGATGGGACCTTTCAGTTCAGATAATGGCCCCTTATGCACACACATCTCACTGCAGTTTCAGCACAGCAAGCCCTCAGTCCTGACTTCAAACCCTGTACCAGCCACATGCATCATTCCCTTTCTCCCGGTGCAGTTATTCTGCAGCCACAATTATTATGTAACATATAGCGATGTATTTTTAACAGATAAACCCAAATACACCTCCATGGAAACCGATCACTTATCTGTGGTGTATTACTGATTACTGATCTGTGGTGTAGTACTGAGAAGCCACCTAGTGAAAATCTGATGTTTTATGGACTGGCACCTCTGAAGACAGAGTAAAAGAAGAGATTGGATTTATATCCCACTCTCCACTCAAAGTCTCAGAGTAGCCTACAAATTCCTCTCCCATCCCCCCATCACAGCAAACACCCTGTGAGGTAGGCAGGGCGGACAGAGCTCTTTCAAGATTTGAAATGTGACTAGAAATAAATAAATAAAAGCTGCCCTTTCATGGACAGCGCTTGTCAGAACTATAGCTGGCCCTGCTCCCGCCAGAGGTTTTTTAGCGCCTCAAGCCCTTGAAGAATCACTGGGCTGACAGGGTCATCCCACTCATGAAGACTGCCCCCACGAGCTCCACTCAAGATGGCCACCTCCACTCAAATGGCCGCCTCCTGAAGCATCAATAATACTAATAAGCTACCCCATTGCCCGGTTGTCTACAAATGGCACCAATTGGTGCCCAGAAAGGGGGGGGGAATATGGGGGAAGGAGGGAACTGCACCCTCGCTACCCAGGGGCCCTACAAAGAACTCCCCCTAACCAAAAGTGTGTTGTGTGGTTAGTTTTTTTTTTTTTAATAAATGAGGGTGAAATGCCGTGGCCAGCAATTGCGCTGCCGCCTCATGGTCCCAAGGGTCTGCCTCCATAGGCTGCCCTTGGGAATGGGCTGCTGCCGCCATTGCTACTGGGAGCAGACGCCCCCGCTGGGAATGGGCCGCCGCGAGCAGACCTCCGCGGCCGCAAGTGAGCCGCCGCCGCCACCGCGAGCAGGCCTCTGCCGCCCAGCAGGCCGCCGCCGCCAGCGGGCCTCTGCCTCTGCCGCCGCCAGCGGGCCTCTGCCGCCGCCAGCGGGCCTCCGCCTATACACCCCTTCCTGAGCAACCTAGCAGCGGGCAGAGGCAAGCAGCAAGCTCTCCCGTCCTGCGCTGTATGCCATCTCAAAATTCCTAACAGCTGTACCAACGGGCTCTCAGCCCGAGCCCACAAACCCCGCTCCCTCTCTCAACACTTCCACCTGCACTGAGAAGCGTGCGAGGGAAGAGGTCCCAAAAAGGCCTGCTCCGGAGCTCCACTCTGCGTGCTCTGGACTAAACGAGCACGCGGAGCAACTGCAAAGGGCGGGAGCGGAGCCTGGCCCTTTGAAGCAGCCGGCTCCGCCCCCCGCCGCGTCGGGACGCACAGCGTCCCCATCCATTGCCGTCTCCCTTCCTCGGAGCGGCAAATGAGCCCCCGCCCACCAGCGGCGTTGCCGGGCGGGCGGGAGCTCCGAAATGGCTGGTGGCAGACTACTAGGCTGGTGTATGAGGAATCACATTCTGCAGCCCTTACCCCCAAAGGGTCCTTGCCCTGGGCTGGACCTGGACTCTTTGACAATTATGATTATCAGTAATCATGCCTTGTGAGGGGGTCTTGTCATTTTTTTGTCATTGTACTTAAATGTCATAAATAAAAAGTTTATTTAAAATTATTCAATCAGCCAGCAAAGATCTCTAATAAAAACAATGCAGTGGCATGATCTGTAGAAACCACCTAAACTTAGTTATATTTCAGACTAAGCCTCAGTTATTCACATTCACCTGTCCACCCCTCCCCACTATCTTGGGGCCTCTCTTTCAACTAAATGCTTTCTGTTCATGTAGCATTTTAAAAATAATAATAATGTGGACCCCCTGTGTGTGGATACTGTAAAGTACTGGGTTTAGTCATGTGATTTCAGCTCATAGTTTATTTTCAACTCATAACTCAAGATAAACTAGCCAGTCCCAAAGCCAGCTTTTATCCATGCAGCACACAACCCCCAACAGACACCCCACTCCCCATGATTGGCTATTTACAATATAAGAGTTCCCCGTAGGTTAACTCTAGGATCCGGGTGACCCTATTGGTCCGCCTTAGGATCCGCAGTGGCTATTATTTTAACACCCAAAGGTGCGCTAGACCGCATAATCTCACTAGCACAGGCATGGCCATTTTAGTTTGTATTAATACACAACAGATATATTACAGGAGGCTGCCTCATGTCCCAAAATTCATCTCCAGACCGAAATCTTGATTTGTCTTATGTTCAAGGATTCATCTCTGAAGAAGCTACATGGAACATGAATCCCAAAAAGCATTATCCTGTGCAGGTACTCACGTAATCCCTTTAAAAGGTCAATCAGTGAGTACAAAACTGTACATCTGCAGGCTGCTCTCATTTATTTCAGCTTTTCATTCTTCTGCAGAATAGATGTTCATTGTGCATGGTGAAAAAAGAAAGAAATCGAGCCCTGCTAATATCAAGGCTGTTGTCAGACTCACTTAATTGAACTTGCAATTGTTAGTCCCTGTTTTACTCCAGGAGGAGATGGATTTTCTCCATGGACAAAGAGCTCAGACCGCTTTTCCTTTTTGCTGCAAATCTGTTCCCAATAAAAATATGAAGAGCCTGCAAATGTCATGTTCACAGCCTTGCTCACTAATTCACTGATGAACACAAAACGTTTTGAACTGGTGAACTCTGTTTAAAATTAATTGATTTTTTTTAAAAGGAAACAACTTGATAGAATCACTGTATTTTATTCTTCTGGCAGCTGAAACAGAAATCCAAGAGTGGGGCAAACCAACTCTTTTAATAGTTTTGTTACATTTGGGGCCAACTCAGAATCTTTTCCCACTAGATGCATGTTGCAGACAGTCATTTATAACCTTCAGGTTGGCCATATCTATTTGGCGGTGGCTAGCAAAAGTTGCTTAGGGGCCACAGTGGCTCAGAGGTTAAGATGCTGAGCTGCAGACCAGAAGGTCTGTAGTTCGACAGTTCAATACCCTAGTGCTGTCTGATGGAGTGAGCTCCCATCTCTGGCTCCAGCTCCTGCCAACCTAGCCATTCAAAAGCAAATTGCAAGTAGATAAATAGGTTCTACTTTGGTGAGAAGGTAACAGCATTCCATGCACCTCGGTGTTTAGTCATGCTGGCCACATGACCACAGAGAAGTCTTTGGACAGCGCTGGCTCTTCAGCTTGGAAACAGAGATGAACACCACCCCCTAGAGTCGGGTTTTATTAGCTTTTGAGCAAGGTTCTTTTTACCTTTAGCAAATGCTGCTGTTGAATTTTTAAAAAATGAAATATGCTTGAGTGCCTTATGGTTGCCAATCTCCAGGTGGGGTCTGGAGTTCTCCAGAATTACAACTGATCTTCAGACTACAGTTCCCCTGCAGAAAACAGCAGGTTAGAGAGTGGATTGTATGTGGTTATGGCTTTCAAGCAAGGGAACCTTTACCTTTACTTTACTATGCATGCACTCTGCACATTCTCAGCATGAGCATAATTTGACTGTTACTTCAGTTAGTTTAGGAAGGAGCTGAGCCTGGATTCAAATTTAGCTCTCTTATAGGATATTGAAGCTAAGGCTGCGTAAAAGAAGTTTCAGTCAGTCACAGTGCTGATCTGCAAAACCTGAGCCTTAATGGCACATAGCTTTCTCCTATCTCATGCACCCATGCACCTATCTCTCCATTTCCCAGCTGGAGGAGTTGGTGGAGGCAGCAACTGTGATGAGAAGGCAGAGAGTAGACAGGCAGGCAGAAACAAGCATAATACATTGGCACTTTATTATTTGCTTATAAGCTAAGGGCAGATGTTAATATGAACCCATACGAGGCAGCAGATTCACAGCATTTGGTGTTCTCTGTGTATGACATCTGTCTCCAGTCTATCACATTGTATTTTTTCACAAGTCAAAGGAAATTTTGTAGGCAATCTGTTATTAGCAGTGAGGAAATTCTGGAGCCTCCTTTACCTTCATGATATCATTTTACTTACAAATCCACCAGCAGCTCATAGCAGGAAGAAAGGACATTCTTATAATGGCAGCACAACAACTGAAACAGAGTGTCAAAGAACCAGAGTCTGGATGTCCATCACTGCCCCTGCATGGCTGCTTATAATTGAGCTAGCCCCAGCTGCAGTTCAAGCCTGTCTTTTATCTCTCTCCATATCTTTCAAACTCTTTGGGGTTTGAAGCTACAAAGGCTGGAGACAGAGTTTCAGCCATCAAGAACCATTAAGATTTTCTGTCTACAATCAGGTCAGATGTTGCAAGAATCCAAACAACATTTTCCTAGTGGTATCCAATACCAACAGCAAAATAATGTAAACCTACAGTGAGGAGAAAATGGATTTGGACTGTTTGTTCAGTGGAACTCTTGTGCTGATATGGGAGGAATACAAAAAATATAAAAAGAATATAATAGGAGGAATGCTGTCCATGACCACAGCATGGCTCTGAAAAAGGGCGTTCTAGATAAGCAAAACACACTCATAGAAAAGAAGAGCTGTCTTGTTGCCAACATGCAAAGCCAATCAACAAAGCCAGTGGAAAGTTAGCCATACTGTGTGGAATATAATATGATGGCACAGTGTCCTGGTTGCCCAGTCAAGATGTATCTGACATCTGTGAAGGAGAGGTTGTGAAGAAATAAGATTTTGTTGAACAAGTTCCTAGAGTGCAATATAATATGACTAGGGAGCAAAGCCCGTTGTGATGGAAGACAACGGGCCCTAGAAAGGAAGGGAGGGAGGTGGAAGGGAGAGAGGGTTGCAGAAAGGAAGGAAGGAAGGAAGGAAGGAAGGAAGGAAGGAAGGAAGGAAGGAAGGAAGGAAGGAAGGAAGGAAGGAAGGAAGGAAGAAGGAAGGAATAGGGGAAGAGTGAAAGAAAGGAGAGAGGAAGAAAGGAAAAGGGGAAAGGAAGGGAAGAGGAGCAGAAAAGGGCTTCTCTGGGCCCAGAGAAGGCCTTTTCTGTCCCCCACACACCATCCTCAGGGCATTCTATGGGGGCAGTAGACAGTGTGCGGGGGGAAAGGGCTTCTCTGGGCCTACTGTCCCCATAGAAGGCCCAGGGGATGGCGTGTGGGGGACGGAAAAGGCCTTATCTGGGTCTAGTGCCCCATAGAAGGCCCAGGGGATGGCGTGTGGGGGCAGAAAAGGCCTTCTCTGGGCCTAGTGCCCCATAGAAGGCCCAGGGGATGGTGTGGGGGAGGCGGAAAAGGCCTTCTCTGGGCCTAGTGCCCCATACAAGGCCCAGCGGATGGCGTGTGGGGGGCAGAAAAGGCTTTCTCTGGGCCTAGTGCCCCATAGAAGGCCCAGGGGATGGCGTGTGGGGGACGGAAAAGGGCTTCTCTGGGCCTAGTGCCCCATAGAAGGCCCAGGGGATGGCGTGTGGGGGACGGAAAAGGCCTTATCTGGGTCTAGTGCCCCATAGAAGGCCCAGGGGATGGCGTGTGGGGGCAGAAAAGGCCTTCTCTGGGTCTAGTGCCCCATAGAAGGCCCAGGGGATGGTGTGGGGGAGGCGGAAAAGGCCTTCTCTGGGCCTAGTGCCCCATACAAGGCCCAGCGGATGGCGTGTGGGGGGCAGAAAAGGCTTTCTCTGGGCCTAGTGCCCCATAGAAGGCCCAGGGGATGGCGTGTGGGGGACGGAAAAGGGCTTCTCTGGGCCTAGTGCCCCATAGAAGGCCCAGGGGATGGCGTGTGGGGGATGGAAAAGGGCTTCTCTGGGCCTAGTCCCCTCATAGAAGGCCCAAGGGATGGCATGTGGGGGACAGAAAATGGCTTATCTGGGCCTAGTGCCCCATAGAAGGCCCAGGGGATGACATGTGGGGGACGGAAAATGGCTTCTCTGGGCCTACTGTCCCATAGAAGGCCCAGGGGATGGCGTGTGGGGGACGGAAAAGGTCTTCTCTGGGCCTAGAGCTCCATAGAAGGCCCGGGGATGGCATGTGGGGGACGGAAAAGGGCTTCTCTGGGCCTAGTGCCCCATAGAAGGCCCAGGGGATGGCGTGTGGGGGATGGAAAAGGGCTTCTCTGGGCCTAGTGCCCCATAGAAGGCCCAGGGGATGGTGTGGGGGGGGCGGAAAAGGCCTTCTCTGGGCCTAGTGCCCCATAGAAGGCCCAAGAATACTTTTGGCCAAATACTGGAAATCAGAAAAAACTCCCAGTAGAGAAGAGATAAGTACAAAACAGTTAAATTTAGCAGAAATTGATAATTAAGCTTGTTAATTCAGGGAAAAGGAGAAGAAGAATTCTTGAAAAGATGGTCAAAATTATATAATTGGATAAATAACTATGATTATGAATAGACTCAATGTAAAAGATTTATTGATTGATATTTTATTTACAGTTTGTACATCAAAAATACATAAATAAATATGGGAAAGAAAAAAAAAGGATTAGAAACCAAAGAGGAGATTCCCAACCTTCCCTGGACTAAACAAGGAAGACCTCCCTGAAAGGTAGGCTTTCAGAGTGAGTTTCTTACAAAAGCAATTTACTCTGGTAGGTGGTCAGCCAATCTAGGCTTCTGGACTTAGACTGCAGTCAGACGGGTGAAAAGATCTAGTGTGGCCCCAGTTCTAATGGATCCAGGGTTTTTTGTAAATGAGAGTTTTGATCAGACTGAACCCCCTTAAACCTCCTCACCGCACATTCACCCTGTCCTTGATCAATCAGATGCAGCAGCCAGGGAGTGGGGCAACCGGGCAGGGTTTTTTAATCATTAGTCTTCCAAGCATGTGCATAAGCACTGATGAGAATCAGCACTTCAAACTCCTGGCAGAATGGAGGCAGCTGGTGGCCAATGGGATTGCTGGAGAAGGCTGCTGGGAAATGGAGTTCAGTGTGAAAGTAGTGTTTTTGAAACTGTGTTTCTGAGAAATTCCATATTTCAAACATTTAAAAGCAAGGTGGGGGCGAATAAAGAAGCTTCATTCTGTGTGCTGTGTGTGGATGGTGTTTTTATTTAAAAACCTGGAGCCAAGCTGGAGCCACTGACTTTGGTCTCGGATTCCCTCCCCTTCCCTCCCTCTCTGAAACATGCTCATCTTGTCAATTAACCCCTTCCCTACTCCATGTGCTGCAAAACTGTAGGCAGGAGACAGCTGAAACACACACGCGATGATCAAGTCATGTGCACATTACCAACTTTTTTTTAAAAAATGGCAAAAGCGCAAGGAAAATGTTCAGATATCCTAAACAGCTTCAAACCACTAGGA
The DNA here is from genome assembly GCA_029375565.1 of Gekko gecko. NCBI lineage: Eukaryota > Metazoa > Chordata > Lepidosauria > Squamata > Gekkonidae > Gekko > Gekko gecko. The sequence continues at coordinate 76,909,892 of JAPDNY010000006.1, read as the reverse complement.
GGCAGTCCAGATAGGCAGAAATGGAGGGTGAAGCCGGAAACAACTGTAAAGTGCCTGATTTTTCCCAAAAACTGCAGTGGAAGAGGGTTGATTGTGGGAGGGCAACGAGTGCCAGATAGGAAGCAGATGTAGCTGTCTGATCTTGCTTTTTAAATCCCTTAGGGAGTTGCGGCGACACTGGCACAAAAAGACCACGTGATCACAGCCTTAGACTGAGGTGAGTTGAAAGCAAATAACCACAGAAGTAATTAAAATATATTTTTATTAAGGTGCAAGAATGCTTCCAAAAAGACAAGAAAATGTGAGGATAAAAACAAGAAAGCTAGGAATTCACATGCTAACTAAAACAATAATTCAAACATTCCAAACATCAGATGTTACCATTCTCAGTTGAAGTTCCAATAATCCAAAAGTGGCTCTCTCCTGAGAGTCAGCATAGCCAGAAAGCTGTCTGGCTTTTGCAAGCAACATTCAAGATGGCCACTGTGAGCAAGAAATTGACTGCATGTCAGAATCTCAAGCTGTCAGCATCAAGCTAGAGAATATACTAAACACCTACTTCTTATGGGTAAAGGGAACCTCGTGGCTTCAGGCCTAAAGGCCCATAAAGACCCCAGGTGATGATGTATAACTAATTCCTTAGGACAATAGGAAACCAGATGATCTCAGTGGTGGTCTGACCAGGGGGAGAAGAAACGAAACTATCTACAGCTAGATTCAGCCCTGTTCCCACAGGTGCTTAACTGAATACAATGTGGCTAATTGGGAGCTGGTACTGAGCTCTTTCATTCTTCACAAGAGACTCTTTAGGTCCTCTTCACTTTCTGCCATTAGAGTGGTATCATCTGCATATCTGAGGTTGTTGATGTTTTTCCCAGCAATCTTAATTCCGGCTTGTGATTCATCCTGGCCAGCATTTCACATTATGTACTCTGCATATACATTAAATAAACAGGGTGACAGAGAGTTGGACCATAAGGAAGGCTGAGCTCCGAAGAATAGATGCTTTCGGCTTATGGTGCCGGAAAAGACTCTTGAGAGTCCCTTGGACTGCAAGAAGATCAAATCAGTCAATCTTAAAAGAAATCAACCCTGAGTGTTCCCTGGAAGGCCAGATACTGGAGATGAAGCTCAAATACTTTGGCCACCAAATGAGAAGGGAGCACTCACTAGAGAATACCCTGATGCTGGGAAAGATGGTTAGACAGTGTTATCGATGCAACGAACATGAAATTAAGCAAACTCTGGAGGACGATGGAAGGCAGGAGGGCCTGACGTGATGGGGTCCATGGGGTCGTGAAGAGTCGGGCTTGACTGTGTGACTGAACAACAAAACTGAGCTCTTAGCTTTCCTCTCTGCAGATGGTGTTATCTGCAACTTCACAAGATCAGTTTGCTGTAGCTTCAGCAAGGCTGTTTCTGAATGGTATTAACCTACAAGCAGGCTGTGTTCAAAGCCTGAAACAAACTTTCAAGCAGACAAGAAATTTTAGGGGACATTTTTCTTCACAATAATATTTTACAAAGGAGGTTACTTACTTATATATACCATTCTAAAATGAAACAATTATACCCACATTTACAAACAAAACCATTGTATTAAAACAAAGCTGTATTTTCATATTTTGTAATCCGCTTCAGTATCAGTGAGAAAGGCAGATGATAACTGATGATGATTAGCAGCAGCAGGCAGTCATGTCAAGGTTATGTACTCAGTCTCCTAGATGCAGATGCCACTGGAATGTACCTAACTAAATCTGAAAAACATGAAAAATATAGCAACTTCACATATGTTACTCTGATTTGCTGTACTGGGGTTTTCCACACGGTGTTATTCTGTTGGTTCTTGGCCTCTTAGTGCTTTAATTCATGCCCTGATTTCAACATGTTTTTTTTAAGTCTTTAGTTTTCATCTTTTATTGTTCCCAGTTTTTTCTAATTCTTTTGGGACCACTTATACCCTGATCTTTTTCTGAAACCAATTTTGAGTCATATTTATTCCCTGTGTATAGTTTTCAGTTTTGTTTCTTCTGCCCACATCCACTGCCAGCCCACTTTTAGATGACTGAACTATCATCAAACTCTCCCCTCTTCCTCTCTGACCTGGAGATATGTGGTCTCCATTACACAATTATTGAATATGATGGAGGCTGTTGCTGTCCTCAAACATAAGTCTGATGGAACATTTCTGTCTTGCATGCTCTGCGGAACCGCACTAGGTCCCGCAGGGCGTGGATGTCACCAGGTAGAGTGTTCCACCAGGAAGGCTGAAAAGGCCCTGGCTCTGTTGAGGACAACCAAACATCTTTTGGGCCAGGGATCACCAGTAGGTTCTGATCTTCTGAGCACAAAGCTCTTTGGGGAACATATCGGGTGAGGCAGTCCTGCAGGTACGTTGGTCCCAAACCGTTTAGGGCCTTGAAGGTTAGAACCAAAACCTTGAAGTGGATCTTGTACTCAACTTGGAGCCAGTGCAACTGACGAAACACTGGTTGAATGTGTGCTGTCACTGGGGTACCTGTGAGTACCCTCACCGCTGTATTTTGGACCAGTTGTAATTTCCGGGTCAGCTTCAAGTGCAGCCCTGTGAGTTGCAGTAATCCAGCCACTAGGTGGTGAGTTAGACTTCTTTTTAAGGCAAGAGACTTCTCAGAGGTGATTTTGCCATTGGCTGCGTCTGCGTCATGACCCTGGTATTCCTTGGCGATCACCCTTCCAAATGCTAGCCAAGTTGAGATCTGAGATCTGATGAGATTGGGCTAGCCTGGGCTAGCCAGGTCAGGATATAGATACAGTGCGTGCAAAAAATGGGGAGGGGTGCTGTGATGCCAATAATAATGCCACTGACAATGACAGCACCCTTGCACAAAAATCCTGATTGTTCTTAAGGCATGTCTGTAAGAAAATAAACTTACTCAACAACTCAAAAAATGCAGAGGGAGTGCAGACATGTGGAAGCTCTGTGCTCAACATGATTCTAATGCTTGTGGATCAACTGCTAAATAAAGCAGGAATATGCTGAGTGTGCAGAAAACCTCAATGTTCCATCAACAATTAAATACTATTTTATATCCTCCTTCCTTAAGAAGTGTGCCACTCAAGCCATGTACAGACTGAGATGCTTTTGGACTAGCAACAGATCTGACACAACCAACCTGAAACCTCTCCTGACACAACCAACCTCCGTCTTTCATCTCTACTTGTACCCACATTCTTGCGAAACACAGATATAACGTTTGACATAGGGGCTTTGCATCTCTCATAGGGAGATTCCCTGGGGTCTAAGTGATTTTTTTCAATGTTATATCAATGTGCGCCTTTCAAAATGTTCCAGCACACAGTAATGGAGATTAATGTTTTTAACTGTTAGAGCCATCTTGTGATATCTGAACCCAAAATAAAATAGGAGGAGATAGAAGCAGATTGACAAAAAATAATGGTATCTACACTCCCTCATAGCTCTTGTCAGGTACAGGATCATGCTGAGAAAGAGAATGTATGAACTGATGTCACAGAAATACATTCATGCTGCAATTTCCATAACTGCAACAATTCCCTGAAGCTATGCTAATTGCAGTGGAAGTGAATTGATGGCATGCTAGTTCACACATGTGAATTGTATCACACGATCCCACCTGAAAATAGCAATGGAACTATGTGGATGTAATTTGCTTGCGCCTACAATTCAAACTACAGATAGCCTTTGGCTGAGTAACTCATTTCTGATTTAAAAGAATACTTCCTCTGTATCATTTCCTTTCCAATCTAAAAAATAAGGGGACTAGTCCCTGTTCAGAACATTTCATCTTCTCCTTTCCACTGTTCAGTATAGCTGTTGTATAAGGTTCTCCTCATGCAGAGGTGTCAAACTCATTTGTTACGAGGGCTGGATCTGACATAAATGTTATTTTATCGGGCTGGGACATGTGTGCCACAAAATGTAATGCCAGATACTAGAGATATAAACTATTTGGTGACACAGGCAAATCCAATTAACAGCAAAAAATAACAAAATCTCTATGTGAGGTGTTATTTTTCCTCACTCTCCTTCTGGAGTTTTTTCCTTTGCTGCTGTTTGGAAAAAATAAAAACTCCACCTCCAAACAGGTTCTTACACTTAAGGTGCACAGAGTGAAGCCAGGAGCAGCTCGGTCAGGCTGGGGGGCGCGTGGGGGAGGAGGCTCGTCCTCCCTTGGTTGCTTGCAGCAGCTGCTGGCTTGCTTCCCTGTGCCTTGCTGCTGTGCTCTCTCCCTTTGGGAAGCTAGTTCTCGAATGGAGCGGAGCGCTCTATTGTTACATCTTGTGTGGTAAAGGGAGGGACAGACAGATAGACAGACAGGCTCACTCACCCAACTGCCCACAGGATCCCCTTAGCTAGCACCTCCAGGCCGTTTCCAGTGGGTGAGTTTGCCATTTCATATTCCCCCCACCCTACATCTGCTCTTCACTATCCCCCCATCCCATTTCTAAACCTCCCCCACCTTTCCATGTGCCTTGGGTCCCCCCTCCTTTCTCCCCTGCCTGCTGCACTTTAGCTATTTGCATAAAGCGCCTTAGACACAAAAGGGAAGAAGCTGAGGCTCCTTCACTTCTGAGGCTCTTCCTTTCTCTTTATGTCCCATATTGGCTCCTCGTTCTCACCCCCCGCCACCACTTTCCCTTCTCCACACTCTGGATGTCACACACACAAACGTAGCGGGTAGGAAGCAGCTGTCATTCTTTGCCCCCTGGTGCTTGTGTGTGTTTTCGGGTGGGAGAAAGAGGGGGATATTTGGAGAAGGGCAGGATTTGCTCATGGGGTGCTTGCGCTCTTCCATTCAGAAACATGCATGGAGATGCACCATTTTATGTAGCATTGTTATGGGCAGTGGAAGGCAAAAACCTCCTATGAAGAAGTTGTCAAGACCCGTGAATACAAATGAATTAACTGGCATCTGGGATGGGTCTCCTAAGCAACGTTACACCCTAAGTCCATTGAAGCCAGTAGGTATAAAAGGATATATTTCTACTTAGAATGGTGCCATTAGTAATTTAAAATGGAATCAAACCTTAGTAAGATTTATCAGAGGGTTATGAGGGTACTCTTGGAGGACATTTTTCTTGCTCTCCCTGCAGTTCCATAATGGCCATAATGAAGATAGGCACCAAGTAACATTTTAGGCCAGAAATGCACTAAGAGCACTTTCACACAGGCTGAATAATGCACTTTCAATGCCCTTTAGTAATCATTTGCAAGTGGATTTTGCCATTTCACACAGTAAAATCCTGTTACAAAGTATGGACTGTGTTGTGTATTGAGTCAGAGTCATCCCTGAACTAGTACCTGGATCTGGTTGAGCTTGTTTTCCCCGAACAATAGCTTACCAGGATCCTGGAGTAGACCAACAGAGAAACAGTGTTATGTAAATAGTCTATCATTGGGAGTGGAGTGTATTTGGGGTGTAGTGTTTGCATGCTTAAAAACAGGGCAGCTGCCCTGGAGTTTGTCCTTGTAGTGTTCCTGAAATCACTTAATAAAGTAGAGCTGTTTCACTGCAATGCATCCAGAACCCAGTATTTAACAGACTGAAACTGTATTATTAAACATCTGTGAAAATGTTTTTCCACACATGTTATTTCTGGTGATTGTTTGCCTGTACATCATGGGTTTTTCCTATTCCACACATATTTTGCTCCCTCTAATGGCCACTTTGATATTTCATAACTGATTGAAGTGACCACTAGAGGGAGCAAAACATATGCAGAAAAGAAAAATCATGCAGTACAGACACACAACCGACAGAGGGAACCCCTGTGGAAAAACCCAACGTTAAATCGATACTGGTACTTCAGCATCACTGTGAGTGTATTATTCAATAATATGATCACTTTAGGCAAAGAAATCTGTGTTGTCTTTCCATTGTCTCCTGCCCAACCATTCTAATCAATGTGATATTGCTTGAGGTCCTGACATTTTTTATGTTTCTCAGCACCAGTTCCCAAATCACTTTTTGTGGCATGAGATTAATCTCAAACACAATCTGTCTACACACAACCTTGAATCTTTTACTTTATCTATAGTCTTGTATCCTATCACATTTCCCCTTGTTGTTGCTGTTGATGGTTCATTATGCAAAAAATACAGTTGCTCTGGTGTCTTGGAAAAATATGGCTTTATACTAGGTAAATATACATGCAGTGAGGCTGTTGGTAATTTAATAACAATTTTATTTTAAAATTTCCAAAAATCAGGTCTGAAAAGCCATTAAGATACTATTTTTAAGAGATGCACTTCTCAGTGTACTAAACTTAACAGCTGAGCTTACCATTAACAAGAAGTATGGCCAAATAGGACCAGCACTCAAAATTGTTGCTATCACAAGACCCTCTCTGAAGAAAAGTTAACCGTTGATTCAGCAACAGGTTCTATAGAAATCTCCATTAAGTACTATCCAATTTGAATAAAGAGATACAGCCCCCCTGGACTCTGCTCAGTAAATAGTATCTTATGTAAGCAAGATGGTTAATTACAGTGCCCTCCTAATGAGAGTTACACCCTTCTAAGTCCAGGAAAGCAATACACTTAAGAGGGTTTAACTCTGCTTAGGATGGCACTGTTAGACTACTGCTCTGTGAAGCATCTACACAGCAAGAGATGGCAAAGGACAGGGAAGAAAAGGAAGCTGTTTAGACTCTTTAAATAGCACCCAATAGGGCTTTGAAATCTTTGAATAAAGGTCTGAGTGGTTCAGCAGTCCCTTAGTTTTGTGGAACTTGGTTTAAATGTACAGTAAGCTACAAACATAATCCAAGTCATTGGTCTAAGAGCTCTTGTAAATATATGTAAAATTTTAAAAACCCTAATGTACTGAAGTTGATTTACAATATCAAGACTTCATAATGAGAAAACACAGTGATACAATCAACCAGGAAATTCTCATGTTCAAGCCCAATTTAAAATCATGGGAAATGCACCAGAACAGAGCACCCAGTACTAGATGAAAAGGGAATTTGGATAATGGAGGCTCTATGAGATACAGAAGAGGTCGCACAAACACCAGATTTCATTAACTGGAAAATCACTTCTCACCATAGAGCACTTTGGGTGTGTTCAGACGGATCTTTTGATCTGCCATAGGAACGACTCCCTTGCGGATCAAAAATGCACGACCAGACAGAAACATCTGCGAAATATTCCGGTCCCATAGGCATCCCGTTCTGCTGCGCCTCCAATCCTGATTTAAAAAGTAGTAGTTTCAATGTAGGGTTTTCGCTTACCCGCGCAACAACTGCAGACTTTCTTCCGTCTGGTCACTCCATTAGCGCGCGATGCTCCCGTCGGCTCGGTCTGACGTCAGACCGAGCCGACGGGGGCGCGATTTTTAAAAATTGAAACCCCATGTGCGCTTTAACGAGGAAACGCATTCAGCGATAAGCGCTACGAGGAATGTAATATTCATGCTTATTTCTTTTAGGGACAAGATGTTACTGCGATGGGAGATGGAGGGGGAAGGACTGCTGTTCTAACTTGCAAAATAGTCCCTCCATTGATGGCAATGGCAAGGGGGAGGACCGGGACTTTGCTGAAAACCCTCCGCAATCGCCTCAGTTCTCCAAGGAGGCGCAGCCTTGCCTATGCGAATGTACAAAACTTTTTTTAAAAAAATCCTCGGTGGATGCCGTGTAGACAAATCACGGCGGGAACAACGCGCGGTGAGGCTATTTCATAGGGGGGCGTCTGGTCGTGCTAGGCTGGATTTAAAAAATCGGGATAAAATTTTAGGAGGGCTCATGGCGCGATTGACTGGCCGTCTGAACGCAGCCCCAGTTAATTAGCACTGTTTGCATTTCAGTGCCTCTGCATATATCAGGACAAACACGAAAAAGAATCAATGCTGTGCCAATAGCCACTACATCACGTCCTTAGTACTGACATTAGAAATTAAGTGCCATGCTATAAATTATAGCACGCAATGGACTATAATGGGTATGTTTAATACAGTCACGTATGTAACATGAAGAGAAAAAAACCAAGTTGTCTCTGAACCTCCACACAGAAACAAAAAGCCACCTCCTACCTTACACTGAAAGAAGCTCCTCCTGTCTAAGGAGCCATCTTCCAGCTTATTTACTCTTCTGTTGAAGGAAGAACCATTTAAGTTTGGGGGGAGAGGTTAAGCTTTGCTTAGTAAAGTGATAGGATGCAGGTGAGTATTGTGGCTTATGTTCATAGGTGTTATACAATTCAGAATACCATGAGAAGTTCACAAGAACTCCAGACCTTAACAAATATTCTGGATTTTAAATTTCACTGTGTTCCTCATTGTTATGAAGTGTTTGTTGTCAACGTGCTGATGTACAAGTAGAGAGCATTCTTTCTAATGAGTACGTGTATGTTTGCTAGGATCCCCAGGAGGTTCACGTAAATGAGGTGCTCACTTCAGTGAACCTATTATGGTAATTAACATAGCTCTAAACAGAGCCCATTACTGGAAGAAAAGTAAACAAAACTAAAGGAGGCATATACAAAATGGCAGAAGATTCTTCTGGAAATAATAGAGGGGAAAGGATGCACACATTAAAATTAAGTAAAATTACAGGAGAAATGGATGAAGAAGAAAAAAGTAAATGGCAGATTTCTGTTTATATTAAGGATTGGAAGCAGTGGAAGTGAACCACTCTTTTTAATAAGAATGCCTTCATACATGAAGCAGGTTTAGGCCTGCCATCTCTGGGTTGGGAAATTTTTCAAAAATTGTGGGTGGGTCCTGGGGAAAGCAAACCTGAGGAGGAGAAAGACCTCAATGCAGTATAATGCCACAGAGTTCACCCTCTGAAGCAGCCATTTTCCCCAGGGGAATTGATTTCTGCAATCTGGAGATCTGTTGCAATGATGGAAGATCACCCGGTCCCACTTGGAAGCTGGAAACCCTGTGTAGGTACCACCCATGAGAGGGCCTAATTTTGTTCAGCCTAATCCACAACAAAAATGAAGTTTACTTTGTTTCTTTTGAAATGTGTTGTATGCAATATGGCACTGACTGCCATAAACAAGGAATGCCTACTTCATCTCTGCATAAATATGTGGACAGGCTGGGGGGAAGAGCATGGCCATATGCCCTACACTATGTAGTCTGCAATTGCAAAACACCTTTGAGACAGAAATGGACCTGTAAATGGTATTTCTTCCATTATCCACATGCAAAACTGTGTTGTACAGTTTTCATTGCATGGATGACAAATTGTGGCTCTATCAATGCACGACATTTTGCAACATAAATGGCAGGGAGAAGCACCTTTCTCTTTTAGCAGATCATGGACTGAGCAACTATCAACAAGGCCAGCTTGGCCTGTTCATGCATTGCAAAGTGAGGTTTATGGCAGGCCACCTAGCACAAACTTTCAAGCTCTTCAAGGTCCTGCAGACAGACTGTCTCCGCTCAATCAAAATGTTTACAGAACTTCAAAGCAACAATTTGGAGGGCATGTAGAGGAGCATCTGGAGGAGGTCCCCTGCAACTTTGATATCTCTAGCTTGGCACAGGATCCATTCTATACACTCCTGAACCTCCTTCACTTTGACAGGTGCAGGTTCAGGAGTTTCAGGAGTGTATAGAATGGGTCCTGTGCAAGCTAGAGACACCAAACTCACAGGAGACCAACCCTGGATGCTCCTCTACAAGGTTTCAAGTTTGGTGTGTCTAGCTTGCACAGGATCTATTCTGTACACTCCCAAACCTCCTGATCCTGCACCTGTCAAAATGACAGCTGACATGCAGTCATTTCCCCAGAAATACTTGGACCCCATAAATCCAATCCTCACCAAACTTGGAGTGCAGGCAGAGGAGAGTTAGCAGGAGATCCCCTGCAAATTTGGTGTCTCTAGCAGGCAGGGGGGTTCTACTGCCTCATGAACCTCACAAACTGAACATCACGAACCATGTAACAAATCACATTTTCATATTCCGTACCCATCCCTACCCAGCTCCCATAAGAGGATATACACATATGTTTGATTTAATTTATAAAACAATACCCTACTATCAATGCAGCTTTATTTTGCAAGCACATGCAGCATTCTCTTTAAGTACTCAAAAATGGTTTCTGTGCTGATTATAGTTTACCCCACTGTGAAATGAGGTTTCTCTCCCATGAATTTTATTAGTCATTCTTGGTCTTTGTCAAATGGTAGCTTTTTATTCCAGTTTTGTCAATAAACTGGAATTGCAAAATTATATACAGCATTATTAAACCTTCCTGTTCACCACATTATTTTAAAATAATGAACCAACAACGGCTATTGAAAAACTATTCAGTGTTAATAAGGAATTTTATCACTGTACCTGTAATCCTTCTTAAAGAGACAGAAACTGTTCATTTGTTTCCTCCTATGACATAGTCTAGAAAAACGATGATCCTGTGTACAGTTATACAACCGTCACACAGACAGGACTGAATCATGCAGCACATAGCTTATTTAAAAGCTGCCCACTGGAAAACTGTGCCTCAAACCAAAATTTACCCCTACTCCCTGACAAAGCTAGTTTTTCAGCCATTTATCCGAGGTGCTATATTTTGATGTATGTGTGTAAAGTCATCTCAAGTTGCTGCTGTCTTATGGCAACCCCAGCAAGGGGCTTTCAAGGCAAGTGGGAAGCAAACATGGTTTGCCATTGCCTTCCCCTGCAAAGTTTTCCTTGGTGGCCTCCCTACCAAGCACCCACCCTGCTTAGCTTCCAAGATCTGATGAGATCAGGTGATACCATGCCGCCCTCCCTCTCTGCTACATTCTGGTATGGGGCACAATTTGTACTCTGAGGGGATTTCCTTTCTACAATGTTAAACCAAGTTGATACAATCCCATGAAGTCAGGGATCGCCAACCTTTTACAGCCTGTGAGCACATTTGGAATTCTGACACAGCATGATGGGCACAGCCACAAAATGGCTGCTGCAGGAGGTGGAGCCAGCCATAAACCGATCGCCACAGCTTAACTTCAGTAACACAGTGCAGATTTTTCTGCTGTGATGGCAGCTGCTGCCAAAGTAACATTTAGAAAAATCTGTAAAGCCAATCAAATCTCCAATAGTAAATCAGAAGCCTTGGTGGGCAAAAGCCCTATTAACCCTGCCCACTTATGAAAACCACCTGGCGTTGGGGACCCCTGCATTAGAGGGTATCAGAGGGCAGCTGAGTTGGTCTGCATTAGAACAGCTGGATTCCAGTCGCATCATAGAGACCAGTGTTCCCTCTAAGCTGAGTTACCGTGAGCTAGCTCACAGTTTCTTAGCCTCCAACTCACACATTTTTGTTTCAGCTCAGGGAGGCTGGCTCCAGAGCAAAGTAATTTATGCAGGAGCCAAATCACTCGCTCGCAACTCTACTGCCAGTAGCTCACAAAGTAGAATTTTTGCTCACTAGGCTCCACAGCTTAGGGGGAACACTGATAGAGACCAACAAGATTTTTTGGGTATAAACTTTTGAGAGTCAAAGCTCCCTTCATCAGACTCTTGAAAGCTTATATCCGAAGAATCTTGTTGGTCTCTAAAAGGTTACTGGACTCATATCTAGCTGTTGTATTAGATAATGAACATCTGAAGGAGCCCTTAAGCTACTTAAACACTTGTTGTGGGAAAAGTAATATTCTCATCTGGCATCATATTACTGAGATGACTGTGAAAACACATGGTACATAAGGAATTTACATTGCATTTCTAGTGGGCCACTGTGTGAAGGCTAGTGCTCATGCTTGCAGTAGCTGATCACTGTGCATGATGAGTAAGGAGGAGAGGAGGAGGAGATTGGGTTTATACCCTCCCCTTTATTTGGAATCTCAGAGCAGCTTACAGTCTCCCTTCCCTTCCCCTCCCCACACAGACACCCTGAGAGAGCTCTGAGCAGCTTGGAGGCCAAAATGGCCCTGAAAAGGCTATCACTCCCTTTCCCAACATGCCCCACATGGAGGCAGAGCCACACAGCTATTTTACATACACACGGGGCTATTTTTGGGCAGGAACGCACAGGAACGGAGTTCTGGCTGGCTCCCAAGTTGGACACACCCAGCAGGAACTCATTAGCATAATAGGCCACACCCAAAAGCAGAAACTCATTAGGATTGCCTACATTAGGGGTGTGTGGCCTAACATGCAAAGGAGTTCCTGCTACAAAAAGCCCTGGGTTTTAACAACAAACAAGGTAAACAGAATAAGAAGCAAAAGGTGGGTGTGGCTGGATGACCACACTTCTGGCAACTCGGGGTGTGGCCTAATATGCTAATGAGCTGTGCCACTAGAGGGTATGGCCTATTACACTAATAAGTTTCTGCTGTTGGGTGTGGCCTATTATGCTAATGAGTTCCTGCTGGGCTTTTTCTACAAAAAAAGCCCTGCATACACATACAGCTTGCCAGGGCAACAGCCACACAACATTTCAACAGCAATGCTGCAAACAAGCGAAATGCTATGTCCTGCCAATTCCTGGTGGCAGATCCTGCTCAGTCAGGCCAGTCTCCTCACCCCAGGCTAGCATAGTCCAGCCACGGGGATTCAGGAGGGGTGCCCTCCCAGGCTGTCAGTCTACTGGTACTTTTCCCAGTGGCCATATGACCAATACACTTTTGATTATGAGCATATTGTCACTCAAACCCTTTTGAACCAGTTGCACATTCTGCTTCTGACACGTTTGAGACAACTATCAGAGGCACAAGGGGAAACACAGGGCTTCCAAAGATGATACCCAGTATTATTTTTTTATTATCTACCACCAGATTTATCCATCTCTGCTCTGAACCAATGCTTTGAGGTCACTGCCAAGTAGCAAAGCAGAACAAGCTAAAGCTGAGTCCAGACACAGCAGAGATAATTCTGGCTAGGAAGGCAGATGTTTTGTAGGGACTGCTGGATGGGGTGAAGTTGGCATTTGCAGAGCAGATTAAGAACTTGGAGATGCTCATGGATCTAGTTTTGCTATTGGAAAAGGAGGTTGGTGTAGCAGCCAAGAGTACCTTCTATCAGATGCATACTGTTGCCAACACTCTCCTTTGGTAGACTCAACCAACCGGGCCATGCTAATCCATGCTTTTGTAACCTCATGGCTGATTACTCTAATGCATTTTATGTTGGGCTGCCCTTGCAGCCTGGAAACTTCAACTTGTTCAGAGCTTGGCAACTCTATTACTGTCAGGGCTACCCAACAGGAACATACTGTGCCTCTTTTTGAAAAGCTACATTAGCTACTTCTTATTTCAATTCAAGCAGTTTCCCTGCTTAAAGTAACTTGTATGAGTAGATCAAAGACTGTGCCTTTTTCTTTTGCTTTTTTTGGAAGGTGGAGGGGCTGTGCCTCAGTGACAGAGCATCTGTTTCATATGCAGAAAGTTACAGGTTCAATCCCCAGCATTTCCAGCTAAAAGGATCAGGTGGTAGGTGATGTGAAAGACCTCACTCTGAGATGCCGGAGAGCTGCTGCCAGTCTGAGTTGACAATACTGACCTTAGTGGACCAAAGGGATAAAAGGACAAGTCCTCTTGTGGATCAAAAATTGGCTTATAAATAGGAAACAGAGAGTGAGTATAAATGGGAAACGTTCTCAGTGGAGGGTGGTAAGCAGTGGGGTACCACAGGGATCAGTACTCGGTCCGATGCTTTTTAACTTGTTTATTAACGATTTGGAATTGGGAGTAAGCAGTGATGTGGCTAAATTTGCAGATGACACAAAGTTGTTCAGGGTGGTGAAAACCAGGGAGGATTGTGAGGCACTCCAAAGGGATCTGTTGAGGATGGGTGAGTGGGCGTCAACGTGGCAAATGGGGTTCAATGTGGCCAAGTGCAAAGTGATGCACATTGGAGCCAAAAATCCTAAATATAAATACACGTTGATGGGGTCTGATCTGGCAGAGACGGACCAAGAGAGAGATCTTGGAGTCGTAGTGGATAACTCGCTGAAAATGTCTACACAATGTGTAGCTGCAATAAAGAAGGCCAACGCTATGCTGGGGATTATTAGGAAGGGAATTGATAACAAATCAGCCAGTATCATCATGCCCCTGTATAAATCATTGGTGCGACCTCATTTGGAATACTGTGTACAGTTCTGGTCACCACATCTCAAAAAGGATATTATAGCATTGGAAAAAGTGCAGAGAAGGGCAACTAGAATGATAAAAGGGTTGGAACACCTTCCCTATGAAGAAAGGTTAAAATGCTTGGGGCTCTTTAGCTTGGAGAAACGACGGCTGAGAGGTGACATGATCGAGGTTTATAAGATTATGAATGGGATTGAGCAGGTTGAGAAAGAAGTACTTTTCTCCCTTTCTCACAATACAAGAACTCGTGGGCACTCTATGAAATTGCTGAGCAGTCGGGTTAGAACAGATAAAAGGAAATACTTCTTCACCCAAAGAGTGATTAACATATGGAATTCACTGCCACAGGAGGTCGTGGCAGCTGCAAGCATGGACAGTTTCAAGAGGAAATTAGATAAACATATGGAGCAGAAGTCCACCAGTGGCTATTAGCCACAGGGTATAGATGGGAACTCTCAATCTGGGGCAGGTGATGCACTCTATTCTTGGTGCTGGAGGGGGCAGCAGTGGGAGGGCTTCTGGTGCCCTGGCCCCACTGCTGGACCTCCTGATGGCACCTGGTATATTTTGGCCGCTGTGTGACAGAGTGTTGGACTAGATGGGCCATTGGCCTGATTCAACATTGGCTTCTCTTATGTTCTTATGTTCTTAATGTTCTGATTCAATATAAGGCAGCTTCATGTGTTCATCATAGTTCTCACCCAATAAAATGGGTTTTGTGAGGAGGTGTTCACAACCTCCACTGCTGATTATAGCCTGGTACAGACCCTCTCTGGAATCCTGGTGGTAGCAGCTAGGAATATAATGCCTGGAACCTGAAGAATACTCCTAGCTGCCATGACCAAGATTTAAACACATGGGAAGAGAATAGGATTGCCACATTCCCACTAGTGGCAGAAGATCTCCTGCCACCCACCACCACTATCTGCTATTGCTCAGCTGAGTGGACAGAGAGCATGATGATGAAATTTCCAGTGCAACCCATGAGTAATGTTATCACTGTCCCTGGTTGTTTACTGTCTCTCTTTGTTTACTGTCCCGTTTACTGTCCCTCTTCCATGGTTTCCATGTGTTTCTGTTATGTTTGTATATTCTTATGTTTTTATTGCTATTGTTAATATTTTCAGATATAGGCAGATTAGATAGAAGATATATATGCACATGTTTTCAATGTTTTAATTCCTTCTTGTTTGCCATTTTAGGGGCCCTATCTTAGGGAACAGTGGCATAAATAAATGTTTTAAATACATAAAATGTTGGATGATGCTCCATAATTTGCCAAAACTCATAGAGTTTGAGGTGAATGCTAGAGTGTCTACCCCCCATATGATGCTGTCACTTCTGAGTCATGCTCCAATTTTGCTCCAAGTCAATGTAGTCCACTAGTAGGAAGGTACCCTGGAAAACTAGTGTGTGGTTTTTTTTTCCATTTTCTCAAGTCTGGGCCACTATTCCTCAGCTAAGTTCATGCATTTAAAAAATTACAAGGCAACAAACAGAATTTACTAAGAGAAGAGGCAGTAAGTTCAGAAAACTATGGAAACTGTTTATACAGAATGTGCAAGAGGACAACAGCTTTGTGTGACATGTGGCGTATGTCTCTGAGAAAAAAAGAAGTGACACACTCAGGCTCTTTAGCCAAATCATGGCAGATTGAAATAACAGACAAGGTGCTACAAACTGCTCAACCAAATGAGCCTATGGAATCTAAAACCCTAGCCCAAACATGAACAGAGAATCTATTATGTGAGTAAAGATGGTGAGACCAGTTTAATAATCTGGATTCCATTTTGAAATGGCCTCCAACTTTTAACAATTTTTGTGAACCCAGAGCCTCATGAGCTGACAGTAAGCTCTTATTGAGATGGTGGCACTGAAGTCCTACTTCACCAACCATAGACAATAAAACCAGCCATTCTAAAGAAGCAAGGCATGAAATATTAAATAAAGAATGAAGTTGATAAAGGAAAGTAAGATTTGTTATAAAAGGAACCACAGCTCAAAATTGGTCAAATTATTTAATAGATTTCACAAAACTAAAAAAGAACATGAGGCCTTTTTTATTATTTGAGCCTCCTCAAATAATCATTATTAGAGAAAGATATAGCAACTAGGGCAGCCAGATCAAAAGTTTAAAAGACAAAATTACCTTGCTGTCTGAAATTAGAGGCATCTATTTCTTTAACGTTTAGGCATTCTATCTCTGCATAGATTAGGGTCATAATATTATCTAAATATGACTAAAAAACAGAAGAACTGTCACTATAAAAGCTAAAGCCATAAAAAGTACATACTAAATAGCAGATAAGACAGAAGAACAGGCCACTTTCCAGTTAAAAGATACAGAATCTCAAAAGATCCTGATGAATGAAATTGTTTATGATATTTTCTTAGCAATTAGAAGAAATCTAGCAAAGTGAGTTTTTTAAGCAAGGATGGTTTTTCATGAATGTTCTGCAACTGAAAAGGCCTGATTACATTCTCCAGATCTGGTTGAGATGGGAAAAAAGATATGTCATTTATATTGTAGGGGCACTGTGCCTGGAGTAACCCTGTTCAGCATTCTGGCAAGTAAGGGTGTACACACGCAAATCAGGACTTTTTTTGACTCGGACAGCAAATTGAACAGCAAAAGAATTGTGACACACCCACCCCAAAAAAACACCCTGAATCCCAATACCGGTATGGTATTTGGATGCAGGGTTGTTGTTTTTTGAAATTGCAATTTTTTCAGCTCCATTATACCATATGGGACATTTAGAGTTCATGAGGAAACTATCTGAAGGTAACCAGGGATCGGGGGTGGGGCTGTCTTTTGAGGCAGATGCAACAAAATTTCAGCATAGCTTCTGGTGCCTCTCCACAGAAGACCTCCCAAGTTTCAAAAATATTTGACCAGGGCATCCAATTCTATGGGCCCCCAAAGAAGGTGCTCCCATCTTCTATTGTTTCCAATGGTGGGGGAAAACTGCAAAAAACCAAGGACTGATGTCAAAACAGAAAGTCTCTGCAGTGGAAACTGAAGGTTGCGGGGGATTTTTTTCCAAGCCCAGCAGAACCAGTGCATGCACAGAGTGCCCTGCAGAACCAGTGCATGTACAAAGTGCCCAGCAGAACCAGTGCCACTGAGGCAATGCCAGTTTAACAGATCCAAGCGGAGTGTGCAAGCAAAGCACAGACAGTGCATGTACAGAATGCCCAGCAGAACCAGTGCATGTACACAGTGCTTAAAGAAGGTGCCCACATCCTCCATTGTTTTCAATGGAGGAAAAAAGAAAGCATTTAATGGAAGGCATTGGGTTTTGCTGGGCACTAGTACATTGCACTGATACTGCTCAGCACTCTGTACATGTACTGGGAATGCTGGGCTTGGAATGCCCTTGCTTGGATTTTTTGCCACAGTGGGATTGGTTCTGCTGGGCACTCTGTACATTTACTGGCTGTGCTAGCCTTGTAGAAAAAAACCTGGCTTGGATTTGTTGAGCTGACATTGCCACAGTTGCATTGGTTTGCAAAACTCTGGTAACACATTGGTCCCTGCTTTTTTGCTGTTTTCTTTTCCTCCATAGGAAATAATGGGGGATGGGGACACTTTTTTGGGGGGGCTCTAGAATTGGACCCCTTGGGAGTCTTTTAATTAGAGGAACCAGAAGCTACACTGATTTTTTTTTGCCTCTACCTCAGAAAACAGCCGCCGCCCAGACCCCCACATACCCCCAGATAGATTTCCCATTGCAGCCTATGGGAATCATTACCTATAATGATAGCTGAAAATACATCCCCCTCTATATTCGGCTGAAAGAATAGCCGATAAATATCAGTAAGTTATTTTTCCGGCTATTTTTATGACTCAGATAGAGCCAAACACATACCCCTACTGGCAAGGGAGATTCATGGTGGAGAGTGTTCTGATATTGTTGTCTCTTTTTCTGGATAATTCCCCTCATAGCAATATGTACTTGCGCTTTCCAAATGTCAATCATAATCCATTTTTAGGATCATAGCCAATTTTGTTTTGCTTTGGTGAACCATATTCCAGATATTAAATCTGAATATAAGTAGACTAATTCAATATGCAAGAATAACATTTTTGACAATTAGTTCTGTTTACACCTTCCTGGAATAAGTAGCCTATTATCACTGAAAAAAGTTCTCTGCATTGGCTTTACCTCATCCTGCCTTCTGGTCAATATGAATGGGAAGAAATAGGAGAATGGGGGGGAGGGGAGGAATCAAAGACTTATATTGGAAAACAGCAATACAGTCAAGCCTTAGTATGTTTTCCCTATGGAAAGGGCAGAATCCTATACTGTGTGACTAAAGCCTGTATGGTTAACAACACAAGTCAAGGAAGCTAAAAAAAAACCAGTAAAGAGCTGTTCGTTTGTTTTTCTAAAAAAGTGAAAGCTCTGCCCCCATGAATTGAACAGAAGGGACCACAGACTATGGCAAAAGAAATGTAAGTCAATAATTAGACATGCAAAAAGATTTTTGAGAAGCAGGTTGCTAAGAGACAAATAACAAACATTTTAAAAAATGTATCTGGAGCAGGAAACCAGCCAGAGAAGCAGTGGGGCCTTTGGATGACAAAGGAATAAAGGAATTGTTAAAGGAAGATGGGGAGATGGCAGAGAAGCTAAATGACTGTTTTGCTTCTGTGTTCACTGTGGGAAGTGTGGAGCATGTACCCATGACACAGCCCCCATTTTCAGGAAGGGAGTCTGAAGAACTGAGCCAAATTGAGGTGACCAGAGATGAAATTCTAGACCTACTGGAGAGATTAAAAACCAATAAGTCTCCAGGTCCTGATGGCATGCACCTGAGAGTTCTTAAGGAACTCAGATGTGAGACTGTTGATCTATTAATCCATATAGGTAACCTATCACTAAATTCAGCCACTGTACTAGAAGACTGGAGGGTAGCAAATGTGACACTAATTTTTAAAAAGGGATCCAGAGAGGAACCAGGAAATTACAGGCCAGTCAACCTAACATTTGTACCAGGCAAATTAGTAGAAACTGTAATCAAAGATAGAATTGTTAGGCACATAGAGGGCCAAACTTGCTGAAGGAAAATCAGCATGGCTTCTGCAAAGGGAAGTCTGCCTCTCCAACCTTTTGGAGTTCTTTGATAAAGTGAACAAGCATGTAGACAATGATGATCTGGTAGACATTATATACTTGGACTTTCAAAAGGCTTTTAACAAGGCATTTCACCAAAGACTCCTGAATAAATTTAGCAGACATGGGATAAGAGGACAGATTCTCTTATGGATTAAAAACTGGTTAAACAACAGGAAGCAAAGAGCAGGAATCAATGGATAGTTCTCAGAAAGCAGGAAAGTAAGCAGTGGGGTCCCACAATGATCAGCATTGGGGCTATTATTTTTATTATTATTATTATTATTATTATTATTATTATTATTATTACTACTACTACTACTACTACTACTACTACTACTACTATTACATTTTTACCCCTTAAAGAGTGAATTAGTATTCTAAACCAGCCAAACTGCCCAAGATTTAAATATTTTGTCTTCAAACAAGGCCCATCAGATGCCACAGACACATTTATAACCAGTGGCTTGGTGGTAACACAGCTCTCGTTGTTGTTGTTGTTGTTCAGTCGCACAGTCGAGTCCGACTCTTCGCGACCCCATGGACCAGAACACGCCAGGCCCTCCTGTCTTCCGCTGTCCGCTGAAGTTTGCTCAATTTCATGTTCGTTGCATCGATGACACTGTCTAACCATCTCATCCTTTGCCGTCCCCTTCTTCTTTGACCTTCAATCTTTCCCAGCATCAGGGTCTTCTCCAGTGAGTGCTCTCTTCTCATTTGGTGGCCAAAGTATTTGAGCTTCAGCTTCAGGATCTGGCCTTCCAGGGAACAGTCAGGGTTGATTTCTTTTAGGATTGACTGATTCGATCTCCTTGCAGTCCAAGGGACTCTCAAGAGTCTTCTCCAGCACCACAGTTCAAAAGAATCTATTCTTCGGCGCTCGGCCTTCCTTATAGTCCAACTCTCACAGCCATACATTACTACAGGGAATACCATTGCTTTGACCATGCGGACTTTTGTTGGCAAGGTGATGTCTCTGCTTTTTATCATGCTGTTTAGGTTTGCCATCGCTTTCCTCCC
Source organism: Gekko gecko (assembly GCA_029375565.1). Classification (NCBI taxonomy): domain Eukaryota; kingdom Metazoa; phylum Chordata; class Lepidosauria; order Squamata; family Gekkonidae; genus Gekko; species Gekko gecko. Next base: position 76,889,690 of record JAPDNY010000006.1, on the reverse strand, counting down.
AAGGAGCAGGCGTCTTTTAATTTCATGGCAGCAATCACCATCTGCAGTGATCTGGGATCCTAGGAATGTGAAGTCTGTCACTACTTCTACGACTTCCCCTTCTATTTGCCAAGGAGTGATGGGCCCAGATGCCATGATCTTAGTTTTTTTGATGTTGAGCTTCAAGCCCACTTTTGCACTCTCCTCTTTCACCCTGAGCAAGAGGCTCTTTAGGTCCTCTTCACTTTCTGCCATCAGAGTGGTATCGTCTGCATATCTGAGGTTATTGATCTTTTCCCCAGCAATCTTAACTCCAGCTTGTGATTCATCCAGGCCAGCATTTCGCATGATGTACTCTGCATATAAATTAAATAAGCAAGGTGACAATATACATCCTTGTCGTACTCCTTTTCCTATGCTAAACCAATCAGTTGTTCCATATCCGGTTCTAACTGTTGCTTCTTGACCCTTATACAGGTTTCTCAGGAGACATGTGAGGTGGACCGGTACTCCCATCTCTTTAAGAACCTGCCATAATTTATTGTGATCCACACAATCAAAGGCTTTAGCATAGTCAATGAAGCAGAAGTAGATGTTTTTCTGGTACTCTCTTGCTTTCTCCATAATCCAGCGAATGTTGGCAATTTGATCTCTAGTTCCTCTACCTCTTCGAAACCCAGCTTGTACTTCTGGCAGTTCTCTATCCACGTACTGTTGGAGCCTAGCTTGTAGGATTTTGAGCATGACCTTGCTAGCGTGTGAAATGAGTGCAATTGTGCGATAGTTTGAACATTCCTTGACGTTGCCCTTCTTTGGGATTGGAATGTAAACTGACCTTTTCCAATCCTGTGGCCACTGTTGTGTTTTCCAAATTTGTTGGCAAATTGAGTGCAGCACTTTAACAGCATCTTCTTTTAAGACTTTGAATAACTCAGCTGGGATACCATCACCTCCACTAGCTTTGTTGTTAGTAATGCTTTCTAAGGCCCATTTAACTTCGCTTTCCAGGATGTCTGGCTCGAGGTCAGTGATTATACCATCGTGGTTGTCAAGGACATCGAGGTCCTTCTTGTATAGTTCTTCTGTGTATTCTTGCCATCTTTTCCTAATCTCTTCTGCTTCTGTTAGGTCCCTACCGTTTTTGTCCTTTATCATGGCCAGCTTTGCATAGAACGTTCCCTTGATTTCTCCAATTTTCTTGAAGAGATCTCTAGTCCTTCCCAATCTATTGTTTTCCTCTATTACTTTGCATTGTTCATTCAGGAAAGCCTCCTTATCTCTCCTTGCTGTTCTCTGGAAATCTGCATTCAGTTGGGCAAATCTTTCCTTTTCCCCATTGCCTTTAGCTTTCCTTCTTTCCTCTGCTACGTGTAAAGCCTCATCAGACAGCCACTTTGCTTTTTTGCATTTCTTTTTCTTTGGGATGGCGGTGAGTGCTGCCTCCTTTACAATGTCACGGACCTCTGTCCATAGTTCTTCAGGCACTCTGTCTATCAAATCTAGTCCCTTAAACCTATTCTTCACCTCTACTGTATATTCATCGGGGATGCGATCTAGGTCAAATCTGAATGGCCTTGTGGTTTTCCCAACTTTCTTCAATTTAAGTCTGAATTTTGCAATGAGTAGCTCATGATCTGAGCCACAGTCAGCTCCAGGTCTTGTTTTTACTGACTGGATAGAGCTTCTCCATCTTTGACTGCAAATTATATAGTCAATCTGATTTCGGTGTTGCCCATCTGGTGATGTCCATGTGTAGAGACGCCTCTTAGGTTGTTGGAACAGGGTGTTCGCTATGACCAGCGTGTTCTCTTGACAAAACTCTGTTAGCCTTTGCCCTGCTTCATTTTGTTCTCCAAGGCCAAACTTGTCTGTTATTCCGGTTACCTTTTGATTTCCTACTTTAGCATTCCAGTCCCCTATGATGATGAGGACATCATTTTTTGGTGTTAGTTCTACAAGCTGTTGTAGGTCTTCAAAGAACTGGTCCACTTCAGCCTCTTCTGCAGCAGTGGTTGGGGCATAGACTTGGATTACTGTGATATTGAATGGTTTGCCTTGGATTCGGACCGAGATCATTCTGTCATTTTTGAGATTGTATCCCAATACTGCCTTTCTCACTCTCTTGTTGACTATAAAGGCCACACCATTTTTTCTACGGGATTCCTGGCCACAGTAGTAGATATAATGGTCTTCTGAGTTAAATTCGCCCATTCCTGTCCACTTTAGTTCACTGATTCCCAAGATGTCAATGTTCATTCTTGCCATCTCATTTTTGACCACGTCAAGCTTACCTTGATTCATAGATCTTACATTCCAGGTTCCTATGCAGTATTGTTCTTGGCAGCATCGAACTTTCCTTTCACCGTCAGACACATCCACAACTGAGCGTCCTTCCGGCTTTGGCCCAGCCGCTTCACTCTTTCTGGGGTTACTCGTACTTGCCCTCTGCTCTTCCTCAGTAGCATATTGGACACCTTCCAACCTGAGGGGCTCATCTTCCGGCGTCATATCTTTTAGCCTTTTGTTACTGTCCATGGGGTTTTCTTGGCAAAGATACTGGAGTGGGTTGCCATTTCGTTACTAGTCTCCAAAATGTCTTTGTCAAAGAAATGTGTACTGTTTCTGAATATGGATGATACACTCCTGGCTATCATGGTTGGTAACTATCATACAATTTAGTAACTGAGATGCTATTTATATTGTGTGGAGAGAATTTCTTTGCTCTCAGAGAGACAAGAAAACAGATACACATGCAACAGTTCCTACTGCAAGAGTAAAAAGTTCCAAATCCAGTCAGGACAGGAAAATTACAACAGCACAGTTCAGATTTAACATTCCAACATTCAAACAAGTGGAAGTCTCCTCTACAATCTTCCAGGTAAGGCTCCTTTATTTGCTTTTTTCATTTGTACTTTTAAACTTTTTTTGTCTTGACACCAATGATTCATAAGAACTCCTGATTTGGAGAACAATGAACAAACAGATAATGGATTGTAAACCGTATGTGTGATTTTTGGTGTTAACATGTGGCTGTTGTAATGTTTCTGGGTCCATAGGTAAAGACTTGCAGAATTAAGAATGGCTTAAAACAGCTTTCCTATTAAGAGCAACTAAACACCTGGTACTGCACTGTCTAAGCTTTGTTCTGGAACTAACTGCATTCATGCCACCTTAGGACACGTCCACAAATTACAAGCTGCTTGATACTGTAAAATATAAGGGTATCTCTAAATTTTAATTTCTATCCCTACAACTATAAAGGAGAGCAAGGGACATAAATAATCTGGTATTGTAGGTCTGAGAATAAAGACACAAAGAGATAAACTCTTACTTTCACTGACTGTAGTTTTTAATCACTACCAACAGACTTGCTCTCATCACCAACATGCTGTCATTAAGTATGTCTGATAAAAACATCATAGGGATACCCCATCTAACTTGTTAGCAGTTGAGAAACATAAGTCAGTGGTGTTCATTAAGCATGTCAGGATGGTTGCTCACATCCACCCACCCTGTATCTCAGCAGCACCTTTAACCCTCATGTGACAGCAGAACTAAACTGGCTCTCCCCGACATGCTGTGCTATGAGGAAAATGAGCTCTGGCTTCATTGCAAGTGAGCAACAATGAAGGACAAGGAAATGTGTATTCAGAGAATATGAGTAAGGAGAAATTACTTGGGAGTGGAAATTGGAGAGAAAGGAGAAGACAAAGGAATGTAGATGCAGGAGAAGCTAGAGAAACTACCTGTGATCAAATAACAATGATCTGTACATTTTTGTCCAATTTTAATATATTTCTTGCAACTGTTTATAATTTGTGATGTATAAATTAGTTTTTTGCAATTCCCATCAAAAGTCTTTCTGACAGCATTCCAGGTTAGGACTCCCTCTTGAAGGAGGTTCATAAAAGCACAAAATCAGTATTCCAAGAGGCAGCTCTATTTAAGCATGGCTTTAGAAAAAATTAGTCGCAGTTTCTATATTTCATTGTACTGGATTAATTGTTCTAGAGAATTGAAATTGAATTGTACATCATTTTTATCCTGATAGAATCTTGTTTTTCTGTGCTACATATATACTATAAATAACCACATAATATAAAAATGACAATATTCTCACCATTTAAACTTACTTTGCAATGTTTCTAGGATAATGACCACAATGTAGTATTGCAGGTTGCATTTCTAATCATGTGAGAATGGCACAGAGCTATGATGCAATTTCCTAATCAAACTTTCCTGCTTTTTACCTCTGTTTTCTTTTCCAATAAAAACAGGCCCAGTAGGTAACTGGAGATGTGCAAACAGTAGCATGGAGAGAGCATGCCTACTGTATAAGCAAGCTGAAAGAACAAACACACTTGGCATTTTTGCCACAGTACGTGATGGACCTGAAAGCACAGCTTGAAATCACAGAACACGGGGAGTGAAAATCTCAAATACTTACTCATATGAGAGCCACATTTGGGTCACTGCAAATCCACATATGTGGGTGGAAAATCTACAGACACATCATGAAAAGACTACAGAATACCTTTATGTACCTTCTCTAGACAGACTGGGTAAAACTGCCACCACATAGCATATTTTTCAAAGGGTGCTTTCCATGAAGCACTGAGGTGAGTGTTTAATGTGCTTGTATTTACAGTAGCCAGAGGTTTTGTATATTAAAAACTACATAAACAACAAACATAAAACAAAGGAGAAATTCCCTAGTCAACTGCTGTTTGCTGGGCAATAGATTTCTGGAAAATGGGTCAAGGAAGTAGAATCTTTCTCAAGGATAGACATGATGTGGATGACTGAGAATTTGATCTTGCAGACACGCAAAATTGAGATGTTACCTAGAACTCTCTCTGACCATAGTCCAGTAAAATGGTCAATGTATGTTAAAAGAAAGAAATTCCGATGGAGACTCAATGAGGATTTGCTGGACAAACAAAATATTGTGGACAAAATAAGGACAGAAACCCAAACATATTTTCAACTGAATTTAAACAAGGATGTACAGATGCAAACGGTATGGGAGGCCTATAAAGCTGTGATGAGAGGACACCTGATTGCAATCAATAATAATGAAAAGAAACAACAATTGAAAATAGATAAAGAGATTACGGAAAATATTCGGAAAAAAGAAATGGAGCTTAAGAAAAGGCCTGGCAAAAAGAAGATTTTGAGAGAATTGAGGATTTTAAAGGAACAATATGAGGCAAGGTTAAACAAAGAAGTATATTGGAACTTGAAAAAATTGCAACAGAAGTCCTTTGAAGGTGCAAATAAACCTGGTAAATATTTGGCATGGCAATTGAAGAAAAGAAGAGAGAATAAAACAATCACTAAATTGAAAGATGGAAATAAAGAAATTTCAGACCCAGGAGGGATCCGGAGGGAATTTTATAAATATTATGCGACTCTTTTTCAAGCAAAACAAGTGGATCTGCAAAAGATGCAAGACTATTTATCTAAGGTTAATTTGATACAACCAAGCCTAGAAATGAAAGCAATATTAAATGCTGTAATAACTAAAGAAGAAATCAGTAAAGCAATAGGAGAGGCAAAGATTTCCAAAGTTCCAGGTCCGGATGGTTTTTCAGCTAAATTTTACAAAAAACTTCATGAAGACCTGGTTCCGGTGTTAGAGATTCTTTTAAACGAAATTAGGAGAACTGGGAAGATTCCAGATTCCTGGAATGAAGCTGCGATCACCTTAATTCCGCAAGAAACGCAAGATTTAACAAATGTAAAGAATTATCGACCTATCTCACTGTTAAACAACGATTATAAGATTTTTGCAAAAATATTAGCAGAGCACCTTAAAGGGTTCTTGAAAGATACTATTGCTGAAGATCAAGCCGGATTCTTACCAAATAGACAAATAAAAGACAATATGAGGGTTGTTTTAGACGCAATTGAGTATTATGATAAACACCCGGAAAAAGAAGTTGGCTTTTTATTTTTGGATGCAGAAAAGGCATTTGATAATTTGAATTGGGAATTTATGTTTTAAGTGTTTGAGAAATCCCATATGGGCGCAGAATTTGTAAGAATGATTCAATCAATATATAAAGAACAAAAAGCTACGGTGATTGTGAATGCAGAACCAACAGAAGTGTTCCGGGTCAGAAAAGGTACCAGACAGGGTTGCCCCCTGTCACCATTGCTATTTATCTGGATTTTGGAGATTTTGCTGCAAATGGTTAGAGATGATGATAACATAAAAGGTTTGAATGTTAGAGGTTTTTCATATAAACTACGAGCATTTGCGGATGATATTATGTTTATTGTTGAAGATCCTGTTAATAATATGCCTAAGGTATTTGAAAAAGTAAAAGAGTTTGGCGATCTCGCAGGGTTCTATGTAAATAAGAATAAGTCCAAGATATTGTGTAAAAATATGATAGCTACAAAGCAACAAATGTTACAAAACGTGACAGAATGTGAAGTGGTTAAAAAGGTTAAGTATTTGGGAGTTGAAATTACAATGAAAAATATAGACTTGTTTAAGAATAATTATGAAAAACTGTGGGTTTCGATAAAGAGTGACTTAGAAAAATGGGAAAAACTTAGATTATCTCTTCTTGGAAGAATTGCCGTTGTCAAAATGAATGTACTGCCCAGGTTAATGTTTTTGTTCCAGACAATACCAATTGTGAAAGATGTGAAAGTGTTGGTGAAATGGCAAAGAGAAATCTTTAAATTCATCTGGGCAGGAAAGAAGTCAAGAATTAAAATGAAGATAATGTACAATACTAAAGACAGAGGTGGCTTCCAAGTCCCGAATTTGCGTTTGTATCATGAAGCTGTATGTATGTCTTGGTTATCTGATTGGGTCAATTTGGAAAATAGAAAACTCTTAGCTCTTGAGGGGCACGATTGCAGATTTGGCTGGCATGCCTATCTTTGGTATGGGAAAAATAAAGTTGATTCAATGTTTAAGCATCATTATGTAAGGAGAACATTGTTTGATGCATGGACCAGGTACAAGGATACAGTTTCCGACGAGAGGCCTTTGTGGATTGTTCCAGCAGCAGTTATACATCCTTTTTCAGAACATAAAGGTAATGATTGGTTGAAATACCAAGAACTGTTGCAAAAAGAGGGGGAAAATATGTTTTAATACCAAATAATGAACTAGAATTTGAGTATGGATGGTTACAATATTGTCAAATAAGGGATATTTACAAAAAAGATTGTAAAGAGGTTGGTTTTAGAGCTAAGAATGATGAGTTTGAAAATATATGGTTGAAAAGAGAGCGAAAAATGATCTCAAAGATGTATAAAACTTTGTTGACTACATATACTTTGGATGAAATTGTTAAAGAGCAAATGATAAAATGGGCCATAAATATGAACAAAGAAATTTCTATGGAAACATGGGAGTTTTTGTGGAAAAGATCCTTTAAAATGTCTACCTGTGTTAATGTAAAAGAAAATTGCTACAAGATGATGTATAGGTGGTATATGACACCAAAAAAGATTGCTAATATTAGTATGGATAAGAACTTGAGTAATAAGTGTTGGAAATGTAAAAAAACAGAGGGTTCTTTTTACCATATGTGGTGGTCATGTGATAAAGCAAAGGTATACTGGTCTAATATACACTGTGTGATGCAGAAAATATTAAAAATCCCAATTGGGAGAAGACCGGAACTTCTTCTTTTAGGTTTGACAATGGAAAGAATTCCACAGGAAAAAAGGACATTATTATGGTATATGATTACGTCGGCGAGAATGGCCTTCGCTCAGCAATGGAAAGCGGAGAAGGTGCCGGATATACATGACTGGTTTAGAAAATTGCTGTTTTTAGCGGAAATGGACGAAATGACAAAAAAGCTAAATGGACAAATGGCAGAACAGTATATAAAAGATTGGGAAGGTTTGAAACTGTATTTGGAAACTGAATACAGAATGAAGGGGAAAATGTACAATTTAGATCTGTATGGATACTGAATGAGTAGTGAAATGAATTCTGAATTGTATTATACTGTTATATGAAAATATGTTGAAATTAGTTAGATGTTTTATATATTTGAAATGTGTTACCTGGTTTGTCGATTCATATAAGTCTAAACCTGATTACCGTCTAATATATACTTTTTTTGTTATTAGCAGTGTTGGAAGCCTATTGGGGGGGTGGGGGTGGGGGATGGAAATTTTTTCAAATTGTATTGGTAACGTTGAAAATGTTGAGTGCATCCCAATAAAGTTTTGTTGTTGTTTTTTTTTTAAAAAAAGGAAGTAGAATTCTGTGTGATTCTTATTAATGTTTTAAATTTGTGTTTATTTTAACTACTGTTATTGAGTTTTGTGATTTTGTAAACCGCCTCGAGCCCCATCGCAGGGAGGGCAGGATAAAAATTGAAATAAATAAATAAATAAATGAAGATCTCAATGTTCAAAAGCAACAAGAAGAAGAGATTGGATTTATACCCCACCCTTCACTATCAGAAGGTGTCTCAACAAACTGAATTAATATCTGGATAGAAATCTCTTTCTATTTCATACAGCCCCCTGTTAAAACCATAACAGCTTATTCACTGTAGCCTGTCACTGAAAGCTATTCTTCAGCAGAAAGTTTTTTGTTTTTCTCAGGGTGAATCACTGACAATTTCTTTTGCTTTTCTATTTACATGATCTTTAAACACCTCATGGCAGTGTGAAAGGTTTGACCTTGACTGGGATAAATTATTTGGACATGTGAACTTCACAAGTTTCTCCTAGTTAATCCTTCCAGCTCAGATTTTTCTTTCAATGCATGCTTGCATTGTACGTTTGGTCTCTGATATATTAGGTATAGACCTCTGGATATAAAGTATAAATCTGCTTGTTTAAATGAATTTCTATCTCACCCTTCCTTGCACTGGATCTAACTATTTCTCCCTATAATAACCCTGAGCAGTCTGGCTTACATTAAAATAATGAACTTTCCATCTGGCTTCCCAGCAAAGCCAGTTTTTGCCCTAGGGGTTTTCCATCATGGTCTAAATCAATGGATTTGGAAAAAATGTCCTCTATGCCATAGTTTTCCACTTGTCAAAATGTGAATTATAATGAGTGATTTCATAATGATTTTTCTGAATATAAGGATTATAAAGCAGTTTGTTTGCTAGAAAATCCATATAAATGGTAAACATATGGAAACGTTAATATTTATACAACTTTTTCAGTGGCTTTATTGAACCTGCAGGTTATGCTGTCTGCCTTGCTTTCGAATATTTTTCAAGAAAAAAAATAAGGTGGCAAAAGGCGCAGTAAGAGTCCGATCAGACAGCTCTTTAGATCCGCGCGGGGCACAATTGCCTCATGGATCTAAAGTTAATGTCCAGACACAAACATCTGGGAAACGTCCCTCTTCCGTGGGCATGCCGTTTTGCCGCACTTCAGAGTGGTACTTAAAAGATACCACTTTAAATCTGGGGTTTTCAGTTACCTGAGGGACAACTGTGGACTTTTATCTATCTGATTGTTCCACCAGCGCACAATCCTCCTGTCAGGGTGGTCTGATGTCAGACCATCCCGAGCAGGCGCCATTTTAAAAAATCTCTACACATGCATGGATCAGCAAGGAAGTGCTGTCACATCTATGCACATGTGCAAAAAGTTTTTTTTAAAAAACCACTGCGCACCTCCTTCAACAAGGACGTGCTGTGACACCTATGCGCATGCGCAAAAAGTTTTTTTTTTTTTTTTAAACCCACTGCATGCACCTCCTTCAGTGGATGCCGTCTAGACAATCCACAACTGAGGCAGCATGTGGTAAGGCGATTCCCCTGGGGGATTTCTGGTTATGCAATGATGGATTAAAAAGATCGGGATCAAATTTGAGCTGGCATAATGGTGGGATTAGCTGCCCACCTGAACGCACCCTTAGATATCCTCATTGTCACTGCACCATGCTTGATTAGCAAGATCTGTACAGCATATGGCATTCAGGTCTTACAACATCTGAATAATGTGACCACAAAGAAATTCTGAAGGCTTAGGAAGCCTCTGTATTCTAAATAATTCAGTGATCACTAATAAACACAAAATGAACAGCTATTCATTCACAGAGGATCAGTTTTTATTAGCCTGCAAAGGAAACATGTTGGTGGCATATTATCAAGGAGGAAACTGGGCCCCAAAGTATCTGTCATTAACACTCCCTAAGACCTCTAATGAGGCCTGGGAAACCACCCCACAGTCACTTTACAATTTATAGTCTTGTCCTGGAGTTCCTCAAGAAGGTGTTGGGCTAGAAACCTAGAGCTTGAGAAATTGATACCTACTGTAAAGTTTGGTTCCCAATGGTTCTGTGGTTTGGCAGTCTTCGAGATGTATGCATGAACACATAAGCTGTCTTCTACTGAATCAGAACATTGGTCAATTGCGGTCACTATTGTCTACTGAGACTAGCAGGCAATCTTGGTTGTGATAGGGCTGTCACTCAGAGGAGCTACAAGGGGAGGGGCTTCCCCTCAGAACCCAGACTAAGCCTGAGTCTGGAAAAGATTCTACATATAGGATCCAATCAATGAAACAACTTTAAAAACATGAATCTACAACCAGAAAGAGAAAGGGATTTTCTTTCTTTTGTGGGGAAGGAACAAAACGTGGAGCACCCATAACTCATGTTTGGTATCTTAAAACAATAAAAAGCCAACCCTGAGATTACTTTATACTGTGTGGGAGATGAGCCCATCATAGAACCCCAGGATGGAATGTTATTGAACGAAGCATCTTGGGAAAGGAAAGATTGGGTACCTGGTAACATCTAGACCCCCCATAGGCTGAGCTCAGACCCAGGAACAGACTTTTCATCTAAGGAGGAGCATAAGGAGCTAGAGCTCTCCCCTGAGGAAGATCAGGGGACTTAGGAAACCCCCAAGAGTTGCCAGATTTTCTCCATATCCAGAGCCCCTCTAGATTCCAAGATGCCCCACCAAGAGGTCTGATTCTGGAACTGCTTCACCAGATGATGTTGATCCTCCTGATCCAGAGCAGCTATTTCTCACCTTTGTAGGGTCAGGGCACAGACCACCAGTCCCCCACCCCAGGTATCCCCCACCCAACAAACAGGCTTGCCAACCTCCAGATGGGGCCTGGAGATCTCCCACTTTTACAACTGATCCCCAGCCAACAGAGATCAGCTCTCCTGGAGAAAATGGTTGCTTTGAAGGATGGAGTCTATGGAATTGTACCATAATGAGGCCTCTCCCCTCCCCAAACCCTGCCCTCTCCCAGATCCACCCCCAAAGTTTCCAGGTATTTTCCAACCCAGAACTGGCAAACCTACCAACAAAGTGGCCAAGGAAGCAGGCCCATGAAGAGATAAGGTAGTGAAGAAGCAGTGCTAGGCTCCCAACCTGTATTTCCTAGACTACCATTCTGGCAGTACCTAGAGCTGATGAAGCCCTTTGAGGAAATGATCAAGAAACAACTCTCAGTATGAGCAAAGCTACTTTCAGACAATTTAAACCTCAGTCTGAGTCAGAAGCCTAGCTGTTTCAGCTGGTTCCTATGGACCAGCTTGTGACTATTAGCCTGACTCAGCAAACTTCCAGATCTGGCCCAGATCTAGTTGCTGCCCTAGGGAACATACCCCGGGAAACAAGGCCTCCTGTTTCAACAGAGGAGAAATGTCTAACAAAAAAGTGGTGCCATGTCACTTCCTGTGAATGCTTGGAAGTTTTCAGACAAAAACCATAAAGTCTGGTCAGATTTCTAAAGTATCTCGCCAATGTTATAGCAGTGATGTGATGTCACTTTCAAGTAGTCTCTACAAAGGATGGAGGGACATCATTCCCCCATTGTCTCCCTCTAAACAGAGGCCAGCCAGATCATACTTGTGTGGAAGTTTACAGCATGCCTAAAAATAAGCCCAACTCATCCTCCTTTATTAAAGGAATGAAGAGAAAGAATACACCTTGCTGCTCTGCTCACCTGGAAGGAGTGGGGCCATAATTGTGACCTCCAGTGTAACCAGAAGTGGTGTCATTATATTGAGGCAATGCTCTAGGATTTGCCCAAACCAGATGTCACTTCTGGTTTTGCTGGAAGTAATATTATATGCTGACAAAATGCCAGCAACACCCCCACACCCCCACACACACTTTCCACTGTTTTTCTTCCACCAGCCTGGGAAGCACAGGTGGAGAAAAAGGGTAAACATCAGGGAGTCTCCTAATATAACAGAAGAGCCAGCCTGCCTATTTGCTTTCCACATAGCATTTTACTGGTTGAAAGCTGGAGGTTACTGCCTTGAAAGCCAATGAACAATCTAGAACAGTTCTAACCTTTTTGAGGTTTAGTACCTACAACTAAATGGTTATCTGAATCCCATAAGGATTATGTCCACAGACATAGACAACAGTATTGAAATGGCCACACATTAATTAGCAACCAAAAGCAAGTTTACAAGAACTATTTCCACACAGAAATATGATATGTGTAGCTTTATTGCTCATGTTCCCACCAACCCTGTTTCCTCAGGTTCCTACATAAGCACTACATTATCATAATACTTTACAATGAAAGGCAAGATTAATGAACTATTATTGGCCTATACTATGAGTACTACTGACAAGAAGGAAAAGAAACATCATATCCCACAGCACAGAGCAGTATGTTATGCAGTATAGTTTCAGAACAATGTTATGTTTTTTTTCCATAAAGACTGACAGGCTGTCAAAAGTGAATGAGATCTGAGGTTTCCGGTTTTGGCAATTCCTGGCTTGGACACATCTCTTCGAGCTCCAATGGAGATGCACCGAGACCTAGCGGACATGAGGGTCCCAGACGGGTCCGGGTCCCCCCAGAGTCCTCATAGGGGACTGACGGCCTGGGATGCTGAAGGAAGCCTCTTTTGAGGTGACAGCTGAGGATCTGGGGCTCCCTTTTACCCCGAGAGGTCCTGTCATCAGAAAGCCGATATGGCGACCAGAATATGCTGCTGGACTAAGCAGGCAAGCAATTAAGCAGGAAAACATTCCCTCAACAATTTTAAAGCAACAAACAATGAGTTAATCTACTCCCCTGTTTAAGTGACTAAGGTGAACGGCTTCAATTTACAAACAAGAGGTAGGTTGGGGAGGAGTAGGGGAATCCCCCCCCAAAAAAAAATTAAGCGGTTCCTAGACTCTAAACCGAAAAGAAAAAAGCGTGACTAACCATGAGAACCTGTTCAGAAAGGTGGAAAACAATCCCAAGCGTACCCCAATCAGAGAGGGTTCATTTAAACTTTAAAAACTTTCTTCTTCTGTAAACAATGACCAGGAAGGGAAGAAAAATGGTGATTGAAAAGAAAACAGGAAAAATGGTGACTGAAAAGAAAACAGGAAATATCCAACCATTGACTCCCACTCCCTCACATACACCAGAAGCAGCTGCAGACTTCCCTAATATGTTGGCAATGGCACTGCGCCCCCTGCTGGAACAGATGGCTAATATCAACACCAAATTGGATGGAGTCCAAAAACAACTAACAGGTATGGAGAAAAGAACAGACAACTCTGAAACAGTTATTAAGAAAATGGAGACAAAAATAAAAGATACCCAACAGAAATTGGAAGAAGCAGAAAAAGAGAGAACCCTAGATAAAGGTCAACTATTGCAACTTCAGCTGGATAGATCATTGTATGTGCTGCGCTTTCAAGGTATTCCTGAACAGAAAGGAGAAAATTTAAAACAACTTTTAAGTGCAGCTTTGGCACCAATGACTGACCTCAAACAAGAAGAACTACAGTACAATATGGACTTGACACACCGGACATATTCAGATTTCATCAAGAAAAACAACCTACCACGTGAACTATTTGTTAAATTTTCTAAGAGATCTACTAGAGATGCTATCTTAAAAGGGACTGTTGGGAAAACTTTGAAAGTTAAAGAAGAAGAAGTGAAAGTTTTAAAAGATATTCCATTTGAGGTGAGAAAGCAAAGAAGACAATATAGAGATTTAACTTCTTTCCTCCACTCCAACTTAATTACTTATAGATGGACATTCCTGGAAGGACTCATATTCAAATATAAAGATAAGAAAATTAAAATTGACTCTGTCCAGAAAGCCAAAGATTTACTGGAACAGCAACAAAACCCGAGAAAAAAAAGGGGAAAAGAAACAGGATAATACCCAAGAAGAAATTGAATATGAATCACAAGACACTTCAAGCAGTTCGGCCACAACATCTGAGACTTCTGACTCAGAAATAGGAGCGGTAGCCCCGAAGCAACTTAAAGTCAAGCTGAAATACAGGAAGAAGAAACCTGACAAATAAACTGAAATAAAATCGTTTGTAATCCACTGAATGTCTCTTATTAAAGACTTAAATTAGCTCATCTGACTGTAATAAATTTGGATTTGAGCTTTTTCTCCTATTGTGGGAACGTTGTATTAAGAATGTATCTTTTAAATGTAATTTGATCCTTGCCTTATTTAGCTTTTGTTTTAGTTTTAGTGTTTTCCCATGCCCCCTTCCTATAGGACGTAGTGTATAAAAAAACCAATAAAATTTTTATATAAAAAAGTGAATGAGATCTAAGCCTGCCCAGTAGACATACAAGATAACATACACTTTTATCTTTGACACTGTGACTTTAAAACTCAATCCCCAAACTTTTTTTTAAGATGCTCAACCATTTATTCATAATCCCACACATCAGTTCTTGATATGTTTAGTCCTCTCTTTCAGCCTTCCAGATATGGAATGAATACCTCAGCACCCAGATTTCTGTACCTTATAACATTGCAAAAACTATTAAGTGAAAAATATTTGAAATGGCTTAAAAGTTTCCATATTTGAAAAATCTAAAGCACCATTGTCTGTATTAACAAAGGACTATAGATGATGATCCATTGGACCATTCTACAAAAATTTCTATTCTGTTGTCCATTAAGAAGAGGGAAAGAGCCCAGTACAATCCTGAGTTTTGAGAAGAGAGTATCAACAGTCATTTCACACATAGCAAATGTTATTTTGTTCTGCCTTTGCATTTTCTTTCTTCTCTCATGGATTGCAGAAATACTGAGACATCACAAAACCACTGAAAAGTCAGAACATGATATCCAAGGCCCAGTTCTGGATTAGATTAATTAGATTTAGAGTTACCAGATGCTTTACAGATGGAGCTTTGTTACCTTTAAGAGTTCTGTGTAGCTGATTTCTCTTCCCCCAACAGAAGACTTGCCTCCCCATTGGAAAGCTCTGCCTCACCCATCCATAAAAAGATTAGAGGGTTGAGACAGACAGAATAAATTCATTATGTATTGGAAAATTTTATTTATTTACTTCATTTATAATTTGCCTCTCTGCCAACAGGAACCCAAAGTAGCTTACATTATACCCCTTTCCTCCATTTTATCCTCACAGTATCCTGTGTGGTAGGTTAAAGTGAGAGTATATGACTGACCCAAGGCCATCCAGTGAATTTTCATGGCAGAGTGCGAATTACATGAGTCTCCCAGATCCTAGTCTGACACTTCCATCACTACACCATACTAGTTCTCATAGAAGAAAAGTGCTTAACTTCCAGGAGGACAGTACAGAATCTATTGAATTTGTGCCATGAAATTCTCAGAGTAACGGTGTGCAGTCAGATATATCCAACCCAATAACATGCCCAATATTTTGGGTATCAGATTGGATAAGAAATGTCTGATACTGCTGCCCCCCCCCCCCATTTCTGATATTAAAGAATCAAGAATGCTGTTGGAGAGGAGAAGAGGTTAGGGAGGGGGAGCAGGTTGCTAGTACATCTGCCTTTTAATGTACCATTATTTTCAATGGGAAGGCCAGGTCAACCCATTTTCAAAACAATAGTCCTTCAAAGTTGAAAGGCAGTTGCACCATTGAGCAGCAGAGGGTGCATATAAAATAATGGGAGGTAGATGTTGTCTCTTGAGTCCAATGGCCAGGCCTACCACCCATAGGAAAACCATAACCAGTCCCAGTTCCTGCTGGATAAGAACCACCCCTGCACCACATCTGATCTTTGGGCAATTTACAGTTTCACTTGGGGCTCCAGGGCAAACCTTGTAGGACTCCAAGGAGCTCAGCAGGTGCAGCTGTGGCCCACCCACCCCCGATTCTCCTGCTGTTCTGTGGGATGGGTTCAGCCTTAAAGAGGTTGGCTGGAACACTTTCTGAAGATCAGCTAGCTCACACTAACTCAGCTTAGAGAGAACACTGGTCTGGACGTGGGGACAATTACAGACATTTTCCTTTGTGCAGAGGATCCAGTATTCAGAGGTGTACTGCTTGTAAGAAATAATGGTCCTTTACTATGAAAAGCTGGGAGGGCCATTATTTCCTATGGGCAGTTGACCTAGCCTTCAGAGTTCCCCTCAGATCACAGACCTCTTCTAGCTGGCTGGCAGACAAAAGGTCATAATAAGCATGTCCTTCCCAGCTTCCCAATAGAGAAATAAAACAATAATTCTGCTAGTCCACACCCTGCCTCAAAGTTATCATAATTACATCTGAGAAAGCACAGAACTACCTTGATGAGACCAAAACTATCACTGATAGCTAAAAAGTCACACCTTCAAAATAAGAAATAGAAAAATCCACTTCCTCCATACCTGATTATACTTAGTTGCCAGTCTCCCATCCTGTTTCTGTTATAACTATATTTTCATAATTTCTAAAGTCCAACTGACTTATCACCTTTGACTCAGTGATTATTTTATTTGGGGAGCAAGAATATGAGTGTGTATTAAAGTATGGGAGAGTTTGTGCTACCATAGAAATGAAAAAAGTAGAAAATATATCTTTAAATAATGATGGGGAGAAAATAGCCACACTCTGTTTAGAAATATCAGCAGTATGACATTTGTTCTGTACTCCATAATAAAAGCATAATAGATATATTTTCTGTTAGAAATGTAAGACATATTTATTATTTATTCATTATTTTAAGTGTACTAAACAGGTTGAATCTTCCAGATCTGAAACCAGGGCCAGTTATATTTTTTACAGAAAGAAACTTGGATTTTTGCACAATGAATATTTACAACAAAAAATTTAAAGCAGTGATGGCTTCCTGACAACAGGTGCTCTTGTATGAAGTATTTATATGTTTTTAAAGGTACCCCCAAAAGTGTAAGATGTGACATGTCTCACAGTAAACAAAAATGGATTACCCCCTTCTTTTTTTTAATTAAACTGACTTCATTTATTTTCATATTCTTTTTTGTGGTGCTATTCAGAGTTGTCTTCAGACAAAATGCCCTACAACAGAGGTGTCAAACTCATTTGCTACAAGGGCCGGATCTGACATAAATGTCACTTTGTCGGGCCGGGCCATGTGTGCCATAAACATAATGCCAGGTACCGGAGATATAAACTGTTATGTCCTGAGCTTGATTTCATTCCCACTGACAGGCTGGTATCCAGAATGGCAATACCTGATTGGCTACTCTGCGTAGCAGGCCAATCAGGATAAAAGGATTGACTTTATCTAAGAACTGCTATTGGTTGTTACCACTGATGTGGGCGTGGCTATGCTAGCCCGCACTGTTTAAATAAGAGCCTGTTGTTCTATGCTTTGTTGTCTGTTCTGATTTGTTCTTATCTGTTGAATCACTACCATTAAAGCTGAATCACTTGTTGGAACGCTGCCTTTAAGTGTCATAGTGGTGACAAGGCTGGGATATAGTGGGTAGGCAGCCCTGCTGAATACCGACACAGCGGCAGATGCAGGGGAACCAGTTGCGGCTCCGCCAACAGCAGAACAGCACCCTGCCAACCCACCGGCAGAACCGGCAAGAGGGATGGCAGCCAGTGCCAAGTTCGAGGCATTGAAACCAGGCCTGGAGGACTGGGAATCGTACATAACCCGGTTCGTGTGCCATCTACAGGCACAGCAGATCGAGGATGAGGCCATGAAATTGGTGGTCCTGCTGAGTTCCTGTGGCCGAGCCATGTTTGATGTGGCAAGTTCCCTGGTCACGCCGACATCCTGACAGTGTCATTGGTGGACCTGAAGGCAAAGCTGAAAAATCACTATGCACCTAACCCATCACAGATTGTGTGCCACCACGTTTTCTATAAATGGGACCAAAAGGTTGGGGAGTCAATTGCAGAGTTTGTCACCGAGCTGAGGAAAGCCACCCGAACGTGTAGTTTCATTGACCTGGAGATGGCCTTGAGGGACCGGTTGGTGTGTGGTCTGAGAAACGAGCATCTGCAGCAGCGGCTGTTCATCAAAATGGAGCTCACATGCTACAGCCTATGCAGAAGCTATAGCCACTGAGGTCACTGAACGGTCTACAAAGGAGGTCCAGCAAGCCATCAGGCCATCGCAACCACGGGTAGAGAAGGCGGTCCATCATGAGTCGACCAGCAATTCCAAGGCTGAGGGCAATGACGTCCATCAGATGTGGAAAGCAAAGCCACCGCAGACCACAAGAAAAGCAGCGCCTCGGCAGTCATGTGCAGGTTGTGGCGGCAATCACAAGCAGGAGCAGCGCTGGGCACGTGATCTACGGTACCGAAACTGCCACAAGTGAGGTGATCTGGCCAGAGTCTGCAAGGCAACAGGTCCGAAGAAGTCACCTCAGAAGTCACCAGGGATGTCGAGGAAGGAGCGAGGAGCACAGAGACAAGTGGAATGCAACATGACCACCAGCCATTCCTGCCCTATGGCTGACCTGAGCACCCAAAATCACACCAAGAGGAAGATCCATGTCACTGTGCTGCTGGACGGAGTGCCATGTGAGATGGAGGTTGCCTCAGGATCAGTTTTGACCATCATCTCCACGGAGACGTTCCAGCATTTGTTTCCTCATAGGAGCCGCCGCCGGATGGCACCCAGCGGGGTGCATCTCTCAGATTTCCAAGGGCGGTGCATACCGGTGGCTGGGGAAGCCAGTTTTGAGGTAAAATTTAAGGGTTTTAAGGCGATCCTAGGTCTCCAGGTGGCTGAGGGGCGAAGAGCCAGTCTGCGTGGGTTGGATTGGTTTGAGGCTGTGAGAATTGCTGTGTCCAGAATCGACCACATTGGTGGAAATAAATTGAGTTCCCTGTATGCAAAGATTGCAAGTGTTTGAAGGAACCCTTGGAAAATATATGGGTCCACCAGTCACATTTGAACTAGACCCCTCAGTGGTGCCCATCAGGTTACGGTACAGGACTGTGCCACTTGCTCGCAAGCCGAAAACTGAGACTGAATTAGATAAGCTGGTGGCTCAGGAGGTTTTAGAGCCTGTGCCTTATGTGAAGTAAGAAACACCCATTGTAACACCCATCAAACCGGATGGTTCAGTCAGGATCCGTGCTGACTATAAATGTACTTTAAACAAGGTGTTACAACAGCACTCTTACCCCATTCCCATTATAAGCCACATATTGGCTTCATTGAAGGGGGGGGCAACTATTTGCCAAACTCGACCTCGCACAGGCATACCAGCAGTTGCCCGTGGACCACAGGGCAGCTGAGGCACAGACGACTGTGACCCTTCAAGGAGCATTCAGAGTCAATCAATTACAATTTTGGGTTAATGTAGCTCCTGGTATTTTTCAGAGTTTGATGGAGGGTCTGCTGAGGGATCTGCCAGGGGTGGTGCCTTATTTTGATGACGTGTTGATTGCTAGTACCATAGAAAAATAACTGGCAGAGCGTATTAGGGGTGTGCTGGGCCGATTCCAAGCATCAGGATTAAAGGTTAAAAAACAAAAATGTCGGTTTGGGGTTTCCCAGGTCAAATTCCTTGGTTTTTTAATTGACGAGCAGGGCATCCACCCCACAAAAAACAAGGCTGCTGCCATCCAACGAGCCCCAAAACCCAAAAATAAAAAAGAGCTGCAGTACTTTCTAGGAATTTTGAATTTCTACCATGCCTTCTTGCCTCACAAGGCGTCGGTGGCAGAACCTTTGCACAAGCTACTCAAAAAGGGGGCACGGTGGACCTGGGGGTTGCGGCATGACAAAGCTTTTCAGGGAATAAAGGAATTGCTGGTGTCTAAGTCAATGTTAACACATTATGACGAAGGGAAGCCGTTAATCCTTGCCGCAGGTGCCTCCCCATTTGGAATTGGTGCCGTCCTCAGCCACAAAATGGCAGATGGGTGGGAAGCACCAATCACATATTATTCTAGGACACTGACGGGCACTGAGAGAAATTATGCACAGATCAATAAGGAAGGACTTGCGTTAGTTGCCGGTGTTAAAATTTTTTTATATGGATGAAAGTTTCTGATAGTCATCACTGACCATAAGCCCTTACTGGGACTATTTGCACCGGGTTGAAAAACGCCTCCTGTGCTTTCACCCCACATGCTGCTCTGGACAGTTTTCCTAGCAGCGTATGACTTTGAGCTTATCCACCATCCCGGCATGCGGATGCCATAATAATAATAATAATGATGATGATGATGATGATGATGATATCTTACAATTTATTTAATCGCCCAATCCGGCAGAGCTGCTGGCTCTGAGCGATATTACAGTTACTCATATGAGACAAGGGACTAACAATGATTCATCAGGGTAAGGGAAGACAACAACGTATAAATCTTTAAATTGCACACATTTGCAGCCGACCGGGATATGTTCAGCTGAAAACTCAGGCATGTTCCAGAGATGTGTCAGAGGCATTTAGCTCGGCTCGGCTGGATGACGTTAGTTGTTCTTCCAGGACTGCTTCAAGTCGTGGTACTGCACTGCCACCACCTGGCCAGATCGACTCATCAGAGGCTTCTAACGCCGCAGAGATTTCTCTAGGCTTTTGAGCTCACGAGCTGGACATTCCGATTCGCCAGCTAACACCTCCCCCACCAGGGGGGTTTAGTGCACCCACCCTCTCTAAGGAGTGGTACCCATTTATCTACTCGCCAAAGCTTTTGAACTGCTGGGTGGACGGCGAGCTGGAGACAAGGCTGGTAGCTCACACCAGCATGGGCTAGAACTGACAGAAGTTCTGTTCAGTTCAGATGTTACTGTAACCAGAGGATAAATCCTCTGTGCCACCGCTCCCCTTAAGCCAGTGTCCTATTCTGGGACCTGCTCTGGACCCTGCTCCTGCCTATGAGGTGATGGCCCTGGTAGAACTGTCGCAGCCACCAGTCCATGCCTTGGATATTGCTGCCAAGTTGGCTAAGGACTCGACAATCGCCTGGGTGCTTAACTGGGTGTGGAGGGGGTGGCCAACAGGTGGTTTGCCACCAGAATTTCAAGCATATTGTGTAAGGCAAAAAGAGCTGTCAGTACACAAGGGCTGTCTGTTATGGGGGAACAGGATGGTAGTGCCTCCTCCCTTACAGGAACGGGTCTTGGAGGCACTACACAAGGGTCATCCGGGCATTGTGAAAATGAAAGCTCTGGCCCGGAGCTATGTCTGGTGGCTTTGGATAGACCAAGACATAGAAGAGTGGGTAAATGTTTGCAATGAGTGCCAATTGACCAGGCTGGATCCCCCTCAGGCTCCTCTGCATCCTTGGGAAAACCCACACAGATCCTGGTCCAGAATCCATGTGGACTTTGCTGGCCCATTTCACGGGCAGGTGTTTTTGGTTGTGGTAGACGCCTATTCAACATGGCTTGAAGTGCTCCTCATGAGCACTGGTAAGCTCTCAGTTGGCGCAGCCTCACTGCATGGCCTCCTGGGCTAGGAGGGGGGTGCAAAGGAAAGCCTTTGCTGATATAGGCTGACTGGAAAGCCAGCAGTGCAGCACTGGGCAGACATTCCCACACTGCTTGACTGCTGCAGACGAGGTTGTTCTGCCATGCTGAAATCACAATCAGAGTGGCTCTACCTATGCCCCTCTCCAATCAGTCTTCTGTTTCCTCCCTTGCATCAATTGATAGCAGACTGCATAAGATGGGCCAGTTCTGGCCCCTGGGCCTTATGTTTGACACCCCTACCCTACAACTAATACAGGAGTATTAGAATGTTAACAGCAGATCTTTATTAGGACTTCAAACTGCCAATGCTCAGTTTTTAGAAGTTGCAGCAATTCATATATATTCAAAGTAATCTGAGCTACTAATATCACTGCATGCTATAAAGCATGCATATTTTATCTTGAAATTGAAAAGTGTAGAGAATAAAAACTGACTTTGCTACAATCAGGTGTGAAAAAACACACTACCTTGTAGGTCATCTCACACTACAGCTCTTTTGATAATGTAGAGGAAAAGATGCCTCTGGCACACACTCAGACTTGTTTTGTTTTTCATGTTTTCAGTTATTCTGTCAAATTGGCTTTCTGGGATGCCACTCCACTGCTGTTGCTGCCCTTTTGTTGCCTTTTGTACTTGCCTGGAAATATAACCTATATTTTATTAGAAAAAAATATCAATTGTGTTCTCCCTCCCCACCCCACCTCAATCAACTACAATGAGCTCTGCAAAAGATAATGGATTTGGCATTTGCAATTTTTTTTTATGTCTACAGAATGGGCAGCAGGAAAATCTTAGGGTCAAGGTCACAGAAGCGGCAAGAGAGCTAGTTCAATAAGTCTTTCTTCTTAATTAAACAGGCCTAATTTTCCTAAGAGCTGATCACTTTCCATCTCTTGTCAAGAGCTCAACTGCCATACAAACCTAGGCAAAAAAAAAAAGCAGCGAAAGCGGAAAGGAAGTCCAGAAGTCCTGATCCCAATGGCACATTGCAGGGATCTTGGCATTCATGAGTCATAATTACACACTGAGGGTGCACAGCAATAGAGAATTTGGAAAGTCTGAACAGCTGGTGCCCATCAAATTCACATTTCTAAGCACAGGAGCCTGTCACAGGCTCATTCCATTCTAGACTACAACTCCTGTGTCTTAAAACCAGTATTTAGGATCATACAAGGAAAACAGCACAAGCTAATTAATGCACAATATCTATGCCTCCCAGGTACTGTACTACCATCAATTTGCATTTGTTCCACAGCACCTGTGTAGTCTCTTTATGTCTTTAGAATGGATTCAAATGCATATTGCTGCTCCAATGAATACTGTGCATTTTAAGAAAGAGAGCTTCCAGAGGAATCATTTTTTTAATTCTGGTATACCACTCCCTAGAACAGTTAAATTCGAGTCCAGGAACACCTTAGAGACCAACAAGTTTTACAGAGCTTATACTGGACGCAAATCGAACTGTTCTACTACAAACCAACATAGCTACTCTCTGAAATACTCTCTAGAAGTTAGTGGTCAACTTATTCTATACTGTTTCTTTATTCTCCTCTGCACAGTAAAAGTTTTACCAAGGCAACAGCTCTTAAGCTCCACTCATATACATACTCAGAACACACAGAGAGTGAAAAAATGTGGAATTCGCTGTCAGAGGATGTAGTGATGGCCACAGGAATAAACATCTTTAGGAGGGGATTAGATCATGGAGGATAAGTCTACCAACGGCTACTAGTCATGGTGACTGAGGGGAACATCCACATTCAGAATCCGAGAGCCAGGAGGCAACATCAGGGGAAGGTCTCAGCCTCTCTGCCCTGTTGCTGGCTCTCCAGAGGAACTGGTTGGCCACTGTATGAGACAGGATGCTGGACTAGATGGACCACTGGCCTGATCCAGGAGTACTCTTCTTATGAAGAAGCAGCATGAGAGTTACTCTCACCATTTTCATCAGATAGCAATCACATCACCCTTGTTCGCACCATCACCATGGTCAGTGGGCACAGTGTGACTAAGTAATTCCCATTAAGAAGAACTGGATAACCTCATAATGTACACTTTTAAGAAGAGGAATAACTGTTCTCTGTGGTAAGAAATTTTAGAAATATAGAAGGTTTGGGTTTTAAAATGAACCAAATAGTTTATAAAATCCATGTATCTGTCTCTGATTTGCTAGCAGGACAGCAAACAGCTCTGGCCTGCTTTCACTGAATCAAATCCCATGAGTCTTTGCAAAAACCCTTGTTCCAGGCAAAGCACCCCTCTCTGTCACATACAAAGTTCACACATTCCATTCCCAGGATCTGAATCAATGTAAATCCCCTTAGGTGTGAGACCCACTATATCCATTTAGCCATAAAAGCCGATCTGGCAGGAAAAGCTTTTGGGGCAGTGACAGACTTCAATCCATCTGATACAGGGATTCACACCCCTACTCCCATCCCAGAGATAACATGAAAGAATGGTTCAATACTGGGAACACCAGGAAAAAAACCAATGACACTGTTTGGTCCTGTAAACAAAAGGTAACTTTTTGTTGTGTGAGATTCAAGGAAGCAATTTCCTCGCAAATAATCTCAACTTCAAGATTTCAATTTACAACTGTAATTTAATTATTGCAGACCCCTTTGATCATGTGGCACAAATGCTAGTCAGTTCCAACAGACCTTCGCTGACTCTTGAAGGAATCAAGAGAGCTCTTACTCTCTGGTGACTTTTAGGAGCTCAGCCCAGAAGGCCTTTCGTTTTCTGCATGCTTTGGGGGGAACTTTGCTTGCATGTTTATTGTCTATATTTTTCACTATCAATGTTTAAGAAATAGGATTGTATGGTGTTGGCAGCTGGTCTGGCGTCTTGCTAACCACCTTGCCTGGTAAACTTTTGGATGTTTTCTTAATAAAGATAAGTTTTATTTTAAGAAGAGACCTTTTGCTAAGAGTGTCTCTGCCAGCGTTTGGGGGTTTCCTAGCTTGCATCTATTGCCTTTGGTAAGGAGGCGACACTCAGGGAATACACAAACCATAATATCTCACAACATTCTCCTATGAACATGCATATCCAGTTAGCTAGAGATCCTCTTTTTAGAGGACATGTCCTTTTTTTGGTGTCCATCTTCTTTTGGGCTCTTTTGTAAAAAACTGATGAAAACACCCTTTTTTTGGGTTGGGAGGCTGAGTTTATTTTGTTCCAGTTGTCCCAGAGCAGGTGGGTCACAGAGCGGCATCGCACAGTCAAGATGCAAGACAGGCAAGGGGTAGACATAATCCAGTGCAGTGTGGTCCAAGTCCAGTCCCGAGTCATACACTGAATCAGCAACAGAAGCAGGTTCAGGGCAAATCCAAGCATCAAGGTCCAGATACAGTCAAAGAGTCAGAATCATGGTGCAGAGGCAGAGCCAGTGATAGCAAGGTCAGGAGTAATTAGATGCATTGTTTTCACAGCCCTTGCTCCACTCTTTATAGGAGAGATGCCTGTCTTGCAGCTGGGATGCATTATGCAGGTGTGTGAGCACTCCTCCTTGCTGTCTAGAGCCAGGTGACTCTGCACTGCTACTTATGTACTCCATCTTCTTTCCTGCATCTCATGATGGGCCCTTCTTCATCTACAGTCTAGCAGTTCTGGAGATGAGGGAGGTGAGGTGGGTGGCGGGGCGCTCTCTGGTTCTGGGCCATGGGCTTGAACAGCTGGGGAGCTATTGTCAACCTGTAAATCACTACTTGGCAGGGATGTGGTAGCTTTCTGCAGCAGGTCATCCTCAACTACCTGTGAGCTGGGACCCCCTTCACCTGCCTGTTCTTCCTCAGAGGCCTCTGCTTCTTCAGAGTTGGCTGTGTCTAGCTGATCCATGACACCAGTGGAGGCAAGCTTCAGCTTAAATAGTAGGGGTATTTAAAATGAGACTTGTCATAATGATCAGTTGTTTGAAGTAGTTAGGAAATATGTCCTCTTTTTTGTTTTTCAAAATATGGTAACCCTACAGTTAGCCATACTATGATGCAGTGGTGGCAAGGTGAGCTCTAACCTGTGCTCAGTCACATTCACTCTGAGTTTTCCTCCACTTGCACTCCAGCCATATGTCCAGTTGCTTCATCGTTCTAAGCTCCTTGATGAACCAGGGAGCACTGGCAGGCTCCACAAGAGTGAGGAGGCACTTATCTCTGAATTCACAGATCAGCCAAGACCGTGACAGGAACTCCAGCCTTGGTGACCAGAACATCCTCAAGAGATATCAGTATGTATCAGCCTCCTGGGATGGACCATCCTAATTGGCTACCTTCCCTTGTAAAGATTCTGAGTAATAGTGATCATCGGTTCATAACAAGGGCAGAGTGGGAAATTCCCCCATGAAAAAAACAGAGAAAACAAAATAGAGCCATGTGACCTGCTCTGAGAGTAGGGACCAGAATATTCTGGAACAGCCCCATGGTTGTCATGGCAGCTATGAAGTCCTAAGCTACTCCTATCAGGGCAGTCTCAGCATGTTGGCACTGCTATAGCCTACAGAGTAAGTATGGTATGACATTTTTGGTTGCCATTTTACTATTGATTTCTCAATAAGGCAAAAGTTCATGATTAGTGTACTGAAAGAAGTCCTCTCAGCTTCTTGAGGCCAACGATACCAAGATATAAACTGAGTTAAAAAACCCAGCCTTCCCCTGGAAGCCTGCTTAGTCTCCTTTCTCCAGAGAATGTACCTCATCCACTTAGTGACAACAAAAGGGAAAACAACACAGAACATTACGGGGGAAGGAGCTTGCATGCACCTTTAAAAGAGTTTTTAAAACCCAAGAGTTGATGAATCTAGAGCTAGAGAAGTGAACTCACTTGGTTCAGTGAAGGAAAATTTAAATTAAAAACAAAATGATTCTGAAATGATGGGTCATTGCTATGGAACAACAGAACACATGATGGACCAAACACCATGGCAGAAATGAGTCTTCAGGCTGTGCACCCTGTTCATGAATTGTGTGTTGCATATTTTGTGTGTTGCATTTTTGTCTGTGTGACCCTTTATAACTGAATCTTGGCAGCTACACTGATTTCATTTATTTAATATGGTATTGTTGTAAAAGTTGTATCTTGTACATAAGAAAAAGAACCCCACATTACCTAAAAATGCCCAACTAAAAGCACTAATATATCCTTTCTATCAGACACAATTCTCTCCTTTTCACCTATTTTTGTTTTAAACCCGACAAATAAAACACTTTGAAAGCCAATGTGAAAAATTCTCCAGAATGAGAATAATAGGGAAAAATAACCAGTATAATATATTTTCATTAGCCATGAGACAATTACTTAAGGGACAACACAGTGGTATTTACTATATGTTCTAAATTCAGGACTCGAGGTGGCTATATGTATTTGAACAAAAAAAATACAAGTTTTAAGCATATTTTCTCACTGTGCTACTGGAAATTTTAATTGTTAACTTCAATAGACTTAGGAAATTTCTACTTTATATTTCCTCAAACTTAAAGCAGGTGCCAGGGAGAAAAAAAATGGTTATTCTAAGACATGTATGCCACATTTTAATTATGCTTGCATAAAGAGGTCAGTCGTTTTAACACTGATGGCTGCAGTCATTTTAACACTCATGGCATATGTGATAGACAGCACTGACAAGCTACACACAGCCTTGATCAGTACTATTTCAGTTAGGATACATGTATAGGTAGACAGATAGATTCAAACATTATTAACACCAAAAGATAAGTGTGAATAGCTTTTCCTGTGAGGGTTTAATTATGTAAACAGCGAAGAGAAAGTAATTGCAGAAGATCACAGTGTCTAGTCCTATAGAAAGAGATTTCTAGTTTCTACCATGCTGTGCCCACAAAAGCAGCTACTGCTTTCTTATACCTTCTTTGACATTACACTATTCAAACAAGTAGACCCCTCATACCAGTTATTATCAGCTAGATTTACTGATGTTCTCACTGGCTCTTAGAGAACATCATAGTTCAATCCTGGTGTAATAGGACTGCAGAATCTAGAAACACCATTTTCCAATCACTTTGTCTTTTCATAGTAATCTGGAAAAAGTTCTTCCTCTGAGGAAAAAAAGGGGGAGGGGAACACAAGCAAGACCAAGTGAACTGCAGCTTGGGACTTATTATATGAGTACTGGTGAAGCACTAGCAAGAACTGATGTAGAAAATCATTAGTAACAGACTGTTAAGATATGAACAACTTTGAGATTGTTATATAAACTTCTGGGAAATTTCTGGACCACAAGTGAACTGTTACTACATTGCTAAACCTTCAATTATAGTTCTGAACTGGCAACCACAGAAGCCTGGCTAAAGGCACAAACTATTGTTATTTGAATCTAGCATTAACTGCCACTCCCTAGGTAGCTATAACCTTCCCTGTTTTACCTACTATATTAAACAAGTGGAGACCCGCAAGAAACTTGCGGGATGGTCATCCCATTCCTCACATCTTTGCTTCCTCCCCTCTACCCTTATATATCTCACACTCTTTTTCCCTTCTGGGGGTGGAGCCATAGACTCAACCCTCCAAAGCAGCCATTTTATCCAGGGAAACTGATCTCTGTCACTCAGACAACAGTTGTAATTCTGGATGATCTCCAGCCTTCACCCAGAGGCTGGCAATGGTAGTTCTCATGGAGGAAACGGCTGGTTTGGAGGGTGGAGTCTATGGCATTATACTGGTCTGAAGTTCCTCCCCTCCTCAAACCCCATCATCCCCAGGATCCACCCCTTAAATGTACAGGAGTTTCCCAATCCAGAGTTGGCAACCCTATTTCCTTCCCACCCAATAGCCAACTTAACCTTTATCTACCTTTATCTGTCTTCAGCTTTTCATCTCCACCCCCCTCCCCCACAGCTTCTACCAAGAAAAATTATAGTCTTTCTCCACAGTGGGGACCAAAGCAGCTTACATTATTCTCACTTCCTTTTTATCTGCACAACAACCCTGTGAGGTTGGTTAGGCTGAAAGTATGTGACTGGTCCAAAATCACCCAGTCAGCTTCCACCGCAATATGGGGATCTGAGCCTGGGTCTTGCAGACCCTACTCTGAAGCTCTAACTGCTGCACCACTGCTGGCTTTCAGAGGGTGGCTGCTGAACAGCAGCAAGCAGCCAGGCCAAGTTCAGTCATGCAAATTAGGTGGTATCAAGTCACCCAGAGGGTGCTGCCTAGGGATGCCAGCCTCCAGGTGGGATCTGGGGATTCCCTGGATTTACTGCTCAGCTCCAGACTACTGAGATAACTTCCCCTGGAGAAAATGGATGCTTTGGAGGGTGGACTCTAGGGCATTGTACCCCACTGAGGTCCCTGTCCTCCCCAGGCTCCATCCCCAAATCTCCAGGAGTTTCCAGACCTGGAGCTGGCAACCCCACTACCCCCATCCCCTGCCAGTGCCCGTGGGGGGACCTGGCAACCCTAGACTGCTGCCAGGCCTAGGGTTGGCGACCTCCAAGTGGGGCCTGGAGAGTGAACTCCAGAGATCTATGAACAACAGAGATCTTTCTCCCTGGATAAAATGGCTTCTTTGGAAGGTGGATTCTATGGCATGATACCCAGCTGAGGCCTCTCCCTTCCCCAAATCCTCCCCTCTGTACACTCCACCCCAAAACCTCTAGGAATTCCCCAGCCTGGCCCCAAGGCTCCCCCTCCCTCCAAGGCCAAAAGAGGCCTGGAAAGAAAGGGCCCTTCTCCCCCACCCTTTACTGACAGAGCCAATTAGAAGCCTCTCCCCCCCCCGCAACATTCTAATCTCTCACCATTGATGCCTAGAGTTAGGTCCCTGCAGATGCCATTTCAAAAGGTTTTGGGGGGAATTCAACCATCCCTGAAGGGATTTTCTCACTTTTTGGATTTTTCTACAAACCCAGGAAGTCTACTGACTATGTAGGAAAAGCTGTTGGGGGAGAGTGAGGCCCCTATTGGGTGGGAATAGGTATCAGCACACACAAAAAAAGTCTGGGAAATAGAATAAGGATATGTGATTGATGGAACCCATTGGGTTTAATACAGACATTGCTAGCACTGGAATGGCTTACACATTTCTTCCACCCACCCCTTTCTGGTTGTCTCTTTTCTCTCTGTCACTCTCAGCCTAACCTTCCTAACAGGGTTGTTAAAGGAATAACATGGAGGATGAGATAGAACCACAAGGATGAACTGGAGGATGAGAGAGAATCACATTTGCTTCTCTGAACTCCTTGGAGAAAGATCAACGCAAAAATATATTAAATAAATAAACTGATCTACTTTATTTGGCATCACTCTCTGTACTATGTGGACTACTGGGTCTGTTTTCAATCTGAGGACAGCTCAGATGCTTCAGTGCATTCTTTTTACATTATAGGAATCATTCATGCTTTCACTAGTTTCTTTACTAAAGCATTCCCCCCCATTTTTATACAAGGGTACTTGCAAAATGGATCCAAAAAGTAAAGGAGGGTTGCACTGAAACAAAGAGTGGAAAGTGAGGAAGGCTTCTGTTTCCAGGCTACCAAGTGTCATAACCTAACTTTGCTCCACATGAAAAGCTGATGAAAAAGACACAAATAAAGGATATGCTTCCTCTGTCATTTGGCAGACTATAATGTACCAAACCCTGAATTAGATCAGACCCTATGATCTGGTCAAGCACAGGCAAGAGCCTATTTGCTGTGGATGGAAAGTCAGAGCCAAGTTATAACAAGCAAGGCTTCATCAACAGGAGCCCTGGATTTGCTTCACACCAAATGTTCCAAAGCATCACTTGCAAATCACAGATAACCTGGACGACAATTTCTTCCAGTGGCCAAATCTCAATGCCACCCTCACCATTTTATTGTTCACCCATGCCAACCACAGCATGGCTACTAGTAAGCATTTTCCTCACTGATTAAAACTCTGTTAGGAAGGAAGGAAGGAAGGAAGGAAGGAAGGAAGGAAGGAAGGAAGGAAGGAAGGAAGGAAGGAAGGAAGGAAGGAAGGAAGGAAGGAAGGAAGGAAGGAAGGAAGGAAAGAGGGCAAAGAGACGGGGAGGAAGAAAGGAAAGAAGAATGAGTACAGAACGTAGCGCTGGGCACGAAATTCAGCTTCCTGAAAATATCTGCTCTCAGTTAACCCCTGCCCCCATCCCAGTTTCCAGCCCTTTACAACCAGGCCCCCCTTGGAGGTCCCTAGAGGCCTGAGCTGCTTCCAGTTCTGGAGGCCCCGGAGCCATAACAGAAATGAAAAATAGTAACACATTGACACAAAATGAGGCATCAAGAATGTAAGACAAGTTGCAAAAACTTTACAAAATACCAAAAAAGCCAAAATCCACCAAAGTTTCTAAATGTGAGGCCCCCTTTAAGGTTGAAGCTCAAACCAATGCCCCCCCCCCATGGATGTGAAAAAGATGCTTGCGATTGTATGGAGAAGACTTGATGAAGTCGGGGGGGGGGAGTTGCCAGAAGACCCTCAGAGCAGTCCTGCTAGATCAATCCAAGGGTGGCTTCTTTTAGTCCAGCATCGTGTCTCTGAGGAGGCTAGTCAGAGGTCCCAGACAACAACCCTTCCCCACTGACTGCTCTCCAGTATCCAGGTCCCTTCTGCCTCTAAGCCTGGAGATGCCCTATGGTTATCAGGGAGAACAAGCAACCACAGACCTGTTCCCCCCACCCCCTTTTTAAACCCATCAAAGCTTCTGGCCATCACTGTATCTTGTGGTAGGGAGTCCCATCGGTTCCCTGCTCTTGTCTCGCTCCGCTTCCAACTGTTAAAATCAAAATAAAGTTTGCAAAAGGAAGGGAATGCGCCTTTGCTCAGCTTGAATCCGGCAGTATCCGGCTGTTCCGGGCACAGAATTTGGACTGGGCACATGCAGGATGTCCCCAAAAGGCCAGGCAGATATGCCAGGCAAAGGCACACTGCTGTGGGGCTCAGCACTAGCAGGCTCTGTGGCCCATCCAGCCTGGGCTGCTGCTGCCCGTGAAAAGGAATGCTGTGCCACAAATGCAAAGCCAACCCTAGAGGAGAGCACGCATTTTCCTTGCTCTGCTTTAGGATCATTGCAGCAGCGCACTGGCTGCGCCTTCTGCAGAAACGGGCTGCAGAACCCATTCGGGGCTCCGACAACGGGCATTGCCCATGCCTGGCCTTGCAAGACGCCCCCCCCGTGTGGCAGGGCCGATGTCAGGGTTTTTTGCACACTAGGTGAGGCTACCTTCTGGTGCCCCCCCCCCGCATTTTAGGAAGAATGAAAACCGCAAAATTTGAAATTGCTAATTTCTTTCTTTTTTTAATTGTGAGAACAAGCAATACAATCTCTGATTTTCTCTCTCAAACAGAAAAACACAAATCACAAAGCATTTTGAAAAATCCTGCTAATTGTGATGCTGAAATTTAAGTCTCTTTAATGTTCTTATTATAAGATAAATAATAAATTTTCCTTCTGTATTTTTGTTATATTACCTACTCTTTCTAACAATTCTAACTCCTTGTTAACTCAGTTGGAGTTGTATATGCAGACACCACAAAACATCAGTCATGTGGAACCCCCCCCACACACACACACACACAACACAGTTGAAAAGGGCAAGAGTCCAGTAGAGTCCAGACTAACAAAATTTGTGGCAGGGTATGAGCTTTCATGATTTCATTAGTCTTTAAGGTATTACTGGACTCTTACTCTTTTCTACTGCTACAGACAAACACAGTTACCCATCTTGATCCCCCTCCACACAATACAGTAACTGCAGAGCTTAAAATCAGAACACCACATATGAGCCCGCCTTATACTTAACCAGACCACTGATCTGTCAAAGGCACTATTATCTACTCTGACTGAAAGCCAACTCTCCAGGGTCTCAGGTTGAGATCTTTCACATCAGCTACTACCCAGACTTTCCAACTGGAAACACCAAGCTTTGAACCTTAAACCTTCTGCATGTAAAGTTCATTCTCTACCACTGAGCCATACACACTTCCCAAAATAATTTTTAACATACTTGAGCATAATCCCTGTACATCTCACAGGAACCTCATCACATGATTAAAATTAAAAAGTAACATGACTTTACATTCCCAATAGAAGCCACACCCACCAGCCTTTATCTGACAAAGCACTTGGAGAACTGTCAAGGGGATGTACTAAAAGGAAGAACAGGATTCCCCATTGGGAACAGTGGGAGAGACTTGAAGGCCCATTGGAAATAATGGGAGCCAGGAATGCCAATTGACTTGCATGGGCTCCATTGAAATACATTACAACTCAAGAAGAGTTGCAAAGCAAATACAGAATGGATTTTCCATTAAGGTTTCTGGTCCCAAATACACTGACAGGCCCTTTTGAGGAGAGCAGAGAAGGCAATCTCATCCCCCCCCCCAGGGCTCCGGGCGGAATTCTCTTGGGAGACCTCTGAAGGAGCTCAGCTAAGGGGAGACAGAGGTGAAAGGCACCCTCCTTTCTCTCAGACTGGAGAGTTGCCACAGGGGGCCTCTATTTTCCCCTTCCCCTCTAGCAGAGGTTTCATTTGCAGAGATCAGGAAGAGATTCTCTTCCAGACATGGGGGGGGGACCTGGTCCCCTCCTGCTCCTTGCTACAAATCCATCCCCAGTTTAAGGGGCCAGATCCAGAGCCGGCAACCCTCCTTGGGATCAGAGAAGGGCAGCCTGACCCCCCCTTGCATGTGGGACCTAGAGATACCTCCCTTGCAGGGCTGCCCCAGCCTCCAAGAGGTTCTCCCCCCTGCCCCTCCATGCCCCGCAGATTTTCACCCTTCCCGGTAGCCTCAGCCCTGCAGCTCTTCTGAAAGGAAAACTGGGTCCCAACAGGAGAAGGACTCCAGAGTTTCCCCTCCCTCTTTTGCATCTGGTCTGTGAATCACAACTCTTCTTAAACCTTTACTAGCCATTGGAGGCCAAGACAGCCCTCTTCCTTTAAGGATCCCCCCCTTTAAACAAAAGGGGGGAAATTAACATGCCCGTTCTGTTCTTTTCAGCCAGCCAGGAAAGTCTCCTCTGTAACTTCAGGAGTGGGAGGGGGCTGGCTGGCATTTCTCAGGGCATCCAGACCTTAACCTAACGACGACTCCAGGCTGCATCCCTCAAGGCTCTTCTGAAGAGTGGCCCTTTTTCTCACACGAAGCACATGTTTGCCATTTTTGTGGTTTTTTTGGCCCCCCCTTTTCTAAATATTACAAACTAAAAAGCTACAATACAGAAAACAGGGGTAGGGGACTACACACTATGGGAGAAAGAAAAGAAAACCCTCTAAAAACCCAAGAGTCGTTGATCATACAAGCATTTTAACTTGATAATTCTGCCTCTTAAATGCAAATTGACTTTCACTAAAAGTCTAGCTAATAAAACATTACCATTTTTCACCCTACAATAGATATTTTTCTTAAGTACCCCAGAGAACAATAACAGTCTACTTTTTTCCTTTTTTTCTCCCTCAAATGGTAGCTTGGTTTGGCGGCTACTGCCCCCAGTTTAGAGTCCAAGTCCTCTTCGGACGATCCAGTCTCTCCTTCTTCTTCGCTTTCCTTGGTACCATCGGGAGTCCCTTCTCCCCGTCCTGATGGACGACCATGCTGATGCAAAACTTCACAAGCCTTTTCGACAGTCAATCCTTTCTTTGCCATTTGCATATTGAAAGATTAGTCCCTCAGGAACCAACTATCTGTAAGCAACATTGTGGCTTTGTAAAAATGACACCAAGTCTCTGTATTTCCTTCTCTTCCTTCTTATCTCAAATGGAATGTCCTTCAAGACTTTAATCTCTTTGTCTTTCAACTTCAAGGTAGTTCCATTGGTTGCTTTCAATAGTTGATCTCTCACTCTCCTTCGGGAGACTCCAAATGTAACTTCCCCAGGCAGATTATTCTTTCTGACAAATTCAGAGTACGATCTAAAGACTGTATCTATTTCACTTTGAAGTTGATCTGATGTCATCTCTGCCAAAGGGGCCAATAAGTCACCAACAATCTGTCTTAAATTCTCCCCTCTCTCCTCTTTAATCCCTTGAAGTCTCAAGACATAGATCACCCTTTCCATTTGCAGCTGTAACACACGAGACTCTTTGATTTTGCACTTTTTCTCCAGCACCTGCAGTTTTTTAGCCACCTTTTTCAAGCTGGAACCAATTTCTTTGAGCTCCTGCTCCGCTTTTTCAATTTTCTGTGCATTTAACGCCATTTGCGCTTGTTGTGCGTCAAATTTATTATCAATAGCTGTGATTTTCTCCAGCAGAGGGCAAAGCACCTCTGACAGCAACCTTTGGAGTTCAGCGGTTGAATCTTGTCTAGGCACAGAACTTGAAGGGCTGGAACTTCCGGAAGAAGGCTTAACTTTTGTTAGCTTATCCCTCGAGTCTTTCGGCGGCACCATGTTTAGGGATTGTTTACTTTTAGCAAAAGTTTGTCAAAGTCTCTGGAAGTTCTCAATCTGGCCGGTAAACTCTCACAGCCTCTTTATTTCAGTTCAACCGCTTTTCCCTGCCAGCCCCCCTTTTCTAGCTTTAAAATTGCTTGCATGCAGTCCTTAGTGGGGGGAAGTCCCCTCCCTCCCTTGTTTCCTTTTAGGGGGGCACAAATGTGTGGGTGGTTCTCGCTTGAACTTGACTCACATTTTCAGTGATTGTCTCTCCACATTCATAATCACTTGATCACCATGCGCTTGCTCTGATGTGCTGATCTTGTTCCCATTCAGGACGCTCTACAGCGGGCCCATCGGGGCTTGGAGGAGCCCCCCTTCTCCAGCTTGGTCCACTGTGGGGGGTTCTCTAGCACCCCATGGCTGGGAGTCCAACCTAAGGACTCCTGGGGTGGCATGGACGATCACACCCCCACCCAGCCGTAGGCACTGGCAGACTTCTCCCAAAGCCCCAGGAGAAGATGACTGCCGTGGCAATCGCCAAGACCAGAAGTCGTGTCCAGCATTTTCCTATTGTGCTTCACCCCCGGCAGAACTGCAACCCAAACACTTCCTGCGGCGGCTTGGATGTGCTGCATTCCCTTTACCCATGGGGACCAAAATGCTTGGATAAACACAGGGTCTAATGGTCTTTGGGGAGAGGAAAAACTTTCTTGCTCACTCACTTCCTAAACTTTATCCAACTCTTTCGCCTTGGGAAGGTGGCATTGGGGAGGCGCAAAGGAGAATCTTGGCAGGGACACAGCGAGGGTTGCCAACAAGGGAAACAATGGTCCATCCCCTTAATGGAACTTAATGACATTTTTAACAGATTGTATTATTTACTTGCATGCCATGAAAAGCATCCACTGCCCATTTCAATGCATTAAGCCTCTGTTAAAGGGGAAGGATCCCCCTCCCCCCGCTTTTGGCCACCCTACAAACATGGGCCAAATGCCAACCATGCAGCACGTGTGAGGGGGAAGCCCAGCAGGTTTGAGGGCATGGGGGAAATGGCACGCCAAGAGGGGGGGTCCCCTTGGGAGCAGGAGGGAGGGGGCGGAGGGGGAGGCCTTTCCATCATCCCACATGGTGGGAGCCCCCTGCATCTGGGAAGTGCCAAAAAAGGGAAAGCAGTGGTGCACCACACGCAGCTTCCCTCAAAGAGGCTCTCAGGGCTGCTCTGAGGAGGAGAAGGGGCAGGGGCAGTGGCCTGCCTACCAAGAGCCTCCACTCGATGGGGCCACCCCCACCAGGGAGCTCAAGAAAAGCCAGGGGAAAGGAAGGCACTGGGCAGACAATCGCTTTCCCAGTGTGTGGGGTGGGAGTCTTCTCTCTCTGCCACCACCCCTCCAGTCTGGCAGTACCTTGGGTGGCAAGAAGGATGCGGAGGGTGGTGGTGCCCAGGAGGACGAAGGTGTGCAGCGGGCAGAGAGCCATCGGGGCTGGCAGGTGAGTCATGGAGCTTCTTTGCCCCAGTTCTGCAGGGCACCTCTTCACTCCATCTGCCTTGGGGGGGTGCCTCCCTCCCTCTGCTCTGGGGATGCCATTTCTGGAATGACCCAGCCAGCTTTGGAAGCCCACGGCCTCAAGAAGTGACCCTGGAGGCGGGGGCGGCTGGGAGCAGAGGGTGGGGTTTGCTACATGTCCCCGCCCTCTGGCCTTCTCATTGCCAGAGCGTCACTCTGGTGAGCTCTGGCAGTCAATGAGGCCTGGTCTACCCCATCCCCTCATTCAAGGATACTGAATTCAGGTTGTGTCACCAAGATAAAATACTCTTTTCTCGTCCACACGTTTTGGTTTCTCTAGTCAAGGTTCAAGAAAATAACTTAAGACCAGAAATAACATAATCAGTCTTGCCCTCTCTGACTATTAAAGCTACATGTAGAATGCAAGGTAGGGGGAGGAGGACAGAGATGGAGGAGAAGAGGCTATTTGAAACTGTGTACACACAAATGCATTTTATAATGAGACTAACTATGGAACTCTTCTTGCTCTTGAATGTAATTCTGATATGCTGCACTCATACATATAGTACCTTTAATGTACCAGTGGCACCAAGAAAGTGATGCCAGTGGAAAATTAAGAACAAAAACCCAGGCACCAGATTAAGCAGGGGGCAGCCATAGTCCACCCCTCACCTGAACATCCAGTGATAAGGACCCAAATAATTTCCCCATATATTGATAGGCAGACTGCTTTGTCAAAGATTATGCCTTGGGGCAGAGAGCACGGTGGGACCTGGATCATTTTAGATGACATTTGAACCAGAATTCCAACATTTGGGCTCTCAGTCGTTTTTCATGATATTTAATGTACACTTTCAGAGAGCATTTTTTAATCTTGGAAGACATACACAGCTTGCATCCTAATATGATTTCTGTTTGTTAGCTACTATTTGATTAGAAATTTCAGGGGCCGCTTGATCTCTAATCGCCGGCAACAGACAGGTCCCTGACTGGAGTAGCCTTCAGTAGACAGGCAGGGTGGCATGCCATAGAGAGCTTACAGAGATCAAGAAAACAAATACCACAGAAAATATTAAAAGGTGTCGATGTGTGTGCAGGAGACAAGGAGAAAGAATAGGAAGGAGTTAGACTGAATCACTATTTACCACAAAATCTCTTCTCCTTCGGCCAGGCTTTGACTGATAAATATCTGCTTAATCCTAACACCGGAAGCTTCAATTACAGGATTAACGTCAACCAGTACAGAGCACAGAAGAAAGAGAAGCGGCTTTCCTTATGGAGGTGCTATATCAGCTTCCTGCTGCCAATTTTTCCAGTACCATCAAGCCAAATTAACTACCTACCTTGAGGAAATCAAACAAAACAAGATTTTGCTTTTAAAAGAGAAAAAAAACATTCCCAAACAATAATACAAAATTAAATGGTGCCCAAGTATTTTGAAAGAAGCAATCATGTCCATGCATTTCCATTTGAAACTAAATGTTCATGTGGCTGACAGAAAAGTGGCTGATTGCAGAGGGCTTAGACTCTAGTAACTGCACAGGACTGCACTGTTTCTGTGGCAGAAGCTGGTGGTTAGATTCTTACCTTGTTATTTGGTCTATCTTAAAGGGAAGCCAGTTACAGATGTTATGGCTGCAGAATGCAGCACCAATAGTCATTTTCAACTCTCAGCCTCATAATACTGAATTTCTTCATAAAAGTCCACAGACAAACAGAATGGGTAGCAGTGTTTGTTCAGATGATGAAGAGAAGGCAAATAGGCCTGGCTAGACTGAGATCCCCTACCAAGCCTACAAGGAAAAGGAACACATAACTCTCACCTCTAAGATTCTAAGACTTTGTGAAAAGCTTTAAACTCTCACTTGCTTGAAACATATGAATATAAAACTACTAAGTTATCTCAGAGTTCATTATTGATTCTCCTCAGAAATTTTACCCCTGATTTCACCTGACCTTTTCTCCTCTACAATGAATAAAACATCTTATTTCTGAACATTCTAAAGCCTCTTGTGTGCCATTTTCAGAAATTTAAGTTAAAACAGTGATCTTGTCTCTTCCCTCAAGTTTCTGCGCTGAGCCAGCAGCAAAATACAATTAAGTGACAGGGTGGGGCAGCCACAGATCTTCAGAAAAGAAGAAAATAAAGGGGCTGCTCAGTCAGAAAAGAAGAAAAAACAGAGGGAAAATCCCACATCTGAGTGAGGGAACAGGGCTAGGTCATCATAGTAGGCTTATCTGTGAAACTGTGCAAAGGAAGTTTTTCCTACCTGCATGCTAAGAAAAAACTTCTTTGAATTGTGACAGTCCTGATAGAACAAAGGTGACAACTTGATATGCAGTTTTCCCAGCCATGTAGTTATATGAGTGATTCTTAAAATCATATCCATGATTTTCTAATAGTCACCAGTGGGCCCCATCTGCAGATAGCTAAATCTGTGGACTGGGGCCACATGGAGGCTAAAGAGATTTTTCTACAAGCTTGAAGCACTCCTCAGGTTGGCAGAAAAATCTGAGTTTAAAAAAACAGTGTGGGAGTGTTAAATTTCCCCTCAAATAAAAAAGTGATTTCTGTGCACATACAGAGAACTCACCAACCCCATGGGGTCTGGCAGGTCAGGAGCCACACTGGGCCCAGCATCAGAAGCACAACAGTCCAGAAGCTGTGAAGCGCCCATTAGCTGTTCTGCAGCCCGCGAGCTGCGCTGAGCCTGCTGCTGGTGGCAGGGCAGCCTGGGAACCAAGCTGGGCCCAGCAGTGGAGTTGCAGCAGCCCAGGAGCTGCACAGGGCCCGGCATAGGCAGCACAGCAGCCTGAGAACTGCATTGGGCCCAGTGGCAGCTCAGCACAGCAGTCTGGAAGATGCAGCAGATTAGGGGGATGTGATTCCCCCTCCTGTGACTTCCACCAGCTACCTCAAGCCAGCAGTCTATTGCTGGCCTGCTGGAAGTTAGGGGAGAGCAGCAAAGGTGGGGGTGAATGGGAAGGATGGGGTATAGTGGAGTGCCAATGGTGGGAGGTAGGTGGAAAACAATGGTGGGAGGTGAGTGAATGCCAAGGGTGGGGCTAGTAGAGTGTCAAGAATGGGAGGGGGGGTGAGTGAATGACAAGAGTGGGTAGTAGTGGAGTGTCAAGGGTAAAAGGTAAGTGAATGCCAAGGGTGGGGGTAGGTGGGAAGAAAGCAAGGGTGATGGCTGAGTGAATGCCAAGGGTGGGAGGGGTAGTATAGTGCCAAGGGTGGGGGTAGATACAGAGAGCTGCAAAAGTGGGGTGAGAGGAGTGCGATAGGTGGGCAACAGGTAAGAAAATAGCAAGGGTGGGGGTAGTGGAATGCCAAGGGTGGGGGTAGGTGGGGTGAGCAGCACAGGTGGGAGTAAGCAGCACAGATTACCAACGGTGTGGGGGGGTGTTAGGCAGGGAAAGCTGCAAAGATGGGGTGAGTGAAATCTCAGAAATGAGTGGTAGGTAGGGAGAGCAGAGAGGGTTGGATAGATTGATGTAGAAAAGGTGGGGGGCATAAGAGATGGGGGTAGATTAACATATAAGGAGAATGAGAGAAAGGAGTGAGATAGGGGTAGGTTGACAGATAAAGGAAATGGGAGAAAGGGGAAATGGGAGTAGGTTATCAGATAAGGGGGGTAGATTGACAGAGAAGGGATGGGGCAAAAGAGATGAGGGGTAGATTGACAGATAAGGGGAGGGGGAGAAAGAGGGGGAAGACAGGGAAGGAGGAAAAGGATCCCCACTTGTAAACATATAATGTACAAATTACTCCAAAATAATCTTCCACAAATCCTAAAAATGTGAACCATGATAGCATAGGATAATCTTTTGGTATCAAAGCCTATATCTAACCTTTGTCTAATTCTTCTCTAATATAATTGAGAATAAATCTATACAGAATTAAATTACTACCATTACAGAAAACAATGCTCAAGCCCATTTATTCCTTACTTCCCATCCTGCATGTACTATTATTTTAAAAGAAAGGACTCACTGAACTCCAAGTCTGCTAGAAATTTGGTTTGCTGCATTTTCCATACTAAATAATAAAATGTTTATTATAATTATGTTGTCCAACGTTTTCATGGCTGGAGTTCATTAGTTGTAGATTTTCTGGGCTGTATGGCTGTGGTCTTGGCATTGTAGTACTTGACATTTTACCAGCAGCTGTGACTGGCATGACATGGCAGCTGCTGGCGAAACATCAGGTACTACATACAGCCCGGAAAATCTACAACAACTAATTTATTATAATTACTTTTCATACCATGAGATCTGAAATTTGTCAGTTACTTTGGAAAGATATTTTATCTTTCTTGACCCACTTCTAGCAGCCAAAGTGCCTGCAATCTCAGTAGGAGCGAACGGGGTTGATAAGATTATAATTTTGTTTACATTATACAGTGCAAGGGAAATGGCAATTGATGGCATCTCATATAACCTGAGGTTTCCTTTCTTGCATACTATTTCTATTTGAGGAATCCTTGAATTACAAAGAACATTATGTTGTATTCTTATATTTAAACATGTGCAGTAACACCTGAAACAGTATATTGCGGCATTCATACAAAACATGCAATCAGTGTTCCCTCTAAGCTGAGTTAGTGTGAGCTAGCTCACAGTTTTTTAGCCTTCAGCTCACACATTTTTGTCTTAGCTCAGGAAGGATGGCTCCAGAGCAAACTAATTTATGCAGTAGCCAAATGGCTTGCTCACAACTTTAATGCCAGTAGCTCACAAAATAGAATTTTTGCTCACAAGACTACACAGCTTAGAGGGAACATTGCATGCAATGTCAGTAAATCAGATTTGTGTTAAAAATCAATAGAAAGAACATGGCAAACATAAGAAAACAGTTTTAATTTTGAGCCAGGATGCAGATCACGTGAAGTAATAATAACAAACAAAGTAGTTCTGAGCATATTGAGAATGCCTTTTGCTCCTCACTGAGTAACCACAGCTCACCCTAGCAGGTCTGGTTTCATTCATTAGTGTCATGAAACTGCTTCCTTAGGCCACCGAGTATATGATGCCTTCCCTTTCCTAGGCCAATGGCTGGTCAGTGATTGACTTACACTGTTTAATCCTCCTTGAGTCTTAGTGAGAAAGGCAGACAATAAACAAAGCAAATAAAAATAAAAAGTGGAGTGGCCTGTGTGCCTCCAAGCCCAGGACTGGGCATGACAATTAGAGGGAATAGGCAAGCCAATCATTACAGAGGAGTAAGCCTCCCATTTACCCACCTGGGGTGGGGAATTACATGTCCTAGCCACATTTTCCTATCCCCAAGAAACTGAGGAGTGGTGGAAACAGAGACTCCACATTGTGATGCTCCAGAAATTTCCCCTACATTTTATGGTAAAGACCAGAGAGATTAGGGGACACAGCCTACAGTGTCAACCAGCAATGATATTACATCCTCCCCACTCACCCCACCCCGGTCATTGCCTCCAAGATCTCCTGGCATCTGCCACGGCAGTGTTGGGAACTCTACATAGGAGGGAGGACTTTGAAAGAAGTTAATAAAAGGCCTTATCCAAGGAGGAGCTTTAACTCTTGGAACCCAGATTGTAGTAATATCGCTGATCCCTCACCACAAAGTGGGAGCAAGACTGACATAAAGAGTGTTGAAACAGAATTAGGAGTTCAGTAAGACTGTTGCATTAGCAAGTTATGAAGATAGTTTCAGAAGGTAGCTGTGTTAGTCTGTGTGGCAGAACAGTCTTGCTCTAGGCTGCAGGCCCTCTTCCACCCTGCCCTCCAAGGTTTCCCCAACACCTGGAGAGGTTTTTCTCTCTCTCCGGCAACCCAATACCACCACCTGACCTTTGTAGGAATTGTCCACTGGGAGGGTCAGGATTCTGAGACCTTGCTTCTGTGTCTCTCGCTGCCCAATGCCTGGTCACCATGGGAACCATTTACTACCTTGTGCACCCTCGGAGGAACAGCCACTTGTCAATTGACTGCCTCCTGACATTTCTTTTAAAATAGCATATCTGAGATAATGGAGGTCTATGTGGTACACAGAACCACTACCAGGATCAAAAGTTATAAAGTATTTGTTGAAAAGAAAATGTTTACAAGCACATCTCCAGATTGAGCAGGGGATTCAAAAGAAAAGGGTAAAATCCTCTGTCCCTCCCTCTATACATACCCTATCTGTTGTTAAATATAAGGCAGGCCTCTTAGCTTAGAAAGTTACAGATCTCTACAGAGTTCCATTACCTTGAAGGATCCTTCAGGTGTAGGCCAGCACATGGCAATAGCCACCTCCTCCAGACCTCAGTTAAAAGTTCTCTGATGGACTCAGAGGAGGAGGAGGAGACTTGATTTATACTCCACCCTTCACTACCCAAATGAGTCTCAGAGTGGCGTACAATCTCCTTCCCTTCTCCTCCCCATAACAGACACCCTGTGAGGTAGGTGGGCCTGAGAGAGCTCTTTCGAGAACTACTCATAAGAAAACAGCTCTGAGAGAACTTGTAACTGACCCACGGTCACACCAGCAACTGCATGTGGAAGAGTGAGGAATCAAACCCAGTTCTCTCAGACAGAGTCTATGCTCCTAACCGGTACACCAAACTTGCTCTCTGAGACCTTCTCCTTGCTGCAAGGAGTTTTTATCACATCTGTTTCTCCACCCACTGACCAGGTCAGGCTGGGTCAAAGAAGCTTTTCCTGAAGTCTTCAGAAGTTTCTTCCTAAGGTCCTTCTAGTATTTGATACCTCCAAATCTCTATTCTCTGCTAGTGAGGGGGGACTGGACCATCCTATTGTCTTTAGCTGGACCTATTAGCATTTCTTAAGAGGCAGCTGAGGTGAAATTGGAAAGCCATTGAACTGACTTCCTCCTTCCTGCCTCTGCCCAGAGAGAAAAACTTTTAAGAACTCCTGGTAAAGGTTTTACTCAGGTCAGACCTCTACCCCACAAAAATAAATTTCCTCACACTCTGTAATAGAACAGCTAGATTTGAATCCAGTAGCACCTTAGAGACCAACAAGATTTGGGGGGGTATAAGCTTTCAAGAATCAAAGAGACTGGGAAGGGCAGACATGAAGGAGCTAGAAAAGATCCTTAAGTGTGAGGATGGTTCACTGAAGTTCAAGGTAATTCATACTATAGTATTTCCCTGTTACTATGTATGGTTGTGAAAGCTCAACAGTGAAGAAAGCATACAGGAAGTAAGTTAATTCATTTGAAATGTGGTGCTGGAGGAGAGTTTTACAGATACTGTGGACTGCCAAAAAGACAAGTGAGTTCTAGATCAAACCAAGCCTAAACTGTTTTTAGAAGCTAAAATTACCAAGCTAAGTATTTTCAGATTATAAGGTTTGGATACCACTAATGGAGAGCAACAATTTTCCTCAGCACTATTTTGCAAGCACTGCTAAATAACCATAACTTTCATTCTGAAATCAATTTTTTTAAAAAAATCGTAATTGTTTGATTTTTTTTTTAGAAGTTTGCTTCAGAATCTTGCGGGGAAAACTGTGGGTCTTGTTCAGAAGCAGAGAATCATCCATATTATATTTATA
Source organism: Gekko gecko (assembly GCA_029375565.1). Classification (NCBI taxonomy): domain Eukaryota; kingdom Metazoa; phylum Chordata; class Lepidosauria; order Squamata; family Gekkonidae; genus Gekko; species Gekko gecko. The sequence continues at coordinate 76,845,740 of JAPDNY010000006.1, read as the reverse complement.
TATCATCCAAATGGGAAAAAGTGGGATGATTGAGTTTTTATGTTGGATTCTCTTACAGCATAATCTAATGTACGTGTACTGGAAAGGAGATATTTCAGTAAACTGGATTCACTTACTCCTTTCTACTACGTTGGATGCAGTGACTGCCCTGTGCTAAGTTTTCTCTTGATGAGAAAGACTTCCTCTGTTGGAAGAACAGCTGGAGGAAAGGAGTCACTAGATTCAACCTCATGTGATTTACTTCCTGCTAAGTATACCAACACTTAAGAGTGGTTTTAATTATGAACTTAAGTGATTTTACTTAAAAACACATGCCAGGTCATTGGCATGTGACTGAACTTGCAGCCAGATATACTGAGGGGAACTCACCTTAAAAAGTGCTTATTTGGTCAGTGTCATGAAGGCAGGAAAGATCTTCTAGTTGTCATCCCACTTGGTTTTCACCAGCAGAAAGAGGGGGGGGAGTTCCAAGTCTTACGAGGAAAGGCTGAAAGAGTTGGGTATGTTTAGCCTGGGAAAGAGAAGGCTTAGAGGGGACATGATTGCAGTCTTCAAATATTTGAAGAGCTGTCAGGTAGAAGATGGAGCAGATCTATTCTCTCTTGTTCCGGATTGTAAGACTAGATCTAATGGGTGGAAATTACAAGGGAGTCATTATCAGCTAAATATCAGGAGAAACTTCCTAACTGTAAGAGTGGTTGAGCAGTGGAACAGATTGTCTCAGGAGGTGGTGGATGCTGCTTCGCTGAACATTTTTAAGTGGAGGCTGGACGACCATCTTTCGGGTATGTTGTAGGGCTATCTTTTGGCTTTGCTCCTGCAGAGTGCAAGGGTTGGACTAGATGTCATGTAGAAGATGGAGCAGATCTCCAGGGCCGGATGGCTTGCATCCCAGGGTGCTAAAAGAAATTGCAGACTCTAAGGATCACTCATATAACTACATGGCTGGAAAAACTACATATCAAGTTGTCAACTTTGTTTTGTCAGGACTGTCACAATTATTTGAACATTTTATCTATATCTATATCTAATATTTAGATATTCCCAGTTACTTGATACACACACATACATATATGCGTACATATATACTACATGCACATATACAGAGAGAGACAGAGAGAGAATTTTACTGCTGTATGGATTTCAGAGCCTCTGGCTCTAATCTTTGAGATGCCCTGGAGTACTGGTGTTGTGCCGGAAGAGTGGAGAAGAGCAAATGTTGTCCCGATCTTCAAGAAGGGAAAAAAGACGGACCTGGGAAATTACAGGCCTGTCAGTTTGACATCAATACCTGGAAAAATTCTAGAGCAGATTATTAAACGCTCTGTCTATGAGCACCTTGAACGGAATTAGTTAATTGGTAGTAGCCAGCATGGGTTTATCAAGAATAAGTCATGCCAGACCAACCTTGTCTCCTTTTTTGACAGTTACTAAAATGGTTGATTCTGGCAATGCTGTGGATATAGTGTATCTAGACTTCAGTAAAGCATTTGACAAAGTTTCTCATGATATCCTTGAGGATAAGCTGGTTGAGTGTGGGCTGGATGGTGCGGCTCTTTGATGGATTCATGATTGGTTGAAAAATCGTACCCAACGAGTGCTCGTAAATGGCTCCGCGTCTACCACATTTTGAAGGTTGATCACCTTTTCTTTTTATCCACCCAACAACCCAGTGAGGTAGATTAAGCTGAAAGTATGTGACTGTTCCAAAATCACCCAGCAAGACCAGGATGTGAACTTGGGTCTTCCACTGCTGTACCACACTGGCTTTCATACTGTGGCTGCTGTTAAACAGTAGCAAGCAACCTGGCCTGGTATAGTCATGCCAGCTGGGTGGTATCAAGTCACTCAGAGGTTACTGCCAGGCCTAGGGTTGCCAATCTCCACACAGGATCTTGAGATCTCCGAGAATTGCAACTGATTACAAATTACAACTGATTATAGAGATCTGTCCCCCTGGAGAAAATGGCTGCTTTAGAGGGTAGACTCTATGGCATTATATCCAGCTGAGGCCTCTTCCTTCCTAAAACCTTGCCCTCCTCAGACTCCACCACAAAATCTTCAGGAATTACCAGCTCTCCCAGCATTTCCCAACTTGGAGCTGGCAACACTAGTCGGGCCTGGTCCCAAGGAGTCCTCCCTCAAAGGCCAAAATAGGGCTCGAAAGGGCCTTGCCCCTCCCCCTGCCTTTTTACACAAAAACCCAGCCTGGAATACTATGGTTGCCTAGCAACAGCCACCAAGGGAATCCTTTTTTAAACTATATATTTTAAACTATATATTTTTAACAGTATATTTTAATTGAACATTTTTTTCTGCAAATCTAGAGATCTTTTCAGGTTTGTAGAAAGATCTGTCTTGCCCATTCACAGCTCCAGTCACTGGCTTTAAGTATCCAAATATTTTGCCAACTTTGCTATTAGTATATAGATATACACAGTTTATATGAATAGTTTAACAGTCTGAAAGGCTACCTGCCCTGCAGACTAGCACTTCACTCCAAAGAGTCTCAAAACACAGAGAGAAAAACAATTTGTTTCTTTACCTCAGCTCAAGCCAAAGCCCCCACAGCTTTCTCTCCCCTGCCGGTGGACATTAATTCTAAACAAAAAGAAAATAATAACCATAGGACTACAAGGTTCAGTAGTACATTTCCAAGCTGCTATGTGGGGTGTAAATGCATAGATTCCATTACAGCTGCCTGACATCGCTATGGGTAACCACCCACACATTTCCAGCTTTGTGTGTGCTAACTGAAGTCTGAACTGGCCAATATTACAAGAAAACTCCATTTTTCTGGGTGACATGACAAATAATAAAATTTAGACCCAGAGATAAGGTAATAGAAAAAAGGATACTACCTACAACTGGGGGGTACATTTTACAGCACTGTATTGCCCCCTGCTTCCTTCAAGCCATATATCAGCTTGCTAAGTGGGAGGAAAATCTATTGCAGTTTAGATTCAGTAGACCATGGCTCATGCTGGTATTGACCTAGATGATAGCCACCACTGTGATGGGCCCTCTAAGCACAGCCAGAGGCTGAAGCGACAGGACCTGCAATCATCAAAGAGAAATAATATAGGCAAGACATGCCTGTCCTTCTTAATATAAAACAACTGAGACAAAAACTAGTTAATGCACCTGACACTGGTGTTTTTGCAGTTGAAAGTGACAGAAAGAAACATTGCTAGCAATATTTGCTCATTTAAGACTGTGGAGACAGTCACTGCGTTATTTTAAAGGTCACTGCTTTAAGGATATATCAGGATGCTCATTTAAGAATAGATTTGCCATTTGTTAGAAATAGGTTTCATTTAATTCCTTGCATTAAAGAACAGAATCGGGCAATTCTAACAGTGAGAATGGGCGCTTTCTTCTCCCATTCAAACATTTTTCATCATTTTCAAACAGAGGAGCAAAGTAAAATCTGCCCAGAGAAACTGAGAGCCTGTGCATCGTACTTCAAAAAGCCCTGCACATTTAAAATTTTCTAATACCAATCCATACAGCAGTAAAATTCTCTCTCTCTCTCTCTCTCTCTCTCTCTCTCTCTCTGTATATGTATGTATATATGTACACATATATGTATGTATAGATATAGATATGTATAGATATAGATAAAATGTTCAAATAATTCCAGTTCCATTTTGTGAAGTGAACCAAGAAGAAACTGACATCAGCCTTTTGTCTGCATCAGCAAAGAATGCAGCAGCTTCATGACTGGAAATGGAGACGTTCATAGTAATAACCCCTTGCTTCTGGGTGAAGAATAATAATGAGCCAGAAGTGCTGGTAGTCTCCAATTGATGCTATTCTGTTTTCAGCCACAAAGTAGCCATAGTGTATAGCGTAAGTCTGAGATTACTTGCATTTTAGCACAGGCCAAAATCAATTGATTTTTTTTTTTTTTTGCATTTATGGTTGATTTATGCCTATAACAAACTTTGGACTGAAACCTTGCCTTTTTACTCAGCAGGTCACACATCAGGAAAAAGAAAAGGCAGTCAAGGTTGAGGGGAAGGGAGGGGGCAATGTCAAGCAAGGCAGAAATCTTCCACAGTACACTGAACAGAAAAGTGTAGGATGAGATTAAAACAGGTCAATCATTCTGTTGTCTAAACATTTTAGCTAGGGTGGAGTGCAATGCTCCTCTAAGTTGTGGAGTCTTGTGAGCAAAAATTCTACTTTGTGAGAGACTGGTATAAAGGTTGTGAGCAAACAATTTGGCTACTGCATAAATTAGTTTGCTCTGGAGCCATCCTTCCTGAGGTAAGGCAAAAATGTGTGAGTTGGAGGCTAAAAAAAGCTGTGAGCTAGCTCACAGTAACTCAGCTTTGAGGGAACACTGGTGGAGTGTACCCAGAAGAAGTTGTCATTATCTACCTTCTGCAATAGTTTGGTCCTTGTAGAGAAATAATTTTGAACTTAGTGCTTCTTTTTGCAAAATGGGGACTATTTTGAGGGAAATTGATCTGATAGAGGGAGGGAAAGGATCAGCTTGTGGGAACAGAAGAAATGGAACATCAAAGTATATGGAGCCCAAGAGGGAAGTGATGAATACAGTGATATTAGGGTTGCCAGGTTTCTTCTTACCTGTGGCTGGGGGCGCCCAGCTCCTTGTCAGGATTTTTCTGTTACCATAGAGTTCCCCCTGAATGCTAGAGTGTCACCACACAACAGCCCCAGCATGATGACATCACTACCAGTGACACCATTGCATCAGCAGTGAAGTCATGGGACACTTCTGTTTGATGGTAGGGCTTCCCCCACCAGCCAGCTGGCCGGTGGCAGATTAGGGCCCCTGAAATCGGGGGATCCCCTGGCCACATCAGGGAGATGGCAACCCTAAGTGGTATAAGTAATCCTGCCATGTTACCCTTGCTGCAAGCTTCTCTTCGGGGTCAAACAGCCCTACAAGGTGACATGTTAGGCAATGTGAATGGACCTTCCCAGCATTTATTAAAGTCAAACAGCAACAATCAAGGATTGGAAGAAAGGGGTTTCACTACCAGTCACAACTGACTTCCTGGTCTGTTGTCAGCCTTGAAAGGAGAAAGAAGACAGACACTTCTCTTTGCCCCTTCCTCCCCTTCCATAAACTTAGGGCGGAGCATTGGTTTTCAGTCAGTGAACTCAAGAGGCAAAGAATTAAGAACAGCATTCATGCTTGAGCGCCTGAATGCCCTACCTTCAGCGGTGATGTTAGAAAGATTCAGTGGAACACTATATTCAGATAGACTCTGCAATTGTGGCAACGAGAGAGTCAATTCTGCAGATCGTATTCTTTTTGACTGCCCCAAATTTTCAGATTCAAGAGCTGAACTGATCTCTCCATTAGTTAATCAGGACATTATCTCTTCAGAAGCTAAATAATCTTGACTACTCAAAAATAAAAATAAACAAACCACTTTGTGTGTGGCAAAATTTCTGGCAGCTGTTGTTAATTTACATGATAATTTTTGTAGTAATTTTTAGGCCCTCCTTTTGTGGGGTGAGGGTTTGCTATTTATGACTCTGGTTGTGAAAACATTAATCAAGAAGTAAGTAAGATTAAAAAATCCCTCTCCCACAGTACCACAGTCCTGGTTAAAATCAGGATCTTTATGGATATCCCAATATCTCATCTAGTTTGACTACAAGCTTTTGGAAGATCCTTCTTGAGCATTCTTTATTTATTTCTTTGATTCTGGGTGGTGTTCTCCAGAATTCAGTGCAAATGACCAAACTCTTTGACTGTGCATGATCATCTGACAAGGTGCATCTCAGCATTCCTTGGACCGATGCAAGGGACCTGGGCAGGGGGGCATGTCAGATTAATCACTGCTTCTGTACTAAAAGTACTGCTGCCCCATATGTGCTACTCTAACTGCTTCTGCAGCTGGGCTGTTCCTGGATATGTGGAGTTCACTGGACAGCTTTGGCCAAGACTCTGTTTTACCAACACATAGGCAGAATGTCAGTATAAAATGAGAAAACCCTATGTATGGTACCTTAAATTCCTTGATGGAAGGATGCAACAGTGACAAATAAATAAAACCAGAATAAATAAAGCACAGTGAACTAGAGGTGCAAATGAAGACCACAATGCAAGTTAGTAATTCTCAATGCTATTCTTATGCTCACACCATAGGGCAGGGGTAGGAGAATGCCTGCTGCCACCGGATGAATGGCTACTCTGCCATACAAGACAACTGAAGTGTTATAGGCCATTGGTCTTCCTTGTCCTTCCTTATAAGATCCTTAAAATGGGGGTACACATCTCCTAAAGGAGAAGACTGAAATACGTTTGTGTGAAAAAGAGTAGATAAAGACTGCAGATAGCAGGACAGGCAGATGTGCAATTTTACCTCATATGTGAAGCTGGTCTGAAAAAAGGTAATATCCTAAAGAGTTCCCTTACAGGCACTGAGAGCAGCAAAAGGAAATTTCTGTCTAGCACTTCTGAAACTGTCTTGGCCTTTTTCCCTTTCAGATACCAACCAGCCTGTTTTTAGCTCAACCTCAATGCTAAATGATCAGCAACAATTTGATTTGCTTTATGTAAATAGCTCTGTTTGTTTTCTTTCCCCTCCTCTGTGGTGTCTACAAAAGAAAACATCATTTTCAGCAAAAATTAGATTCTTAAAGACAAATGCATCCCATGCTAAAAACAAACCCCACCATCAAACTTCAGATATCAAAAAAAGTAAAAATCTACAGAATAACCATGTATCTGACTGTAACCAAAGGACTAGAACACATGTAAAAACTAATCACCACTACTGTCTAATGCAATGGATTCTGGAGAGTTAGAGGGCAAACTATATGAAAGGTAATTGTACACAGACATGCACAGAAGGACCCTGCTATTTATTGGCACTGTCAAATGGAGACGTGTGAGTGCAAAGCAGTAACAAAAAGGAATAGTCATAGTAGCAGTGGCCATTCCAGTGTGCCACATGGTATGGCAAGCACAGCCAGCAGATGGCTTGCCACAAAAACAGACTATTTCCCCAATGAAAAATCACCACACAAGCCCATTCTCCTCATGAATGGGGCAGGCACTCACAAAAGGATATCCCAGAAACCAGCTGGCAGACATGCTTGAACATAAGTGTCATCAGGAACTTTAGACACACAAAACTCAGAGTGCATCTGGGGTGTGCTTGGCAAGAATAAGGCATGGATAGGGGAAATGCTGCAGAGGGCTTCACAAAAAATTAAACTTAACAGGATAATAGGAAATAAGTGGAGATACAGCTTGTCTGGATCCAGAGAATTTCAAGAAGCTGTAGAATACACATCTTGACAAGATATGGAGGTTTAAATGTCAGACAATGACATACTCAGATGATAATGTCAATGCAGAGTTCAGCCAAACATCTGTTTGAAAACAAGCCAAATTTACACTTCCAAAAAATGAAAAACAACTCTCTTATTGTTCAGCATGTGTCAACACACAAAATGCCTATGATAAGCCCAAAGATATATTACTAAGTGAAAGTCCAGTCTTTGTATGAACTAATAAAACCCCTAATTCATTCAGGTATGGAATGCCCATGATCAAACTAAAAGAAAAGCAGCTGTAATTGTAGTTATTTCATGATGTCACAGCTGACTGATACTGATAGATAGACCTTGGTCTTCATATAAATTCACAGGAGAATGAGATTGGGCTGAGGGGGTATTTAAAAGGAAGGCACTAGGAAGTCCAGGATGATTTACAGATCTTCTGCATACTGGCCGTAATCTTGGCATTGATTAATGTGGCAGACTTATTAAAGAACTGTGAGTCATATACGTAGACAGATCTCTAATCCAAATAATAATAAACTTCCTGTTCCAATGTGTGACATTTGTAATTAAATTCTTATTGGCTACAAGCAAAAGTCTGTGGATGTATTAAACATTCTGCAAGTACTTCCAAGAACAAAAATAAAGGTGATTTGCATATGTTGTTGTTGTTCAGTCGCACAGTCGAATCCGACTCTTCGCGACCCCATGGACCAGATTACGCCAGGCCCTCCTGTCTTCCGCTGTCCGCTGAAGTTTGCTCAATTTCATGTTCGTTGCATCGATGACACTGTCTAACCATCTCATTCTTTGCCGTCCCCTTCTTCTTTGACCTTCAATATTTCCCAGCATCAGGGTCTTCTCCAGTGAATGCTCCCTTCTCATTTGGTGGCCAAAGTATTTGAGCTTCAGCTTCAGGATCTGGCCTTCCAGGGAACAGTCAGGGTTGATTTCTTTTAGGATTGACTGATTTGATCTCCTTGCAGTCCAAGGGACTCTCAAGAGTCTTCTCCAGCACCATAGTTCAAAAGAATCTATTCTTCGGCGCTCGGCCTTCCTTATAGTCCAACTCTCACAGCCATACATTACTACGGGGAATACCATTGCTTTGACCATGCGGACTTTTGTTGGCAAGGTGATGTCTCTGCTTTTTATCATGCTGTTTAGGTTTGCCATCGCTTTCCTCCCAAGGAGCAGGCGTCTTTTAATTTCATGGCTGCAGTCACCATCTGCAGTGATCTGGGATCCTAGGAACGTGAAGTCTGTCACTACTTCTACGACTTCCCCTTCTATTTGCCAAGGAGTGATGGGGCCAGATGCCATGATCTTAGTTTTTTTGATGTTGAGCTTCAAGCCCACTTTTGCACTCTCCTCTTTCACCCTGAGCAAGAGGCTCTTTAGATCCTCTTCACTTTCTGCCATCAGAGTGGTATCGTCTGCATATCTGAGGTTATTGATCTTTTCCCCAGCAATCTTAACTCCAGCTTGTGATTCATCCAGGCCAGCATTTCGCATGATGTACTCTGCATATAAATTAAATAAGCAAGGTGACAGTATACATCCTTGTCGTACTCCTTTTCCTATGCTAAACCAATCAGTTGTTCCATATCCGGTTCTAACTGTTGCTTCTTGACCCTTATACAGGTTTCTCAGGAGACATATGAGGTGGTCTGGTACTCCCATCTCTTTAAGAACCTGCCATAATTTATTGTGATCCACACAATCAAAGGCTTTAGCATAGTCAATGAAGCAGAAGTAGATGTTTTTCTGGTATTCTCTTGCTTTCTCCATAATCCAGCGAATGTTGGCAATTTGATCTCTAGTTCCTCTACCTCTTCTAAACCCAGCTTGTACTTCTGGCAGTTCTCTATCCACGTACTGTTGGAGCCTAGCTTGTAGGATTTTGAGCATGACCTTGCTAGCTTGTGAAATGAGTGCAATTGTGCGATAGTTTGAACATTCCTTGACGTTGCCCTTCTTTGGGATTGGAATGTAAACTGACCTTTTCCAATCCTGTGGCCACTGTTGTGTTTTCCAAATTTGTTGGCAAATTGAGTGCAGCACTTTAACAGCATCTTCTTTTAAGACTTTGAATAACTCAGCTGGGATACCATCACCTCCACTAGCTTTGTTGTTAGTAATGCTTTCTAAGGCCCATTTAACTTCGCTTTCCAGGATGTCTGGCTCAAGGTCAGTGATTATACCATCGTGGTTGTCAAGGACATCGAGGTCCTTCTTGTATAGTTCTTCTGTGTATTCTTGCCATCTTTTCCTAATCTCTTCTGCTTCTGTTAGATCCCTACCGTTTTTGTCCTTTATCATGGCCAGCTTTGCATGGAACGTTCCCTTGATTTCTCCAATTTTCTTGAAGAGATCTCTAGTCCTTCCCAATCTATTGTTTTCCTCTATTACTTTGCATTGTTCATTCAGGAAATCCTCCTTATCTCTCCTTGCTGTTCTCTGGAAATCTGCATTCAGTTGGGCAAATCTTTCCTTTTCTCCATTGCCTTTAGCTTTCCTTCTTTCCTCTGCTATGTGTAAAGCCTCATCAGACAGCCACTTTTCTTTTTTGCATTTCTTTTTCTTTGGGATGGCGGTGAGTGCTGCCTCCTTTACAATGTCACAGACCTCTGTCCATAGTTCTTCAGGCACTCTGTCTATCAAATCTAGTCCCTTAAACCTATTCTTCACCTCTACTGTATATTCATCGGGGATGCGATCTAGGTCAAATCTGAATGGCCGAGTGGTTTTCCCAACTTTCTTCAATTTAAGTCTGAATTTTGCAATGAGTAGCTCATGATCTGAGCCACAGTCAGCTCCAGGTCTTGTTTTTACTGACTGGATAGAGCTTCTCCATCTTTGACTGCAAATTATATAGTCAATCTGATTTCGGTGTTGCCCATCTGGTGATGTCCATGTGTAGAGACGCCTCTTAGGTTGTTGGAAAAGGGTGTTTGCTATGACCAGCGTGTTCTCTTGACAAAACTCTGTTAGCCTTTGCCCTGCTTCATTTTGTTCTCCAAGGCCAAACTTGTCTGTTATTCCGGTTACCTTTTGATTTCCTACTTTAGCATTCCAGTCCCCTATGATGATGAGGACATCATTTTTTGGTGTTAGTTCTACGAGCTGTTGTAGGTCTTCGTAGAACTGGTCCACTTCAGCCTCTTCTGCAGCAGTGGTTGGGGCATAGACTTGGATTACTGTGATGTTGAATGGTTTGCCTTGGATTCGGACCGAGATCATTCTGTCATTTTTGAGATTGTATCCCAATACTGCCTTTCTCACTCTCTTGTTGACTATAAAGGCCACACCATTTTTTCTACGGGATTCCTGGCCACAGTAGTAGATATAATGGTCTTCTGAGTTAAATTCGCCCATTCCTGTCCACTTTAGTTCACTGATTCCCAAGATGTCGATGTTCATTCTTGCCATCTCATTTTTGACCACGTCAAGCTTACCTTGATTCATAGACCTTACATTCCAGGTTCCTATGCAGTATTGTTCTTTGCAGCATCGGACTTACCTTTCACCATCAGACACATCCACAACTGAGCGTCCTTTTGGCTTTGGCCCAGCCGCTTCACTCTTTCTGGGGTTACTCATACTTGCCCTCTGCTCTTCCCCAGTAGCATATTGGACACCTTCCGACCTGAGGGGCTCATCTTCCGGCGTCATATCTTTTAGCCTTTTGTTACTGTCCATGGGGTTTTCTTGGCAAAGATACTGGAGTGGGTTGCCATTTCCTTCTCCAGGGGATCACACTTGGTCTGAGTTCTCTGCTGTGGCCTGTCCGTCCTGGGTGGCCCTCCACGGCATAGCCCACAGCCTCATCGAACCACGCAAGCCCCCTCGCCACGACAAGGCAGTGATCCATGAGGGAGGATTTGCATATACCTGCTCATTATAACCTACTATTCATACTATTCATAGTCGAATCTGCATTTGCATTGTTAAATCAGTTTCATGCTGCATTTGCATTTTTAAATCAGTTTTGTGCTACTGTGATGCTGCCTTCTCTTTGCTTGACGGTGTCACAACAGCACAAAACTGATTTAAAAATGCAAATCCAGATTCGACCTGAGTCTTAGCACAGTTAAGCTAAATGTTATCAAGCTTTCCTTTTTTCTCATCTGATAAACCAAAATAATGCTCAGGTATGCAGTCAGATATGAGTAGTTACTCCAAGTTCCCCATTAGAGGAACAAATTTCAAATGCAACTTTTTGGAACTGGGAAAATAATCCCACTATACCCTCTTCCTATACTGTTGTATGCTGTGCCACTTTGAGCCTTGAAATTATTATTTAGATGAGGTGCACCTATTTAAAGGTTGGGCTTGTTAATCAGATCAAATGCTCCTTTAACAGACACAAAGGAATTGTCCCATAATGCAATGTAATGCTCATTCTGAGTGGTTAGGCAGCCATCATGTCCCATAAAGGTACTACGTATATCTGACAGGTGTCGGGGGTGAATGTTTCAGAAGATACTGCAAAAGCCGTATTCCCTCACAACAGGAGATATTTTGTGCACTGACATTTAGAGGCAAGTCAAAGCTGTCTTTTGTAGTTATGAGTAAGTTGTTTACTCAAATCCATATGCTTTTGTTTTCCTGCCAGCAATCTAAATTTATTGCTGTTGGTTTATTTACCTACCAAATGTTGGATGAAAATCCTATAGAGAAAAGGGGTGGGGGATTTTGTGAACAAAAAATACATTCTTGTTGAAGCCTGGTAACTTTGTGCAAGTTATCATTTTATTATTATATTACAATGTCATTAGAATGTGTTTGCTCATGCACATGTAAGGTGGGGACAGCTAAGTTAATTAAAAGCATTACTTTAAAAAATATTGCCCTGGCACCACAAATGAAGACATAATACCACAATGTATGGATTAAACTGGGTTCTACTGAAGTAACAGGTTGATCTAATTCATCAAACTATTCACTCTGCTTTTACACAGCATATTGCAGCTCACACAGTCCAATGATACTTACATATTGGGCAACTCCATCCTGGCTCCAAACATGGCCATATTCGCAGTCAATGTAGTTTATCCTAGCTTGCAGCTAGGCTGTATGAGGAAATGCCAGGCCTCATCCCTCCCCCAATATGCTTTAAGAATGGCCCTTCATGTTCAAATACCTCAAGGCTGGGAAATTCCTGGAGATTTGGGGGTGGAGCCTGTTGAGGGCAGGGTTTGGTGAGGAGAGGGACCTCTGCAGTTTATAATGCCATAGAATCCAGCCTCTAAAGCTGCCATTTTCTCCAGGGGAACTGATTTCCGTAGTTGTAATTCCAGGAGGTCTCCAGGCTCCATCGAGAGGCTGGCAACCCTTGCTGCTTACCAGTGATCTCCATTTGTTCAAGCCACCCACCTGTTATTGCCACCTGCACCTGGCATTTCCCCAGGAAGCACCTCAAAAACCAAACTGGTTCATTTAGCCCCATTTAGTCCATGGTTCACAAACCGGGCATGCCATGAATCATGAACAAAACTGCATTTTCCCATTTCATGCCCAACCCTGATATACATTTGAAAACATAAAACAGCATCATTCCAACTTTCTGGCAGATGCATTGATCATACAACTAAACAGTCTCCACAAAATTCCTCCTGATTAAACCCAGGTGCAGATATTGGGTGCACAAATTTATTGCATTAAATGGTGTCCCATGTCGCTTGATGTTACCTCATTAGCCACAAACAGTGCAATCCTAAACAGAGCGATAGGGTACCTTAAACTGGGTACCTATCAGCTTGGCAGTCTGGGTGATTCAGTGGGGGCCTCTCTGAGGTTAGGGAGACATAAGACAAACCTTAAGACTTAGCAGTTGAGGGCAGGATTATGCCCCTCCATTCCCTTTACACACTAGTGTGTGGGCCATGAGGAGAAAGGTTCAGAAGGATTCTGGACTTGGCTCTGAGGCAGGGTGGTTTTGTCCAGTTTAGGAAGCTTGCCTTGCAATCCAGATGCAACCCATGCTTTCATGTGTTAACTAAGTTATGCAGATCAGCTTGTTGTAAATAAAGTTCCCAGTTTAAACCATAACCTATGTCATGTTTCATTCAGGGGGTGTGCGGACAAAGGCAGAATACACATCGTACAATTACCCTGCAGTCACTCCACTGGCCAGATTAGTTACCAGGTTCAATTCATAAAGTCAGTTCAAGGCCCTTCATGGTCTAGGAGCACCTTTCCCAATATAATCTACTCTGACAGCTTCACTCATCTGAGAAAAGCATTCTGAAAATGCTGGCCTGCAAACGGCTAAGATCAACAGCTGCCCATACCCGAGCATTCTCTGACATGGCTTCCATTTGGTAGGGTTGCCCTTACCTTGCACCAGCTTGGGGGGGGGTGGAGGGAGCTCTCTGGGAGTGGGGGGTGAGGTGACATCATGACGTATGACATCCCCAATGTGAATTCATGTGGAAGTGACATCATCATGCCAGGGACATTGCAATAGGTAGTAGCTGTTGGGGGCGGAGCTTCCTCCCACCAGCCAGGAGCCTGTGAATTTGGGGGACCCCCCATTCCCACCTGGGGAGCAGCAACCCTACCTATTTGGTGGAATGGCCTGCCTGACAAGGTAAGAAAGGCTCCCATACTTGCAACAGTCCACAGAATGTTAAAATGAAATTGTTCAGACAAACAAATTTATAATACAGAACAGGGTTGTAGTTAATACCTGTGAAATTTAGACAGTTTTCATTGCTTTGCTTCTTGCAAATATTACACCATTTTATTTCATTTTCCTCCATTTTTGCAATTCAGCTGTTGCATTGTTTGTATTATACTGTTTGAGTGCATTGTTCCCTAATTTTGTGATCCAGTTTTATTCACAGTTAGTTATATCTATGTATCTAATTCCTAACTGTGCCTTCTGTGTGTGGATACTTATTTTTGCAGATGGAGATACATGGAGGGTAAAGAGATGTTTCTGCACACTTGAGGCACTCCCTTGGTGTGCAGAAAAATCTTACATCTCTTAAAAACTCTACAGGGGATACTTAAATCCCCTCAAAAGGAAAACAGCTTCCTCTGCGCATGCGCAGAGAAAGTACTTACCTCCAGTGTTCTTTGGTGATACAGGGGAGCCACACTAAGCCTGGCAGTAGCAGCCAGTCTCAGAACCTCATGGGGCATTCCACCACCAGCAGCAGAACCCATGAGTCATGCTGGGCCATGTAGCCTGGGAGCCCCGTTGGACTTGGCAGAGGTGGCCACGCAGTCCAGCATCCTCCCCACAAGTATCACAGGCCCACACTTGAGCGGCTCCCAGACAACACCAAGAGCATGGGGGAGCCTCAGCAAGACCATTTAGAGCAGATCCAGATGAGCTGCCAAAAGCTGTGGGGGGGGAGGTGGGCCCAGCAGCTACAGGAGAGCCCAGGGACTGCACCAAGCCCTACAAAATGGAGGGGGAGAGAAAGTGAGAGTATTGTCTTGGGGAGAAGCAAAAGCAGGGGAGATTGGCCAGGGGGGATAGAAAGGGAAATATGGGGGGATTGGATTGGGGGAGAGAAGGAAGGGGGTGATAGGTTTGGCATGGAGAGAAAGAGAAAGAAAGGAAAGATAAGCTTGGGGAAAAGAGAAATGAAAGGGATTGGTAGGGGGAGAGAAAGGGAAATATGGGGGTATTGGCTGGTGGGAGAGTAAGAAGGGGGATTGCCTTGTGGGGGGAGAGAGAGAGAGAGAAAGGAGGAGAGATTGGCTTGGATGAGAGAGAAAAGGGGGGTTGGCTTGGAAGAGAAAGACAAAAGGGGGAAGTGGCATAGGGAAGAAAGAAAAGTAAAGAAGGGGGTACTGGTTTAGTGGGGGAGAAGAAGAAAAAGAAAGATTGGCTGGGGGAAAAGAGAAAGAAGGGAGATTGGCTTGATGGGGGAGAGAAAGAAAAAAAAACGGGGCTATTGGGTTGGGGAGAGAATAGTAGGCTATAAAGGAAGAAAATAAATAAATAATGTAGGAAATAGACCCAAGTTCTAATAGACAGGTCACACCTTAATTGGGTTCATATGCTAACCACTAAGTGGAGGCAAACCTCAGGCTCATATGTCCTCACCCCTACTCTGAATAGCTAGTAATTAAAAACCAGGATATGCATTTAACAATAAGGATGGGATCTATGCACACAGGACACAGATCTCATTGCAGGTTACATTAGATATACACCCTAAAGCTTTCTCTAGTATATCACCATGTAGCTAACCTCTGCATCTAGACTGTTTGTACCAGGCCCTGTGCTGCTCAGAAGTTATTTTACAGAGCCTAAACCATCTAAGCCTTTCAAGTGATATTCAATTAATAGGGAAAAAAGATAATTTTAAAGACTTTCCCGCATTTAAAAATAATTCCAAGAGGGAGAGGCATTTACTGGAATAAATACAGAGAGACCTTTACACTTCCCTTTTGCCCAGTCTGGTGATACATCTGAGGCCCTGCGGGGGGCTGATGAGAAAAGCAGAGACAGGACTATTTCCAAAACGGGAGGGAAAGACATCCAAGTTCATCTTTCAGAGCAAACCTATGATATTTCAATTTAATCCAACTTTTACAAAGCATTCTTTCACCCCACAGATACAGCTTCCCTATCTTCAAGAAAAGTATGTGTTGTGTAGGTTCATGCTTCTCTATATAATGACATGTCCACAGCTAGTAAAAGCCAGTTTATTTTTTATTGTCATTTATTGCTAAATGCTAGACAAAAAAGAGGGTCCTACGATAACATTTGCACAGTTATTTTAGAAGCCATTGAAAGCCAGCAGTTATCAAAGGGTGGGGGGCATATCCTCAAGAAGTCATTATATATAAACTTCAGAATGAAATGCTGAACATGATTGCTGTCAGCCTATGAGAAAATATATTACCACATATATAATAAACACTATGCAGTATAAATCATGGTCCAATCTTCTATTTTTTTTAACTATGTGCCATTTGGAGATTCTTTTACAGCAGGTATTAAAGGTTTTTTTTAAAAAAAAAAATATGCTGTAAAAATGAGAACTAGAACAAATTTAATGGTGAAATGTGAATGTAAGGAGCTTTATAATTCTCACACTGCAAACTCATATTTAACTGTAGTCAGTCTTGTTTATTCCAGAAACTATAATGAATACTGTTGATGTTTAACCAGCACTCTTTAAAGAAGTCTAATGAAGGGAAATTGTTTCCCCTCTGTTGATATACCCCCACCATATCCAACTCTCTGTCACTGGCCTCTACACCAAGATAGGGCAGTAAACACTGTTTAAGGCCCGTGCAGTCTAGTGGTTAGGCTATCAGAGCAGTACAGGGGAGATCCAAGTTTCAATCCATATTCTGCCAAGGAACCTCACTGGGTGACCTTGACCCAGTCATTCTCTCTCAGTCTAACTTACTTCACAAGGCTATTGTTGTGAGGATAAAATGGAAGCATCAAGAACAATGTTGCAAGTCCATTTCTGCCCACACTGGGGAATATAATGGGATTTTTTGTTGTTCAGTCGCACAGTCGAGTCCGACTCTTTGCAACCCCATGGACCACATCATGCCAAGTCCTCCTGTCTGGAATATAAATAAACTCACTGGAAATCCGATAGCAGTAACACCTTAAAGACTAACAAAATTTGTGACAGGGTATGAGCTTTCATGAGTCACTGCTGGAAATCCCATAGCGATAGTTATTTAAGAGAATGCAAAAAGTATGATGGCCACGTCCTAGCAAGTGTGATGGCCATGTCCAGAGCCTGCCATGTCCTCACAAGTGTTATAGCACATTATAAAACTGTATTGGGCTTAATTCGAAGCACAAATGTTCACTGAAGTCCATTGCATATTATTTAATTTGTTTGCCACAAGATGGAGCTATTGCTTTACTTTATTCCATAGGATGGACTGTTCTGGAGTTCTGGTATTGGTCACTAGGCTCAGATGACATTAAAAAGGATTGGACAAATTCATAGAAGTTGGGTATTCAACAGCTGTTAGTCATGATAACTCTACCTTCAAACATAGTATACCTCCAAGTACCACATGCTGAAGTGGAGCAGAGAATGACTATATCCTTTATGCTCTGCTTCTGAGCTTCTCATGAACATCTGCTTGCTGCTGGAAACAGAAGCCTGAGCTAGGCGAATCCTTCATCTGATCCAGCCAGACTTCTTGTGGGAGAAGCCAGCAGAAAAAAATAAAGAATAATTCCTAATTGGATGTTCCCATTCCTCTTGTTGGTCTATGGCAATATAAGCAAAACCACTTCCTGGCCTAAATATTGAATATCCCCCAATATGAAATCCAGTGAGGTATTTTCTGAAATGAACATTTATTAGAATGCTATTAAAATATGATTTGCATCAAGCCTAGTGATGTTCATAGTTTACGATGTGTACATATTTATGCTGTAGTACTTTCATTTTCTCCTCTTCAATCTTTTCAACATATCAGTCATTTTTATATTGCAGTATAAAATGTCACCTACAACAGTGGGTAACTAGGTTGAATGTTGTAATGAAACAGCATCCATTTTGTTCATAGTAGCAGTTAAATTCAAACTTAATTGATATCTCTCCTTATATATATTTGAGGTTTGGTGTCCCTCCTGGACACGCTTCCACAGCCTTTGGCCTACTGAGATGCCACTCTCACAGTCTCCCAATCCCGTGGCTGCATTGGCTCGCTGCATTGGCTCGCTGCGTTGGCTCAGCCCCACCCACCGAGCTGGCGGGCAGCATTTTACCCTCAGTCTGAAGGGAGCCAGTGAAGGGGGTGGACGCTCCACTGAAAGAGCGGCAACCCCTCCATGGGGGAGAAGGAGGCAGACCTAGCAAATGGCAGCAAGCAGAGGAAGCACTCACCTTTGCTGCCCCTTGCGACCCCTCTCTCTCGGCTGTAAGGCCTGCACCCCAGAGAAGGCTACCCAGCGCCTTTCAAAGGCTCCCCCACCTCCCTTCAGCAGTGGCGGCAGCACCAGGGAGGGTCTGGCCTAGAGGAAATGAGCTGCAGCTCCTGGAAAGCCAGACTCTCTCCTGAGGAAGATATTTCTCTTTTCTCCTGTGTGAGACTAACTGTGACTAACTGTCTCCTCAGTGGCTGCTGGTAGGCAACCAAACAACCAAGCTTGCTTCTGTGAGTAAAAAAACAAAGGACTTTCAGCATAATCCCCACACACTTGGCCATTTTCCTGTCAGAATAAATTTAACATGCCTGTCACTCCTTTTTCGGCTCCACCATGGCTGGCTGGCTAATGAGGTGGGCCAGCGACCATCAAACCATTCTCTTCAACCCCTGCTGTGTGGCTCTTTCCCCTAGGGTTGCCAATCTCCAGGTGGGACCTGGAGATCTCCCGTTGTTACAATTGATCTCCAGATGACAGAAATCAGTTCCCCTGGAGAAAATGGCTACTTTGGAGGGTAGGCCCTATGGTATTATCCCCTGCTGTGTCCTTCCATCTCCCCCACCAATGCTGCCCTCCACAGGACCCACCCTCCAAATCTACAGGTATTTCCCTAATCAAAGGTGGCAACTCTGCTTTCTCCTCAGGGCCTGTTGCTAGGCAACCAGGTTCTGTCAGTAAAAGGTCCATTTCACACCTGTTTTGGCATTTGGGAGAAAACACATTGGGGCCACTCCTGATAAGGTTGCCAACTCCAAGGGGAAAATTCCTGGAGATTTGAGGGACGGAGCCTGGAGAGGGTGAGGTTTGAGGACCTCAGACAGGTACAATGCCATAGACTCCACCCTCCCAACCAGCCATTCCATCATGGGGAACCATTGTTGCCAATCTCCAAGTGGGACATGGAGATCTCCCACTGTTACAATTGATCTCCAGATGACAGAGATCAGTTCCCCTGGAGAAAATGGCTACTTTGGAGGGTAGACCCTATGGCATTATCCCCATGGTGAGTCCTTCCATCCCCCCAATGCTGCCCTCCATAGGATCCACCCCCCAATTCTCCAGGTAATTCCCTAATCAGAGGTGGTAACTGTGCTTTCTCTTCAGGGCCTGTTGCTAGGCAACCAGGTTCTGTCAGTAAAAGGCCATTTCCACACCAGTTTTGGCCTTTGGGAGAAAACTCATTGGGGCCACTCCTGATAGGGCTGCTAACTCCAGGTGGGAAATTCCTGGAGATTTGAGGGGTGGAGCCTGGAGAGGGTGAGGTTTGAGGAGGGGTGGGACCTCAGACAGGAACAATGCCACAGACTCCACCCTGCACGCCAGCCATTCTCTCATGGGGAACCATTGTTGCCAATCTCCAGGTGTGGGCTGGAGATCACTAAGAATTACAACTGCTCTGTAGGAGGGAGGGGGAGGAGATGGAAAGCTGAAGACAGGGGACAGAAAACAGTAGGTTGACGGTTGGCTGGGAGGGATATCCGGTTGCCAACATCAGACTGGGAAATTCCTGGAGATTTGAGGGGTGGAGCCTGGAGAGGGTGAGGTTTGAGGAGGAGTGGGACTTCAGACAGGTACAATGCCACAGACTCCACCCTCCAAACCAGCCATTCCCTCATGAGGAACCATTGTTGCCAGTCTCCAGGGGAGGGATGAAGATCACGCAGAATTACAACTGCTCTTCAGATGGCAGAGATCAGTTCCCCTGGAGAAAATGGTGGACTCTGTGTCATTATATCCTGCTGAGGTCACCACGGCGAATTGGCACTGAGTGCCCAAGGCCGGGGCACTCTCCCAGAGCCTCCTTCTAGAGCTCATTGTATTTAATTCTACAACAGGCCTTCTTCCTAATCAGATATAAAGCAAAAGTTTACTCTTAATAGGGCTGTACCAAAATGGGGGGGGTGTTTTCTCCAAAAGCATTTGTCAGTTAATAAACAACCTATTTTAAATAGTTTGTCTGGGAATTCTACAAAAGATGGTTACATATCTCTTTTCACCCATTCAAAGTGAAAGGTGGTTTTGAACCAGAAAACACTGGTCTCATTTTGAATTAGCTTCATGAAGTTGTCATGTAGCCAAATGTCATTAGCTATGTGTTTGACATCAGTGTGCTCACTATGTGATTGGCTAATATCACTTCAAGGAAATAAGTGGTCCTGGACTGAATGAAAACTAGCATGATGGAGGCAGAAAGCAGCAAAGAGTGAACAAAAATCGATGAGCAGGGACGTAAACATCAAGGTAAAATTGGACACTTCCAGTCTTCAAACTAACAACATATACACATACCTTTTCTTGTTATGCATAAGCAATCTTGAGTGTTACACAGCAATTCTTTATTAATAAGCTGCTGCCCATTATTGCCCAGCAAGGAGCTTTGTGCTCTCTATTGAACATAAATGAACTATGTGTGCAATGTGCAAAGGGGCTCTGATGTAAGGTGACCAGATCGTAATGCCAGACATGCGCCAGCAGATGCCTGAGACAGTGCGCTGTAGTTCCTGAAGTTGCCCTGTTCCAGATGTGTTCCTAGACACATAAAGCACTCCAAAAACAGCCATCTGCCATTGCTGTTTAAACTAAGGACTCCAGACACCATTACAGGAGTTCTTCTTCATTGCGCTAACAACCCCCTCCTCACCTTCTCTACAATGAAGGCACAAAAAGACTCTTTCCCCCCTTCTGTTTAATAAAGGACTTGACATTCCTAAACCATTCCAGGAACTGGTTTTGCTACCCTGAAACAAAGGACACAATAGGTACTAGCCGGTGAGTCATTGCGACCATCAAGGTATCTCTGCCACAAGCTAAATTAATATTCAATATTGACCAACACATTAAGCCCCTCACCCATTGCAAATGTGACTTTTGGAACAGACCACCAAGGGATTGTCTCAGGGGAGGTGCCAGTAAGCCCTCCCCTCAATGCCCCCGATAAAAGTGGGTACCCAGAAATGTGCTTTCTCTCTCTACACCCCCTCCACACCCTCTATCTCTCTTAACTCCCTTGCCACTTTTTTCTCAAGGACTCTTAGACTGCAGCCAGAGTTTTCCACGTGCTTCTGCCA
Organism: Gekko gecko; assembly: GCA_029375565.1. Lineage (NCBI taxonomy): Eukaryota > Metazoa > Chordata > Lepidosauria > Squamata > Gekkonidae > Gekko > Gekko gecko. The sequence goes on along the minus strand of JAPDNY010000006.1, from coordinate 76,824,515 downwards.
GCTCAGGGCACGATCCCCCTTTTTCCTAATAGTCTCCCCTAATTTTTCCAGTGGAATGCATTATCATGACGGACAGGTAAATATTGCCCACCAACGATATCCTGTTCATGCGAACGTCTCTATGTCTATCTGATTTTCCTAGAAGCTGTGTACTTGTGTGTGTGTATGTATGTGTATTGTTTGGATGTGAAGTTTCTCCAGTAAAAGACATCATTTTATACTAACTCCAGCCTCCGTGTCTATTTCTGGTACCTCTGGAAGAAGTGGGACCTCTGTATATAAAGGTTGTCACTTCCTTATTGCCTATTTTTAATAGCTCAAATCCCCATTATAATTAAGAAATCAAGGCAATTTGGCTAACACCATCGGCCCTTCTTCATCCTCAACGTTGGGCTTGAGGCAATTCTAAGTGAAATAAAGCACCAGAAGTTGTGACATACTTTTCATATTTGTGATATGAAGGGCATTAAGATCAACAGATAAGAATCTTCCAGTGGTCCCTGGCCCCAAAGATATCCAGCTGGCCTCAACCAGGGCCAGGGCCTTTTCTGCTCTGGCCCCAGCATGGTGGAATTCTCTGTCAAATCACATCTGTGCCCTGTCTGACTTATTAAAGTTTTGCAGGGCATGTAAGGCAGAGATGTTCTGCCAGGCCTTTGGTTGAGGCCAGTGACTGTTCCTTACATCTGCTTGGCACCCCCCCCCCATTACTGAATGCTAGCACTGCCATCTTGTTTTTAAAATGTTTTTAAATACTTAAATGCTTTGAATGTTTTTAATAGTTTTTTAAAACTGATTTTATAATATACTGAATTAATCTGTTGTAAACCGCCCTGAGCCCCATGCAAGCAGGGAAGGGCAATCAAGAAATCTAAATCAATACATAAATATGTCATATTGATATACCTGGCAGCAGCTGAGATGCTCCCTTATGCATGCTGATAAGAAACAGTGAAAACACACTAATTCCAAGCATATACTCGAAAATGCTCAAATTGCTGCTGTACTAGTCATGTTTCTTCTCTCATACTCTCTCTTTTCCCCATGGTTCAGAACAAAGCCATTGTCTGCAACAACGGTCATGCCTGTCATCATGCCATCGATTTGTGGCAGAGACCATGCAACATTATATCACTTGTCTTATTTTCTTGGTCACAGACTGCCTGACACACCTACTTGCTGTTAACTACAAATATGCCAGTATGCCAATAATTCCAAAAATACGATTGTATATCTAGTGTGTTTTTCAGTAAAAGAAGAGGGGAACCCACAGTAAAAATAAAAGGAAGCATTAATGGTGTTGCAAATATGAGGAAATACACAGTACATTGATGCTTTATTTTGAAATACTGAGTTCAATGTCATCTCTGTATAGAAAATCATAACAACTGCTTGCAAATTGTCTCGATGTTCTCTCTATATAGCAAAGGAGACAGGGCAACCGGGTTAGGGAATAAAAGAGACCTATATTCAATGTCATCCAATCCCCCCACTAATAGAAATTTTACTTCTGGGCCTTTGCACTGGGTTTCAAGAGAGCTATTCACATCTTAGATGGCAGATAACCATATCTGAAAAGACTGAGTCTGTTGCTAAAACTGTATTTAAGCACTTCTGAGCAAAGGATGCTTTGTGGCATTCAAATTCCATTTCATGTTGTCCCTGCAAGGCTGGAGTAGAGAAGGAATTTAAGTGACATTTAATTCACACCTTCAAGCCATTTAATCAGACCTAGCAGTTTAGACCAAGTGCTGTCAGAAGCAATGGAAGAGGGAAATGAAAGGAAAAAAATCACAGCTGGGAATGCTCTGCTTGAGGGAAGAGGAGAAGATTTGCCCATATGTTGTTCACTGAAGAGCAGGAGATGTGGCATAAGTGAAAGCCTTTAAATTAACATAGTTTGCAGGTAACGTAATGGGTACAACAAAATGAAAGAGAGGGCCAGACGGCCTCAAATGAAGGATATGAGCGAAGGCTCCCCTAAACAAATACACTTTTCCCAAATGGAAAACACTTCCCATATGGAAAACACTTCCATTTAAAAAGAGCATGGAACTACCTCGTAGATGAGGTATTATATTTTATAGTTGTATTTACACTGAGACACTTAGTCATAGCTTCCTAGCATGTATATGCCAAACATACATGTAGCCGAGTACACACATCTCATGATTCTTCCTGTATCAAAGTACTGTTGATTAGAAAACTACTATGTCAAGCTGTGGCCTGAGAAAATATTAAAGGAAAGTATGGTGCTTCTATACTAAAATGTGATATCATTTCATGCATTTCTACACATCTGGCTTGGAAGGAGAAAGCCATGCTTCTGTGGTTGTGAGTAAAGACTCTAAAGCTTCAATATCTGTCTCTAGAAAACAGGCCTACACTACTTAATGCTATTAAGAGAAAGAACAGTTCACTAAACAAAGAAGTCACTTTGATGGAGTCCTTTGGCAGCATGCCCTGTTAAGGAATCCCTAAAACTCTGTGTGTGTGTGTGTGTGTGTGTGTGTGTGTGTGTGTGTGTGTGTGAAGTACCATTAAGTCAGTTCCGACTCATGGTGACCCTATGAAATAATGCCATCCAAAATGTTCTATCATTTACAGCTTTGTTCAGGTCTTGAAAATTGAGGGCCATAGCTTCCTTGATTGAATCAATCCATCTCATATCTTCTTCTTATCCTGCTGTCTTCAACTTTTCCTAGCATTATTCTCTTTTTCAGTGATTCTTGTCTTCTCATAATGTAACCAAAGTACAGTAGCCTCAGTTTAGTCATTTTAGCTTTTAGGGAGAGTTCAGGCTTGATTTGATCTAGAACCCACTTATTTGTCTTTTTGGCAGTCCACAGTATCCGTAAAACTCTCTTCCAATGCCACATTTCAAAGGAATCAGCTTTCTTCCTGTTAGTTTCCTTCACTGTCCAACTTTCACACCCATGCATAGTGATGTGGAATACTACAGTATGAATTATCTTTATCTTGGTAACCAGTGATACATCCTTACACTTTGGGTGATTCTGCACTAGACCTTAAATCCTGGTTCAACCCTGTCCCCAAACTTACATTCTACACTACACTCGAGTTCAGCCCTGTAATTATCTTGAGGCTTTACAAGTAGCAGAGGAAAGAAGGAAAGCAAAAGGCAAAGGTGAAAAGGAAAGACTTACCTAACTGAATGCAAATTTCCAGAGAACAGCAAGGAGAGATAAGGAGGCTTTCCTGAATGAACAATGCAAAGTAATAGAGGAAAACAATAGAATGGGAAGGACTAGAGATCGAAGAGAAATCAAGGGAATGGTCCATGCAAAGCTGGCCATGATAAAGGACAAAAATGGTAGGTACCTAACAGAAGCAGAAGAGATTAGGAAAAGATGGCAAGAATACACAGAAGAACTATACAAGAAGGACCTCAATGTCCTTGACAACCACAATGGTATAATCACTGACCTCAAGCCAGACATCCTGGAATGCAAAGTTAAATGGGCCTTAGAAAGCATTACTAACAACAAAGCTAGTGGAGGTGATGGTATCCCAACTCAGCTATTCAAAGTCTTAAAAGAAGATGCTGTTAAACTGCTGCACTCAATTTGCCAACAAATTTGGAAAACAACAGTGGCCACAGGATTGGAAAAGGTCAGTATACATTCCAATCCCAAAGAAGGGCAATGCCAAGGAATGTTCAAACTATTGCACAATTGCACTCATTTCACACACTAGCAAGGTCATGCTCAAGATCTATGTCAAGGTTTTCTCCTCTCACCCCAGTCCAGAGATGAGAGTTAAAAACCAAGCATTCAGTAATAATTCAACAAGCCCCAGGAGAATGTCTGTACACGCTCCAGGCTTTACCAGTAGTCACTGCCACCAGGATCTCTCACAACAGGTCCCCCACCAAAGATCAGGATCAGAGATCCCAACTCCTGCCTGGTCTATAGGACTTAACAACTTGACCAGCTCCGTATCAGGGCTGTAAGCAATTAATTAACACAGTGGTAGCCTCATCAGCAGAGACAGCTTAGGCACAAGATTTAGTCTTAGAGATCAAGTTGCAACAGAGGAGACAGGTCCAAATAATATTGATTATATATTATCTTTATTCAGTGCAAAAGCATGTATATAATATGAGACTAGTAAAAGGTAAGAAAACAAATGATATCTATAGTTTGTTCAGCTCTAACTACACAATAGAGGTATTCCATAGTTACCAGACTTTCAGAGGTATCAGATGATTCAGTGTGCAAATAGTGCAGGGTCTCACCAGGGAATCTTGAGAAGGACCCACATGGTGTTGTTGGCAGCTAAGTCCAGCTTTGGCTGCCTGGCAGTAAAAAAACATGGCAAGCAAGCAACCAGTCCAAAAAAGAACTCTTTGTTTCCAGAAAGGAACCTTGGCAAATAGAAGGGGAAGTCATGGAAGTAGTGACAGACTTCATGTTCCTGGGATCCCAGATCACTGCAGATGGTGACTGCAACCATGAAATTAAAAGACGCCTGCTCCTTGGGAGGAAAGCTATGGCAAACCTAAACAGCATGATAAAAAGCAGAGACATCAACCTGCCAACAAAAGTCCGCATGGTCAAAGCAATGGTATTCCCAGTAGTAATGTATGGCTGCGAGAGTTGGACTATAAGGAAGGCCGAGCGCTGAAGAATAGATTCTTTTGAACTATGGTGCTAGAGAAGACTCTTGAGAGTCCCTTGGACTGCAAGGAGATCAAATCATTCAATTCTAAAAGAAATCAACCCTGACTGTTCCCTGGAAGGCCAGATCCTGAAGTTGAAGCACAAATATTTTGGCCACCAAATAAGAAGGGAGCACTCACTGGAGAAGACCCTGATGCTGGGAAAGATTGAAGATCAAAGAAGAAGGGGACGGCAAAGGATGAGATGGTTAGACAGTGTCATCGATGCAACGAACATGAAATTGAGCAAACTTCAGAGGACAGTGGAAGACAGGAGGGCCTGGCGTGATCTGGTCCATGAGATCGCGAAGAGTCAGACACGACTGTGCGACTGAACAACAACAAATTTTTTGCTTCCACATTACATTGAGGTCATCCCGGTTTTGCCCCACACTTGTCCCAGGATAAACAGATGCTGTTATAACCAGGGATAAAATGCAAGGTATTGTGTCGCGAGTTGAGCTCTGATAAAACCAGGGATGAGATCCAAGTGTGGAAAGGACCTTCAGAATCTTTTCTAGCTGCCCTACTCAGTTTCAATGTCTTTCTGATTTCTTGGTTGCAGTCTCCCTTTTGGTTGGTGATGGAGACAAGGAATAGAAAACCTTGAATGATTTCAACTTCTTCACCATCAACCTTAAAGTTGTGTCTTTACGCAGTCATTACTTTTGTCTTCTTGATGTTCAGCTGTAATCCTCCTTTGGCACTTTCTGCTTTAATAGTCATTTCAAGTTTTCACAATTTTCTGCCAGCAATGTGGTATTATCTGTATATCTCAAATTGTTAATGTTCCTCTCATTGAATTTCACTCCACCTTCATCTAAATTTAAGTCAGCTTTCCTTATGATACATTCTGCATATAGATTGAAGAGACAGGGAGATAAAATACATCCTTGTCTGACACCTTTGGTAATTGAAAACCATTCTGTTTCTCCATATTCTGTCCTAACAATAACCTTTTGTCCAGAGTACAGGTTGCACATCAAAACAATCAGATGTTGTTGAACACTCATTTCTTTTAAAACTAACCATAGCCTTTCATGATCCACATAGTCAAAAGCTTTGCTGTAATCTGTGAAACACAAGTTAATTTTCTTCTGAAATTCCCTCATAGCCTCCAGTAACCAGCATAAATTTGCAATAAGATCTAGTGCCTCTTCCTTTTCTGAATCCAGCTGGAGCATCCGGCCTTTCTCATTTCACATATTGCAACAGTCTTTGTAAGATTTTGAACATCACTTTACTTGCATGAGGAATTCATATGGTGGTCTGATAGTCGCTGCCGTCTTTGACATCTCCTTTTTTAAATTGGAATATAAACTGAGCATTTCCAATCTATGGGCTACTGTTTTGTTTTCCATATTTGTTGGCATATTCTTGTTAAGATTTTGATGGACACCATTTCTATGGCCTGGAATAGCTCTACTGATATCCTATCTACTCCTGGTGATTCGTTTCTCCCAATTGTTCCCAGTGCAGTTTTCACTTCAATTTCTAAAACTGTAGTTTCTTCTTCAAAATATTCTTCTTTGAAGGAATCTATCATCCTTTCATCTCTTCTATACAGTTCTTAACACTGCAGAAGTTGCATCTCCTGACTACTTGGAAACTCCAGTTTTCTCATTTAGACATTGTGTGTATTGTGTCACACAAATATGAACTTTTTCAGTATCTGCTAGCAAAGATGCTAGAACTAATGTATTCAGCCAGCTTAACAGATACATTTAGAAGATATATTGAATTATATCCTGGACCCAGTGCTTGAGTGCGAAATGATTACAGTTTCAGGAGGTCTTGGAGGAGACAGATTATCTAGACCCCTTTCAGTCCAGATTCAGACCTGGTTTGGGGACAGAAACCATGCTGGTCAGCCTGATGGATGATCTTTGCTGGGGTGGTGATGGGGAATGTCTCCCTGTTGATCCTCCTTGACCTTTCAGTAGCTTTTGATACCATCCATCATTGTATCCTTTTGGTGAAGCCAGCTGGTCTGGAAGGGGGGCACCATGCTTTGGTGGTTCTGCTCTTACTTGGCTAACTGAAAGGTCTGCACTGCACTACCCATCTGTTCCAGGCACAATTCAAAGTGCTGGTTCTTACTGTTAACAACCTAAATGGCTTGGGGCCAGGGTGCATAAAGGACTGTCTCCTCCCAGACTGTCCACGCCACCAGTTAAGATCTGATTCTCAAGCCCTGCTCTATATGTCCCAGTCTTCAGAGGTGAGGCAAGTGGAGAATAGAGACATGGCATTTTTTGTGGTGATTCCTTGGAATGCCTTCCCTCCTTGAGGCTGCTCTGGCACTGACTTAATTTACTTATAGACACCATGCTAAAACACATCTGGGGTTTTTTTACCTCGGCTTTTAATTAAGGGCTTATGCTATCATTTTTGAATGGTATGCTATGGATAGTTTTATTCTGCTTTTGTTTTTAACAGCTTGTGTTTTATGCTGCATTTGTTAATTGTAAGGATTTCCCAATTAAACAATTTGAGTGTAGCTAGATTTGAGTCCAGAAGCACCTTAGAGCCCAAGAAGAATTTTGAGGCATAAGCTTTTGAGAGTCAAAACCTTGACAAAGGGAGCTTTGACTCTCAAAAGCTTATCCCCCCAAATTCTTGTTCGTCTCTAAGTTGCTACTGGACTCAAATCTAGCTGTTCTACCCTCTGAAACATTTTGAGTATGCAATCTTGCACCACTGCAGCCTGTATAAGGGGAAGAACATTACCTTTCCCATCCAACTAGCTGAATCTAATCTCTGTTCATAGAAACAAAGAGCAGAAGTGGTTAAAACAAATCCAAACAAGTAACATTTTAAACAATTCATAATCCCAAGTGCAAAAAGGAAGGTTTCTTAAAAATAATATTTCCAGATCAAGCTATTTTTAGGTTTAGGTTAGGCTGCTTACAACTTCTATACTGATTTCATCAAACCATATTTCTGGTGATTTGCAGCAGTGTGATGAAATCAGCACGGGGATCAGTGGCTATAGGCCAACTATTTTTCTAGTGATGCAGCTTCCATATGGTTTGAATTTCAAGCATCTACTGCACAGCTCCTTTGTTGTGTGGACTGATTGTATGCTGAAGTTTCAAACAGTGCTCCAAACACTATAATTCCATCATCAGGAGAGCTGCAAATAAGAGTTAGAAAACAAACCCCCATGTACAGCATTCTTTCTGCACAATATAAGAAGTAAGAGTAATAATTTAGAGCACTTAGTACATGCTATACATTTTCAATATGCTGCATAAACATTAATCTTCACAACACCCTAGTAAAGTAACAATTATTATCTCAGTCTTGAAAAATGGAAACAAAGTACTTAAATATGGAACTATGTTCTTAACATTTCTTTATAATTTCTGTTTTGCTAGAGAAGGCATCATGGAAGCAATCATGTGTTTGGGGATAGATGTTTATAAAAACAAATAGATTATAAATTTTAAGTGGGCTTTGCATTTTCCCCCTCCTCATTTCTACTATGGACTTATTTCAAATGCTGTGTAGATTGCAGAGCTGATCCTGACTGTCCCCAGAGAGATGGCATAAGATACCTCTGTAGGGTTCTCAAATTAAATTTGGACTATTAATGCCGGCACTCTTTTACTGTTTGCAAAGAGGCTTCAAATAATAAACATTTCATGGAAGAAAAACCACAGATATGTATACCTTGGGAATCAAATGCAGGATGGCAATTTCATGGAATATACCAGCTGGCATTTAGTTCTAAAACCAAAGCAGTGTACATAGGCAGATTCTGCTTGACGTTATGACCACCGCATATAAATGATTTATATTTTGCTGTAAGACTGCTTAGTGGCCTGCTGTCATGGGGAAAAGGGCTGCACTTACCTGTAACTGTTGTCCATTGAGTGGTCTTCTGTGCAGCCCCATGCTGAGTCATGTGCAGGCTGCTTGGCCTGTACCTGCATAGTACCCAATGTGGGACTACAAAGAAGCCACAAAAATGAACATAACACACCACAGTTAAAAGAGAGTCACTTACTTTTGCTTTGTTTCTGAGCTAATCCAAAGCGCTGGTGCTTCCCTATAGCCTAAACAACCTAGAAGTAGGGAACCTTGTCCTATATAACTTGGACAGATGCTAAAATCATTATGAGATGACTTAATGTTTGTGCCCCATCTTTTGAAATTAGATGGGTAGCCACAAGAGACAATTCTTTTCCTGCAGTGGTACCTTGCCTCTGGAATTTCCTTCTTCAGCAGTCCTTACCTAGGGAATTTCCTTGTCCCGGTAAAGATACTCCTATACTCCCAATACTTCTATGAAAACTAGCATTTTATGTTTGATTAGTACAGACTGGTATTATTGTTGGCTGTTACATTCTGTTTTAATTGCCACATTTGGTATTTTAACACATCTAGTGCTGCTTGTTTTTACTGCTGTTGTTTTATCATTGTTATATTATTTGGTCTGCACGCTGCTGGCCCCCGGACCGTGTGGCGTGCGGGTCGCCTTTGCCTCCCTGCCAGGATCGAGGCAGTATGATGCAGCATTGCTGCATCCAAGGGACTAGTGGGGAGGTGGGGCCGGAAGTTCACAGAGCGGCCCTTGCCTCCCCTCCTCCCTTTCAGTTTGCTCACTGCGCTCAAGCCACCCTCCCGCCCAGTTAGCAGTTCAGGCGGTGCCAGTCACCCATTTCTGAGGGCCAGGTAGGAATTTTTTGCTCCTTTTCCAAATTGCCCTAAGAAGGGGATGTTTTTGCCTACCTTGGACTGTAGCGGGGGACAGGACTGTTGTGGGTGTGGTCAGGTTTAAATAGGCGTCACTTTTGGCAGGTTGTATTCAGAACAGATTGCGGCATGGTGAGCGCCAGCTTATAACCCGTTTGGGGAATAGGGGTCTTGTCAATACAGTCTTTGGGCCCTGTGGCCCGGGGCGGGGAAAACAGACTGCCTAAGGGTTGCTTGGGATTATCCACCCTTTGAGCCTGGTGGCTCGAGGGTGGGTTTTTCCCTGGCAACTACAATAGCCATGCTGGCCGGAAGTAAGACATCTCGTTGTCTTGCCTCTAGAGCTGGGTGGCTCGCCCAAGATCATTTTGGCAAGGGAGGGGTCTTATGACCCTTAGCCTTGCCATGCCACTCTGTTACTCTTTGTTTATGTTGCCATTATGCTGTTATAGTTAATGAAGTGGCCCGTTAGTACCCAGCCTTGTGTCTGTCTTGTTATTCCGGTTAGGGAGGCAATTGCAATACTTACCTTATTATGAATTTCCAACACTGGAGTTCTATAGAAGCAAGCCTACAGATTCCTTAAGGATGCAACAGAATCAGAGACAACTGCTGCAATAAGGCATAAACAGTTTTGTACATGCAACACACATCCCAATTTTTGTTAGCTCTGAAGAGCTGACCTTCAGCACTTGCTTCAGAAATTCAAGAACGACAGCTGCTGGGCTTCCTGCTGGACAGCTCCCTGGCATACCTAGTTCATGAACTTTGTTATAGGATCTCATTACAGAGAAGATTTCTTATCTGGACTGTCAAGCCTGTGAGGAGCCAGTTATACACTAAAAGTTATCATATGTAATAGTGGCTCCCTATAAACACATATACAGAACACTTCAAAAGCGGGGGCATGAAAACAGCTTCCCTGCTCTGAGCTCCACTTTTTCCCTCTCTTGATCAGTCTGTCTTTCTCTCATACTTCCTAAGTATAGTCTCAACTATTCACTTGCATATAGGCAGACTTAGGGTCTCCAGCCGGAGAGGTGAATGTGAAGGGACGCATATGCACATAATCCTCATTCCCAGATAGCAACCCTAAATCAATGAAACTGAATTCCATCTTAATAAATGCGGATCAGAGTATGTCAGACACTTCGAGGCACCCCACTATTACTTCTCTGAAGTTAGTGGCTGATAGCAGAAACAGGAGGCGAATGAAGGTCAAGTCTGTGTAAGGGCATTTATTGTCACTTCAGATTGTAAATCTCAGTAAGCACATGACAGAGCAGGCCAAGACTTAACTGGGTCTCCATAGTTATAGTAGTTTAAAATATAGCAAATTTAGCTTTTCCAGAAAACATTATTATGAAGGAAGATCTTCAACAGATCTGACAACTTTGTATATCTGGAGACAAAACTGCTCTTTCCTTTTCAGTGAGAGCAGCATGTAAAGTGACAGAGTGGGATTCACAAGATGCTTCAATGCACCAACAAAGTGCAAGAAGGAAAATTCAAATTGTACTCAGAGAAGAAAATGACAGGTGTAGTGAACATCTGCTCTTCCTCTGAGTAGATGTTTGGCTTCCAACCTATTTCCAGCAATCCCTCTGGAAGAAGTCCAGCTTCCTTCATGCCCAGAACTTTACAGATGTTCCTGCCCTTGTCTCTAAGTTGCCAATGCCTTGTGTGGGAGGGCAGGATATACATAAAATAAATAAATATGTTTATCAAGGTTTATAGTACTGTCAGAAGATCAGGCCACTACTGTTCCCCTGAAACCTGGCCATACTCTTCTTGCCTTCACCAGTGATATCCTGTATAGTGTGGTAAGTGACTTCCTTTGCAAGACACTGGGTTGACTCCTATGAATGGCAAGCACAACCAGCTCACAGACCCAGATCCTCCTCACATCATCTTCCCTCAGGAGCTCTTTGTCATCCCACAAAAAGCAATGCTGTGGGTAGCGATCCTATTAGTTGTGGCACAAGAGTCCACAGCAGGAGAAATTACTCCCCTCCTCTTCTCCAACGGTATGAAGCCCAATGGAGTAAGCACTCCGCTAGAGCAAAAGAGGCACAGTTACTTGATTCTTCCTCCTCACTACAACCAACTGTCATGCATTAGATCACAGTGTTGTTGCAGGGAGGTGGACAAGGTCAGCTTCTGTAAGCACTTACAGTTCATAGGACCAACAAAGTGACCATCGTATAGGGACAGGTTTTATTCATTTTAGGATCTTTGTGAAAGCTCAATTGTTAAACATTCAAAAAATGATAAGTAACTGAAAGACACAGAAGTTCCTGGAGATTTTGCCACAGGAGCTTGTCTCCGTGGCATTTATAGTTTTACATCTTCGAAAATGTCTTTCCTGCATGCTTCAATTTTCCTCTTAGTAAACAGAAACTTGAGAATCAGAAACTTCATAAAAAAGAAAAAGTAGTTATCCACAGTCTTCATAATTGCTTATAAATCTTGTTGAGTCTTCAAAATCATTCCCCACAATGAAATACAGAACACAGATCCACTATACTAGCCATTTGCCACCTCCATCTTCTGAATGTGGTACTTCTATCATATTTACAAAAATGAGAATGCATTTAGCATATGCTGACACATTATATTAACTGAACACCTATAGCCAACATGCACAGTAGGTAGCCAATTGGTCATGTTGCTTGACTGGCTTCCTGAAAATGGTAGATGTATTACAATGGTCTTCTTTAAACTCTGTCTTACTTGAGCTCACAATATGCATGAGCAATGTAGATTTACAGAGGCTTGTACCGTTTCTGTTCCTGGCTGTGCAACTTTTTAAAACTGCAGCAGCTGAATCACTAGTCAGGTCACTGTTTTGCCACAGCTGATTATCCCGTGCCAAAAAACCAGTCCCCAGATTTTGTGGAGATGGCTTAATTTTCCTCTAACTCTCCCCAGAAAGTAAAAAAAAAAAAGGCTTGGTTTGTCTGCCACATTAAAATATATCATTTAAAGAAAATTCTATAGACAATGCTGCAACCACTTCCAGTGAATGGAGAAAGCCCTCCCAGCCCCCAACTGTGCCAGCTGCCACTGCTGCAAGAAGTGAAAGCAACTTGATGCAGTTATTGACACCATTGCTAAGGGTCTGACTGAACCGTGGTATTTGCCTCTTTCCTGTTAAACTCAGACCAATCTGTCCACTGCAGCCTTTGTACCCAAGTCACCTGCAGAGCTAGAATGATACAATGGTGGGCGCTTGCAAATTGGCAACATCTCTAATGCTGCAGAGGAAGATCTGTCTGAAAGACTGTTTGGAGTTGTTTACATCTGACAAAACAGCTTGGCTCTTAGAGGAGAAATAATTTATCTCTTCTGTAGTTTTTGGAATGCCCCATTTCAGCACTCTGAGCCTGTAACCTCTTTTGTTTATTTTTCTTAAGGGTATAACTCTTAACAAGAAACCACTATAGGATGTTGCTTCTTAGGCCAGCACAACTCCTCTCCTCCTTGTTGCTACTAGGAACATTTTGATGATGCTCTAGCCTCTCATGCAAGTCTAGAACATGCCCTAAGGTATGTGTTAATTAATACTATACATCTGTTTGCTTCACTTAACAGCTGAAAAGTGCCTATTTAATCTGCAATGCTCTTTTCCTTTGTTTATTCATCATTCTGTTTCTCTTGCTCGGTCTTTCTGAATTACTAATAGCAAGTAGTCCACCAAATATATGCCCAAAGTAAAACAAGCTGCTGATCGAATGGTTCTAACCTCTTAATATTGAAGTCATCTTATCCAGAAATACTAGAGTTTATTTTTCCCACATAGGAAAACAAAATGTTTTGTGCTTCCAGGCCATAATCGAAGCACTCTTGCAAAGAGTACGGAATCTAGCCCTTGCTATTTTCAGTACACATCCCCTAAATGGTATGCTACGTGTTCTGGGGAAAAGAAGCCAACATGTACTATGTGCAGTTGCCATCAATAAATATGTAAGCCTTGGATTTCAGCATTTCTTTCTCCCACATCTGCTATTCAGAAGTTACTGCTTAGTTTAGGATTAGTCAATGCCCAACAGAATTTCTCACTATTTCTGTGGCCTACTGCACACTCTGGTTGAGGGAACACAATACTGAATCAAGCATAACACTCTTAGGGGCACAGAAAGCACATTCCTTTCCAATGATAAAAATTAGCCATTGAGAAGGCATTTAGTATTCCATTCTTTAGCTCACCCGAATATAAACCAAGAATAATGGAATCACCGCAAGCTTTAACTGTACCAGTGGCACCACTGGGTAACACTTTAATAAGTTTTTAATCTGCCAAATAAAAGCTGCATCTCATTTCTAAGTAAGCTGGTTAATTTGAAAGGAGATGTAGTATATCATGCAGCAGAATTTCATCCACTGTTTTGAAAAAGCTCTATATGGCTAAAGAGACATTGCATTCAAAGGCACAAAACAGTAATATACAAAGCAAGGACGTAAGCAAGAGCTTCATTAGGCTATTTCATTTCCCATATTTCATACCAGGAAACAAAGCTCACAGAGGCTGCGGTCAGACGTGCCTTTAGATCTGGCTCAGTTGCAAATGCCTGATGGATCTAAAGAGTACAAACAGAAAGCAATATCTGGGAAAGGTTTTGCAGCTGTTGGCACGCCACGCTGCCTCGTCATGGAAGCGGAGTTAAAAGACACCAGGGAAAGTGTCTTTTGCTGATGCTAATGCTTGCTGATGGGCCACGGATGGACTTTCCCCTGTCTGGTCACTCAAGCACGTACTCAAGCCATTGGGATGGTCTGTTCATTCCATCCCAACTCGGTGCCTGCCACAACTCTCTCTACAAATTACTCATGAAGACAGGTTATAAGGGTCTATTTTATACTGATCATTGGCCCATCGAGCCCAGATACAGTCTATCTAAATTAACGGTGTTTCTCCTGAATCTTAGGCAGAGTTCCTTTTAAGCAGCAAGTTTAATATATGCAAAGCGTCTTCTCCACCACCAAACTATGCGGTCCCTCACCTAGTACAACAATAAAGTTGCACAGAGGAAGATGTTGTTGGATTTTTCAGCCATCATAGCCTATGATGATGTTGCTATTGTCCTAATTTACAATGCAGAGGCACACATAAGGTCAGGCTGAACTAATGTCATTATGAAACTTGCTGAGGCCTCTCTTATACTTGCCATTAGTTAACATATATGGTCCACATAAATTAGTATCCCCTCTCTATCAAGATAAATTTCTTGGCTTCTACTTCACTATGTGACTGAAAAAGCTGCACTCTAAAAACTGCACAGAAAGGTTTGGAATGTTGTTGTTGTTCAGTCGCACAGTCGAGTCCAACTCATCATGACCTGATGGACCACATCACGCCAGGCCCTCCTGTCTTCCATCGTGCTCCAGAGTTTGCTTAATTTCATGTTCATTGCATCAATAACACTGTCTAACCATCTCATCCTTTGTCGTCCCCTTCTTCTTTGACCTTAAATCTTCCCCAGTATCAGGGTCTTCAGTGAGTGCTCCCTTCTCATTTGGTGGCCGAAGTATTTGAGCTTCAGCTTCAGTATCTGGTCTTCCAGGGAACAGTCAGGGTTGATTTCTTTTAGGATTGACTGATTCAATCTCCTTGCAGTCCAAGGGACTCTCAAGAGTCTTCTCCAGCACCATAATTCAAAAGAATCTATTATTTGGTGCTCAGCCTTCCTTATAGTCCAAGTCTTGCAGCCATACATCATTACTGGGAATACCATTGCTTTGACCATATGGACTTTTGTTGGCAGGGTGATGTCTCTGCTTTTTATTATGCTGTCTAAGTTTGCCATCACTTTCCTCCCAAGGAGCAGGCGTTTTTTAAGTTCATGGCTGCAGTCGCCTTCTGCAGTGATCCTGGATCCCTGGAACGTGAATTCTGTCACTGCTTCCAGTGACTTCCCCTTCTGTTTGCCAAGGAGTGATGGGTCCAGATGTCATGATCTTAGTGTTTTGTTTTGTTTTTGATGTTGAGTTTCAAGCCAACTTTTGCACTCTCCATTTTCATGCTGAGCAAGAGGCTCTTTAGGTCCTCTTCACTTTCTGCCATTAGAGCAGTATCGTCTGCATATCTGAGGCTGTTGATGTTTTTCCCAGCAATCCTAATTACAACTTGTGATTCATCCAGGCCAGCATTTCATATGATGTATTCTGCATATAAATTAAATAAGCAGGGTGACAATATACATCCTTGCCGTCCTCCTTTTCCTATGCTAAACCAATCAGTTGCTCTATAGCCAGTTTAAATGTTGCTTCTTGACCCTTATACAGGTTTCTCAGGAGTGACCCAAGGCAGCCTGTTCCACTGCTCAACCACTCTTACAGTTAGGAAGCTTCTCCTGATATTTAGCCGGTATCGACTCCCTCGTAATTTCCACCTATTAGATCTAGTCTTGCAAACCAGAGCAAGAGAGAATAGATCTCTAGTTCCCCTACCTCTTTGAAATCCAGCTTGCACTTCTGGCAATTCTCTATCCATGTACTGCTGAAGCCTAGCTTGTAGGATCTTGAGCATGACCTTGCTAGCATGTGAAATGAGTACAATTGTGGCTTGGAATACACAACTGATAACTTGCAAAAATGAAAGGAGGGCTAAGAATCTTAAAGCCATGAAAATTGTTTAGCTCTTGGGAAATATAAGAGACTAGGAATAAGGCCCGTTGTGGAAATAAATACAACGGGCTCTAGAAAGAGGCTCTGGGAGAGTGCCCCAGCTTTGGGCACTCAGTGACAATTTGCTGTGGCAATCTCAGCAGGGTATGACACAGTCCACCATTTTCTCCAGAGGAACTGATCTTTGCTACCTGAAGAGCAGTAGTAATTTTGAGTGATCTCCAGCCTACCCCCAAGATTGGTAACAGTGGTTCCCCAGGAGGGAGTGGCTGGTTCCCCAGGAGGGTGGAGTCTATGGCATTGTACCTGTCTGAGGTCCCACCCCTCCTCAACACTCACCCTCTCCAGGTTCGACCCCTCAAATCTCCAGGAATTTCCCAACCTGGAGTTGACAACCCTATCTCCCTCCTAGCCAACCATCAACCTACCTTTAGTTTTCCATCTCCTCCCCCATTCCTCCTAGAGAGCAGTTGTAATTTTGAGTGATCTCCAGCCCCCACCTGGAGATTGGCAACAATGGTTCCCCATCAGGGAATGGCTGGATTGGAGGGTGGAGTCTATGGCATCGTACCTGTCTGAGGTGCCACCCCTCTTCAAACCTCACCCTCTCCAGGCTCCATCCCATAAATCTCCAGGAATTGCCCACCTGGAGTTGACAACCTGATCAGGACTGGACCCAATGAGTTTTCTCCCAAAGGCCAATAGAGGTGTGGAAAGGGCCTTTTACTGATAGAGGAGAAAGTACAGGTGCCAACTCTGATTAGGGAAATACCTGGAGATTTGGGGGGGTGGATCCTGTGGAGGGCAGCATTTGGGGACTGTGTGGAAGGACTCAGCAGGGTATAATGCCATAGAGTCTACCCTCCAAAGCAACCATTTTCTCCCAGGGAACTGATCTCTGTCATCTGGAGGTCAATTGTAACAGTGGGAGATCTGCAGTTCCCACCTGGAGATTGGCAATCCTAGGGGAAAGTCAGCCACACAGCGGGGAGTTGAAGAAAATGGTTTGATGGTTGCTGGCCCACCTCGTTAGCCAGCCAGCCATGCTGAAGCTAAGCAGGAGAAAGAGCTTTTTTCCATTTATTCTGACAGGAAAGTGGCCACGAGGGAGGGGGTATGCTGAAAGTCCTTTGTTTTTTTACTCACAGAACCAAGCTTGGTTGCCTACCAACAGCCACTGAGGGGACAGTCCCTCACAGGAGTCAAGAGAACTGTCTTCCTCAGGAGAGAGAGCTGTCTGCCAGGGAGAGTGGGTGGGGAAGAGGAGCAGACCCAGCACCCGGCCAATGGCACACGAGTACTCTTGAGTGGCGGCTGATGGGCCAATGGCTGAGGGAGGGCATTTTACAGCCAATGGGAGCGCATGGAATCTTACAAAACCAAAAGATAATTATTATAAGGAGAGATGTATGGAAATCTGCTCATGATGGCCCAAGCCATCTTCTAGAACTTCCTTGCAGCATTGTCTTCCTTGCAACCAATTTATGGCTGGCTTCTTGAGGTAGCTGTTGAAGCAAAATCCCTCACCATGGAGCCAGAGAATCACTGGAGGGAAATCCAACAGTGGCTGATACATGATTTTGCTTTTCTACCTTAGAGCAGCAGGAACAAAACACACAAGCAATGTTGTGAAAATGTCGCTGGAAATAAAAAGGTTGCATAGCCCTTCAGGTGTCTGTTGATCATAAGGGTTTCTTTTACATATGATTGTTTCTGCTGTAGCTTGTCAGCCCAGGTTAGAGACCTCAGTCAGACACGGGAGAACAGAAACTATTTGCACTATGTGGAGGTGGTTTTCAATTTGTGACATTTTTATAGTTGATATCTACCCACAAGATTCACCTTAAAAACAAACGGTATCTTTTGAGAACTGGGACAGTGGTAGCCTCTCTAGAAATAAGATTGCAAAAAAGCTTTTCTGCACTCAGGCCACGCAAATGAGGTGGAAGTAATGCCTCTTCATAATGGAGAAAAATATAAAAATGCTCCTCTAAGTTGACTATTTAAACAAGCAATCTTCTTTCTTTTTTGGCTTTCTACAGCCAACTACCTGAGAGCAAACATAAGAATGGTTAAACTGAAAAGAAGAACTTGACTTGAGGGTCAAAGCGGCTTCAAAGAGCTTTCAACATGGATCTCGTTGCCAAGGAAACCACATCATACCCATTGCTAGGAAACAGTTATATTTGTTTCTTCCTGTTTGGAATAGTGGTTTTACTTGAACTTGGTTCTAAGAAAGTTTGTGCTTAGGAAGGTGGGCTAAAGAAGAGAAAGAACCAGATAAGAACTTGGTTATCAATTTCATGTAAATTAGCCATTCACATGTCACATTACAGCAACATAAATCAGATGCCCAGGGAGGTACACCACAATATTTAAATGTGCATATGACTAGGCATGTGGTATATGCATTTAAATGTGATAAGGTGCAAGCAGAAGGCTTACACAAGTAATGGCCATGGACCATATTAAAATATAAACTGGTTTCTAGTTTATCATCCTATTCCATGGCAATTTTAGCACCGAAAGCAGGAACCTCTTCTGCATGAACAAATGTACCATGTACACAAGGCAAGGGCATTTGTGGTTGGCTTCCATTTCCGTGATATCAGTGGCATTACTATATACACACACAGCACCCCAGTTACTTGAGCTTTGTTCTGCCTCATTCCAAAGAAATAGTATTGCCAAATGAATGAATGCCACTCAACTATTTTTCTCAAAGATCTTGGCTGTCCTTTTCTAGCACTGAGAGAGGGAGGAATATCCTTTACTAGAAGAGTTCTTTAAAGAAATGTGTTTTCTAAATGCTCTTTGAGTGGCAGATTGGCAAAAACACATTGCATCCTTCTTCTAAATTTTCCATTATGTTGTGAAGCATCATGTCAGACTGGATCAGCTACAGTTAACTGTTTTATGTGACAATACGTGTAAATAGTTTCAAAGTTCTAGCCACCCACAAAGCAACAGCAGAAACAGAAACAGTCAAGCCATCTCAGTTTCTCAGACTGGTAACAAAGCCATTGAAGAGATTATCTGCAGACTAATCTTGAATATACCTTAGAATCATATCAACATTCCGAATAACCTTACACAGTGTGCTCTTTGCTAAATCACACTGAAATGAAGTGTCCATAAAATGAAACACTGTAGGTATTCAAAACATATGTCAGCATACATCTGTGAAAAATAGTGAACAGCTTATTTCTGAGAGGTAACTAATATACCCATGAATTTAAGCAGAAAGCGAGTTCCACACAGGATTGCTTTCTAAATGTATAAATATTCCCAATCACATGTATGTCGAAATGTGACATGTGAACCAGCAATTGCAAAGGTAGCTGGCATAAGTCCCAATTATATAAGTGACTTTTTATATAGCCTCCATGATAATGGGAATTCCTGGCAATCATGCCCATGGTAACCTGTTTCAAATGTTATGTTTGTTCAGCTGAATCCATATTCAGTGATGGCTGGAACTGTCCACATGTACAAAAAAGAGGACCAGATGAACCTAGCTGTGAACTAGCCTGGAACCTAGCAGTGAAAATGAAGTGCATAGGAGGGGCAAATACAGATGCACAGTCAAAGAAAAAAGATAAACATCTTCATGAAAAGATGCATGGGGACTTCATTTTGCCACTGCTAAGGAAAAATAGTGTACAGATAGTAAGTGAACCAAAAGTGATTATCACTGATCCAACCTTCTTCAATGCTTCCTTTCCTTTATGCAACACAAACTATAGCGTGGCATGAGCTTATACATCACAGAGAACTGAGACAGTGCAAAAGCTCTTTCAGTTTCAAAAGGAAGTCTTGTACAGTAGTAAAACAAATTTCAACAAAATAATCTTATCACACAATGAACTGTGATTTGTGCAAAAACTCTGAAGTGTCTATCAGAAAGAAACAACTGCCCTAGACCCTTAATAAAATACCACTCAGCTATGTTGTACCACCATTCTGACGAAAGTTTGAGTCCAGTGGCACCTTTAAGACCAATAAGTTTAATTCAGGCTATAAGCTTTCGTGTGGATGCACACTTCTTCAGATACATTCCAAACAGCATTATCTACAAAAGAAGGGAGAGGGGGAGAGAGACAGCCAGTTATTTATTATAGAGTAAAATCCCTCAACAAATTTTGGCATTGTCTTTTCAAAGTGTGGTAAATGGAATGCTAGGAAACACTGAAGGCAGCAGGAGAAGAGGAAGACCCAACATGAGACAGATTGACTCAATAAAGGAAGCTACAGTCCTCAGTTTGCAAGATCTGAGCAAGCCTATAAACTATAGGATGTTTTGAAGGACATTAATTCATCAGGTTGCCATAAATTGAAAGTGACTTCACACCCACACACGGGATGGATAGAAAACCCACAAGAACCGTAGCCAAGCCAACCATTTCCTGCAAAAATTCTATCTGAGTAAAAAGGCGACAGATTTCTGATTTTGAATGCAATGTTACCAATGTATTTATTTACAACATCCTCTCCCTCTCCAAATCCCTAAGGTTCAGTACAGGCTGTTATTTAAAACATGCACAGAGATCAAATCAAACTGAATATAATGTTTCGCAGTGTTCTAAGTCCTTGAAAACTTAAACATGGTCAACAAAAAGTATTTGTTCCTTTTATTTTTTATATGTATCATCCATTGTGGAAATGTTTCCATATAGCCTTAAGTGAGGGTAACTCTGCAGTTCCCATGACAAATGTGTCTGCTGCCTGTATGCAGCCACTGAAAGAGTGGATGAAATACACACATTTGCACACATCATTAAGCACAAGTGTCTAGGGACCCTAGCCCAATTAGGCTGCCCAGATGCATGTATGCAGGCATTTAAATAGCCATGCGTGCACACAAATGTCAACCACACTGGTCATTTTTGTTTATTGTAACCCTAAAGTACACAGGCCCTGACCTGGATAGCCCAGGCTAACCTGATCCCATCAGATCTCAGAAGTTAAGCAGCGTCAGCCCTGGCTAGTATTTGGGAGGGAGACTTCCAGCAACTACCAGGGTTGTGACACAGAGGCATGCAACGGCAAACCACCTGTGAACATCTCTTGCACTGAAAATCCTACGGGATCATCATAAGTCAGCTGTGACTTGACAACAAAAAAAATGTGTACACAGAGCAAACCTGTGCATAATAAAGTGGGGACTTTCCTTGAGACATAAGGGAAATTGGAGACATACTGCAGGAAAGCTTTCCAACATGCCCTTGCTACCCAAAAAGTAAATACTCTCCCACAAATCCACACATCCTCAAATACATATGCAGACTCTCTCTGTCTCTCACTCTCCAGAGTGATTTGAAAGTGGTCCTGTTCAAGCTGTCACTTATCACTATCCAGAATAGTGCATGGTTGGTTGGGCTCCACAGCCCAGGGTTGCCAGCTCTGGGCTGGAAAATTCCTGGAGATTGGGGGGGGAGCCTGGGAAGAGCAGGGTTTGGGGCAGGAGGGTTCTCACTGGGGTGTAATGCCATAGAGTTCACTCTGAAAAGCAGCCATTTTCTCAAGGGGAACTGATCTTTGTAGTTTACAGATCAGTTGTAATTCCAAAAATCACCAAGCCCCACTTGGTGGTTGGAAACCCTCAATTCACACTGAAACCTGACAAACCTGACCATGTGATCCTTTAGGAGGAAGGTGAAAAGCTTCCTATTTAAAAAGGCATTTATGATTATGATTTGGATGAAGGAATGGAGGGCACGCTCATTAAATTTGCAGATGATACTAAATTTGGAGGGGTAGCAAATACATTAGAAGACAGAATCAAAAGTTAGGATGATCTTGACAGACTGGTAAACTGGACTGAAACTAACAAAATTAATTTTAACAGAGATAAATGTAAAGTTCTGCATTAAGACAGGAAAAATCAAATGCATAATTATAGGATGAGGGATACTTGTCTTGGCAGTAGTACATTAGTTAAGTTTAACAGCCCATAAGCCATACACTGTAAAACATATTTAAGAATTAAAAATCACAGTATAACAGAAGTTTGCTACATCCACAATACAGCTTTTGCAGAGGCTACTCAAAAGTAATCTTAACTTTGAGGTGTCAGAAGCAGCTGAATACTTCAATAGCCATTTTCTAAGAAATTTTTCTCTGGCTATTACACACTTTAGGCAGTGAAAAAAGGTATGGGACAGTGAATCAACCCCTGCCAAAGGGCAGTTACAAAAGCACATATGGATCTAGGGGTCTTAGTAGCTCATACACTGAGTATAAGTCAGCTGTGTGATGTGGTAGCTAAAAAAAAAAATGCAATTTTAGGCTGCATCAACAAAAGTATGGCTCCAGATCATGAAAAGCGATGGTATCACTTTATTCATGGTTAGACCTCATCTGGAGACACACTACTTCAACAGCGAGGGATGCATAGAGCAGAAGTATTACCTGAGCATTTCAGAAATAGCATAGGACAGGGTTCCCTAACATAGTACCCACAGGCACAAGGCTGCCTTGTCAAGCTTTTCAGAAAGTGGCTGGGGCCTTTGTGAGGCAGGGCTTGTTATTGGCTGCCCTTCATTTCTTTTTATGACCCAGTCTAGTCAATGTTCTGGACCCACCATTCTATACCAACTGTACTTTCCAAAAAGTTTTCATTGTAGTAATCTGTATACTACTAGTGACTTGTGGACCCCATCTGCAGACACCTAAATCCACTGACTGGGGCCACACAGATGCTAAAGAGATTTTTCTGCAAACTTGGTAATTAACAAAAATATATTGGGGGGGGGTTAAATTGTTCCCCAAATAAAAAAGTGTTGTCTGCACACGTACTTACCATCAGTGTTATGTTTAAACCATAATAAAAGTTAACTCCTTGTTTATTTCAATCCGTGTGCCTCGGGAAAGGAACACACACATTAAGATCTCTCTCTCTCTCTCTCTCTCTCTCTCTCTCTCTCTCTCTCTCTCTCTCTCTCTCTCTCTCTCTCTCTCTGTCTCTCTCTGTCTCTCTGTCTCTGTCTCTCTCTGTGCTCTCTCTCTCTCTCTCTCTCTCTCTCTCTCTCTCTCTCTCTGTCTAAAGAAATGAATAAATGGTGGCTGTGTGTGAATGGAATAATGTATGTGCCCCAACCCCAATAACTTTTCAAACTGCCTTCATATTCCGTTTTAATAACTGTTTGCTAATTTTTTCTGTCATTTCAGACAAACCTGTTTCAGTAACAGGCTCTAGCAGAATTTATTTTCCTGTTCATACAGACCTGCTTGCATTGGGCTAGCAAAGTGTGGTTGAGCCACTTTTGTGGGAAACTGCTTTCTACAGCTTCATTGCACTTCTGAATAACTGGAGTATGCTATTTAAAACGCCCATAGCGCTTCCCACAATGCTGCTCCCCCCCCCATGCAATCTTCCTCGGACTTTTTTTAAATGTTCTAAGTTGAGTGCTAAAGCAGGGCCTGTAAGACCAAGATGTTTCACTGGGCATATGGTTGAGAATAGCAACAGTTAGGGAGATCAGCTGGCCTCCTCCTCTTTCTCCCCCTCTTTCTCCATTTTCTCCTTCTCCCACCTTGTTTGCTTAATTTTTTTTAAATCACGTTCCTTACCTGATCTTGCCCCCGTTTCCTCCTTTTCCTCCTTCCTTGCCCTTTTTAGGGCTTGCTTTTTTCCGTTCACTGTGGGCCATGACTCTTCTGTGTTGACTGCTTTTTAGTTGCCCACTTGTGATGGATAGTTGGAGCACCATCTGATTGACTATTAGGTTTTTAGCTGTAATATTTGGTTTTAGGACTCTAAAGTGGTGACTTCATTGTATATTGTATATTTAACTGTTGGAAGCCGCCCCAAGCCCTGCTTGTGGGGAAAGGAGTGGGATATAAGTTGAGTGAGTGAGTGAGTGAGTGAGTGAGTGAGTGAGTGAGTGAGTGATTTAAGGCAGGCCACATGCATAATGACACTGGGTAAAGAGAAATACTGTAACCTGGTGCTGAATACTTTGAAAGCTTGGTGTAAAAAGCAAACAGATGTGGGGAGGAAATTCCAGATCTATGAAACCATAGTAGAAAAGGCCCTGTCTCTGGTAGCCAGTTAAACCAGGACTCAGGCAAGTTCATAGAGGAATCCACAGTCCCTATTCCAATTATCTTCATGATAACTGAGAATTAGACATATTTCCAATGGATACATTTTTCAAAGACAACATTAAATTCACAGGTAACGTATGTCTATTGAAGTCCAAGTTCCCAGCAGTTCAACATCTTCAGAGTAGTTTATCGATAAACGAATAAGTGAAATTGCTTATTATTTTTCTCAGTTGCCTCCTAGAAGATATGCACAAGTGAGACCCATATAGGCAATGAGGGGAGAACTGAACAACCTCTGTCTTGAAGATGATCCACCTTTTTGATTCTCACATGAATCTATGTATTGCTTACATTAATAATCCTTTGTGATAGATCGGAGACTTTTTGGCTTGGAAATCTAATTTGAGCTGTTGGGTTAACATTATGCTTTGGATAGAGTAAGCTCATTCAAGACAAATAATTCAATGATAGTTTTGAACACATCACAGTGATGTCATTATTTTTGTATTTATTTACTTCACTTGAACATGTGTTGGGACTAAGGATTCTTGCTCAACTTTGACAAAAGCTTTTATGACTCAGATTTTCTTGTAAAACAGAAGAATAAAAGTGCTCTGGAACACAGATGATTTTTAAACATCTGCATGGAAGAGATGATACTGTACTGATGGGAACCATAGAGACAAATGAACAGGAGAGAATGTAAGAAACTGGCTCTTAGAGCAAAGCTGGTACTTAAAATGCCTGTACATCATCATATAAAGAAAGTAGCCTAATCTAATTAGCAATGGCTAATGTTCCTCCATAAAAGATTAGACATACCCTTGGAAAAGTCTGTGGCTCAGCTACAGAAGAATGTAAAGTATTTCTCAACTAACAGAAAACCACTTAGTTCAGCTTCACCTACAGCATTATTCCTACCAAGAATAAAAGTATCTAAAACTAAATTCAGACCCACCAAGATCAACACTCTACTCCTAGAGATAGAGGAAGAAATAAGGAAGGCAGCCAAAAGGTAATATATTACTAGTGTTACATTAAATATGACAAAGAGGTATACAGGTATACTCAAGAAATCCCTTCCATCACATACAGGATGGGCTTTACAGTCTAGTCAGTGTTCTGGACCCACCAAAGAACAAAGCTCACATACAGATTCACATGGACTCTTTTAAGGAACACTGTAAAGCAATCTCCAGTCCTCATTACTGATCTTGCACATCTTGCCTGTGTGTCAGTCTCCCATGTTACTAATTGCAGTGCACTCACATCAAGATGGCACAGCATATCTTGCCCAGTATAGTGTGGGAGACAGAAAACTGCACTTACACACATGCCCTCTTGCCAAATCTCCATGCCAGTATGGGCAAGCAAAAAAAATTTTGACTGCTGCTTAGTGGGGAGGAGCACAAATATAGCAACTGCCAAATTCAGGTGCAGCAACAGACATACAAGAGTTGCAAGCAAATGTGTGCTACTGTTTATATGGAATCAAATCCCTACACAAGCTCGAGAACCAGCAGTGTGAATTTTGTTGCTGGCTTGGCTAGTGTTGTAGCAGGCGAGTTGCTACTGTGTAGCAAGCATGGCAAGATATTAATGTTTTAATAAACAAACACACACCACTTTGTAAGGGTAAACCTATCAGGACAATCGATTTCACCAGTAAGACAGTCAGGCACCAGAACAACATCTGAATACAGTATTTTTTTAAATACTACTGCATTAACAACTGGGACGTTTTCAGTTTAGATTTTGTTCAGTTCATATCTGAAAGTGTTTCCCTAGAAGCTGTTATTAATTTTTCAGTGTGGATTAGTTTAAGTAACTATATTAGCAAATGGAACAGTTTCAATTTAACCATTAAACATAAGAACATAAGAGAAGCCAATGTTGAATCAGGCCAATGGCCCATCTAGTCCAACACTCTGTCACACAGCGGCCAAAATATACCAGGTGCCATCAGGAGGTCCAGCAGTGGGGCCAGGGCACCAGAAGCCTTCCCACTGCTGCCCCTCCAGCACCAAGAATAGAGTGCATCACCTGCCCCAGACTGAGAGTTCCCATCTAAACCCTGTGGCTAATAGCCACTGGTGGACTTCTGCTCCATATGTTTATCTAATTCCCTCTTGAAACTGTCCATGCTTGCAGCTGCCACGACCTCCTGTGGCAGTGAATTCCATACGTTAATCACTCTTTGGGTGAAGAAGTATTTCCTTTTATCTGTTCTAACCCGACTGCTCAGCAATTTCATAGAGTGCCCACGAGTTCTTGTATTGTGAGAAAGGGAGAAAAGTACTTCTTTCTCAACCTGCTCAATCCCATTCATAATCTTATAAACCTCGATCATGTCACCTCTCAGCCGTCGTTTCTCCAAGCTAAAGAGCCCCAAGCATTTTAACCTTTCTTCATAGGGAAGGTGTTCCAACCCTTTTATCATTCTAGTTGCCCTTCTCTGCACTTTTTCCAATGCTATAATATCCTTTTTGAGATGTGGTGACCAGAACTGTACATAGTATTCCAAATGAGGTCGCACCAATGATTTATACAGGAGCATGATGATACTGGCTGATTTGTTATCAATTCCCTTCCTAATAACCCCCATGAGAAATGAGAAAGTCCTGCCTTGGCAACTTTTTTAATTATTTGAAAAGAAAAACAAGTATGTTGACACAGAAAACATGGTAGGCATTATATACCAGGCCTTCCATAAAGCTTCTGACAGCCTCTCATCAAAGAATCTGAAGTAGCAATGAGGTCTAGCAATGAGTATTAGACACGCTAAACAGAGCCTCCAGGTCCAGTGTGCCTCTAAATACCTGTTGTTAGAGGACAAACACACAGAAGCATTGCCTTTGTGTTCATGATCCTTGGTCTAATCCAGCAGGATTCTTCTTATGCTCTTGTGATCTATCCTCTCAAATGTTGATATCTGACTCCACAAAAGCATTTTTTGCAAAAGTTCATGAGATTTAGACCAATCATACTTTTAAATACAATAGCTTCACCAGATGGAACAGCATGTGTCATTCTACAGGATGTTACAAGGAAACTTGGATTCTGCTTAGAATTTATTTCTGTTCTGCAAACTACTAGCATATCAGAAGAAAATATTCCAGGAACTGGGTTGCAGTATGAATGAGTCCTAAAGAAATTCCTTTTATTTGTCTGTGTGAAGCAGAGCACACAAAATCTGATAAAGGATATTAAATGGCCGTCTGAGCTTGACAGCAAAGAACAAGTCTAATAGAAGTTCCAGATGCTGCCATTGGTAATATACTATACTTATAGAACAGTAACGTCAAGACACCAGAATAGTGCCATGACCTATATTTCTTGCAAACCAATTTTCTTCCTTGTAGGGTATGCGGAGAGTCCAACTGCTTTTCAAGTTGCATTTCTGTCAGCTACAGCTTCTCCTTATCACACATGTACCTTTTGCTTTTTCTTCCCTCCAATCTCTTCTTCCTTTCCTTCACTGCATTCAAAGTGTGAGTGATCTTCAGTTTGTTTGTGCTATGTGTGATAAGCAATGAAATCTGTTGGGTCCATGTTACGCTGCAGTTGCCAAGTGCTTGAGCTACACTGCAATCTTTTCCTTTTGCAAATTTAAGTAAAGAGAACTTTAATTCAAATTTAATTCAAACTAGCAATACTTTATGTCTTTTGAAAAATTGAAACTCATCCACCACAAATCAGATCAGTGGATGACACCTGGAATCAGCCTACACCATGGTCTTAACACTGTTACAATTAGAGAGAGAAAGCGAGAGAACGAACGAACAGTCTGGGATTACCATGGATTCACCAATGATGCTATGGCTATTGCCAGAAGCACATCAGTAGCCAGTCATCAATTGGTTAGTTCAGAAACTAAATCAAGGTGAAAGAGCACCTTGTGAGCAGAACAGACAGGAGATGCTAAGCAATAAAGAAAGCAAAGTAACAGACAGGCATAGGAAGAAAAAAGTAGAATATCCAGTTTCCCATGATATATGTTTATGACACTTAAGCACTAATTTTAAGCTATACCTATATTAAAATCTACTGGAAAATGAAAAGTACCAGAAAACACAAGAGGAAATGCCCAGGAATTTGGTAGGTAAAGTGTCAGAATCACAAATATTTAATAGATACTGTGAAGAGCAGTTGTTGAATTGATTCTAAGGAAATTTGTTATTGCTAAAGAAGGAAACAGTCTTTAAATGATGGCCTAGATGTGGTCATATGAGGTACTTGGCAATTTCAGACTAACTTTAGCATTATTAGAATACCTCTTCCTCTCAGAATACAACAGATGTCCAGTGGCAAAGATGAACAAAATTTATTCCTGCACGCGTTTTCTTTAATGAGCCAATGAACTTCTGTTTTATTTTGCTACAATAGATTAAAATGGCTACCCTTCTGAATTCTCCCCCTCAGGCCTGTGGAATATGTCTGATACATGAGCCTTAAGCCTTGTGGTTTTCCCTCTTTTCCTGGTGCCAGAAGCTTAGGGCTTACCATCAGATGAACAGATGTGGGGAGTACCTTCTGAAGTTGAGGTGCCACAAAAATAAAGGCTTCTTATGATCTCCTACCTCATTGCAGAGGATGGGAGTACACAGACCAGGGCACAGATAGCAAGTCTGACAAATAACAGTAAGCTTAAAATGGGTGGTGAATTTTATAAACATTCTCTGCACTATGAAATGTATTCCCTTTTCAGTACTATGGGGGGAAATGGGGTTTTTGTTGTTGACTATTTTTGTGGGGGTGATGCCAAGAAAAAGCACATTATTCAGGCAGCTTGTGCCACACAGCCCTCCACCCAACTGTCATTATGAGCACATGGAATTTTGGTACCTTTTGAAGAAACAGCCCTTTTTCATCCTTGAAACTAGTGAGGATGTCACTGACAAGTAAGGATCAAACATTGTTGTTTTCCTTTTGTGATGTCATCTCACAGTAAACCTAACTGGATGCACAACAGCATCACTTCTACCAGAGATGTTTCTTCATTTCTAGTTCAGACTATAATTTGTTCAAGAAACATCCTTGAACCCTTTTTTGAATGCTTGAAAATGCCAGGAAATTGATTGAGAAAATTGTGCCTACAGTTTTGTAATGCCTTTCGCTGGTTGTCCATCCCCCCCCCATCCATCCTTGTTTACGACGCCTGCCTCTCTCGCCAATCACCCCCTCCCCCGACTCATCACAGGACTCATCATCGCCTCGCTGCCCCGGGGTGCCGTGCAGCTAGCCGCCTTGCCCCCCGGCTCCCTCGTGCAGCCGGGGGGAGAGGGCCAATGGCCAGGGGTGGAGCTGCAAGCCCAGCCACCTTTGCCCGCTGCAAGGGGGAGCCCACGGAGGGCCACGCTGCCTGCGGCGACCCTGCGCCGCTCACTGCTGGCCCGATTTCGGCCCCCACCCCAACAGGCAGCCCTTCCAGGGAGCCCTGGCAGGGCACCAGTGGCAACTGAGCCACCGCACGCCCGCCATCGACACTCCCACCCACTAGACAGCCGGCAGCAGCGGCGGACAAGCGACCAAGCACTGACTTCGGCCCTCTCCCACCCTCCCGCCCACCTAGTAGAGAGCTGCCAGTGCCGCCAGCACAGGAGCCACTGCGTGCCTGGATTGGCCCCTACCCTCCCCCCCTCACAGCTTCTCCCACCACCGGGCGGCCAGGAGAACCTTTACCAGGATCAACCGCTTCTCCCACCACCTGCCTATCCCTGCGGACAGGAGAAGCTTGCTCAGGCGCCCCCCTCTCCCCCCCTTTTTCCTTCCTCTCTCTCTCTCCTTACCGCTTTCTCTCTCACACTATGTTCCCCCCCTTCTTTCTCTCCCCTTCTTCCCTCCCTTCTCTCCTTCCTTCCTTCAACTCTCTCTCTCTTTCTACCCTTCTTTCTTCCTTCCTTGCTTTCATTCTTTCCCCCTTCCTACCTCCCTTCCTACCTTCCTTTTTCCTTCCTTCCTTTCTTTCCAAATTACTATCATAACATCCCCCACTCCGTCTCTCTCTCTCTCCCCCTCTAACTCTTGCTCTCTACCTCCACTTCTCACTTCCGCCTTTCCTTCCACCCGCCCTTCCTTCCTATCTGGGGCCCGTTGTCTATGGCCACAATGGGCTTCGCTCACTAGTCTCTCTATATAATAATGCTGCTTTATAGTGGCAACATTCCATGCATTCCCACTGGCTGTGCAATGCCCCCCCTCAGCCATTGGCCCATCAGTCACCACTCAAGAGTACTCACGTGCCATTGGTGCTGGGTCTGCTCCTCTTCCCTGCCCACTCCCCCTTCAGCCACTCTGCCCTGTCAGAATTCCTGGCAAATGGCTTTGTCTCTTGATGCAGACACTTCTATTGGCTTGTGTCCTGTGTGGGAGTAACTTTTCCCTCAGTGGCTGTTGGTAGGTGTAACGAAATGGCAGTTACCTGTATCTGTAAGATGACTGACATCTCCGTGTTTAAAATGTTCCCCCATATGGCTTAATTGAGCTGTAGTTCCAGAGAGGGGCCTGTAGGGGTATCACTCACTGGGTTGAATGGGGCTTCCTCATTTGCTGGACTACAGTTCCCAGCTGCCCCAAGGCAGAAAAGGGTAGGAAAACAGGGACTGTCCCAACATGCAGGGCAGCATCAATATAGACTGCAGCCCATCCAGGGAGGAGGCCGTCTTCATCCTACAGCAGGTTAGGAAAGGCTCCTGCTGCCTGTGCTGACCAGGCTGTCCAGGCCACAAGCCAGCAATGTGGGCGAACCCTGGGAGACAGCAGAAATTCAGCCACTTCATAGTCAGCTGGACTGGGGAATGAATGGAAGTTTCCCTGCTCTCTTGGGCTAGAAAGAGAGAGGCTAGAGCAGAGAGCCAGAGGCCGGTGTGTAGGGAAAGAGGATGGTGTTTAACCCCTGTGGATTTATACCCTGTTGGTTCATAGTGTGTTCTTCTACAGTGTGTGTGCACCCCATAACTAGTTAGATAAATTATTTTATTTGGGCTAATAATCTGTGTTGTGCTCTGGCCATATAGACTCCCCCACTCTGCACAATAACAAAGGGAGGGAGTAGCCCAAGGAGGCAAGGAAAGGCCAGACCCCTAGCTTGCCAACTTTCCAGGGATCTCCCAAAGATGGGGGGGTTCCATCTCCAAATACGGTGATTCAGCCAGAGGGGTCTCACTGTCCCTCTAAAAAGGCAGTGACAATTCAGTGAGTCATGGCAGCGAATTTAAGGAGTCAGATATGCACACAGGATGAAGGTGGGAGGCAAACAGCTGAGTGGTAAACTGGAGACTGTTTCGCCATGGTAGGCAACCAAGCTTGGTTCAGACAAAGGAAGGAAACCCTTTGCAGGCCTTTGTGAGGAACTCATTGGGGCCAGTCCTGAGTCTAGGGTTGCCACCTCCAGGTAGGGAGATTCCTGGGGACTTTCTGGCAGAGTCTGTGGAAGCCAGGGGTTTTTGGGGGGTGGGAGATTTCAGCTGAACAGAATGCCATACAGCCCACCTTCTAAAGCAGTTATTTTCTCCGGGGGGGGGGAGATCTGTTGTCTGGAGTTCAGTTGTGATACCTGGTGATCTTCAGGCTCCACCTGGAGGTTGGCTGCCCTAAGCATAGCAATCAGTGCTTCAGAGCAGGTTCTGCTAGATGCAGGTTCTTGCTGTAGAAGCTGAGTGGGTGATTTTGGACCGGTCACAGACTTTCAGCCTAACCTACCTCACAGGGTTGTTGTGCAAGTCAAAAGGGGGAGGAGAATGGTGTAAGCTGCTTTGGTCCCCATTGCAGAGAAAGACTACTCTTCCTCCTGGGAAACCATTGTTGCCAATCTCCAGGTGAGGGCTGGAGATCACTCAGAATTACAACTGCTCTTCAGATAGCATAGATCAGTTCCCCTCAAGAAAATTATGGACTCTGTGGCAGTCAGGGCTTCAGAGCACAGAAAATGGTGGACTCTGGCAGTCAGGGCTTCAGAGCACGGGAGAGGCTGCAGGTGTGTATGTGTAGGGAAATGGAAAGCTGAGGAGAGAGGGGGAAATAAAGGTAGGTTGATGATTGGCTGGGAAGGAGATAGGGTTGCCAACTCCAGGTGGAAAATTCCTGGAGATTTGAAGGATGGAACCTGGAGAAGGTGAGGTTTGAGGAGGGGTGGGACCTCAGACAGATACAATCAGCCATTCCCTTCTGGGGAACCACTCTCAGGAGACGGGTGGAAATCACTCAGAATTACAACTGATCTCCAGGAAGGAGGGGGAAGGAGATGCAAAGCTGAAATCAGAGGGGCAGATAATGGCAGGTTAATGCTTGGCTGGGAAGGAGATAGGGTTGCCAACTCCAGGTTGGGAAATTCATAGAGATTTGGGGGGTGGAGCCTGGAGAGGGTGAGGTTTGAGGAGGGGTGGGACCTCAGACAGGTACAGTGCCATAGACTCCACCCTCCCAACCAGCCATTTCCTCCTGGGTAACAATTGTTGCTAATCTCCAGGTGAGGGCTGAAGATCACTGAAAATCACAACTGCTCTTCAGGTAGCAGAGATCAATTCCTCGGGAGAAAATGGTGGACTCTGTGTCATTATACCCTGCTGACGTCGCCACAGCACATTGATGCTGTGTGCCCAAGGCCTTGGCACTCTCCCAGAGCCTCTTTCTAGAGCTCGTTGCATTAATTTCCACAACAGGCCTTATTCCTAGTTATACTATAAACCTAAACATGCTTTATCAAACATGCTCGTAGCACATCTAATATGTTTAATCATATAATAAGCATTGCAAGCAAGTTATGGTCTATCAGAAAGTTCTCAGTACAATGAAGCCAATAGATGTAGATGATCACCACTTTTCAGGATCATTGAAGACATACTAGGTGACATCAAAAAGCATTTATGATTACCATGAAACACCTTGTAGGATCCTGGCCCAAAAGAAAACAAGATTTTCTGTAGGAAGATGCATAACTCATGGTGCAAAAGGGAGAAAAAAAACTAGATACAAGGCATAAAAACAGAAGGTTATAGACATCCCCCACAATAGTTCTTTTACGTTTGTTTAGGAGAATAGAAGCTTGGGACAAATAAAGCAAAAGGGTCATATTTCCCAAGTGAGCAAAGCATTTTTTTTCTTCCTGGTTGCATGTCTTTCTCACTTTCTACTCCTTATTCAGCATTCTGCAAACTAATTCTGCTTAGATAGTTAGCCAAGAAAACACACTTTAAAAGATTTATTCCTTACAAAAACCTCTACTTGGTTTTCTGCTGACTTCTCAGTCATCTTGCAAACACTCTCACTGAGGTAGTAAATTTGGGTGTTGAATAGTTCATATATATGTTATTCCAAAAACAAAGTGCATATTACTTGCAGTAAATTATACACATACATTCCTACAAACTTTTTTTTTGCTCACTAGACATGGCTGTCACTTAATAATCAGAATGAATGTCATGTAATACCCGGAATAACTTCCTGGGCTACTTCTATATCAAAGATTCCCCATGTTTCAGACTGGTGGAGTTTTTCTCCATGTTTCAACATGATGTTAGCCTCTATTTGTGCATAGACCATTAACACCCCATTCCTTCCACACAGACACAAAATTCTGCTTTATTTTAAACCTGTTTTTAAAAAAACTATTTCTGGGGCAGAACTTTACCCAAGGAAGCAGTTTTTTGTGTGTCTGAGGGGGGAACAGTGCGATTGCAGGACTTTGGTGAAGAAGTAGTCAATTACCTGTCAATTACTCTTTCTATTTGTTGACAAACGCAAAGGGCCAGTTCCCAGCAACAATTAGCATAAAGGAACAGAATCCTCTGCTTTTTAGTCAGGGGGGAGGAGATTGTCAGAGGGCAGCTGACAAACTAAAGTCCATCATGAATTTTGGGTAGTTTGAGATTCATGAAGCAATATCCATGAACTGAAGAACTGCCACGAACTTTCAATTACACTGATGCAGTTCATGGCAGCTTGTGCAGAAAGCATTTAAACCCCCGTTTTCTGCTTTTCACAAAAAAACAGCTGAGAGGAAAAGCCATGGGGAGCAGAAAGCTGGAGTTTAAATGGCTCCCAGCCATTTCACCCTCTGCTTTCTGCTCCCCACAGCTTTTCATGGGGAGCAGAAAGCAGGGTTTAAACTTTAAATGGCTCACAACCCAGTTCAGTTCATGAATCAACCTCCTGGTTCATATCAGTTCATGGTTTGGTTTGTGTTCACCCAAAACCCAGTCATATTAATAAATACATATTATTACATTAATAAATATATATTATTAAGATACTATATCACTTGGAAATCATAGGACTCAGAATATCAGTATTTCTGGCTTAAAAGCAAAGCTTATCTGGCTAACAATGGTATAAATGCAAAAAGGCCGTACATACTTCAGTCACCCAGTTGCTGAAAATCCTTGTTCAGGCCATTACAAATGGACCCAGATGGCATAGGCCACATGTACTCTGGGTGAGTTTCAAAACCATCAGGAATCAGGAGGATGAGCAGAGAGAACAAACAGGTTCCCACAGCCTAACTTTTAAATTAAATTATAAAGTCCTCCATATTGGACAAATCCATGCCAAACAATATCTTATAAGGCAGTAAGAGGCACTGGGTTGGCTCCTGACTACATTTTCCAATGTCAGAAAGGAACTTTCCAAGCCTCCCCCTCCCACTGCAGCCCATAAAGTGCCACACCTTGGGGACAGGGGACTCTGAGGAATGACATAAAGGGGCCTGAAGTGGGAAACTGCCAATTTAGTGTGGGACAAACCCATACTTTGGGAACAGCCTCTCAAAGAAGGTTA
Source organism: Gekko gecko (assembly GCA_029375565.1). Taxonomy (NCBI): domain Eukaryota; kingdom Metazoa; phylum Chordata; class Lepidosauria; order Squamata; family Gekkonidae; genus Gekko; species Gekko gecko. Next base: position 76,789,684 of record JAPDNY010000006.1, on the reverse strand, counting down.
TGCTAAAAAGGTTGCCAACCTGCAGGTGGTAGGTGGAGGTCTCCTGTGATCATAGCCGGCTCGCCCACTAGGCGAGCTAGGCGCTCGCCTAGGGCGCCAGTCCTGCAGGGGCACCAAAATGCCCCCCACCCCGTGAAAAGGCCCCTGGGCTGCCCAACGCCGGCAGCCCCGGCTTTCCTGGGTGCCTCGAGGCTGCGAGGCACCCGGGAGAGCCGCGCCGCCACTGCCGCCCCTGGGAGGGAAGGGGGGGGCTTCTAAGCCCGCCCCTTCCGCGGCTGGGTGGCTGCCAGTCCGGGGAGGCCGCCCACTTCCCTCCTCCCTCCCGCCGCGGGGCCGGGGGCGCAGCCGGGCTGGGGCGCGGGGAGAGGGGGAGGACGGCGCTGGAGTCTGGGGCGGTGGGCCTGGCTGGCTTAGCCCGGGCTGCCCTGCCGACGCGGCGCCGTGCCAGCGAGCCCTCTGCTAGCCAGCCAGCCAGCCAGTGTACCTGCCTGCCGAGCGCACAGCGAGGCGGGAGCCGGCGCCGGGGGACGCTGCGCAGGGTCCCCCCCTTCCCGCCACCCCCTGGAGCAGCAGGCCTGCGGAGACAGCGCCGCCGCCGCCTCCCTCTCGCCGACCGCCCCTGCGTCGCCGGCCGCCGGGCTTCTGCCGCTCCGCCGCGGCCTGCTGGGGCCCGGCCTGCCTGCGCGCTCGGAGCCCTTCGGCCAGGAGAACTCTGGCGCAACGCGCAAACGCCTGCCTGGCGCGCTGGAGTGGGTAGAGCCCCTGGTGGGGCCTGGAGATGGCGGCGCGGCTCTCCCGGGTGCCTCACGGTAGAGCCACGCCACCGCCGCCCCTGGGAGGGAAGGGGGGGCTTCTAAGCCCACCCCTGGGAGGGAAGGAGGGGGCTTCTAAGCCCGCCCCTTCCCTGGCTCTCCCAGGTGCCTCGCAGCTGCGAGGCACCCGGGAGAGCCACGCTGCCATCTCCAGGCCCCACCGGGAGGTTGGCATCCCCGGTGGGGTGGGCGCCCCAGGCTGTCCTGCCTAGGGCGCCCAGACACCTGGGGCCGGCCCTGCCTGTGATTACAACTGATCTCCAGGCAATAGAGATCAGTTCACCTGGAGAAAATGGCCACTTGGGAAGGTGAAATCTATGGCAGTATACCCCATTGAAGTCCCTCTCCTCCCCAAACACCACCTTAGGCTCCACCCCCCAAATCTCCAGGTATTTCTCAACCTAGAGCTGGCAACCCTATATGCTGATAAGGTTTTCATTGTCTGTGCTAATGAAGGCTGATTCAAATTACCAAGAAGGATAGATCTCCTAGTTCACACATACATAGTGGGGGGGGGGAAGGGTATCTAACTAAAAACCAAGATATATTCCAATCATATTTATGGATGAATACATAGCACATAACTAAACAGAAGAGGGGGGCAATTTTCCATTTCTATAGTGACAGATATAAAATGTGCATAAGCCATTGGTTGATTGGCTTTCTGACTGGGTAAAACTGAGGTGGGGGGTTTCTTTTAAAATGTATCTTAGTAATGTCAAGAAGCCAAATCTTAGCATATGGCTAACATGCTTAGGTGGCATCAATGCCTCCCTGAGAGAGGAGGCCTTGAAGCAAGAAGTGGTGCATCTACTCCTAAAGAAACCTAGTATGGACCCACAAGAGCTCAGCAACTACCATCCCATCTCAAAGGTACCATGTTTAGTGATATTGATTAGCAGGGCTTTTTTGTAGAAAAAGCCCAGCAGGAACTCATTAGCATAATAGGCCACACCCAACAGCAGAAACTCATTAGCATATTAGGCCACACTCATGACAGCACAGCTCATTAGCATATTAGGCCACACACCCGTGTTACCAGAAGTGTAGTCATCCAGCCACGCCCACCTTTTGCTTCTTATTCTGTTTACCTTGTTTGTTGTTAAAACCCAGGGCTTTTTTTGTAGCAGGAACTACTTTGCATATTAGGCCACACACCCCTCATGTAGCCAATCCGAATGAGTTTCTGCTGTCGGGTGTAGCCTATTATGCTAATGAGTTCCTGCTGGGCGTGGCCAACTTGGGAGCCCACCGGAACTCCGTTCCTGTGCGTTCCTGCCCAAAAATAGCCCTGTTGATTAGTGCTTTATGGAATGCAATTTGTAAAGAAGAAGGCAAGCATTAGATTAATAAAATGTAGATAGTCATCTGGGGAAAAAGCATTTTAAAGTTTTGATATTTACCACCTTGGGGACTCTATTTGAGTTGAAAGACGGCATAGAGATGCTTTAATTAAATAAATAAATAACATTTATTCAGGTGAAACAACACTCCTGATATGCCTTTTCCTTTGTACTGTATCCTGTAACAAAGCCATATATAGAATGCAAGCTACAAAACTGGCTAACTTACATCAACATTTAGACATAGGGCACGATCCCCCCAACTGTTCTCCAGTGTGAGCCCCACTGGGAGCTGCACAAGCATTATTGAGCATCTGCATAGTCTCATTCACTGCAGTTAATGATATGAGAGCTCCACTGATCAAATATGGATGAGCCTGACTCACAAATAAATTTGTACCTTATTTTATTTAGACCCAATTCCTTCCCTCTCACTAGCAGTATCACCATACAACCAGCCCTCCCCACTGCCTCCATTGCCAAACTTTGTCCAGCAAAAGTCAACAGACAGGAGGGTTTACATCACTCTATGAACCAGGATTTAGGCATCAATGTATTAAGAAAATGCACAGGAGCATCCACTGATACTAGGAAGCACTGGGACCATTTCCCACACACCCTGGCAGCACAGTGTGTACAACTTAGCCTTGAATTTTATGCTGCTGTGAATCTTTCCTATCACTCCCCCACCCCACACTCAGGTCAATCTGGGAAAAGCAGTATAGTAAGGAGGGCTTGCAGTTCACAACTGAGAGCCTTTCGAACTGGCCCTACCTTCAGAGGGTTCTGGGTCCAATTAACAAGGGAGCTGGTGCTTGAATTTTTGAATTTTTCCTTTTAAAAGCTCTTGCCCCTCCTTTCCACCCAAGATATTGTACCATCACTAACTGCAACCAGGCTTTTGCCAGAACACTTCCCAGTGGAATGCTCCAATTGTATGTCTGATGCTCAAAGGCTTGGTAGAGAATACTATTTAAGCCACCATGGATGTGGAATCTCTGTATATCAACATCCCACATAAAGATGGATCATAAACCATAAGGAATATGATTTCTGACAACACCACAGCTGACTTTTGCTACCAAAATGGGCCATTTTGTTCTCACTCATAACCACTTCAGATTTGGTGACAATTTGTTCCTTCAGTTCAAAGGTACAACCTTGAGCACCTGCATGGTGCCACAGTATGGTAACATCTTTATGGCTGAGCAACGATTCCTAAACTTCCACCCACTCATACCTCTCTTATACCTGTGATACAGTGATGACATTTTTATTGCCTAGACACATGGTAAAGAAGTCCTGGACATGCCCCACCAGGCATTCAATGACTTTCACTTCACCATCAACCTGACAATGAATCAATCCATGCAAGAAATACATTTTCTGGACTCTACTGCAAAAATACACAATGGACACATAGACATCACCTTATAGCAGAAACCTACTGACCAACAAACATACCTACATGCCTCCAACTACTGTCTTAAACATATCAAATGATCTATTGTATACAGTCAGGCTCTACACTACAGCCACATCTGCTCCAATACTACAGATAGAGAGTCTCTCCTGAGGGATCTACAACAAACCTTTTTGGAACTAAAGTATCTACCTGATGAAGTCAAGAAACAAATCAACAAAGCCAGAATGATACCCAGAGAAAACCTTTTGCAAGACAGGCCCAAAAGAGACAATAACAGAACACCACTAGTGGTCACATACAGCTCTCAACTCAAAAACAGTTCAATGCATCATCAGTGACTTACAACCTCTACTGGATGACGGTTCTCTTTCACAAGTACAGGGGGGAAAACCTTTTCTTGTGCACAGACTAAGGATGCTGATTTTGGGGACTCTCCTCATACACCAGCCAGCTGGCCAGCAGAGGAAGCCCCGCCCCCAACAGTCAGCCACTGCCCCAGTGGGTGCCATGCATACCTGCTCCACAAGCTGTCTGCTCCTGACCTGCAAGTTCACAGTTTGTAGGACAGGTGCAGGAGGCACCCACTTCCCCCCAATCATTTAAAGGGCAGGTTCCCTTTAAATGTTTGAGGGAAAGTAGGGGGTGTGCACACATGGCACTGTGTCCCCGATGTGATGACATCACTCTGAATGATATCATCGCATTGGGGACAGCCCCGCCCCTTCCCCAAACACCCCCCCAAATCCCCCCACTAGGGAGAAGATGGGACCTGGCAACCCTAGCAAAGACAGCCCCTCAATTTCAAACAACTCTTCACCCACAATAATACATCTAATTTGAACATGGACACTGGTATTAGAGCTTGCAATAAACCCAGATGCCAACTTTGCTGCCACATACCCCCAGACAACACAACCACTGGACCTAAGAACATCAACTACACCAGGGGTGTCAAACATATGGCCTGCAGGTCAGATCCAGCCCCTGCAGGGCTTGGATCCTGCCCACAAGCAACTGACAATCTGTTTCTTCCTTCTCTGGGCCTGATGCTGCCACAGTCTAGCAGCTCACTTTTGCCCAGCTCCCTCTTCCTGGTTCTTGCCTCCTGCTTCATACAGGAGAGAACCAAGCCAAGTCTCTCTTCCCTCCATTGGCTGAACTCGCCTCCTTTGGGAGGGAGGGGGAGGGAAAGCAAAAGCGAGTGCTTGTGCAGGTGAAAGAGTAAAGCCTGACTCCCATGGCTCCTTTAAGACCGGCCAAGTTTTATTTCAGGTATAAGCTTTCATTCTTCTTCTTCTTCAGAGGGAGGAGAGAGGTAGGATGGATGGATTCTTCAGCCAAACACTATTTACATTGAAATCATCCTGCTCTGCTGTCTTTCTTTGAGACTTGGTATCTTTCTCTCTCTGTCTGTCTCTGTCTCTCTCACACACACATGCATACATGTATGTGTGTTAAAAGGAAGGTGCATTTATGGTTCCATATGCTCCAGTTCAACATGTCTCCCTCTCTTTCTTTCTTTCTTTCTTTCTTTCTTTCTTTCTTTCTTTCTTTCTTTCTTTCTTTCTTTCTTTCTTTCTTTCTTTCTTTCTTTCTTCCTTCCTTCCTTCCTTCCTTCCTTCCTTCCTTCCTTCCTTCCTTCCTTCCTTCCTTCCTTCCTTCCTTCCTCTCTCTCTCTCTCTCTCTCTCTCTCTTCTTTCTTTTCAAATTAGTTTTATTTGTTTTACAATTACAACAAGATTATACCGGATAGGTGTGTACATATAGTCTGCATATACATATATTATTTTATACATGCAAATAGTACTCTGTAAAGTCTAGTCTAAAGGTGAAGTATTCTTCACTCCCTCTTTGCTTCTGATGCACTTGCACTGATGTTGCCAAGTCTTAAACCAACATATTATTTCACTTGGAGAGCTCCTTTCCCTCCAGTTTAAACCAGCAGCACAGCTTGCAATCTTTATTAGAAGAAAGTAGCAAGAGTCCAGGAGCATGTAACAAAATCTGTGGCAGAGAATGACCTTTTGTTAGTCACTGCTCATTTCTTCAGATACAGCTAGATTTGTGTCCATTGGTTCTTATGTTTTGGAAAGTGGAGTGATTTCAGATGCCAAATGACAATAGCAGGCATTGGTAATGAGACTGGAAACGTAGGTTTCAATTCAGTCCTGGAGGATGCATTGAGCTTCATTATCAGTTGCAATTCAGCAGCGTCTCTTTCTAATCTCCCTTTGAAATTCCTTTGGAAGAGAACTGCTACTCTTAGGTCAGTAACGGAATGTTCTGGAAGCTTAAATGTTCCCCCACTGGTTTTTGAATGTTGTGGTTTCCAATATCAGACTTATGTCCATCTATTCTTTGCATCCTTCTGGACTGAATCCTCCTGGATGAAACTGAGATCTAGGTTTCCTCTCATTACCAATGCTGATATCTCCATGCCTACTACCCCTCTGCATGTCACACCTAATTCAATCAAGTTTGCTATTTTCATTCACCTGCTATTGCCATTTGGCATCTGAAATCATCTTTATAAAGTTTATATCTCTGGTACCTCATGTTACATTTTACGGCACGCATGGCCCAGCCTGACAAAGTGATATATTAATGTCACATCCAGCCCTCATAACAAATGAGTTTGACATCTGTGAACTACACCATCTCAGGCTTATTCCAATGCTCAGCTTCTAACATTATATATGCCATTAAATGCCAACGATGCCCTTTGGTTCTCTACATAGGGCAAACAGGTCAAACCCTATGCCAAAGGACAAATCAGACATCAAGAATCACGAGAAACCTGTAGGAGAACACTTTAGCCTTCCAGGACATTCAATGACCTTAAAGTAGCTGTTTTGTTGCAAAGGAACTTCAGAAACAGACTAGAAAGGGAAATTGCTGAGTTGCAAGTTATTACAATGCTCAGAACAATGGAATCCCCAGGACTCAAGAGGGATATTGCTTTCTTATCTCACTACATATGCTAACCTCATTCAGCCCTCACATCTGTATTCGCACCAAACCCCCAGAAGGGTCAGGTCACACATCCTCTTTATTTTATTTCTTATTTGGAATAATAGATTAGAATAGTAGATTTTAATGTAATGTAATGAATAGTAGAATGTAATGTAATTTGGAATGGTAGATTGGAATGTATTTCTCTGGTCTGGGGAGATAACTCTACACAGCCAGTCTCCCCACTTCAAAGCAGAAGAGGCTATAAGGTTGCCTCCATGCTTGAAAGGAGATGGATGGAATGTAATGGTAAGGTTTCAGTTAATTACTTTCAACATTCCACAATTAAAGATACATCTGCCCATCAATCTCCAATTCTGACATATGTATTTCCTCCACTATGTTTTCCCCTGGAATTATACCCAAGCAAATGGTAACCATGTAAACTAAGCTTGTTATTCCTGTTTTATTCCTTTATTGTGTTGACTGTTTTTAAGCAATGCGTAAATTCTGCTGTGCCATTCTGCAACTGTCTAAATGAGAACAGAAGATCAGATATAGATCAACGAACAGCACAAAGTAAACACAACTATTTTCTGAGATCAGCTTTCTCACGGCAACAAGCAAAATATAACAGTTAAACAAGCAGCAGGGGGAGAATTTGCGTCATCTAAAATGATAAATGGATAATCTCTCAGTCGTTAACGGCATCCACTCTCTGTTTCAAACTCTTTCCCATCAAGATATTTCTGCATTTAATATATTTGATTCAGTCAAATGGTAAAACATACAAAGATAGTCCAAATATCATAATTTTTCCTATGACAACTCTGATTGTCATACATATGAAATCATATACCCAAGGCAAAGCATACATTCAAATTTGGCTTCATGGATAAAATGCTAGATCCTGATATCATCACAAGTTCTTCATATTGCTCTTCTGACAATTTTCTACAGGTGTGAAAAGGAATCATGTAAACCAACACTACTAACCAAAATCCACCGCAGCTAATACACCGCATGGATAATTATATTATCCTTCCCACAATTCTCTTGGACATTTATCAAATTAATTCTATTCCAGTTTCTTTCATGGAGAAAAAGATGCTCCCTACCCTTGTTCCAACATGCTGGTGAACATATTAATGATTAGTGGTTTTTAGCTCAGAGTTTCTACAGCTTTTTGTCTTATAGCTGGAAGAAATATATATTGACTCCTTAAAGGCAGCCCATCACATAATCCTTTGAAGAGTTACTCCAGTCTAAACCCATGCATTTCAATGGGTTTCTACTGGAGTAACTTTGCATAGGATTACATTGCTAGAAAGAGGATTTCAGAGACCTCTTAAGAAAAGAGGCAAAATTTACCTAATCCAAAGTGAAACATAACAGTAGACTGGACTGTTTTACACATCAGTTTCATGGGCCAACTAAATAAGGAATAGAATCGGAATCTTTTCAAAGTGGAATGACTTAGAGAACTCAGAGAATGGCAAGAAAATAAAATCATGTAATCTTTTATGTCACATTTTGTTTACCTAGCTCTATTCCTTGATGCACCAGAACACAACAATCTGGTAACAAAGATAAGGTTCTATTGGGAGTTCCTTTAGACACATCTGCTGACCCTTTTCAATGGATTTAGAGCATAACTGGAGATAAAAAGGAGCCAAGGGAGAAAGTGTCAGGGAGAAAACCCTTACTCTGCCAGTTGCTAAGTAATCCCTTTCTTCCCATCATTCCATCTGATGCAACCACTTCTTCCCTGGAAGTTTTGCAAGCAACAAGGGGTCATTTGGGCTTTGCTATGTGCAGCAGCAATGTAAAGAGGTAAGCGGTAGAGTGAACCAGGAGGAGGTGAATGGAATTGTGGAAGCAAAGACTGCCCCAAACTATTAAAAAGCCATGAAAATCTCTACTTCATTAAGAAGGCTTCGGTAGTACTCAATTCCAAGTAAACATTCATAGTGTTGGGTTGTCTGCTATCCAACATGGAGCGCTGGTGGGGGATAAGTATCTTTACCAGCTAGAAAAGTACTTCTCTGTTTCCAAGCCTCAGAAGAAAATCTAAACAGTTCTTCACACAAACTGTCTTCTAGGCCACAGCAGTGATCCTGGTATGATCTGAGCCTGAACCTTTGCCTCCCTTTCTATGTGTGCATTAATGCTATCTCCTATTCATCCAGCATTTGTTTGAATGGACCACCTTATTTCAACATAGTTCTGTTTACTGTTTTTTTCCATTCTGTATCAGTTATATGGATAACTGTCACCCATTACAGGCTAACCATTTTATTGTGGCTTTAGGTATTTGACATTACTACGTAGAACCTATATAAATTCAGAACCTCACAAATGATGGTAGGACAAACCTACCCCCCGCTAAGAGAAACTCCAACAGATGCAAAAAAATAGTTTAGGCAAATATAACTTGGGCCCCAATGCATTTCAAAAATTCAAAGGAAATGTTTTAGAATGTCTGTTTTGCTTGCACCTTTCAAGACCTGTAGGATATGCATTTGGGCCTCTGTTGTGTTTAATTAAATTGTTTCCTGAACCCAATTGAATATTTTATTTATTTATTTATCTTACTCAATTTATAGCCTGCCCTCCCTGCTGAGGCAGGCTCAGGGAAGATGATGGTAGGACCACATATTTACGCTCTTGATCTTGATATGTCTTGGAATACTGTGTACAGTTCTGGTCGCCACACCTCAAAAAGGATATTATAGCATTGGAAAAAGTGCAGAGAAGGGCAACTAGAATGATAAAAGGGTTGGAACACTTTCCCTATGAAGAAAGGTTAAAATGCTTGGGGCTCTTTAGCTTGGAGAAATGACGGCTGAGGGGTGACATGATCGAGGTTTATCAGATTATGCATGGGATAGAGCAGGTTGAGAAAGAAGTACTTTTCTCCCTTTCTCACAATACAAGAACTCGTGGGCACTCCATGAAATTGCTGAGCAGTCGAGTTAGAACAGATAAAAGGAAGTACTTCTTCACCCAAAGAGTGATTAACATATGGAATTCACTGCCACAGGAGTTGGTGGCAGCTACAAGCATAGACAGTTTCAAGAGGGAATTAGATAAACATATGGAGCAGAAGTCCATCAGTGGCTATAAGCCACAAGGTATAGCTAGGAACTCTCAGTCTGGGGCAGGTGATGCACTCTATTCTTGGTGCTGGGGGGGGCAGCAGTGGGAGGGCTTCTAGTGTCCTGGACCCACTGGTGGACCTCCTGATGGCACCTGGTATTTTTGGCCACTGTGTGACAGAGTGTTGGACTAGATGGGCCATTGGCCTGATTCAACATTGGCTTCTCTTATGTTCTTATGTCTGTTCATCAGCAGCAGCATCTCCTACAAGTCCACTAACAGGAAGCATCATTTTTTAAAAGTATTTATAGCCTCCTTTATTTCCCAATGGGACTCAAAGTAGCTTACAACAACTAGAAAATCCAGAAGAGATACAGAAAAACAAACAAAAACAAAAATATGGCTTGAATAAGCCAAAAATCAGTTACTTGGTTCATCAGCTGGTACCAACTGTGAATCAAGAAGCTGAAAACAGAAGGGCTGAAAGCCCTTTGGCTCTTGCCTCTCAGCTAACACCTCTGACCATGTCCATGTTTCATAGTTCTTGCAGGAAGGCAAATTTAGCCAGAATGGAAATCAGCTGCTGATGCTGACTTGCTGGTAGCAAAACAGCAAGAGTTTCCTTACTCCCCCTCACAAGGAATGCTTCTGGCCATTCTGTGACACAGCTCCAACTTTCTCTTGCAGGAGTGGTCTTAACCAATGTGCAACAGGGGCAACCACCCACAAATCTACTCCCCCAGTGAAGGGTACAGCTGGCTCAGCAGCCATGGCTGCTTCTGCTCACCCTATCTGGAGCTAGGACACCTGGCTCGGCAGTGGCCACCACTTGGGCCCACCCCAAGCAGTGGCTCCCATCCATCTCACACACCCATTGCTTGGACCCCAGTGACAGGGTATAGGCACAGCAGGAGTGCCCTGCAGGGGATGACAATGGTTCTGGGGCCCTATCCTATTTGCTCAGGGTCCCAGAATCAGCCCCTGTTCTCTTGCTAGTTAAAAATGTATTTCTCTTTCCTTTCTCTACTTAAATTGTACACCCATGTACTTATTTGACCACTATATAATCTAATGAAACAGTGTAACCCATGAAAACATATGCCACGAAAAGGAGACACGAGTCTTCATAGTTTTTGCTGAGACAGACTATCATATTTTTATCCCACACTTCCTCCAAGGAACACAGGGTAGCATGCATGGTTCTCCTCTTTCCATTTTATCATCACCTTGTGGGGTAGGTCAGACTAACAGAAAGTGACTAGCCCAAGGTCACCCAGCAAATTTAATGGCTGGCTGGGTATTTAGTTCTGAGTTTCCTCAGTCTTAACCCAACACTTCAACCACTGCACCCCATTTGCTCTCCTAGACTAATACAGCTAAACCTATGCAATGATATCCACAGGCTCCCTTCCTCTAGCTTGGAATCTAACTTGGATTTATGTGGCATGGCTGACTATGGCAAGGGAAATATGTTGACACCATTACACATATAGTTTCATAACTTCAGCTACCTAAGTGAATCCTCCATTTTTCTTGCTTTCCTTTTGAGACAGCTGCAATGCCAAAAGTGAAATGTCTGAAGTGAGCTTTGGGTTTGCCTCAGGAATGCCTATCTACTGCTTTTGGGGAACATAAACAGAAGCCATAAACATGCACAGACATTTTCCTAAAAGTGTTATATGTCTAGTTTCCGTAGCCCAATTTGATAAAAAGGAATCTATCCACTTCATATCAGTTGTCACACAGTAGAGCAACCTAAAGCATGCTACTGATCAATCCATACCAGATCCAATTTTTTAATGTGGACCACTATTTGATAGCAACATGGCTGATTGTATACCTAAACTCCAGTTGGGATATGACACAGAATGAGGTCTCAGTTTTTGGTCATCGCAAGATGGATGGTGCCCCAAATCTGGATAAGCTCAAAACTTTATTAAAACCAAGTTATTCATTTGTCTTAACAGAATGGGTTTGAAATATATTGGAACTGTTTCCTCATACTCCCAAAACTAGAAATCAAAATCACAAGGACTGACCTTTTCCAGGGTAGCTACCAATGGGGACATCCTAGTACTTATGGTTAAAGTTTCAAAGGTGAAAAACCAGGCTTAAGCTTCCAACCAACCAAGAGGTTGAGATGTAAGTGCATTTTGAATCTGTCTCTTTGCCTCTCAAGAATGAAATGTGGATTTGGTGTCAGACAACTGTCTTCTATATTGCCTGCCTCCTCACAGGCTGAATTGAATTTGATGTCTCAATGCAATCATGAACAATTTAAAAATAAGAGGATATTTCAGAACAAGGCTTAATATCTGAGAATTTGCCAACACAGTAATCCCTCGGGAATATCTCCTTCCTTGCATCATTTCCTATTTACCTCTATTGTTATTTAAACCTTTTTTACAGCATTGAAAAAGATGAGATAATAAACAGTTCAGCTAAGAGTAATGTGCACAAGCATGTACCCATTATTCCCACCAGAGAAACTAGATGTTCACTCAGAGTAGCTAGATGTTCATTCAAATAAAAAAAATTAATCAATGACTTAATGGCCAATGTATCATTTTTAAAAACTGAATGACCTGTTGCCAAAATTATATATCCCTACACATATATTCACATGTGTGTGTGTATATATATATGTATACATATATATATATATATGAATGAAAGTATTGTTATACTGCTTGGGTTGTGCACTAACCCCAGGACTAAAGATCTGAAAGAAGCTTAAAATAAAAATTAAGAAAAAACAATTTAGCTTAGATTATTTAAATCCAGTGTTATTATTTTCTGAAGAATGACTTAAGACATATTGGAGATGAAGTGCCAGAGGGTTATTTGCTCCAAGGACCTTCTTAATATGGCTGTATTGTAATACTGCAGTGCCAGAACCTCTGTAGTAATAAAGGGAAATTTTGCTCCGAAGCATAACTTGGGTGCCACCATTCTGTGTCCTCATTTAATAATGCCTTTATTTAACAAGATCAGTAAAAATGATTGCCCTCAGCAGATGCAGTGCTGTAACCTCCTTTCCTAAGTGCTGCAATATTTCTAAGCATTCATAAATATCAGGAAAGCAAAGCAAGCATTTAAAAATTACAAATTCTTTTAGAACAGCAATGCCCCCTTTCCTTTCTGCTGCTTTAAAATTACTGATAGAATATGTTTCACTGCCAGTAAAGATCAGCACCCTTTTAAGTATAAACAGTTGGTGCACTTTGATGTGCCTTCAGAAAAGCCACTGAGTAAAATGCATGTATTATGGAAAAGCTTTAATATCTGGGTGTATACCATACCACATCACCAGTCTAATCCCCACGGATGCCTAAATTATTTTCCTACAAGGTTATGCCTAATTGGCCACTAGCCCAATTGATTAACCATCTGCATTTTGGAGAGACATCGAAAAGCAATGTGAAGGACAGCAAAACATTTACATACGTATAAATGATCAAACCAAACAGATATGCCTACTGGGATATGCATACATAGGCAGGCATGATATGGGGGCAGGGGAGGAACCGTGTACAACCAGGAAGTCAATAACCCCATGCATTTATCCGTATCATACTCAGAAGAGTGACCAGAATTTTAAGTAAGTTGCTTCGGACCAGATTTGCAGGAGTTAAACAATTCCGTCCAAGCCTGAACAAGAAAGGATCCTACCAGATAAACACTGAATTCACATTACCAAATTTGCATAATAAAATGTACCTTTCCTTGCATCTCAGCCCTTGTGGCAAAGGCAGAGGATAAATGCCATGCCGTCAGACTCCAATCCCTTCCCTGGAATCTCTGCAACTTACGCCAGTCACATACAGCTTGGCTGACAGCAGCCGGTTTTGATAGCACCGGGAGTGAAAAGAAAAAACTTCAACTCAAATTGAGAACTGCCTTGTTATTCTCACTGCATCTTTTCATCCCCACCTTGGTAAAAACTGAAAAAGTTAATAGGAATTCCTCATGCTGTTGTAAACGGCGCCACAAAACCATGAGATGCTGTGAGCATGGTGTACACTGCAAAGCTTTACTGTTCAAGGGATTTGTGAATTTTTTTCATCCCATCACTAGCAATGGTCGAACCCAACGTTTTCCAAAATTCTGAACAGAGCCACCCTCAAAGGTTTTAGCCAAGAACAAGATTAATAAAAAAGAGAGTACGAGTGTCAATAACCTGAAGGAGATGAGCCCAAATATTGGCATGAAATGTTATTAAAGCAACCACAGTAAATAACCTTTCCCCCTCTCCTTTATTATTTCACATTCAATGCAATGAGATATATCTTTTCCTACCTTCAGACAGGGTTGCTTCCTCGTCAGACCCCCACTCATCCTCTTGTTGCAGGGGGAGAAAATGCTTTGTTTCTAAAATAATATGGACAGCTCTTTATATATTTTTCTAGAGGGGTGAACCCCTCAGTCAGTCTATGAACAGCAGAATCAGTAGGTCCTCAGACAGAAGCACTTGGAAATGGGTATCCGAGTGAGAAAATCCTCAGCAGTTTCAGTTCAGTGAGAGCATCTCCTTCTCAGCAGTAGAAGCAACAGCAGCAGCTAAGGCAGTGCTTTCTGGTACTCTGCAGGCCACATCGTTCATACCTTATACATCACTACCACATTCCTTCTAATAGGAGAGCACGCTACAGCATTTCATTGCCTGCTGCCCCTGAGCTCACATTGTGCCATTGCATTTCTGCATCTGAATGCTCTTAATCATTCATGCAGACTCCATCTCATCAGCAGGCTATTTGTATCTCAGCAGGAGCGGCAAAACAAGCATATTATCACCTGGAGGTTAGGCTCACCCTGTTCTTTTTAAGTCTAAGAAACCTTTGTGCCTGGAAAAAGAGCGGAAAGGATCACTGAAATCTATCAGGACAATTTCTACACATGCCATTTTTCTATAGTGCCCATTAGTAGGAGTTAGGGGTGCCAGCCTCCAGGTGGAGCCTGGGGATCCCCCAGAATTACACCTAATCCCCAGGCTACAGAGATCAGTTCCCCTGGAGAAGATGGATGCTTTGGAGAGTCCTATGGCATTGTACCCCACTCTGGTCCACGTCCACCCCAGCCGCCATCCCAAGTCTCCAGGGGTTTCCCAACCTGGATCTGGCAACCCTACCCCCTCATCTCCTGCCAGTGACCAGGGTGGACTTGGCAACCTTAGGAGGAGTGTATGTATAAAAATATCTGTGGATCAGTATGCAAGCTCAAGCATGTTCCTGTAAAAAGTTGTATGTGTGTATATAAAATCACAGGCATAAAGCCCACTATTATCAGTCCTAACTAAATAGAAAAGATTCCTGGACACTTTCAGTTCTGCCACCTTACATTACAACTCTTTGATGACCAAGATGCAGTTTTCACTTAAACAACAAAGGGAGATATAGAAGTAATTTCAATCACATGATCTCTACCACAATGATGTAATAGTGATGTCCTACTATCTAGTACTCTAGTACATTGTGGCATCAGAGAGCACTGAAAGAAGAAAAGGAGCAGGAAAAAAAACAGGTTTTCTCATATTGTTTGCCTCTTTGCCCAGTTCTAAGGAAACATTGAAGGGAGAGCAGTGGTGGCTCAAGAAGGGATGATGTTTGTGACTACCACTCTCAGCTACTGTCCCTTGCTGCTCCCCACCAAGGAACTTGAGCATTCTCCAGGCACTTTTAAATCTAGCATAGCAAGCCATGCTTAACCTCTATTAATCAGTGTGGCCTCTGCCGGGTATTCTTAGGAACCCTACAGGATACTCTTTGGGACTCACATCAAAGGACATGAGAGGCAATTACAAATGATATAAACAGTAAACGTGTGTGTGGGGGTACATGCACATGGAGTTATATAATACTTGAGTTCCTCCTTCTTTTTACAGTCCACAATGTGCGCTAAGAGGTAGCTCCTTAAACTGATATAAAACTCTACCTTCAGGTCTTCTGCACTGTAGGCCCAACGTAAATACTTGTTACAGAATAAATCACACAACTACTAATACAACCACAATAGAGGCTCTAAAAAAACACACCCTGAAAATCCCTCTTTACTCCACAGTGACCTGTGTGAAGTAAAACAGAGCATGTAAAATATCCTGAGAGCTGTCTCAGAAGCTGGAATCTCTAGAGCACTGCAACTCCATTTCTCTCTACTTTCCCACCTCAAGGGCCATGGTCAGATGGGCAATTTATCCGCTGTTGCCGCAGCTCTAATTTGATCTAGATCTTTTTGTTCCACTGTGGCTTGACCAGACAGCTTCCCTCTTATACACCTCACTGCACACTGACTCTGTGGTTGAATGTCCAGACTTTTGCTGGGCAGCATTCACCAGGTGTGCAATCGGCAGGTTTAAGTTCTGTGTTTGCGCATACACATAAGCACTTACTTGGATTCTTGTTTTTTTGTGCATGTGCAGCAACACCAACTCAAATCACCACTTCCAAAATGGCCAACATAGATATCTGCCAAGGGACTATTTGCACTAACATACCTCAATAAAAATGCAAAATCACTGGGCAAGTGCTGTGACAGTTGTAGGATATTCCCCTCATGTTTATGGTCTCAAAAATAAATAAAGCACAGTTTGATAATATATGTTGGTGTTTATGCAGTTATGTACATATCACTAACAGAGTGGAAAAAATGGCAGTGAAACAGAAGGGACAGTTCCCTTCCATGCCAGCTTAATTGCTCAGGAGATTGACCAGACATCCACAGATCCATGATAATGCTGATAGGTTCAGAAATACTGGACATTCTGCAGGGACAGGAAAGTCAGGGATAAAGACGGGAGGCTGATGGCTGCATAATAGGACGCAGATGTTGCTATCTGAAAGAACACTTTAAATCCGGGCAGGAGGAACAATGACCATGGATCAAAGAGCCTGTCTGATCACAGCCAAGGTCTTAAAGGGCAACACACACTTCTGGCTGCTGAAACCAGGGCTATGCATGCCAAAAAGGGCTCTCCCAGTATGGGAAGCTTTACTGGACATGCACAGTTCATTTATTTAGCTTTATAGCCTCATTTTCTTCCCAATGGGGACCCAAAACCTTAGTTGGGTTAGGGCGGACTAGTGCACAAAATCTTAAATGCCAACTCAGAGGATTTCTGCTTCTGCACAGAAAGTTTTTTCCCCCTCCATCTGAGGCCTATAGAATTGGACCCCCTGGTCCAATCTTTTTGAAATTTGGGGGGACATTTGAGAAGAGGCACCAGCGACTATGCTGCAGATTTGGTGTCTCTACCTAAAAAAACATCCCCCCAGAGCCCCAGATACCCCCAGATTGATTCTCCATTATAGCCTGTGGGGCCTATTGACTACAATGGTCCCCATAGGCTACAATGGAGCCGGGGAGAAATTATATGGGTGTGTGTGTGGGTTTTTTTACACAACCCTATTGTGCTTTTCAGTATGATCTGTAAGCTGCCTTGAGTTACAGGGAAAAGTGGGATATAAATATTTGAATTTGGGCAGGTTGATAACATTTAAGCAACTTTCTGTTTGTTAGGTTAGGCAGGGTTCTGACAGCAATTGTTTTTCCTCTGTTATACTTGACCTGTAATGCTGGTTGTTATATTTCATTAAAAAAAAAACAACCAAAGTAGACTGCAAGAGTTCCCCCCCCACCACCATTTGCTAGTATGTTTTCTAAGACTCAGCATGAGGCAACGGTCCAAGGCCAGGTCTACCAATATAGTGGACTGGGGTAGGTAGACCTGTTCTCTGGAGGCCAGGTTTACCAGTATAGTGGAAAGGGGTGGGCAGACCTGTTCTCTGGAGGACAGGTCTACCAATAATGGAAAGGGGTGGGTGCAATTTGATTTGCTTCTGTTTTCTCCTATAATGGTGAAATTATTCTTAAAATATAGTTTAAATATAATTTAAAATAATTTATTCTGATTTTTTACAAGGTTATGGAAGTAATCTTAAAAAAAAACTAATTTACAGGAAGTCAAAAGTAGACTCACTCACAACTTTAATGCTACTAGCTTTTTTCATTCATGAGGTAGAATTTCTGCTCACAACACTGTAGAGCTTAGAGGAAACATTGCCCAAAACAGCTTACAATTTTTTTCTCTCCTACTCCACATTATCTTCACAACAATATCCCTGTGAGGTAGTTAGGCTGAGACAGGGTGACTGGCCCAAGGTCACCCAGGAAGCTTTCATGGCTGAGTGGAGATTCAAATCCTAATCTAATACTGAAACCACTACTCTACAATGTGTTTAAAATGCCAATGGAATGAGGAAGAAGAAAATGTCAGGTGCTCCAGCTCCTAGCTTAAGGGTAGGTAGTAGTGGAAGCAAATCACTGGCAGAGTCTCCGGTTCTCAAAACTTGCCACTCAAGATCACTGTCTCTCTTTGTCCTATTATGGAACCGGCCATAGGGGGGGGGGTGTTGAAATTGTGAAACACCTGTTCTTTCACATCCAACTACCATTTTCCCACATATTTTGCCACAGATGCATGTGATACATTGTAAAATCCTCTTTACCTCTTGCCAGGCTGATACAGATTACCAAGACACATTTGTTATTTATTCTGGATTCTGAAAACCACTGTACCCACCCCCTTATCTACCCTAAAGATGCTGGATTTTGTGCATTTATAGGGAAAAGACTGCATGACTGATCAATTTTAGACAACATGGAGATGTTAGGAAAGATTTTGTACTGCCAAAAATACCCCAACCCTGAGACCATTAAAGTGGGTAATCTCAACTGGTTTACAAGAGACTCCAAGTTGCCCTGAAGCATCAGGACATCTTTTTTTTTTTTACTTTTTAATTTTTTTATATAACTCCTTTTACCTAAAAAGGCCTCCAAAGGCAATTAATAGCTGTTTTTTTTGTTTGTTTTTTAAAGCACCATTTACAGTAAGGCTGATTCCACACCAAGGATTTACTTCCCGTTCCCCCCGGATCTAATTGGCCTGATTCTGGGGGGGCGATTCCACATTATGGAAATCTGACCTGGGTTTGTCCCGGGTGTGCATTTCTTTATCTCACTTTGCCCCAAATCTACAGCGCCCTCCCCTCTCTTCCCCCTCCTTTTTTTTATCAGAGGTGTGGTTGTATTGTAATGCACCATCCACTTCGGGAAAGGCATGCTTTATGCGTGTGTAGTTGCGTTGTGATGCATCCACAGCCATGGATTGCACATTAATGGTTTGCACGTGCGTGGTCACATTGCAACACAACTGGTCCACAATTGGTCCTTTTAATTTTTTTGGAACTCAAATGTCCGGGGGGGGAAGAAAAGGAACCCCTGGCCAACGGCAGCAGCCAGTGGTGTCATAGGAATATCCCCCTAGGTAACCTTTAGCGATAAACTATGTCCATGCCCCCATGCCACCATTAATGCATCTTCGTATCACTGGCACCATTTTTACACAAATGGCGAATGAAGAAATGGCGAAAATAGCAATAATAGCATACGGACATTTAAAGGGATATTTAAACACCAGTTAATGATGGCTTAATATCGTGCTGCAATGCAACGCAGGAGGAAAACCAAAAAAACCTCCACACACACACACACCAAGGGGGGGGGGTTCCAAGCAGGAAGGGAGGAAAGGATTCTGAGAAGCAGCTCAGCTCATGTCACCCCCATGAACATTGTGCCTATGCCTCCATGACACAAATTCAACTTTTAAACAATAGTACTACAACCCATCACGAAAAACCCATCAGGAAAAACTTTGTCCATGACCCCATGCCAAGATTACTGCATCTTCTTATATCTGGCACTATTTTTACATGAATGGTGAATGAGGAAATGGCGAAAATGGTGATAACAGCATACTGATGTTTAAAGGGACATTTAAACAACAGTTAACAATGGCTCATTATTGTGTTGCAATGCAACCTAGGAGGAAAACCAAAGAAACCCCCATGCGTGCCAAGGAGGGGGGTTGCAAGCGGGAAGGGGAGGGGAGAGAATAGCAGGGGGGCATTGAAGCACTGTTGATAGGTGGGAAGGGGAATGAAGGGGAGGGAAAGAAGGAGAGGGGTGTTAAAGGAACGGAGAGAGGATAGCCGCGATTCACAAGTTCCCCACTAGAATGCCCTGACTTCAACCCCACAGACACTAAAAAGAGCCTGAAGATGGCAGAGATGGAAAATCTGGGGGAAAAGAAGCTTGGATTCGGTGCAATTGCCGATCCCAGAGCAACAAGTGGGGAATCGATCAATTGCCACGAATATTACTGGGGGATTACACCAGGGCAACCTCTGGTGCGGAATTGACCTAATAGAATTATTGCAGGTCTTGGGAGAAAAACAAAAATACATTTTAAAATAACCTTGTATGCCTTAGTAGTCCTTTCTAAAATGCTGAAAAGAATCCATTCCACAAATTTGATAGGTGAGTTATTCCATGGCAGGACTTTTATGTACAGGAATTAACGCCCCCCTCCCCCATTTAAACTTTAACCTTAATCAAAGATTTTAACCTTTTCTCAAAAGTTTAGCTTTCCGGAAGCATCATGTCTGTTCTTTATGCCTCATCCTCACTTGCTCTCTTATTTCTGACATCCTTTTTAATATCTGAGTACCAACAGCTTTTCTCAATCATTCTTAGTTCTCTTAGACAAAACATATCCTGTTCCTTTAGTGTCTAGTCATATGATATGCCTTCTGGTCCTTGGAGAGAACCAACAACAGACCACAGTGTTATTAATTAATAGACATACCATCTATCAAACTTTCATGCTGGATTAGTCTGGCACATGTATTGGAGGACTCTGAGCATGTGTAGAGAAGCCCACCCACCAAACATTCTAGATGCCACAGTTAAGACTGGGTAGAAAGAAAAAGAACCATTTCACGCTCCACCAAAAGATTTTTGGAGCAGAACAAAGTACTTCTGCTCATCTCCTACCATACACTTGTAATCTGAGTAGCTGGGATCATTACACAGTGACAAAATAAATCCCTGGATTGGCAACAGTGTGTCATGTGACTCTTCTATAAATACACACTACTAGCACTAGCTGAATGAAAAAAATAGTGACATATAATCCTTCCTACAAACGAAGACAAGCAAATCTGGATGCAAAGCAGGTGATGAAGCCTTCTAAGTTCCCACTCCCTGCAGCAACACCTCTTCACTTTCCCAGTTTGCAACCAGTACAGAGAACTCATTCCAGGAAACACTGTATTAGCACTAGCTCATAATATAAATAATTTATTTAGGGCTTCTTCTCCATTACAACAAATAATAGGGAGGCCCAGAAAAACATGAAGAAGAGGAACAAGGCAGAACCACAGCTTCCCAGGCAAGAAATGGATAGAATCCTTTGTCATCTAAGAGGCATTTTCAGTAATGCAGTTTATTGCAGGTAGGTCTGAGGCCTGTTTCTTTTTCCCCTGGGCTTTTTCCCCTTGTGTGTAAGTCTAGTTTAGAGAATAAGAGGTCAGTCTAAAGCCTGTAGCCTGCTTAAAAGGAAATTAAAATGAGCTCTTAAATATCCTAACAACATGCAGAAGATTCTACAGAAAATGTAGATCAAGAGAGAGAATGGGCAGTGAAAAGATATAGTGGTGAGCTCTCATATAATTCTGAGAAATTACTCAGGATTTTGTATATACAATTCTAAAACAATGCCTAAGCAAATATTTATTTCATGCATTATAAAGTTATTAGCACTGGTCTAAACTTACAGGACCACTGTGATGCCTTTGCAATGCATTTTGTGGATAAAACTGCTAGCATCTCTCCTTATATTATAAAGCCATTTTGGGGTGGCTTCTTTCCAATGGGGTGGCAAGATTCCATTCACGTCAAAATCAGTTGGCCGCTTGAACTGCCTCTCAGAATGTCACAAGGTCATTGGTTCTCTAGACTCAGTCCCGCCCACACAAGCAGCACCCACGAAAGTTTGCCTCACACTGTTCCTGTCTCCCTCGGATGAAGGACACTCCGGCCTGCTCTGCTCATCACAGATGGGGAGAACAGCTGTGCAGCATTTCCCTGGCATGGCAGGGCCTGCCCCAAGGAGGCCACAGGCCCTTCTTTGGTAGGGGGAGGGCCCCGCAGGGCTTCCCTGAGCTGCCCAGACTGGCCTTGAGAAGTGGGGAAAGGGCCGTGCCGCACTTCGCTGGCCCAGGGAGGCCATGGACCCTTTTGGGGCAGAGCCCCACCTGGCTACTCTGCACCACCTTCAGCCTCACTGGAGCGGCCCGACTGGCCTCCGGGAGGGAAGCCCGGTGGCCTGAAAGCAGATCCAAGTGGCAGCGCCAGCACCAGGTTGGTAAATACAAGTCCACTCTGGAAGGTCCTGAGCGTCTGTTCTCCCTCTCGCTGGTGACAGCCTGCCTCTAGGCCACTCTCCACGGCTGGGGGTTGCAGGGCTCCCCTCCCAAGGCAACTTCCGAGCCCAGAGCATGCCCGCTGAGCAGCCATGAGCCCACCTGGCCATGCCCTGCAAGGGCCACCTGGTATTCAGGCAGCTGCAGCAGTGGAGCCCAGCAGCAGAGTCTGCTGGTCGAGCCATTCCGCCTCTGAGGTGATGACCTGGCTGACTGCAAGCCTCCTCCTGCTGGGCCGTCGAGTCGGTCAGCTGGCGCTTGCAGCAAGCAGGGGACGCTTCTTTGGGAGGAGGAGGGGCATGCAAGTGCACGCACACACACACCCCGCATTTGTGGATGGGTGGCCCCGGAGGGAGGAGAGGACGTTGAGGGCGGAGGCTGCTGCAGTCAATGGGGGAGTTGCTGCAGTCAATCGGGGGGACCGCTGGCCTTCCCTGAGCAGCCCCTGCCCTGCCCTGCTGGCCTGATGTGGCCCGACTGGCCTTGGCGAGGGGGGAGAGGGCCGTGCCGAACCGCCACTGCTGCCTGGCCATGTCTTGTGCTCACCCAGGCCCTCTTCCTTGAGCCTGTCACATTCATTTTCGTAACGGGCCTTTCTCCTAGTCCACCATAATTTAGATTCCACATGGGATGCAGTTCAATCAGACAATGCCATTGGAGTGCAGTCTGGTCCTAGTTGTAGGGATGATTCTCAACTGGTGAGGTGTGATGAAGTGGACAAGTTGCTCAGAAGTGCGCAGCACCCTATATGTACACTTGACCTTCATGGTCATTGGTATCAAGCTGGGTTAGTTTCCAACCTCCAGGTGGGACTTGGGGATCTCCTGGAATTACAACTGCTCTCCAGATGACAGAGATCCGTTCCCTTGCTCAGCCCCATGGCATTTGTGCTATGGGACCCCATGCTGTTTAATATCTACATGACTGAGAGAGATCATCAGGGGAGTTAGAGTAAGATGCCACCAGCATGTGGATGACACCCAGTTCTACTTCTCCTTAACAGCTGAGTTCAGTAGGTCTATGGAAGTCCTGAACAGGTACCTGGAGATGGTAATGTGAAGGACTGAGACCAATAAACTGAAGCTCAATCCAGACAAGACCAAGATGTTGCTGGTCAGTGACAAAGCTGTTTGAAGACTAAGGAATCAGCCTATCCTGGAGAAGATTGTACTCCCCCTGAAGGAACAGGTTTGTTGCTTGGGTGTAACATTGGATCCTGACCTACAGTCTCCTCTGTAGGATATAGGGTCTTTTACCATCTTTGGCTGATATGCCAGCTTCAACCATTCCTCAGAAAGCCACAGTGATCCATGCCCTAATTACATCCCAAATAGCTTCTTGTAATAAATTTTGTGTGGGGCTGTAGGGTTGCCCAGCCTCCCATCTCTGATGCCTGGAGATATAGGTGTAAACTTTTGGGGTGCTGAGGGGTTCGAGCATTCCCCAGATTTGGCCAGGGGCTGCTGAGCCTTCCCCAGGCAACCAGTACCAGGCAATATTGACAAACTCACATGAGGGACTCAGTCACAATGGATGGCAGCTGAAGTACAAGGCTCCTGTAAATGAATGTCCAGGAAAACTTTTAAAACATTCCCCATAGACTTTTCTGTATTGCGTTTCTTAGTGTCAAATTAGTGACCACTAGTTTGTCCTATGCACATGGTATGTATATTTGCAGATCTTAAAGTGACTATTCTAAAAGTGAATTTCAAAAACAGGACACAGCAGGAGATCACTGAGATACCACTATAACCACTGGCCCACCCCCACCTTTTCCTAGGTTTGGCCCAGCCCAAGGGCATTGTTAGGGGGTGCCCATGCCTTTTTAAAATTCTAGGGAGGCCCTCCCTAAATCCTCCATGGTCCCACCTCCACAGATAGTGGCAATGGAAGCCTTCCCAGTGATGGGCCTCAGTTCTTTTAAGGACCTAGCATAGCAATGCCTCTGGCCCAGCCCCAGCACCCCCCGGGAAACTGGAAAGTCTACACCCTTGCCTAGAGCAGCAATAGGAGAAAAATATTTTTTAAACCCACAAGTGTCATCTGTGCTGGTACATCACTTCCAGGTACAATACAGAAGAGATACTAGGTAGCTCTAGGCATTGCAAGAAACTCTATGGTTTTACCCAGAAGTGATATAGTAACTCTGGTGATGTCACCACCCCTCCTGCTGGATCAACTTGGCAACCCTGGGTTTTGCCATTGAAAACAGTTTGGAAAATTCATCTTATCCAAAATGCAGCAGCCAGGCTATTGTCAGGATTGAGAAACAGGGACCATTTCACCACGGTGCTGAAAGATCTTCCCTGCCTGCTCATTTGTTTCTGGGCACAGTTCAAAGGCTATAAAGCCTGAAATGGCCTGAGGCCAGAATACTTGAAGAACTGCCATCTCCTATATTGTCCAGCCAGCCAATAAGATCTGCCCCAGAAGCCCCACTCTCTGTGCCCCTGCCTTCAGAGGTGAGGCAGTTGGCAACCAGAGGGAGGCTTTTTCAGCAGTGGCACCTTGTTTGCAGAATGCCCTTCCCCTTAAGCAGGGATTTTTTTCTGGGGGAACACAGCAGAACAAAGTTCCAGAATCTCTTCAACAAAATTCTTTTTAAAATGTTTAAAAGTTCATGAGTTTTTAGTATACAGATTGAAAACTTCATTTTCCTCTTGAGTGTTTTGTCACCTCTTTAAAAAAAAAAAAACTCTGCCTTTAAGGCTCCCCTGAATGTCTGTGTTGCTTTCTATTATGCATGGGGCCAAAATATTTCTGTTCACTCAGAACAGAATTAAGTAAGGTGTTGATTTTTAAACACTATTTGAGCCTGGAAACTGTTGCTGTCAGTCTGAGAGAATCCCACTGGCAGGTCATCTTGCCAGCCACACCAACAGGGTCAGAATCTGGCTGCTGCTCAGAGACTCTTAAGAAGTCTGTGAAGGACTAGAGGGTTGTTGTTGTTGTTCCCCTCATGCTGCTGAGGACCCAGCTCACTGGACTGCCAACTGGCCTGGGGGAATAAATTGGCCTGGACTGTTTTTGTCCCGTTTGATATGCAGAAATCATCAGATAAAGCTTTTTGTGGCATAGAGACAAACATTACCACCTACTAATTGATACAGATCAAATGGCTGCTAAAGGAACAGCTTAAGGGGCCAGTTGAAAAGTTGGCAGCCTCAGCTCTCAATGGAAATGTTTTTACATCCTGACCATGTGATCTTGGCTGGGTTTCCAGCAAACCAATTTATGTCCAACTTTGAAATGGAAGAATGCTGAGGATTGTTGTGAAGGTTATATACTTCTGTGTATAAAGCCTTTACATATGTCTTGGACCCTGTGCGTGTTCCACTGTCTGTAGTCATGAAGGGCATTGGGGGGCAATGCCCCCCACAGATTAGCACTGCTCCATCGGGAGAAATTTAGTTTTTTTTTTTAAATTAAAAATGTAAGATGTGTGTGGGGTTTCCAAAATGACCCCAGGCACAGTTAGGGGAGCTTCAGTCTCATTTTCTTTTTCCCAGACTGAAAAATAAACAGATTTTTTAAAATGAAAAATGAAATAAAACAAATTGCAAAATGCAGAAGAGATTTGGAGGTTCCCCCCTCCCCAACTCATGTAGATGAGGAAGCCAATAGATGAGGAACAGAGCTCGGCTTCCCCTTTTAAATGCCTCTCAAGCCACAAGTGGTGAGCCAAACCAAGTCCTCTTCCTCTGCTGCAGGTGAGCTCACCCCCCCCCGTCTCTCTTTCCCCTGGCTCCCCTGCCCCACAAGATTTCCCAGTGCCCTGTTAGCCAAATTGCCTTAAATTGTTACTCAAAATGGGGAATTATCTTATACCAGGCAATAGGCAAGTAAGCGGGCAAGCATTTATGTATTTCTTCCAGGTTAGTTTCTTCCAGACACACCAAACAGATGCTGAGACTGACGTCAGTATAAGGTGATTCTATTTATGGAATATATTTCAAGCACGCACAATTGTACAGTATCTAGGAAATATAGATAGAAGAAAATAGCACATTCGCATTAGCAGGGTGTTTTGTTGACTGGCAATACTTTACCTGTTCCATAGTTAGATGGAGCGAATCTCAGAAAAATGAGGGGACTATGGGATGCTGGGGTAAGGGCTGTGTCCTGAACTGGCAGGTGCACGAAAAGACTCTGGCTGCACAGCCAAGAGTCGGAGACTAAGGGTAGGAGGGGTTCAGGTAAGGGACAAGAGTGTAAATAAGCAAGAGAGAGAGCAAGAGAGAGAGCTAGTGCTGGGCACTCTTTTATTAGGAAGCTGAGGGGTGGGCTAAGCTCCAAAAATCTGCTGACTGGTGCTGGGGTCGAAGGTCTGGGGAGTGGGCAATGTTAGACCTAATGAAAAACTAGTCTGGACAAAGGCAGCTGATGGGATTATGTCTTGTGCTGGCCAGAGCCATTGTTCTCTTGCTGTCTTCTGGCTGCAGTTTCGACTAGGTGATGTATTAGGTGGGGACAAACATGTTGTCTATGTGCAAGGAAAGGGGATTCTTCATGGAGTTTGGGTCCCTTATTTCCTGGCCTGGCATGGCATCAGCCTGGCTTCTTAGGGCTATACACGGCTAGGGAACTGGTCCATCTTATTGCAGGTAAGAGGGTTGGTGACACACACAGGAACCATTTCACAGGAAGGCTTCCTTCTTCTGGGCACGTTTCTGTGGCTGGCATCATTTGGAGTCACCTTGCAGTTCAGTCCCTTTTGCACACAACTAGCACAGATCAGATTTTCATAACTTATGAGTTCATAGAGGTGCAATAGGGGCCTCATAGGGCAACAGCCCCACCACCCGCAATTTTCTGGCCACACTTCTGTCCACTGACAGAAAAGGGATGAGAGGCAATCTTAGCCAGTCCCACCCTCCTTCACTGCAGCCCCCACATCTACATGGCTTTTTGTCTGTTACAATGCTTTTAAGGAGTAACGCAAGCTGCTAAACTAAAGGGAAGGTTTGGAAAGATCTGCTTCCACAAGCATAACATCTGCAGGATCGGATCCTATGATTTTTCATATTATCAATATAAAATAAACATGAATAAACAAATAATTGTAACAAAAGGCCAGTATTAAAAATATTATCATGGGGGTTCCCTTGTTCCTATTGGTTTGGCTGGCTCTAGCATCTAGAACATCTTGCACTCAAAATCTAATATGTACACAAACCCCTCCCAGAAGAGGGAAGAGAGCTCCTCTTTCATATTTCTTTCAGTCCCATCAGCTCTAGCACAGCTAAAAAAAGTGCAAAGTACTCCCTTCATGTACCTGTCACAGCTTAAAAGGTGAGATTGCCCCAGAAACTTCTGAAGACTCACAAGGGTCCCTGGGTGATCTCCCATTCTGGTCAATCAACTGTGGTCAGTGGTGGACACTCTGCTCGTGTGTGGTCCATTAATGGTGTCACTGATGATTGGGGTGCCTCATCTATGTAATCACCTCAAACCTTGTGTGTTTCATAAAGGTCTCTGTTATAGGCTTCAGAAGGTTATCATGTGTGTCTTTGACTGCATCTTTTTACTCCAATGTACTCATTTTGTGATAATCACAGTTGCCAACACCTAGTCACTTTACAAATGGAACTGGAGACAATATATTGTGTTAACTGTAAACAGGCCACGTTAGAACTTCCAGTTCTGCCTGATGGCAAATGCAAAACTGTACAAGACAAATATTTCAGCTGGTTTATTCTGCATTCAGTGCTTCTTTGTGATGTAAACTGAGACCTGACTGTAGATTTCTGCTTTGGCTTTGTTTCTCTTAACTGCTTAAAGACAAAGGATAAATAAAGCTGTCAAGTACTTATTGATTACATGTGATTAAGGTGTACCTTGTCTGCCCTTCTTGTCTCTTGGCTTTTCCATTCAGTTACTCCTTGGTGCTTTAGATTAGGACAGGAAAATGCTTAGGGCTGTAAGTCTGGAACCTTTTATGGACCTTCTCTTAGCTCTATGAAATATATTGAAAATAGATAAGCTTCCAGTTCCTTATATATTGGCTCATTTAAATAGTTTTCTCTCTTTTCTTCATAAAGGGGACCCAAAGTGGCTTATAACACTTTCCACCTTATCCTCACAACAGCCCTGTGATATAAGTTAGGCTGAGTGTGTGAGGCTGCCCCAGGGTCACCCAGAAAACTTCCATGACAAGAGTGGAAATTTGAACCTGGGTTTCTGGGATCATAGTCTGACACTCTAACCCCTACACCACTCATGCTCTCTATGTGGTTTATGCATTGCACAGAAATTCTCTGTATGTATTTATAGCCAAAACCTTTGTCCATTATTGTCATCATCTCTTTGTCCATTCTCAGAAAATGTCTCTAAATTTCTCTATCTCTCTGAAACAAGAATAGAGGGATCTTGCTACCCAACACAATGGAGAGCCTATTCATGCAATACAATATAAATACCCTGTACATGATACAATCTTTAGGTTTACACTATCAGAATGACATTTGCCATTTTTTTAAAAAATTGAAAGTGTAGAAATGATAATCTAAGGGTAGCACCTGGATCAGATCTGAGAGTTTTAGACATCAGAAGGGCAGGGGAAGAGAAAGAGAGAAGTGACGGGTGTGCAGATGAGAAAAAAATGCCTTCCTCCAACTAGTGCTTTGGCATTTTGTTACCTCCTTTCCATAACTATATGAAATCTGAGTGTGTGAATTAGTTTATACCACATGCCCAAGACCACACACACAAAAAGAAGCTAAAAGCTTCTTCCTAACCTTAGTGCATGCCTATAACCTCTAGCAGTGCCTCCTTAAGCCAGTTGAGAGCTACCCAGGGTCACACAGCTATGCAGACAAAGGGGCAAATCTCAAGAGGAAAAGCTGAAACAACAGAGCTGAAGTTCATGACTGTGGTGATGAATTGATTACATTCTTCAGGAAGCAGGCTAAGTTTGAAATGGAAATGAGCAAGAGTTGCCTCCCCTTATAGAAGAGAAGACGAAGAGATTGGATTTATATCCCGCCCTTCACTCGGAGTCTCAGAGCGGCTTACAAACTCCTTTCCCTTCCCCTCCCCACAACAGACACCCTGTGAGGTAGGCGAGGCTGAGGGAGCTCTTTCCAGAACTGTCCTTGAGAGAACAGCTCTGACAGAATTATGGCTTGCCCAAGGCCATCCAGCAGCTGCAAGTGGAGGAATGAAGAATCAAACCCAGTTCTCCCAGATTAGAGTCTGTGCACTTAACCACTACACCAAGCAGTCAGCATCAGTTCTAGACAACAGGAAAATGTGAGCAAAGCACACTC
Organism: Gekko gecko; assembly: GCA_029375565.1. NCBI lineage: Eukaryota > Metazoa > Chordata > Lepidosauria > Squamata > Gekkonidae > Gekko > Gekko gecko. Next base: position 76,760,467 of record JAPDNY010000006.1, on the reverse strand, counting down.
AGCATTATGTAGCTCTCCCATTTCTCTCAGTATTATGTAGCTGTCCCATTTCATTGCTACTGTGAAAGGGAAGCCACAGGGAGGTGTCAGTTCTAGACAATGATATTAATCTAATATACCATTCAAAAGTCTTGCATATAAATTCCAAATCATCAACATCCTTCCTTCTGCAGTTTAGGTGACCATCTGGACATCAGAGTCTAGGGTCCAAAGGACTCACCTTTTCAAAAAGCAGCAGATAACACACAAATTAACTTCAGCTCAAAAGCACTTCATACCTGCACTTTTCCCCACTAACACTTCAATAAAGGCTAAACTACATATGATGGTGGAGATCTATGACTGGATCCCCAAGTGTGTAATTTTGCCTCAGAAGTATCTTATAGGTGTGGGAGGAAAGAGAACAGTACCAATCAGGCTAGTGGTGCTGGGGAAACAGAGGTTTAACTCCTCCGTCTTCACTGTTTCCCCAGTCAAAACTGGCTCCTCTGGCTTGCCCTTAGCCCTGGCAGAGAAAAGAACAGTTATCCATATTGTGCCTATCTTTGACTGATTCTGATTAAACTGCTTTCTCACATCTGCCACTCACCCACACAAAAACATCTCCTATTGCCTCCAGTTGCTAAAAGGTGCATTGTTAAAAGAAAAGAAAATCATTTCGATATGTTTAGAGACTTTCTACTTCGAAGTCTGGGTACCATCAGTGTCTGCCCATGAACCTAACTAAGGATTCAATCAATCCTTGTGATATCTTCATGCATAGATGACACTGCCTTTATAAGCACAAGAAGCAAACAACGTATCTAGTTCTGATAATTTAAAGTCAGATTTCCCTCTGACTGAAGGGACAAGCTGCAATTCAATCTGTGCCCGCCAAGTGGATAATCTTAATGATCCAACCGTGATCCCTGGGGATATAGCCTTAAGAAGATTTAGTTTATAGATGGTGCAAGAGTAACGGTGGCCACAAGTTACAATACATGTTTGTTATTTATTGCTAGTGCACAAACAAGCTCCAAAGCTCAAGCAGCTACTGTGCTAGGGATGCCAGCCTCCAAGTGGGACCTGTGTACCCCCTGGAATTACACCTTATCTCCAGACTACAGAGATCCGGTCCCCTGGATAAAATAGAAGCTTGGGAGGAAGGACTCTATGGCTTTGTCCCCCACTGAAGGTCCCTGTCCTCCCCAGGTTTCATCCCCAAATCCCCAGGAGTTTCCTAATCTGAATCTGGCAATCCTACCCCCCACACACACACCTGCCGGTGGCTGGGGGTACCTGGCAACCCTATACTGTGTGGATGTAACCCAGCAAAACCCTGGCTACATAGATCCCTCTCCTAAATTATCTTTTCCTGGGAGGGGGTGGCCTTCAAATCAGTAAATGACAGCACTCTTGTGATTGGCAAACAAATTGACAAATTGCTTCAAAAAAGGAAATGCTCAAGGTGTTATAGTTTTCAAGGTGACAAATATAACATTTATCATAACCCCAACACTTTTACATCTAAAAGTAAAACTGAATCATAGGGGCTATGAAGATAACAACATTTACAGAGACAGGATCTTCACTCAGAACATTGGCAAGTCCTAGCAAACAGTGCCAAGTAACACAAAGGCTGCTACTTCTTATGTTCTCCAATTAGGGTTGCCAGGTCTGGGTTGAAAAATACCTGGAGACTTTGGGGATGGATCCAGGAGAGGGTGGGGGTTTGGGTGGGGAGGAACCTCAGCATGGTACAATGCCACAGAGTCCATCCTTCAAAGCAGCCATTTTCTCCAGGGGAGCTGATCTCTGTCAGCTGGAGATCAGTTGTAAAAGCAAGAGATCTCCAAGACCCACCTGGAGCCTGGCAACCCTATCTCCAATAGCTCTTGTTGCTCTGGATGCCTTATTTCTCTGGCTTGGGCCAGCAAAGAAATTAACAGTTTACTCAGTCAAGCTGTAGGCCTCTCTCATGCTACAGACCAGAGGGAATTTTAAACAAACCATTCCTTTATAGTATCACCTAAAAGGGAAATTTTAATATACAATTTTTGCCTGGTGCGGCAAAGAAATTAGCACTTTCCATCACTCAAGCTCCAGGCCTTCTCTCTCCTGCTGCAGGCCAGAATGACTGAGGAGGCAGGGCTCTTGCAGTGGGTAATACAGGAGCAACTTTACTAATTGCCCTTTTGTTCCTTAGGCCCTAAATGCTAAATCTTTTAACAGAAATTTTAAAAAGACATTAAAGAGAAAATGCCATGGGTTACACAGACACAAAAGCTGTTCAGCATGGAACTCGAGATGAATTTCAACAAAAAGCATCAAGGCAATTCCATCAGGAGCTCACTTCACGTTTATGTCAGCAAATTCTATCAAATTGAGCTCTGAGAAGGAGCAAGGAGTTAGAGCTGCTAGAGAGGTGAGTGTTTTTTTATTTACTTTCAGCTGAGGTGATTTAGCTGAGAAGGTACTGTGTGGGGGACTGTATTTGGGAGCGTGTGGTGAGTTGTGAGGTGTTGCAAAGTTCTGGCTGCTCGAGTTAGAGTGTGAAAGGTCATTGTTTGCCTGTAATTGAATGCCTGGGTGGATTTGAATAGCTGCTGGCCACACCTTCTTCTGGGGGAAGCTACTATTTAAGGCAAGAAGCTTGCCAGAAGCAGAGCTGACCCAGCTGAGCTCTGAGAAGGAGCAAGGTGTTAGAGCTGCTAGAGGGATGAGTGTTTTTAATTTACTTTCAGCTGAGGTGATTTATCTGAGAAGGTACTGTGTGGGGGACTGTATTTGGGAGTGTGTGGTGAGTTGTTGCAGAGTCCTGGCTGCTCGAGTTAGGGTGTGAAAGGGTCATTGTTTGCCTGTAATTGAGTGCCTGGGTGGATTTGAATAGCTGCTGGCCACACCCTCTCTTGGGGGGGGGAAGCTGCTGTTTAAGGTAGGACGCTTGCCAGAGGCTGTTTAAGGTAGGACGCTTGCCAGAGGCATGAGCCAAAGGGTGAGGCTCTTTGCTTATGGATCTTAGCCTAGGGACTCTGTAAGAAGTCCAGGAAGAGCCAGAAAGCCAGGGACCTAGGCTCCTTGGGTTCCCAGTAAGGTAAGTAGGCTTCTACAACTGGAACCACATAAATATAGTAAAGGTAAAGGTTCCCTTGCTCGAAAGCCAGTCGAATCCGACTCTAGGGTTGCGGTGCTCATCTCCATTTCAAAGCCGAAGAGCCAGCGCTGTCCGAAGACGTTTCCGTGGTCATGTGGCCGGCATGACTAAACACCAAGGTGCACGGAACGCTGTTACCTTCCCACCGAAGTGGTACCTATTTATCTACTTGCAATTTCTTGCTTTCGAACTGCTAGGTTGGCAGGAGCTGGAACTAGAGACAGGAGCTCACCCCGTCATGCGGCACCCGGGTCTCAAACTGCTGAACTACTGACCTTCCACAGCCTGCAGTTCAGCGTCTTAACCACTTGAGCCACCGCAGCTCAAAATATAAAGGGTTTTAAAAGGGGGACTATATAAAAGTATTAGTTTAAAAGCAATTATGAAGCCAGAATACCAGCAGGGGGTTGGGGGTTATCCAGTGTTTTTCACGGAGTGTCACATGTATGACTATCTGCCCACTGGTCAGAAGTCTTGGGTGTGTGCTCAGTGCAAGGAACTCCTGGTTCTCAGGGAATGAATTTGCTCCCTTGAGGCCAAGGTGGCTGACCTGGAGAAGCAGAGACAGTCAGTTAGGTGCATGGAGAAGACTCCCGGGGACTTGTTAGATATGTCCCACTCTGGATCTGGCAGCCCCGCTGCTGCCAGGGAGAATGAGGGTCAAGGAGAAGAGGGGCACCATGCTGAGGACAAAGGGAATGTGCCCTCAGAAGGGACCTCTTCTTCAGCTGGTGAATGGGTATCCTTTCATATCAAGGAACAATCCCTGGGAAGGGTGGGAGGGGGTCTCTTGGAAGTTGGTGATTCGATCCTTAGGCAGGTAGACAGCTGGGTGGTGAACCCGCATACTGACCGTATGGTGGCTTGCCTGCCTGGTGTGAAGGTAGCAGACATTGCACGTGTTTTAGATAGGCTGGTAGATAGTGCTGGGGAGGAGCCAGTGGTCGTGGTGCATGTCGGCACCAACGATGTGGGGAAATGCAGTCGTGAGGTCCTGGAGGAGAAATTTAGGCTGTTGGGCAGAAAACTCAAGGCCAGGACCTCCAAGGTAGCCTTCTCAGAAGTGCTACCTGTTCCACATGCAGGGCCGGAGAGACAGGCACAGATCAGGAGTCTCAATGCATGGATGAGACGATGGTGTAGGGGAGAAGGGTTCAAGTTTTTTAGGCACTGGGATGCTTTTTGGGACAAGAGGGAGTTGTACAAAAGAGACGGTCTCCACTTGTCCTGAGAAAGAACCAGGCTGCTGGCGCTCAAAATCAAAAAGGCGACAGAACAGTTTTTAAACTGAATATTGGGGGAAAGCCGGCAGGAGATGAAAAGTCTCTGGTTTGGGATGGCTCATCTCAAAGAGATGAAGGTTAGCTGTTACTTTTGTACAAGGAAATGGATTACAACTGTCCATTGAGACTGTGGCTAATGATAGGGACTGCCTGGCAAGGTCTCGAGGCACCAAAGGAAGCTTGTGGGCTTAACAAGCATGGGAAACTATAGGTGTTTATACACAAATGCTAGAAGTCTCCGAGGTAAAATCGGGGAGTTGGAATGCTTGGTGTTGGGGGGGAAGGAAATAGACATTGTGGGTATTTCAGAAACTTGGTGGGATGAGGAAAATCAGTGGGATACGGTGATTCCTGGTTATAAATTATATCGGAAGGATAGGGGGGAAGGGTTGGAGGTGGGGTGGCTCTGTATGTCAGAGAGGGTATACAGTCCAGTAAGATTGAGACGGTGAGAGAATTGGATTCGCTTCTGGAAATGCTATGGGTTGAAATAGTAGGTCCAAAAGGAGGCTTAACAGTGGGAGTTTGTTATCGCCCACCAGATAAAATGATGAATGAATTAAAGATAGCGGCTAGATGAAATAACTGTCGTAATCAGCGACTTTAACTACCCACACATTGATTGGGTCAATATGAGTTCTAGTTGGGAAAAAGAGATTGAGTTTTTAGACACTCTCAATGACTGTGCTATGGAACAGATGATCACAGATCCTACCGGGGGAGAGGCGATCCTGGGTATGGTCCTAAGTAACACCCAAGATCTGGTGAGAGATGTAAAAGTGATTGCACCGCTTGGAAACAGTGACCATAATGTTATTGAGCTTAACATTTGTATAAATAGGGAGTTGCCCAAAAAGACTGACGCAACCACTTTTAACTTTAAAAGGGGTAACTTCTCTGGTATGAGGGGACATGTGATGAAGAAACTGAAAGGAAAAGTGGAAAAGGTCAAAACCATTGGGGAAGCTTGGAGACTATTTAAAAAGACAATCCTAGAAGCTCAGAAAAAATATATACTGCAGGCTAGGAAAGGCACAAATAGGTATAGAAAAAAGCCAGTATGGTTAACAAATAAAGTAATGGAAGCTGTAAAAGGTAAGAAGGATTCCTTTAAGTGGTGGAAAGCTAGTCTCAGTGAGGTTGATAAAAAGGAACACAGGCTGTGGCAAATAAAATGCAAGTCTGTGATCAGGCAAGCAAAAAGGGAATATGAGGAGCATATCACAAAAAGCATAAAGGCCAACAATAAAACTTTCTTCAAATACATTAGAAGTAGGAAACCAGCCCGAGAGGCAGTGGGGCCCTTGGATGACCAAAGGGTAGAAGGACTGCTGAAGGATGACAGGGAAATGGCTGAGCAGCTGAATGCATTTTTTGCCTCTGTCTTCACTGTGGAAGATGAGAAATGCTTGCCCACTCCAAAACCACAGATTTCAGGAGGGGGTTTGAAAGACCTGAATCAGATTGAGGTGACAAGAGAGGAAGTCCTACAACAGATGGACAATTTAAAAACTAATAAATCACCAGGCCCGAATGGCATTCATCCAAGAGTTCTGAAAGAACTCAAATGTGAACTTGTGGATCTCCTTACAAAAATATGTAATCTTTCTTTAAAATCTGCCTCCATCCCTGAGGACTGGAAGGTAGCTAATGTCACTCCCATCTTTAAAAAGGGCTCCAGGGGAAATCCTGGAAATTACAGGCCAGTCAGTCTGACGTCAATACTGGGTAAGTTGGTGGAAACTGTTATTAAGGAAAGAATTAGTAGGCACATTGATGAACAAAAACTATTGAGACCGCTTCCGGTCTGGGATTCATGGCGTCCTAAGGTGTTCTGGCTTGCTCGTTAGAGCTCCCAGAGCAAACGGAGGGTCTTGACGACAGGGTGGGCTTCAAATAGCCCACCGCAGATCCCCCCAGGCAGGGGGGTGACTGGCAGAGAGCCTGGCCCGAGAGAGGAGTTGAGATCGGCTGATAGCGGGGCTTTAAAGAGCGCCGTGACCAGCCTTGATCCCCTCCCCCAGAGAAGGCACTTCGGAAAATCTCTACAAGACCCCACCGAGTTGGATTCTCAACATAAGAACGCATGACCCAGACCTCCAAGACATTCTACGGAAACTGATATCAAGGAAACACTGCTATAACAAGACACGGACTTTGAAGGTAACTTTTTAAAATTGCTCACCGGAGACGCGTTTCAGCCAAAAATAAACAACATCCGATGAAGCGCATGATCGTGCTGTATCTGTTGTACTAACATTGGAGCGGAAAAAGTGCAGTTAAACAGCTAAAAAAGGCCAAAAAGCCGAATTGTTGATCATTCCTGTGGTTAGATTATTGACTTTAAAATAGAAACTAACAGTAACTCCGCGAGAACTGCAGTGGAAAAGTACTGTAGCTGCTGCAGCAGAAATCGGCAAAACAGGAAGTGACTTCAGAACAGACAAGTAATCATCCTAGAGAAGATCAAGGAGGCCGGAAGAAGGGAAGAAATCAGGAACAAGGGGGACCATTAAGAGTGCCGGACAGGAAGTGAGTACCCGGAAGAACCATTTACCATAGAGAAATTGCGCCCGCCATTTTGGGAAGGTCAGAAAAATTTTCTTTGATTTTAAATGAAAGACTTAATATAAAAAAGTGAAATTAGTGCGATTTAGGTGGGCACAAGAAGGACTTTGATTTAGAGTGAGTTGGAGGGGAAATTCTGAACAACGGCTTACGACCTGTGGCAACGACAGAGGGCAAATACCTGGTCCTCCCCGAAAATGGCTGGGAAAGAGGAAAAAAAGCTACAGGGCATGATGGAAGCTATGGAGAAACGAGTGATGGACGTGATTTTGAAGCTGGAAAAGACTGTAATAACCGAAGTAACAGAGTTGAAAAAAGAAATGTCTGGAATTACAAAAGAGATACAGACGCTGACCAAAAGAGCAGATGAGATGGATGTAAGGGTGAAGGGAGTAGCATCTAATATAGCTGAGGTCACTTTAGAAACAGATAAAGTGAATGTGATGGTCCAATATAATGCAATGATTAACCACATGAGATTCAGGGGGATCCCTGAAGACAAGAATGAGGACATCCATTCAGTCATGGTAGATGCTGTTGCAGACTTTTTGAAAATGGAAGAGGAGAGAGTGGCGGCACAGATTGATGTGGTATACAGAGTCAATTCTGCGATTGCGCAAAGGAAAAAATTACCTAGAGATGTAATTGTCCAGTTTATATCTAAGAAGCTGAAGGAGGATTTGTTCAAGCAACAATTTCAGGATGACTTCATAACTGACAACAAGAAAATCATGGTCCTAAAGGAACTACCCAGAGCGATGCTTCAGGACAGACGACTTTTTAAAGACCTGATTGACAAGCTGAAAACAGAGGGCATAAGATATAGATGGGAAATTCCTAAAGGTGTCAGTTTTTCGTTCAAGCAGAAGAGAGTCACCATCAAGTCAGTTGACCAAATGACCAGATTCATCAATGATAATTTTAAAGACTCTGATAAATAATTACAGAATCAACATGGAGAGTCAAATAATTTCATGGAATGTTAATGGACTGAATTCACCCCAAAAAAGGAAAAATATCAGACTCTGGTTGGAAAAACAGAAATGTGATATTGTTTGTTTGCAAGAAACACATATTAAAAAATCAGATGCCAAATTTTTGATTCAAAAAAGATTAGGAGAGGAATTTTATTCACCCTCCTCTCAAAAGAAAAAAGGAGTTGTTACATATATTAAAAAAGAGCTGGAACCAAAAGAAATTTTTAAAGACGATGAAGGGAAATTTTTGGCGGTAGAAGTTGTGCTGCAGAACAAAAAGACATTAATTGTTAATCTCTATGCTCCCAATGGGGCAAAAGAAAACTTTTTTCAGGATCTGTGGGAACAACTACGACAGTTGACCTATGAGCAAACGATTTTAATGGGCGATTTTAATGGTACTGTTGACAATGTTGTTGATAGAAAATAAAAAAAAGGAATTGAGGCCATGGGCAAACTTCCTAAAGTCTTTTTCCAATTGACTAAATATGAACACTTGGCAGACGTTTGGAGAATCAAACATCCCAGAGATAGAGAGTACTCTTTTTATTCATCAAGACACGAATCTTTTTCCAGGATAGATATGATGTGGATGACAGAGAATTTAATCTTGCAAACACGCAAAATTGAGATATTGCCTAGGATTCTTTCTGACCACAGTCCGATAAAATGGTCAACGTATGTTAAGAGGAAAAAATTTCGATGGCGACTTAACGAAGATTTGCTGGACAAGCAAAATATCGTGGATAAAATAAGGTCAGAAACCCAAACATACTTTCAATTGAACTTAAATAAAAGTGTACAGACGCAAACGGTATGGGAAGCCTACAAGGCTGTGATGAGAGGACATCTGATTGCAATTAATAATAATGAAAAGAAACAACAAATGAAGATAGACAAAGAAATTATGGAAAATATTCGGAAAAAAGAAACAGAACTTAAGAAAAGGCCTGGTAAAAAGAAGATTTTGAGAGAATTGAGGATTCTAAGGGAGCAATATGAGGCAAGGTTGAACAAAGAAGTATTTTGGAACTTGAAAAAATTGCAACAGAAATCCTTTGAAGGTGCAAATAAACCTGGCAAATATTTAGCATGGCAATTAAAGAAAAGAAGAGAGAATAAAACAATCACCTGTTTGAAAGATGGAAATAAAGAGATTTTAGACCCAGGAGGAATTAAAAGGGAATTTTTTAAATATTACGCGACTCTCTTTCAATCGAAGCAAGCGGATCCTCAAAAAATGTTGGATTACTTATCCAAAGCTAACTTGATACAACCAAACCCCGAAATGAAAACATTTTTAAATGCTGCAATAACTAAAGACGAAATCAGTAAAGCAATAGCTGAGGCAAAAATCTCTAAAGTCCCAGGCCCGGATGGCTTTTCAGCTAAATTTTATAAAAAATTTCATGAAGATTTGGTCCCGGTGTTGGAGATTCTTCTAAATGAAATTAGAAAGACAGGAAAGATCCCAGACTCCTGGAATGAAGCTGCAATCACCTTAATCCCTAAAGAAATGCAAGATTTAACAAATGTTAAAAACTACCGGCCCATTTCATTATTGAACAACGATTATAAAATATTTGCAAAAATATTGGCAGAGCGCCTTAAAAAGTTTTTGAAAGATACTATTGTTGAAGATCAAGCTGGTTTTTTACCAAATAGACAAATTAAAGACAATATGAGGGTTGTTTTGGACGCAATTGAGTATTATGATAAACACCCTGAAAAAGAAGTTGCTTTTTTATTTTTGGATGCAGAGAAGGCCTTTGATAATTTGAATTGGGAATTTATGTTTAAAGTGCTTGAGAAATCTTTGATGGGCGTAGAATTTACAAGAATGATTCAATCGATATATAAAGAACAAAAAGCTTCGGTGATTGTCAATGCAGAATCAACAGATATGTTCCGGGTAAGAAAAGGTACTAGACAAGGTTGTCCCCTGTCACCATTGTTATTTATCTGGATTTTGGAGATTTTGCTACAAGCGGTCAGAGATGATGATAATATAAAAGGTTTGAATATTGGAGGTTTTTCATTTAAATTAAGAGCATTTGCGGATGATATTATGTTTATTGTTGAAGATCCTGTTAATAATATGCCTAAGGTATTTGAAAAAGTAAGAGAGTTTGGTGATCTTGCAGGGTTTTATGTCAACAAAAATAAATCTAAGATACTGTGTAAAAATATGATTGGTACAAAGCAACAAATGTTACAAAATGTGACAGAATGTGAAGTGGTTAAAAGGGTTAAGTACTTGGGAGTTGAAATTACAATGAAAAATATAGATTTGTTTAAGAATAATTATGAAAAACTGTGGGGTTCGATAAAGAGTGATTTAGAAAAATGGGAAAAACTAAGGTTATCTCTTCTTGGAAAAAATGCCATTATTAAAATGAATGTACTGCCCAGGTTAATGTTTCTGTTTCAGACAATACCAATTGTGAAAGATGGAAAAGTGTTGGTAAAATGGCAAAGAGAAATCTTTAAGTTTATCTGGGCAGGGAAGAAGCCAAGAATTAAAATGAAGATAATGTATGATATTAAAGACAGAGGTGGCTTCCAAGTCCCGAATTTGCGTTTGTATCATGAAGCAGTATGTATGTCTTGGTTATCTGAATGGGTAAATTTGGAAAATAGAAAACTTTTAGCTCTTGAGGGGCACGATTGCAGATTTGGCTGGCATGCCTATCTTTGGTATGGGAAAAATAAAGTTGATTCAATGTTTAAGCATCATTATGTAAGGAGAACATTGTTTGATGCATGGACCAGGTACAAGGATACAGTTTCCGACGAGAGGCCTTTGTGGATTGTTCCAGCTGCAGTTATACATTTGTTTTCAGAATATAAAGGTAATGACTGGTTGAAGTATCAGGAATTGTTGCAAAAAGAAGGGAAAAATATGTTTTAAAACCAAATAACGAATTAGAATTTGAGTATGGTTGGCTACAATATTGTCAAATAAGGGACATCTATAAAAAAGACTGTAAAGAGTTTGGTTTTAGAGCTATGAATGATGATATTGAAAATATATGGTTGAAAAAAGAACGGAAAATGATATCAAAAATGTATAAAACTTTGTTGACTGTATATACTTTGGATGAAACTGTTAAAGAACAAATGATAAAGTGGGCCATAAATATGAACAAAGAAATTTCTATGGAATCGTGGGAATTTTTGTGGAAAAGATCTTTTAAAATGTCTACCTGTATCAATGTAAAAGAAAATTGTTATAAGATGATGTATAGATGGTACATGACACCAAAAAAGATTGCCAATATTAGTATGGATAAGAACTTGAGTAATAAATGCTGGAAATGTAAAAAAGTAGAGGGTTCTTTTTACCATATGTGGTGGTCATGTGATAAAGTGAAAGCATACTGGTCTAATATACATTGTGTGATGCAGAAAATACTGAAAATCCCAATTGAGAGAAAGCCAGAACTTCTTCTCCTCGGTTTGACAATGGAAAAAATTCCACAAGAAAAAAGGACATTGTTATGGTACATGATTACGTCGGCGAGAATGGCCTTTGCTCAGCATTGGAAAATGGAGAAGGTGCCAGATGTACATGACTGGTTGAGAAAACTGTTATTTTTAGCGGAAATGGACAAAATGACAAAGAAATTAAATGGACAAATGGCAGAACAATACCTAAAAGACTGGGAAGGATTGAAATTGTATCTAGAAACTGAATATAGAATGAAGGGGAAAATATATAACTTGGATACGTATGGATATTGAACGAGAAATGAAATGAATTTTGAACTGTATGTACTGTTATATACAATATGCTGAAATTGTAGAGGTTATATATAATTCAAATGTGTTACCTGGTTTGTCGATGTATTTAAGTCTAAGCTTGATTGCCTTATAATTTTTCTGTTTGTTATTAGCAGTGTTGGAAGCCTATTAGGGGGTGGGGGGATTGGGACGGGGATCTTCTTTTCTGAAATTGTATTGGTAACGTGATTGGAAATGTTGAATGTATCCCAATAAAAATTTTGTTTCAAAAAAAAAAAAAAAAAACTATTGAGACCGACTCACCATGGGTTCTGTAAGGGAAGATCTTGTCTCACTAACCTGTTAGTGTTTTTTGAGGGAGTGAACAAACATATGGACAAGGGGGACCCAATAGATGTTATTTACCTTGACTTCCAGAAAGCTTTTAATAAAGTTCCTCATCAAAGGCTTCTAAGTAAGCTCAATAGTCATGGGATAAAAGGACAAGTCCTCTTGTGGATCAAAAACTGGCTTATAAATAGGAAACAGAGAGTGAGTATAAATGGGAAACTTTCTCAGTGGAGGGTGGTAAGCAGTGGGGTACCACAGGGATCAGTACTCGGTCTGATGCTTTTTAACTTGTCTATTAACGATTTGGAATTGGGAGTAAGGAGTGAAGTGGCTAAATCTGCAGATGACACAAAGTTGTTCAGGGTGGTGAAAACCAGGGAGGATTGTGAGGTACTCCAAAGGAGATAAAAGCAGGAGATCCCCTGGCCCCACCTGGAGACTGACAATCCTAACATAATTTGAAATGATATTTTATTCATTATTTTATCACACACACTGATCCTGTCCTGCTGTTTGGGGTAGGACGCAAGTCATTCTGTTCTGGCTTTCATATGCCATGCATGCACATGTGATAGATTTATTTAACATCCTTTATATACATTGTGAATGTGACTATTGGAATTAAAATTTTATCCAACTCATCTTTACATTAAGATCAGGGTAAGAATTTATAGGTGGCAAATATTCTTTGATTATGTGATCTGGTAGACATGGGTTTCACCACTTTGGTCTCTTAATAGCAGCAGATTTTCCTCCCATTTTCTCAGCTATGCTGTGCACAGATAAATCCATTTAAAGTAAGCTCTGTAAGTTCAGACAGAGCATGCAGTAACTCCTGAACAGAAGTCTACTGTCCACACTTCCACTCTGTGATGAACAAAGAAAAGCAGAGTCACCAGAGAAGGTGAATTGATGCCGCAAGAATAAATTTTGTGATAGCTCTGTTCATTTCAGTCAGTCACAAGATTCAAGAGTCACAACAGGGGCCAGGAAAAGGCAAGCACGGAATATTTTTTTTGTACACAGAGAGTCATATCTGTACACTTTTACACTTCCTGGAGGCATTTGGCTAGCCACAGAAGGAAACAGTTTACTAGACTTGATGGACAATTGCTTTCATCAGCTGTGTTTTTTTGTGTGTTCTTAATGCTAAGGACTTGTGAGAGCACTGAGAACTTCACAAAGAGGTGCTCAGAAAACATGCAGGATGTTGCCCAAGTTTTCGGGCTAGTTGACAACTTCAGAATTTATTACACTTGGTTGGATTGTCGGAAAGGAACACCATGAGGCAACTGGCTTTTAAGGGATATGGTGTTTTCCCCCCTCTTCTCATCTGCAGCAAGGCTTGCCAGGCAGAGTAATTTTGCGGTTAATCCCTTACTCTCATTCTGCTGATGGCATATTCCTCCGCAACATCCCCACTGGAACAATTACATGCACGGTCTCCTTCCCACTCTACTTTATTGCCCTCATCTAATAAAACTGTTTGTAAATATTAATTGTCTCAGAATGAACAAAGGTTTTCAGATGGCAGTTGTAGAAAATGAGCCTTTTTGTGCTGGAAGATTGAGCAGATCTTACTAAATTAATACCAGTCTATATTCAAATAACCGCATTCTGCACATTATGGGGAAAGACATACCTAGTTTGACTTAATATTCTAATCCTCTCTGATCACACGATGTAGCCTTGCATGTAGCAAAATGAAAACAATATTAGCTTCATTTACTGTAGGTGTTTTTCCCCTCACAAACCATTTACCTTTTCATAATTATTCATTCTCCCTTCTTCCATCCAGGACATGTGGCACAATGTCTGAGAACATGACGGATGCTTCTGTCACCAACAAAGACTGCCTTATGTTCACTTGAGGTTTTCCTCATCCTCCTTACACCCATCAGAACTAAGTACAAAGTAAGAGAAACATTAATTAATGCCCATCCAACAGCAACTTGACAGGACTATGATTCAACTATAAAAACACTTGTTGGATTGCAATTCAATATTTTCGTTACCAACTCGCATTTATGTCATTGTACCAAGTTGATGGGGGAGGGGGAAAGAATAATTGAGGGATAAGGAAGGTAGAATAAAAAAGTCTCTCTTCCTGTCACTTTTTCATCTATTATATTTTATTTCTTGACTGTAGCTGTCATGACATCATCCAATGACATATAAATTGCTCAGTGAGTTGAAAAGGAAGACATGTTTGGAAACAAGCCACCTACTTGATATTTTCAGTTCCCAAAATCCAGAGACAAAAGGAATCAAGAGGAACATCATTCATCAAGACACAACAGCAGCTATATGAAGTTTAGGTTGAAAAACCTGAATAAATGATTTCCGTACCTCACATTCTTCAACGCTCCTACGATGTGAGAACATTAGTTCAGCTACCAGATTCCAAATCTCTTTTGTACTTCTTCTACCTGCTGGCCATTAGATCAGGGGTTCCTAGAACTCAGAACTGGTGTAACCCTTATTTATTGTTGTACTAATTAATTAAACTGGCTAGTTAGTGTACGTGACACTTGACATAGTCATAAGAAAAAAGCAGACTGTCCCCTGCCTCCTGGTAAGCTGCTATGTAAAAACCCATTATTGGCCCATTATCTTTTTTTTAAGCCATTTTATTCTTCCATTCCATCTTCAAGCAACTTACAAAACATATTTTTAAAAGTGCAACAAATAAGCAGTCATACACAGGAAAAGCTGGATGGAGTATTGTTGTAATTCAGTGTACCCTTCCCAGCTTCAAGATTTTTCTGCCACTGCTGCTCTATCGTCTGATCTTCCTTAAGATTCTGGTGCCCAGGAGGTAAAATCCTTCACCCTAAGCAGGGCTATTTTGGGGCAGGAACACACAGGTTCCGGCTGGCTTCAGAATTGGCCATGCCCACTACAGCCAAAACCTCTGCGTGCATGGCTACAGAGGGAAGGACTGGAGAGTGCCCCCCCCCAGCGACTCCAAGGCAGGCCAGGGGGGCCCTGGAAAGATCAGGGAGGCATTTAAATGCCTCCTTGTGCCTTCTCTGACCTGTCCAAGGGCTGACTTGCCTGGGCTCCCTGCAGCTGCGGGGTGCCCAGGCAAGCCAAAGGAAGGCAGTTTAAACAGCCTTCCCTTCAAGGCTGGGCTTGCCCGGGTTCCCCACAGCTGCAGGGCACCTGGGCAGGCCAAAAGAAGGCATGTGGTGTGGCCTAATATGCTAATGTTTCTGTTGTTGGGTGTGGCCTATTATGCTAATGAGTTCCTGCTGGGCTTTTTCTACAAAAAAAGCCCTGACCCTAAGTAATTAATGAATCAATTTCTGATATATGTGCTAGCAGTACTAAGTTTTTTCCTTGCGCTGACAGTGAAAGGTATGGGCATATGAAACAGACAACAAAAGATGCAGTGTACACCCCCAGCATACACATCCACACTATGCTACTAAAAGCAAAGATAAACCCAATAGTAAGCTGCTGGCTTTGCAACAGTCCCTTCCCCCTGCTACCATGTAGTATGTTCTACCTCAGTCCACTCCAAGGCTTTTTCAGTCCCTGCCCTGGTATTATAGAGCTAGTTTCTAGAGGCAGTTTATAAGGTCCCAGATCTGATGGCCTTTCAAAAGGCCTACAAGATAGACCTTTCATTAAGTTCTTTTTCATAACTGACCTTTGTCTTAGGCAGGACTCAGGAATTGTCTGTCAGGCAGTAAAGAGAACTTACTGGTTTTTTGTAATGATGTTTTTAACTATGATTTTCTGACCTTATTATCATGATTGTAATTTGCCTTGGGCAGCAAGCAGGCAGGGTATAAATATTCCAACAGTGTGATTCTAAGACCCACTGAATAGACTTGAATCAAGTAGACATGCTTAGGATGGCACTGTATATGCATCAATTAAATGGAGTTAGTTTGAATACACATTTGCTGCATTCTGAGGCATTTACTTGCAGAGAGCACTGACCATGCATAATAACCATCACCACTTAAATGATATAGCTCTCTTCACCACAAAGACTGCAACTGTGTTGAAATGCAGTGCATAATATTCTGTGAGTTGCAGCCAAACAGCACACTATTTGGCATCACTAACAGAAAACCTGAATGTGTAGCTATCTCTTAAATGGTTTGATGCTTTGTTTGTTGCAACGGAGAGGAGGCAATTTTGGTGTTTGCTTAAAACCTCTTGTGTCTCATGTGGCAGAATGGGCCTGCTGTAGCCTGTGGGCCCTGTTCCATCCTGCCCTCCAAAGTTTTCCCAACACCTGGAGAGGCTTTTCTCTCTTCAGTAACCCACCAACACCACCTGACCTTTGTAGGAATTGCCCGCTGGGAAGGTCAGGACTCCTGGCTTTCCTTCCAAGTTCTGAAGCTTTGCCTCTGTGTCTCCCGCTGCCCAGTGCCTGGTCACCAAGGGGACCATTTACTGCCTTGTGTGCCCCTGGAGGAATAACCACTTGCCAACCACATGCCTTCCCCCTCACACTCCTTTTAAAATATCATGTCCAAAACAGTGGTGTTCTATGTGGTACAGAGAACCACTACCAGTTAAAAAAATGTTCACAAGCATACTTTTAGCACAGCACCAGATTGAGCAAGGAGTCCAAAAGAAATGGGTAAAACAGAATTTCTCTCTCCCTCTCTCTATACATGCCCTATCAGATGTTAAAATATAGGGCATGTGCCTTAGCTTAGGAAGTTACATATCTCTACAAAGCTTCTCTTACCGTGAAGTTTCCTTTACCTCATCAGGCCAGCACACAGGTAATAGCTGCCTCCTCCAGACCTCTGCTAACTGTACCAAAGAGAGCTTCCTCCTCACTCCCCTGAATTTTTTCACTTCTCTCTTAAAGAACTCTTCCCCACTCACTGATTAGGTCAAGCTGGGTCAGAGAAGCTTTTCCTGAAGTTTCCAGAAATTTCCTTCTAGTATTTAATTTGTCCAAAACACTGTTCTCTGCTTGGGGAATGGGGAGAGTTTATTTCGCCTGCTAGATCTATTAGCATTTGTTTGAAGGTGAGCTGAGGTACATCTGGAAAGCAGTTGAAGTGACCTCCCCCCTTCCTACCTGCTCTCTGCCCAGAGAGAGAAAATACTGTTAAAATAGTTTTGCTCATTTCAAAGCTCCAAAGAAAAAATAAATTTCTTCACATCTCATGTTGCTTTTTTCCTGCTTGAGTGAGAAAATGGAGGATATTTTCCATGTTATACTGAAGGAAAGGTACTTTTTGCCTAAGATTTATTTTATCTGTTTGACAGGAGATCCTGTAAAAGGACAACCACAGCATTTCCTCCATTTTGGCTCCTTATTGTGGAAAAAGGTGATCTATAAACAAAATAAATAATTATTTTTTTCTGCTGCCTACAGCAATGCATTCTATATGAGGGCTATCTATGCATTAAGATTGGTTGGAGGTGGGGAGGGAGCAACCTCATAATTATGGGTTTTCAGGTCATCTTAACACCCATACTCTAATCCTCTTTTCTGGTTGTCTTCCAAGGGGAAAAAAATCTTACCTTTAGTAAAAAGCCTGCAAGAATTGGGTCCTTCGTGTAATATACACTGGCTCCTCTGTAGCCCCACTTATACAGTTAGCTGAATGAGCATGTTGACATTGCTTTTTGTGAACTAAATACAAAATAGGAACATTGTGAAGACAGCGTTCTTTGTGGCTGCTGCCCAGTGTTTAAATTCCTTTGTCCTAAATGGACAACCAGACATGGATATTCGGATGGCTTGGTTTGTCACATACTTAATCAGTAACGTTCCTTAGCATTCTATGTATGTGCTGGCTTATAAAATGAATTAATGCTAGGGAGGGACTGCAGCTCAGTGGCAGAGCATCTGCTTGACATGATGAATGTCCCAGGTTTAATCCCTGGCATCTCCAGTTAAAAGGACCAGGTAGTATGTGATGTGAAAGATCTCTACCTGAGACCATGGAGAGCCACTGCCAGTCTAAGTAGACAAAACTGACTTTAATGGTTTGCTAGTCTAATTCAGTAAAATGAGACCTCGTGTTCTGTGTGTAGACAGGAGAGTGAAAGCATGCACTGGATGGAGTTGGCAAAGATGTGCTAGTTCTAGGAACTTTATATCTATTCATCCAGTATACCAGAGCTGAAAATTATTTGCAGAGGGCAGTTCTCATTACTTAGAGATTGGCTGCTTCCTATCTGTCTAGGTTAGCAGATGTTCACTTAGGGTTGCCAGGTCTGGGTTGGAAAATACTTGGAGACTTTGGGGGTAGATCTGAAAGAGGGCAAGGTATGGGGAGGGGAGGGGCCTCATCAGGGTACCTCAGAAGAGTCTACCCTTTAAAGCAGCCATTTTCATCAGGGGAGCTGATCTTTGTCAGCTGGAAATCAGTTGTAAAAGCAGGAGATCTCCAGGCCCCACCTGGAGGCTGGCAACCCTATGTTCCCTTCACATTTTTTATCTGCAACCATTAAAGAAGTATTTCTCCCAAAACAGAAGTTTTCTTCAAAAAAGACATAGATATGCTGTGGACTCCATATTGCAAGGTTTCATTATCTATGCCAGTTAAAATTTGGGCAGCTGTTTATCCAAGAGAAGCTGTTTGTATGTAGGGCTACCATCCCAGTTATAACTATATTAGAAAGACCACATACAGCCACTTTACATAGTCAGACTAATCTGTTCATCTGCTCATGTTCATGGGTGCTCAAGAGAAACACAAATTGGAAATGGGAATGGACAATGGTTGATAGGAGAAGAGGAAGAAACAGAATAATACAATTTAAAGGGAAAGAAGAATGACCAAAAACATCTAAATGACCAACCACATCAGAGAAAAACTCATGGAATGTATATACTTGTTGGACATGGATGAAATCTGAATATATTGCATGATTCATAGCATACTGTAGTCACAGGCAGTAGTAAAATGGGAGTACTGTAGTAGTAGTCAAGGCATGTGGCTGTTGGCTGGAAGTCTGATTCAAAGTTATCAACTTGGTCATCTATAGAGACAAAATACTGACCTGTGGTAGAAAGTGCCATCAAGTCACAGCTGGCTTGTGGTGACACTGTAGGATTTTCAAGGCAAGAGACTAACAGAGGTGGTTTACCAATGCCTGCCTCAGTGTAGCGATCCTGTCCTTGGCAGTCTCCCATCCAAGTATCCACCAGGGCTGACCTGATGAGACTGGGCTAGCCTGGGCCATCCAGGCCATGTCAATATACTGGTCTACTTGACGAGAAATACTACTGTGCTTATGAAGCACTGATGAAAATTCTACATCCTTATTCTAATAGCCAAAATGTGCGGATACCTATTCCCACCAACAGGGGGCTCACTGTCCCCCAACAGCTTTTCCTGCATAGTCAGTAGACTTCCTGGGTTTGTAGAAAAATCCAAAAAGTGAAGAAATCCCTTCAGGAATGGTTGAATTCCCCCAAAAGCCTTTTGAAATGGCCTCTGCAGGGACCTAACTCCAGGCATCAATGGTAAGAGATTAGAACATTGGGGGGAGGAGGCTTCTAACTGGCTCTGTCCGTGAAAGGGTGGGGGAAGGGCCCTTTCCAGGCCTCTTTTGGCCTTGGAGGGAGAGAGGGAGCCTTGGGGCCAGTCCTCACAAGAGTTGCCAGTGCCAGGTTGGGGGATTTCTAGAGATTTTGTGGTGGACTCTAAGGAGGGCTGGCCCCAAGGGAGGGAGAGGCCTCAGCTGGGTATAATGCCACAGAGTCCACCCTCCAAAGCAGCCATTTTCTGCAGGGAGACAGACCTCTGCTGTCTAGAGTCCAGTTGTAAATCTGGGGGGTCTCCAGGGCCCATTTGGAGGTTGGCCACTCTAGGCCTGGCAGTAGTCTAGGGTTGCCAGGTCCCCCCTGATTTGCATGACTCTCCTAGCCTCGGCTGCTTGCTACCATTCATCAGCAGCCACCCTATGAAAGCCAGTGAGGTGCAGCAGTTAGAGCTTCAAAGTAGGGTCTGCAAGACACAGGTTCAGATCCCCATCTTGCAGTGGAAGGTGACTGTGTGATTTTGGACCAGTCACATATTTCAGCCTAACCAACCTCACAGTGTTGTTGTACAAATTAAAAGGAGGAGGGAATAATGAAAGCTGCTTTGGCCCTCACTGTGGAGAAAGACTGTAATTTTCCTAGGTAAAGGCTGGGGCATGGAGATGGAAAACAGGAGACGGAGAGGCAGATAAAGGTAGGTTGGCTGTTGGTTGGGAAGGAAATAGAGTTGCCAACTCCAGGTTGGGAAATCCCTGGACATTTGAGTGGTGAAGCCTGGAGAGGGTGGGATTTGAGGAGGGGATGAACTTCAGACTGGTGTAATGCCATAGATTCCACCCTCCAGCCATTTCCTCCATGAGAACCACCATTGCCAGCCTCTGGGTGAGGACTGGAGATCACCCAGAATTACAACTGTTGTCCAAGAGACAGAAATCTCCTGGATAAAATGGCTGTTTTGGAGGATTGAGTCTATGGCATCATACCCTGCTGAGGCTGCTTGCCTCCCCAAGCCTTACTGTCCTAAGGCTCCACCCCCAAATCTCCAGGAATTTCCCAACCTGGAGCTGGCAGCCCTAAGGTGAATTGATCTCTGTAGCTGGGAGATCCCTTGTGATTCCCAGAGTGCTGCCACTGCTGCTGTGGGGGGGAGAGGAAGCAGGTGGATGGCTGAGAGCACTGCCACAGCTGTTACTGCTGCTCTGCAGAGTGGGGGAGGAAGCAGTCAGGAGGCTGGGAGAGTGATGGGGGCAGAAAGAAAGAATGATGGGGTGGGGGGCAGAAAGAGAGAGAAAGAGTGATGAAATGGGGAGGCAGAAAAACAAAGAGAAAGATGACAGATCAGAAAGAGAGAGGAAATCACATGCATGGAGCAGAAATAAAGTAAGAAATAGAGTAAGGAAAGAACAGAGGGGAGAAATAGTGTGAGAGAGGTAGGGGGTGAGCAGAGGAAGCAAAGGTGTGACAAATGAGATAACCATCCCACAAGTTTCTTGCGGGTCTCCACTTGTAAAGAACTAATTCTGCAATCCTGAACATACTTACCTGGGATCAAATCCCATTTATATCACTGAGATCTTCAGGTAACCATATTAATAATTTGTCTGCATTACTACTATTCTTACTATTATTCCAGAAGACCAGGGGTCTTTTAGGGGGGGAGCGCACCAGAGCGCTCAGGAGCTCAGGAGCCAAGCCCCGCCCGCAGCCGGCATCCCCGGGAGTCTTTCAGGCAGCCGCATGTCAATTTCAGCTCCATTATATCCTATGGGCCATTGAAGTCAATGGTGAAAACATAGGGTATATTCTGGGGGCTGGAGGAGGAGGTTTGAGGGAGAGGCTCCAAACTCACAGGGTAGCTGATGGAGCCTCTCCCCAAGATACCCACCAAGTTTCAAGAATATTGGATTAGGGGTCCAATTCTATGGGCCCCCAAACAGGTTGCCCCTATTCCCTCCATTGTTCTCTATGGTGGGAAAAAAGTAAGTTTTTTTCCCACTATAGAGAACAATGGAGGGAATAGGGCAACCTGTTTAGGGGCCCATAGAATTGGACCCCTGGTCCAATGCTCTTGAAACTTGGTGGGTATCTGGGGAGAGGCTCCAACAGCTACCCTGTGAGTTTGGAGCCTCTCCCTCAAACCTCCTCCCCTCCAGCTCCCAGAATATGTTTTCACCATTGACCTCAATGGCCCATAGGATATAATGGGGCCGAATTGCCGCTGAATTTCTTTCATTCCCTCCTTTCCTTCTCTCTTTTTCCTCTTTCCCTCCTTCTTCTCTTCTCTCTTTCTTTCCCACCTTCTCCTCTTCTCTTTTTCCTCCTTTCCCTGTTTCCCTCCTTCCCTCTCTTTCTTTCCCTCCTTTCTTCCTTCTTTCCTTCTCTCTACTCTCTCTCTTTCCTTCCCTCTTTCCTCCTTCTGTGGCCCAACTCTCATGAGAAGGAGTTTAAACTTTAAACCCCTTCTCTCTTAGCTCCCCCACCTAGGCCAGCTGGGGAAGGGAAGGGGAGGCGTTTGAAGATGCCTCCCCCCCTTTTGCTTCCCTTTCTGACATCAATTCCGGTGTTGTCAGGGGGCGTGGCATATGCTAATAGCCTAATAGCTCATTAGCATACCATATGCTAATGAGCTCCTGCAGCTGTTTTTCTACAAAAAGACCCCTGCAGAAGACCAGAAATACTGTTACTAAGTGAAAAATGGTATTTGTAATTGAAATCTATTTCCAGATTCTTCACCAGGCATAAATCTCCATGTAAAGCAGTGAACAAGGAAGGTTGTCTGTACATTACAACATCACTCATGGAAAAGGAGAAATGGAGAAAAGCATATTAAAACCACTTTTAAATACTACTACTAGCACTACTACTACTACTAATAGACATTTTGCAAGACAATTGCATCAGTACAAAGTATAGCAAATGTAAAGAATTTTATGGATCCCTCACTGAGGTTGGGACAGAAATTTTCAGATATTGTTGAGTATGTACACATTAATCTTTATATGGATTTGGCACTGTTGCACTTAAAAATTATGTCCTGTTTTGAGCTAGCAGTACAGTGACTATTGTTGACTTGCATGCAGCAGTAAAGGTAATAGGAATGGACATTATCTACAATAGATAAAATGTTTTATTACCTGCAACCTAAAACTGACCCAAACAGTGAACCCCCTGTCTAGATGAAACCAGACATATGGTATTAATTCTTCAACAAGCTTTTGGAATCTTCAACAAGCTTTTTGAATCATGGTTTAAACTTTAAACCATGTATTAATATTTTAAACCCAGCAAGGCTTAACTTTACAATTCCCAGAGATCAAGAAGGGATACCCAGAAACACAACAAAGGGCACTCATCTCTATATTTACATAAATTTCCTTTTATTTGCAACTATTCTAGTTTTTCTTTGATTCTCTTCCTCCTTTGTTTGTTAGACTTTATGTTGGCTACCGCTTAATATTATTTTCATGCTATTTTCTCCATAGCTTCATTTTGTATCCCAGGCACTTCAAGGATTCTCTGTGAGCAATTGGTTGAAAAAAGCAAGCACTGTATTTGCAGGCCCATGGCCTGTTTGAGGAGAGCGCATGTGGAAGAGAAGGCCCCAACAACAAAATTTGTGGAAGAGAAATGGCCACAGATCTATTTTGTACAGATAAAAAAGCATTGGTACAGCCTTGAGACAGATCCTATATTAGACAACCTCGACCCAATGAAACCCATCCCCCCCAGCCTGCCTGCTGTGGGGGGGGAGGTTAACTGTGGAATGGCAATCCTGTGGAGACCACATGGACAGCGGTCTCTGTGTAGTTGCTTTTGCCATCTGGTGGTAACAGCCCACAGACAGCATAAGAACGTAAGAAGAGCACTGCTGGATCACACCGCTGGTCCATCTAGTCCAGCATCTCATCTCATACAATGGCCAACCAGTTCCTCCAGACAGTCAACAAAAGGACATAGAGACTGAGGCCTTCCCCTGATGTTGCTCTGGGATTCAGAGGCTTAGTGTATATAGAACTATTTTGAGTTAGTAGTATACAATATATGTATTGTTTATAAAATGTTAAATAAAAATATTTCAACTGCAGAACAAAAGCTCACATATATACCAGATATCTTCATTTTGGCTCACTTTCCATAGGTTTCATGCTTTCTGCAGGACTAGCATTACAAACAAGGATGGAACATGATTTCTCAGTTTTGTGGTCCAAGGCATACTCACCTATTTCACAGTTTAAAGTGGCACTCTGCTGAAATGGCAGACACATTTCATTAACATTCCTTCTCTAGGAAGTGCACATTTTCCATTTGAAGATCTTGTGACTGACCATTGTTACTGTTTTGTGAGAATGCTGTAAAGAGGAGATGTGCTATGCTAACCCAACTTCAGGCAATCAGTTCTCCTCCCTTATTACCTGACATTCAAGTAGTTGATGCAGCATCCTGTTGTGAGCCTCTTCACAGCTACAATTTGTTGCAGTTTTGACAACATTTTTTTGCCTTGTGTTACTGTGGTATTTTCTTTCAAAACCCTTCACACAGCCCTTCATTCCAAATTACTACAGTATTATTTTCTAAAGTCTTTTGTACCCGATCATCTCCTGTCCATCACACTAAGTCTCATTTAAAATGTCAGAATTTGCTGGCCACCAGCCTTTCATCAAATCTCCAAAGCCCATGTTGCAGCGCATTTCCTCAAGACACACTGTGCATGTTCAAAAATTGGCTTGGTCCCACATGAGAGCATTAAGGATAAAATAGACACAGTGTTTGAAATTTTAATTGCAAATTTGTATCTTTGTGTCAAGAAAATAAAACTGGGAACAGAAATCTTATGGGAGTTCTGAATCTACTGCCTTGAGCCAAGCAGAGAAAGACAGGTTATAAATATTTTAATAAATACATCAAGGATATCAAGGATCAGCGGTTCTTGTCCCCCCACCCAAAGGAAGCATGATCAAATTTTCTGGTTGTTACTATGGTAGCTTCAAAACTGGCCGCAGATAGAAATGTGCAGAATTGTTCTCTCTACTCAAAATCATGTTAGAATAAGGTTAAGAATCAACAGTTATAGGGACTATTAAAGTGTCAATTAGTAGGGCTTCTTTTATTTTACAAAACATAAAAAGGAAGAAGAGGCAGAGAATGTTTAAGTCCCTCTGAGCCTCAACTGTGTTAATACTAAATTATGTGCAGTCTATAAAGATCCTTTAGAACAAAGACTTGAAGCGGCCTTTATAAATAATTTAAATGATTTAGATAATTAGATTAGAACGCAATATACTCGTTATCTTTTTTAATAATTTCAGATATGACTGCATGCTATAAAGCTGCAGTTAATGTAATTTCTAGTTAGAGAGGAGCTGTACTTCAAGCAGTGCTAGCTAGTGATGCAAAAATTAAACACAGATGTATGGTACCTTAACTCAGTTACCTGAACTTCTCATTTGTTCAGAGAGACACATCCCATGTCAGTGTGTCCTTATATAAATTAAATTCTTGCTTATTTATGTCTTTTCCCCAGCCTTTAATAAACATACTATCTTATATGTATAAAAGCCCTAGAGTATTGGCAGTTTCCAGCTCTCCCACTGGCTGTGCTGTGTGCTCCATCAGCCATTGGCCATGCAGGAGTACTCGTGCGCCATTGGCTGGGGGCTGGGTCCGCTTCTCTCCTCCACCCACTGCCGGCTTGGCCACTCTTCTCTCCCTGTCAGAATAAACTGCCAACATGGTTGTCTCTCCTGACAAAGACACTTTTCCTGCTTGGCTCCTCCATGGCTGGCTGGCTACTGAGGTGAGCCACCAGCCATCAAACCACTCTCTTCTCCTCCTGCTGTGGGGTTCACTTTCCTCTCAGTTGCTATTGCTAGGCAACCAAGCTTGGTTCGGTCAGTAAAAAGGCAGGAGCAGGAGGCCCTTTCCAGGCCTACTTTGACCTTTTTGGGGAACTCATTAGAGCCAGTCCTGACTAGGGTTGCCAGCTCCAAGTTAGGAAATTCCTGGAGATTTGTGGTGGAGTCTACAGAAGCCAGAGTTTGGGGAGGGGAGAGGCCTCAGCTGAAAAGAATGTCATAGAGTCCACCCTCCAAAGCAGTTGCTTTCTCCAGGGGGAGAGAGAGATCTGTTGTCTGGAGTTCAATTGTGATAACAGGCCATCTTCAGGCACCACCTGGAAGTTGGCTACCCTAGGCCTGGCAGCACCCTCTGGGTGACTTGATGACACCTGACTGACATAATTTAACTAGGCATGTCTGCTTGCTCCTGTTCACCAGCAGCAGCCTCTCTAAGACAGCAAGTGTGGCATAGCAGTTAGCACATCAGAGCAGGGTCTGCCAGACCCAGGGTCTTGCTGTGGAAGTTGAGTGGGTGATTTCAGACCACTTACAGACTTTCAACATAACCTACCTCACAGGGTTGTTGTGCAGATCAAAAGGGAGGGAGGAGAATGATGTGAGTTGCTTTGGTCCCCACTGTGGCGAAAGACTGAATTTTTCCTAGATAGAGGCTGCAGGGAGAGGGGAGCAGATGGAAACATGAAGTCAGAGGGGCAGATACTGGCACATTGATGTTTGGCTGGGAAGGAGATAGGATTGCCACCTCCAGGTTGGGAAATTCCTCGAGATTTGAGGAGTGGAACCTGGAGAAGGTGGAGTTTGAGGAGAGGTGGGACCTCAGACAGGTACAATGCCATAGACTCCAGCCTCCAAACCAGCCATTTCCTCCTGGGGAACCATTGTTGCCAATCTCCTGGTGAGGGCTGGAGATCACTCAGAATTATACATGCTCTTCAGATGGCAGAGATCAGTTCCCCTGGAGAAAATGGTGGAATCTGTGTCATTATACTCTGCTGAGGTTGCCACAGTGGAATCTGTGTCATTATACTCTGCTGAGGTTGCCACAGCAAATTGATGCTGGGTGTCCAAGGCCAGGGCACCCACCAGAGCCTCTTTCTAGAGCTCATTGTATTTATTTCCACAATGGGCCTTATTCCTAGTATTTAATAAATAGCCTTTAATAAACATATTCTATTTATTCCAGAACATTTGAAGAAATGATGTCAGTTCTCCCTTCAGATGTCATAAAATGCAGTGGTTAAAGATCTGGTTTCACATTCTTACTTAGCTATGAAACTCACTGGCCATGTAGTGCCTCTTGATATAATCTCCTTATCAAAGTTATTGTAAGAATAATTAGGGGTGAGGTAGGGGGTTCAGGTACACCATCTTGCCCATCCATGTATGCCATCTTAAAGAAACTCAGGATCAAAAATCAAGTAGCATTCCTAGATTTAGACTAGACAAGATAGAAAACATACATCTTCATTCTTCTTTGAAACTAAATTACACCCATGTGTGACATTAATACAGATTAGAGCTGAATGGGAAGGGAAGAGGAGGGGATGTAAGCTTTTCATTTCAGCACAGTTTTGGTAATCAAAACAGGGGACTCCATGCAATTCTTATCCCTATGAGGAAACAGATGGGCTCCTATCTTTCTTCCCTTAAAGAGCTAATAGTGTGTAAAGGGCAGTTTTACTTAGCAGAACTGTGTGCTGCAGAAGAGTTAAATCCCCACGCCACATGCCCCCAATCTGAATTAGGGCCTTGTTCAGCTGTAATTCATCTTTTATAGATAGAGAACTGTAATCTTCTCTATTTTGATCCTTACAGTTCTGGATGCCTTGTCCCTCACAAGACTGTCTTCTTTCAGAGACCTCTGCTGCTTTGCAGACACTGCCGGATCAGGTATGTCAAGAAGGCTTTCTGAGTGATCAGGGATGCTCTGCCATAAACAGTGGGGGCGAGATAAAGCAGGGGGGAGCAAGGCTATTTGCTCCAGAGGAGGAAAACGGGTTGCTGAAGGGTGCAGGGCGCTTCACAGATGTTCATGTCTGATCACGCCTTTTAAATCTGCCCGGCATTCATGCCTGTGGCGGGGCTAATTGTGCATGTGACCGTGCCCAGTGTATACTTGTTTTTCAGTTCTCTAAGGTCCACCTGGGAAAGTTTTCTCCCCCAGCTAGTCTTACCTCTGGCTTACCTCTGGCTTTTTCCAGTCATGATAGATTGATACCATGGTGAGTAGCTTTTTTAAATTACTGACATATAACTACTGGAAATTGGACAATAATACCACGTTTGCTTTAATTGTGATTAATTAAGCCAGAGTTAAGCTTACATTTCCAGATATGAAATATGATAATAGAACAACCTTTTCAAGGAGAAAAATTGGCAAAAGCTAGCTGATAAGACGGACTTGTAACACAAGTAACTATACACAAGGTAGTTTTTATTTTATTTTATTTTTTATTAAACATATGAAGAATACAAGGAGGTTTTCATAAACTCTTTGGTGGAACCAGAAACCTTTTTCATGAAATGCTTGGCTTGGTGCTCCTATCTGGAAAACTTCCAGAGAAGCCTGCAGTAATACAGCTGGGATGTTACAAATACATGAATAAGCCATCCAACATCCATTTGGGAGAGGTGCTAATGCAGCTTTATGCTGTTCTAAGATAATCTAATGCTAGTCTGGCAACTGCTCTGATGTGATCATTAAAAGATGGGCAGTGCTCCACAATTACTCCCAGGGTTTATATCCTTTGGAAGTGAAAATAAGTTTATATTTCTTACAGAGCAAAGAGTACATAACATGCATAGGATAGAGAAGGTAGAGATAGAAGGGCTTTTCTCCCCTTCTCACAATACAACAACTACACATATACAGGACTAACATACAACAAACAAAGAGCATGTACTTATTATAACAGCTTAGTTTTTGCATAAAAGGAATAATTCATTTCTGCATCTAGACCAGTTTAAAAGTTAAAGTCTACAGATTATAATTTTATATTTAGATTATAAATCCTTGAAGATATTTCTCAATCAATTTGTATAATCTTGATCAATTTTTCTCAAAAATTCCCTCTTTTTTATCTTGTAATTGTAAAGTTAATGTGTCCATTTCCACCATTTCAAGTAGCTTGTAGATAATTTCTTCTTTTGATGGAGTTTCTTCTTTCTTCCAATATTTTGCATATAAAATCCTAGCCATGGTTGTAACATATATAATCATATAAGCATCTGGTTTTTAAAAACACTCTGGAATAATATTCGGTAAAAAGAGTTCTGGTACAAATGGTATAGTTATTTCTAGCACTTTTTGCAATAACTCATGTATCTATGTCCAATATTTTTTTGCTATCTTACAAGACCACCAGATGTGAAAAAAAGAACCAACATTTTGCTTACATTTCCAACATACATTTGACATGTTAGGATACATTTCTGCTAAATTCTCTGGTGTTATGTACCATCTATAAAACATATATATTTTCTTTATAAGGTATAGCTTTTGTATATTTAATGTTAGTTTTCCACACCTTAGATGATTGGTCTAATTCTATATTATAACCTATGTTTTGTGCCCATTTAATCATTGAAGTTTTTATAATTTCATCTTGCATTTTCATATCTAGTAACAACATGTATAAAATTATAAGTTTTTCATCTACATACAGTAAAATTTTATCCAATTCTATAGGTTTTTCATAAAAACCAGTTTGTTTATCCTTAACATACCTAGAATTAAGTTGCACCCTTTCCCACCAGTTCAGACAAATACCCTGACTTTGAAGAGTATCTTGCAAGTTTAAGTCATTTTTCTTGTCTAAAAGATCTTCATATCTCCATAATTGGTCTTCAGTAAATAAAGCAGGATTTATAAAAGCTTCTAATGGTGAGAACCATTTCAGTATTCTTATGTAAAACAGTTCTTTAGTCTCCTCTTCAGTCTTCAGCAATGCTGCTCTTATCATATTTTGTTTAAAGTATTTATGTATATCACTTTTCTCATACCACACCATGCCAGCCCAGTTTCAAAGCATAGCCAAAAACTATTCTGATTTAATTTGAACCTGTTGTTTCCGATCTGACCTTCTTGGGCAACAGAAAACAACTCCGGTCCATCCTCCATATGGCAGCCCTTCAAGTACTTGAAGATGGTTATCATTATCACTTCTCAGTTGTCTCTTCTCCAGGCTAAACATACCCATCTCCTTCAACCTTTCCTCATAGGACTTGGTCTCCAGACCCCTCATCATCTTCATTGCCCTCCTCTGGACACGTCCCAGCCTGTCTATATCTTTCTTAAACTGTGGTGCCCAAAACTGAACACAATACTCTAGGTGAGGTCTAACCAGGGCAGAGTAAAGCATACCATCACTTCACGTGATCTAGACACTATACATCTGTTGATACAGCCCAAAATGGTATTTGTCTTTTTAGCTACCGCATCACACAGCTGACTCATGTTCAGTGTATGGTGTACTAAGACCCATAGATCCATTTTGGACATACTACTGCCAAAACAAGTCTCCCCAATCCTACAATCATGCATTTGATTTTTCCTACCTAAGTGCAGAACTTTACATTTATCCCCACTGAAATTCATTTTATTTGTTTTAGCCCAATTTTTCAGCCTGTCAAGATCATCCCTTACTCTGTCTTCTACTAGGGAAAAACCACAAGGAAGACATAAGTTTCATAGTGTTCTTGTAAGTGCCTACTGGAAACACAATTCTGGTCTGGTCTCTCACAGCAATTATATTCTTAAACCTGTTAATGTAAGCTTGATTGAGAAGTACTCAGGTTCTGTGGCTAGTAAATTCCAATGCACAGCAGTGCACATATAGACAGCCACTGTAGTTAGAGGGTTGGAATGAAGATACTTGAATTCAAATACCCAATCAAGCCATGAAGGTCACTGGATGATACTGGGACAGTCACTCCTTAAGTTATTGTTAAGATAAAATGGAAGAAGGAAAACCCTCGGGCATCACCCTGAGCTCCTTGGAAGAATGATAATATAAAATGTAACTGATAGCCTTTGTATGAGAAAATGTCTCTATTCTTTTTCTCCCCACCTCATCTATGTTCTTTCTGGCACCCATCTTTTTCTTTCAAGTATACTACCTTTCTCTCCTGTGCATCTCAAGAAACAGTCAAAACCCACTTTCATGCATGTTTACTCTGAAGTAAGTCACAAGATCTAAGAAATCAAAACACAGTTAGGCATGCTGAAAGATCAACATGGAAATACATTAACTGAACAGAAAAAGATAAAGAAAAGATGGGAACAATGCAATGAAAAACTACACAAAAGAGATAAAAGGGTGACAGATTCCTTCCAAGAAGAATCTTTTGAGGAAGAATCTACAGTTTCAGAAAGTGAAATGAAAGCTAAACTGAGAGCAATTGGGAGAAACAAATCACCAAGAATAGATGGGATATCAATAGAGCTATTCCAAGCCACAGAAAATGAGTCCATCAAAATCTTAACAAGATTGTGCCAGCAAATATAGAAAACAAAATAATGACCCACAGATCAGAAATACTTGATTTATGTTCCAACTCCAAAAAGAGGAGATATCAAAGACTGTAGCAACCATCAGATGATTGCATGAATTTCTAATGAGGGTAAAGCTATGCTCAAAATCTTACAACAGTTACCACATATGGAATGAGAAATGCCAGATATTCAATCTGGTTTCAGAAAAGGAAGAGGTACTAGAGATTATATTGCAAATTTACATAAATTGCTGGAAAATACTGGAGAATTTCAGAAGAAAATCAGCCTGTGTTTCATAGATTACAACAAAGCTTTTGACTTTGTGGATCATGAAAAGCTATGGCTGGTTTTAAAAGAAATGGGTGTGCTGTGGCATCTGATTGTTTTGATGTGCAACCTATACTCTGGACAAGAGATTACGGTTAGGACAGAATAGGGAGAAGCAGAATGGTTTTCAATTGGCAAAGGTGTCAGACAAGGATGTATTTTATCTCCCTATCCCTTCAATCTATATGTAGAACACAGCATAAGGAAAGCTGAAGTAGATTTTGATGAAAGTGGAGTGAAAATTGGTGGAAGGAACATTAACAATTTGAGATATGCAGATGACAGCACATTACTGACAGAAAATAGTGAAAACTTGAAACAACCCCTGATGAAGATTAAAGCAAAAAATGAAAATGCAGGATTATAGCTGAACATCAAGAAGACAAAAGTAATGACTACTGGGGAATTACACAACTAATGTAGGAAGTGAAGAAACTGAAATTCTTCAAGATTTTCTATATCTTGGCTTCATCATCAACCAAAAGGGAGACTACAACCAAGAAATCAGAAGGAGATTGAGATTGGCAAGGGCAGCCATGAAGGAGCTAGAAAAGATGTTTTGCTGGCAACCGCAATCAAGTTAATTCATGCCATAGTATTTGCCATTACTATGTATGGGTGTGAAAGTTGAAGAAAGCTGGCAGGAAGAAAATTGGTTCCTTTGAAATGTGGTGTTGGAGAGTTTTATGGGTACCATGGACTACCAAAAAGACAAATAGGTGGGTTCTAGACCAAATCAAGCCTGAAGTCTCCCTAGAAGCTAAAATGACTAAACTGAGGCTACTGTACTTTGGTCACATTTTGAGAAGACACGAATCACTGGAAAAGACAATAACGCTAGGAAAAGTTGAAGGCAGCAGGAAAAGAGGAAGACCCAACATGAGATGCATTGGCTCTATAAAGGAAGCCACGGCTCTCAATTTGTAAAACCAGAGCAAGATTGTTAATGATTGGATGTTTTGGAGGTTATTGCTTCATAGAGTCGCCGTAAGGGTTACAAGGTTATACTACCTGCCCAGATGTGTAGAGGTCTGTGAAGAGAATAGTGCCAATGGCCAGCATTTTATGCTAAGGAGGGGGCCCAAAGGAGAGACTTTGGGGGTGTACTCCAAGTATAGATGCCATCAGAATACACACCTTGATGGCCATGTGCCTTGATGAATGTAGACATTAGAACACAATGTGGACAAATGGATAGCTTTGAGGGGCTTGTCTCAGATGATGACAAAAGGTTATCTGAACCAATAAGGGGTCATAGGGGGTGTGACACCAGGAGGAGCAAAACCTAGGTGTGACCAGTGAGGTCCCAGAGTGGAGAGTCTGGATTCACAATAGAGTTGATGAGATTAGCCAGGTGCTGGATGGCTCTACTGGAGCTGACTAAATGGTCTCAGTAACCAATGATGGTCCTGTCAAAGCAGGTAGAATAGGTCCCCAGGTTTAAACAAAAAGTGAGAAATGTGTCCCTAATTAGTGTCAGGAAGGATCATTAATAATTTGAATGTTTGACTGGGTTATCTCAGTATCTGGAGGGATGGAGCAAGAAGGACTTGTTTTAGAAACAAGAGTTTTCACATAGGTATAGGAGTCACACAAAAGGGACTGCTCACTGGTTTGGAGACAGAAAGGGCTATTTGCCAGGCAGCCTCTCAATAGTCTTCAGAAATGTAGATACCGTACCTGGTGGAACATGGTATTGTTTCATATGCATACCTTGGTGGGTGGAGGGGGAAGGCTGGAGATTGCTTTGAAAGCTGCCTTGTGAAACCTGCAAATGGAGAGCCTTTTCCAGAGATCTTGGCTAGCTCTGTGTTTCAGACCAAGAGTGTCTTCCTTGACCCAACTTTGTGGGTCTCTGGTTCAGGTCAGAAGTGGGGTGCCCTGCTATTTAGGGCTACCCACGAGTAAGGCAGCACCTCTGGGCTATAGCCATCCCCAGTCTTCTTTTTGGCTTGCCTTTCAGCCTGCATTCAAACTTAGAGGGCAGAAGCCTAGCCAGGGCAGTCCTCATTCCCTGCCCTGGGCCGCAAAACCCAAAGGCAGAGCCTGACTGACCCCAATAGGGAAGGCGCCATATGGTGCTCACCAGATCCACTTTCCCATTATCTGCACTAACCTGCAAAATGACCAATCCTATTCAATGGACCTGCCATGCCCAACTTCCCCGTAATGGGCTGACAACAGTGCAAGGTAGGCAAAAACACTCCCGTTACTTGCCAATCAAAAGAGTGGCGAAAAATTCCTACCTGGCCCCCAAAGGGCAACCAGCCAAAGCCTGCATTGCATACAGGGTGAGAGAGTGGGCTGAGCATGTGGTGAAAGAAAGAGCAGGGGCAGAGCCTTCCTTAAATCCTTGCTGGCTCTGCCCAGCACTGCAACGCTGTGATGCTTGACGTCACTGGAACCCTGTCTCTTCTTCTTTCCAAAGGAGGCCAAGCGATCCCCGCCTGCAGCTGCCATTGGCCCCGCAGCTGGTGGGGAGCCGAATAACATTGTAATTGATAAATGCTGAAGCTTCATTCCCAAGAACTCTGGGTCTCTGATCTTTATCTCTCTTTCATTATCCAGGGCTTGATAAACAAAGTTGGAACTAAAATTGTTGAGGTTTGGGGGGAAAGCCTGACTGCCTTCCCCTTTGAATCCCAATACACTTTGAATCTCTTTCTAACTTTAACAGCACCGTGAAAAAGGCAGTGCCCTTATGCAGCCCTTAAACAAGCCTGTAAGCCCATTCTGAAGCCATTTGAGGACCACTTACATCATTGGAGTAACTTAAGTCATTTGTTATATTTCTGCTAGCTAGGTTGTCTTTCAGTGTCTCTGTATGGTTTCAAATAAGTATTTTGTGTAGAGCGTTGTTAATATTTTTGGACATGTGATGGCATTGAAGTAGAGCAAAGCCCTTTTGGGACCTGGTAATTAGTTGAAGTGTGGCTTTTGGACCGACTTGAAGAAAATTTATTGAACTTGTTTTGCTTAACTATACAATGTTTATTCCAAGACATTATCAAATGCTTGTATTATACTTATTAAAAGCAGCAAGGCTGGTTTTTGCCAAAGTCTAGAAATCAAACCTTGGACCAAAGGAGTTGAACTAATCTGTTATGAGGGCCAGATCTGACATCAATGTCACTTTGTCGGTCCAGGCCATGTGTGCCATAAAATATAATGCCAGGTTCCAGAGATATAAACTATATAAAGGACAGCAACTTGTAAGCTTTAAGTTGATGTATCCTCACAGTGGGGCCTCATGGCCTAGGCAGGGGGTGCAAAGGAAAAGCCATATGGATGGACTGGAGAGCCAGCAGTGTAGCACTGGGCAGTTGCTCCCACTGCTTGACTGCTGCAGATGAGGTTGTTTTGCCATGCTGAAACCACAACTGGAGTGACTCCCCCCACTCCCGCCGAGCAGTCTCCTGTTCCCTCCCTTGCAGTAGTTGCTCACAGGCTGCATAAGAGCCCTGGATGAACCAGTTCCCTGGACCTTATGTTTGACACCCCTGCCATAGGCCATCAAAGAGGGACTGGTTAAAGAAAGTTAAGGATGTAAGGATTCCAATTTACTGGAATGAGCTTCCGGATGAGATCAGGGCCCTGCAGGACCTCTCACAGGGTCTTGAAAATGGAGCTCTTCCATCAGGCATTTAGTTAAGGAGCTGCACATCATCATCTGTGCCCTGTGCCGATTCTACTGCCAGCCTGAGCTCGCTGAGAGAGGATGTACCACTGACTGTATGTTTCTAAGTGCACTTTACCATAGCCACATCACCATCGATATGCTAATGCTTTTAATAATTTTATCTTGTATTTTATATTGATATCTATATTATTGTTTTATCTATCAGTTCATTATGTAAGCTGCCCTGAGCCTGCCTCAGCGGGGAGAGTGGGGTAAAAGTCAAAGTAATAAATAAATAAGTTGAAAGTGACTTGTTGGGCCTTAACACACATAAAAGTCACATTTAGTTCAATGGCCTAAATGTTGCTTCCCCCATGGTACCCTCATGACCACCTCCTAAGAACTGTGTTCTTTGCACTCCAAGATCCTTTGGCCTTCAGATGACAGCGGTGATAGAACCATTTAGTTTGATATTAAAGCATGATTTCTTGATTAAGGCAAATCCCCCCAGGGTGCTCTTAAAAGGGAATAGATTGATTGCCTGAATGGTTCAAGATAATAGCAATCAAGGCTCTGTTGTTTGGTCTTCCAGAGCTTCTGACACTCTGGACAATGACCCAAGTTTGCAGGACAATAACCAAAGACTCCAGAGTCTCCCCCATAATGCAAACTTCCTTAGTGATCCAGTCATAAGCCCAGGACATGCCATCAAACAGGCCTGCCTAAATCATCCTGCTGTCCCTTGTTGCCTCACCTGTTATGACCATATTTGAATCTCTGCTTCCTGTGGTTACATATCATGGTCTGTTTACCAAAAAAATCAGTTCCACCAATAGGAAAGAGGATCCTTAACTTTTGGTCCAAAACTGTTATAGGTCTTAATTATGCATTAAATTCTCCTTTTGGAGCCAAGGTAAGTCAGGTGCATAAGGAGGACACCCCATGCCCTCCATTTTTTGTAGCTGGTTCCCCTCCAGAACTTTCTTCCAGCCCCCACAATCATGAAACCACAAGACCCAACCTCTTCAAGACAGATATCATATGTTTCTGTTCTCCCGTTCTGCTCTCCTTCCCCAATTTAACCCTCCACATCTTTCTGCCTGCTTTCTCTTTTGTATCCTGAATAGGGCAATAAAATTACTTGCTGGTTACGTGCTTGTCCCTTTTATGTTTCTCTTTTGAGGATTTATTATGTGGCCCAGGGCTCTTTTTGTAGAAAAAGCCCAGCAGGAACTCATTAGCATAACACCCAACAGCAGAAACTCATTAGCATATTAGGCCAAGTTCCTGACAGTGTAGCTCATTAGCATATTAGGCCAAACCCCTATTTTACCAGAAGTGTGGTCATCCAGCCACATCCACCTTTTGCTTCTTATTCTGTTTACCTTGTTTTGATTTTGATAAAACCAATAAAAACATTATTTTTTAAAAAAGTCTCCAATCCCGTACTTTTAATAATTAATATTATATTTATTTTAAAAATAACATTAACAATAACATAAACAAACATCTCAATAAACACTCTGGAACTTGGAAAACTATACTGAAATGGTGAGATAAGTCTTTAAATCTAAGTTTAACTCATCCCTCCAACAATTTCCAAAATGGTGACAGGTCAGTAGTTGTCTCTGTTCTTTCTTGGACCTTGCTTTGGGCTGATAAGGCAGAACGATGACCTTGAAGCAACCACTTTCTAACATAAAATATTGGGTTGAAGGCTATTAACGGAGGCCAAACAATTCTTATAAATAACAGATTCTGCAGTGTTTTGATCGACAAGGAGGACCTTTCTGAGGTGGCAATCAGGTTTATCTCTGAAAAAAACCTTTCGCACTCACTAGAGGAGATTGCTATTGTATTAAGAGTGCACTGAATCTGAGTCAGTTCCTTGGGCATTTCTATTTCAGATGGTCCCTGAAAGCTCTAATGGCTTCTCTTTTACTGAGCCGAAATCTTCCTGCCAATGTGCATATTTCTTCTACTTCAAAGAGAAGGTTGTCACTAAAGTTTCTTGGCCAAGTTTTGGAATCCAGGACTCTTGCACACTTTGACAGCTTAACATCATACTTTGAAAGCTTAACATCTTCTGAAAGCAGTCTTTTCTGAAGAGAGATTTCAAGTCGATCATAGAAAGCAACCAGGGAGACTGGTGGGTCATCAGCTCTATTTTTTCTGTGCAATGTGACACTCTTAAATTGCATACTTTCTGCCGCTTCAAGTGCTGTCTTGTAATAAGTACCTGGAACTGTGCTTTTCATCCTGCAAACATCAAGAAGACACTCAGTCTTGCAGTGGGCCTTGTACATATCAAGAACTCTCTCCTGCAAATCTAAACTCAGTTCTAACAGTTCTTTTAAAGCATCACAGAATAATCCAAGATCCAAAATAAATTCAACCAATGTAATTTTTCTGTGAAGACCTTCATATGTGCTTTTTTCCTTTCCACCTCTCCCTCCTTGTGATCTGTGTTTTTCAAAATGAAGCACTAAGGCTTCATAATCCTGCCAGACAGCCAAAACAGTCCTGTAGCTGGATGCAACCCATCTGGTGGAAAGAATCCTTCCTATTTTTAAAATCTCCTCCAGTGCAGCCGCACATGAGTTGAGCTCCCTTGCATTTTTTGGAGATGCATGATACATGACATACAATTTGTCCAAAAAATTCTTGAATCTATTGATGCCAGAAACCTCTTTCACAATATTATGTACTGGTAACTCCAACCAATGGCTGGCACAGTGCCATAAAACAATAGCAGGGAATCTATCCTTCAAAAGTCTCGAAACACCTCCATGGGATCCCAGCATCACTGCAGCACCATCACATGTCAATGAAACTAAAGTTTCCTTAAGGAAATCTTCATTGAACCCTAGTGGCTCAAGCTGAGACATCAAAGTGCTGAATATTCCATCTGCTGTCATGTCTTCTAGCTCTACCAAGGCAATGAAGTCATTTGCAGGGGCTGGCATGCCTATTTCCTCAATGTAGGTGCGAATGTACACTATCAACACAGATTTCTGACTCACAGTCATGGATTCATCAATTACCAATGAGATTTTACTCTTTGAGTCAATAATTACATCTCATTTCACTGCCAATGTGATTTAAAATATTTGTACATACAGTAGAGGAATGCAAAATTCTCCCCATGTCAACACCATTTAATTCTTGTAAATCAATTTCAGATTCAAAATCATTAAAAGACTGGTTCCTTTTTGCCAACTTATATGCAGTATGGAATATTTTAGCAGTAATTTCTTTATCTCTTTCTAGAGACTGAAGACATACTGTTTCAAGCCTTTCCCCCCCCCTTCTTCAAGAATTTTAAGTGCAGCTTTATGACCACCACTTTCTCTATGTTCAAAAATCTTTTTTCACAGAGATGTTAATTGCTGTTTCCTGTCATTACCATTTGGTGTTCTTGCACAATTTACCCATTCTCTGGCAAGGCATATAGCTGCAGTTTCCTCTGTGCCTAAACCTCCAATCTTTTTGCACACTGAGCAACCCAGCTTGGCATCGTGGAAAAATAACGAGTCATTTTTTCTCACAAATTTGTTTTTCTGTTCCACAGTCCAGCAGCTGGGCCATAAGCTTTCAATGACTTCTGAGGCTGCAGCAGAAGCCCCCGAGTCACTTCTTTCAGCCACTGAACTCAAACCTGTATTTCCAGCAGTTGAAACTCCAGCTGGATCAGTTGAATCCCCTGATGCTGAGGAACAGGCCTCTTCATCAGTCTCCCTATGTTTAGCTGCAGGGCCTTGATAGGAGTCAGTGATCTTCCTCGTCTTGTATCACCAATATTCTGTGAAGTCAGAGAATAGGTATTACTTCTCTATGTCCCACCCAGTTTGAAACTGCACATTGCAGTATGAATTATCTGCTTTACTAAACACTTGTTGTCAAGTCCCTTAAACTTTCTGTTAAGGAGCATAAGAACTTAAGAAGAGCTCTGCTGGATCAGATCAGCAAGGGTCCATCTAGTTCAGCAATGTCTGCCAATACATGGCCAAAAAGGTCTTAAAGCTGAATAAGAAATCCATCTTACTCTGAGCACCTCACCTCTTCTTCTCCAGATGGTGACCATTGTCAAACACTCTGGTAGTCTTGGCAGCAGGTGAATTCCAACTGGCAGTCCTAAGGCATGAGAAAGGCATACAGAGAGAGGATGCAAGCATATGAAAATCAAACAAGGATCAGCAACGAATCTCATGTGCAAGCTCCCATGCCCCTTAATGGAAAAAACATTCCACATTTTCTTTGCAACTTTTTTTGTGCTGCAATGTATTTCAGTGGAGCCTGTGCAAGTCAGTTGGCATTCCTGACTCCCATTATCTCCAATGGGCCTTCAAGCCTCTCCCATTGTTTCCAGTGGGCAATTCTGTCATTCCTTTTACACATTCCAGTTAATTGTACCTTTGAAACTCTACCACACCACTTTAAGTAACAGCAAAATAAAGAGCATGAACATGTACAGAGTGCACATTTCTTGCCAATGTTCTCTCTGTACTGCACACAGCAAAAGGGAATTTTAAAAGGACACTGATCTGAATGTGCCCCCCTCATCTTGTTCATGCAGATTGGCTTACCATTTAAAAATAGAGCAGGGCTGCCCCCAGGTATTTTTGCAGGCTAAGCAAGGACACCTTCTGGTGCCCCCCCCATGCCCACCAATTTCTGGCACCTCCCCCTTGAAGCACCCTTGCAGCCACCCTCCCTCCCAGCAGCCCTGTTTGGGCACCTCTTTCAGCACTGAACATGGGGCAGAAAAGGGGCGTGCTGTAAAGCAGGTGCCCAGAAAGCCATGCTGGGGTCGGGCTGCACCAGGCAAGCAGGAGCTGCCTCTTCTCTTTCCCCAGGGTGGGAAGGGGAAGGTTGGAAACAGCTGCTCAGGCGGGCAGGAGAGAAGGAGCAGTTGGCTGGTTCTTGCCAGGGACCCCTGTGCAGGCAGGGCAGGAGCAACCACCATCTTCCCCACAGATCCTGCCAGGCTTCTGCCCCACTTTTTCTCCAGGTGCAGGGGCGGAGAGGACAGCAGCTGTGCGAGAAGCGCCTGAGAGCTTGCTCGCTCAGACGTCATCACTTCTCCTCCTCCTGCCGCTGCTGAATGGGGCAGGGAGTGCCACCCGGCCTCTGTCCCCTCCCCATGCCTACACCCCCCACCCCACCTCCTCCTGTCCCTGCTCCTGCCTTTCCTCATCCAAGGGGGGGAGGATGGCTCGAGGCACAGGGGAGGCGAGGGCAGCTGAGTCCCCCCACCCGGCGATCCGGACTTGCCCTCTCCCCCTTGCTCCACCTCCAGGCCTTTCTCCTCCACCTCCAGTTGGGCCGGGTCTTCCTGGGAGGGCCACTGAGGCCTTCCTCCTTCCCCTGGAGGGAGCAGGCCCTGCTCATAATCTGGAGGAGCTGCCTTATTTCTCCTGAGCAAGACACATCAGAGACTACTGCTTTTGAAAGGAGGGAGGTGGGAGGGTGGAAGGTCAAAGGGAGGGTCAGGGGCAAAGAAGGAAGAGGTGCGGCGGGGAAATCCTTCCCTCCCTCCCACATCCAGCTTTTTTTTTACTCTAGGGAGCCCTTCTGGAATGGCACAGCAGAGGGTCTATTCTGGAGTAAGGGGGCCTGGTGGGAGATCATGGCCTCTGACACACACCCCCAGGAGCTGCCGGCAAGCTGCTCTGGCCCCCAAGACTCAGCTGCCTGGAAGCAGCAGCAGGCCCTCCTCTCCTGGTCTGGAGTCCCCTCCCCACATGGTTCTGCTGGAAAGCCCGCCCTTCTTCGGGAAGCTCTGGGGCAGGACAGGCCTTGGGAGACACCTCTGCCTCCCCGACAAGGCTCCCGGTCAAGGCTTTTGGTGAGGGCAGGGGGCTTTTGGCGGGGGTTGGGTGCAGTTTGATGCAGTTTGGTGCCCTAAGGGCTGGCCTAGTTCACCTAGTGAGTGAGCCGGCCCTGCCTGTAAGCAATGCTTCCTCTAAGCTGTGGAGTCCTGTGAGCGAAAATTGTACTTTGTGAGCTACTGATATTAAAGTTGTGAGTGAGCAATTTGGCTCCTGCATAAATTAGTTTGCTCTGGAGCCATCCTTCCTGAGCCAAGACAAAAATCTGTGAGTCAGAGGCTAAAAACTATGAGCTAACTCACACTGACTCAGCTTAGAGGGAACACTGCCTGTAAGGTAGGTGGGGCTGAGAGAGCTCTTTCAAGGACTGGTCTTGAGAGAACAGCTCTGAAAGAACTTGTGATTGACCCAAGGTCACAGCAGCAGCTGCAAGTAGAGGAATGGGGAATCAGACCCGGTTCTCCCAGATTAGAGTCCATGATCCTAACCACTACACCAAACTGTAACTCAAAACCTTTAGAAGCAAGTATGAAACATAGGACACCCTCTCCACCACATCAGAGCCTTAAGCAGATCATTTCCAAAACAGTCCTTCAAAGCCTAATTACATGAACTAAGCAGCAAGCAAGATACACTGTTTTGAAAAGTATTTCCCTCAAATACTCAGAGATGCTGTGGTCTCCCAGCTGTGACATTCACAAGCAACGGACAACCCAGAAGACTAAGGATGCATCAGAGTCCTCAACATGATGCTTAAGCAATGGGGAGAGGGGAGAGAATGAGAAGGCAAACCAAAAACACTGGGACATACTTCAGCATAGGAAGCTGCCACGCCCAGGTAATTTCACTTGTGGTCATTATTGGGAAAAGATGCTATATCTACAGCGTTTATGATCCCATGGGTTTATACCAGCATACATGTCTCCACCCTGTGAAGAATTCTGAATCACATCACATTTATGCACAGCTCCCTGAGTACATGAGTCTGCATTATGCTGAACAAAGCCATAGGGCTATCTGGTTCGGTGCTATCTACATGACCTGGCAGCACCAGCTCCCCAGGGTCTCAGGCAAAGAAACATCTTTTCCAACACCTACTATCTGTGCTTCTCTGATAGAGAACCTGCCAGTGACTGAACCTGGAACTTGCAGGATACCAATCATGTACCCTGCCACCAAACCGTGCCCTCTCCCCTAAATGTAGCCTAATCCAGTAGCAGTGATGTGGTATGGAGATTTCAAGAAATTCTGAGTTACTCATTTGTCCTTTAGAGGCAAAGCCCCCCCCCCCCATGTCGACTGTGTTTTCCTTTGGATTTGATATCTTTGAAATTCCACTGGTTAGAAATCTCACAGACATTTCTGCTGGAATTCTAACAGGCCCCAGCATGAATTTCTGATTTCTCTGTGGGCATATGATATCAGACTTCTCTCTCAGTCTGAGTTTCACACACGAGGTGTCCTGCACACGTTTTCTATGTAGGGGCACTGTGAAAAAATTCCATTTTTTTAAAATGTAACACATAAAACATATTAAACATTCCCAAGGTTCACAAGGAGCTCTTTGTAGTCACTATCCAAACTGGAAGCCTGGTTCTTATAACAGCAACATTATCTCACAACCGTGAGAAAGTGTGCATGCTTCCTAAGTATGCATAATGTTTCCTTCACCGTGACCATAGAGCTCAATCTGTCCTAGGTGTGTAA
The DNA here is from genome assembly GCA_029375565.1 of Gekko gecko. NCBI lineage: Eukaryota > Metazoa > Chordata > Lepidosauria > Squamata > Gekkonidae > Gekko > Gekko gecko. The sequence continues at coordinate 76,718,122 of JAPDNY010000006.1, read as the reverse complement.
GATCCAAAGTTGTCTTTTCCCAAATGCCTTTCCTGTTCATTTCTATGGGAAAGGTAGCCCTAAATATAACTAGGGCTGTTACAATGCCTTCCAGTTTGGCTCAATTTCTATTCAGCAGCCACAAGCAAGGAGCTGATTGGTTTGTGGGCTGTTCATTCCTCTACCCAACTGTGGAGTGACAAGATCCCGGGACACATGCAGGCACCAGCCTCTTTATAGTCCCCTTGCCACCTGGTAGTGGAAGCCAGCCAACAATCCCTGCCTGGGCATGTGGCTGAGTGGCTCTACCTCCCAAGGCCCCTTATGGGCGCCCCCAAATTAGGAGAGGCAGGCACGGCCTCCCCCTAAAGGATCTGCCCCAATGCCCAAACTGCTAAGTTGCAACAGCAAAGAACAGACCAAAACAAGGGAGGGTGGGTGGGCAAGCTGGTGATCCGATGATAAGAGGAGGAGGATGGCCTGCACAGGCTTGTTTAAATAGCCCACCTGCGATCTGCAGCCCACCCCATGCTCAGACACAACACCTGACGTGGCAGGCTGTGGGAGAACTGGCCCGCCTCTTCCTTGCATTGCCGGAGGGCACCATGTGGCCAGAAGATGCCTTCCTACCCCCTACCCCTCCTCCTGCACTGCAAACATGAGTCTTAGCCATGCTTTCCGCCGGAGGCAAAGCCAACAGAGGGTGGGAGGTTGCCTGCTGGAAGCAGTAGAGTTGACCTCCCTATGCTCTGGCCTCCCCCCACCCCCCTATTTGGCTTTGAGGGTTGTGTTTGTCTTTTCAAAGGAAACTGGTTTTTACAGTTGCTCTGGTAGCTACTGGCCTCAAGATGGAACAAATTAGTTCTTTGCAAAAGGATGGGACAAATCTATGGGACTGTGTCCTTGAATGAATTTTCTCCACTGCCCCCTTCTGTAGAGAACACAAAGCATGTGAAGGCTGAGATCTTCTGCACAATATCATGGGACTATGTTTGATTGAACTCAGTGGGACTTCCAAATAACTATCCATAGGAATGGACTGTATCAAACTTTCTGTTCATCTTTGGCTTTCTCCTCCTAAGCTGAGGTATGTGCTTCTCTCACACAAGTACAATATAAGAAAATGTTTCTAGAAGAACATCAGATGAATTCAGACATCATATTCAGCAAACATCTACACATGAGAGGAAGAGGAGAGGTGAGAAGAGTCATGTGTGCTTGTATAGCTGCAAGCTGTGTTTGTGCCAGATGGCTGTCTAATTACAGCTTGTCATAACATCCAGTGAATTTCATTTCAAAGTGGAGATTTGAACATAGGTCTCCCATATCCTGCTCTGACCCCCTAACCATGACACCATGCTAGTTCTCCATAGCAGAGAGCTACATAGCTGTGAACAGGTTATGTATCACTGCAGCACTCTGTATATGTCCTGGCAGCCTTCTGGAACTTAAAATATTTAACAGGTATAGAAGCAAGAGCTAAGGAACTTTCCCAATGCTTCACACATCTGTACCCACACATACATTATTCTTCCCTTAAGAATATTTTGAGGTATGTATCAGCTGACAAGGATGCACAATGCAGAAAAGTAGAAAAAATCCAACATGGCAAACTTGAGGAGTATTTAGTTTAGACTTTTGAAATGGTGCCATCCATTCCAATAGGACCTTCAATAGGTCCATTCATTTTAAAGAAATAATTCAAAAATGCCCTCCACTTATACAGCATGTGCTTAGTGTTTTTACTTATAGAGTCCTGGGTGGGAGATGATTATTTGTCTGAAGATGGTGATGACAAATGATACTTCTTATGCCATCAACACCTTAAACTAGGCAAAATGATATATTCACAATAAGAAACATCCACTATCATGAGCCATTTCTCATAGCTTACATTTATGCTTTCATAAAACCCAGCATTTGTACTTAATCAGCTGTTTAGCAAAAGTGGATACTACAAGATCCTCTTATACCAAACACATTGGCACAAATTGATTTCCTCTTAGTCACTGCCACCCATGGAAAATAATTGTAAATTTTTGTTCATAATCAGTGATGCCTCTTAGGAGGAGTGCCTTGTGCTTTTGAAAAATGGAAAGAGCAATGACAATTCCTTACCTATGTGCTTGTGGTGAGAAGAAAACCTTCAGGAAAACAAGCAACAACACATGGCTTTATGATAGCTATACTTCCAGTTAATGTTTGTCAAGCATCTGGCAATCTGTTCTACAATCCAGCTTCATGAGCAAGCATCAGACACCGTGGCTCATGTGGGAATGGTAATAAGTGCTAAATGAAACCTGACACCACATCATCAGACAATAGCACTTCCCTTAGCATGTTTCCATTATCCTTCAAACCCTGATGACCTACTCAGCAAGGAGGTCAGAGACTACACAAAAGATGGCAAGGCAGAACATCAAGAACTATTATTTTCCAGTAAAGCAACTTGGAAATTATTGAGATTGCTGCTGATGGAGTGACAGAAGGTGCTGTTTAAACCAAAGGTGGTCACATAGCCAGCAGGGCCACAGAAGCAAGAAAAGTGAAAATTAAAAAGTGAAAGAGACTTGGGCTTCCGGTCGGAGTTAAAATGGCGAATTGACACACTTTGCGAGTTGTGCAGAGTGTACAGCTGTATCTGACGACAGTCTGGGCTTTACCTGGCCCAGCGCAGCACTCCCCAGACGGGGGGGTGGCAAGCACGCAGCCAAGCCTGAGAGGAAGTTGAGATTGGTGTGGATAAGCTTCGGAGGAAGCTTGTTTACACTTTGATCCCCTTCCGCGAAGAGGGCAGTTGCCAATCAGCACTACAGATACCAGCTGGGCTGAGAATTCAGCATAAATTCGTCATCTACCGACCTCTTTAACATCAAGACTGACATCGATTACAGAAGAAGCACTGCGAAATCCCGAGATTACAAGTAAGGTAACAAAAGAACATTTGCTTACCGGTTTAAAGAAGAACGTGAAATTGAAACGTACGGATAAGCGTAGAAAGCTTTGATGAACTATTCCGCTTGATTTAAAAGTAAAAAGAAAGCTTTCCTTTAGAGAAAACAGCCGAAAAGTGACTTTGTTTTGCATTCCTGTGGTCAGCTAAGTCTAAACTCTACGTAGCAGAAACGAAACTGACTGTGACTCTATGATACAGGAAGTGGGCTAGAGTGGATGTTTTTCGAAGTTGCTGTGCCGGAAGTAGACGGTTGTTTTAGTGTGTGACACCATCACCACCGGAAGTTGGATTACAGTGACGGACAGACAACAGGAAGTTCGGAAAGAGCCTACTCTAGCCAGAAAATCATAGAGAAATTGCGCCCGACATTTTGAGGAGGACTAAATTTTAAAAAGTCATTTTTAAGCCAAAAAAGCACTGGAAAAAGTTTTAAAAGTGGCGATTTGGCTTGCAGATTGTCAATATAAAGACTGATTAGCCCGGAAGTCGCTTCCAAGATGGATTTGAGATCAAGACCAAGAGCTGCCTCATCACCCAGTCCAAGAATGACTGCAAAGGAAAAAAAGAGTGGCAGGCCGCAATAGAAGCGATGGAAAAACGGATGACTGAAGTGGTGCAGAGTTTGGGAAAGCAAATAGAATCACAGCTACAACAACAGTTGCAACAACAACTGCAATTACAACTGGAGCAAATAGAGCAAGTACAAGTCCAAGTACAGAAAAAAAATATGGAAGAATTAAAAGAACTGGTACTAACAGAAGTGGCAGGGATAAAAAAAGAAACGGAAGAAGTTAAAAAAGAGGTCAAAAGTCTGGTGACAAAATCAGAAGAAATGGATCAGAAAGTTAAAAGAACCCTGTTGGAAAGTACAAGACTGGAGTCCATGATGGAATACAGAGCCACGCAGAATCATCTGAGACTGAGAGGGATAGAAGAGGAAGAAGATCAGGATTTACGGGCTCTAGTAATTAATACATTGACAACTTACATAGGGGAAGATGTTGGAGATTTGGATCCAGACTTTGATCTGATTTACAGAGTAAACTCAGCTTATGCTAAAAGAAAGCAATTACCCAGAGATGTGATTGTTCAATTTGTGACCACAAAAATGAAGGAAGACGTTTTCAAGAAGCAATTTACACAACCTTTGGAAATTAATGGAAAAAAAATAATAATCTTGAGAGAAATTCCGAGATCGATCTTACAAGACAGAAAGAAATTCAAGAAATTAACAGACAGATTAAAAGAAATGAATATCAGGTTTAGATGGGAGATCCCATATGGATTATCATTTGTCTACAACTCGGTGAGATTTACTCTCAAAACGGAAGGAGATATGTACAGATTCAAAGAGAACAATTTTGATGACTTTAAAGATATTTAATTCAAAACAACTATGGATTACAAATTTTTATCTTGGAACGTAAATGGACTAAATTCACCAAACAAAAGAAGATTAGTGAGTCATTGGTTAGAGAAACAAAAATGTAATATAATTTGTTTACAAGAAACGCATATCAGAAAACAAGATAATAAATACTTAGTTAATAAAAAATTGGGAGAAGAATTTCATTCCTCAGCAATCAATAAGAAAAAAGGAACAGTGATATATGTTACAAAAGAATTGGAACCTAAACAAATCTTCTCAGACAAAGAAGGAAGATATATTGGCGTGGAAATTATGATGAACAGAAAAAAGACATTGCTTGTAAATGTATATGCACCCAATGGTGCAAAAGAGACCTTTTTTAAGGATTTGACTAAAGAGTTGGATTGTTTAAATTATGATCAAATGGTCCTTGCAGGAGACTTCAATGGTACAGTGAACAATGTATTGGACAGAAAATCCAAAGCAAGTGGAGAGACGGTGGGAAAGTTGCCAAAAAAATTTTTTCAGCTAATGAAGCAAGAGAAACTAGAAGATGTTTGGAGGAAGTGGAATCCTAAGACAAAGGATTACACGTTTTATTCTAATAGACATAGTTCCTTTTCTAGAATTGATATGATTTGGATGTCAGAGGAGATGGCACAAACAAAATACAAATTTTACCGAAAACTAATTCAGATCACAACCCCTTACTTTGGATATCTAAAGAAAAACCCAAACAATTATATTGGAGAATTAATGAGGACTTATTGGATCAAAAATTAATTAATGAAACTTTAAAAAAAGAAACAAAAAGCTTCTTTGAACTGAATTTAAATAAAGGTACTGATATACAAGTTGTATGGGATACATACAAAGCGGTAATGAGAGGCTTGCTTATCTCTCTGAACTCTAAAGACAAAAAACAAAAGATGCAACAACAAAATGACCTTTATGAAAAAATTCGACAAAAAGAAAAGGAATTAAAGAAAAGACCAGGGAAGAAAAAGATTATTAAAGAGATCCACTTTCTGCAGGATCAATTGAATGTTTTACTAAATAGAGAATTATACTGGAATCTGAAGAAATTACAGCAAAAAGCATTTGAGGGTGCAAATAAACCAGGAAAATTCTTATCGTGGCAATTGAAAAATAAAAAAGAAAGGAATTTTATAAGTAAAATCACCGAAGATGGAAAAGATGTTATGAATTTGAAAGGCATAAAAAGAGTCTTCTTCAAATATTACGCCAAACTGTTTAAAAAGAAAGGAATTGATCAACAGAAAATTAAGAAATATTTGGAGACGATTGAAGTTCCAGAGCTGGGAAAACAAATTAAAGAGTTATTAAATGGCTTAGTAACGAAGGAAGAAGTTACAATGGCGATAGAAGATGCAAGGTTGGGCAAAGCTCCAGGTCCAGATGGTTTTACTGCAAAGTTTTACAAGAAATTTAAAGAGGAGCTAACCCCTATCTTAGTACTTCTGTCGAACGAGATAAGAAAGACTAAACGGATCCCAGATTCATGGAAAGAAGCAAATATTTCATTGATACCTAAAGAAGGTTTGGACTTAACTCAAGTTAAGAACTATAGACCAATATCGCTATTAAATAATGATTATAAATTATTTGCAAAAATAATTTCGGAAAGACTGAAAAAATATTTGAAAGACAATATAGCGGAAGAACAAGCTGGTTTCCTACCAAATAGACAAATCAGAGACAATTTAAGAGTGGTGATTGATGCAATTGAATACTATGACAAACATCCAGAAAAAGAAGTTGGATTCCTCTTCCTAGATGCGGAAAAAGCTTTTGATAATTTAAACTGGGAGTTTATGCTGCAAGTTATCGAAAAAATGGACATAGGACAATCGTTTGTAAACATGATTGTGGCAATATACTCAGAACAGAAAGCGACTTTGAATATAAATAAAGAAAGAACAGATTTCTTCCAGGTCCAAAAAGGAACACGTCAAGGCTGCCCACTATCCCCGTTGTTGTTTATTTGGATATTAGAGATATTATTGACAGCGTTAAGAAAAGACAACAGCATTGAAGGACTTACAGTGAAAGGTTTTACATATAAATACAGAGCATTTGCAGATGATGTAATGTTTATGATCCAAGATCCAATTGAGAAAATACCACAATTGATGGAAAAAATTGAGGAATTTGGAGCAGTTGCGGGATTCTATGTCAATAAAAATAAAACTAAGGTGATGTGTAAAAATATGACGAAGCAAAGACAAACAGAACTGCAAGAGAAAATTCAATGTGAAGTAGTTACAAAGACTAAATATTTAGGAATTGAATTAACCATGAAAAATATTGATCTGTTCAAAAATAACTATGAAAAGGTGTGGTACAAGATTCAGCAAGACATGAAGAAATGGGATACGTTGAATTTATCACTATTGGGAAGAATCGCAACTGTAAAGATGAATATCTTACCGCGTCTGATGTTCTTATTTCAGACTATTCCAATATTAAAACAGAGGAAAGTATTGGATACGTGGCAGAAAGAATTATCCAAATTTGTATGGGCAGGGAGAAAACCAAGGATTAAAATGAAAATCTTATGTGATGCAAAGGAAAGAGGAGGTCTACAATTACCAAATTTAAGATTGTATTATGATGCCGTCTGTCTAACATGGTTGGAACAGTGGATTAACCTTGAGAATAAGAAGCTATTGGCTTTAGAAGGGCATGATAACAAGTTTGGATGGCATGCATACTTATGGTATGGAAAAGTAAAAATGGACAAATTCTTCAAACACCACTTTATAAGACGATCACTGTTCGAGACTTGGATGAAATATAGAAAATTCTTCTCAGAAGAAAGACCACTTTGGATAGTACCAGCAGAAGTGATTAATCCATATTCAAGAAATCAAGGGTTAGATTGGCTACCTTATAAAAGTCTTTTGAAATCAGAAGGGAAAAACTTTGTGTTAAAAGATAGATCTGATGTGGAATTTGAATATGATTGGTTGAAGTATAGGCAGATATATGACTTATTTAAGACCGATAAAAGAGAACATGGTTTTAGAGAACATAATATGGAAATTGAAAATGTATGGCTTGAAAAGGGGGAAAAAATGATTTCTAAATTGTACAAGGTTTTATTGAAATGGTATACTGAGGATGAAGTTGTAAAAGAGCAAATGATAAAATGGGCGGTAAATGTTAATAATGAGATATTAATGGCATCTTGGGAACACTTGTGGAAAAAGTCAATGAAAATTTCAACTTGTGTAAATGTTAAAGAGAATTGTTATAAAATGATGTACAGATGGTATATGACACCTAAAAAAATTGCTATTATAAATGAAAGTATGTCTAACAAATGTTGGAAATGTAAGAAACATGAAGGGTCTTTTTACCATATGTGGTGGACATGTGATAAAGCAGTAAAATATTGGACTGAGATCCACAATGAGTTACAAAAAATTTTGAAATGTACTTTTAAGAAAGACCCACAGATGTTATTGTTAGGTCTTAAAATGGAAGAAATAAATGTAGCCAAGAGAACACTACTATGGTACTTGATTACAGCAGCTAGACTGATTTTTGCTCAATGTTGGAAACAAGATAAAGTACCTGAAACATGGGAATGGATTAAAAAGACGTTGTTTATGGCAGAAATGGACAAACTAACAAGAAAGTTAAACAACGAAGAAGATGAAACTTTTTTTGAAGACTGGAAAGACTTTCAAGAATACCTGTTGAAAAACTGGGATATTAAACGTGGTTTGATTTGTTTTGATAGTTATTAAGAAGAAAATGAAAAAGAGTTAGACTTTTGAATTGTTACCGTTAGTAAGAAAAATAAGTTTAGAGGTAATGGTAAGAGAATAAGGGAGACATTAATGGGGTTGGAGCAGTGCGGGAAGCCTTGTTTTGGGGGGAGTGGGAAAAACAAAAATGGGTATGTAGTGGTTTGTTTAAATTGTATGAACATGTGATATATCCAATAAATTGTATTTACAAAAAAAAAAGTGAAAGAGACTCATCATCTAACTCAACAATGCATTGCAAGAAGAGTTTAGTGATGAATATATTGAGTGAAACAGAGGATAACAAACCAAACAGCAGACATTTCTCTTACCTCATAAATGCAGATGTGGAGTTTCCGGTGACTGCAAGGCTGCGCAGTCAGACCGAAATAGCCTCCGCATCTGGGCTTCTAAAATCACAAGAAAAAGATTAATTAAGGACTCCAAAGATAAAAACTGCTCGCTGAGGGGAATGGGGAGGCCAAGAGGAGGGAAAGGAGCCAAGAAAAACACCAAGAAGTCTCAACAAACTGAGAGAAATATGCAAACATTGGAGGAGGACTCTCCCCCTCCATTGGAAGCAGACTCGGAAGGAGAAGCTGCTAATCGACAGGGCAAAAGAAAACGTGAAGATTCTATTACAAAAAAAGACATACAGACTTTGTTTGCAGAAATGAAAAAAGAATTGAAAGAAGGCATTACTCCAATCCATCAAAAACTTGATGCTATGAATCTGAACTTAACAGAACTGAAGGAAAATACAGATAAAGCACTGACGGAGGCCACTAAAAACACAAAGGCTGTAGAAAGCCTAAGGACTTTTGAGACATGGAGCAAATCTAAAATCATTCTTTTGGATATTAAAGCCCGCGAAAGAAAAATCAAGCTCAGGGGAATTTCCCCAAATTTTGCTACAGATAAAGATCTCACGGGCTCTTTAAACTAATGGCTCCAAAAACTCTTGCAACTGCCAGCTGCACCAATTTGTCAAGCTTATCAGCTGAACCCATCGCAATCAGCTTCACCTACTCTCATTCCTGACATATTGGCGGAACTTACAGATATTAAAGTTAAGAAAACCGTCTTAGAGGCTGCAAGGACGAACAATGGACTTCAACTGGAGGACACTCGGGTTCAGGTATTTCAAGATTTGCCACCAGAGATTTTAACAGCAAGACGCAACTTGAAATCAATTACTCAACGCCTGGCAGAAAAACACATCCGTTATCGGTGGCTTCCATTAGGACATTTGTATATAAACCATAAAAATAGAGTCTTCACTGTTCACGGCGTTAAGTCTGGAGAAGAAATGTTAAGAGCTTTTGAAGATGAAGCTATATAAGAAACTTTAACGGAGATGACCTGTAAGACTTACTAATGAACCTTCAAGAGCCTCTGAAAAAATAATCATTGGAGCCCTCAAAGAGAGAAATAGAAATAGTTTAAATTTAGGTATTTTGTTTAATATGATTATTTTGTAAATATAGAGATATCTTTATATAATAGGATTACAGCGGCTAAGGCATTCGGGAGGAACTCCCCAATTACCTCCCACAGGGCGGGGTCTTAGGGAAAGACCCCCTTTGGAACTTTCCAAAGACCCACGGTGCGGTGGCTTTCTCTAAGAACTCCACGATGAAGGTATAAATATTGTAGTTGTTGCATAATTTTCTTTAAAGGCACAAAGATAGAATAGCTAGGACATACAAGAAATAGGTTGTGATGTATGCTTAAAGCCCAACTTGAAATACTTTTGTTAATTCTAGATATTATTTTACTATCTATGTATTATTTGCTTAGGAGTTTAAGGAGTAGATAATAAATAGTCTTTTAAGCAATCACTGGCAAAGACGGAGGAATTTTTTAAAAAAATAATAATACACATATATAAAGCAGACATTGCCAGTGACACTGTGTATAATATGATGTAATACTATATATAGTATTTTAAAATGTATGAGTTTTTGTTGCAAACATGCTATGTGGAAAATAATAAAAAATATATATATAAAAAATGCAGATGTTAGCATTACAAAGAGTCACTTCTCAGCCACTTGGGACAGAAAAAAATGATATATAGAATCCTTGCAGAAGTCTATAAATGCGGCCTCTGGGGTGGGGGGGGGGATGACAGAAGATACACAGAAAGAGACCTTTTAAAAATGGTGGAAAATCCTGATTTTATAGCCATTATTGGTTTCCAAACTCTGTTGGTATGAGCTTCAAGGAATGCAGTGCAGGGATGCCTCCTAACTTGAAATCAGTTGTGAGGAAGCCATAATTTCCACCTGATTAAAATTTGGTTGCGCAAACTGACTTAACTGAGATCTCCAGGCATTAAGGTCAATGATCCACTGCTGTAAATAGAGAGAAAAAGAATTAGCACCTCACAGCAATGTTAAATCAGCTGTTCCAAGGAAAGATCTACTACACTTAAGAAATGCCTCTCACATTTCCATTTTGATGACCCAACCTAGCAGTTATAAGCTTAAATCCACATCTAAAACCACTGTAAATAAAGAGGTATCATAGGCTGTAGAGCTTTCCACAGCAGCCATCCTGTAATCTGGCTTCTCTACAGAGCAAAGGAAAACTCAGAAATATAACATATTGAAGCAGGTCTATAAATCCCCCAGATGGTGAGCAATTGTTAATGGCCATGAGAAAGAAACAACCTACCTCAGGGAAAAAGTAAAGCTTACACAGTTATGGCTAAACTCACCAAGTAATATAAAATACTGACAAGAAGAGGCTAGTTGTACACACTAAACTGGCCCAGTACAGAGTAAACCCCAGAATGATATTTTGATATGTGTTCTGTCTAAAAATTAAAGTGAAAGAAATGAACAAGTACTGTAAATAATGTCGCTAAATAGTAATAGCTCTAATGCAAAATGCTGATTGATTTTTAAAAAATCAGATCAAGTTACAGTGGTTATGATACAAATGTACAAAAGAAAGTGTTCAAGTAATATTTGAATAGAATTTTTCAAAATAAATTCCAATATAATATATTCCAGTATTGACGATATTCTCGGGAATGATACAAGTAGTTTCGATGTTTCTTCTTCTGGATAGGATGAACCTTATTTTAAGAAGACAACAAGGAATATGCTGTAAGAATACAGTGATAATGTACCCTTTAAATAATATTTATAAATATAAATAAATAAATATAAATAGTACCTACAAAGATGTCTCAGTCCATTATTTGTTCATAACAGGAAAAAAAGCAGTTGGTTGTTCATACATATCTTCTACAAAGGTCTACAAAATAGCACTCTATTAGCATATATTACACAAACATTGTATAAAAGTTACATAAAAATTAATATCTAATTACAATAGTATAACTCACCAAACCAAATCCATGACTTTCAAAAGAGACTGTCACATCGGGCATAAAGTTGTAAAGTGAATAGCCTTAACAGCTGTTCATTGCGATAGGCAATATATCTTCAACAAAGATAAATGCACAGTATTATATCTGGGCCACAAAAATATCAAGCACAAATACTAGATGGGGGATATGTTTCTGGGGAGTAGTGTATGCGAAAGAGATCTTGGGGTAAACGTGGACTGTAACCTAAATATGAGCAGTCAGGGTGATGCAGTGGCAAAAAAGGCAAATTCAGTCTTGGGTTGTATTAAAAGGGCCATAGCATTGAAATCGCAGGAGGTCACAGCCCCTTTGTATATTGTCTTGGTCAGGCTGCACCTGGAATACTGTGTGCAGTTCTGGGGACCTCACTTCAAAAAGGATGTGGACAAAATTGAGAGGGTGCAGAATAGAGCGATGAGGATGATCGGGGTCTGGAGACTGAGCCCTACAAGGAAAGGCTAAGGGCCTTGGGAATGTTTAGTTTGGAGAAGAGGAGATTGAGAGGGGACATTATTGTTCTCTTTAAATATTTGAAAGGCTGTCATTTGGAGGAGGGCAAAGAGCTGTTCCAGTTGGCAGCAGAGGATAGGACCTGAAGCAATGGGTTTAAATTACATGCAGAAAGGTATCGGCTGGATATTAGGAAAAACTTTTTTCACGGTCAGAGTGGTTTAGAGGTGGAATCAACTGTCTAGGGAGGTGGCTAGCTCCCCTTCACTGACAGCTTTCAAGAAGAGGCTGGATGAATATTTTTCAGAGATGCTTTAGGCTGGTCCTGCATTGGGCAGGGGGTTGGACTAGATAGTCTGCATGGCCCCTTCCAGCTCTATGATTCTGTGATTCTATGATTCTAACCATGTGGCATATGTAATGCAAACAAGCCAGTAAACTTGTAACGTGCTTCAGTAGTGGCTCCCCAGCCAACTACTTTGTGGATGCAAAGCTAAATGCTCTTTGTTTTTAATTGTAAGCAAATCATTAAGGTGATTGTATGCTGTGAGAATATGAGGAATGCTTGCTTTGTTATTAGCATTTTAGAGCAGAACATTTATTTTTAAAAAATATGTCTTTTCTCCTTTAAAAGCTAATACCAAAGTAGGGAACAGTGGAGGTTGAAAGGTTAAATACTATCTCCTTTCCCTGCATTGCCTGAGGCAAACTGAGTTGCGCAAACCAGCAATTTTGTATCTGAAGGATAGAATGAATGAAATTGTGATCCTCATCTTTTCTGTTTGAGCCTTGAATCCAGCAAAACTTCAGGCCATCTACCAGTCAGTGCAGCACACTGGATTTGTATTTGCGATGCTCAATTCACATGTTTCATTGTGCTCATGAAGAGAGTAGAACATCTGATGAGGCACAGCCCTAAATGCTGACAGTGTGTTTAATATCTAGGAGGATTTTTCAAGAAAATCTAGATTCAGAATAATAGAGTGCTATTTAGAGGAACGTTATCTTCTCTAGCCATTTTCTTTAAAAAACATCAGAGGCCATACAGATTACAAAAAACAGAGGTGAAATAGATAAACAGTAATGTATTCACCAAATATGTGCATAGCCATATTTTGTAGGACATATTTAATAACTATAACTTGGAATATGATACAAAAAATCCATATGGTGCTAAAATATAATAACATGCTGTCAAAACTCCGTGTCCCAACCCAGGCTATGAATTTTTGGTATAAAAGGTTGCTGCAAATTAAAGTTACAAAATACCAGAGAGAGACTAAGGCTGGTTCTGTATCCAGCATTTGCTCCACATTTTCTCAACACTAAGAAAATATGCAGCTCAAAACCACATTCAAATACCCTGGGCTAAAGCTGTACTGACTGCAAAGTGACCCCTGAATGGCCATAAGATGGCCCTAAATCTATGCAGAAGGTAACATAAAACCCGATCAAAGCAAGTGAAAGCAGCATTCAATGCAGAGGGGAATTTCTGTTCTAACATGGGTTTGTTTGTTTGTTTGTTTGTTTGTTTAGCTTCTATCCTGCCCTCCCCACCACAGCAGGTTCAGGGTGGCTCACAACATTATTACTGATAAAACAATTCTCAGTTAAGCAGTGAAGTGGCTAAATTTGCAGATGACATGAAGTTGTTCCGGGTGGTGAAAACCAGGGAGGAGTGTGAGGCACTCCAAAGGGATCTGTCGAGGATGGGTGAGTGGGCGTCAACGTGGCAAATGGGGTTCAATGTGGCCAAGTGCAAAGTGATGCACATTGGAGCCAAAAATCCCAAATATAAATACACGTTGATGGGGTCTGAACTGGCAGAGACAGACCAAGAGAGAGATCTTGGAGTCGTAGTGGATAACTCAATGAAAATGTCTAGACAGTGTGTAGCTGCAATAAAGAAGGCCAACGCTATGCTGGGGGTTATTAGGAAGGGAATTGAAAACAAATCAGCCAGTATCATCATGCCCCTGTATAAATCATTGGTGCGACCTCATTTGGAATACTGTGTACAGTTCTGGTCACCACATCTCAAAAAGAATATTATAGCATTGGAAAAAGTGCAGAGAAGGGCAACTAGAATGATAAAAGGGTTGGAACACCTTCCCTATGAAGAAAGGTTAAAATGCTTGGGGCTCTTTAGCTTGGAGAAACGACGGCTGAGGGGTGACATGATTGAGATTTATAAGATTATGAATGGGATTGAGCAGGTTGAGAAAGAAGTACTTTTCTCCCTTTCTCACAATACAAGAACTTGTGGGCACTCCATGAAATTGCTGAGCAGTCGGGTTAGAACAGATAAAAGGAAATACTTCTTCACCCAAAGAGTGATTAACATATGGAATTCACTGCCACAGGAGGTGGTGGCAGCTACAAGCATGGACAGTTTCAAGAGGGAATTAGATAAACATATGGAGCAGAAGTCCATCAGTGGCTATAGATGGAAATTCTCGGTCTGGGGCAGGTGATGCACTCTGTTCTTGGTGCTGGAGGGGGCAGCAGTAGGAGGGTTTCTAGTGTCCTGGCCCCACTGCTGGACCTCCTGATGGCACCTGGTATATTTTGGCCGCTGTGTGACAGAGTGTTGGACTAGATGGGCCGTTGGCCTGATTCAACATTGGCTTCTCTTATGTTCTTATGTTCTTATGTTCAGTTAAAATTACAATAAATTAAATCTAAAAACAATACATAAAGTGCTAGCAATGGCATACAACATGGCGGGAGTCCACAATCAATTAGTGCATTGTCTGGGTCATGTCAGCAATGCACAGGCTATTCAATGATGTTAATGATATCATTGGTGTTGTTAAGATATTGATAACAGGGCCTCAGATGGTTGCAGCAGTTCCTTACTCAAATGCCTGATGGAAGAGCTCGATTTTACAGGCCCTGTGGAACTGTAAAAGGTCCTGCAGGGCCCTGATGTCTTCCAGGAGCTCATTCCACCAGTATGGAGCCGCCACTGAAAAGGCCCTGGCCCTTGTTGCTGCAAGCCTGGCTTCTCTAGGGCCTGGGAGGACCAGGCGTTTTTGAGTACCCGATCACAGTGCTTGCTGGGGAATGTATGGGAAAGGCAGTCCTTTAGGTACATAGGTCCCTGACCACAAAGGGCTTTAAAAGTAAGTACCAGCACCTTGAACCAAATTCAGTACACTATAGGCAGCCAGTGCAGTGCTTTTAGCACAGACTGGATGTGTTCTAGCATAGGGAGACCCAACAACAGCCTGGCTGCCACATTCTGCACTAGCTGCAGCTTCCACATTTGGGACAAGGGCAGCCCCATGAGGAGAGCATTGCAGTAGTCCAATCTCGAGGTGACCATTGCATGGATCACTGACACCAGATCGTTGCATTCGAGGAAGGGAACCAACTGCCTGATCAGCCGAAGATGGTAAAAGGCTGACTTTGCAGCGGCTGCTACTTGGGCTTCCATCGTTACAGAGGCATCTAAGAGTGCTCCCAAGCTCCTAACCTCCGGCACTGGCACCAACGGTGCCTCATTGAAGGTCAGGTGGGATCCTTACTCCCAGACTACTCCAACTCAGGCATAGGACCTCCGTTTTCATCGGATTCAATTTCAGTCAGCTCAGTCTAAGCCATCCAGCCACGGCTTGCAATGCCAGGTCCAGATCTTCTGGACTAGAGTCGGAATGCTAAAACAACAGAGGGAAAAAACAATGCAGAATCACCCTAAATCTCACCCTAGTCTTGGTAGGTGCCACCAGTCCTTTCAGTCTATCCCAACAACCCAGGATTGAATGGACAAGTCTCCTGGCTTCTCAGGGCATTAACAAGAAAAGTCAGCCCTGTAGGGACTGAGTTTCCAAACACAAAACAGCTAATGGGTGGTCAAAGGCCAAAGTTTCTGGAATTAGGCTTTGAGATCAATGAAGACAAATGAAGGCAAAATCCATGACAAGATAAAAAATATAGTTATTTTATTTAAGGTGCAAAAAATAGATAAGACACAACTGTGAAGGAAAAATAAAACAAATCTAAGCATATCCAGCATAGCTAATACATTGAGCAAAAGTTCCAAGTTACCCAAAGTTTGTTCATCATAGGAAGTTAGTTCCAGCAATCCAAAGATATTCAAGGGCATAGCCCTTCTGAGCAAGTAGTCAAGATGGATGCCATAAGCACAAGCAGAGCTGTGTAACCATTGACATACTTCAGTGCCAAGAGATTACTAAGCTGCCTTATGGCAAAGGTTAACTAGATTTATGGAGAGGGTCTCTGATTGACCTCAGGCCTGTTAGGCCAATCAGAAACCTGAGAGATGAGGTAATTCTCTCTGTCTAAGTTCAAACTGGCAGTTTGAAGTGGGAGCGAGTTGTGGCAAAAAAGCCCCGGAACAAACTGTTCTGGGTTTTCCCAGTCACACTGCGCCGACTGATGCAGGAGCATACCGGGAGGAGGCACAAGGGAACATTCAGACTGCTGACCCAGAGGTGTGGCTGTAAACAGCTTTTTCCTGGTAATTCGGCTATGTGCTCATGTGCGCATATGCACTCATGTGCATAAGCACATCAGGACGATTTGGGATCTCATTGCGCCGGCACCGTATTGGGTGGTAGAGCGGAGCACATCCAATCATATCGCTGCTGCCTCTCCAGGGCAATCAAGTGCACCTTGCGCAGAAACATCCACGGACATTATTACCACAGGTTGTTCCCAGCTTTTTGGGTTAGCGTTCACACTTCCCGGAAGTGGAATGAAGCAGAATAAATGCACTCTCTGGGGTTTGCTACCACTTTCACCAGGTATCTTTTAAACGCGGGAGCAAAGCAGTACATGACAGGTTGACTACGGGTGGGGAATGCCAGACAGATGTGCCTGTGTGAACGCCCCCTTTAATCCGGTTGTGAAACATTGCTGGAACGTGCCTATCTTGGGGCAAACTGTCAGTCTGAACTCAGCCTCTGTTTTGCTAAGCACATGATGTATAAGCTGATGGACCAGAGGGAGGAGAAACGAAATCATACTGCAATTAGGCCTCGCCTCATTCCCACAGGTGCCCATAACTTCAGTTGCTTGGAATGTGCTAATTGGAAGACCAAAGTAAAGTAGTATTCACTGGCACCCACAGCTGCAAATAATTTAGTTGGCAAGGTCACACTGTTCTATCTGTTTCTAACTGTCTCTGGGAAGGTTTCTGTAGGACTCTTGCAATCTGAACCAAAGATTTTATTATGCAGAGCAAAGCAAGGAACGATTTTTCTTTATACATGTTACCTCATAGTAAGACCTTCCATGCTCATGATACAATACAGTTACCTCATCAAACATGTCTTTAAAAGAATACACCCTCGGAGTAACCATAAGAGACAACTGTGTTTTGGATTCTTTTAATTTCCCTCACAAATTAATGGCTTTTCTTTTTGTACCTCCTACATTTGATTCTGCAAACAGCTACATTGTTTAGCACTCTGTCACTAGTAGGACTTCCTCATAGTTGAACACAGTAATTTATTTTATTGATTTCATTTTGTAATGCACTGTTTAAAACTGTTCATTACCTACACAGAGCACTGTGGGCTATTTTTTCATGAAAACAGCAGAATATACTTCAAAGCCTCATGAAATAAGGAGCTTCCATTCAGGTTCTAACAAAAGAATAGTTGCATCCTTGCAAAAGGACATTCTTGATAATAGAATTGTCCCTGCCCTGACTCACAGAAACCCATTTTTGATCAGATGACGACCGCCTAGTTTCAGCAAGAAAACTATCTGCATTTGGCTTTCCCACCAGC
This sequence comes from Gekko gecko, assembly GCA_029375565.1. NCBI lineage: Eukaryota > Metazoa > Chordata > Lepidosauria > Squamata > Gekkonidae > Gekko > Gekko gecko. Next base: position 76,700,451 of record JAPDNY010000006.1, on the reverse strand, counting down.
GTCCCAGCCTTTTGACTCCGTCTTCAAAAAAGCTGTCCACATTTGGTGTCATTTTCACACCTCAACTATGCTAGCATCCTTTCACACGTCCACATATGTTTATCATCCTTTGGGGCAGCTCCACTGTCATTGCATCTCTGTGCTGCTTTAAAAGAATCTTCTCCAAACAGCATTCAAACAAGCATAGAGAAAGACAGAGTCACAGCAACACGCAACTGATTTAAAATGCAACTGCAGATTCGACCTAAGAGTAACGGGGCTCTACACTTTTTTGTCACAGAGCAAGAAACTAAAGGATACTTGCTATCATCTGACCAAGGAAAACAGATGCAGTCATGGAAATGACATGAAATTTCAGTGGTTTCTATAAATATCTGGACAATTTCATTCTCCATCACTGTCATCTTCTACCAGCCCTAAATTCTTTTTAAAACAAAAAAAGAAATGAACCAGTGTAGGAATTGTTCAAGTATGTTAAATATAGGAGAAAATAAATAAGAACACAAGCAAACCCCAAATAAAAAAATGGAAGTATACAGGACTTTCTTCAGTATTACAAACAGGAAGATGTCTCTATGAATGCAGAGAGAAGGAAAATTGTATTTAATATCTATGTGGACTGCCTGCCATCAATCTGCTTTGGCAGGTGCATTACTTCTAGTTCCAGGGCTCATCATAATGAATTCTGGTTCTTGTTTTCTTTTTGCTGTTGTTGCTGGGGGTTTCTTTTTCTCTCCATTCGCTATACCCAGCTGAGTAGCTTTGCTAATGCAAGAAAGCTGGAGCTGGAAAATGCCATCCTTCATTCGAAGCTTTTATTGTTCATTCATTTTAAATGAAAAAACCCAAGATATTTCAGGATAGATTCCTTAAACAAATGCTGATGCCTCTAATCTAGTAAGAGAAAAGTAATTTGTGCTGTGGTTGGGGAAAGCTTGGTCAAAGGGGGAGAATAAACTGTAGTCTTTTGGGAGGGAAGTGTTTTATTTCCCCAGCTCTGTTTATTTAAGTGAACAGGCAACAAACAATGCATCTTAGTACAAATAAGTGGCAGTCAAAATTCTCTCTCTGCATGCCCTGGGCTAATACACAATTATTGCTAGGGCTATTTCAGTGAAGAATAAGTTTTAGCTGATTATTCATGAGCCTGTTAAACAGGGCCAGCCCAAGTGGCTGCTTGGGGTGGAATGATGATGGGGTGACACTTTTGCCCTTGTGGCCTCTTGTTCTCTTGGCCAACCCATTTATCCCTTGCCAGGCAGCTGGCAATTTCCCCTACATCCCTTCCTCTGGTCCTACTTGGAAAGGGACTTGTCTGTCTTTAAAAAGTGCTGTCCTGCCCATAACCACCAGGATAGGGTAAAGGTAGCTGAAGATAAAGGAGGCCCTTCATTGACTACTGCTGGAATAGGTAAAGGTTTCCCTTGCTTGAAAGCTAGTTGAATGTGACTCTAGGGGGCAGTGCTCATCTCTATTTCCAAGCTGAAGAGCCAGCACTGTCCAAAGACTTTTCTGTGGTCATGTGACTGGCATGACTAAATGTCAAGGTGCATGGAATGCTTTTACTTCCTCACCGAAGCAGTACCTGTTTACCTACTTGCAGTTTCTTGCTTTCAAGCTGCTAGGTTGGCAGGAGCTGGGGCCAGAGACAGGAGCTCACTCCGTCATGCAACACTAGGGTCTCGAACTGCCAAACTACAGACCTTCCAGTCTGTAGCTCAGCATCTTAACCTCTGAGCCACTGAGGAATAGGTAGCTGGAATAGGTAGCAGCAAATGACATGAGCAGCTGCCAGTATCAGTCAGGCTATGAGATGAAGGCTTTGTGTTTTTGTGCTTTTTGTAAACTCTCCAGGAGTCTACAGGAGTCTTTTTGAAATGCAGGCTGCAAATTTTTCATTGTCTTTCAACAAACAGACTAGGTCCTTTTGACCAATATACTTCATACATCTTTCTCATTCTCTTGCACTGATATTCGGCTGCAAATACAAAAGGAAGATGACGAAGAAGAAAAATAGTTGATGATTTAATGATATGGAAATTGATGGTCTAACAGAAAAAGAGGTCAGCTATCAAAGAGACATAAAATAGAAAATCTACAAAAAGAAATAAAATACAGGATTATGAATACCGTCTGTGCTGCCTACAGAAAGCTCAGCTACCTGAATCACTAACTTACTGGCAATGATAGATACTCCATGGAGATAAAAACCCAGGAATTAGTCTTTACAAGACATCCCAGTGCCAGCTCTGTCCCCATATCCACTTAAGGGCTGCTGTCACAGCTGGGATCCTTAACAACAAAAGTTTGGGTATGGTGAGGAAAACAGATTGCTAAGGAGAGAAGAGGACATATACATGAGCATCAGAACTGGAAGATTAGCACCATCTGAGTTGGAAGGCTTTTGTTCCTCCTTCAGAAAACAAAGACTGGCTTACCCAGGGCATTTTTTTGTAGAAAAAGCCCAGCAGAAACTCATTAGCATAATAGGCCACAACCCTGACAGTGCAGCTCATTAGGCTGCATATTAGCATATTAGGCCACACCCCCGTACCTTCCCTTGACTTGCCCAGGTGCCCCACGGCTGCAGGGAGCCGGGGCAATCCAGCCCTTGGACAGGCCAAGGAGGGCATGGGGAGGCATTTAAATACCTCCATGATCCCTCCAGCCCTCCCTCGGCCCGCCCGCCTCAGAGTCGCCAGGTATGGGTCATTCTCCAGGCCTTCCCTCTGTAGCCACACATGCAAAGGTATTGATGTAGTGGGCGTGGCCAACTCTGAAGCCAGCTGGAACTCCGTTCCTGTGCCTTCCTGCCCAAAAATAGCCCTGGGTTTACCTCAGCATAAACTTTATAACTTGGAAAATTAGTTCCGGCCAACTCCATGGAAGAGATTGTATTAAAAAATCTTTTCGAAGCTGATCTTCTGAGGAAGATTTCTTACAAAATGAGTTGGAACCTAGGTGCTCATCTTGTCTGCTATCTTGCCGCATGCTACAAGCAGGAACTATAGCAGTTTTCCTTAAGGTGGACTTCACTGTTCAATTTTCAGGCTTGATACAAGCCAGAATGTATTAGAGTTATAGGTTCAGTTTTTTGTGTGATGGAGTTTTTGTACAAGTGGTAGCTTGGTGACTATTCGAACATGTAACATAGCATTTAAACCTATTAAATATACAATAGTTTATACAGTTTAGCAGCCATTTATCATGGTAGGTTTTTTGTTTGTATTCATATGCACTGTGATCCTGCTGCATATTTTGTCTAGCTAATCAGCATAACATGTCCCCTTAATACAAATGTAGTTTATTCAGTTCTTTAAAACAAAGATTATTCCTTCATTGAAATAAAACAATTATAAAGGACAACTAGAAACCCACAAGGACTTGTGGGAGGCATCACACTTCCCCCTCTCCCGCTATTTCCTCTTCTCCTGAAAGCCCCCATAATTTATCTCCTTTTCCTCCTCCCTTCTCTGCTTCTAGGGTTGTCAACCCTCAGGTAGGGGCTGCAGATCTCCTGGAATCACAATGAATCTCCCAGTTACAGAGAGCAGTTCCTTTTAGGGTTGCCAGAACGAGGTTGGGATATCCCCAGAGATATGGGAGGTGGCGATTTGGAAGGGTGAGGTTTGGGGAGGGAAGCAACCTCAGCAGGGTATAATGCTATAAAGTCCACCCTCCAATGCAGCCATTTTCTCCAGGGGAACCAATCTCTGTCATCTGAAAAGCAGATGTAATTCTGGGTAATTTGCAGCTACAACCTGGAGGTTGGCAACCCTAGTTCCCCTGGAGGAAATGGATACTTTGCAGGGTGGACTCTATGCCATTATACCCTTCTGAGCTCCCTCCCATCCTCAAAGTCCATCATCCCCAGTCTCCTTCCCCCCAAATTCTAGGGATTTCCTAACCTCTTTCCCTCCTCTTGATAATCTCCATATCTCCCCCTACCTCATTCGCTCTTTCTCAGTCATTCACCAACCTGCCTTTTATCTGCCTCCCATCTTCAGCTACATTTATTCTTTAGTTACTTAATTTATACCCCACCTTTCTCCACAGTGGGGACCAAACAGCTTACATCCACACAACAATCCTATGAGGTAGGTGGGGCTGAAAGTATGTGACTGGTCCAAAATCACTCAGTCAGCTTCCACTGCAAAATGGGGATCTGAACCTGAGTCTTGCATTCCGTTATCTGAAGCTCTAAATGCTATACCACACTGGCTTTCATAGGGCGGCTGCAGGGGATCCCCCAATTTTGCAGGCTTCTGCAGGCTGGCTGGCTGGCAAGGAAAGCCCTGCCCCAAGCTTTGACCCCAAGTGCAATCACTGGCAGCCACCCCTCCCCCTCCCCTCCTGCACATTTTAAAGGGCCTTCCAGCTGATTGCTGGGCCATGTGTTCCAGCCCATCAGCTGGAGGGCCCTTTAATTCTTGCAGGAGGGGAGGGAGAGGGGTGGCCACGAGCCACACACCTGAATTCATCATGGAGGTCAGGCGCTGGTGGTCCCCACTTTTAAAAAGCATTTAAAGGGACCCGCTTGCAGTTCAGGCTGCCTCTCTACCATGATGTTGTCACTTCTGTGTGATGTCATCATGTTAGGGACATCCCATCCCCCTCCAGGGATGCACCCCCAAAGTCTCCCACTGGCAACCCTGCATCAGGTCACCCAGAGGTTGCTTCCAGGCCTAGGGTTGCCAACCTCCAGGTGTGGGACCCAGAGAGCTCCTAAAATTACAACTGAACTCCAGAGATCTGTTCCCCTGGAGAAAATAGCTGCTTTGGAGATTCTGTCACACTATATCATGCTGAGGCTTCTCTTCTCCCCTTCCTTCCATACTCCTCAGACTTCATTACTAAATCTACAGGAATTTTCCAACCTGGAGTTGGCAACCCTAGCCAGGCCTGGCCCTAATGAGTTCTCCCTCAAAGGCTGAAATAGAACTGGAAAGCCCCCCCCCCGCCTTTTAATGACAGAGCAAAGCTTGGAATGCTGTGGTTGCCTAGCAGTAGCCACAGAGGGAATCAGTTGCTTAAAGCTACAGGCATTCCTGTTATCATTTTTGGATTTTTAAAGCTGCCCAGTGGTGGGGGGTTTTTGGTTCTTTTTGTTTGTTTGTTTTTTAGGTTTCACATTTTTATACAAACCTAGGGCTCTTTTCAGGTATGTAGAAAGAGCTGTCTTGCCCGTTCACAGTTCTAGTCACTGGATTTAAGTATCCAAAAATACCCTGACTTATCTATTAGGATATAAGATAAAATGAACAACAGATTACAGTTGATCAGTCACAGTTCTGGAGAACCATGGCAACTGAAAAAGCTACTATAACAAATAGTGCAATCATTCTCCCTCATAACATTGAAAATATTAAGAATGAAAAATAAATAACAAACCTTTACAAATTAAGCATGCCTAGAAATTTAAGACTATGCACATTGTGACTTTCATAGTATCAGAGCAACAGCAGTTGTTCAAAATACCCTAAAGCAAAACATGCAGAGAACACTTATGCCGTTATTCATATTAAATATGTGCGAAAGCTGTCATTCTCCAGACTTGTCAAAGAACCAAGAAATCCCTAAACAATGATTGACACTTCTTTCAGAAAGAGGCTTGGTATATTGGTTCCTACTAATATGCCAGTAAATTGCATATTATCCAAACTTCCATATGGATGGCCTTTAGAGATAGTGGTGGTTGTGCAAAATAACTTTCAGCTGAATAAATCAATCAAAGCTTCTACTTGTAGTTAAAAAGCTTCAACTTTTTAATTCCCTATTAGAGTAATAAATCCAAAACAGTCTAAAAAATGATAACAGTAACCTCAACACAGAGCCCCACTCAATAAATTGATTCCCATCAAATTAATCAACTAAAAATGTATGCGGAATTACTCTAGTTAAATCCACTGTTGTCAAAACCAGAGTGACTCTGCATAGGACAACACTGTAATCTGCCAGCTAATTCAATTAAAGTTGCAGCCCTACAAATGATCTTTCATTGTATGCTGTTTTGGTAAGCATTACAGCCTTCACAATTGTTAATCTTTTAATAACTTATTAGGATCACCATCTGTTAGCACCTTCTAGTGTTGAAATTGTTTATATGGTTTTAGGATTATTTAATTACTTATTGTTGTTTTATTCTTTCTGTAAGCCACCCTGAACCAGCCTTGGCCGGGGGAGCAGGGTATAAATATAACAATAAATAATAAATAATAAATAAAATAAATAAATAAAATAGTTATAGGACCACATGAAAGCATCACAGGTTTTTCTAAACTATGCTAGTAGCTAAAAAAAGCTATATGCACGTGTCTTTAAAAAATAGTGAGATGACTGTTTTTTAATCCTGTTTAACATTTGCACAATATAATAAATAGCTAAATGCCTGCTCTGAAAGATATATTGTGCTGAATATATGTTCTGAATTTGTAATGTATCCATCTCCGACCACATGTGAGGCGAGGTCCCCATGTGATCATGCAAAGCGCCTGAGCTCCACTGCCAGAGACAGTGGCCAAGCGGATCCTAGCCTGAGCCACTCAGAGGGCTAGGCTCCCAGCTGTAAGCCTATAGAACTCTCAGCCACTATATAGAGCCTATCATGAGTGTGGGATGTGTTTTGGGTGTGGGTTTATTGCACATATAAACCAGCCTGTGAGCCGGGAAGTTTGTCTTATTCTGCAATGGAAATAAAGTATGAGAGCTCAAATCATTAGTAAGTCTCAGTAGTTTTCAGAATTCTTATATTTTGGAAAGCAAGTTAATTTTACACATTTTTATTTCTCAAAACAGATTAAATTGCTGTAGACTGTTCGCATTAAAATCACTGAAAAATCAGTTCTTTGGTACACTTTTTAAATGCTACAGGAGTGACCCACATGATCAGTAACAGCTGGAGCGAATTTCAGGCATGATGTGATCTTTGAACATTCTTTTGGTTATCTTAAATAGGTTTCAAGACATCAGTTTATCAAAGGAAAAAAATATCGAAAAAATGAGAGCCTCATGAAAAGTCAGCAATAAGCCCAGTGTTTCAGCTTTCTTTAGGAAGCATTTTGCTATACTTGATAATACATCAATATGTATGGAATCAAAAACTTAAGGTGATTGTGTGTAACCTTTTTGCCATTTGAATGTGTAATTTGGAAAAAAAATCCAAAATTAATTTTCAGAAGGTTGTTCAGAGGTGTGATTCAGATTCCTACTATAGATATCAAGGCTGTATGCTTGGCTGTGAAATGTTTCATATGGCAATACATTTAGAAACAATTCTGTATAGAATGATTACAGAGCACTGTTCTGCAGTCAATAAGCAGAACAAGCAGTATCATAACTGGGAAGAATGGTGGCAACCAACTCCAAAAATCCAGCAACTGTGAGTTCACTTCATTCCTTCCTGCCCCTACTACCGGGGTCCCCAATGTGGCACCGACCAACACTTGTGCCTGCAAAGTGTTTTCAGAAAATAGGTGGAACCAGGTAAAGCTTTTGCCCAGCATAGGTTCTGATAGAACACTAGAGATCTGTTTGGCTGTGCAGATTAAAATAACTTTGCTTCAGTGACAGCTGCCATCAGTGTTGGTTTTATTCCCCCTTCCTGGTGTATTTTTAAAATTACCCCTCTTCTCTTCTGCACTTGGATTTCCTCTGGGTGTGTGTATGGTTCTGCCACCTGTGGTGGCTATTTTGTGGTTATGCCCACCACCTTGTGTCCGAATTCCAAAGATGCCCACAGGCTTGAAAAGGTTAGAGACACCCGGCCTAGTATATTCTTCTGAGGATGCTGCCAGAAGTGAACACCCTATGCAACAGAAGCTCAATACAGTCCTAAGCAAAGTTACACACTTCTAAGGGTCAAACTAAATGTGATAATCCTCATGGCTGTCAAAAGCCCACCGGCACCATTTTGTCATTTTACTATGCTGTGATGGCCCAATCCTTATTTGGCCTGCAGCGCAGCGGGCTGAGGTGCTCTTGTCCCCCACAACACCACCTTTTCAAATGTGAAAATGGACACATCTCCCTTTGTGGCTGTTTTATCACTTGTGAAGGTATGGCTGGGGGGATGGAACCAAGAGTGTCATTCTGCAGACCCAATCAGGATTGGAGGCTGACAGAATTTTAAATGACTTTTAAATTGTACCAGTATCCTTGTGTTGGCCCTCACATCTGGTTTGGCCCTAATACTTTGAATTCAAGTGGGGACTGTTTTCAAAGTGAGATGAACTTCCCAGCTGCCAAATTCCCTTTTCACTTAGATGATGATATAAATAAGAGAATAATTCCCCTTCCTTTTGCCCCCCAAGCCGGAATAAGGAGACAGACAACAATTGGGTATTAATGGGCCACTTTTATTAAACTGAACAATAACCAACGGCAAGGGCAGACAGATTGCAGCATGGCCGAGGCCAGGGGTCAAAGGACCCCTCCCTCGCCATTATACTAGGGCGAGCCACCCGGCCCCAGACGACAGCCAAGTACGTATGGCTCGCGTCCAGTCAGCCTGGTAATCAGCCAATTGCCGGGAAACCGCCCCCAAGCCGCAAGGCTCAAAGGGAGGCAAATCCCTGCAATGCCGTAGGCGATCTGCTTTCCCCATCCCGGGTCGCATGGCCCAAGGACTGTACTGGCAAGATCCCTATGTCCCCCAAAGGGGTTATACCCGGTGCTCACCGTGCCGCAATCTGTATGGAACGAATTCCTGCCACTGAAAAGGTCAAGCCTGAGCTTAGGCCTTTACCCCACTAAAGACGCAATGCATCAGAAAGCCCTTGCCGTAAATCATTCAAAAAGAGGTCCATCCCGGCCTCTGACAGATGCACACCATCACTTCTATACAAGCTACGATCACCCGCATGTATGCTCGGGTGAGGCAAATACCGGCCAAGGCCCTTTTCAAGAGCAATACGGATTTCCCGATTGGCTTTTCGACGTGCTTTATCGATGGTCAATGGGTTGCAGGTCCCACGCCAAACCAGCCGTGGCATCATGGCCGACCATACAATTAAGGTTTCAGGCCATCGCTGCTGAATTTCGCGAAAATCAACTTGAGCCTGAATAATCAAGGCTTTTCCTTTCATAAAGCCCAAATCGTTGCCCCCTACATGAAGAACCAAAATATGCGGAGGAGACCCAACCCTCTCCTCAAACAACAAGTGCAACAAACCAGGCCACTGCAAACCACGTCGACCCAGCCATTCCACCAAGGCCCGTTGGCTGAGCCCCAGCTGCGAGCCAATGGGCGACCTCTTTGCTCGATGCGCGGCCCAAAAAACATAACTATGCCCGCAGATGAGGACCCTCTTCCGTTCCGGCCAGCCAACAGGACCTGCAACAAGAGAACAATGGAATACAGAACCAAATAAAATATCCGGGATACAATTACAAAGTTGCCACGGGGCGAACATAGGCCTTGTAAGCTGAGGACTTCCACCTGCCTACACGCTGTATATCCCTAGGCCGATATCCCATAGCCGCCACCGTGGACGCTGCCCCAATCCTAAAAGAATGGGAACAAAATCGCACCCCTGCTAAACCGATCCTAGCCAGGGCCTTAGAAGTAACTGTCCAAAATTGATGTCTTGTTAAGGGGCTCTCATCCTGGTGCCTAAACAAAATACCTGCCCCTAACCCTCGAACAGCCAGATAAGCCGCCAATGCGGACACTGGGCACAACTCCTTCTCTGCGCACACACCAATGGAGACGACCATACCTCGTCCACGTTGATCCGTTTTAGACTGCCTCACGGTGAGCTGCACCCGATCACCATACAAACGAACATCCCGAATCTCAAAAGCGTGGCCTGACCTGTCTGACTTTGATTGCACAACAAGTTCACCAATGCAGAATGCTCCGAAAAAGGCAATTAGTGAAGCCGCATGAAAAAGGCAGGCCTCATACCCTGATGTACAAATGTCTCCCCAAACGGCCTGCAAACCTCTTAGCACAGCAGGAGAAATAGGCTGCCTGTCATCCTGGCAGGCCCCCGCTTCCCGTAACCACCCTTCAAGCATCCTACGGATCCTAAAATCACCTGTGACATCCGATAGCCCTCTTGTTTTGCTAACAAAGGCAATAGCCGATAGCAATCCCTTAATTGAGCTAACCGCCAGCCCCTTACCTCGGGAAACTACACAGAAGTGTAGTAAATGATCCACTGGCACTGGCCACAGGTCAGGATACCCTACCTCCTTTCTAAACTGGGAAAAACGGTAAACCGCACGGTCATACGCCCGCCTCGTTCCTGGCGCAACAGCCAGTCCAATTGCCCTGTTCACTTCCGCCTTCCAACCTGCCACAGCTCCATTGGCATGAGCGCCGGATGCAGGTCGGCTTCCGGGGCCAGCTGACGAAACCTCCCCATCTGTTTACGAGAAAGAGCGTCAGCCACCCCATTGTCGATCCCCGGAACATGTCGAGCAAAAAACAGAATATTAAGATGAAGGCAGTGCAGTGTGAATGCTCGTACTAAGTCCATTAGTCGAGGCGATCTGGATGTGAGGGAGTTGATAATCTGGACAACAGCCAAATTATCACACCAAAAATGCACTGTGTGATTAGCCAGTGTGTCTCCCCACAACCACACCACCACTAGAATGGGAAAAAATTCCAGAAAGGTGAGGTCCCTGGAAATACCATCTCGCACCCACTCTACTGGCCATTCCTCCGCACACCAGTGCCCCTGAAAATAAACACCAAAACCCAGGGACCCTGCCACATCAGAACAAATCTGGAGGCCGGCCCCCAACTGTAGCTCAGTCCTCCAGAAAGAGACTCCATTAAAAGAGTCTAGGAACTCCAGCCACACTCTGAGGTCGGCCTTCATACCAGCTGTAACCCTAGCCCTATGATGTGGCAACTGAAGACCCTTCAAAGCATCACACCCTGCGCAAGAAAGCCTGCCCAGGGGCGACCACCTTGCAGGCAAAGTTGAGGTGCCCCACTAGCTGCTGAAACTCACGAAGTGTGGCCTTCCTGCGCACCAAGAAAATGGCTAACCTCTCCCGCAACTCAGTGACCCTAGTTGGAGGCAACCGAGAAGCCTGAGCCAGGGAATCCAACTCAATGCCCAAAAATGTCAGGACCTGCGAAGGACCCTCAGTTTTTTCATGAGCCAAAGGAACACCCAGCTCCTCAGTTAGCTCCAAAAAATTCTGCAATAGCACCCGACATTGGTCAGAGCCCACAGGTGCCACAAATAAAAAATCGTCCAAATAATGAACCACCGTGTTAATCCCCGAGCGCAGGGGTCTTTTTGTAGAAAAACAGCTGCAGGAGCTCATTAGCATATGGTATTAGCATATGCCACGCCCCCTAACATCACCGGAAGTGATGTCAGAAGGGGAAGCAAAAGGGGGGGAGGCATCTTCAAAAGCCTCCCCTTCCATTCCCCCAGCTGGTCTGGGTGGGGGAGCTAAGAGAGAAGGGGTTTGAAATTTAAACTCCTTCTCATGAGAGTTGGGCCACAGAAGGAGGAAAGAGGGAAGGAAAGAGAGAGAGTAGAGAGAAGGAAGGAAGGAAAGAGAGAAAGAAAGAGAAGGAAAGGGGAGGGAAAGAAAAAGAGGGAAGAAGGAGGGAAACAGGGAAAGAAGGAAAAAAGAGAAGAGAAGAAGGTGGGAAATAAATAAATAAATAAATAAATAAATAAATAAATAAATAAAGAGAAAGAGAGAGAGAGAGAGAGAAGAGAAGAGAAGAAGGAGGGAAAAAGGAAAAAGAGAGAAGGAAAGGAGGGAATGAAAGAAATTCTGCAGCAATTCGAACCCATTATATCCTATGGGCCATTGAAGTCAATGGTGAAAACATGGGGTATATTCTGGGGGCTGGAGGGGAGGGGTTTGAGGGAGAGACTCCAAACTCATAGGGTAGCTGATGGAGCCTCTCCCCAAGATACCCACCAAGTTTCAAGAACATTGGACCAGGGGGTCCAATTCTATGGGCCCCCAAACAGATTGCCCCTATTCCCTCCATTGTTCTCTATGGTGGGAAAAATATAACTTTTTTTCCCACCATAGAGAACAACGGAGGGAATGGGGGCAACCTGTTTGGGGGCCCATAGAATTGGACCCCTGGTCCAATGTTCTTGAAACTTGGTGGGTATCTTGGGGAGAGGCTCCATCAGCTACCCTGTGAGTTTGGAGCCTCTCCCTCAAGCCCCTCCCTCCAGCCCCCAGAATATACCCTATGTTTTCACCATTGACTTCAATGGCCCATAGGATAAAATGGAGCTGAAATTGACATTCGGCTGCCTGAAAGACTCCCCGGGACGCCGGCTGGGGGCGGGGCTTGGCTCCTGAGCTCCCAGAGCTGCGCTCCGGTGCGCTCCCCCCCAAAGACCCCTGCCCGAGCGGCAGCAAAGGGCCCATTCTAAAAATGTGCTAAAACGTTCAAATGCTGCACACGAAACAGAGCAGCCCATAGGCAATGCCCTGTCCATGTAAAACTGCCCTTCAGAGGAAAACCCCAACAACTCAAAGTCGCTAGGGTTAACCGGAAGGAGTCGAAATGCCGACTTTATGTCACATTTGGCCATCTCAGCGCCTACCCCACAGCGGCGAACCACCTTGACCGCATGGTCGAAGGAGGTGTACCGCACAGAGCACAAAAACTCTGGAATGGCATCATTAACCGATGCCCCACGGGGATAAGACAGATGGTGTATCAACCGATACTCACCAGGGGCCTTTTTTGGAACAATGCCCAACGGGGAGACCCTCAAGTTCGCCACTGGCGGAGAAGGAAACGGGCCCAGCACTCTTCCCTCCACCCTCTCCTTCTCAATCTTGTGCCTAACCACGTGCTCCAAACCCTTGATGGATGCTAAATTAGGTGAAATAAATGAAACCCTAGGGCCTTGGCAGGGAATACGAAAACCAAACCGAAAACCGTTTAACAGATAAAAACTATCATCCCGCCTGGGGTATCGGCTTAACCAATCCTCAAGCACTTTCAGTTTTATGGGACTGGGGCCCTTTACCAGCAGCTGCTCCGGAACCCCCGGTTCAAATCGCTTACGTCCCCTCCGGGATTTTCCCTGGAAGCAAGCTGAAAAAGGGTGCGGTCCACTGCACAGAGGGCACTCGTGCCTATATTGGCAAGCCTTCCGGCTGCAAACACCTTGCGATCCAAACTCCCAACATAACTGGCGGGAGCCTGACCCGCGGCACCGCGGGTGGTAGGTGACACAGGCAAGCGCTGCACTATGTGTCCACTGTGTGACCATTCACCTACGTTAGGCCGAGCCGGGGACATGATCTGTAACCACAGGTGGGGGTGTACCTGGTCCCACCGCAGTGAAGGATTCATAGCTGCCCGCATGCGGAATTCCTCATCATACTGGAGCCATGCCGGTCCAGTGAAACCTGTATACCCTTTGTATATAATGTCAAAATACTGAAATAAAGCTGCAGCTCGCCAAGGCTGCGCCCTTGCCAGCACTCCGGCATAAACTATAAAACCAGCCACCCAATTAGCCCAAGTCCGATCTACTCTCATTTTTCGAAGCTTTTCTCTGTCCTTATCGTCCAAATCGTTTTTGTCTTTCTTTTCCAACTCTCGAAAAAGAAGGGAAAAGAAATCAACATATTCCCCTCTATAAATCTTCTCTCTGGTGGCCGGCAACAAATGGTCACCTAAAGGCAGAGCCACGTCTCCAAAAGGCAACTCAGTGGCAGGCGTGGCAGCATAGGATGCACTCCCATACGATGTGGAGCCCAAACTCTGGCCAGGTCCCCCTGGCGGCGGTCCATACCATGTCCCCGAAGGCCATTGCATAGGCAATTGAACAGGCTGTGCACCCCAATGTGGTCCCATGCCCTGATTATGCAAAGTAGGAGCGGAACCTTGACTTGGGGTGAGCGGGGGCCCAAATTGCCCCCAGGGCCATGCCACCCCAGGAGGAGAACCCGAAGCTGACTTACCCACTGCGGTGTTTTCTGGAATGGCCGTCAAGCCAGGCACGTCTGTTCCTGAAGAAGGCCCTTCACCAGAAGGGCCCGCCGTAGCACCCTCCTGACTGCCCACAGCTCCAGTGCCAGACCCAGCACCTGCGGAAATCCTACCCTCAAGGAGAGAAAGACGGGTCAACACCTCGGCCTGGAAACGTTTTCTAGCCGACGCACAAGTTTCTTTCCGCCCGACCTGCTCGGGCACTAAAGGAGGGCGGGGGGCCGCCAACCCAGAAGCCTGCTCTACTGCCATCAGGCGAGCCAATATGGCCTGCTGCACCTCATCATCCCCCTCCTCATCCGAGGAAGAGAGGGTGGGGGCTGGCCGCTTTGGAGGAGCCTTAGGAGCCAGCTGCTTACCTTTTGAACGACCAGTGCCTTTTTTAGGTGCCATAATTAAGGAAGGCACAAATGGAGAGAACTGGGTTATACCCCACCCTTGCCCAAGGGTATCAAAATGGCTCAAAAAACTCCACACTCTTCGCCCAAAAACACCTGTTGTCCAATGTGCTAAAAATCTCGCACCAAACTGCCCTCCTTATAAAACAGCTGGGCAAAATACCAGGGGCACAGAGTCACCACCCAGGAGCAAGTGAATTGGAAAAATCCACCCAGGCCACCTAGAATGCAGTCTGCACACTGAACCAACACACCAAACCTGGGAGGGAAAGGAAAATTGGGGGGGGGGCACCCAGCCCCACCAAATGGCTGCCGTTAGTACAAAAGCCGCCAAATTCCACTATGACTACTGTGTACCGGGTGATTACAGACCTAAAATGGCCACCAAACCCCACAAAATGGCCGCCAATCTCACAAAATGGCCGCCAATCCACAAAATGGCCGCCAACCACAACTATCTGTGGAGTGCTGGCAACTGCTGAGCCGCCCAGTGCCGAGGTAAGTACCCGACTGGCCACTTATCAAATATCGTCACCCCCAACAGCCAGGGCCACTGTGGAGACTTCCTATTTATTGAAATTTTTTGGTGGGGAAATTGAACAGAAACTGGGGCAGAATAATCAACTTCTCCACTAGGAAACCGGGCAAAATTGGGGGGGGGTACAATTGCCAAGAGAACCCAGCCCCCGTTAACAATCCAAGGCCTGAACCGGCCTACCACCCCCAGGGGCCGGCCTCACCAACCAAGCCCCAAAAAACCAGCAACCCAGCTCCAAAGAAGCCAGAATGTAAGGGAAAAAGGGGGGTGCTCCGCTGGAACACGAAGCCTCCTCAGCCCTTCCCCGTTCGCCGCGGCACGTGCTGCTCCGCCTGGATGCCTTCCCCCGTTTTCTGCTGCACGCGCTGCTCCGCCGATCCTCAGCCCTCCTTATTCACTGAAGCGCGCGCTGCTGTCCTTCCGCACCCTCGCTGCTCGATCTGGGCCACAAACGGCCGAAATCGCAGCAGTCGCCAGAGACGGAGCTCAGAGAGCTCCCTCCAGTCCGAGCGCGGGGCAAAGAGTGAAGGGCTGGAGCCACGAGCTGCCTAATAAGCTCAGGCTCCGCCCCTTTAGCCCCGGATGCATGACGATGCATCCAACTGCCTCCTCTCCTTCCTGGGCGGCAAAGGCGGTCCCCCAGCCGAACGGCCCGAGTGCCGACGGCTGGGAAACCGAGTTTCATCTACATCTGCCCCTGCTAAGTGTGTGAGTGATAGTGGTAGTGATGGAAACTGTCAAAACTAGTGAGACACAGAGAGTACTACATCTTTCTGTGTTATACCTCTGAGGATGCCTGTCACAGCTACTGGCGAAATGTCAGGTCCTACGATGCCAAGACCATGGCCACACAACCCGGAAATCTACAGCAACTAGTGAGAATTCTTACAGTGTCCTTCCAGTCTCCTTCTGTTTTCATTTTCCTTTCCCCTGAGTGGTTAGGATGGATTAAGTCATGTGTAGTGTCTATAGTATACAGAGTTTCAGGTGTTCTGGATTTATATTTCCCAGAATGCACCAAATACTGCAGATGTTATCTACTTGGCTGGTGGGAGAGGGGAAAGGGAAGAGGAGAACAAGAGAATGGAGGAATAAACCAAGATCCAAAGAAGTGTAATTGTGATGTAACCCATGGACATGGGCATATGAACTTCTTGCTTCCCAGTGCAATCCCCTCACCCCACCCCCAAATCTACCTCAGAGACCTGTACAGAGTAGGATCACAGGAGGAGTTAGAAGACACAATTAGAATGGCAAACTTAGCAGTCTTATTCTGTGTATGAAAAGAAATATTTTGCATGCATGCATAGACCTCAGTTGGATACTAGCCAAAGACAGAGGGTTGGGTCATAATGTTATCCCATCTTGTAGCCTCATAACTGCCTCTTTATTATTCTAATTAGAATATATATCAAGACTGAGGTTTAGATTTTAGGCAGGCTTGTCATACATTACAACTGCTTGCTAGCAGAGATTGTAAAAGTCAACATGGGTGAAGGAAATGCATAGCTTGATCAACTGTTTGGGTATATGTTGTAATGATGCTCAGACATGATTGTAACTAACTCGATTTCTTTTTCTATTCTAATTGCCCACACTTCTCAAGACATTCAATTTATTTATATTTTTGGATGTATCCTGGCCTTGATCCAAAAGCACATTTTGTAGATGAAATTCCATCAAATCTGTTCACACTCCTTTTAGTCAGTGACAAAGACAAATGCTTATTTTTGGTTCTGGTGGATGCTCTTTTTTCACTTTTCTGACAGAAAACTTGTTTAGTCATGTCAGTGCTCTAGTCACTGTACATTAAAAATACATATAGCTCTAACTTTGAGCTTCCTTTCTTTAGAGCTATACCCAGAAATGACATTTTCCCTTATTCTATGCTATGACACTTTTTGGTCCTCATGTAATAACATGTATTTGTTTAATCTCTCTCATGGATCACTGCCTTGACATGCCGAGGGGGCTTGCGTGGTTTGATGAGGCTGTGGGCTATGCCGTGGAGGACCACCCGGAACAGACAGGCCACATCAGGGAACTCAGACAAAATGTGATCCACTGGAGAAGGAAATGGCAACCCACTCCAGTATCTTTGCCAAGAAAACCCCATGGACAGTAACAAAAGGCTAAAAGATACGACGCTGGAAGATGAGTCCCTCAGGTTGGAAAGTGTCCAATATGCTACTGGGGAAGAGCAGAGGGCAAATACAAATAACTCCAGAAAGAATGAAGTGGCTGGGCCAAAGCCAAAAGGACGCTCAGCTATAGATGTTCCTGAGGGTAAAAGGAAAGTCCAATGTTGCAAAGAACAATACTGCATAAAAATCTGGAATATAAGATCTATGAATCAAGGTAAGTTGGATGTGGTCAAAAATGAGATGGCAAGACTGAACATTGACATCTTGGCAATCAGTGAACTGAAGTGGACGGGAATGGGCAAATTTAACTCAGAAGATCATTACATCTATTACTGTGGCCAAGAATCCCATTGAAAAAAATGGTGTGACCTTTATAGTCAACAAGAGAGTGAGAAAGGCAGTAATGAGATACAATCTCAAAAATGACAGAATGATTTTGGTCTGAATCCAAGGCAAACCATTCAACATCACAGTAATCCAAGTCTATGCCCCTACCACTGATGTGCAGGAGGCTGAAATGGACCGGTTCTATGAAGACCTACAATACCTCCTAGAACTTACACCAAAAAAAGATGTCCTTATCATCTTAGGGGACTGGAATGCTAAAGCAGACTATATTTGATAGACAGAGTGCCTGAAGAACTATTGTTCAGGAGGCAGCAATCAGCACCATCCCAAAGAAAAAGAAATGCAAAAAAGCAAAGTGGCTGTCTGATGAGGCTTTACAAATAGCAGAGGAAAGAAGGAAAGTGAAAGGCAAAGGTGAAAAGGAAAGATTTACCCAACTGAATGCAGATTTCCAGAGAACAGCAAGGAGAGATAAGGAGGCTTTCCTGAATGAACAATGCAAAGTAATAGAGGAAAACAATAGAATGGGAAGGACTAGAGATCTCTTCAAGAAAACTGGAGAAATCAAGGGAACGTTCCATGCAAAGCTGGCCATGATAAAGGACAAAAACAGTAGGGAACCTAACAGAAGCAGAAGAGATTAGGAAAAGATGGCAAAAATACACAGAAGAACTATACAAGAGGGACCTCAGTGTCCTTCACAACCACAACAGTGTGATCACTGACTTTGAGCCAGATATCCTGGAGTGCAAAGACAAATGGGCCTTAGAAAGCGTTACTAACAACAAAGCTAGTGGAGGAGATGGAATCCCAGCTGAGCTATTCAAAGTCTTAAAAGAAGATGATGATGTTAAAGTGCTGTACTTCATATGGCAGCAAATTTGGAAAATGTAACAGTGGCCTCAGAATTTGAAAAGGTCAGTTTACATTCCAATCCCAAAGAAGGGCAATGCCAAGGAATGTTTGTTTTTATTTTTATTTTTTTATTATCAGATTTATACCCCGCCCTTCCAGCCAGAGCCAGCTCAGGGTGGCTTACAGAAAGAATAAAACACACAACAGTTTAAATAATCCTAAAACCATATAAAACATTCTAACATTAAAAGGTGCTAACACTGATGATAATAATAAATAAACAAATTTTAAAGATTTTAAAAGGTGGTAGGCAACCTTCAGTACACCATCCTAGTGGTCAGCCCATAGCTGTAACCTTATGCAGCTGGTACAGGCTGTTCTGATGGCTTCAGGGTACAAGGTTCTCTATTGAAGCAGCTCCTCCTAATTAAGGCCTGGCAGAAGAGCTCCATCTTGCAGGCCTTGAGGAACTGCATAAGGTCCCACAGGACCCTGATCTCTTCTGGGAGCTCATTCCACCAGAGAGGAGCCACCACCAAGAAAGCCCTGGTCCTGGTTATTACTAGCCTGGCATCCTTGGGTCCGGGGAGAGTCAATCGGCTTTAGGACCCTGATTGCAGTGATCAAGGAAGGGAACCAATTGCCTGATCAGCTGACGATGGTAAAAGGCAGTCTTGGCAGTGGCTGCTATCTGGGCTTCCATAGTTAATTCAAGAGCACTCCCAAGCTCCTAACCTCTGGTGCTGGCACCAACTGAGCCCCATCAAAGGTCGTGAATGGGATCCCTACCCTCGATCCACCCCAACTCAAGCACAGGACCTCCATCTTCATCGGATTCAATTTCAGTCAGCTCATCCTAAGCCATCCAGCCACGTCTTGTAACGCCCGGCCCAGAACTTTCGGTTTGGAGTCAGACCAGCTGTCCAACAACAGATAGGGCTGGGTATCATCTGTGTACTGCTGACATCCCAAGCCCATGTCTCTGTGCAATGTGGGCAAGGGGGCACATGTAGATTTGAATAAAATCGGAGACAACACTTGAGGCACAGGCCAGTGGGTGCCTTTGGGATAGCTGTTCCCCCAGCACCACCCTTTGTCCCCGACCTTGGAGAAAGGAGGCGAGCCATTGCAAGGAAGGCCCCTGGATTCCAGTGTCAGCAAGGCAGTGGATCAGTAGCTGATAGTCTACTGTGTCAAACACTGACGACAGGTCCAACAACAACAGCACTGCTGATTCACCCCAATCCAGATGTGTCCGGAAATCGTCTATGAGGGTAACCAGTGCTGTCTCCATCCTGTGGCCTGGGCGAAAGCCAGACTGGAAGGGGTCTAAAATGGAAGCGTCATCCAAAAAGCTCTGTAACTGCATTGCCATGGCTCTGTTTATTTATTTATTTATTACATTTTTACCCCACTCTCCCCGCGAACGGGCTCAGGGCAGCTTACATAGCACAATTGCACTCATTTCACATGCTAGTAAGGTCATGTTCAAGATCCTACAAGCTAGGCTTCAGTAGTACATGGATAGAGAACTGCCAGAAGTTCAAGCTGGATTTCAAAGAGGTAGAGGAACTAGAGATTAATTTGCCAATATTTACAGGATTATGGAGAAAGCCAGGGAGTACCAGAAAAACATCTACTTCTGCTTCACTGACTATGCTAAAGCCTTTGATTGTGTGGATCACAACAAACTGTGGCAAGTCCTTAAAGAGAAGGGAGTACCAAACCACCTCAGATGTCTCTTGAGAAACCTGTATAAGGGTCAAGAAGTGACAGTTAGAACCGGATATGAAACAACTGATTGGTTTAGCATAGGGAGTACAACAAGGATGTATATCGTCACCCTGGTTATTTAATTTATATGCAGAGTACATCATGCGAAATGCCAGCCTGGATGAATCATGAGCTGGAATTAAGATTGCTGAGAAAAGATCAACAACCTCAGATATGCAGACGATACCACTCTAATGGCAGAAAGTTAAGAGGACCTAAAGAGCCTCTTGTTTAGGGTGAAAGAGGAGAGAACAAAGGTTGGCTTGAAACTCAACATAAAAAAAACTAAGATCATGGCATCACTCCTTGACAGATAGAAGAGGAAGTCATGGAAGCTGTATAGGAAAAGACTTTCCTGGTTCATTCATACTAGGGCCAAATGGCCTAGCTGATAACATGTCCCTGTGACTTTTGACACCTGAGCAGATGGCCTGCACAGATGGCCAAGCTTCATACCAATATTGTCACCTTTAGGAGACATTCAGGCTCCTTCTCACACATGGGAAGAGCTTGACCCAAGAGATTTACATTTCAAAGCTTAGCAAACGTGCCTTCAGTAGCATAGGCAATGTCTGCTGGACACACCTCTTAATTCCCTTGCGATTGGATAAATGGCCATATTCAATTGTGACAGAAGAGGTAGGGAGTTGTGATCAGCCTATGAAAACTGAGACAGAGCTCTCTTGAAAAGTTAGCTTCTTTCTAAGAGTTAGTCTCTGTTTGGAATACAAACCTGCAACATGGAATTTGACTAGTGGACAGCAAGCTGGCCTTAATTGCCTACTGCAAGCATGTGGTTCCTCCTTAAGATTCCCTGGACAATGGACTTTGTACTACCTGGACCATGGACTCTGAAAGACTGGTAACTATACCATAACTCTATGTGTAGTAAGAGCTGGTCAAGCTGTAGATTTATTTGTTTTCCTACCTTTGCAAGACTCTTGTCATATAACTATTTTGCTTAATAAAGATCTTATATAGATTAATCTCATCTGATTTTGAGTTCTGTATTGCAACTGGATCTCTAAGTCTAGAGCTGGTAGTCTACGCTGCTCGCCTGGAAAGCTACTACTGTGTGTTAATTATCTGCAGCTCTAGTCCAGAGCTGATAAGTTGTTAATTCCCAGAAACCTGGCAGGAGGTGGGACCTATGCTCCTGTCTGAGTTGGGAACATCCTTAAATAGGTCCTGGTGGCAGAATACTGATTTAAATGTTCTTGAAGCATGTGGGTCTTTGGTATCTCTCATCCTGGAGGGGCTTGGGAGAGGCGTGAGATTCTGCACGTGCTGGCATAGTAACAGGACTTGGACCTTTCTTATCTCCTGGACTGGGGGTGAGAAGGTTCCAGAAACCTGTACAGAAGCAGTGACAGACTTCACGTTCCTGGGATCCCAGATCACTGCAGATGGTGACCATAGTCATGAAATTAAATATGCCTGCTCCTTGGGAGGAAAGATATGGCAAACCTAGACAGCATAATAAAAAGTAGAGACATCACCCTGCCAACAAAAGTCTGTATGGTCAAAGTAATGGTATTCCCAGTAGTAATGTATGGTTGCGAGAGTTGGATCATAAGGAAGGCCAAGTGCCAAAGAATAAATGCTTTCGAATTATGGTACTGGATAAGACTCTTGAGAGTCCCTTGGACTGCAAGGACATTAAATCAGTCAATCCTAAAGGAAATCAACCCTGACTGTTCCCTGGAAGGCCAAATACTGAAGCTGAAGCTCAAATACTTTGGCCACCAAATGAGAAGGGAACACTCACTGGAGAAGATCCTGATGCTTGGAAAGACCGAAGATGAAAAAAGACAGGGACAGCAAAGGTTAGACAGTGTTATTGATGCAACGAACATGAAATGAAGCAAACTCCAGGGGACAGTGGAAGACAGGAGGGCCTGGCATGATGTGGTCCATGGGGTCGCTAAGAGTTAGAGTAAACTGTGCGGTTGAACAACAACAACAAAAATATGTTTCATAGATTTATAAACCACTTTTCCACCAATAGGCTTGCAAAGCTGCTTTTTTCACCATGGGCGCTCAATTTGTTACTGCAGCTTTGGATGCTTTTTGGACAAAAATAACCTCACTGTTTTTGTATGCTATTCCAGTGTGGATTGGTAGCCTGGGTATGTGCCCAGATATAATCCAGACTACTTTCCTTAGATCTATTTTAGCATGTCCTAGATGTAGCATCTCATCTCCCCTTTTAATGGAAACTGGGTAAAGGCAATTTTTCTTATAGTCTGGTTAATGGTTATTAAATATTGGCTTGCAATTAATCTAGAGAGTAAGGAATCTACAGTTTCACTGTCAGTATTAGAGTCTTTTAAACCTGGATGGGTTTGCCTCCTCATAGATAAACTAAACTCATTTGGTTTGGATTGTAGCTCTCTTCTGGCCTTAGGGTTGACTGGTGCTTACAGTTTGGTTAGTAGCCACCTAGTGGCAGAAGAATGGTGCAATCTTCAAGAAGGGAAGTGGCACATATGTTCACCCATGTATTTTGAATATTCATATTTTAATCAATACCAGTTACCATATTATTTCTACTGTATTACAGTACCATGCTATCGGAGATATTTTTTTCTTGCAAGAATATATTCCCCTCCACTTGCTGTCTTACATGAATGATTTACAGGCCAAGAATGGGGATCTAGAGTTTATATCTGTGATAAGTCTTTGATAGAAACTATTGAGCATTTTTTCTTTTTCTATGTAATCTAGTCGGATCTGAAAAGAAAATTTCTGGATCCTCATCTGAATAAGAAGCATGTTTGCTCTTCTATCATTTAGTGGACCTGGATTTTGGTATAACGTTGTATGTATGTAAATATATAGTTGCTGTAATTAAACATCATTTGTTTATAATGAATATTGAACAGCAGTAACTTTTTTGTTATACCATTTTCTTCTTCTGGTGAACAGCCTATTGGCTTTAAGACCTAGATGTGAAAATATTTACCTACTGTATTTGAAACATTATTAAACCACTTTTTATAAGCTCGGAGGAGTTAACTAAAGACAATATAAACCAACTACATCTTGGAGTTTGGAAGTAATAATTTCAGATGACCACAGGGGGATACAAACATCATCACTTCTGTGGCTTTTCCTGAGCTACTTCCATGCAACACCAACTGATATACTGAAACAGTTCCCTGTCCACCTAACTATCCTACAGTTCAGTCCACAGTCCTTTCATTTACCCATGAGAACATCATGGGGAATCCTGTCAAAAGCTTTACTGAAATCCATATAAACAACATCAACAGCATTCCCTCGATCCAATAAGCTTGTCACTCGATCAAAGAAGGAAATGAGGTTGGTCTGGCAGGACTTCTTGTGGACCAATCTGTGCTGACTTCCCCAGATCACCAAATTGTCTTTAAGATGCTCACAGATTGATCCCTTTAACATCTGCTCCCCTGGGACAGAGGTCAGACTGACTGGCCTGTAGTTTCCTGGGTCATCCCTCCTCCCTTTTTTGAAAATTGGGATAACAATAATATAAAGCTAAATCATATTATTAATGGAGGCATTCATTTAATGGATCTCTCTCTTACTGACTCTCCAGGTTTCAGAAAGCAGTCTCTAAACACACAAGGCCAGGGATCACTCCACTCTTTGAACTATCTCCCTTTTTTAACTGGGCAGAGAAATTCTTCTCTCACTAGAAGATCTATCCCTTTTTCTGTCCCAAATGGCAATCTTCACCAGTCTACCCACTCCTTCTGCCAACCTTCCCTGTCTGTGTTAAACTGCTCTTAGTCAGGGCTAAACACAAATCACATCAGCACCCAACTCTTTTCAGACAGGGCTAGACTCAGACTGAGTTCTCTTTAGCATTCAGCTTTGAAGTACTTCTGTTCAACTGATGCTTACCAGATTTCTGTAGGCAGCCTGTCACTCAAGTTCTCCAGCTCTGTGAGACATTAACCCTTTACAGTCCTTTGCATATTTACACAGCATTTCTAAGCTTTTAATGTGCAGTCCATCACAATATAACATAGGACAGACATCCCTTATTTGAGAAGCAGAAGTAGGGACATCATAACTTCTCTCCAAGTAGTGTTCCTTCTTTTGCTCTTCTTTCCTGTTGCAGGATATGTCCCTTGACATTGCAAAGAATAACATGATGTAAACAGGAACCAATGTGATGTGGAATTAACAGGCAGTCCCTTCTAAAATGTGACTAAAATCTGACCTTCTAAAATCTGGCTGAGCTGAACTCTGAGAAGGAGCAAGAGCTGCTAGAGAGGTGAATGTTTTTTTATTATTTACTTTCAGCTGAGGTGATTTAGCTGAGAAGGTACTGTGTGGGGGACTGTATTTGGGAGTGTGTAGGTGTGTTATGAGTTGTTGCAGAGTCTTCGCTGCACGAGTTAGGGTGTGAAAGGGTCATTGTTTGCCTGTAATTGAGTGCCTGGGTGGATTTGAATAGCTGCTGGCCACACCCTCTCCTGGGGGAAGCTTCTATTTAAGGCAGGAATCTTGGAAGAGGCACGAGCCTCTATCAAGAGCCAAAGGGTGAGGCTCTTTGCCTGTGGCTCTTAGCCTAGGGGCTCTGTAAGAAGCCCAGGAAGAGCCAGGGATCTAGGCTCCTTGGGTTCCCAGTAAGGTAAGCAAACTTCTACAACAGGAACCACATAAACACAAAGGGTTTTAAAAGGGGGATTATATGAAAGTATTATTTT
This sequence comes from Gekko gecko, assembly GCA_029375565.1. Classification (NCBI taxonomy): domain Eukaryota; kingdom Metazoa; phylum Chordata; class Lepidosauria; order Squamata; family Gekkonidae; genus Gekko; species Gekko gecko. The sequence continues at coordinate 76,675,747 of JAPDNY010000006.1, read as the reverse complement.
AAAAGCAATTATGCAGCCAGAATGCCAGCAGGGGTTGGGGTTATCCAGTGTTTTGCATGGAGTGTCACATGTATGACTATCTGCCCACTGGTCAGAAGTCTTAGATGTGTGCTCGGTGCAAGGAGCTCCTGGTTCTCAGGGAACGAGTTTGCTCCCTCGAGGCCAAGGTAACTGACTTGGAGAAGCAGACAGTCAGTTAGGTGCACGGAGAAGACTCTGGGGGACTTGTTAGATATGTCCCACTCTGGATCTGGCAGCCCCGCTGCTGCCAGGGAGCATGAGGGTCAAAGGGAAACGGGGCACCATGCTAAGGACAAGGGGAATGTGCCCTCAGAAGGGACCTCTTCTTCAGCTGTTGAACGGGTATCCTTTCATACCAAGGAACCATCCCTGGGAAGGGTGGGAGGGGGGCTCTTGGTAGCTGGTGATTCGATCCTTAGGCAGGTAGACAGCTGGGTGGTGAACCCGCGTACTGACCGTATGGTGGCTTGCCTGCCTGGTGCAAAGGTAGTGGACATTACATGTGTTTTAGATAGGCTGGTAGGTAGTGCTGGGGAGGAGCCAGTGGTCGTGGTGCATGTTGGCACCAACGATGTGGGGAAATGCAGTCGTGAGGTCCTGGAGGAGAAATTTAGGCTGTTGGGCAGGAAACTCAAGGCCAGGACCTCCAAGGTAGCCTTCTCAGAAGTGCTACCTGTTCCACGCACAGGGCCAAAGAGACAGGCACAGATCAGGAGTCTCAATGCGTGGATGAGACGATGGTGTAGGGGAGAAGGGTTCAAGTTTGTTAGGCACTGGGATGCTTTTCGGGACAAGAAGGAGCTGTACAAAAGAGATGGTCTCCACTTGTCCCAAGAAGGAATCAGGCTGCTGGCGCTCAAAATCAAAAAGGTGGCAGAGCAGTATTTAAACTGAATATTGAGGGAAAGCCGACAGGAGATGAAAAGTCTCTGGTTCGGGATGGCTCATCACAAGGAAATGGATTACAATTGTCCACTGAGACTGTGGCTAACGATAGGGACTGCCTGGCAAGGTCTCGAGGCAGCAAGAGGAAGGTTGTGGGCTTAACAAGCATGGGAAACTATAGGTGTTTATACACAAATGCTAGAAGTCTCCAAGGTAAAATCAGGGAATTGGAATGCTTGGTGTTGGGGGGGAAATAGACATTGTGAGTATTTCAGAAACTTGATGGGAGAGGAAAATCAGTGGGATACGGTGATTCTTGGTTATAAATTATATCAGAAGGATAGGGGGGAAAGGGTTGGAGGTGGGGTGGCTCTGTATGTCAGAGAGGGTATACCAGTCCAGTAAGATTGAGAGGGTAAGAGAATTGGATTCCCTTCTGGAAATGCTATGGGTTGAAATAGTGGGTCCAAAAGGAGGCTTAACAGTGGGAGTTTGTTATCGCCCACCAGATCAAAAGATAGAGGAGGATTATAAAATGATGAATGAATTAAAGATAGCGGCTAGACGAAATAACTGTGTTGTAATAGGCGACTTTAACTACCCACACATTGATTGGGTCAATATGAGTTCTAGTCGGGAAAAAGAGATTGCGTTCTTAGACACTCTCAATGACTGTGCTGTGGAACAGATGGTCACAGATCCTACCAGGGGAGAGGCGATCCTGGATTTGGTCCTAAGTAACACCCAAGACCTGGTGAGAGATGTAAAAGTGATTGCACCACTTGGAAACAGTGACCATAATGTCATTGAGTTTAACATTTGTACAGATAGGGAGTTGCCCAAAAAGACTGACGCAACCACTTTTAACTTTAAAAGGGGTAACTTCTCTGGTATGAGGGGACATGTGAGGAAGAAATTGAAAGGAAGAGTGGAGAAGGTCAAAACCATTGGGGAAGCTTGGAGACTATTTAAAAAGACAATCCTAGAAGCTCAGAAAAAATATATACCGCAGGTTAGGAAAGGTACAAATAGGTATAGAAAAAAGCCTGCATGGTTAACAAATAAAGTAATGGAAGCTGTAAAAGGTAAGAAGGATTCCTTTAAGCGGTGGAAAGCTAGTCTTAGTGAGGTTGATAAAAGGGAACACAGACTATGGCAAATAAAATGCAAGTCTGTGATCAGGCAAGCAAAAAGGGAATATGAGGAGCATATCGCAAAAAACATAAAGACCAACAATAAAACTTTCTTCAAATACATTAGAAGTAGGAAGCCAGCCAGGGAGGCAGTGGGGCCCTTGGATGACCAAGGGGTAAAAGGAGTAGTGAAGGATGATAGGGAAATGGCTGAGAAGCTGAATGCATTTTTTGCCTCTGTCTTCACTGTGGAAGAGGAGAAGTGTTTGCCCACTCCAGAAGCACTGATTTCGGGAGGGGTTTGAAAGACCTGAATCAGATTGCGGTGACAAGAGAGGAAGTCCTCCGACTGATGGACAATTTAAAAACTAATAAATCACCAGGCCCGGATGGCATTCATCCGAGAGTTCTGAAAGAACTCAAATGTGAACTTGTGGATCTCCTGACAAAAATATGTAATCTTTCTTTAAAATCTGCCTCCATTCCTGATGACTGGAAGGTAGCTAATGTCACTCCCATCTTTAAAAAGGGCTCCAGGGGAGATCCAGGAAATTACAGGCCAGTCAGTCTGACATCGATACCGGGTAAGTTGGTGGAAACTGTTATTAAGGAAAGAATTAGTAGGCACATTGATGAACAAAAACTATTGAGGCAGACTCAGCATGGGTTCTGTAAGGGAAGATCTTGTCTCACTAACCTGTTAGTGTTTTTTGAGGGAGTGAACAAACATGTGGACAAGGGGGACCCAATAGATATTATTTACCTTGACTTCCGGAAAGCTTTTGATACAGTTCCTCATCAAAGGCTCCTAAGTAAGCTCAATAGTCATGGGATAAAAGGACAAGTCCTCTTGTGGATCAAAAACTGGCTTATAAATAGGAAACAGAGAGTGAGTATAAATGGGAAACTTTCTCAGTGGAGGGTGGTAAGCAGTGGGGTACCACAGGGATCAGTACTCGGTCCCATGCTTTTTAACTTGTTTATTAACGATTTGGAATTGGGAGTAAGCAGTGATGTGGCTAAATTTGCAGATGACACGAAGTTGTTCAGGGTGGTGAAAACCAGGGAGGATTGTGAGGCACTCCAAAGGGATCTGTTGAGGATGGGTGAGTGGGCGTCAACGTGGCAAATGGGGTTCAATGTGGCCAAGTGCAAAGTGATGCACATTGGAGCCAAAAATCCTAAATATAAATACACGTTGATGGGGTCTGATCTGGCAGAGACTGACCAAGAGAGAGATCTTGGAGTCGTAGTGGATAACTCGCTGAAAATGTCTACACAATGTGTAGCTGCAATAAAGAAGGCCAACGCTATGCTGGGGATTATTAGGAAGGGAATTGATAACAAATCAGCCAGTATCATCATGCCCCTGTATAAATCATTGGTGCGACCTCATTTGGAATACTGTGTACAGTTCTGGTCACCACATCTCAAAAAGGATATTATAGCATTGGAAAAAGTGCAGAGAAGGGCAACTAGAATGATAAAGGGTTGGAACACCTTCCCTATGAAGAAAGGTTAAAATGCTTGGGGCTCTTTAGCTTGGAGAAACGACGGCTGAGGGGTGACATGATCGAGGTTTATAAGATTATGAATGGGATTGAGCAGGTTGAGAAAGAAGTACTTTTCTCCCTTTCTCACAATACAAGAACTCGTGGGCACTCTATGAAATTGCTGAGCAGTCGGGTTAGAACAGATAAAAGGAAATACTTCTTCACCCAAAGAGTGATTAACATATGGAATTCACTGCCACAGGAGGTCGTGGCAGCTGCAAGCATGGACAGTTTCAAGAGGAAATTAGATAAACATATGGAGCAGAAGTCCACCAGTGGCTATTAGCCACAGGGTATAGAATAGAGAACTCTCAGTCTGGGGCAGGTGATGCACTCTATTCTTGGTGCTGGAGGGGCAGCAGTGGGAGGGCTTCTAGTGCCCTGGCCCCACTGCTGGACCTCCTGATGGCACCTGGTATATTTTGGCCGCTGTGTGACAGAGTGTTGGACTAGATGGGCCATTGGCCTGATTCAACATTGGCTTCTCTTATGTTCTTATGACTAATGAGCAGTATATCCTTGTTAGAAGGGCATCTGAGTTGGCACAGAAGTTGCTGAATAATACAAAGATTCCATTGACTCTCCACTAACTTATTCAAGACTGAATTAAAACATCGTAGGCAACAGCCTTTCAGCAGGACAAATGTTCAATGCAACAAAATCTGCATTTTTTGGAAAATGTCTCCAAATTTTGTATAACTGGAAATAAATGATTAAAATGTTGGAGAGTATTCACTCAGCAAAGATAGTAAGTTGGGTAGCACTGTGATGAAGGAAGGTAATTAGAAATGTTAGAACCAGCTGAATAAGATCTGGGCTGAGCATTTGTCCTTCCATTTCTACAGGTAATTTAAACCTTGGATGTGGTCATGGGTGTAAGCCAAACACTTTTAACCTGTGGCTCTGTGTGCAGTGTACCAATGGAACATCACTAGGTTGGGGCATTCTTGTGGCTCATGACTTGCTTGAAGTTTGACTGATGGGGGTTATTGGGTGTATGTGCTTTTGCCAGTATGCATCTGACCTTGATCCTTTTCAGTCTGGCTTCAGGCCTGAGTTTGGGAGAGAGACAGTTTTAGTGGCACTTGTGGATGATCCCCATCTTTAAATGGGCAAATGGGTTGGATCTGGTTCAAGGGCTGTGCAAAGGCTATACAAAAACCCTCAATTATCCTTGTTTTTTGCAGTGAGCAGAAAGTAGGGGTTTAAGCTTTAAATGGCTCACAAACTGATACAAACCGGTTTGGTTCACGGATCAGCCTATCAGTTTGTGGTTTGGTTCATGATTCAGCCACGTACCACAAACCAGACCACAAAAATGTGGTTCATGCCCATCCTTGCCTCTCACTGTGCCCATGTACAGAGCAAACACTCCTCTTTCTTTGGAAACTCAATCCAACCAGTGTCTCTCCACCAAACCAAAAAGCCTATGATGACTGTGATCTCGTGATTGGCCTTGCCCTAGAGCAGCCATTTTGTGGTGTTGTGCACTCTTCTTTCTCAAAATTATCTAAAGGTTCAGCAGGGCTGGGGAGTCCCATTTCATATTATATCCATGTGTATGGTGGCCAGCTATCTGGCAAAAAAGGCCTGTCTCTTTAAGAGATGCTTATTTATCTCCATGACATGAGGACATATAATAACATTTTTTTTCATTTTTGTCTTCTTTATGTTTATTTATCATTTTATTTTATCCCACTCTTTCTCCAAGGACCCCGACACTGTATACACTGTCCCTCCCCATTTCATCTCCACAGCAACACTGTGAGATGGGTTAGGGTGCGAGGCCCAAGGTGATCCAATGATCTGCATGGAGATTTGAACCTGGTTCTCTGCAGACATAATCTGACACTTGCTCTCAAATTCAAGTTTAGAATTCTGTATGTTTTATTTTATATGTTTTTCAGCAAATATATTTGAAAGGGAATAGATTTATGATATGAAGATTGCTGTGCAAAAATCCGTACATCCCTTTGAGTGCAGAGATTTGAACTCAAAATATTTTGTCAAAATTCACCTTTCCAATGAACTTGTAAAATAACCCACATTCACTTTCACAGAACAGCAGAAAAATTAAGTCAGCTTTAATGATACTACTTATAAACTGTAACAGAGATATTGTGAGGCTTAATGTCTCTAAAACACTTTGTCGTCCTCATCCAGAAGGAGCAATAAAAAGTCTGAAAGTCTATGAATAATAATGGAACAGTAGCATTTTAATCATAAAGCAGCCAACCAAATATCATGAACGTCCTAGAGAGAATGTAAAATTCATTGCAGCATCCATACCAAACTGGGTGTGAAAAAGACAGCAGTAGATCATCGTGACACCTGAAGGAGCTATTGCAACTTGTCAGGAGGTGCCTCCCCTGGGACCCCTCCTTCCATGTTGGCAGCTGGGAGACAGGGATCCTGACTTCACCTGCGATGGTGGGGGCCCAACACTGGACCACCAGGTCGGGGATCTAGGTCGGGCACAGAGCCAACCACAGGCACTCTTGATAAAGGAACCCCAAGAGCCTGATGCCTGGCCCCCGGGCAGCCAGTCTCTAGACTCTGTGAAGGACCCAGGGCACTCCTGCCCTGACCGTTCAGAGGCACTCCCGCTGCCCAAAGAGGAAAAGGAGGAAGAATGCGGCTGTGGTATCAGCAAGGGACTGACCAAGAAAAGGAAGGGTGGATCCCAGAGGGAGAAAGGGGGAGGTTGGTGGGACCAGTGGTTGAGTTGCTGTAAGGAGGGAGGCAGGGACCTACCTGGGAATAAAGGAAAACCTGAAGGCTCAACTGGGGAGGATATGGTCGGTGCTTATGGTGCGAGCGGGAGCGAAGTGTGGAGAGCCAGCAGCTGCCTGAACCTGACAAGGAGAGAGAGTGAGGGAAGGGCAACAACCCAGCCGTGTGGTGTAACACTGGCCCCGAAACCTAAGCCCGACAGCCGGACAGCGTGAAGCAATGCCTGTGGGCCAAGAGTCTGAGGTAGAGCCAAGGGAACCCCTCAACTTACTCAGCGGTCTCCCTGCCTCTCCCCCCAAGCCTCGCGGCAGGAGGGGGCTGAGTCCTGACACAACTTTTTACCAAATGCCTTTCTACTAAATACCTTGATAGTACAAGATCCTGTCTGAAGAGGTATAGATCCAGTCTCTCTATGAATTGACTGAGTCTGAGGAAGGCCTCTCCAAAATCTCCTTCTGAGTCTGAGGGGGCCCTTGGGAATAGCCTGGGATATAGAAAAAATATGGAAATCAGCAGAAATGACTCCTATATATGGCAGAATTCGATCAGCACTGGAAACAGAGAAAAACTTCATACAACATTACTCTCTCTTCTTATAGCTGCTCATAGTTGCCCATGTAGTTCCTCATTCCTCCCTCTTGTTCTAGCTGCCCATGGTTTGGAAATCACACTGACCAATCTAGAACATAGAATAAACCTGAGGAGCTAAGTCTCCTCCCCTCCCCACTGCTGTGCATCTACCATTGTGTTGAAATGCTTGTGTGTGTGTGGAGGAAAGCCGTTTCCGGAAACATATAGGTGGTGCAACTCATAAGTCCCAGGTAGCCTTTGCCAGGTGTGTGCTCGTCAATGGGAGTCAATGGAAGATCTGTGTAGCTTTATTAATCATGGCGCAATAATGAGATAAAATTTCAAGCAGGGAAATACACTCTTTGGAGAGCAGCTTCTTGTTGAAACATTAATATTTCTTTTCTATCATCAGTATATCTAATTCTCAACACAGATTCATCTGTGGATACTAAAATCCAGAGACTGGTGCCATAAACAGACAAGAGAGATCTTTTAAGAAACCTGAAAAAAGCACCAAGTTTTTGGAAAAAATCTGAAAATTAAAAAAAAGAGATATGGGGGGTTAAAACTCCCATAAATAATATAAGCAGCACCTGAACCTTTAAGAAATCGATGCCCTCTCAGATCTCAGTGAGGGTTCCTAGTCAAGCACAACAATATTCCTAGCCTTCATACTTTTGTTTCTGTCAGTAAAAGCCAGGGAGAGTGCCCTTTCGAGGGCTGTTTTGGCCTCCCAGTCCACCGCTGTTCCCCTTCTTTCTTTTCTGATGGCAGGATTGATCAGGACCAGGGCCAGCAACAACCACCAAACAACTTGTTACCATGCTGTTTGTGTAACTCACTCAGGTGTGGTCATGGCTTCAACTTAGCACCCCACAACTCACCTGGTCAAAGCAGCAGCCTTCACACAATATGTGCAAATTTGCCAGATGTGGCAGTGGCCAACACACAACTCACCTAAGCAACTTTCTACCACACAGCTTTAGAAACTTGGCCAGACTTTTCTCAGGGAGAGGCTACCATGGGGAGAGAAGAAGGAAAAGCTGAGAGACAGTGTGGTATAGTGGTTAAAGTGTCAGACTAGGACCTGGGAGACTCACATTAGAATCCCAAGGTAACCTTGGGCCAGCCAGACAGCCTACTTTACCTCACAGGATTGTTGTAAGGATAAAATGGAGTGGAAGATAATGAGGTAAGATGCTTTGGGTCTCCATTAGGGAAAAAGGCAGGATATAAATTAAATAAATAATAAAGCTAAAAACTTGGGGGGCAGATGATAGAAAGATTGGTTGGTGAGAGAGAAGGAAAGAGGGAAGTAGGGAAAGAGGAGAAGATATGGAGGCTGCCAGGAGGAAAGAAAGACAACATGGTGTGGTGAAGGGATGCAAGGGAAAATGAAGTGACCCCTGCACATCCTTGTGAGCTCCATGCTTGTACAATGCTAATTATTTCCCTGGAAACACTTTGGGTTGGATCTGGTGCAAGGGCTGTGCAACGTCTCCAATCATCCTGGCTCCCGTAGCCACCCAGCAGCCACTTCCATCCTTGGAATATTCATTCACAGGGTTGTAAGACTCAGGACCCTCGTGCACTAACATCCGTACAGGTTGGGAGGCTGCAGTGGGAAGGAGAAAAGGATGAATTCACTCCATTCTTTTCCAGACCTCTGCTCACTCAAGAGGAAGGAGAGCTATTCTGACCTCTTCTCCCTTCCCACTGCAGCCTCCCTACCCACATGTCTATTAATCTACACAGGTCCCATGACCCCAGAAATAAACTTTCCCAAAGTAAAAAATGGCTGCTGGGAAGAGGGGAAGCTGGGAAAACCAGCAACTATCAACATGTTCTGCCAACAGATTGCGGGTTCCAGCCCTTCCTGTTTTTTATATGATTTATGTTTTGGTCATTTGTGCGCATGAAGGATGAATTGAAACAGGAATAGTAGAAATATTATATGAATACAGAATCTATATTATATATAGATTATGAACATATTAAAGGAGCTTGGCCTCTATCTGGAATTCTCCAGCTTTCTGGAACAATTATCTCCATATCAAGAAACAGGGGGGTGGGGTGGTTGGAAAACCATTCCTTTCCTCGGAGATTAAAAGGAAAGAAAGGCTGTCTTGGGTTTAGGGGGAGGAAGGGCAAAGTAAGGGATTGGGAAATGACTTAAGGAACTTTTAGTTCAAAGGTAGATCAGAGCTTTGTAAGAGAAAGGAGGGATAGCAACAGTACTTCTATTGCATTGCAATCCTATTATAGGAGGAGAAGGAGCAATCAAGGATTTGTGAAGGAACTTAGATGATTGTAAAATCAATACCAGGGAAGTATTAAAAGTATTGGAAATTTTATTGCGATAAAAGGAAATTTGAACTTAAACCAGTCCTATACACTTGTGTAGCCCGCTTTAAGGGGGAGGGGAGACCTAAAATATAACTAACTGCAATTGCAATTGAGACTATAATAATCTGATAAGAGTAAAGTCAGATAGCGCTTACAGTGAACCTTAGTTGAAATGTTTTGGAAACTATGAACTAAACATTGCTATAATTAATAGTTTTAATAGTACTGTACTTTAGATTTTTTTTCACTTTACTGGATGGATTTTTATTTTAATAGTTCTGACCAAAATCAGTTATGGCTACTAATTTACATATTCTTTCTTTGAATATGAGAGGTTTGAATAATGCAACCAAAAGAAAGAGAATTTATGCTAATGTTATTAAGACAGGATATCCTTTGCATACAAGAAACTCTCCTGAGATCATCCACCAAACCTATTTTCAGTACAAGATAGTTTAATTTTCAATATCAGGCCTGTGGCATGTCCAGGTCTCATGGCGTTGCAATTTTAATGTCCAAAAATGTTAGATTTACTTTACAGGATTATTTGGTTGACCCCAATGGTAGATTTATTTTTGTAAAAGGCAAAATGGAAGATTCTGGGGTGACAATTTGTTCCCTATATGCCCATAATTCTAATCAAATTCAATTTTTAAAACAAACTTTTGATAAATTGGACAAGTTTAAAGAAGGTAGTGTAGTTACAGGTGGAGATTTACATTATTTAATGGATGACAAATTAGACAGAACCCATGTTAAAGATTCTAAAAAGAAGAAGAAAGTGAAAACTGAATTGAATACTCTTATAAATCATTATGATTTAATAGATATTTGGAGGTACCAACATCCCTCTAAAAAGAACTTTTCTTATTTTTCGGAATGTCATAAAGTGCACACAAGAATTGACTACATTTTAGTTTCTTCTTCGTTGACTTCTTTAATACAATCTTCAGATATAGGCTATAAATTATGGACTGATCATGGTTGGGTCAATTGTTATCTTAAAAATCTTAATCAAAATGAATACACACAGAATTGGACTTTTGATAAATCATTATTGGGAGTTATGACTGAACTTCAGGAACAGATTAAAACATACTTTGCTGAAAATAATAGTAATCATGGTATGGGACGCTATGAAAACTGTTCTGAGAAGGTTCTTGATTTCTAAAACTGCCCATCTAAATAAACAAAAACAGCAAAGACAAGAATTACTCAAGGAACTGACTTTTCTTGAAACAAAACATAAGAAAAGAAAACAGGGAATAATACTATTTATAAGAAATTGTTAAGCATTAGGAGAGGAACTGAATTATTAGATACAGCAAAATCCAAAAAACAATTACTTTATTTAAAACAAAAATCATGGAATTATACACCAAAGTCTTTGAAACTTTTAACCAATAAAATTAAACAAAAACACAATAGTAGAAATATTCCTTTCATAATGGATCAATATGGGAAAATGCATACTAATTCCCAAATTATACTTTAAGTTTTTCAAGAGTTTTATGCTCAACTATATTCTTCCAATAAGAATATACCGTACCGATTAGATAACTTTTTAGACCCTACTCTGATTCCCAAGCTGAAATCTGAATATAAAGAATATACAGATCAACCTAGTACACCAGAAGAAATGTTAGAAACAATTAAATCACTAAAATGCAATAAAGCAGCTGGACCTGATGGGTTTCCATCAGAATTCTATAAATCATTTGCTACTTATTTTCTTAATCTATTAACTCAAACTGGCAGTTCTATACTAAGTAATGGTATTATTCCACTGTCTTGGGAGCATGCAACAATTATTGTTATTCCTAAACCATCTAAAGATCCAGCTCAGACATCTTCATATAGAGCTATTTCTCTGTTTAATTAAAATTTTAAGATATTTACTACACTAACAGCTAAAAGACTTAATCGAATAATTACTCAATATATCCACCAAGATCAAGTAGGCTTTATGCCTGGAAGAGACCTTACAGATAACACATACAGAATTCTGAATATATTGAAATATTGTCATAATACGAAAAAACAAGCAATTGCTTTATCCTTAGATATGGAAAAGACATTTGATTCTTTCAATCCTTTGTATATGATACAAATAATAAACGGTTTATTACTAAGCAGGAACTGAAAAATAAATTGGGTCATTCATTTCAATAGTTTACTTATGTGCAAATTAAGCACTTAAGTGAATCAATGAAGTTAGAATTGATAGTGCAACTCACAGTTTTGGAATTAGAAAACTTATTATTGCAAAATTCTAGTAGTAAAAAAAGCTGATTTCATTTTTATATGCTCTTATTCTAAATACTTGATTTAATACTTACCTTTCTTACAAAAAAAATTGGCAAAATGAAATTAAAATATCATGGACCGTGGAAATTTGGAGTTCTATCTGGAACAATTCTACCTTTAATTCCTCTATTGTAACTATCCACCTCCAAACTTTCAAACTCTTTGCACTATGGTATTACACTCCACGTAGACTTGCTATAATTAATTAAAAAAATACAGCTAAATGCTAGAAAAAGTGTGGCCATAATGTGCACTACCTGCATTGTCGGATGAGTTGTCTCAAGCTAGAATCTTTCTGGAAATTAATTATCAATAAAATTAAAGGTATAACTGCTATTCAGGTACAATTCAACCCACTGGTATTGCTTCATCATGTAGATTTTGGTGTGAACTTCACATTAAAGAAACTTTGATTGTCCTCCTATCAGCAACCAAGTCAGCTATAGCTTCAAAGTGGAAAGATCCAGAGATTCCAAAACTGACACTATGGCATAATAAATTGTGGACACACTTTATTATGGCCAAGATTTCAGCTGATTTGGCACATAAACCAGATGGAAAAATAAATTCTATTTTTATAGCCATTTGGAATCCTATTTTATAATACTTAAGAGTACAGGGAGAAATTCCAGAAATTGCAAAGATAATGCATTTGATATGATGTTTCTATGGTTTGTAATAGTGCAAGGTGATCTTTGTTAACCCTCTTGACCTCTGGTTAATTATTTTACCTGAGAACTATTGTAATTCTAATTGTTATTGTATTCTATTAATTTAATAAAAATGTTAAAAAGGAGGAGAAGGGGGGGATGGAAAACCGTTCCTTTCCTGTTAACTTATTTCAGCAATTAGAATTGGCTTAGTTTTGTAGTTTTTATTAGGATTTACAACACAACAAGGGATAATCTGCAGGATTTGGAGCATCTCAAGGAGTCAGGCTCCCATCTTCTGGTAAATTGTACTACTTGTTCAGAAGGATCCATATTACCTGAACTTTAGTTATAAAAAAAGTTTTCTTATGGTTCATTCATTATACATCCTGGTATAGTACTCTGCTGTACTGACCTATTATTTGGTATTAAATAGGGACAAAGCAAAGAGACTGGTACATATCCACTATGAATAACATTAAAAATAGATTTAGCTTGTCCTAATATTTTTTGCCCTTCCTTCCTTCCTTAAATGGGCATCAATGGCAACAAAGCTTATCAAGACTCATACAATGGTTAGATCATATAGTAACCTAAGTTTCAAGTGTTTCTAAGGTCTGCATGTCTAATTGTGCTTGAGGAAATGTTACATCCTCAGCACAGATTGTGTGCGTGTTCTACCACTGACCTGCAGTGGTTGTGTTTTTTTTTTCATTTCTTTAAAATGTTAAACAGCTATTTTCTTACACCACTAAGCGGAGAGAGAGAGAGGGCAGAAGAAGGATGAAGGGTAAGTGAATGTGCATCATTCCTTCCCTTCCTTGGGCTGTGATGACTTCTAATATGAACAAGCCCTTAGAGAAATTCTCAAATGTATTCTTTAGTGTTCTCAGTAATTGCTTGGTTTTGTTGCTGGAGAGCTGTAATACGTTAACGTGCTCTGCTGGCTTGGGTTCTCATCCCACAAATTAAAACACTCATTTACAAGCAAGCGGCATTTGTAACTGAATAAGATTGAAATGTTCCAAAAGTGCAGTGGGGTTAAGCAGTCTGAGGGATTCTGGAACCAGGAGTCTGATTATGCAAAGAGGAAATAAATGTGATGCTTTCTTGATTTCCGACTGCCTTTTCTGAGTTCTCCCTATAAAATGTATTGCCTACAGAATGCTGCAGTAATGTGTATGGCAGGCCCAAGAAAGCAAATGCCAAGGGAATGGATTTTACTGCTAGCAGTTTTAAGATTACAAACTTCTCCTACTAAATGATAATGAAAGGTGATTCTTTCACACCCCTGTTTGAAACAAACAAACAAAATGCTTAAACTACTTTGCTTTGAAGTGTGCCCACGTTGATACTAAAGCAACCAAGCCACAACTGCACCTTTAGTTGGGCATTCTTGGCATTTTTGTGATACAGGCACTGAGCTGCTAGAGGGGGACACTGACCACATCTGTTCAAAATCTGCCATGCCACTTGGTGTGCACTGACCTGTCTGTATGCTGATTATAAGAAAGGTCTTTGGAGTCTCACAGCCTGTATCTGCATTGTCCCCTGAACACACGCCCTGCTTGTTACTTACTTGCAGTTATCAGAATCTTGTTGCTGAGAACAAATGAAGTGTCAGTCAGAGCTGCTCTGGTGCTTCTTCCCTTCTACCCTTGCCAGATTAGCTTGGGTTGTATCAGCCAACCCCTAAACCTTCACCAGCTGGCAAGTGCAGGGATGTTCCCTTGTAGAAGCAGCTGCTGCCAGCACTTAGCCTGTCACCCAGCTGCTACATCCTCTCACGGCTTGGCCAGCCTAGCTGAGACCACACCATCCAGAAGAGAGAGAGAGAGGGCTCACTTTGCTTCTGAGGGCTACAGGGCCGAGCATTGAAACTGGCAAATGACCCCAGGGTCTAATAGCACCACCATTCTCATTTTCCATGGAGTACCCAAGTCATAGTTTAAGAGAAATTTCAGTTTGTGTGCATGGCTTCTTGCAGGACAGGAGACACATTGATGAAGTTTTGATTGAAACCCTGTCCTGCCACCACACCCCCAATTCTTGGAAGCAAAGCAAGATAGGACTTGTTGATGGTGGTGCGGGTGTGCAATGCCAGTGTTGTGTTCCACTAGGGAGCTCAGGCCCCCAGCCTATTTAAAAGACTTCGTACCGTAGGCACAGTTCGAACTATGTGGGGAGGGGTGTCCGCAGAGTGTCACTAACTTTAATCCAAGCTTAGTCCGGGAGAACAAAAGGACACAAGATGCTAGGTCCACCAATAGGTTCCCTGGAGGGAATTCAAACCCACCAGTAGGAGGTGGGAGGCAGACTAGGAAGGGGTTTTGGGGACCCATAAATTCAGGACCTTGTGGGCTACTAGTTGTTGTTGTGCCAATAAACAGAGATGATCACTATGCTGCCGTACTGAGTCTTCATGCAACGAACCCAGTATACAATAATGGCGATGAGGATGGGATCCCAAGCCAGGCCCCCAACTCCACCGCACATGCAGATTGTGCCAGTTGCGGAGATGCACATGAGTGGTGGACATGCTGGTTCAGGGATGCCACGTGTTGGAGTTGTGAGCGGTCCAGTCACATCACCTGTGCCAGCCACTTGAGAGGATCTCAGAATCTGACCAGCAAGCCGCCGCAACGTCCCCAGACCACTACACACTACGAGGATGGCACATCCACCGAGGAGCTCTACCTTCTGTCGGTGGAACCCCCACAACAGGTACTGACTCTCCCCAGCCCGAGCACCGCCCTAAGATACAAGTCCGGTTGCAGATAGAAGGTTCCCCTTGCACCATGGAGCTAGACTCCGGCTCTGCAGCCTCCATCATCTCAGTGGGGATTCTCAAAAGACTCTGCCCAAATGGCAGGCCCTGCTTGAGGCCCTCTAGCTTAACCTTAGTGAACTTTCAAAGGAACTGAGTGCCAGTGCAGGGCGAGGGTCGGTTCTGTGTCCATAACTGGGAGTTTGATGGGGACTTAAACTTGATTGTGGTTGAGCGAAATTTGGTCAGCATGCTGGGCCATGCCTGGTTCATCCCTCTAGGAATCACCATTGAGGGAGTGAAGCAATGCAACCAGTCAGACTTTAATGTAGTTTTTGAAGAATTTCCATCCATTTGTGATGGCTCATTGGGGTGCTACACCAGCCCTCCTGTCTCCCTGCAGCTCAATCCCAAGATAGCGCCCATCCGCATGCGAGCCAGGTGGGTCCCCTTCTCTCTGAGACCTAAAATTGACACCGAGCTGGACCTCCTGGTCTCACAAGGGGTCCTAGAACCAGTCTCTCATGTGGTGTGGGAGACTCTGATAGTGACACCCATGAAGCCCAACAGTGACATCCGCATCTGCGTGGACTACAAGTGTACCCTAAACGAAGTTCTACAGGACCATGCCTACCCCATTCCTGTAGTGAGCCATGTGTTAGCCACCTTGGCAGGGGCCAAGGTTTTCAGGAAGCTGGACCTGGGCCAGGCCTACCAGCAGCTGCTGGTGGCCAAGGCCATGGCCAAGGCCCAAACAATGGTCACGCACCAGGGCACGTTCAGGGTGAAGCGACTCCAGTTTGGGGTGAGCATAGCCCTGGGAATCTTCCAACACTTAATGGACTCTCTCTTGAAAGGGATACCCAGGGTCACCCCATTCTTTGATGATGTGATCATCATCGCTGCTACCAGGGAGTTCGCGACCCGTCTCCACACCGGCCTCCGCCGGTGAAGCGGGAAAAGTGCCTTTTGGGAGTCAACCACATTGACTTCTTAGGCTTCACCATAGATGTGGATGACCTCCACCCTGCTTGGGACAAGATCGAGACCATTGTAGAGGCTCTGTTCCCCAAATCCAAGGCAGAACTCCAGGCATTCCTAGGCCTCCTAAATTTCTACTGCGCCTTCCTCCCCCACAAGGCAGCTGTGGTGGAGCCCTTGCACTGGCTGTTAGACAAGAAAGCCCCTTAGGTATGGGTCCCCCACCAGGCAGCTGCATTCAGGGCCGTCAAGGCACTTTTAATCTCAAACTCAGTGCTGGGCCTCTTCAATGAATCCCTGCTAATGATCCTCGCATGTGACGCTTCTCCCTATGGCGTGGGCACTGTGCTTGGGCACCTGCTCCCCAATGGCCTATTACTCCTGGACCCTGTTGGCAGCAGAGCGGAACTATGCCCAAATTGATTGTGAGGACCTGGCAATTGTCACAGGCATGAAAAAAATTCACAACTTCTTATAAGGCAGGCCCTTCACCATCGTGACAGACCATTGTCCCCTCCTTGGCCTCTTTGCACCCAACAAACAGATGTTGCAGGTGCTGTCCCCATGTGTCCTCAGGTGGTCCATTTTCCTGGCTGGCTGCAACTACCAACTCCTGCACTGCCCTAGAAAAGCGATGGGACACGCTGATGCCCACAGCTGCCTGCCTTTGCTAACTGTTGACCCTGCCCTGGCTCCTGCTCACTGTGTCCTACTTCCAGACCAACCCCTGCAGGCTGCCAACATTGCCAGCTGCTCATCCAGAGACCCTGTCTTCTCCCAGGTTTTAGGCTGGGTGCGGCAAGGGTGGCCCACGTCCATGGCAGGTCCCGAGTTCACAGCCTTCGCTGTTAGGAAGGCTGAACTCTTGGCTTACAAGGCATGCTTGTTGTGGGGGGATAGAGTCATCGTCCCCAGTGCCCTACACCAACAGGTAGTCAAGTCGCTCCATGAGACTCACTTGGGAATTGTCCGGTTGAAGGCCCTGGCCAGGAGTTACTTGTGATGGCCGGGAATTGACAGTAGCTCGAAGCATGGGTGAAGGGGTTCCAGGAATGCCAGGCAGTCCACCTGAACCCTCCAAGCATGCCCACACAGGGTTGGGAGTCCACCCACTGGCTGTGGTCCAGGCTCCACATCAATTTCTCTGGACCCTTTCACAGACTGCTCTTCATGGTCATGGTGGACTCCTACTCCAAATGGTTGGAGGTGACGCCCATCACAATGATATCATCCAAGACCACCATCCGTGCACTACACTGGATCTTCACAACCCATGGGCTGCCGGACACCATAGTCTCCAACAACAGGACAGCCTTCACATCGGAAGAGTTCCAGGTGTTCCTCTGGGGAAACCTCATCTGACACGTGAGGTCAGCACCTTTCCACCCGGCCGCAAACAGACAAGCTGAGTGCATGGTGCGAACTGCTGAAGAGGCACTCAGCCACATCATGGAGGGGGACTGGGAGTTCCGCTGGGCCCAGTTTCTGCTGGCTCAACACACAACTCCCAATCCTGTCAGTGGTAGCAGCCCAGCCGAACTACTGATGGGCCAGAGGCCAACCGTGCTACTAGACAGATTGCATCCAGATAGAGCCCCTGAGTCACAGAGACTCTCAGAACAATGGGAAGCTCCCCGGGGGTTCTTCTTGGAAGACCCTGTCTATGTGAGGAACTTTGGAAAGGGACCCCCTTGGCTGGCCAGCTGGGTCCTTCATTCCAGGGGGCCAGTCTCGTACGAGGTATCCACCAAGGACAGCCAGGTCCTGTGAAAACACGTAGATCATATGCAAAGGCACCAACTCCCATTATCTATGGAGACAGAGCTATCCAGGGTCCCCGACGAGCAGTGCACCGAGGAGCTGGAGGCCAACATTCCTGAAGGAAGAGCCGGTGAGCCCACACAGCCTACACCCCAAGAGACCTGAGAGGCACCATCTCCTGCAGTTCCTGAGGCCAGGATGGATTCCCCGCTACTGAAGAGCCAAAGGGAGAGCTCAACTCCAAAAGTACCAGGAACCCCGGTTCCATTATCCAGGCATTCCACTAGGGAGAGCAGGCCCCCAGCCTATTTAAAAGACTTCGTGCCATAGGCACAGTTCGAACTATGTGGGGAGGGGTATCCACAGAGTGTCACTAGCCTTAGTCTGAGCTTAGTCCAGGAGAACAAAAGGACACAGGATCCTAGGTCCACCAATAGGATCCCTGGAGGGAATTCAAACCCAACAGTAGGAGGAGGGAGGCAGACTAGGAAGGGGTTTTGGGAACCCATAAATTCAGGACCTCGTGGGCTACTTGTTGTTGTACATGTGCCAATAAACAGAGCTGATCATTATGCTGCCTTACTGAGTCTTCATGCAATGAACCCAGTATACAATAGCTAGTATCCATAGGCTTTTAAATTTCTGGGTTTTTCACAGCTGTCAGTTTTAAACTTGCCTTTCTGAATTCAAAGCAGACCCACCCACTCCCCATATCACAGATTTCTTCTTCCTTCCTGTCAGCCCTGATACCAACCAATGGGTTTAGAAGGATGTGATTCTGTTTAAGATTAAGGATGCTTGCAGCCACTGGTTCAGCTCCTGCCCTGTTCACAAGCTATAGACAGGGAGTGATTTTTTGATTATCAGTTTGACTGTTTATCTACCTGTTTGTAGCTGTTTGGCAGGTTGCTTCACTGTATTCCTCCCTAACAGTGCCGTGCAGTGCAATCAATTTGTCTTGCAGCTGTGACCCCCATTTTGCATGCCTGCCCTGCCACCAGAAGACTTCATGAGGATTTAAAAATTGGTGAAAGTGTGCAGTAATGTTCTAACAATCAATTATCATAATCTGTGATTTCCAAGCTTTCATTTTTTTAAAAAGTCTCTAGCACTTTTCCTTGCAGAATTTTAGGGGGAAGTGAGTGCGGCTCTGCCCCCCTTCTCCCAGAGCCTAGGAATCATGCAGTAGTTAGAAATAGTAGAAAACAGGGTGCTATATGTTCTTTTTTGTTCCAGAGGCTATATCAAATAACTACTAGTATCAATGGACAAATCCCCAAAGCCATTGTGGAATGCAATATATATATATATATCCCCAGACTTCCAAGTTAAATTACTGCTATAGCTCCTTTTTTTTCCTGGAAAGAAAAAAAGCATGGCGGGTGGGTGGAACCACACACTGACTAAGGAAAGCCCAGGTGTTCACCAGTCATTCTGATCCTCCACTGTGAAAAACCCTTTTATTTGAATAAGGGCAGGCCTAAACCCCTGCCTTAGATGGCCCTGCCACTTTCTGAAAAGCTCATTGAGTGTCATTGGAAGTACTTGGTAGGTGCCATGGTGCCCATGGGTACCACTTGGGGAACCTGCCCTTGTATTCATCTGCTCTTAAAGAAATCAACTTTGGACCCAATGGTCCTAGCCAACTTACCACCGAGTTTCAAATTTACCATTTCTGAGTAAGGTAGTTAAGAGAGCAGTGGCTGAACAACTCCAGGCTTTCTTGGATGACACATCTATCCTTGATCCCTTCCAGTCCAGTTTCTGCCCTGGTCATGGTCCCCAGACCCTCCAAGTTAAATTACTGCTATAGTTCCTCCATCTCTTCAGAGGTGTTGACCTTTAATATTCTAAACTTCCAAACTTTAATATTCTAAACTAAAATGACACTACCATATGACCTGTCCTGGTCAATACAGAACAACAGCCCCTATATTTGGTCCTGCGATTTTTTTTTTTTTTAAACAAAATTTTATTGGGATGTGCTCAACATTTTCAACAACGTTACCAATACAATTTGAAAAAATTTCCATCCCATCCCCCCCACCCCCTAATAGGCTTCCAACACTGCTAATAACAAAAAAGTATATATTAGACGGTAATCAGGTTTAGACTTATATGAATCGACAAACCAGGTAACATATTTCAAATATATAAAACACCTAACTAATTTCAACATATTTTCATATAACAGTATAAAACAATTCAGAATTCATTTCACTTCTCATTCAGTATCCATACAAATCTAAATTGTACATTTTCCCTTTCATTCTGTATTCAGTTTCCAAATACAATTTCAAACCTTCCCAATCTTTTATATACTGTTCTGCCATTTGTCCATTTAGTTTTTTTGTCATTTTGTCCATTTCCGCTAAAAACAGCAATTTTCTAAACCAGTCATGTATATCCGGCACCTTCTCCACTTTCCATTGCTGAGCGAAGGCCATTCTCGCCGACGTAATCATATACCATAATAATGTCCTTTTTTCCTGTGGAATTCTTTCCATTGTCAAACCTAAGAGAAGAAGTTCCAGTCTTCTCCCAATTGGGATTTTTAATATTTTCTGCATCACACAGTGTATATTAGACCAGTATACCTTTGCTTTATCACATGACCACCACATATGGTAAAAAGAACCCTCTGTTTTTTTACATTTCCAACACTTATTACTCAAGTTCTTATCCATACTAATATTAGCAATCTTTTTTGGTGTCATATACCACCTATACATCATCTTGTAGCAATTTTCTTTTACATTAACACAGGTAGACATTTTAAAGGATCTTTTCCACAAAAACTCCCATGTTTCCATAGAAATTTCTTTGTTCATGTTTATGGCCCATTTTATCATTTGCTCTTTAACAGTTTCATCCAAAGTATATGCAGTCAACAAAGTTTTATACATCTTTGAGATCATTTTTCGCTCTCTTTTCAACCATATATTTTCAAACTCATCATTCTTAGCTCTAAAACCAACCTCTTTACAATCTTTTTTGTAAATATCCCTTATTTGACAATATTGTAACCATCCATACTCAAATTCTAGTTCATTATTTGGTTTTAAAACATATTTTTTCCCCTCTTTTTGCAACAGTTCTTGGTATTTCAGCCAATCATTACCTTTATGTTCTGAAAAAGGATGTATAACTGCTGCTGGAACAATCCACAAAGGCCTCTCGTCGGAAACTGTATCCTTGTACCTGGTCCATGCATCAAACAATGTTCTCCTTACATAATGATGCTTAAACATTGAATCAACTTTATTTTTCCCATACCAAAGATAGGCATGCCAGCCAAATCTGCAATCGTGCCCCTCAAGAGCTAAGAGTTTTCTATTTTCCAAATTAACCCAATCAGATAACCAAGACATACATACTGCTTCATGATACAAACGCAAATTCGGGACTTGGAAGCCACCTCTGTCTTTAGAATCATACATTATCTTCATTTTAATTCTTGGCTTCTTTCCTGCCCAGATGAATTTAAAGATTTCTCTTTGCCATTTCACCAACACTTTTACATCTTTCACAATTGGTATTGTCTGGAACAAAAACATTAACCTGGGCAGTACATTCATTTTGACAACGGCAATTCTTCCAAGAAGAGATAATCTAAGTTTTTCCCATTTTTCTAAGTCACTCTTTATCGAAACCCACAGTTTTCATAATTATTCTTAAACAAGTCTATATTTTTCATTGTAATTTCAACTCCCAAATACTTAACCTTTTTAACCACCTCACATTCTGTCACGTTTTGTAACATTTGTTGCTTTGTACCTATCATATTTTTACACAATATCTTGGACTTATTCTTATTTACATAGAACCCTGCGAGATCGCCAAACTCTTTTACTTTTTCAAATACCTTAGGCATATTATTAACAGGATCTTCAACAATAAACATAATATCATCTGCAAATGCTCGTAGTTTATATGAAAAACCTCTAACATTCAAACCTTTTATGTTATCGTCATCTCTGACCATTTGCAGCAAAATCTCCAAAATCCAGATAAATAGCAATGGTGACAGGGGGCAACCCTGTCTGGTACCTTTTCTAACCCGGAACACCTCTGTTGGTTCTGCATTCACAATCACCGTAGCTTTTTGTTCTTTATATATTGATTGAATCATTCTTGTAAATTCTGCGCCCATCTGGGATTTCTCAAACACTTTAAACATAAATTCCCAATTTAAATTATCAAATGCCTTTTCTGCATCCAAAAATAAAAGCCAACTTCTTTTTCCGGGTGTTTATCATAATACTCAATTGCGTCTAAAACAACCCTCATATTGTCTTTTATTTGTCTATTTGGTAAAAATCCGGCTTGATCTTCGGCAATAGTATCTTTCAAGAACCCTTTAAGGCGCTCTGCTAATATTTTTGCAAAAATCTTATAATCGTTGTTTAACAGTGAGATAGGTCGATAATTCTTTACATTTGTTAAATCTTGCATTTCTTTCGGAATTAAGGTGATCGCAGCTTCATTCCAGGAATCTGGAATCTTCTCAGTTCTTCTAATTTCATTTAAAAGAATCTCTAACACCGGAACCAGGTCTTCATGAATTTTTTTATAAAATTTAGCTGAAAAACCGTCCGGACCTGGAACTCTGGAAATCTTTGCCTCTCCTATTGCTTTACTGATTTCTTCTTTAGTTATTACAGCATTTAATATTGCTTTCATTTCTGGGCTTGGTTGTATCAAATTAACCTTAGATAAATAGTCTTGCATCTTTTGCAGATCCACTTGTTTTGCTTGAAAAAGAGTCGCATAATATTTATAAAATTCCCTCCGGATCCCTCCTGGGTCTGAAATTTCTTTATTTCCATCTTTCAATTTAGTGATTGTTTTATTCTCTCTTCTTTTCTTCAATTGCCATGCCAAATATTTACCAGGTTTATTTGCACCTTCAAAGGACTTCTGTTGCAATTTTTTCAAATTCCAATATACTTCTTTGTTTAACCTTGCCTCATATTGTTCCTTTAAAATCCTCAATTCTCTCAAAATCTTCTTTTTGCCAGGCCTTTTCTTAAGCTCCATTTCTTTTTTCCGAATATTTTCTATAATCTCTTTATCTATTTTCAGTTGTTGTTTCTTTTCATTATTATTGATTGCAATCAGATGTCCTCTCATCACAGCTTTATAGGCCTCCCATACTGTTTGCGTCTGTACATCCTTGTTTAAATTCAGTTGAAAATATGTTTGGGTTTCTGACCTTATTTTGTCCACAATATTTTGTTTGTCCAGCAAATCCTCATTGAGTCTCCATCGGAATTTCTTTCTTTTAACATACGTTGACCATTTTACTGGACTATGGTCAGAGAGAATTCTAGGTAACATCTCGATTTTGGTCTGCAAGATCAAATTCTCAGTCATCCACATCATGTCTATCCTTGAGAAAGATTCATGTCTTGATGAGTAAAAGGAGTACTCTCTATCCTTGGGATTTTTAACTCTCCAAGCATCTTCCAGATGTTCATGTTTAATCAATTGAAAAAAGACTTTCGGAAGTTTGCCCATGCCTTCGTTTCCTTTTTGGGATTTTCTATCAATAACATTATTAACAGTACCATTAAAGTCACCCATTAATATCATTTGCTCATAGGTTAGCTGTCGTAGCTGTTCCCACAAATCCTGGAAAAATTTTTCCTTCACACCATTTGGAGCATTAAAGTCTTTTTGCTCTGCAGCACAGCTTCTACCGCCAAAAGCTTCCCTTCATTATCTTTAAAAACTTCTTTTGGTTCCAATTCCTTTTTAATATATATAACAACTCCTTTTTTCTTTTGGGAGGAGAGGGAATAAAACTCCTCTCCTAATCTTTTTTGAATCAAAAATTTAGCATCAGTTTTTTTAATATGTGTTTCTTGCAAACAGACAATATCACATTTTTGTTTTTCCAACCAAAGTCTAATATTTTTTCTTTTTTGGGGTGAATTAAGTCCATTGACATTCCATGATATAATTTGACTCTCCATGTTGTTTTTGTACTTATTTATCAGAGTCTTTAAAGTTATCATTAATGAATCTGGTCATTTGCTCTATTGACTTGATGGTGACTCTCTTCTGCCTGAATGTAAAACTGACACCTTTTGGAATTTCCCATCTGTATCTTATACCCTCTGTTTTCAGTTCGTCAATCAAGTCTTTAAAGAGTCGTCTATCCTGAAGAATTGCTCTGGGTAGTTCCTTTAATATCATGATTTTCTTGTTGTCAGTTGTGAAATCTTCCTGAAACTGTTCTTAAATAAATCCTCCTTCAGTTTTTTGGATATAAACTGGACAATCACATCTCTGGGTAATTTTTTCCTTTGCGCAATCGCAGAGTTGACTCTGTACACCACATCAATCTGTGCCGCCACCTTCTCCTCTTCCATTTTTAAAAAATCTGCAATAGCATCCACCATAACAGAGTGGATGTTCTCACTTTTGTCTTCAGGGATCCCCCTGAATCTCATATGGTTAAGCATTGCATTATATTGGACCATCACATTAACTTTTTCTGTTTCTATAGCAACCTCAGCAACATTGGATGCCACTCTCTTCACTCTTTCATCCATCTCATCTGCTCTTTTAGTCAGCATCTGTATCTCTTTTGTAATCCCAGATAGGTCCTTTTTCAAGTCTGATACTTCTGTTACTAAAGTTTTTTCCATCTTTTGTAACGCGTCCATCACTCGTTTCTCCATAGCTTCCATCAGGCCCTGTAGCTTCTTTTCTTCTTTAGCAGCCATTTTCGGGGAGGACAGATCGTAAGCCGTTGTTTAAAATTCACCTAACACTTACATCAAATTAAAGTCCTTCTTATGCCCACCTAAATTACTCTAATTTCACTTTTTTCTATTAAGTCTTTTGGTTAAAATCGAAGTATAATTTTTCTGACCTTCTCAAAATGGCGGGCGCAATTTCTCTATGGTAAATGGTTCTTCCGGTTACTCACTTCCTGTCCGGCAATCTTAGTTGTCCCCCTTGCCTCTGGTTTCCTCCCTTCTTCCGGCCTCCTTGGTCTTCTCTAGGAAATATTACTTGTCTGGTCACTTCCTGTTCTGGCGATTTCTGCTGCAGCTAGAGTACTTTTCCACACTAGTTCTCGCGGGGCTTGCTGTTAGTTTCTATTTTAAAGTCAATATTCCAACCGCAGGAATGTTCAACAAACCGGCTTTTTGGCCTTTTTTAGCTGTTTAACTGCTCTTTTTCGGAGTCGGTGTTAGTACAAAAGATACAGCACGATCATGCGCTTCATCGGATGTTGTTTACTCTCGGCCAAAATGCGTCTCCGGTGAGCAATTTTAAAAAGTTACCTTCAAAGTCCATGTCTTGTTATAGCAATGTTTCCTTGATATCAGTTTCCGTGGAATGTCTTGGAAGTCTGGGTCATGCGTTCTTATGTTGAGAATCCAACTCGGTGGGGTCTTGTAGAGAATTTCCGAAGTGCCTTCTAGGGGGGAGGGGATCAAGGCTGGTCGCGACGCTCTTTAAAGCCCCGCTATCAGCCGATCTCAACTCCCTCTCGGGCCAAGGCTTGCTGCCAGTCACCCCTCTGCCTGGGGGGATCTGCGGTGGGCTATATGAAGCCCACCCTGTCGTCAAGACCCTCCGTATGCTCTGGGAGCTCTGAGAGCAAGCCAGAACACGTCAGGACACCATGAATCCCAGACCGGAAGCCTTGGTTCTGCGATTATTCAGCTACCCAGTGCTGTAGATGCTGCCTGTTATTCCATTCTCTACCCTCCCCAGGAATACAGGTGGAGTGGTCACACCGAGAAGAACTTCAAGTGCAACCAGAGTCCTACTTATTTGCTTTCACTTTTCCTCCACCATCTCCTCCTCCTCCTCTTGTTATATAACACCTTCTTGGTGCCATACTATATATTCCAATCTCTCTTTCCATAACATGACCCTTAACAGGGGACAGGGGACAGCTGACATTTAGTGAGAGGAGTCTGACTTCACACGAGAAAGAGATGCTATCTTCTCTAGAGGCAGAAAATGTTGTCTGTGCCCCATGCTTTCAAAATTACAGCTCCCTGAGGAGCATTTGTTAAGTCAGACAAGAGAAGGGTCTTAAGCATACCAACACAGAGAAGAGTGAAATGTGGCTGCTGTGCAAAAATAGCCAAGGAGATTATAATTTGCATGACTTAGGCCAGGGGTGGGCAAACTTGCTCAACGTAAGAGCCACATAGAATAAATTTCAGATGGTTGAGAGCCGCTAGACATGAACAAATATTACATGCACATTTTTATTTAGAAAATATGCAGATTTGCTTTTTATTACCATTAAATGAGACTGCCAAAAATAAAAACAAAAGGGGTAAAAACAGATATTGATAATGATATTTATTTGTCCAATGATATTTATTTGTCTAAGAGAGAGAGAAAGAGGGGGAGATGGAAAGAAAGAATGAAAGAGGTGGAAAGAAAGAGAGAGAGATAAACAAAGAAAGCAAATAGATAGGAGGAACAGGGGAGGGAGGGAGGAAGGGATCAAATGCATGCCTCCCCTTCACTTCCCCAGCTGCCCTGCTGGGAGCCACACAATATGTGTGAAAGAGCCGCATGTGGCTCCCGAGCTGCAGTTTGCCCACCCCTGACTTAGGCAGAAGTAGATTGTTTTAAATACTTCAGCTTTCAGTTGATTGAGTGTAAAGGGGCTATCATCTCATGAAATGTGTGCAGCAAGAAGTACTGCAGAGCAAAAATCAGCCAAGAAAAAACCCTTTTCAGTGGTGGAAAACAATCTTGGGGTTCACCCACATAAAGGTGCAGAGTTTAAATTGAAAACTTTCTGTGTAGGTAGATTATCCCACCACCACCAACCACACACACACACACCCCACTGCCCCAGTTATACCGGAAGTTGTGAAAAGCCATAATGAAGTCTGACTGTAGTTACATTTTCATGAAAAACATGCACCAAGTAATTGTAGGGGACTGTGAATATGGTGGTAGTCTACAGTGATCAGAATGACATATTGGTAGTTTGTGTTGGTTCAGTCTCATTCATACATTAGCAGGCTGTTTCCAGCTTTTGTAGCTGAAAGAGAATAAGTAACCACTGGACCTGAGAGTTCCAAAGCAGACATAACTTTTGGCTCTTCTGGTCTCTTGCATATAGCAGAGTTTATGGCAATTCATCCTAGTGTGGCTGGATTATAGTCCTTCACTTCTTAAAATAAAAAGGCTGGCTGATTCACAATGTTCATCTAACCCACTAACAGGAGAAAGCTCACCTGTTCCTGAAGAGAGTGATTAAAATGTGGAATTCACTGCTAGAGGATGTAGTGATGGTCACAGGAATAAATAGCTTTGAAAGGTGATTAGATAGATTCACGGAGGATAAGTTTATCGATAGCTACTAGCCATAGTGACTAAGGGGAACCTCCACATTCAGAGGCATGAAGCCTCTGAATCCCAGAGCCAGGAGGCAACATCAGGGGAAGGCCTTGGTCTCTATGCCCTATTGTTGGCTGTCCAGAGTAATTGGTTGGCCACTATGTGAGACAGGATGCTGGACTAGATGGACCACTGGTCTAGTCCAGCAGGGCTCTTCTTATGTTCTTCTGGGGAAGACAAAAGCAAGACAGTAATTCAAGATGGGCCCTGTTGGATCAGTTCATTATCTGGTTTCCAATAGTGGCAGTCAATTCCTGCCTCTAGGAAGCCCGTAAATTGAGTATGAGGACAACACTCCCCTCCCCACCTTCTGCCCTCTGCTGTCCAGCAACTGATACTGCCTCTGAACCTGGAGCTTCTCATGTATCACCTGGACTATCTCCAGGTGAAGGAATGGTAAATTTTAATACCCATCCATAGCTGTACTTCAAACAGCCATCCAGGACAAGAACAAACAAGATTTGGATGCCAAGGATTTGATTATATGGACAAATCATGAAAAGTACTGAGATTGATGAATCCATAGAGTGAAAACAGCTCATACTTTTATTTGAAGCTCAGGAACAAGACAACTTTACCCGGCTCACAGGCCAGTTTATATCCCCTGAAAACCCCACACCCAAAACACACCCCACTCAAGTCACTGGCTATTTACAGTGGCTGAGAGTTCCATAGGCTCTCGGCCAGGAGCCTAACCCTCTGATTGGAGTGGGCTAGGATCCACTGAGTCCTTTGTTCAGGTGAGCGAAACTCGGACGTTTTGCCTGACCGCGTGGCTTCCTTGCCTCGCATGGTCAGGTCTGATTGCATTATGTCTGATTGCATTATGTATAAGTACATTACACCCCTCCCCCTTAGTCCACATACAAAGTCTTTCAGGTGAGTGGGTGCCTTACACTCCTGGGTGGAGCGCCGGAGCACGGCCGGAGTTGATGTAGCAGCTGCTGATGCACCCGGCTGAGTGCTGGCCAGTGTCTGCTGCATTGAGTGTTGTTGTGTCGGCTCTGTTGGGGCTGTCGAGCTGGATTCTGGTGTGACCACCGGTGGGGGCCTTGGTACCAGTTCGTCGACCTTGGGGAGCCGTGGTTGCAGTGGAGCTTGTGCCGTTTCGGTGGGGTTGGGCTCCTCAACGTCCTCTGGGTCAGTTGGCAACACTTGCCTGCACAGCTGGTCGATGTGACGGTGTATGACTTGGCTGTCCTCACAGGAAACCTCATAGGTGTGGGGCCCCCGGACTGTCACCATGCACGCCGGAATCTAGGTTGGACCCTTGGTGTAGTTTCGTGCAAAAATGTCCGCAGAAATAATGGAGAATAATGAACCTGTGTCGATTTCCATTGAACAGGGGGAGCCCTCAATAAGAACTGTCACATGTAATTTGTTGGAGCTGTTGGGGGGCAAGTTACATACCAGGAGGGGCTGCTAGGTAGAGGAGAGGGTGTGGAGGCTTAACAGTCAGTCAGTTGCAGTCTGGCAGGCCGAAGAAGACTTCAGGTGCTTACCCCGGGAGTGGCAGGCCTGGGTGATGTGGCCTGCCTTTTTGCAAGGTTGACAGACTGCAGCCCTGAAGCAGCACAACCACTGATCATGTGTGTCACCACAGCTAGTGCAAGAGACTGGTGAAGTTGGGACCTCGTCCTGGGGCGACCCGGGTGGTTTAGTTGCTTGTGCGGAGCGATGCTTGTGAGGCATGATGCTTACAGAGAGCGATGCGAGGAGCGATGCTTGCAGACAGCAATGCTTGCAAAGAGCGATGCTTGCAAGAAACGGCAGCCATTTTAGCGAGTACACATGGAGGTGAAGCGCAGGAGCAGTGGCGGCAGATGAAGCATGGTGCATTGTGGTGCTGCGCTCGGAGTCAGCAAGGCGATGTGCAGGGCGAGGTGAGCGGCACTCGGGGACGCGGGCATGAAGTGGAGCGGTGCAGTGAGCGGTTGGAGATGCAGGCACAAGGCGGAGTGGCATGCGGTGATCTCGGCGCTGGGGCTTGATGCGATGCTTGGGAGAAGTGGAGCAGTGCGGTGCTGCTCTTGGGGTCAGTGGTGTGATGCTCAGGAGCGGCTGCGGTTGCGGTTGCGGTGAGCGGTGCGGTGCTGCTCTCAGGGTCAGTGATGTGATGCTCTGGAGCGGTGCGGTGAGCAGCAGTGCTCGATGTGATGCTCTTCCTTGTGGTCTTTGTTCATGGAGGGAGTTTAAGATCCCATCCTTGTCACCAGTGAAAAGTACTGAGACTGATGAGTCCATAGAGTGAAATCAGCTCATAATTCTTTTTGAAGCTCAGGAACAAGACAACTTTACCTGGCTTGCAGGCCAGTTTATATCCCCTGAAAACCCCACACCTGACCGTGTGGCTTCCTTGCCTCGCATGCAGTCAGGTCTGATTGCATTATATCTGATTGCATTACATCTGAGTACATTACAAATCCTTTACCCACTGCATCACAGCAAACATTTCATCCAAAAGTCTATCTGAGCTGGAAGTGCTTGTGTTGGATGGTGGTGGTGATGATACCATACTCCTTTTGGCACCAAATCCAGTATCCACCAGGCCAAGTTCAGCCGTGGCTAGATCCACAAGCCAAGCTAGCTGATCAATGACAGCTGGCCCTTAACAGCCAGCTGTCTGACAATCAACTGCCCTGGGAACAGAAAAGGAGAGCATTAGGAGAGAGACTGGACCCAAGGCTGCTATTGGTCTTTTTTGAACTTGGCCTTATTTCCTAGGGACTTCTGTATTAAAAGGCCATGGGGCATGCCCCAGACCTGGCTAGGGCCTTAAAAAGGCTTGAGGGCAGAGGCTGAAGAGGACATACTGGTTTTGGCTTCCAACTCAGAAAGGAGTAGAGCTAGGGAAGAGGAAGTAAAGTAGGGCGGTACTCAGTCCCCACCCCTCTCAGTCTAAGGCCAAGGGAAGGCATTTCAGCCAAGTTCGACCCTGATGCACAATAGTAGAGGCCCAGGACCCAAAATCTTCTTACAGATCTTAAGTTTTGTGCTTATCCCTTATTTTTCCAGCATGGTGGCCCAAACGTCATGCAAGGCTCATTTTAGAAATGAGTATGTATAAAAACTAAGGCAACAGAGAACATCCTGATGGTATCAAAGTCATGTTTGTTGAGACTAATATGGGGGAGGTTAGTAATTAAAATATCCCAGACAAAAGGAGCTGAAATGGAGCCCTAATTAGGGAAAGGGAGAAGTTATTACTATAACTACTTGTTATGTTCAGGTACACCTCACACAAAAAACAGCTACAGTGTTAACCTAATTGTGCAACTTTTCTTGATACAAGAGGAAATTATGCTCTTTTCACTACTATTGATTCAGCAAGCAAGCAGACATTTCCCTCCAGTATGAAAAAGAAGTTGGAATAAGCTCAACACAAACAAAGTCGAATACTGTTTAAGAAGAAAGGCTCACACATGGCATTAGCCACACTACGTTAGTCCCATTTTGTACCAAATGTATCCAGTCAACAAGCATCAAACATGGGGCAGAATAAAGCAGATGTAGTTCAGGTTTCCTTAGGGGACTTGCAACCTTGTAATATGCTTATCAAGCACCAAAACAGACGGTGCAATTTAGAAGGGACAGGGGACATTTTTAGATCACATGTAAGTCATCCTTAAGCCAGAAGTACAAGCTGGGTTTAGAAGAGGTAGAGGAACTAGAGATCAAATTGCCAACATTCGCTGGATTATGGAGAAAGCAAGAGAATACCAGAAAAACATCTACTTCTGCTTCATTGACTATGCTAAAGCCTTTGATTGTGTGGATCACAATAAATTATGGCAGGTTCTTAAAGAGATGGGAGTACCAGACCACCTCATATGTCTCCTGAGAAACCTGTATAAGGGTCAAGAAGCAACAGTTAGAACTGGATATGGAACAACTGATTGGTTTAGCATAGGAAAAGGAGTACGACAAGGATGTATACTGTCACCTTGCTTATTTAATTTATATGCAGAGTACATCATGCGAAATGCTGGCCTGGATGAATCACAAGCTGGAGTTAAGATTGCTGGGGAAAAGATCAATAACCTCAGATATGCAGACGATACCACTCTGATGGCAGAAAGTGAAGAGGATCTAAAGAGCCTCTTGCTCAGGGTGAAAGAGGAGAGTGCAAAAGTGGGCTTGAAGCTCAACATCAAAAAAACTAAGATCATGGCATCTGGCCCCATCACTCCTTGGCAAATAGAAGGGGAAGTCGTAGAAGTAGTGACAGACTTCACGTTCCTAGGATCCCAGATCACTGCAGATGGTGACTGCAGCCATGAAATTAAAAGACGCCTGCTCCTTGGGAGGAAAGCGATGGCAAACCTAAACAGCATGATAAAAAGCAGAGACATCACCTTGCCAACAAAAGTCCGCATGGTCAAAGCAATGGTATTCCCCGTAGTAATGTATGGCTGTGAGAGTTGGACTATAAGGAAGGCCGAGCGCCGAAGAATAGATTCTTTTGAACTATGGTGCTGGAGAAGACTCTTGAGAGTCCCTTGGACTGCAAGGAGATCAAATCAGTCAATCCTAAAAGAAATCAACCCTGACTGTTCCCTGGAAGGCCAGATCCTGAAGCTGAAGCTCAAATACTTTGGCCACCAAATGAGAAGGGAGCATTCACTGGAGAAGACCCTGATGCTGGGAAAGATTGAAGGTCAAAGAAGAAGGGGACGGCAAAGAATGAGATGGTTAGACAGTGTCATCGATGCAACGAACATGAAATTGAGCAAACTTCAGCGGATAGCGGAAGACAGGAGGGCCTGGCGTAATCTGGTCCATGGGGTTGCGAAGAGTCGGACTCGACTGTGCGACTGAACAACAACAACAACAAGTCATCCTCAGGAAAATCTATATAATTGGCTGTTGTGAGAGATTAAAAATAACCTATGTTACTCCTTTTAAATGATATTTTTAATCACAGTTTGAGTTTTACAAAGCCAAATTAGAAAATTGAACTTGCCTTGCTTGTAATGCCATTTTCTTTCAAGTTCAGCAACATGTTTGGAGCACTGATAATTTGTTCACAAGTTGCAATGAAGCTTGATGGGAATCTTGCCCTTACACTACTGAAGTTCCTGTGCTGCCTGTAGTGATCCCTGAAACAGCTTTCTTGCAAGGAACATAAAGCAAGCCTTAGCTCTGACCAATCCCCATGGGTGACAAAAACTGTCCAATCATACACAACTACATGTGCATTTTCCAGTCCACTTATGGCCCCACAATAACTGTATAGGGGAATGAGCATTCATTGCTTCTTAAGCATCATGCAGGTTCTGCTGTGTCCATAGTATGAATGTTAGAATGTAAAAAGCAAAGTCCTTCCCATTGTAATTTCTTGCTCACCTCAGTTTATGTGACCAGCATCAAATAAAACCTCTGTGTTAAGTATTTAATTAAGGAAGAACTAGGACTGGTAAATCTAGCAGCCCAGTAGCTTCAAAACCTGTTTCAGAAAAGGAATTAAGATGCTGCAAACATTCTATATGAGAAAAATCTCCTTTTGTGAGATGTCAGCAGGAGACAATATATTCTGCTCGATAATTATGTACTTCTGCACAATCATGTAGCATTATATACAAAATCACCACACTGCAGAGAAGAAAACAGCCCGAAATGCTAATTAGTTCCAAAATTAACCATGATTTGATTTAATGTTGAATAAAGGTTTGCAGCTTTAATTTAGGAGAGACCTCAAAATGGTCACATGGTATGTTTTAAATAACTCAGCATCTTATACAGGGTGTACAATACTGTCATATATTTTTTTAAAAAATAGAATATGCTCATTTTGACTGATTCCACGGACTCATTCACTGTGCCATCCAGAACAAAGTTTGATTCCAGTGGCACCTTTAAGACCAATAAAGTTTTATTCAAGGTATAAATTTTTGTGCACATGCACAATTCTTTAGGTAAAATGAAATGGAAGTTACCAGTCCATACATATAGGTAGAGGGTGAGTGGTAAATTAGCATAGAACATGATGAAGATGTTTAACAGATTCAAGGACCAGACAGGAGTAACAAGTTTAGCTTATATGGCTACCATTTGTTTGGGTTTAATTTGAGCGGGGGACATAATGAAGAAAATAAATGTGTCAAATTGGAGACTGATGGGCAGATGAATCCTTAATTGTAAAATGCTGAAAGTAATTAACTGAGACCCTGTGATTATACTCCATCCATCTCCTTTCAAGCATGGAGGCAACCTTACAGTATCTTCTGCTTTGAAGTGGGATCATTGGCTGTGTAAAGGTATCTCCCTTGTCCCCAGACCACAGAAATACATTTCAATCTACCATTCCAAATTACATTACATTCTACTATTCATTACATTACATTACAATCTAGTATTCTAATCTATTATTCCAAATAAGAAATAAAATAAAGAGGATGTATGTCCCTTCTGAGGGACTGGTAAGAATACAGCTGTAAGGACAGAACTGAAATTAGTATATGTAGTGAGATAAGAAATCAATATCCTTGTTATGCCCTGGGGATTCCATTGTTCTAAGTGTCGTAATAACTTGCAACTGAGCAATTTCCCTTTCTAGTCTGTTCCTGAAGTTCCTTTGCAATAAAACAGCTACTTTGAAGTCACCCTTTGAATGTCCAGGAAAGCTGAAGTGTTCTCCTACAGGTTTCTCAGTCTTGTGATTCTTGATGTCAGATTTGTGTCCATCTATCCTTTGGCATAGGGTTTGATGTGTTTGCCTTATGCAGAGAACCGAAGGTCTTGTTGGCATTTAATGGCACATACAATGTTGGAGCTGCGGTGGCTCAAGTGGTTAAGACGCTGAACTGCAGGCTGGAAGGTCAGTAGTTCATCAGTTCAAGACCCGAGAGTGCCGCATGATGGGGTGAGCTCCTGTCTCTAGTTCCAGCTCCTGCCAACCTAGCAGTTCGAAAGCAAGAAATTGCAAGTAGATAAATAGGTACCACTTCGGTGGGAAGGTAACAGCGTTCCGTGCACCTTGATGTTTAGTCATGCCGGCCACATGACCACGGAAATGTCTTCGGACAGCGCTGGCTCTTCGGCTTTGAAACGGAGATGAGCACCGCAACCCTAGAGTTGGATTCGACTGGCTTTCGAGCAAGGGAACCTTTACCTTTACCTTTACAATGTTGGAAGATGAGCAAGTGAATGGGCCTGATATGGTTTAGTTGATGTTGTTAGGTCCAGTGGTTGTGTTGTCTGGCTGTATGTGGCAGCAAAGTTGGCATCTGGGTTTATTGCAAGCTCTGGGACCAGTATCCATGTTCAAATTAGATGTTGTATTATTGTGGGTGAGGAGTTGTTTGAGACTGGGTGGCTGCCTGTGTGCAAGAAAAGGTTTGCCCCTCAGTACTTGTGAAAGAGAACTGTCATTATTCAGTGGAGGTTGGAAGTTATAAGTCGCTGATGATGCGTTGCACTGTTTTGAGTTAAGAGCTGTACGTGACCACTATTGCTGTTCTGTTATTGTCTCTTTTGGGCCTGTCTTGCAACAGATTTTCTCTGAGTACCATTCTGGCTTTGTTAATCTGTTTCCTGACTTTATCAGGTCAGTACTTTAGTACCAAAAAAGTTTGTTGTAGTTTCCTTACATGAGAATCCCTGTCTGTAGGATTGGAGCAGATGCAGCCGTAGTGTAGAGCCTGGCTGTATACAAGGGATTGTTTGGTATGTTTAGGATGGTAGCTGGAGGCATGTAGGTATGTTTGTTGGTCAGCAGGTTTCCAGTATGAGGTGGTGTCTATGCATCCATTGTGTATTTTTACAGTAGTGTCCAGAAAATGTATTTCTTGCATAGATGGTTTCATTGTCAGGTTGATGGTGAGATGAAAGTCACTGAATGGCTGGTGGAATTTGCCCAGGGTTTCTTTACCACGTTTCTAGACAATAAAAATGTCATCAATGTATTACAGGTATAAGAGAAGTATGAGTGGATGGGAGTTTAGGAAGTGTTGCTCCAAGTCAGCCATAAAGATGTTAGCATATTGTGGGGCTATGCAGGTGCCCATGGCTGGACCATTAATCTGAAGGAACAAGTTGTTGCCAGATCTGAAGTGGTTATGGGTGAGAACAAAATGGCCCAGTTTGGTAGCAAAGTCAGCTGTGATGTTGTCAGAAATCATGTTCCTTATGGCTTGTAATCCATCTTTGTGTGGGATGTTGGTACACAGAGATTCCACATCCATGATGGCTAGAATCGTATTATCTGGAAGGTTGTTCAAAGATTTTATTTTCCTCAGAAAGTCTGTTATGTCATGAACATAACTAGGAACACTGATGACATAGGGTCTTAGAACAGAGTCCATTATCCAGATACCCCCATGGTGATGGTGCCTATGCCTGAGACAACAGGGTGTCCTGGGTTGCCCGGTTTGTGTGTTTGGGGTAGAAGTTCCTGGGTGAGGTTCCTGTGGTATGTCTGAAAGGATTTGTTCCTGAATGTGCAGGAGAAATTCCTTTATAATGTTGCTTAGCTGTTTTTTATATTTTGCACAGTTCTTTCGTGTCATCCAGCAACTCATCTAGTGTTTCTTTAAAGATCCCCTAGGTCTTTCCTGTGGTCTAATTTTGTCAGTGCTTCTGAATCCTGGCTGTCTACAGTAAGTCTTTTTGCTTTACAGGTGACCAAAGCTAGGCAGGGGGGCCTCATGCAAAAATTCTTCCCAAAAGAAGGATATCTGGTTCAGGTACTGCTTGGAAAAATCCTATTGTCACAGACGTTCTAAGGCCAGTTGCAGCTTGCAAAGTACCAAACAGCAAACTTGTGTACTTATGTGTAAAAGAATCACTGCAATACCTGAAGGCTACACAGGAAATTACGCAGCAGGCTCACAGATAATTGAAAAACCATTCAGGAGAGAGGTCAAACTGGTCACATGTTGTGTTTTAAATAAAATGTCAAGGACCATCAGACTTTGGATAAATATAGACAATCACACTAAATTTATGCAAAAGTCATGTGTCCTAATAGTTTTTCAGCATCATGACATAACCTCATAGTGTGGCTCAGTGGTTTAGATCTCACATTCTTACTAGGTTTAGGGTACAGGTTGTTGTAGCTCAGTACATGCTTTATCTTAGAATATCCCAGGTTCATTCCGCCTTAAAGGAACAGTTTTGGGAAAGTCATTTTTCTGTCTAAAATCTTGGAGAGCAGCTGTCAGTCAAGGATAGACAATACTGAGCTAGATAAAGCAGTGATCTATTACCAGATAAGAATCTCTGATACTTTTGGTACTCAGAAACTGTATAGAATACCATTTGAAGTATCATATAAATGCCAGGCTAAAGCTACATTGTCCAAAATAATATTATGAATATTAGTCTTGGGATACTGGGATAGGATGGAGTTTATAGTGGAACAGGATGATATAACAAAAAAAACGCTCACCACAACTCCTAGGAGTCTGTAGAACTGATCTATTCCTTAGAGCTATTTGTTTTTTTTTAAAATTCCTGTACTCACATAGATTTCTAGGTTCATTCTAAATCATATAACAGTACAAGTATAATCAAGAGAATAATAACCTTTGCAATTAATACGACCATCATGTTTATAGTAGCAAGACAGCAATCATCAAGCCAAGTGAAGAGAACTCAGCAGCTTAAGTAACTTTGATAATATGACTTGTCTTTACTTAAACACATGATCCAGATATTGAAATAATATAGCAACTTGCAAAAATTACAAAAATTGTAAATAATTTTTCTGACACTTGTATGAAAACATTAAATATCATGTCAAGATACGTTTCTAGAAAAATTGGTTCATTTAGCTTGGTTTTTTAATGAAACTGGATTGTTTAAAATCTAGCATGAAAAATATGTCTCCCATTCTTTTATGCTAATTTGACATTTATTAATGTGTACAGAAATAAACTTATATTTGGCTCAATGCAGTAAATATTAAAATTATGACAACTGATTTTAATGATAAATTGATATTTTCTGGGGTGAAAAACGAGATGCAAAATCACCCTGCCATTTCCACTAGTCACAGTTAGGATTAAACAATTCTGCAGTTTTCTGGTTCAATAAGTGTGTGGAGGATTTTTTCAAAAAAATACGGGCCCAAGACAAGAACCAGATTGTGACTGCAAGCTTAAACCACTTCATTTGCTGCAGTGTCAGCATTCCAGGTACATTTGGATCGTGTTACTCTTATTTTATTATAGTTCATATCTGTTTGGTCCGACCTCATCTGCATTTGCTTGGCTCACTGAAACATACAGTTCAATTATAGCATATTATGCATGAGGTAATTGTTTAACTTTATAAATTAACATCCACAAGGAAACCAAGGGAAGAAGACACAGAGCAGAAAATAATCACTGAAAGGCTTCACATGGCAATTCTAGGAGCAACCGCTGGCAATTTAGGTTGTCAGGTTCAAGAGTATTTTTAACTAGCAGAAGAACAACACTCTGAAACAAACCAGAATATGATGGCTGATACACACATCCCACACACATCTGTCTCCTTTCATGAGAAAAGACTGGAGGAGAAAAAAGCCAATCCTGCTGTTACCCCAGCAGCTTTAGAAACTCAGTCTTCTTCTCTGTTGAGAGAAGTCGAGTGCTAGACCAGGGAACTGTGTGTCCTACAGGGCAAGCATTATGTAGAATTCCTCCAGCCTAAACACATTTATTTAAGTGGAATTAGACTGGAGTTACACAGCGTATGATTGCACTGTAAATCAAGAGCTAAACATCACTCTTCCTCTCAGCCCTCCCCACATTTTCCTGTCTTTCCCTGAAGTATGGGGCCAGCACCCTCCCAAAAAAAGGTTTGGCTCTCTCCCTCTATGCAGGACCAGTGCCAGGTTTTTTTGCACACTAGGTGAAGCTACCTTCTGGCACCCCACCCCCCCGTGCGCCCACCACACCCACAAGGCGAGGCTACCTTCTGGCACACGCCCCCCCCATGCGCCCAAAATGCATTTTAGGAAGAATGAAAAACACAAAATTTGAAATTGCTAATTTCTTTTTTTTTTTAATTGTGAGAACAAGTAGTACAATCTCTGATTTTCTCCCTCAAGCAGGAAAACACAAAGAACAATTGAATAGTCTAAGAAGGTATGCACAGCAAACCACAGTTAAATGCGATTTATGGCACAAAGTTGATTCCTGTGTCAGAAAGGTCCCGTTGTCTCTCTTTCATTCATAACCCAGGGATTGAACCTGGGACATAAGAAAAGAAGAGCCCTGCTGGATCAGATCAGTGGTCCATCCTGTCTCACACAGTGGCCAATCTGTCCTCTGGACGGTCAACAACAGGGTGTACAGGCCGAGGCCTTACCCTGATGTTGCCTCCTGACTCTGGGATTCAGAGACTGACTGCTTCTTAATGTGGAGGTTCCCTTTAGTCACCATGACTAAAGGGACCACTGATAGACCTCTCCCCCTGAATCTGTCTAGTCCCCTTTTAAAGCTGCCTATTCCTGTGACCATCACTATATCCTTTGGCAGCAAATTCCACATTTTAATCACTTGCTGTGTGGAGTATTTCCTCTTGTCCATCCCAAATCTACTGCCCATCAACTTCATTGGAAGCCCTCCAGTTCTAGTATTTTGGGAGAAGGAAAAAAGCAGTCTCTGTCTACTCTCTCTACCAATGTTCCCCCTAAGGTGTGCAGTCTCGTGAGCAGAAATTTTACTCTGTGTGCCAAAAGTGGTGCTAGTTTTAAAATTGTGAGCAGGCTGACATTTTTTAAAAAAAATTATTTCAGTGTACAAACATACAAAACTTACAGACCTAACATATATACTATTATCATTTATATTACAAGCCATATATTTATATTAAACCTATTTATGTTTATATGAAATATACTATATGACTCTTTCAAACTATATTTTAGAAATGATTTATACATCATAACTATGAACAGTATCATCAAGTTAGCTAAGTCATCCTAGCCTCATGCCTTAGCCTTATCTCTCCCCCCCTTCTAATAATAAATCTGCCTGCCAGCTCCAGAGTGATCAGCCATGGTATTTTATTTTAATTAAGAGCCAACACTTAGAATGCTATTTGAAAATCATTAGCCAACTCTGTTCAAATTGGGGAAATGCCCTTCTTCACAGTGAGATTGCTGCATTATTGAGAACGAGAGAACATCAGAGATTGTATTACCTGTTCTCACAATTAAAAATAAAGAAATTAGCAATTTCAAATTTTGTGTTTTTCATTCTTCCTAAAATGCATTTATGCCTGAAAATTGGTGGGCTTGGGGGGGGCACCAGAAGGTAGCCTCATCTAGTGTGCAAAAAAACTCTGGCACTGGCCCTGCTTATAACTCTCCAGGTTCCAATTTGATTTCACCATAAACCACTAGATTCTGGCATGGTTCTAAACTGTACTAGATTATTTCAGACTCTCCCCCTGCCCTGATCTACTAGACATTGCTAGTGTACCTCCTCCCACCTCCCACTGATTCCCCCTTTCTCCTCCTGTTTCTTTCTGCCACTCCCGTGCTTCCCCCCCTTGCTCCTCCACTGCTGCCTCTTTTTTCTCCTCCCCCACTCCCAGCTGTTTTCTCTCTTCCCTGCTGCCTCAGACACAACCCCTGGCTGCTCCCTTCCCACTGCCTGTAGTGCCACTGCTGCCTCGATCCACCCCACCACCCACCTTTCCCTTCCCCAGTACTTGTGCATCAGCTTCCTCTCTTCATTGCTATGTAGGCTGGTTCCTACCTTCCCCACCTCCAAGCTTTCTTCTCTCCCTCAGCTGCCAGACAGCTAATTCAGTGACAGTCACTTTGTTACACTTGCACAAGGACAAACATTTCTTCCCCAGTTAGTGATTTCTTTAAAGCCTTGATTTTTTGAAAAAGTGTTTGGATTGATCTTTAAGAAGATCCAACAATCCCATAAATTACAATCTTTCCCATAAAATTGCAATGCCGATAACGATGATGACGATGAAGAAAACAAAGAAGATAACGAAGACGCAGCAGCAAACATGGGGCAATGGTGGCCTCATTGTCTCTAATATTGTGAGATATTATTTGACTGTCAACACTGTCTGGGCTTACTAGTTGGTTTAAGAGAGATGAGATGTAGATGTTTTGGGAATTGGAACAATTCCTAGCTCATTAAATTACTGGATCTCGAGGAACAGAAGCCATAGAACCGACCTGGGTACAATGTCTGTCTGTCTACTGCATTCATGAAGGTTTGGGATTGGTGTAAAAAGAAATTTGGTTTGGAATCATGCCAGTTTTGCAGTATATTGAATTTGAGGATGTGTTTATAGCAAGTAATTTTGTGGTATGCGACACATTGCAATTTACAAGATTTTTGGATTTTCTTTAAGATCAATCCATCA
This sequence comes from Gekko gecko, assembly GCA_029375565.1. NCBI lineage: Eukaryota > Metazoa > Chordata > Lepidosauria > Squamata > Gekkonidae > Gekko > Gekko gecko. The sequence goes on along the minus strand of JAPDNY010000006.1, from coordinate 76,635,318 downwards.
AGTCCTTTGCAGAGCTTCAATTGGAACCTTTCTATCAGTATTTGCAGATTAGAAGTTTTGTTCAAACAAAACAAACTCAGGCTGCGGTCACACGGAAGGGAGAAAATGCGGGCAGGAAGCAAGGCTGTTTGCCCCGCCTGCAATGACACGTGTTTGCGCAATCATACTTCCCGCCACGCACCCACAGTTCCCAATAATAGTGAATCTTCAGCAGTAGCTTTTTACTGTGCTATTGTGGCACGAAACGATGCCCCGCTGATGACTCCAGGATGCCAGACAGATGTGTCTGTCTGATTGCGTCCCTTTAATCCGTGGGGGAATCGCATGTCTGCCACGACTCCAGTACGTATGATTGCACCCTCAGATTAATATTTTGCAGCCCTTAAATAGCTATAAGCACATTTTAAATCAGACTGGAGTCCATAAGTGATTGTCACAATTTATGGCCTTCTCACAAACTTAGAAAGTTTTTTAAAAGGGTTTGGATTTTTCCGAAAGCCTGGGGATTCCCCCAAATATGCAGAAATATTTCATTTATCTGCACATAGCACCGATCTACAGATTTAAGCATCCACAAACTGAGCCATGTTGAGAATTAGATAAACTGATGGAGCATTACAATGTGCCTTTAGCACTTCAGTTAATAAGATTTGGATGAGAACTGGAGAAAACGAGACAATTTCTATATAGGCCTGTTATGTATGGATGTTTTCCCCTCACTTTCATTGTGCATGTCCATTGGGTTTTCTTTGTTATTCTGTATTGATTTTCCTCCCTTCAGCACTCAGTTTGCTTTCTCTTCACTGTTTCCCTGGGTTTTCTGAGAGTGCTTTTGTGCTGATTTTTCCCTTGTTTCACTTCCAAGCTGAAGGTTATTCAAAAATGTACACATTCCCTTGGATTTCCCCCTGCCTTTTTGCTGTCCCTCGAAGGCCACTCCCCTGCCCACATCAAGGTTATCCAGTCCACCCTACACCTTCCACCATCCTCTCCCCCTCATCAGTGTCCAAGTTCCATTTTCCCCTCATTTTTAAAGTTTTAACTTTTTTGGTTTAGTTTCCTGGTAGTATTGACTTGAAAAGGGGATCAGAGTGGAGGCAAACAGCAGTGCCTCCAGTGCAAAAAACCCCCAAAAAACGATTTCAGTGCTGCATGCAAACAAAATAAGGGAGGGGTGAAATTGGCATGAGAGATACTGGGATGGGAAACCTAAAGCTTTGAAAACATTTTCCCATTTAATACTTTAGTGAACAAAGTGTGGGGGGGGCATTTTGGCAGTCTCCAGAAACCTAACATTAATATGGCGGCTAAGCCACATGGACCTTCTGCAAACTGTCAAACTTAAGAATTGTTTGGGTGCAATCCATTTGGAAGACAGAGTGCAATCCACAAAGGACAGGCTATAAAAAACTGCAATGATTATTATTTATTTATTATTAATTTCAGCTTATATTCCGCCCTCCCCATGAATGGGCTCAGAGAAGATGACAACAGGAGTTAAAACATTTCACAATAAGAATTAAAACATTTCATTAATATCTTCCATAATAACTAATTAAAACAGATTTAAACAAAACTATAAACAAGACAGATGGCACAGCAATTTGGTAGGACAGTCACAAAAACTGGAGCTGCTAGGCCATAGACCAGACTAGGGGTCTTCACCTGATGGGCCATTCGAAGATGGAAGTGGAGGGCCAATAGATGTAATAATTGGATGTCTGCCATTTCACCCAAAGGGCTGGTGGAACAGCTCCATCTTAGAGGGCCTGCTTGACGACCAGTGTGCAGGATCAAATGACAGAATCACAAAGAGAAAACCACACAAATTTGCAAGTAAGGGCAGGAAATTAGTGTTACTATGTAGCTGTTCTAGGGCATTAGCAAAAATATCCCCCCTTTCAATTTCATGGCACAAGACTAAAGCTCTCCAGAGCTTCTGCCAGAGGACTCATCCCCATACAAATTGCAACCCTGTGCAACATGTGGTGGAGTTGCAGTCAATTTCACACAGGCACACATGCACACACTTTGCCAACAATCACATCTTGCAATGCCAATGTCAGTGGGTTCTACCATGCATTCTGTACACTCAACATATTTCCCCATATTATGAGACTGTGTGACTCTTTCCCATTTTTTACAGTGGCAAATAACACAGTAGAGAATTCCCTGGTGGCAATATGGAAAACAGGACTTTGCAGTTGCTTGTCATTTTCAACACCGGGTTTTCCCTCTTTGCCTGCATCCCTTTCTGTTTCTTTTCATTCAATGAACCATAGCTAAAATGCATGTGCAGAGCCTGAACCATGAGGATTTAAATGGAAGGTGCTTGCTGGACACTACCGCAGGTTAGGAAAGGTACAAATAGGTATAGAAAAAAGCCTGCATGGTTAACAAATAAAGTAATGGAAGCTGTAAAAGGTAAGAAGGATTCCTTTAAGCGGTGGAAAGCTAGTCTTAGTGAGGTTGATAAAAGGGAACACAGACTATGGCAAATAAAATGCAAGTCTGTGATCAGGCAAGCAAAAAGGGAATATGAGGAGCATATCGCAAAAAACATAAAGACCAACAATAAAACTTTCTTCAAATACATTAGAAGTATGAAGCCAGCCAGGGAGGCAGTGGGGCCCTTGGATGACCAAGGGGTAAAAGGAGTAGTGAAGGATGATAGGGAAATGGCTGAGAAGCTGAATGCATTTTTTGCCTCTGTCTTCACTGTGGAAGAGGAGAAGTGTTTGCCCACTCCAGAAGCACCGATTTCGGGAGGGGGTTTGAAAGACCTGAATCAGATTGCGGTAACAAGAGAGGAAGTCCTCCGACTGATGGACAATTTAAAAACTAATAAATCACCAGGCCCGGATGGCATTCATCCGAGAGTTCTGAAAGAACTCAAATGTGAACTTGTGGATCTCCTTACAAAAATATGTAATCTTTCTTTAAAATCTGCCTCCATTCCTGAGGACTGGAAGGTAGCTAATGTCACTCCCATCGTTAAAAAGGGCTCCAGGGGAGATCCGGGAAATTACAGGCCAGTCAGTCTGACATCGATACCGGGTAAGTTGGTGGAAACTGTTATTAAGGAAAGAATTAGTAGGCACATTGATGAACAAAAACTATTGAGGCAGACTCAGCATGGGTTCTGTAAGGGAAGATCTTGTCTCACTAACCTGTTAGTGTTTTTTGAGGGAGTGAACAAACATGTGGACAAGGGGGACCCAATACATGTTGTTTACCTTGACTTCCAGAAAGCTTTTGATACAGTTCCTCATCAAAGGCTTCTAAGTAAGCTCAATAGTCATGGGATAAAAGGACAAGTCCTCTTGTGGATCAAAAACTGGCTTATAAATAGGAAACAGAGAGTGAGTATAAATGGGAAACTTTCTCAGTGGAGGGTGGTAAGCAGTGGGGTACCACAGAGATCAGTACTCGGTCCGATGCTTTTTAACTTGTTTATTAACGATTTGGAATTGGGAGTAAGCAGTGATGTGGCTAAATTTGCAGATGACACAAAGTTGTTCAGGGTGGTGAAAACCAGGGAGGAGTGTGATGCACTCCAAAGGGATCTGTTGAGGATGGGTGAGTGGGCGTCAACGTGGCAAATGGGGTTCAATGTGACCAAGTGCAAAGTGGAGCCAAAAATCCTAAATATAAATACACATTGATGGGGTCTGATCTGGCAGAGACGGACCAAGAGAGATCTTGGAGTCGTAGTGGATAACTCAATGAAAATGTCTACACAATCTGTAGCTGCAATAAAGAAGGCCAACGCTATGCTGAGGATTATTAGGAAGGGAATTGATAACAAATCAGTCAGTATCATCATGCCCCTGTATAAATCATTGGTGCGACCTCATTTGGAATAATGTGTACAGTTCTGGTCACCACATCTCAAAAAGGATAGTATAGCATTGGAAAAAGTGCAGAGAAGGGCAACTAGAACGATAAATGGGTTGGAACACCTTCCCTATGAAGAAAGGTTAAAATGCTTGGGGCTCTTTAGCTTGGAGAAACGACAGCTGAGAGGTGACATGATCAAGGTTTATAAGATTATGAATGGGATTGAGCAGGTTGAGAAAGAAGTACTTTTCTCCCTTTCTCACAATACAAGAACTCGTGGGCACTCTATGAAATTGCTGAGCAGTCGGGTTAGAACAGATAAAAGGAAATACTTCTTCACCCAAAGAGTGATTAACAGATGGAATTCACTGCCACAGGAGGTGGTGGCAGCTGCAAGCATGGACAGTTTCAAGAGGAAATTAGATAAACATATGGAGCAGAAGTCCACCAGTGGCTATTAGCCACAGGGTATAGATGGAAACTCTCAGTCTGGGGCAGGTGATACACTCTATTCTTGGTGCTGGAAGGGGCAGCAGTGGGAGGGCTTCTGGTGCCCTGGCCCCACTGCTGGACCTCCTGATGGCACCTGGTATATTTTGGCCGCTGTGTGACAGAGTGTTGGACTAGATGGGCCATTGGCCTGATTCAACATTGGCTTCTCTTATGTTCTTATGTTCTTATGAGCAGTTGCGATAGGGCAATTGCATAATTAAAAAAACAAACAAACAAACCTTTGTATGCCACCCCCCACATATCACAAGTGATGTTCCACCCTGATTTAGGAAACTGCATTTTTAAAATTGTAGCTGCAAAATAAATACACTGTAAGAAAAAGAATGGTGCATAAGGCGGGCACAGTATCTGAAGTCAAGATTAAAGATTTTTCTCTCCTTTCCCCTTTTCCCGGTCGAGACTTCAGTCGTATAGACCCGAAATAAATGAATGAATGAATGAATTAAAGACTTACTGCTCTGAAAATCTGCTGTAAGATGTACATGCATAATGGGCCACATATATGAAAGATTTAAGCCAATGGCCAGATAAAATGTTCTGAATAACTGCTCTTAAACTGCTCAATATATCTAATGCTCAACTATCAGTTCTCAACACTGAAGCCATGAACAGACAACACAGATCTTTCTACAAATCTGAGAAAAGCCTCAGATATGCAGAAAAATATGAAATTAAAAAAGGGAGCTAAAATCCTCCAAAACGATAGAAGCAGCAGTTGTAGCTTTAAGAAACTGATGCCCTCAGTGGCTGTTCCTAGGCAACTACACAATATTTCCAGAGTTCAGGCTTTAGTTTCTGTCAGTAAAAAGCAGGGGAAGGGATAGGGACCCCCATCTCCCACTCACTTGAGCCCAGTGCACCTAGCACCATGCAACTGGACTAGACTTTGCCTAAGGAGAGGCTGACAGGAAGAGGGAAAGAAGGGAAACTGAAGATGGGAGGGGGAATAGTGGAGGAGAGAAAAATGAAATGCCCTCTGCAAACCCTTGCAAGTCCCCCACTTGTAATATTCATGATATCTGTACTCAAAATGCAATTTTTCTACATAGAATGTCTGCTCCCTCAAGAATAATTGAATATATGACTTCTGGTCTTGGCAACTTGCTGGATGGGTGCGCTCCATCTCACTCTGATGTGAACGCCCCGTTATCACCCCGGATGGGAGGGGTCCCAGACGATTCTGGGAGCCCTGAGAGCCCTTGTAGGGAGCTCACAGCCTGGGAAATGAGGGTGCCTCTTCTAGCAGCCGAAGAATTGAGGCTCCCCTTTGTCCCTATAGGTCCCACCATTGCAAGCCAACCATGGAATCAGAGGCACATGCTGGATGAAACGAGCAAGAGATCTAGCACTTCGTTGTTCCCACCCAGCCTCTGAAGCAACCGTTGGGATGAACTGTGCATTCAAGTGTTTTTAACTAACTAAGCAGAGAAGCAACCAACTGCCCAAAAACCCTAACATGACTCAGAAGTGGAGGAGGAGCGGGAATCCCCCGCCCACTGGGGAAAAATCGCAATGTAGAAAGCGAAGGGCAGAGAGCCGGTTGGTGCTGAAAATCAACATAGCCATAGATGGTGTAGACCAGCTCAGAGCATAATTAAATAAACAGACCTTCAGAGTGTCCAAATGAACTTTTTCTTATGTAAACAATGTCTTTACAAGGAGATAAAATGGCACCGAAAAAGAACCCTTCTCCAGGAATTGCCAGCTCACAGTCATCGAGACACAAGCTGGAAGTGCCTACTGATTTCCCAAACATGTTAACTATGGCTTTGCACCCTCTGCTGGACCAAATAACTAATTTCAACAGTAAATTTGATGATCTTCAGAAACAGCTTAAAGAAACAACTACCAAGAGAGAAGAAACTCATAAAACAGTTGTAGAAGCTAAGATGAATTTGATAAATCCGAGACTGGAAGTGGTGGAAAAAGAGCGGATTTTCATCAAGGAGCAGCTATTACAGCTTCAAATGGAAAAATCATCATATGTCTTGAGGTTCCAGGGTATCCCCTTAACTTAAAAGAGGTATTAAGTGAAACACTGGCACCAGTGACAGATCTGAAAGTGGAACTACTACAAAACGATATGGATATGGTTTATCGAACCTACCCAGATTTCATTAAGAAAAATAAACTGCCTGGTGAAGTATTTGTTAAGTTCTCCAAGAGATCAACAAGATATATAATTCTAAAAGCTACTAATGAGATAACCCTGAAAATCCAAGATGAAGAAATTCGAATGCTAAAAGACATTCCATTTGAAATATGAAAGTGGAGGAGACAGTACAAAAATCTAACTTCTTTTTTAAGCAAACCTTACTTTAAGGTTGGGAAACACAATAAGCTTTTTATATAATTAGGAAAAATGATCCTTGCTTTAGCTTTGTATTTTAGTTTTAGCCCTGTTTTCCCTTTCCTTATACTTGGTGTAGTAGAAAAACAATAAAAATTAAAGAAAAAAGAATAATTGAATATACCTATTCTCTACTATGTGAACATATCAATATTCTCCAGATTTGGGGTTAATTAACTTAGAGTAATGAACAACAGTATTCCAATTCTATATTTAAAACCTAAATTGAAGTTTACCCAAAAGTTTTCACTAAGCAGTTAACCACCCTGCTTGTGAACACTCTAGAGTAGCTTAAAGATGATCTGTGTTAAGTGATCTTGAGTTAGTGTCCTCTCTCCCTTTTCCTCATTTCTCCATGATCAAATCCTGTCATCTCCCTTTGGCTTCATATAAAGTAAAAGCTTGATATAAAAGGATTTTTGTATTCCATTTATTGCCTAATATATATATATGACTAAATCCACATAATTAAGAAGTATGGAAGATTTATGAATGTAAAAAGGACCCCATGCTCTTAAGTGCAATTTTCTTTGGATGATATTCTTGAGTTCTCTACAGAAGTAATAGATATAGATGTCTTTCAGCCAATACAAATAAATAACTATTTCTCTTCTTAGTAAATGCTCAGCAAAATCCAGTCTCCTCAGACAAATGTCATGGCTTTTATGAGGTGCCAGATATCATAGACAGACAAGTGAGGGGAAGAAGAACTGACATCTTAATGTGTTTGCCCTTCAGACCCTTCTAGAGAAGAGTGGGGATTGGAAGAAAAACCTTTATCCTCCAGAGAAAGATTCCTGACTTGGATTAAGCTTGTGATCCCAGGGCAAATGAAATACATTTAGTCATGCCATTTGAATTATGGGTGAATGATAATCTGCATTAGTGCACTTTGCTTACGAGAAGTGACACTGAACCAGGAAGGAGGCTGACTACCCATTCATTCCTAGAAGGGTCTATATTCAAATCTGATAAGGGGTCAAGTGTGAGACAGGCAACAAGAAAGGGATTGTATTGAGAGGTGAAACAGTCATTCCCAGTGGGAATATCTTGCACCTGCTGCAGCTTCCAAAAGTGAGACGATGCTGGGCACATTTTAAGATCTAAATTGAATGTTTAACTGCTTTTAGAATTTAAATCTTTAAGACCTCTGATCAAGCAGTAGCTGTGCACAGTTAGTGGTCCCAATTAGTGGTATGGTCATTTGCTTCAAAAGATACCTCCAAGTCTGTTCAGTGTGGCCATGTGATCATCATTATGATGGGGATGCAGAAAGTACAGATGCGAGTAATATCTACTGCATGAGCTGAAGCCTGCCAACAGATCTCCTTTGCAGAGTTAGGATGGCAGCCTTTTTACTGAGGCTGTATCTGTGGTTCAGCAATAGAGTGTCCACTCTAGGTTCAATCCCTGAAAACATCTCAGGCAAAAACTTCAGCCTGAGACCCTGGAGAGCCTCTGCCCATCAAAACAGACTATACTGACATTGATAGACCAATGGTCTGATTCATTATAAAGCAGCTGTCTGTACTCCTGTGCATTCTGACTTATTCTTTTGAGAAGTTCATTGCATGTGAGACAGGTTTGGGGAAATAAAACATAAGGTTTTTTCAGTTGTGAAATTAAACATGGAAAAAAGTTGCTCAAACATTTTCCCACTTCAAATATGTAATGAGAAATACCATTAAGGAGTGTAATGGATAAAAAGAGGTTGCATATATGTTTCTTACATAAGAGACAGGCTTTGCATTTTTTAAAGACGGGTTATGTTTTGCCTGATTATTCCTATTTCTGCCAATTGGCTGCAGAATTCAGTAACACAAAAAAACTGACATCTTTTAAAATGTTATTTTCCCTCTCTCTCAGAGGATATTAGGCACCGCAGAGTTTAGGAGTACGTTGTTGCACTTTAGAAGGAAGATTATGACGATTACCAAGAGGTCTCTGAGAAGTGTAAAAAATCATGTTGATTAGCTTCCAGCAGCGGCGTCCTGCCTTTGTGAAAGAGCCTGAAGTAAAATGAAAGAGATAGTTCATTGCTGCATTAAGGGAAAACTTCAGATTCAGCCTCATGCTGGGCAAGCACATATAAAACAAATACCTGTGACAAAGGCTCCCTGCCGATCAATGGTATATCAGGTTCCCTGTATACAAACTTCAGAATATATTTAAGGTCTATTAAAAAAAAACAACTTTTCATTCTTTTAACTGTGGATATCAACATGTTTGCCTGTTTTATAACAATGGCAGCAGACAACACTGGCAGAACAGCTGCAGAGAGCAAAATGCCAAAGGAAAGAACAATTTATCCTGTGATCCTTTAGGGTAGGTTGTGTCAAGGCAGATGCGGACTGCTTCTGTTTGAAGTGCAAGGCAAAACAGACTGCTTTGGTCTTCTTAATTTCACTTGGAAATATCAGCAAAGCTGGTCACATGAACTTCAGCTGTTCTTGCCAAACCCAGCTAGTGGAGGATCTGGAACTATCCATTCTTTTATAACTCCAGGCATTATGGACACAAATGGGATGCACTTCTAACAGACTAATTTTGAGCAGAGTTACACCCTTCTAAGTCAGTTGGAGCCAGTGAAAGGTGTAACTCTGTTTAGGATTGCACAATAACTGTGCACTGGAATGCTCGTGGACACTAATTATTCACACTGCATTGCTTTTAATTTAATGTGCATCCCTTTCTGTTTTCAGACTCCAATAGTCATGCATAAATACCTTTAAAATTTTGTCTAGGTCTGGCCTGGGGAATATACAATTTGAAAAAGATATGTCTAAAGCACCCTCCATAATCCAGGCACTATTTCATATCCTGCTGCCATACCTTTCAAAACAGATAAATAAAAGTCTGGTGATATCACCTAGTAAATATTTGTCAATAAAATAGTTTAATAAATATTAATGCATAGGCAATCAGCAAAAATTCAGCAAAACTGCAAGATGTGGAAGTCCAACCATAGAGATGAGTGATGGCTGACTCCACTCTTGCGGCTATGTTATATCACAGTATATCCTTGTAAAGTGGCTAGCTCCGAGACAATGTCAACTCAATGAGCAGCAGTGATGCATAAGGAAAATCGTATGTTAGGAATTATGAGAAAGGGGTTTGGAAATAAAGTAGGCAGTATTATAACATTATGAATCTTGTGAGGAAGTGAAGGGGAATTGCTTAGGAGAAATAATTGGAGAAGGCCTTTTGCCTTCATGCACTTTTTATAGACTCCCTAGAAGCATCTAGCTGACTACTGGTGGAAATGCTAGACAAAGAGACCACTGACCTGATCCAATAGTATTCCTTTTATGTGTTCTTAGCATTAGATTGTTTCATTATTAATTTTAACAGTCCTCATGTCATATTACAGATCAAATAAAATCTAATATAACTTGTTTGAAATAAAAATGATATCAAAAATATCCAAAAGATAGAACTAGATACAGCAGACTAAGCTGTTAAGTAACAGATGCCGCCCCACTTCTGGCAGAAGGGTTGAATCAGCCTTCTGCCCTGTAACTAAACTGCAGTTAATGGATAGGCTTGAGCTGTAATCAGATGGTTCCAACACATTGAGAGGAGGTAGCCTGTGATGATGAAAGAGACCCCCAGTAAGGACACTACTGGGCTTATTGACTGGAGCTGGATATAGGCACCATACCACTTTAGTCTTGGCCCATCTACACTGGATACCAATCTGTTTCTAAACACTATTCGAGTGCTGGGACCAGCATACCTGAAGGACTGCTTACTCTCTTATAAACTTACCTGACTGCTACGATCATCTTCTGAAGCCTTGTGTCAGGTGTCTCTCTCCCGGCCAGAGTATGTAGGTGGGAGACTGGGTGATGGCCAGAGAGACTTGCCTGTCCCCTTCTGTTGCTGTCACCTGCCAGCAGGTGAAGACTTCTTTTGTTTCATGTGGCATTCCCTCAGTGATTTCTCTTTCCTGCTCTGTTTTAATTGTTGCTTTTATGGATGTGTATTTTAGTTTGATTTAAAGTGTTTTAATAATATGTTTTGGTTTGATTTTAATGGTTTGATTTTAATGCCTTTGATCAGGGCAGAAAGGTAGGTTATAGCTTTATTAAATAATTAAATATTCTAGTGTGAAGGAAAACACATTCTAAAGTCTGGTGGAAGTATTGTGAATATACATTTTCTGCCCTAAAAAATGCACCAGAATACATTGGACATACGTCTAAACTAATTCTTACAAAACTTTTTGAACACACACTGGTCTTCACCTTGAAAGATCAAGGTTCTTCTAACGAAAGTAAACCACTGGTGGAAAATGTCATTCAGATGTGCTGGTAGAATCTTGGACAAAAAAATTATAAGACTGTTGACAGGAAGTTTCCTACAACAATAAATTCAAAACCTACAAGTATTAAATTTAATATTGCAATATAGAAATTATTTCATTTGTCCTACATTTGAAGCATCTATAGCCATAGATTAATTTATCTTCCTGTTTCACAGCAGGATAATGGCTTCCATGTGGCTTGGATGATAACCCGCCAATTTATAGACCCTCACAAGAACAGAAAGTGATGACATTTATATACTATGCATGTGTGTGAACTTGTTGCCCCCTAGTGGCCGTGTTTAGAAGTTATAATCAGAACTGCTCTGGGTGGTTTCTAAAGTCTGGGGTCAAGAGTTGCCTCCTTCTCTCTAATTCTGGGTACTTAACATCAAGGAGAATGGTCACTGTGATCTTAGTCATCAAATCCAGTTTCTTTCCCTTGTGAAAACAGTCTTCCATGTTATTGGCAGCTGTCCAGTATGTGTATGGTTTTTTAAAACAGAAATTAATGTTGCTGCCTCCAGACTGCTCATGGTTTTGTTGCTGTTTTTCCTCCTAGGAAAGTTAGCAGATACAGCTCCTGGTATCATCCAACCTTTGAATGGAATTTAGCCTACCATCACTGCACTTTCAAACTCCTTGATTTTCACCATTCCTTTTCCTCCAGATCCACCTATGACTTATGATGGGTCTATACACATTTGTCAGAATGAGGCAAGAATTAAGTGGTGGAGTGCTGAGATAGTAAAATGGACTGCATCACTTAAGACTGTGAGAGGGGAACTATATTTTTGCAATGTTTTCCTACCTTAATATTTCCCTGTATTTGAAAAAAGTAGCATAGAAGGAAAGTTCTAGGCTAGACTTTTTCTACATGATGTACTAATTTTATAATTGCAGGGAGCTTTTATATAAGGGGGCAATAAAAATGTAATCTCCCTCACCTGGAATCTGACTGTCATATGGTAATTTGTACTACCACAGAATTCTACCATAGCATTCTGCTGCATATGTAGACCAGGCCTCAGTCTCAGAGGCAACATTCCAGTACTTGCCAAAATAAAGGCCTCTTTGCAGCGATGTGCTGAAAGGATATGCACTGAAATTGGCTGTCTGCTGAAGCACTTCCAGATTATGGTTTAACCTACACTTCTCATGCCATCTCAAAGTCTTAGTGGGTTGCTGCTTCAAGCGACTGAAGGTTGCATTACAAGCTGGTCAAATACAAAACCAGTGTTTCAACTCTCAAAATCTGCAATAAAAATCCACACCACCCCGTTTCTCAGTGTGTCAATTATGGACAGTTCGCATCAATAAAAAAGATTTTGGTCCAGTCTATACATTATATGACGGGTGTATGCACTACACACAATATTCCTAATGTGCACAACTGTTATTTTGTGTGAATGAGGTGATGATGCACATACAAGCTTTGGTATTCATAGACAGAAGTCTAGATTTGCAAAGGAACATGTCTGTGCATACCAAAGTTGTAGGTGCATGGAAAATAGGTGCATTGGTTCATTCATGTAAAGTGACTACTGCATGTATCAGGAGAAGTATACACACTGCATGCTCTCAGTACATGTAGGTGGAGTGTCATGCTCAAACATCTGAAAGGGCTTTAGAGCTTCTGTATTTTACCAAGGTGGTGTGGGATCAGAAAGGGAGGTTTGGCAATTTACTACACTTCATCAACAAAATCAGTTCTCTGAAACGTAACCCACAGAACATACTCGTCAGTTTTGATGTGGTATCTCTTTTTACCAAGGTTCCAGTAAAAGACACACTCATGCTGGTCAATCAGATTTTTCCAGATGACGTAACAGCCTTATTCCACCATTGTTTGACAACCAATGGGATAACAAATTCGATGAACAGATGGATTGGGTTGCCATGGAAAGTCCTCTCAGCCCAAGTTATAGCAAACTTCTACATGGAACATTTTGGAAAAAACAGCTTTAGAATCTGCACCCCACAAACCAACAGTGTGGTTCTGGTCCGTAGATGGTCCGTAGATGATACCTTTATCATATGGAGCCATGGAGAAGTAGACCACCTCAACAACATCCACCCCAAAATAAGATTCACCATGGAAAAAGAAGTTGAGGGAAAACTCCCATTTCTAGATATCATGGTCATCCACAAAGCAAACCTTCAATTAGGTCACAAGGTCTACAGAAAACCAACTCACACAGACTGTTATTTATACAAAAACTCCAATCACCACCCTCGGCAAAAAAGATGCATAATCAAAACATTAGTAGACGGTGCAAGATGGGATGAACTAAATCATCTTAACCACGCACTTCAAGCAAGTGGCTACTCCAAGAATGAAATCAGAAGAGCAATTAAACCAAAGGTAAAACAAACAACTGAGGAAAAACAGTCTCCCACAGGAAAAGTGTTTTTGCCATATATCAAAGGAATCACTGATCAGAAAAAACACAACCTATAAACAGTATTCAGACCCACCAGAAAAATACAACAGATGCTTATTGAGATACGGATCTGAATGTGAGAGGTAGCAAGCAGTTACTATAGATGAGTTTAATCTACCTGTCAAACCTAGCTGTCAGATTAGCAGTCATGTAACTACCAACAGGTGCTTCCTCCAGGTGTTATTCATTCAGGTCAGGGATTGCATCACCTTGCTAGAGATTGGCTAGAGTTTAGCATAATAGCTGTATGTTTATTCAGCTATGGAGGGCTTCAGCTCTCAGATACTAAGGCGTGCCATGCTGTCCAAATGACTAGGTAACTCTCTGTATATGTTTTGTATATATTCACCTATAAACTCTTTGTGCACCTCTACATCTGGGCAGTCTCCCGCTTCTTATTTTTACAAACCCAATAATGCTACCATCAGCAAAAGACAGAAGAGACCCCATCACTTCTGCAAGAGTATACCGCATACCATTCAGTTGTGGACAAGTTTATATCGGGACCACACAGTGTAGCATTCAGACAAGAATAAAAGTACATGAAAGACACTGCAGACTTGGCCAACCTGAAAAATCAGCAGTGGCTGAATAAAGCCTAACCCAAAGAGGACACAGCATTTTGTTCCAAGACACTGAAAGGCTGGACAACACTTCCAATTACTATGTCAGATTACACAGGGAAGCCATTGAAATTCATAAACATAAACACAATTTCAATAGGAAAGAAGAGAGTTTAAAAATAAATGGGGCATGGTTTCCTGTCCTGAAAAACAGAAAATGCTCTACAGCTGACAATAGCACTACAGATAAGATTAGAGTTTCAACAGCCATTCCACACACAAAAGAACCTCCTCAAGAAATAGAAAACCTCCTCAGAAAACAATCCATAGACAAAAGAACCTCCTCAGGAAAGCTCCTCCATAGCCTGGAGAACTACTATAAGATAATGACTCAGCCCTACCCCACCTTCCAGGGTAGATCTAAATTATCTGCCTACCATTTTTCTGCTCCATCTTTCTGTGTTATACCTCTGAAGATGCCAGTCACAGCTACTGGCGAAACGTCAGGTCCTACGATGCCAAGACCATGGCCACACAACCCGGAAAATCTACAGCAACTAATGAACTCTGGCTGTGAAAGCCTTCAACAACAAATTTACTACAGTGTTTAGTAATGCATGGCTTAACAGTAGCCACTTAAGCAGAAGCAGTGATTCAAGGTAGAGTCACAACAAAAAGAAATGGCTCTTCAGTGGGCTATCAATTCTACCAGATATACAAATAACTTTTACAGTATGACAATGTAGACTAAATGATTTGTTGATACCTTGAGTTAAATGTCTGTGTTCATATAATTATGTGAAGTATCTAATGCTCTAAACTACATTTGTTCCACCTGAAATGTATATTTCCACCCTCCAAACTATGTCAAATATTATAGTCACTTGCAGATAAGAGTACTTGCTTTTACTTGTGCACCTTCCCCTACATCTTTTGTTATTACTCTGAGGTCCAGATTGAAAATTACTTTCATGCGTTTGTACATTTCTGTTGCCTGTTTGTCATATAGATTTCTTGCCTTCAGCAAAGCTTACTCATGAATTTATCTAGAATGTCTTACCCTGCCATTCTTATACTAAACATAGAAAGCATTTCCTAGAACTTCAAATTACCTATTTAAAAATATACTTTAGCTAAAGGAGAATTAAAATCCTTCATTACCTTTAAAGGATTCTGCAGCTAACTTCTACCAGCAAATTAAGAACACAAGAATATCATTCATTCATGTTATTAGTATTCAAGGTTGGCCTTTGAACCCCCAGACTTTAACCCATAAGGGTCACTGCTTGACCTTTCCAGGTCATTGGCATGCATGGATTTTATGCTAGTCGAAACCGCTTTTTCATTCATTTGTGCTTCTGCTGATAACACTTACTACAAGATTAAATTGCTTAACCTACACATGAAATACTGAAAAGAAATTATCATTTTAGCCACCACTATTTACTGGTGTTAAAAGACAATATTATTTCTTCATGATTCAAAGGCTCACGTTAGATATTCCTGCTTAAACAAAAATCACTTTGATCAAATCTAACTACATGACAGTTTCTTATATCTGCTAGAGGCCATTGTAAAATGTCTTCTTTTCAAATGGAATCAATGAAAAACCCATTGCAACCTGATAGAAATCTAATGTTTTGTTCACAAAATCTTTAACAGAAGAAAATAAGGATTACCAGCATCTTCTAATATTCAACACTTACGGTTTCAGATCTATGTTCTAATCCAGCACTTCTTGCATTTATGGTTCAGTCACATCTTTGCCACCATATCTCAGGCAATCAATACTAACTGAGCCAGTGCAACTGTTTTCAAGCTTTCAGGTCACAAAATTTGGATCTGCTAATCTATCTTCAAAGTTAGTATATAGAGGAAACAAGCAGGATGCTTTCCATTTACCAATTTTGCAAATGCAACCCATTTTATGAATAGTCAGGTTTGTATCCTTTGGGGGCTTCTCTTTGATACCAGCCCTAAAGTCATGGCATGCTGTGATAGCTCATAGAACAGTGTGTGCTAACCTAGCCTAAAGCTGCATCCCGTTCAAGAAAAGAGTACAAGATAGATTTGTACCTATAAATTGTGTTCATGTGTGTTTTCTGGAAAGGCTCATGAGCCTATAGTAGAAATGTGACAAGCAGAAATTTAACAGCTGAAGTTTTCTCCATCACTGCAGGTCAGGAAAAGTTTCATCTACTGATCTTCTGTTGGTCACACATTTGTTAAAGTTCTCTCCCTTCCCCCACTGGCATTTCTAGAGCCTTCCTCCTTCCTTAGGGTTGCCAGACTTCAGTGGCACCTGGAGGTCTCCTGCTATTACAATTGATCTCCAGACAATCAAGATCAGTTCCCCGGGGGACAATGGCTGTTTTGGAGGGTGGACTCCGTGGCATTAAGCCCTGCTGAGGTCCCTCCCCTCCCCAAACCTGCCTTCCCCAGGCCTCCACCCACAAAGCCTCCAGGTATCTCTCCACCCAGAATCGGCAACCCTGTGCTTCCTAGACACTAGGGGCAATCTCATTTGCCTGCCTTGCTGTCAGCTGGGGGGATATGGGAGATATGGAAGTGCATGTCTCTTTATTATCATTTAAATTATTTTTGTGTTGTGAAACTGTAAAGTAGACAAAAAGATCCATCCAAGCTAAGCAGATTCATCTAGAGAGGCATTTTTCCTTGATGCATGATGACTACAGTGTTCTGTTTTAATTTGTTATTGTTCAGCCTTAAAGGTGACTTATACATCAACTATCCTATACATTTTGTTTTTCTCTTCTTATTCCCAGGGATCTAAACAGATACCATGCAAGGGATGCAATATGCCATCCATAAATCAGGCTTGACAACTTCAACTTTGTAGAAGCAAAACATTATTCAGAAGGGCCCTAGGAAAGAAGGACTCACACAGCAAGAGACTGCCTGAAACGGAGCCCAAAGAATTCAAGAGCCTGTTCCTAACTGAACTGCCATGATGGGTATTGTGGTTTTTGTTTTGATCTGTTTGTTTGTTTGCAACTTTCATTAAAGCCCATACTAGAAAATATGTCTTTGCTATTCTGCTTCTTAAATCACATTGGAAAAATGAATATCAGGACTGTTACAGAAGACAATGAATAGGATTTAAAATTACTAACCTAAGAAGCAAGCCATATGTTAGGCCCATCCAGGGCCCAAACATTATTTTTTCCAGACCCAGTACAAACTTGTAATATAGGGGACCCCCTTCCACACTGACACCACAGTCCCTCATCTCATACATAGAATCTCATGAGCCATAGAAAAAGGCTGTTTTAATCCTGAAATTACTGTTACATATTCTACATTTCTGAAAAATGCCAACCTTTGTTTTAATAATGGCACCCAGCCTACAATTTTGCTAACTCTTTCATTTATTTTTGGACATTATCCTGTCAATGTCTATTTTTTTTATTCTAATGAACCAACATGGCTGCAAACATTAGGTCAATTATCTTCAAAGCTTTATTTTTCCGGCTTTTTTCACTGCAAAATCATGATCTTTCTCCCCAAAGTCAATTTCTTTTGCAAGTTCACCACACTAATTAGACAATATGCCTAGGTGGCTTAACTGCTCTTGCCCCACTGTAGAACACCTGCTATTTTTTATGGTCCTGAAGAAGAAGAGGAGATTGGATTTATATCCTGCCCTTCACTCGGAGTCTCAGAGCAGCTTACAAACTCCTTTCCCTTCCCCTCCCCACAACAGACATTGTTATGTATTAGCTGTAGAAGATGGCTGACATGGAGGTAGCCTGACCTCCACAAACCTCAGACCTTCGTTCATATGACAATAGCCACTTCAGATCTGAAGGCACACCTATGGGTTAGCCTGGATCCAAAAGTAGGCCTATGGGAGTGTTGACTTGTAAATAAGGCCAATCACGGGTGATGAGTGTGTGGGGGGGGGGCACGCATATAAGTCGGCCACTGCCTGGCCATTTATCTTTTGTTCCTGATGTAACCCAATAAACAAGAGCTGATTCACTATGCTGAGTCTCCGGCCTCAGTACTTTTCAGACACCCTGTGAGATAGGTGGGGCTGAGAGAGCTCTTTCAAGAACTACCTTTTCAAGGACAGCTTTTGTCAGAACTATGGCTGGTAATGGCTTATATGGTAATGGCTCAGAACCAGGATGACTGGTAACGGCTCAGAAGGATTTTTTTAGACAAAGGAAGTCCCAGTTTTGGGAGGGGAAACCTTTGTTAATGAGGTACGGGGCAATTGCACAGTCTTGGCTCTGTTAATGGCTGGGCTATCACAGGAACAATGGAGACAATAGACCATGTCCGGAATGGTCTCTGTAACAAGGGCAAGTCCAGAGGTGCAAGTGTAAACACTAAACAGGAATGCAGGTAAGCTGTCATCTTTTGAAATGCTGAAATCAAGGCATTGTCAAAATACAAGGGCAGCTATGTGCTGGCTGTGTTGAAGCTTGATGGCTAAAGAAGTCAAAGTGATGGTCCAAGAAACATGTCTAGGCTTGTTGGTCTTGCTAACTTTGGCCCTAGCTAGGCTTGCCTTATGCTAACTTTGGCCCTAGCTTGTCTGGGGGTACTATCCTTCAAAGGGAGGCTCATGCTGACACAGTTCTTGATATGTGTTATGTCCGTGGACCGCCACTAGAAGTCTACGGCCTGAGTCCCCAAGCTTGGCTTCTAACACAATAGGGGCCAAGGATCCTAGTCCACCTTTTAGTCCACCAATAGGGAGTTTAGCGGGAGATTCAAACCCCCCAATAGGACTATAGGTGTGTCTGGAGTGGGTGTATATAGCTGACTACTGCCGGCCAGTAGTATTTTTGTGTTGTACCAAATAAACGAGTCTTGTTCAGCATGTCGTAGTCCGCCTCTCCATGTATCGAATGCAGTACTTTTCAATATGATAGACCCAGGAGGCCTGACAGTTCAGAATGTTGCTTGAAACTGCTGCTTTTGATTGGCTCCAGCAGATCATGAGAGAGCTGGACAACAGATACATAGATACAAGGAAATAAGTTTCTATAAATATCCTCAGGCATGATCTACTATTTATCCTTGCTTTTTCCCATGGTAATGGGGATTACAGCCCCTCAGGACTTCTGGAACTCTGTAAAGTGTATCCTTCTCCTCGCGTGGGGGTCCTGCGTACTCACCCACATACACATCACAACATGCTATTATAATCCTTATTCATAAAACACATCTATATTTTCCACACAGTAACTTCATCCTTCGTAGCAACATCTATTAAGATATGCTTTATCTACAGCACATTCTATAATGACTAGAGCTCAAGCTTTATCAGTAGCTGTCCCATGTCTATGGATAGGGTTGCCAACCTCCAGGCAGTGGCTGGAGATCTCCCAGAATTACAACTGGTCTCCAGGTAACAAGATCAGTTTAGAAAATAGCTGCTTTGGAAGGTGGACTGTATGGCATTATACCCTGGTGATGTCCCTCCCTTCCTCAAACCCCACCCTCTCCAGGCTCCATCCCCAAAATCTCCAGTTATTTTCCAGCCCAGAACTGGCAACTCTGTCCATGGAACAACCTCTTAGAAGAAGTCAGGGGGAAGTTATGTTATTGTTACCCACCTTAGTTCCTGAAGTGCTTGGTGAAAGGCAGGTATAAAAATGTTATAATACACACACACATTGAATGGAAACATCTGCTGCTTCCACTCAAATGAATATGGAAACCACATATTTGAGTACCTAGAATTGAACACTGGACTGTCATGAAGGCATTAACAGACTTACCAGGAGAAACTCTACTGATATAATTGCTATGTTATTTCCTATATTTGTAATATTCTGAGAATCTATAAACACTAAGAAGATTTCTGGTCTGATGTAACCAAGATAATACCATTAATTTCAGTAAGGAACTTCTAATTTTATACCACTCTTAGAAAATAGCTTTTCTGTAGTTAGCTTTCATTTAAAAATAAATGAATTTTCCAGAACACTGACAGTATTGACCTTACATATTATCGAAATAGAAATTTTAATGAAACAAGTATAACAGAGAGTACATTTATAATAGATATGCAAATATTGGTCTTTTCTTAAAGGTCTCCCCATTTACTCATATGGGGCTTAGCTGCTGTATTTAGGAGGTGAATCTAGTGTACATTTATTAAAGTGACAGAGAAAAGGAAAGAGTTCATAGCCACAGTCAGAACATCAATTAGATTTTTTTTTAAAAAAAAGAAAGAAACATTACAGTGGAATTCTGCTTTTGGAGTGTTCTGTCTAAAAACTCTAACAATTTAATTTGTCTCCATTTTCTCATCTTTACTGCAAGCATTCCAAAGACAGACCTGTTTGTACAGATACAAAAAAAGCAATAGCCCTTCGGCATTCCATAAACATTTCTCTCTATACCTACACAATCTTTTCTTAAGCATAGCTAACTTGTGTGTGTACTGAAGCAGGTGTATTAATTAACAAATTGATACATAGAGATGTGTATATATGGACTGATTAAAACAACATTTCTTCAGGGCCCCTTGCCCCTCCACACACACAGTTTCTATGCAGGAACTGCAATTTATGAGCTGAGGAACAAGCAGATGCAAGTGGCATCTACTCAAATATTTAGGCAGAGGCAGGTGTCTGCCATTACACAAATATAGCCCACTGTCCTGTCTTACATTTTCAATGGCTAATAATATTTTTGGAAGAAGTTATAGAAGCATTGGAAATATCCAGTCATCCCATATTGTTCAATCCAAGCAGCTACAAGGGCACTTTGCTTATGATAACATTTCTAGCCATCTTGGTCACTGACTCATATTGTTAATCCTTCAAAGTGTTTATCCCTTTGCATCTACAGCAGCTCTCCTTTTCTCTGACAAAAACTGGCTGCTTACCTGTAACTGATGATCTTTGAGTGGTCATCTGTACAGCCTTAATTTCATGCCTTAATTAAACTTTCTCTGGGAATCCTAAAAAAGCTTCAGAAACAGCTTACTAGATGAGGCATCTGCCTCTGTCTCGTGCAGCCTGCTCCCACTGAACACGCTCAGTAGCTGTTATGTCCGCTGACTGCCACTAGGCACCAGCGACTTACAGCAGAGCTTGACTCTCAGTGAACAATAAGGACTAAGATCCTGAAACCTCATGTGGGCACCAATAGGAACCTTGGCAGGCAGTTTATGAGCTAACAATCATGCTGTGTCCTGGTTCTTCATGCATTGAACCCACTACACAACAATGATGATGAAGATGGGATCCCGCTGAGTGGCCAGGCCACGAAAACTGCAGAGGAAGACCGGAACCTGAGGATCCATGAGCGCTGAAGAAGACCAAGCGAGCTCCATGCCTTCTTCACCTCCCTCTTCACCTCCTCCCACTCCACGCAGCACGATGGCACTCGCTCTGGGATCGGGACTGGTCCCTCCGTTCGACCCTACATCGCCCACAGCACTGGGACCTTTCATTCCATAAAGAACAGCAGGATTCACATGTAGTTATAAACACTATGACTATATACAGGGTTCATTTATTTTTTATATATTTTTAAAAAAACAATTGCCAGAAGATGAAGTTTTTGGCTCTCTAACTACTATCCTGACATATCTTTCTGCAAATCTCAAAATTCTATAGAGTTCTACCTCAGTCATCTTTTTTTATTCCTTCACAGAAGTACATATTCACAATTTCCTACATTACTTTTAAGTTGACATTACACAAATCTATCGATCAAAATGGTGCTTTGCATCAATACATACATGCTTCTCCTCTCTAATATACCAGTACCCACCACCAACTCAGAGGCAAGTGGGACCCAATTGGAACCCTTCTCTTTCACATCCCATAACTTTTGTTTCCTCCCTCAATCAGTATCCATTATTTATTTTGTCATCTTCATCACCCTACTTTTTACATGTCTAATCTGGCTAACCTAGTTCCATGCCATATTAACATCAATTCTAGACTACTGTGATGCACTCTACATAGCTCTCCCCTCAGAATCAACTTTGGGACTCCAGTTGGTGCAGAACACCACAACTGGGCTATTATTTATTTAATTAATTAATTTCATTTGTATCCCGCCATCCCTGCAAACAGGCTCAGGGCGCCCTACAGTAATCAGTATAAGGAACCATAAAATTCACATAAAAACATTTAAAACATTTTAAAACATTCAGATAATACTAAACATCCCATCACTAATTGAGATGGTGTGCTATATGATGTAACAGCAGACAATTTCCGACTCAGTAATCTTCTGGCATCACACGATGATATGGCTCAGACTCAAAGGTGGGGCTGGCCCATAGCCACAGAAGTTGGTGGTAGTGGTGAGGGCAGCTCCTAATTGAAAGCCTAGTGGAAGAGCTCTGTCTTGCAGGCCCTGCAGAACTGTAGATGATCCCTCAGGGCCCTGATCGCTTCCGGGAGCTCATTCCACCAGTATGGAGCCACCACTGAAAAGGCCCCGGCCCTAGTGGCAGTGAGCCTGGCATCCTCAGGGCCTGGGAGGGTCAATTGGTGTTGTGACCCCAATCGTAGCACTCTCTGGGGTATATATGGGGAAAGGCGGTCCCTCAGGTATGTCAGACCCTGGTCATATAGGGCTTTAAAGGTAAGTACCATCGCCTTGAAGCAAATTTGGTATGCTATTGGCAGCTAGTGCAGAGCCTTCAATGCAGGCCAGATGTGCTCCCATCTAGGAAGGCCCATCAGAAGCCTGGCTGCAGCATTCTGCACTAGCTGCAGCTTCCAGATTTGCAATAAGGGCAGCCCCATGTAGAGAGTGTTACAGTAATCTAGTGTTGAGGTGACCATCGCATGGATCACTGTAGCCAGGTCATTGTGGACGAGGAAGGGAACCAACTGCCAAATCAGCCAAAGGTGGTAAAAGGCCGACTTAGTAGTGGCTGCTACCTGGGCCTCCATTGTTAAGGAGGTATCCAGGAGCACTCCCAAACTCCTAACCACCAGTGCTGGCACTAATACTCCCCACCAAAGGTCGGGAGTGAGATCCCTACCCCCAAACCACCCCGACTCAGGCACAGGACCTCCGTCTTCACTGGGTTCAGCTTCAGCCAGCTCAGTCTAAGCCAACTAGCTGTCAGGCTCCTTAGTCAGATCACAAAACACAGGGCTTCTTCAGAAGACAATGTTTAATGGTGAATCAGAACTAAAGACATGTGTACAGCTTGTGTCAGTAATAGCCACATACAATAGGGCCTTCTATGATATACGAGATTCAAGCACACACACCCCATGTAGCTGAAGCCAATGAATACTATTCGCGCGCATAGGCAAAGCAAGCATAACAATCTAGAAACCGTTGGTTCCCAGCCAAGGTCTCCAGCAGCTGGAGATGCAAGGTCAGAGACCTGATAACAGACAGTGAATAAAAGTTCAGAGGATGGGAGACTGAAAGTACTCTCTCTGCATACCATACTTATGACAGGGCTACCTGACACCAGCCATGGCTTACAGTGCCCGGTCCAGATCTTCTGGTCTGGAATCTGACTGGCCACCCAACCTCAGATAGAGCTGCATGTGATCAGCATACTGGTGACATCCCAGCCAATACCTCCAAGCAATCTGGGCAAGGGGATGCATGTAGATGTTAAATAACATTGGGGAAAGCACTTCCCATTGAGGCACTCCACACTCAAGCAGGTGTCTCCTGGACTGCTGTTCCCCTTGTGCCACCCTTTGTCCCCGACCCTGGAGAAAGGAAGCAAGCCATTGCAAGGCAAGCCCCTGTATTCCCATGTCAGCGAGGTGGTGGGTCAGCAATTGGTAGTCGACCATGTTGAATGCAGCCAACAGGTCCAACAACAACAGTATCGCCAAATCACCCCGATCCAGATGCCTCTGGAGGTCGTCCGTAAGAGTGACCAATGCTGCCTCCGTCTTGTGTCCTGGGTGGAAGCCAGACTGGAAGGGATCTAATATGGAAGTGTCATCCATAAAGCCCTGCAACTGTGTTACCACCGCCCTCTCAATTTGCCACAATTCCTGGGTAAACCAGGGAGCAAGCCTAGTATGACAGCACAGAGGGAGCAATCTCATCGATGGCTGTGGAGAGCCGACTATGCCAGTCCTCCACAAGCTCATCCAATGAGCCACCAGGGGGCATCAGATCCCACAGAGCCATCTGGAGCTGCACTGGGTCCATCTGGCTCCATGGGCGAGCTAAAATGTGCTTGCTGCCTAAACAGGGTCAGGGTGGAACATTCAAATGGGCCCTCAGGGCTTGGTGGTCCAACCATGGGACTGCCAAAGCAGTAACCTGGTCCACTATTACCCCCAATGCGAAGATCAAATCCAGCGTGTACCCAACTCAGTGAGTGGGGGTCGTTACGTATTAGGAGAGTCCTAGCACCACCATGGACGACACGAGGTTCATTGCCCAGATAGAGGCCATGTCATCAGCATGGGCATTAAAATTGCCCAAAACTATCAGTCTAGGATGTTCCAGTGCCCAGCCTGATACAGCTTCCATCAGGGATGGTAGGCTACTGGCCAGTGCGTTAGGCGGCCGGTACACAAGCCAAATCACCAAACTCTCCCCAGCCTCCCACACCAGGCCAGCACACTCAATGCCTGTGATCTTTGGCGGTGGGAGTGCCCTGAAGGAGTAAGCCTCCCAGATGCACAGAGCCACTCCTCTCCCCATCCCCTAGTCCACAATTGGTGGAGGACTGAATATCCAGGCAGAGCTAATTGGGAGAGAGATACTGTCTCTCCCTCTCACAACCAGGTCTCGGTCACACACGCCAGGTCTACATTCTGCTCCTGCAGAAAGTCCTGAAGGACCATGGTCTTATTATTTATAGACCTGGCATTGCACAGTGTCAATGTCAGAGCGAGGGGTCAATATTCCTAGCCCCACTGCCAACAACCCTTGGGATGGGACATAGGCTGGAAGGGGGCTGAGCTAAACCACTTCTCTGTCCCTTTCCCTTAATTCTCTGCCTAGTCCCACCACTATACTTTCCCCTCCCCAGGAGCACTGGAATATTTTGCCTGATCATCATCAACCTACTGATCTTTGCCAGCTGCAAGCCTGCTATAAGTCTCAGATCAGCTAGGACATCAGCCCATCAGAATAGTCCTTAACAGCAGAAAAATCCTTAATTTACTCCAATTTTAATCTAGCCCTGACAATTTAATCTAGCGGCCCATTAATACCATTTTTGTCTTTTTACTTATTCCATATATAATCCAATCAAATTAGCCCAGCTTTGAAGTGAAATAGTGGCTAATGAATCAGTGGTAAATTTCCTTTAAATGACTAGAGGACCTCTTATTAATCAATTTGTAGATTTAACTTCAGATACCAAATCAATTAATTAAAACTAATTCATCATTTACAGGGCATATAGAATCATTAATTGTAACAGCAATCAGTTCAATCAGTTGTCAATCAATCTATAGTTAATTGGGGGGAAACTAACAATAAAAAACAAAACAATTTAGACAATTGATTGGAAGATAATAATACACAGCTGTTACAATTTCTAACCTAACTCAATTAATTAAGTCTAAACCTAATATGCTAAGTCTAATTTAAGCAGCTGAGCTCAGTGCTTCAGGTCTTCTTAAAGCTTACTTAGTCTTACAGGTAGTTGTTAGTAGGCTCCACTAAGACTGTTTTTTCAGCAGCATGCTGATGTTCATCCACTCCTCTGAGTCTCTCCTGTTGGGCTGGTCGGCTCTTAGACACGAGTCCTCTGTTGTTTCCAGTGTTGTCGCCTCCAATGGTAAACCCAAGGAAGAAGGAGGGTCGCTGTTGGAGTCACGTTGTCAATGATAGTCCAAAAAACCCGGGCTCAGCCAAAGGGATTCCAAAGGTGGCAAAAACTTTCCCTGGGTTCCCGGGCCTTGATCGAGTGCCTGTAGCACTCCTATAATATCAACAGTGTTCGCAGCAGTAACTGTTGTGGTAGGTGCCAGCAATAAGCCCAATGAAATGGCAGTCGCACAGCTGCCAGCAAGATCCGGCGTGTACTGCAGCCAGCTCACGTGCACACCCCACAGGCAAAGTTTCCACCCAGTCCTGCAGCTTCACCAACCAGCGATGCTGAGGCTGGGCTGGGGAGACTGACAGCTGCATCAAGGGGAGGGAAGCAGCCACTTGTCTTGGTGAGTCCAAGACCCCTGATCTCTCTTCAGTCTGCTAGTCACCATCCAGACTGACATAGTCAGTGTTGTTTGATACAGTTCCTCATCAAAGGCTCCTAAGTAAGCTCAATAATCATGGGATAAAAGGACAAGTCCTCTTGTGGATCAAAAACTGGAAACAGAGAGTGAGTATAAATGGGAAACATTCTCAGTGGAGGATGGTAAGCAGTGGGATACCACAGGGATCGGTACTCGGTCCGATGCTTTTTAACTTGTTTATTAATGATTTGGAATTGGGAGTAAGCAGTGAAGTGGCTAAATTCGCAGATGACACAAAGTTGTTCAGGGTGGTGAACACCAGGGAGGATTGTGAGGCACTCCAAAGGGATCTGTCGAGAATGGGTGAGTGGGCGTCAACGTGGCAAATGGGGTTCAATGTGGCCAAGTGCAAAGTGATGCACATTGGAGCCAAAAATCCTAAATATAAATACACGTTGATGGGGTCTGAACTTGCAGAGACGGACCAAGAGAGAGATCTTGGAGTAGTAGTAGATAACTCAATGAAAATGTCTAGACAGTGTCTAACTGCAATAAAGAAGGCCAACACTATGCTGGGGATTATTAGGAAGGGAATTGAAAACAAATCAGCCAGGATCATAATGCCCCTGTATAAATCATTGGTGCGACCTCATTTGGAATACTGTGTACAGTTCTGGTCGCCACACCTCAAAAAGGATATTATAGCATTGGGAAAAGTGCAGAGAAGAGCAACTAGAATGAAGAAAGGTTAAAATGCTTGGGGCTCTTTAGCTTGGAGAAACGACGGCTGAGGGGTAACATGATCGAGGTTTATCAGATTATGCATGGGATAGAGCAGGTTGAGAAAGAAGTACTTTTCTCCCTTTCTCACAATACAAGAACTCGTGGGCACTCCATGAAATTGCTGAGCAGTTGGGTTAGAACAGATAAAAGGAAGTACTACTTCACCCAAAGAGTGATTAACATATGGAATTCACTGCCACAGGAGGTGGTGGCAGCTACAAGCATGGACAGTTTCAGGAGGGAATTAGATAAACATATGGAGCAGAAGTCCACCAGTGGCTATTAGCCACAAGGTATAGCTAGGAACTCTCAGTCTGGGGCAGGTGATACACTCTCTTCTTGGTGCTGGAGGGGGCAGCAGTGGGAGGGCTTCTAGTGTCCTGGCCCCACTGCTGGACCTCCTGATGGCACCTGGTATTTTTGGCCACTGTGTGACAGAGTGTTGGACTAGACGGGCCATTGGCCTGATTTAACATTGGCTTCTCTTATGTTCTTATGTAGTCCAAGAAAGTAGGCTGGGACCATTTTTGCACCATTTTTGCATTGTTAGTGCAGGAGCCACTAGCACAACAACTCTCTGCTCAGTGCCATCTTAAATCACAGACACATATTATTGGGAATTAGACAAGGCATGCATATTATTCCCATTCTACAGTCACTCCATTGAGACTCAACTGAAGCTATTGGCTTTCATGTACAAAGCCCTTCATGGCCTTTGTGTCTCATATCTGTGGGATTTCCTCTCCCCCAACATTCTGCCACAACAGCTTTGCTCAAGTCCAAATCCACTTTCTGGGGTGTCAAAGTCCAAAATGAGTGCACCCCACAGTGTCCCCTTTCTCCAGCACATCCTACAGGAATCTCAGAAAATACGGAAACAGGGTTCACAGTGCCCTTCATGATCTCTTCTCCGGTTCTTGTTCCACCCTCTGGCTCCTTAGCTATGACCTGGCAAATCCTCCTTGGCTGCCCTCTGGCCATATGTATTAAAGGCCTACATATCACATTCAGGGCAAAGCCTGGCACTGTTACTCTACTCAGGTACTCTACTCTACACACATACAATGACAACAAGCAAGAGACAAGAGCAAAGTCTACAAACCAGTCCAAAGTCAGGAAGCCAAAGGTTCAGTCCAGGGATCAGAGGAAAAGAGGTTTCAAGGTCCAAGGCTTGGAACCAGTGCAGGGTGCAAGGTCTGGGTCTCCAGCTGTGAACACAAGCAAAAACTAACAAGGACAAAGGCAGCAAGTCAGGATCAAGCAGATAAGGTCTCAAAGACATATACCACACAATACAGGTTCCACACCAAGCATTGCTCAGCATGTCCCTTTTATCTGTCTCAATAGCAAACTCATCCTTCAGAGCCCAGGTGATGCTTCTTATCACTGTGTTAATCATTCTCCAGGTGCAAATACTTACTGCTTCCCTATCAGCTTGTCACTCCTCCGGTTTGAAACTCTCTTAAAGAAGAGAGAATTTTATTCTTTTTATAAGAAAGGGGAAGGGTAGACAGATGGAGAAAGAAAAGAGTGGAGTGAAATTTTTTCTGTTAGTGAGGGTTAGTTTAGGTTAATAACCAATACCAAGTTTTGGCATCAATCATGGTTAGAAGATTCTATCAGCTTGTCACTCCTGATCCTGTAAAGACTCTGCTCCAAGAATTAACACTGATCTCTGCTGGGCAATCAGGCAAGCACTACATCTTCTTTCTACAGCTGTGAAGCACTCCCTCTTTCTTCTGTGTTCTGCTAATTCAGGTGAACCCAGTGACAACTGATGTTCCGAAGTCTGTGTCATTTCTTTCTTCTGCCAGAATGAGCAGCCTGGCTATGAATGGAAAGTATTCTTGCTTCCCGATGCTTCTCTTGCTGGGTCTGCTTCTCGACTCAGCGGCTCAGGTGAGTACTCCAGCAGTGTTGGACCCAGCTCTTCTGTTCCAGCATCCTTGGAGGACATGGCTACTGGCTGGCCCATGACAGTGCCTGGAGCTGAAGCCACCCCAAGCTCTTCCAGTGTTTTCCGCTTAGGGATGGTGTCTGGCCCCTTCCTGGTTCCTGGGCCAGTGGGACTCCCCCTCCATTCCCCTCCTCCATAGGCCTCACCCAGCTTGAGGCCTCAAAAGGCCCCTATACTGCCAGTGATGGTCCCAGGATATCCATATTGCCAGCCTCTGCCCATCTTTTGGACCCTCTTGTGTCCCCTGCCTTGGAACTGTGCTACCCCCTGGGCCCATCAACAAGGCCTGCTGCCTCTATGAGCACCAGTGAGGCTGCTACTGCCAGGAGAACCTGCTCTGGGCTCACCATGCTTCTTTGCCCTGGCCAGTTCTTTCCCCATCTTAATGCTGCTGTGGCTCTGCAAGGGGCCACATGAGGGTGGGTACAGTTCCTCCCTCCCTCCTGAAGTTGCAGCCTCCTGCCTGGTTCCAGGACTCCTAGTGGGTGGCTGAAGCCTCTCTAGCTCCAGTACTGCCACATGTTCCCAGGGCCGGTTCGCCCACTAGGCGAGCTAGGCGCTCGCCTAGAGCACACCGGCCACAGGGGCGGTGACATAGTTCACTATAGTATGCAGCATGAACAAATGACACTTAATAAAATACTAGGAATAAGGCCCGTTGTGGAAATAAATACAATGGGCTCTAGAAAGAGGCTCTGGGAGAGTGCCCCGGCTTTGGGCACTCAGTGACAATTTGCTGTGGCAATCTCAGCAGGGTATAATGACAGAGTCCACCATTTTCTCCGGAGGAACTGATCTTTGCTACCTGAAGAGCAGTAGTAATTTTGAGTGATCTCCAGACAAACCCCAAGATTGGTAACAGTGGTTCCCCAGGAGGGAGTGGCTGGTTTGGAGGGTGGAGTCTATGGCATTGTACCTGTCTGAGGTCCCACCCCTCCTCAACACTCACCCTCTCCAGGTTCGACCCCTCAAATCTCCAGGAATTTCCCAACCTGGAGTTGACAACCCTATCGCCCTCCCAGCCAACCATCAACCTACCTTTAGTTTTCCATCTCCTCCCCCTCCCTCCTGGAGAGCAGTTGTAATTTTGAGTGATCTCCAGCCCCCACTTGGAGATTGGCAACAATGGTTCTGCATCAGGGAATGGCTGGATTGGAGGGTGGAGTCTATGGCATCATACCTATCTGAGGTGCCACCCCTCTTCAAACCTCACCCTCTCCAGGCTCCATCCCTCAGATCTCCAGGAATGGCCCACCTGGAGTTGGCAACCTGATCAGGACTGGGCCCAATGAGTTTTCTCCCAAAGGCTAACATAGCTGTGGAAAGGGCCTTTTACTGACAGAGGAGAAAGTACAGGTGCCAACTCTGATTAGGGAAATACCTGGAGATTTGGGGGGGTGGATCCTGTGGAGGGCAGCATTTGGGGTGTGTGTGGAAGGACTCAGCAGGATATAATGCCATAGCAACCATTTTCTCCTGGGGAACTGATCTCTGTCATCTGGAGGTCAATTGTAACAGTGGGAGATCTCCAGGTCCCACCTGGAGATTGGCAACCCTAGGGGAAAGTCAGCCACACAGCGGGGAGTTGAAGAAAATGGTTTGATGGTTGCTGGCCCACCTCGTTAGCCAGCCAGTCATGCTGAAGCTAAGCAGGAGAGAGAGCCTTTTTCCATTTATTCTGACAGGAAAGTGGCCATTGGGGAGGGGGTTATGCTGAAAGTCCTTTGTTTTTTTACTCACAGAACCAAGCTTGGTTGCCTACCAACAGCCACTGAGCGGACAGTCCCTCATAGGAGTCAAGAGAACTGTCTTCCTCAGGAGAGAGAGCTGTCTGCCAGTAAATCTGACATGCAAATCTGTCTGAAGGAGGAGTGGGTGGGGAAGAGGAGCAGACCCAGCACCCGGCCAATGGCATGCAAGTACTCTTGAGTGGTGGCTGATGGGCCAATGGCTGAGGGAGGGCATTTTACAGCCAATGGGAGTGCATGGAATCTTACGAAACCAAAAGATAATTATTATAAGGAGAGATATTTTTGTATCCTTCAATACATCATGTTAATACTTATTCTTTGCTTCAGTTAAGAGCAGGTCTCACCTGCCTTATTTCACAGGTATGGAATATATGGAGCACAATACTTGTTTCAGTTCCCCCTGTTATGATTGCTGGTTTAATTCAATCCACTGAAGTGAATATAACTTTACTGCCAGTAGCTCACAAAGTAGAATTTTTGCTCACAAGATGCCACAGCTTAGAGGGAGCATTCATTATCTCCTGTTCTGGATGGGATTGCACTCTCCCTAACGAAGCATGTTCATATCTTGGGGGTACTACTAGACCCAGTGCTCCTGTATAATAAATGGGTGGCAGCTGTGGCCAGGGATCCCTTTTACCAACTTTGACTGGTGGGCCAGCTGTGGCTCTTCCTGGATGGAAAAAATCTTGCCACTGTAGTGCATGCCCTGGTGGGAGCTGGATTAGATTCGGCAGTGCAGTCTATGTGGGGTTGCCCTTGGATACTGTCTAGAAGTTACAGTTAGTACAGAATATTGCAGGCAGAATGTTGACTAGAGTGGGTTATCGGGACCATACCATTGTAGTCTTGTTCCATCTACACTGGCTCCCAATTTGTTTCTGGTCCAATTCAAAGTCCTGGTATTAATCTTTAAAGCCCTATATGGCTTGGGGCCAGCATCCCCTAAGGATCCCCCATTCCACTATAAATCTACCTGACCACTCTGGTCATCTTTGAGGCCTCACTTGGGATGCCCTCACCATCTGGTAGTAAATGGGTGGCAACTCATAAAGGGCCTTCTTATTATGGCACCAAAAATTTGGACATCCCTCCCCAAGGAAATTCATCTGTCTCCTTCTGTCATTATCTTCTGCCAGCAGGTGAAACCCCCAATAATTGTTATTGTACTATATGAGTCTCTGTGTTTATATTTTTATCAAAGTGTTTAGTTTATATATAGTTCATTTAAAATGCTTTAAAAAAAACTTTTTAAAGACTTTTTGAAACAGTGAATAACACAACAATAACAAAATATGATAGAACAGAGTTGAATGGCATATAGAAACAATAAGAGAGTACATAGTACACAAAATAAAAAAAAATATAATGCTATTACCTTAAATTTCACTGGTGTAAGTCTTTTTGTCCTTTTCAATGAATTCCAAAAAAGGGAACCACCTTTCTAGAAAATCCTGTTGGTATATCGGGCTGTCAGCTGTGAGAATTTGGTCAGATAATTGATCCATAATAAGATATATTTTCATGTTTGCTACCTTGGGGACCCTATTTGGGTGGAAAGGTGGCACAGAAATGTTTTAAATAAATAATTATAAGAAAATATCTTTAACCACTGCTTAGGAAACTTTTGACTCTTTGAGATTTCTCCATTTCTAACTTTTTAACATTGAGTGGTCATCCACTATTTTGTTTAGATTCATGGAGATTAAAATAATTGATTACTTCCATTCCTAACCAATGCTTCCTCTAAGCTGTGGAGTCTTGTGAGTAAAAGTTCTACTTTGTGAGCTACTGGCATTAAAGTTGTGAGCAAGCGATTTGGCTACTGCATAAATTAGTTTGCTCTGGAGCCATCCCTCCTAAGCTAAGACAAAAATGTGTGAGCCGATGACTAAAAACCTGTGAGCTAGCTCACACTAACTCAGCTTAGAGGGAACACTGCTCCTAACTTACTCTGGAGTCAAACAGCAGCATTTAGCAGTCTGTGGCATGGGATGGCAAAATCACAGCCGACAATCTCAACCTTATATTAACTATTTCAGTCCCAACCATGAATTTGAAGGGGGTGCCATTCCTTAGCTCTGTCACTTCCTAACTTTATATTAAGAAAGCTGTACAGAAAAAAACTGTTATTGTCCTGGGACCCATTTGATAGTTTCAGTTCCTCAGATGAAACAACTTAATTCCTTGTATGCATTGGCATACCATGTGCATGAACTCACATGTTTTTAAACTGCCACCATCTGGTTCTCTGTTTGTGCATATTTATTCATGT
The DNA here is from genome assembly GCA_029375565.1 of Gekko gecko. NCBI lineage: Eukaryota > Metazoa > Chordata > Lepidosauria > Squamata > Gekkonidae > Gekko > Gekko gecko. The sequence continues at coordinate 76,602,405 of JAPDNY010000006.1, read as the reverse complement.
ATTTATTTACAGCATTTTAAACCCATCTTCCTCCAAAAAACAGACTTGGCAACTTACAGTGGTAAAAATATAATATAGAATTACAGTTCCATAACAAGATGCAGAGATATTTAGATTTCAGTTCCACATTCCAGGTCTTATGTTCCAATAAGATGCTGGATAGACACCAAAGTAGTCTTATTCCTGATTGATATGGCTTTACACAGCAGCAAAGTTAAAGGTCCCACCTGCACCCTTGAGCGTAGGAAGATGAAATGGAGAGTGAGCCCTCACATGCTCCCTTCCCCATTTACTCTTCTCATAGTCATTTTTTTTTTTGTAATCCTCTACCATAATAATCCAGTGGATTATTTTCATTTATTTTAAACCACCTAGAGTTACAATGATGCTATCTGGGAAACATAGCTAAGGAAAGCATCATCAAGAATGAGGACATCCTGGACATTTCAAACAAAGTTTATTTTTGTCATGAAATCTTAGGGAAATGATATGGGACATACTGGGCAAGGCACAAAGTGGAATGCTTCTGTGAACATTTTTCTGGAGCTGCCGCTGCCATGAATAGTGAGATAGATTTTCAACTATTCAGGAAAATACCTTCACGTGGAAAAGGATTTGTGTGCCCTTAGTGACCTATGGTTGTCTTTATCATCCATCTGGCAAGTTCAAGAAGTAGTAGCTTCCTTTGAATCCTGCTTTCTTTGCTGTTAGTAACATCAGCATATAGCAATGCTTTGATATCATGATGTTCTCTATGTGATCCTTATTGGCTGGGACATCTCCAGGAAGGAAAGAAAATCCCAAACTCTTAAAAATGCCAAAGCAGAAGCAGTAAACAGCTTTGAAAATAGATGAAAATACATACATTTAAGGGGGCTTGGATTTGTATAAATGTTTCTCTATCTCCTTTCTGAAATGAGTCAATATACAGCACTGCTTTAAATACTGCTGAATGTTTTTCAAACACATTTTATTATGCTTTTCCAGATCTTGTGCTGGCTACAAAACTGAGATGAAGACATTTTGCACAGACAGGTGCAGTCTCAGCATCAATCAATCATTCCATAATTAGAAACCTGTCAAGAAGAGCTAAATATATATTCTAGGACTTCAACAGTGCTACAAGCTTGGTGGTTATAAAGGTTACCGGAAAGGAAATAATAAAATAGCTGTGTGTATGGATATTGGACATATGAAATGGAAATGCCAGTTTGATTTGGCTATGGGGTACACATGGACCAATGTACAGTTTGGGGGGCCGAAATGGGACAAAATTCTGTTTTGCTGCTGGCAAAATGTATTTGCTAACCCACTTTTAGAAATTTGTGCAAATCCGTGTTCATGGTGAAATTCACAAATGATTTTTTAAAATTACAAAACAGTGAAGTCTGCCTACTGGCTGCCTATTGTTTTAGGTTCCAATGTAAAGTGCTGATGATTTCCTTAAAGTCCTTCACAGCCTGGGGCCTGCATGCCTCTCTCCCAATATGAACTCATAAAACAACTGTGATCCACACAGCAGAGCATTCAGTCTTTAGGATAGTCTGTAGTATCCCAGGCACAGATATTTTCTGTTGCTGCCCTTTAGCTGTGGGACAGCCACCTGGAAGGAGTGAGGCACATACTTTACAGTAAGACAATCAGACTAATAACTGTTTGAGTTATCTGTTTTTAATTGTGTTTTGATCACTTTAACAATGTGAGGACTTTAATCTGGGAGAACTGGGTTTGATTCCCCACTCCTCCACTTACAGCTGCTGGAAGACCTTGGGCAAGCCATAGTTCTGACAAGAGCTGTCCTAGAAAGGGCACTTCTTGAAAGAGCTCTCTCAGCCCCACCTACCTTACAAGGGTGTCTGTTGTGGGGAGGGGAAGGGAAAGGAATTTGTAAGCTGCTCTGAGACTCTGAGTGAAGGGTGGGGTGTAAATCCAATCTCTTCTTCTCTTCTTCTTATATTGATTGTTGTAACCCACCTTGGGTCCTGGATAGGGTTGCCAGACCCCCTGGTGGAGGTGGGGTCCCAGGCCCCATCCCTCACCTCTGATCAGCTGGCCAGGAAGCGAAATTACCAGGAGAGGGAGGGAGGCCCTGGAGCACCAGAAGTTATGTCATCATGTCGGAAATGTCATGTAGACACAGTGGTATTTGAGCAAAAACTCTATGGTAGAAATCATTTTTATTATAGAGTTTTTGCCCAAATACCAGAGCATCACCACAACACCACAGTGTGATGACCAGTGCACATTAGAAGTGATGTTACCATGTCACCAGCAACATTGCCAGGACCTGCCTCATGCTCCTGGAAAGTCTCCCCAACCTCCACTAATTGCCAGGAGGGACCTGGAAACTCTTTTCCTGAATGTGTGGGGAGGGAGGGTATATAAATGCTCCAAACAACAAGCATGAATAGCTTTGATCTACTTTCTGCCTCTCAGACAGAGAAGCCTGTGAAAGACACAGCTGAAATAGCCCATGTGAGACTCAGGACAAGGCGGGGTGTTTGACCAAGGAGCCCTGGAAGCCACCACAAAGAACCACTTCTGTTTCACTTGGTTTATTCATGTAACCCCCGCTATTCAAGCAGTAGCAGTCTAACTGAGTGCTTGCATCTATGCTCTGCAATGACTTTCTTCACTAGTGGTTCTAACAGTGGCCTCCTTTGAGACTCAAAGCAGCAGCAGCAGCAGCAGCAAGGTCTGAGAGGCTGATTCAGGAACTTCCTGGTGCCACAGACTAAAATTCTACACAGTGCATTACCCTTGAGTCAACCTACCAAGACCTAGCCTGTGGTGCAGTAGGGATACAACTGCCTGAAAGGGTGCTATTTTTGTTCCATTTTGTGTATGGCATTAAATATATTGTGAAAGGATGCCATAACATTAGTATCTCTCCTTATAATATTTATCTTTTGGTTTCGTAAGATTCCATGTGCTCCCATTGGCTGTAAAATGCCCTCCCTCAGCCATTGGCCCATCAACCGCCACTCAAGAGTGCTCGCGTGCCATTGGCCGGGTGCTGGGTCTGCTCCTCTTCCCCACCCACTCCCCCTTTTGCATGTCAGATTTACTGGCAGACCAGCTCTCTCTCCTGAGGAAGACAGTTCTCTTGACTCCTGTGAGGGACTGTCCCCTCAGTGGCTGTTGGTAGGCAGCCAAACTTGGTTCTGTGAGTAAAAAAACAAAGGACTTCCAGCATAACCCCCTCCCCCGCCCATAACCCCCTCTTCAACGGCCACTTTCCTGTCAGAATAAATGGAAAAAGGCTCTTTCTCCTGCTTAGCTTCGGCATGGCTGGTTGGCTAACAAGGTGGGCCAGTGACCATCAAACCATTTTCTTCAACTCCCCGCTGTGTGGCTGACTTTCCCCTAGGGTTGCCAATCTCCAGGTGGGACCTGGAGATCTCCCACTGTTACAATTGACCTCCAGATGACAGAGATCAGTTCCCCGGGAGAAAATGGTTCCTTTGGGGGTAGACTCTACATTATACCCTGCTGAGTCCTTCCACACACACCCCAAATGCTGCCCTTCACAGGATCCACCCCCCCAAATCTCCAGGTATTTCCCTAATCAGAGTTGGCACCTGTACTTTCTCCTCTGTCAGTAAAAGGCCCTTTCCACACCTATGTTGACCTTTGGGAGAAAATGCATTGGGCCCAGTCCTGATCAGGTTGCCAACTCCAGGTGGGCAATTCCTGGAGATTTGAGGGATGGAGCCTGGAGAGGGTGAGGTTTGAAGAGGGGTGGGATCTCAGACAGGTACAATGCCATAGACTCCACCCTCCAATCCAGCCATTCCCTGATGCAGAACCATTGTTGCCAATCTCCAAGTGGGGGCTGGAGATCACTCAAAATTACAACTGCTCTCCAGGAGGGAGGGGGGAGGAGATGGAAAACTAAAGGTAGGTTGATGGTTGGCTGGGAGGGCGATAGGGTTGTCAACTCCAGGTTGGGAAATTCCTGGAGATTTGAGGGGTCGAACCTGGAGAGGATGAGTGTTGAGGAGGGGTGGGACCTCAGACAGGTACAATGCCATAGACTCCACCCTCCAAACCAGCCACTCCCTCCTGGGGAACCACTGTTACCAATCTTGGGGTTTGTCTGGAGATCACTCAAAATTACTACTGCTCTTCAGGTAGCAAAGATCAGTTCCTCCGGAGAAAATGGTGGACTCTGTCATTATACCCTGCTGAGATTGCCACAGCAAATTGTCACTGAGTGCCCAAAGCCGGGGCACTCTCCCAGAGCCTCTTTCTAGAGCCCATTGTATTTATTTCCACAACGGGCCTTATTCCTAGTATTTTATTAAGTGTCATTTGTTCATGCTGCATACTATAGTGAACTATGTCATGAAGTCATTGCAACTCTAAAATAATGTTTTAATAGTTTACACAATGCTTGGCAGCCTTTGTATAGAAAATGGGTACAAGAAAAATACAATAAAGAAAGATAAAGAAGTGAAGGCCACTAAGGTCCCATACATGGGGTGGAAGGGGAAAAAATAGGGGCAATCATATTTCAGTGCACAAAAATCCAGCTATACCACTGGAAAAAAGGGCCTAACACAGTGGTGGGATACAGTCTGGTGGAGTTTTAATTCCTATATGCTTCTTTTGTGTTATATGTTTTCCTCTAATTTCTATAACTTTCCTTTAATTTCTACAACTGATTAGCACTTTTATATATAAGAGTAATGGAAAAGGTAACTATAACAATGTTAGGTTAATACAGAAGTAATGTGTTCAAATTTAAGTCAATTACTAAGCTTTATGTAGCCTATGAAATTTTGAGAATGAGAGTGTTACTTGAGTTCTCACCTCCCAGGGATGGAGTGGGTTTAGGGTGGGTTTTTTGTGTTTGTTTTTAGTTTAGTACCTTTTGGGCCACAGGTTTTCATTATTTCTTCAACTATTCAATGCCCCATTGTTAGCTATGCTTATATTTTGAAGGCAATCATTTATGCAATGACACTTTCCCAACATTAAAATATAAGCTGATTTCAACATATTCTGCATCTTAACAATAGTTGGTGGGGAGGTGCCGTGGACCAGCCAAGCCCAGCAGAGTAAAGAGATGAAGAAGACTCCTCTGAGAAAGAGGCAGCCAGTAGATCTGACCCCATCCCACAGCCAGTGGCAGAGGTGCTGCAGGAGGAGGCAGACTTTGAGGGCTAGACATAGATCCTCAGCCTTGAATGAGCACACTGGCCTCTCACCCCTGGGTGTCAAGCTTGGGCCTCGCTTGCCAAATACTTCCTGTTATGTTGCATTGGGGGTTATGGTCCCACATTTCATTATTATTCTGTTGGTTGTGTTCTGGATTCACATGTATTCTTATTCGGTTCCTATGTTGCACACAACCTTGTTCTTCATCATTGTTGTTTATCATCTCTGCTGGGAACTGGGAGGGGGAGTGGATGTGTACAGCTGTCTGCTTTGCTTAGTTAGTGCCAGCTCGTAACAATTCTCATGTAGGGGCCTCCTCAGTGTGTTGAGAACACCTTGGGAAGTATATGATCTCATCATTCTGTATGATCTTGTAGTCTGGGGAGCTTCTAGATAATGTAACTGTTAGCTTGCAGGTGTTAGGGGAGGTCGCAAGGGCAGGGGCAGACATGTGGTGGGCCAAATGGGAGCAATGATTGGTCACTTGGCATATGTAGAATTTCTTGCTTTCAGTATATTGGCGGAACTGGCACCTGGGACCCAGTTCTGACACAGAAGCTGTCTATGCTTGGAACCTCTCCACCTCTTAATAAACAAATTTTGCTGCTACAAGAGTGTTTGTGAGCGTGATTTCATCTAGGACTTGACACTGGGTTGGCAACATAGAACCAGCTGCTGATCAGTTCATTCCCCCCATCACCAGAGCCTTGGCAACACTATCAGAGGAATATGAGGAGAAACCTTCAAGACAGAAGGTGCAGTGCCCACCTAGCAACACAGCACGAGCCCAGCACCAACAGTGAGGATGAGTGCTTACAGGAGCAGGACTGTGGCAGCCAGCATTTGCATGATCAATACAGGCTGTTGTAGCTGTGTGGAAGCAACTTGTCTGCTAGCTACTGACCTTGCTCTGGATAGATTTCATCATCTCTGACCCTGACTTGTACCTTTGTATCCTTGTTCTTGGATTTCCCTTCTGATTTGAAGCTGTGAGTGTTGCCAACCCTGTGCCTGAACCTTGGAACTGTATTTTGACACCTGACCCTGGAATTGCTTTACAAACTCTGATGCCTAGAAACTGCCTCCATTTGCCAGCCTGTGTGCCAGCAATCAGGACAGGAGGCCACTGTGACACATCATCGCAGGATAATATTCAGCACCTTAACTCCTGCTAATCATATATAAATGTTCTATGTGATAATAACTGATGATACATCATGCCGTACCTAATGTTAAATATCCTCTAAGAAAACAAGAAAAATCAAACTTGACATTAGGAATGGACACAAATCTAAAATGGGCTGTTTGGTTCAGGGTTTGAGGAGGCCCACAAACTGAATGCTGAATCAAAAAGACCCAAACATACCCTGCCCAAACCGGTCCAGGAAGTTTGGTTGCTCCTTTCTCTCAGCTATGGCTTATTGTGGCCGGGAGAAAGGGGGTGGGGACTGCCCTGGGGCTTCTCTCCCACCTTTCTCCCAGCTGCAGCTGATTGGGGACTGGAGAAAGGAGGGAATTGCCCAGGAAGGATTAAATGGCTGGAAGCCATTTAAACCTAACAGCTGACCTCCTTTGAAAGGGGAAAGGAAAACTGAAATGTTAAATGGCTGCCAGAAGACTGGCTGTTAAATGGATTGCAGCCATTTAAAACTAACAACTGACCAGCAGACGGACTGAGCTGTTAGGTTTAAAGGGGGGAAGGAGGAAGCAAAGGGGAGAAGCAAAACTGAAGAGGTGAAAACCTAACAGCTGACCAGCGGACCCCGCACTGCTCCAGTGATAGGTTTAAATGACTGTATCCAAACAGCCGATCCAAACCAGCCATAAGTTGGGTAAATGTTTGGGGAAAGCACCTTCCCCGAACATCGGTTCCCGAGTTCTGAACTGGGCCAATTTCATGCTGAATTTTGGCTTCTGAGCCAGTTAGTGCCCATCCCTACTTATATAGTTATAGGTATCTAAAGTAGACCCCCCCCCCAAATTATCCTTTTTAATTTTGGTGGGGTAAAAAAGTCACAGAGGGACAGTTCCCTGGGGTGCTCAGGGAAGCAGTGGTCCATCCTCTCCTGAAAAAGCCATCTCTGGATCTGACAGAATTGGCTAACTACCGGCCAGTTTCCAATTTGCCCAATATAGGCAAAATTATAGAGAGGGCGGTGGCAATACAGGTACAGAGCTTTTTGAATGACACTTCCATCTTAGACCCCTTCCAGTACGGTTTTCACCCAGGACACGGGATGGAGATGGCACTGGTCACCCTCATGGATGGCCTCAGAAGGCATCTGGATTGGGGCAGATTGGAAGTGCTGATGCTGTTGGAACTGTCAGCAGCATTCAACATGGTCAACCATCAGTTACTGATCCACCGCCTTGCTGATATAGGAGTCCAGGGGCTTGCCTTGAAATGGCTTGCCTCCTTTCTCCAAGGTTGGGGACAAATGGTGGCACTAGGGGAACAGCTGTCCAGAAGGCACCCACTGGATTGTGGAGTGCCTCAAAGGACAGTGCTTTCCCTGATGCTATTCAACATCTATATGTGCCCCCTTACCACCGCACTCAAAGCTGAATGTGTTCAACTTGATAGTCTGAACCCAGGAGTGATGGCAGTTATCCTTCATTTTAACACAGAATCTTTTCTTGTATTAAATGTATATATACCTCCCCAGCAGAAACAAACTGAACATACTCAAAAATTGGATTGAACTAGATTCTTTTATTGAAGAACTTCAAATTGACACTTCACTAGATATGATTCTGATAGGAGGAGATTTTAACGTCAAACTTGGCCCTAATGATGTGACCCTAACAGAGAAGCTTAGATTTTGCATATATGCTGAAGAAGATACATACAACTGTACTCATTACATTTATGGCAGGTTCTAATGGTAGTACCATTGACTACTTTATAGTCAGTCCTTATTTACTGCACAAGATTGTTTATCTCCAGATCTTACCAGAGTTTGACAGTGACCATTTTCCTCTCAAACTTGAGTTGGCTTTCACCCCCAATCTGATCCACCCCATTATTGAGCCTGGACCACATCTGATAACAGATCAACAAATGGGCTGCCATGCCAAATGGTTGGATCATCTTGCACGCAGGATGAAGGGGATTTTGGAAGAGGAGGAAGTTCACAAGTGGAGAGCAGCAATCATAGATGGCCCCTCTGATAGAAATCCATTGATTCCTTTGGAGTATATCATTCAGCTTTTAGGACCTTCCCTGGTACAAGACGCTTCCCTTCAAAGAAGGGTCTCAGAGAAGGTTTCTAAACAATGGTTTGACAAAGATTGCCAAAAAGCAAAAAGAGCCCTTAATGATGCCTATAAAGTCTATAAGAACTTCACGGGATGTGACATCATATGTGCCCAACATCAACTTTTACATCTAAAGAAAAATTAAAAGTTGGTGACATCAAAAAAAAGGTGAGGAAATGAAGAAGCTATGGAATAGAATAATCCAATCCTCTAATGAGAAGTCTTCTACTCAGTTTTGGAATCTGATAACAAATCACTCGTCTAAGAATGTTTCACCTCTTGACTCCTTTATTTCTCCTGCAGACTGGGAGGCATTCTTTTGCAAACTTTACTCTGACACTCACTATACCTCACCTCCAAGGAATCAAGAGGATTCTTCAGATCTGCTGGCGTGGCCTCCTGTGTCCATCAAAGAGATTGAATCATTGATTGGTAGACTCAAGAAAGGAAAGGCACCAGGCCCAGACTTAATACCTTCAGATTTACTGAAGGATAATGCAAACTGGTGGGCCTCCCTCTTGGCCACAGTATTTACTTATATAGATGCAATGGGTAATATTCCAAGAACTTGGAGACAAGCCATCTTTGTACCTATTTTTAAAGCAGGGCAGAGGGGGGATCGAGCGGGGGATATTAGCCTCTTGAGTATTTTGGGTAAACTCTATGCCAGCCATTTACTAGAGAAACAACTAACCTGGATAACTCAAGAAAATATATTAATGGACGAACAAGCAGGCTTCAGGGAAGGGCGATCTACTTTGGGTCATAACTTGATTTTATCCCATCTGATTGATAAATATGCATCTAATAAAATAGTATCCCTTTATGCAGCATTTATAGACCTGAAGTCAGCTTTTGACTCCATCTCTAGAGAAAAACTTTGGAAGAAGCTGGAGATGACCTCAATTGATAGGAGACTCCTATTTCTGATACAGGCACTATACTCAGATACCAAAATTAGGGTTAGCTGCAATAAGCAGGGCCTTCTCTCTAACTTTATTTCATCTAATAAAGGGATCAAACAAGGCTGTGTATTGGCCCCTTCCTTTTTTGCCATATACTCTAATGATTTAATTGGCTATCTGGGATTGGTAGATACCCACCAGCCCACTTTAGCTGATCGACAACTGCTAGCTTTACTGTATGTGGATGATACGGTCCTACTATCCAGGATGCCAGTCGGCTTGAAAAGGGCACTAAATCAGTTTGCCCTGTATTGTGATTAAATCATTTGGAGATCAATTTTAACAAAACCAAAATAATGGCCTTTGGCTCTAAACCTTATAAGCTTATAAATACCTTGGAGATATGATTCAATCTTCAGGGGCAAAAAAGGCCCATCATGAATATGCTGCGAATTCTGGTCACAAATCTATACAAGGTATTGTCAGATTTTTCTATACGAAAGGGGGGCAATATGTTCCAGTGGCCCTTAAACTGTATCTTGCCAAGACTGTGCCTCAACTGTTGAATGGGATGATGCTGGGTCCAATATCTACAAGCTTTTCTGCTCTCGAAAAAATACAATCTAAATTCTGACACTTGGAAAGATCCCCCTTTCCAGTTCTAAGAAATGAGGGGAAGGAAACTTAACAGCACAGCTCGCATTCCTTATTAGTGGAAGGGAGCAAGAGTCCAGTAGCACCTTAATGACTAACAAAATTAGTGGCAGGGTAGGAGCTTTTGTGAGTTACTGCTCATTTCTTCAGTTTCAGAATGTGAGTCTATTTGTCCTTATATCTTGGAGAGTGAAGTGATTTCAGATGCCAAATGACAATAGCAGGTATTGGTAATGAAGGAAGAAACCTAGGTCTCAATTCTGTCCAGGAGGATGCATTGTCTTAAGCTTCATGATTAGTTGCAATTCAGCAGTCTCTCTTTCTAATTTCCCTTTGAAATTCCTTTGTAGGAGAACTGCTACTGTTAGATCAGCAACTGAATGTCCTGGAAGATTAAAACGTCCCCCCACTGGTTATTGAATATTGTGGTTTCTAATAGAAGTAGAAAGACTAAGAGTCCAGTCTAATAGAAGTTGAAAGACTAACAAAATTGTGGTAGGGTATGTGCTTTTGTGAGTCACTGCTCACTTCTTCAGACTTATTCCATTTATTCTTTGCAAGCCTCCTGTACCAAATTGAGACCTAGGTTTCCTGTATCTTTACCAATTCTGGTGTCTCCACACCTCTGCATATTACACCAGTATTGATATCTCCACCCTTCTTCATATCACACCTAATCCAATCACTCTTGCTATTGCTATTCGGCATCTGAAATCATCTTTATAGAGTTTATATTTCTAGGACCTCATGTTACATTTTATGGCACACATGGCCCGAACCGACAAAGTGACATTTATGTCAGATCCAGCCCTCGTAACAAATGAGTTCAACGCCTCTGCTCTAAATATGAGAGGCACTGTATCACATTATGCAATAATTTGGAAATGCAGTTCTGGTGTGGTTGCTGGGGCTGCTCCCTGCTTTCTACCATCTGGCCCTTTAAGGTGGCACAACCTGGTGACTCTATTAGATATTTCACAGATACCTGGCCTGTGGCACAAGACAAAGGTTGAGCACCAAAGGACATGAACAAGTAGAATCTTGGATACATTCTGCATCTGGCATTTGCTCCACATTTTCTCAGCACTCGATCTGGTTCCCCCTTGTCTCTGAATATCTGTTTTCATTCAGTCTGGTATGCAGATTTTCCTGTGTCAGTACTTGCCTCAGTGGTCATTAGCCACCTGAGCCAAGTAATTCATGGCGAGGTGTTAAATACAGAGGGGGAAATAGGGGTGGGGGAACTGATGGAGATCAGTGAAGCCATGTTAGGTTGTCTGCTTATTGTTCTCTTTGAATCAGAAGCAGAGGAAGGAAAAGATGCCACTCAAAACCACATTCAGATACCCCAGGGCAAAGCTGCACTGACTATGATGGTCTCCATGACAACCATGAGTCTGTCTCAGATAATAACAGGCGTCACACACTGTGCCGATCACATTCTTGATCTGGTATTTTGTTTTAGGCAGGAAGAAGGTGATCTGAAGGTGGGAAGATTGAAAACAGTCTCCTTGTCATTGACAGATCACTATTTGCTGGGGTTTAGACTTACAGGGATACCAAGATGTCAGACTCTGGTGTTGGTCTGGAGTCCAGGGCTGTCTCATTCTCCAAGGTTTCTTTAGTAGGGTGTGCCCTGGGAGAAGAACCTCAGAAAAGAGTGAGGAGAGGAGTTCATTCAGCACCCACTCCTACCAATAACCTTTCACTTAGATGAGGTCTGGCCCTTCCTCCCTGGTTCTCTCAGGGTTCATCTTTTAAAGGATTGCCTGGATGAAGGACAACTCTGGCCTTACCCACTCCCTCTGTCTTGGGGAATGAGCCTATGGGAGGCACGGGATCCTGGCCCCAATGGGAAGCTGCCTGCCTGGGATCCCATTTTCCCTGCCCCTCCCCCATGGGAAGCCTTATAGGGTTTCTCCTCAGGCACCTGTTGGCTTAAGGAGGCCACTGCAGCCTGCTCTGCCCTTCCAAAGAAGTCTTCCTGACTTCCACAACAGATGAGAACTCTTGCTTGTAGTGGGTTCTGCTGCTCTTCTGTCTCCCATGTTGCCTTATGCCTCTGCTGCTGGCCCTTGGGGGTTGGCTGCTGGATGTTGTGGTGAGTGGGAAATCTGCTCATGCAGCATCACAGTGGGCTTCTGTGATCATCCTCTGACAGTTCCCTTTGCATGGTCTGGAGGCCTCCACCTCCTTGAGGGAAGTGCAGAAGTGGGAGGTCTGACCCTGGACACAATCTTCTGCTGGAGTGTGGATCGATTAAGAATATCCTCCCCTGTAGCCTGATGGATCTCATTGGTTTTCAGATGGAATTAGGGATTTTTCCTGTTGATATGGTTGGTGCTCCTGTCAATGCCTCTGGAATAAAGAAATTACCCAGGCAATTGACACAATCACTCCTAGGCACCCCACTCTTAGGTCTAATAGGCCTTGGTTTACTGAGGGGCTGTGGATGATGAAAAGACAGGAAGATGGCTAGAGCAACGGTGGAGAAAGAATTGGGACAAATCTGAACAAGCATGTGCTAGAGCTCATTTTAAAGCCTACTCTGTAACAGTGATGGTGGGAAAGAAACAATATTTCCCTGCTACTATTGTATTCACACAGTGTAGACCTGTGGAAGTCTTCCATGTTGTCAGAAGCCTATTGGTTTCTGGCCTACAGGGGGATATGTACTGCTATGCAGCCTGCTGCAATCATTTTGCTAAGCACTTTGTGGATAAAATCTCTCACATCCATTTTGACTTGGACCATTAGTAGTGACAGGATCAGATGGCCCCAGGGTGCCAAATTGTCCACTTATGTGGGATACCTTTCAGCTTGTGCTGTCTGAGAATGCAGACAGGATTTTTGGAAGTATGAGACCTACCACCAGCTTGTATATGACCCTCGCCCCTCCTGCTTGCTTAAGTCTGCTGTGGGGCAGGGGGAGACTGGCAAATTAGGTCTGAGAGATTGTACATGTCTCACTGAGAAAGGGGGGTAGTTACCCCTGCCTTGAAGTGGGCAGTCATGCAGCCACTCCTAAAGAAACCTACTCTGGACCCAGGAGACTTGAATAGCTACCATCCCATCTCAGATGTACATTTCTTGAGCCAGGTGACTGAATGAGTGGTCACTGGGTAACTTCAGGGATTCCTGAATGAAGAGGATTGTTTTGATCCACTTCAATCTGTTTTTAGGCTGGTTATAGACTGAAATGGCCTTGGTCACTCTGATGGATGACCTGTGCTGGGAGATGGCAGGTGGGGCCCTCTTAATTCTCCTGAACCTCTTGGCAGCTTTCAGTACCATTAATCATGGTATCCTTCTGGGCTGCCTTTTGGGATTGGGATTGGGAGGCACGGTTCTGCAGTTGTTCTGGTCCTACCTCAAAGGTAGGTTTCAGAGTGTGGTTTTTAACGATGAAATTTTTTAATGGTTTACAGTTACCACCACAGGGACCTAGGTGGCATAGAATTTGTTATGTATCCTGAAGCCTGAAATCTGATTGGACACTCTGCGCAGCTGCCCAATCAGGATACAAGTTATATGTAGGAGGGAAATGATGTGATTGGACTTTATGTGTATATTCTGATTGGTCCTTACTGCACAAATGGGCATGGTTTTGCAAGCCTGGACTGTTGAAAAAGGAGCCTGTTGCTCCCCAGTTTTGCTGTTGTTGTATCTTGTTCTTACCTCTGTAAATAAAGCTGATTTCACTGTTCAATGAGCTGCAGCCTGAGTCTCATATCTAACAGAATTGTTTTCAAAAATTAAGATGTGAAAGCAGAAGAAAATCTATTATCAGGCTTAAAACTGGCTAGTGGTTTTTTAATGTAACAACAACAACATTTACTTGAATAGAAATGATAGGTACTCCTGTTAAAATACACCTCTCCCTGTTAAGTAACCAGCAAATGGCAAAACTACTGTAAACTATTGTATGTACTCTTTGGAGGGGAAATCATAAACAGTGCAAGCCAAAATTCTGCCACCTACCTTGAGTCCAAACATGCCAAAGCAATGATATAGAAGTAAGCAGCATGCATGGGGGGGAAAATGGCTATAAGGCCATGTCATTGTTGTTATAAAGCTAGCTGTTGGCCTTTTAGTGACTCTTGTAGTCAATTGTTACTGAAATCCTTCCAATAATCCACCAGCCCTTAATAATGGGTTATAAATAGCACCTTTATAGAAAATGTGTCCTTCGTAAACTGAAAATAATGAATATGTATTTTCCCTTCTTTTCCTATCTTCCATCTGCAGAGAACATATGCTGTGCACAATCATTCCAGAAGATCAGAACAAGGGCTAAAGTACACAAGCTATAAAATATGCAGGCTGTGTTCTTGCCCAGGGAGCCACATGCCTAACTGGAGGTGGAAAAGCCACCTCCCTGTTAATGAGGGTTTAATTAATTGTCAGCTTGGCTCAGTCATTAGGGCTCTCACCTTTGGTCCAGAATGTCATGGTTTCTAGGCTTACATCAGGGTCTGAACTCATCACCAATGCTGACAGTGCAATGTACCATTCAAGGTTCTGACCTTCGTAAAACATGTTTTAACTATGAGGTTCTTATTCTAGTCTCCAGTGGCAACTCCAGCTGGTAGATAAAATGGTGCTGGCTGGCATTTTTCAGAGAGCATGCAGATAGAGCCAAGTGCTTGTTCTCTCTCTCTCTCTCTCTCTCTCTCTCTCTCTCTCTCTCTCTCTCTCTCTCAATAAATAAATAAATAAATAAATAAATAAAACCACTGCCCAGTTTTACTAAAGTATCTTTTAACACCCCAATAAAAGCCTGTATTGTGTGCCAAAACTGCATATGAAAGTGCAAGTACAGTACCATTATATTTGCTTACAAAAGACTCAGGTTCAAATTCGCCTCTCAGCATGAAAGGGTAGCATTGAAGGAAGTCACGGTCTCTCAAACCTGTTTTATTTACTATTCATTGACCCCCATATCTATGCACAAGGGCTCATGTGTGCTGTCAATAGCAGTGACTGAAGAAACATACTAAGGGAATGTCCTGTAGCTACTTCCATAAGCAGGGATCTCCGTGTCTGCAGAATGCCCTGTACACAAGCTGCTACTGCATCTGGTATATATGTTTCTGCACTTATATGAAGTACCAGTTCAAAGTATCCCTTTTTAGTATCCCTAAAGCAACTGCTCAGATTTCTTTCAAGAACTTCAATCTAAGAGTGATTACAAGGATACTGGGCAAAATTACCACCCTACTTACATATGGCTGGGGGGGAACCTCATTTCAACCACTGGAACCAAGTAAAACTGCAGCCATTGAACACATGGTTGTAACAAGAATTTTATTCGAAGAACATTTTCTAAAGCACTGGTTGTCAGCAAACTCTTCTTACCTCTTTTACATTTCTTCTGCCATCATCTTTTCTGTTCAGCATAGAACCAGTTTATACATGTATTTTCATCACTCATTGATTTTAGCATCTAGCAGTACCAGGATATGTGATTGATATATTAATCATCACAAATTATTCAATGATAGATAGATCTTTCATGTTGCCAGAACACAAACATACTATTTTTCAAAGGATAGAGTTAATTTAGCTGAAATTCATGAAATGAGGAAATGATGAACCTCCAAGAGAGTCAGCTTGGTATAGAGGTTAAGAGGGGTGGACTCTAATCTGGAGAACTGGGTTTGATTCTCCGCTGCTCCACACGCAGCCTGCTGGGTGACCTTGGGTCAGTCACAACTCTCTCCGAACTCTCTCAGCCCCTCCTACCTCACAGGGCATCTGTTGTTGGGAGAGGAAGGGAAGGCAATTGTAAGCCGCTCCGAGACTCTTTCGGGTAGCAAAGAGCAGGGTATAAAATCAGCTCTTCTTCATATGTGAACCACTCTTTATTATTTAAATCCTGGGGAACTAAATGCCCCCCCCCCATACTCTCATGTTGACAGCAGAAAGAAGCCAGTGGTACAGACCACACCACCCACATAGAGTCCATAGTGTCACTGTCTGTCATATAGTGCTGAAAGGGCCCAGCACAGACCCCATACCATACGATCTCTGAAAGCAGCACACTGGAGATCAGCATTTCCCAGCCTGTGGGTCCTGACCCAAAAGTGGGTCACAAAGCCTGAGAAAGTGGGTCTCAGGCTTTCGCAGTTTTAATGATTTGTGAATGCTCTGTTTTTTTGAGTGACCTCCATACCAAGTAAATTTTGACTTGTCCAAAAGGTTGGAGACCACTGATGTAGATGATGTCCCAACTATGTTGCAGCATTAACTGAAACAATGAAAAATCTTTTCAGCTGATGACTTTCAGCCAAAAACTTTGTGATTTGTTGTTTTGAACTTCATTTCTGTATCATGAATGATGGGCCATCATGTTGATTTGTAGAGCGAATAATCCTGACTGAACTGCATTCTACCAGTTAGCTTCCTCCACTTATTGAGCAAAGGAAAGACCTGTATAAAATAGATGAGTACATAACATTTAGTATAGAAGATGTTTCTGGATGACAGCTTTAAGAATACAGTACAGCAAGAGAATAGGCAGCTCTCTTTGTTTGGCCTCTGGTTTATATTGGGGTAAATAAAATGTCTTACACTCCTCTATATAAATTAAATTGGATTTATTTCTAAGATATTGCATCCCCTTCCATTTGGTATGCCAGACCTAGTGCTCTACTGCCATAAAGACATTGAAAAGATGCCATCCAGCTTTATGAAATAATAAATATTAATTTTAAGGAAGCTTTCTTCACTGAGGTGCATTTTTACTTTTCCAATAAATCATTGCAAGTTTTTAGATAACAATTTTTACAGTCTGAAAGGGCTGGAAAGATAAATTAAATTGTAAAATTTTTGCCATTTTTCCTGGCAGCACAACTTTTCACAGGAAGGTGCAAGCAGAGTTATATCTAGGGGTGTGCACCAAAAAATAGGCATTTTTTGGACTCAGGTATATTGGACCCCCCCAAAATTCGAGATTCCTGAAAAAAATAGATTCCAATACTGGTATGGTATACCAAGAAATATCGATTTTTTTTCAGCTGCATTATACCCCTTGGAACCATTATAGTTAATGGGGAAACAATCTGGTGGTATCCAGGGGTCTGGGGGGGGGGTCTGTGTTTTGAGCTAGAGGCATAACTTATGGTGCTTCTCCTCAAAAGACCCCCCAAGTTCCAAAAAGATTGGACCAAAGAAGGTGCCCCATCCTCCATTGTTTCCAATGGGGGTGGGAAGGAACAGCAAAAAAAACCAAGAGACTTTCTGCAGTAGAAACTGAAGAGGTGGAGGATTTTTCCAAGCCCAGCAGAACCAGTGCATGTACAGAGTGCCCCATAGAACCAATGCATGTACAAAGAAGTGCAAAGAAGGTGCCCCCATCCTCCATTGTTTTCAGTTGAGGGGGAAAAGGAAAGCATTTAAGGGAAGGCACTAGTATATTGCACTGGTACTTGCTCAGCACTCTGTATACTCTGAGAGCCAGTTTGGTGTAGTGGTTAGGTGCACCAACTCTAATCTGGGAGAACCGGCTTTGATTTTCCACTCTTCCACTTGCAGTTGCTGGATGTCCTTGGGTAAGCCATAGTTCTGTCAGAGCTGTCCTTGAAAGAACAGTTCTCTCAAAGCGTTCTCAGCCCCACTACCTCTCAGGGTGTCTGTTGTGGGGAGAGGAAGGGAAAGGAGCTTGTAAGCCATTCTGAGACTCCAAGTGAAGGGCAGGGAATAAATCCAATCTACTCTTCTTCTTCTTCATGCACTGGTGATGCTGGGCTTGGAACCCCCCCTTGGTTCAATTTGTTGAGCTGGCATTGCCATAGTGGCATTGGTTCTGCTTAGCGCTGTGTACATGCACTGGTTCTGCTGGGCTCTCTGTATGTGCACTGGCTGTGCTAGGCTTGCAGCTTCCCCTTTACTTGGATTTGTTGAGCTGGCATTGCCACAGTGGCACTGGTTCTGCATAAATGCCCCCTGCCTTCAGTTTCTACTACAGAGATGCTCTGGTTTGACATCGGTCCCTGCTTTTTTGCTGTTTTTCCCCTCCATTGGAAATAATGGAAGATGGGGGCACCTTCTTTGGGGACTCACAGAATTGGACTCCGTGGCCCAATCTTTTTGAAACTTTGGGGTCTTTTGAGTAGAGGCACCAGAAGCTACACTGAAAATTCAGTACATCTATCTCCAAAAATGCCCCCCCTGACCCCCACATACCCCTGGATAGATTCACCATTATATCTAATGGGAATCATTGCCTATAATGGTCCCATAGGCTGTAATGGAGCCGAAGGCATTTAAAGGTGTCACAGTCCCTTTAAATGCATTCATGAAGCTGCAGCCACTGTGGGTTTATGGTGCACTCTCTTTAAACACTGTTTAACTGCAGCTATCCTGTTTTTCCAGATAATCCTGAATTGTTTTGGTATTATCCGAGATTGGCTATGCTTGATAGCCAAAAACAACTCCCCCTCTATATCTTGCTGAAAGGATAGTTGATAAATACTAAGGTTTTTTCCAGCTATTTTTTTCAGCTCAGATAGAGTTGAATGCACACCCCTAGTTACCTCCAATGGAAGTTACATAACAATATGATATTAACCTCACTATAATGAGCTCTTGCAACTTTACTCTATATCTCAAGGCACTGACTATATTTTCCAAAGCTACAATCTGAAGAAATGCTTTAAGTGATTTTTTCCACTCCTGTTCTCCTTGAGAGTTGTTATACACAGAATGTTTTTGCAGGAGTGTTTCTACCTCAGTAATGTTCCCCCTTCATTTACTGCTACATAATGTGTGGAAAGGCCTGCCTTGAATGCCTTGGTAGAGCAATATCCCTAACAGAGTGAATATGTAACCCTATCCAGTCAAGGCATGCAGAGATCTGAACATTCCTGACTTGTTCTTTTTACTCTTCCCCACATTTCTTGGTACTTCCTTAAACTTGTTTAGATTTTGTCACTGTTGCCAGAGAAAGGGATGACAAAAAGAGAAAGAAGTTGAATTTTATGTGACCATAGGATTACTGAGTTGGAGAAGGGAACCAAAGTCCATTCAGCTCCCATCTGCCTTTGAAAGGCATGCCATCCACACAATGCCACCTCATGGATCCATCTGTGTAATCCAAACCGAAGAGTGCTAGAGGACCAGCTTAAGTATCCTTGACAGTAAATAACTACAAGGAAGTCAGATAAGTGAATCAGGTTACACACTATGAAGTAATGGGAGTAATAAAGTAATGGGGGAAGGTAGACACAATTCACTATGCTGTGAGGAAAATTGTTCCTAGCCCCATATGTTTCAAATATACATAGATCTTGGGTGTCATTAGTGTAATATAGTGGCCAAGAGCCTGAGCTACAACTCAGAAAATGGTGGCTTTGAATCTCTCCTATGCCATGAACTCATGGCTTTAGGAAATCATTCCTATTGTCAGCCTCAGCTCTC
Source organism: Gekko gecko (assembly GCA_029375565.1). Classification (NCBI taxonomy): domain Eukaryota; kingdom Metazoa; phylum Chordata; class Lepidosauria; order Squamata; family Gekkonidae; genus Gekko; species Gekko gecko. Next base: position 76,583,005 of record JAPDNY010000006.1, on the reverse strand, counting down.
AGCACTGCAATATGGGAATAATGATGTGAGCCTGTACTTGTCCTACAGGACCATTGTAAGGATTACTTCAAAAATGTCTCTTTTGGTTACTTAAAACATTATAAAATGATACAGATTTTTATCTGTCTGACAGTGGTAGCAGTTATGCCCTATGTAACTCCTTGAGAAAATGTTATAGGAAGGGCTGCTTGTATGTCACAACAACATCGTAAGTACTTGGTTGACTTTCAGCAAGTTTTCAGATTCCACTGAGTACAATGAAGCCTGCAAATGACCTTAAATTATGTTCTGAATCAAGCTGCTTTCTTGACCCAGAGCCTGGTTTTTACTGTTTGTAACACTGCATCTGCTTAATATGAAACATGCAACACCTGTTTAATGAGACAAGTATGGACTCGCAAAGCCTCATGAATTCTAACAGTTTTTAACTTGCAGTTATACAAGGGAAATTTCCATGGCAACCCAGTTTCTTGACCTTCTCAACTGAATTCATAGGAGTGCGATCAGCAGTAGCTTTGTCAGAGAATAGACTGGAGGACCATCTGTTGCAGCAAATGACTGCCCCATCTGGCCAGTGGCTACTTCTGTTTTTTCTCCTTCCTACTCCCTTGTGACCAGGAAAGGGGAAGAATGGATAAATGTGGCCCTTTGAGTCACCTGCCAACAGCATAAACTGGAGTGGACATTTTACAGCTCTGGAGAATGAAGTGAGCCTGTTTTCCCTCAGGCTTGCATTAACTAGATAAGCCAGGGAATGTAATTAGAAAGTATAATCGTATATAATATCATAGTTTGCAATTACAGTTACAAGATTTTATATGTAACATATTTAAATGATAAATGAAATGAAAATTCCTGGGAATGTAAAGAAGCTGTGTGTATAGAAGCATGCATTCCTTAGAGGAATAGCTATCAGAAGTGGAGCTCAGAAGTTATTAAGGGATCACCCTGCTTCTATCATTATGGTGAAAACACTGTCAAGCCATGCTATTCCCTGTGATGCGGTGCCGAGGCCAAAATGCCTTCGATTTCCAAAAGCTTTTATACTGTGTACTGTAATAATCAATCCTGCCTGTTCTCGGAATTATATAGCTTTGTTGGATATATCCAAGGTCTGAACCCAACCACAGTCATACAATAGCAGACAACAACTTGAAAAGATGAAGAAGAGGAATTGCCAGATCAAAACTGTCAGATATAAGGCACCCGGCTACCGAGTATAACCCCATAGCTTCAGCCTCTGTTGATCAAGTGCTGGGTAGTTGGGTTGTTCAGTAATAAAGGCTATCCATTATCTTCTATGGAGCTGTAATGTTTAGGAAAAGGGGGGCATTCCTTTGAAATAAGGGTTGCCTTGTAATTGGCAACAGAAGTAATGTCCAGCCTTACACTAGGGAAAAATAAAAAAGATGAAAAGAGTGGCATTTAAAGGCATCCAAGACCTACTGCTTTTCTTGTAGTGCTGTGTTTCCCCCCATAGCCATCTGTCCTAACTTTCTGTGTTCATATTTTTGAATCTGCTCATCATTAAGCATGAGAATTAGAAATGTTTTGTTGCAGTGGTGGGCAGAGTTTGTCCATAGAAATAATTCTAGAAAACTGGATTGTGCCCCTGAATTGCCCTCCAGATATCATCTAGGCTTTGCAATGCAGCTGTGGGCTAGTCTGAAGGCCCTCACTAGGATTCTCCCTGCTGCCTCCCATTTCCCAAACTTGGCTATGCACAAACAATCGGAAGGGCTCATGACTGGCACTTAGCACATATTGCAGCAACATCCAAGGATGTCTGAAACCATGAGGAATGTTGTACATCGCGGCATCTAGGGTGAAGCTTCCCCACCATCACCACATCCAGGTCAATTTCAAAAAGAGAAAGGGGACAGTGGGACCTGAAACATATTCATTTTCATTCCTAAGCAGTTCTGGGAGGAAGACCCATGAGATCCAGTGTCCATCCCCAAATCTGCTTCCACCCCGACACACATCACTAGTTCATTGGACTTCAGTTCTGTTAAGGGAAAACATAGTCATGGATCAGGCTGTGCAATTGTGACACCTTTTAATGATCTTTGTTCAGATCAATAGACTGAGAAATGAACAAGTTTTCCTGCCATCTTGGCAGCTGCTCATCATTTAAAAAGCAAGAGAGAGAAGGGGAAAATAGCTTCTAGATTCCAACATAGACAGTGTACTTGCTCAGGGCACTGTGTAGATCCTAGTTTTACTGGTAATTTTCCATTCAGAGACCAAGGAAAGTGCAAAACAGAAAGATTATTAAATTCCCAGAAGTCTGACATTTTGTGAATTACAAAGACCAGCCTTGCATGTTTAAATGACTAAGATTAGATAGGGAGGGGGATAAAATGAGGAAGTGGGAAGACCATATCAGCTTCCTCGCAGAAGCTGTGTGAGGCCAGGCTGAGTTTGTTTCTCCTCTTCCACAAGTAGATAAATCCTGGATATGAGCCCCTGGGCACAAGCTGAAGGGCAAGAACCAAAGGGCTGTTGGCCTGAGTGTGATAGCCAAGAGCTGGGAGGAAGATCCAGTGGGGAGGCAGAGAGAGGGAGAGAGGGAGACCAGCTCTGTATTCAGAAACCTTTTCCTCCTTCTCCTGCATGTTTTAAATTGTACTTTTGTATTGTAACCAATTTTGGGGCCCCATTGGAGAGAAGAACAAGATATAAACAAAGAAACAAATATGCAGACAAACCTAAACAGCAAAATTATGTACTCAAATAGCTCCAATTCAGCACTAAACTGGGCAAAACAGACTGAGGGCTATGTAGCATGGTGTATGTGTACCAATGACTGCACTTTGGTGTTGGAGGAAGTTGTTAAATCCTGAGAAAAAATGTAGGCTGCTAAGTGGAATATTAAAGTTAAAGACCACTATGCTTGTATTTTCAGAAATACATCCTGTTCCATGTGCAAAGCCAGGTAGACTACTTTGACCTGACCTGAAGACTACTTTGATAAAAGAAGCAAAAAAATTGAGCAAATTGATAAGAACATAAGAGAAGCCAATGTTGAATCAGGCCAACGGGCCATCTAGTCCAACACTCTGTCACACAGTGGCCAAAAATACCAGGTGCCATCAGGAGGTCCAGCAGCGGGGCCAGGACACTAGAAGCCCTCCCACTGCTGCCTCCCCCAGCACCAAGAAGAGAGTGCATCACCTGCCCCAGACTGAGAGTTCCTAGCTATACCTTGCGGCTAATAGCCACTGATGGACTTCTGCTCCATATGTTTATCTAATTCCCTCTTGAAACTGTCCATGCTTGCTTGTAGCTGCCACCACCTCCTGTGGTAGTGAATGTTGTGTCCTGGGATCAGAAGGCAGAGCTGGCAAAATACAGCCAAGCTTCGCTCTCTGAGAACAATAGGGACTAGGTTCCTGAGCTCGCCAGTAGAGAACCAATGGCAGCATTGGCGGGCGATTCAAACCCGCCAATAGGAATATGGGGCCGTCCCCCCCTACTGTATATAGTTGGCCTCCGGCCGTTACTGTTTGTTCTTGTCTTGTGTGAAGTACGAATAAACGCGTCTTCTCTTATGTCGTCGTCCGAGTCATGAGGCCCGAAACCCAGTACTTTACAGTGGCGACGAAGGTGGGATTTCAACGCCTTCCGTGACTCCATGAGCGATGAAAAGGACACCGCCGAGCACCGCATCGCTGACCCCGAGAGCAGCACCGCACCGCTCGCCCCGGCGCACGCCTTCCCAGACAGAGCCATGGCCGCCTCTCATGTAACACTGGAGCGCTTCGATCCGTCACAGCCAGAAACCTGGGATGCATGGGTCGACCAGCTCATCAGCTATTTGGAGCTCAACGAGATCCGCCACCCAGACAAGAAACGATCGCTCCTGCTGAACCGTCCGCCTCGCCAAGAGCCTCTTGGTGCCCCGCACGGCCTTGGAAAGGTCGTTTGGGGAGATCCTGGACGTCCTCAACGCATACTTCAGCCCCCGGCCGACCTTCCTGGCCAAGAGGATGGATTTCCAGAGGCGAGTCCAGGCCCAAGGGGAATCCATTGCCACCTTCCTGGCCGCGCTGAGGGCGCTCGCGGTGGACTGCGGGTTCCCGAAGGTGGAGGACAACTTGCTGACGCAGTTCGTCTGGGGCCTGGCGGATTCCAAGCTGCGGCGCAAGTTGATTGGCTACCGGAGGCTCTCCCTGGACACGGCCATCGACGCCGCAACAGCCCACGAGGCCGCTGAAGGGGAACGCCCGGCCGCGGCCGCCCATGTGATCGGGAGGAGTCCCAGCCCCGGGAACTCAGAGACTGAAGAGGTCTTCGCCCTCAGACCCCAACACCGCCGGCCGGCACCGTTCCAGCAGGCCAACAGGGAGCCAGCCAAGCCTTCCGGCAACCGGACTGTCTGTGCCAGCTGCGGGGAAGGCCACGGAAGGAAATCCTGCAAGTTCCGGGATGCGGTCTGTCACGGGTGCGGGAAGCAGGGACACCTCGCACGGGTCTGCCGGTCCAAGGGCCCCCGGAATTCGAGATCATCGGTCCCACCGCACCGCGCATCGTCCACCGCCTACGAGACGACGGAAGAGGTCGCCGAGTTGTACCATCTCACGGACCAACCGCTGCAGGTACTTCGCCTCCCCAACCCCAACCTCTCCTCTACCCCGAAGATCCAAGTAACCGTGCGGATCGAGGGGTCCCCCTGTTGCATGGAAGTGGACTCGGGATCGGCGGCATCCATCATTTCCATGGACACTTTAAAAAGACTTTGCCCATTAGGGGACCCCTCTACGTCCATCGCCACTAAGCTTGGTGGACTTTCAAAAGAACCCTGTCCCCATCCGGGGAGTCGGCACTTTCCGAGTGCAGTACCGAGACTTTGAGGGGAACTTGGACTTGGTGGTGGTGGAGGGAAATCTCGTGAGTCTCCTGGGGCGGGCGTGGTTCGAGGCCCTAGGCATAACGATTGGGGGAGTGAATAAGTGCGGGGTGCGGGACTGGGGGGCGGTGTGCAAGGAATTCCCTGAGGTCTTTGACGGGAAGCTGGGGTGTTATAAAGGGCCCCCGGTGTCGCTCCACTTAGACCCCACAGTGACGCCCGTCCGACGGCGCTTCCGCACCGTGCCCCTGGCCCTCCGCCCTAAAATAGAGGCCGAACTGGACCGGTTAGTGGCCCAGGGAGTCCTAGAGCCCGTCCCGAACGCTCGATGGGAGACCCCGATTGTGACACCCGTCAAGCCAAACGGGGAAATCCACATCTGCGCGGATTATAAGTGCACCATTAACCAGGCACTTCAGGCGCACGCATACCCCGTACCCGTGGTCAGCCACGTCTTAGCCACACTGGCGGGGGCGCGCATATTTGGAAAGCTGGATCTCGCGCAGGCGTACCAGCAACTCCCGGTAGATGAGGCCACTGCCGAGGCGCAAACCATAGTGACCCACCGGGGGGCCTTCTGGGTGAAGCGGCTGCAGTTCGGGGTCAGTGTGGCCCCAGGGATCTTCCAAAATCTAATGGACGATTTGTTAAAAGGGATCCCTGGGGTGACGCCGTTCTTCGACGACGTCCTCATCGCCGCGGCCACCCCTGAAAGCTTCGCTGCCCGCCTCCGAACTGTACTGGGACGCTTCCAAGCCGCGGGGCTGAAAGTGAAGCGGGAAAAGTGCCTCCTCGGGGTGCCGGAGGTGGAGTTCTTGGGGTACCGGGTAGACGCAACGGGCCTGCATCCGGCAAGGGACAAGGTGAAGGCCATCGTGGAGGCCCCCGCCCCGAAGTCCAAGGCAGAGCTCCAGGCGTTCTTAGGCCTCCTGAACTTTTACCACGCCTTTCTCCCTCACAAAGCCGCCGTGGCCGAACCCCTGCACAGGCTGCTGGATAAGGCGACACCTTGGGCATGGGGAGCGAGGGAGGAGGCAGCGTTTCGGGGGGTTAAAGTACTCTTGATCTCTAACGTGGTACTCGCCCACTTTGATGAAAAGCTCCCGGTAATCCTTGCTTGCGACGCATCACCGTATGGGGTCGGGGCGGTCTTGGCCCACAAGCTACCGGATGGGAGGGAAGTCCCGGTGGCTTACTACTCCAGCACGCTGTCCCCCGCGGAGCGGAACTATGCACAAATCGACCGGGAGGGCTTGGCACTGGTGGCGGGGGTTAAAAAGTTTCACAACTTTGTGTACGGGCGGCCCTTCACGCTCGTAACCGATCATAAGCCGCTCTTGGGACTGTTTGCGGCGGACAAACAAACGCCGCAGGTACTGTCGCCCCGGGTGTTGCGCTGGTCCTTGTTTTTAGCGGGCTACCAGTACCAGTTGGAGCATCGGCCGGGCAAGGCGCTGGGTCATGCCGACGCCTTGAGCCGCCTGCCGCTGCCGCATACAGGGGAAGATCCGGCCCCGGCTCCCGCAGTATTGTTAATGGAGGAGCTGCCAAACCCCCCCCTTCAGGCTGCAGACGTGGCCGCCCGCACGTCCCGAGATCCCATTCTCTCCCGGGTCCTAAACTGGGTGGTGAGGGGATGGCCAGAGGAACAGACAGGGCCAGAGTTCACGGCATACAAAGCCAGGAGGGAAGAGTTATCCGCCTTGAAAGGGTGCTTATTATGGGGGGACAGGGTGGTCATCCCGGGGCCCATGAGACAAGGGGTTCTAGAAACGCTGCACGAGGCCCACCCCAGCATTGTACAAATGAAAGCTCTGGCAAGGAGCTACGTGTGGTGGCCCGGGATGGACGCAGAAATTGAAACCTGGGTCCGAGGGTGCACACGGTGTCAGGAAGTCCGCCCCAATCCCCCGAGAGCGCCAACCCAAAGCTGGGAGTCTACCCACAAGCCGTGGTCACGCCTACACATAGATTTTGCCGGGCCGTTTCAGGGGCTCCAGTTCATGGTGACGGTAGACTCCTACTCGAAATGGGTGGAAATAAGCCCAGTGTCTACCACCTCTGCCAAAGCGGCAATAAGGGCCCTGCGGAAAATATTCGCTACGCACGGGTTGCCAGACACAATCGTGTCGGACAATTGGGCAGCGTTCACATCTGCTGAGTTTCAAGCGTTCCTCGAAAGGAACCTAATCAGGCACATACGATCAGCGCCCTTCCACCCGGCAACAAATGGACAGGCGGAGAGAACGGTACGCACCGCCAAAGAAGCCCTGAGCCGCATAACGGAGGGGGATTGGGAGTTCCGGCTGGCCCGCTTCCTCCTAACACACCGCACCACCCCAAACCCCATCTCCGGGCATTGCCCCGCAGAACTATTGATGGGCCGCCGCCCCACGACTTTGTTAGACAGGCTCCACCTGGACCGAGCCCCAGAGAGAAAGCTGGTCGAGACCCGGGAGGCGCCCCGAAGCTTCCTCCCGGGGGAACCTGTCTACTTCCGGAATTACGGGGCGGGGCCTCAGTGGTTGGCCGGGCGCATCCTAAAACCCACCGGGCCAGTGTCATACGAGGTCCTAGCAGATGGGGACCGGGTCCTCCGTAAACACGTGGACCAGCTCCGGAGGCAGCAAGACCCCGACACAGGGATCCAGGCCCCGTTACCGGGAAACGCCGCGGCCGCCCCAGCATCCGATCGGCTGCAGGCACCGGCAGCGGACCCAGCGCCTGAAAGTCCACGGAATCCGGAGGGGGTCCCGGAGACAGCTGAACCACCGCCGCCGCTGCCGCCGCCGTTACAGCCGCCACCGTCACCACCTCAGCTACTACCGGAGATCCAAGCTCCTTGTGCGGGAGGACCACCCGATGGGGGCCCCGCCAGTCCGGTACCGGCCCCCCGACGATCACTAAGGGAACGGAGGGCACCAGAATACTTAAAAGACTACGTCACCTGATAGGAGACGAACTATGGGGGGAGGGGTGTTGTGTCCTGGGATCAGAAGGCAGAGATGGCAAAATACAGCCAAGCTTCGCCCTCTGAGAACAATAGGGACTAGGTTCCTGAGCTCGCCAGTAGAGAACCAATGGCAGCATTGGCGGGCGATTCAAACCCGCCAATAGGAATATGGGGCCGTCCCCCCCTACTGTATATAGTTGGCCTCCGGCCGTTACTGTTTGTTCTTGTCTTGTGTGAAGTACGAATAAACACGTCTTCTCTTATGTCGTCGTCCGAGTCATGAGGCCCAAAACCCAGTACTTTACAGTGAATTCCATATGTTAATCACTCTTTGGGTGAAGAAGTACTTCCTTTTATCTGTTCTAACCCAACTGCTCAGCAATTTCATGGAGTGCCCACGAGTTCTTGTATTGTGAGAAAGGGAGAAAAGTACTTCTTTCTCAACCTGCTCTATCCCATGCATAATCTGATAAACCTCGATCATGTCACCCCTCAGCCATCGTTTCTCCAAGCTAAAGAGCCCCAAACATTTTAACCTTTCTTCATAGGGAAGGTGTTCCAACCCTTTTATCATTCTAGTTGCCCTTCTCTGCACTTTTCCCAATGCTATAATATCCTTCTTGAGGGGTGGCGACCAGAACTGTACACAGTATTCCAAATGAGGTCACACCAATGATTTATACAGGGGCATGATGATACTGGCTGATTTGTTTTCAATTCCCTTCCTAATAATTCTCAGCATAGCGTTGGCCTTCTTTATTGCAGTTACACACTGTCTAGACATTTTCATTGAGTTATCTACTACGACTCCAAGATCTCTCTCTTGGTCAGTCTCTGCCAGTTCAGACCCCATCGACTTGTATTTATATTTAGGATTTTTGGCTCCAATGTGCATCACTTTGCACTTGGCCACATTGAACCCCATTTGCCATGCTGACGCCCACTCACCCATACTCGACAGATTCCTTTGGAATGCCTCACAATCCTCCCTGGTTTTCACCACCCTGAACAACTTCGTGCCATCTGCAAATTTAGCCACTTCACTGCTTACTCCCAATTCCAAATTGTTAATAAACAAGTTAAAAAGCATTGGACCGAGTACTGATCCCTGTGGTACCCCACTGCTTACCACCCTCCACTGAGAAAGTTTCCCATTTATACTCACTCTCTGTTTCCTATTTATAAGCCAGTTTTTGATCCACAAGAGGACTTGTCCTTTTATCCCATGATTATTGAGCTTACTTAGGAGCCTTTGATGAGGAACTGTATCAAAAGCTTTCTGGAAGTCAAGGTAGACAACATGTATTGGGTCCACTTGTTTGTTGTCCACTTGTTTGTTCACTCCCTCAAAAAATACTAAAAGGTTAGTGAGACAAGATCTTCCCTTACAGAACCCATGCTGAGTCTGCCTCAATAGTTTTTGTTCATCAATGTGCCTACAAATTCTTTCCTTAATAACAGTTTCCACCAACTTACCCGGTATCGACGTCAGACTGACTGGCCTGTAATTTCCCGGATCTCCCCTGGAGCCCTTTTTAAAAATGGGAGAGACATTAGCTACCTTCCAGTGCGCAGGAATGGAGGTAGATTTTAAAGAAAGATTACATATTTTTGTAAGGAGATCCACTAGTTCACATTTGAGTTCTTTCAGAACTCTTGGAAGAATGCCATCCAGGCCTGGTGATTTATTAGTTTTTAAATTGTCCATCAGTCATAGGACTTCCTCTCTTGTCACCTCAATCTAATTCAGGTCTTTCAAACCCCCTCCTGAAATTGGTGGTTCTGGAGTGGGCAAGCACTTCTCCTCTTCCAAGGTGAAGACAGAGGCAAAAAATGCATTCAGCTTCTCAGCCAATTCCCTGTCATCCTTCAGCAGTCCTTTTACCCCTTGGTCATCCAAGGGCCCCACTGCCTCCCTAGCTGGTTTCCTACTTCTAATGTATTTGAAGTAAGTTTTATTGTTGGTCTTTATGCTTTTTGCGATATGCTCCTCATAGTCCCTTTTTGCTTGCCTGATCACAGACTTGCATTTTATTTGCCACAGCCTTTGTTCCTTTTTATCAACCTAACGGAGACTAGCTTTCCACCACTTAAAGGAATTCTTACCTTTTACAGCTTCCATTACTTTATTTGTTAACCATGCAGGCTTTTTTCTATACCTATTTGTGCCTTTCCTAACCTGCGGTATATATTTTTTCTGAGATTCTAGGATTGTTTTTTTAAATAGTCTCCAAGCTTCCCCAATGGTTTTGACCTTTTCCACTTTTACTTTCAGTTTCTTCATCACATGTCCCCTCATACCAGAGAAGTTACCCCTTTTAAAGTTAAAAGTGGTTGCATCAGTCTTTTTGGGCAACTCCCTATTTATACAAATGTTAAACTCAATAACATTATGGTCACTGTTCCCAAGTGGTGCAATCACTTTTACATCTCTCACGAGGTCTTGGGTGTTACTTAGGACCAAATCCAGGATCGCCTCTCCCCGGTAGGATCTGTGACCATCTGTTCCATTGAGAGTGTCTAAAAACTCAATCTCTTTTTCCTGACTAGAACTCATATTGACCTAATCAATGTGTGGGTAGTTAAATTTGCCTATTATGACACAGTTATTTTATCTAGCCACTATCTTTAATTCATTCATCATTTTATAATCCTCCTCTACCTTTTGATCTGGTGGGCGATAAACTCCCACTGTTAAGCCTCCTTTTGGACCCACTATTTCAACCCATAGTATTTCCAAAAGTGAATCCAACTCTCTTACCCTCTCAGTCTTACTGGACTGTATACGCTCTCTGACATACAGAGCCACCACACCTCCAACCCTCCCCCCCCCATCCTTCTGATATAATTTATAACCAGGAATCACCGTATCCCACTGATTTTCCTCATCCCACCAAGTTTCTGAAATACCCACAATGTCTATTTTTCCCCCCAACACCAAGCATTCCAATTCCCTGATTTTACCTCGGAGACTTCTAGCATTTGTGTATAAACACCTATAGTTTCCATGCTTGTTAAGCCCACAACCTTCCTCTTGCTGCCTCGAGACCTTGCCAGGCAGTCCCTATCGTTAGCCACAGTCTCAGTGGACAATTGTAATCCATTTCCTTGTACAAAAATAACAGCTACCCCTTCATCTCTTTGAGATGAGCCATCCTGAACCAAAGACTTTTCATCTCCTGTTGGCTTTCCCCCAATATTCAGTTTAAATACTGTTCTGCCACCTTTTTGATTTTGAGCGCCAGCAGCCTGATTCCTTCTTGGGACAAGTGGAGACCATCTCTTTTGTACAGCTCCCTCTTGTCCCGAAAAGCATCCCAGTGCCTAACAAACTTGAACCCTTCTCCCCTACACCATTGTCTCATCCACGCATTGAGACTCCTGATCTGTGCCTGTCTCTCTGGCCCTGCGCGTGGAACAGGTAGCACTTCTGAGAAGGCTACCTCGGAGGTCCTGGCCTTGAGTTTCCTGCCCAGCAGCCTAAATTTCTCCTCCAGGACCTCACGACTGCATTTCCCCACATCATTGGTGCCGACATGCACCACGACCACTGGCTCCTCCCCAGCACTATCTACCAGCGTATCTAAAACATGCGTAATGTCCGCTACCTTCGCACCAGGCAGGCAAGTCACCATATGGTCAGTACGTGGGTTCGCCACCCAGCTGTCTACCTGCCTAAGGATTGAATCACCAATTACCAAGAGCTCCCCTCCCACCCTTCCCAGGGATGGTTCCTTGATACGAAAGGATACCCATTTGCCAGCTGAAGAAGAGGTCCCTTCTGAGGGCAAATTCCCTTTGTCCTCAGCATGGTGCCCCATTTCCCCTTGACCCTCATGCTCCCTGGCAGCAGTGGGGCTGCCAGATCCAGAGTGGGACATATCTAACAAGTCCCAACACTCAGATGAAAAATCAAAGATTGGAAAGAGAAATCCAGCCAGGGAAGTAGTAGGACTGTTAATGAACTGTTAGTGACAAGGAAGCAAAAGAAGTTCTACTAGAGGAGGATAGGGGGATCATAGAGGGATGAATCATTTGCACTGGTTTGTAGAGTATGCTGGTCTGAACGGCTATCTGACTCAACAGCTCTGCTGGGGGCAGGGAAAAGGATTCTGAAGAACTGGGTCAAATAGAAATAACAAGAGAGGAAGATCTAGGGGGAAACAGATTAAAAAATTAATAGATGCTTGGGTTTGAATGGCTCTCATTCACGTTTTGTGTCTGGAGACAGATACCCCACACCCTTGCCTCCTTCTGAGAAGCCCAGCAAGCCAGGCAGCCTCCATTGCCAGTTGGCCTCACTCAGGTTTTGGGGGCCTAGGGCAATGGTCCTTGGCTGCCATTAGATGAGCAGGGGAGGGGAAATGAGGCCGCACCAGCAGTGGGTGGTTGGGTGATCATGGGAGACCACAAGAAGGAACACTGGGGACTCCCTGGAGCAGGCAGGAGGCCCAGCAAGCCAAAACAGCCCTGGGAAATATGGGATGGACATTAGCCCTGAGAGAGAGGCTTGTAGAAGAGACTTTTAAAGACTTGGAAAGGAAATGACAGATCAGGAGCTGGAGCCAATGCTGGAGGTTTTGTGGAGTCTTGGCAGAGTGAAGTCATGTCTCATTCCGGGGGTGGGCAGGCAACAACACACAGTGGATAGGAGTGAATGGACAGGCATTACAATGAAGGGAAGTAAGTAATGGGGCCTCTTTGGATCTGTACTGAGAGTACTGATAGTCAACTTACTCATGAACGATTAAGATTAAGGGGTGAGCCGTGAAGTAACAAGATTTGTGATCAACACCAAATTATTCAGGACAATGAAAGCTGAAGCTGGAAGTGAAAAGCTCTGAAAAAATCTTTCCAAACTGGTGAATAGGCAAGGAAAGGATAAATGATACTCATCATAAGCAAACAGAATTGGAGGTCAAACAAAATCCAGATATACACTGATAGGGCTTGAAGGGGCAGGAAAGAAATCATGGGGACATGGTAAATAAATTGTGAAAATACCAAACAATGTGGGGGCAGTGATAAAAATGCTAATCCTTGATAAGGTTATTATGAAAGTGATTGAAAATGAAGCTGCAAGCTGCATGATTTCTTTATATAATAATGTATGATGTGACATTATGTAGCATATTTCTGACTGCCCCTTCACAGGGCTGGTACAGAAAAGGACAACCAAAATTAACAAGGAGTTGCAGCATCTTTACTATAAGAACTGGCTAAACATTGGGGCTATTAACTGTAGAGAAAAAAACATATCTAAAGGATAAAATGATAGAAGATTATGAAGTCATGTGTAGTTCGGAAAATGTTGGTGGAGAGAACTTTTTTCCTAACTGTTCACCCTATGAAATTCCTTGGTACTTAGCACACATACACACACTCTAGAAAATTGCTGGACTAGATCGATGTGTTATATTTATCTTATATTCTTAGAAGTTTAAATTGGTGCATACCTAAATATCTGTTATAGCGTTCTGTTCCTCACAGAAGACGCTGCTATAACAGTGCCAATGCATGTTCTGCCCACTATCACGATGACACACATCTTTCTGTTCTGACTGCTAAGCATCTAAACCAGTTTGGTGTAATGCTTAAGTGTACGGACTCTAATCTGGGAGAACCATCTTTGATTCCCCACTCACACCTGCTGGATGACCTTGGGCAAGCCATAAGAACATAAGAACATAAGAGAAGCCAATGTTGAATCAGGCCAATGGCCCATCTAGTCCAACACTCTGTCACACAGCGGCCAAAATATACCAGGTGCCATCAGGAGGTCCAGCAGTGGGGCCAGGGCACCAGAAGCCCTCCCACTGCTGCCATGGTTCTGGCACAGCTGTTCTTGAAAAAGAGCAGTTTCTGTCAGAGCTCTCTCAGCCCCACCTACCTCACAGGGTGTCTGTCGTGGGGAGGGGAATGGAAAGGAGTTTGTAAACTGCTCTGAGACTCCCTTGGGTAGTCCTCTTCTTCTTCTAAACAAATACTATTGTTGCCAAGGCTCTGGGCTTCCTTAAATGTGATATTATTACAAGATATCCTTTTTGCTTGACTATGTGTTACCTTCCATAGAATAGCCATAAACTTTAGCACTTTACCTCCTACAGTATAAAAGCAGTACACCCATACTATGCTGTCAGTCAGTCTCTAAAGCAAAACATCTCTGTTTGCAGACCGTCACCATATTCAAAAGGGAAAGTTAAGCTCCAAAATAAAAAAAATGGGTAGCACCACTGGTGAAAATATAGCATTTCCTTGCCAGAAAGTAAATGTGAAGACTTGTAGCAAATCCAGTAAGAAAGCAGACAACAAGATCTGCAGATAAATGTAATTGTGCCAGCTAAAGTTTAAGCCTGTTTATTGGGAGCTAGCCAGTTAAAAAGCTCAGTGCCTTGCTCAAGAGCCAGAACTGCAGCGGCAGCGTTCTCATGACAACATTCTCAAAATGAGCAGATTGCTACTCCCGTGCACTCCCGTCTGTAGCCCAGATTGCAGTGTTCCCAACCTTAACAGGGTGCGAAGAAGGTCCTTCTTTCAGATGACACCCCCAGAGTATACCAAGAGTGCACTAGAGATTGCTAGACTGTGGCGACTCATTTACACAGCCAATTATTGTACAGACATTTGTGAAGCAGTCACTCTACTAGAGCAGAAGAGACGTTTGCTGCTCAGGGATCCTTTGCACAAAATTGTTTCTGATGAGGATTTGTACTGTGATGTGTGAATGGCTAAGTGTTTTGTTTCAGAATTACTTGTGCCAGAATGTCAACACTCATACTGACTTCCCAGAAAGTATAACTATGAAAAGCAATAACACTCTTCCTGCCATTTTTCTACAGATGCTGTCAAAGTTTGCCAATTGTGGGTTTAAGATTGACTGTCTGCTTTCTACATTTGGCAAAACTTCTTCCCCACCACAAAAAACAAACAAACAAACAAAGCCTAAAAAGCTTGCCCAGGATATAGAATGACTGTCAAAATTTAATCCATTCCCTTCCATGTGAGTCAGCAAGTACATTCACTCATTTGACTTATGTGAAAGAAGAGAAGGGGCTGCAGTCAGGAAATGCATAGAGCTTGCTGCTTATGCCTTGGGTATAAAAGGATGAACGGATTACAGAAGCATGTAGCATTTCCCTGATTAAGGAAACTATTCTAAGCAGGTATTCAGAAGTAAATCCCAGTTTACTCAATGGGGCTTTCTTCCAGGAAAGCATTCTTAGGATGCAGCCAAAATAACAGTTCCAGATGAAATTGGAATCTACTTTAGATTTTCCACAGAAAATTTGGCTTCCAGTTCCCAAGGGTTAACCATGAATCAAAGAACCATAGATTCTTTGATGAACATTTAACCATGAATCAAAGAACCATAGATTCTTTGATGAACACATCTACCATTTATCCTACACAATGTACATGTTTTTCCCAGCATGCATTGCTAAGATTCATGTGTGAAAATGTAACACATGGCACAAATCTCACAGTGCTAGAAGCAGGAGGACTCATGAATTCAGACTGGGTGTCTTACAGGAGTATATACATGATATTTCATAGAAAAGACCCTAGAAAATAGACTTCCTCATTCCCACACTTCCAATTCCCGGTTTCTGCACTACAAACCTGTACCAGTTTTATGCAGTGCTGAATTATCTTGGGAAACCGAACTTGATGCAGAGGATTTTTGTGTAATGATCCCTACCCATCCCCGTGCGTGCACTGCAATGAATGTGAAACCAGTTGAAGCCTGTAGTTGTCAGACACAAGGAGGGGCAAATACTGAGGAGAGGCCAGCAGGACAGCCAGTTTGCCTGGTGTCCAGGGCCGACTCCAGGATTTTTTGCGCACTAGGCGAGGCCACCTTCTGCCCCCACCCCACCCCGTGCGGCCACCGATTTTCAAACATAAATGCATTTTCGGAAGAATGAAAAACATAAAATTCGAAATTGTTAATTTTAAATTGGCTTACATTTTTAAACAATATGGTTTTATTCTGGTTTGAATGGCTTTTAAGATGTGTTTTTGTGCTCTGACCTTTAGGAGTTCGAAAGCCCACAATCCCAGTGTCTTTCCTCCTGATCTGGTTCTACAGTAACAATTAGCACAGTAATACAATCAATAAACACAAAAAACCAATGACTCAATAACAGGTCCATTAACAAAGCCAGGAGTTATTATACTAACGTGGCAGGTTGTGAAAAGATCCTATAATAAGAGACAGGAAGAGGAAAGCACGTGTAACTAGACTGAACATAAATTCCCCTACTTAGCCTTCCTCCACCAGTTCTCCTTTTAAATCAAAGAAAAACAGGTTTAGCTCTTCCTCTGCATCCAAGGGAACTGCTTGCAATGAGCATCTCTTTATGTAGATGTTCCCAAACAATTTGCGGGCTTCCCGTGTTCCATGCAGGAAAATATCCCCCAGAGAGACACGAACAGGTATACTTGAAGATGTACAGGAAAGAGGGCTATAATTCTGCACTAAAGATAAGAAGCTTAAGATCTTGGAAACATCTCCAGATGCCTCCCAGATCTGGCTTATGCTGCAACAAGTCCCCTCCCTGAGCTCCCAAGGCCTCTTCCGAGTGCCAGAGCCTGAATGTCAAACTGGACATGCACTGGGCAGTCTTATGTTTGAAACGCCCAGTGAATTTTTAACACTTAATTTTCAGGTGTGAAACAGCTGCTCCCTGGGATCATTTCAGATTGGGGAACTGGTGGAGGGGCTTAACTCCCCATGCACTGCAATCTTCACCTCAACCACTCCTCTGAATGTTCTTAAAAAATCACTGCAACTTCCAAAGTCACAATGCACATCTAGTCTGGCTTTGCTTCTCATGAGGAAGTGTGCAAGCCAAAAGCGTGCTCACCATTTCCCAGTCAATAAAGGTGAGAACAGCATCATTTTAACAGGCCCCTATAGCAGGATGGACCTTGAATAAAATAGGAAGCCTAGCTGAAATACAGCATCAAATTTTAGAGTCTCCTTCCAATGAATTTGTAGGAGACCCATGGTACTGGAGTCAGGGTCCCCCTAGGAAGGTTCTGCTTTGGGGTTCCCCAAACCATTGAAATAAAAGCATCTAGTTGGAATAGCATGTGTTAGTAAAACCCAAGACCTACAGAGTATCCCACTCTCCCCAATTTTCCTATGGAAACTGAATACACACATGAAGCTACCGCAAACTAAATCCAGCTGTTAGTCCACTGAAGTCAGTATTGTCTATTCAGACTGGCAGCTACTGTTTTATCTGGAGATGCCAGGATATAACCCAGGACCTTATGTATGCCATACAAGATGCTCTGCCCCTGAGTCACAGCCACAACCCAAGGAAGACTAAGATGTTAATAAGCGAAGCCATGTTGGATCAGGCCAGTGGCCCATCTGGTCCAACATTCTGTGTCACACAGTGGCCAAACCCCAGGAGCCCTCAGGAGGTCCACCAGCAGCGCCAGAACTCCAGAAGCCCTCCAGCTGTTGACACGTAGTTGTAAGGCACTCTGAGTGCTGGTTTGGAAGGTACAGAAATGGAAACCCCAAATATGAACTGCCCTGCCCAGCAGCATTAGCTTAACTGCCAAGTTTCCAGTGCCCACTCCTTTCACAAACAGGGAAGCTCCCACTCCCATCCTCACCCAGCTGCTGTACAAGGGGCACCATATTGGGAAGTGATGCCAGCGGGGCTTGCACCAACAAGGAGCTGTGCATTCAAATCATCGCTCCTTCCCACCTCTCGGACTCCGCCAATTCCCCCAACTCAGATTGCATGCTTCGGGCACGTGCACACGTGCACAATTCCTGCAGTCCTCTTCTGACTTTCTATCTCTTCCTCTGACTGCCTGCTACATATTAACGCCTGCTGCACTAGCGGTCAATGCCCCCTACACTAGTAGTCAATGCGGCTTTCTCCCCTCACACACAATTGCATATACTAGTCTAATATATGCAAGGGGGGGGGAGAAAAGCCCCACTGATGTCAGAGAGAGACTCACTTTTGAAGGATCTCAGGCTGGAGCTGCAACAGCTGGACTGGGGGCTGGGGTGGAGATTTCGCCTCCCCCCTTTTTTTCTTTGGCTTTTGGCATCTTTAAAGGATCGTGTGTGTCAGAACACGGTTCATATCCTCAGCCCGGTTTGGAACGATTCTGCATTTCCCTTAAAGAAGGCAAAGTTTCTCTCGTTCCCTGGCCTGGGGAGGGAGGTGTTTGCAAAAATCTTCTGCCCATTTTAATATCGCTGTCCCTGAGAGATCATTCGCTCTTCACAGCAGGTGGTCTTTTAGGCTCTGCTGAGGCTCCCTCAGTCTCAGAAAGGGCCCATTCAGTGGGCACATTGTTTTGAGCCGAGAGCAATCCTTTTGGCAGGGAGGGAAGGAAAGAGAGACAGAACCTGGCAGCAGCAGCAGCAAAAAGGTGCCCCTGAGCATTCAGGAGGGAGAAACTGCCCAGACAGCCATCCCTCCTTTAATGTTCCCAAAGTTTATACTCACTAATGAGGTTGGGAAGGATCACAGAATCGTCGCTGGCAGGCAGCAGCCACAAAGCAGCAGCAACCATGGTGAGAGTCTGGTAGCGCTGAGACGAGAGGGACAGGCAGGGAGAGAGCCACGTGCAGAGCATGCAGCAGGGATGAACATGAGGCGGCGGAGGACAGCGGAAGTTAAAGAGGGCGGAGCACAGTACAGGGTCAGAAAGGGCACCCCAGATGGGCTCTGCCGGATGCTGCAGGCACGGGGACAGAGCCTGGAGGGCGCCAGGCAGCAGACGCGCCTCTACGGTGGCTGGGGAGGCAGGTGCAGCAACATTCCTCGATGGGCGGAAGCAGCCCAGAAATGAACAGCGGATGGCAGGCCAGCGCCCCCTGCAGGCCAGCGCCCCAGGCAGCCACCTAAATTTGGCCTATGTCTTGTCTCACCAGCACTGCCCAGAATAAACAGAGATGGAGCTTTATAGTATAGGATTGGCTCTCTGGCATTGCCAAGTCACCAGGACAAGAAAAGTTATGGCTATGACAATCCCCAGCTTGGCCTGCCTACAGTTCTCTACTAAGCTTGCCAAACTCCAAGTGGGGTCTGGAGGTATCTCAGAATTACAACTGATCTCCAGACAACAGAGATCAGTTCCCCCAGATGATATGGCTGCTCTAGAGGGTGGACTCTAGGGAATTATACTCCACTGTGGTCTCTCCCCTCCCAAAATCCTTCCCTCCCCAGGTTTCATTCCCCAAATCTGGCTGGAAAAATTAGTTCCTGTTATAACCATATGCAAGCTACTATTGCGTAAAATAAAAATATCACAGCACAACATGGTTCAGAATCCCCTAGAACCCTGTTTAAGTGCATCCCCCAAACCCCAGTTCAGAAATGAAGCTCCACTGGCTGCTATTGTTTCAGGAAGGGCATAAGCCCATTAATTCCAAATATGTGCCTTTCATAATGATGAAACTATACCACCATGTATGCTGCAATACAACAGTTAAAATATTCATTACTATACGTATTAAGCAGCCTAAATTTAATATATCGAATAAGATTGGCAATTAGGGCTAATTTAAATGAAATACTTAATATACTGTGATTAATGTATTCTCTGCATTTTTATTCAGTTAAAGTTAATGGAAATTACTTATGCTGATAAATAATTCCTTGGAAGTGCTCTCCAATGCACAGCATTAACAGCTACAGCCCATGTTCTTGCCACTGCTGTTGTCCTGGAGATGTGCTGTTAATTTGCCATTAGTAATTTATGTGGCATCCTCTTTTCTTTGTATTATTCATTTTCTGCTTAAACATCAAGCAAGCAGTCCCTGCAGGGAAAAGATTAAAGACAGATACAAGTGAGGAAATATTTTTTTTCTTGCTCCACCTTGTAGGACTCAAGTAGAGAGCACAACAGGGCACTCGTGCTGATTGGCAGCAGCAAAGAGGGACTTCAGACGCTTGCTAAACATACTTCATTGATTAGCACAACTTGATCCAGAGCTTTCCCTCTCTTTGATCTCACTGGATATGGTTCACTTGATACATTTACTTGTACACCATCTTTCTTCCATCATAGAACTCAGGGCAGAATCTGTAGGGTTCCTGGTAGGTTGACATAGGGCTCCTAGTAGGCACCACACTAATACTAGCCTAGCTTCAGCAATGTAGTTACATCATGTGCCTTCCAACCATACAGTGGAATTCAATTTGTGATTAGATACCAGATGCTTATTAGGTTGAAAACTGCAATGTGACAGAAACGCAGCCATTTCTGTCCACTGCTTTCCAGCAGAAATGTAAAAGTATTTCTGGAACCCAACACAACATGGCATGGAAGTTCCTGAATTGTGATTCCATACCACTGAAGGACTCATGTGAATGTTGTAACTATGTGGATGAACCCAATTATGTTGATCTTTCCAACCAATTAGCTTGCTGGTGAGGTGCAAACTGAGTGGAAAGTATCCACATAACTGAGCCCTGCTCATATCATTGCAAACTGTGTTGCCATGCAGCCGCTTCAGATGGCATTACCAAAGACTCTTAAATATGACTACCTTGCTGAACTGTGAAGAGAGTGTTTCAGGAAAATGGACAATGCTGTAGCCCTTAAGCAGGATGTGCTTAGCCTAGGGAAGCCTTGTGCCTAAGCAGCATCCCAAGCCAGACAGGGACTCCTGGACTACAAGAAGTCTCATGCTCCTGCATCTCTATGCCAGCAGAAGCATGCAGACCAGCAGCCCTGATCCTCATACATGCAGAAACAGCAGCAGATCACAGAGGAAAGCATACTCTGCAAAAAGAACAAGAAGTTCCTGCATTCCCATCTCCATCATGCAGGCATTCTCTCCCCCCACCCCATGTATTCATGCCACCAGGTGAAACACGCATTCCTCTCCAGGCTAAACCAAAAGGATGTGCCCAATTATGACAGTGTTGTTGTTGTTCAGTCACACAGTCAAATCCAACTGTTCACAACCCCATGGACCACATCATGCCAGGCCCTCCTGTCTTCTGTCATGCTCTGGAGTCGGCTTAATTTCATGTTCGTTGCATCGATAACACTGTCTAACCATCTCATCCTTTGCCGTCCCCTTCTTCTTTGACCTTCAATCTTTCCCAGCATCAGGGTCTTTTCCAGTGAGTAATCCCATTTCATTTGGTGGCCAAAGTATTTGAACTTTAGCTTCAGTATATGGCCTTCCAGGGAACAGTTAGGATTGATTTCTTTTAGGATTGACTGACAGTCAAGTTATGACAGTAACAAACCATCAAGTCTTCCAGCTGCCCATTAAGATAACACAGCTGTCAAGCATCCAATCGTTAATCCAAATCACCGGTCCTGCAACCTGAATAGTTCTCTTCATTTCCTCCTTTGTCTTTCTCATTCCTAAGAGGGGTCACTCTTAGCTGAGCCATTATCTGCAATTGCCCAGCCATTAATCCCTTTTCCTACCCTATTCATAAGTTAAGTTTCTGACTAATATTTTCTGGGGACCATGTGACAACAGACAACTGCCTCAAATCACAAATCAGGAATAAAAAGAGAGCATCCAGCCATTGCTCTCTCTCTTGCTTTTACCTTTCATAGCCCCACTCTATCTTGCTGGTTCCATTCTTAGTGCTGTTTGGAACTTCCCAAGTGTGTTTCTGGCCAACTCATGACCCCTTCCCATATTTGTATCCCTTTTTTGCTGCAGAGTCAACTCACCTCATTGGATAGGTAAACTATCACCCCACCAAGGATACTTCCTGCTAATGCAAATGGCTCTGTACTTTTCTATCTGATTTGCTAGATCTGTGTCGTTTGTGCATATGCTTGATTTTATATTTGTATGTGTGAGAATCCTTTAGTAAAGAAATCACTGCTTTTAGTAATCTAGCCTCCGCGACTATTTTCTGGGCTCTGGGAAACCCAACTCCCATATACACAAGTTATTGGTCCCATATTTAATGCCTATTGCCATTTAATACTCATAATTCCCCACTTTTACTAATAAATAAGGCAATTTGACTAACAACTGCACTGGGGAAATGGCTTCCATGCTTCTTAGCATGTGTGTAAACTACCACAAACAAAGAGAATGAGTACATAGCTCAAGGGTAGAACACAAGTTTTGCATATAGAAGGTTCCAGGTTCAGTATGAAGCAGCCTCATTTATTTATTATTTGTTTATGCATTTTACCCCACCTTCCCTCATGGTTCAAGGCAGCTTACAATAATAGTTAAAAACATTTCCAGTTAAAATCCCCCCCCCTTAATAGATGCCTGCCATTTAAACCTGATAAACAAGTAAGCCTTGCAGCCTCTCCAGATGTCCAAGGAGGGGGCTCCCCTCATCCCCTGAGGAGGCTATTCTGACCACAGAGCAGGAGCCACAATGGAAAAGGCCTGGGTTCTGGGCAATTCGGGCCATCCTAAGTGGTGGAATTGCCACCATGCCAGAAAATCCTCCTGGCCATGATACAAGGTGCTCCTGGCCACCATGCCAACCTGATAGTTGTTATTGTATATTATGTGGGTAGGAGGAAGCATATAGCAGAGAGAAACTTGATGTCACTTTTTGTCCAATCGAGTTTTCAAAAAAATGCCAGGAGAGAAGTTATAAAGTGACTGAAGACGCTTGTAATGTCAAAGGATTAGATGTAAGTCCAAGGCAAGTCTTCTAATGGGTTCTGAGTCTTTTGTTGTTGCTCAGCCCTTCCAGAATTATTTCCCCTGCTTCTATACCTTAGCAGAATGCTCCTTTTATTTCTGAAATTCATTTAAGCTTTTAGTGGATAAACAAGTGTTTTTCCTGTACTAAACAGATGGACAGGCATTTTTGCATTAAAAAAAACCCTTTTTGCTGACAGATATTTTAGTACAAACCTACCCACTCACTCTGGTTATCCTCAGAGGCCTTGCTGCCATCTGAAGCTAGAGGCGTGGTAACCCTAGAAAGGGCTTTCTCCATTGCGGCAACTAAATATGGAACTCCTTCCCCAGGAAGATTCATCTTTCTCCCTCTATCTGTGTCTTCACCAGTAAGTGGAGACCTTTTTTGTTTCGTATGGCATACCCCCAATATTGCTTTTGGCACTTATAATGTGCTGTGTGTTTATCTGTTTTTAATTGGATTTTTAAAATTTCAACCGTAGAGTCAATTGTTTAAATGTTTTGATTTTTTTATATTTGCCACCTTGAGGACCCCAATGGGATGGAAAGACAGCATTAAAATGTTTTGAATGAATGAATACCAGGACACTAATGTTAATCCCACAGATATGAACAGAGGCTTTCTACTAAATGTCAGAAATTGGATAGTTCCTGCACTGAATGGCCATTGATGCTAAATTCAGCATGCCAGTCTGACAATGATGATCTTTACACAGAAGCATAACTGGTGAGTTACTGCATTGTAATGAAACACACCAACAATGCAACCCTAAACAGTTACACATCCTTCCACGTTCACTGAAATCTATGGTCTTAGGGGGGGAAAACTCTACTTAGGATTGCACTGCAAGTTAAGACAGCCTCACAAAACCACACACAAATAATCACTGTTGCCTAACAGCTCTTACAAGCTCCATTTCTACTAACTTGGGAGAGAAAAACCTACTCAGTGTTCCCGAAACCCTGTCCTGCTCTTTCTCTGCTACCCCCTTGCATTCTCTCTTGATTGCTGCCACTTTCTAGCCTTCAAAGAGCATCTTCTGCTAAAGGGCTAGCACATTAGCACTCTTTTACTGCATTACTCTCTGGGATTGCATCTCCCATTGATTCTTTCATGCTAGTCGTCATGAGAATTAACCAACACACTTACGTACTTGAGGAATGTTGGGATCAGTCTCAGCCCCCTCCCACAGTTTCTCCTGTGTAAATATGTCCAAAATGGGTATGGAATGTTCACGGAAATCAGACAAGTAGCATCCAAATCAATAAAGAGTTTAATAAAATCACAGAAATGCACATATGCCTACTTATGCAGCAAATATGAACAAAGATTCAAATGAAAAGTGGTACAACCACAAATCCTCTGTCCCTGTTCTCATTTGTCCCTAAGATGTTAAAGTAAGGATAGGTTCCTCTTTCTTAGAGTTGCAAGCATTCAGAAATGGTTCATACCCCCATTTCATAGATGGGTCTCTTCTGCACATAACTGTACATGGTCATTGCTCCTATTGAAAAAAGGAAATAAGGTCTGAGATAGCTCTGTGTCCAAAGCAGTTTGCTAAGAAGAGATGAAGAACACCCCAGGCCAGTAGTTAGAAATTTTTTATTGGGGGGGGCAAATGAGTACAGTGGTGGTAATTATTTATTTACTTTATTATGTATTTATACTTTATAATTTATTTATCAATTTTCTACTTGAGACCCAAGGTGGATTACATAACATAAACAATCTAATCCTTTCCTTTTCTCAACCAATTTTGACTTCAAAACAAGCAGTTATTAGTTATACAGAATTGTTAGATGATGAAAATAACTTAAAATCTCAGGAATTAAAGAAAAATGAAATAAACTTAGACTGGTGGACTAGAATGCAAGTGGAATCTAGATATAGTAAGGATAAACAGACAGATTCTATTCAGAACAATGTGTATTTGAAAAATGATTACTTCAAGAGAGAAACTCATTAAGAAAATGTATGGTATGCTGATGCAATTGAAAATGCAGGACAAAATAGTTAAAGAAGGTATGGTTAGATGGATGCAAAATGTGAGTTACAACATCGATCTGTCACATGGAGTAAATATGGAAGGTGAATATTAAGTTGACTAAATCTGTTTCATTCAAAGAAAACGTATATAAAATGTTCTATAGATGGCAACTAACCCCAGATAGATTGGCTAAAATGTATAAAAACTTGAGTAATGTGTGTTGGAAATGTAATAACCATATTGGGTCATATTACCATATGTGGTGGACATGTAAAAAGGTTCATAAATTCTGGATTGAAGTGCATACTTTCTTACAGTTAATCTTGAACATTAAAATACCTCTTAAGCCAGAGATATTTTTGTTACATTGTCTACCAGATGAGTTAGATAAGAATCACAGATATTTTATTTTACATGTTATAACAGCTGCCAGAATTTTATTTGCTATGGCATGGAGGACATTGAAGATTCCAATGCTACATGAGTTGATATTGAAGATTGTGGAATGTTCTGAAATGGACAAGCTGACAAATATATTAAAAGGAAAAATGGAAGAAGAATTTATGGGACCCTGAAGGGCGTTTTATGACTGGTTAAAACTTAAGTACTGAGAAAATAAGATCAAGTGAAGAATAATAAGAATGATAGATGCAGTAGTTGTGAAATCATAATGAGAAGATATGCAAGCAGAATGCTAAATTTGAATTTTTAAATATCTCTGTACTCTTCTTCCTCCTTTCCCCCTTTCTGTATATAAACTAATTAAAAAAATTCAAAAAAACCCAATATAATCGAATAGCATGAGAGACTTAATAAAGAATAAGGAGATCTCCCAGAATGACAAGTGATCACCAGACTAGGGAGATCACTTCCCCTGGAGAAGTGGATAGACTCTATGGTATTATACCTGATTAATGTCCCTCCCTACCTTCCCCAGACACCATCCCCCAAATCTCCATGAATTTCCCAATGTGGAGTTGGTAATCCTAGTGAGCATGTGCACACACACTCTTCCTTCATAGCTACAGCCTGCCTGGCATGCAGGGGAAGGGTGGCTTTCTTGATTCACACAAATGGAAAGGAAACTGGGGAGGTCCCCTCTACAGATACCTCTGCACCTCCGCACTGAGAGCTCCTTATGGAGTTTGCGATGGTGCACTGTGAAGGGGGAAAAAACAACGTCACGGAGTCGGGATGGCCTGATCAGACCATCCCGATGCCATGAGAGCACGCTGGAGCGATCAGACACAGGAGATGAGCCATCCCACCCCCCTTGCTGAGCCCAGTTAAATGAGAAGACAAAACTGTTGGCAGTACCAATTCATTATCACTGTTTTGCTGTGATTTTAAAATGCTGTGATGCCCTCGATCCACTGTGGGTTTGTGGTGCAGAACTCTTCCTCCCCCAAGTGTTTTCAAGGGCCAAAACAGCTGTGTGGACATCCACACACACTGTAAAATGGTCATGAGTCCACTTGTAAAAGGCAGAATACAGAGGCTGCTGCTGTCAACCGCCCCCTCTGATCCCAACCACCTTTGAACACTACCCACCTGAGCTAAAATAGAGCCAAAAACAGCTGCTATCTTATTTGCTACAGTGCAGCTGATCAGGGAATCCATTACTGATCAGGCAGGAGCTAGCAAGTTAAGGCATGAAAGGGACTGTGACACATGCTTCAGAGCACAGCAGGAGCAACTATTTTGTGTAGAAAGCATGAAATGCAAAGAGAAAGATGGGGGAGGAGGGAAGGAGAATCTCTCCCTCCTTTGCAAAGCATGGGAGGGAGGCAGGAAGAGGGAAGGAGATGCCCTTTCTCACTGGCAGAAGACTTGTGACAGATTTAACAGCAATCCCTAGTGCTGACAGGAGGGGCATGACAAATGATTGGTGGGGCCATGGCCCTTTGTGCACCACCGTGAATATGGGCCTGCCCCCCTTCTTGTGGTTAGGGATGTTTATACCCCTTTCGTTCTTTCCCCTCCCTCACTGTTCTATAGGGAAAATGATTTGCCTTTTGAGATGTTGTAGTGGAGTAACTTTTGATATCCTTTTTATTCTCTCCTAGATTATCTGCATGCATAAGGTTGCGGTCACACGTGCCAGAAAAAAAAATGGGGGGGGGAGCAAGGCTATTTCCTCCAGAGGAATTTACCCTCACAGTTGCATAATCACACCTCCCTTTGAAGCTGCAGGCACAGTCCATCAGTGTGTAATCAGATGCGACTGTGGGTGAGTCTGAGGGGTTGTGTGGTTTTTTTCCCATGCGCTTAATCGAGGGATCAATGAATCACAACTCTACACTGAGGGCTCCCTATGGAGTTTGCGATGATGTGCTGTGAAGGAGGAAAAAACAACATCACAGAGTCAGGATGGCCTGACCACTCCATCCTGATGCCATGAGAGCACTCTGGAGTGATCAGATACGGGAAAGTCCATCCGTTGCCCGTCGCAACCTGTTAACTACCGGATTTCTCCCAGTGTTTTTTAACTCTGCTTCTGTGGCAGAGCAGAACAGGTTGCCGACAGCTGCGGGGTGCTTCCCAGATGTTGTTGTCTGATCGCGCCCTAAAAGAGCCAGATAGCTCTTCAGTTGGGAGATAAATCATCCACACCTCTCTTTTTTTCCTTTGAATCCTGTTTATACATCCATATGCACTTAGTAACCCCTGAGCATGGGTAAAATATAGACCCATTTATAATAAGCTTTAATTGAAATTCTGGGGTGCAGGACATTTCTGCATATTCACAAATGCAAAAGAAATAAATGTCAAGTAGTAGGAGTTCACCTTGAATCATTTTGCAGACTAGCTTTACTGGCTTGGCTATAATGCTGGCATACCCAATGGCACCCACACAAAGTATGTATTTGAGGGGGAGAGGAGAGAGAGAGAGAGAGAGAGAGAGAGAGAGAGAGAGAGGGAGACTTCCTTGGGAAAACTAAAATGGAACATGCTCTACTGTTTGGGCTAGAAGTCCATTACACAGTGTTCCATTATATGATCAGAATGCTACAGAAATTGATATACAATAAGACCCTGAAAAATTATAGTTGCTACATTCAAATCCAATACATCTCATTACTAGAAGGACTGGGTCATATCAACCCATTGACAAAATAATAGTCACTAATAATCCAGCCTCCCATTATGGAAATGTGTTTATTCCAGGTTCCACCAGGTGCAAGAGCCTCCTATGTGACCTTCTACAGATAGAATTGACAAGAATAGATCTCACAATTATTAACCTTACCACTTGTTTCTATAGTATATTGTGACAAGACAATGCAATAAGCTTGAAGGTAATCAAAAAGCAATTTTATAGAAGTGAGCTCATAATGACAAACCTTCTATTTTCTAAATAAATCACCATTATTCCCATATGGCTCACACTTGACAAGTTTGTTTCCTTAGTAACAGAGTACTTAAACAGTGGCCAGGTGCATCTGCATTAGCTCTTTAGCCATAGAAGTAAAAAGGAAACAATTGGTCAATAACCTCCATAACATACACAGTGCATCCTGGAAATGTAACGGACGACTCCATCAGCCTTTAAAGACGATGTGGTTCTTTTTAGTGAGACAACAAGCTCTAGGTGAGGCTTTAGTTGAGTGTTTTGTGGTGCTCATGTACTTCAAAGGCTTTTCGGGAACAGCCACTAAACAGAGTTTAACACTCTGCTGTATTTGTTCAATAACGTGGCTAACGTTAAGGTCAGCTGTCTTAGAAATTATTGAAGAGCTTAATGGAGTGGGACTTATGGTATGAACCTACAAGGATATCTACTAGACAAACAGAAGCAGAGAACGTGACTTGCTCTAAGCTGCGGATAAAGGTGAAACAGCTGCTAACCTGTTTTTAGCTGGGGGTTTTTAACCTTAATGTTCAGATGTGATGTCCAAGTGTTCAGGGTTGTTTGACTACATAACTGAAGACTTACATTTCATTTAGCTGAAGGGCCTTTCACATCAGATTCCTAAATCATATTAACTCAGAAACTACAGAGGCTTGCTACAATTTGTTTACCAACCATTTCACAGATAAAATTGCTTGTATCTGCCACAGCATAGATGCTACTGGTTTATCAGCCCCGTCTAAGAATGCTATCAGAGTAAGGCTAGTCATGGATGTTTGGTTGAGATTCACTTGTTACGGCTTGAGAATGTGGGGAAATTACTTGGAAGTTTGCAGCCTGCCACATCTGTGTTCAAAGTTGTTACTTCTGGGTACTTCTTGCTTGGTAGGGGTTGCTCAGCTGGGTATAGGGAATGCTGCATGCTTCACTAAAAGAGGGAGGAATGCAGAAGACACTGAAGACATTGAAAGGGCCAGTTGTGAAGTCATCACTGGAGCCAATCTGAATAATTATCATCCAGTAACGAAAATTCCCCTTTGGGGCAAGGGGGTTGAATGTAGTGGCTATGCAGCTCCAGGTAGTATTGGATTTCTGCATCTGGGACCACATCACTTGGGATGGGCGTCTGCCTCCTAGTTGGGGATTACCTTGGTTACTTCCCTGCCAGCTGTGCTCGGAGCCACAGGATGTCCACAGAGGGTGTGATGGAGGGTGCGACATCTTTCCCTGGCAGACAGGGCCGTGAGGCGGGGATCCCCTGGCCACCCCACAAGGACAGGGGTGGGGGTGGGGCAAGAGATGATCAGAGGCAACTACCATCTACGAGGATAGACCAGGGGGGAGAGTGGTTGAAATCCCAACATTCAACTGGAGAGAATCAGCAAGAGCCTCCCAGATAGCATGTGGAATGAGAAACTTTGGGACTAACATAAGTGCAAAGGAGATGATTGAAGCAGCTGATAGCTACTACTAGCTGCTGCTAATTTAGAAGCGGTGAAGTAGTCAGCCATAACTAAATGTGCTATTAATATCAGTAATTAATTAATTAATTAATTAATTAAACTTGATTGAGGGAGTAAGCAAGTTAAGGGTTTTGAGTTAATTAATTGTAGGTAGTTATTAAGTTAGTAGCTGTTGTGGAATTTGAATGAATTGTTAAGGCCGTCCAAACCAATCGTAATATAACATAGTGATTGCTATTATTGATTAAAGTTAGTGAGCCAGGAAATAAAATAAAATAAAAATAAAATAAATAATTTAAAATATTTTATAAATAGGGGAGTATTATATAGACAAAAAATAAAGAAAAGGAGGGTGGGTGGGATAGGGTCTTTACTTATTGACTGGCCAATATCCAGTTTTCATTGGCAATCAATTTCTAGTTTATTTGTGATAGGATAGGCTGTATAACATTAGTAGTAGCTTGGTTGTTTGTGCACTTTATTGTACCCTTCAAATTGAGCACTATATTGAGCGTTTGGTCCTGCTCGGCCGGCGGTCTGAAGCTTGTGGAGACCACTGAGTGCAATGATGCGGGCCAGGGAATTCCAGTGCTCCTGGGGAGGGGAAAGTATAGTGGTGGGAGCAGGCATAGTATTATGGAAAGGGGACGGGGAAACTGGAAAGCTTGCCCCCCTTCTAGCCAGGTCCATAAACAATAAGACCATAATCCTTAGGGACCTCCTGCAATAGCAGAATGCGGACCTGGCATGCATGACTGAGACCTGGGTGAGGGAGGGGGAGACAGTGGCTCACTCCCAAATTGCCCCTCCTGGGTTCTCGGTCCTTCACCAGTCTCGGACTAGGGGTTGGGGGGGAGGAGTGGTGCTATTCATCTGGGAGGCTTACTCCTTTAGGGAGCTCCCACGGACACTGAGTGTGCTGGCCTGGTCTGGGAGGCCGGGGAGAGTTTGGTGATTTGGCTGGTGTACTAGCTGCCTAACACATCAGCCAATAGCCTGCCATCCCTGATGGAGGCCATAGCAGGCTGGGCATTGGAACACCCTAGACTGATTCTCTTGGGTGATTTCAATGTCCATGCTGATGACATGACCTCTACTCAGACAGTGGACCTGGTGTCGTCCATAGCGACACTGGGACTCTCCCAATATGTAATGACCCCACCCACCAGGCTGGGCATACGCTCGATTTGATCTTTGCAGTGGGGGTAATAGTGGACCAGGTTACTGCTCTAGGGGCCCACCTGAATGTACCACACCAACCCTGTTTAGGCAGTGAGTGTATTTTGGCTCACCCACAGAGTCAGATGGACCCTGTGTGGTTCCAGATGCCTCCTGGCAGCTCACTAGATGAGCTTCCGGAGGACTGGAATAGCCAGCTCTCCACAGCCATCAATGAGATCGCTCCACGGTGCCCTCTCTGCCCCCACACTAAGCTGGCTCCTTGGTATACCCAGAAGTTATGGCTGATGAAACGGGAGCTCAGACGGCTAGAGAGATGGTGGCGTTGAACTTGAGATGAAGCTACAAGAGCATCTTACAGGACATTTATGAAAGCCTATGAGATGGCAGTCAAGGCTGCAAAGAAGGATTTCTATGTGGTGGCAATTGCGTCCGCTAGCTCTTGCCCAGCCCAATTATTTAGAATGATTTGGTTGATAACAGCTCTGCCACAGGGCAGACCAAATGCTAGGGAATTGGACATTGGCTGTGAGACTTTTGCGAGCTATTTTGTGGGTAAAGTCTTGGCGCTCTGCTGCGACCTCCCCACCACACTTGAAACAGTGAGCGAGCTTGAGGCCCATTGCATGTCTTCGGTTTCGACCCTGGATCACTTTGACCCTCTCAGCCTGGAGGAAGTTGACTATCTACTTGCAGCTATGTGCCCAACCTCTTGCAGTCTTGATCCGTGCCCCTCCTGGCTTATTAAATCTGGCCATGAGGGGTTTCGAGGTGCTTTACAGGAGATTATCAACAAGTCTCCCTTAGAGGGGCAGTTCCCTGGGGCACTCAAGGAAGCGATGGTCCGCCCTCTCTTGAAAAAACCACCCTTAGACCTGGCTGAATTGGCCAACTACTGGCCGATCTCCAATTTGCCCTATTTGGGCAACTTGATTGAGAAGGCGGTGGCGATACAGCTGCAGGGTTTTCTGGATGACGCTTCCGTGTTAGATCCCTTCCAGTCCAGCTTCCGTCCAGGTCATGGGACGGAGACAGTGCTGGTCGCTCTGACTGATGACCTCTGGAGACATCTGGATCAAGGCGAAATGGCAGTACTGTTGTTGTTAGATCTGTCAGCTGTGTTTGACACAGTCAAACACCAGTTACTAGTCCACCGCCTTGCCGACGCGTGGATTAGGGGGCTTGCCTTGCAGTGGTTTGCCTCCTTTCTCTAGGGTCGGGGACAAAGGGTGGCGCTAGGGGAACAGCAGTCCAGGAGGCACCCACTGTGCCTCAGGGGGCTGTACTGTCCCCGATGTTATTTAACATCTATATGCACCCCCTTGCCCAGATTGCCCGGAGGTATGAGCTGGGTTGTCACTAGTATGCTGATGACTCCCAGCTCTATCTGATGCTAGGCGGCCAGTTGGACTCCAGACCAGAAGACCTGGATCAAGCTCTGCAGGCTGTGGCTGGGTGGCTCAGACTGAGTCAGCTGAAGCTGAATCCAGCAAAGATGGAGGTCCTGTGCCTGAGTCGGGGTGGTTCAGGGGCAGGGATCCCACTCCTGACCTTGGAAGGGGGCATCATTGGTCCCAGCACCGGAGGTTTGGAGTTTGGGAGTGCTCCTGGATCCCTCCCTTACCATGGAGGCCCAGGTAGCGGCCACTGCCAAGTTGGCCTTTTATCATCTCCGGCAGTTGGTTCCCTTCCTTGACTGTGCTGACCTGGCTACCATGATCCATGCAATGGTTACCTCAAGACTAGACTACTGCAATGCACTCTACATAGGGCTGCCTTTGCCATGGATTCAGAAGCTACAGTTAATGCAGAATGCCACGGCCAGGCTGCTGATGGGTCTCCCTAGAGTGGAGCACATCCAGCCTGTGCTAAGGACACTGCACTGGCTGCCTGCAGCATACCGAGTCTGCTTCAAAGTGATGGTTCTTACCTTTAAAGCCTTATATGGCCGGGGTCCAATATACCTATGGGACCGCCTTTCCCCACACATACCCCAGAGAGCACTACAGTCTGGGTCTCAAAATCGCTTGACCCTCCCTGGCCCAAGGGAGGCCAGACTAGCTGCTACTAGGGCTGGGGCCTTTTCGGTGGTGGCCCCTACCTGGTGGAATGAGCTCCTGGAGGAGATCAGGGCCCTGCAGGCATATAATTAAGGGCCACAGCCACCATAGCGCATGGCCCGCAATGTCATCATCGAGCAGCTGCCATAAGAGCTAATGAGCAGAATGACATCTAAGCACTTCCATGTCAGAAGTTGGAAATCCATTTGAAAGCATTCCATCTGACTGAATTTTTAACTGCTGCTAGCACTTTGTAATGTATCACTTTGTAATATATTATTTTAACTGTGACATTTTAATTACGTATTATGTATGTTTTTATTTTGTATTTATGTTATTTGGAAGCCACCCTGAGCCTGCTTTGCGGGGAGGGCGGGGTATAAATTTGATAATAAATAAAATAAATAAATAAATTTCATGGATTACCTAGACATGTTTCATTCAAGCTTCCAGACTGGTTTCAGGACAGAGACTGTCTTGGTCACTTTGTGACTGTAATTACGTTAGTTCTCCTAGACATTTTAGCAGTCTCACATAACAGCCTTCTGACTATGGTTACCAACAGCCTCAAGAAAAAAAATGTCCTGCCCTGTTAATAGCAGCTTAATGGGATGTTATTTACCAGGTGATATTAGACAGACAACCATGGCTCACTTTTTAATGACAGGTTGTATTGCAGAACTAAAGCTGGAAGAAGGTTCTACATAGAACAACGTACCTGGTTCTTCAACTGTAAGTATGGATTTAGGCATACTCCCAAATTATGAACCTGTTCCTTCAGAAGGAAAACCAGGACAGACTAACTCTTTCTTTGGCTACAATATCAAAATATCAAATATCACTAACCTGGACAAGAATTTCCATACATTAGGCCACTGTAAAAGGGACAGGACTTTTTTTCCTTGTAGGCTGTTGGCAACTTCCATCTAACCAAAAGTTTCTGAGTCAGCCAGTTTACCACTGAGATGGACCCGGATAAGCATCTGCATTAAAAGGCAGCCATCACCCCCCCTAGGAAATATGGACATGTTTTGGCAGTAGAACAATTTTTGCAAGAACACATATTGAAAACAGCACACTCATTTCCTTTTATCTTGGCAACTGACGTGAAATTTTTTTCTTCTAACAGACTGAAGAAATTGCTAACTCTGCAGGTTTAATAAGACATTTGCCCAAACATTTCAGGCACCTATTTGGAACTAGATTAAATTCCTGAAAACTGCTGCAAAGTACTGTAGAAAAATAATAAAAAGTCAAGTACTCTACAGTCCTCAGCCCATCCTGAAATCACAATTCATTGTTTTTCAGATCAATAACCCAGTAGAAATTTGAGATTTTTTAAAAAAATCATTAATATAATGCATCTGCTATACAATTATTTTCTAATGTGTGCAAAAACCTTGTAAAGAGTAGGGCTTTCATTTTTATGATTTCCATTTATCAGTTGAGAGTCACAGATGGGTGACTTGGACTATAGCTATCACTAAATAGATGAACAGGAAGATGAACCTTAATTTCACAGATCAAGTTTAAGAGCATTTTCACAAGCAATGTGTTCCTGTTGTTGGCAGTGGTGCTGCTGGTAGGTATTTCCTGTGTCTGTAATTCAAGTAGAAAAACTATATTGGACAAAAGTACCTTTAATTTTAATTTTTTTCCTTTTTGCAATAACATGAACAATAACATTAACAAGTGACAAGTGCCGGATCCAAAAAATGTGGAAATGTATGATGGATATGTATGGAAGAGAGCAGTTTCCCTCAAAAGCAGCTCAACCACACTTTGCTAACCCGATGCAAGTGGGTTTATTTGAATAGGTAAATAAATTCTACTAGCAGCTGGTTACTAAAACGAGCCTGTCTGAAATGACAGAAAAGATCCATTAGCAACCAGTTACTAAAACGGAATACAATTTGAAAAGGGTCATAGCTTCTGCGTTGGAAGCCCTGCAAAAGGGAGCAGCATATACTCAAAAAGAACTCTTGTTTACTTATGTATTAAAACATTTATACCCTGCTTTTCCCATCACCATTGGTGTTCAAGGCCACTTACAAAGATCAGCAAAACAAGCAAGAGAAAAATTAAAATTATGAGGTAAGCCAATTTCTAAAAATCAGTAATATCAAAAAATAATCTCTGCAACAACTACAGCATAAAACCTACATGATCCCTAGTCCTCACCAAAGATCTGTTTTAGTGACAGGACTGTACAGTGTTTAAAGATACTGGCCAACCTCCCCAAGTGGCTGAGGCCATTGCTGAAAGAGAATTAATCCAAGCAGGGGCCCAGTGAAGAGCTTTAAAGGGCGGCACTGATTGGAATAGGGCTGCCAGCCTCTAGGTGAGGGCCTGGAGATCTCCCGCTTTTACAACTCACCTCCAGCTGACAGAGATCAGCTCACCTGGTGTTGTGTACTAACTGAGGACAGCACATGTGGTCGCCTCTGCATGTGGGCATGTGAAGGAGCAAAGCTTCGCATCCTTAAACAATAGTCAGCTCGGATCCTGGAATGGAACTATCAGTCAGTCAGGATCCAACTAGGAACCTATGGGGAATTGGGTGCACTGTAAATAAACCTATCATGGGTGTGGGGTGTGGCATGCTACGGGGATTTAAGCAGGCCTCCAAGCCCGCTGCCTAGTCTTCAGCTCCTGATACTTAATAAACTATAAGCTGATCACTATGGAACTCAGTATATTTCACTGGTGATGAAGGTGGGATCCCGATGAGCGAGCCTGTCTCTGACTCAAGCACCACACTGCACACTGACCTCCAGGACTCCACACCCCGCATCGCTGCCCATGGGTCCAGCACCGCACCGCGCACAGATCCCCAGGGCACCATGCCCCGCATCGCTCCCAGAGTCACGGCTGCTGCTCCAGGAACCATCTCAACCTTCGATCCTGCACACTCTGAGTTCTGGAAAGAGTGGGTAGAACAGCTCACCCATTTCATCAGCTACCAAGATGTGACAGACGCCAACAAGAAAAAGTCTCTGCTAATTAGCACATTTGGCATCGTCACAGTCCGCCTGGCCCAGGGTCTCATCGCTCCCAAGAAAATGGCAGAGGCCACATTTGAGGAGCTCATCAAGGCCTTGATGAACAACTTCATGCCGAAGCCGACAAAAATGGCCAAGTGCATGGACTTGTTTGCGTGTACCCAGACGACAGGAGAAGCGGCCACCATCTTCATGGCAGAACTCCACCGACTCAACATGAACTGTGAGTTCACCGATGTGGAGGACATCATCCTCACTCAATTCGTCTGGGGAGTCAAGGACCCTAAGCTCAGCTGCAAACTAATCGGAGCTAAAGACATCAATCTGGAGACGGTGTTCCAAATGGCCACCACCTTTGAGAGGTCACACCGGGAGCAGCCTCCATCTTCGATGCACCAAACAGCCACCTCTGTGACCTCCGACGCCTCGGATGAGGATGAAGTGCTCCAGGTACATCGCTCCACTCACCGAAATCCACGACCTAAAGTTGGAAGCACACAAACAGCCAAGAAGCCCAATGCTCAAGTGCTTTGTGCCAGCTGTGAGGAAGCCCACGAACGCTGGTCCTGCTGATTCCGGGACGCCACATGCTGCTCATGCGGGAAACAAGGACACATTGCCCGTGCCTGTCAATCCCGAGGGACATGATGCCAACACACCACCCACCAAGAATTGATTGACCTCCACAGCATCCACCAGTTCCAGGTACTAAATTTCCCCCAGGCCACCCCAAAGAAAATACATTTAACTGTGCAGATTGAAGGGTCCCTCTGCAAGATGGAGCTCGACACCAGGTCGTCCTTTTCTATACTCTCTGCAGAAACTTTTAAGGAACTCTGTCCATGTGCCCCCCGCACTGGTGAAGCCGGAGGGCCTAACCTTATGGAACTTCCAAAAAACCCGGTGGCCATCAGGGGGTGGGACAAATTTAGGGTACAATACAAGGATTTTGACAGGCTGTTAGACTTGCTGGTGGTGGAAAAAAGGCTCACAAGTCTCTTGGGGCTGTCTTGGTTTGCTCCCGTGGGGCTAGGGGTGACCGGGGTTAACCACATGTGGCCCACTGACTTTAATTCAGTGTGCAAGGAGTTCCTGGCCATGTTTGATGGAATGCTCAGCCACTACACCAGGCCCCCGGTCTCCTTTGGCCTCAATCTCGCAAAGCGGCCAGTCCAGATGAAGCCCCAACAGCCCCCACTCACCCTCCGGCCCAAAATTGATATGGAATTGGACTGCCTGGTAAGCCAGGGGGTCCTGGAACCCATTCCAGATGCCTGGTGGGAGACCCCTATTGTAACCCTGGTCAAGCCAAACGGGGATGTCTGGATATGTGCAGATTACAAATGCACCATTAATAAGGCTCTGCAGGACCACGCATATCCAGTTCCAACCGTCAGCCATGTGTTGGCATCACTGGCTGGCGTGAAAATTTTTGGCAAACTGGACTTGGCCCAAGCCTATCAGCAGCTTCCAGTGGACGCCGCTGCTGCCGAGGCGCAGACTATAGTACCACACCAAGGCACAGACTGTGGGGCACTTTCTGGGTGCAGCGGCTGCAGTTTGGGGTCAGGATGGCCCTGGGGATTTTCCAAAACCTAATGGACTGTCTCCTCAAAGGTATCTCTGGGGTCCAGCCCTTCTTTGATGACATTCTAATTGCAGCTCCCTCAGCCGAGACCTTCACGGAATGCCTGCGTTCTGTCCTTCATTGCTTCAAAGAAGCTGGCCAGAAGGAGAAGTGGGAGAAGTGCCTCTTGGGCATTCCACAAGTTGAGTTCCTGGGCTTTGCAGTCAACACACAAGGCATCCATCCCACAGAATCCAAGATTCACGCCATCGTTCAAGCGCCCAACCCATCATCTAAGTCCAAACTCCAGGCCTTCTTCGGCCTCTTAAACTTCTACCATTCATTCCTTCCCCACAAGGCTGCCGTGGCCAAACCCCTACACCACTTACTGAACAAAAAAGTGCCATGGGTCTGGAAGCCTAGACAAGCCACTGCGTTTCAGGCAGTTAAAAGACTTGCTGACATCAAACGCGGTCCTTGCACATTTCAACAAGGGCCTCCCCGTGGTCCTCGCCTGCAACGCGTTGCCATATGAGGTGGGAGCTGTCCTGGGGCACCGGTTGCTGGATGGCTGGGAGGTTCTGGTAGCTTACTATTCCTGCACCCTGCTCTCAGCCAAGTGCAACTACGTGCAAATAGACAAAGAGGCCCTGGCCATAGTGGCCGGAATTAAGAAATTTCATGATTACCTGTACGGCCAACCCTTAACCATTGTGACTGACCATAAGCCCCTTTTGGGTCTCCTGGCCCCGGACAGGCCAATGCTGTCACCCCGGGTGCTCCGGTGGTCCATTTTCCTAGCCAGGTATCAGTATGCACTTCTCCACAGACCTGGGAAAGTGATGGGCCATGCAGACTCCTTCAGCTGCCTCCCCTTGCTTTCCTGCAACCCTGACCCGGCTCCTGCCCATCAGATCCTGCTCATCGAGGACCTCCCCAGGTATCCGAGGTTGCCCACTACACCGCTCACGACCAGCTCCTCTCCCGTGTTCTGGCCTGGGTGGGGAGGGGATGGCCCAACAGCCAAGTGGGCCTCAAGTTCGCTTCCTTCTCCTCCCAGTGCGATGATGTCTTCTCTGGGGAAGCCGGATGGTGGTACCTGTACCACTGTGCCAGCACGTACTTGCTGCTCTGAACCAGACCCCCCCGGGGATTGTGCACATGAGGGTTCTGGCCCGCAGTTATGTCTGGTGGCCCGGCATGGATGGGGAGATAGAGGACAGAGTGAAGTGCTGCCAAACATGCCAGGAATCATGACCCACACCACCAGGAGCCCCGGTCCAGCCA
This sequence comes from Gekko gecko, assembly GCA_029375565.1. Taxonomy (NCBI): domain Eukaryota; kingdom Metazoa; phylum Chordata; class Lepidosauria; order Squamata; family Gekkonidae; genus Gekko; species Gekko gecko. Next base: position 76,544,664 of record JAPDNY010000006.1, on the reverse strand, counting down.
TGAGAATCATCACACAAGCCGTGGGCCCACCTGCATCTGGACTTCGCGGGGCCCTTCCAAGGGCAACTGTTTCTCATCCTGGTAGATTCCTATTCCAAGTGGCTTGAGGTCATCCCGGTGTCCGCCACTTCGTCCCGCACTGCCATCCATGCCATGTGGAAGATCTTTAGTACCCACAGCATTCCAGACACCCTAGTATCCAACAATGGGATTGCCTTCACATCGGCCAAGTTCCAAGAGTTTGTGCAATACTATGGAATTTGGCACATCCGCCCGGCTCCCTTTCACCCAGCTACCAATGGCCAGGCCAAGCAGATGGTAAGGACAATGAAAGAGGCCCTCCACAGGACCACCAGCTGGCAGCTTTCCTCTTTGGCCAATGTATTATACCTACCACCGCCACCAGCCACAGCCCCGTGGAAATTATTGATGGGTCAGTGGCTCACAATCCACCTGGACCGCCTCCACCCAGATCGGGCCCTGGAACACGGTCATTACCCAGAAAGCCAGGAGGCTCCCCGAGGACTTTTCCTAGGTGACCCCATTTATGCCAAGAACTTCTCGAGGGGTCCCACGTGGATCCCAGCAAGGATCGTGCAGGTGACTGGGCCCCTTTCATACAAAATATCAACTGATGATGGCCATGTAATGTATCCACTCTGGAACATGGGCTCAGGACAGCCATGTGCTCGGACTGGTTCTAACCATTCCGCCATGCGGCCAGGCGAAGGGCCTGAGCTTTGCTCCCAAAGACAATGGACTGCAGGATCCTAGCTCCTCTCTAATCGGGGAGCCAGAATTCTAGGACATAATTCAATCACTGTAAATAGCCCAATCATGGTGTGTGGTGTGTGTGGGTGTGTGAGTTTACTGGGGGATAAAAGCCGGCCTGCGAGCCGGCTTCTCTTGTCTTGTTCTGCAGCTAATAAAGTATGTGAGAACTGAAATCACTCATCAGTCTCAATACTTTTCACTGGCAATGAGGATGGGATCTTAAACTCCCTCCATGAACAATAACCATGTGGAGGAGCATTGCATCGAACCCCGTCGCTCACTGCAATACTCCCGAGCATCGCATTGCTGAGCCCGAGAGCAGCACCGCTCTCCGCCACCGCTCACCGCCACCGAAGCTGCCGACGCTCCTGAGCATTGCATCGAGCCCTGCCGCTGACCCCGAGAGCAGCGCCACTCACGCCTGGCTTCTACGACCTCCACCACTCTCGCCACCGCACCGCCCACCCGGGGAACGATAGCAGCGCCTCAAAGCAACATCCAGGCATTCGATATCTCCCAGCCCCAGTAATGGGACACCTAGTTGGAGACCCTGGAAAACCACTTCAATTACTGCCATGTTGTGGATGCTGGAAAAAAGAAGTCCCTGTTCCTCAGCTCCTGCGGCATGGACATGTTCCTGCTTCTACGGGACCTCATAAACCCGAAGACCACCAAGGAGGAGCCTTACCCAGTACTGGTAAAGGCCCTCACAGACCACTGTGGAGCTGTTGGGGTTCTTTGCCAGGGTCCAAGGTCCAGATGAGACAACCTTGGAATTTATGGCTGGCCTTCGGCGGGCGGTCACGAGGTGCGCTTTTCCAAGCCTTACAGACACTCTGCTTAACCAGTTTCTCGTGGGCCTCCGTGAGCCCAAGTTGCGATGGAAACTGGCCAGCAACAATGACCTCAACCTCGAGAAGGCCATCCAGGAGTCAGCCACCTACAAAAAGGCACACCAAGACCGTCCCAGCAAGGCGGTCCACTGCATGCTAGCCACGCGGGGTCCCGATGCCTCGGAGGACAAGGAGGTGTTCCAGGTCCACAGATGCCCATCCCAGTGGCCCTGTGGGCCCAAGAGGCCAAAGCACAGCCTACCGTAGCCTGCGTGAGCTGTGGTGACACACACGAGTGGTGGTCTTGCCGGTTCTGCTCCGCCATCTGCCAGACATGCAACAAGGCGGGGCACATCGCAAAGGTCTGCCACTCCCAGGGACAATGGAATAAAGTCATGGCACGACTCAAAATGGAGGACCTGCACACCATTTCAGTCCACCACCAAACGGTATGTAACTTGCCCCCAGACGGCCCAGACAAGGTGCATGTGACGGTCCAGATTGAAGGGTCCCCCTGTCAAATTGAAATAGACTCAGGCTCATCATTTTCAATCATATCGGCCGAGACCCTCCGTTCCCTATGCCTGAAGGGGGGACCCCAGTTGCATAAGCCACAGGGTCTGGTGTTACGGGACTTTAATAAGAACCCTGTGGCCGTCCGGGGCTGGGGCAAGTTCCAGGTCCAGTTTAAAGGCTTCTCGGGCATGCTGGACCTATTGGTGGTGGAAGGGCGGCTCACCAGCCTGTTGGGACTATCGTGGTTCAAACCACTGGGCCTCCAGATAACAGGGCTGAACCAGATCCGGACGGCAGACTGGGAGGTGGTATGCAGGGAATTTCCTAACGTTTTTGACAGGAGTCTGGGGAAGTACACCAGGGACCCCATTTCGCTGGATCTGGATCCAGCCGTTGGGCCCATCTGCATCAAGGCCCGGTTCCCTCCCATCACAGTGTGCGCTAAAATCGAAGCAGAGCTCAATCGCCTGGTCAAGCAAGGGGTGCTGGAGCCGGTAGCATCTGCGCAGTGGGAGACTCCAATTGTGATGCCCGTTAAGCCTAATGGAGATGTGAGGATATGTGCCGATTATATATGCACACTAAACAAGGCCTTGCAGGACCACGCTTATCCCGTCCCGGTGGTGAGTCACGTCCTCGCCTCACTAGCAGGGGCCAAGGTCTTCAGCAAGCTGGATTTGGCACAAGCATACCAGCAATTGCCGGTTGACATCGCTGCCGCGGAGGCCCAGACTATCGTGACCCACAGGGGGTCTTCAGGGTCACGCGGCTGCAGTTCGGGGTTTGTGTGGCTCCTGGAATTTTTCAGTCTTTTATGGATTCTCTCCTAAAAGGCATCCCCGGAGTACAGCCTTTTTTAGGCAACATCATCGTCGCGGCGCCAGACCCCACCGCCTTCGCAGACCGTCTCCGCCAGGTCCTCCAACGGTTCGACGACGCCGGCCTGAAGGTTAAGAAGGAGAAATGCCTCCTGGGAGTGCCCCATATCGAGTTCCTGGGGTTTGCAGTGGACGCTCAAGGGATCCACCCCACGGACGATAAAATTAGAACTATCACACATGCCCCCCCTGCCCTCGTCCGAAGCGGAGTTGCAGGCTTTCTTAGGCCTGCTCAATTTCTACCATGCTTTTCTGCCCCTCAAGGCAGCCATGGCGGAGCCACTCCAGCGCCTCCTGGACAAGGACGCACCTTGGGCTTGGGGGCCAACGCACGCTGCGGCGTTCCAGGCCGTCAAGGCCTTGCTGGTTTCGAACGCAGTCCTACATCACTTCACGGAATCGCTCCTGGTGGTCCTTGCATGCGACGCCTCTCCCTACGGGGTCAGGGCAGTCCTGGGCCACTGGTTGCTTGATGGCCGGGAGGTCTCGGTCGCTTATTATTCACGGACCTTGTCTTCTGTGGAGTGGAACTATGCGCAGATTGACAAAGAGGCGCTGGCGATAGTGGCTGGGGTGAAGAAATTCCACCCCTACCTCTATGGACAGCCTTTTGAAATTGTGACGGACCACAAGCCGCTCCTGGGCCTCCTTGCCGCGGACTGCCAGGCACCACAAATGGTCTCCCCCAGGGTCCTGTGGTGGTCCATTTTCCTGGCGGGGTACTCATACTCCCTCACTATCAGCCCGGGAAGGCGATGGGCCACACGGACGCCCTTAGCCACCTGCCCCTGGCTACCACAGACCCTGACCCCACCCCCGTGCACTTGGTTGCCCTTGTGGAAGCGCTTCCCGACCGACCGGTCCATGTGCGGGAAGTGGCCCACCTCTCAGCTCAGGATCCTGTCCTCTGCCATGTCTTGGACTGGGTGGGGAGGGGGTGGACAGTGGCCAAGGAGGGCCCCAACCTCGCCCCATTTGCTATACGCAAACATGAACTGTCCACATACAAGGGGCGCCTGATGTGGGGAGGCTGGGTGGTAATCCCGGCTCTGCTCCAGCAGCGTGTCTTGGAGGCGCTACACGAACATCACCAGGGAGTAGTACGGATGAAGGCATTAGTGAGGAACTACGTCTGGTGGCCAGGCCTCAATCGGGACATCGAGGACAAGGTGAAACGGTGCCAGCCCTGCCAGCTTTTGTGCCTGGAACCACCGCGAGCCCCGGGAAAAGCCTGGGAGTCCTCCCACCACCCCGGTCTCGGCTCCACCTCAATTTCACGGGGCCATTCCAGGGGCAGCTTTTCCTCATACTGGTGGATGCCTACAGCAAGTGGCTTGAGGTCATCCCCGTGTCATCCACCTCCTTGAAATCCACCATCAGGGCCATGTGGCGGATCTTCAGCGCCCAAGGTCTGCCAGACACGCTGGTCATGGACAATGGCACAGCGTTCATGTCCCAGGAGTTCCAGGACTTCACAGCGTATTATGGGATCCAGCATGTGCATTCAGCGCTGTTCCACCCTGCCACAAACGGCCAAGCGGAGAGAATGGTCTGGACCACCAAGGACGCTCTATGCCAGCTCATCTCCCTGGACTGGGAGTACAAACTGGCATTCTTTCTATTCAGGCAGCACATCACCCCGCACTCCACCACTGGGTGTAGTCCGGTGGAACTCCTCCTGGGTCACTGCCTCATGATGCGCATGGACAGGTTGCACCCGGACCGGGCCCTGGAGTGGGAGCCGGGGACCGAGGACCAGGAGGCCTCCTGAGTGTTCTTCCCAGAGGACCCCGTGTATGCCCGGAGCTACACTGTGGGCCCACCGTGGGTCCTGATGCAGGTATTATGGGTCAGGGGACCCCATTTGTACAAGGTCTCCTATGAAGATGGTACCATGCTCCACCGCCACATTGACCAACTCTGTTGCAGGGTGGCGCCATGAGAGCCAGATGACTTCGAGGACCCCGAACCCCAAGAGGCTGAGGAGCCACGACCTTCTTCACGGGGGCCCAGCCCAGCAGAGAGCCCAGCCACAGCACCCATCGCCCCGTCTGCAGAAGCCCTAACCGCCTCGAACGATGCCTTGACAGCCATGCCCCTTCCACCGGCATTGGTAGGTTCCCTGACCAGAACCCAGGTGCCAGCGTTGCTACCCACCCCGGCTACCCGGCGCTCGACAAGGGACAGGAAGCCTCCGGCTTATTTGAAAGATTTTGTTTGTGGGTGCATTTCGGACCAAGGGGGGAGGGGTGTAATGTACCCACTCTGGAACATGGGCTCAGGACAGCCATGTGCTCGGACTGGTTCTAACCGGTCCGCCATGCGGCCAGGCGAAGGGCCTGAGCTTCGCTCCCAAAGACAATGGACTGCAGGATCCTAGCTCCTCTCCAATCGGGGAGCCAGAATTCTAGGACATAACTCAATCACTGTAAATAGCCCAATCATGGTGTGTGGTGTGTGTGGGTGTGTGGGTTTACTGGGGGATAAAAGCCGGCCTGCGAGCCAGCTTCTCTTGTCTTGTTCTGCAACTAATAAAGTATGTGAGAGCTGAAATCACTCATCAGTCTCAGTACTTTTCAGGCCAGCTGCTCAAAAGACACATAGAACAGTTACACCACAGGCTCCTTCCCGCAGACCAGGAAACAGCCGAAGGAAGCGAGGATGAATTCCCAGACCTGGAACTCATCGAAGCCACTAGAAACTCACCCTCCGCACAAGTGCCTACAGAGGCAAGCGCACCACCACTGGCCAGAGTAGAAAGTGAGGCCCCCGAGCCAGACAGGATGCTCAGCCTTAGCGGGAAAATGGTGTCCTCACAATGATCAGAGACACCCACTGAACAGGTGAGGACAGATCCAGTGCCAACTACCCCAGCTCTCGAGCTATGCTGCTCTACCAGGGAGCAGCACAGACCAATGCACCTCCAGGACTTTATCTGTCAGGGACAATCTGAACCATGGGTGGAGGGGTGTTGTGTACTAACTGAGGACCACACACGTGGTCACCTGTGCATGTGGGCATGTGAAGGAGCAAAGCTTCGCATCCTTAAACAATAGCCAGCTTGGATCCTAGAATGGACCTATCAGTCAGTCCTATGAGCTGATCACTATGCTATGCCTCGGAACTCAGTATATTTCACCTGGAGAAAATGGCTGCTTTGAATGGTGGAATCAATGGCATTGTGCCATGCTGAGGCCCCTCCCCTCCCCAAACCCCTCCCTCTTTTGGATCCACCCCCAAAGTCTCCAGGTATTTTCCAACCCAGACCTGGCAACTCTAGATAGGAAGAAACTCTGTGAATCTAAAATGGTGCCCAAGGCTCATACCAGGAGAGACAGTTATTCAAGTAGGCAGGTCCAAGCTTATATAGGGCTTTAAAGGGAAAAAACAGTGCTTTGCTTTGGTCCGGAAACATATAGATTACTTTGAAATGTTTCAAAATGTTAGTAGTATGTTTCTGTCTCTGGGTGCTAACCAATGGGCACACAGCCACATTCTGTATCATCTGCAGTTTCTGAATTTCTCTTTCAGAACAGCCCCACATGGAACACATTACAATAGTCTAGTCCTGAAGTTACAAAAGCATGGATTAACATGGACAAATCAGTGAAATCCAGGAAGGAAGAAAATTTCAATACCAGATGTAGATTTAGCCAATCTTCTAATAACAGGGCAGGATCCCATTACCGAGTACACAGATTGGTTCTGGGGCTCCCTCCACCATGGCCAGTGTAACCTTCAGACATGAGTTGTGGGTTCTCCTTAATTTCCATGACTATGGTGTACTGAAATTAGATCTCGATAAGACAGAGGTGATGTTAATTAATAAGATAGAGACTCTGGAGAGTTTTGCATTCACTCTAGATAGTATAGTGTACACGTATAGGTTCCTGCAATGGGTCAAATACTCACACCCCCAAAACCATTGGAGCAATGGCAATGAGAAGAAGACTGAAGCCCCTTCTTCATATGTTCCACAACTGCAATGTGTATTAGGCCCCATTCACATCAGAACTAAGGCAAACCCACAACTAACATCTGACTGTTTTAGAGGATGAGGACCCCTGGACCCAAACTGTGTACTCTGTAATGTGAAGAGGTGCTAAGACTCCTATATTCGTTATAATTTGCTCATCTATAATGAGCACAATGATGCCCTCTAGAGTCTTCATCTTACTTACCAGCATCTCTGTCTTGTCTAGATTCAGTTTCAACTTGACCTCCCTCTCAACCACACATGACTACAGCATTCAGACCCTACTACTGGTGGCTGTTCTTCTTCAGGCAGCATACACAGAGTTAACTCAGGCAGATAACAGGAACTGGTTATCAGAGACAGAATGTCAAGACTTTAATAAACAGAGCCCATAAATCACACAACAGCTGCCCAAGCAGAACAAGGTCAGTTTCCCAAAGAGCAAGACTGATACAGCTATGAAGGGATCCTCCCCCATACCTTTATATGCTTGGAGCCCTACGTCACACCTGCGACTGCTGCTTCATATCTCCTCTGGTGATGTTTCTCCTTCCTCTGCAACTGATTGCCGATGCTGAGCTCTGAGGCGTGCTGACCTGCCTCAGGACTGTAAATCCCCTCTACACCTGTGCTGACATTGCTCTTGTGGACCTGGGGATCCTGGAGGAGATAGGGCAGCTGGCTGACCCTGAACTGTCAGCTCTGGGAGGGGGGGGGATAAAATATGCACCTCATAGCCTCCTGAATCCCTGTCTGATTGCTCAGCTGCAGCTGGCTGGTGGCTGATAGGCACAGAATCCAGATGTTCTTCATCAGAGGAGTCAGGAGCTGTCTCCATGGCCTGGCTGTTCCACAACAGTAGTTTGTTCAAACACATGTAGAGTTGAGTGTCTTCAGTATATCAGTAACACCCATACCCAATGTTTTAGACAATTTCACTCAAGTTTTATTGTTTTTGTTTCTAACTAATTCATATAAAATAAGTAACACATGTGAAGGGATTGAACCCTGAGACTACCACAAAATCAAGCTCCAGACCAGATTTAACTGAAACGAATTCTACACAGTGCCTTTTAACCCCACTTTGGTCTCAGGACATCTCAGTGTTCAATGGTCTATGGTTTTGAAAGCGGCATATAGATCTAACAACTTTTACAAAACTCCTTCCCTTCATCTAGAAATGCAGCTAGAAATCTTTCACCAATGCAATTCAGTTTCCATCCCAAAGCCAGGCTAGAAGCTAGACAGAAATGGATCAAGATAGGTGAGTCATTCAGGAAACCCTCAAGTTTCTACCCAACCACTCTCTATTCATTTGCCTACAAACAGCAGACTCAACACAGGATAACTGGCCACAATCTTCCTGTCAAGACATACACACACACAGTACTCACCAAAAAAGACAAGGCTTTTACAATAAAGGAGGGATTATAGCTTCCTTCAGAGGCTTTGGAAAAATCATATCCACATAATGAGAATTGATAATATTAAGTAATTTAACCCTCATTTTATCTCTACATGATTTAATTAACCATGTAGGTTAAGGGTTGAAACTACAAGTGGTTGGTTGCAAAATCCACATTTGTTCAGGGAGACTAATCCAGAGACTATCCATACCGCTCTGCCTAGGCAGTGCTTCTGATATTTCTGCTACCTGACCTGCATCCTAGCTGGAATCTTAGGTAGATTGAGTCTGAGAGATTTTAATTAGCAAAGAAGCATGCTAAATCATCACAATTTAGGGATGTCAGTTCCCAGTTGGGGGTGGGGGAATTCCCTGATTTTGTGGGCTCTTGTCCACTGCCGGCCAGGTGGCCAGTGGGAGAAAAATACCCCTCCAACAGCAACATGCCTACATTACCTGGAAGTGATATAGGCACATCAGTGAGGTTGGGGGTGATGCTTTGGTTTTGGGGTAAAACTCTATGGTTTGAGAACTGTTTTGCCCAAAAACCAGAGCATCGCTCCTACATTCCTATGTCACTTCCAGGTGATGTAGGCACAACACATGACATCACTTCCAGTGACGTAGGCACATCATGGGCAATGCTTTTGGCTCCCAGAATATCCCCCCACCCCACCGCCAGCATCTCGAAGGGACCGGGCAACCCTATCACAATTTATGGCCAAATTCTTATCACTTAGAGACATACTTTTAGGGGTTTTCAAGTTCCAAAGAAGGCTATGTAACAGACCTGACAATGATTCATCTGATGCCATGGTAGCAGGGGAAAATATTTCTTCACTGCCAATGGACTCTGTTGCATGATCTATCAAATTTGGTATGAACTTTCCACCACCACCACTCTAGCTGTCCTCCAGCCCTTTTCATATCTCCAAGCTCCCTTGTGAACCAGGCAGTCAGAGTTCTACATTAGAGCAGATGAGGACAAGGAGTGACCATCAATAATGTCAAAAAGTCTGACATTCAGGCTTTCTTAGGGGCATCTAATAGGCCAACCACCCTCAGGGAAATGCAACAACCAACTGATTTATTTATTTAGTTATAGTCTGCCTTTCTCAGTTAGACTCAAGGTGGATTACACAGAGTGAGTCAATACAATCAACAGAATGGGACATTCAATAAACAATGAAAACAGATTTGGGTTGTAGAACCATCCAGAAGTCTAAAAACAGAACCAAAGCAAGGCATGAGTGTTAACATGACAGTTTAAGTGATGCAAAATTACATAATAGAATCCAGCCCACAGCAAACTATGCACAATAGCACAGGCCACAGTCCTCATTAATTTATCCAAGCAACTTTGTGATGCCTTTTGCACAGTGCTACCCTATTGCCTGCACAGAAAAACTCTCTTGAATCATTCCATTTTTTTATAGCTCATGGAAAGCCGGGAGAGTGGGCCGGGAGAATGGCCTCCTCAGGCAGGCCATTCCCCAAGGGGAGGGCCACAACAGAGAAGGCATGTATATGGGCAGTTGTTGATATTGCCCATTTGCAGGTTGGCACCTGCAAATGTGCAAAGCTGTCATGGTGGATCATAGGGGGACAGACGGTCTTGCCGATATAAGGGTCCAAGGCTATGAAGGGCTTTGTATGTATTAGCCAATAGTTCAAATTGAGCCCAATAACTGATGAGCAGTCAGTGGAGTGTCTATAGAATGGGAGTAATATGCATGCTCCATCTAGGTCTCATGCAGCTGGGCTGCATGCAGCATTCTGCACCAACCAGAGTGTCCAAATTGATTTTGCAAGGCGACCAATGTACAATGCATTACAATAGTCTAGTCTCAGTGTCACCATGGTATGTATCTAGGTGGCCAGATCATCCTTCTCAAGGTAAGGGGATTGAGCTAGGCTGAATTGGAAGAAATCCTTTCTTGCAACTGCATTAACTTGCTTCTCCAACAATAATGTTGGGTCCAGTACAACCCCAAGGTACTTAACTGAGTCAGCAATGGTCAGCTTAACCCCATAAAAAGTGGAGAACATAATGTACTTCAAGACCTCTGCCTTCCCAACCAGTATTATATCTGTCTTTTCAGGGTTTAGTTTCAATTTGTTCACTTTTAGCCATTTGACTACAGCAGCCAAGCAGCAACTTAGGACATATATATAGCTGAGTATCACCAGTATATTGATGACAGCCAACCCCAAAACTATGAATGATTTGGCCTAAGGGCTTTGCATAAAAATTGAAGAGCATGGGGGATAGGATTCCATCCTGTGAGACCCCATAGGATAGGTCCCACACTGCTGATAATTGGTCTCCAATGGCAGTTCTTTGGATCTAGTCTGGTCTGTGAGGAATGGTTTGAACTAGTCTGAACTGATCTGACTTCAGTGTAGATATAGAGATCATCTGCCTTCTAGATCACCCATTTTACATACAGTATATAAATCTAACATGTGGCCTTTTTCAATTGTTGGGCCCATGGCAGCATGGGGTAGACCCATGGTTGCCATAAAATCTTAAGCATGGCCTTCAAAGGCCATGAATGTAATACAGTATATTACTATTTTACATGGTCCCATATTAAGCCCTGCCAATGAAAAGGTTTCAAGGTTAAAAGCCCTGGCAATTGCTAATTACCATTAAGCTTTTGAGACTAAACTTAGTTGACCCCCATTTTGTATGTCTGCTGAATACATTGATTCATTATCTATACATCCTGTGACACTTCCTCATCCATTACTAAAAAAGGAGCATAAATACTTAAACTGAATGCACATTCTTCTTCTCTTTACCCTCACTTCTATTTTCCTCCCTGTTTTTCCTTGCATTCCATGCCACATTATACAATGTAAATGCTTGCTGGTCATGTGTAAAGAGTTTTGAATAATGGTGGCCTGATTAAGCCCAGGCTAGCCCAGCCTCATTAGAACTTAGAGGCAGGTCAGCCCCAGTTAGTATTTGGATGGGAGAACACCCAGGAGGTCTAGAGTCATGACGCAGAGGCAGGCAATGGCAGACCACCTCTGGACATCTCTTGTCTGGAAAACCCCATAGAGTCACCCTAAGTGAGCTGGGACTTGGCAACAACAACAATAAATCATAATTAAGTCCAGAGCGTTTTTCATGCCAGTATGCACTAGAATGCCATTCCTTTTTAGCCAGGGGAGATTGCAGTCACACAGACCAGAGGATGGCAGGGAAGGTGGCAGGTGGGCCTGCAGAGAAGGCAGACTCTCTGTTGCACCCATTGACATCATCAGTGGGCACAATACAGGGAGAAAGGATCCAGGAGAAGACAGGGTGGGCCAAGCAATCGTCTCCCAAGCAATCGGCTCAGGACCCAGCAGACAGGATAAGCCAAGTCATACCTCCTGATCAATCAGCCTGGCTGGGCCCCAGAAGAAAAGATGGCTCAGCTCCTGTCATCTAAGCATTCAGCTGGGGACCTGGCAGAAAGGATCAGATCAGCTTAGCCCCTGGCAGACCCCATCCTCAAGTAAGGAGCTGGAAAAGGAGGACATCTTGGCTGGTAGATGTGGGGGGGACAGAGATTCATATGTATGTATGCAAGCAGGCAGGCAATAAGGCTGCCAGGCCCCTGCCAGGGGCAAGAGATCCCTCCCCTGACACTGATGAGTGTCCATGGACACTGATGAGTTGCCATGTTTGGGGGGAACTTACTGGCTGCAGGGAAAGGCCTAGGCTACCATTGTAGCAATGTGGCAGTGTCACTTCTGGCACACACTAGAAGTAGGGTTGCCAGCCCCCCAGTGGGGGCAGGGGTTCCCCCGTTTTCAGAACCCCTTCCCCGATTTGAAAGAATTGGGGGGGGGGAACTGGCGGCATCATGTGATGCTTTAGCCTCTCCTCCTCCTAGTCTCTATGGTAGGCATAGAGTAGGAAGACTAGAGTGTTGTGGCTGCTGGAGGATTCCCTAGTTCCCCCCAGCCTGTGCTAGTGCAGATTGGTCTCCGTCAGCTCCTAGGAGTCAGCTCCCCTCCAATCACCTGCTATAAAAGACCCTCCCCCAGCAGTCCTCATTCTGGCCAGGGTTTTGGTTGAGGATTGATTGTATGATGTTGTCTCTTGAGCCACTGCCACCTAGCCTAGCACTGCACTCCAGACCCACCATTCCAGTCGGAGGAGGTCAGAGGAGAGCCATTGCTGCGCAGGCCCTCGCCACAGGAGGAAGGCAGAGAGTGGTCCAAGGGGGACAGGAGGGAGGCTGTGCATGTCCTTTTCCCCTTCGGCAACTGGCCTGGCACTCCTCGTGGGTCTGCTGGCCAGCCTGTCGGGGGGAGGTGTGTGTGTGTGTGTGAATGGAGGTGGGGGGGGAGCGAGCATCCTTCTCCCCCTCAGCAACTGGTCTGGAGCCCCTCATGGGTCTGCTCTGCTGGCCAGCCCTCTCCCCCTTGGCAACTGGCCCGGTGCCTCTCATGGGTCTGCTGGCCAGCGGGAGTTGTGTGTATGTGTCTGCGTCTGTTTGAATGAGTAGAGGTGGGTGGAGCAAGCATCCTTCTCCATCTCAGCAACTGGCCTGGAGCCCCTCATGAGTCTGCTTTGCTGGCCAGTCTCTCAGCTGGGGGGGAGGTGTGCCTGTGTGTGAATGAGTGGAGGTGAGGGGGAGCAAGCATCCTTCTCCCCCTTGACAACTGGCCCAGCACCCGTCATTGGTCTGCTGGCCAGGGAGAGGGGTGTGTGTGTGTGACAGAGAGAGAGCGAGAGAGAGGAGGTGTGGGAGAGGCATTGAGCATCCTTCTCCTCCTCAGCAACTGCAGCTGAGCACCCCTCTTTCTTAATACTAGAACTTGGGTTCAAGTAAAAGAAAGCATTTCTTCACACAAAGCAAGATTTACTAAGGAAATTTACAGCAGAGAAGCATCCACTGGTCTCAGTGGTTTTAAAAGAAGACTGGAAAACTCTTGAGAGAAAGGAGCTCTGTCAATGGCTATTAGCTATAGCCAGCCCCCAGGTGGGGCCCGGGGATCTCCAGGAATTACAACTGATCTCCACGCTCTAGAGATTAGTTCTCCTGAAGAAAATAGCTGCTTTGGAGATTGGACTCTGTGGCTTGATACCCTGCTGAGGTTACTCTCGTCCCCATAGCCTGCCCTCCCAGAATCTCCAGGAATTTCTGCCCCAAATCTCCAGGAATTTCTCAGCTCAGACTTGGCAACCCTGTGTCAAACTGGCTAGGTGGAATTTCCATGTTCAGTGGCAGTCTTTCTGTACCAAGAAGGAGAAATGGACATCCTCTTCACTGCCTGCTTCTTAGCTGTCCATTGTTGGAAACAGAAAACTGGGCTTAGATGGACCTTGGTCTCATCCAGCCAAGCAGGTTTTATGTATGGCACCATGGGGTAAACGTGTTACACCCCACCCACCCCAAATAATCCTTACACTTTCATCCATCCAAGGACAGAAGGAAACGTGATGGCAAAATGTCTCCCCCCAGAAAATTCAGATGTTGTCTCTGTTCTTATGTACTGTTATCTGTTCACATTCACTGCCTTAGGGACCCTGACTGGGTGGAAAGCTGGCATAAAAATGTTTTAAATAAAATAAATTTGAGTTATACATAAAATACCATCTAAAACCCCACTAATTTTAGGGTTTAGGTTGAGCCTCACCCACTAACAGCACTTATTTTTGATCACAAAGGTCTTGAACAGGAATTACAAGGCAGAGGGCATTTCTGAGCATGGGCAGAAAACATGTGATCTCCTGAAAGTGAGTTTAGCCAGCGCCCCGGCATTATGAAGTGAGGGGGCCAATCAACAGGCCTGTCTTGCTTGGTGTTCTGAACCCCAACACCTTCTCTCCAGGAGAACTGATGTAGTCTGGAAATCATAATTCCAGGAGATCTCCAGACCCCATATGGAAGTTGGCACCCCTACTAACCACTGGCTTGCAAGCTTTACCCAGGACCCCTGTGACTGTGCTTTCATGAACTGTTTCTTCCAACTGCCACAGCAAACAAGTTCTTGCTTTTAGCTCAGCATTCTGATAAAAGCTTCCATCACTGATGTCTGCACGCCGAAGCTCTGTTAAAGGCACAGGAGCAATCTGGGCTGGCTTTAGGGTGATCAGTTGACAGCCACCCACACCCCAGCAGTTGGAAATTCACTACAGACACCTGTTTTGTCCTCTGGCCTGCCTGGAGAGCTGAGCATCTGGCATAACAGCTCTCTACCCACTCCCCCCCAACATGGCTTCCAGCAGAAACAGCCGTAAAATTGAGGGAGAGGGTGAAGAAAAATAGAATTTAGAAAGCCTAGTGGGTCATTCCAAAAGGGAAAGTGAGGAAGGAGACAGACACCCAGACAGTGTCCCTTCTCAGACTGATTGATTGCTTGTCCTTGTTTCCCACTGAGACTCAAGGTTGATTGCAGAGCACAAGTTGACCCAGTCAACAGGATAGGACATCCAGCAAGCAGAGTAATAGGATTAAGACTGCAGAAATCTGAAACAAGCCTGAAACAAAGCATGACATGTTTATTAGGCAAACAGTCAAGACATTTACAGTGCAGTCCTCTTCAAAGTTACTCTGTTCTAAGCCCACTGCAATCATTTGGCTCAGAGTGGAATAACTCATCATGGAATTGCTCTGTGAATGTTGGAAATACAGAAGAATATTGTTTGTAGTAGTTTAAAGTATGTTATAGCTCATATTGGTGGAATGTACTTGGCAATTAAAGAAAGGTGTGCCAGAGACTGGGGGGAGGAGATAGTTTTCTTGCATGTTGTGGCTGGGTGAGACAAGTAACTTGGGGGAGACATCTAAGTGGAAAAAATGTGGCACAGAAGGAAATGGTTAAAACACCCCTTCCCTTTTTCCAATAATGGCAACAAGTGAAATGCCCTGTCCAATTTTTTATGTGCTTGGCAGCTTACTGAGCTGTAGTGTGTCCCAGTGTTTTTGGTTTACATAAATGCCTTTTCATTCCCTCCCTCTTCCCCATTGCTTAAGCTTTGTGTTGAGGACTCTGATGCATCTTTAGTTTCTTGGATTGTCTGTTGCTTGTGAATAAATGTCACTGCTGGGAGACAACAGGACCTCTGAGTATTTATCAGGGAAATACTTTCCAAAACTAAGTTTGCTGCTAGTTCATTTAGTTAGGCTTTGAAGGACTGTTTTCAAAATGATCTGCTTAAAGGCTCTGATGAATCCTTTTTTGTGGTGAAATATTTTTCTTATATTTCTAAAAGAGATAGCTTTTGAGTTTACAGTTTAATCTTCATTAACATAGTTGAAATGTGATTATTATTTTCCCCCACATTGTTGACTTTATAGGCTGATGCCAGTAATAATTCTTTGTATTGAAATAACGTTCCTAGGGGTGATGTTTTCATGGCTCGTGGCTACCACTAATCCCTCGGACCTGTGAAAGTATTCAGGCAAATAACCTGGCACAACATTCCAGAAAATAATCAGCCTACCAATTGGACTTCCCTGACCTGGATAGCCCAGGCTAGCCTGATCCCAGCAGGTCTTGGCTGCCAAGCAGAGTTGGCCCTGCTCTCACTATTCAGAGGGGATTGCTAGGCAGAGGCAGGCAATGGCAAGCCACCACCCACACACACAAACACAAGAGGCAGAAATGATGAGAAGCTAATAGGACAGCAAATACTGAACAGCTTTTTTACTTATTTTGACAGCTTTGACATTAGTGACTCCGCTAAATATATATAAAGTCTACAAAGAAGGGAGCTGAACCTGAAAGATTGAGTTGCCTGAGGCTTCCAAGTAAGTTCATTTCTGAAGAATGATTTTATGGAGGCAGTTGCTGAATTGATGCTTAGCTAGGGATGCCAGCCTCCAGGTGGGACCTGGGGATCTCCTGGAATTACAGCTCTTCTCCAGATTACAGAAGTCAGTCCCACTGGAGGAAATAAATGTGGGGTTTTTTGAGGAGGGGTGAACACTATGGTGCTGCACCCCACTGAGGTCCCTGTTCTCCCCATGCTCCACCCTCAAGTCTGGAGCTGGCAACCCTACCCCTCATACACCTGCTGCTAGTCCTGGGACCTGGCATCCCCAAGGCTATTCTATTTCACTATGGTAACTAGAGCTGCTTGTTGGGTTTTGGGTAGGGGTGATGTAAGCAAACCTTTAATCATGTAACATAAAATGGGGGAAAGGTGGGGTGGGAAGTGATATACAGCAGTGCATTTAAATTTGAATTCTGAAAGAAGGAAGTGACTTCAGGTGCAGAGGCAGGTTTGGGGAAGTGCCCAGAAAATGGCATCACAGGAAGGGATGGGGGTTTGGTGTAGTGTGCTGGAAGTGACATCACTGGGAGGGGTGGAGCTTGGGAAGTAACATCACTTGACCTTTAACCTGGAAGTGACATCACAGGACATGACATCACAAAGGTCTCCTGGCTGCACCCCCAAAGTCTCCTGACTCAACCCCAAAGTCCTCAGATATTTCCCAAGTTGCACCTGGCAACCCTAAGTCTGGAAATGATGTCATCACATCACTGGCAGCATGCTCTGGTATTTGGGGAAAACTCCATGGTAAAAACAACTTCTACTATAGAGTTTTGCTCAAATACCAGTGCATCCTGCAGCACAAGCGATATGATGACATCACTTCTGGTGCATGGTGGAAGTGACTCTGCTGTGTCATCAGCAACATCGCTGTGATGCCTCCCTTAACTGCCAGGGCCTCCCCACTACAGCCTAGGCTTCCCCACTATTCCCCACTGGTTGCCAGGAGGGACCTGTGAACCCTAGCCAGCAGGCACACTCATTCCTACACATACACCCTAATGTGCACTCCCCTGTCACTTGCATGAGCCGCCACCAACTCCCACACTGTTGCACACTCCCAACCCTGATCCCTGGGCTTGGCATGTGCTACTTCATGGTGTCTAAACAGAAGATGCGGTCACTGCAGCACTTCAGGAAACTCAAGAAGAAGGTGGGCAACAGATGGACCAGGGGTAGGGAGGAGCTCACTGACAACCGGGGCATGACCAGATGCACTGTCCACCTGGCAGCTAAATCCAGCACCGATGAGGCCTGAAGCAAAAGTTCACTGGTGAACCTTTTTTTAGCTTGAAATGATTCAGTGTAAGCTGTGAGTCTGAAAAGGGTTTGGGAGGGCAAACTCCCTCCACCACCCTGCTCACCTTTTCACTCTTTTCTGCTGCCAGCCCATGATCCTGGCAGCTGCAACAAATGCATTCCCTCCTGTTAGGTGTCATTTACCTACATGCCAGAGTCTTAAATACCCTTGACTTAGCTTCAGGTATCATCATGTAGCCAAATCGTCAAGGCTACATAGCATCATCATGAAACCCACCTGTCCTCATGCTAGCATCTTATGGGTAAAAGAGAACACATGCTGCGCATTAACAGCTGGGAACGTGCTTGCCACATCCACTAGAATATGAGCAAACACTTTGCCTCTGTTGGAGGCAACAGTTCCTAAAAATGGACACCCCACTTCTCATCCTGCAAACAGAATGCACAGCTGGAGGCATTTGGGGCTCAGACTTAATAGTAATACATAACCATGTACCTGTATGTGGGTTACATTTCCCAAGAGAAAATGTCTTGCAGGTACTCTGGATTTTTCTTCCTATTAATGAATTTGTTCTGATGCAAGAGTTAAATGTTCAGAACCATATGTGTATATACGATGAAGTCTCAAATTAACTGTTTTCTGAAACGGAAACTTAACATGTAACTAGACTCTTAAAAACTCAGCGATGGCAGATGAATTAACGTTAAGTCAATAGGACTGTCAAAATGATATGTTTTTTGCAGGCACAGAGCAGATTTTCCCTCTTTGCCTTTGTAGCTTTGTGTTTCCTTTTGTTGTTCTCTTCTTTGGTGAGCAGGCAGATGGCTGGCAGAGGAAAACAGCGCTTCTTAATCATGTGCTGGAAAAAAATCTGCTTCTTATTTTTAAGTCAACCTCTCCTACTTCCTCCTATACATTTATTTACAGTAGCAAAAATAATAAACACTGATAATAATAAGGAACCTCTGGGGAGGAATAATTTTAGGTTTCGTGATGCAAAATTCTATTTCTAAAATCATGTAGAGGCAATAGTATTATAAAATATAAGCCTTTTTAGAGAGAGAGAGAAATAGGGAGACTCTTGTGATTTTCAGAAGAAAATACTCATTTGGGGAATCTATTTGCATACTAAAATTAATAGGGCATGGAATGCTTTTGACATTACTTTCCATTTTCCTTGTACATTACAAGCTTGACATTGAAAGAGGCAGATGATCGCATGTTTGTTTAGGGAAATCTCTCCTTGGGGCTGCCTATTGAAAGGTTCTGGGTTTGATCCAGTAGAATTACAGTGTAAAGAGTGCAGCTCTTTGCCATGTTCCTCAGCTGTTCCTTCTAATCCCAATCAAATTGATTCCTGGGGGTTGTGGGAACCATGTGAACTACAATAACAAACACACAGGTCAGGGGCTCTGTAGTGAGGAGGAGAAGAAAACAAAATCACCTTTCTAAACATGACTACTAAACTTCAGAGAATGAAAGAACTTGTTCATTGATTTTCCCATTTGTTTTTGTCATTCAAGAAACAGAAACAGAAAGGTCCTCTTTTTAGTTTGTTTTTCAGGGGTCTTAAAATGAACATGCATATTTCTAATCCTTATATGCGGATATATCTATAATACCATATATTATATACTCTAATATCAATATTCAGATGACACTTGGGTCCAATTCATCCTTCATCTAGATTACATCACTACAATGCACTTCACACAGGGCTGCCTTTGAAAAGTGTACAGAATGATGGAGCCAGGATGCTAACTGAATAGGGTTACCAGATTCTCCTGGCCACTGACAGGGGGTGGAGGGGTAGGATTGCCATCCCCAAGTGGGGAACTCCTGGAGAGTTGGGGGTGGAGCCTGAGAAGGGTTGTCAGCTCTGGGTTGGAAAATACTTGGAGACTTTGGGGGTAGATCTGGGAGAGGGCAGGGTTTGGGGAGGGGAGGGGCCTCAGCATGGTACAATGCCATAGAGTCCACCCTTCAAAGCAGCCATTTTCTCCAGGGAAGCTGATCGCTGTAAGCTTGAGATCAGTTGTAAAAGGCTCCACCTGGAGACTGGCAACTTTAAGCCTAAGGAGGACAGTGACCTCAGTGGGGTACAATACCTTAGAGTGTACCCTCCAAAGCATCCATTTTCTCCAGGGGAACTGATCTTTGTAGTCTGGAGATGAGCTGTAATTGCAGGATATCCCTAGTTCCCACTTGGAGGCTGGCATAACTGGAGCAGTTGTAGGGACCATATTACTCCAGTCTTGCCCCATCTACACTGGCTCCCTATTTATTTCCAACCACAATTCAAGGTCCTGGTGTTTACCTTTAAAGCCCTGTATGGCTTGGGACTTGTATACCTGAAGGACTGCCTACTCTTTTATGAAACTATCTGACCTCTATGCAGCCCCGTAGCCAGGATTTTGTAATTCAGGGGGCCTTTAAATAAGTCAGGGGGCACTGACATCACAAAATAAAAAATAAAATAAAAATAAAATTTAAAAAAACTCACTTTTGCAGCATTCACACTCTGCTTGCCTACATGGGGAAGCAAGCCACACCTGAGGAAGGCGCGGTGGTGGGGAGTCCTTCGGACAGACCAGAGAGCCGGGGGACCTGAGGTCTGGATGGAAGTCAGGGGGCCTTGGCAGGAAGTCAGGGGGCCAGGCCCCGAAATGCCACACTGTAGCTACAGGCCTGCCTCTATGGTCATCTTCTGAGAACGCCCCAGCCTTCTGATATTAAGTGAATGGCAACTCAGGACAGGGCCCTCTTAGTTGTGGCACCAAAAACTCTGGAACTTTCTCCACAGAGAGGCTCATTTGTACCCTTCAGTTACCCAGCAGGTTTCATGTGGAGAAGTGAGGAACCAAACCCAGTTCTCCAAATTAGAGCCTGCTGCTCTTAACCACTACATCAGTAACTTAAATGGAATTTATTTCTAAGCAAGTATGCACTGGACTACAGATTTAGTCACCCAAAATCTATTTGGGCTGTCTATCTAACCTACATTTGATCTCCAATTAAACTGTGAACATGAGAGCAGAACTCGGCAAGTGGTAAATGAGGTCCAAAATAAGAAAATATTTGGATTATAGGACATTTTACCATATATAGCACTGTATTAACATTCAAATTACCATTGGCTGAACATGTAGAATAAAGAAGACAGAGAACCTACAACTAAACTAGAAATAAACACCACACACTGTTCATAATCCCATGTCTCTCATTTTATTCTCTTCCAATCTGGTGTGGTTGAATTCCATTGTTCACATGTCCACATTATGACCATAGTTAGTGTTCATATCTGACTGTTTTATTATTTTGATCCATAATTTCTATTTCACATCATGCAATAATACTCTCTAAGTGGCTCATTTGAAAGTGATTACTGTACTCTGTGGACTATAAAACCCACCTGGCCTTATTACACAACCAAAGGTATGCTGGGTTCACAATTGTCTGTAAATGGGCTGCCTATTGAGTCTGAATGCTTAATTATATTTTCTGTTTTAATTTTGTGATTCAAATAGAAGAAGCATACTTTTCCTCCCCAGGAACATAGTTTAGATACTTTTGCCTCTTTCCTTGGCAGGTACTTTCTAGCTTGACAAACAAATGCTTGTGGGCTTGGCTGGCAATAGGAAATTGCTAGAGATGCCACACAATCAATGTAGAACTATACCGTTTGCTTGCTTATTTTACTGAGGGAAGTTTTTGCATTGGGCTTTATCTTGAATAGGGGTGGGCATGAAACAAGAAAATGTGGCTCGTGTTGGTGTGCCCATGACACTCTGTTCCTATCCTGTCCTTTCCAGGTAGTACAAGTGAAAGGACAGGATAAACAAATCTGTATTTTGCTTGATTTGGTCTGTTTGCCTTTATTTGTCATTCCTACTCTGTCATCCTTACCAACCTACTCCGTTGGTGTATTTTGAGTAAATGTAATTACAAAAGGAAGCTAGATTTGCTCATGTGGAGAATGACACAACAAAGAAATGAATTAAATTCCTGTAATTGTGCTATATGATGATTTTCAACGTGCTCATTCCTGGGCTACATACCATCACTATAAAGATTTATTTCCCTTTTTACAGGGGCCATCAAGAATGATTTCTTCTTTAATGCCATTGTTGTCTGTCTACCAGTTTCTTGGCACACAGATGTTTATTTATCTATAGATCACCTAGCACCTCATCAACAGTCAGTAAATATTCATACCAAATGATCCCAGGCTCCTTCTTTGCCCTTTGTTTGCAGATCTTTCTTGGGACAAAGATCCTATAATCTATATCTCCTCTGGTAGCTTTCCCACTATTGCCTGCATAATTGGAAAGTCAATAACACACAATTTAAAAACCCATTTCACTTAATCTACTAGAGGTTCATGCTGGCAGATTGTGAATGTCACACTAATGGTGAGAAAGGATTTTGCATAATTGTGAGTTCCAAGCGAAGCAATGTACTCAAAGCTTCCAATGCCTTGTGCATTTCTTGTTTGTTTTGTTTTTTACAGTGCTTAAAACATCTCTGTTATACCACCAGGACAACTCCTTTCAGGTATACTTGTACAACTCAGTGCCACAGCAACTGTTTGGAATTACTCTGTTTTGCTTGATATACATGGAAAGCAACACCATAGTTAATTATGCTTACATTATCCTGGTGGTAAGGGAAGAGTAATTCACACCCCAAAAGGTTTA
The DNA here is from genome assembly GCA_029375565.1 of Gekko gecko. NCBI lineage: Eukaryota > Metazoa > Chordata > Lepidosauria > Squamata > Gekkonidae > Gekko > Gekko gecko. Next base: position 76,522,538 of record JAPDNY010000006.1, on the reverse strand, counting down.
GATTTCTTCTGATTTTGTTCCTATGGTGATAAACATATGATTCCACTCAAAGATGGATTATCACCACCTGTGGAAGTGTATCTATAGTTACCTCCTGTGCAAGTACCAAAATAACGCCATTTTGTTCTTCACAAATCATATTTGGTTACACAACTATAATACGTTGATGAGAGCAATATATGCTGATGTTCATTGATATATATGAGAAGTATGCTGGGCAGGTGGAGAATGTAGGATTGGCCAGCTGTTTGAAGATCCAAATTTAACTCTGAGATGTTGTAGGGGACCTTAGATACATCCTAATGTATTCCTTTTGATATCAACGCCTTATAGTGGCTGTAGTGACAAAGGTTATATTGTGCATTTATATCCAGAAGAAGTTATGGAGGGAAACAGTAGCTCCCTCCCCCCAACTACATTTGTAGAAGCTCAGTGGATCATCTGCTAACCAAAGGCCATCACAGCTGTTAGAGCTCTGACAGAGTAACAAGCCTGAGTTGTGTCATCTATATCCTTCCCTATTATATAAAAGCGTAGTGGTCGACTGGCATGCCCAAATAAGGTAAAAATGCACGGCAAAATAGGTTGGCCACGGGGGCTGCCACTCACCACTGTGCCCTGCCCATTGGCTGGTGTGCCTGGCTGCGTGGGCTCAGTCCTGCCCACACAGCCAGCTCACAGCCTCTTCGGCACAGTCTCCCTCCAGCTGCCGAATTGGGTGGCTGCACGCTGCGGGCCCAGGCTGGACGGCAGCCTCCCTCACCACATGGCCAACCCCCCCCCGGTAAGTCACTGGGGCCGGGGATGCCTTGCGTGGCGGGGGTCACCGGGGCTGGCCTCCTGCGCCAACACGACTGACATGACAGGGAGGCCGCGGCGGAGCTGGCTGCCCCAGAGAGGGAGATGGACTCCCTCGCTCGCTGCTCCACTGCTGTGGGAATGCCCCGGGAATGGGGAGCTGGGCCTGGCCTCGCCCAGTGGCCACTGCCGCCTCGCAGGGGGACGGCACCTCCATACACAGTCCAGCTAGCGCCCGTTACATCCCGCCACACAACGGGCCTTGCCGCTAGTCTATATATATAAAAGAAAGTCCCCGCATTGTAAAATCAACACCCAGGCCAAACCCCTGGACCTAGGAACACGAAATTCAGGGAGAGCAGTCCTACCATGACATAGATGCTCATTAAGAAGGGATTTTTAGAAATTCGACCCCTAAGGGGGTCAAAAGGAGTAAAATATGCTCCCCCATTGCTTCCTATGTGGCTGCCATCACTGTCCTCATGAAAATTCAATGTCCAGGCCAAACCTCCACACCAAGAAACCCAAAATAAGGGGAGTGCATTCCTACCACAAAGTCGACCCCACTATGAAGAGGTTTCTGAGAAACATGACCCCTAAGGGGGTAAAAAAGGGGCAAAATGTGATCCCCAATTGTTTTCCATGTGCCTGGCAGGCTGCTGCCTCCTCCTCTCCCCCAATTGGTCAACTGTGTGGCTCACAGTTCTCAGGTAAAACCTGCCTGCTTGCACCCTCTGACTGCTCAACTGTGGATCTCAATGTTGTGTGGTAAAAACACAGTTAAATGAGACTGTAGACAGTTGAGGACCGTTACAAAAATCAGCGATTCAAGACATTTCTCATAACAGCCAGCATGGCAATTGAGTTTATGAATGTTCATGGGAAGATAGTAAAGGACCTTTCTAAGAGCGATTTTGATGTGTGCCTCCCTCATGAACCTGAAGAAATGTCTACCACATCATCACTCCCTCAGGCCAACTCCCCCTCACACCTCTTACCTCTTTCTGCCCCCAAGAAAGCTCCTGGCAAACGTTGAGCCAGATACAAAAATGCTACAAGAAGGAGGTAACTTAGGAATGCGGCAAAGACATTTGCACATAGTACTCCTGAGGTGCACTGAGCTGTGCTGGCCAAGTACCAACAAGATCACCCTGAGGTGCTCAGAATAACACATCTCCATATGAGCAAAACTGGTCTACAGAGAGGTCCTTCAGTACAGAAAATAACAGTATGTGTGTCTTACTTCATTTTTTACATTACAGGCTTCTCCATTAGAATTCCTACAACAAATCTTACATTTCAAACTTCACATCATCAGTATTACAACTGGATTTACAGAACTTAAATACTGTAGCAAAGCACGGGTATTAGGCTGGTATATATAAAAAGAAAGTCTCCTTACAGTAAAATCAATGCCTAGGCCAAACCCCTGGACCAAGAAACACAACATTTGGGGAGAACACTCCTACCATGATGTAGATGTTCACTAAGAAGAGATTTTTAGAAATTCGACCCCTAAGGGAGTCAAAGGGAGTCAAATGTGCTCCCCCCATTGCTTCCTATGTGGCTGCCAGGCTGCTGCCTCTTAGCATCCCCCACTCTATGATTGCATCCCCCACTGCAGAGCTCAGTGTTCTGAGATTTAAAACCCAGTTACAGGAGACTGCAGAGAGCTAATGACAGTTGAGGAAATCAGGAATGGCCAACCACCTGTGAGGTGCAGCAATGCTGCTGACCCAGCCTCCCTGGTAGCTTCAAACATGCTCTCCCCACTTCCTACACCTGACAGGCGGCAGTCTGTCAGGGGTAGCAGTGGGTGCAGGGTGCTTAAAGACATCAGGGAGCCTGCCCCAACAGTAATGCCTTAGCAATCCTGCCAGCCCAGCCTCCACAATGGTTTGCAATATCCCTCCCCCTCCCCCTCATACACTGGACAGGCAGCTGCCTGTCAGGTGTAGGAGAGGGGGTGGGATGCTTACATCCATTGGAGAGGTTTGCTCAGCAGGATTGCCTTAGCACTGCTGCTGGCCCAGCCTCCCCAATGCCTTTAAACACACTCCCCCTTATACCAGATAGGCGGGTGTCCGTCAGGTGTAGGAGCAGGGCCAGGGTACTTTAATCCATCAGGGAGGCCACCCCAGCAGGATCACTTTAGTGATGTTGCTGGCCCAGCCTCCTCAATGGCTTTAGCCACACTCCCACCCACTATGGAAATATACCCCAAATTTGTAGGAAAGTGGTTTCCTTTATTAGGTTATTTAACTTCTCACAATGTGGATTCTAGAAAATTGGTTCATATGAACTTGCTTAATATCTGATTGCTCAGATGTTGTTTTGAATACGTAGTTATGTCCCACTTCTTAAATGTAACATAAATGAGAAGCATTTTTGTAAAAACGGGGGGTATGCCTTGCACACACCCCAAAAAAAATTCAATGCCCAGGCCAAACCCCTGCACCAAGAAACCCATAGTAAGGAAGTGCATTCCTACCTTGACATCAACCCCCACTATGAAGAGGTTTCTCAGGTAAAACCTGCCTGCTTGCACCCACCTCCCTCTGACTGCTCAACTGTGGATCTCAATGTTGTGTGGTGAAAACACAGTTAAATGAGACTGCAGACAGTTGAGGACAGTTACCGAAATCAGTGACTGGACCCTAGCAGAACTACCAGCCAGGATCTATCCTGATATTGCCAGTATCACAGAGAAGTCCATGGGCAGCCTGTGCGAGTATGCCATTCTGACCCCCAAAAATGACAAGGCTACTATCATTAATGAAAATCTACTTAACTCCTTTGAGGGGGCAGAAATGGAATACAGATCTGTGGACTCAGTGGCACAAACGGATGACGCGGTCCACTACCCTGTAGAGTTCCTCAACACCCTCAACCCTCCTGGCTTCCCAGCCCACAAGCTTCTCCTCAAAGTGGGGACTCCAGTGATGTTGCTGCAGAACCTCAACCCACCTGAACTCTGCAATGGCACTAGACTTCAAGTGAAGGCCCTGCACAGGAACATCATCAAGGCCACACTGCTCACCAGTAGTGCTCAGGGAGAGCTGGTGTTCATACCACACATACCACTCATACCATCAGAAAACCCTTCGAGTTCAAAAGGCTGCAGTTCCCCATCAAAGTCTGCTTTGCCATGATCATCAACATCCAGTTCGGAAATTGACAATTGCAGACGCGGGCAACTTCAGCTGCCCATTTATGCTGATTTCCCACAGCTTTCTAGGGGCTTTTTGCCACACACACATCCAGGGCTCTCTTGCAGGGAGAGCACAAAGGCATGAAGTTTGCTCTATGAAACAAGTGAGAAAAGCAAACTCCTTGTTTTTTCATTTTTGGGCTGCTTCTACACGGAAGGCTGGGGTGAACGCCTGACTAGACACCGGGCGCAAGCCGAAACTGATGGAGCCGACACAGTCTACAAGAAAAATCACGCTAGGAAAACATTAACGAAGCTAAGTTACAGCTCCTTTTATCTCTTGAAGGGTTAGCATAAAGAAAATAGGGGAAAAATAAGTAGGGCTACCCAGGTAACATAGATAGAAGGAACATAAAGGGGCTTTTCCCCTTTAAGATGGCCATCAAACAGGACAAAGAAGAAACTTTTGATTAATACAGGAAGAATACAGGAAGGGTAGTTAAAGCTTATAGGACAGCAAATAATGATCTGAAAGGAAATAAGGTTAAGAGATTGTATAAGAGAAATATTATAGCTTTGTTTTTTCTTTTCTGTTTTCCCTTACCACTAAGTCATTGCTATATGGAAAAGCATCAGAGCAGGAGGTGGGAAAATGAGAGGCAGGGTGAATTAGCACAACGGACCAGAGACATGGCCCAACTGAGGGAACAGAGAGAGGGGAAAAGTGGAGACTGGAGGTGCTGAGCAGAGTTGGAGAAGGCCGGGAACGTTGTGGAGTGGAGTGGAATGGAGTGGAGCTGAGGAAGACGGAAAGAAAAGCGAAGTGCTGAGACGTGTGGATCGAAGGAAAAGACAGAAAAATGAGAGTTTGACTGATTAAAAAAGACCTTTTGTGATTGTATACTAGGAAAGACTGCAAAAAGCCTGTGAGGTGTGAAGCACAGAAACAAATAAAATAAGCAGTTAAGAATTTAAAGGGAAATCCAAGAAGCAAATAGATATTAGAAGAGAAGAGAAAAGAGATGGGGGGGAAAGAATTTAAAAAATAAATAGAAAGGAAGCCAAGAGACAGAGAGACCTAAATTAAATGGCATTGGGAACTAGCGGGCCAAGAAAGTCATCTATACCATCACCAGGCCAAGCAGGTATACAAACCCAACTTAAATTTAACGCAGTGAACATATCACAAATGTCAGTTAAGGACTTAAAGTGTTTCATACAAGAGTGTGTAATGCAATCTATTAAAACTACAATTGATAATACGCTACCGGAATTAATTAAGAAAGAAATTGATCCTTTACAATTAAAGATGGAAGAAATATCACAGCAAATGAAGGCAGATATAGAAGACATAAAAACAGATAATTGAAAATAAACAAGAAATTTTAAAAATAGGTATAGCTTGTAGTTTGGTATGGAAAGGAAAAACTCCATACAAACTTCCAGCAACATACAATTAGAGGTGCATTGATGAAAACTTGGAAAGAAGTAAAAGAACATTTCTGTGAGAAAACCCCTAAATGGGTCTCACCTCTAGAAGCTTTTATAAAGCCCATGTTGATTACTAAAGAAAAACAAGAGAGTTATGAGATGCTTTTAGATAAAGATAATAAATTGAAATTGGAGGAGAAACTTCACATAGAAAATATAAAATTAACATGGTGGGAAATTGTATTAATAACTAATAGATTTAACAAGGATACAAAAATAGGCTTCTATGAAACTAAAAATGACTTGGATAAGATCTGGCTGTCATCAAATGATAAGATGACCCAAAAACTATACTACTTTTTGTTAGAGGAATATCTACAAGATGAAATTGTAAAAACAACAATGATTAACTGGATGCAGGATATGGGTTATAGTGTAGAGTTAGATGAATGGTCTAAAATTTGGAAAGCAACTAAGTTTACAAGAGCTATACCTTATAAAAGAAAATCTATATAAGATGTTTCACAGATGGCACTGGTCACCTGATAAGATTGCAAAATCCAAATGTATCTAAAAATTGTTGGAAATGTAAGCATAGTATTGGAACTGTTTATCATTTATGGTGAAGGTGCGAAGTAACTCATAGTTATTGGCTAAAAATATATAAAATGTTAATGGAAATACTAAATGTAGATGTACCCTTGACACCAGAATTTTTTCTGTTAAATATTATACCAGACAGTTGTAAGAAAGAAGATCAGTATTTAATAACCTGCATCCTAACAACTGCTAGAATATTGTTTGCAAAGAATTGGAAACTAGATAGGCTCCCTTCAAGAGAAGAACTAATCTTGAAACTGTTGGAAATGGCTGAAATGGACAGATTATCTATAATAATACAAGGAAAGGATGAAGCGCTGCACAATAAAAGGTGGATGAGAATGTATACACGGATAAATAATAAGTCGTATCTATAGACTCATAATATACAAAAAACAGCATTGTTTTACACGTAATAATGTGAAAATTCAATAAATAAATAAAGGGGAAAACAAGTCCCAAGGCCAGACACTGAAGGTGGAAAGAATTGACTTAACAGACGACTGCTTCTCACATGGACAGTTCTATGTGGCCTGCTCCAGAGTGAGCTCACCAAGCATCCTGGTGATCCTAGAACCTGAGAGCAAAACCACCAGTGTGGTCTATGGAGAGGTCCTTCAGTAGAGAAAAAAACCAGTATGTATGTCTCATTTCTTTTTTTATAATCTTCTCCATTAGAATTCCTACAACAAATGTTACATTTCAAACTTCACATCATCAGTATTATAATTGGATTTAAGGAACTTAAATACTGTAGTGAAGCACAAGTATCAGGCTAGTAAGAAGCCACATATTGACCCAATCAATGTATGAGCAGTTAAAATCACCTATTATGACACCGTTATTTCGTCTAGCTGCTTGCCTTAATTCTTTTGCTGTTTTTAATTCATCCTCTAACCTTTGATCTGGTGGGCAATAACAAACTCCCAGAGTTAAGCATCCTTTTATGCACACTATTTTCACCCATAGCATTGCTGTAAGAAAACCTATTTCTCTTACATTCTCAATTTTACTGGACTGGGTAGTTGGACATATGGAGCCACTCCACCTCTGACCCTTCCCTCCCTATCCTTCTGATATAATTTACCTCCAGGAATCACTGTATCCCACTGATTATCCTCATCCCATCAAGTTTCTGAAATGCCACAATGTCTATGTTCTCTTCTGACACTAAGCATTCCAGCTCCTGTATTCTACGTCAGACACTTCTAGCATTTGCATACAAACATCTATAATTTCCAAGACACATTAGGCTTGCAACCTTCCTCCTGTGGCCTCTAGACCTTGTCAGGCAGGCAATATTGTTTGTCACCCTCTGTGGCCAGTCCTAATCCATTTCACTCTCAAACAGTAACAACTACCCTTTCAGCTCTTTGAGATGAGCATCTTCCTGCACTTTGTCTCAATAAAATGAAACACCATCATTTGCCTTCCCACAGTGGAGTGTTTTCCATCCCTGCATATTCATTATTTAATATGCATTTGACCACTTCATAATTTCCTAGTCATATCTCAGGTCAGCACTAAGAGAAGTGTTAATGTCCACAGTTGCTGTTGCTTTACCCTCAGAACTCTGGGTACTTACATTTGATAGCCCAATTAATTATTTTAGTTTAGAGCAACTGCAATATTGTGCATGATGTTCCCCCAGTAGAAAAGGACAAATAAAATTCTGAATTACCCAGGATAATAGAGCCCCACTGTCCATATATCATTATGAAGCTTTTAATACAAATGCTAGATTTTCATTAGCTAAAAGCCAATTTGTCCTTAATGAGCTGTTAAAGATTGAGGGTAATATTCTGGTTTCACTTGCACCAGTTTTATTACCAAGGGTGAGCAGAATTTTCAGGGATTGTGCCACTGTGTGACACAAGTGTTGGACTGGATGGGCCATTGGCCTGATCCAACATTGGCTTCTCTTATGTTCTTAACTCAAAGCCTAGAGTAGCCCCACCCTCTGTACTGGTTTAGAAGCATGGTTATGAGGTCCAGAGTTTATGGCCCTATATTCTTAAAAATGCAAAAGAACCCTCAAGTGCCTCAATACAACTCTACATGATACTGAGCAAAACCAGAACAATACAACAGAAACCAGAAACTTGTGGGATGGTTATCTCATTCGTCACACCTTTACTTCCTCTGCTCACCCCCTACCTCTCTGCTCCATGCATGTGACTTCCTCTCTCTTTCTGACCTGTCATCTTTCTCTTTTTCTGCCTCCCCATTTCATCACCCTTTCTCTCTCTTTCTTCCCCCCACCCCATCATTCTTTCTTTCTGCCCCCATCACTCTCCCAGCCTCCTGACTGCCTCCTCCCCCACTCCACAGAGCAGCAGCAGCAGTGGTGGCAGTGCTCTCAGCCACCCACCTGCTTCCTCTCCCCCACAGCAGCAGTGGCAGCGCTCTGGGAATCACAATGGATCTCCCAGCTGCAGAGATCAATTCACCTTAGGGCTGCCAGCTCCAGGTTGGGGAATTCCTGGAGATTTGGGGGTGGAGCCTTGGGACAGTGAGGCTTGGGGAGGCAAGCAGCCTCAGCAGGGTATGATGCCATAGACTCAATCCTCCAAAACAGCCATTTTATCCAGGGGAACTGATCTCTGTCTCCTGGACAATAGTTGTAATTCTGGGTGATCTCCAGTCCTCACCCAGAGGCTGGCAATGGTGGTTCTCATGGAAGAAATAGCTGGAGGGTGGAATCTATGGCATTACACTAGTCCGAAGTTCCTCCCCTCCTCAAATACCACCCTCTCCAGACTTCACCCCTCAAATGTTCAGGGATTTCCCAACCTGGAGTTGGCAACCCTATTTCCTTCTCACCCAACAGCCCAACCTACCTTTATCTTCCTCTCTGTCTTCTGCTTTCCATCTCCACCCCCTCAGCCTCTACCTAGAAAAATTACAGTCTTTCTCCACAGTGGGGACCAAAGCAGCTTTCATTATTCTCTCCTTTTTATCTGCACAACAACCCTGTGAGGTTGGTTAGGCTGAAACACGTGACTGGTCCAAAATCACGCAGTCAGCTTCCACTGCAAGATGGGGATCTGAACCTGGGTCTTGCAGACCCTACTTTCAAGCTCTAACTGCTGCACCTCACTGGCTTTCATAGGGTGGCTGCAGATGAACGCTGGCAAGCAGCCGAGGCTAGGTGAGTCATGCAAATCAGGGGGGACCTGGCAACCCTAGACTGCTGCCAAGCCTAGAGTTACCAACCTCCAAATGGGCCCTGGAGAGCCCCCAGAATTACAACTGGACTCTAGACAGCAGAGGTCTGTCTCCCTGCAGAAAATGGCTGCTTTGGAGGGTGGACTCTGTGGCATTATACCCTGCTGAGGCCTCTCCCTTCCCAAACCCAGCCCTCCTTAGAGTCCACCACAAAATCTCTAGAAATCCCCCAGCCTGGCACTGGCAACTCTTGTGAGGACTGGCCCCAAGGCTCCCTCCCTCCCTCCCTCCAAGGCCAAAAGAGGCCTGGAAAGGGCCCCTCCCCCACCCTTTTACTGACAGAGCTAGTTAGAAGCCTCCCCCCCCAACATTCTAATCTCTCACCGTTGATGCCTGGAGTTAGGTCCCTGCAGAGGCCATTTCAAAAGGTTTTGGGGGAATTCAACCATCCCTGAAGGGGTTTTTTTAATTTTTGGATTTTTCTACAAACCCAGGAAGTCTAAAGACTATGCAGGAAAAACTGTTGGGGGAGAGTGAGCCCCTGTTGGTGGAAATATGTATCCACACATTTTGGCAATTAGTATAAGGATAATCCATCTCTGGTATTAATCCTAGCTAGCTACTTTCAAGTAAGGGAAATCTTTACCGTTAGCTGTCATTTAAAAAATATAAAGTGCTGACCTGGATGGCCCAGGCTAGCCCAGTCTCATCAGATATTGGAAGCTAAGCAGGGTTGGCCTGATCAGTATTTGGATGGGAGACCACCAGAGAAGTTCAGGGTCACTACGCAGAGGCAGGAAATTGCAAACCACTTCTGTTTGTCTCTTGTCTTGAAAAGCATATGGGATCAACATAAATTGGCTGTGACTTTCTCAATCAGCTTTGACTTCAAAACCAACAGTTATTAGATATGCAGAATTGTTAGATGATGGATATAATTTAAAATCTCAGGAAGAGTTAAAGAAAAGGGAAATAAACTTAGATTGGTGGACTAGAGTGCAAGTGGAATCTAGATATAGAAAGGACAAACAGACAGATGGGTTTTATTTAGAACAAGGTGCATTTGAAAAATTATTATGCACTTGAAGAGAGAAACTTATTAAGAGAATGTATGGTATGCTGATGCAATTGAAAATGCAGGATGAAATAGTTAAAGAAGGTATGGTTAAATGGATGCAAAATGTAGGTTACAGCATAGATTTGTTACAATGGAGTAAAATATGGAATGTGAATATTTATTTATTTATTTATTTATTTATTTATTTTATTGATTTCTATCCTGCCCATTCCGGCCTAGGCTGGCTCAGGGCAACTTCCAACAAGATAAAACTTCATAGTACATAAAACACATTAGTCACAATTAATACCGACGTAAATGAATCATACAATAATATAAACAATGTTAAAATGCTATTTGGTGTAGTGGTTAAGTGTGCGGACTCTAATCTAGGAGAACTGGGTTTGATTCCCCACTCCTCCACATACCTTATGTTACACAATACCTGGTGTCCAAGGTCACACAATGTGAACCAGAAAATGTAGCACACAGGTCTCCGTGGACTCATTTCTACAATTGGGCACCCTCAATTGCTCCTTCTAAGCTCTGCAGTCTTGTGAGCAAAAATTCTGCTTCTCAGCTAACCATCAACATACCGTTATCTGCCCCTCTGACTGCAGCTGACTTCTGCCTACCCGCTCTCCTGGAGATCAGTTGTAATTCTGAGTGATCTCCACATCTCACCTGGAGATTGGCAACAATAGTTCCCCATGAGGGAATGGCTGGTTTGGAGGGTGAAGTCTATGGCATTGTACCTGTCTGAGGTCCCACCCCTCCTCAAACCTCACCCTCTCCAGGCTCTACCCATCAAATCTCCAGGAATTTCCCAACCTGGAGTTGGCAACTCTATCTCCTTCCCAGCCAAACATCAACCTGCCATTACCTGCCCCTCTGATTTCAGCTTTCCATCTCTTCCCCCCTGCCTTCTGGAGATCAGTTGTAATTCTGAGTGATATTCAGCCCTCACCTGGAGACTGTCAACAGTGGTTCCCCATGAGGGAATGGCTGGTTGGGCTGGTGGAGTCTATGGCATTGTACCTGTCTAAGGTCCCACCTCTCCTCAAACCTCACTCTTTCCAGGCTCCATCCCTCAAATCTCCAGAAATTTCCCACCTGGAGTTGGCAACCCTATCTCCTTCCCAGATAAGCATCAACCTAACTTTATTTCCCCCTCACTCTTCAGCTTTCCACCCCACCACACCTGCAGCTTCCACTGTGTTCTGAAGCCCTGACTGCCATATCACATTGGTTGTCATGAGGGGGGGACATCTCAGCAGGACACAGAGTCCACCATTCTCTCCAGGGGAACTGATCTCTGCCATCTGGAGAGCAGTTGTAATTCTGAGTGATCTCCAGCCCTCACCTGGAGATTGGCAGCAATGGTATCCCAAGAGGAAAATTAGTCTTTCTCTGCAATGGGGACCAAAGCAGGTTACATCATTCTCCTCTCCCTCTTTTGACTTTTGTTCATTTCCTAATACACATACATACATGTATATATATACACACATACATATCCCCCCCCCTCGAGATATTGTGTGTATTTGTGTTTCTTTCCTTGAGACATGCAGCCCATAGGGTTAAATAAAATAAGTTAACTTTTCAGGGCTCTTTTTATAGCAGGAAGTCTTTTGCATATTAGGCGACACACCCCTAATGTAGCCAATCCTCCAAGAGCTTACAGTAGCCCCTGTAAGAAGAGCTCTGTAAGCTCTTGGGGGATTGGCTACATTAGGGGTGTGTCGCCTAATATGCAAAGGAGTTCCTGCTACAAAAAGAGCCCTGCTTTTATTTATGGTTTGAACATAACATTGAAGACAGTGAGGCAGAAGTTACGTTTCACTTCCATTGAACTTTTGAACTGTGGTCCTGTTACCACAATTGGGATCCTTTGTTACAACTTTACTATTTTCAGTTACCTCTAAGCAGCTCTTCTCTACAGTTTCATTCAGCCAGACATCTTCTTTTTCCCTCTTAGCTCCCTAGCTGCCAATTGTCAACCCACCAATATTTCATCAGCTCCAGTTGGTCACTCCCAAGGAGAGGAGGAACCTAACTTGTCTGTCACAACAGCCTTCTACATCCATTGACATCAATGGGCTCAGAAAGGTGTAACTCTGTTGAAGATTCTAAACCATTTTTTTTTGCTATGCACAGATCGATGGCAACCTGACTATCCCCGATACCATCCCAACCACCAACATTCCTTCCGTAGAGTAAAATAAAGTTCCATCCAGAGAAGGATGTAGAAGTCATCCTTCTACAATTGACCCCTCCCTTTCCTGGAGGTCCTTTATGAGAGAAGTCCAATGGGTACTGGCTTAGAGATGCTTAGGAAAGCAAGGCATATTGACTCTCTCACCATCATGCATCACGCTCTGCCTCTCTCACACATACCTTTTACCTTTGGAGAAACAGCAGACACAGTAGCACACTTTAAAATGAACATGGCAGAGCCAGAGACACTAGAATAGTGATTGGTGCACCACGTTTATCACAGGAGAGAAGCTACAGTATTTGAAGCAACATCTTTGGGAGCAGCAATAATAACAGTTTGCATTTAGATTGTAATATGCATTGTGTCTGAGCCTACTGAGGGAACTTATAATATAAATGAGGCTTGGATTAGTCCCTGCACGATCAGTATGTGCACATACCCTCCAATATTGCACAGATGAAAACAGAGACACACTAGTAATACACAGTTCTCCTATCAAAGGCCACTTCCCAATCCCAAACTCCCTTCAGTATATGCTGAACACTGCACTTGCCTGCCATTCACTGATTTCAAGGGGAGTCTTTATCCCTTCGGTTTAAGTTATACTTGAAAACCATGACAGTGTGGTTGTTTCCAAATTCAACCTTCAGGATGACCTGGGCATGCCAAAGGAATTCGAGGACAATACTTTGCAATGGCTGCTACAATGTGTGAAATGCCTTACGGCTCCATGGCATGAAATTCTGGGAATTCTGTAAACAGAGTTCCCAGTGTTGTTTTCCTCTAAAAATAAGGCATGTGGATGACAGATTCCAATCAAGACCAAAGTATGAGAGGAAGGGGAGTTTAAGCCTCTGCCTTTTTCTGACCTAAAGTGCTTTTAGGGAGCTTGCTATTTGCCCGGCTGGAGTGAACACAGAAGAAAAGGAGTAGATTGGATTTATACCCCACCCTTCACTACCCGAAGTAGTCTCAGAGCGGTTTACAATCTCCTTTCCTTCCCTTCCCACACCAGACACCCTATGTGGTAGGTGGGGCTGAGAGAGATCTTTTGAGAACTGCTCATGAGAGAACAGCTCTGAAAAAACTTGTAACTGACCCAAGGTCACACCAGCAGCTACATGTGGAGGAGTGGAGAATCAAACCCGGTTCTCCCAGATTAGAGTTTGTGCTCTTAACTTTTTTTTTTTTTTTTTTTTACAAATTTATTAAAATAACGACATGCTACATCAAAAATACACAGTACTAAGCAGAGTATAGTAACAAGCAATATAAAAAACTGGGGAATAAATTTAAGCAATTTGCTTTAAAAGACTGTTACTGTATTAAGGCTTAAGCATAAGAGCACTTTTAAATAAAAACATTACTGAGTTTGTTTGGAATAAACATATATCGGCTGAAGGCTGGTGTTAAGAAGATACTAATGGAGACTATATTACTATGTATCAATTAACTACTGTGCAATAGTTTAGTGAGAGGGTACATTATACTGTTTTGTATTCATAAATGTAACCAGGAATCATAAGCCGAGTTGTTTGGAAGTAACTCGTTCTCTGCCATATATTGTAGGTAGAAGAACCAGGTGCGCACAAAGGAGGATTGCGTTGTATGGAAATTTCTTTGAGCTGTATTTAAGGTGTCACTTATTTTGTCCATCAGGAGTTGTTCCCACACTTTGTTTCTCCAGGCTTCTAAACTTGGAGACTTGGGTGACTTCTAGGCAGCTGCGATGGTGGTTTGTGCCGCCATGAGTAAGTATGATGTTAGCTGTTGTAATGGTTCTTCGTCATAATCCGGATCTCTAAGATGTAATAGGATAACTTTGGGAGAAAGCGGGATGTTCTGACCTGTTATTTTCGAGATTTCAGAGGTTACCTGCACCCAGAAGCTTTGCACGTAAGGACATTGCCACCAGCAATGTATATAATCTCCCACCTCCCCGCAGTTTTTCCAAAGTTTGTGCTCTTAACCACTACACCAAACTGGCTCTCAAACAGGCATCATCAATTAAATTGCCTGCAGAGTTTTCCCCAAGAGGACAAATAATAGTTCTTTGGGGTCATTCCAGGCTGGGGAAATAGTTGAGTCCTCAGTGTTCGTGCACATGCATTGACTTTTGAGATGGTATATTCATTCCTCACTTAGAGATTTAGTTTGCAATAATTCTGAGAGAGAGAGATGAACCCTGCAGAATAACACCTCTAGCAACTCACACTAACAGAATTTTAGCAAGACACCCCCCCCCCCAAATTAAAAAATAGGAACAGCGATTAATTAGAGATGGGTACCAGTTCCTGCCAACCTAGCAGTTCAAAAGCAAGAAATTGCGAGTAGATAAATAGGTACTGCTTCTGTGGGAAGGTAACAACATTCCGTGCGCTTCGGCATTTAGTCATGCTGGCCACATGACCACACAGAAGTTTTCAGACAGTGCTGGCTCTTCAGCTTGAAAATGGAGATGGGCACCACCCCCTAGAGTTGGATTTTATTGGCTTTCAAGCAAGGGAAACCTTTACCTTACCTTTACCAGATAGTCAGTAAGGATAGCTGGACTGCATCTCCATTACAATCATAAACAAAGTATTGCAGTAATATTAACCATGCTGGAAGCCTTTTTAGAAAGAGAAGAATGATGCAAAGAGGAAATTAAGCAAGTGTGTGTGTTTTCAGGTTCCTAACAGCAAATCTACATGGCAACTACTTTCTCTGTTATCGTTCCAATTTGCCTTCCTGACATATAAAAAATGATAGAGAAAGGAGGATACAAGTGCATGTAAAGTCAAACATGAAATTCATATTTTGCAAAATGTTCCTGTAACCTCCTTTGCACAGTAATTATCTTTTTTAACCTTTTATATTAAAAAGCACACATGACTGAAGGCAAGCATAATCAAAGGCACAGGACTGAGAGCAAAGCGAATGAAGGCAGGCAGGCGAGTTTGTCTTAACACTCCTCAATCCCAATTCACAGAGTACCAATTAATAATGATAATAAAACATATCCACCCAGGGCCTGTCAAACAGCTCCACGGGGGACTTAAGCTATCAGATCTTGTTAAAAGTGGCATTAAACATTCACCTTTTCTAACAGTGACTTAACAGTTACAGCCATACAATGTCTGTGAAACATCTAAGGCAATTCAGATAGGAACTTACAAAAGGCCATCAGTGAACCAAGGAAAAGTAACAAGTTTAGTGGTGACCTAGAATGTTCAGAAAGGTTAAGCTTGCATAGCCTTAAGACGAGTCTTTAACATTCGCACAAATCACAAATCGCTTCTAACTTCACTTCTATGCGAAGTAAGCAGTAAAGATCTTGTACAGTCTCACATACTTTGCTTACAATTCATGTTCCACATATCCATACTTTGCCTTGGACTTTCACCCCAAATTCTTTCCCTCTGCAGGTTGGGATAAACATAGAAGCAAAGGATATCAGATTACCAACTGACCTTAAGGACTCTCTGCGTCTATATGAACCCACTCAACCATTACGGTCATTTCCATGGGGCCATGAGGTTAGATGAGTGGCAACTCAAGAGAGAGTTTTCCCAGTCACTGCAGAGAACTGTAGAATTATCTCCTGAGAGAAATCTCTCTGTCCCGCTTTATCATGGTCTTCCACCAGCATGTGAAGACTTTTGTTTCATTTGATGTTCACTCATTGACCCTCCTTCTTGTTTGTTTTAATTGCTATTTTACATACTATATTTTCTTAAAGTTGATTTAATGTTTTTTAACTGTTTACTGTCTCAAGGGCCTTAACTGGAAGAAGAGGATAAGTAAAAATGTTTTCAACAACAACAGAAACAAATGACAACTTGCTTTCTGAAAAGTACTGAGACTGACGAGTGATTTCAGCTCTCACATACTTTATTAGAACAGGAACAAGACACCTAAGCTGGCTTGCAGGCCGGCTTTTATTTCCAAGTGAACCCACACCCCAAACACACACAACACCCGTGATTTGCTATTTACAGTTAATTGAGTTACACCGGGCTCCTTGATTGGAAGGATGCTAGGAGCCTACAATCTATTGTCTAAAGGAACGAAGCTCAGGCCCTTTGCCTGACCGCATGGCGGACCGGTCTGAACCAGTCCGAGCACATGGTTGCCCCGAGTCCATGTTTCTCTGTGGATACACTACACCCCTCCCCCCTTGGTCTGTGAGGCACCCCCAGACAAAGTCCTTTAGATAAGTGGGAGGCTTCCGAAACCTTGTCAAGCGCCGGATAGCTGGAGCAGGAGAAGATGCCGGCGCTTGGGTGCTGGTCGGGACCTTACCGGTGTCGGTGAGAGGCCAGCGAGGTGTTTCCCGTGACAGTTGGGGCATCTGGAGAAGGGGTGATGGGTGCAGCAGGCAAGCTGTCTGCCTGGCTGGACTCTTGTGGCGTTTGCAGAGGCTGTGGGTCTATTACCTCGGATGGTTCAGGGTCCTCGTAGTAGTCCAGCTCCCATGGCACCACCCTAAGCTGGAGCTGGTCGATGTGGTGGTGTAGCACAGTGCCATCCTCGCAGGAGACCTCATACGAGCAGGGTCCCCTGACCCTTACCACCCTGGCCGGGATCCATGGCGGGCCTGAGGTGTAGCTTCTGGCATAGACGGGATCCTCCGGGAAGAACACTCTGCTTGCTTCCTGGTCCTCTGTGTCCAGCTCACGCTCTGGGGCCCGATCCGGGTGTAGCCTGTCCAAGTGTGATGTGAGGCGGCGACCCAGGAGAAGTTCTGCCAGGCTGCGTCCGGTGGTGGCGTGCAGGGTTATGCACTGCCCAAACAGGAATGAAGCCAGCTTGTACTCCCAGTCCAAGGAGTCGATCCGCCATAGTGCTTCCTTTGTGGTGCGGACCATCCGCTCGGCTTGCCCGTTCGTGGCAGGGTGGAACAGTGTGGAACGCACGTGCCGGATGCTGTAGTAAACGGTGAAGTCCTGGAACTCCTGGGAGATAAAAGCGGTGCCGTTGTCAGTGACCAGTATGTCCGGGAGGCCCTGAGCGCTGAAGATCCGTCACATGGCCATGATGGCAGATTTCGAGGAGGTGGATGATACCGGAACGACCTCTATGCGTGGTCCTGCAAGGCCTTGTTTATTGTGCACTTGTAGTCAGCACAAATGCGCACGTCCCCATTAGGTTTGACAGGCGTTACTATGGGGGTCTCCCAGCGTGCGGATGTGACCGGCTCCAGCACCCCTTGCAGCACCAAGCGATCGAGCTCTGCCTCAATTTTCGCTCGCATCACAATGGGGGGAACCCTAGCCTTTATCCAAATAGGCTGCACCGCCGGGTCCAGATCCAGCGAAATGGGGTCCCCGGTGTATTTTCCTAGAGTCCTGTCAAACACCTTGGGGAATTCCCGACACACTGCTTCCCAGTCTACCATTCAGATCTGGTTCAACCCCGTTATCTGGAGAACCAGGGGTTTGAACCACGAGAGTCCCAATAGGCTGGAGAGCCGTCCCTCCACCACCAACAGGTCCAGGGTGCCCGAGAACCCTTTGAATTGGACCTTGAACTTGCCCCAGCCCCGGACGGCCACAGGGTTCTTATTAAAGTCCCGCAAAACCAGACCCTGTGGCTTGTGCAACTGGGGTCCCCCATTCGGGCATAGGGCATGGAGGGTCTCTGTCGATATTATGGAAAACGAAGACCCCGAATCGATCTCCATTTCACAGGGGGACCCTTCAATCTGGACAGTCATATGCACTTTGTCCGGGCTGTTAGGGGGCAAGTTACATACCGTTTGTTGGTGGTGGACCGAAACGGTGTGCAAATCATCAGCTTCGAGGTGCGCCATGAGGGTTGTCCGTTGGCCTTTGGAGCGGCAGACCTTCTCGATGTGCCCCATTTTGTTGCACATCCTGCAGATCGCAGTGCGAAATCGACAGGTCTGTCGCTCGTAAGCGTTGCCGCAGCTCGCACAGGCTACGGATGGTTGGGACTTGGCCTCTCGGGTCCGCTGAGATCACTGGGACGGTCGGTGGCGTACCTGGAGTACCTCATCATCATCCGATTCATCGGGCCCGTGCGTCGCTTGTGTACAGTGGACTGCCGAGCCTAGGCAGTCTTGGTGGGCCTTTTCGTAAGCCGCAGCCTCCTGGATGGTCTTATCCAAGGTGAAGTCATTGTTGCTGGCCAGTTTCTGCCGCAGTTTGGGCTTGCGGAGGACTATGAGGAACTGATTGAGCAGCATATCTGTGAGGCTTGGGAACTTGCATCTCGTGGCTGCTCGCCCAAGGCCCACCAGGAAATCCGTGGTGGACTCGTCTGAGCCCTGGACCCTTGCGAAGAACCCCAGCCGCTCTACGAATTTTGTGGGCTTTGATGAGAAGTGGTCCGTTAGGGCCTTCACCAGCACTGCGTAAGACTCCCCCTTGGTGGTCCTGGGGTTGATGAGATCCCGCAGGAAAAGGAGGGTGTCTATGCCACAGACATTGAGGAACAACGACTTCTTTTTTTCCTTGTCCACCACATCATGGTAGCTGAAGTTTCTGCAGTTGGGAGATATCGAAGGCGCTGAGGTGGACGGTAGGTGTGGCCATCTTACCATGGGTGGGCGAGCGGTGTTGCGAGTTGCCGGAGGTTGCAGTGGCCAAGTCGGAGCTTTGAAGCCGGGCGGAAGGCGCGCTGCTCTCGGGGTCAGCAGTGAGGCTTGGGAACAGTGCGGGGAGTGGCAGCCTCGATGCAGTGCTTGAGAGCACGGCTTTGGTTGCAGTGAGCGGTGCGGTGCTGCTCTCGGGGTCAGCAGTGCGGTGCTCGGGAGCAGTGCGATGAGTGGCGGGCTCAATGCGATGCTCTTCTTCGTGATTGTTGTTCATGGAGGGAGTTGGCATCCCATCCTCGTCGCCAGTGAAAAGTACTGAGACTGACAAGTGATTTCAGCCCTCACATACTTTATTAGAACAGGAACAAGACACCTAAGCTGGCTCGCAGGCCAGCTTTTATTCCCAAGTGAACCCACACCCCAAACACACACAACACCCGTGATTTGCTATTTACAGTTAATTGAGTTACACTGGGCTCCTTGATTGGAAGGATGCTAGGAGCCTACAATCTACTGTCTAAAGGAACGAAGCTCAGGCCCTTTGCCTGATCACGTGGCGGACCGGTCCGAACCGGTCCGAGCACATGGTTGCCCCGAGTCCATGTTTCTCCATGGATACACTACACTTTCCTTATATGATTGATTTTGGATTTGGTGGAATACTTCATAAGGTTTACATATACAGAATATGGATGAGAAGACAAGACTGAGGGCAACTGAAAACTGAGATACATGTCTGCATTACTATGTGCAGCTATCTGGCTGGGGAGTATTTGGGGGAAGATGTGGAAATGGGTGATACCTGAGAGAAGGCAAGGGAGTGGACAAATTTCTATTTTTTAAATGTGCTCTGGAGCATGAATGAATTCATGGCAACTCTTCTCCCAAACTCAAAGTCTTCTGATCCAAGAACTATCCTGCCCTGGAAGCCTGCTGGGTGACCTTGGGCCAGTCACACACTCTCAGCCTAACCTACCTCACAGGGCTGAAGATAAAATGGAGGCAAACAGGACAATATAACCACTGGAGAGAAAGGTGTGGTATAATTAAAGTACATAAATAAATGGTTTTGAAAACTTAATCATGCCTACTATAACAGTACCAGCCTTCAATGTCTAAACACCAAGGTACCTTCTGTTTCATCCCATATTCATCAATTCTTATATTTTATTTCCATTTATATCTAACACCAACACTTCATTTTTTATATCAAGAAGAAAAACATATTACTTAGCAGATCTCTTCTCACTTGCTTATCTTCCTCCCACCTATAAATTGAGTTATAGAGCAGAAAGAGTTGCATCTAAAACAAAATAAATTTCAGTCATTCAAAAGTATGCATTTTCCCTGATGGTATCCCTGCTGCCACTGATGTTCTCCTTCATAACTTCCTTTTATTTTTAATAGAATGGTCTCTCCACACTGTGGTGCTACAGCTAACTGCAAAGCTGGTAAATCCTCAGTTCTCATTTATTAATGCATTTATATACCACTTTTTCTGCAGCTCAAAGGGATTTACATAATATAAGTCCCAATATACATTGAACAGTTAAAATCAGACATCTATAAGAACAGAAGGCCAAAATAAAAACTAAATAATTCTGTCTTAAACAGCTTCCTGAACATTAAAAGAGATCATACAGACCACAACTCATATTATAACTTTTGTCGCTTGGGAAGGTCTAGACGTATTTGTACCTCAGATTTGGCTCTCTAATTCTTAGTGCTAGAGTTATGAGCTGTATCTCTTACGTGGCTTAATGAACACTGTAAAAACAGCTCAGTGAGATGCCTTTAGCCCAAATCTTTATCACACTGTCAAAACTCAGCACTTCCCTCTGCATTTTCAAAAGGCCGCTTTATAATTTACTTTCCACATTTGACTGTGCTGATAAATCTTTTATTATCTTGAACTTTACTAACCTATCCAAAAAACCATTTCAACTGGCCATGCATGCAGAAACAGTAATTAGAAGTATGGGAAATGAGAAAATAACATTTCATTCAGTGGGAGGCATACAGACATGCCATAATACTACCAAGAAAAACTCTTCCTGAAAGGAGAAGAAAAAATATTTTGTAGAGGTTTTTTTTCCCTTGACTAAGCATGACACTCAGATACAAAATCCCAAATGAATGGCCAGTTCCTACATTTACATTTGTTTCTCACAGAACTGAATCTTTATCTGGAAAGCAGAAACACAAGAGCATGGAACAGGAATTCAGCACTGAGAACTAGGGTTGCCAGGTCCCCTTGTTGCTCTGACGGGGGGGGGGGGGTTGGGGGACATTCTGGGGTGGCTGGGGATGCCCCCAAGCCCTGCCCCCAAGAGCAACCACCCGCTGGCCACCCCTCTCCCTACTCTCCTGCTGGTGTTCGCTCTTGGGGGGCGGGGGGTTGAGATGGGCTTCCCCTACCGGTCAGCTGGCAGGGGGTGGATTGAAGCCCCCACATCTGAGGGCTGGAAACCCTACTGAGAACATTTAATAGTGGCCTAGTCTAGATATGCTGCAGAATGAGGTAGCAAGATAGCAGAATATTGAGTAGAACAGACTGGTGGCAGATAAGCAATTATATGTTTCAACATAATTACCTGTAAGTAGAAACTACCACAGCATGCAGGAGGCTGGGCAAGAATCCCTCTTCATGATGTGCTCATGTTTTATTTGCAAGGAGTTTTTTTAAACATGATGGAGGTAGTGGAAAGGGCCGTCAAGTCACAGGGAATTATGACGACCCTATGGGGTTTTCAAGGCAAGAGACATTCAGAGGTGGCTTGCCATTCCCTCCGTCTGCATATCAACCCTGGATGTCCTCAGTGGTCTCCCATCCAAGTACTCACTAGGTCCAAACCTGCTTAGCTTTGGATATCTGATGAGAGTGAGCTAGCCTGGGTCATCCAGGTCACAGCTGACTAGATAGATTAGTGTGGGCTGTTACAGGGGCTACTCAAATTCTTTTAAACATGGAATATTTTTTTAAAAAAATACTTCTCCCGCTTGTGGTCTGAAGTAGTGCTGTTTATTTTACTACTTCAGGATTCCACCCAGGGCTGCCAAGAGCTACCACCCAAACACAACTTGTTAGGGCTGCCAAACTCCAGGTGGGATAACCAAAGAGATCATGGGATTAGTGAGTAGAAAATAGACAATGACAACTGTGATATATTTATGAAGGGAATATCTCTCATTTTTAGATTTTAAAAAATAGATAAATATTAATACATTTCTGTACATTCACATCAAAAATGATTCCATAATGTTGACAAGCACAGTCCAATAATCTAAAGTTCTTCTCTATTGCAGGAGTCTTCCTGGTCCCCTTCACCTCAAGAGTCATCCAATGCAAATAAAGTGCAAAAAATCTTCTTTGTGTCTTTCTTGAAGTAGTATTGGATTGTAGACAAATAGCATAAAAGGTCACAAATTTGTAAACAAGCTTACTCAAACACCTGTTTCAATAGGCTTTCTCAGAGCAGAATATGTGTAGACTCAGTGAATCCTTTCCATGCTACAGGAGTCCCGGCTATGTAACCCCTGTGACTTAGCTGTTTATAACTCCTGTCTACCCGCTGTAAAATCAAAAGGATGCCCTCAAGGAGGGTTGTTTTATTTCCAGTAATCTGGGCAAATCGTCCCTTTGTCCCCCATGCCCTACAAATCTAGCTATAGAAGTGAAGATAGTCATCAGTCCCAAAGAGAGTTTGCTGGTAAACGTCTACCGTCCTCCTAAAACATCAAAACAAACATTGATATCCAGTGGTCGATCTTAGGGGAATATCTGCTCGATCTACATAGTAGCCACCCACAAGCTGTTATGATAACAGGGACAGACTTCAATGCAAGAATTGGCTCATAAGATAATGAACTGCTCCATTCCAATTTCTGGAAGGAAAATTTCCTCTCTCACAACACCACAGAAGGAATGCGCTATTCTAAAGATAAAAATATTAACAGATTGGGGGCCTATCTGGTGAACACGGCCTCCAGATCATCATTAATGATTTTAAATGGGAACAGCACTGTCGATCCTTTCCATGCTGTCTCTCTGCATACTGCTCACATTCAGTGAACTCTTCTCTTGTTCAGCTTCCTCTCTGTATACTTTCTCTGAAAGACTTGGATAGGCCTTCTTGGTCATGGCACCAAAACTCTGGAACTCTCTTCCCAGGGAGACTCTTCAGTCCCCTTCTCTTGCCATCTTCTGCCAGCAGGAGAAGGCTTTTTTGTTTGTCTGGCATTCCATTAGGGATTCCTCCTTCCTGCCTTATGTTTTAAGTGTTGTTTTTGTATGTGTATTTTTGTCTTTGAGAGATAATCGTTTTAATGATGTGTTTTTGTTTGATTTTAATGATTTTTAAGATATGTTTTTATAATACTTGTTTTACCAGTTAGCTGCCCTGGTGGCCCTAATGAAGGAAGAAATGCACGGTATAAATGTTGTAAATAAATAAATAACAGAGTTTTAGCTTAGCTTGAGCTGTCCCTACATATCACTTCTCTCCTCACTAAACTTTTTCCTTACCAGGTACAAACTAGGTGACTTGCACCTACTGCCTCCTGGTGGCAGCTGCAACTCAACATGGGTGATGTGCTTTGAATTTTTCCATTGAAAGGCCTTTGATAATTTAAATTGGGAATTTATGTTTAAAGTGCTTGAGAAATCTATGATGGGCGTAGAATTTACAAGAATGATCCAATCGATATATAAAGAACAAAAAGCTTCGGTGATTGTTAATGCAGAATCAACAGATATGTTCCGGGTAAGAAAAGGTACTAGACAAGGTTGTCCCCTGTCACCATTGTTATTTATCTGGATTTTGGAGATTTTGCTACAAGCGGTCAGAGATGATGTTAATATAAAAGGGTTGAATATTGGAGGTTTTTCATTTAAATTAAGAGCATTTGCGGATGATATTATGTTTATTGTTGAAGATCCTGTTAATAATATGCCTAAGGTATTTGAAAAAGTAAGAGAGTTTGGTGATCTTGCAGGGTTTTATGTCAACAAAAATAAATCTAAGATACTGTGTAAAAATATGATTGGTACAAAGCAACAAATGTTACAAAATGTGACAGAATGTGAAGTGGTTAAAAGGGTTAAGTATCTGGGAGTTGAAATTACAATGAAAAATATAGATTTGTTCAAGAATAATTATGAAAAATTGTGGGGTTCGATAAAGAGTGATTTAGAAAAATGGGAAAAACTAAGGTTATCTCTTCTTGGAAAAATTGCCGTTATTAAAATGAATGTACTGCCCAGGTTAATGTTTTTGTTTCAGACAATACCAATTGTGAAAGATGGAAAAGTGTTGGTAAAATGGCAAAGAGAAATCTTTAAGTTTATCTGGGCAGGGAAGAAGCCAAGAATAAAAATGAAGATAATGTATGATACTAAGGACAGAGGTGGCTTCCAAGTCCCGAATTTGTGTTTGTATCATGAAGCAGTATGTATGTCTTGGTTATCTGAATGGGTAAATTTGGAAAATAGAAAACTTTTAGCTCTTGAGGGGCACGATTGCAGATTTGGCTGGCATGCCTATCTTTGGTATGGGAAAAACAAAGCTGACTCTATGTTTAAGCATCATTATGTAAGGAGGACATTGTTTGATGCATGGACCAGGTATAAGGATACAATATCGGATGAAAGGCCTCTGTGGATTGTTCCAGCTGCAGTTATACATTTGTTTTCAGAATATAGAGGCAATGATTGGTTGAAGTATCAGGAATTGTTGCAAAGAGAAGGGAAAAAATATGTTTTAAAACCAAATAATGAATTAGAATTTGAGTATGGTTGGCTACAATATTGTCAAATAAGGGACATTTATAAAAAAGATTGTAAAGAGTTTGGTTTTAGGGCTATGAATGATGATTTTGAGAATATATGGTTGAAAAAAGAACGGAAAATGATATCAAAAATGTATAAAACTTTGTTGACTGTATATACTTTGGATGAAACCGTTAAAGAACAAATGATAAAGTGGGCCATAAATATGAACAAAGAAATTTCTATGGAATCATGGGAATTTTTGTGGAAAAGATCTTTTAAAATGTCCACTTGTATTAACGTAAAAGAAAATTGCTATAAGATGATGTATAGATGGTATATGACACCAAAAAAGATTGCTAATATTAGCATGGATAAGAACTTGAGTAATAAATGTTGGAAATGTAAAAAAGTAGAGGGTTCTTTTTACCATATGTGGTGGTCATGTGATAAAGCGAAAGCATACTGGTCTAATATACATTGTGTGATGCAGAAAATATTGAAAACCCCAATTGAGAGAAAGCCTGAACTTTTTCTCCTCGGTTTGACAATGGAAAAAATTCCACAAGAGAAAAGGACACTGTTATGGTACATGATTACGTCGGCGAGAATGGCCTTTGCTCAGCATTGGAAAATGGAGAAGGTACCAGATATACATGACTGGTTGAGAAAATTGTTATTTTTAGCAGAAATGGACAAAATGACAAAGAAATTAAATGGACAAATTGCAGAACAGTACTTAAAAGACTGGGAAGGATTGAAATTGTATCTAGAAACTGAATATAGAATGAAGGGGAGAATATATAATTTGGATACGTACGGATATTGAATGAGAAGTGAAATGAATTTTGAACTGTATGTACTGTTATACATAATATGCTGAAATTGTAGAGGTTATATATAATTTAAATGTGTTACCTGGTTTGTCGAGGTATTTAAGTCTAAACTTGATTGCCTTATAATTTTTTCTGTTTGTTATTAGCAGTGTTGGAAGCCTATTAGGGGGGTGGGGGATTGGGATCTTACTTTTTTGGAAACTGTATTGGTAACGTGATTGGAAATGTTGAATATATCCCAATAAAAATTTTGTTTCAAAAAAAAAAAAAGAATTTTTCCATTGAACAGAGAAACACAATAAATGTAAACAACAGGGTTTCCAACACTAAATGGCAAGCATATCTCACTGGAACTTTTGCATATTTGACATTATCTATACCTCCAGACAAAAAAGACTGAAGATTTGCTCATTCCAACTATAATGGTAGGAAGCATCCAAAAACAAGTTGTTTCTCTATTTTAAAACTGCTTGAATTCAGTCATTTTCCTCCCCATTTGTCTATTATTTGGACAGCTCCTCATGCTTACCATAGTATCCTTCATATGAAATTTCACAGGGACAGGGCAAATAATTTTATTGTATAAGAAACTGGATTTTCACAGTTTTGCTTCATGCTTGAACTGTAAATCCACTTCCATGGCTCTATAATGTGATAATATTTTCTGTGGTTGGTTAGGATTTAGGACTGAGACTTTCCCCCCTCAGCAAGTAACTTTTCTAAATTAGAAAACATAGTAACCACGCACTTCCAAAATGGGCCGTTATATATAATTTTAAAACCTTTGTTTAATAAATACATGTATCTTTTTATATATTTCATATATTAAGTTTTATTGCTGGCACTCTTTTGCATTTGACTAACCATGCACTTCCCACACCTATTGGATTCCTTGTAAAGTATTGTTATAATGTTTGTAATTTGTCAGAATGTATCATAACAACACAGATTATGGAGAAAACAATGATGGCACCCTTAGATTTAACCAGTCTACTGACAGAAGGTGTATGTCCCTGTTGATTCTCCTGGACCTATAGCAACATTTAGTTATATCAACCATGGTATTCTTTTGAGCCACCTGGCTGGAAAGGGCAAAGACAGTATTGTCCTGTGACAGTTTCATTTGTTTGACCTCTTGACTACTGGCCTATTGTAATGCCCAAAGCAGCCATTAGTGGGAGTGATGGGTTTGGGTCATGTCCATGACTTTTCAGGCCATACACTGTCTGAGATTGCGGGAGAAATTATATGTTTGATATTAAAGAAGATGTTAAGATCAGGCTACAGGTAATCAGGGTACTAAACTCACAACGAAATAGCCAGATTCCCCTGAGGGCCTGGATACTCCCTGGTCAGTAGTTCTATTCTTTGGCTTCCTAAGGGCTCATGAAAGTCCTGGTCATAACTAACTATCATGGTTTGCAGAACAATATTCCAACTCCGAGGACCATACACGAATCTGCCTTACAATACAGCGTTCCCTGGAAATCTAATCCTGAATGAAGTCATCTGCTTGTTAAACAGGCTTGCCACTCAGGTAACTCACTCATCACACCTTCATTGCCTCATCTGGCACCCATCATCTGCCCTCTCCTTCTTTATAACCATTTTTTGCTATCTTCTGCTTCACCTTTATAAAAATTGAAACCAACCAATAAGTCAGAATTCTGAATTTCCCCCAATCAGAGCAAGAATTCTAAAATTCTTCAAATCAAAGAGCACCCCAAAACTCCTCAAACACAGACTGAATCCTGGAAACTTGGCCCAATGACAGAAAGGTTCCAAAAATGCCACCAATAGGATTTGGCCTCAGTAGTTACACCCAAGGGAAAATAGGATAAAAATGGGATCCCAGCAAGAAGTAAATTAGCTTCCATCTGATCTTCAAGGAGTGCTCCTCTACCATTAAAATCACTGGACAAAGGTCCTCTCTTTGTCACCCAGACTCAGCCCCCCTTGCTACTCTGAAACTTCTCCAGCTGCACTGGACTGCAGGTTCAGGCAACATATGAAACTTTCTGCTTGGCTTCTTTAAGTTACTCACTATTCCTTTGTCACAAGTCCATCCCTTCACTGGAAGTGCTGCTTTGAATGAACCCACATACTTTTTCTCCTACTGTTGCCACACCATATCTCTCTGGGGGCACTCTATGCCCATAAGAACCCCAATAGTGGGTTCTGACATTCTGGACAAGCCTGAAGGAAGAGCATCAAGAATAATCTGTTTCCAAGCCTGAGGGAAGAACATTGAGCACAATCTGGGAAGGCTTCAGTGGTAGAACAGCCCCACTGACCTGCAGGCCCTGTTACATCGTCTTCTGTGGCATCTGGGTACCAGTGGCTGTCCAAGATCTCCACCTGAAACATGCCACCCACCTGGCTTTCTCAAAACACAGAGAAACTTCTCTCTTCTTATTTCAGTTCAATCACTGCCACCACCTAGCCTTTGTAAAAATTACCCACTGAGGGACAGCTTTACTATACTTGTACACCACTGAGGAATAACTGCTTGCCAGATGAGTTGACTGTCCCTCCCTTTTTCCTGGTACTCATTTTAAAATAGCGTCCAAAATCGTGGAGGTCTATGTGGCACAGAAAACAGCCACCAGCATTAAAAGTTATACAGCATTTACTAAAAAGAAAATTCCCGTGCACGTACTTTCAGCACAGCAATAGATGGAGCAAGGGATCCAAAAGAAAAGTGTGAATATGCTGTTCCTCTGTCCCTTTGTCTGTACATGCTCTAGCTAATATTAATCTAAGACAGGCTTCTTCACTTAAAAGTTACAATGGTTCTAAAGAGTTCCCATTTTCTTCGAGCCTCTGCTCAGGCCTACAGTCTTCCACATGAAAATGGCCACCTCCATTAGGCCCCATGTAAGAGTTCTGTCTGCCTCAATGGATTTAGCACAGGAGAGTTTTAACATCTCTGTTTGCTGAACCCCTGGGCAGGACAGGGCAGGTCAAAGAAACTTCTCCTAAAGTCTCCAGGAAAAGAAGTTTCTAGGGTTTTCAACCTCCAAAACTCTGTTCCCTGCTAGATGTCACATATCAAGCTGAAGGGGCAGGGAGATGGCCATTTCGTTGTTTCTGGCCAGGCCTGCCATTTGAATTTCTAAAGCCTGGTTGTGTGTAGCTGGAGAGCAACTGACTTGACTCCTCTGCCTGTTCTCTGCTAAAAGAGAGAAAAACTTTTTAAAACTAAAGGTGCAGGTTTTGCTCAGTCCAACCTCCAAGGAAAAATCCATTTCTCTGCAGAAAATCTTGACCTTAAAATTTCCCTCAGACTATACTATTAGGAATTTTACCCATCTAATATAAATAAATCAGAGCATGAACTATTCAGATATATGTTAATAGCAGCACACCTTGTATTTGCAACCAATTGGAAGTCTGAAATCTGCCCAAATTTTGAGAAATGGAGAAACAAAATGGAAGAATAAGCTGTTATGGCAAAAATGAGGAACTATATAAGTAAAAAGCCAATCACTGAATTCAAGAATAAGTGGAAAGCCTCTTATAGTTACTACAGACAAACTACATAGATTAAATAAAGCTGTTAGAGGAGTTATAAATAAATTTAAATTGATTAATACTCAAAACTGTATAATTATATTCTTGTAGTTATATTCATTAATGTTTTATAGTTACACTAGAGAGCAAAGCCCGTTGTGGTGGAAGACAATGGGCCCTAGAAAGGAAGAGGGGGAGGTGGAAGGGAGAGAGGGTTGGAGAAAGGAAGGAAGGAAGGAAGGAAGGAAGGAAGGAAGGAAGGAAGTGAAGGAAGGAAGGAAGGAAGGAAGGAAGGAAGGAAGGAAGGAAGAGGGGAAGAGGAAGAAAGGAGAGAGGAAGAAAGGAGGGGGAAGGAAGGGGAGAGAGGCTTCTCTGGGCCCAGAGAAGGCCTTTTCTGTCCCCACACACCATCCCCTGGGCCTTCTATGGGGGCATTAGGCAGTGTGTAGGGGAAAAGGACTTCTCTGGGCCTACTGCACCCATAGAAGGCCCAGAGGATGCTGCGTGGGGGACAGAAAATGGCTTCTCTGGGCCAACTGCCCCCATAGAAGGTTCAGGGGATGGCGTGTGTGGGGGAAAGGGCTTCTCTGGGCCGACTGCCCCCATAGAAGGCCCAGGGGATGGCGTGTGGGGGACGGAAAAGGGCTTCTCTGGGCCTGGTGCCCCGAGAGAAGGCCCATGGGATAGTGTGTGGGGGATGGAAAGGGGCTTCTCTGGGCCTGGTGCCCCCACAGAAGGCCCAGGGGATGACATGTGGGGGACAGAAAAGGGCTTATCTGGGTCTAGTTCCCCATAGAAGGCCCAGGGAATGGCGTGTGGGGGACGGAAAAGGCCTTCCCTGGGCCTAGTGCCCCATAGAAGGCCCAGGGGATGGCATGTGGGGGACGGAAAAGGCGTTCCCTGGGCCTAGTGCCCCAAAGAAAGCCCAGGGGATGGTGTGTGGGGGATGGAAAAGGCCTTCCCTGGGCCTAGTGCCCCATAGAAGGCCCAGGGGATGGTGTGTGGGGGACGGAAAAGGCCTTCCCTGGGCCTAGTGCCCCACAGAAGGCCCAGGGGATGGCATGTGGGGGGTGCAAAAGGTCTTCTCTGGGTCTAGTGCCCCATAAAAGGATGGTGTGTGGGGGACGGAAAAGGCCTTCTCTGGGCCTAGTGCCCCATAGAAGGCCCAGGAGATGGCATGTGGGGGACAGATAAGGTCTTCTCTGGGCCTACTGCCCCCATAGAAGGCCCATAGGATGATGTGTGGGGGACAGAAAAGGGCTTCTCTGGGCCTAGTACCCAATAGAAGGCCCAGGGGATGGTGTGGGGGGAAAGGGCTTCTCTGGGCCTAGTGCCCCATAGAAGGCTCAGTGGATGGCATGTGGGGGGCGGGAAAGGGCTTCTCTGGACCAAGTGCCCCGTAGAAGGCTCAGGGGGTGGCATGTGGGGGCGGAAAAGGGTTTCTCTGGACCTAGTGCCCCATAGAAGGCTCAGGGGATGGCATGTGGGGGGCGGGAAAGGGTTTCTCTGGGCCTAGTCCCTTCATAGAAGGCCCAGGGGATAGGGTGTGGGGGGCGGAAAAGGGCTTCTCTGGGCCTAGTGTCCCATAGAAGGCTCAGGGGATGGCGTGTGGGGACGGAAAAGGCCTTCTCTTGGCCTAGTGCCCCATAGAAGGCCCAGGGGATGGCATGTGGGGGGCAGAAAAGGGCTTCTCTGGGCCTAGTGCCCCCATAGAAAGCTCGGGATGGCGTGTGCGGGAGCGGAAAAGGCCTTCTCTGGGCCTAGTGCCCCATAGAAGGCTCAGGGTATGGTGTGTGGGGGACGGAAAAGGGCTTCTCTGGGCCTAGTGCCCCATAGAAGGCTCAGGGGATGGCGTGTGGGGGAAAGGGCTTCTCTGAGCCTAGTGCCCCATAGAAGGCCCAGGGGATGGCATGTGGGGGACGGAAAAGGGCTTCTCTGGGCCGACTGCCCCCATAGAAGGCCCAGGGGATGGCTTGTGGGGGACGGAAAAGGGCTTCTCTGGGCCTGGTGCCCCCAGAGAAGGCCCAGGGGATAGCGTGTGGGGAATGGAAAAGGGCTTCTCTGGGCCTGGTGCCCCCACAGAAGGCCCAGGGGATGACATGTGGGGGACGGAAAAGGCCTTCCCTGGGTCTAGTGCCCCATAGAAGGTCCAGGGAATGGCGTGTGGGGGACGGATAAGGCCTTCCCTGGGCCTAGTGCCCCATAGAAGGCCCAGGGGATGGCGTGTGGGGGACGGAAGAGGTGTTCTCTGGGCCTAGTGCGCCAAAGAAGGCCCGGGGGATGGCATGTGGGGGATGGAAAAGGCATTCCCTGGGCCTAGTGCCCCATAGAAGGCCCAGGGGATGGTGCGTGGGGGAAGGAAAAGGCCTTCCCTGGGCCTAGTGCCCCATAGATGCCCAGGGGATGGTGTGGGGGGCGGAAAAGGGCTTTCTGGGCCTAGTGTCCCATAGAAGGCTCAGGGAATGGCGTGTGAGGGATGGAAAAGGGCTTCTCTGGGCCTAGTGCCCCATAGAAGGCCCAGGGGATGGCATCTGGGGGGGCGGAAGAGGGTTTCTCTGGGCCTAGTGCCCCATAGAAGGCTCAGGGGATGGCGTGTGGGGGCGGAAAAAGGCTTCTCTGGGCCTAGTCCCTTCATAGAAGGCTCAGGGGATGGTGTGTGGGGGCGGAAAAAGGCTTCTCTGGGCCTAGTCCCTTCATAGAAGGCCCAGGGGATGGCGTGTGGGGGGCAGAAAAGGGCTTCTCTGGGCCTAGTGCCCCCATAGAAGGCTCGGGATGGCATGTGCGGGAGCGGAAAAGGCCTTCCCTGGGCCTAGTGCCCCATAGAAGGCCCAGGGGATGGCGTGTGGGGAACGGAAAAGGGCTTCTCTGGGTCTAGTGCCCCATAGAAGGCTCAGGGGATCGCGTGTGGGGACGGAAAAGGCCTTCTCTGGGCCTAGTTCCCCATAGAAGGCCCAGGGGATGGCGTGTGGGGGGTGGAAAAGGCCTTCTCTGGGCCTAGTGCCCCCATAGAAGGCTCGGGATGGCGTGTGGGGGAGTGGAAAAGGTCTTCTCTGGGCCTAGTGCCCCATAGAAGGCTCAGGGAATGGCGTGTGGGGGACGGAAAAGGGCTTCTCTGGGCCTAGTGCCCCATAGAAGGCTCAGGGGATGACATGTGGGGGACGGAAAAGGCCTTCCCTGGGCCTAGTGCCCCATAGAAGGCCCAGGGGATGGCATGTGGGGGACGGAAAAGGGCTTCTCTGGGCCTAGTTCCCCATAGAAGGCCCAGGGGATGGCGTGTGGGGGCGGAAAAGGGCTTCTCTGGGCCTAGTGCCCCCATAGAAGGCTCGGGATGGCGTGTGGGGGAGTGGGAAAGGCCTTCTCTGGGCCTATTGCCCCATAGAAGGCTCAGGGAATGGCGTGTGGGGGACGGAAAAGGCCTTCTCTGGGCCTATTGCCCCATAGAAGGCTCAGGGAATGGCGTGTGGGGGACTGAAAAGGGCTTCTCTGGGCCTAGTGCCCCATAGAAGGCTCAGGGGATGGCATGTGGTGGGGGGAAAGGGCTTCTCTGGGCCTAGTGCCCCATAGATAGCCCTGGGGATGGCATGTGGGGGACGGAAAAGGGCTTCTCTGGGCCGACTGCCCCCATTGAAGGCCCAGGGGATGGCGTGTGGGGGACGGAGAAGGGCTTCTCTGGCCTGGTGCCTCCAGAGAAGGCCCAGGGGATAGCGTGTGGGGGATGGAAAAGGGCTTCTCTGGGCCTGGTGCCCCCACAGAAGGCCCAGGGGATGACATGTGGGGGATGGAAAAGGCCTTCTCTGGGTCTAGCGCCCCATAGAAGGCCCAGGGAATGTCGTGTGGGGGACGGAAAAGGCCTTCCCTGGGCCTAGTGCCCCATAGAAGGCCCAGGGGATGGCGTGTGGGGGACGGAAAAGGCGTTCCCTGGGCCTAGTGCCCCAAAGAAGGCCCAGGGGATGGCGTGTGGGGGACGGAAAAGGCCTTCCCTGGGCCTAGTGCCCCATAGAAGGCCCAGGGGATGGTGTGGGGGGCGGAAAAGGGCTTTCTGGGCCTAGTGTCCCATAGAAGGCTCAGGGGATGTCGTGTGGGGACGGAACAGGCCTTCTCTGGGCCTAGTTCCCCATAGAAGGCCCAGGGGATGGCATGTGGGGGGCGGGAAAGGGCTTCTCTGGGCCTAGTGCCCCCATAGAAAGCTCGGGATGGCGTGTGGGGGACGGAAAAGGCCTTCTCTGGGCCTATTGCCCCATAGAAGGCTCAGGGAATGGCGTGTGGGGGACGGAAAAGGGCTTCTCTGGGCCTAGTGCCCCAAAGTAGGCTCAGGGGATGGCGTGTGGTGGGGGGAAAGGGCTTCTCTGGGCCTAGTGCCCCATAGATGGCTCAGGAGATGGCATGTGGGGACGGAAAAGGGCTTCTCTGGGCCGACTGCCCCATAGATGGCTCAGGAGATGGCATGTGGGGGACGGAAAAGGGCTTCTCTGGCCTGGTGCCCCCACAGAAGGCCCAGGGGATAGCGTGTGGGGGATGGAAAAGGGCTTCTCTGGGCCTGGTGCCCCCACAGAAGGCCCAGGGGATGACATGTGGGGGACGGAAAAGGCCTTCCCTGGGTCTAGCGCCCCATAGAAGGCCCAGGGAATGGCGTGTGGGGGACGGAAAAGGCCTTCCCTGGGCCTAGTGCCCCATAGAAGGCCCAGGGGATGGCGTGTGGGGGACGGAAAAGGCGTTCCCTGGGCCTAGTGTCCCAAAGAAGGCCCAGGGGATGGCGTGTGGGGGACGGAAAAGGCCTTCCCTGGGCCTAGTGCCCCATAGAAGGCCCAGGGGATGGTGTGGGGGGGCGGAAAAGGGCTTTCTGGGCCTAGTGTCCCATAAAAGGCTCAGGGGATGGCGTGTGGGGACGGAACAGGCCTTCTCTGGGCCTAGTTCCCCATAGAAGGCCCAGGGGATGGCATGTGGGGGGCAGAAAAGGGCTTCTCTGGGCCTAGTGCCCCCATAGAAAGCTCGGGATGGCGTGTGGGGGAGCGGAAAAGGTCTTCTCTGGGCCTAGTGCCCCATAGAAGGCTCAGGGAATGGCGTGTGGGGGACGAAGGGCTTCTCTGGGCCTAGTGCCCTAGAGGCTCGGGATGGCGTGTGGGGGGAAGGGCTTCTCTGGGCCTAGTGCCCCATAGAAGGCCCAGGGGATGGCATGTGGGGGACGGAAAAGGGCTTCTCTGGGCCGACTGCCCCCATAGAAGGCCCAGGGGATGGCGTGTGGGGGGCAGAAAAGGGCTTCTCTGGGCGTAGTCCCTTCATAGAAGGCCCAGGGGATGGTGTGGGGGGGCGGAAAAGGGCTTCTCTCACTTGCTTCAGCCTTGAGGGCCTATCCCTGCGCTTACACTCCAGACGGTCCTCTCCTCTCGGAGGACTGGAGCAGACTGAGGTGAAAACACTGATCGGGGCTGAAGTGGGCGGGACTTTGCGAAGCAGTCAGTCAGCCCTGGCCTGTGTCTTCTGACTGCTAGTTCTTGAGCCGAATCAATTATGGCAAGCATAGAATGCGGTGGAACCAGAATTCAAATATATATAAGGACAGGATGAGAGATATTTACTAGTTATTATATGATAGTATTAACCTTTCATAAAGAAATATGTTTTCTTACTCTTTTCTTATGTTTTTTGCTTATACGTTTTCCTACCTAGACCTGTAGATAGAAATAATGGAAATATACATGGAAACATATTGTGCTGAAGTATTGATTCCATATTTTGATTTGTTATTATATTTTTGCCATGATACTCTTTAATGTTTTATATTCTTATATTATGCAACATCCTTAAAATGTGTTTAACAAATGATGTTTTATGCTGCTCACTTTTCCTTTTGTTCTTTTTCATTTTGTATCCCATTCAATGGTAAAAGAAAAAAAATGCATTTCTCCTCAGCTTTCACTAGGAATCATCTGATGTTCTTTGTTGTTGCTTATTATTTACATGATTGTGTAATTTTTGTATGCCATCTAGTTATTTGCATTTCATTAATTCCCCAAATTTAGTATTTTGTATTGCTGTTTCATTCTATTTTCATTTCATGCTTTTCCTTGTTAATTTTATATATTCAATAAAGATTAAAACTTGTATAGTCTCCTCACAGTCTGTCATTACAAGTCCCTCCCTGATGTATTGCTGAAGTTTGTACTCATTTAAACATTCCTTGACACAGAGATCTAGGACTGCATGTGTGATAGACTGCACTTTTTAAGAGGCTTAAAAGTGCTGTACATAAAACTACCGGACTGTGAAGGGTTAATACTTCACAGAGCAGGAGAGCCTTGAGTGACAGGCTACTCTGGGCAATCTGATTGGTTGGCATCAGCTGAGGAGAAAAAGTCTTGTGAGAGTTGGATGTTGAGGAAAAATCAGTCAGATTCCTGCCTTAACTGTGACTAGATATGTGTTGAGATTGTCTTAGACTAGCCCTGACAGACAAGGGCTTGGTGCTGGCAAAATCAGAATTCACCCATGACTTAATATAGTCTAAATTCAGCATTAGCTGAGGGCAGTTTTGAACACAGACTGTGAACAGAGGAAAAGTTTGGCAAGGAGGTTGGGTAGAATAAGAAGTCTCCCATTCAGGCCAAAAGGAACAGGGAAGATAATCTTCTAGGGAGAGGAGAAGAATCCCTATCCAGTTAAAGAAGGAAAGTTAACTCTAAGGAGTAGAGGTTCCCTGGTCTAGTTTGATTAGAAACTGCTTGTGGAGACTTAAAAGTCAGTTAACAACTCAAGAAAATGTCTGGTGTTCCAAGAGAAGGGGTTTGGGTATTGGGAAGAGGGTACCAGCCTTCTGGGCACCAAAAGAGTCTGCTGTTATAGAGATTGATATAGAAATGCAAGAACTTAGTAGTCTTGCCACTGGGCACTGTTCTCCCAGTTATTGGGGGATCTCTTTTAGTGTGCCGCTTGCAGAGTATTTCTCCTGTCTGATTGATCCCCACATTAGTAGGGTGATCATGCTGGCCTGTTTTAATGTGCTCCCCTCAGCTGTGCTATATGGGAGATTTAAAGAAACACCTTTCTCAGGTAGGTTATGCCCATGTAGACGAAAGGAGATTGACGGAACGGATCATGTACTTCTGTCTTGTAGACTTTGCCAGGATGTACGTGTCTATCACCTTGATCCTATACTGCGATCCCTGGAGGACAAATCTGAGCAAAGTAAGATTATGAACCTTCTAGCCTCAAATAGGGTTGACTTCATCGAAGTGGTGGCAGACTTCCTTTACTGTGTGTATAGGAGGAGAAGTCTTTTCTGTCAGAATGGGTAGTTAATCAACTGCTTAGTCTTTCTTTTCCTTTCCTGTATCCCTGAGCTAAGGCTGCTGCTGTTATGTTGTATGTGAGTCTGCTGTTATACAAATAAAGTGAACTGGAGTGGTTTGGGAAAACCATAAGAACAAAAGGCTCTCAAAGTAAAGAACTATAGTAACTATGAATAATTAAAAAAAACTCACTAGCCTGAAATACAAGAATAAACATTTGTGCTTATACTATTTTATCTCAGTATTTTCAACCCAACTTCACCTAACTTGATGTAAAATAAAATATTATTGTTTTGAATTTTAAAAATGTCTGAAGTGCCATTTTCTGTTACTTAAGTTAAAGGGAGACCCTAACCCTTCCTTCAGGATTGAGAAAATAACCATTACATATTACAGACAAAGGGTGGGACTGCTAAAGGCATTTTATAGAGAAGAATACATGCTACCAGAGCTGCTCAGTCAGAGAAGGGACACAAAAGAATAATGGAGGGGAAAATCTTGCCTCTGAGGGAGGGAAGTGGATGAGGTCTGTCACAGAATGTGTGACTACAGTTTGAATGCGTACTCTGAGCATTTCTGATAACAATATGAGGTCTCCACAAAATTTCTTGCTATCCACCATGCTTTTTAACATCTACATGAAACCACTGCATGAGATTATCTGGAGGACTGGAACACAGTGTTACCAACATGGCTCTCTGGTATTAAGCCAATGTTCAGGGATAGTGAAAGGCATGATGCGAGTGAATAAACTGAAACTTACTTCATATGAGACGGAAGTGCTGTTGGCTAGCGACCAGGCTGATGTGGAAAAAGATGCTGGAATGACAGGTCTTAGAACTGATATGGGGAAGAAGCTAGGGACAGCAATTGGACCATGATAATACACATATATGAAATGCCCATAAACAGCTCAACAAAAAGTTAGTTCCTTGCTTGCAACTGGTGCTTCCTTGCTTGCAACTGCTTGCAACATGAGCAGAATGGTAGGTGTTAAAGAAACAGTAATGGGAAATGATTAAATAAAAGAAAAACAATATACAATAAGATAAATATTGGAAAAAATCCTATCCATCATTCTGTTTCTACAGTAGAGCAGAGATAACCATTTTGAGTTTCATGTTTAAGCAAGCAAACTGTGATACAACAGCACCTTTAGCTGAAAAGGAGAATACATCAGTGTTTGTGCTTTAGTTCTCTTATTGGAAAGGAAAACCATACTGATAATCAGTAAAAAAAACCCCAAAAACAAAACAGAAGGCAAAAATCCAGATCAGTGCAGATGTGATGCAAACTGAAGTTTTTATAAAATTTCACCCTGGACTTAGTTATGAAAAATCTCTAAAATTCTATTTTTTTTATAGAACATGCATTTTCCTTAGAGAAACTATTCTATTAGTTTCTGAACATTATATCTATTCCTAACAATGTGCCTATATTTTCCCAATGTTCCCATTTATGGCTGAAAAATGCACTATGGATCAAAAAATGTTCAAGTGACTTCCTAGAGTGAAACCTACTATTCTAAAATATTAGGAATAGCCATACAAAACCCTATTACTGATAAGCTAGTGATTTATGCATGTAGCATTAATTTATCTTGCGCTAGCTCCCCACAAATACAATATCATACATTGCATCCTTTGACTAATGCATATAAACACTGTATCACAAATGAGACTTTAACAAATAATTCTATTCCATTATCCTAGATTTGTTTAAATGTGGATTGGTATGTTTACACTGACTATTTTAATATTCTTCTGTTCAGCTTTTATTGAGCTGAGAAATTGTATTGATTCACTTTGCTTTTCTCCCGCTCCCCACTTAAACATTAATTAGCCAGAACAAACCAGACAGAGATTCCATCTTTAGAATTTCACTTGCCTGCAGATATTCCATGTGAATCTGGGGAATTGGGGAACATTTTTATCATCCAAATTACGATTACTTTTCTCAGAAGATCACAAAACCACTTGTGCTCCACAGAGGCAGAGGCTGTGCTCAGTTTCATAAAATCATTCTTTTATCCAAAGTTCATTTAATTATTAAAATACTCAGTGATATAAATATCACACCACAATTTGATCACCATTAGCACTTGATTCTAGGATGCTAAGAATACTTCTGTTAATTCCTGGGTTTTTTTAAACAGATGAATTAACCTGGAGCAATCTCAAAATCCATAATACTTCACTGTGCATCACTAGTACATATAAACCCAGATTAGAGATGATGAATTGGTGATCCTTTTACCACCACCTGTTTAGATTAAACATGTATATAACTAAAATATATTAACAACATCTAATGTGTGGAATGCTCTATCATCCACCAGATTGACTCATGGTCTGTTTACCAGCTGAGATCAGGACAATGTTTGGCTTCTGAGCATAAATGTATTCAAACAGCAGAGTCATTCATTATCTCATACTGCTTTCCTGAAGACCCTCTCCATCTGCAGCCACTGCTGCCTTCCTCTGCCTAATGTTCACTGTATTCTTAAAATAAAACAATATTCAGTGTTTTCCCAATTACTTACAAATGTGAGGTGTCTCTGTGTCCCTTATAGCTGACTGACTCACTGTTTGTTAATGATGCAGGTAGGCAAACTGTCCATATATAGATGAATTCATGCACACAACAAAAGACAAAGGAGGGGAGGGAACTTAACCCAAAATGAATTAAGAACCAAAAGACCCAATAGTTTTGTGTCTAAATTTGAAGCATAAATATTACCAGGTATACAAAAATATACATGTTATTTATTACAAATTCAATAAAACAAATATAGGACCAAGCCCGTAGCTACAGTGGGGCATCTCGGGGCTAGGCCCCCCAACTTGCTGGCAAGGCCCCCTGACTTCCCATCTAGCCCAGGGCATCACGGCCTTCTCCCCTGGATTAAATTGATTAGCCAGTGCCCCCTTAGAAATTTAAATGCCCCCTGACTTAAAAAATCCTGACTACAGGCCTGTATAGGACCAAATAATAGCCTCAATTCAGAATAAAATCATCAATTAATCCCAAAGATAGACCATTATTGACCCTGACCAAATGCATTTTGGTCAATTGGCCTTCCTCAGTGGTCAAACAATGTTGTTACAGAATAGCTCAGAGGCTTCATTTTAGATAACTTGCTGCCATGGACAGGTACACTTCCCTTGAAGGATGGTTCAATTGTGTACCTAAAAAGTATTCAAGGATATTCTGATGGATACCATTTAAAAAATTATATAAAGAAGAATGCAAATGACATAAAAAATTAAAATCAAATCAAATAATATTCCATATCAATAGGAATTACCTTTCTCTCCTGGTCAAAAAAAATTAGATGCAGATTTATATCTCTGCCTGGCCCTGTCCACTTTCTGAGAACATTTGGCAGGTGTCAGTAAAGGTGTCAGCGGGCATCATGTGGGCACCACATTGAGGACCCCTGTTTTAGTTCCTATGGCAGGTCATTGCACACCAGTGGCTTGTTGGTTGGAGGCTGCTGCAACAAGGAGCAGAGTCTCAAGCAGTTTCTATGTAGCAGCCATTTTGTGTGCACTGGCCTCAGAAAGAGACAATATTGTCTTAAAGCTAGGCAATCAGTTAAGAATTAACAGAACTGATTTTAAGGCATTAAAATAAAAATATTTCAGTCCTGAATGTTTAAGGCCTGAACTGACATAATACCTGTTTCTACAGGAGCAACATTGGGCACAAAGCCACGAATGCATTTCAGTGATACAACAATGTTTTGAATATGCAAGAGGAAGGAGGGGAGATTATGGTTTTTTCGTGAAAGGCATTCATGGCTCACCATAAGTGTGGTGACATTTACTGTTTTGGAAGTGCTTACTGTTACCA
Source organism: Gekko gecko (assembly GCA_029375565.1). Lineage (NCBI taxonomy): Eukaryota > Metazoa > Chordata > Lepidosauria > Squamata > Gekkonidae > Gekko > Gekko gecko. The sequence continues at coordinate 76,482,317 of JAPDNY010000006.1, read as the reverse complement.
TGGTATTACAGATACAGTAAGATACTGCAGAAGCTATGCCTCCCCGTCAGTATATAAAGCAGCTGGAGGCAATTTTTCATCAACATCTGAGTGTTTCTGCAGAGTAAAAGTTGTGTTCCTCTGCAGAGTTTTCAGTAATGATGTAATGTCATGGCTAAATGTTAGGGTTGGTCAGACTATACCTTTGCTGAGATGCCACCATATCAAAAAGAAATGAGACTATTTAAATGCAAGACTGAAGAGACACTGGTAAATTGTGAAATAGAAACTAAGTCAACACATCACCACAGGGAGCATGTTATAGTATACCATGCAAGAGAAATAAAACAACGTAAATGCCTGTTACACTGGACATAAACAGGCCCACTGAGGTTAGCAACTGTACCCACATTTATGAGATGCATAATATATATCCCTCATGTAGGGCCATTTATTTCCGCTAGATAGTTATTAACTAAAATTAACACACAAAATGTATGCTAATGGGTCATTTAGGATTTTACATACAATGAGAAAAGCAAAGATATTCAAGGTTAATGCTGGCATAATGCATTCTTGATGCTGCGTTATGGATAATATGGATTCCAATAACTAGGAATAAGTGTGGTACCTCATGTACTCTCTCTTTTCCCTACCACCTTGATGCTTGAAACTGGTATGGTCCTTCAGCAGAAGTCAGGTGATTGGTGTACATGTGAAAGAGCACACTAAAATGAAATGACGTGATAGACATTCCTAATTGCTTCAGAAATCTATTGCTACTGCCTCAAAAAGATGTCATTGAAAAGTGGACTGAGGATTAAGACAAGAGTAAAACTAAAAGATTAATGAGCTAAAAGGATTGACATGAAGAAAACTAACAAGTTGTGGAGGAGCCCATGATAGGCTACTCTGCATCCTAGGGAAAACCGACACAGACCCTGGTCCAGAATTCATGTGGACTTTGCTGCCCATTTCACAGGCAGGTGTTCTTGGTTGTTGTAGATGCCTATTCAAAATGGCTTGAAGTGCTTCTCATGAGCAAAATGATGACCGCGGCAGTTGTAAAAGCACTGTGAAAGTTGTTTGCTACGCATGGGTTGCCAGACACACTGATCTCTGATAACGGGTCTCAAGTTGTGTCTGCAGAGTTTGCAAAGTTTATGCAGGACAATGTAATAAGACATATTACATCCACGCCATTCCATCCTGCAACAAATGGGCAGGCAGAAAGAATGGTGAGAACAACTAAGGAGGCTCTGGGAAGAATGACTTAAGGGGACTGGAGTCAAAAGGTGGCATCGTTTCTTCTTTACCAACACATAACACCACACTCTGCCACAGGGAGGAGTCCTGCAGGGTTGTTAATGGGTCACCACCTCACCACACTCCTTGACAGACTCCACCCCGATCTCACCACAGATCGACCGCCCCAGAGGGAGGACAGGGAAACTCCCAGGTCCTTTAAAACAGGGGACTTAGTGTTCGCCCGGAACTATGGGGAGGGACACCTTTGGCTTCCAGGTGTCATCACAGAAGTAGCTGTGTCACTGTCTTACGTGGTGCAGACAGACGACGGCCAACAACTTAGGTGCCACATTGACAAGCTACGCCAGCGATGGTCCACCCCTGACCGAGAAACAGATAGCCAAACCGCCAGACCAGTGCCTCAAGAGGTAGAGGTGGGTGAAACTCCTCAGGTCGCAGAAGTTAGGGAGGTAGCTCTGACCGAACAAGGGACAGAATCCCAGGTGCCTGAACAGGAAAACAGTAGTCCTCAGACTATTAATGAGGAGCAGACACCCCCCGACAGAGACCCTGAGTTGGTCTCAATGGTCTAGGCAGTGACCAGCTTATCTGAAGGACTACATCTGTTCAGAGTTAGTCCATTTATAGGGTGGCTGGATGCCAAACGGCGACGGCTTCTTCTGGGGAAAAGACGCTGTAGGGTTTCCGACAAGATGATGGTCTTAGCCAATCCCAAGTCAACTTCCATCTCGCACAGCGTCCTGTCCACCAACACAGTCACGTAGATTTTCTTCCTGGCCCTGGGTCCGGTGCTCAGGATAGTCATGGGGCAGGAACAGCAGGTGGTCTCATTGCAGTCCGCAGGTCTGGGAATGCCAACACCTCTCACCTTGCAACTCTGCCGTGGTGAAGATGGGGGTGACTTTTTCTTCCCCTTCACTCAACACACTTTGGCGATGTGGCCCCACTTGTCACACACTTGACAACGGAGTTTACATGCCCAGCACCGATCCCGCTTGTGGGCTCCACCACAACTGGCACAGGCTTGCTTGGGCACTGCTTTCGCTGGGGTCCGCTGAGGCCTCACCACCCGAGCTTTGTGGACTGCATTGTCCTCACCTTCAGAATTGGAGTTGTGATGGACAGCCCTCTCCATCCGTGGTTGGGGTGGACTGCCAGCCTGTCTCACCTCCTTTCCACAGCTTCATCAGCTATGGCCTCAGCATAGGCTCTGGCATAGGTCAGCTTGGTCTTTGCAAAGTCTCTGCTGCAGCTTTTCGCTCTGTAGGTCACATACCAACCTATCGAGCAATGCCGCGTCCAGGTCAGGAAAATTACAGGTTCGGGCCGCTTTCCTCAGTGCTGTGACATATTCAGCTATCGTCTCCCTCAGCCCCTGGTCCCATTTGTAGAAGGCATGCCGGCAGGTGATCTGCGACGGCTTGAGCGCAAAGTGATTCTTAAGCTTGCCAGTGATATCAGCTAGGGAAACAGACTGGATGTCTGCTGGGGCTACCAGGGACCTGCCCATGTCAACACGGCTCGACCACAGAAACTGAGCAGCAACGCCATCTTCGTGGCCTCCACCTCGATTTGGTTAGCCCATAAATGGAACTCGAATCATGATATATACGAGTCCCAATCCTCCATCTCCGGTTTGAACGCCTCGAACTTCATGCTGGCTGCCTTCCCTCCCGCCGGTTCTGCTGGTGGGTTGGCAGGGTGTTGTCCTTCTTCCCCTGGGACCCCGGGAGGGTTCACTTCATCTGCCATGGTGGTGATGGTTCAACGGGGCTGCCTACCCGTTATGATAATCCCATCCTCATCGCCAGTTGTTAGATATGAGACTCAGGCAGCAGCTCGTTGAACAGTGAAATCAGCTTTATTTACAGAGGTAAGAACAAGATAGGACGACAGCAAAACTGGGGAGCAACAGGCTTCTTTTTAAACAGTCCAGGCTTGCTAAACCACGCCCATTTGTACAGTTACGACCAATCAGAGTATTTACATAAAGACCAATCACATCTTCTCCCTCCTGTACATATCTTGTAACCTGATTGGACAACTGTGCAAAGTGTCTGATCAGTTTGTGCTGTTCAGGATACCAGGTTTCAATGGGAGCTGGAATCAAGCTTCTACATTTATGTATGTCAATACATAACACACTGGCTGCCAATAGCATACCAGATTTGCTTCAAGGTGCTGGTCTTGAACTTTAAAGCCCTTTATGGTCAGGGACCTACCTACCTGAGGGACTGCCTTTCCCCACATGTTCCCCAGAAAGAACTATGATCAGGGTCTCAAGACCGCTTGGCCCCCCTGGCCCTAAGGACACCAGGCTGGTAATCAACCAGGACTGGGGCATTCTCTGTGGCAGCTCCGACTTACTGAAATGAGCTCCCGGATGAGATCAGGGCCCTGCGGGACCTCTCACAGTTCCACAGGGCCGCAAAAACGGAGCTCTTCCATCAGGCATTTAGGTAAAGAGCTGCACTGTATCATCTATGCCCTGTGCTGATTTTACTGCTAGACTGAGCCCGCCAAGTGTGGATGTACTGCACTTTACCATACCCACATCACCACTGGTATATTAATGGTTTTAAAATTTCTATCATGTATTTTATATGGATATTTATATTGCTGTTTTATCTATTGGTTCCGAATGTAAGCCGCCCTGAGCCTGCCTCAGCAGGGAGAGTCGGGTAAAAATCAAAGTAATAAATACACACATTTTTATTGGGAAAATATGCAAATTTGCTTTTTATTAATATTAAATTAGACTGTGTGAAAGAGCCACATGCCACTCCTGAGCTGCAGTTTGGCCACCCCAATCTAGGATATTTTTCACTCCCTTGCTTGAATGTCCCACCCAGGTCTTGTTTAAATGTTATAGCATTGCCTTCCACTCACATACTATGGTTGGCCAAAAAAAAAAAAAAAGAGCTGATTGAAATTGAAAAGATCCATGACCAGGACTAGATCTTATGCTGCATGGTCACGGTATTAAGACTCCACCTCGAAGTCTAATGGTTCAAAGGAGACCAGACAAGTCAGAGAATTACCCTGTGTTCCTGAAGGGATGCTACTAGTGACCCAAATCCTTGGGACAATGTCCAGAAGCTGAAATGTTGAGGTCAGGCCACGCCAGGCCAAGACAGCACATGTCAACACAGCAGTGTAATAACTTAGTTACAACCATAAATGTTAATATTTAACTTCGTCAGTTACGTGACACTGTAGTAAAGCAAACTGTTTTTCAGATATGCAAATTAAATAACAGCATTAAAGCACAATTTCCCACTTTTCTGACAGTGTCATTTTCTGCCACTAGATGACTACATCGTCTATGAAATAATAATTAAGTGCTGGCAAGCCACAACTGACTCATGGCAACTCCACATGGAGTTTTTAAGCCAAGAAGTGAGCAGAGATGGTTTGGCATCGCCTTCCTCTGCATAGCAACCCAAGTCTTCCTTGGTGGTCTCTACCTAAGTACTAACCATGGCTGACCCTGACAAGCTCAGGCTAGCCTGGACTATCCAGGGTGTCACAGTATCTACATCTATATAGTATTTATACTCGCATACCTTTGATTGTGTGGATCACAACGAACTATGGCAAGTCCTTAAAGACCACCTCACATGTCTCCTGGGAAACCTGTACAAGGGTCAAGAAGTGACAGTCAGAACCAGATATGGAACAACTGATTGGTTTAGCATCGGAAAAGGAGTATGACAAGGATGTATATTGTCACCTTGATTATTTAATTTATATGCAGAGTACATCATGCGAAATGCCGGCCTGGATGAATCACAAACTGGAATTAAGATTGCTGGGAAAAACATCAAGAATCTCAGATATGCAGACGATACCACTCTAATGGTAGAAAGTGAAGAGGACCTAAAGAGCCTGTTGCTGAGGATCAAAGAGGAGAGCGCAAAGGTTAGCTTGAAACTCAACATTGAAAAAACTATGATCATGGCATCTGGCCCCATCATTCCTTGGTAAATAGAAGGGAAAGTCGTGGAAGCAGTGACAGACTTCATGTTCCTGGATCCAAGATCACTGCAGATGGTGACTGCAGCCATGAAATTAAAAGGTGCCTGCTCCTTGGGAGGAAAGCAATGGCAAACCTAGACAGCATAATAAAAAGTAGAGACATCACCCTACCAACAAAAGTTTGTATGGTCAAAGCAATGATATTCCCAGTAGTAATGTATGGCTGCGAGAGCTGGACTGTAAGGAAGGCCGAGTGCCAAATAATAGGTTATTTTGAATTATGGTACTGGAGAAGACTCTTGAGAGTCCTCTGGACTGCAAGGAGATCAAATCAGTCAGTCCTAAAAGAAATCAACCCTAACTGTTCCCTGGAAGGCCAGATCCTGAAGCTGAAGCCCAAGTACTTTGGCCACCAAATGAGAAAGGAGCACTCACTGGAGAAGACCCTGATGCTGGGAAAGATTGAAGGTCAAAGAAGAAGGGGACGGCAAAGGATGAGATGGTTAGACAATGTTATCAATGCAACGAACATGAAATTGAGCAAACTCCGGGGCACAACAGAGGACAGAAGGGCCTGGCGTGAAGTGGTTCATGGGGTCGCGAAGAGTCGGACTTGACTGTGTGACTGACCAACAACCATAAAAAAGCATCCCTTAAACTAATCCCCTCCCGTTTAAGCACCTTGCTGCACTTAGAGTCACAATACCTAAAGGGGCTCACACTAACTCAGCTTAGAGGGAACACTGCTGGCAGCCCATTACAGCGGCAGCAGCCTGTTCCTGGCAGCAGTAATGCGGCCCAGGCAGCAGCGTGGGTCCTGAGGCAGCTGCAGTGCCTTCAACACATTTCAAGGTGATGGAGGTGCTCCTGGCTCTTGCCGAGCTGCGGTGTTGACCATCGGGCCCCACCGGTTGCTTGGCCCCTTTGGCGGCCATTCTTGTATGGGGGGGGTGTTGCCCTACGAGGCACCTAGTGTGCTCTTATGAACTCATAAGCTATGAGGACCTGGACTTTGCTAGTTATGTGCAACAGGGATTGAACTGTAAAGTGACTTCCAGTGATGCTGAATTACAGTGCACATTCAGGAGAAGCAAATCTTCCTGTGAAAGAATGTGTATGATTCCTGCATGTCACCATTACCACTTTCCTGCACCGAGGTGGACCAGCTCCCTAGCCATGTATAGCATTGGAAAACCAGGCAGTGGCCATGCCAGGCCAAAAGACAGGCGGCTCAAACTCCATACAGGGTCTCCTTTCTCACACGTAGGCAACAGGTCCTCTCCCAATCTAATACATCACCAAGTCTAACTGCAGACAGCAAGAAGAACAAAGGCTGTGGCCAGCGCAAGGACATAATCAGGTGCCATTGTCCTACCTAGTTTGTTATTAAGTCTAACATTGCCCATTCTTCAGAAACTTCAACCCTAGCACCAATCAACATATTTTTGGGACAGACTAACAGGAGGTGTGCCAAGAGGGGTGGCCCAGCCTAGCCCACCCCTCAGCCTCCCAAATAAAGGAAGGTGCCCAGCGCTAACTCGCTCTTCTCTCCTCCTTGCAACCTTGCCACACCTGCACCCTTTTTACCTTGATTCTCTGACCCTGGCTACCCAGCCAGGGTGGCATCGTGTACTGGCCAGCTCCAGCCACGACTCCATCCCCAGTGCTCCAGCATCCCCTCATTTTTCCTGAGGTTCGCTGCCGCCAACTCTGGACAAGTAGAGTATCTCCCGTCATCGAAATATACTGCTAATGCAAATGTGCTACTACTTTCTATCTATATTTTCCTAGAGGTTGTGTAATTGTGTGTGTGTTTGTGGTTTTGTATGCTTGAAACATTTCCAGTAAACATAATCAATTTATACTGATGTCAGTCTAAGCGTCTATTTGGTGGGTCTAGAAGGAACTGCTCCCCTGTATACATAGATGCGTGTTCCTGCATTGCCTATTGCCTGAATAAAAAGACCATAACAAATAACCATTCAAGGCAATTTGGCTAACAGGGGTGTTTATAGGGCACAGCCGACAGGGTGTTAGCCCCAGGAGCAGGGGGTTGGCAGGTTAGTGAGGGGCTTCAGGCCAAAGCATCATGGCAATAAGGGGCGGCAGCAGGGTAAGGCTGCCTCACCCTCCCATCCCTCCCTCCCCCCCCAGACTTGAAGGCCTGCTTGTTGGCTGGGCTGTTTTTTCCCTTGCTTTTAGCCCCCTCCCTCCCCTCTATATCTGCATTTGGGTAGCTAATAAGTATCCCCCTCCTGTTCAATGGGTTTTTTTTTCAGGTTATTAGGCCAGAGTTCGTAGGCCTTCCTTGCAACCTGCCTCTCCAGTGGCAGCCATTTTGTGATGGAGCCAAGTGGTGAGGGGTGGCAGCCATTTTGTTGTGCAGAGCCAATTTTGTGAGTGGTAGCCATAAGATTGGATCATACAGAAGATTTCTACATGGGCAACATTCCTTGTGCAAGTGGAAGTCCTAAAATCACTCCTTTTTGTCTGCTTGTACTAAGTGGAAGTGATTCTGTCTACTATTTTTCTACACGTACAAGACTTTCTTCTAATGCAACCTCTAAAATTAATAACAGTCACATGAACCCTCTGTACACTTGTTTGCTCAATAAGACCATTGTTATTTAATTTACATTTATATTGAATCACTATAAGTTGCCTCAGCCTTTGTGGTACTACGCTTTCCCATCCTGCTCAGGCATCACTGGATGCAAGCATAAATACATTTCATGGGGGTAGCTATGTCAGCCTGTAGTGTCAGAACAAAACTTCCATCCAGTAGCACCTTAGGAACCAATGCAAGTTTCAATGGAATAAGCCAAGTGTTCTTAGTCGGGAGACTGGCAGCAGGGTAAGGCTGCCTCGCTCATTCCATGTTATATGGTGGGCAGCTAGGCCCTTGATTTTCTGAGGACCAGTGTGGTGCAGTTGTTAAGCGCGTAGTCTCTTAATTTGGGAGAACCAGGATTGATTCCCTGCTCCTCCACTTGAAGCTGTTGGATGACCGTGGGCAAGCCATAGTCTGTCACAGCTGTTCTTTAAAGAGCAGTTCATGAAGGACCTCTCTTGGCCCCACCTACCTTGTGGGGTGTCTGTTGTGGGAAGGGGAAGGGAAAGGTGTTTGTGGGCCACTCTGAGGTTCCAAGTGGGGCAGGGTATAAATCCTCTTTCCTTTCTTCCTTCCTCTCTCCCTCCGCTGTTGCTGGCATGGTTTTTAAGGCAGAATTTATTAGGGAAATAATCTCTGCAATAACTGCCTTGAGGGCGTTTCGGGAAGAGATCAGTGTTCCCTCTAGCTGAGTTGGTGTGGGATAGCTCACAGTTTTGTTTTTTGGCCTCTGGCTCACACATTTTTGTCTTGGCTCAGGCTGGATGGCTCCAGAGCAAACTGGTTTATGCAGTAGTCAAATCACTCGATCACGACTTTAGTGCCAGTGGCTCTCAAGGTAGAATTTTGCTCATAAGACTCCACAGCTTGGAGGGAGTATTGGAAGAGATGTGTCTCAGTGACAGACCATCTGCTTGACATGCATATGGTCCCAGGTTCCATATCGGCATCTTTAGTTGAAGGAGTTGGAGATGGGTGATGTGACAGACCCCTGCCTGAGACCTGGAGAGCCTTTGCTTGTCTGAGTAGGCAATACTCATTTTATTAAGCTTTAAAACGTACAGTGCTATCGAAGGGTCTATTCCTTATGAAGAATAACAATGTTTACCTGCTTATTGCAGCAGGGTTTGTTTATAATTGAGACTGTAGACATGGGTTTCTATTCAAAATAGCATATTTGCATGGTTTGAGTCTGAGAAAGACAGTATAAATTGCCAATCTTCCAATTACAATATTGGCCCTAATGCATATAGGGATGTATTTCCGGTGCAGTGGCTAAGAGTGAAGTCAAGTGTAATCTGAATGGAGAACAGCTGAACTTCTAAGGGTTTCCTTCTGTGAATTTGACAGTGTGAATGCACTCTGAGTTGGTGAATTGGCTTAGTCCGGCTCACACATTTTTGTCTTAGCTCAGGAACGATGGCTCCAGAGCAAGCTAATTTCGGCAGCAGACAAATCGCTGGCTCACAACTTTAATGCCTGTAGCTCACAAAGTAGAATTTTTGCTTACAAGACTCCACAGCTTAGAGGGAGCATTGGCTGCCATCATGCAAACGGATCACAACACAGGTGCAACGCAGCCCGGACCAGAGAAGGCCCGTGCAGCCACCTGATGCAGCACGTCACCAAAATCAAGCTGCTAGCGCGCCCCCCAATTCAGCTCCAACTGGCAACAGAGAGCCATCCCGAAGCTGCAGCCAGACAATCAGGCCCGGTCCCTTGCCATCACCATGCTAAAAACCATGCCAGCAGTCCTGCTGCCGTCGGAAGCCTCCCAGCCTTCAAAGAGCGACAGAAAGGCCACAGCCCTACAGCATTGTGCTCGGAGCTGTTACTCAGTCTGAGCGCATCGATGAACTGCTGAGGCAGAGGGCGGGAGCTGAGCCTAAATAGGCTGGCTCTGCCCCCTGCCTGGCGCTGCACTTCTTGCAGCGCTGATGCCCTTCTCTTCCTGCCTCATGAGGAGGCAAATCAGCTCCCTCCCACCAGTGCAGGCTCGGCGGGAGTTGGAGCTCGCAAACTTGAGTATGCTGTTCAGGTGTGTATCTGTAAGCCGCAAACCTACGATGACACAGAAGCAGCAGAACTGGAAGAAGAGGCAGGAGGCAGCCAGTTCCATTGCGGGCCTGATAGAAGCCCTCCAGAGGCCTCATCCGACCCCCCCCAGCCGCATGTGTGACACCCCTGATCTAAAGTAACTAAGTCCTCTCAGAAATTCTGCCTAAGATACAACTTCACACTGAGACTATTCAGCCATATCTTTGGCAGCGCCAAACAGTTTCAGCAGCAGGTGCTACCAAGGACACATTCCTAAGAACAGCCAAGCTGTGTGGATAAGAACATAGGAAGAGTCCTGCTGGACCAGACCAGTGGCCCATCTAGCCCAGCATCCTGCCACACACAGTGACTAACCAGCTCCTCTAGAGGGCCAACAACAGAGAATAGAGGTAGAGGCCTTCCCCAGATGTGGCCTTTTGGAACTGGGATTCAGATGTTTAGTGTCTCTGAACATGGAGGTTCGCTTTGGTCACCATAGCTAGTCTCCACTGATAGACCTATCCTCCATAAATCTATCTGGTCCCCTTTTAAAGCTGTCTATGCCTATGGCCATCACTACATCTTCTGGCAATGAATTCCACATTTTAATCACTCCTTGTGTAAAGGATTTCCTTTTGTCTGTCATGAATCTACTGCCTATTAGCTTAATTGGATGACCGCAGGTTCTAGTATTTTGGGAAAGGGAGAAAAAATTATTTGTCAACTTTCTCTGCCCCATGCATAGTATTATCCCTCCTTAATTGTCTCTTTTCTAAACTGAGAAGTCCTTCAGCCTTTCCTCATAGGGAAGGTGTTCCAAGAATGCTGTAGTTCACCTGCAGTTCTGTTTTAGGAAATACTGGATGTTAGAGAGGCTGTGTTTTTATGAATATTACCTTGCTGGACCAGACCATAATCCACCCCTCATTTAAAATACTGATCCCAAGAGATATTTTCAGATGCTCATAGGCTGGACAGTAATGTAACAGCATTCCTAAACCCCTCACCATATGGTATTTAGTGGTATATTGCGTCTATATATCATTAATTCTGAACCATATCATGTGGCTCAAAAAACCCACACAATGGGACCAAGGACACATGTCATTTTCCTACAAATTCCAGGCAACCTCCAGGTTTGCAGAAAAATCACAAACGTTTAAAAAACTGTGGGCTCTACAGGAACGACAAAACCTGAAAAGCGCTGTCTGTATAAACACTGTCACTGTCTGTGAGCACAGTGATGATAGTGATGAGATGAGGGCAAAGGAGAAGCCAGGTAGGCAAGGAGGAGGATGGTTGAACAGGGCCAGATCAAGAGGGAAGAAGGTGAATGGCAGTAGGGAAAAGATGTAACGAGTAAATAAAACTGCCACACATCATAAAAGAAGCCAGGCAGGGAACAAGATGGCAGCAGGTGGGAGGAAAAAACAGCACTACTCTTTCCTTTCTTCTTTATGGGCTGTACCCACCAGGAAGAGAAATCAGACAAACAGTGGCAGGTGCAATGAGGTGGAGCTGCTGCTACAACCTCATTATCCTTTTCCAAACTTTTCCAAACTCACATACCATATAGGAGAGCAGAGAGGCAGTGGTGGTAGCCAGGAAAAGGAGGCAGTGTTACTGCTGCTGCTTCTTCTTTCCCACCTGCTGCCCACTGTCCCATCAGAAAGAGAAGGTAGGTAAGCTGCAAGGAAGACACCTCCCTGCACCCATCCCACTGTGAGCTTCTTGCAGGTCCCCACTTTTAGAGATTCTATTTCGCTACCATGGAACATGCAGGTATTATGTAAACACAATCTTGAAGAGCACCTATCAATATACCACCCGTGTGTGTATTCCTTATATGTGGTGTAGCAGTTTCGAATCACCACTCTGGTCTAAAGTGCACTAGATAACTTTAGACAGTCATCTATTTCACAGGGTTTTTGTGAAGATAAAAGGGAGGAGGTGAAGGAAACATTTATGCCCCCTGAAGCTTCTTAGAGGAAAGGCGGGATGTAATAGATGGATGAAAATGAGGGAAGCAACTTTTGTCAACTAGTAGGTCACTTAACCAGCACAGAAATCCAAGAGTACAGAATATAATCTGCAGCCACCATGTGACAGAAGTAATATCACAGAATAATGGGCCTAGTGGAGACACGGCTTTCCAATAAGAGCACTGAAATGTAACATTGCACTGGTAAGTCACAGGGACTCCACAAGGAGCAGTCACAGCATTAATGGTCTCTTAAGATGTATTGATAAAACCAAGCAACTATCAATATATGTTTAAAGTCTGCCTAACCAGCCTAAAAGGAAAATTCCCTGTAATTTCTGTTTAAAGTACAGAGATCTCTTGCTGGGAGAACTTCTTGATAAACAACTTATTTTCCCCATTTGCAAAGGTCTTTCTACAAAGAGAAAGCAAAGCTGGAAATGCCAATGGAAGTGGCTTGAGTGCAACACAGAGCAGTACAGAATCTGCCTAAGACACTGAAGGAAATGAAAAAAGCTCTCCTTGTGGAAAGAGGTGGAGCCATGCAGGGTTTGCCATGAATGGGAGGTCCCTTCCAAGGATCCCTCCCCAACAACCCCTCCTGCCCCATTCAGCCTTGGAGTAAGCAGGGGTCCTAACTAGGGTTGCCAGCCCCCAAGTCCGGGCGAGGGTTCCATGTCTTTTGCAAGCTTCAATCCACCCCTGACCAGCTGGCCAGAGGGGAAGCCCTGCCCCCAAGCTCCACCCCCAAGCCACAGGTATCTGTGGGACCCCTCTACCACCCCTCCTGCAGCAATTTAAAGGGCTTCAGCTGATCAGCCGGGAGCATTTGGCCTGCTGATCAGCTGGAGGGCCCTTTAAATCTAGCAGGAGGGAGGGAGAGGGGCTGTCGCTGGCCACAGCTTCACACTCAAAAAGACCCTTTAAAGGGTGGTGGCCGTGGTGTATGGGGCTGATTTCCCAGCGGTGATTTGTGACTTGGCCCACTCGCTGCACCCCACTCACTAGATGTGGTTCCTTTTCTGTCTCTGGAACTCCCTATCAACAGAGGGTTGATTGGTATCGGATTTGTAATTTTAGGCCACAGCTGGACACTGTTATTTCACAGTTGTACCTAATCATGGAGATTTTAATGGAAATTCTTTAACACTTAAAAAATATTGGAGAAGGGGGAATTTCCAAGAACTCCAAGACCAGAGAAACATGGTCTTCACAAGCACACTGTGAGCAGTGAGGGTGTTGACATGAGCATAAAGACAACCACTTTGAGATAACCATTTCCCAATCTGTCCACAGCAACATTTTTTTCAAATTAAATAGGCCAAGGCTGGCATTCTAAGAACTTACATATCCACATAGTACAAAACTCGCTATTTCACTCATTGTCTCCCTATGACCCATCTCACAGGGCTGTTATAAGGATGGGAAAATCATGTTGAGTACTCCTGAGTTCTTTGGAGAAAGAGTAGGATAAAAAATGTACTAAGGAAGGGAATGAGACATAAAAGAGCTCAGTCCCCTTCCAGCCTGTGTCCCATCCAGAAGGTAGTAGGCAGTGGGGTTAGGATTAATGACCCCTCTCCAACATTGGTGTTGTGCAATGCCAGGTCCATAAATAAAAAGACTATGGTCCTTCATGACTTCCTGTTGGAACAGGACATGGATCTGGCATGCATGACCGAGACTTGAGTGAGAGATGGGAAGACTGTAGCGCTCTCCCAGTCAGCTCCTCCTGGGTTCTCAGTCCTCCACCAATCCTGGACCAAGGGGTGGGGAGCTGAGCCTGCCTCAGCAGGTAGGGCGGGATACAAATAAATAAATAAATAAATAAATAAAATAAGCATTTAAAAACTGATTCATGATCCGAAGCTTGGTTCCTTGTTTTTGCCATAACACCTCCCATTGCTGAAGAGACAAACTGCTTTTAAACAAAATAGGAGATATCTCTCTTCAGCAGAAAAAAGTGCTGCACTAAAAGACTATGAACTATATGCAATTGATTGCTATTAGCATTAAGACTGTCATCTATCAGAAACAGAGCTTTGTCAATCGTGGTGCCAGCACTACACAGCTCCTTTCCCCATGGGAGCAGACATGCCCCCATTAACCAATACTTTTAAATAGTTACTGAAACAGCGTGATTTTGGATCTCACCACCCTTAATGTTCAGTTTAACAGTTCTATTTGATTGATTTTTATTTTTTTTATTTTTTTATTACAGGTTGTATATGACGCCTAAAAAAATTGCTATTATAAATGAAAGTATGTCTAACAAATGTTGGAAATGTAAGAAACATGAAGGGTCTTTTTACCATATGTGGTGGACATGTGATAAAGCAGTAAAGTATTGGACTGAGATCCACAATGAGATACAAAAATTTTTGAAATGTACTTTTAAGAAAGACCCACAGATGCTATTGTTAGGTCTTAAAATGGAAGAAATAAATGTAGCCAAGAGAACACTATTATGGTACTTGATGACAGCAGCTAGACTGACTTTTGCTCAATGTTGGAAACAAGATAAAGTACCTGAAACATGGGAATGGATTAAAAAGACGTTGTTTATGGCAGAAATGGACAAATTAACAAGAAAGTTAAACAACGAAGAAGATGAAACCTTTTTCGAAGACTGGAAAGACTTTCAAGAATACTTGTTGAAAAACTGGGATGTTAAGCGTGGTTTGATTTGTTTTGATAGCTATTAAGAAGAAATTGAAAGAGAATTAGACTTTTGAATTGTTACCATTAGTAAAAGAAAATATGTTTAGTAGTATATGTAATTGCATAAGAGAAATATCAATGGGGTTGGGGCAGTGCGGGAAGCCTTGTTTGGGGGGGAGAGGGAGAAAGAAAAATGGATATGTATTGGTGTGTTTAAATTGTATGAACATGTGATATATCCAATAATAAATTGTATTTAACAATATTTTTATTACAGGTTTATGTCACTTTCTTACTTAGCCTGTTATAAACTACTGTGGGAGCTGTACAGTAGAAGAATGGCGTACTAAATATAAATAAATGGTGGTGGTGGATCCAACCATCCTCTAAGTAGCCTTCCTCCAGCCTAAGATGCCTTCCTCCAATTTAAGTGGCTCTTCCTTTGGAGCCACTTGAGTTGGAAGAAGGCTTCAAACTTGAGCCCCAAAGGAAAGGTGGAGTATAATTTCGATAAACAGACAAACTTTGCACAATGGAATGGAAAAATAGAGGTAGAATCCATCCCAGTGTTAACAAACCTTAAAGTAGAGGGCAGACACATATTATGACCAACTTAGGGCCAGTTCAGACATCTTTTTTTTAGATGAATGCACTTGGCATCCATTGCCAAGAAGAGCCCAATAAACTGTTGCATAACCATTCTAGGGATTCACTCCCAGACTCTCAGAGGCAATTTCCATAATCACAAAGGCTGAAATGTTCCATTGCAGACACAGAAACCTAGTAAGGGAGATCAAACTTTTACTTATGGAGGGAATGGTATCACATCAGATTTATCAAGTGAATGCATCCCTGGGAACATAGTCAGAATGCATTGTGCCAGGAGGACTTCAGAATAGGTTGCAAAGCTAGTATTAAACCAAGGATATCCAAACCTATTGTTTGGGCTAGGTCAGAAAGATAAGCTCTATCTCTTCTGCTTTCAATCCATGTATTTTCCTTTTCTTATACAAACAAGGTTTTACAGCCATTCTATTTCCAAGCCATCAAAGGATAAGACACTCATGGAAGATTCTGATCTCTGGATATCTGACAGTAATAAATGATATGCGTAGCTTCTATGACAGGCTGCTCACTTGATAACTGATGAGCTGGGGTCCCAGAGAGCTGAGCCCATGTATTTAGCAAATGACAAACCAGCTATGGTGATCAAATCTGTATGGATAAAAAAGAAAAGCAAATATAGGTTTTTACACTAAACGTGTATGATGGATAGATTCATCTTACTTGTGCACGACTCAGACTCAAAACGTATTCATTCGGAATGCATATGCAATTCAAGGGGTTTTCATGTATGCAAAGAAACAAAAACACGAAGACAAAAAAAACCCTCTGTTCTTTAAAAATGCCAGCTATCTATGAAGTATTATACCCAAAACTGGGAAAGGATTTAGTTCATACCCAAAATTAACTACATGGTACAAAGTTTACTTCATGCCATAAATAAAAAGAAGACTTCCACTCAGCCAAGCAGTGCTGTAAATCAAACAAAGGAGACAGCAACAGCTACATAGCCAGACCACATTTATGAAAGGAACAGGAACAGCAAGATAGTTCAGGAGGAGTTTTTGTCCTATGAAGTTTTTAAAAAAGTGTTATCAGGGACTGGTTTCTTAAGGACACTTCATTTTAAGGAACATCAGTCATTCAGGGCCCTAAGTTACACACTTCCACCTGTATTTTGTGCCTCCCCTTTCACATTTGTCACTGGAGTTATCACACAGAAATTGTAGGAAAGAGCTACTGGCACTAAAGAAATCAATTTAACAGTATTTCAAATGTCTTCCATGAATTACTCCTTTTGTTTGCTTTTCCTTCACCTGAAGTTCTTGTGAGGCCATGTTCCCTGTATGGGTTCTTGGCAAAATAAAAGGCCAGAATTCAGCTCATCATGCTTTATTTTTAAATGTGGACAATTGTCTAGAACAAAAGAAACTGAATACCGATCTGTTAAATTACCGTAGTCTCCATTGCACTACTGAATTTGATCCTTTCAAGATAGGTTTTCTGTACATGGCTGTAACACATCTTTCCTTCAGGATCTTTTCTCTTAATTATTGCTTCAGATGGTTTTTAAAGAAAAAAAGGGACATTCTAGTGCCAACCACTTGTTGGATAGCATGTTTTACCTCATCAGGGAAACTAAATTAATCAGAAACACAATACAATATCCTTACCTACCAGATTACAGCAGGTCTTATTGCAGGAGAGTAGTTGTACTAATTTTTTTTTAATCAAGGGAAGTGTCTAGTGCTAGAAAAGGAGGAAGAAATGGCCTTTATGAACCCATGTGCTAGCCTTGTTTCTCCCACCATTCTTTGCCTGTAGTGTGTTCAACTAGTCATTCAGGGTGGGGCTATCAGAGGAGAGAAGGAAAGCATCTGGATACTGCACAGAGCAGCAAGTTGTTGAGAACTGGACACTTCCACCATTTCTGTAACCATAAAGCCTACTTACCTGTACACTGTACACATTCCAGATGAATTGTCAAGTTGCTCTTTCAGAATCCATTTCCCCAACTAAGCAATAAACTACATTTTCAACAAACGTTTTGCTCCAATATTTCTATTAAAATTGATGATACATAGACATATCCTCTACAACTGCTTCTCTTGAATACAGTTGCCAACCTCCAGGTGGGATTACAACTGATTTCCAGGTGACAGATATCAGTTCACCTGGAGAAAATGGCCACTTTGGAAGGTGGAATCTATGGCATTATACATTGTTCAAGTCCCTCCCCAAACCCCACCCTACTCAGGCACCACCCCTCTTCAGGTATTTCCCAAACTGGAGCTGGCAACTCTAGGTGAAGACAAATCTGAAGTATCCAACAAACATGAATATTTGGCCAGCATCTGCATGTTGTAAAATAAGTTCTCAGGAAGCTTTCTGTTTAAATATGGAACATTATGCCAGAAGCAAAGCCTTTCACTTCAAACACCCAAAGAAAGAGGGTCTCAACGATTTGGCAAAGCCAGACTAAAAACTAAGCTGTTGCAACACATCAATTACAGGAGTCTAGCCGAGGCAGTCAAACTGCCATCTTGTGGTTAACAAATCTTGCTGCTATGACTTCAGTACATTAGTCCTCCCTCATTTATTCCATGCACGTAGGAAATAAATCTGAGGGCAACATATTCCAGGCAGAAATAAAGAGCTTTGATTCTCTGGAGTCTAAATATCCAATATAGATCAATGTTGCTAGAGGGAAAAAGAAAGAAATTTAATTACCTCAACCTTTAAACCAAATGCAGAAGACAGTGGAGGAGGCAGAGTCTGAGCTGGGGCAGGGGCCACACTGTTCACAGCAACTACCTGATAATGGGGTAAAGAGGCTGTAACAGGAGTAGGAAACAATTATTTGGAAAAATAAAATAAAAAATGGCAGAAGGATAATTCCGATAAAGCACAGAGGCAAATGGAGTCCTGTAGAGGTGTTTTAGAAAGAAGTCATCAAGGGCACAGAAATATAAATTAATTTTTGATATTAAATATTAATTTTTCATTTAATATTAATGATAGAAAGCCTTACTTTTGATGGTCTTTTGGAGTTGCTATCTCAAAAGCATGTACTTTTACTAAAATGTACTAAAACGTACTGGCTTCTCCTTAAAATGGATGCAAGGCTGCTGGAGCCTGCTGGGTGTTTTCCAAGCTTGTCGAGCACTCAGTACACTGAGCAGTTGCCAGTTCCTCTTGCTGCAGCCATATGGTGCTGGTCCCCTCCTTTCTCATTAACCTGATTGCGCTGAAATGTTGCCTCGCTTGTCCTCAACTTACAAATGACTAAGAATGCAGAGGGAAATGCTGTGTTACGGGAACCAGAAAGATAAAATCCTCATTCCACACAAGGCATTGAGCTCTTTCAACTCTAGACATTTTCTGTATTCTGCCCGCTCCTTGTTTTGCCTGAGCTCCTGCCATCATGTGTTATTACCAACCTCCCCACTTGTTCCTGCAAGTCCAATACTTAGCTGCTTACTGCAATTTTTTTTCATATATATGACCTTTAGAACACCTTGGTTCAGACCTCATTTGTTTGATTCAGACACAACAGCATCTTCGCACATGAGGACAAGACATGGCTTGTCATTATGGGAGCAAGTCTGGGAAATCCTCAGGCTCATACATGACTTCCCCACACCCACTTTGTCATGCGTAGCCTAACAGTGAACAACCTGGGTCAAACCATACATGATTACTACATCTACTTTCTTTATTCCACACCAGGAAGGAAGAAAGCAAGTCATAATTTCTGTTTTGGACATAGCCACACAATAGCCCTGTTCACAAGTTACAGTGAACACACATACAATCCACATAGGGCTGGTTACATAACCAGGGGGCCCTTTTCCCTTCGGTACAGTCCCTTTCTCCTCTAGCCACACCCGTTCCAATTGGCTCCTCTCCTTTGGCTCTAACTTTTCTTCTTTAATTACTCCCTTTCCCATTTCAATTTACTTACTCTGGTAAAAAGAAATCTTGCAAAATTTTGCTTTCTTGATTACCTTTTATTATCTTGTATAAAACAATATAACTTAGATGTAACATTGGTACACAAGTATTTGTTTCAGTAACAATATTCCTTTAAACATGCAATGCATATGTTTGCAAATGAAAACTAACTGAAATCTAAATCCCCTGAGTGTTCAGACATTGATCCATATAGAGATGTAAAGGCCTTGACATGTTCTCAGAAGTTATATCTCTAGGTACATGTAATCAAAACACTTTCCATCATGGGGGGGTTTTCAGCAGCACAATGGTGAATCACAGTATCAAAATCTACATATTTGGCTTCATGTGATTCAGTCGATAGGACTGCTAAAGCATTCAGTCTATCTTGGGATATTTGTGACCTGAGATAGTTTTTAATTAACTTCAGCTTGCTGAAACTCCTTTCTGCTGATGCAATTGAAACAGGAATTGTCAGCAACAACTGTAAAGCCACAACTGTATTTGGGAATGCGAGACTCAAAGAATGAAATATTATGGAGCACAAAGTCTCCTGTGGGGGCAAATGGTCAGGCAGCATCTTGTCCAGTGTTTTCAGCTCCTCCAGTAAATAACAGAACACATATGTGTGCAGCTATTTTTGGATAACATGGAAGAAAGAAAGATGGAAGTAAATAAAGATCTCTAAAGATCCCTGAGAGGTAAAATAGACAAAGCTATAGCGACTTGCTCAAGATTACAAATTGTACCCTAGATCAAGGCTGAGTGATGAATTTTTAAAAACCTGACCTCAAAGGTCCATTTCAAACACTATCATCAAGTGGTTCTCCACTGATCACTCTCCGATCCCAATATAGCACGTGCTGTAGATAAACCAGTGTAAAGGCTGGCAATTATTGGGTAGAATAGTATTTTGCTCTGACATGGAAAAAAATGGGATTGCATGCTGTTTGGTTTACATTTACAATGGAAAAATTAGATTTCATATGTCATGTTAGTTCATTAAAAGAAGAAGCAAACAGAAGCAATACAAACAGGTTCAATTTATTTGAACCAGTCCCATCTAGCTTATGAATTTTATTTTAAAAATCACTTTTGTCAGGATTTCAGCAAAAACCTGCAATTTAAAATGACTTTAGAATGTAATCTCAGGCCAAGAAGTACAATGTGTCAGACAATGCCAGTCTTTTTTATGGGAAAATCCTGGAGCTTCACCAAGTACCACCAAGCGACCTCAGGTCTGTGTCAGCTTTCCACTATCAAAGATATAGGCAAAGGTATCCCAAATCCTGGTCTTTACTGTACAGACTGAACATGCCAGGACAATGCCCACCATTATAGTCAGAGATGGGGACAGACCTACTGGGCTCTAACTCCATCAGCTGGCCCACCTTGCCAACTGCTGATGCTGGCAGCAATATAATTCATGTAGGTAATGTTTGCAGTTCCCTGATCCTTAGCACACATTCATATAAAGATACCTCCATATCATCCTTCAGAGTATCTTGAAACCTACTTTACATTCAGTGCCATGTAATTCAGTTAAGTCTATAATGCATCCTTCATTCCATGTTAAGACTGCAAACTGCAGACATTTTCATCATGCCCTGAAACACTCCACACTTCCTATATCAGTGATGGCGAACCTTTTAGAGGCCGAGTGCCCAAACTGCAATCCAAATCCTACTTATTCATTGCAAAGTGCCAACATGGCAATTTAACCTGAATACTGAGGTTTTAGTTTAGAAAAAACAATTCATTAACATCTTTTGTCTTAAAAGAAAAGCACAATAACAGAGCTTTCAATGATACAAACAACTCTTTATTGAAAGGTAAAAGTTTGCATTTGGCATGAAGTTTGCATTTGACGTCATACACAGAAACTCCTTCCAGTTAGTACAGGACAGGACCCTTCCTTTTTACCTGGTCTGTCTTTCTCAACATGATCCTACACATTTTCACACCTAAAGAGTGACAGCCCTCTTCCCCCTTCCATGGGAAAGAGACAGAAAAACAGCACTCTCAGTGGAATCTGCCACTTATAGGCCCTGGTCACATGGCAAGGTAATTGCGCTTTGTTCCCGCTGTAATTTAATCGGGAACATTTTTCTTCGCATTGGGCTGACTAGATACAGCCGGCCCCTCTTTTCCAGCACCCGCATGCCTGCTGCTGCTGCCGCCATTGCCCCATGAAAACAGGCTCCGTTGTCTCTGCCATCCTCTTTGCCAGCCCCGTCCAGGCTGCTGGAGCCCCCGCCTCTCATTCCTGCCTCCAGGGCCATCTTTGTGCATTTTTTTTAAAGCTTCTGGTTTGAGTGCTTGACTAAACATGCACTTAATAAGTCTATTATTAAACGTTAAATGGATTTATTAAGCGCATGTTTGCTCAAGCGCTCAAACCAGAAGCTTTAAAAAAAAGCACAAAGAGCGTTCAGACGGCCCTAATCACAATCATTGTGAAAGATGGGCTGTCCAGATAGGCGAAATCACGCATTCAAAGCGTAAATGCCAGGAAAACACTTGATTTTCCAGGGGTCAGGAAAACCCGGCATCATTGTGGAAGTGAGCCTGCTTCGGGGCGGGAGGCAGATTGGCGCATGTGAACGTGAGACTGACATGCGCAAGGGAACAGCAGCGAACCCCAATCAAAACGGCAGTGTGACCGGGCCCCTAGATTGATTCGAAGTAAATTAAATTTTGATCCTGCAAATCTTGACCAATGAACAAATAAAGCACTTCAACCAGGTGACCCACCCCCAAAGCATATCAAGGCTGCAGGGAATGAGAGACCACTGAGTGGAATGACAGCCCCTGGGGGTAGCAGGAATGTTCTGGAACTGAAATGAGAGGCCCCAGAGTGGAATGACAGCCCCTGGGTGTAGCAGAACACTTCTGCTACCCCCAGGGGCTGTCATTCCACTCCATGGTCTCTCATTCCAGTCCCTGAACACTCCTGCTACACCCTGGGGCCATCATTCCACTCCGTGGTCTCTCATTCCAGTCCCTGAACACTCCTGCTCCACCCTGGGGCCGTCATTTCACTCTGTGGTCTCTCATTCCAGTCACAGAACACACCTGCTACACCCTGGGGCCATCATTCCACTCCGTGGTCTCTCATTCCAGTCCCAGAACACTCCTGCTCACCCTGGGGCTCATTCCACTCTGTGGTCTCTCATCCCAGTCCATGAACATTCCTGTTCCAGCCTGGGGCTGTCATTCCACTCCGTGGTCTCTCATTCCATTCACAGAGTAGTGTATTTGGGCCCAGAGACGCTAATGGAAAATCCATTTTGCATTTTTATTGCAGCTCTACTTGTACTGTAATGTATTTCAATGAAGCCCATGCAAGTCAATTGACATTCCTGTCTCCCATTATTTCTAGTGGGCCTTCAAGTGTTTCCCATTGTTTCCAATGGGAAATCCTGTCCTTCCTTTTAGTACATCCCATACATCTGCCCTCCTACACGGCTCCTCCAACCGCCATTTTAGTTATTCCCATGAGTGCGAAAAGCCAGAGCAAATTTACAATCTAACTAAAGGCGCAATCCTATGCTCTCATACTTGAAAGCAAGTTCGGTTGTCTCAGTGGTGCTTAATTTTGAATAAGTATGCACAAGATCAGGTACTAATTTTGAAGTGGCTATTCATTTCTGCCTCGTCCCTCTGCCCCAGCTCATAGCTGGAGAGTCAGGAGCTCTGAAGTTCAGGGACAGTCTTTCATCATGGGGCGGGGGGGTGCCCTATATGTGATTCCCTGGAAGCTCTCAGGAAGCTATAATTAGGGGGAGGGGTGCTGCGCCTTACCTCCACAGGGCGGGAGCTCTGGCTCGCCTTGAGCCACCTCACCACAGCGCTGGCTGCCACCCCCTCCTGCAGCACCAGCTCCAAAACAATCTCCATGTCCAACTCCTTGAACAGTCCTTCTAATCACAGCCTCTGAGCAGGCGCACAAGACATGCCACCCAAAGCAGCAGGGCAGCCCCGAAAGGAAGTGAAGGGGGTGGGTACTAACGTTTTTCGGACTCCAGGTTACAGCACAGGACGCTGGAGGGTGCAGCGAGAGAGACCAGGCAGACAGCCAAAGAGGGAGGAGGGGGAGGAGGAATAGTGCACCTCCCCAAAGAAGGCAGGTTTGGAAACTGAAGTGGCACACTCATGCAGATGCATTTTTGGCAATGAGCCTGAGTGGGCATCCCTGGGAATGCTCAGCCTCACTCCTCTGGGGCAGAAGGGGCGTGGATTGTAGCGCGCATTTGCAAAGGAAGGGGAGTTGCCGTGCTTCCCAGGCTAAGGGGGCGGGGTCAGGCTGTGGGGATTCTTTGCTGAGCAGCTCCTGGGCTTTGAGTAGGCAGGGATTGTGGGTTGGTGTCAGGCTGTGAGGAAGGTGGAGCCCGTGGGGAAATCGATTCCCCTCTTCTCCCTCCCCCATGTCAACAAGCGGGGCGCCTGCACCGGGAGTTTGCACGTCTTTTCCTTTCATGTGTGATATTTGTTTTCCAACCAGGGCCCAGGGTTTGGCCTAGGGTCGGCTGGTGCAGCAGCTGCAGCAGCACAATAAGCAGGCTCAGCCGCCTCCTCGCCCATGCCCACAGAGAGGGCTCTGAGTGCCACCTCTGGCACCCGTGCCATAGGTTCGCCAACAGGGTCCTATATCATCCAGACTGATGAAGATCTCTTGGGAACTTAGAAAGATCTCTTTGGAACTCTGTTGATTTTGGAATTTTCTACAGACCAACATAACTGCTTATCAATCTCCATATTTGGATACACAATATCTTAGAGGGATGGTATGTTCTTCCTCTGGTGTTCTAAAGTGTCATGTATTAGAACTGGAGGGGGGCATCTCTGCTATCCATTTTATCTGACATTTCTATGTTATTGGGCAGGCTTTAAAGATTGCAAGATGCCTTAAATGGAAGGTTTGTCTTCACTTACCATGAAGCTTCTTTCTCAGTGGTCTGGGAATGGAGCAGTCCTTACTCTTGGGAATAGGCTCCTCCTCCAGAACAGGGTTGGTTTCCTCAGATTGATCCAGGAAGGGGAGTGGTCTGTCCCCTGAGACCATCCCAGTCGTCTCCAAGCCATGCCTACCCTAACATCACACTAAGGAAAAAGAAAAACACTTCTCCCCACCATAGTGAAACTCGATTTTCGGGGCAACCAGCCTTGTAACTTCATGCCCCTCTAGCAGTTGTAGAACAAGGTTCAAACCCCTCTGTCCTAACTCTCTCAATCAATTAAATCACAATTTTTTGTTTCAGCATCTCAGAGAAACTTCATAAACATTCACCCAGTTTCTACCTCCACAAAAGACCTCTGGAAGCCATCCCCTAAAACTAGGTGGGTAGGACTGCCCCATTCCCGGACCATCAAGAAGGAAGCTTCACGGTAAGTGAAGACAAATCTTCCATTCTCTGGTGGTCCTGGGAGTGGGGAAGTCCTTACTCTTGGGACATTAAAAAGCAGTGCGCCCCAGGGTGGGAATCCAGCTTTCTGGTTTATAGGGTGTGCTGCAACACTGCCAGGAAAAGCCACCTCAGCCAAGGTCAGCTTCTCTACTCTATAGCATCTAGTAAATGAGTGCACAGACTTCCTTTTTTTTTTTTGGCCCCCCAAAGGGGATTTTTTTTATTTGCATTTTTCTATACACTACAAACTATAACAGAAAAGGGGAAGGGAAAACATCTACAGCTAGGGAGAAAGAAAAGATAACCACAACTAACTAAAACCCCAAGAGATGGAGATCTTCAATAATGCTTATATCCGTGTTAGTCCAATAAAAAAGCTTTTAAAAGCATTGAGCATGATCTAATAATCCCAGTTCTACATCAGATTAACTATTTTCCCAATTCAAGAACCCTCCCCAGATTATCTCATAAAATAAAGGCTTTATGTGAGCTTTCAAAGTCTCAGTTCTTATTTTGCTTCTCCTTGCACTCTCTCAGTTGATAGCTTTGTTTGGGAGCAGCTGCCCCCTTTTCTGCATCAGAGCCCTCGTCGGAAGACACAGAGTCCAATTCGCCAGTGGATTTGCTGTCTTCTTCTTCTTTCGTATCCTCTTCTGGATCTCCCAGTTGCAGCCTCAGGAACTCATGTGCTTTAAAAACAGAGTCATTTTTTTCTCTTTTCTCCTTTATTTTGAAAGTGACGCCTTCGGGGATTAACCACCTGTCTGCAATGCTATTTGTTTGTAAGAAAAGGATTAAGTCTTTATACTTCTTTCTCTTTCTTCTTATCTCAAATGGGACGTCTTTTAGTATCCTGATATTGTTGCCTCCAATTTTCAGGGGTGAATTTGTAGTCACTTTTAGGATTAAATCTCTTAGATGTCTCTTCGAGAATCTCACAACGATTTCCCCTGGCAGATTATTCTTTTTAATATACGTAGAGTAGGCTCTATAAATCACATCATTTTCGCTTAATATATCTTCTGCTTTTAAATCTGTCATTGGGGCCAATGCATCGCTCAGTAATTGCTTAAGATTCTCGTTGGGAGTCTCAGTCACCCCTTGGAACCAGAGTACCATATTTGCTCTCCCCATTTGTAGCTGTAACAGCTGAAACTCCTCCGAAGCTTGCTTCTTTTCTAGCATTTGCATCTTTTTCCCTGCTTTTTTTGAGCTGGCATCAAGTTTCAACACTTTCTCAGCCACCTGCTCTGTTTTCTTTGTAGTTTCCGCAAATTGCAGTTGCTGTGCTGCAAAGTTCTGGTTTAATGTTGTCAATTGCTGGTTGATGTTAGTCATCTGGTCCAGTAGAGGGCGTAAAGAGTCTGCTAGAAGCTTGGGAAACTCTATGGTCTCTTCCGCTCTCGGACTCATGCTGCCTGGTGGTTTCAGTTTCAATCCTTTGTCAGGTCGCCTCCCTGCCATCTTTCTAGATTGTTTACTTTAACTGAAAGTTCTTAAAGTCTCTGAAAGTCTCCAAAACGCTCGGACTTTTGCTGGTAAGGTTCTTGAAGTTTCTTGACTTATTCTTTTGCTCCCCCCTTGCTATTCTGCTTTTAACTCTCTGTGTGTGGGAGGGGGAGTGCACAGACTTCCAGGTGGCCACTGTACTTACCATCTCCAAGGATGGGAATGATCTGTAAGCTGCTGATGTAGCAGCTCCTCACAGAGAATATACTGTAACACCTTTGGGTGGAACCAGCCCCCAAGCCTGGCATGCAACAATGATGCAACCCTTAAAACCACCTACTTAAGGTAAGAGGCAATACCAGTTGACCTAAGGAAGATATCCCAAAGGAAACAAATAGGGTATCCGAATCATGCTAATGTTTGGCTTGTCAGTGTAAAAACCGAATGCCCTACGGACATCTAGGCAATGCCATTCTCTTATTGATTGATTGGATTGGATATGTATCCTGCCCTCCCTGCCAAGGCAGGCTCAGGGTGGCTCACACACAATATGTTAAAACAACTAAAACACAGAATTGATTAAACGCACAACAGTATAGTAATAAAACATATCATAAAGTGCTAGTACATTCATAGATGATGGCAGCATTCACAGTATCCAAGGTAAATCAACTGTCGCCGTAGTCTGGGTTTTTGTCAGGCTATTGATCACAATATTTAAAATGGTTGGTTCCCTTTCTTTGTCATGTCTGTGATTGGAAAAAAGGAAGGTAAGACAATGATCTCTGACCTGTGAAAGAACTGGAGTAACCTCAGGAACGAAGGCTGGATCCAGGGCCGGCTCGAGGTGGTTCTGCGCCCTAGGCAGGCGCAGATACCAACCTCCCAGTGGGGCCTGGAGACCCTTTTACCCCCTCCCCCCAGGGCTGGGGTGCTCTGCGCTGGCAGTGGCGGCCACCCCCGCCTCCTCTTCCCCCCCAAGGGGGGAGGGGGAGGGCAGGCAAGCTCCGCCACCACCTTCTGCATCCTGCCGAGGGGAGGGCAGGCGATGGTGGCAGGAAGGCAGCGGCTGGCGGCCTTTTCGCGGGGGGGCGGGGTGCAGTTTGGCACCCCTGCGGGCTGGTGCACCCTAGGCGAGCACCTAGCTCGCCTAGCAGGTGAGCCAGCTCTGGCTGGATCCAGGCTTATCACCCTTTCATTGTGGAAAAACACAAAGTTCCCTGTCAACTGACAGGACCTTCAGTTCCGACACTCCCCTAGTTGACATGATGCCCACTAAACACAAGGTCTTGAACATTAATTCCTTGAGAGGACATGACTCCATGCATTCAAAAAGTTCTCTGCACAATGCTCTCAGGACCCTATGTGGGTTCCAAGTCACAAACCTCTGCATTTGTGGCAGTTTTAACCATGTAGTAACCCCTTAGGAATCTCTTAACATGTGGATGGCAATTTTTGAGACTTCCCTTCCTAGCCCTCATCACTGCCGATATGGCTGCCACCTGTCACTTTAATGTACGCACACTTAGCCCTCTCTCCAAACCGTCTTGGATAAAGCTAAGAGACCTCTAACTGACACTTTTAATGGTTCCCAATCATGTTCTGAACACCAAGAGTGAACAACCCACCAAGTTGTGTTAAACACCCTATTCATGGACCTCTTCCTAGAAAATTAACACGGTGTCTGTCACCCTGTCAAGGTAAGCCAACACTTCTAGCTGTTTACGCTCATTCTCCAGGCTGTTAGGTTTAGGAGTGCTGGGCGAGGATGTTGTGCCGATCCTAGTTTCAATAAGTCCTTTCCCAGTGATAGGCACCATGGTTCCATGGTCAACAATCTCTTCAGATCCTGGAACCAAGCTCTTTGTGGCCAAAAGGATGCTATCAGCACTAGTTCCGCCTTCTGTTCCAACAGCTTCTGAATCACCTTGTGAATCAATGAAGTCGGTTGGAACATGTACAGCAATTCCTGTGGCCAGTCGCAGTTGAGAACATCTGTTCCTGCTGCCTGTTGATTTTTAACTCTGTATATGAACTGCAGAACTTGATGATTCTGGTCTGTGGTAAAGAGGTTCACTGCCATAATTCTGTACCTTTTGCAGACCTGTTGAAAAACCAACTTGCACAGCATCTATTCGAACTGGTCTAATCTCCATCTACTCAGCCAGTCTGTCAATCCACTGTCCTGGCCTGCCACATGGACCACGTCCAATGACTGTCATCATATTGTCTCTCTGGACTAGAACATGATGACCTGTTAGTATCTTGGAGAATTCCAAAAGCCCCAGCCTGGTGGCTCTGAGTTCTAAAAATTTTATACTCAGTGAGGTCTCTTCCTGAGACCAGACCCCTTGTGTCATTGTCCCTTGAGAGTGGTTCCCCACCCTGGTAGACTCGCCTCTATGGTCATCACCACCCTCTTTAGTTTTTAGATCGGGTATCCCCGTTGGAAACAAGAAGGTTCCAGCCATCACTGCAGCTGATGCTGAAGTTGTGTTGGCAGCCATATCAGTTTGTAGTTCTAACTGGCCATCATATTCTGGTAAGGTAAGAGAAAACATCTGTAGAGGTCAGGCATGGAACCTTGACCATTGAAGCACTTCATGGCATGACTCCATCATGCTCAGAAACTTGGCCAGTACCATCCCCTCTATCTTGTGGCGGGTTTTTTCATTTTTTAGCTTGTCTATGGTCAAAAGTTGTATTTTGTGTTGTCTCTCCAGAGATAGAGAAACCCTGCCCTTCATTGTCCCTATTTGATTGAGTAATGTAGTAATGATTGAGAGGCATTTAGATTGCTCTTCTCCATGTTGACCATGAAGTCATGGTCCCTCAAAAATTTCACTGCCATTTCTGATGCTTCCCTGCTCTGCTGGTAAGAAGGTGCCTTGACCAGGAATTCATCTAGAGATGGTGACAGTAACACTCCTTGAAGTCTCAGATGTGCTACAATGGCCACCATGATCTTGGTGAACTCCCTTGGGAATGACTTCAGGCCAAAAGGCAGCATTGGTACTGAAAATGTTTCCCATCATACATGAAGCGTAGGAACCTGCATTGAGCCCCTCGAATTGGGACGTGTAAATAGTCCTCCTATAGATCGAAGAATGACAGGAAATCCTTTGCTTGAATAGCTGCCAGAATGGAGTTCAGAGTTTTCATCCTGAATTTTCTGGTCCTGAAGCAGTTTTTAGCAATTTCAGGTCTATGATTTTCCTGGCATCCCTATTCTTCTTTGGCTCTGGGCATGATATCATTTTGGAGTCACATCAGGACTGAAAATGTGTTTTGTTTTGTCTTGGAGGTAGAACTTTTCTTTATCTTCAATAAGCTATCTGTCTAGTCCATCTCCAAAAAGGTTTATGCCACTGAAGGGAACTGCTGTCACTTTAGCTTGTGCCACAGAGTTCCCATCTCAGTTCTGAGCCACATGTTCCTTCTGGTTGCTACACTGCATACCATGGTTCTAGCTGACTGCTGCAGGATGTCCAGTGAAGTGTCTGCCACAATCACTGTGGCAGTGATTCTTAAGTTCGTCTTTAAGTTCTTTTGGGACTCCATTATCAGCTGAGCTAATCCTAATGCTCAAGAGTGTGCCACCCTGGCAAACATCAAGCTTGCTGTTCATGTCCAGATGGAGCAGGTTGAGACTCTGAAGTCTTTGTGTAAGGCTTGCTCAAATTCCCTATCATTGGGGTCTTGGGCAGCCTATCTGCATCCATAGGTAGGACTGAGTTGGAGGTCAAGCTAGTCCCAGGTTTGTCCACCATTGGCACCTTGAGTCTCTTGGTAGCCTCTGATATCAGGAAATAAAGCTTGGGGAAAAAATCTGATGGTTAACTTTTAGCTTGGAAGGGTGTTCCCACTCTGCCTTCATCCTCAGTGGAACAGGCTTCCTTGGGAAGTGGTGGGCTCTCCTTTGGAAGTTTTCAAACAGAGACTAAATGGCCATGTGGCAGCAATGCAGATTCTGTGAACCTAGGCAGATCATGAGAGGGAGGGCAGAAAGGGGGGAAAGGCTTTTTCATCTGCTCCAACCTGTCTCAGGTTGAAAGCCCCAGGAACTAATTTCCTCTTCTTCCTCCATAAATAGTTTAGGGGTTTACATGGGTATTTCCCCCCAGTCTACCACCCTGCCCTCCTTCACCTCCAGTCTAGGTTTTCTTTTGCCCCGTTAGGGCTTACCATGATTCTAGTGAGGGCTAGAGGCTCCCAGCTTGTTGTTCCTCTGCACGCCAGGTCCTCTGAGATTAGGGACATTGCTGGGTCTGCAGCATTGCCCCAGTCTCCTTGCAGACTCAACCGTTTCCCCTGATGTGTGGGTCCACGGGCAGTCTGCATACACAGCCTTGGCTGCTGGGGATCTCCCAGTGCCGTCAGCTTCTTTTGCAAACAGCCACCAACCATTGCTTAAAAATAATGAAGAGGGAAGGTCTCTCCCTTCTCCCTCTCTTCTTCTCATTCTTGGATTGCTTCACTCTACAGAGTCAAACACAACCTGCTCAAGCAGCAGGGCCAGTGAGACTGGGATGATCTCAGGGGACAGGCCCCTCCCCTTCCTAGATCAATCTGAGGAAACTGACCCTGTTCCAGAGGAGCAGCCTATTCCCAAGAGTAAGGACTGCCCCACTCCCAGGATGACCAGAGAAAAGCAATTTATTCTGACTAACAACATAAAAGAAAATACATATTTCCAGCTTGCAACCCTTCTCACAAAACATCTAACATGATTCTAATAGCTTTTACAAGTAAAAACATTTGAATTGCAGTTTATATAATCATTGACTCTAGAACAAAAAGGGATAATTTTACAAAGACAGTTAAGCATTCCATTTTTTGTTTAAAACCAGACACCCCTTTTCATTCTTTATATATGATAAACAGAGTGTTGTAAATGCATGAAGATCCCCCCCCCCCATATATTATTTATCCTCGCTTCCACTTTCCTGGGTTGCAGTGTGCCAAATGGGAATCCCCTCCCCAGTGCATCAGTATAAAAGTGTTTGTTTCTTCCTCTGAGCATGAAATTGGCTTTGTTCAGAGAAAACTGTGTATTTTCTTGGATGGATGGCCCCCTTTGATTCACACCATCTTCCAATGAACTCACCCCACCCACCCCTAAAAGCACAAAGCCCTGCTCTGCTTTGGCTCCATGTAACTTGCTGTACGAGAACTCAAGTATAGCTACAGACACTCAGGCTAGAAAGCAATAGGGTTGCCCAAGCTCCAAGTGGGGCCTGGAAATCTCCCATAATTACAACTGATCTTGTGAAAGGCAGAATGCAGAGGCTGCTGCTGCCCCCCACCATTTCCAACCACCTTTGAACACTCCCCCCACAGCAAAAATAAAGCACCCACCCCTGCTGGTTATGAGGAGACTTATGCCAACACACAAGCCAACAGGCTAAGGCACGAAAAGGACTGGGCCATTTGTTTCAGAGCCCAGAGGAGCAACTGCTTTGTGCACCAAGCAGACTGCAAAGGAAAAGCTGGGGAGGAAGGAAGAGGAGGAAGACTCTCTCTCTCATTAGCAAAAGCTGTTTCTAGCCACCCCCACCCCCTTTTTCCAACTCTTTGAACACTGCCCTCAGCAAAAATAAGGCCCCCCAAAACCCCTACCTTATGTGCTGCTGCTGAGAAGAATCAATGGCTGCCTGGCACAATGTGTGAAACAGACTGGGCCACACATGCTTCAGAGCCTGCAGGAGCTTCCTACATCAAGCAAACTACAAAGGAAAAGCTGGGGGAAGGGAAGAAACTCATAGCCCCATTGACAAAGCTGGGGAGGGAGGCAGGACAAGGGAGGGAGACTCCCTTCCTCATTGGCAAAAGCTGAAGTTAGGAGTGGGCCCCCTGACAGCTCTCATTGGTTGAGAACTAAGCTCTTTTTTGATGCCAGGCCTGAATCCACATATTGCATATACTTGATTTTTCTTTAGGTAAAGGAAAAGGTTTCCCTTGCTTGAAAGCCAGTCAAGTCCAACTCTAGGGATGTGGTGCTCATCTCCGTTTCCAAGCTGAAGAGCCAGCGTTGTCCAAAGACATTTCCATAGTCATGTGGCCAGCATGACTAGACACCAAGGTGCACACAACACTGTTACCTTCCCACCGGAACGTTACCTATTTATCTACTTGCAATTTCTTGTTTTTTCTTTACATGAGTGTTAAGTAATTCTCATGTTACAATCAGCATATGTACAGCTGAACATGTGATTGAAACATCACTTTTATCCAGATACGGGTCCCTGTTTTTATTTGTAAAGTGAATGTGCATTGGCTCTTTTGCATTCACTGTAGCATGTGAACAGTACTATAGTTTGCAGTGAAAACAGAACTTGTTAACTATCAGCTGCATACAAAGGGGGAATGAAATGTTATGAGAGGGACAGACCAAGGAGGAGCCCCACTTACCTGGGGCCAGGATTTGGAGGTGCACAGCCTAAGGAAAACCCAGAGTTGCTGCTGGAAGTGAAAGAAGGGCATGCTGAGGTGGAGGCAGGAAGGGTGCTGTTAACCACTTCCCTCCCCTACTAGTAAGAAGACCAAGAATAAACAGCTCTTAGAGAACTGACTTGAGTGTTCAGTGTGTACTGGGGACAGGAGGCCAGGACTCAGGGAGCCCAGACTTTCACCCATCTTGCTACAGGCCCAGTGCCATGGGTTGCCCAGGAGACACACCATCCTGTCACAAACGTATAATCCAGGGATGTCAAACATATGGCCTGCAGGCTGGATCTGGCTCCTGCAGGGCTCCGGCCTGAGAATTGACTCTGTGTTGCTTCCTGCTTCCTTTCTTACATGGCAGCACCTTTTGGCCAGTCTCTCCTATTTTCTGCTTCAGAGGAAAGAAAGAAAGCCTTCCTCTGATTGGCTGAGGACTCCTCCCCCCTCCTCCTCTGAGGAGAGAAGGGGAGGGAAAGAGCCAGAGAGAGTGGTGAAAATGGCATTTCATGGCACTTTTAAGAAGACCAGCAACAGTTTATTCCAGTTATAAGCTTTTATGTGCAAGCACACATTTTCTTCAAAGATAAGGAGGGAAAGAGCCAGAGAGGCATACCAGAAAGAGAGTCCTGTGTTTAAGACCAAGACTTTTTATTCCAAATATAAGCTTTTGTGTGCCTGCACACTTCAGAGAGAGACAGAGAAAGAGAGGGAGGGAAGGGAAGGGAAGGGGGAGGGAAAGAGCGAGAGAGAGAGAGAGAGTCAGTCCTATGGCACTTGGAGAGATCCCCCATTTCCATTTCTAACAGTTGGGGGGAGGGAGAAACCTAAGAGCACAGCTTGCATTCCTTATTAGTGAAAGGCAGCAAGAATCCAGCAGCACCTTAATGACTAAATTTATTGCAGGGCATGAGCTTTCATGAGTCACTGCTCACTTCTGGGCGTAGAACAGCGGTCACTGCAGGTGTGCAAGGGGAGGTATTGTGCAGGAGATTGGACTAGATGACCCTGGAGGTCCCTTCCAACTCTATTATTCTGTGATTCTAGATGCAGCTAGAATGTGAGTCCATCTGTCCTTATATCTTAGAGAGTGAAGTGATTTCAGATGCCAAATGACAATAGCAGGCATTGGCGATAAGAGAAGAAACCTAGGTCTCAATTCAGTCCAGGAGTTTTCATTGTCTTCTTGAGCTTCGTGATCAGTTGCAATTTAGCAGCCTCTCTTCCTGAAATTCCTTTGTAAGATAACTGCTACTCTTAGATCAGTAACTGAATGCCCTGGAAGGTTAAAATGTTCCCCCACTGGTTTTTGAATGTTGTGGTTTTTAATAGCAACAGAAAGAGCAAGAGTCTAGTAACACCTTTAAGGACTAACAAAAATGTGGTAGGATATGTGCTTTTGAGAGTCACTGCTCACTTCTTCAGACTTATTTCCATTTATTTTTTGCATCCTCCAAGACTGAATCCTCCTGTACCAAATTGAGACCTAGGTTTCCTGTCTCATTACCAATGCTGATATCTCCACGCCTCTGCATATCGCACCAGTTTGGTATAGTGGTTAAGAGTGCAGACTCTAATCTGGGAGAACCAGGTTTGATTCTCCACTCCTCCACATGCAGCTGCTGGTGTGACCTTGGGTCAGTTACAAGTTCTTTCAGAGCTGTTCTCTCAAGGGCAGTTCTCAAAAGATCTCTCTCAGCCTCACCTACCTCACAGTGTGTCTGTTGTGGGGAGGGGAAGGGGAAGGGATTGTAAGCCGCTCTGAGACTCCTTTGGGTAGTGAAAGGTGGGGTATAAATCCAATCTCCTCCTCCTCCTCCTTTTCTTCTTCTACTGCCATTCAGCATCTGAAATTATCTTTACAAAGTTTATATTTCCAGAACCTTGTGTTACATTTTATGGCACACATGGCCCGGCCCAACAAAGTGACATTTAAGTCAAATCCGGCCCTCATAACAAATGAGTTCAACATCTTTGGTATAATACCTCAAGTCTTATTCCTCATGTGACAACCCATGGCTTGTATTATAGATGAAGTGTGCCCATGCAAAGAATGGTCTGCTGCTAAATGAATAAGCCTGAGAGATCCTTGGATTAGCATACTGTCTGCTTCTTGTGCATAGCCATACGGCTATAGCTGGGTTTCCCAACTGCATTTCAAATGACAAATCACAGTTTGCACTTGCCCTGAAAGCAGGATTCCAAAGCACTGTTTACTCCCAAATTAGAATTTCAACATGCAGAGTGACCACCCACTACAAGGTTGGATCCAGCCAACTATTCCACTGAATCTCACCCAATTCACCTCTCTACTTGGCTTTTGTACAAGTAGGTCTCATGATCCCCAGCACAGTTTTCAGTGGTCTTATCCTTTCTCAGCAAGATATATATATTTTTCTCAAACACTAGCTTAATACCCATGACAATATATATAAAAAAACCTAGACATAACCAAAATTACAATACAGCAATTCTAGGTATATTTTGTAAGAGATCTCAATTAAACCTTCCAAGTAGACTTACAGGATGTATGAGTCAAAAACAATGCTTCAAAAAAGCATAGCACATAAGCAATAAAAGGCTAGACATTTTATGTTAATTTTATCCTGAATTCTTCTTTTGCAGTGGACAATTTTATTCTTCACTCTTTCCCCAGCATGCCAACAAAGTCCTGTCAAGTCAAACAGTCCTACTCTTCAACAAATGTGCATAGCAGTATTTCAAGGCAGAATGTTCTTAATGGGAATTTTAAAAGTCATTCCATTAAGAAACAAAATAAAAATAGTATATAGTTTTGTTGAAGGCTCTCTGATGCTTTCAGGAAGTAACAAAACCTTCCAGTTATATTCGCACAATACAAAAAGTTCTATAGGTAATTAAACTAATTAGCTTTTGCCAAGAAAAAAGAGCATTCTATTAAAATATGAAGAACAATTCAAAATCTAAACAAACAGCCTTTCAGGCACCAGAAGAACCACTTGTGCCTGCAGTGAAGAGAGACAATAGTAAACATGCCATAACTTTGGAGTAAAGTAGGCAGTGAGGTACAGACATGGAAAACAAATAGCTAGACCACACCACCTCTCAAACGCAAATATTTCAACCCTTGCCCAATGTCTGATCAAAACTAGAAGAAATCAGGTTCAGCTAACCTCTCTAATGGAAATTGCAACAGCTCCAAGAAGGCACACTATGTATAATTTAGCTAAATGTCATTCTCCTTCCAAGAGACATGCATTTCACCATCCTAAAATAAAAAGCATAGTTTGACACCAAGCATAAATGACTAAGAATAACCTGAACATCACATGTTAATTCACACTGCATAGTCCTGCCATGAAAAGCAGCCCTGGGATTTTGAGCAGAGAGGGAAGAACAGTGTGCTTAATCCTTTCTTGCCTTACTCTTTCAGATCTCCAGATTCTTCATGTTTTGATTAGAAAAATAGCTCCCACCTGCTTCTCCATTATAAACTAGCACTCCACGGCAGCATACTTTCTGCCTTTATACATGTGGGGGGGAACTATTTCCCTTATACTGACCAGTGACAACAGAATGGGATCATGGTTCAATGCTAAAGCATGTGGGTTTGCATGCAGAAGGTTCCAAGTTCAATTACAAACATTGCTGGTTAAAGGATCTTGAGTATCAGTAACCAGCAAAGCTTTCTCTGCTTGAGAGCATGGAAAGATACTGATTCTTGAAAAAAACTATACTGAACAAGAGGGGGGAAGTAGGGGAGTTGGGAAGAAGTTAACATCACATTCACCCCTTCCCACAGCATTACACTTGGCTGACTCAAATCTTAGAGTTAGAGGCTCAGAGTGAGAAGCCCTGCTAGAAACAGCTATTAGCAATATATTTCTAGAAAGGGGGACTATTTCCCTATTCTCATCTTCAACAGTAGTGGAAGCAACACTCAAAAGCTGTGAAGAGGTCATGCCCCTCCCCCCAACTCATTTAGCCATTCTACTGCTGATCCATAAGCCAGGCTCTATGTTCCACCTGCAGCCATGCTCCTGCTATTTCTCTGAACTATTATAAGCTGCCTTGGAGATCATTTAGGGAAAAGAGGGGTTTAAAAACCCTTTAAAAATATATATATATTAAAATCACAGTCTCCCAAGGTTGTCTTTGATTGCACATATTTGTTTGTAATGTGTCATTTTCTTCTAACTGTGATCTTTGGTTTCATGGTGCAGGCTGTACAAACAGTAGGAAAACAGCTATCATGGTGTGCTTTTCGGTTCACCTTTTGTGACAGTGTCCAAATAGCTTCACACATTTCAGAAATTCAGTCTGAAAAAAAAAAAAAACCTTTTCTGTCACTAAGAATAAAAGTAATGGAATGAAAATGGTCAAGGTGAGCCTTTACCTTTTGCCATGATAGCTTGCATACAGATCTATAGAAGGCTTGGGAACAATATGTACTAAATCAAACGATACAGAATCAGGCTGAGAAATCTGAAGCAGAGCCAACCTTGAAAATACCTCCTTCCAAATAAAGATAAATTAGATAGGTGTTAGCATTCTTCAGCCGAAGTCAGTAAACAAACGACTGCTTACAAGTTTGTTAGTTGACTGCACACAGACAGTATCAAAAAACAAAAAGTGACAATATAAAGAGGGAAAAAACCACCATGTTATGGAAAGCAACATGGTTCTTCCTTTAACAAAAGAATGGTTTCAGAATTCCAACAGTATTGTGTTGCTCACAAAATATTGGAGACTGCGTGTGGTAATGTGCATCTTATATTTCCCATCTTGAATATACATGTTGTAAAAATTAGATCTCAAAAGCCAATCAACCAGTTAACAGATTTAAAGGGTAAACACAATTGTCTTCTTGTTTACCAGGACCTAAAAGCAGAGTACCATTTTCAGGACTGGCATCAACATACATTGAGATAGGAGAGCTGCCAGGGCCCCGGGCTTCTGGAGGGCCCCACTGCTGATCCACCACCTGATTGTGAATGCTCCGCCACTGTGCTTCCAGCGACATGTGGTACCCAGCACCACCAGGGAAGGGTGTCCAGACAGTACACTACAGCAGTGCTCCTGGCAGCCACAACAACGGCACTCCCAGCCACATGGATTGCTTGGTGGTGTCAAGGAAAGGTGAAGGCAGCTCTGAGTGTATGTGGTGGGAGGGCTCACGGGCAGATAGGGCATGTGCAGATGAAAAGCAAGGTGGGGGCTACTGGTGGGCAATGAACCATCTCTGTTAGTCATCCAGACCCTCTGACTATGGTTCATCTTATCTTGGCATCCCTAAGTACAATTGATTCAATGTAGGTCGAACAGGTTTCTCAGAAACAAGCAGACACACATCCTTAAAATGTAACAAATAAGACATGGCTGGCCAACAGTGGAAACACTGGGTCCTTTCTTGGCTGCAGTGTGTGAAGGGGTCCTCAGCAAGTACTTGTTCCACAGAGCTATAAAGAGGGAAAAGCTTTCTGTTGCAAAGAACAAGGTACGATTCAGAAATAAGGGGTGCATTCCAACAATCACACACTCCCCCAAAAGGCAAGAATAGCAGAAAATTATTTCTGTGATGGTAAACACCTCAATGTCCTCTAGCAACTACAACAGATATGATGCAATTTCTTAGCAGAAAACCAAGGACTGTGCAATAGCATGGGACAATGGAATAACTTGAAATTTGATATTTTTTTGGGGGGGGGGGGAACCTCAAACCATTGAGAGTTTCAATGATGCAACCATAAAATATATGGTTTGCATACATGCATTCCCAAGTCTAAGTCTAGCTGCTTTTGAAATACCTGACTGATACTTCACAGCACCCACCCATCACTCAACTACCTGGAGCACCAATTACTGGCATCCAAACTCTGACCATGTTCTGAGTAACTGTTTATATATCTAATTTCATCTTGTTTACTTATGACTGCAACAAATAATTTATCAGTCCCCGGTGCTACCAGTTAATTTAACAGTCTCCAGTGCTACCAGTCAGACTGTAAGGCACATTTCACTTTGTGCCTTACAAACATTTTTACTCTACAAGGTTAACTGCCCAGTCCTTTGGGATTACATTCAAGTGAGGTGTTGACTCAATCCGTCTTTTAAGACATACAAAACAAGACAATCCTAGCAGTGAATCAAACAATTAGGTGGAATTCTGAACAGCCCACTAATCAGTTTATCACATCTTGCTTTCTGTAGCATGTATAGAATTCTTATCATTATTTCCTCAATACAGTTGGGCACAGATAACTGAAGTTACAGCAAGCTCAAATGGATACCATAGGTAAGGAAGACCACTTTGTTGTGTATCCCCTCTCCCACCCCGTTTAACTGGTAGTCCCTTTGAGACCTCTGTTTTCAAACACAAAATGGGAGTATGGAAGTATATATTTATTGCCAAGTACAATAGGTGAGCACATGTTACTGCCCCCTATAAATGCAGACTGCTACACGATGCCACATTTAAATAGTTGTTTCCTTTTCATCTCTATGAAAGCAACTGCTTCCCATGTACAAAAAAATTCCACATTGTACAAACTGAGTATTCTATGTATAAATTGCAGTCAAAGGACTGTGCCATGATTTGTAGCCATCCTGTCCATATTTCATACCATTTCAGAATCCCTGGAAAATTTAAGATGTATACAATAAGTATTTGGATAAAATTATTGCCTTCATCTTGACAGTTCTCCAGACAGAATATCCACAGGCGTCTTCTTTTCAATGAAAGGAGAATTCACATTTGTTTTACCATGATATTTGGGTCTCCCTCTTTAGATGTTTGCAGAAGATGCTGCATACTCAGTTTGAAAATAAGACGTGGGTCTTCACTGGTCAAAGCAGGGCAGCTGCAACGCTCTCGTGTTTTAAGAGCCTGGGAGGGATACAACCAAAAAAAGAAAATCGTTATATTTACAAATAGAAGCACTGCTAGTTTGTAAAATAGAGAAACTCAGCTCCTTCTCAGGGTTGGAGTCAAAGAACAAAAAAACCCCAAAATTTAACACAAGCTTAAAAGTTGTATATAAATGGTTAATAAAATAAGTAATGTAACTCAGTAATGCAACCAGGAGACAGGATTTGCACAACTAGAGCTCACAGAACAGATTTGGTTGATACTGAAGCCTTAAACATAGTGACAATTTGTCTAAGGAAATGCAAATCTTAGGAACAGATTAAATTAATACAACATGTGTCATTTACTGAGGATGCAGTTTTAATCATACAAGTCAGCGTGTGTGTGCGCATACATGTGCAATGTGATTGATGAATCAACTGGATGCAGCTCTTTCCGGTTGGTGACCTGTTGCTGTAGAACAGCCTCCAGGAAGGGCTGCAGAATCTACCTTTGGGGCCTTTCAGCAAGGCTGCACGACAGAACATCAAAAGAGGCAGCTTTAATAGGCTCTGGCTTCTCTGTTGATATTATCTGTTTTAAATAACACAATTCAATTATTGTAATAGTTGGTTATTTTTATATTGTACTGCTCTCAATCCTGACTGTGTTGGGAGAAAATCTGGGCATATAAATATTCTAAATATATATACATACATAATTTCTCCAATTATAAGCATACTACTGTTAGGAGA
This sequence comes from Gekko gecko, assembly GCA_029375565.1. Taxonomy (NCBI): domain Eukaryota; kingdom Metazoa; phylum Chordata; class Lepidosauria; order Squamata; family Gekkonidae; genus Gekko; species Gekko gecko. Next base: position 76,442,404 of record JAPDNY010000006.1, on the reverse strand, counting down.
TGTACTTTGAAAATGCTTTTATTTGTTATTTTCTGACCTGCACACACACCTGAATGGTGCTTGCAAGTGTCTTTGGTTTGGGAGAACTGTGTGCTTTGTGACCACCTGCACTAGAAGGCTGCCTGTCTGTTTGCACCTTTCATGCTAATGAAGTCACACACACACACATATGCATACATCTACCCATCAGGCACTGGGAACAAGAAAGCATCTCCATTATGGTCTGCTAGAAGGATGACAAAAACAACAACCTGTCTATGATTGAGGAATCTGAATTCCACACGTAACCCACAGGATGCTTGGCACTTTGCATGTGTTAAGACTGTTTCCTGTTTGTGACTTGGACCAAGCCAGAGTCATCTGCATTCTTAAGGTTTCCATGACAACCCATCTTTGCACCTTGGACCAAAAGGTTCCCCTTGGTAAAAGTGTAGACTTTCAATATTGCCCCACCTTAGTAGGAGGGTACCCCACATCCTATAGCCAATGGTTATAGGGATGGGACGGACTGGAAGACCCTAAAGACAGCCCCCAGGATAACTGATAAAAACAAGGTTCACCTTTTGTTAAGGGCCGCCGCCGCCTCTCGCATCCCTGCCTTGGCCCACCCCCTGCACCTAACCTTACCCCACCATAGGTAACTCTTGCGTGCTTTCTTGGACTGCAGCCAAGAGGCCCACACTTGTTGTGTAGTAAGAGTTTCCCTTAGTAAGAATTGTATTCTTCACTGAGGAGGTCGAGCTTCAGGAAACAGATAAGTATCACGTGTATCCCCTTCCTGAATACCTTTAGTTTAAAACCCAATATTGTGTTTCCATTACTACTGTATCTAAAGGAACTTGTGTGTATGTGTGTATGCATCAGTATTGTTTGCCTGTGAATCAAAAGATATTATTCAGTAAAGAGAATATTTGATTTTACTAAAGAAACCTTGTCAAGCGTTCTCTTTTGGGAAGCTGGGTTCCTGGGTGAAGCTACTTTCTCTGTATACATAGACCAGAACTCAATATAAGTTTAGTCCAATAAATGCGTAGATAAGCATTTCGGCTAACACTATCCTGGCTGCAGAGGAGAAGCAGGAGCTAAAGAAGAATTTCATTTGAAGTGCTTCTGTGGTTTGTTTTGTTTTTGTAGGAGGCCAGAAAAAGTCTGTCTCTCAAAGCTGACTCTATGGGTTGATTCAGATGTAAGGACCCTAATGCGCTAAAATTATGGCTTGAAAAAGTGGGACTATGCCACAGGCTCATGCAGTGCCCTCCTCCTTTCCCCCTATGTGTACTCACATTCCTTCTCCCCCCTTTCTTGGAAAACCATCATTTGCTGTTATATGCAAACTCAGCAAATTATGGTTGTCTTGAGACCAGAATTACAAATCATGATTTGATCAAGGCTTGCATTTCTGGGTGTGTGTTTTTTAGGAAAACAGTGATTTGTACAAGACTTGATTTGCATGTAATGACAAACCATGAGAGGAAAGGAAAGAGGCAAGCTGAGTGTGCAAGAGGGGAAAGAGGGAGGGGGATTATGCAAGCCCCTTGCTCAGACACCAAGTTGGGGGGGGGGACAGTGCCAACAATCCCAGACCAATAAATTTCAAAGTCACATTTCTCCAATCACAATTATCTTTTCTAGGACAACAAAAACAAAATAATTCCTGGAACTAGATTTAGCCTAGAAACAAACTTAATAACTATGATCAGCCTTTACAGGCAGATGACAAGAATTTTCTCATCTGTGCAAACTGGTTAAATGTAATATATGCATAGGGTTGCCAGGTCCTCCCTGGCCATCAGCCGGGGATGGGTAGGGTTGCCAGATCCAAGTTAGGTAACTCCTGAAGATTTAGGAATGGAGCATGAGGACAGGGACCTCACTAGAATGCCACAGGAGGATGCTACAGAGTCCGCCCTCCAAAGCATCCTTTTTCTCCAGAACAGATCTCTGTAGTCTGGAGATGAGCTGTAATTCTGGGGAATCCCCAGCTCATACCTGGACGCTTGCATCACTATGCATGCATCACTGAAACCACCTTGTGCTAAAGGGTTTGCGCAACTTCTCTGACACAACATTCCCATCTTCTCCCCTCTCTCACCAGTACATTTTTGAAAATAAAAAATATCCAACTTTGTTTTTGCAGACAATCACCTAAAATCTTCCATAAATATGCACTGGATGTGTATCACGCCATTTCCACTTCAGTTACCAATCAGTTTCTTAACTGATATTTATAATGACAGACTAGAATTTTCTCTTGCCAAACATAAGCCACTGCAAGACTACATTAATGTCAAACAGCATTATTCAAGCCAAGAAGAAACAGAAAGATTCAGGTTGTATCTTGAAAAGGGCAATGTAATCCTTTAAATTAATTTAGTGTTTTTAAATCTCTGTGCTTTTTTTACACTGAACAGTCCCTACCTTTCCCTTTCCTAATTTCCTGAGTGATCCAAAATACTGGCATGCACACACACACACACACACACACAATCAAGAGCCCCCGTGTGATAGCTCAGAGGAAACATGGCTATTCTGTGGAGGTCTTTGCTTTCTTATTCCACATCAAGCAATCTGAGAGGCAAAGAGGGGCCTGATTAAACATATACCACACTGATTCATATTCCATTTAATACAAGATGAAGACTTCAGGCATGACAGGGATGGTTATGCTCAGCATGGGCGCTCCTGCAGCTACACTCCAGTCAAAGAAATCTGTGCAGCTATTTTTGTATATGGACTTTTGTCTCCAGTCCAGACACTTTAATCCTACACAGGGGGTGCCCTTCCCTTGCTATTGCTTTTTATTCAGTGCCAATGAAGCCCTAGAGTTTGTAAAATTACAAAGGCATCACTCCTCTACAATTCTATGGTATATTCCATAAAAAACACATGAAGCTGCCTTATACTCAGTCAGGCCACTAGTCTGTCAAGGACAATACTGGCAGTGGTTCAATACTGGCAGTGGTTCTCCAGGATCTCAGGAAGAGGTCTTTAGTATCACCTACTATCTGAACCTTTAAACTGGAGATGCTGAGGACTAAACCTGGGATTTGCTCTACCATATAGCCATGATACCTCCCTTGAGTAAGAGGACACAAACCAACACAAGCAGTTGAACAACATTTATCTTTAATGTGACTTTCCTTAGAATCAATATGAGTAGTTGGATTGGTGAAACACTACATGCAGTATATCCCATCTCCCCAGCTCTGCTGTTATCTGGATGCATATTCCATATGTAAATAGTAAGGATGAAATAGTAAGGAGCATTCCTATATGACAATTCCTGACCCTCTGATTTCACAGAAACCTTGTGATATCTGCTTACTTGCAAGCATTTTCTCAGAGATTATCATTGCAGAAGTTTGGTCGGTCATTTGCACAGCTGTGCCAGTGCAGTCAACTCAGATACAAGGGTGTTGGACTTAACTAGGAAATGAACAGCTGACTTTTGGGATGTCACCGTGTCTCAAACTAGGCACTCAAGCAAATGTAAGAATAAACTACTGTTCTGCATTCCTCTCAGCAAAAAGCAGGATACAATGTTTTATTTAAAACCAAACTATAATAAATCAGATGTTTGCAAAACTGGAAAGAACATGACCAAATCCAGAAAGAATCAAGCCAATTACCATTGGATTGGACTGTAGCCAAGCAGACTGAGTACCCTGGAAAAGAATGGTAATGCCTGTTCTTCTGTCATCAAGTTAGTACCAAAGTCAATACAGAGAATCTGTTCGCCATCTTGCTTGCATAACAGCCATAAATTCACTGGCAGAAGGAAAAAAACTACTGCCGTGCTAAAATCTTACAATGATGCCAATTTTCTCCCTGTGTGCACAAGCTGCTTCATCTAGCACTATTAATTGTACCTTGAGGATAGTATTCAAATGTACCTAGTTAGATTTCCAAAGTTCTTTGAGATTCACCAGCCAGTGGACCTAATGGATTGGTTTCTTCACTTCCATGGACCTTCTCCCTCATATCCATACACAATGCAAAGTAACTGTACCTATTTGCCTCAGGCAAAGGCAGGAAGACATGTATCAAATAAGATCAATGTACATCAATATTTAGGGTATATGGAAGATCACCATGTTCCCATTTTTTATCATGTTTACAGCAAGTTAGCCCCTAAAGGAGGGAAATCCAAAAAACCCTGGACAAAAGGGTACATCTTGCCCTCCAAGTAATATCATTTATCATCTTCTTCTTTTTTAAGAAAAGGCTACAGGCAGACTGATTTAAAATTCTCAAGGGAGACTGAAAGGTTTTGTTCAGTAATTTACACCAAAAAAAAATTAGGAGCAGAAATAAAAATGACCTCTTTTTTTCTAATGCATTTCCTAAAAATGTCATTTCTTCTCACAAATACAATTTCTTGTAACAGCTTGTTTTGTTACTGAACAACAGTATATATACACGTTATACAGGACAGCTTTTTTTAAAAAAAATCTGAAAATGCCAGATTTGCTAGCATCATGTACTTTCAAGACCAATTCAATTATACCAGCTAGTAAAATATTTACCCTTAGTCACTCTGTGATACAAGGAAAATGAAACTTGGACTGAGAATGAGTGATGTCTGTATAGCACAGTTTCTCTGTTTATTATTTAAAACCTGAACCATATTTTATAGCCAATGCTGTGAAGAATTACACTTTATAAAAAGAGTCACTTTTAAAATCTAACCCTGTTGTTTACATCACATAACCTCCATTTAAATCAGTTTATACTTTGTCTTATCATGGTCTATGCTAAAGATATACTGTTCTGACACAGAAGCCCAAGATTGACCTGTGGGCTACACAGCCCCATACTCTCCCTAGTAGTAGTCTAAAGTGAAACATTGCTTAGTTCCCTGCAATTTGTCTTATCCACTAGACCATATGCTAATAGACAGAATCTAGCAGTCTCTGGTATAAATCCAGCCTGATAGAAATGGTTTATCAGTTGTTGATCACTGTCACATGTCCTAAGTTGCTCCCTTCACTTCCTGCACCATTCTCCCCCACCTATATCTATCACCTCCCCATCTCTTTACTTCCACCAATGCCAAAAAACCATATGAGGTTTAAGTGCCAGTAATGTGACCACAATAAGCAGTCATGAATGAAGGGCAGGATTTTTCAAGGAAACTTAACATTCTGCCACTCATCTCTTCTTCAGTATTTGATTGCTGAATTCTGCCCCAGCTGTTGAAGTGCATACTCCAAATGTCCTCACCAATAGTAACTAATCTGCCAGTGGAAAACTAAAACCATACCAGTATTTTTTAAACTATCACTTCCAGCATTTACCCACAGAGTTCTGACCAGAATTTATAAGGCTCAAAAGCATGCTATGCAAATACATGGCATATGTAGGTTTTCCTTTCTTCCCTTTCCTCTAGCAGCACCTTTTAATTCCCAAGAAGACCATTCTGGGGACCAGGGAGCCTGTATGGGGGGGGGGAGCCCTGCGCAAGATGGGGGATGCAGTAAGGTATGGAATCAGGCTCTCTTCCTCCTCCTCTTGAAATAGTGGGCCCAAAAGGAAACAACACTGGGAGTTTGTTATCGCCCACCAGATCAAAAGATAGAGGAGGATTATAAAATGATGAATGAATTAAAGATAGCGGCTAGACAAAAAAAAAACTGTGTCATAATAAGTGATTTTAACTACTCACACATTGATTGGATCAATATGTGTTCTAGTCGGGGAAAAGAGATTGAGTTTCTAGACAGTCTCAATGATCTGTGCCATGGAAATTACAGGCCAGTCAGTCTGACGTCGATACCGGGTAAGTTGATGGAAACTGTTATTAAGGAAAGAATTAGGAGGCACATTGATGAACAAAAACTATTGAGGCAGACTCAGCATGGGTTCTGTAATGGAAGATCTTGTCTCACTAACCTGTTAGTGTTCTTTGAGGGAGTGAACAAACATGTGGACAAGTGGGACCCAATAGATATTGTTTACCTTGACTTCCAGAAAGCTTTCAATAAAGTTCTTCATCAAAGCCTCCTAAATAAGCTCAAAAATCACGGGATAAAAGGATAAGTCCTTTTGTGGATCAAAAATTGGCTAATTAATAGGAAACAAAGAGTATAAATGGGCAATTTTCTGAGTGGAGGGTAGTAAGCAGTGGGGTACCACAGGGATCAATACTCGGTCTGATGCTTTTTAACTTGAAACTTGAGCTAGACAAAGCTGCTTACGTGTTGAGGTTCCAAAATATTCCAGAAATTACAGGAGAAGACATCAAGGAAAGGATGACAAGAGATTCCAACAGAATACCTAGAAGAGGAGGACAGCCAACTTTCTATTGAAGACATAGACGTTGCCTACAGAATGAACTCTTCTTATGCAAGAAGAGACAAACTGCCCAGAGAGGTACATGTGAGATTCCATAAAAGACTCTCAAGAGAGACCATTATAAGACTATCAAATAAAAAGCCTTTAAAGATCCAAGAGACAGAAGTCAAGATCCTAAAAGAAATTCCATGGAGAGTAAGAGAAAAAAGAAGTAACTATGTGCAGCTTACTAACCTGTTGAGAGAAAATGAAATAAACTACAGATGGCTACTCCCAGAAGGAATCCTATTTACTTACCAAGGAAAAAGATTTAGGATCAACTCAATATTCAAAATAGAAGACTTTCTAGAAAACTATAGAGGATAACTTGGGTTTCATGAAGAAGATGAAGAACAGGATGAAGAAGGGGAAAATGAAGGAGGAGGAGGACAGGCTCAAGGGGCAACAGGTCATAAAACAGGAACTTCCAAAAAAAAAACCCTACAATTCCATCACGACATATAGTAACAAGATTTCACATCAAGAAAAAAAAATGGCTTCAAAAAGACCTTAAAGATGGATAAGAAAAAGATCAAAATAATCTCCATCAATGTTAACAGTTTGAATGCCCCACAAAAAAGAAGACAAATCTTTCAACAAATTTAAAAAACCCAGATAGATGTCACCTGTCTACAAGAAACTCATATCAAAGAATCTGACAAAAAACTCCTGGAAGCTAAAAAGATTGGAAAATTGTTTGCAGCTGCAAATAAGCAGAAGAAGAAAAAAGGAGTGGTGATCTATGTGAAGAAACATCTACATCCAGAACTGGTCTATGACTCACAAGATGGAAGAATATTGATTGTGGAGCTTCAAAGACAGTCCAAAACTATTGTCATACGCTTCAAAGGATGGTAGAATAGTGGCAGTAGTAATAATGAGGAAGAGACTTTGATAATTAATATGTATGTACCCAATCAAGATCAAGAGCCCTTTTATAGAGAAATTCAGGCAGTTTTGAATTTGAAGGAATTTGAGCATATATGTCTATTAGGGGATTTTAATGCGGTAGTAGAGGCTGAAATGGATAGAAAGAGTACAAGAAAAAAGACCAAAGGGGGCTCATTAACATCGAAGACCTTTTTCAAAATAACTGAAGAATTTAATTTGATTGATGCTTGGAGAACCAGGAATTTTCTGAAAAGGGACTATACTTATTATTCACCGCGACACAATTCATGGTCACGTATTGACATGATCTGGATATCTTCAAATATGATATATGAAGTAGTAGATTGTGAAATCCTGCCAAATACGTTTGCGGATCACAACCCGATTAGTTTAATATTAAGAGAAGAGCCAAAAAAGAATAGATGGACTATGAATTTAGGATTGCTTCGTGATCAAGAACTTGTTAAAACAATTAAAGAAGAGATTCTGGAGTTTTTTAAGAGAAACATACAACCTGAGATGCAAATGGGAATAGTGTGGGATGCATTTAAAGCCTTCATTAGGGGTTGGTTTATCAACCAAAATGCATGGAAAAATAAACAAGCTAAAAAGGAATATGAAAGTCTTGTGAAGGAAATAAAAATAGAAGAATCTAGATTTAAAAAAGGTGCAAAGGTAAAAGAATATAAAACTAAACTACTCCTTCTTCATCATAAGTTGAATATAACTTTGAATAACGAAATAGCCAGAAAAATTGAATTCACCAAACAATACTATTTTGAAAATATAAATAAACCTAATAGATGGTTAGCTTATAAGCTCCGCAAAGAAAGGGAGAAACGTACTATTGTAAAGCTAAAAAATAAGGAAGGGGAAGAAAAATTTAATATGCAAGAAATTAAAAAGGTTGTTGAAGATTACTACAGAGAACTTTATTTTCAAGAACCTCAAGAAGAAAGGAAAATTAAAGAGTATTTAGAAGGTGGGATTCACATTAAATTCAATATGCAACAGAGAAAAATTCTAAATGATATAATTTCAATGAGTGAGATTGTAGAGGCAATTAAAAGACAGAAAAGGAAGAAGACACTGGGTCCTGACGGTATTCCGGTGGAATTCTATCAGATATTCCAGGAACAGCTAGATATACCGCTAAAGGATTTATTTCAAAAAATTGGGAATTTAGAAAAGGTACCGATTCTTGGAATCATGCATTAATTACATTAATACCCAAGTCAAATTCAGACGGTTCAGAAATTAAAAATTACAGACCCATATCACTTTTAAACGCGGACTACAAAATATTTACGAATATACTCGCAAATAGGTTGAAAAAAGTATTAGCTCAAACAGTACACCAAGATCAGATGGGATTTCTACCTAAGAGGCAAATAAAAAACAATATGCGCCTAGTTATTGATATTTTGGAATATTATGAGTCACACCCTGATAAAGGAACAGTATTAATGTTCTTGGATGTGGAAAAAGCATTTGACAACCTATCCTGGAACTTTTTATTGCAGAAGCTAGAGATAGTGGAATGTGGAGAACAGTTTTTGTCCAGAATAAAGGCAATTTATTCAACGCAGTATGCTAAAATCTTAGTAAATGGAGACCTTACAGACAGGGTAAATATTTATAAAGGTGCGAGACAGGGATGCCCGTTATCTCCGCTACTGTTTATCTTTGCGTTAGAGACATTAAACAATTCAATAAGAAATAATACACAGATTAGAGGTTTAAGAGTGAAAGGAGAGGAATTCAAACTCTTGGCATTTGCCGACGATTTGTTATTTATTGTGGAAAACCCATTAAAATCTATCAAGGTGTTATTGGACGTAGTTAATGCTTATGGACAAGTAGCCGGCCTTAAGATAAATTTTAAGAAAACGAAACTTCTACTTAAAAATTGTGACCTTAATATGGCGGAACAAATCCAAAAAATAACTTGCATGGAAATAGTTAGAAAAGTGAAGTACCTGGGTGTTTACTTAACTAACAGAGCTAGTTCGTTAATAAAAGACAATTATTATAAACTACTGGAGGAGATTAAGAATGATCTTTTAAGATGGAAAGACCTACCGTTATCCCTTATGGGTAAAATTGCAGCGATAAAGATGAACATACTGCCCAGGTTTCTATTCTTAGCTCAAAATATTCCTGTATTAAAGAGTTTGAAATTTTTTAAGGAACTAGACACGATTACTAGAAAGTTCATTTGGTACCCCAAAAGGGCAAGAATTAAATGGAAAGTTCTCCAAGACAGAAAAGAAAATGGAGGGATGGGAGTACCAAATTGGAATTTATACTACCAGGCGTGTGCATTAACTTGTGTAAGAGAATGGATTTTGTTGGAAGATGCAAGAACATTGGCACTAGAGGGCCACGATCTTTACATGGGTTGGCACTCATATGTGTGGTACGAAAAGGAAAAAGTACATTCGATTTTTAACCAGCATATATTAAGGGGAGCTTTGAGTAGAGTATGGAATGGGATAAAAGAGAAATTCTATAGGAAAACTCCAAGATGGGTGTCACCTTTGGAGGTTTTTGTAAAGCCATCACTCTTAACAGAAAATAAAAAAGTCAATTATAATGCTTTGTTAGAAAAAGGTGATGTTCTAAAATCAGAAGAAAAACTGAGACATGAATATCAAATTAATCTATCATGGTGGGAATCTACATTATTGAAAGATAGATATGGTAAAGATAAGGTAAAGGGTTTTGGAGATAGAAATACCCAGCTGGACAGGATTTGGTTGTCTTCCAGTGATAAACTAATTCAGAAGTTATATAGATTTCTACTAGAGGAATATGAGCTGGATGAAAGTGTTAAATCTGTAATGATTTCCTGGATGAAAGATATGGGAAAAGAAATTGAAATTGAACAATGGAGTACAATATGGAAAACCACGAAACTTATGAGAGCCATTTCCTATAAGGAGAATATTTACAAACTGTTTCACAGGTGGTATTGGTCCCCGGATAAGATTGCAAAATGCTTTCCACAAAATTCAAATAAGTGTTGGAAGTGTAAATCCAGTGTGGGGACCTTTTATCAGATGTGGTGGAAGTGTAAAAAAATACAATCATTTTGGAAAATGGTTCATAATATTATTTTTGGAATTTTGAACTTAGATGTGGTCTTATCACCAGAGACATATTTATTGAATATTATTCCCAAAGGTTACAATAGGCAAGATACTTACCTTTTAGTGTATATTATAACAGCTGCAAGAATGTTAGTGGCGAAAAACTGGAAAGTGGATAGGTTACCCTCTAAAGAGGAGCTAATAGTAAAATTGTTAGAGTTAGCACAAATGGACAACTTGAGTTTAATACTTCAGGCTAAGGATGATAAAATTCAAGAGAAAAGATGGTTTATAATTGGATAAAGCTTGTTAAGAATATAAAATAATGTGAAGTAATACCATATGCAAAGACATGATAAAATGTTTACGACTCTATACATGTATGTAAATCTTGACGTTTGTAAGCTGGATGGAAAATGTGGAATAAATAAAGTATGGGAAAAAAACTATTGTCATAGTCAATATTTATACACCAAATCAACAACAGGAAATTTTTTATAAAACTTTACACGAAATTCTGTCAAGGCAATCCTATGAGGAGATTTGTATAATTGGGGACTATAATGCAGTATTTGACAGAGCCCTTGATAGGAAGAGTTCTACCGGAAAACAGAAAAAAGGTAATGAGCTACCCATCTCCTTTTTAAAATTAGTGGAGGAATACTCTTTAGCTGATGCATGGAGAATTAGGAATATAAACAAACAAGATTATACGTTCTACTAAGCAAGACAAGGGGGACCCAACAGATATTATTTACCTTGACTTCCAGAAAGATTTTGATACAGTTCCTCATCAAAGGCTCCTAAGTAAGCTCAATAGTCATGGGATAAAAGGACAAGTCCTCTTGTGGATCAAAAACTGGCTTATAAATAGGAAACAGAGAGTGAGTATAAATGGGAAACTTTCTCAGTGGAGGGTGGTAAGCAGTGGGGTACCACAGGGATCAGTACTCGGTCCAATGCTTTTTAATGTTTATTAAAGATTTGGAATTGGGAGTAAGCAGTGAAGTGGCTAAATTTGCAGATGACACAAAGTTATTTAGGGTGGTGAAAACCAGGGAGGATTGTGAGGCACTCCAAAGGGATCTGTCGAGGATGGGTGAGTGGGCGTCAACGTGGCAAATGGGGTTCAATGTGGCCAAGTGCAAAGTGATGCACGTTGGAGCCAAAAATCCTAAATATAAATACACATTGATGGGGTCTGAACTGGCAGAGACTGACTAAGAGAGAGATCTTGGAGTCATAGTAGATAACTCAATGAAAATGTCTAGACAGTGTGTAGCTGCAATAAAGAAGGCCAACGCTATGCTGGGGATTATTAGGAAGGGAATTGAAAACAAATCAGCCAGTATCATAATGCCCCTGTATAAATCATTGGTGCGACCTCATTTGGAATACTGTGTACAGTTCTGGTCGCCACATCTCAAAAAGGATATTATAGCATTGGAAAAAGTGCAGAGAAGGGCAACTAGAATGATAAAAGGGTTGGAACACCTTACCTACGAAGAAAGGTTAAAACGCTTGGGGCTCTTTAGCTTGGAGAAATGACGGCTGGGGAGTGACATGATCGAGGTTTATCAGATTATGAATGGGATTGAGCAGGTTGAGAAAGAAGTACTTTTCTCCCTTTCTCACAATACAAGAACTCATGGGCACTCCATGAAATTGCTGAGCAGTCAGGTTAGAACAGATAAAAGGAAGTACTTCTTCACCCAAAGAGTGATTAACACATGGAATTCACTGCCACAGGAGGTGGTGGCGGCTAGAAGCATGGACAGTTTCAAGAGGGAATTAGATAAACATATGGAGCAGAAGTCCATTAGTGGCTATTAGCCACAGGGTATAGATGGGAACTCTCAGTCTGGGGCAGGTGATGCACTCTATTCTTGGTGCTGGAGGGGGCAGCAGTGAGAGGGCTTCTAGTGTCCTGGCCTCACTGCTGGACCTCCTGATGGCACCTGGTATTTTTGGCCGCTGTGTGACAGAGTGTTGGACTAGATGGACCATTGGCCTGATTCAACATTGGCTTCTCTTATGTTCTTATGTAAGACACAAATCCTGGTCCAGATTGGACATGGCTTGGATCGCGACAGGCATGATTAATGATATCATAGAAGTAGAGATTCTACCTTCAACATCTGCCGATCACAACCCATTGCTTGTAACTTTACAAGATACCCCTCAAAAAATAGATGGACAATGAATGCATGGCTTTTAAAGAACTTGGACTTTGTGAATAAATCCAAAAAAGAATTTCAAGAATTTTTCAAACTGAATATCCAATAAGATATTGCCATGGACATTATATGGGACGCCTTCAAGGCCTTTGCAAGAGGCTGGTGTATCAAGCAGATGTATGGATGAGAAGAAAAAGGAAACAAAGATTTGTATAGATTGAGGAGCAAATTAAATAGGAAGAACAAAACCTAAAAAGGGGACCTGTGACCGAATACTTAAGGATTAAAATAAAGAATCTGCAACATCAACTGAATTATCTATTAACACAGGAGATTGCAAAGAAAATAATGTTCACAAGACAAAATTATTTTGAAAATGCAAATAAGCCGACTAGATAGCTAGCATATAAACTAAGAAAAGAGGCTGAAAAAAAAGCAAATATGGATTTTGAAAAATGAGAAAGAACAACAACAAAACATCCACAAAAAGCAACAAGAGATCATTGAAACCTTTTATCAAAATTTATACCACCAGGAAAATATTGATCAAGACCAGATTAGACACTTTTTAAGGAAACATAACTAGAAAGAATTTACAGAAGAACAAAGGAAAGCTTTAAATGAACCAATTTCATTTGCGGAAGTAATTGATGCAATCAAAAACCAGAAGAAGAAGATGTCAGGACCGAATGGTTTCCCTGCAGAATTTTACCAGGAATCCGAAGACCAAATTGTTCTTCCATTGAAGTTAACCATGCAAAGTATACCTGAAGAAAAAAACATGCCAGAAATCTGGAACCAAGCATCAATTTCACTAATACATAAACCAGAAACAAATGAGAAAGAAATTCAAAACTACATGCCTATCTCCTTACTTAATGTGGATTATAAGATCTTCACATCTATATTAGCAAATAGATTGAAAAAGGTATTGATTCAGATAATTCATCAAGATCAATCAGGGGTTTTGCCTAAGAGACATATGAGAAATAATGCGAGAACAATTTTGAATACATTAGAATATTTTGAAGCACATCCTGAAAAACAAATGGCATTAATTTTCCTAGAAGCAGAGAAGGCCTTTGACAAGCTTACTTGGTCCTTCATGTTGGAACAATTGTTGACCTCTAATTGTGGTGATCAATTCTTTACAATGATAAAGGCAATATATACAAAGCAATCTGCTAAAATTATGGTAAATAGAGATCTCTCGCAAAATATCGAAATCCAAAATGGGACCAGACAGGGCTGTCCATTATCTCCTCTCCTATTTATCTTTGCTTTAGAGACATGGTAAGAATTCACAATGAAATTAAAGGACTTAAAATTAGAGAAGGAGAGTACAAGCTGCAAGCATTTGCTGATGACCTGGTATTTATATTGGAAGACCCATAGGTAAAAACTAACTCACTCCTACAGATAATAAAAGAATATGGCCAATATGCAGGATTTAATGTTAATTTTAAGAAAACCAAAATTCTAACAAAAAATTGTACCAAGGAACAAATACAAACATTACAGAAAGATTCTGGGATTGAAGCACAGAAGACAATTGAGTACTTAGGAATAAACTTAACTAACAGATGCAGCTCTCTATTTAAAGGAAATTATAAAAAACTTCTAACTAAATTCAAAAAAGATTTAGAAAAATGGAAGAATCTAAGCTATCTTTTATGGGAAGAATAGCAGCAGTGAAGATGAATATTTTACCAAGATTTATTTTCTTGTTTCAAACAATTCCAATTATAAAAAATCAACAATATTTCAAAGGAATAGATAAACTAGTGAGACAATTTATTTGGCAAGGGAAAAGATCGAGAATTAAGTTAAAAGTGCTGCAAGATTCCAAAGAAAAAGAGGCTTTGCATTGTCAAACTGGAAATTATATTACAACGCAGCCGCTTTGACATGGATGAAAGATTGGATCACCTTAGAAAACCTAAGACTATTAAAACTTGAAGGACATTACTTACAATTAGGGTGGCACACATTTATCTGGTATGGGAAAAACCATATGCATAAATACTTTAATCACCACTGGGTAAGAGATGCCCTCATGAAAATGTGAGATGAAACTAAGAAGCTTTGCTATATCAAAATACCTAAATGGGTTTCCCCCCTAGAGGCTTCTGCAAACCCCATGACAATCACAAAAAACTTAATGTATACATATGGAGACTTGTTAAACAGTCAAAATAAATTGTATAACCAAGAAGAACTCAAGAAAAAGGATACAGATTTGAATTGGTGGGAAAGAGCGCAACTTGACTCTAGATATGCAAAAGACCAAGCAATTGGATTTTATAATGCACCTTTAGAACTTGATAAAATACTGTTAAGAGTAGAGGGGAAACATATAAAATTACTGTACACACTATTAATAGATATGAAAATGCAAGATGAAGTTGTAAAGGAATCCATGGTTAAATGGGCACAAAATTTAGGACATAATATACAACTGAGTGTGGAAAGTAAATATGAAATTTACAAAACCTATTTCTTATAAAGAAAATGTATATAAAGTGTTCTATAGATGGTATGTAACTCCTGAGAAATTAACTAAATAGTATTCAAATATGTCAAGTTTATGTTGGAAATGTAAAAAGGAAATTGGTTCTTTCTATCATATGTGGTGGGGTCCTGTAAGATAGCAAAAGCATACTGGATATGGATAGATGAGATTCTGCAAAAAAAAAAAAATAGATACAAATGTGCCATTTATTCCTGAATTGTTTTTATTGAATATTGTACCTCAAAACTTCACAAAGCAAAATATTTATATGATTGTACATATAATGACAGCTGCTAGAATACTATATGCAAAATATTGAAAAACGGATAATTTGCCTACATAAAAAGAGGTGATATACAAATTGCTGGAAGCAGCAGAAATGGATAAACTGTCTTTACAATTACAAGAAAAACATGAAGAAACTTTTGAAAAGACTTGGTTAAGGCTTTATAGATGGATAGAGACATACAATAATAGACCATGAAACCAACTTAAAAATCATCTATAGGTGCATTAGATAAAACTCAATTTAATACTTTATGTAAGCCTGATATAAGTACGGACTCCACTTCTGTAGTTGTTTTTTGTCTGTTGTGTTTGTTATTCTTTGTAACATCTTTTCCTTTTTTTCCTGAAAATAATAAAATTGGTTTTAAAAAAATCACGGGATAAAAGGACAAGTCCTTTTGTGGATCAAAAACTGGCTAATTAATAGAAAACAGAGAGTGAGTATAAATGGGAAACTTTCTCAGTGGAGGGTGGTAAGCAGCGGGGTACAGGGATCAGTACTCAGTCCAATGCTTTTTAACTTGTTCATTAATGATTTGGAGTTGAGAGTAAGCAGTGAAGTTGCTAAATTTGTGGATGATACGAAGTTGTTCAGCGTGGTGAAAACCAGGGAGGATTGTGAGGCACTCTAAAGGGATCTGTCAAGGATGGACGAGTGGGCATCAATGTGGCAAATGGGTTCAATGTGGCCAAGTGCAAGGTGATGCACATTGGAGCCAAAAATCCTAACTATAAATACACATTGATGAGGTCCAAACTGGCAGAGACTGACTAAGAGAGAGATCTTGGAGTCATAGTAGATAACTCACTGAAAATGTTGACAGAGTGTGCGACTGCAATAAAAAAGGCCAATGCTATGCTGGGGATTATTAGGAAGGTTATTGAAAACAGATCAGCCAGTATCATAACGCCCCTATATAAATCAATGGTGCAACCTTATTTGGAGTACTGTGTACAGTTCTAGTCACCACACCTTAAAAAGGATATTATAGCTTTGGAAAAAGTGCAGAAAAGGGCAACTAGAATGATAAAAGGGTTGGAAAATTTCCCCTATGAAGAAAGATTAAAACACTTGGGGCTCTTTAGCTTGGAGAAACGGCGGCTGAGGGGTGACATGATTGAAGTTTATAAGATTATGCATGGGATAGAACAGGTAGAGAAAGATGTACTTTTCTCCCTTTCTCACAATACAAAAACTCATGGGCACTCAATGAAAATGCTGAGCAGTCGGGTTAGAACGGACAAAAGGAAGTACTTCTTCACCCAAAGAATGATTAACACATGGAATTCACTGCCACAGGAGGTGGTGGCGGCTACAAGCATGGACAGCTTCAAGAGAGAATTAGATAACCATATGGAACAGAGGTCCATTAGTGGCTATTAACCACAGGGTATAGATAGGGATTCTGGGGCAAGGGATGCTCTGTATTCTTCGTGCTTGGGGGCATCAACAGTGGGAGGGCTTCTAGTGTCCTGGCCCCACTGGTGGACCTCCTGATGGCATCTGGTATTTTTGGCCACTGTGTGACAGAGTGTTGGACTGGATGGGCCATTGGCCTGATCCAACATTGGCTTCTCCTATGTTCTTATTACCAGCATAAAGCTGGGAGGATCCTAGCAATTTTGCTTGTTTTCAACCTGTTGTGCATTAATTTCATTGGATAACTTCTTTTTCTAGTAATATAAAAGATGATCAGCATTCAATTAGAGACACTCAATTAGAGACACTCTCATATGGAAAGTGTTTTGTAACACCAGTTATTTTTGTTGCCCTACTAAACAGTCTTCTAGTACTCTCATATACTTTTTCAAGGACAATGAACAACAAAATGGCTGGGGAAACTTTAATACAAATAATGCAGAAACACACAAGATATGCTGTTGTTCTTATGGAAGTCAGTGGTATGCAGTGTATGCACTCCTTACTATACCCAGTTTATTTTTTAGAGCACAGCTTCTAAGGAGACAGCTTTCATAGCACTTCAGTTCTTAAGCTTCTCATTTGTTACAATCTGCAAACGTTATTCCTTTCCAATTTAAACATGCTTAATCACCAAAGATGTTAAAAGCTTAGACCGATATACACTTCGTATTTCCATAGTCATTTAAATTGTACTTTTTAATATACACCTCTGTGATCATGGGATTAACTATTATGTCAAGTGGGGATAGACCCCTTCCACCTGGGGGAGCATGTAGGAGGTTTGCGGTGTTGGTTTACTTGGGGCACCTGGACGGTGGTGGAAAGTGCTACCAAGTCACAGCTGACATATAGGGTTTTCAACCTCTGTGGGGTTTTCAAGGCAAGAGATCAAGTGGTTTGCCATTCCCTGCCTTTGCTCAGCAACCTAGAACTTCCTTGGGGGTCTCCCATCCGTCTGCAGTTGCCACCTCCACACTTACCTCAGGGAACTGCAAGCCCCACCAAGTATGCTGCGCCAGCAAGCCCCAAAGCTAGGGAAGTTGTCTGTCAGGTTGGAGCAGGGGGTGGCCTTGACCAAGTCTACTCAGGAGTCAGCCAACTCGAAGGAGCCCAGCCAGTGCTTAGTGGCATGCTCGGCAGCAGAATCCAACCCAGACAAGCTTCTACCAGATGGAACCCTGGCATTGAGACCCAGGGGAGCTCTGACGGGGTAGCAGGGACAGCAGGCAGCACTGACCTTCTTAAAGGAGGTTGGGCAGGGCTGAAATCTGACACAAATGGGCTAGCCTGGGCCATCCAGGTCACAACAAACTTTGAATAGGCAGAGAAGTAGCTTCCAATATTGTGTTGCCATGCTGGAAGCAGCAGCCCTTATTGAATGTCTGCTTACCATGTCTCTGCTTAAAGCATATGAGCCCAGTCAGAAATGGGGGACAATCAGCTCAGAACAATGCAGTCACTCCCTGGAAGCAAGTATATTGTTTGAAAGGACACAGTAGTGTTTATGCTGCAGAAAAGTTAAGAGCAAGGACAGAATTGAAGGTGGCCATGCACGCATTTCTGAAGAAAATGAGGAAAAAAACCAGAATATGTTTCAGCTTAAGACTTCCATATGGCCATGAATGCAAAGAGATACAGCAATGTAATTTGTTTGAAGGGACTATGGCTGAGTTCAGACTGGCATTTTGCTCCGGTAGCCAGTCGTAGCAAAAAAGCCCCGGAATAAACTGTTCCGGGTTTTCCCGTTCAGACAGCCCGTGCTGCTGCTGGAAGATGCAGGGCGGAGCCGGGCGGGAGCATTCAGACTGCCCTGCGCGGGAGCGCGCTATATTCGGTGTTTCCCCATTAATTCGGCTGTGGGTGTATGGGTATATGTGCGCATGAATGCTCATGTGCTCATGCGCATAAGCGCATTTTGCTGATTGGGGGAGGACCCCGCAGTGCCAGCACCGCATTGGGCAGTAGAGCGGAGCACGGCCAATCATATTGCTGCTGCCTTCTGCCCAACATGGGTTGCTCCCGGCTTTTCAGCTGTGCGTTCAGACTTCCCGAAAGCAGAGAAATGCGCGACACACGTGGGCTTTCGAATTTGCTACCAGTTTTATGAGGTATCTTTTTAATCCGGTGGTGAAGCGCAACAGCATGGGTTGGCTACGGGTGGGGGACACCAGGCAGATGTGCCTGTGTGAACGCTCAATTTACTCCGGGATTGAATCATCGCTGGCCCGGGTCCCTACCGGGGCAAATTGCCAGTCTGAACTCAGCCTATAACTATGTAACTATACTAAAACAAGTACTTGCAATTACTAGTCAGAGGAGTATTCTGTCATGGGCTCAACAGCCATGGTTTTCACTAGTGTGGCATCACAATCAATTTGAACTTTTAATTGTAATAATTCTGCTACTTGAGAGAAGTTCTAAATGACAAAATACGCTCTTAGAATGTA
This sequence comes from Gekko gecko, assembly GCA_029375565.1. Lineage (NCBI taxonomy): Eukaryota > Metazoa > Chordata > Lepidosauria > Squamata > Gekkonidae > Gekko > Gekko gecko. Next base: position 76,423,241 of record JAPDNY010000006.1, on the reverse strand, counting down.
TCTAGTTGCATAATACCACCAAATTAGTACATTACATAACATACCATATACTTTATGACTTTAAAAGCAGATTCTTTAATTATAGTCATCATTTATAGGCCACATTGGAGTTCCTCTGAGGAGAAAAGTAGTCTAAAAATGCTCACATAAATAAGATTTATATAGAAATAAACTGCCCCAACTACTATGGGATTTAATAGTCTAGAAATACAACTGCCTCTTTAAAAGGCCAGTTTCTGAATCAACCCTCTAGCAAACAACATTCAAGAGCATTTCAAAGCAATTTTTATTTTTGAACATTTTCCCCAATCACAGAATACTTACTGTTGAACAATCAGTGCAAAATCAGCCAAGTATTAAGAAAAAGTGTTGCCCAAGTTTGAACCTGGGGTTCAAAGTTCAAAATGCAGTATTTCCTGGCTTAAAATACCAGCTCCATTCCAACTGGCTTCACATTCCACTTACTTTAATATATCTATAGACTTGTAAAAACCCTGCATATTACTAGTCGTAAGGGGGGGGGGAGTTTATGCTGTCTATACAGTCCTGCTTATTCACGGACACACTACCATAGGTAGGTACCAGCACATTCCTCTTGTATTGACATGTAAGTTGTAAACTTTCCATTTAACATTTGTTAACTATAAGACAAAAATGCAAAGCAAAAACAAAAAATCTGAAAACATAAAATTTGCATCAAGGTTTCAGAGACATGAAGTCTATGATATGCACCACTCTGGACACATTCAAGATATTAAAATTTTCTTTCAAAAGCACAGCACATTAATCTTACTGGTTTTTCAAGTAATGTCAGCTCCTTAATGTGCTTTGGTCTTGTTGCTCATGGATACACAGCTAATTGAAACACATCTGAAAGTAGCTTTAAATTTTCAGCTCCCCAACTTTTTTACCTTTGACTAAACATGTGTTAAAGTTTCCATCTAATTTCCCACTTGCTTCTAAGTAGACCTTCTTTAGGATTGTTCCCTAAATCTCTAAAATTTATCCTTACATTTCAAATCATTCCCCAATCATACTGATAACAAAGGTCTCTTTTTTCATGTTACATTTTAAATGCCTTTGCCAGTTCTGGCTGTAAAGCTCCAGGTAGGTCAATTAATGGCTTTTTTACAAACAAATGTGTCAGTGGTTTCAAAACTGTCATCTACTAGCCTTGCAGGATTAGAAAAAGGAAGAATGAATTTTATGGCTTCTTGATAAGAATCAGCACTTGCTTTTAATCCTGCACTGATCCGATATGACTAGCTTCAACACAGAGCTCCCCACCCTAAATATATGGAGATAACACTTTAGGCCATTTTTGATTAATTAAAGTTGTTTTTCCCCTTCCCTATGATACTGTACAGCTAGACAGGTAGATTCGTAATAAGGTCACTATAATTCAAAATTAATTATTCAAACTTCTTTGGTAATGAATTTCTGACACAGGGAATTACAGGCATGTTAGAAATTGTGTGTGTGTGTCCCACAGTTACTATATAAGGGATACATGCTCAGAAAAAAAATGTGCATGCTCATACTCCTCTGGATCACAAGCTATAAAACTTAGCAGGAAAATTCATCAATACAGCAAGATGGCCTGGATGATTGTGTCTTGTTATGTTGTCTGCATTAATGCAATTTGCACCCTGAAAAACTTTTATACCAAAAGTGGGAACTTCCAAGGATACGATTTGCCCATTTGTTGCTCAGTTATTGTCTTTTCTATGTGGACTGATGAATAAAACTTTCAAAGTGCACTGGCAGATGATAGGATGTGACAAGTTTGAGGCGAGGACACAGTACTCAATGAAACAGAGACACTATCTATGTATCTCATTCTCAACATGTCCCCTATGTGCAGATACTTATTTCCACAGATAGGGGGCACACTCTCCCCCAACAGATGTTTCTGCAAACTCGGGGGATGCCCTAGGTTTGCAGAAAAATCTGACAATTTAACAAAAATATGTGTGTGGGGGGGGGGTAAATTGGCCCCCAAATTAAAAAAAGTGTCTGCACATGTGCAGACAACGCTCTTACCAGCTCAGAAGGAGCTGCTTCAACCAGGCCCAGCAGCAGATGTCAGCAGCCACACCAAGTCCAGCAATGGCAGACATGGTTGGAAGCTGTACTGGACCCAGCCACAGTGGTGGTGAAGGCCACCAGCTGCACCAAGCTTGGCCGCATCGGCAAAGGTGGCCAGCAGCCATGTCGTACCCAGCCATGCTTGGCTCAATAGTTGGTGTGGGGCTTGAAACCATGCCAGGCTTGATGTTGGGGGAGATTTGGAACTCCTGCCTTGTGCTCCCTGCCCCTGAGCTGTTATGATGTGGGGAATTGGAAGCTTAGTGCCTCTGAATGTAGAAGTTCCCCTCAGTCATCATGGCTAGTAGCCATTGATAGACTTATCCTCCATGAATCTATCTAATTTCCTTTTAAAGCTGCTTATTCCTGTGGCCATCACGACATCCTTTGGCAGCGAATTCCACATTTAAATCACTCTCTGTGTAAAATAGTATTTCTTTTCATCCGTCCTGAACCTACTAACCATCAGTTTCACTGGATGCCCTTGAGGGCTAGTATTTTGGAAGAGGGAGAAAAAACTACCTTCTCTCCACCCATGCATAATTTTAAAATCTCTATCATGTTGCCCCCTTAAATTGTCTCTTTTCTCAACTGAAAAGTCCCAGACTCTCCAGCCGTTCCTCACAGGGAAGGTGCTCCAAATGCCTAAACTTCTTGACTGCCCCTCCTCTGTACTTATTCCAGCTCTGCAATTTGCTTTTGGAGATACAGTGACCAGAACTGCACACAGTATTCCCAATGAGGCCACACCATAAATCTATACAGGGGCATAACAATATTGGCCATTTTATTCTCAAACCCTTTCCTAATAATCCCTAACACACAGTTTGCCTTTGCCATTGCTGCAGCACACTGGGCTGACACTTTCATTGAGCTATCCACTATGACCCCAAGATCTTTTGCCCTCTCAGTCTCAGTAAGTTCAGTCTCTATCAGTCTATACTTGAAGCTGGGATTTCTTGTGCCAGTGTGCGTCACCTTACACTTACCCACACTGAACTTAATTTGCCACACTGTCACCCACATACCCAGTTTTGGAGGTCCACTGGGAGCTCTTCATAGTTAGTGTTAGTTTTTATCATCCTGGATAATTTTGTGTCATCTGCAAACTTGGCCACTACACTACTCACCCCTATTTCTAGATCATTTATAAACAAATAGTACCAGCCCCAATACCAATCCTTGTGGGAACTCACTGCTTCCTTCCCTCCATTGTGATAACTGTCCATTGATTCCTACTCTTTGCTTCCTGTTACAACTACTTATCCCATGACTGCTAAGTTTACTCAGGAGTCTTTAGTGAGGCACCATGTCAAAACCCTTTTGAAAGTCCAGGTATATAATGTCTACAGGGTCACGGTTGTTTACATGCTTGTTCACTTTCTCAAAGAACTTTGATTACAGTTTCTGCTAATTTGCCTCAGAGGGACGTTAGGCTGACTGACCTGTAATTTCCTGGTTCCCCTCTGGATCCCCTCTTAAAAACTGGCGTCACATTTGCTACTCTCCAGTCTTCTTGTACAGCAGCTGAATTTAGTGATAGGCTACATATACATGTTAGAAGATCAACGATCTCACATCTGGTCCTGGAGACTTATCATTTTTTAATTTCTCCAGTAGGTCTAGAAAAGGAGTGTCAAACATATAGCCCGTGAGCCAGATCTGGCCCCTGCAGGGCTCCAATCCGGCCTGAGAGTAACTTCTTACACTGCAGCTCCTTTTGGCCAGTCTCTATTTCCTGCTTCAGAGGAGAAAGAGAAAGCCATCTTTCTATTGGCTGAGGGCTCCTCCCCACTCCTCCTCTGGGAAGGGAGGGGGAGGGAAAGAGCCAGGCAGGGGGGGATGGCATCTTTTGGCACTTTTAAGAAAAGCAACATTTTATTCCAGGTATAAGTTTTTGTGTGCACACTCCGAGAGAGAGAGAGAGAGAGAGAGAGAGAGAGAGAGAGAGAGAGAGAGAGAGAGAGAGAGTCCCCTGTTTAAGACCAACAATGTTTTATTTCAGATAAAAACTTTTGTGTACCTGCACACTTCAGAGAGAGAGACGGAGGGAGTCCCATGGCACTTGGAGAGATCCCCCTTTCCATTTATAACAGATGGGAGGGGAAAAACCTAACAGCACAGGTTATATCCTTTATTATTAAAAGGGAGCAAAAGTCCAGCAGCACCTTAATGACTAACAAAATTTGTGGGAGGGCATGGGCTTTCATGAGTCATTGTTCACTTCTTCAGATACAACTGGAATGTGAGTCTGTCTGTCCTTATATCTTGAAGCGTGAAGTCATTTCAGAATGCCAATAGCAGGCACTGTAATGAAAGAAGAAACCTAGGTCACAATTCAGTCAAGGAGTTTTCATTGTCTTCTTGAGCTTTGTGATCAGTTGCAGTTCAGCAGTCTCTCTTTCTAATCTCCCTTTGAAATTCCTTTGTAAGAGAATTGCTACTCTTAGGTCAGCAACTGAATGCCCTGGAAGGTTAAAATGCTTCCCCACTGGTTTTTTAATGTTGTAGTTTCTAACAGAAGTAGAAAGACTAAGAGTCCAGTAGCACCTTGCAAGATGAACAAAGTTGTAGTACGGTATGTGCTTTTGTGAGTCATTGCTCAATTCTTCAGACTTATTTCCATTTATTCCTTGCATCCTCCTGGACTGAATCCTCCTGTACCAAACTGAGACCTAGGTTTCCTGTCTCATTACCAATGTTGATACCTCCACACCTCTGCATATCACATCCATGTTGATATCTCCATCTCTCTGCATATCACACCTAATCCAATCATGCCTACTATTGCCATTCAGCATATGAAATCATATTTATAACATTTGTATCTCAGTATCGTGTGTTACATTTTATGGCACATATGGCCCGGACTGATAAAGTGACATTTATGTCAGATCCAGCCCTCATAACACATGAGTTTGACACCTCTGGCCTAGAATTTCATCTCTGGTCATTTCAATTGGCTCAGTTCTTCAGACTCCCTTCCTGAAAACAGATGTGGCATGGGTACATGCCCCACACTTCCCACAGTGAATACAGAAGCAAAAAAGGCATTGAACTTCTCTACATCTCCTCATCTTCCTTGAGCAATCCCTTTATCCCTTTGTCATCCAAAGGCCCCACTGCTTCTCTGGCTGGTTTCCTGCTCTGAATATATTTTAAAAAATGTTTAATGTTTGTCTTGATGCTTTTAGCAACTCAGTTCTCAAAATCCTTTTTGCATACCTAATTATTGACTTACATCTCTTTTCCCAGAGTCTGTGGTCCTTCCTGTTCACTGGGGCAGACCTTCCACTTTTTAAAAGAAGCCTCTTTACTTTTTATAGTTTCCTTGACTTGTGTTGTTAACCACACAGGCCTTCTTTTAGACTTGGCAGTGCCTTTCCTAACCTGCAGAATGCATTCTATTTGGGCTTCAATTAGTGTGATTTTAAATAGCTTCCAAGGATCCTCTAGGGATTTGACTCTCTTGTGTGTCCCCTTCAGTTTCCTTTTTATTATTCCTCTCATTTTTGTAAAGTCCCCTCTTTTGAAATCAAATGTTACTATTTTGGACTTTAGGAGTAACTTTCTATTGATCTGAATGCTGAAATTAATAGCATTGTGGTTTAATTGGTTTAAATTGGTTTAAAAACCTCTACATCTAACCAGGTCTTGAGACCTGCTCAGAACCAAGTCCAAGATCACTACCCCCTGGTTGGCTCTGTAACCAACTGTTCCAGCGCACAGTCATTTATGACGTCCAGGAATCTCATTTCTACAGTACAACTCAAGCACATGTTTTTACCCAGCCAGTGTGAGGGTACCTGAAGTCTCTCAATATAACAACATTATCTGCTTTAGTCACCTCCCTTATTTCCTTCTCCATCTCAAGATCAGTCTCAAGGGTTTGATCAGGTGGGTGATAGTACACCCTCAAAGTACGTGCCCCAGTATTCCCATCCATATCACTTCTGTTGGGGAGTTAATTCTAGGAGAAGCCTTATTTATTTAATTTCTATCCCGCCCTTCCCACATGTGAGCTTACAGTACAGAGGCCCACAGTCCCTGCCTCTCAGAAGCAACAGCAGAGGGTGGGGCCTGCAATCAGCCCCAGGCAAACAGACCTTGTTCAGTAAGCAACAGACCTGACAAAGACCCAGACAAAAACACCAGAAGGCTACAAGCATCCACACTCCCTCAAACTCTGTCCTCTTACAAAGCAACCTCAGTTGATTTAGCAGTTTAGGAATGGCCAAAAAAAAAACCCAATCACCTTCCCAGAAGCTCTCTCCTAGGTTCTGTCTCCCAGCCCAGCTGGGTCAGTTCTCAGGTAGCGAGGTCTGTGGTTACAGTATAGTAGAAAGAAATGAACTCTGCACCTGCCCAGAATGTTTGCAGTATCAGCATTCTAAGAGCTTGTTATTCTTGGCACAGGTTTATTTCGACCTCCCAAGATATGATTTTTCTTCAATGAGAGGTGCTGGAGCTTAAAGCTGCCTAGATATTGTACTTCCTCAGCCCTTTCACCTTCTATAGTAAAATACTTCTTTTGTGAAATCTTCTACAGTTAAAACCTGGCTAAGCACTAAGCCTCTTTGGTACTTTAGCCAAATGTGGGAGGAGGAGAAGAGTGAGGTCAGGAGCATGACAGCGGTGAGTCATTAGTAGGTAAAATGCATCCTGTGCATGCTCAGAGGCTATCATTCCTGCTCATGGCCAAGTTACTAGAAGGTGGTTTGCAATTAATTATTAAGATCAGATACCAAACCGTTTTTCTGCACCTTTTTCTCTTTCATAGCCCACCTACTTCTGAGGCAGATTCCCCACTCCAAAGGGAAGAGGGAACCCCAGAATAGTACAATCTCACTCCAATTTTTATTCACCACTTCATTTAGAGTCCATGAATTTCATGCATAGTCCATTTATTTCATTTAGTAATACTTTTATGTCCAGTTCTCACTTATCACTGTGGATAATTGCAAAGGGGCACAAATAAAAAAGAACAAGCAAAGGAACTGGGGAGAAAAAGGATGACACAGAGTAGATGAGAATCAAATTGGTCAGTAAGGCATTAAAACGGACTCAGCTCCAGCCATCTTGCAGTGCAGATTCCAGGCAATCTGGACAAAAACTGCTTGCGTATTTTCCCTCTTCTCTGCAATGAAAAGTGCTAAGAGACTTACTCTTTCTTTAATCAGTGCTGAGAATTCAGAAGTGGGGCATGATATATTTCAGATTCTTTGCCACCAAATGCATCCCTCCCAGCTACAGGTCTACATACATTTGGGAGACTGAAAACATATTAATGATAGTTTGACCTCGTGTGCTGACTTGTACGACATCAAAATGCTTAGGCTAATTCCACATGAAAAACTGAAAATTGGCAAGTGTACTGTTCAAGACATCCCAATTACATATCCTCTTTCCAAAAATTAAGAAATTCAAGCTAAAGTTCACACATTTAGCTTAACATATTAGATCACAAGAACAGAAAGCCAATATGCAAGTTCCTCACGTTTGCTCTCACAACCTGATTGTGATGTCCAAAGTCACCCTAAAAGGGTTCATAAAAGTGTGTGACATTACCCACAGCTCTGTGATAGAGCAAAAGCAAACTAGGATTACTTTTCAAAACCAAACAGAATGACCTTTAGCTGAACTGGCTTTCAACCATAATAAAGGCAAGAGACTTCAGTTTTAAGGGAGAACAATATAGAAAGCTACAATTCTGCCCAGATCCAAAGACAAGCACTGCAGCTGAGAAATACAAACTTTCCACACACCAATGGCTAGAGGAGTGAGCTGATTAAGAAGATCCCTCATGTCACACACTTACGATTCTGGTCACAGGACATTTAACTGGAGAGGAAACTGGAAGGTAAAAGATATGAATTACCTTCAGGCTCTCTAAGGGTATGTCTGTACCAGTCAACGTATGTATAATTTATTTCGTTATATACCACTATAATCTTGCACAGTCTGCATCTGATATGAGTGTTTGCAATTGCCATTCTATTTCTGGATTTTTGTTTGTTTGTTTTTAACATGAACCATGGAGTCTGGCAAAGCAGCATATTTAGCATTTACCAGAATATTTAGGAACATACAAAAGGAGCACGTATCCAGTTCTGCATATATCTGTTTTTAATCTCATTCTGAAACTAAAGCCTGTATTACAGAATAAACAGAGTTCTCAAAACAAGAAAGAGGAGGAGGATCAATTCACTTTTGTTTTAGAACATGTTATGTTTCTGTGTAAGGGAGTGGCACAATGGTATGGCCACAGAGCCAGTTTGGTGTAGTGGTTAAGTGTGCGGACTCTAATCTGGGAGAACCGGGTTTGATTCCCCACTCCTCCACTTACACCTGCTGATGTGACCTTGGATCAGTCACAAGCTCTGGCACAGCTGTTCCTGAAAGAGCAATTTCTGTCAGAGTTCTCACAGCCCCACCTACCTCACAGGATGTCTGTTATAGGGAGGGGAAGAGAAAGGAGTTTGTAAGCCGCTCTGAGACTCCAAGTGAAAGGCGGGGTATAAATCCAATCTCTTCTTCTTCTTCTTCTTTATTGCAAGCAATTCTAGGTAATTGATGTGCTTGCCTACATTGAGAGCGTCCCATTGGTAACCGACACTGATGCCGTTGAGATGGGCTCCCTATCCCCACAGGGAGGCATCAGTGGTCAGTGTAAAACTGGGGTTCGGCAGATGGAAGGGGGCCCCTCGGGTAATATTGGGCAATTCCGCCCACCATAGGAGAGAGTCCCACACATTTGGTGGAGGATTGAGACTTTTGGATTGTGGCATCTTGGATGGCTTGAAGCGACTCGAGAACCAACATTGAAGAGGTCTCATGTGCAGTTTTGCCAGTGGCAGGACAGCCGTGGTGGCTGACATGTGTCCCAAGAGACCCTGGATCTGGAGGGCCGTGGATGAGATCCAAGTCCGGACCCCCGTAGCCAGGGATGATAGGGTTGCAGCCCTGTCCGCAGGCAAGTAAGCTCTGCAGGTCACCGTGTCTAGGACCGCACCAATAAATTGCACTGTCTGGGAAGGTTGCAGATGTGACTTCTGGTAGTTGACCTGAAGGCCAAGGGAGGACAGAAGGTGCAGTGTCTGGGAGATGTGGGCGTCCAGAAGCGTTGGCGTGCCTGCCACCAAGAGTCAATCGTCTATGTAGGGAAAGATGGCAATCCCCTGTAGACAAAGGTAGGCCGCCACCACCACCATCATCTTGGTGAAGACCCTTGGCATGGTGCACAAACCAAACGGGAGACACCTGTACAGGAAGTGGAGGTCTCCTATGGTGAAGCGGAGGTACCTCCGGTGGGATGTGTGGATGTTCAGATGAAAGTAGGCCTCCTGGAGGTCGATGGTTGCCATCTAGGAGCCCCTGGACAGGAAAGGGAGAATCACCTTTAAGGACGTCATTTTGAATTTGTGGTACCGTATGAAGACGTTCAGGTCCCACAGGTCAAAAACTGGGTGTAAGAACAGTGAAATAATGGGAGTAGAAGCCCGTCCCCTTGGATGCCTTCGGTACACGTTCTATCGCATCTTTCTCCAGCAAAGATTTGATTTCCTGGAGTATAGGAGAGGGAGGGGTGGGACGGAAGATTGGGAACCTGGGTAATTCCAGAAACTCTATGATGTATCCATGGGTCAGGATGGATAGGACCCAAGAGTCGGTGGTAATATTTTGCCAGGCAGAAAGAAAAGAGTGCAGACGGGGTGGGTCGGTGGACACAAGGCAGGAGAAATCAAAGCCCCTGTTTGGGGCCCCACTGGGGTTTAGGTCTAGGCTGCTGCTGCTGAGCGCCATAACACAACTTCACCTGGTAGCTGTACGACTGGCGTTGACCCACAAGAGATTGGCAAGGTCTCCAATTGCTCTCCGGGGACGGTTTGGTGGAGTAGTGGTGCTTGGACCCATAGCGGGACCAAGAATGTTGACAGTAGGATCTCGATGGGGTGGAGACACCCAGCGATTTAGAAGCTTTCATGCTTTTGTCCAATTCTTGCAACGCTGAGTCGGTTGAGGAATGGAACAGGCCCTCTCCATCGAACGGAAGGTCTTCAATGTATGCTCTGGTATCAGTGGGCAAAGAAGTTGTTCGAAGCCAAGCATGCCTGCAAAGAGCGATTGAAGAGGCCATTGTGGTGGGAAAAGGGTCGAAGGTGTGCTTCGCAGAATTAAGAAGCTGCTTAGCCACAACTAAGCCCTCTTTCTGGACGGCGCAAGCTTCCTGGATCTTGTCCTCCAGCACAGAGGGAAGGAACTCTGTCATTATTTGTCAAAGGGAGTATTGATACCTACCCAGAAAGGCAATGTAGATTGAGGCTTTTACGCCCAGGGGACCAGCCAAGTAAAAGCACTTTCCGAAGGCATCGATCTTCTTACTTTCCCAATCCGAAGGAGCGCTTGTTCTTTGAAGAGGAAGAGACCACCATTAAGTTTGGCCTCAGATGGGTATAAAGGAAGCCTGCCCCTTCCTCCTGCACCCTGTACCCATGGTCGAGACATTTTGTCGATACCAGTGCAGATGGTTTCTTCCAAGGAGCTTTAACTGCTTGCAGGAGGACTTTCGACATTGGTAACAGTTTTTCCATCATAGCTGGCACCCTCCCCTGTTCTTCCATCTTTTTAGTCTTTTCCTCCTCATGCCGTGCCTGCGAGTCAGCGTCATGGTCCAGAATGGACTTTCAGGGATCAGAATGATTAATTATACCATCTTGAGACTGTTTTAAGAATTTGTTGAATGTATTTATTGGATCTATAATTTTTAACTTGTGGCACTTGATTTTAATTTTTGTTGTACATCGCCCAGAGCTCTGTGTACACAGGGATTGGGTGATTTATAAATCTAATAAATAAATAAATCCAATGTGACCTCAGTTGTAAAACTATTGGACCTGGAGTGGTGGGAACAGGCTTTAAATCCCGGGTCAGGTGTCATTTTGAGCAACTTGCTCTCTTTCCCAGTCAAACTGTTTTATATAGTGTGGATTCAGCTGCCTAATCTCCTGAACCACAAGCATTAATGCATAACTTAAACTAAAGGAAGAGGCTTGTTCCAGTGGATCAGCTAAACCCCAGTCTTTATAGCAACATTTAAGAGAGCCCTGATTTTTTTTTCTTCACATCCTTCCACTTTTGTGATTCATATTCTGTCTTTGGGGCAGTCCCACATTGAGACTGTGCCTGCAAAGGCCAGCTGCAGACAGATTTTCTTCCAGCTAAAAAGCACTCCCCTGCTGGAGCCATTCCGAACAGCTTTTCCTGTCCAAACTGTCATGTGCTTCAGAGGCAGGAACCCCCTTTCCCTCATTTCCTTTTTTGCTGCCACGTGGATAGGAGCTTCCCGGTGTAGCTGTTCTGCTTTTTGCTTGTGATCTTACCAAACTTGGTGTTTTTCAAGCTTTCCAAAGATCCTTCCCTCCTAGCTTGTCTTTTCGATGGAATTTTTTCTCTGAGAGGATTGCTTGTCTCTTGTGAGGTAACTCTCATTGGCTGACCCATGGGTTTCCCCGCCACTGTCGGCTGTGGTGCCCAACATGGTGTCCAAGGCACTTTTCAAAAAATGTACAAAATGACCCACAGTGATGAGCATGAACTTTGTCTCATGTGTCTGGGACAATCACATAATGTCCTCACTTGCAAAATTTGCCAGGGCTTTATGCCTAAGGCACTTTCGCACAGGGCGTCCTGTTTGAAGGCTGTGCTATGGGAAAAGGCTCTGTTAGCTTTGGGCCCATTCCAGGATTGGAACCTTTGAAACCACCCTCTTTGTGCTGATCAGCTTTGTCGGTTCCAGCACCAGAGTCATGTTCTGGACACCATCCATGTGATCAGTTCAGATGGCTCTGGTCTCTAAGCAGGCTTCGTGCCCGCCTAAGAGAACTTCTTCAGTTACTCCTGCTTCAGAATTGAGATGTCCTTGGTCCCCATCCCCATCTATCCCAGCCCATTCCAGAAGCCAAGAGGCAGAAGAAAGGAAAGCGTAAGGTGAAGAGGGGCTCCACTCTCAAACATCGTACATCTATTGCCCTCACTGAGGCATTCCTTTGAGAGGACTAAGATGATCTTCTTCATGGTCTCTGTGCAGAACACACATAGGGTTCTGTTCTCACACTGGATCCCTGCTGGGAAGCTCCAACAGCTTTCATGACTCTCGTGGGTGTGGCTTGTCCTCCTTGCAAGTACACTCCTACTGAGCATGCCTATAACAGGAGCAGGCCCTGCCCTCCCTCCCAGTTCCTTCTTAACCACCTAATAATTGGACATTAACTTCCTCACTCTTCTGATACCTCATCTCGTTAAATCACCTCAGTGGAACGCCAACCCCTCCAGCAGAGAGGGCAGTGTATGGAAGGTGCCCCATTCTTCAAAAACTGCACTGTCACACTAAAATCCCACATACAGACGGCCACGATAGCTGCGTTCTGTGCCTAGGAGAGACTCACATAACTGACTCTTGCCAGTACTGCAAAAAAATTATCAAATAGACAAAAAAGAACAGGGCGGGTAGCCTCAGATCATTGCTGTTAGAACAGGCACTAATACCATGAATGGCTTAAGCATCACTTATGACGCCGCCTCCCCCTACTGAAGAGAGGGGAGATTTGGCAGTACGGGACATGAGCACTGCAATATCTAAGAAGCGTAAACCAGATACAGTGAAGAAACGGCTGCTAGACACAGCGTCTGGCTCCTCAAAGTCTAAGAGCACAAAATCCTCTCACGCCCTGAAAGCCAAGACTGCCTCGAAACCAACAGAGGTGTCAAGTTTGATCTCCATGGAGCCTGTTTCTCTGTCGGGACGACTGACGTAGCCTCACTCAATGGGAACTGTGGGAGCTTTGTCTGAGTCCCAGTTAACTCATTCAAGCATGTTGCAGGGCGAAGAGCTAGTACTGGATCTTCTTTGTGGTCTTTGTGCATCACACCCGTGGGATCTAGTGCGCCTTCACTGATCTGATCGGTGTTGTACAAAGCTCACAACAGGATTTTCGTGCCTCCGCCCTGGGCCTGTGAGGGAACCCTCACTGCGCATGCCCAAGGGGGGCGGGGCACAGATATCCCACCAGTTCTCTTCTGACCGCCACGCTGTTAGTAGCTAATTCGTCGGTGGTGTTCGAGAAATTTTTGCCTCACAGTGAGAAAATTCTAGTCAGAAAATTTTTTCTTCTTATTCTCTTTATCTGGACTTCTGCCTCACAGGACGTCTAGAAGCATCCTGAGGGGATTTTCCTGGGTCTCCAGACCGTCGTCCCCACCCCACCCCTGTCCGCGTTTACCTCAGACAGAAGTCCATTTATGGATAAGAAGTGGGGGTGCTTTAAGAAGTGTGCTTCCTGCGGCAGCAAACTAGCCCCTCGAGATGAGCACACCCTCTGCATTATTTGTCTGGGCGAGAGTCATCAGTGAGACACCTGCTCTTTTTGCGCCAAGTTCTCCAATTAAACTCGGAAGAACAGGGCTGCGAGACTCAAGGTCGCCCTCTAGGAGTCTGCCCTTGCTCCTCTGGCAACTTTGATGGATATAAATCCAGTTTCAATTCCGTCCATGTCGACTACTTCCCAGCCGTCGATGTTGGTGCCAAGGAAGATGACAGTGCCTTCGACACCGAAGCCACTTCAAATGGGCAAATCGGCTTCCGATACAGGGCCTGCCCCCAAGAAAAAACGTCCTTCGAAGTCGGTCTTTTCGGTATCTACGCTGATGAAGAAGGCCAAGAAGGACAAGTCGCAGAGGCATACCACCCGTAAGTCAACTTTGGGAGACTCGCGTAAGTCTCACGAGTTGAACAGCATAGTACCTCCCAAGGGCTCTGCACTGCACGTTGAGACGCAGTCACAATCCCTTCAAATACATCGGTCCATACCGGAGTTGCCTAAGATCCATCTGGAACCTCCAGTCGAGATATTGGATTCTCCACCAAGGCAGCTGAACCCTCCAGTGCTGGACATGAGGCCGGCTCACAAGCCTCCATCTGTATCGGCTTCTGAGGTCGAGGTCGACCTGATTTTGGAGACTCAAGCAGTGGGTCCTCGTTCTCCGTCGACTGTGTCCTGGGCCAGCAGTAACCGTCCGCGGTAACCGATATCGACCCAGGAACAGATCCCACTCTCCTCATCCTGATGATCGGGATCGGTGGGACGACTACAGTTCTTGTCATGACCGATACCGTCCATCTCGTCCACCTCATGACTTTCCATCCGAATATTCATATGGACCACCAATGTATCCTCCCTACAACCATCGGCAAGGTATGCCTTATTGGTTCTCCTCGATGCCATGGCTGCCTCCTAGGGAGCACGTTGACTGGGACGCCCGCTGTCAGCAATCCAGTTCCCCACGTCATCCACCCCCATCTGCAACCTTGTCGAAACCACCGCCTTCTCCACCGCCATTGACTGATCCCCTTCCACTGATGTCTCCCAAGAGCCCATCGATACCGATACTGATCCTGGGCCTAGTATATAATTCAGGAACTTCTCAGGACATTTCAGAGGTCGACCAGTCAGAGGATGAGTCCTCCCCAGAGATCCCTCACCGAAACAAAATGTCTCCGACGACCTCCCGATCTCTCCTTCTGAGGACGTGTCTTCTTATGGTGACCTAATTAAACGGATGGCTCACTCCTTACGATTGCCCATGGTTCAGTCGCAACCGTCGGTGTTGGATGAGGTCTACGAAGTGGTGCAGTTGGATGCATCGACGCCGATCGCCTTACCAATGTCGAAAGTCCTCCTGCAAGCAGTTAAAGCTCTTTGGGAGACACTATCGTCTGCACTGGTATCGACAAAACGTCTCAACCATATGTACAGGGTGCAGGAGGAAGGGGCAGGCTTCCTTTATACCCATCCGAGGCCAAACTCAATGGTGGTCTCTTCCTCTTTGAAGAACTTGCAGGCGACCAAGCAATCTAGGTGGGCTGCTAAGACGTTAACCTGTGTGTGAGCATTGCAGTGAAAGAAACTGAACTTAGATACAGCCAAATGCGACTCCCCTGAGGCTGGGAAAGATACATATAGTAAGTGATATCACTGCTGGGGTGCTCAATTTAAACAATAAGTACACAAAACCCACAGCAATGGGTAGGCAATTCCTGGCAAATGTGCCAACAGCAAGCACACAAGACTGCTTCACTTGGCATCCTGGGCCACATCTGTGCTCATGCAACCAAGGCATTGGTTCAGCTTCAGCAACAATAATGCAAGAGAAAGCTGCAGGCAAGTCTTATGCCCATCATCACCTCCTAGACCTGCACAGCCACCAGCCTAGTAGTCCAAGGTAAACCCCTGAGATGCTGGCAGTGGTGCTAGGGCTTAGCTGGCTCCAAGTGTGTCTCCATGTACAATTTTCACACACACCCCACTACCCATTTTAAGAGTACAAGATGACCCTGCTGGATCAAGCAAGTGGTCCGTCTAGTCCAGGATCCTGTTTCACACAATAGCCAACCAGTTGCCCTAGAAGGCCAATGAAAAGGGCATAAAGGTCATCGCCTTCCCTTGATGTTACCTCCTAGGACTGGTATCCAGAGGTTTACTGCCTCTGAATATGGAAGCTCCCTTTAATCACCATGGCTAGTAGCTATTGATGGACCTATCCTCCATCAGTCTGCCTAACCCCTTTCCAAAACCATTCAACATCTTCACAAGTAAATGCTACACTTTTTCAGCACTTGGGCAAAGAAGGTTTCCTATGCCTGCCAAAAACCGTCCTCAGTTTTCACTTACTTCCGGTATAAGCCTGTCCAAATGCTCAGCTCGGTTCTCATGAGAAGGGTGTGTAGAAAGCCACTCTGGCAACTTTGGGTTTCCTTGAATTGTCTCAGCCAATTCCATTTGCTGCCAAAATACAGAACTTGCTCTTACATCCACACATGCCTAGAAACAAAAAGGAGGATATACGCAGGATACTGCATAAGTAACAAAGTTCTCAGAACTGCAAAATAAGCTTTGAAGCCCTGTAACTACCACTGACTGCTTCCTTCACATGCAGTAAGCACAGATATAGCTATAGATCTTGATTTTGCTAGTTTTTTTGAAAGTGCTGAAACTCATGGGAGCTACATCAAGTGGTCAATTCAATCTTTAATCTGAAACAAAAACTGTATTTAAAAGTTAAAATACAGATTAAACAGGGCTGAATCAAACATTCTTAATAATCACACAGCCTTTATGCAGGGACTATCTTGTCCATTTTTGCATAGAGTAATTACTTAAAATAATTCCCACGGAGCAAAAAAAGTCATATGTCACGTGAAAGAGTGGTCAGAGGCCTTCTGTACAACATGATAAGTTTGGGAACAATTATGGCACAGTAAGTTACTTTTCAAAAGTGCCCTATGTGAAAACTAAGATGGCATAATGAGGAGAAATACATCTGTTGAGGGAAAAGAAGAAAGGGCAATACCTACCTTGTAGTTTAATATGAGAAACATGTTAAACCTCACTATATGCAACAATATGCTTACTCAGGAGCACTGAGTTCAATAAAAATTGATAAACAAGTAAATACATTATTGCAGCTTCAATCAAAATTCTGATTTAAGATTATATCAATATTTAGTTGCAGTTTATTGGTGCTACTAAAAAGCAAACTTTTTTTAAAAAATGGACAATAATGAAAAGGTCTCTTGATATGCTTTTTAGAAGGAGGTTGTGTGCAACTGGAAATGATTGCCTTTATTGGCTTCACGGCAGTCACTCAACTGGAGAAGGTTTTTCTTAGCTTGGAGATACAGTGATGGAAAGGTTCACCTGCTGCATTTTTGCCTGCCATACAGCTATCAATTGCACAGGAGCCCTGGCAGAAAAAATATGGCAACTATGGATACCAAGCGTAGGGTTCTTGAAAAATGGTTCACTAAATCCAGTCACCAAATCTCAAGACAGCAGGGCAACCACAGGATCCGGAACACAAAATATTCAAGTCATTATAAAGGGTGCAAAGGAGAAAGCTCAGGTGTAAAATGGAAGAGGAAAAAGAGAAGACTAAATACACAATGCAAGGGAAGAGGGGAAATTCACCTGTAAGCAATGCCACATCTTTCTGTTTTGTCTGTAAAAAACTCAGCATATTTATTTTTCAGTCTTTCTGTAATTGCACTGGGCCTGCAGCTCCATGGTGGAGCAACCACTTTACCTGGGGAAGGTCACAGATTCAATCACTGCCATCCCCAGTTAAAATGATCAGGTAGCAGGTCATGTGAAAAACATCACCCTGAGATCCTGCAGACCTACTGCTAGTCAGAGTAGACAATACTGATCTTACTAACTCGATGGTGATTCAGTATAAGGCAGCTTTCTGTGTTCATGTATTCAAGCCTTTGGAAACTCTGAACTCTCCTAAAAATAAAAGGATTCAGAATATTTCAAGCAATGGAACAGACGCAAGACCAAAGCAAGATGAAATGATCTTGATTTCATGGAGGACATAGTAACTAGAATCACTGCTTGGGATATTACTGCTTAAGCAGCAGCTCAGATTCCCACCCACACACCTCACTTAATGGCTGCCCCCACGCTCACAAATGCTTTTCTCCCCCCACCCACCCACCCACCCTTTAGGACACAAACACACATCCTTCAGGCAATTAAGCAAATGATTCAGGCAGAGGCTACTATCTTCTTGAGTAGTTATAACTGATACAGATTGTTCCAAGCAGTTTATCAGCCACTTGCTCATAAGCCATTTAATACATTCCGCTTGAATCCTGAGATATATTTAGCAGCCAAGACAAGCAGCATGATTTGGAACTGCTCTCTACTATGGATGCCTACCAACTGGGAAGCACCCCATTTGTATCATAGGAAGCAAGATGTTCACTTCTAGAAGTCTTCAGAACACCAGAAGCATTTTGGCTTTCCCTTCCAAAACCTGTTGTACCTCCTCCAATGTTTATGATAAGCAATGTGACTCTAGAGCTTGGAGTGACCTCTAGAATCAACTATCAAAATCAAACAGCTTTGCTAAAGTGAATAAAAATAACTGTGGGAAGACGCAGAAAACGTAATTCCCCATTTTTATTTATTTTAAATCTGATGAAGGGTTAGGCAATTATTAGGCAAGTGGGCATTACTGGATCATAAATTAACATATGCTTCAACACAGAGGAAGACGAAAGAACCGCTTGACATTAATTAATTAGCAGCGGGAAATGATTTTTAAATTCTATTTCATTTTTAATAAAGCTATGAGTCAGAGTAACTCCAATCATAAGTAAACCGCCCCATATCCACAAATACAAACAACTCTTGAAATGGAACAGGTGGCATTTGTGCACATATGCCAACATAAGAGAAGGAGATACCAATTATGCTAATAAGCAGAAAACCATCTGGGTTAAGATCCTGACCTTTACAAGCAAACAAGGAAGTGCTTTAAAATTGCAAACTGTACAAAATTGAAACAGACTTACTAAATGCTCTAGACCAAACAAAGGCACTGAGTGAAGGGTCAATCTTATAGCGAAAAAGAACTTTATAAATGACAAGACATCCCTAAACTATTGCACATGCCAACATATCTCTTGCACGGCAAATATTTAAGTATTTGTAGCAGCATTGGTTCCACTGAATGAGATTTGGACACAGTTCATAAACCTAAGCTATGCTGAAAAGCTGTTTAATAGAAGTGACTGAAAGCTGTTCCCAATATAGTTAGAACAATTATCTCAATGTCAATGCAATACCCTGAGAAAGAAAATTTGTGACAGAATGGCTTAAAAAGAGAGACAGAAGAAAAATCACTGCTACCATCTTGGCTTCGGAGAGAGGCAGCCATGGGCTTGAGTTATCAAGAAGCTACCAAACTGCAGACTACGTATATGAATAGGCCATAAGGTGCCATATTTTAAAGTAATGAGTACTTTGTGTGCTTAAAAGATATAGAGAGGTTCAAATGCATGGCTGCTTAGCAGGGTACCACAGCCTTCACTTACTCTCCATTTCCAAGTAAGCAGCTACTGTTTTATAGCTTTAAAGCATCAGAACAGCTTCTGAAGACTTTGCTATAAATCACATTTCTTAAAATATTCTTCACAATGGCATTGCCCCTCTCCAATAGATAAAGCCTTGAAAAAGAACTCAAAGAATTTTTTCTCTAAAATTAAAAGTTACATTTACACATCTTCTATAATGCCTATAAGTCAATGATTCATTAGAGTAATCTCAGCTGGCAAAAGCAATTTGTGCCCCTCAAAGGTCTAATAAAAACAACAATTTCTTATTAACACTAGGTGGCACTACAGGCATAGTTATCAAATTCATTTTGCAAAACAACCTCAGTTTTTCATATGTTGATGAACCCAATAAACAAAAGGCTACCTGTAAACAAGGAAGCAAAAGGAGCATTTGGTATTCTAGCCACAAAATGATTTTACCTTAGCTGCAAAGTGAAGTCCAACTTTGTCTGCTTCAGCTTCTAGCGTCCTGTCATATGGCATATTGAACAACAACTAAAGAGGAAAGAAGAGACACCAAACATTTGCTCTTGCTAGAATCAAAGGGATGGATATCAGAGAATTTTTTGAGACAGGAAGACTGTAAATGCTGTGCATAAATAAAACATTGACTAATGGCAGAGCTTTCCATGAGCAGCAGAAATTCTGCTGTTAATGAAATGAAGCACAGATCTATTTATCTGTACTGCATGCAGCATTGCTTGAGAGAAGGAATGCGTTCCCTCCCCTTTATTGTAAGCAACCAGAGAATGTCATGGATGTCATAGGCTAAATGACAATGGCTTGCTTAAATCCTTCTCCTAATATTCTCACTGGCAAACTACTGGACAACAGTTTACCTCTTAGCTATTATGCCTAACACCACCTACAATGGTCACTGACATCTCAGAGGACACCCGTTTCTTAAAGAATGAATCCAGTGGCACCTTTAAGACCAACAAAACTTTATTCAAGGCATGAGCTTTGTGTGTGTGTATCTGAGGAAGTGCGTGTGCACATGAAAACTCATACCTTGAATAAAACTTTATTGGTCTTAAAGGTGCCACTGGACTCAAATTTTATTCTACTGCTTCAGATCAACACGGCTGCGGAGCTGGACCCACTTCTTAACGTTACAGATGCTTCTATTATTTTGGAAGGTTTAACCCCCCAATTTTTCAGATTTTTCTGTAAATATGGAGCTTTTCCCAGGTTTGTAGAAAAATTTGTCTTATCTGTTCATGGCTCCAGTATCTGGATCTAAGTATCCACAGATGGGGCTATGTTAAGAATTATTATATCTTTCATGAATGAGTCCCATACTATTGCTGATTTTAATGTTGGGCAGTAGCTATATGAAAAATGGAGATGATGACAAAATGGAGGTACTACTGGTGGACGGAAGGTCTGACCCAGGACATGGGAAATCTCCTGTTTTGGATGGGGGTTGCTCTCCCACTAAAGGAGCAGGTTTGTAGCTTTGAGGTATTGCTAGACCCAGGCCTTCTATTGGATAAAAAGAGGTAGCACCTTTCACCAGCTTCAACTGGGGAGCCAGCTGCAGTCATCACTCCACTGTGGGGCATGCCCAGACACCATCTAGATTAGATTGCACTGAAATGCATTTTATGCCAGGCTGCCCTTGAAGACTGTCTGGAAACCATATCTGATATGGAATATCCAGTGCAGAATGCTGCAGCCAGAGTGCTGATTGGAATTAGTCACAACGACCATATCACTCCAGTCTTGTCCTATCTACACTGTCTCCCAATTTAAGGTGCTGGTATTGACCTATGCAGTTGAAGCCAGCATACCTACTCCCATATGAACCTACCCAACCACTCTGGTCACCTTCAGATGCCCTGCTTCAGGTGCCCCCACCACCTGAGGCTAGACAGGTAGCAACCCAAGAAACAGCCTTCTCTGTTGTGGCACCAAAACTATGGAACTACCTCCCCAGGGAGTGTCATTTGTCTCCCTCTTTTGTTGTATTCTGCCAACATGTGAAGACACACTTCTGCTTTGTTTGGCATTCCCTAACTAACTCTTATTAGCCCTCCTCCTGATTTCTTTTTTTCGTTTTTTTATGTGCTTATATTTGTATGTGTTTGTATAATAATCATATCATAATTGTGTGCCATCAAGTTGGACTCGTAACCAACTCATGGAAACTCAGGACCATAGGGTTTTGAAGGCAAGAAATGAGCAGGGGTGGTCTGCTATAGCATTCCTCTGCATAGCAAACTCAGTATTCCGTGGTGGTCTCCCATCCAAGTACTAACCATGGCTGACTCTGCTTAGCTTCCAAGTTTTGATGAGACCAGGTATATGTGTGAGAGTGTGTCGTTTAAACGGTTTTTAATATCTGAAATGTTTGCTACCTTAGGAACCATTAATTGGCTGGAAAGGTGGCATAGCAATACTTTAAATAAATAAAATATGTAACACCTCTATTATAACATCTCTCCGCTGTCTTTTCTAAGCTGAGAGGTCAAAACCTTCTTCACTTTTTGCATGGGAACAAGACAAACCCAGTCTTGCAATAAGTCACCCATCCAGGCTGCATTATAATTTCTTCCTGCTTTCTAGGAACTAGCATTCAAGCTGCTTTAAGAATGTAAAGAAAATTCTGCTGGATCAGACATAAGGTCCATCTAACCCAGCATCCTGTTTCCAAATGAGGCCAGTGTGCTGTAACGGAGAAATATAAAAATGTTACTGGAACTCAGAGGGGGAAAAAAAAAGAATGAAGCAATGTGCAGAGCTTATACTACCTCTTGAAACTTGGCCTGGATCCATTGGCCTATAATTGCTAAGCTATCTCGAGGACAGGCAGCCCATATCATTGTGAGAAGAATGAGAGATAAGAAATCCAAGAAGTGTACCAAGCTTGCTTTCTCTGCCTTAAAACAGAAGAAAATGACATTTTAAGTTATTCATGTACTAATGTCACATACATACAACCTTCCATAATCACAAGTGACTTTTTTAAAAAACAAAACAGTTTAAATCCTAGCCAGCATACGTTACTGAAGTTATCACTTGGAAAGGACATCCAACAGGAGACTACTGTTAAAAAGATAATTCAGAATGTAAAAACCAGTGAAATAGACACAGATGTGCTAAAAAGCGGGAGAGGCCAACATGAACAAAACTTCCCTCAAGCTAGTATGTGCTGGGTTTATCTCAGCAGCTGAAATTTATACAGGTGCACTAGCCAATATCCTGTCATCACAGGAAGCTATTATTGTTGCCACAAAGCTGTTGTGTTGCGGGGAGGGTGTATCCTGGATCCCCACCCCTTCTAACAGCCAGTTAGCAGGATGACCTGCTGTTATGCTCCTGAAGTCATGTGCCTACACCTGGATCCATCTACCAACCAGATCCAGGAACCATGTGATGAAGAAGAAAAAACAGTGACTTTGAAGCAGCAGCACCAAGTCCTGCTTCCAGACAGTTCTATAAAGCTGCATAGCAGGCAAACCTAGCAGCAAATGTATTGTCTGGTCTCCAATCTACCCTTTCCTGGGCAAGATGATCAAGAGACCAGTAGCAGAAAGCCAGTGTGGCGTGGTGGTTAGAGTATCAGACTAGGATCTGGTTAACCTTTGGCCAGTCACACACACTCATCCTAGCCTACCTCACAGGGTCGTTGTGAGGATAAAATGGAGGGTAAGAGAATGAAGTAACACATTTTGGGTCTCCATTGGGGAGGAAAGTGGGGTATAAATGACGTAAACAAAGAGCAAATCTAGGCCTTCCTGGATACCTCATATATACAAACCCCCTTTCAGTTTGGCTTCAGACCAGCTATGGAACTGACACAGCACTCATAGCTTTAGTGGATTATCTCTGTTTGAATGCAGGCAAAGGCTGTGCTATGGCTGCCTCAAGGAGAGACTATTGTAATGCATTCTATAAGGGTCTTTCCTTGAAGTCATCTCCAGCTGGTACAGAATGAAGCAGCCCATCTTGTAGTCGCTCCATTGGCTAATAACCTCAATTTAAGGGACTGGTTCACCTAAAAGGCCCTTCATACGCCTCTCCTACTATGTTCTGCTGAGGCAGCTTTGATCGCCTGAACAGGAACCTTTTGAAGGTTCCTCCATGCAGACTAATAAGATCAGCAATCATCATCTCATGTACATTCTCTGTGGTAATTCCCACCTTGTGGAACAGACTGCCTGAGGAGGTCAAGAAAGCAGTACTATCTTTCCACAAAATGTGCAGAACAGAAGTGTTCAGGAGGGCATTCTTGTAATGGAAATTAACTGCAGTGTGACAGAACAGTCCAGAGCAGTGTTCTCTCTAAGCTTAGTTAGTGTGAGCTAGCTCACAGCTTGTTAGTCTCTGGCTCACACATTTTAGTCAACTCGGGAAGGATGGCTCCAGAGCCAACTAATTTATGCAGTAGCAAATTGCTCACTCACAACTTTAATGCCAGTAGCTCACAAAGTAGAACTTTTGCTCACAAGACTCCACAGCTTAGAGGGAACATTGGTCCAGAGGGGCACCTTCATATGGGAGAGAGTACTGCATTGCCTTGAATCTTTATAATCCAACGTTCTACACTGTTCACACTGTGCCCACCCCAGCAGCTTGCTGTTCATTTATATTCCTAGTCCTATTGCATTGTTCATTGTATATATTATACTGTATGTTTATATTGTTGCTCACAACATCATTCCGTTTTTTACTCCCAGTCCTATTGCATTGTTCATATGATGTTCAATACTGTATGATTATTCCTCCCCCCCCCCCGTACTCTGTAATCTGCCTGGAGTCTCTGTGAGAAAAGCAGGCTATCAGCAAGATAAATAAAATACACAGCAGAAATGCACTGCGGCAGAAGGGACATGGATTTATTGAGGCAAGAAAGCATTCAGACTTCTAACCTGGATCAAGCCATGCAGTCCTATGTAGATTTACATCCTTCTATGGCTACTGAGGTCGATGGGCTTAGAAAAGGGAGTAACTCTACATGAGATGATAATGAAGATCTTGTGGTTTACTTCTGAAACATCAGTCTGATACTAAGCAATACTACAGACATTGTCTCAACCATTCTGCTTTACTTCCTTGGTCAAAGCCACAGGCTTAAGCCTTGTTCAGCTGCAGTCTACATCACAAGCATCCAATGATGACTACGTCAGTTCAGTAAATGACACAACCACACAGAGCTAGAAGACAACAGATGCAGCCTGCCCTTACCTACAATTAATCTTGAAGTAGACTGTAGACTGCTAAACAGCAGCAGCAAAAGAAGTATTTCATATTACTGACTGCAACCATTAACAAAAAGTATCATAAAAGTATCAGTATTTAAACAAAAAGTTTTTTTTAAAGAAAGAGCACTTACAGCATGTCCCAGAACAACGTGAGCAATTTCATGTCCCAAAATGAAAGACAGCTGATGAATATCCTTCACAGCAGTCAGCAAACCACTAAAAACAAACACTTGTCCATTCTGCAGACCAGAAAAAAAAGGGGGGGGGAAGTACCATAAAAAAGCTGTTTCAGGTAGCTTCTTTCCAGGCTGCAGTATCTCATCCTTGGATTTCATTTTTTACTTACTGGAAGTGCAAATGCATTGATGCCTGGCTCTTCTACCACATGGACAGTCCACTGAAATGCTGACATTTGTGGAACATCTTTGTTGCATTCAGTTAGGTGACTAATAACTTTTTTGACAACTTGATAACGAGGGTCTCTTTCAGGTAACATTTTGTTTTTAAATTCTTCCATCCACTGAAATTACAAGAAGGACACCTTATTTTAACTGGCTTACACAACAACAAAAAAAGCAACTATCGTTGACAGACATTAACACATCAATGTCCACAGCAGAGCATTTGGCATCACACATAAACAAGCCAATCCAGTTCAATAAAAAAGAGAAGCTGCTTGCTATGTTATATGTTGCTTGAGACAAGAAACATTCTGTGCAACATAAGGTTTACGCTCTTATGAGTGCTTAACTCAGGAAAAGGAAACAGATGCATGGAATTAATACAATAGCACATCAATAAAATGTATGTTTATATTTTTAAAACTATTGCAGATTAATCAGCTGGAAACCAAAGTTTTTCAACCCCTGTAATTGTAACCTTCCTTGTTAAACTTCTGTTTGCTCGCAGAAACACTAGCATAGCTTGCTGCTGTGCTCACATGCCTACCCCA
Source organism: Gekko gecko (assembly GCA_029375565.1). Classification (NCBI taxonomy): domain Eukaryota; kingdom Metazoa; phylum Chordata; class Lepidosauria; order Squamata; family Gekkonidae; genus Gekko; species Gekko gecko. Next base: position 76,398,037 of record JAPDNY010000006.1, on the reverse strand, counting down.
CCCCACCCCATGCAGAGTGCGAATTGAGGCTTTCTGGTTTGAGAAATCTTGAATCAAACTCTAGTTTGTCTTGACATCCAAATACAGACTCCTGGACAAACTGAAGTTTATTTCTCACAAACGATTCTAAACTGTCGCTGACACATGCTTTAGAATCTCTGCTGTGAGCATGAAACAAACTCATATCTACTCTGGTGCCCACATTTGGACATCACAACAAATAAAGCCTTCCAAAAAGAGGAAGCCTACAATTTGTGCTCTCTGTAGGAGGGTAGGAAGCAGGGAATGCATTAGCATGGCAATAAGCTACAAACCATGCCCACAACAAAAAGACACGTCTGAATACAGGAAGAACAAAAATGACCTGTCTGAGAACCTGGATTGTCGCTGCCAATCAGACTCAACTTAGATCCAATAAAGCAATCTCAGTAGTGCGTATACAATGATAACCCCCCGCTTTTGAAATCTACTGTGCAAAGTGAACTATTTCACAATACTCTGAGATAAGCCCGGCAAATTTACTTCCGTACGAACCAGAAGAAGTACCTGCTCAGAGACTTTTTATCCATCAGTCTATTAATAATGACTACTACTAAACCACTGAGCCAGTGAAGAACCTTCAGAAAACTCTTTACCCTTGACATTTTGAGATTCCTCTCTTACTTCCTGTCTCTTGCTTCTCTCTGTGCTTAAGGTTCCATCTTCACTACAAATTGCTATGTCCTCCTTAAGGGCAATTTGGAAAACCATAGCTATAAACTGTTTACAACAGTGTTCCTCAAACTTAAAACTACTGATCGTTGTTGCTGCTATTTTAATTGCTTTTATTTTACATTGTAGCACTTTAGTCTGAACCAAGGTTATCGCATGACAGCATTCAACATTTAGGTTTACAGATTTGCAGATTTGTTCTCTTTATTGAACAAACACTACCCCAGTCTTTATTAAGAGTAACACATTAAAAAGTTTGAGATTGTTCAGGGTGATCAATCTGACTTTTCCAAAGACCCTAGATTAACCGATACCCCAAATGCAGTCACTACTGCAACTGCATGAGGGAGGCTCCTTTAATTCAAAGTTAACATGAATACATTGAGAACTCTCATAACTTACCATTCTTGGTGTTTCAAAAGAGAAAAACCATGACAGGTAAACTGGTTTAATTTAGGAGTGGGGTAAAGTATGCTTCTATTCCCATGTGAAGGAGTGTACAGCTGAGCTAAAATTATCCCCATTCATTTCCAACAGAAGTTCTGAAAGGAACACATCTAAGCATTGTGACATGTATATTAATACCAGTCATACTAACTACAATCACCTATTCGTTGTAGACCATATTAGTACATAAGACTGAGAAGTTCTACAGTCTTAGCCCACTATTTCAATGGGCTTAGACAGAGGAAACTCTTCCTAGGATTGCAGTCAGTTTCTTACCGTGGAGAAAGAAAATTACAGTCAACACAGGGCAAGAATGAGGTGGTTATGACATATAACCTGCTGGCATCACAATCGAGATGCCAGCATCTATATTACTCTGCCCAACCAGAAAAACTGAATGAAGAAATGCAAGGAAGTGTCCTCCCCTAACAGTCCCCCAGGTAATTATAGGAAATATTTACATATTCCTTTTCTGACAAGCAGTCAAAGCAGTTTCTATTTATGCAGATAAGATCATAAATATTAAAAACAACAGGGCAGGGGAAAACAGTAAATATCAAACTCCCTGAGAACATTCCTGAGTGCTGGTGCTGAATCTATTCTGCCCTACAGTTCACAAAACTATGGAGTTTTTCTCTCCACTGCCTGCAGCTCTGCCTCATTTACAGAAATTGGAAGGCCATGGTCTTGCCTACTATGCCTAGATTCATTTAGGAAGCTCAGAGACAGGGCACTGGATCCTGTCCTAAGATTTCTTTATTGATCCACAGCTGTAGGCAAAGAACCTTTACCCAACTGCAACTCAGTTTCAGAAAGAAAGCCCACTCCTCTGAACAAGATGGCCAGGACCTGTCTATGAGAGAGAAAAGGGCAAGAGGCAGGATCTGAGAAGCAGACCATCTCCACAGGCTTGAGACACATACTAGCCTTACAGGACTTGAGAGGATTCATAACTAATGAAACGTTCCACAGTAAGTCATCCAGCTGGTTTGGCAGCTTAATTTTAAAAGCAGACTTGGGTGACAATAATGCAAAAAGAAGCGATTGAATTTATACCCCGCCCTTCACTTGGAGTCTCAGAGCAGCTTACAAACTCCTTTCCCTTCCCCTCTCCACAACAGACACCCTGTGAGGTAGGTGGGGCTGAGAGAGCTCTTTCAAGAACTGCCCTTCCAAGGACAGCTCTTGTCAGAACTATAGCTTGCCCAAGGTCATCCAGCAGCTGCAAGTGGAGGAGTGGGGAATCAAACCCTGCTCTCCCAGATTAGAGTCTGCACACTTAACCAGTACAGATCATGACTAGAAGGGCTCTACTCATAAGATCTGAGGCATGTTCTCCTTATGGGTTATTTCACCACCAACATGTATCTCTCACCACTGCAAGAAAAGAACTTAGTTCTGTTTTGTTCCTTTTTTAACAAGGAAAAAACAGAAGTTAGGCAGACTCTATTTTTTTATTTGCTTGTTTTTTAAACTACCTACCATGTTATATTCTATCTGGGACAATTCAGTGAAATGCTCCTTCCCAAATACCAGAAGCCGAACACGTCCAGTAATTGGTGTCTCCTCCAAATGTGTAAAATAAAACATGATATATATAATCCCTAAGCTACATAGGCCCAAGACTATCTTCCATTTATTTCTTCTTGCAGCTTCTTTGAATAACTCCTTCTTGTTCGGAGGAAGAGCACGCCACCATTTTCTTATGCTCCTGTAAGGTACAAGTATAAGAAAGTTGAAATAAGATGGGGGTGTAGCTTGTTCCTATGGCAAATGAGTACCTGCCCCATTCCCACACTCCTAGAATGCAACTCTCTTCTGCAGAGCAATGCTACAGTGGCAAAGATGATAACAGCAGTACACATGCTTGTTTGCATTTGTAGCCAAGGTGTTCGAACCTAGACTAGTGGAACAGAGGTGTAGGCAGGCTTCTCCTGAATCTGTATGTGAAACACTAAAGTAAAGAATGAGAATCTATTCCAAGGAGACCAAAATTTAACACGACAGCAAATGAGTAAAGTAAGTTTTAAGTTTGCAATGATGCTCAATCCAGTGCTCAGTCAGTCCTTAGATGAGAACATACGGGCTGCACAAAGAAGAGTCAGGAAAGGGCAGGGGAAGGGGAAACTGCTACATTTGTGGAAGAATTGTTGTTTTTGGACACACAAACACCTTCACAATCCTGTGTATCAGTAAAGCTATCAAATCCAGGAGAAATCCATTGGCTGTGCATGTGTATTACGAGGATTCTGAGGAATGAGGAATGGCAGTTGAGGGCTGAATCTAGATGTCCGAAGAAGAACACAGCTGTTGGAAGAGAGAGATGAGCTGGGTAGAGCACAAGAAGAAGCTTTCCACTTAATCAGAAAAGCCACACCAAGAAAAGGAAAATGTTAAATTATGGTTCTAGAAGCCAAGCGGCAATTATAACAAAATTAAACTTTTTAAAACTTAAAAAAAAATAGCTTTGATCCCATAGAGGATTTCCACTGGCAGAATTTTCAATCCCACCCCACCACTTGCTACAGACCTCCAGCTCCCTCCTTATGCTGTTCCTGGGGTCCCCAGTCCCCCAGGGGCAACATCTCAGAGGATATTGTGAACTGTAGTAGAAAGGAGGAAATTAAGATGTCTCAGTCTACTGACAGAAATCCTACTGCAAGCATAAAATTTTGACAGGATCGAAGCCATTATCTTTTACAGATTTTTTTAAAATTATCTCTCAGAAGACCTTTCAAAATGGAAAAGAAACACAAGATAGTAAAAATAAATATACTAAAAGGAAATACTTAATATTATATAGGGTTTTTTACAAATTATGTTATATTGTTGAGAAAATGAGGGCACTATACATATCTAATATTTGTAAAAGTGATATTTGCAGTAAGGGTGGTTTTTGTTTACTAAGAAGAAATCAATTAAGGGGTGGGTGTTTTTTTTAAAGTTGCCATTCACACCATGATGTTTTTTTCAGAGGGACCTACTTATATATTATTTACATCCAACAGATACAACAACAGAATATATACAACAAAATATAACCACAGCGTCATTTGTTACTTGGAATGCCTAGTGAATGTGAAGGTTATGGCAAGAATTCAACCAAATATGAAACTTGTTCCAGGAGCCTAAGGGCACCTTAGACTTCTTTTTCTCCAATAACAGTCTCCTAAGCCAAAAGGAAAACCGCACTCCAAACTGAGAAGGGTTTCAAAAGCATTTTGTCATATAAAATGGGTAGATGAAGCCAGCTGCTCAAGGCAAACAAGAAGAAGGCTGGGCTAGTACAAACAGTCTTGCATGAAACCATATAGCAGTTGGGATCCTTGCCTAAACTGATTAAAAGTTGATCACATATTTTATGTTCCACAAATACATCTTAAGGCCACTTTACACCTTGCCCCTTTGCACTATTTTTGGCACAGAGACTTCAAATCACTAAAATCATAAATTAAAAACTGGATATCAAATGTGCCTCAAGGTGACAAGAGTGGTTGTTAATCCAGAAATAGTTTGTGCAAGACAAGTCAGCAGACACTGATCCCTCCCTACACTGCCTATACTCCCCATTTTATGTGGGCATTTACTTAATCCTTTTAAGAGGTAGAAAGTCATGAGAAGCTTTGTCAGCATACACCTAGGCTGCACAATATATGTACATCCAAGGGGTGGGGGAATGACACACATGGATCTGCTTGCTCTGATGTATGCACGCTATATCTAAACAGGGGAGTGCGATATCTGGCTGCTGAATAACAAAAAGACAGAGAGATCACAAAATGCTTCCTTTAGCCAGATTCAGTTTTTAATCATTTTCAAACATCCTCAGTACAGGAAGGTAGTCAAAGCTAAGGACAAAATTGAACACACTGAAGTGCTGTCAAAAAACCGTGAAAGATGGAGCCGTGACCTGGATTGCCCAGGCAAGCCCAATTTCGTCAGATCCCAGAAGCTGAGCAGGGCTGACCCTGGCAAGTACTTGGATGGGAGACCTCCTTGAAATACCAGCAGTCAGGAGGCAGGGCAGGGGACAGGCTTTATTCAGCCACATCTCTGAATATCCTCCAGGCCCCCAGTAAGGGTCAGTCACCAAAGGTTGCCATGACTTCCAGGAGCATGCACACACAAGCACAGATGAAAAATACCAAAAAAAGCCTGGAATATGGCAAGAACTACCTAAAAATGGAAGGTACACAGTGATTCTCCACACCATAGGTCACAAGAAGAGAAGAAGAAGAGAGGAGTTTGGATTTATACTCCGTCCTTCACTGCCCAAAGGCGTCTCAGAGCGGCTTACAAACTCCTTTCCCTTCCCCTTCCCACAACAGACACCTTGTGAGATAGGAGGGGCTGAGAGAACTTCTGACAAAAACTGTCCTTGAGAGAACAGCTGTGCCAGAGCTTGTGACTAACCCAAGGTCACATCAGCAGGTGCAAGTGGAGGAGTGGGGAATCAAACCCGGTTCTCCCAGATAAGAGTCCACACACTTAACCACTACACCAAACTGGCTCTATTTCATAACAAACAAGAAATACCATTGAAAGATTCTCACATTTGGAGAAAAGGTCTTCCTTCATTCTTCATCTAGGCCACAGACTAAGTGTGACCATATCAATTATCATTCAGGAACATTTTATTTCTTCTGGGTTTTTTCTTCCAAGTGACTAATAATTTATTGATGCTTATTTTTTATTCAGGACCAGAAGCAGCTCCAGTATTCCTAATTTAAAATGAGTAGGACTCAAACTTCATAAATGCCAGACACCTGTAATTCCAGTTTAAGGAAGTCATTGGTACTCCCAATATTTTAAACACATTTAACCTGAAAACTCAATATTCCTAAAAAGCAGGAGCTGCTTTCACATTTTACAGGCATAGGATACAGATTTAAATGTTTACCTACAAATTGTTACATACATGGGGCAAGTAGCTCAGCTACACAGGTGAACAGCAGCATCCACTCTCTTCATACCAGCTGCTGCCAATCCTTTCTCATAGAATCAGAAATAGCAGCACTCTAGGCCTAAATCCCACATTTCTTTGAGGCACTAGATGCAAACACACTATAGGAGGAAAAAAGCCACAGTGCCATTGCTAGTCCAGTATCTTTTCCTGGCCTTTTAAGGCTGGTTGAGGTAGGGTTTGTGTGTGTATGTTTGTTTGTTTTTGCCACCAAGTCACAGCTGACTTATGGTGACCCCATAGGGTTTTCCAGGCAAGAGATGTTCAGAGGTGGTTTTACCATTGCCTGCCTCCAGGTGACAACCCTCATATTCCTTTTAAGTCTCCCACCATTTAAATACTAGCCCAGGCTGACCCTATTTAGTTTCTGAGATCAGGCTAGCCTGGGCTATCCAGGTCAGGGCTTGAGGCAGGCAGGAGAGTTCTTTCGTATTTGCTTGGCTGCCTCACCTGGCTTTGAACTGGCAAGTGAAAGGGGCTGGGACAACACTGTAATAAAGTTTCTTAATAATGTCAAAAGGCATCTGTAAACTGTAAGTTACACCCTATGCTTACATGTAAATTCCTATAATAACATAGTTGTATATATGACATTCCATTTCCAGAGCATACTTTACCTCCCAAGAATGATAGCAAGAAGTTTCTGAACTGGCTTCAAGATCATCCACAAGATGGGAACAGGAGCGGCCTTCAATGATGGTGATCCATGAAAAAACCTTAAGATCTGAACATCAGCAACATTTTGTAACTTCCAAGAAGGAAGTGTTCCAGATAATGCATCTTTTTTCAGCCATTTCTCGGAGAAGATACAAGGCCTTACAGAAGAACTTTGCACAACACTGCCTATTTCAGTATTCTTCACATTCAAAAACCATTCTTGGCTTTTACTAATGAAGTGTCTGTGGCATTTAGAACTTCCAATCATAAAACAGCATCTTTGACTATTACTTTTATTCCATGGTTGGCACTTATTCACTTGATGCTGCCATTCATTAAAGGCTTTGCTGGAAAACTTGTAATGATTTATGCATGTTCCTCGGTTGGACAAAGATGTTAATCGAATTAAAGCACAGTGCCTGGACGCTAATCTTGAAGCACCAAGGACAGCCATCTCTCTCTCTCATGCACTCATCTTTGGCACCTAAATAAAGATCATTATAAAGACAGCACCATTAGAGGAATATGACAGTATACTATTTTACAGCATACTCTTTTACACTTTTTGGCACAAATAGAGACCTCAAATCAGTAAAGCTTAAATACAAGCACCGAATATCAAACAAGCCTCCAGGTAGATTAACCAAGAATGTCATGAGTGGTTGCTGGGAATAGTATGAAGAGGTGATTTTACATCCATTAACTGTTTCACACATAGCCCATGTGTAGGGATGAAGTTCACAAACCTTTCCAACTTTCAATGAAAGATGAGTACAAAGACACTCAAGCAACTGCTTCTGCAGATAAACTCTATTTGTACAATAAGTGTCCCCTTTTTAAGGTGGCTGGATTATAATGTATACTCCAGTTGACAGTAAAGTTTATACTGCACCTTTGTGAACTGGCCCACACCTCTAGAGTTAGGACAAATACCAGAGTCTTCATGTGAACTTTTGGTCATTTTTCTGTATGTGGTCGTTTTGTTTTTCTTTCAGTTAAGACTGAGCATGGACATGGAGTAGCAAAAGGTCAATGACATCACACAGAATGGGAAGATAGAGGTGACTAGGCAGGACAATATACAGAGTTGGGGCTGCTGGGAAGCAGGACTAAGAGATAAGGTAGAAGAAACAGAGAGTTATAACTGATATACAAATTGGCAAAGACAAGAGTAAAGACCCACATAGACCCTCCGTGCCAAGACGACAGCCTGGGAGACAGAGGCTGAGCAAAGAAGAATTGGGGGCAGTGGGACTGAAACATGATCTAATTACAGGACTGTGCTGCTGACAGCTAACAGAAAAGCAAGGTGAAAGGGAGTGGAATGGACAGCAATCCAATAAGACAGGTTTGGGACAAGGGCTGGATTTCAGCAACCTGAACTAATCAGATCAACTTCCATTTAGTGAATGGAACACTAAGATCTGTGACTACTATCACATATTAGCCCCTACTTCAACTATTGCTTCTTCTGTGAATTCACAGGTCATCCTTAGGGAAGGTGGCCTCTCACAGGCCATATCTGCATTTGCATTTTAAATCAGTTGCATGCTGCTGTGACAGCATCTTTCTCTATGTTTGTTTGAAGAGTTGTTTGGAGAAGATTCTTTTAAAGCAGTGTGGAGGTGCAACGACAGTGGAGCCGCCCCGAGAGGGTGATAAACAGATGTGGACATGCGAAACTATGTTAGCATAGTTGAGGTGTGAAAACGACACCAAATGTGGACAGCTTTTTTGAAGACGGAGTCAAAAGGCAGGGACACTGTTGGGAAAGACTAATGCAGATATGGCCACAGTTTCAGTTGTCTTAACTTGCAATACAGAAATACTAGTACTGATCTACCTTACACGGCAGTTATACGGACTGCTGAAGTGAACACTCCAAAGCACTGTATAAACTCTTGTCATTAACAATGCAGGCATCCTCCAGCAAATGAAAACTTGTACAACATACTGGCTCCACCTGTAACAATGTCAGTAGCGCCAGTCCCTATCATAATGGAGAAGGGAACATAATCTGCAATTGTATCCTAGAGGCAACTGCAACGAAAGACTCATGCAAAAGATTGCTGGGAAATTTAGGTAAAACAGATTGAAATGCCAAGAAAGAATAATACAGCTAGCAAGTGACAGAATGCACAACTGTTATCAAAAACATGCACAAAAGTAGTACTCTCCCACTGCAGGTTTAAAGTTAAATTCTGAGTATTAGTGAAAACAGCTACAAGTTTTCAAACCAGGACCCCTTTTCTGCCATGACAGCTTTGCTCATCTGAGCAGGGCCTTCTATGGGTGTCAACTGGAAAATGAGCAAAATCAACAACTGCTCTATACGGAGGCGGCATCCCTGCCTCCACACTTCCCAACTACATCAAAGGCATCCCAGGGCCAGCTACAGCAAGAAGGGCCCTGCAGGAGCCAGCAGCTGTGGCCGGCAGCATCAGAGACCTTCTCCAGTCTCCCCAGAGCCTGATGCAGCCACGGTAACCTAAGCATGCTGTGGCAGCAGAGCAGCCACAGAAGACGCTGCATGGAAGCTGCTAGAAGAGGCAGTTACAGCAAGGATGGCTCAGCAGTAGCCGGGCTCCCCAGAGGCCTCTCAGCTCAGGGAGTAGCCCAGGAACATGTTGAGGTGTCAGCTGGGCCTGGGGACATGGCTACAGTAAAGGAGACATGGTGGGACCCAGCCCGATACAAGACAGGCTGAGACCATGAGTCCTGATCCAGAGGAGAGCACCTGATGGGGTAGGAAAGGCAATAGGCAGTCCTGGCATCAACAAACCCAAGTGGGCTAGAAGGAAGCTCCTTTAGGGGAGACCACAGGGGTGGGTGTGCGGCGCACTGTGTGCCAAGATCCAAGAGGAAGCCCCATTAACCCTTGGTCTTGCCAATCTACAGGGCAAAACCCCTGGACTGGACTGGACTGGAGAGAGCCCTTCAAAAGGCAGCTTCAAGAAGGGCCATAGGGCTGCCAACTCTGGGTTAGGAAATACCTGGAGATTTTGGGGATGGAGACTGGGGAGGGGAGGTAACTCAGCTGAATATAATGCCATAGACTCCATCCTCTGAAGCAGCCATTTTCTCCAAAGGAACTGATCCGGGTCATTTGGAATTCAACTGTAATAGCAGGAAATCTCCAGGTAACACCTAGAGGCTGGCAACCCTTGCCATGGAAGAAGGGCTTGATTACTCACTAGAGTGCCAAGGGAGAGGATGTGAGCATATCAGAGAGAGGAAACTGGGTGGAAGTGAATGCGCCTGTCCAAAGCCCTCCTAAGACCCTACCAGGGAAGAAGGGAACCCAAGAGGGTGTTAAATCTCTGGTGTCCACCCTTGTGGAACTGCACATGCCTGTACTAGTGCATTCTCTGCTGTGGCCCCTTATATGGTGTTCTTATACATAGTAGTGGCTGTAACAAGAGTTGGAAGCACTGCCTTCTGGGAGATGTAGTATGGTAAGGAAGAAGGCAAGAAATCTAGCCTGGGCCTATGAAGACATATTGCCACAACTACTGAGTATATACACCAATTAATTGTGCTAAAGTGCTTCTTTGTAATACAAGACAGTTGGCCAAACTTGTGTTATCTTTATAAATTCAGAACAGCAGCAGCTAGTGTTGGACTAGAAGAGTTGGGTTCAATTCTTCCTTTTCAGACATAAAGCTTCATGAATTACTTTGAGCTAATTACTGTCAGCCTAACCCACTTCACAGGACAGATGAAGAAGGAAAAACATTATCTGTTGTCCCGATAGCAGGACAAAAAATAATTACATCAAATAAGAATTACAGGGACTACAATAACTGCGTGAGCGGGTTTTAGAAATCTTGGGGGGGGGGGGGTTTGCTTAAAAACCAGACACTTATAGCAGTTTGAGGTCGACAGGGAGACGCGCGCGCGCCAGCCATTCGCCCAATAACCAGGAGGAAAGGGATCCTATCACTGGAAACGAGAGATAGAGACCAAAAAAAAGGGCGCGCCAGTCGTGCTCACAACTTTTGCTCCCCCTCCCACTAGTAACGCAAGCCAGGCTACTCCGGGGAAATGGGCGGGGAGAGGATGGAAGCAAAAACATATAGGTGCGGTTGCAAGTTTCTGTCTCCGCCCCGCTCTGGTTTCTGCAAAAAGAATCGCCGTCCACAAGTTTGGCTCAGCTCCTCCTTCCTGTGAATTAGAAAACTCGGAAGGCGACAGGAGCCCAGATCCGCAGAGAGCAACTTCCCCTTACTCACCGCCCGCCCGACCCCGGAGAGAAAGAGGAAGGAGTTCTGCCTTCCCCACATAGACCCTCCGTGCCAAGACGACAAACGGCCGCTGCCTCCCACGACAGAGAAAGGCAGGAGACGAACCGGCTGGCTTTTACGCCCTACCCTTCAGAGGCTGTTGCAACCACAGACAGACAAACTCTTTTTAAAAAAGAAAAATAAAGCAGCCGCTTCTTGTTCCCAGCTCTATGGCGCTGGCTTTACTTTCTCTTCCGGGGCGGGGACGGAACAAGCCAGCCTGTCGCCTTGCTGGGCCGTGGCTGAATCCGCCTCAACAGGGCACCATGCAGGGTTGGCTTCAGTTTAAGGGCGGCTCCTAAGTCAGCTTTCGAAAGTCTCGTCTCTGCTTGTAGCCTGCCCACCTCTCCGTCTCAACGAACACCGGAGAGCGACATACTGCTCCTTTAAGCACGCCCGTAACTTCACCACCCCAGTCCTCCTCAAGAGGGTCGGGGGGGGGGGCGGTTGGGATTCCCGCTGGCCGCACCTTGTGCCGTGTAACGCTGCAGGGTGACGCACGGATTCTAATATCATTAAGGATAGGCAGTGACAAATGGCGGCAGGTGGTATTTCAGGTTGTCTCTGGGCGTGTGTGATGTAACTCTGCAAACCGCGCTGCGCCCACAGTCACGTCTTGTTTCATCAGCGCTGCGAACACGCTATTATTTACTCTTTGCATTTTTTAAAAAAAGTTATCTTTCGTTAAGGGGATTGAAATAGGAAAGGGACATCATGGAAACCCAGACCACGACCACTTGCTCCCTCTGGGATTTTCTGAATTCTCGGGCAATTGAACAATCTTCTATTTCTTTTCTGTCCCCTCCCCATCCTCTCAACAGTTGCTCCTTTTGGAGCATATTTAGTTCTTATTGGCCTGTTTTAAGGCTCCCGGCCCCTTAATTTACAAATGCTGTATCTGAAGAAAACACACACACAGCTACCTTTATGGAGTCAAACCATTGGCCTTTGGAGGTCAGTACTATCCAGTCTGACTGGTAACATCTCTCCCGGGGCTTCGGTGGAGGTCTTTGGGTACCTGGCCCTTTTGACAACTGATGCAGAGGACTGAACCAAGGACCCGGGCCGCTACAAAGGAAGTGACGGAGCTATAGCCCCTCCCCAAATTTTATTTGTTCCTGGGGTTCAGAGTATGATCAATGGACCTTGGGAATTATTTTTATTTAGGCATATATACCCACTTATGTTTTCTTATTTGCATGTTATCCTCACAAGAATCCTGTGAAGTAAGTGACTGGTGAGAGGGAGTGACTGACCTGAGGCTACCCAGTGATTTTCCATGACAGAGTGGGGATTTGAACCTGGGGCCTCCAGATTCTAGCTCATGATTCTCAATAGGGCTGCCAGGAGGTATGGAGAAGAAAGTCTTCCCCTCTAATAGAGGCTTATCTTGTTGCTATGGGTAGCTGAGATAAATAATACCCCCATGAAGCCTCTAATAAAGGGACAGGATATTTTTCTCCAGATAGTTGACAACCCTATCAGACTCTAAGCATGTCACCCTGCTGCCTGCACTATGCCTTTCTTTAAGTCCTCAAAGTAGGTAGACCACCTGCCTTGTCTGTGGGTGTCAGGTTTTTCTGCATTCCTCATTCTTGCAAAGGCCAACCACTTTACTATGCTGTAGTAATGCTAAACCATCCCAAAATTTGCAAGCTTAAAAGGGCTCTTTCTTGATGATAGCAGACATAAAGGAGTCCAGGTGCTGGGTGTTTAAAAATTATTGTGAAGTAAAGCTATGGGGCTTGCAATAAAATGGTTCCAGCTTCAGCCAGCAATACTGCCATTAAAATAATTTAATACCTGTGTCTCAAGTCTCCGTTTCTGTTGACTTCCTAGTTCCTAGTATTCTTATCAGATCAAACTGCCAGAATCCAGAGGTATATTGCAGAGATCCCATGTCACAGTGATGAGGGGAGGCTGTTTACCTTATGCACCAAGATTTTCTGAAACTCTCTTTACAGGTGGCAGTCCTACTTACCGAAATTGTAAAACAGTCAACAAATACAGCATATATAATTACAGGATATCTCAGTTGAAAACCAGCAGTGAATGCTTCTTTATATAAAAATGTGGCATGTATAGTCATACAATTAGTTATTTATAAGTGGTCATTTTTTAAAATAGATCAAAAGACATTAGAAGTCATTATAGGCAATAGCTCTTGAATTTTAATGAAGATGTAAGAGCTTTCATTTTTGGGAGAGGATCAAAAAGATTTAGAGGTTCGTAGAAATAAAATGAACTGGCCTTAGGACAGCAGGTAAAATTGCTTTCCCTGCAGGATGCCAGACACCTGTGATGAGCAATACTCTCTCTAAGTCTTGTGAGCAAAAATTCTACTTTGTGAGCTACTGGCATTAAAGTTGTCAGCGAGTGATTTGGCTAATGCATAAATTAGTTTGCTCTGGAGCCATCCTTCCTGTGCTAAAACAAAAACGCGTGAGCCAGAGGCTAAAAAACTGTGAGCTAGCTCAACATAGAGGGAACACTGGTGAAGAGCACATACCTTGGGTTCTGCAGGTCCAGTACAATCTCTGAAGTAGCATCCCTTTAACATTGTTTCAATACCATCTCCCAACTTTATTTTCAAGAACATATAAAGAAAATGTAAATGACATTTGCATTTCATTACTAGGGTCTTGATTGGTCTACCAAACGCTAATTTACTAAATCCAAAAGTGCTGTGGCAAAAACAACAGTAGGGCTGAAACTATATTTTGCTATAATTTAGAGTTACTCCAAAATTAAAATTCTATAAAATGTTGATGTTAAAATCTAGATTCTTTGTGGAAAATATGAAAAGAAGAGCCATTTTCAGTGTCTGATTTTGTGCTGGTATCCTCTTTAGAAGCAGCAGGAAATACTGTATGTATTACTCAAAGAAATTCCTAAACATGATTGTCACTAGTACTGTTGCAAAACTTTTGCATCTTTCATATAGTATTTTTGTTAATGCAGCTATAAATGGAATTTACCTTTCCTCAAAGCAGTGCTATAATAATAATAACGAGAACACCTGGAGCATAACACTCCTCATATCACAATTGTAGAAAAAATGAGAAATAATGTTTGGCTCATTGACATTGCAATCCCAGGAGACAGCAGAACAGAAAAGAAAGAACAGGAGAAGACCACAAAATACCAAGACCTATGAATAGAATTAGAGCTCCTCTGGGAGAAGAAGTTTACCATCATGCCAGTTGTCATTGGAGCTTTTGGAGCAGTGCCTAGAAGTCTCAAAAAACACATGGACATTCTGGGCATTGAACCAATAACACTGGCTCAGTTCCAGAAGACAATGTTGTTTGGAACAGCAAGAATCCTGTGACGATACATCTGCAATTCCCAGAACTTGGCTGGATATCAAATTGTAGAATACCATCTACCAGTCAAATACCTGGCTCTGACAATTAATAATAATAATAATAATAATAATAATAATAATAATAATAATAATAATAATAATAATAATAATAATAATAATAATAATAATAATAATAATAATAATAATAATAATAATAATAATAATAATAATAGTGTATCCTAAAATTTAGATTTTTCCTAGTGTTCAATTTCTGATATTTTACAAAAGGATACTCACTAGATTTCTATTGCATTTAGATATTTTGTGAAATAACTTTTTGATAATTCCATTGAAAACATTAACAGTTTTCAGTATTCTTAAACACTTAAGTATTTTCTTTAATTAGTACATTTTATCCTGCCCTTCATCCGAGAAGTTCAGGACATCATATATTGGTTTCCCATCCCCTGCTTTACCTCACAGCAACACTTTATGGTAGATTAGACTGGGAGTGTGTGACTGGCTCAGGGTCATCCAGCGAGAGTCACGGCAGAATCAGGATCTGACTCTGGGTCTCCCAGATCTTAGTCCAACACGTAAACCACTTTACCAAGCTGGTGCTTAAAAGACATTATAACTAAGTTGTACAATACATATGTAACATTATAAATAGTTATGCAAAAGAACTTGTTGTTCAGTTGCACAGTCAAGTCCGACTCTTCATGACCCCATGGACTACATCATGCCAGGCCCTCCTGTCTTCCATCGTGCTCCAGAGTTTGCTTAATTTCATGTTCGTTGTATCAATAACACTGTCTAACCATCTCATCCTTTGCTGCCCCCTTCTTTTTCCTTCAAGCTTTCCCAGCATCAGGGTCTTCTTCAGTGAGTGCTCTCTTCTCATTTGGTGGCCAAAGTATTTGAGCTTCAGCTTCAGTATCTGGCCTTCCAAGGAACAGTCAGGGGTGATTTCTTTTAGGACTGACTGATTTGATCTCTTTGCAGTCCAGGGAGCTCGCAAGAGTCTTCTCCAGCACCATAATTCAAACGAATCTATTCATCAGCGCTCGGCCTTCCTTATAGTCCAACTTTCACAGCCATACATTACTACTGGGAATACCATTGCTTTGACCATATGGACATTTGTTGGTAGGGTGATGTCTCTACTTTTCATTATGCTGTCTAGGTTTGCCATTGTTTTCCTCCCAAGGAGCAGGAATCTTTTAATTTCATGGCTGCAGTCACCATCTGCAGTGATCTTGGATCCCAGGAACGTGAAGTCTGTCACTGCTTCCACAACTTCTTCTATTTGCCAAGGAGTGATGGGGCTGGATGCCATGATCTTAGGTTTTTTGATGTTGAGTTTCAAGCCAACCTTTGCACTCTCCTCTTTTACTCTTAGCAAGAGACTCTTTAAGTCCTCTTCACTTTCTGCCATTAGAGTGGTATCGTCTGCATATCTGAGGTTGTTGATGTTTTTCCCAGCAATCTTAATTCTGGCTTCTGAATCATCCAGGCCAGCATTTCGCATGATGTACTCTGCATAAAAACTAAATAATCAAGGTGACAATACAGATCTTTGTTGTACTCCTTTTCCTATGCTAAACCAATCAGTTGTTCCATATCCTGTTCTAACTGTCACTTCTTGACCCTTACACAGGTTTCTCAAGAGACATGTGAGGTGGTCTGGTACTCCCATCTCTTTAAGGACCTGCCATAGTTTGTTATGATCCACACAATCAAAGGCTTTAGCATAGTCAATGAAACAGAAGTAGATCTTTTTCTGGTACTCTCTTGCTTTCTCCATAATCCAGCAAATCTTGGCAATTTGAACTCTAGCTCCTCTACCTCTTCGAAACCCAGCTTGTACTTCTGGCAATTCTCTATCCATATACTACTGAAACCTAGCTTGTAGGATCTTTAGCATGACCTTGCTAGTGTGTGAAATGAGTGCAATGGTGTGATAGTTTGAACATTTCTTGGCATTGCCCTTCTTTGGGATTGGAATGTATACTGACCTTTTCCAATCCTGTGGCCACTGTTGTGTTTTCCAAATTTGCTGGCAAACTGAGTGCAGCACTTTAACACTTTGAATATCTCAGCTGGAATACCATCACCTCCACTAACTTTGTTGTTAGTAATGGGCTTTCTAAGGCCCATTTGACTTCTCATTCCAGGATGTCTGGCTCGAGGTCAGTGGTTACGCCGTCGTGGTTGTCAAGGACATTGAGGTCCTTCTTGTATAGTTCTTCTTTGTATTCTTGCCATCTTTTCCTAATCTCTTCTGCTGCTGTTAGATCCCTACCGTTTTTGTCCTTTATCATGGCCAGCTTTGCATGGAATGATCCCTTGATTTCTCCAATTTTCTTGAAGAGATCTCTAGTCCTTCCCATTCTGTTGTTTTCCTCTATTACTTTGCACTGTTCATTCAGGAAGGCCTCCTTATCTCTCCTTGCTGTTCTCTGGAAATCTGCATTCAGTTGGGTAAATCTTTCCTTTTCACCTTTGCCTTTTGCTTTCCTTCTTTCCTCTGCTATTTGTAAAGCCTCATCAGACAGCCACTTTGCTTTCTTGCATTTCTTTTTCTTTGGGATGGTGGTGATTGCTGCCTCCTGTACAATGTCACGAACCTCTGTCCATAGTACATAAGAACATAAGAACATAAGAGAAGCCAATGTTGGATCAGGCCAATGGCCCATCCAGTCCAACACTCTGTCACACAGCGGCCAAAATATACCAGGTGCCATCAGGAGGTCCAGCAGTGGGGCCAGGGCACCAGAAGCCCTCCCACTGCTGCCCCTTCCAGCACCAAGAATAGAGTGCATCACCTGCCCCAGACTGAGAGTTCCCATCTATACCCTGTGGCTAATAGCCACTGATGGACTTCTGCTCCATATGTTTATCTAATTCCCTCTTGAAACTGTCCATGCTTGCAGCTGCCACGACCTCCTGTGGCAGTGAATTCCATATGTTAATCACTCTTTGGGTGAAGAAGTATTTCCTTTTATCTGTTCTAACCCGACTGCTCAGCAATTTCATAGAGTGCCCACGAGTTCTTGTATTGTGAGAAAGGGAGAAAAGTACTTCTTTCTCAACCTGCTCAATCCCATTCATAATCTTATAAACCTCGATCATGTCACCTCTCAGCCGTCGTTTCTCCAAGCTAAAGAGCCCCAAGCATTTTAACCTTTCTTCATAGGGAAGGTGTTCCAACCCTTTTATCATTCTAGTTGCCCTTCTCTGCACTTTTTCCAATGCTATAATATCCTTTTTGAGATGTGGTGACCAGAACTGTACACAGTATTCCAAATGAATACTGTATCTATGGAGACTTCAGGCACTCTGTCTATCAAATCTAGTCCCTTAAACCTATTCTTCACCTCCACTGTATATTCATCAGGGATGTGATCGAGGTCAAATCTGAATGGCCTAGTGGTTTTCCCAACTTTCTTCAGTTTAAAAGAACTATCTATGCATAAATATTGGAAAAAAGTACTTTGAAATTTTCCACATTTGATGAAGTGGAGTTGTCATTCAAACTAACCATTTACTAGAAAAATCCAATTATTATACACAGCACTTTTGTTGTTGTTAAAAAGGGAGCTCATATTTAAGGTTGACTGATTTCTACCAATTCCCCCTCAGGACTTGGTAGAGCCACACATATCCCCCCCCCCAAAGGTGCAGTACTCAGTACTGGTAAGTACCACTACAAAAAAAGCCCTGGATATTATTGTTCTTCTCCAATAACTAGATCAGTACACACAAAAAGGAACATTTATAGTAAGACCAGAGGGGACAAACATTTATTCTAAGTAAAAACTGCCTGAGTAATAATGGGAGCAAATGTTAACCATTCTTTTGAGGTCCGTATTTAAAAACTCAGAGGAGGTTACAAATCTATTTTTATTCTGCTTCTCATTTAGATAACAACCATGTGTCTCTCCATAATTGTTTCCTAGGTAGTGAAGTGCGCTGGAGTATGATTTTAAAGTGTATTGTCCCTCAGGGAGCAAAGACCTTCATGAAAATGAAATGAGGATCTTGTCAGCTTATTCAACGTGTGCAAAATTTTAACAAGGCAAAATTGTGGCATAAGGAGTTGTGCTCAGGCTGCCAAATAAGATTTTTAAAACCTGGAAAAGTCAAGTCTCTGTGCTCTGATAGGCAATTGTAGCATATCAAGATTAATTTTAGCATTAAAAAGAGGTAATTGCAACACTTAGAAAATTATCAAAAGCCCAAGGCAGATCAATGGGAAGGCTCTGAAAAGGGTAATTGTACCTGCATGTTATTGCTGTAATAGTATTAACCAACCCAATTAAGGAATAGGGGACTGAGGGGCAATTTGTTAATACTGTAACCATTTTCTAAGTAGTTAAAATCTAAGATATAAATTACTTTTGTCTTAAATCATTGTTCTATCATGGCTGTTTAAATACTTAAGCCATTCACTTGCACACATCTAGGTTTGGATAAAGTATTTGTGGTTTGCTGTATGATATTATTCATAAACATATCAAAGGACAAGAATTCAGTTTCAAATAATAATTACAATATGATTGTGCTAAAACAACTAACAATCTTGCAGTACCTTAAAGACTAACCAATATATTATGGTATAAATTTAAGTGGGCCACAGCCTATTTTGTCTACTTCATGAAGGGGGGGGAATGGTTTCTGGCTAAGGTTGCCAGCCTCCAGGTGGGTCCTTGAGATCTCCCAGAATTACAACTGATCTCCTGACTACAGAGATCAGTTCCCCTGAAGAAAATGGCTGCTTTGGAGGGAAGACTCTATGGCACCATACTCTCCTGAGGTCCCTCCCCGAACTCTGCCCTCCCCTGGTTTCACCCCCAAATCTGGAGCTGCCAACTGTAGCTCTGGCTTATGAACATTTCTATCACAGTCATTTCATTGCTTTTTTTTTTCTTTTAAGATGCCACAAATTTATTTTTGTTTTTTCTACAGCAGACTCGCACAGCTATCCCTCTGGAATACCTGTCTGTAAATTTAAATAATCCGTGATGTATAAGGTTTATTCTTCCTCATTGTTTTCTTAGTAATGATGTTTGAAATCCCCTTGCATTTTGTCTGCATTGCAAAATGTTGCAATCTGTGGAATGAATCTGTATCTCCAGTTTGGGGATGACCAACCTATGTTCTCTTTCAGACATAAAAGTTTTTTGGGGAAATGACTTTTTCAGCTTCATGGTGTGCAGAAATTGTCCCCTTTTTCAGATACATCTGACCTAATCGTATTAATTCATGCTGTAGTCAAATCAGACTGGACTATTGTCACATACTATATGTGGTACTGCCCTGGAAGACAACAAAGAACTTACAGTTAATACAGAATGTAGTAGCTAAACTGTTGACAGAGCTTAAGGGTTTTAACATATTATCCCAGATTTAAGATCTCTGCAGAGGCTGCCAGTTTGCTTCTGTGTTAAGTTCAAAGAGCTGGTGTTAATCTTTAAAACCCTTCATGACCTAGGATCCTCTGTCATGGAATAGCCCTGCAAGCCCTGCTCTGTTTTGTCCCTCTGAGGCATCTAGTCCCTCCATGATCATCCTGAGTCTCCACCCAGATATGTGCAACTCTTCAGAGTCTACCCAATTCTCAGAAGGTTTTTCTCCTGCTTTTCCTCCGGTATACTTTGGAAATTCCCTCCAAAAGGTCCAGCACTTCTAGCTTCCATTCCATGTTATCATTTAAAGGTTTTGCCCAGTGTTTGCGTTTCCCACTACCTAATAATTGGTTACCATAGGGATGGCTTACCACACTTATGCACTCCCAGGAAAACAGCAATCTAGCAACTATCCTCCATTTCTTTGGTACCTGTTTTAGATAGCATGTTCAAGCAGCAGAGGTGTTTGTGGTATGGAGACCACCTACCAACATTTTAAATAGAGAAAGATTTATTGAAAAAGAGTAGGCCACACACATACTCCGCAAAACAATAGATCAAGCAAGGAATACAAAGAAAAGGTCCAAACATACAGTCCTCTGTCCCTCAGACCTACACATGCCCTATGTGGTCCTATTCTAAGGCAAGCTCTTCACACTTAAAAATTACAGCATTCTAAACCTTCCCATTACGATAGAGTCTTTGTCCCCTCCATGTGGCAATGGCCACCGTACAGGATGGAGCCCAATATTAGTGCTCCTTCTGGCAAGTTCTTCCCACTCGGAATAAGCTACAATGGACCCCATTCCTTTTGTGTTAAAAGAATTTGTCTCCTCTGTCAGCCACCCCCCACCCCTTTGGGTCAAATCTTTCCTTCCCAAGATGTCCAGGAAGATTACAACCTAGTCTCCAACATCCCAAGTCTGTGTCACCTTCTAAATGTCAGGTCCCATCTAAAGTGTGAAGTGGCCATTTCAGTGTCTTCAGCTGGAGGATCTATTTGCATTTACAAGCCTATGATGGCTGGGTGCTCACCAGAGCAGTTGGACAAGGCACTACTTGTGAGCAATCAGTTGTTCACTTCCTACCAGTCTTCTGCCAAAGAACAACCCCCCCCCCCCGAAACTTAAAACCAAGCGTTGGGGGTTTGCAAGCCCTAGACCTCAAGATACTGGAATGTAGCCCAGAAGTGAACAGCGTTTCGCCACACCCTTGTGTCTGCAGGGCTGCTGCCACCCATATAGGTTCAAAAAGCAGCTCCAGTCAGGAGACAAGGGATTGTTAGTAGATTCTCTACTGAGGTCAATGAGAATGGTCTGTCCTTGGCTTTCTCAGTGGCTGTTCCTGGTCTATGGAATAAGCTTCTTGAGGATGTGGATGAGTTCCCAGTTTTGCAAAGATTTTGGAGGTTGTGTAAAGCAGAGCTTGGTCATGGTGGCTCATGAATTGAAGTTAGTATGATGGGTAATGGATAATGTCTTGCTCTCTTCTGTATCTGTATAGTATTTATTTGAGCAGAGATTTGAGCTAGTTTTAATGATGTAAGCCACTTGGAGTCCTATTGATCAGGAACAGTTAGGATATAAGTAAGGAAATAAATAACCATGCTTATTTTTCTTACTTATTACACTGAATTAAAATTCAGTAGAATTTCCTCAGAACTCCTTTTAAAATTGAATCATTTTAGGAAAGGAATTGTTTTTGACTTCCCACACTAAAAGAATATCACCTAATGGATTAACACAGGCAAGGTATGTTTTGAATAAGGTAATGCAAAAAGGAAATGGTGAATTGCAGTCCTATATGTATATTGAAGGGTTGTCAGGTCTGGGTTGAAAAATACCTGGAGACTTTGGGGGTGGATACAGGAGAGGGTGGGGTTTGGGGAGGGGGAGGAGCCTCAGCATGGTACAATGCCATAGAGTTCACCCTTCAAAGCAGCCATTTTCTCCAGGGGTGCTGATCTCTGTTAGTGGGAGATCAGTTGTAAAGGCGGGAGATCCTCAGGCCCCACCTGGAGGCTGGCAGCCTTAGTATATAGAGTGCACAGTAGTTACAGAAAAAGCATTAAAAACACTGGCCATGCCATCTAACACCTAGCATGCGAATTAGTTATTAGACACAAGATTAAGTTTTTAGTGTGTCACAAGAAGTGCTGAAAAATCAGTGCTTTGCGGTAGTGGGATCAAAGCTACAATTCTATGCTGAGGCAAGATTTCCTTGTGGTTATTATGTACTGAAGCAGTTTTTCAAGAAGCCTCTACCCACACAAATGATTATATCAGATTACAATATACGCAGAACTGAAAGCCCGGAAGCATGACATCAGTGCAAAAGGAACAAACACACTGAATACAGAAATTGAGGAAGTCTGAGGTGTAATCATATATTAAAAGTTGCTATACATTTTTTTTTTAAGTTGCTAGGGTAAGAGAGCTGTCCTGGGATGTTCTTTACACAGTTTTGAGGATCAGTGAAATGAAAGTATCCATTGGCATGCTTGCAACAGCAAATTATTTGGCTTTTTAAAGGCCCGCTTCACAGAACCCCCTCAGTGAAGTGAGTTATGGCATGAATCCACTGCATATTAGAATGGGTATGTGACCATCTTTACTACTTACTACCAGGAGTAATAATGAACTGATCTGGGTGTATGAATAATATAGTTAGAACGTCATACAACTACTAACTGATACATGGATCAGCATCTGCCCATAATTCAGCACTTGAAAGGGTAGGCCAAGCTAGATTTGATAGGGGAATCCAAATGTATTTGTCCATGTGCCCACCCTAAAAGCATGAGGCAGGAAATGTATATTTTTTACAAACAATGGAGTATATGGGTGAGAGGAGCAAAGCTCTGCACTCTTGCTCATTTTGTTACTGCATTGTTGCTTTAACCATTTTTCTTCCAGCCTGGCATACTTCAAGTATCAAAATTAAGGTTGCCAACTCAGCCTTTGGGAATGCCTGGAGAGGGGTGATGGTCTGAGGAACATCGCTTTGAATGTTTGGTGATGGGGGGGAACAAAAAATGGTCTCAGTCACAAAGCCCAAAATTAAACCCTACCTGTAATTAAAATTAAATGAAAGATAAGGCATATTTAGGTAGGAAAGGAAAAGCACGAGAGGTATAACTTATTCTGGGAGAACATGGAGTTTGTTAAAGTCATGTTCCTTGCATGTCTTTAATCCAGCTATAATGACATATGACCAGAGATGTTCTCTGAGCTCCTTGCTGCAATTAATCTTTCTGTTCTTTTGATTAATTACTGACATATACTGTATCACTCCCCATTTATGACCTCAGAGCTTTTTCTGTCTCTTAGTAGCATATGCAACTATTTGTGATGACATGCGTAGAAATACCAGGGCCCATCCATTTTCAAATGAGGTCAATTAATTATTTATAGTAGCTTTGATAAAACTCTATGTCTGGCTCTGTCCTACCTTCATAAACACAGGATAGATCTCTCCTTTACTAATCATTTCTCATTCTCATTAAATAAGTTTAGTTCTTCTCTCATCAATTGCCATAGCTTAGGGGTTGAGAAAACTAGCAGCCCCTATGCAAGGGAAAAACAGTACCTTTTATATTTGACACATTGTGAGTAAAACTCTTTTTAAAGATAAATTGTCTTGACAAGGGCTGCGGTGGCTTAGAGGTTAAGACGTTGAGCTGCATGTGACGGAGTGAGCTCCCATCTCTGGCTCCAGCTCCTGCCAACTTAGCAGTTCAAAAGCAAGAAATTGCAAGTAGATAAATTGGTACCATTTTGGTGGGAAGGTAACAGCATTCCATGTGTCTCGGCATTTAGTCATGACCATATGACCACGGAGAAGTCTTCGGACAGCACTGGTTCTTCGGCTTGGAAACAGAGATGAGCATCGCTCCCTACAGTCAGATCTGACTAGCTTTCGAGCAAAGGAAACCTTTATTGTCTTGACAAATGGGTAAACAGTTAAATCTGCTCTTTCTCTCAATACTCATGGCCAAAGAAGTCTATCATGGTCTCTGAAGATCAGGTGGTGAACTGCTCACAACCATTTCAAAAATGGAGACTGAAATATTTCATGTGTACTGAGAAGCTGTATTTATCTGTAAAGATTATCTTCTTGAAAAAGAGTATTAGTGAAAATATATCAAGAATAAAACATGTTGGGTTGAATCCAGCTGTTTGCTATGACTGAAATGGCACTGGAGAGAGTGGAGTTGGTATAATTTTTTTTTCCCAATCCCACCCTCTTCGACGTCTCCTGGACCCTGGAGGCAATGTTTTTTGTATCGTGGACTGCAGTGGGAGATGGGAAAGTTCTATGCTCTGAGAGAAAAGGTGCTCAATCAATATAGATGCTGAAGCAGCAAAATATGTTTCCATAAAGCCACTTCCAATTAGGATTGTTTTGCCCCAACTGAAACTCCTGTCTTCAGGGAAAGTTTCATTAAGAGTATACTGCAATAATCTTGCTTACCGGAAACAGTGGCACACAGAGAGCAATCCCAATATCCAAGTCTGAATTAAAAGATCATTCTTTATAGATGTTAAAAGGCTACTGGCCATCACTAGTAAAGGTAAAGGTTCCCTTGCTCGAAAGCCAGTCGAATCCGACTCTAGGGTTGCGGTGCTCATCTCCGTTTCAAAGCCGAAGAGCCAGCGCTGTCCGAAGACGTTTCCGTGGTCATGTGGCCGGCATGACTAAACACCAAGGTGCACGGAACGCTGTTAACTTCCCACCGAAGTGGTATGGTACCTATTTATCTACTTGCAATTTCTTGCTTTCGAACTGCTAGGTTGGCAGGAGCTGGAACTAGAGACAGGAGCTCACCCCGTCATGCGGCACCCGGGTCTCGAACTGCTGAACTACTGACCTTCCACAGCCTGCAGTTCAGCGTCTTAACCACTTGAGCCACCGCAGCTCCTGCAGTTCAACGTCTTAACCACTTGGCCATCACTACAGCACAGCAAAATTCCAGGGTCAATGGGAAGCAGAAGCAAAATAAGAAAATTTGAAGAGAGTACAGTACACTCTGACAAAACTCAGTATCACTTTGACTGTTCATATACATACCCTGGTATGATAATTGTATTTTATGTTAAATAAAATATTAGGTCAAATAAAGTCTGCAATAAACAATATTTCAATTATATCACTCCAGAACAGACCAAGCGACAGATATTTCCTTCCCCCCTTTCAACCTTTGTCTAAATAAGCATAAAATTTTTCCATTTATCCTGAAATTCTTTAGTTGTTTTTATATATAGTTCATTAGTCTTGCCATTAGAGGTAATATATTATATATTGTTTTGTATTAGTTTCATTATTAATATATTTGCTCAGTAGTAGTACTACTATTTTAGCCTTTTACTATTTCTTAATTTGCAAAAAGAAATATATTATTCTGTGTACTATTGCTCATAGTGTTACAGTTATAGTTTAAAACATCATATAAAATCTCTTAAGAATCAATATAAATTGTTATAATAGAGAATGTTTTATTTTTTCTATATTTGACACATATATGCTTTATATGTTATTAATATTTAAAATACCTGTTATTCACTCTTTAAATGTAAAATATTACTGGTTTCACTGAATGATCCTTGATGTCTGTGAATGTTTGAAAATGTTCTTTGTATATGAGCAATTCTCCTCCATTTCTTTTTCTGTATTCCTATCTTTTTCTGTTTAAAAATAATTTTTAAAAAATCACAAAATAAAGTCTGAAAAAGACAAAAGGGCAACAGGGGAAATACTGAAATGCAGTAGGTTGTCATTTGGATTTTCCACAGAAACTGGGTGAATGAATCATGGCAATTCCATACTACAGGGCTAGAGCAGAAGTTCCCAAGAATACCCAAGGCTAGAAACTTGGGTGTCTTCAGGCTCCTGAGGAATATTCTCATACCAGAAAAGCAGGAAGACTGTTTGCCTTAGACAGTGCCATGCATCCTCCATGTTACTCATACAGTTTAGGACTAAATTCAAGGGGAAATTAATTGTGTACATTTTTAAAGGCAATTTTCTGTGCACTAAACAGCAAGAACAGAACAGTCTCTCCAACTGATCATCCCAAAACTCACAATTTGTGAGGCTGGTCTGATAATGTCATTGGGTGGAACTTGGTGAGGTGACCCTAAATAGCAGTACTAATGGTAGTACTTTCATATACTGTTTGGAATTGTGCCATGTGGCAACCCAAAATAATGCCTTATGATAAAAGGAGGTTGGAGGAGGAACTAAATAAGGAGAGGAATGGTGATGAAAGGAATGACTGGGATGAGGGGTGGAAGGAAAGCAGGACTGGGAAGGGTGGGGTGAGGGGAAATGAGAGCTGGAAAAGGAGCCAAGCTGGAGAATTACAGGTTCATAAGAGGACAAGCAGGAAGGGGGAGGGTGGGGGAGGAAGGGGTGAAAGGGAAAGCCAGAGCAGAGGAACAGAGGGAAAGCAAGCAGAGAGAGAGAGGTGGAGGCAGGAGTTGGTGGAGAAAAGAAAATCCCCCTGCCTTGAAATTCCTTGTCATTCCCTCTCTAGTCTTCTATAAAAGTAATGGTAACAAATTTCTATCTGGGAGAATTTGTTCTCTCTCAGTTCATTAGTAGTGAAAAAGTGGGGGCCTCTTCCTGTTTCCCTCTCTCCTTCCCAACATAACTTCATTTGCCCTCATTTTCAGCTTTCTCTCATTCCCTCCCCCTGGCAGCATCTCCCTGGGAAAGCTCTGAATAAATTGTGAACTGGCCACCAGCGCAACAATGGGCCCATCTGAATGGCAGGGAACCTGCAAGTACTTATACTTTCTAGGGTTGCCAGGTCCCCTCCTTGCTCCAGTGGCATTGGGGGGGGAATGTTCCAGGGGTGGGGGGATGCCCCCCAGCCCCCCAGCTCCATCCCCAAGAATGACCCCCTACCATGCCACTCCTCTTGCTTCCCTCCTGTCTGATTGAAAAGGCTTCAGCTAATCAGCGGGACCACATGGCCCACCAAGCAGCTGGAGGCAGTGTTCCCTCTAAGCTGAATCAGTGTGAGCTAGCTCACAATTTTTGAGCCTCGAGATCACACATTCTTGTCTTAGCTCAGAAAGGATGGCTCCAGAGCAAACTAATTTATGCATCAGCCAAATCGCTTGCTCACAACTTTAATGCCAGTAGCTCACAAAGTAGAATTTTTGCTCACAAGACTCCACAGCTTAGAGGGAGCATTGACTGGAGGACCCTTTAAATCTAGCAGGAGGGAGAGGGGCAGTCATGGGCTGCCTGCTCAGCTCACAAAAAAGACCCTTTAAAAAGACTTTTTGCGAGCCAAGCATGCAGTCTGTGACCACCCCTCTTCCTTCTGCTAGATTTAAAGGGCCCTCCAGCTGGTCAGCGGGCCAAGTGGGTCCTGCCAATCAGCTGAAGTCCTTTCAATCAGACGGGAGGGAGAGGGGTGGCCCGGTGGGTGGTCATTCTTGGGGGCGGGGCTTCCCCCGCTGGCCAGCTGGCCAGGGGCAGATTGAAGCCCCCAGAAGCAGACGAACCCCCACCCAGACCTGGGGGTTGGACAACCCTAATACTTTCCCTTGTATCTCCTCCCCATACTCTTTCCTCTTTCACTCCTCCTAGCAACCCCAATTTTCTTTATTTACATCTTCCTTCCCACCCACTCACCAACCTGTTTATCTGCCCCTCATCTTCAGCTGTATTATTAATTTACTTCATTTATACTGAACCTTACTCCCCAATGAGAACAAAAGCATCTTATACCATCCTCCTCCATTTTATGGTCAACCCTGTGTCGTAGGTTACACCAAAAGTGTGTGACTGCGCCAGGTCACCCAGTGAGCTTTCACAACAGAGTGGGGATTCAGACCTGGGTCTCCTATAATAGCAAGCTGCCAAGCTTGTATGAGTCATGAAAGTAATGTGTTGCAAGTTGCCCTTCCTGATGAGTCCTCCCTCAAAGGACAAAACAGCCCCAGAAAGGGCTCTGCCTCTCCCCCTTTCCCTGACTTTTTACTGACAGAAACCAAGCCTTGAAGTCTGTGTTTGCCTAGCACCCCCTCCGCCCATGGCATCTGTCAGGGCACTCATTTCTTAAAGCTAAGAGCTCTGCTTTTATTGGGGGGGGGGTTAAGCCTCCAATTAAGATTTCAGATTTTTCAGCAAACTTAGGGTTTTTCTCAGGTTTGTAAATAGATCTGTCTTGTCTGTTCATAAGAGAAGCCAATGTTGAATCAGGCCAATGGCCCATCTAGTCCAACACTCTGTCTCACAGTGGCCAAAAATACCAGGTGCCATCAGGAGGTCCAGCAGTGGGGCCAGGACACTAGAAGCCCTCCCACTGCTGCCCCCCCCCAGCACCAAGAATAGAGTGCATCACCTGCCCCAGACTTAGAATTCCCATCTATACCTTGTGGCTAATATCCTTGACAGACTTCTGCTCCATATGTTTATCTAATTCCCTCTTGAAACTGTCCATACTTGTAGCCTCCGCCACCTCCTGTGGCAGTGAATTCCATGTGTTAATCACTCTTTGGGTGAAGAAGTACTTCCTTTTGTCTGTTCTAACCTGACTGCTCAGCAATTTCATTGAGTGCCCACGAGTTCTTGTACTGTGAGAAAGGGAGAAAAGTACTTCTTTCTCAACCTGCTCTATCCCATTCATAATCTTATAAACCTCGATCATGTCACCCCTCAGCCGTTGTTTCTCCAAGCTAAAGAGCCCCAAGCGTTTTAACCTTTCTTCATAGGGAAAGTGTTCCAACCCTTTTATCATTCTAGTTGCCCTTCTCTGCACTTTTTCCAATGCTATAATATCCTTTTTGAGGTTTGGCGACCAGAACTGTACACAGTATTCCAAATGAGGTCACACCAATGATTTATACAGGGGCATTATGATACTGGCTGATTTGTTTTCAGTTCCCTTCCTAATAATCCCCAGCATAGCATTGGCCTTCTTTATTGCGGTTACACACTGTCTAGACATTTTCATTGAGTTATCTACTACGACTCCAAGATCTCTCTCTCGGTCAGTCTCTGCCAGTTCAGACCCCATCAGTGTGTGTTTATATTTAGGATTTTTGGCTCCAATGTGCATCACTTTGCACTTGGCCACATTGAACCCCATTTGCCACATTACCGCCCACTCACTCATCCTTGACAGATCCCTTTGGAGTGCCTCACAATCCTCCCTGGTTCTTACCACCCTGAACAACTTCGTGTCATCTGCAAATTTAGCCACTTCACTGCTTACTCCCAATTCCAAATCGTTACTAAATAAGTTAAGAAGCATCGGACCGAGTACTGATCCCTGTGGTACCCCACTGCTTACCACCCTCCACAGTCTCTGGATTTAAGTATCCACAGATCGATATACTGATAATGAGAAGCACTTTTCACAGCACATTCTAAAATGATTGCCAATTAAACTGAAGAAGAATGGTTAGCTAGGAAACAATTACATCACAGACTAGTGGTGCTCTTGAAAACTGCACAAGTTTAATTGCAAACTGTGCTTTCACCAGTCCAAGACTGGTAGCCATTTCCAAGAAATGTCAGTGACTGGTTACTACATAATTAGATCTATTTCAGATGCTGGACAACTTGATATCATGCTACTCAGTACACTACTGGAAAGTGCTATATAACAGAGCTAGGCTGAGATTGATTTTGCATGGATAAGCAG
The DNA here is from genome assembly GCA_029375565.1 of Gekko gecko. Taxonomy (NCBI): domain Eukaryota; kingdom Metazoa; phylum Chordata; class Lepidosauria; order Squamata; family Gekkonidae; genus Gekko; species Gekko gecko. Next base: position 76,368,594 of record JAPDNY010000006.1, on the reverse strand, counting down.
ATGACCCACACAGGAAATAGCTGACAATATTAAAATTCTTTAGAATCACTTGAAGCTTAGCAACACTTTAAGGTAAAGAAAATTTATTTCAAGCAATACAACATTCTATACACACACACACACCAATTCCATAGGAAAGGTTATGCTGACATTAGTTCACATAAAGTATTATTATTCTAAAAAAAATTTTGGATCAGTGACATAAATCATCATAGATTCAGGTGGGTATCTGTGTTTGTCTGAGGCAGCAGAACAAAGCTTGAGTTCAGTGGCATCTTTAAGAACAACAAAGTTTTATTCATGTGTAAGATTGTATCTGAGGAAGTGTGCTTGCACACAAAAGCTTATACCTTGAATAAAACTTTATTGGTCTTAAAAGTGCCACTAGACTCAAACTTTAGAAATCATCATGTTTGAATGGTAGAGGAAAATGTATCAGGAAACCAGCCACTTGATCAAAAGTAGCATCTTTAATAACTTGAAGTCAGCCTCAGCTGAACAAGCGAGTCACATGAAAACACAATTCAGCAACATATCCAAAGAGTGCTGAAAACATTGTCAAACACCCATATGGAGCAATCCTAAGTGGGTCTACTCAGAAGTAAGCCCCATCTTATCAAATGGAGTTTTCTCCTAGAAAAGCATTTTTAGGATTTCAACCATAGACACACAAACAGATGCAGAAATGCAGATCATATAAATTAAACTACCTGTCTAGCAGTAGGGAACTGGGGAACTCTGAGGTGGGGAACAATACAGGGACCTTCTCTCTGAGACTTCAGTACTCATTTCAAACTAATTTTATCCTATAGTATACCATATTAAAGGAAATGCTAAAATTCCCATATCAGCCTCCCAGTCTGTTGTCATATGAATTTCTAAAAAACTGTTTCTTTTATCTTTGAATACAAATGTAAAAAATAAAAGCTGACTCCCACCCACCCTCCCTCCAAACAAATGTGGAATCATCTTGCCATCTTCCTTCCATTTCCTCAGTGTCAAAGTCTTTCCTTCAAATTGAGGCAACTATGAATTTTGCCCTCTTCTCATTTCTCCCATCTCCTTAATCTCAACCTTCTTGTATTTGCCAGAGCTCCGCCTCCTGGTAATCACAAGTACAGTAATCCCAATGATAATGGCCAAGATGACCACTACCACCACAGCAATAATGCCAGGTGTCAAGCGTTTCATAGAGAATTCTGGTGGTTTTTCATCAACATAGTAGATAAGGATTTCTTCAATATCAAGAGGTTCCTCATTGACAGAGAGATTAAACATACCATGATGAAAAACAGGATTACCCTTCATGTCTTTTTCAAAGTAATAGGCTACATCTGCTATATCAACATCTTCATGAGACTTCTGGGTAGCATTCTGTTTCAAGTCAATATGAATGAATGGGGAGTCATACTCAATAGCTGTGATGTAATGTTGTTGGAGCTTGTATCGGTTCTGAATGAGCTGTCGGAGACTATTCGCCAGTTCACGTTCAGAGAAGGGATCTTCCCTCTCTTTGTGTTTCAGGTTAATGAAGATCCAGTTTGTTCTGACAAGCTCGCTGCATTTCATGCTTTTATCCCCTTTATCCGTTCTCCTTACTCCAGCAGAATTCACACACCAACAAGTGTCTGTCTGGTTGCATTGCCTTGCCTTGAAGTTGCCGTTGTCATCACAGTCGGGGTTGTAAAGTCCATCATTGTCCAGAAAGGCACCTTCTGGCTTTTGGAAGCGCTTGCCCTTTAAGGGGGTCATTTCTGCTCTCATCAGTAGGCATTTCGAAGTTAGTGTAGTACAATCCACTAGCTGATTTGAACCTACTGCTCTGCATTCGCAGTTAGAAAACTGGTTCCGGGTACAAGCAGTTCGTTTATTTGTTTCACAAATGCAATCATTCTGGGCTGCTGATGCAGTCACTAGTATCAGAAACAGTGTAGCCCCCAAAATAGACTCCATGGGTTTGGATAGGAAGAGCAGGAGTCTTTAGTAAAAGACAAATGGATATAGCAGCCTGAAGACAAGATCCGTCCACAGCAAGAATCTCCTGGTTTCTGTGTGGCAGGGTGCGGCTCCCTCTCTTTGTAAACTAACATCGGACTTGCCTGACCAGTTTAACAGGTGACTCACAATCAAGGGGCCTATGGTGACACAGTAAACCCACAGAGGAGCAACAGCACTGCACCTTTTTCAACTATGATCTATGGGAGTGGCAGCAACTCTTCAATGCCTGCCTTTCTTTCCACCCACTGAATGAGGAAGCATACCATGCAAGAAACACAGAAACCAATACCAAATTAAGCTCTTGCAAATAGAAACGTGCCTCCCTCATGGACTGAAGCCTAAGTGTCAGATTACCTACCTAATGTCTGACCAAACCCCATCCGCCCTCTTTCTGTCTGCTTCCTGCATATGCACAGCCACATGAGATGGCCCTATGGTCCTAACAGATACTGGAGAGAAACACCATCCCCAGTGGTCGTTGCTCATGGTGGTTAGATTTGGGAGAGGAAGAGAAAGAGAAAGAACACAATAGTTCTTTTTGAGAATGTATTACATGATGGAGCGGAGACTCTGTGAATCAAGGTAAAATGCTGAAGCATCAACTTATTTATCCTACCAAACTACAGTGAGATAGTCATTAGGAGAAGCCTTAAACCCTGAATCAATTGTAAGATTAGTACTTTATATCTCAAATTTGAATCTGGTGCCCCAAATGCTGGTATCCAGCACAGTTACACTTAGTGCCTTACTCTAATGAGAACTGTGCTATGAGCTAATATGTACATTTAACAGGGAATAAGATTTGATGCAGTTTCCTACTGAGTGTACAGACACTAGCAAAGCACAGAATAGTGTATGAATGGATCCTTTCAATGCCAGCTGACATGTGGGGAATGGCACTTCGATGAACATTAATCTCTACTGTATCACATCTCTTTGAGATCTACTGTCCAGCAATGGAAAGTTTATCTAGTGCAAACTTTCAGAAAATCTGTGTTATTAGGTGAAAGACATTCCAACATGATGAGGAAGTATCTATTATAGTTTTTTCTTCTATTCCAGCCAGACTAGAGATGAGCCAAGAGATTCATCATTCAAATGTTTCACCTTCTTTTAAAGAGGAAACCTTGTGCCATTTTCCTTGAGCAACTTGCTTCTGTGGAACTAGTTGCCAAATAGGGAGAAAATACAGGTACTCCTATTATCTAGATCCTTTTCAATCTTTAACCTAGGGTTGCAACTCAGATTGCTTTCACCACACTGGTGGATGGCCTGCATTAAGAACTGAACAGAGGGAGTACATTCTTGTTGGTTCTTCTGGACCTGTTATCAGTTTTAAATAACATTGGCCATGGTATCCAGACCAGGATGGAATTAGGAGGCATAATGTTATGGTGCTTCCAGTCCTTCATGGGTAGAGATTGCTGGAGATGGTACTGTCCATGGCTTTTAAACTATGAGGGATGAATCTGGAAGGTTCCATCTTGCCTTCCTTCCATGCTGTTTAATATCTATATATTATATAGCTACATATCTAACTGCTAAGGGAAATTAGAGATTTGGACCCGTATAACTAGTATCTGGATAACATTCTGATCTACCTCTGGTGTTTATCTAATTCCAGGGAAACAGCTGAGGCCCTGAGCTACTATGGGAGCTTAATAATGGATAGGATGAGGAATCACAATCTAACATTCCAGACAGGAGGGAGATGCTCTTGGCTGAAAATCTAAATACAGAGGAGGCATATTACTTGTGTTGCATAAAGATGAATCCCCCCCTCACAATTTGCAGATTGGAGGGTATTCTTGCATCCAACATAGTCCCTGGATGGTCAGTTGGTAGAAGTAAACAGAGTCCTTTTTACCAGCTAATGGCTGGTTCACCAGCTGTGCCATTTTCTAGAGGAAAAGAATGTAGTCTTAGTAGTTCATGTTGTACTGACTTCTCAATTAACGTGTTCTGAAAGTATGAGGCAGCTACAGTTGTTTTGACTTATGGCAAATACTCAGAAGTGATATCATGTTCCTTGCGTGATGACAAGGAAATGCTCTGGGATTTGGGCAAAACTCTGTGGTTCTTCCCAAATCCAAGTGCATCACCTTGATATCACACCAGTGATGTTATGTCACTTCCAGTTATTCACCAGAACTGATGTTGCCCCACAGGCCAGTGGGCAACAAGGAAGTGGGAAGTATCCCTATTATAGGTCCAGATAAATTGTAATCAGGATAAATTGCAAGAAAACTATAGCTGTGAGTCTATAAGAAAGGATTAACTCAACCCCACCACTACCACCCTGCAACAAAACCACCGGTGGTAAGTGTCACGGGCTGAGCAATATGAAAGAGCAAGGACATTGGCATGCAGTGTTGTTTAATGGAAGAAATGGCTGCAACACTAAACCACTATGCAGAGAGAGTCATGGAACCTCCTAACAAAAATGAAAATGGCATACTACTATGCCATTGAGAAGGGGTGCTGGAGAAACAACAGCATGTGATCAGTTTTATTAAACAGTAATATTCTCTGTGTTCAGAGCCTACTGAAACCTTCTCTTGTTTTCACTCTGCTTCTTGTGCTTCTCCTCTGCCTGTAAGTTTTTGTATCCTGAACACCTTTCTGCTGTTGGAAGGTCTGCAGTTAGGTGATCCTGTTGTAGTAGTAAATTTTACTGACAGCAACTCTGCATGTTTGAGACTGAATTATTTCATACTTGGGACTGGATTATTTCCCTAGCTCTGCTAACAGGTTATGCATGATAAGGCGTTCTCTGCTGTGGCATCAATACTGTGGAACTCATAATTCATTTAGCCTCCTCGTTATTGATCTTCAGGTGACAAGTCTGCTTGTTTTGATAGATCTGGTTTTCTCTGCTGTTTTGATCTGTTTGCTTGTTTATTAATTTATTTCATTGTGTTTGTATGTACTTCTAGGCCATCTGCAAAAATCTTGTAGAAGATGCAGTGGCAATATTTAGCATGCATGTTTTCCCACATGGAATAAACAGTAGTTCGGTTCAAGAGGGAGGAATGGAAACTGGGGGGAGGGGAATGGCATGAGCAAGAGAGTGAATCCCCCCCCCTTGCCAGCTATACAGTCTACTAATCTTCCTATAGCTGCCTTTCACAAATTCCAAGAAAGCCTAATCAAGGAACTCCCAGCATCACATGCAGTTAAACCCTTAGTATCCAGACTTCTTGCTATTTTGCTGTGATCATCCAAACTTGTTATATGTGGAGAATACATTGATGGGCCTAGATTTGATTTGTAGCACCTGCCCAATGTCAGTGCCTAGTTTGTTGCAATTAGTTTGAGCTATTCTTTTCAGTGATAGGGCTGTGGTGGCTCAGTGGTTAAGACACTGAACTACAGACCGGAAGGTCAGTAGTTCAGCTGTTTGAGACCCAAGAGTGCCACATGACAGAGTGAGCTCCTGCCAGCCTAGCAGTTCAAAAGCAAGAAATTGCAAGTAGATAAACAGGTACCGCTTCAGTGGGAAGGTAACAGCATTCTATGTACCTACGTGTCTAGTCATGCCGGCCACATGACCACGGAAAGATCTTCAGACAGCACTGGCTCTTCAGCTTGGAAACAGAGATGAGTACCGCGCCCTATAGTCGGATTTGACTGGCTCTCACTGGCTTTCGAGCAAGGGAAACCTTTACCTTTACCTTTACTCTTTTCAGTAGGGTGAAATAACTTTTTGTTCTGTTGCAGTAAATCTTCGAAACAGTTACCATTCATATATCATTATTGATGGGTTGATTATTCCTACCTTTAAAAAAACTGCTTCATTTATGGATGGCCTCTACCTCTCTTCAAGATGAATATAATGATTAACATCAACCTAGCAGTTTCAGGAAGTATTTTGCAACCAAAACTCTTGAGTAATTATTTTATAGGTGCTATTCTAGTCATGTTTAAGAGTGCTGACATATCTGTATTACAGGCTGGTTTAAAAGTCATTCTTCCTCCTCTGGAAACTATAGGGAATTTCACATTACCGGGATTCTGCCGGATTGAAGCCGTTTCTGATTCGTCTTGAAGTAAACCGGTACAGGGCTGCCATTTCACACATGGCTTTCCCTGACCGGAAAAGAGCCGAATCAGAAGCGGTTCAGCAATTCAGACTGCACCGCTTTGTTTTCTCGCCGTTTCCTGCCGCGCCTTTTTTTTTAATGCAGGCATTCCAATGGGGTTGCTATGATGCTATTGCGCTATAGCGCCATAGCGTTATAGCACTCTAAAGCGAACGTTCAAAAAAAAAAAGCCGGAGATCGTCCGCGCAGGCGAAAAAAGGCGGGAAAAAAGCGTATCGGATCCGGGAGAAGAAACTGACGACTACTTGGAAGCGGTTGACAGGTAAAACGCTTCAGCCCCGTTTCCTGAACGGGACAGAAGCGATTCTGTGTGAAATTACAAATATATTCCGGTAGGGAACCGGTTCTAAAACGGTTCTGTCTGAAATGCCAGACCAGAAACTGTTTGGGAACCGTTCCTCTTCTGGATTATATCATCTGTCTGAAATTCCCCTATAGCTCTGCAAGCAAAGCCAAAGTTCTTTCGCAGCTGTTGTTTCTCAAACAATGCACTTTACTTTTTATATGCAAAGAACTGCACATGGTGAACCTCACATGAACTAAGGACGTCCAAGATCTTCCTTCCTTCTGCAGCGCCAAAGGCCATTCCAAAAGCTACTCAGAGAAGTTATGAAGATTGCTGCCTTTGCTTGGGGCCCCAGTGGCCCGCTACACTTTGGTCTGCGGCACTGTAATCTACTTAGTAGTCCTTCCTTATATATAATTGAGTAGTGGAGTGGCACTTTTTGAACATTCCACACACCCTTAAATCAGTTGGCTCCATGATGTGTCACTCAGAAGCTGTCCCTATCCACTGGCTGCGTTGCCTGAGTCCCGCTCACAGAAGCAGCACCTGACAAAACTTCCTTCAGAAGATGGTTGCTTTGCTCCGGTGAAGACAGCTACTGTCTTCGGTCTCCTTGCCAGACAATTGATTCCCACAGGGACAAAACCCACCATCTTTAGCCACCAAGCTAAGTTGCTGAGGCAACACTTTCCAGAACAGAAAAAAACCTGCCAAGTAAACAGCTGTCAGCGTAGTGGAGGTGGGGGGGGGACCAGCCCAAGTTATCACAAAAAAGCCAGTGGATACACACACAAGCAGAGATAGAGGATGGGACCAGACACTCAGAAAACAGGAAGCCAAAAACCCGAGGCATGCTGCAAAGCACAAATACAGACACAGTCACAGACAGATGTATGTAGGCATGCACTAACAGGAGGAGTACAGGAACAACTGGCTGAAGTGGAGAATGACATATACATTAAAAAAATACAGCGAGTGTGTGACACTGGGAGTGGGGGGAACCTTTAACCACACCCAAAGTGTGAAAACCAATTACAAAGAGAGAGGCAAACTGACAGAAACAGATACAGACATCCAGATACATATTTACAGCAAAAAAGGAAGGAAAAAAACAGGAACCCAGGTCACAACTTGGCTTCCTATAGAAATTATAACCAGGCATTGTTCCTCACTTTTGTGGTCTTGATTTAGCTTTCACCAAGTAGGGAAACAGGCAGAGACAGATACACATAGACAAATGTTTAAAGGGGGGGGAATATGGCAATAAACAACACACACACTACACCTGACAAACCCAGTTAAATGTGCAAAAAAGCAAAAAATTAGAAAACACTTCAGCCAGAGCAGAGGAAGGAGGTGTTTAGACAAAAAACCCCAATGTGTCATATTTGCAAAATGCATCCTCAATGGCTAACATGAACTAATGCTTTACTTTGTATAGACTATACTTGACATTGAGAAAACCTAATAAATATATAATCTTATATATATAAAAGGCTTAGTAATTTATTTACGATTCCAGGCTCTCCCATCGGCCCTTGAAGAGTACCACATCACCCATTGGCAGATGAACTGCCACTCAAGGGTAATCAATTGGCATTGGATGGGTGCTGGATCTGCTCTTCTCTCCCACCCACTGCAGCTTAGGCCACTCTTCTCTGATGGGGCCACCATTTCAACGTCATTTGCATAAGGAACCTGATTGGACCTCACTCCATTCTTCACCTCAAACTCCCCCCCCGAGACAGTTGGAACTGTCAGTTGCATATGCAACCTGGTGTATCCTGAGGTAAAATATGCCCTCACCCACAACACATCACTTCCCCTTCAAAGAAACAAACCCAATAACACAACCATTCCACACCACAAAAAAGACAGATCACACCACAAGCAGAATACCACAAGGCAAAAAATGATAGGAAAAGGTGTCAGCAGTCACCCTATTTCTGCCACTGATATGTACCTGATAGTGCTTCAGAGGATGGTGTGCAGGTCCCAGGTTCATGTTATAAAAGCTGCCTGGGGGATTATGGACCATTCACAGACTTTCAACATACCTCACAGGTTTGTTGTGCGGATCATACGGGGGAGAGGAAAATGATGTCAGCTGCTTTGGTTCCCACTGCAGGGAAAGACTGCCCTTTCCCTAGGTAGAAGGTGCAGGGAGGGGGGAGGAGATTTAAACCTGAAGACAGACAGGCAGATAAAGGTAGTCTGATAGTTGCCTGGAAAGGATATAGGGTTGCCAACTCCAGGTTGGAAACTTCCAGGATATTTTAGGGATGAAGCCTGCTGAGGGTGGGGTCTGAGAAGGACGAAGAAGGGGACTTCAGACAGATACAATGCCATAGACCCCACCCTCCAAACAAGCCATTTCTTCCTGGAAAACCATTGCTGCCAATCTCCAGGTGATAGCTGGGGAGCTCTTGAAACTCTGGTACTAATTCAAAGTGCTGGGGATGTGTTGCATTCTGGCAGGCCACGCTGTGAGTGTAGAAAATGAATGTGGACAGAGTAGTGTTTTGCAAAATCTTTGGAAATTGTTTGGTGCATTTACCATGGGGCACCCACCCAGAGCCTCTGGCATTTTCTCACTCTGCTGGCATCAAAACCAATTGAAGGCAGAATAGAGATATGGAGACTTTCCCATCCTCCTCTGCATCAGTCTGTCTTTGTTGGCAACCCTAGGCCTCTCAGCACCCTCTGGGTGACTTCATACCTCCTGACTGGCATTACTTCACTAGCCCTGGCTGCTTGCTCCTGTTCAGCAGGAGCCTCCGTATGGAAGCTGTCTGGGTGATTTCGGACCAGCCACAGACTTTCTGCCTAACCTACCTTGCAGGGTTGCTGTAAAGATCACAAAGCGAAAGAGGAGAATGAAGTAAGCCACTAACGAGAAAGACAGAACTTTGCCTAGGAAGAGGCTGCTGAAAGGGGAGGAGATAAAGTTGCCAACTTTAGGTATGGGAATTCCTGGAGATTTCAGGTGTGGAGCCTGGAGAGTGTGGGTTTGAGGAGGGGTGGGACCTCAGACAGGTACACTGCCACAGACACGACACACTCCGAAACTGTCAAATGTATCCAGGACTACGGACAACAATTACTCTCTACTACCATATGGTATGCTGTTGTTCAATTTACTTGCTTTACACTGCAAAACACTACTCTGTGTTTACTCTGCCTGCAAGATACAAAATCATTGACCCCACCCTCTTTCTAGAGCTCGTTGTATTTTTTCCCTCCACAACGGGCCTTATTTCTAGTAATAATAATATTTAGCACTCACAGCATGCTTTCACATGTCCATTGTACTTCATTTGTATTACATTATTTATTTACTTAAAATATTTATAATTCACCTAATCTTCTTATACTCAATTGAATCCTTAAGACAGCCCACCGAGATGTGCAAGAATTATCCTAATATTGGGGATCAAAGGAGATTTGCCTCAGGTCACCTAGTGAGTTCATGACTGAAAGATTTTAACTATGGAATTCCTTTTTTTTTTTTTTAGTAAATACAGTTTATTATTGGATATATCACATGTTCATACATTTTCAACCAACCTACATATCCATTTTTCTAATTTCCCTTCTCCCCCCCCAAACAAGGCTTCCCGCACTGCTCCAACCCCATTAATATCTCTCTTGTTCTAGTACAGTTACTTCTAAACTTATTTTCTCTTACAAACGGTAACAATTCAAAAGTCTAATTCTATTTCATTTTCCTCTTAATAACTATCAAAGCAGATCAAACCACGTTTAATGTCCCAATTTTTCAACAAGTATTTTTGAAAGTCTTTCCAGTCTTCAAAGAAAGTTTTATCTTCTTCGTTGTTTAACTTTCTTGTTAATTTGTCCATTTCTGCCAAAAACAACGTCTTTTTAATCCATTCCCATGTTTCAGGTACTTTATCTTGTTTCCAACATTGAGCAAAAGTCAGTCTTGCTGCTGTAGTCAAGTACCATAGTAGTGTTCTCTTGGCTACATTTATTTCTTCCATTTTAAGACCTAACAATAACATCTGTGGGTCTTTCTTAAAAGTACAATTCAAAATTTTTTGTATCTCATTGTGGATCTCTGTCCAATACTTTACTGCTTTATCACATGTCCACCACATATGGTAAAAAGACCCTTCATGTTTCTTACATTTCCAACATTTATTAGACATACTTTCATTTATAATAGCAATTTTTTTAGGCGTCATATACCATCTGTACATCATTTTATAACAATTCTCTTTAACATTTACACAAGTTGAAATTTTCATTGACTTTTTCCACAAGTATTCCCAAGATGTCATTAATATCTCATTATTAACATTTACAGCCCATTTTATCATTTGCTCTTTTACAGTTTCATCCTCAGTGTACCATTTCAATAAAACCTTGTACAGTTTAGAAATCATTTTTTTTCCTTTCTCAAGCCATACAGTTTCAATTTCAATATTCTTTTCTCGGAATTCCTGAATCACAGTTTGCCATTCTATTAGCCAGTGTGCCACATCACCTTTCAGACTGAGGGCACATGCCCACATAGTGGCTTAGAGTTGCAGCAAATTGTTAAAGACAGTCAGGATATTTTCTCATTTCCCTGTTGCTAGGCCGTATTATGTTGCAAGCTAGCTGAGAAAAACAGAAACCCCCCAGTCACTGAGGGCCAAGTTAGCAATCTCATATCACCACCACCATCACCACCCTTGTTCTCTTGAGGTACCCAAAGGTGCAGCACCCTACACAAAGAAACACTAACAATTCTAGGTGTCAACTCTGAGCTGGGGAATTCCTGGATATTTGAAAGTGGAGACTGTGGAGGGTGGGGTTTGTGGAGTAGATGGCTCTTAGTAGGTATAATGCCAATGAGTCCACCCTCCACACCAGCCGTTTTCTCCAGGGAAACTGATCTCTGTAGTCTGATCTATCATAATTCCAGTTCTTCAGGCCCCACCTGGAGGGTGGCAACCATAAACACCCCCAGTTTCCCTCTCCCTCATATGCAGGAGTACTTGGACTAAACAAGAAAGTTAAAATAGTTTAAAATTATTATTCCATGCATAACCCATTTACAGTGAGACTTGCCCTATCCTGTTAAATGAAAGATGTGCCCTGAGAAAATGCATAATACCATTTATAGTAGTAGATATCCCTTTCAAGATACCTGTCCCAGTTGCCATGGTTATGAACATGAGCCTGTAGTTTGCTCAGACAGTATGCTAAAGGTTTGACATGGGAGTCTATATAAGGTTTTTTAAATTAAAACATTTCTGTTGTTGTGTACTGAGTACACTTTCATCAGAGATGCCGCTTGACCCCTCTCCAGGAAACAGGAAGCACTTAATAGCTTATCAGTCCCTCAGTGGAACAGGCTTCTGCCTTAATTTAGCTTGGCCAATAGAACAATCAATCACCATGTATAATTAAACAATTTTTGTTTATTCTTTTATATATGCTATGTGTGAATTTCAGTTATCAGCATGATTGCAACAATAATCCTACATAATAAGCTATACAACTTAGTAGTACATTCAAAATAATACAGCTCCTAATTATAGAAACGATCAAGAGAAACGACGGAGTTCTAGTACAATATCCATTTGCGTGTCCTTCATCAGGTTTCTCCTTCTGCTAAGTTGTATACCTTATTCTGTAGGATTATTGTTGCAATCATGCTGATAACTGAAATTCACACATAGCATATATAAAAGAACAAACAAAAATTGTTTAATCATACATGGTGATTGATTGTTCTATTGGCTAATTATACACTGTGGTCTTGTTTGTTGTGATATATTAATTTAACTTGGAACAAAGGCCCTCTAAACTAATTCTTTAATACTCTGCTTACAGAAATCTTTGAGCCAGTGGTGATACTTAAACCACAGTGTACCAGATAAGGTTACCAACATTGCCTGAGCAAATGCTTGGAGATTTGGGGGGCAGTGCCTGGGAGGGTGGAGCTTGGGGAAAAGATGACATCAGGAGTAGGACAGTTTATAAACTGAATCAATTAATCGATTTCAGGTAATGTTCTAGAAATCTCCCATAATCTCTAAAGTAAACACCATAGAGACTTGTGATTGTTACTATGAAGACCATTTTTTTTTCCTCCTGCTCTTCAGTTTCTTGAAGGTAGGAAATTGGAGCTGGGAATTCCCCATTGGACCTGAGCAATTGGAATGCCTAATTGCAGAAGAGTGTTGACTTTACAGGTAATAGAATTTCTAGAAAAGCAGGTATATTTTGAGTGGAGCCAAAAACACCTGGACAAATTGCAAAGATCTGGTGGGAAAGAGGTGTCCAGAAGTGATAGCCAGGCACAGAAAACTGAGCAGTAAAATGGAATTATTTCCACTTTGATCTGATAATTACTACAAGAAGTCAGGAATGTACATTGATACACTCAGAAGTCTTGAATATCCTTGTACATTCACTGGTGGGGGAAAAATATTTGCAGTGGAGTTCTGGAGGGAGGGAGAGAGACTAAACAGAAGGTTTTACTACAGAGTTTTGCCTAGATCCTAGATCATTACATCAATGTGATGTGAGGTAATTACAAGTGAGACTGCACTGCCCCAAAGAGTTTTGTCCAAGTCCTAGAGTATCATATTGCTGTGATGTCACACTACCAGTGTGGCACCATTTTAAAAAACATTTTTGCTCCCACTGAAACCCAATGGGCTGCCAAGCAATGGATAGGGAGACCTGGTCTTCCCTATTAGGGCATGTTTTTCATGTAATCCCATTGGGGCATATCTCATTATAGGTTTCCCTTGCTCAAAAGCTAGTTGAATCTGACTCTAGGGGGCAGCGCTAATCTGTTTCCAAGCCGAAGAGCCAGCACTGTCTGAAGACGTTTCCGTGGTCATGTGGCCAGCATGACTAAATGCTGAGGCGCATGGAATGCTGTTACTTTCCCACTGAAGTGGTACCTATTTATTTACTTGCAATTTCTTGCTTTCGAACTGCTAGGTTGGCAGGAGCTGAGGCCAGAGACAGGAGCTCACTCTGTCATGTGGCACTAGGGTCTCGAACTGCTGAACTACAGACCTTCTGGTCTGGGGGGAAATGCTGGTTCAGTCTCAATCCAAACATTTCTGTTCCTAGGAGGCAAACATTTAGATGAACAAGATAGTTTGGCATCCAAGACATGCAGAGTAGGAAATAAAATGTTGTTTAGCTAAATAGCATTGCAGTATTTATATTTTTCTCCACAATTTCCTTGTCAAAACATTTTTTGCTTACAACTTTTCTCCATTACCTGATAAGGAGAACAAACAAAAGTGTAATTTTGAGAGCACCAGCAATATCTAGAATATTAGTAAATAACTGAATAACATCAGTCTAGTAATAAATCCATGTTGTCCAAGTAACATTGAAGGAAGGTGAAAGTATTTATTTATTTAATTGGATTTTTCAACCACCCTCCCTTGGCAAGCCAGGCTCAGAGATGAAAAACCAGTAACAGAGAAATATAGCCGAAGATGCACAAGAGAAGCCAGTAATGCTGCTATCTCGGGGGTGGGGGGGGCGGGCACGGGAGTGCCAGGATGGAAAGTATTAAGTGTAGATAAGAAATGTTATCAGGAAACCATATACATCTCCTTCCCATGCTGCCAAGGCAACACAAGAAATCCCAAAGTGAACAGGAACAGCTCTTGCTGACTCTACCTCATGTTTGATCAGTTACCTGGAAACTGGGTCAGTGCTGAATAAACATATGTCACTAGTGCAGGAAGGAATGGGCTGCTGCATCTCCCCATCTGCCTAATGCACCAAATCTACAAATGCAGGGAGGATTGCCTACTGAAGGAAAGAATCTCTCTATATATACCTGCCTATGTTCCTACTGCACTTCTGTCCACCATGGCTGATTAGCATGCTTGCCTGCTAGGACTATTTGTTCATCTATGGTATGGGATCTGGCTTTGGTGTAGTGGTTAAGTGCATGGACTCTACTCTGGGAGAACCGGATTTGGTTCCCCACTCCTCCACTTGCACCTGCTGGATGAACTTGGGCAAACCATAGTTCTGGCACAGCTATTCTTGAAAAAGAGCAGTTTCTGTCAGAGCTCTCTCAGCCCCACCTACCTCGCAGGGTGTCTGTTGTGGGGAGGGGAAGGGAAAGGAGTTTGTAAGCCCCTCTGACACCTTAGGGTAGTGAAGGGCAGGGTATAAATCCAATCTCTTCTTCTTCTTCTTCTTCTTCTTCTGCTCTGAGACTCCTTTGGATAATGAAGGGCGGGGTATAAATCCAGTCTCTTCTTCTCTTGTTTTTCTGACCTCTAGAAACAGTTTTCCAGCCTGGGGAACTCCTACAAGATAATGACTCAGCCCTACCCCACCTTCCTGAGTAGATATAAATTACCTGCCTACCATTTTTCTTCTCACTTTGACACAGAGAGTACTCCATCTTTCTGTGTTATACCTCTGAGGATGCCAGTCACAACTGCTGGCGAAACGTCAGGTCCTACAATGCCAAGACCACGGCCATACAGCCCAGAAAATCTACAACAACTATTATTAATATAACTTAGAAGAAGCACAATGAACAAATCACAGTTTGAACTTGTAGCCTTTGTAACTCTGTTGTTTGAGCAGAAGGAAAATGACAAGAGGAGTGACTGGGAAAGAAGAACTCCAGGCTGAACAGGAAAAGAATTATAAATGTAGTAGAGATCTCTGGAGCAAACACCTGCAAGATGAGGGAACAAGAATAAAATGTGCACCCAAGTTCAGAGTATAGAAAGACAGAGTCAGCAGGGACAGGTGAATATGAAGTCAGTAATGAGTAACAGAGTTCAAGGCTTGCAGGTTGACTGGTTCCAACCAGAACCAGATCTGCCAAGATACCAACCCACAGAAGAAGGGAGGGCCACAGAAGTGTATAAGGAAACCAAGATTGAATCAAGGAGGAAAGATATCACTCAGCAATCTGACACAATGGTGTGCACACTAAAGACTCTCTTGAGTCAACTCTTCATGTTTAGGGATAGCCACCTTTAAAGATGAACTGATGAGAACCTGAATGTAAGACCTTCTGCTTTTACGTGTTAAGGTTTCCATTTTATTTCCAATACATGTTTTTTACACAGTGAGTGAACAAAAATCATTTGTCTCCAATATCATTCCTACCTCCTAAAATGATCTCAGAGTTGTTAGAATTAATCTTGCATGAGTGTAGTATGGGTAGCTTTAATGGACGCTTTCTGATAAATTCTATGGTTAAGTTTTTAATTCTTATGCTTGTCACATTTTGTTGTAAACCACTCTTGTTTCTGCAGAGAGTCACTAGCCATAGTCCGAGCTTGATCTGAGATAACAAAAGGACACAGGATCCTAGGCCCACCAATAGGATCCCTGGAGGATCCCTGGATCCCAATAAACAGAGCTGATCACTATGCTGCATCACTGAGTCTTCCTGCAATGAACCCAGTATACAATAATGGCGACAAAGGTGGGATCCCGCTGAGTTAGCCTGGCTGCTGGAGCTGAGGAGACATCTGACCTCCACTGCTCACCCAAGCCACTACCACGTCCTCGCCACTGCCGCGCGGCATGATAGCTGTTGCTTTGGGATGGGGACTAGTTCCCCCATTCAATCCAGCCCACCCACAGCAGCGGGGAGCCTGGGTTGCCAGACTCAAGTCCATCCTGGTTTTCTACCAGGTCACCGAAGAGCAGAGGAAGAAAGGGCTCCTCATAGGCTCGTGCAGCCCTGCCTCTGTCAGCCTGGCCCAGAACCTCCTCTCTCCCACCACGCTGGCGAGTCTACGTTTCATCAGATCATCAAGGCCCTGCAAGACCACTTCATCACTAACCCATCGGAGATGTCGTGCCACGTGGCTTTCCACTATAGAAACCAGCAACAGCGAGAGTCAGCCATCGAGTATTTGGCCAAGCTACGCCGCCTCGCATCCGAATGTGCGTTTGGGACCCATTTGGAGACCACCCTCTGGGACCAGTTCATGTGTGGCCTACGGGAGGAGAAGTTAAGGAGAAGGATCACCAAAGCAGAGAAATGCACCCTGACATCCGTCCTTTCCACGGCCATTGCGTGGGAGTGAACGCACCTGGCGTCCTCCCCAGCTCCCTGGGAAACCACCGCAAATCATACCACCGCAGATTCTGGGGACTCCGAAGCTGAAGGGATCCACAAGAGCTAACAGACCATGTGGAAGAAGGCCAGTGCTATGCTGGGGATTATTAGGAAGGGAATTGAAAACAAATCAGCCAGTATCATAATGCCCCTGTATAAATTATTGGTGTGACCTCATTTGGAATACTGTGTACAGTTCTGGTCAACACATCTCAAAAAGGATATTATAGCATTGGAAAAAGTGCAGAGAAGGGCAACTAGAATGATAAAAGGGTTGGAACACCTTCCCTATGAAGAAAGGTTAAAACGCTTGGGGCTCTTTAGCTTGGAGAAATGACGGCTGAGGGGTGACATGATCGAGGTTTATAAGATTATGAATGGGATTGAGCAGGTTGAGAAAGAAGTACTTTTCTCCCTTTCTCACAATACAAGAACTCATGGGCACTCCGTGAAATTGCTGAGCCGTCGGGTTAGAACAGACAAAAGGAAGTACTTCTTCACCCAAAGAGTGATTAACATATGGAATTCACTGCCACAGGAGGTGGTGGCAGCTACAAGAATGGACAGTTTCAAGAGGGAATTAGAAAACATATGGAGCAGAAGTCCATCAGTGACTATTAGCCACAGGGTATAGATGGGAACTCTCAGTCTGGGGCAGGTGATGCACTCTATTCTTGGTGCTGGAGGGGGCAGCAGTGGGAGGGCTTCTAGTGTCCTGGCCCCACTGATGGACCTCCTGATGGCACCTGGTATATTTTGGCCGCTGTGTGACAGAGTGTTGGACTAGATGGGCCATTGGCCTGATTCAGCACTGGTTTCTCTTATGTTCTTATGTATGTTATGTTGGAAGAAGACTCCATCGGGCCCCCCATGCTTGACCCAGGGCCCCAAGTCCACTGCCCATGTGGAAGGTGCCAGCTGTGGAGATGCGCATGAGCGGCATACTTGCTGGTTCAGGGATGCCATGTGCTGGAGTTGCGGGCGGTCCAATCACATCGCCCATGCCTGCCGCTCAAGGGGATCGTGTAAGCTGACCAGCAAGCTGCCACAATGACCATGAACTACCACACACTATGAGGATGACATGACCACCGAGGAGCTCTACCTTCTGTCAGTGGAAACCACACAACAGGTACTGACTCTCCCCAGCCCGAGCACCGCCCCTAAGATACAGGTCTGGGTGCAGATAGAAAGGTACCCTTGCACCATGGAGCTGGACTCTGGCTCCACGGCCTCCATCATCTCAGTGGAGACTCCCAAAAGACTCTGTCCAAATGGCAGGCCCCACCTGTGGCCCTTTAACTTAAACTTAGTGGACTTTCAAACGAACCAAGTGCCAGTGCGGGGCAAGAGTAATTTCTGGGTCCAATACCAAGGGTTCGATAGGGATTTAAACCTGATTGTGGTCGTGGGAAACTTGGTCAGCCTGTTGGGCCGTGCCTGGTTCACCCCCCTAGGAATAACCATTGAGGGGGTGAAGCAATGTGACTGGCTGAATTTTAATGAGGTTTGCGAGGAATTTCCATCCATTTTTGATGGCTCGTTGGTGCGCTACACCGGCCCTCCAGTCTCTCTGCAGCTCGATCCCAAGATAGTGTCCATCCATATGCGAACTAGGCGGGTCCCATTCGCTCTGAAACCAAAAACTGATGCTAAGCTGGACTGCCTGGTCACGCAACGGGTTCTAGAACCAGTCTCCCACGTGGCGTGAGAGACACTGATAGTAACACCAGTGAAGCCCAACAGCGATGTCCGCATCTGTGCTGACTATAAGTGCACCCTAAATAAAGCCCTACAGGACCATGCCTACCCCATTCTGTAGTGAGCCATGTGTTAGCCACCTTGGCAGGGGCCAAGGTCTTCAGGAAGTTAAACCTCGCCCAGGCCTACCAGCAGCTGCCAGTGGACAAGGCCACAGCCAAGGCCCAAACAATTGTCATGCACTGGGGGGCGTTCAGGGTGAAGCGACTCCAGTTTGGGGTGAGCGTAGCACAGGGAATTTTCCAACACTTAATGGACTCTCTCTTGGAAGGGATACCTGGGGTCACACCATTCTTTGATGATGTGATGATCACCACAGCCACCAGGGAGGAATTCACAACCCATCTCCACACCGACCTCTGCTGTTTCCATGAGGCCGGACTCAAGGTGAAGTGGGAAAAGTGCCTTCTGGGAGTTGACTGGGTTGAATTCTTGGGTTTCACTGTTACTGTGGATGGCCTCCACCCTGCCCAGGACAAAATCAAAGCCATTGTAGAGATCCCGTTCCCCAAGTCTAAAACAGAACTCCAGGCATTCCTAGGCCTCCTCAATTTCTACCACACTTTCCTCTCCCACAAGGTGGCCTTGACAGAGCCTTTGCACCGGCTATTGGACACGAAAGCCCCTTGAGTATGGGGCCTCCACCAGGCAGCCGCATTCAGGGCCGTCAAGGTGCTGTTAATCTTGAACTCGGTGTTGGCCCACTTTGATTAATCCCTGCTGGTGATTCTCACATGCGATGCTTCTCCCTACAGTGTGGGTGCAGTGCTAGGGCACTTACTTTCCAATGATCGCAAAGTCCTTGTGGCCTACTACTCCTGGAGCCTGTCATCAGCAGATCGGAACTACGCCCAAATCGTAGGCGATCGTCATGGGCATGAAAAAGTTCCATGACTTCCTCTACAGCAGGCCCTTCACCATTGTGACAGTATATCATCCCCTCCTTGGCATCTTCACACCCAACCGACACCACAGGTGCTGTCCCCGCATGTTCTACAGTGGTCCATTTTCTTACCGACTCCTGCACCACCCCAGAAAAGCGATGGGACACGCATATGCCCTCTGCTGCCTCCCCTTGCTGACTGTCAACCCTGACTTAGCTCCTGCACACTGCATCCTCCTCCTTGACGACCTCCCAGACCAGCCCCTGCAGGCTGCTGATGTCGCCAGCTGCTCATCCAGAGACCCAGTCTTATCCTGGGTTTTAGGCTGGGTGTGGAAGGGGTTGCCCCCGACCATGGCCGGTACTGAGTTCACTACCTTCACCACCAGGAAGGTTGAACTCTCGGCATACAAGGGGTGCTTATTGTGGGGGGATAGGGTCATCATCCCCAGCACCCTATGCCAACAGGTAGTCAAGTCACTCCATGAGGCTCACCCAAGAATTGTCCGGATGAAGGCCCTGGCCAGGAGTTACATGTGATGGCCTGGGACTGACAGGGAGCTCGAAGCATGGGTGAAAGGGTGTCAAGTGTGCCAGGCAGTCTGCCCGAACCCTCCTAGCATGCCCACACCAGGTTGGGAGCCAGTTTGGTGTAGTGGTTAAGTGCACGGACTCTAATATGGGAGAACTGGGTTTGATTCCCCATTCCTCCACTTGCACCTGGCTGGATGACCTTGGGGAAGCCATAGTTCTGATAAGAACTGTTCTTGAAAAAAAGCAGTTTCTGTCAAGAGCTCTCTCAGCCCCACCTACCTCACAGGGTGTCCGTAATGGGGAGGGGAAGGGAAAGGAGTTTGTAAGCCACTCTGACACCTTAGGGTAGTGAAGGGCAGGGTATAAATCCAATCTCTTTTCCTTCTTCTTCTTCTTCTTCTTCTTGGGAGTCTACTCGCCAGCCATAGTCCAGGCTCCATGTAGATTTCGCCAGACCCTTCCACGGACTGTTCTTCATGGTCACGGTGGACTCCTACTCCAAATGGCTGGAGATAACGCCTGTTGTGACATCATCCAAGGCCGTCATTCGCACGCTGCACCAGATCTTTGTGACCCATGGGCTGCCAGACACTATAGTCTCAGACAACGGGATGGCCTTCACATCGGACGAGTTCCAGGTGTTCCTCTGGGGAAACCTCATCCGGCACATAAGGTCAGCACCTTTCCTCCTGGCCACGAATGGACAAGTCGAGTGCATGGTGAGGACCACTAAAGAGGCACTGAGCTGCATCACAGAGGGGCACTGGAAATTCTGCCTGGCCTAGTTGCTGTTGGCTCAACACACAACTCCCAACCCGGTCAGTGGCAGCAGCCCGGCCAAACTCCTGATGGGCTGGAGGCCAACCGTGCTACTAGACAGATTCCCCGAGTCATGGACGCTCTCCAAACAACAGGTAGCCCCCCAGGGGTTCTTTCTGGAAGACCCCGTCTACATGAGGAACTTTGGAAAGGGACCCCCTTGGCCGGTCTCATACAAGGTCTCCACCGAGGATGGCCAGGTTCTGCAAAAACATGTGGATCAGATGCGACGGCGACAGCTCCCGGTATCCACAGAGCCAAAGCTGTATGGGGTCCCCGACGAGCTATGCACCAAGGAGCTGGAGGCTGACGTTCTGGTGGGAAGAGCCAGTGTGCCTGTATAGCCTAGCCCCAAGAGACTTGAGAGGCGCCGTCACCTGCAGTTCCTGGGGACAGGGAGGATTCCCCGCCACTGCAGAGCCAAAGGGAGAGCTCAACCCCAAAAGTACCAGGAAGCCTGGTTCTGTTACCCAGGCATTCCACTAGGGAGCGTAGGCTCCTGGCCTATTTAAGAGACTTCGTGCAGTAGGCATAGTTCAAACTATGGGGGGAGGGGTGTTGTGTCTGCAGAGAGTCACTAGCTTTAGTCCAAGCTTGGTCCAGGATAACAAAAGGACACAGGATCCTAGGCCCACCAATAGGATTCCTGGAGAGAATTCAAATCCACCAGTAGTAGGAGGGAAGTGGACTAGGAAGGGTTTTGGGGACCCATAACTTCAGGACCTCGTGGGCTACTAGTTGTTGTTGTTGTACATGTGCCAATAAACAGAGCTGATCACTATGCTGCATCCCTGAGTGTTCCTGCAATGAACTCAGTATACAACAACCACCTTGGCCCAATTATTTATATTTTAAATAAATATTTGCATACAATCATGCTTAGAACTAAGATCCATCTCAGAGCCCCTACTTCAGGTGTTCAACATTAGAGAGCAGTTGTCTGGCTGTCTAGGATGTGACCTTTTTGTGGCAGCACTCTATCTTTGGAATGACCTCCCCTCTACTGAACAACGGGTATTGGATCATTTTAGCTTCTGATGACAAAAAAGTACTTCCTATTTACCCAGGCTCTTTGTTATCATTTGTGTGTGGGGGGGGGTTGGTCTTGTGCTGTTGCTGGCTTTTATATCATTTTAATATGTTGTACAATATCTTATAACTGACTTTTTTATTCTTGCAAGCCTTCACTCCATCCACTTATCTTGCTCTGCCTACTACTGCAATCAGGTGTTACCAATATCAACATTTTAGAATTTAGAAAAATTAACTGCTGATGGCAAACTTGCTATATGCTGATGACTCACTTTCAGCCAATATCATTTTCTTGTACAACCCCTTCTTGAAGAAAAACTTTTATTTCCTTTTAACTTTTTTAAATTAAAGGAATTATTTCAAATACCTTTCTGTACCAGAGAAACCTTTTCAATGTGTATTTTCTATGAGGAATGGCATTTGTGCACATCTTTATAAACCTAAGCATATTTACTCAGAAGTAAAGCCAAAGTTAAAAAGAGGTTACACACCCAAAAGTGTACATATTATTGGAGATTATTTCTCCCTTCCAAGATTTCTCTCTTGAAACACAAGAACTTTGGCTACCAGAACAAACATACTGACAAAAAGTTGCTTTAGAGAAAAAACAGTAGAAATTTGCAAGGCCCAATTAATAGAGAGAGGTTTGGCCCTGGCAACTCTGCATACAAATTCCCGTTCTGGTACAAAGTGGTTGGATAGCCATGAGTAAACATTTTCTAGAGTGTTAGCTGTCTATGAATTAAGTATGAATTATATAACTACTTACCGTACTTCATATAATGCTATTTGTAAAGATTCATCAAAAACTTGTTATATAACATGGACAAAAGTAGCTGATTTGCTATTCTCTTTCATTTATGTTTAATCTACAAGTGACAAAAAACTTAGGATACTTGCACTACATCCCTTTGCCTTGCTGACAATTTTGAGGCATCTGGGTTTAGTTAGGGAAAAGCTACTTCTGGCATGTACAGACATAACTAGGACATAATTCTTTGTGCACTCTTACCTAGACCTTGTGGAAATTTTAAATAAATCCATATATTTATTAAAACACTTATACCTCACCTTTCCTCCTGGTTCAAGGTGACTTCAATAACAGTTAAAACATCCCCAGCTAAAACCGAAGATAAAATAACAAGCCCCAAACTCCTCTCTCCTCCCCCTTAAATCATGCCTGCTATTAATATCCCTTCAGAAGCCCTGAGAAACAGGCAGACCTTGCAGCACCTCCTGAAGATCTCTTCAGGGAGCCCATTCTAAAAAGCCAGAGCCAAGATGGAAAAGGCCCAGGCTCTAGTTAAAGCCAGACAGGCTGCAGGATAACCAACAGATGGCTGCCTGATGACTGTCGTTGGCACGCAGGGACATATGAACGGAGGCTGACCTTCAGATCTGTCGATCCTAGGTCGTGAAGGGCTTTAAAGGTCACAACCAGCATTTTGAATTGAACTCAGAGACAAACTGGCAGCCAATGAAGCTGTTTCAAAATGGGCAACATATGTTCCCTGCGGCTAGTCCCCTGGCGACTCATTAGATGAGCTTGTAGAGGATTGGCATAGCCGACTTTCTGCAGCCATCTATGAGATTGCTCCTCAACACCCTCTACGCCCTCGTTCCAAGCTCACAGCTTGGTATACCCACGAGTTGCGGCTGACGAAGCAAGGGCTAAGACCTGCAATGAAGCTACAAGAACATCCTATAGGACGTTTATGAGATCCTATGAGGTGGCAGTCAAAGCTGAGAAGAAAGAGTACTACGCAGCTTTGATTGCATCTGCCAGCTCACAGCCAGTCCAATTGTTTAGAATGATTTGGTCCATGACGACTCTGCCACAAGGCAGGTCAAACATTAGGGAATTGAATATTGGCTGTGAGGCCTTTGCGAGCTATTTCGCAGAGAAAGTCTTGTTGCTCCACCGTTACCTCTCCACCACAGTTGAGACAGTAAGCAAACTTGAGGCTCCATGCATGTCTTCGAGTTGGGTTATGGATCATTTCAGTCCACTCAGCCTAGAGGAAGTTGACAACTTGTTCTTAACCATACACCCTACCACATGTCTCCTTGATCTGTGGCCATCATGGCTAGTTAAAGCTGGTCATGCTGGGTTTCAAGGTGCCCTAGGGGAGATTATTAACAAATCCCTCTTGGAGGCCCAGTTCCCTGGGACACTTAAGGAGGCCATGGTCTGTCCCTTCTTGAAAAAAACATGTTTGGATTCAGCTGAATTGACTAACTATCAGCAGGTTTCCAACTTGCCCTACTTGGGCAAGTTAATCGAGAGGGCCGTGGCAGTTCAGTTACAGAGCTTTATGGATGACACTTCCACTCTATATCCCTTCTGGTCTGGTTTTCGCCTAGGACATGGAATGGAGACAGTACTGGTCGCCCTCACAGATGACCTCAGGAGGCATCTGGATCGAGGTGGATCAGCAGTGCTGTTGTTGTTGGACCTGTTGGCAGCATTCGACATGGTCAACCATCAGCTACTGATCCACCACCTCACGAGAGTTCAGGGGCTTGCCCTGCAATGGCTCGCATCCTTCCTCCAAGGTCGGGGACAAAGGGTGGTGCTAGGGGGACAGCTGTCCCAAAGGCACCCACTAATCTGTGGTGTGCCTCTAGGGGCTGTACTTTCCTCGGTGTTGTTTAACATCTACATGAGCCTCTTTGCCCAGATTGCCTGGAGGCATGGGTTAGGGTGTCACCAATATGTGCATGACACCCAGCTCTATCTGTTTTTGGGCAGCCAGTCTGACTCCACACCGGAAGATCTTGACCGGGTGTTACAAGCTGTGGCTGGTTGGCATAGACTGTGCTGGCTGAAACTGAATCCGAGAAAGAAGGAGGTCCTGTGCCTGAGCTGGGGTAGTCCGAGGGTAGGGATCCCACTTCCGACCTTAGATGGGGCACAGTCAGTACCAGAGCCAGAGATTAAGAGTCTGGGAGTGCTTCTGGATGCCTCTTTAACAATGGAGACCCAGGTAGCAGCCACTGCCAAGTCAGCTTTTACCATCTCCGGCTGAGCAAGCAGTTGGTTCCCATCCTCAAATGCAACAACTTGGCAACAGTGATCCATGCAATGGTCACCTCAAGATTAGACTACTGTAATGTTCTCTACATAGGGCTGCCACTGTCTCAAGTCTGAAAGCTGCAGCTGGTGCAAAATGCTGAAGCCAGGCTGTTGATGGGGCTCTCTATGTGGGAGCACATCCGGCCTTTATTGAAAGCATTGCACTGGCTGCCAATAGCATACCAGATTCGCTTCAAGGTGCTGGTTTTGACCTTTAAGCCCTTTGTGGTCAGGATTGGGCATACCTGAGGGACTGTCTTTTCTCATATGTTCCCCAGAGAGCACTGTGTTCAGGGGCCCAAAAACAGCTGGCCCTCCCAGGCCCCAAGATGCCAGGCTGGCGATAACCAGAGCCAGGGCCTTCTACGTGGTGGCTCTGTACTGGTGGCATGAGCTCCCAGAGGAGATCAGGGCCCTGTGGGACTTTTACAGTTCCACAGGGCCTGTAAAACAGAGCTCTTCCACCAGGCCTTCGATCAGGAGCCACCTCAAACACTGAAGAGTGACCCTGTGCCCTGTCTTGCCACATAAATTAGCTGATCAAATTGAGCTGATGAGAATTCCGTTAGGACAGTCACCTAAACTCTTGCACTTTATCCGAGTATTATACTGGCATTTTAGGAAAATTGTTTTATGAATGGTTTCAATTGCATTTATATGTATTTTTATGTAAGTCGCCCTGAGCCTGCTTCAGCAGGGGGGGTGGTATAAATTGAATGAACGAATGAATGAACGAATGAATGAATGAATTAATTAATGAAAAGCCCCTGATAGTGGTCAGGCTGCCACATTCTGGACCAGATGTAATTTCTGGGTTGTTTTCAAGGACAGTAATCTAATTGTGAAGTTACAGAAGTATGGAACAGCATGGTTAGATCAGCTGAATCTAGGTAACAAGAAAGTTGGTGAATCAAATGCAGCTGATATAAGGCACTCCTGGCCATCATGCCAACCTGCTTTTCAAACAGTGAGGCAGTGTCCATGAGCACCCCCAAGCTCTTAATCCGCTCTGCAAAAAGCCATTGTTCCATGTTGGACAATTCAGTGGATTCAGTCCCTCTAGCAGTGCCTCTGAGAGGGGGGCCCAGGAGGGCCATTTGTCCTGGACCTCACATTCTTGGGGGGCCTCAAATTTACACTTTTGATGTTACCTCTTAATTTGGTTATAGTTACAGACACAGAAATACTAGCCTTCCCAACCTCCCATTTTTGGCAGGATTTTCCCCACTTGGAGCCTGGGACTCTCCCCTTCTGGAATAACAAGGCCAGCCAGCCACCAGGAGATAAAATGGCAGCAGTCATTTTGCACGCACCTGCCCAGACCTCAAAACTGGTTGGTCTGGGAAATGGTTATCTGCTTTCCATAGAGGTGTCTCCCAGAGTGGCCACGGAGGCATGACTGTGGCAGAAGCAAGAACAGCAGAGGGAGAAGGAGCACGTAGGCCTTGCTATGCTTAACCTAAACTATGACATTGCAAGAAAACTAGAATTTTCCAGTTTATTTGGTGAATTTGCACAAAAAAAGCTAGAAAATCACATTAAATAAAAATGGGAAGTTTATTAGAAAGTGTTACAATGTTCTTTTTCTTATTGCATTAAATGTAAAGATTTAAAATATAATACTATTAGCTTTATATAATTGTTTTTGCACTTCTTAATTTTTTAATTTATGCAGGGGGGAGCCTCAAAAATGGAATTAGCCTGGGCCTCTCTTGACCTCTGTGAGGTCCTGCCCTCTAGAATATCAGCCTTCCCAACTGGCATTACCCCTGTCTTGTTTTTATTCAGCTTCAGTTTGTTCTGCATATTAGTGACACCCAGCTCCAAAGTGCCAGACAATTTCATTCACTGGCTATATATTAAAGAGAATGGGTAAGACAATAGAAGCCTGTGACATCCCACAAGATAAATTCCACCTGGTTGATTCTGCACCTGCAGTGGAGACTTTTCGTGTCCAGTCCAATAAAAAAGAGTGAAACCACTGATGGGATAAGCCCTTAGTACCAACTCCATATTGGAGCCAGTGGAGAGGAATGGAGTGGTCAGTTGTATCAAAGGCCACTGAGAGGTCTAACTGTATCAATAGGGAAGATTGTCCCCTGTCCAACTTTAAATGAAGATCATCCACCAGTGTAACTGAAACTCCCTCAGTACCAAACCCAGACCTGAAATGGATCCAGGGCAGATGTGTCATTTAGGAAAACTTGGAGCTGCTCTGCCACTGTATGCTCTATCATCTTCCCTAGAAAAGGTAAATTGAAGACTGGCCTGTAACTGGCTACCTCATCCATTTTGAGTAGAGATCTAATAACTGCCATCTTCAAAGGCCTAGAGAGAGTCCCCTCAATTTACCCAGATGCATGTAGGCCCGTAGCCAGCAAACTTTCAGTGGGGGGGGGGCTCTGGGAAAACTGGTGGGGTATGATGTCACAAAATGTAAAAAATACAATAATAAAAGGGCTCAGTCCTAAGCAGCCATGGAGAGGGTGCAAGTGGGTAAACAAAAGGTACAGTGACAAATAGGGAAGGTGGGTGGAGATCAAGTCCTCCCTCTACCTCCCCAAGTATTCAGCCTCTGGAACAAGCAAGTTGCTTGATGTCTCTCTCACCCATGTGCAAACAAAGTGGAGCCAGTGATGTCCGGCTCACTTCTGCCTCCAAGGGTGCTTTTGTTTTGCCAACCTCAGGGTTGTCCAGTGGATGAGCCTGGGGGCCCCTCAGGAAGAGCAGCCTCCTGCCCCCGTTGTTGTCTCCACATTGGCTGAGAGAAGCCTCACAGCACCAATGGCAGCAGCTCCAACCTCATTGAGGAATTTCGGTGTTCCGGGTGCTCCAGGTGGGGCAGGGCTGGGCAGGGTGGTGCAAAAAGCCGAATCTGCCCACCTAGTGTAGGCAGGAGCAGCTGCTATCCTCAGGCTCCCCCATGCCTGGCAGCTTGTCCTCAGGGAGGGGAGGGGATTGACAGTCAGGTAATTTTGCTGCTGATCTCATAGGCAGGAGAAAGCAGGTACAGGACCAGCTGCCTGGAGAAGGACTGCAGGACCGGCCAACAGCTAGCTAAATCACTTGGCAAGGCACAATGTGATGTGGCTGAATTAATACAGAAAAAGAATTACTTTGAAATAAGGTTTTTAAAGAGAGAATTTTGTGGGTCATGGCTTTAAATTAAGGGGGCATGGCCTCGAAATGCCCCATCATGGCTGTGGGCCAGGATATGTTTATATTTCCATTTTTAAAATCTTTGAAAATGTAAAGGTATTGCTCAATCATATATTCACAAGGCTATTATATAGGCAGTAGGAACTAAATAGTTGAGGTGGAAAAGGCTGACTTCTGTGTTAAAACCTGACTCTCAGGGGTAACACAACTCTGACCTTGTTTAATAGTAACAGTTTCCAAAATGCTTACGATATGGGTAAAATTCAAATAATATGGTACTTAATTTGCGTACATATCATACTGATCATAAATTAGCTCCCAACTTCAATATATTTATTATTTATTTATATTACAGTCCTCCTATCTCACTGAGACTCAAAGCACATAACTTTGTTTACAAAATACTTTCCTGAACAATTCTCTTTTATACAGTATGCAAAATGCCAGGAGTGTGGGAGCCTTCCTGACCTCCTCAGGCAGACCATGAGACATGATGGGGGCCACTACAGATAAGGCGCCTATATGGGCAAGGTGGTTTTGCCCATCTGTAGGGTGGCACATGCAGAAGGTCCCACTCTGATGAGCAAAGTTGTCGTGGTGAGACATAGATGGAAAAATAGTCTTGCAACTATTGAGGGTCCAAGACCTTGAAGTTCTGTTTAGATATGGGCACAAACCAAATTCTGAAACAGATTTAATGACCTACCAGCCTGGCTTGTTGGACTGTGAACCATGATTCAGGCAACTGCATTGTTCACAAACAGCCCACAAACTGGCCTGGATTTTTGTTTGTTCAGTTCGAGTTCATGGGCCAGACATGCTGGAGCCCAAGGCAATGGTGGCAGCAGTGGCACAACTCTCCAGTGAACTCAGAAAGTGTTTAAATGCCTTCTGAGTTCACTTGTGAGAGCCATGGTGGCTTTGGGGGGGACGGGACGACAAAAGGCATTGATGAACTGGCTTGCATCTGTTAGAGGGATGGCTTGCGAACAGCAGCAGCGAACAGGGGGTCAGGAAGCAGATCCCTGGATGTTGGAGAGGGGGCCCAAGGGCACCTTTTGAATACTCAGTCTGGACCTCAGCACCCCAGCACCCCGAGAAAAGTGTTTTACAGAGAGCAAGGAAGTTGTCAACAAGGAAAAGGGGGTATGGTGGATTTGACGGTGGTTGTGGGGGTTGTGCTGATGGGCTGACCCTTGGAGGTGATAGAGGAAGGCCTGGAGTTGTGAGTAGTGAAAGAACAGGGTCTCCAGCATCCCAGGAAGGTGATTTTGCAGGGGGAGCAAATGAGTACAGTGGTAGTCAGCCCATCATTATTTATTTACTTTATTATTTATACTTTATTAGTTATTTACCAATTTTCTACTTGAGACTTAAAAAGTGGGTTACATTGTGTAGAACACTGTAATCAAACAGCATGAGAGATCTAATAAAAATGCAATAGGACTAGCTATGTCAAGCGATGCAGAAAATGGAATTACAAAAAATGAAAACAATGCTGTAATAGCATGATAGAATTCATAACTCTCTATATGTAATAATCCTGTTTTGGAGTGGCCACATTCCATGCACTCTCTCAGCCATTGGCCCGTCAGCTGCCACTCAAGAGTACTTGGGTGCTGGTTTTCCGGTCTTGGCGATCGCCATGGCAGTCATCTTCTCCCAGGGCTCTGGGAGAAGTCTGCCAGCATCTACGGCTGGGTGGGGGTGCAAACAACTGCCCCAGGAGTCCCAGGGAGGGACTCTCAGCCAAGGGGCACTAGAGGGCCCCTCCCCTGGCGCATCTAGCTGGAGAAGGGGGGCTCCTCCTTGCTCCAATGGGCCCATCGTAGAGCGTCCCGAATGGGAACAAGATCAGCACATTGGGGCAAGTGGACGGTGATTGAGTGAGCATAATGCAGAGAGACAACCACTGAAAGTGTGAGTTAAGTTTAAGCGAGAAGCACCTGCGCATTTGCGTCCCTCCTAGCGAAAATGAGGGGGGGGGAGGAAACTTCCCTCCAATAAGGACTGCTTGCAGGAGACTTTAAGAAACCGGAAAATGGCAGGGTGGCAAGAAAAAAGTGGGGGAAGTGAAATAAAGAGTTTGTGTGAACTTACTGATGGGATTAAGATCTTCCAGAGACTTTGATGAACTTTTGCCAATGGTAAACAATCCCCAAACATGGCGCCGCCGAAAGACGCGAGGAACAACATACTGAAAGTTAAACTTTCTTCAGGAAGTTCCAGCCCTCTAAGTTTGGCACCTAGATAGGACCAAACTGCGGAACTCCAAAGGTTGCTGGCAGAGGCGCTTCGCCCTCTACTGGAGAAAATTACAACTATAATAAGCTTGATGCTCAACAAGCACAGACAGCAGTAAATGCAAAGAAAATCGAAAAAGCGGAGCAAGAACTTAAAGAGATTGGTTCCAACTCGAAAAAAAATGGATAAAAAGCTGCAGGCGCTTGATTAAAAGTGCCAAATCGAAGAGTCTTGAGTATTACAGCTACAAATGGAAAAGGCAAGCTACATCATGAGACTTCAAGGGATTAAAGAGGAGAAAGGGGAGAATCTATACCAAATCGTGGGTGATTTGTTGGCCCCTTTGGCGGATATGACACCGGACCAACTCCAAGGCGAAATAGATACAGTCTTTCGATCATATTCAGAGTATATTCGAAAGAACAATCTGCCAGGGGAAATTACTATTAGATTCTCCCGAAGGAGAACAAGAGATCAACTCTTGAAAGCGACTAACAGGACTACCTTGAAGTGGAGAGACAAGGAAATTAAAGTTATGAAGGACATTCCATTTGAGATAAAAAGAAAGAGGAGGAAATACAGAGACTTGGTGACATTTTTACAAGGCCAGAACGCATACAGATGGCTGATTCCTGAGGGACTAGTCTTTTGGTATGCAAACAGCAAAGAAAGGATTGATTCAACGGACAAGGCTTGTGAATTTTTGCGTCAACATGGTCGTCCACCAGGAGAGGGAGAAGGCACCCCGGATGGCACCAAGGAGAACAAAGAAGAAGGAGAGACTGGATCTTCCTCAGAGGACTCAGACTCTAAATTGGGAGGGGTAGCCCCCAAATCAAGCTATCATTTAAGGGGGAAAAGAGGGGAAAAAATGGTTTGTTAAAGATTTCTGGAAGATGCTAGCAAGGAATTTATTAGTAGAAGGCAGCTCTTTATGAAATTATATTCGTATTAGTGAGTGAAAAGAATAACATTTTAGTGAGATGATCATCTTTAGTGGAAGTCAATTCTCATTTAAGAGATAGATTTGAATTTAAACTGATTGTATGATCACTGACTCTTGGGTTTTTAGAGGTTATCTTTTCTTTCTCCCGTAGATTGTAGGTCCCCACCCTGGAATTTTCTGTTGTAGTTTTTAATAAATAGAAAAAACAATAAAAAATCCCCTTTGGGGGGGCCAAAAAAAAAAAAAGAGTACTCGGGTGCTGGGGCTGCTCCTCTTCCCCACCCACTCCCCCTTCAGCCACTGTACCCTGTCAGAATTACTGGCAAATGGCTTTCTCTCTTGACAAAGATGCTTCTTCTGCTTTCCTCCCATGTGGGACTAATTGTTCCCTCAGTGGCTGTTGGTAGGTGTCACGAAATGGCAGTTACCTGTGTTTGTAAGATAGTTGTGGTTCTTTGTTTAAAATGTTCCCCTGTAAGGTTTAATTGAGCTGTAGTTCCAGAGAGAGGCCTGCAGGAGAGCGGTGGAAATCACTCAGAATTACAACTGATCTCCAGGAGGGAGAGGGGAGGAGATGCAAAGCTGAAATCAGAGGGGCAGATAATGGCAGGTTGGTGCTTGGCTGGGAAGGAGATAGTGTTGCCAACTCCAGGTTGGGAAATTCGTGGCGATTTGAGGGGTGGAGCCTGGAGAGGGTGAGGTTTGAGGAGGGGTGGGACCTCAGACAGGTACAATGCCATAGACTCCATGGGTAACAATTGTTGCCAATCTCCAGGTGAGGGCTAGAGATCACTGAAAATTACAACTGCTCTTCAGGTTGCAGAGATCAGTTCCTCTGGAGAAAATGGTGGACTCTGTGTCATTATACCCTGCTGAGGTCGCCACAGCACATTGATGCTGAGTGCCCAAGGCCTTGGCACTCTCCCAGAGCCTCTTTCTAGAGCTCATTGTATTTATTTCCACAACAGGCCTTATTCCTAGTCAATAATATATAGCATAGACTGTGGCATAGATTACAGTCGTGTTCTGTATAAGCTTTATAAAAATGCTCTCCCAAGCAACTGTTTTACATAGTTTGCAGAATTAAAGAAGTGTGAGAGCCTTCTTCCAGTTACTGAAACCTGAAACCATAAATTCAACCTTCTTTTCTCTGTAAATCAATAACTCAAGGTTTCTAACCACCCAACACCACTGCAGGCTTTTAAAATCAGGACTCTTCAGCCCAACTAACTGCTAATTCTGTTCTTTCACAGAGAATTCACCCTTGAAAGATTTGTGGCAGGATTCACACTTTTAACTTCAACTCCTTCCTTTTTCACAAAGAAAATTTACACTTGGAAGACGTGTGACAGATTTCACACAAACCTGTACTGCTGATTGGGGGGACATACAAATGATTGATGGGGCACTGCCCCTTATTGCGCCACCATGGCTATGGGCCCAGGTGCAAGCAGTGAAAGAATGGGGTCTCCAGAACTCCAGGAAGGTGCTTTTGCAGGGGGTAGAAGGCAAAAATGGGAGGGCTTGCTCACAGCAGCAGCAAGGGGGGGGTTCAGAAAGCGGACTCCTGGATTTTGGAAAGAGTGCCTAGGAGCATCTTTTGGATACTGTCCAGACCCCAGTGTTCCAGGGAGGTGGGGCTTGATGAAGGAGAAGGAAACTGTCAATGAGGAAAAGGGGGTATTGTGGATGTGATGGTGCTTACAAGGGTACTACCAGTGGGTTAACCTTTGGAGGTGGTAGAGGAAGGCCAGGAGGCATGAGTGGTGAAAGAACAGGGTCTCCAGTTCCTCAGGAAGGTGCTGATCCAGGGGGCAGAAGGCAAAAAGGGAGACAGTGTTCATGGTGGCAGTGAAAGGGGGAGTCAGGAAGCAGACTCCTTGATATTGGAGAGGGTGCCCAGGAGCATCTTTTGGATACTCAGTCATGAATCTAGCAAACCATGAACTGGTTCAGCAAGCCAAAAAGGCTTGCAAACTGTAGTTCATGGTTTCTCAAGAACCACAAATCACCATTTTCTGGTTCGTGCCCATCCCTAGTGCTGTGTATGTGATGGCCAATACCTTGAATAGAACTCAGTAACTGGTAGGCAGCCAGTGGAGTGACCGCAGAATAGGTGTAATATGCATGCTCTGCCCAGCTCCTGATAATAACTGAGCTGTGGCATTCTGCACCAATTAAAGTGTACATTGATTTTGAGGGCAGACCTGTGTAGAGTGCATTACAGTAGCCTAGTCTCAATGTTACCATGACATGGATCCAGGTGGCCAGATTGGTCAAGTCAAGTTGGGGGGCATTTTCTGGTCTAAACTAAGTTGGAAAATAATCATTTTTTGTGGCTGCATTAATATACTTCTCCAGCAGTAATGCTAGATCCAGGATAACCTCTAGGCTCTTAACAGCCAGCAAGAGTCAGATGAACAACATCAGTAGTGAGAAGAATGATGCTGTTTAAGACCTCAGGCTTCTCAACCAGCATTACGTCCACCTTTGGTTCAGTTTCAGTTTGTTCACTTTCAGCCATTTAATCACAGCAGTCAGACAGTGGCTCAAGGCCTCTACCACATCACCAAGGGATTTCAACAGAAAGAGATAGAGATGGGTGTCATCAGTCTACCGGTGACATCTAATTCCAAAGCTATGAATGACTTCTCCTAAAGGTTTTACACAGAGGTTGAATGATCTAGGGGAAAAGATTGCGACCTGAGGAATCCCACAGGACAACTCCCACTTTTAAGATAACTGATCTCCAATGGCAACCCTTTCGAGTCCAGTCCATGAAGACCAAATGAAACCAGTCCATGCAACATCCCAATACCTATTTCTGCCTCCAACCCCTCAACAGGCTGGCATGACCTACTGTATCAGAGGTGGCAGAGAGGAGCAACAACAGGACTAACAAAGAAGCACAGCTTTTGTCTACATTCAGATGGAGCTCATCAGAGCTGTCTCTGTTCCATGGCCTGGGCAGAAGCCAGATTGAAAATGGCATGAGTTATTCAAGATTATGTGGAGTTGGTCCATTGCTGCTCTTTCAATCGCTTTACCCAGGAAGGGCAAAATATTGACTGGTTGATAACTGACCATGTATTTTTCTGTAGGGATGTTTTTTAAAGCAGTAGATGTATAACTGCTCATGTCAGCACTTTCAAGGTTTTTTCGTTTTTTCTTGACTGATTGAGAGATTGAGTTGTACATGTTAATGTAAATATTTAATTAATAAGACTTATATGGCAGGTGAAAAACAAGTAAAATACTACCTTATTGAATTCCCACCTGGAAAATGGTTGCTAATGAAATCAAACTTTCAGTGACCCGATTTCTCACTTGGAACTGTTTGATATTTCTCTGCATTTAAGCCAAAAGTCATGGTTTTACTACAGTATGAGCAGTTCTTGTCAAGCAGAAAATCATTAACATTGTTATACCCAGAAGAAAAACCAGCAGAGAATACTTCTATCACCATACATGGATTTTGGGGGCGGGGGGGGGTTGTTAAGAACATAAGAGAAGCCAATGTTGGATTAGGCCAATGGCCCATCTAGTCCAACACTCTGTCACACAGTAGCCAGAAATACCAGGTGCCCTTCAGGAGGTCCAGCAGTGGAGCCAAGACACTAGAAGCCCTCCCACTGTTGCCAGTTTTCTTCTGTTTTAGAAAAGATTCTGAATTCAAAGCTGATATCTAGTTATGATTTTAACAAAATAAATCTCCAGGTGAATAGCTTAAATATTTATGTTACAGTATGGACTTTTATGAGAAAGAACTCTACCCTCATAAGCCCAATTACGGCCTATACTGGAAAGATGCTAATCAAGTAGATACACTGCTATGGCTGGTGAATGTATCAGCTTAATCCAAAATACTTTGACAAGGTCACCCACGACAATACCAGCAAGTTCATTTGAAAAGTGTTACATTTATCTTTAAAAAAATAGGATTTAGGAAGCTTCCTTTTATTTATTTATTTTTTAAAAACGAATGTGGTGAAACATTGAATTTTCAAAAATCATGCCTTCCTGGCTCAGCCATTTCATAAAGTTGTTTATATAAGCTCTTCCTTATCACAAAAGCTACAAGATCAAGAGGACTTTTTGATAAGAACTTTACTGTATGTTAAAGACAGTCACCACACCAAATTAACTGCTATACAGCTCCCTCTTCTGGTTCCATCTAAATCTGAACGACAGTTAATTATAGACAGGTGTTAGTTGGCATTTTACAGAATGGTTTTCTAAAAAACAATAATCATGAACCCAGAAATGGTTTGAAGGCAACAATGTTTGCTCCATGATAGCAATGCAATTCTGACTTCTGATATTTCTTAGACACAGTTCACATAATTTAACACTCTAGTTTTGGCACAGATTAGATAGAAGATCTACACTGTAAAGCACTTCTTAGAAAAGGAGAACATCTTTGACTGATGGGAGATTCCTTCCATTGGGACAGGTGGCAGGGACAAAGCACTTCATCACCAGAAGGCAATGCCCCCCCCACCAGCAGTTTCTCACCAGCCTCAGCAAGGACTGCAGGAATAGTTGAGGAGCAATGCTTCACACTGCTCCTAAACCACTTTTTACCTCTTCTTTCTGTTTCATAGTGCACCTAGGCTAGGCTTCAGCATTCTGCCTCTTCCTTCTCTCCCCCATTTCCTCGCTCTACTAAGTATAAGAAAAAGAACACATTGTAACATCTCCACCTTAGCTAAGGTGATGGCTGTAAGGTCATCTGAAGAATTTAAATCCTCAGTACGGGAGCTTAAGGAAATTTTGCTGGAACACAGCTGGAACCCAGATGCAGAAGTATCCTGAGTCTCCAAACTACTGGTAACAGAGAAGTAGTAGGAATTTTCAGGGCAGAACCCTAACCCACACAGCTTTTGCCTCCAACTCCAAGGTCAAGGAGCTTCCCCAAGGCAGAAAGGGAGAAGGAATGGTAGCAACGTTTCAGTGTACAAGAGGTTGCTGGTAGAGTCTCAGAAGAAAAGAACACTCCAAAGGGAAAAAAAATTCGCAGACAGAGCACTTCCCTCCTAATCTCCTTGAGGGTGCCTACCTGGAGCTGGATGGATGCTCTGATGCTGGTCCTGGAATCACTCCAATAACAGGGCAGGAGGGTGGGGCTGCTGTCCATCAGTGGGGAAGAGACATGGGGCTACCTGCAGCTCCAGAAGCAAGGCCAGTGGTCACTGCAGTTGCAGGACCAGACTACCTCAGGGCAGAAGTGTGTGGTAAATGGGCAATGCCATGGATTCAAGCCCTAGCAGGCCAGAAAACAAATGTAGCCCAATGGTGGCCACAAGGAGGTGCAGACCATTCCTAAGCCTTTACCAGGGATGGGAGGCAACCAGAGGAAGGAAGAGCAACTTTTTCAGCTATTTAAGTTCCTCCAGTCCAGAGCCAAGGATATGATTGGGGCTACTCTCTCCACAGAGGTAGCTCAGGAAAGGAGGATGGGGGGGGGAGAGTCCAGAAGGAGGAGGTGGACCAGAGTGAAAATTCAACCCACTCCCTTCCCAGGTTGAGGCCTCTGCAGAGATGGTGGATAAATTAAGTACATCCTCTGGTGGCCTCATCTGCAAAGAGGCCGTCATGCAACATCTTTGCTCAGAGACTCACCAGCATGAAACAGAGCATGGAAACAGATCAAGATAGGTAGCCATGTTGTATTGTCTGTAGCAGCAGAAAAGAGCAAGAGTTCGATAGCACGTTAAAAACTAACAAAATTTGTGGCAGGGTATGAACATGGACTTACTGTGAAATTTCTTTCTACTGTTGGGGTTGGGAGGGCATCATATTATGGGTGGTTCCCACTGATCATTCAGAAGGCATGTCAACTCAAACTTCCTGTCTCTGGCAGTGAGTTCACTCTGATCCTCAGTTTGGGAATTTCCCAAGCCTTAACTAGAGATAACTGATGTAAAAACAACTTCAAAATAACAGCCAATTTATCAAGACCAACAAGTAAGGTTAAGAAAGAAAAAAGCACAGAAATCAGTTAGACAAGAAAATATGCTCAGCTACACCTATACAATTGGTTCCCCTCCAATTAGGATGGGGCAAGATGCCCTCCCAACCCAGGTTAGGTGGAGCCTTCATGCTAAGTCCAGTGTTCCACTCTCATTCTAAGAGGGAGGGCATCCTTTCATGGAATATCTGGCACCAGTTCCTATATTTGGTGGGTTTACTTTGATTGAACCACTTGCTGTTGTTCAGTTGCACAGTTGAGTCCGACTCTTCATGGATCACATCTTCATGGACCACATCACGCCAGACCCTCCTGTCTTCCACCATCCTCCAGAGTTTGCTTAATTTCATGTTCATTGCATAGATAACACTGTCTAACCATCTCATCCTTTGTCATCCCCTTCTTCTGTTACCATAAATCTTTCCCAACATCAGGGTCTTCTCTAGTGAGTGCTCCCTTCTCATTTGGTGGCCGGAGTATTTGAGCTTCAGCTTCAATATCTGGCCTTCCAGGGAACAGTCAGAGGTTGATTTCTTTTAGGACTGACTGATTTGATCTCCTTGCAGTCCATGATAGCAAGAGTCTTCTCCAGCACCATAATTCAAATGAATCTATTCATCGGCGCTCGGCCTTCCTTATAGTCCAACTCTCACAGCCGTATAGTACTACTGGGAATACCATTGCTTTGACCATATGGACATTTGTTGGCAGGGTGATGTCTCTACTTTTCATTATGCTGTCTAGGTTTGCCATCGCTTTCCTCCCAAGGAGCAGGCATCTTTTAATTTCATGGCTGTAGTCACTGTCTGCAGTGCTCTTGGATCCCAGGAACGTGAAGTCTGTCACTGCTGCCATGAGTTCCCCTTCTATTTGTCAAGGAGTGATGGGGTCGGGTGCCATGAGTTTCAAGCCAACTTTTACACTCTCCTCTTTCACCCTCAGCAACCAGCAGAGGCAAGGATGTCAATTTTATGACTTACAAAGGTGGAGCTAGAGGCCTATGTGGCAGCCTTACAAATCTTTTCTACTGAAGCACTGGCTGCACTGAAAATGGAATGAGCTGTAATTCCTTGGCAAACAGAAAGCTTTCTTGCCTGATAGGTCAACATAATGCACTCTCTTAGCTACCTACTTAGTGTCAGATTGGAATACCCCTTGCCTCTTGGATGGAAAAATGAATAGGAAATCCAACTGATGGAAGGGGGCTTTTCCTTCCGATGTAAAGTCTCAAAGCTGTTCTCTAACCCAACATATACCCCTATTTCTCTTTAGGATAGGTTGGTTTACAGCAAAAGAAATCTGTGACCTTTGAAAAGAAGAGTTAACTTTGGGTCCATCTGGAGGACCACCTTGTCATTTTCTAGCTAACAGAATACTAAATTCTGATAATTGATGTGAGGATATGACAGTTGTCAGGAAGATCTTTAGAGCCAGCATCTTAATGGGAACATCCCTGATAGGTTCAAACAGAGGTTCAGTAAGAGCTGATAAATAAGATAACATGTTGGTGACAGGACAAGTAATGTTATTACAGGAGGACTTAAC
This sequence comes from Gekko gecko, assembly GCA_029375565.1. Lineage (NCBI taxonomy): Eukaryota > Metazoa > Chordata > Lepidosauria > Squamata > Gekkonidae > Gekko > Gekko gecko. The sequence goes on along the minus strand of JAPDNY010000006.1, from coordinate 76,330,141 downwards.
TAGTTAACTCCCTTGAGAAAATGGATTATGTGTGGGTGCTACAATAAATGCATGCCATTAACAGGTTGGACTATGATTAAGTCTACCTTAAGCTGTTGGTCAAACCTGGATTGTAAAAAGTTGAACACCTGAGATACTTAATGCGGGAAGAGGTTCAAGTGATTTCTTCCCACTCCATTGTATTTAAGCCTTCTAGATTACATCATAAATCCTGGCAAGGCCCTCCTAGAGGCTATCATGATTTGGGATACTAGTTTGGAGTACAATTTCTAAACTGTTAGATGTATCCACCTGGGATCCAGATGCCAAACAGGACCATGAATCATCATGTCTGGAGACACTGGGAACTTGTATTATAAGCTGTTTAGATAAGAGATTGGATTTATACCCCACCCTTCACTACCCAAAGGTGTCTCAGAGCAGCTTACAAACTCCCTTCCCTTCCCTTCCCCACAACAGACACCCTGTGAGGTAGGTGGGGCTGAGAGTTCTTGACAGAAACTGCTCTTTTTCAAGAACAGCTGTGCCAGAACTATGGCTTGCCCAAGGTCATCCAGCAGATGCAAGTGGAGGAGCGGGGAATCAAATCCGGTTCTCCCAGATTAGAGTCCGCGCACTTAACCACTACACCAAACTGACTCTCTATCATAAGGATGGTTATGAACTCCCTGCTAGTGAGGACTATCACTAAGGCCACTATGATTTTTGAAAATACCCTGGGGGGCAAGGCTAGACCAAAGGGAAGAGCCCAGAAATGGAAATGACTGTCCATCAGAAAAATCTGAGGTATTGTCTATGATTTTGTAAAAATAGAACATTCAGATAGGCCTCTGTGAGAGCCAATTAATCCATGAAATTGTTGAGTTGAAGTGCTTCTGCTATAGTTTCCATTTTGAAATGTCTGTGGCACAAAAATGTGCTCAGGAATTCTACAGCCAACGTTGCTCTCCAGTCTCCTGATTTTTCTGGGGGACTGTAAAGAATATGGAGCAAACTTTGGGGCATATTTTTTACAATCCAGAGTGTTAAAGAGATTTCTGTAGCAACAGTTCAGCAGTCACACTCTGGTTAAGAACCAGGTCCCTTAAGGGAACCAGTGGCACAGTCTTTCAAAATGCTTTGGTGGGCCAACAAGTTCTTATTATTGGAAGGAGGCTTGTGGTTTTAAGAGGCTTGATTTCACACCTGAAGGGGGGCACAGCAGTGAGGAGTAGAAGCAGCTGATCTATTTCTCTTGTTTAAACCAGGGGGCAAGCATGTCATTCCTACTCAAAGAAAAACTCCTCCATCTTCCTCAGCCAGCCAGCTGTTGAAAGGGATGCACACTCAGAATTACCCTGATCTATCCCATGACTCAACAGAGCCTTTGAGGAGGGGAATCAGATTAGGCTGTGGCAGCTGCCAGTTCACTGCCTGCTGGTGTCTCCTTTTTGCAGGGCTGTTTCCTCACAAAATGTTCCTTCTCCCTGTAGTTTACATGTGCCCAATTAGTGGCCTCAGTGCCTGGTGCTTTGATTTCCTGGCCCATATTTCCTACTCAAACCACACTGCATCCTTTTTGGAGAAAAGGTTGACCTTTTCTCCCCCCATAGGAATTTGCAGGGTGTTCTCCATCCTCCAGGGAGGAGAGGAAACTGGATGCAGTTAGCTATTGCCTCAGCTGTGCTCTTGCACACGAAAGTTTATACCCAGAATTAAATTTTACTGGTCTTAATGGTGCCCCTGGACTCGAACTTTGTTCCATGGCTTCAGATCAACACAGCTACCCATCTGAATCTAGAACAAATGAGGTAAGCTATTTAGAAAAGCTCCACTGAAACTTGTGCTCCTATCCTAGGCAGGAAATGAACTATCAGGGTGAGCCCACTGCCAGAGACAGGAAGTTTGAGGACAAAGACATCATACGTGTGATTTCTACCAATCAGTCAAGAGGCAGATGAACTCAAAGTGAAAATGTATACATACATGAATGGCCTCCTTCTGCAATCTCTATCCAGACAGAAGCAATCAGTATATTATAACTACCTTGATAGAGATCAATTACCAGTAGTTTCCTGCTCTGGAATTATTAGAATTATTAGGAGAAGGATGCCTTTCCCTGATGATTTCAGGAAACTGTCCTTTGTTCCTGCAGTTCCTTCTAATGGAAGGAATTACCTACCATTCAAAGATGCCTTTCATAGCTCTGAGTAAGAACATAAGAGCCATGTTGGATAGGACCAAAGGCCCAGGTAGCCCAGATTTCTGTTCAAACACTGGCCAACCAGCTACCTCTAGGAGTAGCTTAAGTGTACTGTCTCTGGGTACTTGAAGAAATAGATATCCATCATGATTAGTAGTCACCGATAACCCAGTCCTCTATGAATCTGTCCACTCACCTTTTAAAGCTTTCCAAGTTGTCAGCTTTCAAGAGTAGAAGGTACGATCACCAGGCTTTTGATACAAAGTGTGCAGAAGTTACAGTACTGACAGTAAACAGCATATTTCTGGAACTGCTTTGTTTATTTAACTGTAGCTAAACCTCTTTGTGATAGCATGTCCTTAAACAGAGAGTACAAAACTGGCCTCTTAAATGCAAATATATGAGACAAAACAAGGAACTTGCCCTGTTCAATACCCTCTTCATGCTCAAAGTTTCAGTTTGATATTTAAAAAGAATTATTTGAAACAAAAGCAATATTTTCAATACCTTCACATCGTTTATTGAAGGGCCAATGCTGCCAGGAAAAGTTATTTCCATTATTTCAAGATAAGCCTTCCCTATTTTTGGTAGAAACATGTCATAGGTAAATATATCTGTACTGTACTTTACATGAGGATCAAGTAGTCAGTAATTCCTTTCTGTACAAATACACATTATTTACAATGTAATATATATATTATTCAATAATAATGTTAAGTTGCAATACAATTATGACAAAAGTGTCCCCAACTTAAGCTATGATTCTGATTTTTTAAAGCAATGACCTTGCAGGGATCTTTCTTAGATAAGTGAAGGGTTACAATCAAATTCAATGGAAACAGACTGCATCAAAACATAGGTCAAATTTCAAAACAAATGCAGGTTTCCCTACCACACTAGACTCAAGAGGCCCTTACTTGCAGATGAATACCATTACTAGGCTAAACTAGATTCTGATAAGTCACTGAGAAACATCTTGGTACACATGCCATATGAATAAGTCAAGTTAACTAAAAGATGCCCAACTTACAGGGCACATAAACTGCACCTGATTAACTGAAGCTAAAACAGCTTATATGGAACATGCAGCCCATCTCTCTATATAATAAAGCTGTTTTTGGGTGGCCATGTTCGATGCGCTTCCTAATCAGTTGGCTGCAAGAACTGCCACTCACAACGGGGACTGTGGCCACTGGCTGCATTCTCTGATTCCCGCCCACAGAGGAGGTGGTGCCCCAAACGTACCTCAGAAGACAGTGGCTTCGCTCTGCTGAACACACCTCTTGTCTGTCTCTGCGGTGCTTCTGCGGCTGCTCCCCCTGACTTGACGGCCAGTGAGGAGGACCAGGGCCCAGCGGCTGCCCTGCCTCCAATGGTCGGGGGGGACGGGGACGAGGCCAGCCGCCTTGGCCTGCCGGTGCCTCGAACGGGCGCTGGGGAGAGGGACGACACCGGACACCTCGGCCTGCCGGGGCGTCGAATGAGTGGGGGGTGGGGGTGGAGAGGCCACCCTTCTTGGCCCACTGGCGTCTCGATCAGCCAGGGGCCGGGAGGAACGAGGCTGGCATGGCCCGCCAGGGACTCGGGGGGGGAGAGGAGATGGGGGCCCGCAGCTGGGTGCCCAAGCTAGTGCTTGTTGTATTTATTGCTAACATCCCAGGTCCAAAACTTATTCCTAGTTAGCACATAAAGCTCAGGTTCTATTGGGTTAAAATGATTACTTGGGAGAGGCTTGTTCTTTTTTGTCCTGTGTATTTTCTGAGTCTGGGATTCCAGGGGTCTTGGGCATATTCACAACCCAACTCCTGTTCACTGAATATCTATTCCTAGCCCCCTTAGCTCTTGAAAAATCAACAAGAACATCCTACTCCCCAGACAAGTTTTTTCAGATTTGTACAATTAATTCAGATGGCAGAATTTAGTTCAGGGGACTTAGTCCAATATTATTTTGCCAATTCAATTTGGGGGGCAGGGAGTGAACTACAATGCTTTTGCATAGGCTGGGTGCAGATGAAATGGCCAAGACAGAGGGCCTGCCCTTGGGACAGCTGTGAATTGGTTGCCACCACTGGTTCCCCACATGAATGAACAGCAGCTACAGAAACATCAAGTTTGGGCTGGAGGTGCACTCTGTGGGCAAGGGAGGAAAAACACAAGTCATCATGCAAATGACCTATAATTTTTTTCCCCCACAGGGCAAATCACATGCCTGGAGGGCCCCAACTGAAGTCAGGAAAATGGAACAGAGAAAAGACCTCCCCACTTATCTTTGCCATTGTCTCAATCCAAAGGCAACTCAGCTATTTACCTTTTTAGTGAAATCCGTGAGAGTTGCATCTCCCAACAACACATATACTTTGAACCTCATTTTCTCCATGTGAATTATACCAGTTACAACTGCTTTAAAAATGGCTTTCCCTCCCTTCCTGCTATTAGCAATATACAATACTGCTTAGTTTATAACTGTGATCAATGTGTTTGCGAACAGAAACATCTTACACTGGACACCAAAATGTACTATACAGTAATGTTCCTTAAAGACAAATGTATGCTAGGTAAAATACAATATGAACATTGACCTCTTGGTCCAAATAGTACAGTATCGCTTTAACTACTTCGAGCAACCAATATAAGGTAGCTTACTAATGCCAAATACTTCATATACATGCCCGCATTACTTCCATAATTTCAAAAGATTAGGAGTACGTTGGAGATCATGATTGTTTCACATTGTCTTTCAGTGCAAATCATTTTCTTTAGCAACACTGGATGTTGTCACTTAAGAATGGCAACGTGTTAGAAAGCAAGTAATTGTTCTTTTCGGCACCATCATGTCGACAGGTCATTTGGACACACGTTATTCTCTTCAGTAGTAGTATTCCATTGCTTATTAGTATAGTTTGAGAGGAATAAGTTTTCTATCTGAGCCAAGAATTCTTCAGCAATGAAGCTATTTGCCACATGATCCAGAGTCTTCCTCATACACTCCAACAGCTAGTTTATAGTTAAAGGATAATACAAAAAACACACATTGCTTAAATAATATTTAAGAAGAAAGACATCAAGAAGTCTATTGCAACTAGTCAGAACATTTTAGGGGCTAGTATACATACTATGATGCTGCTAATGGTTTCTCACCATTTATCCAAAGTGCTGGTTTCTCTCAACTGAAAAACTATAGCCACAAATAGGGTAAAGGTAAAGGTTCCCTTGCTCGAAAGCCAGTCGAATCCGACTCTAGGGTTGCGGTGCTCATCTCCGTTTCAAAGCCGAAGAGCCAGCGCTGTCCAAAGACGTTTCCGTGGTCATGTGGCCGGCATGACTAAACACCAAGGTGCACGGAACGCTGTTACCTTCCCACCGAAGTGGTACCTATTTATCTACTTGCAATTTCTTGCTTTCGAACTGCTAGGTTGGCAGGAGCTGGAACTAGAGACAGGAGCTCACCCTGTCATGCGGCACCCGGGTCTCGAACTGCTGAACTACTGACCTTCCAGAGCCTGCAGTTCAGCGTCTAGGGTAGATTTGATTTAAACCAAATTGATTTAAATCGTGATTTAAATCACTAGTCAGTTGACTTGATCTAAATCATGGGTTTTCTACATGAAGGCTCATTCTTGCTGGCCTTTATATTTGCAACCCAGATGAAGGTTTCATTTTAGTATAATAACTTTTCAGGTTAGTTTTAGTTATATCAGAAAATTAATGACTGGTTATTTACCACTTGAAATAGTTATGAAATCATTGTAAGAAGAACTATCTCCAGTTTAATAGGTTGTTAATCATTCATATTTGAACAACTTATCTGCAGCACTTTATTGGAAGGAGAAAAATAATCATTAGTAATAACCAGTTAAATTGTTTTGATTCACTAAAACAATAACATTATATAGCATATGTATTCTTGTATTTGCTTAACATCCATGAGTAGGGTTGCCAGCCCCCAGGTCCAGGTGGGGGTTCCCCCACTTCTGGGGGGATCAATCCACCCCAGCCAGCTGCCTGTGGGTGAAGCCCTGACCCTAAGAGTGACCACCTGCCTGGCCGCCCCCTGCCTCCCCCTCCTGCCAGATTTAAAAGGCTTCAGCTGATCGGTGGGGACTACCTGGCCCGCCAATCAGCTGAAGGGCCCTTAAGTCTAGCGGGAACGAGGGAGAGGTGCGGTTGAGGGCCACACACTCGGCTTGCAAAAAGACCTTTTAAACCTTTGGACTATAATGTATCTTAAATAGAAAACTATCTTCAGATAGATTTTTTCCCTCAAATAGCATTTTATTTAAAAAATCCAATTTAAATTAAAAAATCTGATTGAAAACCAAAACATCTGATTTAAATTTTAAAAATCCATTAAAAAAAACCCCATTGATTTTTAGCCACCCTGGCCACAAATAACCAGAAGCCTGTAATACTACAAATATGGAGAGCTAAAATGGGCTGGATCCTACAGAACTGGAGATGCAGTGATTTCATGGAAGGAATTATTGCTGCCTCAACTTTCCCCTGCAGTTTCTTATGGCCTCCTCCCAACTGCTCCTGAGGGTCATGGACCTTCAAGAAGATTGCAGGAAGTGGTGTTCAGGGGGAAGGGGCTGCAGCCAGAAAGTACCTCCATCTTCTTGTGCAAGTCAAAGAGCTCACCAAAGACATAGGGGCAGCAACATGTCAACTTCTCCTGGCTGCAGTCCTTCATGCTGCATCCTGCACAGTTTCTGAGGGTGCTCTAACCGTTAGCAATAGCTGGGGAGGGGGCACAAAAATCTCTGCATTGAACATATTCTTTGGTTTTATAAGATGCACCTTATAGATTTTGTAGAAGGAATCATGATTTTCAGACAAATGTCAATGGCTTTGCAAAGACTTTGTAAGTAATGGCCAAAGTAATAGCTACTCTTCAGCAAACTACCTCTTTCTTCAATCCAAATCTATCCTTCAATCGTGTACAGAGGTGTTCATAGGCTCTACTAAGTTTCTGTTCAATAATTACATGGTACAAGTCTTATAACAGACCCTATGAGCATTATAGCTATGTATCCCATTGACTGACAAGGTTAGTTTTGGACCTGGGATGTTTGCAAGCAAAGTCACTGTGAAGCAAAAAAACAAAACAAAACCTTGATGGCTAATAGTAGTTTCTTTTTAGTCTTTTGCTTTTAGTCCAATTTCTCCCAGTTATTTTAAAACTTCTTACAACCAGGTAAACATGACATTTCAGTTTTCAAACATATACAGAAATGTGGAATCCAGTAGAACCTAGGAATCTGGCACAAAAGTAATTCTATTATAGAAGAATACACATGGCATAGGCAAAGATGTACAGTTTCTTTTGTTACACACTTCTCTGAATTTGTATTAACAGTACATACATATAGGAGCTGTATCCAGTGGTAATTTTCTGCAAGTAGAAGGGGAAGTCTGCCACTATAGACCCCCCCCCCAATCCCGCCCTGTTCTTCCTGAGGGTTCTGCTAGACATTCCTTTTATTAGCAGAAAATTACCACTGGATCCAACTCACAATGATCTTTCCCAGCCTCGATAACAGGCAAAAATTTTTATTGCAACTACACTCCTCTGGTGAATGATATGGAACAAATAATTTGCAATTATTACCTTCTGTAAGCAGGTCAGATCTGAATCTCTATGGAAGATTTTGTCCATGGGCACACAACTATTGAAAGAATTATGTCGATACTATTATCAGATCATACAGAAAAGTCTGAAAATTATGGAAAAGGTTCTGAAATGTGAACAGCCACATACCTATGAGACATTCTATATTTTTCAATGATCCATCGTGTTTTTTCCAATACTAATTCCCACTGAGGTTCTTCCAACATCTGTTGTGCTTCAAACTTGTATGGCAAGCCTGTAAACCATTAAAACACATTATAAAGTACACTGTCAAGTATATGCACTACTTCTTTGATCTGCAATTAATTCTTCAACCTGTACATTGTGGTCATAGCAACAAGAATATGAACACCCAAAGTTGATCTGTACTATCAGACCATTGGTAGATCTAGTTAAGTTATAGACAATAATAGTTTGTTTTACAAAATCAAGGTTGTTCTTTTTTTAAAAAAAGCACATCACTTCAGCCACAAACATTCCATGGACAATGTCTGGAACTCAAACCAAAGCCAAGATCTAAAGAACTGTGAAAATTTCACACAGCAGTTCCCTGTCCTATGGCAGATAGTTTCTACAACTGGGAGAACTTTCAAAAACAGCTTCTGATATGGTTTGGGGCTTCACGATTCACAGAAAAAGTAATCACTCTAGGCACACATAAATTATGTATTTACTTTTACTGCACTGTTGTGTAAACTGTGGGGCTGTTTGATTAAAACGCAGATTAAAATATTTCAGAATGCACACACTATTAAAAATAAAAGAGTAGAGAACATGTGACATTTTAATACTTGCATTCTTACCTAACCCACAGAATTAATTTTCTATTTTTAAAAGCTTAATGGTTCCCATTTAACAAGATTACCTTATGGCTGAGGTTTTCCATGATTTATGCTTAACAATTTATTCACATTCAGAAAATCACTTCTTACATTTATGCCATTTCTGGTACACAAATAAATCTTTTCATTTTTTTAGGATAAAGGATTATTTGCAAAGACTGTGGAAAGTAGTAGCAAGTGCACACTGGGTTTGGACTGCAGAAAGTAGTAGCAAGTACACAATAGGATGGACCTAACTGAACTAAGGGCCTGTAGGGAATTAGCCTTGAATTCACATGCTCTACTTCTCCAGCTAAATTAACTGTTATGTACAACTATTGCTGATGGTAATTAATACCAACATGGATATACTCCCTTGAGGGAACCTGGGTAGAGTTTGGGAGGAAACAGAATTACACAAAAGGGCAGGGGTATGTTCTCAGCTCCTAAATCCTGTTTCAAAGAAATGACCCAAACTGGATCTTTGATTTCTATGATAGAAAGTATTCCCATTTAGGGATGGGCACGAACAGGAAAATGGAGGTTTGTCCCGGTTTGTGGGATTTCACAAACCACAAACCTTCATTACTGAACCGGTTCATTTAGTGAAGTTCATGATGCAGTAGAATGGCTCCCCTGTGGGCTAGAGACACCAAACCTGCAGCTAGTCTCCAGCTGACTCTCCTCTTCTACCAGAGGGAGATAACCCCCTTTTCCTTCCGTCCCCATGATCCTTGACTTCCAGAACTCCTGCCCCCCTTTTGGCCTGGCCTCATTTGCTGGCCTCCCTCTGACTGTCCCATGGGCCAGGTTTCCCAGAACTCCCCTGGCTTCCATCAAAAGGAGATCGCCCTTCCCTTTTCTTTCCAACCCTGAAATCCTTGTCTTTTGGGCCTCATGGGGTCCCCCTTTTGGCCTGACCTCATTTTCTGGCCTCCCTCTGACTGCCCCATGGCCTGGTTTCCCAGAACTCCTGCTGCTTCCATCAAAAGGACATTGCCCCCCCTTTCCTTCCAATCCTTGACTTCCAGGCCCCCTGGGGTCCCCCTTTTTGGCCTGGCCTCATCTGCCAGCCTTCCTCTGACTGCCCCATGGGCTGGATTCCCAAAGCTCCCACCACTTCTGCAAAAAGATCACCTTCCCCTTTCTTCCAGAAGCCTCAGATCTCTGTCTCCTGTCTCTCTTGTGCTGCTGCCAGCATGCACCCTTCCTCTGCCTCTCCCTAATCTCCTTCCAATCCACCACCAACCCCGGCTCTTTCATACTTTCCTCTGCACCCCCAGGTCCCACAAAGGACACTTTTGTTTGGCGTTTGGAGGGCCACTATTGGTGTTTCCAGGGCTGCAGAAGTGCTGCAGAAGTCCATTTCCCCCCTGTTGCTTTGACAATCCATTGGTGCCAGTGTGTCTGCTCATGAACTGGCATCATGAACCTCATGGACCTCTGTGGAAAACACGGTGGTTCATGGGAGACATGATCGTATGAACCACAGCCCAGAAGATCATTGGTTGCCCTCTCCCATTCCTGGAGTAATTGTACAGTTCTCGATGTTTGAAAAAAGCAAAGAATATTTTGCAGGATTCATCACACCCTGAACATTCCTTGTTTGAATTGCTGCCTTCGGGCAGAAGATATAGGACAATTAAAGCAAGGACAAACAGATTAAAAAACAGTTTCTACTCGAGAGCCATCATTGCCTTAAATGCTGTATGAAATTGGATTGGGTGACATCAGTGGTTTAGTTGTTATGTGAATTTTAAGTGTGAGTGTGTATGATTATTGTTGTAGATCACCGAGAGGATTGCAGTTTAATTTCGTTGTACTATGTACAATGACAATAAAGTATATTATTATTATTATTATTAAAACTGAGGCTTATGAACAATAAACTGAGTGATGCTCATGACAAAATTAGGTTTGTGATGAAGTTTGTGCCCATCCCTATTCATGTTCTTAACATTCTGTAGCAATTGAAGCCTCAGTTCCACTATATTGTTGATCACCACCTCTTTCTTCCATTTCTGAAAATATATTTTGTTTTTTTCATGAGTAACAGTCACAAAAATGGGAAGTTCAGGGATTGTATATTCTCCTTACATTTACACAGTAAATATCTTAACATTTAATTACAGAGACTGTTAATCACTCAAGTATGGTGACTAACTTTTGAGGCTATATTTCAGTGTAATTTAAATTATGAAAAAAGAGTAAGAATGATTAAGCATAGCTTGAAAAGGCTCTGACCTGGATAGCCCATGCAAGCTCGATCTCATCAGAACTTGGAAGCTAAGCAGTGTCAACTCTGGCAAGTAACTGGAAGGGAGACCTCCTTGAAATACCAGAGGCGAGAGCAGGCTTTATTCAGCCACCTCTCTGAATATCCTCCAGATCCCTAGTAGCAGTCAGTCACTAGAGGTCACCATGACTTCCAGGTGCACACACACTCACACACAGGTACATATGAAAAATAAAAAACGAAAGAACAGATTGTAAAAAATACTTACGGTAGGAACCATCAGAACTACTCTCATCGCTGATCACCAGACATGTAATCTGGGAATATGGAAGTGGGTTATTTTGATTATAGGGACTTATGATTACTCCAACAAACATTGAGCCACCTCTGGAGAAATAATTCTATATGAAAGAAAAATTTCTTTGTTAATCTCTTTCTAATAATGGCTATGTAAAACAAATATAAAATTGTCCAATAACCCCATCTATACATAAAGATGGTACTTTATATTTGGCATTCCATTATTCAGTTTAAAGTAACTGTCAATAAATTTATTGGGTAATGCTTTGAACTGTTGTAACTTACATCCTTACTTATTTTTCACTTGCACAAAAGAAGACCAAGTTACATATTTACCTGGTATTTAGCCTGTGTATCAATATCTCGTATTGAAGGATTAGGGTCAAATGCAGGGTGGGAATGATACCATCCAATAATACTGTAACCTCTAGCAGCAAGTGTCTCTGATGCTTGAGTCTGAGATACAGGATCCATCTCACATTGTAAGCCTGTACTGAGGCTATTGCATGGTTCTGCTGCACAGATCTGTAATGAACAAATAAAGAAGGTTATACAAATGCACTACAATTCAGCAATGATTTAATATTGATTTTTAAGTACTATATATTATTCTAAAATTAGTATCTCCTTGAATATTGAAGTGTTCTCAAGTATTCCCTAGAAATGTTATATACACGAATCTACCACAGGTACAACACAAGCATGCAGAGGAATCTTCACAAGACACAAAGCTGCTGTTTTTCTTTATTGTCTCTGCGCAAGGATATTCAATGTATCAGGTCACAACAAGGAATATGGCTTAATACAGTACTTGTGACCAGGGTAGACAGGATCAAGAGTTTTTATTAAAGAGGTATGCCACTTACTTCAACTATTCCCTCAGTTTCAGAATATCTTCCACCTAGTAGACCTATTACTTCTGCCATTGAAACATGAGCATGCTAAAAACATAAGAAAAATATTACTTAATCTGAATTCTTGGATTTAGATAGTAAAAACAATGTTTGGCAGCCTTTCTTCAAGTCCACTGTTCTTCCATAAAAGTTCAGGGTAAAAGAACATAATTATTACAAGTGGAGACCCGCAAGAAACTTGCGGGATGGTCATCCCATTCCTTACATCTTTGCTTCCTCCCCTCTACCCTTACCTATCTCACACTCTTTCTCCCTTCTGGGGGTGGAGCCATAGACTCAACCCTCCAAAGCAGCCATTTTATCCAGGGGAACTGATCTCTGTCACCCGGACAACAGTTGTAATTCTGGGTGATCTCCAGCCCTCACCCAGAGGCTGGCAATGGTAGTTCTCATGGAGAAAACAGCTGGTTTGGAGGGTGGAGTCTATGGCATTATACCAGTCTGAAGTTCCTCTCCTCCTCAAACCCCACCATCCCCAGGATCCACCCCTTAAATGTCCAGGAGTTCCCCAATCCAGAGTTGGCAACTCTATTTCCTTCCCATCCAACAGCCAACTTAACCTTTATCTGCCTTTATCTGTCTTCAGCTTTTCGTTTCCACCCCCCTCCCCAACAGCTTCTACCAAGGAAAATTATAGTCTTTCTCCACAGTGGGGATCAAAGCAGCTTACATTACTCTCACATCCTTTTTATCTGCACAACAACCCTGTGAGGTTGGTTAGGCTGAAAGTATGTGACTGGTCCAAAATCACCCAGTCAGCTTCCACCGCAATATGGGGATCTGAACCTGGGTCTTGCAGACCTTACTCTGAAGCCCTAACTGCTGCACCACTGCTGGCTTTCATAGAGTGGCTGCTGAACAGCAGCAAGCAGCCAGGCCAAGTTGAATCATGCAAATTAGGTGGTATCAAGTCACCCAGAGGGTGCTGCCTAGGGATGCCAGCCTCCAGGTGGGATCTGGGGATCCCCTGGAATTACTGCTCAGCTCCAGACTACTGAGATAACTTCCCATGGAGAAAATGGATGCTTTGGAGGGTGGACTCTAGGGCATTGTACCCCACTGAGGTCCCTGTCCTCCCCAGGCTCCATCCCCAAATCTCCAGGAGTTTCCAGATCTGGAGCTGGCAACCCCACTACCCCCATCCCCTGCCAGGCCTAGGGTTGGCAACCTCCAAGTGGGGCCTGGAGAGTGAACTCCAGAGATCTGTGAACAACAGAGATCTGTCTCCCTGGATAGAATGGCTTCTTTGGAGGATGGATTCTGTGGCATGATACCCAGCTGAGGCCTCTCCCTTCCCCAAATCCTGCCCTCCGTACACTCCACCCCAAAACCTCTAGGAATCCCCCAGCCTGGCCCCAAGGCTCCCTCCCTCCCTCCAAGGCCAAAAGAGGCCTGGAAAGAAAGGGCCCTTCTCCCCCACCCTTTACTGATAGAGCCAGTTAGAAGCCTCCCCCGCCCCAACGTTCTAATCTCTCACCGTTGATGCCTGGTGTTAGGTCCCTGCAGAGGCCATTTCAAAAGGTTTTGGAGGGAATTCAACTGTCCCTGAAGGGATTTTCTCACTTTTTAGATTTTTCTACAAACCCAGGAAGTCTACTGACTATGTAGGAAAAGCTGTTGGAGGAGAGGGAGGCCCCTGTTGGTGGGAATAGGTATCCGCACAAAAAAAAAGTCTGGGAAATAGAATAAGGATATAAAGGCTAAGATGCCAGTTTGTAGCCTTGCACCCACGAGTTTCTGTGACCAACTGTACACACACACACGAGGAGGAGTCATGGCCTAGTGGTATAGCATCTACTTTACATGCAGAAACTCCCAGTTCAATCCCTTGCATCTCCACTTAAAAGGATAAGTAGCAGATGAAGTGGAAAGCCTCCACATGAGATCCTGGGTGGATGCTGCCAGTCAAAAGTAGACAAGACTTGACAGACCAATGATCTGACTTGGTCTAAGGCAGCTTCACATGTTCAATATACACACACTGTTAAACCACTTATTTACCCAGTACACAACATACCACCTAAAATTTAAGACATGTAGTGGAAGATCAACTCAAATTTATCTCCAATATACCCCCCACACTTCATATTTACTTTCCACTGCGATTAACAGTAAAGCACTGTATAATACACATGGAATTATAAACATATGCCCAAGTGGGTTCGAGACCTGCCTGGAATCTACCCCATCACTGATTTTGCCCTCAAAGTTTTCTAATTTCCTCCTGCACAGATACTAGTTTGCATCACTAGCATTCCACAGAAACAAGCTTTAATTAAAATTTGTTTTATTGGTGATCATAAGAAAGCAAAATAATGTATCTTGTATCTGAAAGCAAAGTTGGACTTGGATAGGGGGAGTCCTGCCCTCTATCTCCCACTGAGCTCCCCAACAGAAGTACCCTTCTATAATTGGACATACAGCAGGATACAAGCCAGTATGTGAATTAAAGAAACAAGCAAACCAATAGCTGTTCTATCCCACCCTTCCAGCCTATAAAACTTTGTTTCATTTGGCATTCCCACGAGGATCCCTCTTTCCTAACCAATGTTGTATATTTTCTATGTAATTTAACTCTTTTTAACTTTTTAATTTATTTCAATGAGATATGTTTGGGGGTGTTACTTTAATGGTTTCACAATGTAATTTCATTATGCATGTTTTAAATTATTAGCAGTGATAATGGCCTTCATAAGGGCAGAAAGGCAGGATATAAATTTTGTTCATAAATAGTATATGCTGGACTTTGCTTCTGGCATGGCTCACCACAGGCTCATAAAATGCACTATTATACTGTAATATAGCATGAAGATGTCTGTGATAACTCACTTAGACCAACTGAAATGTAAAGATTTTCTCAGGCTTATCATAATCAAGATATTTCTAACTAGGAAATAGGGGGAAACAATCCACAGAGCTCCTACAGCAGAATTTTATCGATCCACCCCTTTTGTGAAATAGCAACATGATGGAGCATATTCCAGAGGTACAAGACTCACTGGAAAAGACAATAAAGCTAGGAAAAGTTGAAGGCAATAGAGAAAGAGAAAGACTCAACATGAGGTACATTGAATCAACAAAGGAAACTTTACCTTTCAGTTTGCAAGACCTGAGTAAGGCTATCAATGATAGGATGGTTTAGAGGTCATTGATTCATCTCATCACCAAATGTCGGAAGTTACTTGACAGCCCATAACACACACAGCTACTGCAGTTTTACCTTGTGCAAATGTGGCCCTCAGCAGTTGAACATTCCATTTCTTTGGGCTTCAAAATAAAGAAAATTAAAACAATGAAAAAGAATTTGATATTAACACTTACCAAATCCATAATCAGAAGGGCCTCTGGTGCTATTGTTACTTGGAATGGCTCCTAAAAAGATAAAAATGATAAGGAAAGATTTCTTAAGTAAACAAAAAGATGTGCTCTGGTTATTATTAAAATACTAGTAATAAGGTCCATTGTGGAAATAAATATAATGGGCTCTAGAAAAGGCTCTGGGCGGGTGCCCCAGCCTTGGGCTCTCAGTTTCAATTTGCTGTGGCGACCTCAGCAGGGTATAATGATACAGAGCCCACTGTTTTCTCCACAAGAAGAGCAGTTATAATTCTGAGCGATTTCCAGCCCTCACCTGGACATTGGCAACAATGGCTCCCCAGGAGGAAATGGGTGGTTTGGAGGGTGCAGTCTATGGCACTGTACCTGTCTGAGGTCCCACTCCTCCTCAAACCCCACCCTCTCCCGGCTCCACCCTTCAAATCTCCAGGAATTTCCTAACCTGGAGGTGGCAACCCTATCTCCTTCCCAGCTATCAATGTATCATCTGCCCCTCTGACTTCAGCTTCCCATCTCCTCCCCCATCCCTGTAGCCTCTACCTAGGAAAAGTACAGTCTTTCTCCGCAGTGGGGACCAAAGCAGCTTACATTATTGTCCTCTCCCACTTCCGATCTGCACAACAAACCTGTGAGGTAGATGAGCTTGAAAGTCTGTGAATGTTCTGAAATCACCCAAGCAGCCTATACAGGAAGTACCTGGGTCTGGCAGACCCTGCTCAAAGCACTAACTTCTATGTCACACTGGCTGTCATGGGGGGGGGCCACCTCAGCAGGGTATAATGACGCAGAGTCCACCATTTTCTTCAGGGGAACTGATCTCTGCCAT
Organism: Gekko gecko; assembly: GCA_029375565.1. Lineage (NCBI taxonomy): Eukaryota > Metazoa > Chordata > Lepidosauria > Squamata > Gekkonidae > Gekko > Gekko gecko. The sequence goes on along the minus strand of JAPDNY010000006.1, from coordinate 76,313,897 downwards.
CTGGAGAGCAGTTGTAATTCTGAGTGATCTCCGGTCCTCACCTGGAGATTGGCAGCAATGGTTCCCCAGGAGAAAATGGATGGTTTGGAAGGTGGAGCCTATAGCATTGTACCTGTCTGAGGTCCCACCTCTCCTCAAACCCCACCCTCTCCAGGCTCCACCACTCAAATCTCCAGGAATTTTCCAACCTGCAGTTCACAACCCTCTCCCCCTCCTAGCCAACCACTAACCTACCTTTATCTGCCCCTCTGCTTCAGCTTTCCATCTCCCCCCCCCTTAAGCCTCTACCTAGGAAATGTACAGTCTTTCGCCTGTACAGTGGAGACCCAAGTAAAAGGGAAGCAACCTCAGCAGAGTATAATGACACAGAGGTCCTTTCTGCACTCATCCTGGTTTTATCAGATTTCAACTTGCAACACAATACCTTGCATTTATCCCTGGTTATAAAGGCATCCATTTATCCCAGGACATGTGTGGGGAGAAACTGGGGTGAACTTGAGTGTAGTGTAGAATATAAAAATACCCTGAGATAATTACAGGGGTGAACTCGCAAGTAGTGTAGAATTTAAGTTCAGGGTCAGGGTTTAACCAGGATTTAAGGTCTAGTGCGGAAAGGACCAGAGACCACCCTGCAAAGCAGCCATTTTCTCCAGGGGAACTGATCTCTGCCACCTGGAAAGCAGTTTTAATTCTGAGTGATCTCCAGCCTTCACATGGCAATTGGCAGCAATGGTACCCCATGAGAAAATAACTGCTTTGGAGGGTGAGCTCTATGGCATTCTATTAAGCTGAGGACTCTCCTCTCCCCAAACTCTGGCTTCCATAGACTCCATCACAAAATATCCAGGTATTTCCCAGCCTGGAGCTAGTAACCCTAGTCAGGACTGACTCCAATAAGTTCCCCATAAAGGCCAAAGTAGGCCTGGAAAGGGCATTCTGTCTTTGTCTTTTTACTGACAGAACCAAGCTTGGTTGCCTAGCAACAGCCACTGAGGGAAAAGTTAGCTGCACAGCAGAAGTAGAAGAGAATGATTTGACAGCCACTGGCCCACCTCAGGAGCCAGCCAGCTGTGGAGGAGACAAGCAGGAGAAGTGTCTTTGTCAGGAGAGACAGCCGTTTTGGCAGTTTATTCTGTCAGGGAAGAGTGGCCAGGCTGGCAGTGGGTGGGGGAGAGGAGTGGACCGTGGACCCAGTACCCAGCCAATGGCATGCGAGTACTCTTGAGGGACAGTTGATGGGCCAGTGGTTGATGGAGCACACAGCACAGCCAATGGGAGAACCAGAAAGTGCCAATATGCTGGGCTTTTATATATATAGGATGATACTTACTGTTTTTTCTTCTGTGAAGGAACAGCAAGGGATCAGCTGAAAGGGATCAAATGAACTATAAAAAGAAGAAGATGTGTCTGAAAACCTAGAATTTTAATATAGTCACATAGTTTCTTCCCCTAGTTTTATGGGGGGGGGGTGAAAAGTGTCAAGCCACAGCTGACTTATGGTGACCTTGTAGCATTTTCAAGACAAGAGACTAACAGAGGTGGTTTGCCGTTGCCTGCCTCTGTATTATTACAACCCTAATATTCCATGGAGATCTCACATCCAAATACTAACTAGGACCTACCCTGCTTAAGTTTTGAGATCAGACAAGATCAGGCTATCCTGGATCATCCAGGTCCCATAGTTAAATTCCTGTAAATACTGTACTCTGCTATTCTTCATTCCAGAGACTTATTCAAACATGTAAATTTGTTTTAGTATAGAATGAAATTGCAACATTTTTAAATTTGAACTTAATACTAAAAATTAATTCTAACCAAGCAATCCTCACCTTTCTAAGCCTATTAAGGGCAACAGCCCTAAAACAGTGTAACTCTCTTTTAAGACTGCACTGCAAATTTTATACACATACACATGCCATCAAGTCACAGCTGATTTATGGCAACCCGATGGGATTTTCAAGGCAAGAGATGTTGTAGCCCAGAGATGTTGTCTTTACCCTAGGGTAGCACCAAGAACAGGGGCACCCCACTTTCTAACCTGAGCCAGAGACCCACAAACCCAGACCAAGGAAGACACTTCTGGTTCTGAACCACAACAGCTAGCAAAAGCCCTGAAAAAGGGTCTCAATTTTCAGGTGGTATAAAAGGCAGCCCTCAGAGGAAAAAAACCTCCAGTCTTCTCCCCCACCCCAGCAAAAGGTTTGCATATGAAACAATGAGTTCCCACCAGGTAGGTATCTGCATTTCTAAAGGCAACTGCATTCGCCAGTTGCCACCTGGCAAATAGTCCTCCTATCTCCAGGGTTTCACCTAGCCTTTTTGTATGACCCCATGTGTATTTGAAAATCCTTTGTCTCCAAATCCGTTTTTCCTGCTCCATCTCTCACGATACTGAGATAAATGAATCATACATTCAAATGTTTAGTGATCTAATCAGAGACCCATCTCCCACCTTTTGTCTATACTTGGGAATCTTTTCAAACTGCCTTGACTGGACCATTAGTGGTCAGAAAACCCATTCAACTAGCCACCCAGCACCTAGCTGATTTAATCAAGGCTATTGTTAAGCCTGACTCTGCCCCTCTGGAACTTCATTGGTTGCATCTAGGTCTGGCTCCTCCTGATGCCACACCTCCTGGGACCCAGGACTGGCCCAGGTAATCTTTTGTCTTCACCTGAGACAAGCCCCTCAACACCTCCCATTAGTCAGCATTGTTTTCCAAAGTCTATATATGTCAGAGCACATGACCTCAGATTGCGTGTCTGCCCAATGCCAACTGGCAGTTCACCCCCAAAACCTTTGGTTTGGGCCATAAACTCATTTCCGTGGACCCCTGCACATCTGGACAAATTGTATCACCCCGTAACTGGCCCCTCTATTTGTTATCAATCACCTCTGCTTTCTTAGTTCTGTCTGGCCTGCTCTTTTGAATGTTTAGTGTGCTTGTAATTAGGGAAATACTTTAATAAAAACTATTTAATTTACTTGTCAAATCTAGAGTTTTCCTACTGTGCCGGACCTTAGTATAGACAGATGTACAGATCTCTTGTACCCCTGTGGCCTTGCTTGCTGCCTAGCTAATTTCCCCAAACAACAAAGGCAGGCCATTGACGGTAGCAATGTTGAGAGGTGGCTTGTCATTGCCTGCCTCTGCATCACAACCCTGATACTCCTTGGAAGTCTCCTGTCCAAATACTAGCTAGGGTCAACCCTGCTTTGCTTCTGAGATGTGATGAGATCAGGCTAGCCTAAGCTATCTATGTCTAAGCTAATCAACATTTACAGCATACATAATTTTGATAAACAACATTCTTGCATGAAGTCACAGAAGTTACTTAAGCACTACTTCCAACATATCACAGATATATTTAAAAATGTAAACCTTTTGCTGTGTCTTAGTCCTTTAGATGTTTTGGGTGGTTTATGTTTTTCATCTTCTCGCCTCTTAGCTAACTCCTCAGCAGAGAGATGCTAAAAGGGAAAACTTAATTAAGCAAATTGATCAAAACATTGAAGCTACAATCCAAAAGTCATTTAAAAACATTTCAGCTCAGTTAGACCAATGGGCATAAACACACCGAACTGGGCTGGATGTTAACGACTGTCATGATTAAATAGGGGGTCATTATTACAATAGGACTGTGCCAGGTGCATGGTAACTTGAAAGAACACACTTTGACCCCCAAGTGAACAAGTCTCATCTGTTAGAAAATCTCCCTTTGTTTTCTCACTGACTATTCAGTGAGTATTTCTGAAAATTTCAGAAAAGCACACATTCACCACCCTCCAAAAATGATATTTGTTGGGTCAGTTCAGTCAAGTCCTGCTTCCCTAGTTAGTGCCTTGAGCTTCTGCTAAGAATATTAAGAACAGCCATGCTAAACAAGACCAAAAGGTCTAATCAGTTTGTAATTTACAACAGCCAAACCGAAGCTCTAGGTAAACTCACAAACATCACAAAGCGGCAACAAGTCATCTGGCAATAAGTAGTATGTTGCTGGTTCAAAACATGAAGGTCTAACGAACTGTTTTGACCATTAGCTATTAAGTTAAACAGGGCTGAAGAACAAATAGTACTAAGCAGGGCTATTTTTGGGCAGGAACACACAAGAACGGAGTTCTGGCTGGCTCCGGAGTTGGCCACACCCAGCAGGAACTCATTAGCATAATAGGCCATACCCAGCAGTAGAAACTCATTAGGATTAGCTATATTAGGGGTGTGTGGCCTAACATGCAAAGGAGTTCCTGCTACAAAAAAGCCCTGGGTTTTGACAACAAACAAGGTAAACAGAATAAGAAGCAAAAGGTGTGTGTGGCTGCATGATCACACTTCTTGTAACATGGGGTGTATGGCCTAATATGCTAATAAGCTGTGCTATCAGGGTGTGGCCTAATATGCTAATGATTTTCTGCTGTCGGGTGTGGCCTATTATGCTAATGAGTTCCTGCTGGGCTTTTTCTACAAAAAAGCCCTGGTACTAAGTATACATGCAAATATAACAATGGCTGCCAGAAACTGAGTGATAAGATGTATGATTTATATAAAATATATCATGGCACCAGTGTTCCCTCTGAGTTAGTGTGAACTAGCTCAGTTTTTTAGCCTCCAGCTCAGACATTTTTGTCTTAGCTCAGGAAGGATGGCTCCAGTGCAAACTAATTTATGCAGTAGCTAAATCGCTCACTCACAACTTTAATGACGGTAGCTCATAAAATTGAATTTTTGCTCACAAGACTCCATAGCTTAGTGGGAGCATTGCATGGCACTATCTACAGCACTTCAGTTATACCAGTGTCTTCCTATACTCTATTATATAATATATTCACCTTCACTGTCCCCATCTTAAATATTTTACTGCCACAACTGAAATCATACAAAGGAAGTACATAAAGTCTTTCACATGACAAATCCATGTATTAACTCCTGCTTTTTTAATTTAAATTATGATACAGAGAGATTCTTGATAACAAGCCTTTTTGAAACCTAGATCTGTAGAATTCAGCTAAGCTTAAATAAAATGAAAATAACAGAAATAAAAGTATTAAATGATTTTAATGAAAACATACATGGTTTTCCAGTAATAGCTGATGTGTTTTAAGGCACAAGAGCTCAACAAAGCGTGGAGTATGCATACTCAACATTATGCAGAATAAGTCTTTTGCACAACCAGTGTTTGTTTACATAGTTTATTCTAAGCATAAATTACATTTACTTTGCACAGAATGTGATTTGGCCCGAACAGAATATTCTAAACACCAAAAACATGCATGAAGCATTAAGCAGAAATAAACTTTATGAAATTTTCATTAAGTATCATAGTAATTTGACATCACATTACCTCAAACGTCTGTCCTTCCAAATCTCTGGCATCACACCAGTTTCCCCAAGGGTCTCTGACTCGCCGTCTCCTTGTACGCTGTAGCGAGCATAAATACATTAACATTAAGTACTCAAAGAGCACTCAATATGTTTTTAAATGCAGGAGCAATACATACAACCACTATGGACTATTGGTGAGATACAGACAGAGCCTGCTAAGGGAGCCCCCCAAATTCAGCTTTGTGCTTATTTGCTACTTACAACTCCCTTGAGGTTCCTATTGCACATTGCAAAATTAAAACAGGATTCCAGTAAAATTCCACACAGCTCAAATGCACTTCTAGCATGACAAACAGGGAGCGGCCTAAATGGGTCTACTTGAAGTCCCTTCCCACCTAAAATTCCAGTGATGCCTCAGTAATTAAAACCAACAAATCATAACGCATAGAAGGATCCAGCTGGCAATCGCCCTTATTGTAAGCCCATCATTAGCCCCTTGAACACAGCTAATCTGACACTCCTGGTCCCTTATCCATTCTCTAAACCATCAAGTATCCAGCCATATAACTTTTCCCCTCCTAACGTACCACTATGCTATACCTAATTTTCCCAACCAGCAGTAGAATCCAAATTTACCAACATAATTCAAACTTTTTGGCTTCAACTCAAACCTGGCTTGGGAGCACACTAGCTACCCCACTGCCAGTATTTTCACTGCATAAATATAGTTCCAAATACCCTCAATATTTTGCAGCAGTTTTTTTTTGATCATTCACCTTCTGCCCATGACCTCACAGGATCTTCAGAGACTTAAAGCCAGTCTCAGTCTCTGCACCACTTTCCTCCATTCTAATCTTTGCTGCAATCAACTTTCATGCAGCATTGCTGTGTGTCCCTTTTTTCCCTTCCACTGGACCCTCCAGGACCCCACCTTCTTGAGGGTAGGCTTGTATGCTTTCATTTGCCACCTTCTTTTGTTCCCTTTTGTAACTATTATACTGCTAGGAGTTATCCAGGTGTTAGGGTTTACTATGTGTGTGTGCGTATACACTCCTGTTTGTTGAGCATGAGATTCTCTGTGTGCCTCCTGCTTTCCTATGCACCAATTCTCCAAATAAAGATTTGAATTTTGATTCTATCTTCAGCTTTTTATTTCCGGGAATCTCCCCATTACCTTAGTGAAGTGCTACCCAAATGCAGGACCCTCAATAAAATTTTGCCCTGGAATGCAGATGTATATGTAAGGGGAACACACCGAACTTTGAGGACTATACACACGTGGTCCATTTGAGTAACAGTGACAGACCCAGAATATCATGTGATTTTGTAAATAAGATCCCAGGTTGACTAAATTCACTTTTTGAATATACTGAAGTAAATCACCAGCCACTTGTGTCTTGTGACGAGCAACCTACATCATCATATAATTATAAACTGAAATGACATGAATCAGCCCTAAAACAGCCATAAGCTGTAGAGCCTCTTGCCATCAGACCCCAGTGATTCAATTCAGTCTCTAGAAAGAATCCAGTGCTCTGTTTCTGTTCATCAACTGGCAATCTCTCAAGGAAGGAAAGTATATATAGTAGTAAGAATTTCAAGATTTCTTAAAAGGTTCAGCAATGAAGATTAATGGAATCTTAACTAGATTTAGAAGTACACACTAAATCATTCTAAAAGACAGACTTAGAACAGACAGGCACATGCCTTATTTACACATTTCCTCCCTGTTCAGTTCTTCAGTTTTAAATCCTCCCAGCTGTGAACAGTGGTGGCTTGGGGCCAAGAGCCCACAAGAAGCATTAATGAGCCCCAAGCCACCACTCAAGAGCATGCTGGCCAGCTCACTAGGGGTAGCTTGGGGCAGAAAGCATGCACAACATTCTTTCTTCCCAAAGGAAAACAGGAGGGAAAATGGTGTTCCACCACCAGCTCTCTTGCTATAGTTGTATTCACATGAACTTCTTTGCTTCCTCCTCACATTATATTTTTTCTCCCTTCCCCATCTGCTAATTTTTTACACACACACCCTTTTATCAGTTTGCCCTCCCATTTTTTCCTTCCACTGGCTCCTTTCATTGGCCACTTGCTTCCCATCTCCTTTGGGCCTTCCTCATCCCAGTGTTTTTTGCTCTACTTCATACCTTCTCACAGCTCCTGTTCCCTGTAACCCACCTCCATGTTATCCCATCCATATCTGGAGCATCATTTGGGGTCATTTTGACAACTAAAATCTACCCCCCACTTCTCTCTACACAGACCTTTTAATTTGGGTCATTTTAACATACTTTTTATTTTTCCCAGGAACATTTGTTAATCTGCAGTGGGGCCCCACCCATGGGAATTCACTGAGTTTAGAAGTTTTATGTGTTTGGCAAACATTTTTCCTAGATACAAAAATTCATTAATTCCTGCACAAAACCAGTGCTACTGAACGTGTAGAATTTGAAAACATTTAGTCTAGAAAGGTCTTTAAGCAAACCTTTCTCTTTCATTTGTCCTCTCATCAATAATAAGCTGTTGCTAGAGTAAGCAATAAATCAAAGGAACTTGTGCAAGAATGAAAAAACTACAATGGAGGAAATATTTTATTAGAAGATAAAAGTGATACTTTTAGGATTGTATCCTCTGATGTTTATACCTTACCATAGACTGTAACCGTTGCACAAGCTGATATGCTTCCATAGTGTCCTTGCCTTCTTTGGGTCGTATTTTGTCAGCTGACTGTGGTCTGTTATACACAGCTTGGTCTAGAAAAATGCACAAATGAATTGACAATTCTGTCTGCAGCTCATTCAGACCTAAGCAAAATGGTAACTTCACTCTCGTATACACCAACAAATGTACTGAATTATAGGAGACAGGGATAAAAAGGAACATTAGGCCAACTTTTAGGTGGACAAAAATATTTCCCTCCCATTTTGTTTGGTCAACTTCTTTGTTTCTTCTTATGACCACCATATGACATTCATGAGGAAAGTTTTACAATGTTATGGATTATATCGTTCTAAGTATAGGGTCTCTTACACTACCACAAAGTATTCAGTCTCTTGGAATGCTTGAAGGCTATAGAGAGGAAAATAGCAGGGGAAAGAAGGACAACCTGAAGGAGAACAGGGGAAGAAACAATCAGAAGAAAGTAACAGAAATAAACATTTTATGGAACAACAACATCTAGATCAAATCATACCATCTACTAGACTATATTTCAGCATATTTAAGTCTTCACTCAGTTCAATAAAAAAACCACTCAAAAAAACCTCATTAATTCCCACGGGCTCAGAAACCACTAAGAAAACTAGTTTTAAAAACCTAAAGAAACATGTGGATTCATGTCTTCACCCAGAATTTCAACTAGGCCCATATAATGTAAAACAGGTGTTTGGATTTTCTGGAAAAAAAGTTCAAACAGGAACTTATCTTTAACACTTATGTTTTGGTCTATAGCCATGTGTCTAATTTTATATATATATGCACATATATGTCTACCAATGTAGGATATACTTTTTACATTCAATTAAGTGTGCTCTAGATCAAAAACTGCATGTTACAGTAATATTTAGTAAGTAAATTACTTAGAAATCTCTTGTACCTTTATCTAGCACCTAGTGGGGTGCTAGTTATATAGTGGTGCTGAATGAGATGTATTGGGATAGATTTTACTGACAGTCACACACTTTCAGCTTAATCTCCTTCACAGGGTTGTTGTGAGGATAAAGCACAGGAAGAAAAAATATGTTCTCTACCCTGAGCTCTTTGAAAGAGGGATGGGAGAAAAATAAACCATCTCCATCATCATAATCTGTGTCTCATGTGAGGAAACAAAGGGGATGCAATACCATGTACAGTTACTTTAGTCTAAGCCCATTTATTTCAGTGGACTGCATCTGGTATAACCCTGCAGTGTTGTTTTAAACATACACATTTTTTTGTATCTGGTACATCTAGACTGGCACTGGGTATAAATAGAACAAAAGTGGCAGATGAAGATAGTCTCACTACTCTGCTCCATATGAACGGAAATGACAATAGCCCATCACCACAAGAGTCAGCCTCCCCTTTTTCAAGTCAGAAATTTAAAATTCTTCCCCACCCACTAGCCCCATGCTCTCATCCTTATGAGCCCATTATGGTTTAATTTTAAAATTGTAAGATGATATATAGTGACATGTCCACTGTATGTGTTATTTTAAGGGCTCTTACCAAAAAGGGAGGCACAAATATAGTAAATATTTGAACAGATTACAGCTGCCTTCTTACCACAGCCAAAGTTAATTGCTCCTATTAATTCCAAGTATGTGTGTATTCGGCCTATGCAGTTTACATCACCACAGTTCTTCAGTCCTGGGCGTACTGAAGTTTTGTTCAGGTATTTTGGTTTGATTCTTTCCCTATAATTAGACCACCACAAATAAAAAGTTAAACATGTAAATGATGTCTTAACTGGATGGTTAAATTTGCTCATACTATTATAATAAAAACAGAAGTACCTTTACACATGATATACACAACGCAGTCACATCTACTGTATTAAACTAATTGTATTCTGGACTCATTCATTAAACCACAAAATCTCATGTGTTATGATTTAGAATTTATTGCCCAGATTTGACTTTTTATGCACTTATTAAAATTTGTTTTGGAAGCTCTGCAGATTTCACGCCCTCCCCCAATGCTATGAGAGCTCAACACAAACAAACCAATTGATCAGCAATTATTTTCTGTAACGGGCTGAATGTTCTTAAAAAATGCTTATGCATATAAAATATTCTAAAGTGACAAACTGGGAAATAAATGCCACACAGTGAGATTAGCCAGTACGTTAAGTTATATATTGCAGCCTATTATTTAGGGTACATTTTCAAAATCATCTACAAACCACATAAGCAATTTTAGGTCCATTAACCTCAGAGGAACTAAGACAAGGGCATGCTTAAGATGTGATGATAAACAATGGCTTGCTACTACATCAAAGAGCCTGAGCAATTCTCAGGCTCTCACATTCACTTCTCCTTCATTCATGTGACAGTGATTAGAAAGCTTCACAACAATCCTTGTTTGTTTACGTCTGAACTGGCAAACCATGATGTGTCTTCCTCGCCACCCAGAATTAAACCACTGTTTAGAATCCTGGTTTGCAGGAAAAAAGCATAAACCTTTGCTTGTGGTTCAGACATACTGGCAAATACACTTTTAAAGTATGCAGTGGCCCATCTTCTGTCCCGTGACATGGACAATGTAACTTTTCAAGCACTTTTGCCTCTCATTGTTGAACAAATGCAAGTGGTCCTCATCAATGGAAGGGTAAAGAATCCAAGAGATAGGATGAAGAGCAACCTTTGCAAATTCAACCCACAATTTATCAGCAAGGGGTCAGAATCCATTGGAAAGTCAAATCCTAGGAAGTGGACAGATGGTGTATCCTAACTTCTTTATAAAGAGAGTCCATTTTCCCCCCAATCACTTTTCCCCTCTACCTTTGTGTGTATGCCTAAAAGTACAGGGAAGATTTTCTTGCTAGAAGTGGAGGAGAGAAAACACATGGCTTGTATTTCCTGTGTAACATCCTCAGGAAGAACTCAAGCATTTCTTCAGCAGAAGGATATGTGACAGTGTATCAATGTGCCACTAAAAACATCCCTTGGACAGGAAAATACACAAGTTCTGACTCCAGATGTTATACAAATGCAAAAGGAATAAACAGAAATCACCTGTTATTCCCCCCAAAATTAACAAACCGTGAGTTTCATTCAACCAGGTTCCTCACATTACTCAAAAGACTCTATAACTTATTATTCTATAAATTTGCTAAAGTCTTTGATTTCCTGGGCGTCAGGAAAGGGAATGGTAAGCTCAGTCTCAATCCAAAAATATACATAAAGTACTACATACTCTTTGCTTGTCTATTGTGCTGATCCCGAATGCCCAAATCCTGATAAATTCCAGGTCTTACATTGGAGCACTGATAGTATTTTTCACGATAGTTAATGGGGTAATTAACCAGTAATCCAGCCCACCAACTCACATATATGAAGAGCTGTGAGGAGAGAAAGCGGTCTCATACATGAAGCGGTCTTACACTGAGCAAGAACACTGGATTATCCGGCTCAGTACTGTCTATGCTGACTGTCAGCAGTTGTCTGAAGTCTCAGGTGTGTTCATATCACCTACTACCTGGTCTTTTTAAAACTGGAAATTCTAGGAATTGAACCTGGGACCTTCTGCAGGTCAAACAGATACTGAGTAATGGCTTCTCTTTTTTCTCTCTACTTGGGTCAAAAGCAGTATTGGGCATGACCAGGCCAAAATATATGGCAAAGTACCATTTTATGCCAGCTGGTGCCTGACCCTACTAAAACTACTCCAGGGCAATGTTATAATCAAGTATCAATAAAGAAGTTTATCATAACTGATCTAGACTGATATACTTCTTTTACATTTGATCAAACATTAATACACTTGCTGTGTATATACTGATTACCAAATATTTTTTCAAACTGAAAATATTATTGAATATTTTTCCAAAAATGCTTACCACTGATCTAAAATGTAGTTCCTAATTTTCAAGTAGCGCTCAGGAGTTTTGGCCTGACGTCCCACAAAAAATTCTGGTATTGCTTGCTTTTCTTCTTCTAATATGACATTTTTATCCATTTCTATTTCTTGGTCAGGTGGCTTAAGCTCCTGTGCGTCCATCTGGTTCTCTTCTTCTACTTGGTCAGAACAATGGAAGAGAATGCTGCTGTCAGCCAAGTCACCCTGTTCTCCATAATGCTCTGAATTAAAAAACCAGCCGGTACACTTGGGATGATCTGATTTCACAAGTTCACAATCACTTTTTTCACAACATAACATTACACTTTCTGGACTTTCAACTTCACTTTGTTCTGGCTTTGTAATGTATCTAGCAGTTAGAACAACAGCTGGATCCAAAATGGGTTCCGCCCAACTTGTTTGCTCAGTTTGACTCTTCGGACTATCTAATAGCTCACACTTCCCAGATTCTTGCTGAGGTGCATAAGAAAGCTGTTCATCCATTTCATCTGTGATGTCTACTTCCTCGTCATCCGATAATTTCTCAATTTTCACTGCATTCAGATTAGGGTCTGCCCGACCTCTCAAATGTGTAGGTGCATATAACACTGCTTTTCCTTTTTCCTCTTTCTCACTGCTATTAAGAACTGGAGCACTGAGACACTGATGTTCCATTTTCTGCAAGCCACCTGCTTTTGTCTTAACAGATAAGCACATTAAGAAGAATTAAGAACAACAGAATGAAGTTCAAATTTCAAAAAATACTAGTAGCATAGTGGGCTTGCCTTAATAAAAGCTGTTCACCTTTGACCCTTCAACCATTCTGCCCTTGTGCAATTTAAAAACAACCCAGTACTCAGAACTTAATTATTTAAGTATCTAGTATTCAGAACTAGCATAACATTTACTGACAGCTTCTTTCAGTTTACTTTGATTATATAAAACTAAAATTACAGGAAGAAACATGTGCTTAAGAAACTTATACATCAATTACAGATCATCACAGTATTCCACAAATCCCAAATACCTTGGTTCATGGAGGACTGCACAAAAAATGTTCACATATTTACACAACAGTTACTGAGGAAGTTCTTAGTTTAGTTTATTTCTATTACAGTCCTTAGACTAGATATGCTTACAGATATATAAGTTACAGATAATGCATTCCAGAAAATTAAAAACTAATATAAAAATTTTAAATAAAAATAGAACGCTTCCGAATACAATGCATTCGAATCTAGTATAAAAGTTACACTTACATCTAGCTGCTAAACAATTTCTGTGACCTGAGTATCACCTTACAAAACCTGGCTACTTGATGAGTAATCTTGGGATATTTGTCAGTTAAAAGAAATTCCAGTTTGTTTTTTTCTGACAGACCTGAGTTTTTTCCTATCAGTGGGGTGATAATCTCTATGTGCCACCTCATAGTATGGGCATTTAAAGAACATATGTTCTAAAGTCTCTATCTCCCTGAGTGGGCAAGTGCAAAGCCTTTTCACATAAGGAATGTTCTTATATTTCCTATCAAGTACAGCAGAAGGGATGGCAGAGCATCTAGCTAAGGAAAAGGCTCTTCTGAGCCCCTTTACTTCCAAGAATGTTAGATAATCGACTGGTTCAACTGTATATTTTATACTCGCCCTCATAATATTTTTTATACTAGCAATATCGTTCGATGTCCTTAATTCTTTGTTTTACTATTTTTTTTGCCTGTTCCACATATCAGAAACACCTGAAGGGAAAGGCCTATCTTACAAAGGCAGCTTTGCACCACTTTGCACCAATCTGATTGAAAATTATCAATGTAAATCAGAGGAAGTAGACCTTGTGGGCTAAGCTGTCCCTTTAGCCATGTGTAGATAGACAGGATACTAATGCCTTGACTTTTAAACATCCTATACTGAGGAAGTTCAGAAACTACACTTACAGTGGTATTCAAAGATTCCAAAGATAAAATAATATGCAAACAAGCCCAAGTTTAATTAATAATTTAAGGAGTCACAACTTAAGCATGTATCATCCTCCTTTATTTCTATATTGCATACTTCAAGCAAATTCCACTGAAGGGAATTTCAAGGTCTTATAGATATGAATGATACGTCAATTAAAAAAAATCACAGAAAACCCAGGCTTATTGTTATAATGTTGTTGCACTGGCAAAGATGGAAATTCTCCTCATTCTTTTTCACCCAGCAGTCCATTCTTGAGAACCTAACATGTAACACTGCAGGATCCATGTGGACAAATGTATACATATCACGAATGTACAGAAAGGAGGGGGAAATCTGGCAAAATCACTTCATCATCCTTGAAGGCTCCATGAGCAGAAGAGGTGGTGATTTTATCCCATTCCTCTTCCTTTCAGGAGCTACCTCCCCCGCAAAAAAAACCATATGATTTTTTTGTCCATGCAGGTCCCATAGCTTCCACTGGTCAAAAGGAGCTGCTGGGGGAAGAGGAACACAAGAAGATTCATGTCCTTCAGCACTTCATGGCAGCATGGTTAGTAGGATACAGCTCCTTAAATCAAGATTTGTACACAAAGCCACAGAAACGCATTAGTGAAAACCAGTCTGAATCTTCCTTTGTATATACAATTCGGACTGTAATGTTGCGCTGTATTTCATGGTACATTTTCTCACAAAATAAGAACTCAAGATTGTAGCTAGAGTCCCGTAGCACCTTAGAGACCAAAACGATTTACAGAGTATTATCTGACAAAGGGAGGACTGACTCTCAAAAAGCTTTGCTGATCTCTAAGGTGCTACTGAACTCAAATCTAGCTGTTCTACTGCAACAAACACAGCTTCCCCCTGAAACAGAACTGTAGCCTATGCGTTAGCTAGCAACAGATATGGGGACTGTGAGAAGGAAATCAAGCACAAGCAGAGGTGCCAGCCTCCCCCCCACATCTGGATGGGGATTCCCCACTTTTGTGGGCTCCTTCTCACCCACAAATGCCATCAAATGCAGTCACTGACAGCACCTGGAAGTGACATCATCACACCACCACCACTGTGCGATGACGCTCTTAGGTTTTGGACAAAACTCTATGGTACATTTCAGCTCAAAACCATAGTTTTGCTCAAAACTTAGAGCATCGGTGGCGTGATGACATCATCACACCATGAATGCAGACAGAAGCTCTCAGAGAGGAGCGAAGATTCCCCCCCCTCTGGCTGCAAAGTAAGATCTGGCAACCCTAAGCACAAGAGAAATACCATGACTTCTTACTCACTAGGAGCACCATCATTCCCTGCTAATGCCCAAAAGATCAAAACCAATGTTAAGTGCTCTAGAAAACTGGCCCTGAAGAGGTCTCCCATGCCTCCAGTACATCTCAGTGACTTTCTCATAAGCCAAGTGCAACTGAGGTCCATAAAGCAGCGAAGCAGCATAAAAGAAACGTTCAGCAGATCCTCTCTGCTTTTCTCTCAGCTGAGAGGAGTTATTCTGTCTTGGCTTGCAGGGGAAAGAGAATAGGTCAACTAGCAAAGCCAGTGTTGCTCAACTCATGTTCAAAGATTTAAAAACAGGCTCCATAGAAAAAGGGTCCAGGAACTGGCTTTATATGCTAGAAAGCAGGTAAGTATAAGAACTGTTGAGCTTGCAAACCACTGGTAACTATAAATGGACAGAAACTACTTAAATGGAGCAAGGGGACTAGCATGCACAGGAAAAGGAGTGAAGCCCCCACCCCCAAAGAGACCAGAATTAAAGAATGAAGATGGAACCTTGTAAGGTACTTGCAGAGCTAACAGAAGAACTTGAACATACATACCAGCACCATAAGGTCATAAGTAAAGAACTTTGGGTTGATTATAACATTTTTAAAAACACTAAATGCATATCCAGGATATAACCACAAAACAGTCTAAGTATCTTTGAATATGTTGAGGTAATCCACAGTGCCATCTTAAACAGAGTTACACCTTTTTAAGTCTATGGGCTTAGGAAGGGATAGCTGTTATTCCACTCCCTACAAGTTCCCCATTTTCAGAGAGATGTTGCCAAGTTTGCTACCCTGCCATTCTGTCAACTAAAAGTTATTTCAAGCTTACCTTGTTCTTAAAATATTGCCTGGCATAGCTCTTTACTTGAAGAACATTGCGACTGGTAATCATCATGGCAATTTTTGTCCACCTTCTGCCAAACTTAGCCTAATAGAAATGAAATACAATTTCAGCCCTATATCCAGACCAACAGCCTTATCAGAGAAGGGTTTGCATTTCTTCAAAATATAATGTGAGACCAAGTTTGTTTAGCATGTGTCCTCTTATTTCTGTTCTTCTCAGAACACAACTACACTACACACATCATCTTGTTTCACAGTTATTCCTTCACTCTAGGGAATCCTGGGAAATGTACTAGGGGACAGGAAAATATATCTGACAGAATTTATATTCATTTACTAACCAATCTTCTACTAGAACAGTGATCAAAGCTTGAAGTCTTAGCCACTGTACCAACGACAATCATCAAAATTGGGGGCAGGGAGCCGTGACTGTGAAATTAGTACAAAAATGTCAAGTACACAGATATTCTCTTCCCACCTCATTATTGTTCTATATTTTTAAAGCAAGTGTTATGCTGGGGCAACCCATCCTAGCTTTCTTACAGTTGTGGGTCCTGACCCATTAGTTTTTAGTGGCTAGAGTGTCAGACAAGGATCCAGGAAACCCAGATTCAAAGCCCACTCTATCACGGCAGCTTGCTAAGTGACCTTGGGTGAGTCACTGTCTCTCAGCCTAATCTTCCACAGTAGCTCTTGTGAGGATAAAATGGAATGATTTTGGTATGATGGGATGGGAATGATTTTGGTAAACTGCTTGGGTCCCCACTGGAGAGGAAGGTGAAGTATAAATGAAGTAATTAATAATCAAAGCTGAAGACTGGGGTGGGGGGAGAGAAGGAAGCAGAGAAGGGTAATAGATATGGGGAGGTACCAATAAGAGAGAAAGAAAACAGTGCAGGGAAGGGGAAAATGAAGTGATCCCTGCAAGCCTTTTCAGGTTCTTCGCTTGTCATGCAGAATAGTCTACAATAAGGTCTTTAAAAATCTTTAATACTTCAACATTATATTTACCAGTCCTTGTTCAAATAACTCCTTTTCTTCTACTGTCCACTTTAATGATACACTAGATTTTGTAGGCGAACGTACGCTAAAAGAAAAATACAGCAAATGCTCTTTAGCTACATACCAATACCCATACAAAATGGGAGCTATAAAATTTCTTCACTACAATTAACATGGATGTCAAAGTACTCAGAAATGGGGCATAAACGGACTGTTTTAGACATTTGCCTTTCTGGGGGGAAAATCAAGTTCAATGTTACTTTTGTCTACTATGTACATCTATGTTCATACATTGCCACTTCTTTCATAGTTGGCAGTTAGGTTCGAAAGATAACAGAGATACAGACAGTGAGCTAACAGCAACAATTCAGTTGTAGCTTGGGGTGATTCTAAAGTCATTCAATACAACCATTTAACAGTTAGACAGCAAGAAATTTAAGTTTATATTAATGACAAAGTTATTTTACTTGCCAAGGCAATTCTGCACAAGAAGAATGATCAGAAAACTACCCAAATTCTAAAGTATGGACATAGCTATGAGCTCTTTCAAAATTCTGTAGTATGAAAATCATTATCAATACAGCCTTACAAGTACATACGTGATTTTTCCATCTCTCTTGTGAGGACTGTAAAGTACAAAAAAAATACAAATTCAAGTTCTCTTATGACCACCTGTGCCTTTTAAAATTCATACTTTCCATTTTAAAACATTCAAAATTATAGCAAAATATGATTCACATCCTCCACATAGCACATTACCTTTTCGTGCACTTTTTATCATTTTCCTTCAAATCATGCCAAAGCCTTTCTGAAGGTGATTTACTAGACAAATAGTATCTGAAAATTATTAAGGACAGTATTTTGCATGAAATGTGTTCTCCCCCCATAAATAATAATTTGTTATACCAAGAAAATCTAACACAGTAATATAATGTTATCTCTGCATGTTATCTCTTCAGCATATGAATTAACCATAACACAAAGGCAAAGTTTTCAAAAGTTTATGTAACCACATGCATGTGGCTTCCGCCGATCTCCCACTTCACACCATATTCAACATTTTTACTGAAGGTAAGGTAATTTTCTCCTCATTCCTGTGTCTTGTGCAATGCAAACAACCATTTTTATTTACTAAAAGAAGAGATCTTGCTTTAATATACCATAATGGTAACCTCATTTTTTTCAGGATTCAGTCTCTTATGAAACTCAGTAGCTCTTTTGAGACCCTGAACACTTTCTGCCAAATTTAACATTAGTAAAGTTATAGTACACAGATGCTGCTCTCCAATAAAGGAACAGGTTTCATTTTTTTTTAAAAATCCCATTTTAAAAAGTTTGGATTTTAATTAAACCAACAGAAAAACGGAGTTTTACCTACAACTTATGCATTATTAATACTCCATTGCTTGTTTTAAAAATTCAACAGGAAACTGCAAAAAAGATTAACAGATTTTCTATATAATCAGTACCTGAAACCATACTTGGTAGAGTCGTATGCAGTGCCAGCAGAAGATCTTGGTGGAGGCGGACCTCCCCCAAGCAGCTGCTTCTGAGCATCAAAACAATAGTGCTGGGGTTTGAGGACCTGCACTGGCTAATGGCCTTGCAAAATGGACAGCTTCAACTAAGAGGCAGAAGAAGCAGTAGAAATCATCACTTCTCTTGTTCTAGTTGAGCACCTACCATCAGTGGAAAGGATGTCAGGAGCCAACCAAAATTACTTCTCTAACACTGGACTTTCAGATTTTAAAGCACTGTGCCTTCAGTAATATGACTCACTCACATTCTACGTCTATGAATGACTGCCAGGGGGAAATCTCTCGATCACCAATGGTGATCAACTGACATGTTAACTACAAGTCTGCACTATAGATCTGTTTCTTACTAGGGCTGAAAATTGTATTTTGTCAAATGGACAACTAAAGGATACTCTTCTTCCAACAACATCTTCTCAATGGCAGCCTTGTTCTCTTCACTAATTGTGCTATCAAGACTCCAAGGCTAGAAGAAAAATGTTTTATTATATAATCATTTACAAAATCCATGTTTTTGTACAACAATCCTTACATCAACTCTGTAGAACTAGAACAATATTATTCATATTTTTGAACTGCAAAAATGAAATGATGGAGCAACATTTTTTTCAGTAAATCAGAAATTTCATAGCTGAACTGGGATGTGTAAGATTAATAAATCAGTAAATAGGATCCCCCTGAAAACCTTACTGTTCTTAAAAGCTGTGGTAAAGGAACACTATAAACAGGGTCATGTCCACAACACCAGCTTACATTTATACTTGCTATAACTTGCGGGGAAAGTAACAACAACTGCAGAGCAGAAGTTCCTTCATATGTACATGGACACATGAAACTTGCATGCAGAGAAGTGCATAAAAGCCTCTTTCATGCAGCTAGCTATGTGCTCATATTTCAAGGCTTTGCCACTTGTGCATAGGACTCCATAGGTGCTTTTTTATTTTAAATCCCTATAGCAGTCTGGATGTATTTTAACTGGCCAGGGCAGGAAAACATCATTAAGAAAATGTTTCCAAGACAGAGAGAGGGTCTCATAACTTGTTTAATGACTGACTTACAAGATCAGTATCAGCTCTCCAAGTTGAGTCAAGGTAGTGATCTTGGAGTAAACTAGATGATGGATTATCATAGCTTCTGAAATAAAAACATAACCTAATGTTAAACACACATTTTAAGAACTCCGATTCTTATATAAACTGCATTTGTACCTGTCCAGAACTAAGCTTCAAAACTATAAGCACCAAGAGAATTATGCCAGGTTTCACAACACTTTATAAAGACAGCTTTTATAATACAATTCAGAAAGTCAGTCTTAGAAATTAACAGTTGCTACTCTCACACCCCCTTACTGTAAAGCTGGATCTACCTGACCTAGGGGGGGAATACAAAAGATATGTTTTAAAAGTTTGATAGGACTAGCATTTCTTGTGGTAGTTTGTGGTAATTAAGAAGGAATTGTTCCACAGGAATAACTCTACAGAATACTACAGAACAGTAAGGGCCAAGTTGCTACTTATTGAGACTGTGCAGAACATGGAGAATTTGCTCCACAGGGCTCAGAGGCAGTGCCCAATCAATCAGACTCTAATGAACAAGGAACAGCAGCTATCCACTTAATCAAATCTTCAGCAGTATTTTTGCTTTGAACTCAAATCATTAAACAGTGGGCACATTCACATGAACCAAATATTACCTACCCTTACTTTGAGCATGAACTTGTCTGTTTTCTCATTTCAAGATACTCAGCAGTTTTCTTCTGCTCTTCAGTGGAAAATAGGAAGCAGGCATTGCACATACATTATCACACATTGCTGAAGACCACACACTGCTATCTACTCTGCTAATTCTTCAATAACCTGTTCTGCAGCGGTTTCTGAACCTGGGTGCATTAGCAAAGTGACCACAAGTTTTCATTTTTAAGTCAGCTAAAACTGGTCCATAGGATGCTAGGCCTGAAAACTAATCTGGGGCTGTGGTCACACACACTAAATAATCCAATTTCAATCCATTTTCCAACTGGATTTTTACTGTGTGAACTGGCAAAATCCAGTTGTAAAGTGGATTGAAAGTGGATTATTTTGTGTGTGTGGCCGCAGCCTAGTAGTACTTACTGCAAAAGAGGCACAACTCAAACATTCAGCAACATTTACTATCTAGATAGGCAATGACAGAGATGGGAGCGGAGTGGTCTGAATGGGAAACTACTAACTTCAAGCTAAATATGAATTTTACAATCCGCAAGGCTGAATAGGAATTTTGCAAATGTATTACAAAGGTATTTTACAAAACAACCCCCAAAGTCTCCTTTGAAGAATACAAAACAGGAGCACGTTTGGGTGTCTCTCCTAAAGGACATACGAGAGAAGATCTGAAACTTGACAGTGTGTGGACAGACAAAAGTAACCGGGGGGAGGGGGGTTGTCACAGAAAACCTCTTTCGCTGGCGTCTACTGCCAAAAGCGGACACGCCAGAACCACGGGTCCGCCCACCTTCAGTGAACGGCTAAATGAAGCCAGGTCCTACGAAAGACCCCTCCACAGCACACGGAACCGACCGACGCAGCACCATTCCTCTCTCAGGAGGAATCCGGAGACAGGCCTCTTCCCTCCCATCTTACCCAGACCGCGCCTCTCCAACGGCCGTTGCGTCGCCTTCAACATCGACATCTGCCTCCTCGACAGCCTCCATACCGGACTCTTCCCCAGACCTCGCGAGAAGGAAACAGGAAACGGGGGTGGGAAGTCTGGTGCTGTCACGTGCCGTCAATTTCAATGGCGTCACTGTAATGCGGGGTCTCTGAGAGAGCCAAACTTGCGTTACGCGCTTCGTGCCCTTTCTCTTGGATTCCGTAGCTGATGTTTGTGCCGGGGGAGTGGAGGCGAAGAAATAGCGGAATCACGACAAATAAGGCTCGAAGAGAGCACATGGTGGGAGAAGAGACAGGCAGAGTAGCGGACACGTAGGGAAAAGAACAGAGGTATTATTCCTAGCGCTAAATGTTAGATGAAAGACTAGGAAAACAGGAACAAAAAACGTGTGTGAGGGGGAGCAGATCAATGGTTTATTTTACTGGGGGAAAGTCCCCGTGGGCTGCTGCCCTGCACTGAGCCCCGTCTACACTCCTGGTGGGGTCGCAAGGACTGACTACAACGGTACTTGGTTTGGGTCTAGATCCGACTTTTACCTTTTTCCCTTGGTTTCACCTAGGGATGCCAGCTTCCAGGTGGGACCTGGGGATCCCCTGGAATTACAGCTCATCTACAGAGTACAGAGATCAGTTCCCCTGGAGAAAATTGATGCTTTGGAGGGTGGACTCAATGGCATTGTACCCCACTGATGTCCCTGTCCTCGCCAGGCTCCATCCCCAAATCTCCAGGAGTTTCCCAACCTGGATCTAGCAACCCATCCCCAGCCAGGGGTCACCTTGCAACCCTAGTTTCACCCTACTGGCCTAGCTAGGGTGTGGCTAACATGGCAGTGTCCAGCTTTTCCCTGTAAAGAGGAGCAGAGGTACTCCGGTAGCCAACTTTGTAGGCCAGCTCCACCTTTTCTGCTGGCTCTGTGGTCCTCCCATCAGGTGAATGAGTTGTGGCCTATTCCCATTCTCATTTTGTCCTTAATCTAATCCTGGAACTAAATGATATAAAATGAGATACTCTAGTAAAGCCCATGCTGTTTGGTTTTTCGATACAAATCTTGGAACATCAGTTAATATTAACTGAATGTTTAGGAAATGGGAAATAAAGCGAAGATCCTGTCTTCATGGCAAACATTAGTGGACTTGTGGTGAAGTGACAAATTATACAATAAGACTGTGACTAGTGGCAGTCCTATAAGAGTTCTTAAAGAACTCACATGGAAATAGCTGGTCACTTAACATGAATGTAATTAAAATCACATTTCTTAGCAAGGGATTGGAGAGTAGCTAATGTAATGAATTTTGGTGTGAGAAGGGTTAGGAGGTCTGCTGATTAGGCAGAGTATCCTGTAGGGCCTTCAGGTATTTTGAAAGTAGGCAGAGTTTGGGTGCTGTTCCTGTCAAAAACAATCTAAAGCCTACCTGCTGTATGTTATAAAGATTTGGGTGCTGTTTTTGTAAAAAAAAAAAAAAAAAGCCTTTCTGCTCCACATTATAATCCTATATCAGTCAAACAAGAAACCTGCTTTGTAATTTTTGTGCTTTCTCAGGCCCCAGCTCGCCAGTAACTTTTACTCTAATGCTAGGAGGGCTGGAGAAATGGAAAACACCAAAACAACCAAGCCACACAGCTGTTTTCATTAAGCCGATTGTGTGGGTCTTTCAAGCCTATAATTCCCACATAATAAGCCAAGGGAATGCTGGGTGGCACTTTGAGCCCAAGTATTGCCCTCATTGAGGACTAGGAGATGATGTGGTCCCAAAAGTCTCAGTTACAAAAATAAAAGTATAGGAGGGAAAGTTTGTAGGCTGTGAAATTGAAATCCCTAGTTTCTAGTTCTTGTCAGTGGAGAACATCATGTAAAGCTACTGTGTAGAAGCAACCTAGTTTGTACATAGGGTTAATCTAATCACTGTTACGTACTTGGGGTTCCCAAAAATTTTCAGTGAAGACTCTCACCGAAGTTAATGGGGAATCCATTGGGGATAAGAGGACAGATTCTCTTCCAAGAAACTAATTGATTGACAGGAAGCATTGGCTGAAATAAATGAGGATTTGTGAGTAATGGATCCCCCAAGAATTTATACAAATTTATTGATTAGATTTTTTAGGCATCACTCACCCAAAGGGTCTTCTGGTAACTGACATTAAAACCATATAAATGTTAAAGACATAAAAGCAGATAACAAATATAAAATATTAACATTAAAATGTTAAAACTGTTAAAATATGTGGCTAGCACCATACCACTAACAAATCCCAAACATAGATTACACTGTAAAGGCCAACCTAAACAATTTGGCCTTGTATGCCCTGTGGAAACTCAAAAAGTCTGGCAGGATTTTTTGTATAGTTTATGTGGAGATGAGGTGAGCAGTCACAGCCCAAGTCTGCAGTCATAATTTATTATCACTGTTGTTGTTTAAAACACACACATATATGCTGCCTCTTTAGAGATTTGCTCAAGGGAGCTCACAAAATTAAAAAAAAACACATAAAGACATGAACTTATTAAAATTAATGACTATTAAAAAACAGCCAATGAACCCCAGAAATGTACACTTACATAAAAACCCAGAACTTAAGTCATTTGGCAGCTTAAATGATCCTCAAGCTGGAAGCAGAATGTAAACAAAAGATCAACCTCCTAGTTAAAAGCTTGGTTAAAAATTTTCCCTGGTGCCTAAAAGAGAGGAGGGTAGATCCCTGGAGAGCCTTGAAGGGAAGGGCGTTCCACAGGCCAGGTGCTACCACTGAAAAAACCAGGTCTGTGATTGCCATCTGCCTCTGCAGGTGGGAACACAGAGCGGAGGTCTTGCTTTTGAGGAGGATCTTCACTGAAAGGCTGGATAGTATGGGAGGAAGTGATCCTCCAAGTGCCTTGGTCCCACACTGTTTAGGATCTGATAGATAAGAATTTGAATTGTATCCAGAAGCAGGCAGCCAGTGCACATCAATCACAGTTCACTATGAGAAACATTCAAAGTGTGTTTTGAGGAAAGGATATGTCCAGACTGGCTGAACAGACAACCAAGTAGCAAATGAGATCAACATGTAATTTATAAACAATGGGATCTGAAGTGTTATGTCTACCCATGGAAGAGATCTTTGAGATTAGGCCTATAGATTTGCCTGATGAAGGTTCAAAATTATGATAGCCCGATACAGTAATAATATCTATATTTCTAAGACTACCATCCTGTCTGTACTTACTTGGGAGTAAGCCAGCTGAACAGTGTGATGCATTTGCACTAAGAACATGCATAACGGTTGGACAGTAAGGGTTAGGTATTGTATTCTTTGGACATGACACTTCTCCCCAGTCTATTCATTAAATTCATGTAAATGAGGTAATGCCCCATCAGTATAAATCAATTAAAATCCTATGCTATGGTATAATGTCTACTTTGGATTATTGCCCTGTTACAGTTTTCCCTACTGTCTTCTTATTAGTAATATTGTGTGTGCATTTCCTAGCTGAAAGCCATTTAATATTTCATATTTAAAATTAGCGCATAATTTGTTAATAATAACAAACCAGGATTATGAGGCATGATAAAACACCTTTTAACTTTATTAAGAGCACATCTCAAGACAGCTTCCAATTCCAACCAATGCAATGTTTCCATTAAATAAAACGCATGAAAATACTTTATGTTTAGACTATCAAATGCATTCCATTACAATTCTTGGAACCTAAACAAAGCAGTATTGATCTAACTCAATAACACAGTGACTAGTCTTGGCTTTAGATTGACTTTGGGTTGCATCCATATGCGTATGGGAATATGTTTGATATAGAAATCCTGCCTATATTTGGTGCTGATTTCTGCATGTCACATGAGGATACAGCCACAGTCCTGAATTCAATTAGTTCTCTTTCAGTGCTGAAAATGCTAAAGTTTACAGCTTCAGCTGTTTTCAGCACCTCCTCCAGAAAAAGTTGAATTATGCCCATGAATATAGTAGAGTTCAGATGTAGCTATTACCTGGTCCCAGTGACAGAAATGTGTTTTTAATGGGTTGAGATCAAAAGTCTGCAGGCTCATACAAGAGGTTCAGTGACCTTTATGATGATCAAACAATTCTAAGAAAATAATCCTAAGAAGTAAATGCTGACAACAAGGTTACCTTTTTGCCTCATTAGCCTGGCTAAGAACTGGGAAAACACCTGAAATTTTTTAAGTTACTCTAATAATATAAAACAAACTGTTAACATTAAATGAAACTGGTCTCCTTTTGTTTTTCTAGTAGCTCAGTGGATACTGGAAAATGCTATGGACTTGCCTAAGCATCTTCCAGGGCTACTATTTTTAATTTGGGGTGCCCTTCTATGCTCTTCCTAAGGTTTCATTCACAGCTTCATCACTCAGTATCCCCTCCATTAATGATTTTCAGCTGAATGTGTAAACTGTCACTATTGCAAAATATTCATTAGAAGTGACATGAATTATCTTTTTCTTGTCATTGATTAGAGATGGCTGTCTCACCTGTGGAAGCCATCACTTGATACTGCTTTAATCAAGTGATGGACTTGTTTGATGGGCAATTACTGTTTCTTTCTTTATTCAGGCTGTTTTAAATTAAGTGCTGAAATGGTTCCTACTCACTCTGACTCCAGTGAGTTATGGGTAGTATTTCAGTATATTTCCAGGCATAATGACTTGAGTTAATGACTGCCTTTTGGTTATGGTTTTGAAATTTCATGGAATTTGAAGGCATCCAGTGGTTGATCAGGTATGAAGAAGCCTCCAGAAATTGCTCTGTTTTTCTACAGAGTGATCTGATCTGCATATATGCCAGATGCAACAGTAACTTTCACGTGTGCTAACCAGTCAACTTTTATTTATTTTACTTATAATAAAATTTAAACCCTGCCCTCCCAGCCAAGACCAGCTCAGGGCGGCTTGCAGAAAGAGTAAAACAGGACTTCCGGGCGGTGGCGCAGCAATGCGGCGGTTGCTTGGACTTACTCCCAAGCACCCCCGACTCTTTGTGTCGTTCCATGGAACTCTGGGGCTCTCGAGTTCCACCTGACCTCCCGGAGAGAAGTCAGGAGTGGGGGACGTGATCCGAGCACCCCGCGAACAGTAGTGAGTGGGTCCAGTGCCAGCTTGCCCACTAGGCAAGCTAGGTGCTTGCCTAGGGCACCGGGCCCGCACGGGCCCCCTCCCCCTCCCCGCCACCGCTGCCAGTGAAGCGCCCCGGGGGGGGGCTCAGGAGGTGGCGGTGGCGGCAGAGCTTGCCGACCCTCCCCCGCTGGCGCTCCCCCTCCCCCCGCTGGCGCTCCCCCTCCCCTCTCCTCCAAGCCGGCGCTCCAAGGGAAGGGGCAGGGGTTTAAACCCCGCCTCTTCCCTGGCTTGCCTCTGCGCCACCGCAGCTGCAGAGCGCCGAGGTGAGCCGGCACTGGGAGGGAAGGGGTGGGGGTTTGAACCCCCGCCCCTTCCCTGGCTTTCCTGGGGGCCCCGCAGCTGCAGAGCCTCCAGGAAAGCCGGCGCTGGGAGGGAAGGGGCGTGGGCTAGAACCCCCACCCCTTCCCTGGCTTTCCTGGGGCCCCGCAGCTGCGGAGCCTCCAGGAAAGCCGGCACTGGGAGGGAGGGGGCGGGGGCTAGAACCGCCACTCCTTCCCTGGCTTTCCTGGGGGCCCTGCAGCTTTGGAACACTCTGGAAAGCCAGTGCTCCGCCGCCACCCTGGTCTCTAGGCCCCACCGGGAGGTTGGCATCCCCGGTGGGGAGGGCGCCCCAGGCTGTCCTGCCTAGGGCGCCCAGACACCTGAGGCCGGCCCTGAGTGGGTCCAAGCTCAGGATTGTCCCAAAGTGGCAGAACGGAACTGTGAGACATGGTCTGCCATGTCTGCATAAGCTGTGGACTCCTGACAAAGAGAGTCCAAAGCCTCATCTCCTGCATTGATGAAGAAATTGTGAATACCAGTAAAAAGCAACATTAAAGAATCCAGAGACCCTTTGACTAAGCCCCCTTTGAGCATCTATAAAGAAGAGGAAAGGAGGAGCAGTTCCCCCCCCCTTGGCGTAAATGGCTAGCAAAAGTTGTGGATACAAACACATTTAAAGAACCAGCAGGGGCAAAAGAAAAAAGGATACAAACATTGTTACCTGAGTATTCTATCACTTGCTATGGGAAATATAAACTGCATAAGTTTTTGATTATTATTAAAAAGAGAAGAAAAAACAGGGACATTTAAACGGAGCTTCCTTATATGAAAATGACTTCTGTAACATCATCTTTTTCTTTTGAAGTCTTCTGGGCTCAGGAGACGTTGGATAATAACAATCACCTGACTTTGGTGGAAAGAATCTCGGTTGTTATTATGTCTATTATAGCTATCTATTTTGCAGTGTGGTTTGGCTCCTAGACTGTTGATAGAGGAAAGCACTTTGATTTTGGGCTGCACTGAGACTATAGAGACTGTGTAAAAAATGGATCCACAAGCGAATAATGGGCTAAATGTTGTACTTTCAGACAACTTGGCTGATGTTAAGCTGACCCAGCTCCATGTAATGAACTGAAATGCATGATTGTGGATTTCATTAAGTTAGCAATCAAAGAAACTTGTGCTGAACTATATAATAAAGGCTTAACTACTTCAATGGAATTTACAAACGACACAGATACATTTTTGCACCAAACTTTCACAGACACTTTCACAGACAAAAACTGCAAGCAAGAGAATTTTTCCTCAATCCAGAGAAAGATGCTGTATAAAAACACAAACCCAATAAGAAAGGAAGCCAAACCACTTATGGAATTGGGTGTTACAGAACCAAAGAGAATGATAATCATAGAAACAACCAAATTCTGGAAGCAAAAGCCACCTCAGAGAAAAGAGAAGATAGAACACAGGAATGCAAATACCAACTTAAGCTACATACTGTTAACTTCAAAGCTAACCTATGCAGTCTTCAAAGGAAAAACACACAAAGACAAGATTTTATTGAGAAGATGGTATCAGACAGAGAGAAAGAAAATTAAACTTTCTGTATATAATGTGTTTAAGAAACCTATCTCTCTATAAGATTGGGTCAGGGAATGTTTACTAAAATGTAATCAAATGGAATGTTTTGTATTCAAAGAAACTAAGCAGTGAGAGATTATAGTGGAAAAAATGGGCATTGATATGTATTTTGTATTAAAACTAAATTAGCAAGAATGATTATAAAGCAAAGGCTTTGCTAAAGATAAGAAGATCCTGAGAAAATATGAAAATTTACTGTAAGAGCTCCTGAATATATGTTATCAAATGAAATTGCTTAGATTGCTTAGATAATTTTTATGTGAAAAGAGATAATATTGTTTAACCCATATAGTTGCAAAATTACTAGTTTACTAGATTAATTCATTGTTGTTAATCATAAGGGAGAGATTCAAACTGAATGAAAGACAAGTCATTACTCTCCTTTTAGTTTGCAATTTTGTTGGTGGAAAACCAATAAAAATTACTTTTAAAAAAAAGAAAGAAAGAGTAAAACAGTAGGTAATTTAAATAGTCCTAAAACCATATAAAACAATTCCAACATTAAAAGGTGCTAACCATTGGTGATATTAATAAGTTATTAGAAGATTAACTAAATTAAATTTAAAGTTAAAATTAAGACGGCGGTTGACCTTCATTATACCATCCTAGTGGTCAACCCAGATATAACATTGTGTGGCTGGCACAGGCTGTTTTGATGACTTCAAGGAGCATAGTTCTCCCTCAGGGCAGCTCCTAATTGAAAGCCTGGCGGAAGAGCTCCATCTTGCAGGTCCTGTGGAGCTGTAAAAGGTCTCACAGGGCCCTGATCACCTCTGGGAGCTCATTCCATCAGAGGGCAGCCACCACCGAGAAAGCCCTAGCCCTGGTCGTAGCCAGCCTGGCATTCTTTGGTCCGGGGAGGGTCAGTTGATTTTGGGACCCTGATTGCAGCGCTCTCTGGGGAACATGTGGAGAAAGGCTGTCCCTCAGGTATTTAGGTCCCTGGCCATAAAGGGCTTTAAAGGTAAGAACCAGCACCTTGAAGTGAATTCGGTATGCTATCGGTAGCCAGTGCAATGCCTTCAGCACAGGCTGAATGTGCTCCCGCATTGGGAGGCCCATTAAAAGCCTGGCTGCAGCATTTTGCACCAGCTGTAGCTTCCGGATTTGTGACAAGGGCAGCCCCAGGTAGAGAGCATTACAGTAGTCCAATCTCGAGGTGATCATTGCATGGATCACTGTTGCCAAGGAAGGGAACCAACTGCCTAATCAACTCTGTAGTCTGTTGTATGGTCTTTATTGGATTGGGAAGGGCTCAAAATGTGGCAGAATGTGCCATGTATATTTCATAAACACTATTACATCTAAAAATCACTGGATGTGGGATG
Source organism: Gekko gecko (assembly GCA_029375565.1). Taxonomy (NCBI): domain Eukaryota; kingdom Metazoa; phylum Chordata; class Lepidosauria; order Squamata; family Gekkonidae; genus Gekko; species Gekko gecko. The sequence goes on along the minus strand of JAPDNY010000006.1, from coordinate 76,284,425 downwards.
TGCTGCTTATGGCAGCAGGTGTGTGGGGGGGTAGAAACATCACTGAATCCTCCTCCATACAAAGTGTTCTTCTCTTAGGTATGCCAGTTTGCTAAGTCCAGATAAGATTTTGTATGGAGGAGCACTCAGGCATACAAGCTCCCCCAACCTGGCTGAAGTGGTACAGCCTGAACAGAGCTTCACCAGTTTGTGCTGCCAGGGAGGGTATGGGGTTTATGTTAAAAGAAAAATGGAATACTCAGGCTGTGGAAATGATTCCCCCCCTCCCCCGGTGCTCTTTTGCTTTGTGTAGTTTTTTCTCCATGTCCAGCTCCAGTGCTATGAGATCATGCAGGGCAGAGGCAGAGTTTCTTTCCTTCACCTATGCACTTTGTTTTCAATTAAAAGTAGAAACCCATGCACCGTTTTACATATGAACAGGAGGATTTATGAATAAATACATGTAGTTCCTCCCAATATATCCAGTTGGGCCCTTTGCAAACAGAAATGCCTATGATTAGTAAGTATCCCCCTCCTTGTATATTTATTTTATCAAGAACATTTTCTTTTTCAAAAGTTTAATAATCTGAGCTTGGTTTTCCATTGAGCTAGATTCTGCTATTTGTAGTGGAGTCTTTTTCAGGCTATTTGTAGCCTGTAGGTTTGCTTTCTCCCCCCCAGAATGGTGGACCAGTGTACTCACACAATCAAAATGACCAGCTTTGCATGCACAATGCAGTGGTGTGTCTTTATTGTTGTCCAAAGCATTAATAACTGACCCGTTGCTCAGTAAGAACTGTAGTAAGTTGCTGTGTCCATGTTCTGCTGCCAGATGCAGTGGAGTCTTTCTCCAAATGTTTCTATCATCAATATTTTTATTTTTCCCAGCCAGCAAAAGAGTTTTTACTATCTCTGTATTCCCATTAATGGCTGCATAGTGCATTGGTGTACAGCCATCCATGTCTTTGGCACCAAACCTACCATTCTTACCTAACAGAGCTTTCACTGTGTTAAGATGGTTTCCTATGGCTGCAAGGTGAAGTGGGGTCTTTTTCTCTTTATCTACTGCATTGGGATCAGCACCAGAATTGAGAAGTAGTTCCACTATAGCAGGATTTCCTATTTCAGCAGTAAGATGCAGAGGTGTCTTGAACCACCTGTCCTTAAGATTGACATTGGCCTCATAGTGCAGTAGCTTTTGAACAACATCAACATGGCCGTTATGACTTGCCATGTGCAATGGAGTGAGTAGCTCCTTAGTGACTGCATTAATTTTAGCCCCTGCATTAATTAATAGGCTAGCCAGCATTCCCTTATTGTGTAATGCAGCAACATGTAGGGGTGTTTGATCTCCTTGGCCAGCCAAGTTAGCATCCATTCCTTTGTCTAGAAGCATCTTTGCAATGGAAGAGGCTCCAACTTGAACTGCCAGGTGCAAAGCACTGCTTGAGTTGGGAGTCTTGTCCTTCAAGCTAGCCCCCATGTCCACAAGAACTTTTGCTGACCTAGTCTTTCCCATTTCACACGCCACAAGCAAAGGTGTGTAGTGCATTTCATTGTGAACATTTATGTCTGTACCTCTTTCAATTAAAGCAGCTACAATGCCATGCAAGTCTTTCTGTATGGCTTTATAGAGAGCTGACACCATCATATCGGGTGATAATTCTTTGGAATAATCCAACAATATCTTGAAAATAGATTGGTTGTTGCTATTAAAGGCTGCATCAATGATGCTGGAATCAATGTCAGCTCCAGCTTCCAGCAGGACTTTCACTGTCTTCTCAAACCCATGAGACACAACATAGCCCAGAGCAGTTTGTTCTTTCTCATCCTTAGCATCCACTAGAGCACCATGCTTTAAGAGTATTTGCACCAAGTTGCTGTCATCTTTGAGGGCAGCCATATGCAGGAAATTGTGCTGGTTCTTGTATCGTCTTACCTCTTCTCCCAGAATGCTCTTGAGAACCTGGGTGTGGTGGTTCCAGTTGGCCAAATGAAGTGGCGTCTTGGCTTCTTGATCCAAGCTGTATATATTGGCACCAGCCTGGAGCAGCATTTTCACTGCTTCGTTATGACCCTTCTCAGCAGCGCTGTGCAGTGGGGTTCTTCCTTTTTTATCTTTGACATCCAGTTTTGCCCCTTTGCTGATTAAATAATCGATTATCTTGATATGCCCATGAGCAGCTGCAATATGTAGGAGGGTTTCATTTGAGGAGTTCACTGCATTAATATCACTGTCCTTTAAAGCTTTTTCTAGCTCAGAAAGATTACCTTTAGCCACAGAATTAAAGATACAAAGAGAATCAGAATCAGTTTCTACAGGCTTTACTGCAGCTGAAACTTTATTCTGTTCGTGTTTGATTTGAACTACTTTCTCTTGTGTAGCTAAAACCTGTCTATGGCCGTCTTTGTTCTTTTGGTGATGTTCTTTTGGCTTTTGAACCCACCCTTTGTCTTTCTCAAGTAGATATCCTATCAGTTGCCTTCTTGCATCTCTAATTCTCTCATTCACATCACTGACATAATTCCTTATGTTGTTATATAGTTGTGGCTCAATCTGTTTTAGACAGGGATAAAAAAACAACCTACAAGCTCGCTCACCTTGAGAAACCAGGATGTCCAAAACTCGGGAGTTCTTTGCTATTCGTGTCCTGTAGTGAGATAAAGCCATTTTCTTCTCTGGTGTAAGAATGCCATTGTCTATCAGCCAGTTCACAAGGTGGTCAGGGTTGTTTATGCCTTCCGCAAGTTCATTCTTTTTAGTCCTCAGTACTTCTATGGCATATGGATTTGTGAACATGCTGGATGAGTACATGATGTTTTTAGATTATTAAACCACAGGTAGACTAAGGATTCATTTCAAGTTCAAAGCTGACCATAAGGAAGCAGAAACCATGGTTCTGATATCTGCTGGCAGATATTGTGATGGCACTACTGGAAATGGCAAGAACTAAGACAATAAACTCTTCCCTTTTTGATGTCCAGTAGTGTTACCTTCAGATCCTCTTTTCAATTTGCTTCACAGCCAGCAGACTTGATGAATAAAAGAAAACAAATCAAGAACTCAGTAAAAGTATTCCAGCAAATATGTTTGCTTCAATAAAACTGAGGCGGAAAGGTCTTGTTTTCAAAGTTGGTAACTAAGCTATTGATTGGGAGGAAACTTTTTTTGTTTGCCATGCGACCCATCTGTCAAACATGTCAGAAGAAAACCAGCAGACTGGTTACTGTTGCTATGGAATTAGCCTGTATGTAATGTTAAGATAAAACTGTATACCTTTTCTTGTTCTACACAGGCCTATTCACCATGTTCAAGAGTTGCAATCCTGGATTGTGAAACAAAAGCAATCCATGTAAGATAAGTGGCTAAAATGACTTTAATGTTTACAAAAGAGTAGACCCCAAAACATTTTTGACATAAAGAACACTAAGGACATAGTTTTATTTCTGAGAAATGACCATATTAATGACTGCAACTTGCAAAATCATGAAATAATATTTTTAAAAAGCTATATCAGTGTTGTGAAATCACAATATTTTGAAGGTAAGTTCTGATCAGAATTAATCTGATCTTGTTCTATTTTATTTAGTCTCTTTGTGTATTACCTTTCAACTCTTAAGCATATTTGGAGGATTAGGACAATCAGATAGTAACAATAAAAACATAATCACTAAGATCCAATGAAAATTTACTTCTAATGGAAGGTGTTTCTTTCAGTGAAATGGGGTTCCCTTGCCTTCCCCCTCCTCATGCAGCCTGAATTGCTCCTCAAATTTTTTGCCTCTGAGAGATAGAAGATCCTCAGAAACACCACAAAGGGCAGACTGTGAGACCTGCAGTGGGAGGGAGAATCAATGAAAATTGCCACTAGCGGCAATAAAATCATATTAAATAATCAAAACAAAGCAGTCAGTTACAAGCAACCAAGGTACAATAAAACACAATAGCAACAAACTAAAAGGCCTTAGTGCATGTAACACCTAAATGATCTCAGAGCAAACAATATCAGCTTTTTGTGAAGGTCCTCTGAAATGGAGAGGTTTTTTGTCTGTGTTGGAAGGACAAAGGAGACAGGGACAGCCACACTATGTCTTACATGATCAGAAGACAGCAGCTGGGGGGGGAATATCCTGTCACAAGGGGCTTTGAACTTCATACCTGATAGTGCAGGCTCCTGCACAAGGTGGAATATTGCAATACTTTAGGAATTAAGACCTGTTAAAGCAATACAGCAAAGCTGTAATGAAGGTTTCTGATAAAAAGCAAATGAAATTTTTTTTCTAGCTCAGTCATAATCCTATAATGTCAAATTAGTTTTTTAAAAATGTGTTGGATAAGCAAACTGGGGGCGGGGGAACTATTGGGAACCAGAGGAACCTTAGAGCATTTTTGCATTTGATGCTAAGAATACCTTTTATAGAACATATAAGGCAGGGTAGAAAGTAAAACAGAACATTTTAAATTGTGCATGTGTGTGTGTGTGCTAATTCTAGCCCATGTAGTTTTTACATTTGAATTGAAGTTGCAGGAAATTAACAAAAATTGATTTAAGCATTATAAACTCTGTTTTGGGCTTCAGTCTGAGGGCTTTTCACTTTCTATAAGGTACTAGCTGTTTCCCAATTGTAGGTGGGATAATGGGCAGCAAGATGCTCCAAAATTATTAAGTAAGTCAAGGTGAAATGTATGGGCCTTGCTTTTGATCTTAAAATTATGGACTAAAGCATCTGAGCTTGAGAAAGAATCCCTTCTAACAATTGTATCCCCATTCTCACTTCATTTAGGTTGCCTACTGGGGGAGGGGGGGTTCTGTCTGTTGTTACAGCTTGCTGGATTGAAACCAGTGGGAGGTACTTTGAGAGGTACGTTCATTCTTATCTGCAGAATGCCGCATCTTTGTCCACCAGTTCATTTGTTATGTTTACCAATTCATTCCAGAGTGCTTGCTTTGTCTCTCATGGATTTGGCAAAGCAGTTAGTAGGCCCTTTGTCATGCAGGCAGTGAGGGTACAGGCAGATGAGGACTGAGGATTAGGGTTGAGGTATGTTCAGCCTGGCTCCTGGTACTCAGCAGATGTGAGCAGCATAACTGTTTTTTGTTTTTTAATAAATTCCAAAAATATCAAATGTATACATGTACATATACAATATAAATATAACATTAAAAAGTGTTACATTAAAAATTCAAAAACTACAAACCAGCATTTTCCTTCTGCATACTTTACCATTTACCCAAGGTAAATATCTATAGTTCTTGGATAGTAAAAACATAAGGTATCCTATTCATTTAATATTCCTAGAGTTTTGCATACATCTTTCCTGAATAATTATAACTACTAGATAGCTAATTCACAAATATAGAAAAAGTTTTCAAGTATTCAGATAGATTTCACCTTGCCGTTCTAAATAGTCTAAAATAGGATACCAAATACTTTCAAACTCTGAGTTGTGTATACTTAAACATCTGTAGTTTAAAGAATCCATTATCTTTGCCATTGTATAGTGTTCCTGGAGTTTTTTATGCCATAAAGATATTGGGGGAGCTGCTGAATTTTTCCAGTAATGAGCAATAGTTGTTTTAGCTATAGATAATAAATTAACAATTATTATCCTACATTAATATGGTTGAATTCTGTCTATCTTATAATTCAAAAGCAGCATAACTGTTAATGGTAGCCCTGACATGCTGTCATGGAGAAACAGCTGAACTTACAACTGGAAGTGTTCTTGTAAACCCATCACTTGCAAAACATTTCAAATGTTATTGCTCCCGTGTGAAAGCTGTCAATCTGAAGGGCAGTTTTAACATTTGTCAACAACTCATTACATGATTAGTGCAAAAAGTACACACAGGTGACAGTGTACAATGCAATGCTGTGTTTAATGGAGTTGCTATGACTTGTCTCCATCACATGGTTGAGTTGTCTATAAATTTTGCAGTACCAGCACAGGGAAGCATTATTTTTCTGGCGACACTCATGTGATACACCATTTGAACTGGTCCTCAGTAATATACTAATCACTTGGTTCTTCCTGGTGAGTGTAATGTGATCAGTACACCAGGTCAAGTCATTTTGTTTGTTTAGGCAAGTAATGCTGACCCAACAACTGAGCCAGTAAGACATTACCACTTGAAAGAGGGATATGTTTTTTCACTTTCATAGATGATTGTTAGCTAATTGTTTTGTCTTTATATCTGGCTTTGAAGCTGTGGGTGCTTTGAGGCTTTATGGTTTTCTGACTGGAGATGTTTCTTAATGAATACAAGAGTTTATTTTTAAAAAATACAATGTCACCATAAAATACATTTAACATGCCTTTTTTTTCTTCTTGAGAAGAGCAAATGAAAATCTCTTTATTACATCAGTCTCTTGCCAAGCACAGTTTAACTTAACAAAACAGCAGAGGTCACTGTTTCTCTTCTGAGCATGTTCAGTGGCCACAGTTGGCCTATGCCTAAAACTAATTGGAGAGCTGGAACCTGTTAAAACAGCCTGCTGTATAACTGAACAATTTCCAAGACTTTCTTTATGTTCTCTGGGGCATTTGGCCTGACTTAGCAGCTGGAAGAAATGAACATAAATATATCAGTAGTGAGTGAAGTCGTGTTATTAATGTTTCCCAGCATGCATTTTAATTTCAGATTCAGCATTTGAAGCACAACACTTACTGAGACTATAACCAGCTGTATATTGAAAACATTTGACATCTTTGTTACAAGCTAGGCATGACTAAAGCTGCATTCAGACAGACACTTTAATCCACTGTTGCCCCGCCTCTAATTGAGCCAGATTATTTTGTGCCAAAGAATCCTGACCAGACTTACCCCTTTTAGCATGCTTCAAAGCGCTTCTACTGGCCTGGGAGTGATCAGATGGCAGCAGGCACGGAATCAGTCCGTCGGCCATTTTTTCAAAAAGTTGGTCCTTGGAGCATGCCCACAGGCACAGATGAGCTTGCTGGGATATGTAATTCATGGGGCTTTCGGCCATTTTAGAAAAGTTTGCCTTCTCAGCATACACACAAGCACTTGCTGAGAATGCTGGGATATGGAGTTCACTGCCGTCCTCCTTCTAATCTTTTCAATGTACCCCTTCCCCAAAAGACAGAAAAAAGCTGAAGAACAGAGGTATCTTTCTTTTAGGGTTTTAAAAAAGAAAACAATGTTTTGAGCAGCCCCTGTAAAGGGGGGGGGAGAGAGAAAGAGAGAGAGAGAGAGAGAGAGAGGTGCGAATAAGCAGTTGTGCACACATAGCTAACTACTTTTTTTTTAATGGTGGACAGAAAAGAAGAGACCAGTCAGACCTGCCTGATGGCTTGGGTGCGCTAGAGTGCAATCAGATAGCAGGAAATCCATTTTGGAACCAGCTCAGATCAAGAATACCAGACTTTCTCAGGTATCAAAGAAACACACAGCAAGGAGGGGGACTTGGATGACTGGGGATCGACAGACAGATATTGCTGTCTGATTGTGCACTTTAAATCTGTAAGGGAACAGCAAGGGCAATGGATCAAACTGTCTGTATGAACATGACCTAAGTCTGAAACAAAGATGCTGAATGTTTTCAGTTTATCAGGTGGCATGCTTGTTTAGGATGAAACAGGAGTCCTGTGGCATCTTAAAGACTAACGAAATGTATCCGACTGTAAGCTTTCATGGTTTAGATGTACTGCCAAACCATGCTTAGTGCTACAAGTGAACCAATGGAGCCCTGGGCTTGTAATACTGTTTCTTTCCTATTTCTTGTTTCCCTTGCACACTCCAAGCTAATTAGTTACTTCCTGGTTTTCAGCAAACTGTCAGCCTTTTACATCCAGTTTTCAGCCTGTACATTCAAACTGGCAAAATATGGTACATGTCTTGCAAATGAGGAGCAAACTGTAGTTTGTAGTCCTGGTTTATAGGGTGAGCATAAATCAGTTTTTTAGTTGGACATAGTGAAAATCTGTGGTCTGCCAAAAACCAAGAACTAACTTAAGTAGCTCATGGCCTGTAAGGGGAGGAAGGAGCTCATAAGCCTGAGGGCCCTGCAGACACATTCTCATTGTGCAAACCGTGTTTTCCTTCACCCTATATGTAACATATAAAAAACCGTTGATTGATCAGGGTTGCCAGTTCGAGCCTGGAAATTGGCAGGATGGTTGGGGCAGAGAGTTTCTAGCAGTTCCTAGAGCTATCACTCAAAGTTTTTTCCCAAAGTCACATCATCAAACTTGTGGTTGACGGAGGAGTCTTTTCAAATACACTAAAGGAGGCAGTTATCAGACTATTAATTAAAAAACCTGGCTTTCTTATTTATGAATATTTATAGATCTGTATACAACCTACCATTTGGAGAATAGTAACTAAGTGAGCTGTGGCAGAGCAACTTCATGGCTTTCTGAATGAGAATATGTTCTTAACAATTTCAAATTCTGCTTCAAGCCTGATTTGGGAACAGAAATGGTATTACTGGCTTGGTGGAAAATCTCCATATACAGATGGATAGGGCAACACTTCTTTGACTCAAGATCACCATCATAGCCTTTTTGGTGATCGAAGAGAATCCCCTCCTTCCTTTTTAACCAGTGAAAAAGTGGTTGGATCTATCTGTTTTGCTCAAATTGTTCTAGTCCTTTCTGTTGCACTGTATGCAGAAAGTGAACACTGGAGACAGTACTGAGTCTGCTTCCTGGGAGCTAATGTAAGGTGCCACAGGGGTCAATTATGACAGCTGCAGGCTGCCATCTCTGTTCTGAAGCATTGCCTGGACTCCATGGTTAAGGGGGGAACAAGCTGAAGATGAATCCAGATTAGATGAAGGTCATGCTGGTTGGAAATGCCAGTAATTTGAAGGGGGCTGTTTTACCAACATTAGATGGGGTAATATTAGCACTGACAAATTGCATTAAGAGTGGGAGGGCTTCTAGTGTCCTGGCCCCACTGCTGGATGGCACCTGGTATTTTTGGCCACTGTGTGACAGAGTGTTGGACTAGATGGGCCATTGGCCTGATTCAACATTGACTTCTCTTACGTTCTTATGTTCTTAAGAGTTTGGGGCTAATGCTGGACCTAGCTCTGGATGGGAAAGCAAGAAGGTCAATATTTACCTTTTCTTCATTTACATCTGGAACACAGGTTGACCCCTTGTATTGAGTCAAATAAGCTGAAACTCATTCATTTATTACGGGTCTATATGACCGAAGTCTTGACCAGAAGAAAAGGGGTAAAATTAGTACATAAAATATAACATAAAATATGACAAGAGCATAGTCACAATCAGTAAACATCAATAAAACCCAGGCAGTGGCCCAGAAGTTAAAAATAGCCTAGCTACACTTGGGGCGGAGCCAACTAACTAAAATCATCCGAAGGTTGAAGATCAGTATAGGTATTATCAGGGTTGATAAAATTTTCAATGTTTCTTGAGAGCAGCAAACTTTGCCAGGAACCGCGCCACATTGGCTGTTATCAATCCATCAGCATTTGAGTCAGATAACAACACTGAGAGCACCCAAGGCTGCAAGGGAAGATTCATCTTCATAAAAATAGGAGTAATATATGTCCCTCTATCTTGAGTCCAGTGGGGGCAGCGAAACATCAGATGGTCTAAAGTTTCAATTTCGCCAGAATTGCAAAGGCAGAGGCGATCTGAATAAGGTAAGCCTTCAAATCTGCCCAGTGTTACCATAGTTGGAAATGCATTTAGGTGGGCCAACAAGAGGGCGCGACGGTGGGATGGAATTGGGAGCGTTGAATGAAACTCAGGAAGTCTCTCTGGTGGGGACAGCCCCAAGGCCAAAGGAGAACAGGTGCGTCTGGCCCTGGCCACGGTACTGGCCCAGTCCAACTGCTTGAGTTTCTTCAAAGTCTCCTTAAGCTGGGAGGGCATAAGCTCTTCAGTGGGTGAGGAAATCGAAACTCCCAATGCCCTAAGTTTACCAGCAAGAAGGGACAACCAAGGGTTAGATGTCGTGTCCTTCAAGATGAGACGAAGAAAGCCGGCCTGGGGACGGTGACTTGGGACGGATAGCTTAAATCTCAGCTTGAATGCCCTTTTCCAAGCATGTGCTTCAAGCGAAGATTGAACCAGTTCCATACGGAGGACAGTCCCAGCAACACACCGTGGAGTTCCGGTAATTCTCCTAAGAAAGGAGTTTAGCTGGGAATCCAATTTCTCATCCACGCCAGCAATCCAGATTTCTGCCCCGTATAGAATTTGGGAGACCACCTTCGCATTGTACACCTCGATGGCAGGAAGAATCCGCTTAGCCCCCTTTGTATGGAAAAATCTTTCAACCAATGCCATGGCGAATCTGGATGACTTTTTAACGTACGTCAGGTGAGCGGACCAGGATAGATTATAGCTAAAAACAGCACCAAGGTATTGGAAAGAAGAAACCCATTCTAGTTGACCATCTCCAACTTTAAAATAATGAGGACCTCTTCTTCTAGTAGAAGAGAAGCAAAGAACCTTGGACTTTGCATAATTCACAGTGAGCTCTTCTTGTTTACAATAATCCAGAAAAGCGTTGACAATAGACCTCAGTCCAACTTCAGATGCTGCCAACAGGACAGCATCGTCAGCATAAAGTAGAAGTGGTATAGAAAGACCAGCTAGATACGGAGAATGTTTGGCTCTCTTTTTGAGAAACAGCACCAGATTGTTGATGAAGATGTTGAACAGGGAGGGGGCCAATAAACATCCCTGTCTAACTCCCTTCTGCATTAGAAAGGAGTCTGTCCTGATTCCTGAAGAATTCACCCGGACTGAGGCAGATGTATTAGAATAGAGGGCCATAATCAATCCCAGTAATCTGCGGTCAATATTGGTGTTCGTTAATTTCTCCCACAATCTGCGACGAGAGATAGAATCAAAGGCAGCCCTCAGATCCATGAAGGCCACGTAGAGACAGCCTCTTGGACGTGAATACTTAGCAGCAAGATGGAGAAGCGTCAGACAATGGTCTGTGGTCGCAACACCCTGTCGGAAGCCACACTGTTCAGGGAAAAGGAACCTCTCTTCATTGAGCCAGTTCTGGAGTCTCTCCTGTAGGAGTGCAGAGTAGATCTTCCCAGGAATGGCAATAAGGCTTATCGGTCTGTAATTCCCTGGATCGTCGGCGTCCCTACCTTTGTGGATTGGTACCGCAGTAGCTGTCTTCCAGATACCAGGGATGCTAGCTGATTGGTTAATCTCCGTAAACAGGTGGGCCAGACAGTGGGCCCACCATTCAGGATTAACCAAAAATAGTTCTAGGGGTATAAAATCCACACCCACCGCTTTGCCACGCTTCATCTGCTTAAGACGTTCCAGTATTGACCCAGGAGAAACCTGCTCCCAATCCAGGGCAGAGGTCAGAACCTCATTGATTTCCTTTTCTTTGACAGGGCATTCTGATGATTGATACAAAGCTGCAAAGTGCACCCTCCATCTAGCTGGGGAGATTGTCGCCACGGTATCGGCTTGACATCCTGGTCTGACAAGCCTCCAAAAGGCCTTCACATCTTTGGAATCCAGTATGGTAGCAAGAGATTTCCAATCTTGGGTGGCCATGGCTTCCTTTTTCTTTTGAATTAAATCCTTAAAAACTTTTTTGAGAGAAAAAAATTCTATCAGGTCCTCAGGTCTTCTGGTAAGCCTATAGCGCCGTAATTTAGCTCGAATGGCCTTCTTGGTCGACTTGCATTCGGCATCGAACCAATGATTTGAGTAACTTCCCGGCGTCCTCCGCTGGTCCTCTGTAATCCTCTTAATTAGAGAACAGCTATCCACAAAAAAAGTTGAGAAGATCAAGGTAAAGTGTAGATTGCAGCTGGAAGGGATTTAACAAAGAGGGAAGCTTAGGGAGGTTGCCAGAGACCAGGCGATCTTGACTTTCAGCAACCTGCAAGACATCCACTGGGGGATTCCTACGTGCACATCTAATCCACTGTATAGCATACCCACTGGACTTTGTCACAGCTGCCTCACCTTTATTGCCAGTGGGAATGTTTAGAGAAAGAAACAGTGGAAGATGATCACCCCCCTAAGTAGTCTCCAATAACAAACTCTTGCACCAAGGGGAAAAATTCTTGAGATATCAACAGAAAATCAATAACACTAGAACCCCTTGGAGTATAACATGTAAAATCGCCTGGTATATCCGGAGAGACTACGCCATTCAAAAAACCCAGATTCTGCGTAAGCGCCATAATGGCTAGCCGTTTGCCAGCTAGATTAACCTTTGGGTCCTTGGAAACATGGTAAAACCAAGGAGAAGGCAAAGCTAAGTCGTCCAGGTCACCTACCGAGGACAACAATTGAGCATCAGAGGCACCAATCCTGGCATTCAAATCCCCTCCCACGAGCATCACAGAAGCGGGATAAGTCTGCTGAAGTTTCTCAACCATTCCTTCCAACTCACTCCAGTGCTTTCCAATCTCTTCCTCTAGTAAGAGCGGGGGGATATAATTATTCACCAAAAGTAAGGTGCGATCGAAGGAAGTAAGTTTCAATATGATCCCCATCCGATATGATGAAGACGTCAAAAGAGAGCACATAGTCACTGGCAAGTTGTTGGAGATCAAGCATGCCATACCAGCTCTGGGACGTCCAAGGCCAGAACCCTTAATTGCAGAGGAAGAAAAGGCCTGAAAGCCAGCCACATTCAGGGCCCCGGTGGACCAGGTTTCCTGCAGCATAACAATGTGATATTCCAAAAATGACTCAACAATAGAACAGTCGTGGCTTTTTGTCTTCCACCCATTCACATTCCAAGAGAGAATCCGAAGCTTCTGAATGCTGGATTTGTCGAGAGTTAGGCGGAAGTGGCAGGCACGAAGGGGCCAGAAGGAAGTACGAGCATCAAAAGAATACTGGAGGCTTCAGGCTATGTGCAAACTATATACATTTATTTACGCACCACAGCCTTCACCAAACAGAGTGTCAAAGTGCTCTGCTGCAATCAAACCTAGGAGGAAGGAACACTACACATCACTCACTGTACATTTATACAATCACTAGCCAATCAGGCTTCAGTGCTGAGTCACTATGATGACAGAGGCAACACTGCCCTGAACCAGTTGAAACCAGCTCTGACTGAGGTTCCTAGCTGACAGCTTCATGTCACTAGATCAAACACATCTAGACAGACTTATATAAACATGTGGATCACCTATCTGTCTTGGATTTAGCCCTGGTTCTCTCTACTCTGTCTGATATAAAGGTTGGTTGTGAAGGGAGGGTTGTTATCTCCTCTGCACCTGGATCACAGAGAATGCAGCCATTAACAGGAGGTAAAGTCGGACAGGAATGGGCGAATTTAACTCAGAAGACCATTATATCTACTACTGTGGCCAGGAATCCCGTAGAAAAAATGGTGTGGCCTTTATAGTCAACAAGAGAGTGAGAAAGGCAGTATTGGGATACAATCTCAAAAATGACAGAATGATCTCGGTCCGAATCCAAGGCAAACCATTCAATATCACAGTTATCCAAGTCTATGCCCCAACCACTGCTGCAGAAGAGGCTGAAGTGGACCAGTTCTATGAAGACCTACAACAGCTCATAGAACTAACACCAAAAAATGATGTCCTCCTCATCATAGGGGACTGGAATGCTAAAGTAGGAAATCAAAAGGTAACTGGAATAACAGACAAGTTTGGCCTTGGAGAACAAAATGAAGCAGGGCAAAGGCTAACAGAGTTTTGTCAAGAGAACACGCTGGTCATAGCGAACACCCTTTTCCAACAACCTAAGAGGCGTCTCTACACATGGACATCACCAGATGGGCAACACCGAAATCAGATTGACTATATAATTTGCAGTCAAAGATGGAGAAGCTCTATCCAGTCAGTAAAAACAAGACCTGGAGCTGACTGTGGCTCAGATCATGAGCTACTCATTGCAAAATTCAGAAAGAAAGGTGGGAAAACCACAAGGCCATTCAGATTTGACCTAGATCGCATCCCCGATGAATATACAGTAGAGGTGAAGAATAGGTTTAAGGGACTAGATTTGATAGACAGAGTGCCTGAAGAACTATGGACAGAGGTCCGTGACATTGTAAAGGAGGCAGCAATCACCGCCATCCCAAAGAAAAAGAAATGCAAAAAAGCAAAGTGGCTGTCTGATGAGGCTTTACACATAGCAGAGGAAAGAAGGAAAGCTAAAGGCAATGGGGAGAAGGAAAGATTTGCCCAACTGAATGCAGATTTCCAGAGAACAGCAAGAAGAGATAAGGAGGCTTTCCTGAATGAACAATGCAAAGTAATAGAGGAAAACAATAGATTGGGAAAGACTAGAGATCTCTTCAAGAAAATTGGAGAAATCAAGGGAACGTTCCATGCAAAGCTGGCCATGATAAAGGACAAAAACGGTAGGGACCTAACAGAAGCAGATGAGATTAGGAAAAGATGGCAAGAATACACAGAAGAACTATACAAGAAGGACCTCAATGTCCTTGACAAACACGATGGTATAATCACTGACCTCGAGCCAGACATCCTGGAAAGCGAAGTTAAATGGGCCTTAGAAAGCATTACTAACAACAAAGCTAGTGGAGGTGATGGTATCCCAGCTGAGTTATTCAAAGTCTTAAAAGAAGATGCTGTTAAAGTGCTGCACTCAATTTGCCAACAAATTTGGAAAACACAACAGTGGCCACAGGATTGGAAAAGGTCAGTGTACATTCCAATCCCAAAGAATGGCAATGTCAAGGAATGTTCAAACTATCGCACAATTGCACTCATTTCACACGCTAGCAAGGTCATGCTCAAAATCCTACAAGCTAGGCTCCAACAGTACGTGGATAGAGAACTGCCAGAAGTACAAGCTGGGTTTCAAAGAGATAGTGGAACTAGAGATCAAATTGCCAACATTCGCTGGATTATGGAGAAAGCAAGAGAGTACCAGAAAAACATCTACTTCTGCTTCATTGACTATGCTAAAGCCTTTGATTGTGTGGATCACAATAAATTATGGCAGGTTCTTAAAGAGATGGGAGTACCAGACCACCTCACATGTCTCCTGAGAAACCTGTGTAAGGGTCAAGAAGCAACAGTTAGAACCGGATATGGAACAACTGATTGGTTTAGCATAGGAAAAGGAGTACGACAAGGATGTATATTGTCACCTTGCTTATTTAATTTATATGCAGAGTACATCATACGAAATGCTGGCCTGGATGAATCACAAGCTGGAGTTAAGATTGCTGGGGAAAAGATCAATAACCTCAGATATGCAGACGATACCACTCTGATGGCAGAAAGTGAAGAGGACCTAAAGAGCCTCTTGCTCAGGGTCAAAGAGGAGAGTGCAAAAGTGGGCTTGAAGCTCAACATCAAAAAAACTAAGATCATGGCATCTGGCCCCATCACTCCTTGGCAAATAGAAGGGGAAGTCGTAGAAGTAGTGACAGACTTCATGTTCCTAGGATCCCAGATCACTGCAGATGGTGACTGCAGCCATGAAATTAAAAGACACCTGCTCCTTGGGAGGAAAGCGATGGCAAACCTAAACAGCATGATAAAAAGCAGAGACATCACCTTGCCAACAAAAGTCCGCATGGTCAAAGCAATGGTATTCCCCGTAGTAATGTATGGCTGCAAGAGTTGGACTATAAGGAAGGCCGAGCGCCGAAGAATAGATTCTTTTGAATTATGGTGCTGGAGAAGACTCTTGAGAGTCCCTTGGACTGCAAGGAGATCAAATCAGTCAATCCTAAAAGAAATCAACCCGGACTGTTCCCTGGAAGGCCAGATCCTGAAGCTGAAGCTCAAATACTTTGGCCACCAAATGAGAAGGGAGCATTCACTGGAGAAGACCCTGATGCTGGGAAAGATTGAAGGTCAAAGAAGAAGGGGACGACAAAGGATGAGATGGTTAGATAGTGTCATCCGGTTCCGGTTTGACGAGAGCAGGCATGCGGTTAGAGTCCCGCTCGGACTGCTTTTCCCTAGGCTTTATTTTTGGGGCAACAACTCAACAACTTCGCTTCTGAAGGAGGGGAAGTGGCAGGGGACTCAAACCAGGGCATGGTAGGGTGGCAGCCCCCCAAGCCTGGCAGGTTTGTCCTGAGCAGGAAGCCTATGGGACGCAAGCACAACGAAGAGCAAGGTGTTCGCGGTAGCCAAACCCACAAGGACCGACAAGGAGTCAATGAGGAATAGCCGACGCTGAAAGAGCACTATAGCAGCCACCCGAAGCTAAGTACCATTTAAAAAACTATTTACAAAGGGGAGAAAAGGGGGGAAAGCGGGGGAAGAAGTTAGGAACCAACAGGGAACCTTGAGTAGCGTTAGTAAAGAGAGGGGGAGGTCCTGAGAAACGGTGGAGTAAGTGTAATCACAAGCGGCTAGGGACAGAACTATCGAAGAGAGAATTATCAGACAGAGAATTAAACTCAGGACGAAAAACGGAGGAGATAGGGTCAAGTATATAGTTTAATAGTAGCAATACCATAGTAATATTACATACTTTTGCTTCGTTTGTCTTCTACCCGTTCCAGGATTGCCTGAGAGAGCGGTCGCTTTAAGGAAAAGCAGAGGAGAACAAAAGAAGACGCGGCGGAGGAGCGCGGAAGGGCGGCGCTGCCTACAGACGAAAGAAAGGAAGGCGGAAGTTGTAAGCAGCGGAGACAGGAAAGGGCGGAAGAAGACGAAAGCCGAAGAGGAACAGTGAAAAATAGCGGAGACAACGAAAACGAAGAGTAAACGATAGAGACAAAACAGGAGTGAGAGACAGAAACAACAGAGACTGGCTTGAAAACGAGGCAGCACTTGAGCTTCGGGAGTAAAGCAGAGCCAGAGGAAGGGGGGGGGAAGAAAGTGGGAAAAAGAGCAAACCATTGTGTCATAGTTAATGTGTTACAGAGTAATGGTAATGTTGATGTTAGAAAAGCATATAAAATAGAAGTAATTGAGTCTATGTAGAACTTGATGAGTATATTGAATTGTTGGAAATTTAGTGAATTGTTAAAAGGGGCTTTTTGTGATCTGTATCTTTGAGTGTGTGAAAGCAAGTTACCTCTTCTTATTAGGCTATTTTCTTTCTACTGTGGGGAGGTAATTAAATAGAGGAGGGTACTGAATGGCAACAGGATTTGATAGTAGCAGAAGATCCTCTATCCCATCACCAGGGCAACAAGGTATAGCCAGCTATTTGAAAATGAGCGTAGCAGGCATGTCAATTAAGGATTTAAAGGCATTGATGAAAGAATGCATCTCTCAATCAATGCAACAATGGACAGATAACACCTTACCTGCTTTAATTAAAAAAGTAATAGAGCCAATACAAGAATCTATGCAGCAGGTGACCGAAAATATTCTGCCAGAATTGATTAAGAAGGAGATGGGACAAGTTCAGATAAAAATGGAAGAGATATCTACACAAATTAGAACAGAAACAGAAGAAATTAAAAAGCAAATTCTAGAAAATAAAATAGAAATCTCTAGTATTACTAAGTCTACAGGTAAATTACATGATAAAGTTCAAGACATTGATTATGAACTTCAGGAACTCAAAGCAAAAAGTGAAAAACTGGAAGAAACAATAATTAATATGGAAATGGATAAGGCCAGCCTAATACTAAGGTGTCAAAACATGCCAGAAGATATTGATAAAAACTTGAAAGAAAGTTTAGCAGACTCTATAGCTGAACAACTGAATATAGGATCTAAGGAAGAGCTAGTGAGGGAAATAGAAGCAGTGTACAGGCGAAATTCAGCTTATGCTAAGAGGCACAAAACACCCAGGGAGGTGCATATAAAATTTTATAGAAAAGAAATCAAAGAAAAAATATTGAAAGCCGCTTATGAAAATAAAGTGAAAATTAAAGAAGCAGAAATAAGATTTCTTAAAGAAGTCCCCTGGAGAGTAAGGGAGAGGCGACAGAATTACTTCACCTTGGTTAATATCTTGAGAGAAAACAAAATAATATATAGATGGTTGGTACCCGAAGGACTCCTCTTTACATTCAAAGGTAGAAGATGGAAAATAGATTCTATTTTTAAGGTGGAGGACTTTCTGGAAAAAAATGGAGAAGACTTAGGATGGCAGCAGGAAGAAGAAAGGGAGGAAGAAGAGGAGACGGAAGGAACAAGAGATACAGAGCAGGTACTTGAGAGAGAGAAATCCCCCCAAAAAAAATCACAGAGGAAGAGGGCAACAGAAACTAGTAAGGGACCCGCGTGGCAAATGACAACTAGATACCAATATAGGAATAAGACCACAGAGAGAACAAAAGAAACCCATGACAAGTAGACCTCTAGTATTACTGTCAGTAAATGTGAACGGCCTTAACAGTCCTCAAAAAAGACATAAAATATTTCATCAGATATTGAAATGTCAGCCAGATGTAACATGCCTCCAGGAAACCCATATAAGAAAGAGCGATGTTAAATACTTAAATTTCAAGAAAATCGGAGAAGCATATGTCGCCGCAGATGAGGGGAAAAAGAAAAGGGGAGTAGTGATATATGTAAAAGAAAACTTACAACCAGAATTTCTTTATAGTTCTAGAGATGGAAGAATAGTGGCAGTTTCAATCATAAAAGAAGGGAAGAAGATCTTACTAATGAATATATATGCCCCTAACCAAAATCAAGAAAAATTTTTTTCAGTGGTACGAGATATCTTAACAGAACAAAGTATGGAAGATATTTGTATTATAGGTGACTTCAACGCTGTTTTAGATGTCAAAATGGATAGGAAAAGCAAAAGAAGAAGAAAAGTTGGTAAGACTTTGCCTAAAACCTTTTTACAAATGGCGGAAGAGTATTCTTTGATAGATGCTTGGAGGACTAGAAACATAAACACTAAGGATTATACTTTTTTTTCAGCAAGGCATCAGTCTTGGTCCAGAATAGATATGGCATGGGTATCCACGACAATGATAAGAGACTTAAGAGAAGTTGAGATCTTACCGAATACATATGCCGATCATAGCCCTTTATTATTGTCATTGACAACAGTGAAAAAAAGGACACGATGGAAGATGTATGATGAGCTGCTAAGAGATCAGGAGATAGTAGACAAAACCAAAATAGAGATACAGGAATTCTTTAGCAGAAATATCCACCCGGAAATGCCAATAAGAATAGTATGGGACTCTTTTAAAGCGTTCCTGAGGGGTGGTTTATAAGTCAAAAGGCATGGAAAAATAAACAGAAAAACAGAAATTTTGAAAAGCTTAAGGAAAAGATAAAAGTAGAGGAAGACGAATTAAAAAGGAAGCCAGAGGGAGAGGTAGCTAGAGTAAGACTTAAAATGTTGCAGCATCAGATAAATATCTTATTAACGCAGGAAATTGCAAAGGATGTTGAGAAACTAAACAATATTATTTTGACAATGCTAACAAACCAACAAGATGGCTGGCTTATAAATTGAGAAAGCAGAGAGAGAACAGAATTATAGTAGCTCTGAAAGATGAGGAGCAAGAGATAAGATACGGTTCAGCAGACTTAAAGAAGATTGTGGGAAACTTTTACAAGAATTTATACCAACAAGATGAACAAGATAGTCGAGATATTGATAAGTTTTTAGGGCAGTGTACTCATAGAAAATTCAGTGAACAACAGAAAAAATTGTTAAATGATGCTATAACGCCGTGTGAGATTACAGAAGCAATTAAAAAACAGAAGAAAAAGAAATCACCAGGTCCAGATGGCTTCCCAGCTGAAATATATCAGGTATTTGAAGAACAGATTTTCTTGCCTTTCAAACAATTGTTGCAAAGTATAAGTAAGGAAAAGAAAATTCCAGACTCATGGAATGAAGCACTAATAACGTTAATCCACAAACCAGGAACAGAGGAGAAAGAGATTAGAAACTACCGCCCAATATCACTGTTGAATGTGGACTACAAGATCTATGCAAATATATTGGCAACAAGATTCAAGAAGGTATTATTAGAAACAATACATCGTGACCAAGCAGGATTTCTCCCAGGCAGACAAATTAAAAACAATATTAGAACTATTATAAACATTTTTGAATATTATGAGGCACATCCGGAGAAGCAAGTGGCGTTGATCTTCTTAGACGCAGAAAAAGCGTTTGATAACATCTCTTGGGAATTTATGATACAAAAACTAAAAAGCTGGGACTGTGGATTAAATTTCCTCACGATGATAACAACTGTGTACACAAAACAGCAAGCAAGAATCCTAGTCAATGGAGATATGACCGAGACAATTGAGATTCAGAAGGGAACAAGACAGGGGTGCCCCCTGTCTCCATTATTATTTATATTTGCATTAGAATCACTGGCAGATATGATAAGAAGCGACAATAGGATAATTGGTTTAAAGATTAAAAAAGAGGAGTTTAAATTACAGGCGTTTGCTGATGATTTAGTTTTTATCCTAGAAGATCCGCTCCCATCAATAGCAGCATTATTGGATACTATTCATAGTTACGGTAAGGTAGCTGGCCTTAAAGTGAATATTAAGAAAACTAAGATAATAACTAAAAATTGCACACAAGAAGATAAACAAAGAATTGCTCAAAAAGCAAAGTTTGAGGTAGTAAACAAAATTAAATATCTAGGTATAATGATAACTAATAGGAATAGTGCATTGATAGAAAATAATTATGGTAAACTAATGGAGGAAATCAAAAAAGATCTGCTGAAGTGGAAGAACATGCAACTTTCTCTTATGGGTAGGATTGCTACTATCAAGATGAATGTGCTACCTCGTTTTCTCTTCTTAGCCCAGAATATTCCTGTATTAGTGAATAAGAAATATTTCGTGGAATTAGAAAAAACAATAAAGCAATTTGTTTGGTACCCAAAGAAAGCTCGAATTACATGGAAATATTTGCAGGACAGGAAAGAAAGAGGAGGACTTGGCATACCGAACTGGGAATTGTACTACCAAGCGGCAGCTGCGGTATGGCTAAAGGAATGGATTACGCTGGAAGACACAAGAACATTGAAATTGGAAGGCCATGACCTCAGCATGGGATGGCATGCGTATCTTTGGTATGACAAAGAGAAAATCCATTCAAATTTTTGTCAGCATATATTGAGGAAAGCTTTGATAAGATATTGGCAGATCATTAAAGGAACTTATTATCTGAAAACACCCAAGTGGATATCACCATTAGAAGCATTCATTAAACCGACACTGATGTTAGAAGATAAGAAAGCGACCTATGAGAAATTATTAGATAAAAAAAATAATCTAGAAGCATTAGAATCGCCACAAATTGTTAAGTTAAATTTGACGTGGTGGGAAAAAACTCAATTACAATCTGTGTATAAGAGAGACAAGAGAATCGGTTTTCAAACATCAACTAACGAACTAGATAAAATATGGTTGTCCTCTAGCGATAAATTAATACAAAAACTATATAGATTCTGGTTGAATATTAAAATGCAAGAAGAAGTAGTTAAAACTAATATGGTAAGATGGATGCAGGATTTGGGACATACTGTTGACATTGACGACTGGGCAAAGATCTGGAAATCTCTCAAAATCTTGAGATCTACTTCATTTAAGGAAAATGTATATAAAATGTACTATAGATGGCATTGGTCACCGGACAGAGTAGCAAAATGTACAAAAAGTGTTTCGAGTAACTGTTGGAGATGCAAGAATAATAGAGGAACGTATTTTCATATGTGGTGGTTGTGTGAAAAGATTCAGAAATTTTGGAAGATGGTGAATAGATTAATATTAGAAATGACCCTTGTTAACTTGGATCCAGTGCCAGAGGTATACTTGTTGAACATAATCCCTGATGATATAGAAAAAGAAACTAGGTACTTATTAACATATATACTAACAGCAGCAAGAATAATGCTAGCCCGCTATTGGAAAGGGGAAAAATTACCCACAAAATATGAAATAGCTTCAAAACTGCTAGATATTGCTGAAATGGATAAGTTAACAATATGTATTCAAGGACAGAGTGAAATGATATTCCAAAAAAGGTGGTTAACGGTATATGAATGGTGGGATAAGGAATTTGTACAATGACTCCGAAAAATGTATTGAGAAATGTGTTTTTGGAATGTTTTAGCTATGTATAAAAATGACTAAATAAAAGTTAAAAAAAAAAAAAAGATAGTGTCATCGATGCAACGAACATGAAATTGAGCAAACTTCAGCGGACAGCAGAAGACAGGAGGGCCTGGCGTAATCTGGTCCATGGGGTCGCGAAGAGTCGGACTCGACTGTGTGACTGAACAACAACAACAACAACAACAAAGCTGGATTCTGCAGATGATGAAACCTCTATTCGGCATCATCAATGAATGAGAGAGACTGCTGCAAAGTGGCTTCTTGAGGAATATTTCCCCCAGTCTGTTGCTCCCTCATATCGGATTCCATTATCAATGGGGGGCCACCCCAAGAGTGGTGGACCATGGCTGTGCACACCGATTTATGGGAAGTAGGCACTCCAGGATTAGCCTCAGTGTTGTGCAGGGCCTCATTTGCTATAGATGGCGAATTTGTAGGGCCATACCCTTGTGGGTGGAAACCCTGGTTGCAAACATTATGTCTCTCATCCAAAACTTGTACCGAGGTCAAGACGTCGTTCATATACTTGATATTCTGTAGGATCGCCTCTTGCCCCAGTGAAGATGGCTTCTCTGCAATCTTGCTATCTTCTGCATTCCTGATGTCAAGAAGAAAGCTGCCAGCCTTCCCCACTTCCGGAGTCTCCTTCCTTTTGCCTTGAACCGACTCCTTCATCTGAGATTTCATGGGCAAGTCTTGAAAGGACTGAGCTACAACTTGCCGAAAGACTCTCTGTGATCTAATCCTAAAAAACTTGAGCCGGGCACTATTGTTAAAAAGAAGTTGTGGAATATACTTGGAGGCAAAAGTAAGGGTGACTTTCATGTGATCTTCAGACTGGGAGACAAGCTGTATATACTCTAAGTCAACCTTCTTATGTGGAATATCTAAAATTTGACTTAGAAAGCGTTCAGTTGAACGCTTGGATCTCCAGTCCATAAGCTGTCCTCTCCAAGGATGAATGATAAGTGTGGCTTGGTGTTGTTGAAGAATAGTATAGAATTTGCAGTCAGATTTCCTAATAGAGGGCTCCTCTGCACTTGGTCCACGTATAGGATTTATTCTTGATCTTTCATGACTGGGATTATTTGTATCATGGCCAGCAAATATGATCTGCTCCCCTAATTCTGCAATCTTTGACTCCACTCCTCTAACAAGAGAGATCAAAAACTGCAGCGTCTCACCCACCAGTAAACATTGCTTAGCAAAAAGGGCACCAACTACCCTTCCACTATCGCCCTTCAAATCAACCCCAAAGAGTGGTGACGAGTCCGTTTGAATTGACTTGTCCACTCCTAAACAGGGGTACTGGGTAGAGACAAAAGGGGGGTCTAACATATCGTTCACTGCCTGCAGGAAACTCTTTGTCCCAGAGGGGGAAGGCTCAGCCTGGTTGTTAGTGTCCTGAGCCAAAATCTTATCATAATGTGTGGCAATGAGCCACCTATCCAAGGATTCTGTCCAATTAATTGCATATCTCTTTTTATGGGGTGGGGAAACCTCTGGGTTTCCCACAATCGTAGACCTCTTTCGCATACTATAAACCTTGGCTAAGTTGCTGAAAAAGTACAACTAAATCATGAATGGGAAAATATTTCTTTCACAATTTGGCCAGACAGTCCAGCTGGTGCTGTTAATTAAGCACAATGAGTAAAAGAAGAGAACGTGGGGACATGCCCAAAGAGGCAAAAGATACC
Organism: Gekko gecko; assembly: GCA_029375565.1. Classification (NCBI taxonomy): domain Eukaryota; kingdom Metazoa; phylum Chordata; class Lepidosauria; order Squamata; family Gekkonidae; genus Gekko; species Gekko gecko. The sequence continues at coordinate 76,260,756 of JAPDNY010000006.1, read as the reverse complement.
ATCCTTCAGCTTCAAACTTCCCAGCAAACAAACAGCAACAGCAAAAATCTTCTTCCCTTCAGCAAGTAGATAATTGGAATAACCTTACCAAGACTTGTAGCTGAAGGTTTGAGTCCATTCATGATAAGTGTGGTTATCTGCTACAACTGCAGACTGCAGGCTGTTAACGAGATTGAATCCTTTCTTGCTCCACTCCCACCTTTACTCCAAGGCTAAACAGCAGTTTCCATAAGGAGGCCAGCCTACAAATTCTTGCAAGTTCTTTCAAAGATCAAGAAAGTAACGGAGAGTGAAGACAGTTCTCTTGTTGAGCCAAATAATGAGGAAATAGATCCAAAAAAGGAGAGACTTGCCAAGAGCAGAAAAACACAGGTCCAAGCCGGCTGCTGTCAGGCTCCGCCCCCCATAAGCTGAAGCTATACTGATTCCTCCTACTTCAACATCTAGAGAAGATTATTGCAGTGCTCTATTTGGGGCTACTCTCAAAGGTAACCCAGGAACTGAAATTAGTTAAGAATGTGCAAGTTCATCTTCTGCCTGAGATGCATGGTTGGCAGCATACTACACATCTTAGAATAATGTCACTGATTGCTGTTCATTTCTGGGTGCAATGTAAGACATTGGTTTTAACCTTTAAAACTCTATATAGACTGATACCAATCTATCTGAAGTCTTGTTGCTCGCTATACAAGCCCATGTGTCAGTTATGGTCATCAGACCAACCCCTTCTCACCATCCCCTCTCACAGAAAGGTGTGTTCTGTAGTGGCTCCTTCTAGGTCTTTTTTTGGTAGTGTCCCTGTATGGAATGGGTTCCTGACAGAAGCCTGTAGGACATCCTTATTCCTCATTTCCCACAAACATTTTAAAACTGTTTAATTTACAAGAATATTTTCTGGAATTTAATCTGTTGGGGATGCTTACTAAGGAAATTTTGTTGATTTTAAATTCTTGATTTCATATTAAGTAAAGTCATATTTGAGCTGCTATGCTATGATTGTATTATTTGCTTGATGGTATGTTTTTATTTTGTGAACTGCCTTGGGTTCCATTTGTCTGAAGAAGAGTCATCTATAAATATTTAATTAATATACCAATGTAATGTAATGCAGAAATGCAATATGGAGTTATTGGGGAGCTATTGTCAGATTAGGAAGAATGACTTGACTTTGTGTGGTGTAGTGGTTGTAGTGGTTAAGAATGGTGGACTCTAATCTGGGGAACCAGGTTTGATTCCTCACCTGTCCATATGAAGCCAGCTGGGTGACTTTGGTTCAGTCACAGTTTTCTTAGAGCTCTCTCAGCCCTACCTAACTCACAGGGTGTCTGTTGTGGGGAGAGAAAGGGAAGGCTATTGGAAGCCAGTCCGAGAGTCCCTCAGGTAGTGAAAAGCAGAGTATAAAAACCAACTTTTCTTCTTCTTAATAAAGGCTGTCATGGAACAGTTTAAAGCAATCCACCCCTACACCATAGTTATAAATTGGTTGCAATTATTCATATGTATTTGAATACAATACTGCTTCATCTCTCTGTGGAGATGATGTGGATCCTTCAAGACTAACTATCCTCTACCACTGTGGCAACTCATGTCAGGTGCTAAACAATTTACTGCAAGACTGTGGTCTATTTTTCCCCAGGCTGTAGCTTAGGGAAATTGTTTCCTTAGTCATATATAGGGATTTTGTCTAACTGCTGTTTTTTTCTGAACACACTTCCAGTAAACAGTATGGGAACATTTTATGCTAAAGCACTAAGGGCACTGACCTGATCATTTTCTAGACAGGAGGCTGTCATAACCCAGCAGGTCACTGCCTTCCGCTGCCACCACCCTGGACTTACTGTCCCTTGAGAAGGCCCAGGGTACCCTCTCAAGCCCATCCAAAATGCCCCTTTTGAAGCCGAGAACCTTAGGCGTGATGACCAGGCAGAGAACTTTTAAACAAATGGTTTATTAAGAACAATACTGGGGCAAGGCAAATAAGACAAAGTGTTTTAAAAAGAGATAACAGTATTGAAAGGCAAAAAGAACACAAAGCTAACGCAGCTACATATTACTCCTTAACTGGTACTACTTAAGGCCTACAGCCCTCTTACCAGGCCTCTTGCCTGTATTCCCACTGAGCCAAGGGAGAGGTCTTTCTCCTCAGACCAGACTGTCCCCTCTGTGAGAAGTCTGCAGAAGAGCCAAAGAGCCATTTCTTCACAGCCCTCTATAGACCAGGCTTAACTTACTCTCTCAAGTGAGGGAACTTTGTCCCAGACCAGTCTCCTCAGACCGCAGAGAAAAAGAACGTCAGTTAAACTGAAACCAAGTATAAGAACACTTCACCCAGAGACTTCTAGTATCCCCATTGGTTGCAACTGGCTGTAGGCATTGTGGGTATTGTAGGCAGCTTGCTTTCTACTACCACACAGGCCTCAGGCTTTTCTCCCAGTTATGTACAGATCTCCAGAGGCCTACACAGAATCTCTGCACTCCCATTGGCTAAAACCCATCCCCAAGCATTGTGGGGATTGTAGGCTGTCTGCTTTCTACTGCCATACAGGCCCCTCCTATAGTTTAGGCCTCTAGGCCCTGTCTCCGTCCTGCACAGATCATGGCAGAGGCTATTGGGAATCCTATGCATGCTGCTCTGTGAAGACTCAGAAATGAATTATAATAACCATAAGTAACTTCTGCTGACATCAGTGAGACAGACAAGCATGCAAGCATATACAACACTGAACCTTGGCCTCTTGGCGTTAAATTCATTTACTTGAAAGTAAAATTCACTAGACTTGCTTCCAACACAGCTGCAAGTCTATACAAACTTAATTATTTTAAAGCATTTGTATACCTCTTTCTCTTGAAATGCCAGATTATTTGAGTGAGGACCACTACATATATTAAAACAGTTCTCAATAAATATGCACAAGTTTGGGTTGTACGTTTTTTCTTCTGGGTCACAACTTTCTTAACCAGCAGTGAGTGGGCTTTTGCTTATGAGTTTGTTAATATAAATTACAATAGGATTCTATTATAGGGTTGCCAGCATGAGACTGGGGTGTGTGCAGAAATCAGCAATAGTATGATGTCACTTCCAGGGAAACCTTCAAATTGTTGGAAATATGTGTGTTGCAAGGTCTAACATCCAGTCATTATAAGGTTAATGTGTGTTTACCTTGTGTGCTGTTGTTTAGACTGACTTTGATGGAAACATGGCATAGAGGCAATGGAAACAAAGCCCACAAAACTGAAGTATGTTTACTCACAATCATTGGTTAATGTATTCAGGTGATTTCCTTCTAGGGGTCAAGAAAAAGAAGAATCTCCTTTGTTATAGACTGAGTGGTCAAAGTGTAAAGATGTAGCCTTAGGTGTTGTCATGATCTGGGCTGTGCCACCAGAGGCCTAGTAGGCCCAGGGAGCCTGGCTAGCAGTAGGGGAGGCTGGGCCTACAAACCCCAGAAGGCCTTGGGAAGTTTTGGCGCTGATTTTGACCAATAGGGAAGAAGAGAGCTGGGGAACAAAAGAGCTGGTGCCAGAGGAGAAGCTGTTCTTCTTCCCAGGAAACAGAGCCAGAAGGAAGGCTGCTGTGGGAAAGAAACCCCATCCTGAGGGAAGGGTGAGTAGTCTAAAGCCACTTGAGATAGTGAGCTAGGGACAGTATATGTAGACACGTTAGGGCATTTGATTTCTTTTCTTTTCGCCCACTAATTGTTATTATTCCTGCACCTTGTTTGTTTGACCTCCTAAAAAATAAACCGTTTCCTTGTTGTTTACTCTGCCTGGTCCTCACACCTATTATTCGGCCAAAAGGGAGGTCTGAAGGTCTTGGGAGGGTGCTCTGGGCCTTCTCAAGGGATTCTAAATCCAGAGTGGTGGCAGCGTCAGCTGACACCGCACCTGAGCCGTGACAGGTGTCTTTGTTGTTTTGTAGATTTACTGTGAACCCTTCCCTTAGAAATAAAGATTTTTACATAGAAGAAAATGCCTCCTCTCTGGTGAAGTAAAGATCCATTGCAATATCTGAATATTTAACTATTTTGCCAATTTTTCCAACACAAATGACATGACATCTCTCTAGGAATTGGCAGAAGCTCTGTGGTTAACTCATAGTGTTTTCAGTGATTCCTAGAGAGGACTGCCATCAATTCCTAATTCCCACTGGACTCAAACCTTGTTCTATTTTTATCATCACTGATGGTGTTGTTTGTTCTTTTCCTGCCAGCCACTGCAGTGCCAACAAGCAATGCCCATTGCAGGCAGGAGGTTTTCTGCCTCCAGCAGGCATATGGCAACCCTAGAATATAGGGTCAAAAATGATTTTTATATTTTGAACTTTTGTACAAATGTGTATATAAAAGAATCCTCCTATGAACTGGGATGTATAAATCTTCAGTCTTAAAATGTTTATTTGGAAACAAAGCCTTATGAAATCAGTTATGAATAAACATGGTTAGGATTGAGCTGCAAGCCTTGTTTACCACTTAGCTTCTTCCGCAGCTTTGTGTCAAAGTAACCCTGTATAAATATAGCAGCGTAGTATGATTATCATAATGTGTTCCTCACAATATTACAGTCTCATTCCTGAAGATTACTTTATTGAAAGAAAGTTCTTTAAAATGAGCTGGACATTTCCATATAAACGTGATTAAGAAAACTTTTATGTGGGTAAATGACCTGTACTTTAAAATAACATTCCTCCAAGTATGCTTGTTAAGATTATAGCCCAAAGCTGTACTGTACTGAAAATAGTCTATTTCAAATTTGAATTGAGGCATAATAGAAGATACCCTAATCTCTGCCAGTTTTTTAAATCCATACCTTTTTTCTGCACACTTGCTATCAGGTTGCTGGCTGAATTTGTTTTTGTTGTTGTTTTAATATTTTTCCCATACTTTGGATTAAGAGGCCAACTCAAAGCAACTTACATTGCTAGTAATAAATGGAGCCAAGTTTTACACAATAATATAAGCAAAGCCAAGGTATTTATTTTAAAATGTGTGTTCCTCCTTTATGCTCAGTGTAGGGTCCCCAAGGTGGCAAACAATGAAAAACATTAACATAAGCTTTTAAAATATGGAGTACAAAAACAATTTAAAACAACAATTTAACAGTCATATACACAATTAAAACACATACACAGAAAGGAGGGTTAGTGAAGAAACCCAAATGGCACAAATAGATTTTCACTCTCTGGCGGAACAGAATGATAAAGCAGGACAGACAGATTTCTTCCAGGAGGGAATTCCATCATCCTGGTGCCACTACCAAGAGGACCCTTTCTAGTCTCAGATGCCATCCATCTAGTCTCGGATGGCAGGAGCAGATCAAGACTACAGTGATGTGGTTCCTATGACTCACTCCAGTCAGCAATCTGACTGCAGCATTCTGCACCACTCTAGCTTCCTAACCAGGGCTTTTTTTGTAGAAAAAGCCGAGCAGGAACTCATTAGCATATTAGGCCACACCCTTGACCGCACAGCTCATTAGCCTATTAGGCCACACCCCCATGTTACCAGAAGTGTGGTCATCCAGCCACATCTACCTTTTGCTTCCTATTCTGTTTACCTTGTTTGTTGTCAAAACCCGAGGCTTTTTTGAAGCAGGAACTACTTTTCATGTTAGGCCACACACCCCTAATGTAACCAATCCTAATGAGTTTCTGCAGTTGGGTTTGGCCTATTATGCTAATAAGTTCCTGCTGGGCGTGACCAATTTGGAGCCAGCCTGTGCGTTCCTGCCCAAAAATAGCCCTGTTCCTAGCACTCTCCAAGGACAGGATCATATACTGTGCACTGCAGTGGTATACTATAGCTGTTACCAGGCCATATACCACTTGGTGAAAGGCACTTCTGGCCTTCACTGCCACCTGCTTATCCAACAGGGGGCCTGGGTCCAATAGGACCCCCAAGCTAAGAATCTACTCCTTTAGGGGGAATGCAGCCACATCCAGAACATGACAGACATAGTTCCTGGGCTAGACCTTCCCCCCACCAGTAGCACCTGTGTTTTGTCAGGATGTCTGTTTATTAGCCCTCATCTATCCCTAAACTGCTTCCAGGCACTGGTTCATGGTTTCCCCAGCCTCCCTGAGATCTGCTGGAAGCACAAGATAGAACTGTGTATTACCGTCTTATGGTGACAACCCAGCCCAGATATCAGGATGACTTCCCTCAGTGGTTTCATGTAGTTTTTAAAGAGCTTGGGAGACAAAATAGACCTTGCAAGATCACATAGGTCAGGGGCTGAGCAGCAGGTTCCCCCCCATCTGAGACCTACCTTCCAGGTGGGACTGAATCCCCTGTAGTTCCTCCCAGTCCTTAGCCTGAAAGCCTGTCCAGAAGGATACCATGATGGATGGTGTTGAATGCCACTAAGAGCTCTAGGAGGATCCTCTGCATTACAAACCATGTTTTTAACATCCTTTAGAAAATTAGTGATTTTTATGCTTAAAACAGAAATTAAATGTACATTTATTTTAGAGGGTGGAAACTAGTCAAAGAACTAGGGTTTTTCCATTGCAATCCTATGCAACTGACTGGATTAGACTAGGCTAAATCTGCACAGGAATGCTGTGTTAGGAGATCATTCCTGTATTATGATGCGTACCAACATTTTGTGGTTTCTACAGGACAGTGAAATCAGTATATTATGTACTGATATTGTTTCCTTGCAACATGGTGCTGCCAGAGAAAGGGTGAGCTTCAGGAGGAAATACAATGGACCATCCGGATCCTGGCAGCTACCAATTAGGACGCAGTGTTGTGTAAATAGCCTATTGTTGGGAGTGGGTGTGTGATGGATGTGCCGTTCTCCGGGCATATAAGCGGGGCTCTGGTCCTGCTAGGTGTCTTAGTGTATATCTGAATCACTATTAAGCTATGAGCTGATCACTACATGTGTCTCAAACCCAGTATATTTCACTGGCAACAAAGGTGGGATCCTGTTGAGCCAGCCCAGCATCCTCCAGCACCACACTGTGCATTGAGCTCCAGTGCCCGCGCACTGCATTGCAACCGGGACCATGGCTACCACTCCAGGACGTCTACCAGAATTTGATCCCTTGCACCCAGAGCTTTGGGAAACCTGGGTAGAACAGCTGAAGTACTACGTCATGTTCCAGGGCATCACGAATGCAGGCAAAAAGAAGGCCCTCCTGCTAAGTGCCTGTGGGATCACCACCCTAAGGCTAGTCCAGGGCCTCATCATGCCAGTCACCCTGGAAGCATCTACATACGAAGCCATCCTCGAGGTGCTAACCGACCATTTTGAGCTGCAACCCATGAAGATGGCACGTGCTGCATGGACTTCTTCATGCACCAACAACAGCCTAACAAGACGCCCGCCGACTTCGTGGCCAACCTGCGCCGGTTGGCCCTAAATTGCGGGTTCGCGAACCTCGACGAATCCCTCTTAGACCGGTTCATGATGGGCCTTTGGGAGCTGAAACTCCGCCATAAGCTAATTGGGCTGGAAGAACTCACCCTGGTGAAGGCACTTTGCGAGGCCACAGCATTTGAGAAATCTCAGTGAAACTGCCAAAATTCTGCTGCACACCAGGCCACCTAGGCTTCTGAGGCATCAGACGAGAAAGAGGCCCACCAGGTCCGCTGCCCAGCTCACCGCTCTTCCCGATCTATGGCAGCTCCTGCTCAACCAACAAAGACCAGCACATCGAATCCCTGCGCAAGCTGCAGAGAAGCCCATGAACACCACTCCTGCTGTTTCTGCAATGCAACCTGCAGGGCCTGTGGCAAGACCAGCCACATTGCATGCGCTTGCCACTCTAAAGGAATCTGGAGACGCACTACCATGCAGCAGGAGTCAGAGGATCTTCACACGCCGGCCATCCACCAACATCAGGTAGTCAATTTGCCCCAGGACACCCCAGGCAAAATTAAAGTGACTGTGTGTATAGAGGGGATGCCTTGCCAGATGGAACTGGATACGGGGTCCTCCATCTCCATCATCTCGGAAGAGACTCTCAGGAGGCTCTGTCCACAATGGGGCCCCTGCCTGAGGACCTTGGGCTTCACCCTCCAGGACTTTCAGAAGAATGAGGTGACCATTAAGTGATGGGGCGAATTCCATGTGAAGTACCGACACTTTGAGGGACAGTTGGACTTGGTGGTGGTGGAAGGGTGGCTCACCAGCTTGCTTGGACTGTCTTGGTTCGCGCCCTTGGGGTTCAAAGTAACGGGTGCACCATGTGCAGGCCACTGACTACAGAAATGTGTATGATGAGTCCCCCGCCATTTTTGACAGGATGCTCAGCTGGTACCTCGAGGACTATGTCAGTTAGGGGTTTGGAACTTAGGGGGGAGGAGTGTTATGTACTGATATTGTTTCCTTGCAACACGGTGCTGCCAGAGAAAGGGTGAGCTTTGGGAGGAAATACCATGGACCATCCGGATCTTGGCAGCCATTGATTAGGACACAATGTTGTGTAAATAGCCTATTGTTGGGAGTGGGTGTGTGATGGGTGTGCCGTTCTCCGGGCATATAAGCAGGGCTCCGGTCCTGCTAGGTGTCTTAGTGTATAGCTGAATCACTATTAAACTATGAGCTGATCACTACACGCATCTTGAACCCAGTATATTTCACAGTAGTTACAAGATAAACTCAGCACATTGCCATGTGGCCAGCATGCACAGCAAGCAATCCTCAGTTTGTTTAATATTTTATACAGGTACCTGATGGATAGTATAGGTAGAATGTCATACTAGGATTTGGGAGATCCACATTCAGATCACCACTCTGCCATGGAAGCTTGCTGGGTGACCTTGAACCAGTCACATGCTCAAAGCCTGACCTACCTCACCATATGTGGTGAGGATCATAGAGAAGAGGGGACACTGCTGTAAGTCACTTTGAGTCCCCATTGGAAGGAAAAAGGTGGTATAAATGAAGTAAGTAAGTAAAGTCTCATGACCTCAGACTCCTTTCAAGGTAACCCTCAGGATTATCAGGGAACTTTAAGGGACTCCTTAACAAAATCCACAAGCCACACCTCATGACTCCCTTCAGTTTTGGTCTTCCCACTGGTTTTCATAAGCCATACCCCAGTATTGTTACTGTGCAATTATTTGCAGTGATTGTGATGCACCTCTTACTCCTCCTTAATATTAGTGAAATAAGAGAACAGGTAGGAGATCCATGGGTTACTGGATATTATACTACTGTAATCATTCATTTCCTGGGAAATCTAGGCTATCCAACACTGTGTTCTCTACAAGCAGTATATTTTGGCTTCTGTCCCCCCCCCCTTAATACTCACGTGTGCGCACACACACACAAATATGCAAAAATAGTAACTTTTTCAAAAGCCTTTTGTTTTTACTATGTGTGTAAGAGGTGGGGTTCAGAAAAGGAAAATGCCCTCAATACTGGGATGACTCCCACAGAAAAGGGATATCAACCAAGATATAGGGGTGGGTGGCACAGTGGCCAAACAACTCCAAGTTTTCCTGGATGACATTTCCATCCTTGTGTTGCCATGCTGCCACTTCAGATGGCATTATTAAAGACTCTTTAATATTACTGTCTTGCTGAATTGTGAATAATGCATGCCAGGGCAATGGACAGAGATGTGGTCCTAGATGAAGTGCCCTGTGCTGGACTATGGAATGTACACTGTGGCCAAAGGGAGCCTTGTGCCTAAGGAATACAGAAGCCTTCTGCCCCTACACTTTTGCATCCACACAAGCACCAGGATGTAGACCAACAGCCCTGGCCTCCATGCATGCAGAGACAGCAGCAGCCCAGCTACAGACAATAGCAGTCATTAAGCCTTCCTGCCATCCATCTAGAGAATACCTTGGCTTAGCATCTGATTGTTAATGTGAAGCACCAGACCAGTGCTGTAATTGGATCCCTCTACTCCTTTGTCTCACCCCCTTCCCCCAGAGGTGTCACTCCCCTGCCAACCATCAAATTTCAATTGTCCAACTGTCATTTCCTTTGTCTCACCCTTCCAGAGTATAGGGGTTTTCTCCCCCAATACTTCCTGGGAACCAGTGACCACATGGCCATTGCCCCAGGTCACAAATTGCCTATTTAAGGTGAGCTCCCCCTGAGTTTGCTCTCTTCTCTTTGCCCCCTATCTATCTTCTTGGTTCCGTTCTGGATCTGTTTGGAACCACTCCACATGTGTCGCTAGTCAGCCCACGAACCCCTCTCTCCTTTTAGTTCCTTTTTGCTGCCAGATCTGCTCATCACGTCAAGACAGGTAACATATCACCCCCCATTGCTAATGCAAATGTTGCTGTCTTTTCATATCTTATTTCCTAGCTCTGTATTGTGTGAGTGTTTGCAATTATTATTTTATCCTTGAAAATCTTAAGTAAAAGCCTGTTATTGCATGCAACCTGGTCTCCTCATCTATTCACAGGCTCTGGGAATTCTGACTCCATTATCTACAAGTTATGATCCTATATTTTATGTCTATTGCCATTTAATATTCATAATTCCCCAAGCTTAATAATAAAATAAGGTAATTTGGCTAACACTTGATCCTTTCCAGTCCAGTTTCTGCCCTGGCCATGGGACAGAAATGGCTCTGGTCGCCCTTACAGATGACGTCTGTAGACATCTGGATCAGGACAGGTCAGCACTGCTGTTACTATTAGATCTGACAGCAGCATTCAACATGGTCAACTATGACCTGTTGACCCACCACCTCACTGATGTAGGAGTTCAGGGGACTGCCTTGCAATGGTTTTCCTTCTTTCTCCATGGTCAAGGACAGAGGGTGGCGCTTGGCGAGAGGGTCTCCTCACAATGTGGCATGCCAGAGGGGGCAATCCTCTGGCCAATGTTATTCAACATCTATGTGCGCCCCCTCGCCTAGTTAGTCTGGAGGTATGGACTGGGTTGCCATCAATAAGCAGATGTCACCCAGCTCTATCTGCTACTGGACAGCCATCCATCCTCTGCCCCAGTAATCTGGCTGAGGCTTTGGAGGCTGTGGCTGGATGGTTGTGGCAGAACTGGCTGAAGCTAAATCCATAGAAGACAGTGTCCCTGTACCTGAAGCCGGGGGTGGTGGTGGATGCAGGTATCAGGCTTCCGACTCTGGAAGGGACACCTTTGGTGTTGGCCCAGAAGGTGAGAAGCCTGGAGTAACACTGGATGCCTCTCTTTCCATGGAAGCCCAGGTTGCTGCAGTTGCCAGAGCTGCCTTTTTCCATCTTAGGCAGATGGGTCATTTCCAGGACTGATTACTGCAACTTGCTCTACGTAGGCTTGCCCTAGAGGCTGACCCGGAAGTTACAGCTGGTACAAAATGTGGCAGTAAGACTGATGATAGTTACACCTGTGCGGGCTCAAATTCGGCAGGTGCTCCACCAACTGCATTGGTTGCCGGTTGAGTTCCAGATTCACTTCAAGGTGTTGGTAATAATCTTCAAGGCTGTACACAGCCTGGGACCAACATATCTGAGGGACCGTGTCTTCCCATATATGCCCCAGAGATCACTACGCCCTATGAATCAACATCTCCTGGTGGTCCCTGGCCTGAAAGATGTCCATTTTGCCTCAACCAGGGCCAGGGCTTTTTTGGCCTTGGCCCCTGCCTGGTGGAACATGCTCCAAATTGAGATCAGGGCCCTGCAGAATCTTCTTCAATTCCACAGGTCCTGTAAGATGGAGCTGTTCTACCAGGCCTTCAGCTGAGGTGGCAGGCATCCATGTATGGCCCCCCTGAGGTTTCTGTTTCCAATCCAACAATAGCTGGCTATATCCATCTGCACCAACAGGCCAGAGAACCTCTCGCAACCAGCCAATTTCAGTCCTTGGGCTGTGATCACCAATTTTAATCCTTACTATTGTGTTTTAATATTTTAACTGTATTTCTTGTATTGCTATTACGTTGTTACCTACCCTGAGCCTGCTTGCAGGAAGGTGGACTATAAATACAAAAAATAAATAATCTGTCCTTATATATATTTGAATTTTGGTTCCACAACATTCTATGGTCGCCATAATTGATTTGGCACAAGAACTGGCAATCAGAAGACACTGGCTGGGGCTGACTGGCTGCTTGGCGGAGTCCCGCCCACATCAGCCCCGGCCAGTATCTTTGGCTCAGTCTGCTCCGGTCCTCTGACAGGAGAGGACTATCTGCAGAGAGAGCGCAGGAACGGGCCTTCAAGGCTGAGGCAGGTGAGAGAAGCCCCTTCCACCCCCCCACACCATCCTCTGGGCCTTCTATGGGCCCAGTAGGCCAGAGAAGCCCCTTCCGCCCCCTGCACACCATCCTCTGGGCCTTCTATGGGCCCAGTAGGCCAGAGAAGCCCCTTCCACCCCCATGCACACCATCCTCTGGGCCTTCTATGGGCCCAGTAGTCCAGAGAAGCCCCTTCCACCACCACCCCACACCATCCTCTGGGCCTTCTATGGGCCCAGTAGGCCAGAGAAGCCCGTTCCGCCCCTTCCCTTCCTTTCCCCCTTTTCCTTACTTCCTCTCTCCTTTCTTTCACTCTCCCCCTCTTCCTTCCTCCCTTCCTCCCTCCCTCCCTTCCTTTCTAGGGCCCGTTGTCTTCCTCCACAACGGACTTTGCTCCCTAGTAAATAAATAAGCATGGTAGTATGCACAGTGAATTATTCCTTTCACTACTTAGACTCTCAATCAGTGAAATCTGTTTCCTCTCCATACAGTGTCAGAAATATTTACAGCAGCCTCATCTTGTCCTAGGCAGAAATCTATTATCCTGCTATCCCCTTAATTCCAGTAGCAAATTTTCAGGCACTTGTTCATCCCCCTTCTGGACCTTCACAAAGCACTAAGCCCAGCTAGGTTTTGGCATTTCTTCTGGCGCCAAAGTTCTGTCCCTGGCTCCCCCAGCATGGCCTGTATCCAAACACACAGAATTTTGCTGTCGTCCCCCCGATCCTTTCCTGTTCCTTCTAGGACTCTTAGGGTGTAGCAAAAGCCTCCAAGTGGCAGGAGGGGTCATCTAACCAAAGTGTTTAGTGGGGGAGAAGCAGGCATGTAGCCACAGATGGTGAAGAGATCCAAGCAGGGTACTCTGAGGGGTGCCAGATCATGACTCCCTGGAGCTTTGTAACACAGTGATTAAGCCGTCTGGGGCTACACACTCACTTGCATTCTTGTAATTAATAGGGTTGCCAGATCTGGGCTGGGAAATGCCTGGAGATTCTGTGGATGGATCTGGGAGAGGGTGGGGATTGGGGAGAGGAGGGACCTCAGCAGGGTATAATGTCATATAGTCCACCTTCCAAAGCAGCCATTTTCTCCAGGGGAACTGACCTTTGTCACCTGGGGATCTCCAGCTAACACCTGGAGGTTGAGAGGAAGCAAACAATTGTGATGTATAGTGCCAAAAAAAGGCTCTTCATAGGAGTAGGAAGAGTGGGATTTACATCGCACTAATGGATTTGATGAATGTGACTATGAGATATGACTAGAGTGTTTGCCAAATGTATTAATATTATATAGGTATATCAACGCTACCCACTTTGATAAAGATATACACAAAACGAGATGTAATATGCATGGTTCGTTGGTGTTGATGGCGTTTGAATTGCTTCCAGTAAACTGAATACTGAAAAAAGAATTTACAAGTCTGTGAAGAACCTTGGGGGGGGGGGCACTATACATCACGGTTGTTTGCTTCCTTTCAACTTCCATCCCACGATCTCTCTCTTTGGTTTGCACCACCTGGAGATTGACAACCCTAAATTTATAATATTTTTCCACAAATACTTGTATGCATCAACTCCTTATATACTTTCAGCAACAGGTGTAAAGTTTAAAATCACATATCCAAACTAAGCCATGTTTCTTCCAGTTTCCATTGGATTTTTGTGGAGGAACTCATCAATCCAAGCTTCATGAACTGTGAACTTAGTTAACCATGCAGGAGGGTTTTAAAAAATCAATAAATAACATTTGTCACAGTATATTTGTCAGTCTCAATATTTATTTGTTTAAGATGTGTAGTTCATATAATTTCAGATGTTCAACTTGGATAACAGCATCACAGACATAAAATCTGGTCCATGGCTTGATGGCTTGCAATTAAAAATGAGGGAACAATGGGAATGATAGAAATATAACACATTTACATATAAACTGAGCAAAAAGAAATGCCATCATAATGAGGAAAGAGGCTAGGTGAGAGTTAATGGGAGGTTCAGCTTTCAAATGTCCAGGGCTAGGCTGCAGTGATAAAGCCCAAGGCACTGCTGTTAAAAATCTAATGGGCAGACAAAGCCAATGCTATAAGGGTTACAGGGCATGACAAGAAGGCAGTGCTGTGTGGGAGCAATGTTATCTCCATTGAACTTCAGCGGCATGGTGCCTGGGTTGTAGGAAGTAATTAACTGAGACTCAACATTGAATGGGGCAAAGTTGGAATAGACAGAAATGAGATGGCCACTGGAAATCATGTGCTGAGATGAGCAAACTGTGGGCATACATATGGTGTAAAGGGCTGGGAAGCAGGAACATGGAGGAACATGGGTGACAAACAAAAGGCAGGTGAAGGAAGTTGCAGAGTCCTAGGCACCTAGTGATGGAAAACAATAAAATGGCCGATAGGTGATGATCAGCAACTTCCCCAGTATTTTGTCAAAGGCTTTCACAGCCGGAGTTCATTAGTCATAGATTTTCCAGGTTGAGTGGCCACAGTCTTGGCATTGTAGGATCTGACATTTCGCCAGCAGCTGTGACTGGCATCCTCAGAGGTATAGCACAGAAAGATGGAGTATTCTCTGTGTCAACGTGAGAAGAAAAGTGATAGGCAGGTAATTTATATCTACTCAGGAAGGTGGGGTAGGGCTGATTATCTTGTATGAGTTCCCCAAGCTGTGACATGCTAATGGAGGAGCTTTCCTGAGGAGAATTACCTGCCTACTATTTGTTTCTCACCTTGACACAGAGAGTACTCCATCTATCTGTGTTATACTTCTGAGGATGCCAGTCACAACTGCTGGCAAAATGTCAGGTCCTACAATGCATACAGCCTGGAAAATCTACAACAACTAATTCCCCAGTATTCTCAGTCCAAGGAATGATAATGTCCTTTTCCTGGGTAGCTACGTGGTTTCGATTCCCCACAGTAACATTATGTGAAATCCCCAACTGCAGTGAACAGCCACAAACACATTGACATGTGCCTCTTTTGCCACCTGCCAGGGAGCAGCTTGGATTGGAGGAGAACTGGACTGAGACTGAAGTTTGTTCTTAAATAACAATTGCAATCTGTCTTTAAAAACCCACGTTTCTTTGGATGACTCTTAATGTGAAGTGGTTGCACAAAAGCCTTTCATTAGCATACTGTTTAAGTGATGCAGAAATATTAGATTACTAAAAGCTGAGAAAGCTCCTGTAATCAGCAAAATAAAACAAAAATGGTCAGAATTCCTGCCTTTCATTTTCAACCAAATAGCCTCCTGTGGCTTTCAGTCAGGATTACGCATGTTGACAAGGAATTCTTGTGGAAAGAAATGTATTTTCTGTTTTAACTCCTGAAAGCCAAATTCTTCCTGGGTTTCTGGG
This sequence comes from Gekko gecko, assembly GCA_029375565.1. Taxonomy (NCBI): domain Eukaryota; kingdom Metazoa; phylum Chordata; class Lepidosauria; order Squamata; family Gekkonidae; genus Gekko; species Gekko gecko. The sequence continues at coordinate 76,245,248 of JAPDNY010000006.1, read as the reverse complement.
GCTTGCTAAATAGATAGTTTCATAAGTTCAGTCTCAGAAGAAAATGTAACAGTTTGTCTTGGAATTAATATACTACTTTAAAGACATCTGCAGTTAGATTCCGAGCTTTTGCACAAATTATAAAATAATTTTATCAGTGGATACTATTGTGTATCATATGTTGCCAGAGGCACTGCCTTTTACTCTTGGGTAGCCCCAAAGCAAGGATGCCCTACTTTCTAACCTGAACCAAAGTCCACAAAAGCCAGGACTCTCAACTTGAACCACAGAGTCAGGCTGTAAGTGGTCTGCAAAAAGGGATTTCATATTCAGGTTTCATAAGGTGACCTCAGAACAAGCCTCCAGTCTTCCCCCTCCACCCAGCAGAGATTATGCTTATGGAATGACAATAGGTTCTATCAGGTAAAGTATATCTACATTTCTAAATGTCTATTTAGAGGCCATCTGGCAGTTAACTCTGTCTCCAGTAATTCTTTGTCTGAATTCTTTGTCTTTCTTGCTCTGTCCCTCAAGATACTGGGATAAACCAATCAATCATTCAAATGTTTAGCAATTCTTCCTGATGCTAATCAGAGACGTCTCCCACCTTTTGTCTACCCTGGCCAGGACCATTAGTAAGTCAGGCAACCCAACACCTGGCTTCTATTGTTAAATCCAGACCCTGCCTCTCTGGAAGCTCATTGGTCATACCTAAGGTATGCCCCTACTGGCATCACACACCCCTGGGACTCATCATTGGTCCAGGTAATCTGTTGTTCTCACCTGAGACCAGCCCCCATGGCCACCCATTGGTCTGTATTCTTTGCCTATATCCCAGCACACACATGGCCTTAGGCCATGTATTTTCTGCTATGATCCAAAATGGCAGGCCACACCTGAACTCTCTGAGTTTAGGCCAGAATCCATGGACCTTTGCACATCTGGACAGGTTGTATCACCCCTCTATAACCCATCAATCACCTCTGCTTCCTTAGTGCTATACTGTGTGAATATTGTGTGTATGCTTGAGAATATTTAGTAAAGAAATCATTATTTTAACCACCCAGTTTCTGTGTCTGTTCCTGGGTGCTTGGGAATTCTAACTCTGGTATACACAGGTCAGATCCTATGGATAAGCCAATTGCATATGAATTATAATTCCCCATCTTTATTAAATAATAGAGCAATTTGGCTAACACATAAGCAATCCCAGATGAATGTTGCTGCACCAATGATTGACTCATGATCGACTTATGGATATCCTTTATGAAACAACATGTAGTACCAGCCATTTCTGAAACTTAAAGCCAATTTACCTACAAAACCAACCACTAGTATAGCATATTCATTCAATGTATGCATGTACATATGTATGTACAGCTCTGCCACCAAATATGACAATCTTGCCTTCTTCTCTTCCTCCTAGGGTTGCCAGTTCCCCTTGTCACTTCAGCGGGGAGATTTGGGGGGTGTTCTGGGGTGGGCGGGGACACCCCCAAGCCCTGCCCCAAGAATGACCACCCACCCAGCCACTCCTCTCCCTCCTCTCCCGCCAGATTTAAAGGACTTCAGCTGAGTGGCGGGGACCACATGGCCTGTTGATCAGCTGGAGGGCCTTTTAAATCTAGCAGGAGGGAAGGAGGAGCAGTTGTGTGCCACACACTCAGCTCACAAAAAGACACTTTATGTTATGTCTGCTGACTGCCACTAGGCACCAGCGGTATGCAACCCAAGCTTGGCTCCAAAGAACAATAGGGACTAGGATCCTGAACCTCCTAGTTAGCACCTATAGGAACTGTGGTGGGAAGTTTAAACCTTCCAATGGGACTGGTGGGACTCTCAGGGACTCTATATAGTTGGCCGCCCTGGCCAGTAAAAGTTGTTGTGTTGTGTACCAATAAACTAAGAGCCATAATCTCGCTGTGTCCTGCTTCTCCATGCATCGAACCCAGTATGCAACACTTTAAAGGGTCTTTTTGTGAATGGGATGGGGGCCACACATGCGAGGCTGGGGAAAATCAGTGCTATGGCCCCCCAGGGAAATGGGGATCTTTAGCTGGTGCATTGGAAGCCTCGACAGTTGCTACTCTTGGACTAAATATACATGAGAAGAAACTGATAAGGAAATAATTAGAACTGAAGTTTGGCATGAGTACTTTATTTGAAACATTTATCCATTATAACCTTTGCGTGTATATGTTTATATGAATGTCTACGCTGCCTGATAGAACTTGAGAGATATGTTCTCCTAGATAAGTTATTATGTTTGCTGCAAGAGCTCCAAAGAGACCCTAGAAAAATGCTGCTGTCTTAAGAGTCTTGTACTCACAAAGAGGATTTTTGTGCCTTATGTCTTGTATGTATATGACGGTCCTTGAAAAATATTGTATTTGATATGGATAAAATACTAGAGTCCCATGGGATCAGTGTTTGTAAAATTGACAAGGTGCTATTTGAATGTTTGTACACAGCGTAAACCTGCATTTTTATATATTGTTGGGGTGAATCTATGTTTTGAAATACTTGACACCAATATTTATAAAATAGTATTGAAATGTTTTTAAAATAAAAATAAAAAGCACAAAATAGATTTACCTTAAGTATACATGTATTACACACACTGTTATATATTTTTCTATATTTTCCTAACATTGTGAACTTCAGTTTTTGTACTGCTAACCTCCAGGTGGTGGCTGGAGATCTCCTGGGATTAAAATTGATCTCCAAGTGACAGAGATCAGTTCACCTGGAGAAAATGGCCACTTTGGAAGGTGGACTCTATGGCATTATACCTCATAGAAGTCCCTCCAGAGCCCAAACCCCACCCTCTTCAGGTTCCACACACACCTATCTCCAGATATTTCCCAAACCAGGGCTGGCAACACTACTGATAACCTTTATGGCCAATCTGCCATTGCTTTCCAGTACACTGAAAGTTGTCAGGAAGCTATCAGCAGTGCCCCCTTTGCTTGGAGAGCCCTTTCCGGAGAGACTCACCAGGCTAATTCTGCCATGAGCTAATAAAATGAGCCAAAGTGCCAAGCTCTCAGGCATTCAGAGAGCAAAGACAGGCTGGTGTTTTTAATGGAGTTGGAGATTGTTATCTGCTGCTGTTCTCTGTTATAGTTTTAGATCAGTTTAATCATTGCTTTAATTGTGGAGTTGTTTGCTTTTCAGATTTACTTTACACCTTGACTTTTTTGCTATTTGTGCTTTTTCAAAGCTGCTCTGAAGGCTCTTGAATTCATGTTGCAGGATAGAAACACAAAGTCTTAAAAGATTCTCCATAATGAAGATCCCCTATCGGTTTTTGTACTTATTTATTTATTTGGATTTATATTCCACCCTCCCCAAAGGCTCAGGGCGGCTTATTATAACTGAACATGTGAACAGTACCCTTATAATAACAGACTTCGTGTAACAATTATTTTTATAAACCCCCAAATGAAAGAAAAGAAAGTGATGCTTCATAATAAAGTGCTTTAAACTGTTACAGTGTATTAAGTTACTGATGTCAGGTTGTCAGCCATTGGGGCACAGCAGAGACATCTGCCTAAATGAAATCCTGGAGAGAAAGCATAACCACATCAAGGTTTTTTTCCCCTTTCCCACACCCCTCATTTTTTCTCTCCTTTTCAGGAAATCCATTTCCAGTAAATTGTGTATGAACTCTATTTATTATGCCAGAGAAATTTGAGAGCAGGTTTATTAGGGCCCCAGCTGGGTTTTCGTTGTCACTGAAGAAATACAATTGCTGTTGTAAACCGTAAGCCATTATTCATTCCATTAAACAGTAAGGTTTCATTATTAGTCTATTAATTAAAAGGAAGAAAAAAACAAGCCAGTTATTGTTGAAAAAAATGATATTTGTTAATAGAGCTCAGATTTTCTAAATGGAAGAGTATATTGATTCTGATTAGACATTCCATGAGCTGATTGCTGCTATGTAACTATTATCAGTAAAAGAAGTTTTAATGCACTTTACTGAGAAAGATTATTTTCTGTTCTCTCCCCCCCCCCCAGTTCATTGTACCAGAAAATATTGTTTATGCTCACTCTCACTGGGAACAGGTTAAGGATATTGCCAAGGGCATGCAGATCCACAAGAAAGCTAGCAGGATTCAGGGTCAAATTATATGCAATACTGGGTTTCACTGGTTGGCTCCTCCCATCTGTTTGTTCCCTGCAAAAAGCAGCCATGGTAATAAGGATTGGGCAGAGGTCCTATGGAATGGGTGCAGTCTTCCTGGTCCATTTCCCAACCAGAAATATTTCCTTTCTACAAGAAAAATACCTGTAATTTTTTGTCATGGTGCTTAAAGCAGCCTGGGGAGGCCATTTCTGATCAAGGCTGTGGTCACACACGATAAATAATCCACGTTCAATCCACTTTCAATGCACTTTCCAACTGGATTTTGCCAGTTCACAAAGTAAAATCCAGTTGGAAACCGCACTGAAAGCAGATTGAAAGTGGATTATTTAGTGTGTGTGACCGCAGCCCAAGATTGAACCTGTCCTTCCTTAGCACCATGGCCCTGGTCTGTGCTGGCATCCTGTATTTCACATCTGAGCAATATCATGCACAGTTTGGCCCTCAGGCTGGGTGATTTGAATTGGTCTAAAATCAACTTGAATTCAAAAGCTGTCATCACATCCAACTAAAACACCCACCTGAGATAGGCCATGCTGCCCGAGCATTTCCAGTGCCAAGTGAAGGCCTGCCAAGCATTTACATGTGCCAGTTATTAGCCAGTGTAGTATTATTACACCCAGAGGGGCTGAGTCATTTACCTCCTTGAGGAGGTAAAGCTCTTTCTGGGCTGTTTGATTTCAGACTGTGGATGGGAGTTCACACTGTTGAACATTCCTCCTTTAAAGAAATTCCCCACAAATAAAGGTAGACATCATGAGCATAGCCTTTTCCCAGATCTGCTCATTTTCTGTTTGCAGGGATATTTTTTTGAATGGTGAAACATGTGAGTTCCCACCTGTAAACTGAAATTGTGCAGTCAAGACACACAGTAATCTTCCTGAGGAGGAGGAGGAGGTCACAGCATATCCCACCACCATGGATCTCTGACCTTCAAAGCCATAACAAGTACAAATAACTCTTCTCCCTGCTGGAATAGCAGAGCAATCTGCCTAGAAAGCTCTGAAAGAAGGGAAGTTTGTTCAACCGCTCCAGCTGGCCTACAAACATTCATTCACTTATCAATTGAATGAGATAACTGGCCTAGTTAAAATCCATGCCTTTGTGCTAATGATCAAAATTACTTCTGCACTTCTTCAGAACTTCTAATAATAAACAGGAGGGTTCCCCCTTTTTGCTTACAACTTCTGTCAGTTCTCTCTGCTCCAGGCCTTTTTTTTTTAGATAGCTCTAACAAGATATTATAATTGCTGTTTCATGACAAAGTGCCCTTTTGGAATTATATTTCTCTCAATCAAAAAGTGGCTTTTCCCACTCAGGTTCTGGCGATGTAGGTATTTAGTTAATTTATTACTTGTGGTGTTAACATTGCCTGTGACTTGCCCAAGGATTACTGGTGTATAAAAGAAAGCAAGAAGTTTGCAATATGCATTCCAGTTTACACCCTCTTGGAAGAAGCACTAACATTCTCTGTCTTGGTTTAAAGCTGTGCTATCTTATAACAGCACCCACTTTCCTTAATGCACATTAAAATACAGGATGACATTTACATGTCATTCTTATGTCTAAAAATAAATGTGGAAACATTGTCTGACGGTACATTCTTATCCCTGAGTTATTCCCACTGCGCTACTCAGTTCTCCTGGGGCTGGCAGAAGACAAGATATGCAGGTGGAGTGGCTCTGCAGAGTCACTGTTAACACCACTGTGTGGGTTGGAGCTGCCACCAGACACCCCTTGTTCTTGCTCTAGTGCCAGCATTCATTAAGGCATTGTCATGGAGGGGTCCACTGGAGAGCCCCAGATGGTTGTTCTGTCATCTCCAACCATACCCACATCCCTTGAAGTATGGAAGCCCCAACAAAAGGATGCTCCCTCTAAGCTGTGGAGTCTTGTGAGCAAAAATTCTACTTTGTGAGCTACTGGCATTAAAGTTGTGAGTGTGATGGAATTAAAGGTTTGTGGACAGCAGCAAGGTAAACAAAGGAGCTGCTGAGTCACGTGACTGAGAGAGGTGGGGACCAGAGGGCTCGGAATTCTCAGTGAGTGACAGATAATTGTGAACAGTTGACAGTTGAGAGCTGACAGTTGGGAGAGAGTTAACAGAGAGTTAACTGGAGAGCTCTAAAGAGGGCAGAAGCCTCTGGGCTCAGTGGAATCAGCCAGAAAGCAGTTTAAGTGGAAAACTGTAGCTGAATAGCACTCGACACTGGCACCCTCTAATATAAAGAGGAGAGTGACGAGAGAGTGGAAATTATAAGATCTCAGTGGTCACAAACACTAGATACACTGCTCCAAAGGAACTTATAAGGTGGCTAAGGAAGGGGAAAGGGTCTAGAGGAGTCTGGAGAGCTGAGGTTGGTGCACCAGTAGACTCACGAGACCAGTCAAATAAGGCTCAAAGGTTAACCACAAAACAGTTACTGGAGAGTGGGATCATAAATTGGTTTTGTGTACTGAAAAACATCTGTGTCATACTGAGAGTGAAAAGCCTACAGCCTGTGTCAAGGCAAAGTAAAGTGTCTATTCATCAAAGAAACAAAATATCCTGTGTAAATATATCCCATCCCCCTGTTGAGTTTTATGTGTAATAAAGAACTGTGCTGTTTGATTTTTACAAGCACTGGTGCCTGACTTTCTGGTAAAGAATTATACTGGGCAGTTGGCCTCAATACATCCACAAGTTATATCAATCCCCGAAGACACTATTGATTAGTGGGAATTAGCCAGCCGACAGAAAGTAGAACTGATCAGTCCCTTCACAGAAAAATAAACTGAATCCAGTACAAATATAGGCATATACAGGCAGTGACGCCACAGCTCGGTCACAGCAATGGCCAGAGAGGGGTCATTGTATTATAGTGAGCAATTTGGCTACTGTATAAATTTAGTTTGCTCTGGAGCCATCCTTCCTGAGCTAAGACAAAAATCTGTGAGCTGGAGGCTAAAAAACTGTGAGCCAGCTCACACTAACTCAGCTTAGAGAGAACACTGATCAAGACTCAGGGCAAGGCACTATATCCTTCTTTCCTGTGCCTATAGAATTGTGAATATACTTGAGTACAAGTGGGAGTTTGGTGATAGGTAACTGGAAAAAGGAAACACTTTGCACCAACAGTGAAGGCCAACAACAAAGTAGGAATCGCATTTTCCTTCTCTGAACTCTTACAGGCACTCTGCACCATGACACCAGGTATTAATACCCACAAAAATGTGCTTGTGACTGCTGCAAATGGACTGCTACTATAACACATTTCAAAAAGGCACGACTTTGCTTACATTTGTGTAGTACATTATCCCTTCTTCAAAGTAAGATCCCAGAACAAAAGTTGGCACAAAACAATAGAGTATCAATAGGAAAGTGGCAAAAATGGTCATCATCTGCTTTGACGCCCCCACACACACATCCTGGCAAGAGATTCAAATTACTTTCACCTATGCCCAGGATTTGCTCCACACCCCCCCCCAACACTCCAAACTGTGCAGAGCATCCAAACAATGATGCCCCCCAGCTTCCTGGGCTATGGGGAAACTGTGTATTAACTTCACAGTCTTCTTGTATTCAGCCTCCAGACAGGTCATAGTAAAAATATGTATTGTGCAAAAAAGCTATATCCTGTTGGCCTGCAGCCTTTCAAAGCTAGACACATTCCTACCCATGTGCCATGAGGAGCACAGCAACCTTTGCTGATGAACTTTGAGCATGCCATTCCACCTGCTTGATACTGCTGGCTTTAGATCCATTCTGGCTGGAAAGATCAGAGTCAGGGAACATAACCAGAGAATAAGCAGTTACTATGGAGTATGCCAGTGCAAGTCCTTGTACTGGAAGGGTTAGTACTGTCTTATTGATAACATCCTTCCCAGTCAGTAAATTCCCAGGCTCTCACACCACGAGGTCTACTAGATGAGTTTGAGTTTGCACTCTTTGGGGATAGTAGGAATATGGCTGGGGCATGTTGGAGTGAAGCCGTCTAAGAACAGTCTTGTAAGCAAGGAAAGAAAAACCCAGCAACATGCCTGCTGAATACATATTATTGGGAAAATAAGCAGTATACAAGGTAGTTATCCTGCCTGGATGACAGGAAAATAATTGAGCCAATGGTTTAGCTTCACAGAAATAATGGGGAACTGTTTCTAACAGAATACAAATCAAGAACAGTGCACTAAACTTAGCAAAGGAGCTGAGAAAAATGTAGATTGTGTTTTAAATTTTCAACCTATTGATTTATACAATATGATTTAATGCAGATTTAATGCTGATAAATAATGCAAAGGTCTCTTCACCAAGGTCAAGCTGGATTTACATGTAAGGATTGTTTCATTGGCCAGGGAAGAGTCACCTGATATATAGGTTGGAATGTTTCAGTTGAAGACAATGTCAAAGATCCTCCATTAAACAGAAGCCAGCTGGGTAAGGATTCAGACCTTTGCAAGGACGAGTTTTGCAACATATGTTTGCAACATGTATTTGTCCAGTGTAGAAAAATAACATGCAAAAATGTTGATTGTCATGGTGATGAATACCAATGGAACTTGGTCCTTAATTTCTGCAGTGCAAACTTCCTTGCATGTGTCATATATTGTTGCTGTCTTAACACAGTTGGGTATTTGGCAGCAAAAATAAGGGCTGATATTGGCTGTATGGGAGTAAAGAAAGTTTGTGCCAGAATATTTACTTTATTATCACCTCATATTTTTGGATATTGTATTTCTTTTTCCATTCAGAAGTATAAAATTTACTTAGGAACTTTGATCAATGTGTTCTAAGGGTGTTGGACATAAGTTGGTAAGATATGCATTCAAATCACCATCCAGCAATGGATCTCTCTGGATGATCTTGTGCTAGTCACTATCTCTTAGCCCAACCACCTGATAGGTTGTTAGATAAAATGAGATAACACCAAAAGCCATCTTTGGACCCTATGCCCAACTGGGGCATTTGTGGACTAGGTAGTTGAGAGAGCCATTCTGGAACAGCTCCAGACTTTCCTGGATGACTCTTCTATACTAGATCCATTCCATTCTGGCTTCCGCTCTGGCTATGGGATGGAAACAGTCGCTCTCACAGATTACTTCCGGAGACACCTAGAGCATGGCAGGTCAGTGCTGCTGTTGCTGCTTGATCTAACAGCAGTGTTTGACATAGTCTGTTACAATCTCATGACCCACCACCTCACTGATACAGGAATATGGGGGACCACCTTGCAGTGGCTAGTCTCCTTTATCCATGGTCAGAGACAGAGGGTGGCACTTGGGGAGAGGGTTTCTCCATGATACCCCTTGGTATGCAGTGTCCCTCATGGCAATCCTCTCCCTGATGTTATTTAACATCTATATGCACCCTTTCGCCCAGCTGATCTGGGGGTTGAGGCTGGGTTGTCACCAACACTGATGACACCCAGCTATATCTGTTGATGGATGGACTCCGCTCCAGATATTTTGGCCAGGGGATTGGAGGCTGTGGCTGGTGGTTACAGCAGAGCCAACTGAAGCTAAATCTATTGAAGATGGAGGTCCTGTGCCTGAGCCATGGGGGGGGATCACAGATCCGACTCCTAACCCTATGCGGGGTGCCTTTGATGCCAACACCAATGGTGAGGAGCTCAGGAGTGATCCTGGATGCCTCATTGTCCATGAAGGCCCAGGTCACTAGTGTTGCTAGATCAGTTTATCATCTTCAGCTGGTCCGGCCACTGTTCCCTTATCTATCCTTGTACGATCTAGCCACAATGATCCACACAATGGTCACCTCAAGGCTGGATTACTGTAGCTCATTCTATGCAGGGTTGCCCTTGAATTTGACCTGGAAAGTTCAGCTGGTGCAAAATGCAGCGGCACACCTCCTGGCTGGGACGCCCCTGTGGGCGCATATACAACCAGTGCTTCACCAGCTGCATTGGCTTCCAGTTGCGTACCGGATCAAGTTCAAGGTGATGGTACTAACTTTTAAATCCCTATGTGGTCTGGGGCCAACATATCTGCGGGACCACCTCTCACAATAAGTTCCTCGGAGAGCCTTACATTTGGCTGACAAACACCTGCTGGTAATCCCCAGCCCAAAAGACATCCATTTGGCCTCAACCAGAGCCAGAGTCTTTTCAGCTGTGGCTCTGGCCTGGTGGAACACTCTCCCTAGTGAGATCAGGGCTTGAGGGACTTAGTGTGGTTCCTCAGGGCCTGGAAAATGGAGTCGTTCTGCCAGGCCTTTGGTTGAGGCTACAGATGTCAAATTACATTATCTTCCCCTGCCCTACTCTGCCTCAGTCTGCCTTGCACTATGCACTTTATTAAATTATTGGGGGACATTTTATTCAACTTCTGGTTAAGTGAGCCCTTGGGCACTTATACCATGGAGCTTGTTTATTCACTCGCCATCATGTACTGTATTATGGGTTTTATAATTTTTAATTGTATATATTGTGTATTTTAACTGTTTACCCATTTGTTGTAACCCACCCTGAGCCCGCTTGCAGGGGAGGGTGGGATAGAAATCTCAAAAATAAAAATAAATAAAATAAATAAGCTGCTTTACGCTTTCTGGAGGAATAGAGGATGTGTATTGATTGATGATGATGTGCGTTTTGCTCTAATGCTATAATAGACTGGTATATCTGCTGCCCGTGGAGTATATCAGAAAGCTGGGTATTTAACTGGGGGAAGTAGAAGAAGAAAATGTCAACAGAAATAGTTTCCTTGACTCTGATGTTTTCTTGTGTAGTGGACAGAGAAAGCAGAGTCTTTAGGATGTGGAACTCTCTACACACAGGCTATATGATGGCAGCTGGCTTAGTAAGAGTCCATTCAACTAGTTAAACCAGCTTTCCTGATTAACTCAGAATTTTTAATAACTACTTGCCATAGCCTAGATATGAACATGTGCACTAATTTTGTCCATAGCAGTAGCTCTATCCACTGTGATGCTTGCCCTGGTTACATCTAGATTGAGTATTGTGATGTGCTCTGCATAGGGCTGCCCTTGAGAAGTGTTTGGAAACTTCAGTTGGTGCAGAATGCTGTTGACTGGAGTGGTCTTGGCCTATCTACACTGGCTCCCAGTCTGTTTCTGGGCACAGTTCAATATGCTGGTCTTGACCATCAGAGCCCTGTATGTTTTGGGACCAGTGTGCCTAAAGGACTGCCTACTCCCTTATGAACCTACCCAACCACTGTGATCATCTTTTGAGGCCCTGCTTTGGGTGCCCCTGTCTTTGGAGTGGGCCTTCTTATTGTAACACCAAAACTCTGGAACTCTGTCCTCATGGAGACTTATGTGTCTCCTTCTGTTGCCATCTTTGCTGGCAGGTGAAGTCTCTTTTGTTTCACTTAGTGTTCCCTCAGTGATCCATCCTCCCTGCCCTATGTTTTAATTGTCATTTTTATGTTGTCGTATGTGCTTTTCAGATCTGTCACATGCACTGAATCCTGTGTCTGTTCCCTTGTAATCTGGTATTACTACTCCACGTTCCAATATGAATGATGAAGCAAGAAAAGATTTAACTCAACCCTTCCCCTCTCAAGTTCTTATGGTGCCCTTTCCTCCCTTACTCTACTAATACTAATCCTAGGCAGGTCTACTCAGAATCTTATTCAGGCCTGTTCAATGGGTCTTACTCCCAGTGTTCTTAGGATGACACTGTTAATCATTCTGCATTTCCTGTATACGCACATACACACACACATACATTTTCTCAGTTGTAGACTTAAGAAAAAAATAATATTGAATTTGTGGCTATTCACAAGGTATTGGCAGGAACTCTCATTCTGGGGCAGGTGATGCACTCTATTCTTGGTGCTTGTGGGGGCAACGGTGGGAGAGCTTCTAGTGTCCTGGCCCCACTACTGGACCTCCTGATGGCACCTGATATTTTTGACCACTGTGTGACAGAGTGTTGGACTGGTAGTAGTAGTAGCAGCAGCAGCAGTAGTAGTAATATTAATTCTCACAGTCATATATTTGACTGGTAGATGGTATTCTGCAATTTGAGACATAGATAAGTTATTGGGAATTGCAGAGGTATCTTCACATGACTCTTGCTGTTCCAAGCAACACTGTCTTCTGGAGCTGAGCTGGTGTTATTTGCTCAGTGCCCAGAATGTCCAGGTATTTCTTGAGACTTCTAGGCTCTAGTGACAACTGGCACAATGGTCACCTTCTTCTCTCAGAGGCACTCTAACTCTATTCATAGGTCGTGATATTTCTTAATCTTCTCCCATTCTCTCTTTTCTATTCTGCTGTCTCCTGGGATTGTAATGTCAATGATCGAAAACCTATTTCTCATTTTTTTCTACAGCTGTGATATAAGGAGTGTTATGCTCCAGGTGTGTTTATCTGTTTGTAATTGGAAGACCCAAAAAAATCTTTGTTTCATCATTCTTATTATATATTATTAATATTATTAAATACATTTTATGCCACCTTTCCGCCCTATCAGAGTTCACAAGGCAGTGAACATAAAAAAATTAAAATATTTGAGCAATTAAAAATACAGTTAAAATTATAAAATAATTCACTTCAGAAATATAAACAACATTAGAAAGTGGGCCAGTAACTGCTATTAACTGCTATTGACTGCTACTGGGGGTATTCCAAAAGATACAAAGTCTTCATCTTCTGACAAAGACACAGAGAGAAGGAGACTGACAAATCTCCCTGGGGAGGAGTTTGAAAGTTTGTTGCCATGACTGAGAATATGATGTATATGACATATATGATTATGTTGCTTTTTCTCTAAAAGGGGATCTTAATAAAGGGGTTCAATACTAGGAGAGATACTAGCCATATTTTAAGATTCTGCTGTCAGATGATGTTTGCAAGTTGACTAGATAAAAATGGGTAAATAGATACAATGATACTAATGCATTGTTAAAACAGAAAAGGCAGACCTTATGGACCCCCCAGGCTTCTCATGGGTGTTCTTAGGTACATCACATGAAAACTGACCAGGCCCTTTCAGAAATATCCACCTGCATAACCTGCCCTACAGCTTTCCCAGGGCTTTCTCTCACCGCTCATTTGAAAGTTGATTGCTACTGTTCCATTCCAAAGCTTTCGTCATATTAAAAGTCACTTCAGCTTTACTTTGGTGCTGTGAAAGTCTTAACTAGACATGAACTTTCTCCTAAGCTCTGTAAAGTGTGCTTTCTGCTGTAGTGAAACCTAAGCATTATTCTTCTTAGGCCCACACTTTCTGCCTGATCACATAAGTTCACAACATGGAATTCACTAAGAGATGGTTGCAACAAATGCTGAGTTTAGGAAGACTTCCTTTGTGGGCTGAGAAGGACATGTGACTAATTTGTTATGAGAGAACCAGCCAATTTTTTATACCAACCACTACCCACATTCAGGTGGTTTGTAGTAGATTTCAAAACTGGCAGCTTCTGAACAAGTCACACAGCCTCCTCACCACAAGCTGCGAAAAACAAGTCCTGTAGTCATCATCTGTTTAGTTAATGCCTAGCTCTAAATAAGTAGTGACTATTAATTTACAAACTCCAAAGGGTGGCCATGTTAGTCGGTTGCAGTAAAAACAACAGACTATTATATCAGTTTAAAACCTGAAATACATTGTGGTGGAACTGGTTTTCATGGGGCCCAGGCCCACTTCATTATATATACCAGACATATACCATGGTACAAATGTTACCAGACATATACCGTGGTAAAAGCAAACCGAAGTGTAGCACCATAAAGAGAAATCCATTTCAAGGCTCTAATTGAGCCTGAGATGCTGTTGTGCCAGCCCTGTAATTTCAAATGAAGCACAAGACATAGTTGGCTGGCTGGCTTGCCTGGCACCCAGCCATTGGCAAGGTTAGATGGAGAGGCTTATAATCAGGCTACACCTTCTGTTCAGAGGCATTGGCCTCATGCTGATGTTCTCCCTAGGTACATATCATCAGATGTGTTGCAAGTTTGTGATGGGAACTCAGTTATCAGGTGCTTGTAGACTGACTCTGGATCAGGACCATGGTGCATGAGAAGAAGAGCCTATCCCAACATCATTTTCCCAACCTTAAACAGATCCAGCAAGAACAAATTGAATTGATGTGATCAAGAAACATAACCTCACCCACTGGAAGAATGCAGTAAACAGCCTCAGAAACAATCCAGACATCATAATTAAAGAAGCTGACAAAGGAGGAATTGTCATCATGGACAAATCAGGAAGTTGAAAGACAGTTCTCCAATACCACTTTCTACAAACAGCTATCCTTAAGAATATCAAAAAGAACTAAACAAGATTATGAAAGAATTACCAACACGCATACAGGAACAGATCTGTATGGACACACCACAAGAACCTTGATCAGGCATTTTCTATCTTCTACCCAAAATACACAAGCCTGACAACCCAGGACATCCTAAGCTCCATCATTATAGGACAGAGTTTCTCACTTGCAGGTCTACAACAGAAAGGCATTTTTGGAGTTACAATACCCACTGGTGTAGTAAGGAAACAGATTGACAAAGTCAGAACAATACCACAGAATAACCTCTTACAAGATAGGCCAAAATGAAACAACAGAACACCACTGGTGGTCACATACCACTCTCAGCTCAAAATGGTTCAATGCATCATTAATGATCTATGGCCTATGGTGGACAATGATACTCCTCTTTCACAGGTGTTGGAAGGCAAACTTTTTCTTGCCCACAAACAGCCTCCTAACCTTAAATAATTTCCCGCCCACAACAGTGCTTTCTTAACATGGCATGGACTCTGGGACCAGGGCCTGCAACAAACCAAGACACAAACTCTGTCCCCCCATATTCACTCTGACAGCACAGTCACTGGACCTAACAACACCAGCCAAACTATCTCAGGTTCATTCATTCGTTCATCTTCCAGCATTATATATGTCATCAAGTGTCAGCAATGCCCTTCCACTTTCTACATTGGACAATCAGATCAGTCCCTACACAAAAGAATAAATTGGCATATAAAACCACAACACACAAAGGACAGTGGGGGAAGACTTTAATTTTCCAGGTCATTCTGTTGCTGACCTAAGTGTAGTAGTCCTCAAACAGAGAAGCTTTAAGGGGAGATTGCAACACGAGATTGCTAAACTTGAATTCATTTACAAGTTCAGACCAATGGACACCCCAGGGCTGAAGAGGGACACTGGATTCTTATATCACTACAGATGCTAATTATCTGTCCCCAAGCATTTTCCCTCTGCTCTAATCAAGCTAATTTTCATGTGCATTGTACCTTTGCATCCTGAGTTCCTTCTTTGCAACACTCCTCCCACCTTCTGACTGGTTCAGGAAGATGCTCTGGCCTCTCCTGGGCCCTCTAACCTGTAGGGTGAATAGTTCATGTTGTGATGGGCAACAGGAAAAGGGAAAATCTCTTTTTCCTTTGCTTTCTCCCCTCCAGGCAACTGCTTAGCAATAATATATTCCAATAACCCATTTAGTTTGGGGAAGATTTTATTCCCTTGGCTCTGTATTTTACACTATTCTTCTCTGTATCCTACCATTGTAGATGCTAGTTCACAACACAGATAAGATGTGATTCTTGTGAGGTCAAAATCAAAGGGGCTTCTTAGTAAGTATACTAAACTGGGGTCATCTTGGTTTGGGATAGCAGAGCTTTTGCCATTCCTGGTGAGCCCTTTTTGTACTTTATACTTTGGTCACATCATTAGAAGAAAAGGCTCATTGGAAAAGACTGTTGTGTATTAACTGGAATAAGATGGCCGCCATGGGGTGGCCTGACCATGCGGTCCAACAAACCTCAGAGCTTCGCTCCAAAGACAATAGCCACTTAGGATCCGAAGGAGCACCTATGGGCTTGCCTGGATCTGAAAGTAGCCCTATTGAATTGTAGATGTGTAAATAAGGCCAATCACGGGTGATGTGTGGGTGGGTGTGGTGTGGGGCATGCATATAAGCCAGGCACTTACTGGCCCATTTATCTTTCGTTCCTGATGTAATCCAATAAACAAGAGCTGATTCACTATGCTGAGTCTCTGGCCTCAGTACTTTTCAAAGACAATATTGCTAGGAAAAGTTGAAGCCAGCAGGAAAAGAGGAAGACCAACATGAGATGGATTGACTTTATAAAGGAAGCCACAGCTCTCAGTTTGCAAGACTTGAGCAAGGCTGTTAATGATAGGATGTTTTGGAGGACATTAATTCATAGGGTTCCCATAAGTCAGAAGCAAATTGGCTGCACTTAATACACACACTGTGTCATGGATCACTGCCTTGACATGGTGAGGGGGTTTGCGTGGTTTGATGAGGTTGGAGGCTATGCTGTGGAGGGACAGACCACAGTGGAGAACTCAAACAAAACATGATCCACTGGAGAAGGAAATGGCACCCCACTCCAGTATCTTTGCCAAGAAATTCCCATGGACAGTAACAAAAGGCTAAAAGATATGATGCCAGAAGATGAGCCCCTCAGGTCAGAAGGTGTCCAATATACTACTGGAGAAGAGCAGAGGGCAAGTACAAGTATCCCCAGAAAGAAAGAGTTCCCTACTGAAGTTCTGGTTTAGGTCCGTATTCACTCCTTACCTTCTGAGCATCTTAACAGTATTGTATGTTTTTATTATACTACAGGCCATGGATTCAGTCTGACTCCTATCTATATTTAAATTGTGTATGTGTGATTTTTAAATGAATTCACTAAGAATTATGTACATATGATTTTCAGTACTGCCTATCTTACTGATGCCAGCAAAATTTTTTTTTAACAGCCTGGCATTCTATCCAACAAAAGCTTTAATAAATGAGGGAGGAAGAGGCCTTGCTGTACAAATTTCCTGTGCTTCCGATCCAAACATAAGAAGTTGTGTGGAAAAGAAAAAAACAACAACTGGCATAGCTGGTCACTTACATAGTTGTCCTTCTTAGCTTTGAAAATGTAATGAAATAGATCTGAGTTCATTTTTATGTAAAATATATTAAAAGGTAAGTGTCTTTCTTGCCATTACACAGTCATGATTTTGAACAAAATATTGAATATGTGTACCATTAGTTTTAGGAAATCAACAACGTATGGTCTGATCATAAGGTGGGTCTTTCTTCATCTAAATCATAACACTTGAGATATAAGCAGGGGAAAAAGATTAAATATCTCACTTGGTAATCAGACTTTTTTTTTGCCCTGACCTGGATGGCCCAGGTTAGCGTAATATCATCAGATCTTAGAAGCTAAACAGTGTCAGCCCTAGTTAGTACTTGGATAGAAGACCACCAAGGAAGGGTTGCTCTGCAGAATTAGACAAACTACCTCTGAATGTCTCTTGCCCTGAAAACCCTACACGGTCTTCATAAATTGGCTGCAACTTGATGGCACTTTCTACCACCAATTAAACTTTTTAGGAAAATCATGTATGAGTGCAAAGGTACAATCACAGCAATAGTAGTATTTGTACAGCATTTCTGAATATTTATAAAAACATCCCTGCTGAATCAGACTCGTGATCCATCTAGTCTAGCATCCTGTCTCACTCAACCAGTTGCTCTGGAGGGTCAACAACAGGGCATAGAGGCTGAGGCCTCCTGGCACTGGTATTCAGAGGGTATTGCCTCTGAACATGGAGCCACCATGGGCCAAGAGCCACCATGGGCCCCCAAACAAAGATTCCACATGCCCCCATATGACTTTGATCCAAATAATGTGTCTAATTTTATATTTGTACATATATTAGAGAGCCAGTGTGGTGTAGTGGTTAAGAGCGATGTACTCTAATCTGGAAAACCAGGTTCGATTCAGCATTCCTCCACATGAAGCCAGCTGGGTGATCTTGGGTCAGTCACAGCTCTCTCAAGAGCTCTCTGAGCCCCAAAAATACGTTTAGCTCACCACCTACTTCAGGCAGCCAGACAATCTTACAATCTCCTGGCTATACCACACACAATGCCATATGATAATTATTAATTATTATTATTATTTGTACATACATTCATATATGTACTAATATAGGGCATACTTCTTACATCTGATAAAGGATGCTGTAATTCACAAAAACTCCTATCACAATAAATCTTTAATAAGTAAATCAGTAAGAAATCTATTTAAGTTTACCACTGTACCTTTAGCTAGCACAAAGGGACAAATTTATTATGTAGTCATGCTGGATTAGAAGTACTGGGATTATTGTGACTGATTTTGCTGACATTTTCTAAAAAGATTGTGTCATGTCAGCAGTGTTCTCTCTAAGATGAGTTAATGTGAGCTAGCTCACAGTTTTTTGGCCTCCGGCTCAAGTGGTTAAGACACTGAACTGCAGGCTGTGGAAGGTCAGTAGTTCAGCAGTTCGAGACCTGAGAGTGCCGCCTGACGGAGTGAGCTCCCGTCTCCAGTTCCAGCTCCTGCCAACCTAGCAGTTCGAAAGCAAGAAATTGCAAGTAGATAAATAGGTACCACTTCGGTGGGAAGGTAACAGCATTCCGTGCGCCTTGGTGTTTAGTCATCCCGGCCACATGACCACGGAAATGTCTTCGGACAGCTCTGGCTCTTCGGCTTTGAAATGGAGATGAGCACCGCAACCCTAGAGTCGGATTCGACTGGCTTTCGAGAAAGGGAACCTTCACACATTTTTGTCTTAGCTCAGGAAGGCTGGCTCCAGAGCAAACTAATTTATGCAATAGCTAAATCACTTGCTCATAACTTTAGTGCCAGTAGCTCACAAAGTAGAATTTTTGCTCACAAGACTCCACAGCTTAGAGGGAAGCTTAACGTCTGCAGTGGCCAAGTGGCTTTTACAGAGGGATATTAGATGTCCCACCAGTATAACAACCCATTGCCTGAACAGTGTTTACAATGTAATTAATTCTAATGGGGGGGAGAAGGAGTTCTAACTTTTGTTACAGATGTGTAACCACTAAATCAGATTAACATTCCATTACCATGAATGTAAGGGGGGCATCCTTTTACTCAGGGCTTTTTTTTTAAATAAGAGGTGCAGGAACTCTCAAATGAAGTTTTCAATCTGTATACTGAAAGCTCATGAACTTTTAAATATTTCAAAAAGAATATGTTGCCGAAGGCTTTCAAAGCTGGAGTTCATTAGTTGTTGTAGATTTTCCAGGTTGTATGGCCGTGGTCATACATTTATGACCATGGCCATACAACCTGGAAAAATCTACAACTAATTTTAAAAAGAATTTTGTCAAAGAGGTTCTGGAACTCCATTCTGGTGCGTTTCCCAATTTAAAAAAACCCTAGATCATGGGGGAAAATTTTTTAAACCCTTCAGTTCATAATAATAAGGGTTTGCTGCTACTATTAAATACTTCTAAATTGCTAGCCAGAATTTAAAAAAAAATTCCCTTGCTCGAGAGCCAGTTGAATCGGACTCTAGGGGCCAGTGCTCATCTCTGTTTCCAAGCCAAAGAGCCAGTGCTGTCCGAAGGGATGAGGAATTAAGACTAAGACTGAGAAATGCGGTAGGGGGGTTTAGAAAGAGGGAGAGAGAAATGAAGGCATATCATGAAAGGAAGAGAGCAAAACAGAGAAAATAATTGAAAAGAGGAGGAGAAATTAAAGGATGATTATTGTTATGTCCTTAGACCAGGAACGAGAGCAGGCAGAAAAGCGCTGAGCTCCATTCCTAAGAACAATAGGGACTAGGCTCCTGAACTTGCCAAAAAGGAGCCAATGGAAACATTGGCGGGAAATTCAAACCTGCCAATAGGAATGTGGGGCGTCCCCCTCTAACCGTATATAGTTGGCCTCCGGCCGTTGCTGTTTGTCTTTGTTGTGTGAAGTACGAATAAACACATCTTCTCTTATGTCGTCATTCGAGTCATGAGGCACGGAACCCAGTACTTTACAATTATTTTCTTCTACACACTAACACAAAAAATCTGAATGAGCAGACAAAATTATGGAACTGGGTGGAAGGCAAGGAAGAGGAAAACAGAATGCTGTGAACAACAATTTTGTTAGGAAGCTGTAGCCTGACAATGACTGTAGCAGCCATAAGCTGTCTTCCCTTGCTCCAAGACTGACTTGGTTGATGAGTTTAGTAGGGTTTGCAAACTTTGCCTTCTTGTAGTAACCTTTGATTAAAGGCACCTAAGCAGAAAGCAAATACTGCTATTTACTGTGCTATGCCTTCCATGTGCCCCTAGTGGCTGCAGTGCAGAATTGCATTACAAGGGTTTTGTTTTAAAGTAAACACATTCTGTGAGGGCAGCATGATGCTGGCTTCAGGAGTCCTCCAGCTAACTTTTTTGTCCCCCCAGTTCCCTCTCTCTTGGCAGGTCTTGGTATGCATCCCTTAGAAGTAAAGTGTGTGATGACAAAAAGAAAAAAGACTTCTCTGTGATGGTCCCTTGGCTCTAGAATTCCCTCCTTACATTGATTTGTTAGGTGCCAAGCTTCTTAAGCTTTAGGTGCTGGGTGGAAATCATTCAGGTTTTTTTTTGCTATACTACTTCCATTTACTTTGCTATTTTATTATTTATCTCCTGATCTACTGTTTATTGGGTTTTATTTCAGCACTTTAATTCTTTGATCTGAGAGACTGTTTATTATCTAGTGCTGCTACAACATGAAATCATTGCTATCTATTGATTATGAATGCTACCTTTTATCTTCTATTGGTATATGTTTTAATTATGGTTGTGAAGAGCCATGGCTGTGAATAGCTTTGGTGGTGGTTGTTTTTGTTTTTTTAACAGAGTGCACTTTATAAATATTATAAATTAAGTAGGTCACCTACTGGGATCACTCATATGCAGTTCTCATGAAATCTGCAGTGTGTGTGAATGCTGTGAAATATCAGCATGCCAAGAAAGTCAGGTGACTTGCTGAGGGTGTACAAAAATATCAGATTGGCTGACCTTTCAATATAACCACACCAGAACTCAAAAGGGCATGAGTTTTAGTCTTTCAAGCATACCATCCAAACCAGAATTAAAATCTTACAGGCACAAACTCCTTCCTGAGCATTTTCTGGAGGCAGCCACAGACAGAAGGGAGAGACTTCTTGGTTTCAGCCATTCATATTGAAAAGCTGTACTTCTAAATTACATCTGTTCATGTAGCTGAATTGTGTTCTGGTTTTAGCAGTGATGTGGAGCTCAGCTCATAGGTATTCACAATCCCATCATTTGCACAACCCAGAGATAGAAATCAGTTGTTCTGCAAGCGAGTTGTCCATTCCCATTGGTGAGCATTATCAAAGTCTCCCCAAGTTTATATTTAATTTGGTAATAATCAGAGATTAAATTCACAGGGCTTATATTCACCCCACACGTCTTCATTAGCACCTCAGTCACCAGGTTCCCTCCTCATAGGGTCTACTGGTAATAATTATAAGTATACTGTGATGTTGTAACTATTTTATTCTGTTGTAACCCACCTGCTTGTGGGTGAGGGCAGGGTAGAAATACAATTAAATAAATAAACAATTAAATAAATAAGTAGCCAGGAAACAAGACAGTATCATTGTAATTTCTGTATGACTACAGTATGATATTAAAACAAATAAAGAGAAGGGGAATGCATGAGGATTTGGACTGTTAATAGTGCTCATAATGCACTAGCCCTGTTCATACAAGATGAATTGACTCCAGCGCGTAAAAATATGTATGTCATCCAATAAGCCAGTCATGAAGTTGCAAACCTTCAGTAAGAAGAGATTAAATATGGTCTAAGCATTACATCCAGAGAACAATACCATTTCCAAGGCTACTAAAAGATATCATCGGGATTCTCACTTAGGGAACAGGGAGAAGGTTTGGTTAGGGAAGGTAGTGAATGAGAATAGGTTTCAGTTACTCAGCATAGCTATTTCCTTCACCTTCTTACCAGGCAGGACTCCTGTCATACTGAAATTAGAAAGGTTAAGTAAGAAGTATAACAGGTCAGATATAGACTGAATTCAGACTGGCCATTTCTCCCTTCCTCCATGCATTACACAGCTTGTAAATTTACTCACACAGTGGTTTCCTCCCAGCCAATTAAAACAGTGTCACCTATGTAGTATAATTCTTAAACCAGACCTCATCATTAATATCAGTGCTTTATACTATGCATTTGGCATTTCTGGATGCAACAGAGATTTCTCCAAGTTCATCTTGCCCAGACTGAATCTCCCCATTTACAGTAACATTATTGCAGTGTCTGCCTTATATAGATCTCCATCACTAACTACAGGTGGTTGCTTTGGTCTAGGCTAATGTTTAACAAGTTTAAAAAACATGTTTTGACTTTCATATACAGTGTTCTATCTAGTAAAGCAAAAGCACCTTCCTTCAGTACTGTTCAGGAGATGCCAGATGTAGCTTTTGAAATTCAAACCTGTATTAGGAAAATATTTGCAACTGGATACTATTCTCTGAACAGTGCTATGGAATTTTTAATCTCTACCTGGACAATCACCAGAAAAGAGGTCAGTTTAATATCTCATCTGAAGGTCATCACCTTTAACAGTTGCTGCTATCCAATACCCACTCCTTCACTACTGCTTTGTGTCCATCATGCAGACAGTGAAAGGTAGTTGTACGGATGAAATGTCAATCTGTTTCTTAATGGGCCACAGATAGAAATGGTACCCAAGGAACTTACAATTTTAATATCATTTCAAACACAATGATTTTCAGTGGACTCAGTTCACACATTAAGCTTTCTTTCAAGCATTCAGAGTGGTCATGTGAAGAAATACGTATTCATATATAAGAATAAGTCTTCAAATATCACATTACAGAATAAGCTTGTTGGTGAGCCAGAGCAGATATGGAGCCTGAGCCTAATAATGTGTACTTAGATGTAAGGCCTTCAGTGACTTCAGTGAGACTGATGTCTAATAATAATGTATGCTTAGAACTGGTGAATAAAGCCATGTGATTTGTAAGTAAATCTCACAGAAATCAATTTGAATATCATAAACATGCTGAGAGATCATCTGGTAAGGCTGAGCAAACAAGTTTACATATTGTTTTATTCAGAATTAACCTGGAAACAAAATATAACCCCTGGATTCCAACCAAACACATTTAAAATCATGGTGCATGTATAGACATATCCAGAACACATGTGGAGAAGTCACCATTGTGCTATTCTTGAATTACTATCAGTGTACAATTAACATGCATGGCTGATTTTTTTTTAAATTTTACTATTTTATATTATTTATAGTTTGCCTTTCCCACAGAGACGTAAGGTGAATCACACAGTGTGTGTCAATGCAGTCAATAGGATGGGGACATCCAATAAACAACGTAATAGGATAAGTATGCAGAAATTAAAACCGAGTAAAAATCTGGAATTAAGCTGAAACAAAACATAGACATTAGCATGACATGTTAAATGATGCAGAAATTATATAATAGGACAATACATACAGCAACAGATAGTATGTACTATATATACTAGCATAGTCTACAGTCTCTTTCCCTTTATTGAAGCACTAGCAGCCAAGCCCGTTGCGTGGCGCGATGCAACGGGCCCTAGCCGGTTGGTGGGTGAAGGCCCCCCCCGCGCCCTCCTGGGATGCAGCGTTGGCAGTGCGCCTCTCCAGTGCTGGAGAGGCGTGATAAGGAGGCATTTTGGTGGTTGTGGGCTGCGGTAGGGGCCAGTAGCCGGCACGGGCGTCGAGCTCCCTGAGGCCTACCTGTGTGGGGCAGCGTCGGCGGGAGCTTGTTGCTCATGCGGCCGTGGAGGAAGTGGGAGGCGCCTCTTTTCAGGCGCGTCCGCAGCAGGGCGGGCCCATTGGCCTGGAGGGCAAATGTGGCCGGACAGTGGAGGAAGTGGGCGCTGCTCCTGTTGAGGCGCGGCTGTAGCCGTGCGGGTCTGCCGGCCTGGAGGGTGAGTCCTGGCGCACAGCAGATCAAGCACCCGCCGCCTCTCTTCAGGCGAGTCTGCCAGCGGGCAGAGGGCCAGGTCGTGAGGCGGGCTGTTGGCAGAGCAGCCATCCGTCCCGGCGTGTGGCGTGAGAATGGGGGCGTGAGGCCCTACGGCGCCTGCGTGGGCGGGTCTGCAGCCACACAGGCAGCCAATGCAGGCAGTGGTGAGGGACCCCCTCTGACTGGCAGGTCCCTCGGCCAACTGATTCCGGCGCACATTTTGGCCATATAAGGTATGACCAAAATGCAATTATATATAAGGAAGGATTCTTCCAGAATCAGTTCAGTTATAATAAAGCACTATTGCCTTTGCTAAAATGCTGTCCTGAAAACATCAGTTTTGCATATTTTGCTAAATGCCAGGAGAGTGGGAGCCTTTCTGATCTGGTCAGGCAGGCCACTCCATAAGGTAGGGACCACTACAGACAATGCACACGTATAAGCAGTTGTTGATCACACCCATTTGCAGGGTAGCTCCTTGCAGAAGATCCTAGCTTGCAGTAAGGAATTATGAGTATGAGCATTAAAAAAAGTGACAAGCAAGGAGTAGGGATTGTATAGAATTTAAATGCCTGATATTGTTCACCAGCCTGTTGATGGTCCTACCTGGCAAGTTGAAAGAACATAAATGTTCACGTTTGCCAATGATTCTCTGATTTTTGTTCTTGACAGGAAATTAATAGGACTGGCAAATCAGCTTGGCTTTAAAGTTGGATTTCGAACACAACTAATTGGAGTACATCTTTATCTCCCAACCATATTTCTTGAGCAAGTGAGTGAATATTGAGCAAGTGAGTGAGGGAAGTGCACTGGGAGGAAAACACTGTGTGAGTAAATACTGTAGCACAACATAGTAATCAGCATATCTAGCTAGTTCTCAGTTCAGCACTGGGGCTGGGAAACGAAGGGTAAACTGGATTTTGTTGTTGCTAGATTCCCCTCCCCCCAAGGACATTTAGGCCTATTATTTCAGTTTAGTTAGAGCACAGAATTAACATCCTTGGTCAGAGGATGCTTATTGAAATCAGTTAGCTTATCTCCCCCCCCCCCCGTAAGTAACACAAGCATATCCCTCAAGCACCAGCAGCGTAGTCCTTAGCAGACTTACACTGCAGTGGACATGCAAGGATATAGTAGCACTGTTTAGGATTAGCACTGGCAACTGGTGGGTGCTGGGGGGGGGGCAGGAATGCGGGGACTCCAGCCGTGTGTGCAGTTTGATGTCACTTCCAAGTTTCCCTGGAAGTGACATCATACTGCACACCCTGTCAGCTATTTGTTTCTCTCACCATCTTAACCCAGTTGCACTTTTCGGGGAGACTTGACAGAGAAATGAGGACACTGATGAGAGCATGACAGAGCTATAACATAGTCGTTGAGTTTCCAAAGAAGTGGCCATGCAAACAAAGCAGAAATGAAGCATTAACCTACTTAAGTTTTATGTGAATGCGCTCTCTGCTGCAGTTTAAGAACTTACTTTACATTCCCATTAGTGTCATATAAGGTAGAGCACAGATGCTTTGAACTTTTCACACATTTTCTCAGACTCAAGAAACCACAAGCAGCAAGGGAGTGGCCTGTTCCTAAAGAACAATGCATTTCTACACGTAGGAATGAAAAGGACCTAGACAAAAATTGCCACAGTTCTCTTGAAAGCAATTAAGGGTGTGTTAGCATACTTTGGAAATACATTTAACAGGCATCCATGCCAAACATCAGGGCTATTTTTGTAGGTAGCAGCTTTTTTAAAAAAAAAAACACAGGTAACTTTGAAATGAAGGTGTGCCTGAAGTAAACCACAACATAATGAAGCCTCATTACAGGGCTAAACAGCCTTCATAACAATGCTACCTTTTAACATACTGAAACTAGAACTCATCACATTTATCCTACGGGAAGAGACAATACTAAATGTTTCCAAAGGCAGAAAAGTTTATATACCTCTCCCAGCTAATAGGGCCTGAGGAATACCAGAAGCAACTGTGCAAGGTTTTTGCAGGCCTCTTATGGTGATAGTGTGATAATCTCTTGTCCATGAACCCTAGGGTTGCCAGCTCTGAGTTGGGAAATACATGGAGGTTTGGAGGGGTGGAGTCTGGGAAGGGAAGGGACCTTAGCAGGGTATAATGCCATAGAGTTCACCTTCCAAAGCAACCATTTTCTCCAGGGGAACTGATCTGGTCATTTGGAGATCAGTTGTAATAGCAGGAGATCTCCAAGTGCCTCCTGAAGATGGACAACTCCCATTGCTTAATGTTTCTCAAACTATACGTGTTGTTCAGGATACTGATATTAACTCCCCCCCCCCCCGCAACTTAGGAATCTTGATTTTGCATGCAATTGTAATAAATTGTTCTTAACCTTACACTGACCACAGCATGAATTCATGTGAGATACTTTTTTTTTGTAAAACCATGTACATTTCTATATTTGCATCAGCCAGTTCAATTTATGTACATGCAGGGAATAGAGGAAATCTGAAAGAAAGCAAATATATATATATAAAGATGTTATCTGCATATAGGAGTCAGAAGATACCAGCAGTTCTTGAGGCGGAAAGAAGAAAGCGAATAAGGAAGCAAATAAAAAAACAACACCCAAGAGTATATTTTGCCTGGAGACTTTCTTCCATCCCCCCTCCTCAGGAATTTGGAGCACTCTAAGCTGATAGCTTCAAAAGCTCACTCCTTTATCAAATTAATGTGAGTGATAGGGGCCCAGCTTTCAGTTTCAGATTCCAGACACTGTGTGAGCAGTCCATTCAAATACAGAGATTACTGGTATATGAGTCCTGTGTTCAGTGGCTTGTTCCAATAGCAGTAGCCTGCTATTGAAAGAAAAATGTTGCACAAAGCTATTGATTCTTAAGAATGCAAAGGTCATAATCATACACAACTTACATCACACCAATTTCAATGAGACATGCAGCCCAATGCTATGTGTATTTCTTTTTTCAGTTAAAAAATGATCTTGCTCCCAGTTAAGTGTGGGTGGGAAGTGTTAGGCCCACTGTCCAGTGAAAAAGCTCCACATGTCAGGGGCACCGGAAGAACAGTGTACGGCTTTTGTCCTGCAATACAGATGCTCTGTGCCCTTGAAGCCTGCCCCTTCTATTTAGACAAGAACTTGTACTGTTGTAAAATACTGCATTGTCATAATTTTTATTGATTATGCATATGAAATGCTATGAACCCTCTAAAGCACTATATGCAAGCTAATAATGTTATAGTCTGTATAGTGCAAGAGGTTTTACCATAACCTCTCTGGGGTTTTATGTGGGAATGATGGCAAAACAGTTGTTTGGCACAAAGCAGCTGTTTAACAGGAAATCACTCTAGCAGCCAAACAGCTGATCATGCAGTGACAGCAGCAGTCAATATCATTAAGTGAAGGAGAGTTCTGCCCTGAGGCTGGAGCAATGCCAATGCATTCAAAGATCACCAGGGTTAGACAGCTTCTAGCCAAGTGCCAGGAGCAGTTGTACTGTTCCTGATTTGAAAATCTCACCAATATTAGGTCTGACTGCAGCATTCAGTAATCAGGCATTGGAAAAAGTGCAGAGAAGGGCAACTAGAATGATAAAAGGGTTGGAACACCTTCCCTATGAAGAAAGGTTAAAATGCTTGGGGCTCTTTAGCTTGGAGAAACGACGGCTGAGAGGTGACATGATCGAGGTTTATAAGATTATGAATGGGATTGAGCAGGTTGAGAAAGAAGTACTTTTCTCCCTTTCTCACAATACAAGAACTCGTGGGCACTCCATGAAATTGCTGAGCAGTCGGGTTAGAACAGATAAAAGGAAATACTTCTTCACCCAAAGAGTGATTAACATATGGAATTCACTGCCACAGGAGGTGGTGGCAGCTGCAAGCATGGACAGTTTCAAGAGGGAATTAGATAAACATATGGAGCAGAAGTCCATCAGTGGCTATTAGCCACAGGGTATAGATGGGAACTCTCAGTCTGGGGCAGGTGATGCACTCTATTCTTGGTGCTGGAGGGGGCAGCAGTGGGAGGGCTTCACTGCTGGACCTCCTGATGGCAACTGGTATATTTTGGCCGCTGTGTGACAGTGTTGGACTAGATGGGCCATTGGCCTGATTCAACATTGGCTCCTCTTATGTTCTTAGGTAATGTTTCCATGTAGCCTGCCCTATTCAAGCTCATTTATTTTATTTTTTGTTTGTTTAATGTCACTTTCTTAATCTACTGGCAATAATTGTAGAAGAATAGAATACATAATAACAATGTGACACTTTGCAAAACATTTCCTTAATGTCAGCTAGCTAGATCAACAACTTTTTTAAAAAATCCCTTTCTAATATTCGGAGAAAGTATAAACAACCAGTATAAAGCAACACTACAAGGCCGATATAACATTCTTGCTTTTGACTAAATAAATACATGGCTGTCATTCATTATTCTTCCCCCTATTGTTTACTGCCTGAACTGCAGATATGATTGTGTAATCTAATTATGGTTAGAGACTTAATGTAAAGATAAACAGAAAAGGGGGGGGGCACAGAGCAGGCAGAGGGCAGCATGAAGCATAACAGCCCTCCCTTGCCAACCCTCCTCTGACTCCTGATATTTTCAGTCATGTATAGCAAGAAGTAGAAATCTGAGCTAGTTGTCTCACTATCACTCCTACTTCCTTCCTTGGTGGTGGTGAAGTGTATCAAAATATATCCAACAGTTCCACCATCTTTCCAAATGCAAAATACTTCCACGCTTTCGTTTCCATTTTTAAATTCTCACAAAATTCACCAACAGTTTATGATTTCTGATAAAATTAATGAAACCTAAATGATTGGTGGAACTCTGTCACCATGAGAAACTTTCCACTGATGCACCACAAGTGTAAACATAACACCCTAAAACAACCCATGTGTGTCAGTGCTGGCTTTCATAGCACATCCAGATGGCAGCTGCCCACATTCCTAATTAAAATTAAAAAACAAAATATGGGGTTGCCTGAGACATACTAAACCTTCTATGCATTCTGACTGGCAGCAGTTCTCCAAGGCTTCGTGCACAAAACTGAGTGGTGACTGAGATACTGGACTTTGACCAGCGTCCAAATCCCCTCTTAACCTATCTTGGAAAAGTTATTATCTCCCAGGCATTCATACCTCACAGGGTTTTGAGGATAAAAGCAAGATAATTTCATACATGCTGTTCTGAACTTCTTGGTGGAAAAGCAGGATACCACTGTAGTTAGTCCTACCATTTAAATGGAGTTGCCAAGGATTACAGATATCCAAACACTGACACGTGGTCTCTGCCCAGTCAGCAACACAGGAATGTCCAGGAGAAGAGCAGCTGCCCATGCCCCTTGTACTAATGCCATATTCCTTGGAAGAAGGCAGTAGTGTGGAATGCTCAGTACATTCCTACCTGTTAGAACTCACTTTGCTCAGTGGGTCAGAAAGGAACCAGCTTCCTGGACTATAGAAATGATTACAAGACCCCTGCTTTGAGTTTTAAAGGATTTGTTTCTGGCTGGTGGAAACTCCCCTTCAGGGTATGGAGAATCTTGGGATCTAGATGGCTTCCCAGGGTAGGGGGAATGTTAAAGGAATTCCCTTAAGCAAAGAGTTCATAAAAAATAAGGCAGGTCTTCCTGAGGAGGCTTGATCAGTTTCTAGAGAGAATGGAACAGAAACCTGCACATGACCTCTTCCAAACCTTTCGTCTGCTTATTAGACAGAAAGCAGAATGTGCCCTGTCCCCATAAGTGCAACACACTAGAAAACATATACTTTGCTGCATATTTTCCAGCTATACTACAAGCACCTTTCCTATAGTCTCTGTACTATTGGTGGCGTAAACCAAATTTATCAATCACATTTTCTAGTGATGGGGATATGTGCAAGCTGAGGTAATAGGTAATTACACAGTTAATTGGGCTATACTGTAACAAAATTGTTCAGAAAGTTGCTTGGATAAGTGATTAGGGACGATGATTTATGCTAGTGTGTGTAGCTTGCTGAAAGTAGAATCCTGCTACATAATTTTTGCATTGTTTAATGTGTCATGTTAATACTTACGCTTTGCTTCAGCTCTTTTTTTTTTAGATTTTTGGTTGGTTCCAGATTGCTATAATCCTAATCCTATTGCATTGTTTATTGGCAGTCCCATCCTGTTGATCGTATTGACTCACTCTGTGTACTCTGCCTTGAGTGCCAGTGAGAAAGGCAGGCTATAAATAATGTAATAAATAAATAAATGAAATTCCTGTCTGTAATACAAGATTGCTGAGCTCAGTGAATCAGTGAGCTACCAAGCCTTGCAGCTCAGCAGTAGTGAAACTGCCCTGATGGCTGAGGTTTGTGGGAGATAAGCCAAACAACACAAAAGGGGGTATTTTTACCTATTGCTGTGCTGTGGAGGAGATTTAGGCGGGAAGTGGGGTTTGGAAGTGCACACCTCACCACATGTACCTCTAAGCCACATTTCACCTCCTTTCCATGTCACGATTCTTTAAACCTTTAGGGGCTGTGCCCTGTTTGCAGCTTCAAGAGTTGAGGTGGGTGGTTTTCCCCTGGTCTTGATTAATCTCCCCTGTCAGGATACTTTTACGTTTCAGAGGCGATGTCAGTTTGAGGGGGGTGG
The DNA here is from genome assembly GCA_029375565.1 of Gekko gecko. NCBI lineage: Eukaryota > Metazoa > Chordata > Lepidosauria > Squamata > Gekkonidae > Gekko > Gekko gecko. The sequence goes on along the minus strand of JAPDNY010000006.1, from coordinate 76,214,682 downwards.
CTTTACTCCCCTTGGAGCATTCTGATCACCAAAGGGAGAATGGATTCAAAACACCTTTCTCGAATGCCTTTTTTAAAAAACAAAAACACGATTGGGGCTATGGATCAGTAGCAAAGTACCTGCTTTCTATGGGGAAAATCCCAGATTCAGTTCCCAGCACCTCTAATTAGAGGATCTTAATTGTCCTCTGCCCAAGAATACCACTGTCAGTTGAAGAAAACAACACTGAGCTAGATGGACCAGTAGCCTGAGTAGCATTAGACAGCTTCATAGATTTGGCCTGGAGTAGCATAGCAGTAGGAAACACACATCCCCCTCACCCTAATTCTTCACTTCAAATGCTTACAGCCTTAGCAGGCCAAGTTCCCCTAACCCTGTTAGTCTTTTCATTCTTCCCACCCCCATCAAAAATGTTGACAACAGAAAGTTGCTCATTTAGCCTCCAACCTGAGCAGTACAGTGCAGAGAGGAAAATATTGTTTCTCCCCCTACCTCTGGGATATGTGTGAATGCCCTGCAACCTTAAGAATACTGAAACTCTCAACAGCCTTGAGTATACCAACTTACCCACTCCTCTGCCAGCTTTGTTTTCAAGTGATGTCTAGGTACCCTCCTGTAAGAGTGTTTGGAATTAATAAGGCCATTTTCTGGTGTTAGGGTGCTGGTGGATTTATTTACTGCTTTTCTGTATATTGGGGGAGCCTTTTAAGCATGCCTGATCTGAGGATGGCCTCATTTTGCTGCCCTGTTGGTAGGCAATAGACTATCAAGTTTGCTATTAGGACATAACAAGAGGATGGTCATCCCATTCCTCACACCTTTGCTTCCTCCCCTCTACCCTTACCTATCTCACACTCTTTCTCCCTTCTGGGGGTTGAGCCATAGACTCAACCCTCCAAAGCAGCCATTTTATCCAGGGGAACTGATTTCTGTCACCAGGACAACAGTTGTAATTCTGGGTAATCTCCAGCCCTCACCCAGAGGCTGGCAATGGTAGTTCTCATGGAGGAAACGGCTGGTTTGGAGGGTGGAGTCTATGGCATTATACCGGTCTGAAGTTCCTCCCCTCCTCAAACCCCACCCTCCCCAGGATCCACCCCTCAAATGTCCAGGAGTTTCCCAATGTGGAGTTGGCAACTCTAGTTCCTTCCCACCCAACAGCCAACCTACCTTTATCTGCCTTTATCTGTCTTCAACTTTTCATCTCCACCCCCCTCCTCCACAGCTTCTACCAAGGAAAATTATTGTGTTTCTCCACAGTGGGGACCAAAGCAGCTTACATTATTCTCACCTCCTTTTTATCTGCACAACAACCCAGTGAGGTTGGTTAGGCTGAAAGTATGTGACTGGTCCAAAATCACCCAGTCAGCTTCCACCGCAATATGGGGATCTGAACCTGGGTCTTGCAGACCCTACTCTGAAGCTCTAACTGCTGCACCACTGCCGGCTTTCATAGGGTGGCTGCTGAACAGCAGCAAGCAGCCAGGCCAAGTTGAGTCATGCAAATTAGGGGGTATCAATTCACCCAGAGGGTGCTGCCAAGGGATGCCAACCTCCAGGTGGGATCTGGGGATCCCCTGGAATTACTGTTCAGCTCCAGACTACTGAGATAACTTCCTCTGGAGAAAATGGATGCTTTGGAGGTTGGACTCCAGGGCATTGTATCCCACTGAGGTCCCTGTCCTCCCCAGGCTTCATCCCCAAATCTCCAGGAGTTTCCAGACCTGGAGCTGGCAACCCCACCACCCCCATTCCCCTGCCAGTGCCCATGGGGGGACCCGGCAACCTTAGACTGTTGCCAGGCCTAGGGTTGGCAACCTCCAAGTGGGGCCTGGAGAATGATCTCTAGACAACATTTTCCCTGGAGAAAGGCTGCTTTGGAGGGTGGATTCCGTGGCATTATACCCAGCTGAGGCCTCTCCCTTCCCCAAATCCTGCCCTCCTTACACTCCAACACAAAATCTCTAGGAATTCCCCAGCCTGCCCCCAAGGCTCCCTCCCTCCCTCCAAGGCCGAAAGAGGCCTGGAAAGAAAGGGCCCTTCCCGCACCCTTTACTGACAGAGCCAGTTAGAAGCCTCCCCGCCACAACATTCTAATCTCTCACCTTAGATGCCTGGAGTTAGATCCCTGCAGAGGCCATTTCAAAAGGTTTTGGGGGGAATTCAACTGTACCTGAAGGAATTTTTTCACTTTTTGGATTTTTCTACAAACCCAGGAAGTCTACTGACTATGTAGGAAAAGCTGTTGGGGGACAGTGAGCCCCCTGTTGGTGGAAATAGGTATACACACACACACAAAAAAAAAAAACCTCTGGGAAATAGTATAAGGACAAGTGGAGACCCGCAAGAAACTTGCGGGATGGTCATCCCATTCCTCGCACCTTTGCTTCCTCCCCGCTACCCTTACCTATCTCACACTCTTTCTCCCTTCTGGGGGTGGAGCCATAGACTCAACCCTCCAAAGCAGCCATTTTATCCAGGGGAACTGATCTCTGTCACCCAGACAACAGTTGTAATTCTGGGTGATCTCCAGCCCTCACCCAGAGGCTGGCAATGGTAGTTCTCATGGAGGAAATGGCTGGTTTGGAGGGTGGAGTCTATGGCATTATACCGGTCTGAAGTTCTTTCCCTTCTCAAACCCCACCATCCCCAGGATCCACCCCTTAAATGTCCAGGAGTTTCCCAATCCAGAGTTGGCAGCCTTATTTCCTTCCCACCCAACAGCCAACTTAACCTTTATCTGCCTTTATCTGTCTTCAGCTTTTCGTCTCCACCCCCCTCCTCCACAGCTTCTACCAAGGAAAATTATTGTGTTTCTCCACAGTGGGGACCAAAGCAGCTTACATTATTCTCACCTCCTTTTTATCTCACAACAACCCTGTGAGGTTGGTTAGGCTGAAAGTATGTGACTGGTCCAAAATCACCCAGTCAGCTTCCACTGCAATATGGGGATCTGAACCTGGGTCTTGCAGACCTTACTCTGAAGCCCTAACTGCTGCACCACTGCTGGCTTTCATAGGGTGGTTGCTGAACAGCAGCAAGCAGCCAGGCTAAATTGAGTCATGCAAATTAGGTGGTATCAAGTCACCCAGAGGGTGCTGCCTAGGGATGCCAGCCTCCAGGTGGGATCTGGGGATCCCCTGGAATTACTGCTCAGATCCAGACTACTGAGATAACTTCCCCTGGAGAAAATGGATGCTTTGGAGGGTGGACTCTAGGGCATTGTACCCCACTGAGGTCCCTGTCCTCCCCAGGCTCCATCCCCAAATCTCCAGGAGTTTCCAGACCTGGAGCTGGCAACCCCACTACCCCCATCCCCTGCCAGTGCCCATGGGGGGACCTGGCAACCCTAGACTGCTGCCAGGCCTAGGGTTGGGAACCTCCAAGTGGGGCCTGGAGAATGATCTCTAGACAACATTTTCCCTGGACAAAGGCTGTGAACAACAGAGATCTGTCTCCCTGGATAAAATGGCTTCTTTGGAGGGTGGATTCTGTGGCATGATATCCAGCTGAGGCCTCTCCCTTCCCCAAATCCTGCCCTCCTTGCACTCCACCACAAAACCTCTAGGAATCCCCCAGCCTGGCCCCAAGGCTCCCTCCCTCCCCCTCCCTCCAAGGCCGAAAGAGGCCTGGAAAGAAAGGGCCCTTCCCCCACCCTTTACTGACAGAGCCAGTCAGAAGCCTCTCTCCCCCTCCCCCAACGTTCTAATCTCTCACCGTTGATGCCTGGAGTTAGGTCCCTGCAGAGGCCATTTCAAAAGGTTCTGGGGGAATTCAACCGTCCCTGAAGGGATTTTCTCACTTTTGGGATTTTTCTACAAACCCAGGAAGTCTACTGACTATGTAGGAAAAGCTGTTGGGGGAGAGTGAGGCCCCTATTGGTGGGAATAGGTATCCGCGCAAAAAAAAAAAAGTCTGGGAAATAGAATAAGGATGATGGCATTTGAAGTCAGATATCCAGAATTCCATAATGAAATATGACAGCTATTAGTAACATTTATTTTAAAAGTTGCTTTTGATTCTTTTGCCTATAAGCTACTTTTCCATTTATTCTAAAATAAGTGCGATTTTATTTGGTCAGTTGTTGAAGGACATGTCACTTCTGTTGGCTGACAGTGCTGAAATATAGCCTACAGGTTGCCAATTAGCTACCACCATAGCAGGTAACGTAAGTGGATATATTAACCCTATACTTTTTTTTTCTTGGCTACTTGTTTCCCTGTTACCTCAATGCTACCTCAATGGTTGGGGCTATCAGAGTGCTAAAAATTTTGTACACTGATGCCTAAAGTATATATACTGATTGTAGGACTTTAAAAGATCAGCTCCAATCTCACTCAGCCTGGAACTACTATAGTACTCCCATTGCCTTTTTTGCTTTCTTTGGGTATTTCACATGGGAAATCATGCCCAAGACCTCTATATTTTTCCTTTTTCCTGTATGTGTAGCAGTCTGTTTATGGACTGAGATGGTCATGTATCAGGGCAAAATGAACAGGCAAAGCCTTTACCTAAATGAAGATTGAAGCCATGGGGAAAGTTTTGGCTGTTGATTCCTACCTGTTGAAAGCTACAGAACTTCTGCCAACTAAAAAAAGGAGATAGCTGTACTTTTCATTTGGTATAGAATTGCCAGAGTTGTTTTCGGCAGGATTCTTGGGGCTTTAACAGCTCCATGCCAGGAAAAAAATTCAACCAAGTAATGCTTTGTAATTATTGCACTTTCATATAGAAAGGTTACACCTATTGAATTTCTCTTACATTGGTTAATGCCACAGAAGCAAGGGGGCATTTGATTTGACCATTCCACAAGATCAAGCTCAGTAACCTGTAGCTATTTGTTACATTCTGGGATGGTTAGGAATCACCCTCCCCCCTTCCTCTTGTACTGAAAATCTCTTGGATTGAGCTTTCAGACAGATACCATTGAAAAAAGCACCAAATGGACTACAGCTATGTGAATAGGCCAAAATTCCTTGAAATGTGAGTGATCTGAAAGGTGCAGGAATCTTGACAGAGCTGAGCACACAAACAAGTTGTGATTAGATCAGCATGTTCTATTGTGACAAACTTTTAGAACTAAAAATCTCTTTCCTTAAAGAACTAGATGTTGTGGCTTTACCTTTCCAGGTAGCCCTGCTTATTTTGCTAGTTGGAACTTGTTTAGCAGCTTGCAAAGCCACACCCAGCTATGCTGTGCGTACGTCACTCCTCTGCTGATTGTTCCTACATATAGTCAAAATCAACTTACCTTCCGGGTTGCTTCCATCAGCACTATGTACACTCAACAGACCACGTGCTCCTTCCCCTAACTCTATTGATTCAAATGCACACATCTGATAAGCAGTAAAAAAATAATGCACTCCAGAATTTCTTCTGCTGACAGAGATGAGTGAAAGAGGCATATTAACCCATTTTATAGAAAGAAGCAAACAACTTGGATCCAAAATCTCTGCATGACCACTTCATACAGACAAATTTATTCATGCCCTTTATGAACACCATTAAGAAATGAAGGTGTGGGAAATATTTCTAAGACGCCAACAATCAGAATTAGCAGCTTTTCTTTTTAACCAAATAGGAATTCATCAGGTAAACCATGTATGAAACAATAAGATTTCCCCCTGCAGAATTTCTACCTATTGAAGGCACAGAGCAGTGCTGGGGCAAGGGGGAAAAACCAGCAGTTCAACTATTAGGACATTGTTTGTTTCCTGTTCCCCACACCATTAAAATACATTTGTTTCTTTCTGTAGCTTATACAGGATAGGCAGAGAGCTACTGCCGAAGCACTTCAGTTACTAGGCGAAGTGACACCTTGTTGAATTTGCTTGTTTTAAAGCAAAGGCATGAGTCCTGCACTATGCACATGAGGCAAAAACTCTGGCTGCTGCAAGTCTCCCAACTTTTATTAACAAGATCAACTAGTCTTCCAAGAAAGGAAGCCTGGAACCGTTAACTTGTACTTCCAGAATCCTGTATTTAAAAACTATTAATAATGAACTAAGCATTTTCCTGTTATGTATCAGAGTTGTTTTTAAAAGCTTAGCACTTTAATATTAACAACTTCAAGTACTAGAACTTGCCTCCATGCTGGTCAGGGAGAACTGAAACAGCATCTTCTCAAAACTGAACATGCTTTCTTAGACATATTAGTTTCCATACAAATCAATAGCACTTATTCCCATGTAAGCAGACTCACAGCTCAATTTACTCTGACAAACAAGTTCTGCTGATTGTAAGTAGGATTCACAAGTAAAATGCTTATAGACCAAGGCTATAGTCCTATCTTTGCTTACATGAAAGTATGCTTTATTTCACTCTATAGGATTTGCTTCCAAGTTAAAAGAGGGCAGAGATCCTATGTGTAGCTGACCGAGAGCATTCCATTAAAACATGCTGGGCATTCTCAAAGATATTTTGGAATAAATTCTAGTGTGTTCACCAAGATTTATTTCCATCTGAACATGACTAAGACCAAACAGGTATTTGTAATTTGCATTGAAATAGGCCTTCCCCCATCACTGTAAGTACACTCAGCTGGAAGAAAGTTAAGGTTAAAAAAGGGAACATGTTAATTAACAAATCCTTATATGACAGCATCCATAATGCCAGTCCTAAAATGCCTGCACCTTTCATATGCCACAAGTTTTAAAATATATTGCCTCTGCTAGCTAGTTATTTTCCCCACTTCGCTGTAGAATAGGTAAGGGAGCAAAACCACAAAAAGAGGGAAAAGGATTTCAAATCTGTGGAAGGAATACTAGAATGATTTTATTGGACAACAGGCATAGTCATAAATACTCATGAACAAAGACCATCTTTCATCTAGGAGTTAACAAAAGCATTAAGGAGACAAATTTCCATTTCAGGATTCCATTTTTGAAAACACTTCTCTATATTTAGATATGTTCTCAAAAATAATTGCTTAATGGAGTATCTAAATGGGAATGCCAATGATATTTGAAAATTCCTAGTACAAGGAACAATCTGGTTTTTAGATCTCCTCCCCCCTTCTTTTTACTTCTAACAAACCATATCACTAGCTCTGCACAGAGCACAGTTTTACAAGAACAGGCAGGAGCTATGGTGATCATTTATATGTCCTTCTAGAACTGGTTATAGAAGAGTTTGTTAACCAAAGCTGTAACAAGGGAAAACAGTTCTAGCATCTAACCACAAGTTGGGACCCTGTCTATGCTGGATTTAAAAGTTCTCAGAGGAAGTGGGTGATGCATTGTTGATGTTTTCTTAAATAAAACCAACCCTTTCTGCATTTTTGTTTTCAGAACAAAACATAAAAAATTATATACTTTATTACAAATGGTAAACTCAAGAGTGCTAAAAAAATCTCTTATTTACAGACAATACTGGGAAGAACCCAAATGAACATAAAAATAACTTACAAAGTCATGAAGTAGTTTTATTGACATTAATCAGCTTTCATAAAATAAAAAAGATATATACATACACAACTTGACTTGAAGGCAGGCAGTATAGTTCAGCTTCTGTTGTTAGCTTCCCACTAACTCCCTCCCCAACTTTTTCTTAAAAGGAGTACTAGCGAAAGCAATCTACAGTGTCTACTGCAGTTTAACCTTTAATACTGAATGATCATTGAATGTTAGGTCCATGCAGGTCTTGGTCAATGTTAAAAAAAATTCTCTTGTGCCTCATCCGAGCAGGAACAGCACTGTTGACTGGCTTGCCACCACCTCAGAACAAATGGCATCAAAGTCTCTCCACACATGCTTTTGGGGAAGCACCCTCAGGAATCAATGCCTTGTAACATTTTCTCCCACCCCCCTCCAGAGAGCTTTCCACCTCCCCCAATCTCTCTCTCTTTTGCTTAATTTCTCCCTACCACATACAGTTACTGTCAGTCTCTTCAAAAAGTTTGCAACTGCTGTGTTAACATTAGTTGGCACCCACTGTTGACATGATTCATGACCTTCTGCTTCAGCTGAGCAACCTGCTCTCGCAGCATATTGGCAGTAGATGCCAGTTCCGAGTTTTGCGCTTTCAAAGTTTTCACTTTTTCTTCCAACCTGGCGATCCGTTCCAATTTCCTTTTCCGGCACTTGGAGGCTGCAATTCGGTTTCTCATGCGCTTCCTCTCTGCCTTGATCCTTTCCTGGGATTCCATGTCAATAGGGGACAAAGGAGGAGTCTCCCCAGGCATCTCAGGGACGGTCTGAGGTTCTTCTTTCAGTGCTTGAAGGCGAGGATGCTGCACTGGCATCTGGGGGTTTAGGTGCTGAGGAGGATAGCCCAGGTTGTTTGTGTTGTAGTTAGGTGCCGCGTTGAGCGTATTTGGATTGAAGTTGCTGAGGTTGGCATAGACTGGAGGCTCACTGTGCAAACTGGCAGTGAAGCCACTGTTTCCAGCCATTGATGAGACAGGGGCCATGCCAGTGTTAACAGGCTGGGCAGCAGAAGTAACACTTGGCATGGTGTTTTGGTTGTGTAGTTCTGCAAGTGCCCTGACAAAGCCTTCAGCAAACCCTTCTTGCTCATCAGTGACATTTTTGGGACAGAGGAATTGGGTCGGGGTAGGAGTGGTGGTGATCAGGCCATTGCCAGACTGGATGATCAGTCTTTCTAGTTCTGGAGACGCCAGCTTGAGGAGGCCTACATCTGGGGAGGTCAGGATGTCAGCATTCTTGTTCCTCAGGTGGGGCTTGAGGTTGCTGGAAGGGTCAGCCAGATTCAGAGTCATACTCTGCTTCAGAACTTTGGGATTGTTATATCCATAAGTACCACTTTCCGGCTGTACAAAGGTAGCATTTATGGCATCATCATAAAAAGTAGGTTCCATCTTTGCAGTCATAGAATACAGTCCACAAGTAGGTTCTCTTACAACCAAGGACGGACCAAGGAAAGGAACCTTTTCTAATCGCCTCCACTTGAAAAAGAAAACCCGAGTCTGGCCGCAAGAGTTCACCCCCCTATCACGATTAAAAGAAACTCAACAATGAAAGAGTCCTTCAGAAAAAGAGGAGAGCCTAAGTCTAAAAAGTCTTACTTCTTAGCCACAAGGCATTGGGTTGGCTCTTCTTTTTCTCTTGCCCCCCTTCAGCAGAGGGGAAGGGCTGGATTTGTCAAGCAGGCGCTTTTTCAGCTCAAACGGCTCGGGACGAGCATCAGTTCCAGAATCTTGAGCGCAAACGACAGAAAGTCTCTTCTTGAATGGTGGGATTTCTCTCTCCACCAAGGAATCCCGGACTTGGGAAACTTTTAAGTACCTGAGAGCTGCCCCTTTTCGATCTGGGCACGGCTCACAAGTCCAGGAACTTTGGCTGCTCCCCCACTCCGAGTCCCCTCCTCGTGGGAGCGCCCTTGTTGCCGGAGCGTTGGCGAGCTTCACACACACACTTGTTGGAGTCCTCTGCCTCGTCTCCGGAGGGGCTGTCAAAAGCTTTCCCGCTCACTGGCTGGGCTCGGTCCGAAAAGTTGCCAGAACTGCCCCGTTCGCCCCCGTCTCTTCGGGGTCCAGAAAAGTCAACTCAGCAGCCCCGGTGGCTGATCGGGCAAGTTCTCCCCTCGGCCTGGCGGAGGGCGCGGGAGCAGGGCGAATTCCGAAGTCACTTCGTTACCAGGAGTGGCCGAGCGTTAACGAGGCTCCCATCGGCTGTTCTCTCAGCAAAGTTTCAGCCGCTCAGCGCTGTCAGTGAACGCGGAGAACGGCTTTGCTGTGTGCTCTTCTGGGGTCGCTCGTTTGAAGCGCTGCCGCTTTAAGTCTCCGCGTTCTCCGCCGCACACTCAACCCGACTCTGAGCCCTTTCCCAGCGTGGAGTCCAACACTTATCAGCGAGCAGTAACTCCCTAAAAATAGCCCATGATGTCACCCCGAGGCCTTCCCATTGGCTACAGCGACGTCTCAGGGGGGAGGAGGGTTGCTGGCCCAGCCTGTTGCAAAGGCTCCCATCTCCATGGCCACCCCTCCCCTAGAAGCTTCTCAACCCTCTTTTCGCGGAGCATTATGGGATGAGGTAATGCCTGGGCTCCGTGCAGGGCATTGTGGGCTGACGTATTGTTTTTGAATATCTGGTTACCCGCTTAAGAGTTCTGGTGGAGTTGGAGGAACCAGGCTGAGAAGGGGGCGGGGGCGGGGAGGAGTCCTGCATGGGGAGAAACCAAGGGGAGAAGGGACTGGGGGAGGAGCGTCTAGAGTTTCAAACAGGCAAATTCGTGGCTGTCGTGGTGTGTGTGGACTGGGGGGAGATAACGCTGCTTTTATTTCTGGAGATAAGAGAGGCCTAGAAGTGGTGGTTCGATCCTGAAGGTCGATTTCGCTAATCGGAGCGTCAGTTCTTTAAGCGGCTTTCTACTTAAGTCCCCATGTCTCTGGCGCCTGGTGATAGAGTCCTTAAGGTGGAAACTTGGGTTCCTGCTGTCTCATTTTGCACATGAATTGGGGGGGGGGGGGCGTTTTCAATGGGCTGACTCTCACGTGGTTTTTCTTCCTCCGCTCGGCTTAGGGCTTCCAGGCAGGAAAGGGGACGAAGACAGTGCGCGCTGGAAGTGCGAGGCGGGGGTGAGGGAGAGAAGTGGGGAATGATGTAAGTGGCGGCGGGGAGAGATTGTGAAGCCTCAGCTGACTCATTTTCTTGCAAGTAAATTCCATTAACATCAATGGGACTTCTTACCGGGTGGACAGTTGCGATCTTTGCTAGGGAGTAAATCCAGTTGCGTCTTGTAGGAGTGAGTGGGTTGGGCGAGAGAGATCCTCCTCTGGGATCTGACGGGGGCCGGGTTAGAAGCCCCATTTCCCCCATTAAGAACTTGCGGCAATTTGGCGATAGATGCTGAACCGTAGCAGCGTTCAGAGCAAGCGGAACGGGAAGTGGCTTCTTCGGAGTCCGGACACGTTGAACTTAGATGCCAATTTCAGTTCTGATCCTTTGGGGGAATAGACAATTTTAAATGTGTGGGATTAAAAAAAATCTCTTGTTTGTGTCCACGAATTCTTTTGGAAGCACCCCACTGATGCAGTGTGCTCTTTAAAGAGATCTTAAAAATCTGTCCCTTTTTGCCAGTTTTTCTCAGTTCAAAAATCTCCCGCCAAGAATCTGTTAACACTTTGTGGGCGTGGACCGCCCGAGATCTAACGGACTTCCCTTTCTTTTTCTTTTTTTATTCCTAGCTAGTTTAAAATGTAGGAGTCTTATCTGGGAAGGAGGACCAAGCTCTCATCAGATCATCGACCCACCTTGGGTTGGTCAAGAGCTGAACGCAACGGAAGGCTCTCATTGCCACGAGTGTGCCTTCTGAGGCGGGGCGTTTTATTCCTCCTCCTCGAGAGTTAGCTGCGGAAACTGTCGGAAATAATCCTGAGCCACAGACCTAGACGTGAATGAAGAGGACAGGAGGCTGTTCAAAACCATCAGGAAGGATGCCTTCATTCCACCTACTTTCGTTTAGGGATAATAATAAAATTCAGTGGAACTTACTGTAGAGTGTCTAGGATTGTGCTACAGGAACTCATATTGCATAGTTGAGTTTTTATAAAACATGAAGACTTTTTTGTACTTTGTTGTGAAACAAGCTGCGATTAAAATGAGGTGTTTACTGTTTCCACTTTGAAGAAATCCTGTCAGCCATAAAATTTGCAGCACAAATTCACACTTCTGAAATTTGCAGTGCTACCTGTTGTTGTGCAGCTTTTTTTTTCTTTTCAAAACTGTTAAAAGGACTTTGGTTATCATCCTGAAGGCACCTTCATAGGAGTAAGCCCCAATCAGTAACATAGACTTACTTCTGAGTAGGCCTGCTTAGGATTGCTTCCTTGATAGCATTTTGTTTCCCCACATTGCTGGAATTGCTTTTGAGATGTCCAGTAAGAGCATTTATGTATGTAAAAGGTTTTGACCTGTGAACTCAATAGTGGGCCTGGGAACAGGATATTTATTGTGCATGAAAGTACTCATGGACTGAGAATATCAGTTGAAGCTCTGTTCTGGATAGGGTTGCCAGTTGTCAGAATAAAAGGTATCTTGCCCTTTTAACAGGTAACAGTATGTTTTACTTCACGCCATGAAACTTCAGCTGCCCATTTCACACAACAAGCCTCTATTGACAGGACATTTTATTTATTTATTTCCAATTTGTATCCCGCCTTGCTGGTGCAAACTGGCTCAAGGCGGCGTACATAAGTTAAAATTCTTCTCCAGGTTTATTGGCAACCCTAATTCTGGAGGATAGCATGAGGTGGGCACTCAGTTATGGTTCTTTGAATGTGCTCTGCAGTCATTTCTCTGATACACTTATAAATGTCACCTGGAAACTTTTTTATGGAGTTTCCCCAGTCTAAGCTGTTCTATTTCAGTGGGTTTAGACTGTATTAATTCTGCATAGAATTGTATTGTTGTTCACCTCAACTTTTACAAGGATACAAATAAGGATCTGTTAATGGTTTTTACTTCTGTGACAGTCATTAGGTTGATTCGATTGATTTTTGTCTGCTTAATTTTTTTTGTTTTAATTCTTGTATGTAAAATACTTTGGAGGCTTGTGGATAGAAAGATGGAGGATTTTTTTAAAAAACAGAACCAATTGTGTTCAAACTGTTGCAGTACTCCAAGATTTGGGATATTTGCTATTTGAAACACAGGCAACAGGATGAGATAATAATAATAAGCAGAAGTTCTTTAACAGGATAGAACAGTATGGGAAGAAATCACATTCACTAGTAAATCTGCTTAAAATACTATACAGATTTTAAGATCTAAATATCAGCCTGGTGCATGTCTTCTCAGAAGTAAACTCCATTATGTTCAGTTGTGCTTACTCCTAGGTAAGTGCACCTAAGATTGCATTTATAAAAAATTCCCTTTCTCTCTACCTCTGGTACAATGCTGTACTTTCATTGAAGGAAAGTTGTTTATCTAAAAAACTTATTTCCTTCTGAAAAAGGTGAAAATTATTCCTACATTTGGATGGATACAGTGTAATGTGAAACATTTCAGAAATGCAGCCTAGATAGTTCTGGCAGATGGGCAGAGTATGAAAGATGGAAAATAAAAAACAAAAACCAAATTTGTGCTAAAAATAACTTAATTTCCAAAACAGTTTAATACCAGTGTAGTAAAGAAGCAATGCTTTGTGCCTTGGTATGGCATCCTAGATGCACTTAATATGTTTCCCATATTCTTCCTTTCTGTTTAATCTAAGTAGCCTGTTCATGTTGAAAATATCCATGAGATTCCTTTGTAAAACCACTAATTCATGCTGATTATTATTGAGATCATTGTTGCACTGAAACTAAACAGCTTGCATGTAGGAAAATATGAAACTGCCAAATTATGATGGGGTCCATTTCTGAGCCCCCTTTTGGTGGCTCTTGCCTGCTCTAAAACAAATCTGGCATATCAGGGAAGGCAAAATGGTGGCTGGGAAGAATGATAGTTGGAAAAGAAGGACCCTGGGGGACTGAAACCCAGGCACAACACTCCTGAGGTCTGAAGGAAGACTCACTGCCTGAGCATAGCAGTAAAAAAACGGGTAGACCGCTCCAGCATCTGAAGATTCTGATGCTTAGCCTGAAGAATGGCTTTAACATTGTAGGATAAATTGACCTATGCTAGAGGCCTCAGAGTTGGAAGGGCCATCTACTCCAACCCCCTGCTCAGTGCAGGATCAGTGTAATGCAACCCTGACAGTGTTTGTCCAGCTGCTACTTAAAGACTGCCTGTGAGGGAGAGATCACACACACACCCCCGCAGCCAATTCCACTGCTGAATTACTGTATTCCCCTAATATCTAGCCAGGACCTTTCTCCGCCCATAATTTAAGGCTATTACTGCAAGTCCTTTCCTCTGCTGCCAAAAGGAACAGTTCCTTGCCCTCCTTTAAGTGATAGCCTTTCAAATACTTAAAGAGAGCAATTATCTGCCCCTTCAGCCTTCTTGTCTCCAGACTGAACATTCCCAAGCCCCTCAGCCTTTTCTGATCATCTTCATCGCTCTCCTCTGTACCTGCTCCATTCGATCAACATCCTTTTTGAAATGAGGCCTCCAGAACTGTACACAGTATTCCAGATGTGATCTGACCAATGTGGTATACAGTGGGACTATGACATTTGACAATTTGGATGTTATACCTCTGTTGATATACTCCAAGACCTCATTAACCTTTTTTGCCACCTCTCCCCCAGTCTTGTGACACATTTCCCATCCAAGAGGTCTTGACGGTGATGGACAAAGGCTTGGATTTTAAAAGAGGTTGTAGCTTTCCACATATATCATTTTTGTGGGTTTATGTTAGTATATTCTCAGAAACATGACTTTATAAGAGAATTCGAAACATCCATATGAGTATGTATCAACCTGAGCCTTCACATTTAGCCTGTCCTCTAAATCATCCATAGAAAGTTTCCTTAACTTAGTGTGGCAATTTGGGGCCTTTTTAGATTGTACCTTGGAAGAATAACCCACCTTCTGTTGGCACTGTACTTTTGCTGGCCACATCAGGCATTTTCTGCCACTTAATGTTCTGGAAGAAGGTGGAGCTCTCCTTGCAGGCAACAGAAAATCCTTTTAAAATTTAGGAAATATTTTCCAGAGAGGGTACACACAACATGGAAGGGGGATTCACATCCAAATTCCCAAGTATTTCAATATGTTGTAGTTTATGAAGAGACCTGGCAATTATTTTGTGAGCAATACAATACCCAAGCTACTTTGTACTGAGTCATCAAAGTTAGTGTTGTCTACTTAGGGTCCGGTCACACTGCTGTTTTGATTGGGATTCGCTGCTGTTTCCTTGCGCATGTCAGTTTCACGTTCACCCGCGCCAATCTGCCTCCTGCCCCGAAGCAGGCTCACTCGCGCAATGATGCCGGGTTTTCCTGACCCCTGGAAAATCAAGTCTTTTCCTGGCACTTCTGCTTTGAATGCACAATTTCGCCTATCTGGACAGCCCATCTTTCGCAATAATTGCGATTAGTGCTTTAAAAAAAATAAAGCTTCCGGTTTGAGCGCTTGAGCAAACATGCGCTTAATAAATCCATTTAACGTTTAATAATGGATTTATTAAGCGCATGTTTAGTCAAGCGCTCAAACCGGAAGCTTAAAAAAAAACGCACAAAAGATGGCCCTGGAGGCGGGAATGAGGGGCGGGGGCTCCGGCAGCCTGGATGGGGCCAGCAAGGAGGATGGCGGACACGGTGGAGCCTGTTTTCGTGGGGCAATGGCGGTGGCACCCCCCCCAAAAGTGTCGGCAGAAGCAGCAGCCGCCCGAGCCTCCCCCGTGGCCAGCAGGATCGCCTGGAGGGACGGTGCAGCAGCAGGCAAGTGGGTGCTGTAAGAGAGGGGCTGGCTGCATCTAGTCAGCCCAATGCGAAGAAAAATGTTCCCGATTTAAACAAAGCGCAATTACCTTTGCAGTGTGACCAGAGCCTTAGACTGGCAGTGGCTCTCCAAGGTTTCAGGTAGAGGTCTTTCCTATCTGCAAAAATCTGATCCTTAACAGAGATACCCAGGATTGAACCTGGGACCTTCTGCATGTCAAGCAGGTGCTCTGCCATGGAAATGCAGCCCCTCCCAAATACCTGAGACCATTGGCAGAAGTGCTGACCCTGAAAGACCACAGTGTAGACTGGGAAGAGGTAAAAATTTACCTTTTTGAGTGGCTGCAGTTCGTGGTTTGATGATGGGATGGAAAACCTATCCAGTGTTAATAACACTTTCCAGAGTCACATCATCAGAGCTGTTTCATACCTATGCAAGCTAGTCACGAATAAATTTCCAAAAGGGCCCTTGACCAGTTGTTCCAACTGTTATGCAGCTAAAGGTTCAATCCTAAGAGCACTTTCTTGGGAGTAAGCCCCACTGAATAAAATGGGAAAGACTTCTAACTAGGTCTGCATAAGTTTGGACTGCAAGTCCACCTTCTTTTGCCCTTTGTATGTTTTGACAGCTTATCATACAATATTGTTAAGTATTACATTTGATTCAGTTATTGGTAAAGTCTGCTTTTTATCAGCTTTATACCTAGGATTACAAAATATTGAAAGAGCATTACAGACTCCTAGTTATTTGAATGTATGCAAGAAGAAAGGGTTTCTTGATTCTTGAGTCTAATTGAACAACTATTTCAGTGAAATGATCTCCTTTGCTTTTGTGCGATTTCAGAGTGACCCATTCATTATACCGCCTTTGTATCTGCTTATGTAGCAGTGAGGGCTGGACTTCCTTTTTTCCACAAATGTGGTATCACAAGATTGGCCACAATCAAAGCAGGTCTTTCCAGTTCCTCTAGGGACAAAATGTAGGCCTCTAGCTACGGCAGGCAAAACATCCAGCTCCCAAAGCATTAATTATACTGCTAATTGGCATGTACTTTGATTTACAGGCTCATCTTACAATGCCAGCTTCTTGATCCTACATGTCTATAGCTATGGCTGGTGCAGAGTCAGCACCTTTGGCACTCTAGAATAGGATTGTTCCATTCTATAATGCTGCAAAACAGTTGCAGTCCAATTTGAGTCTACTCCAGCAGGGTAGGGTTTTGCCAACATAGCTGACTCTATGGTGGCTGTTAGGAAGTACAAGAGTGAATCTTGCCTGCAGCCTGTCCTGCCTGCTGCATCCCTTCTCTGCCATATCTTTCTTGTCAAGCTTTTGCATGTTGCGTCTTTGCCGCATCTGCTGTTTTTCTTATGGATCCATTGCCACACCAACAGAACATGTTGGAGGAGCTAGTGACGCTAGCAAAACTCCACAAGTAGCTGCAGTGTTGTTCTGGCATGGGATTATAAATCAATGAGCTTGCTTCCAGGCAAATGTATTTAAGATCAATCAAGCTGGAGCAGAAATTTAGGTGTAGTATCATGAAAATCCTGAAAGTCAAGAAAAGCCTTGGGTACATCTCTTTCTTATAATATGGTGTATGGTAATAAAGAAGGCAATTTACTTCTGAAATACCAGGCAGCTATGTGCTGTGGGGATACTGGAAATCATTCTGAACTTTTACACTCAGCTGAGTTCCATTTGATACCATGCAGCACAGGCACAGTAGAAGTAAATCTTACAGAAATAAATATTGAGAACTTGTGGCCTGCTGCCATGGAATCCAGAATTTTAGAGAGCATCATTCAAAAGCTAAATTATTAATCAGCTATTACTTTAGGTCTGTTTTTGCTGATCTCCTAAGGTAAATATTCCTTTTATTGATGTGGAACATTAACCTTTTGCAGACAGTATCCATTTACATGTCTGAGTGATTCTGTGTGAGCTAGTCCTAGAAACAAACTCTCTTCTGTAGATGACAAAGGCAGATCCTTTTGACCAATGATAATGGAGATTTTGATTTACAGACTTTTCTAAGCAATCAATATAGACTGAGTTGAAACAGTCAGATTATCTGAATAATTAAATGGCTGTAATGTTATGTTTTTCTCATCTGTACTGTACCTAAACATGTTATTTGGGAAAGCAAGGATAAATGGATCTTTGGAAGCAATTGTATTTTCATGAGCGGTCATGTGTAATTTTTCGCCCTTCTTGAGGATGCAAATAATGTCTGTCATCTTGGACTGAGTCATGTTCTTTTCTAATACGGTTAGACTAGAATGGAGGAAAAGATATAGATATCTTCTTGCTGAGAGAAACTGAATGTTGATATTGCCCTAGGTAAGTGTATCAAGGCTTGACTACTGGAAACAGGCTAGGGCAGTCAGCTCCAGGTTGTGAAATTCTTGGAGATTTGGGAACAGAGATTGGGAGGGGTGGGTGCTCAGCACAGACATGATGCCCCAGAATTCAGAACCCTCAGAGCGGCCATTTTTCCAAAGGAACTGATCTCTGCAGTCTGGAGATCAGTTGCAATTCCAGGAGAGCTCTAGGTCCTACTTGGAGGTTGGCAACAATAATACAGGCCCAGCAAAGAATGCATTGAAGGCTTACACTTGGAGAGGCTACTACTCTACAAAGTTGTATGTTTCTTACACCAAGTATTCTCACCACATCTAGTGCTGAATCCTAACTATATTGTTCTGCTGGTGGAAGGAACTTCTGCTGGAGGAAAAGGGAACTATTTTTGCCAATTTCCTCCTCCTATTTTGTTCCCTAGGAGTCCAGGAGGCACTGCTGGGTCATAGCAAGAGGAGATATACTGAAAAGTTTCTGTGAAAGCTAGGTAGAATCCACCCCATAATTTTTAGCATACCAAAAGAAATAATAAATTGCTCATTTCAGTCAGTGTGAATGGAAGGGAATGCATGTACTTGTGACTGGAGGTTTGCTTTCTCTTTTTATTGCTTCAGTTGTCCTTGTTGAATGGAAAAGCCAAAGATGAGTCTAAAAACAAGTGTGGCTCTTTAGGGGTGAGATTAGACATATAATTTCACTTGAAATACAATAGTACTGCTAATCACCACTGAGCTTTTATTTGTATGTTTGGTGTTCTTTGAAGCTCTTTTTTTTATAAAAAAAAATAAAATAGAATTTCTAGTTTATTTGCCAGTTATTAGGGCAGAATACCACAATTGCTACATGTTGTTCACTTATAGCTGTTCAGGAGAAAGGGTAAGTCGTTCAGTGCCAGTAAACAGTGTGGCTGCTCTGAGGTAAACCAAATGGAGAGGTCATGGCTCAGTGGTAGAGCAGCTGCTTTAGATGCAGAAGGTCCCAGGTTCAGTCCCCAGCATCTCCAGTCAAAAGGCTCAGGGTAGTAGGTGATATGAAAGACCTTGATTTCAGATCTTGGAGAGGAGCTGCCAGGCAGAGTGGACAATCCAACGTAGACCAGTGGTCTGACTCAATATAAAGAAATGTCATATACTCAAAAGGTATCTGGGGTCAGAGGGAAATCTCCTTTCATTCCTAAGGACAGGATTAACTATGCTGTTGAGAAGGCACCTGAGAGATGTAGGACCAGTAGCCCAAGCAGCTGAATGATGGACAGAGTTGGGGTGGGAGTGTGGGGTGTGGGGCAGAGGTTGAATTCAAAATATTCAAAATGTCTAACTAAATATTTGCAGTTCTTTCAATTTTGATTGTGATTTAATACCATCCTGATGCCTATGACTAGAATTTCACACTGCAAGCAATTTCATGATTATTCCAATCTGGTGATAGAGTATCACGCTAGGATCTGGGAGACTCAAGTTTGAATCCCCACTGCACCATGGAAGCTTGTTGGGTGACCTTGGGCTAGCTGTATACTCACAGCCTAACCTACTTCACCTTGTTGTTGTGAGAATAAAAGGAAAGAGAGGAGAATGATGGAAGGTGCTTGGAGTTCCCATTGGGAGGAAAGGTGGGGTGCAAATTAGATATGTACAATTATTCTAAAACAACTTAGCCATGGGGGCTGTGATTTAAAGAAGACTGACACAGGGGGAGAGAGGTTGGTACTCTTTCCCCTTGTTCAAATTTCCCTTTGAAAACTGCCACTCAAGCTGCTTTTACCCCACCAGGGAAAACATAAAGAGACTCAGAAATTTTCCCCAATCCCAGCAGGGGTACAAGCAATTTGTGAAAGATATATTTCAGAGTGAAATTTGCAGAAGGGGAAAGAGTTAAATAGCCCCCCCCCTTCATCTCCCCAATTGAATCTTCTCCCATACCAGCCCCCAAGGCCATGTTTTTTAAAAAGTTGTCAAGAGAAAAGAATCACAGACATATAATGTGCAGGCTCTTCTCCTAGTCTTTATAAATAACGTAATAGGATTCCTAGACCTCTCTTTATATGAGCAGATCTACTATATAAAAAAATGGCACACATAGATGGCTAAGTGCTGTTGATCAGCATCAGCAGAAAATAATGGCCTGTATCTTCCTACTTCACTGAGCAAAGCTTGGAGCCTTTCTCCAGGCTAAGGAGCCATTAAAAAAACAGGTGATCCTGAGGTGTGTTTTTAAACCTACATCAAGGATTTATCTTTTAGGAGGTTTACCAGTTGGAATGGGAAGGCTCCAAAAGAATCTTCTACAGCAGCTGGTTATTGCGGCTAGGATGCCTTTAGTGCAAATGTGGAAGCAGCAGGACATCCCATCTTTGGGGCAGTGGTTAAAACAAAGTCTGGTATGTGTTTAAGTTATAGGTACATGTGGACACAGAAATAGCGGTCAGCTTCTGGTTTTGTAGATACCTGGACTCCATTTGCTACATATTGGAACTATTCTAATTGTGAAGTACAGTGACACATATTGGCATACAGTGACACATATCAGCATTACTTTAGACAGCTGTATGTTAGATATTTTCTATTTAGTTGTGGATTGGGAAAGAAACAGTTTGTGGCTATGTAAACTTAAACAAATAATAGAGACTGGAGGCAGGAAAATGAGGCCCTCTCTTGAGTCTATTTCATTTTATTTTATGGTAAAGCTGGTGCTACCCTCACCTATACACTGATTGCCTTTACAACAGTGTACTGAGGTTAAGAATAAACACACTGCAAATTTATTTCTGTGGTGCATTTTCTTCACAATTAAAAAAAGAGATTGCTTCATCTGCCTTAAAAAAAAAACCATATATGTTTTGAAAGTTCTAGACTCATCTGGTTCACTAATAACAGTACCCACAATCAGGGATCCTTTGTGTTACATATTATTTGAGCAGAAGCCCAGAAAGATTCTAAAATGCTTTTAAGAATACACACACAAACACACAAAATTAAATTAACAGAGAATTTGGCATCCTCTCCAAGATGACACCTCATACTGTTGCAGCAGCTGTCAGAGCAATAGGATTCTTGACAACCAGGAAGGAAGACAAGTACGCAGCTAAACAGGAAAGGAAGTGAATTTCTGTGAGATCAGTGAGTTCATTGTAGTTTGTAGCTTGAGGGATTCCTGGTAAAATCGCCAGTTTGAATCTTTTGCCTTTATAGCTTCAAATCTGGATTCAGATTGTTGTTATAGTTAAAAGCCATTGGGTACATGACTTTATTTACATTGGTTTGCTCTTCATGACAATTATAATCATGTAAGATTCTGACTGATCTCTGAAATCTCTAGATATACTTTCCCTGCATTGAATGGGCAAAAGCATAAAAATGTGTATATTCACTATTACTTAACACAAAAATGGTTAATGGATGGAATTCTTCACCCTTCTCACCACCTTCTGGTGTATTGTTACAAGTAAAGTGGGAATTATAAGAAGTGGCAGTTATGATGCTTGTAGAACCAAAGGGTGATGGTTATCCTGTTTATTTATACATTTTATTCTTCCTTTTCTTAGGGCATCATACATAGCTCTCTCCTCCTTCATTTTATCTGCACAACAGTCCTATGAAACAGGTCAAACTGGTCAAGAGGGGACTTGCCCAAGCTCACCTAATGAGCTAAACTAGCTGAGTGGGGATTTGAACCTGTGTCTCCCTGGTAGCCAGGGCTATTTTTGGGCAGGAGCGCACAGGAACGGAGTTCCAGCTGGCTCCCAAGTTGGCTATGCCCAGCAGGAACTCATTAGCATAATAGGCCATGCTCAACAGCAAAAACTCATTAGGATTGGCTTCATTAGGGGTGTGTGGCCTGACATGCAAAGGAGTTCCTATTATAAAAAAAAACCCTGGGTTTTGACAACAAACAAGGTAAACAGAATAAGAAGCAAAAGGTGGATGTGGCTGGATGACCCCACTTCTGGTAACATGGGGAGTGTGGCCTAATATGCTAATAAGCCGTGCTGTTGGGGGTGTGGCCTAATATGCTAATGAGTTCCTGCTGGGCTTTTTCTACCAAAAAAGCCCTACTGGTAGCTGATGAGGAAAATGGGCCTCTAACCATTCCACCACACTGACTGTATTACAGAATAACTAACCCATGAGGGGACACCATCATTGGGATGTAATCTATAGCGTCACTTGCTGCCACCAAACTGTAGAGAAACCATCGTTCTGGTGGCTCATTGAACGCTTAGGAATTTATTTTTTTTAAGAAATTTAGTAACAAATGTTGAATAGTAGGGGCATGTCATACATCAACATTGTTGAGTGATATTTTTCTAACACTTAAGTTTATATTACAAAGAAGTAGTTTTATCTAATTTTGGGGTGAAACTAAAAAAAAAAAGAATCAAAGGGCTTGACACAGAGTACTCCATCTTTCTGTGTTATACCTTTGAGGATGCCAGGCACAGCTACTGGCGAAGTGTCAGGTCCTACAATGCCAAGACCACGGCCACACAACCCGGAAAATATACAGCAACTAATGAACTCTGGCCATGAAAGCCTTCGACAATCAAAGGGCTGCTTCCCAAAATGTCAATCTGTGTTGAGGTCCCTCCACACCATGG
Source organism: Gekko gecko (assembly GCA_029375565.1). Classification (NCBI taxonomy): domain Eukaryota; kingdom Metazoa; phylum Chordata; class Lepidosauria; order Squamata; family Gekkonidae; genus Gekko; species Gekko gecko. Next base: position 76,192,437 of record JAPDNY010000006.1, on the reverse strand, counting down.
GTCATTTGGGCATCTTTATGCTGTGTGTTTTCCCGGGCATCTCAATAGCTGGTGGATCCAAGGAAGTACACAACACAATGACTGCATGATGAAGTAAGTTGAACTAGATGTAACAAATGGTTCTCAGTTTCTTCTCACCCAGGCTTTGGAATTCTTTGTCTCAGGAGATCTGTGTAGCTTCATCTATGCCCATTTTAAGCATCAGATCAAGATATGACTATTTCACTGCATGTTGACCTTGTGTAGTAATTAGATCTCTTTTTGCTTGCTTGTTAAGAGGATTGCATTGGCCGAGTTGCTGCTGTCTTATTATGTTGTTAATTATACTTTTTTCAATTTTGTAGTGTTCTGATTTTTATTATGACTAATCACCTTGGGATAGAAATGTTTTAATAAACATGTTAAAATAAACAAACTTAGCCTTGGGATGCAGGTTTCTTGTAACATCTGGTTCCATCCTGCTGTAACATTGGTTCATGTCCTTTTTTGCTGTCCTGGGGTCCTTTAAACATCATAAAGCATGTCAGTTTTCTATGCCTAGGTTAAACTTCCTTTAGCCTAATGTTTTTCCAAAGTCTGATTTTATTTATCAGCTCCTTTTTCTTTAAAACCGAAGGGTAGCTTATGCACAGAATAAAACAATAAAATTGAATAAATAAGAATAACAATTTCACTAATAAAAAAATAATAAAATGAGTAAAATGGACAACAGTAAACATTTAAAATTCTCAGCACATCTAAAGCTAGTTTAAAATCCCCTAGAACAATTAAAAGTAGTCATAATAAAAATGGTAAAATCCATACAAAACAGTCTTTCAGTATAATCCAAAAACACAACTTGTCAAAAGGACAGTCAACTTTGGGGAGATAGATCAGTGACAAATGCAGAGTTATACCCTTCTAAGCCCTTCAATGGACATAGAAAAGTGTAGCTCTGCTTAGGATGGCACTATTAGCCCTGTGTGCTGGTCCTCTGAAAAAGAAGTCACAGCCAGTCTTCTGAAGGTCATCTCTAGGAGAAGAGCATTTGAGTCTTCAGGGGGAGGGAATTTAAGAGCAATGGAGCCATTGCACAGGAGGCTCTCACACATGTGCCCATAGTCTTACCTCTTGCAAAGCGAGCACGTGGAAAAAGCAAAATTAGGCCATCTTGAGCCAGAAAGAAAAAGTTGTGTGTGTGAGAGAGAGAGAAAGAGAGACTGTCAAGTCACTTCTGACCTATGGCAACCATATGAACTAATGTCCTCCAAAACATCCTAACAGCCTTGTTCAGGTCTTGAAAACTGAGGGCCATGGCTTCCTTTATACAATCAATGCATCTCATGTTGGGTTTTCCTCCTTTTTTACTGCCTTCAAGTTTTCCTACCATTATTGTCTTTTCCAGTGACTCTTGTTGTCTCATAATGTGACCAAAGTATGATAGCCTTATTTTAGCTTCTAGGGAGAATTTAGGCTTGATTTGATCTAGAACCCACTTATTTGTCCACGGTATTTGTAAAACTCTCCTCTACCACCACGTTTCAAATGAATCAACTTTCTTCCTGTCAGTGTTTTCCTTGTCCAAACTTCACACCCATACATGATAATGGGGAATACTATAGCATGAATTAACTTGATCTTGGTTGCTAGTGACACATCCTTACGTATAAGAATCTTTTCTAGCTCCTTCATAGGTGCCCTTCGTAGTCTCATTCACCTGATGTGTTGGTTACATTCTCTTTTGGTTGATGAAAAGGTAGAGTAGGAATATTTTAATAACACAAGCTATGGGCCAGTTCATAGAGTCCCAAGTGGTCTTGCAGATATATAGGTCCAAGGCCAGTTAGGACTAAGCCCCAACGCTTTGAATCTGACCCAGAAATAGACTGGGAGCCAGTAAAGTTGTGGAAGCTCACCTCTCAGTCAGCACCCTGGCAGCAGGGGCATAGCTGGAATTTTTGAAGTCGGGGGCATTTTAGAAAGTCAGGGGGCAAGTGCAAGCTGCAAGAACATGAAGACCCGCCGCAGCCTCTCACCCTCCCTTCCTGTTCAGCCAAGAGGCGACTTCCCCAGGATGGTCTTCCTGCTTCGAAGCCAGCTGCGAGAGCACAAAAACCCTCTGCCTCTTGCCCTCCCATCCTGCAGGCTGGCCGACACATTTTGTACCAGTTGCAGTTTACCACTTGTTTCCAAAGGCAGCCCCACATAAAATGTTTCATGGTAGTCCAGTCTCTCTGTTTCCGTAATACGTGTGTCTGAGGCCTCTGCCTAGGTCTGACATTTCCAGGAATAGCTGTGGCTGGTAAACTGGACTAAGCTAGAAAAATATACTCCTCCAGGATATCTGTATCTTATACCCTCTGTTTTCAGTTTGTCAATCAGATCTTTGAAGAGTCGTCTATCCTGGAGCATTGCTCTGGGTAGTTCCTTTAAAACCATGATTTTCTTGTTGTCAATTATGAAATCTTCCTGAAATAGTTGCTTAAATAAATCCTCCTTCAGTTTTTTAGATATAAACTGGACAATTACATCTCTGGGTAGTTTTTTCCTTTGCGCAATCGCAGAATTGACTCTGTACACCACATCAATCTGTGCCGCCACCTTCTCCTCTTCCATTTTTAAAAAATCTGCAACAGCATCCACCATAACAGAATGGATGTTCTCACTCTTGTCTTCAGGGATCCCCCTGAATCTCATGTGGTTAAGCATTGCATTGTATTGGACCATCATATTAACTTTTTCTGTTTCTAAAGTAACCTCAGCAACATTAGATGCCACTCTCTTCACTCTTTCATCCGTCTCATCTGCTCTTTTAGTCAACATCTGTATCTCTTTTGTAATCCCAGACATCTCTTTTTTCAGCTCTGTTACTTCTGTTATAAGGGTTTTTTCCAACTTCTGAATCGCGTCCATCACCCGTTTCTCCATAGCTTCCACCATGCCCTGTAGCTTTTTTTCTTCTTTCGCAGCCATTTTCGGGGAGGACCAGGAGTTCGCCCTCTGTCGTTGCCGCAGGTCGTAAGCCGTTGTTCAAAATTTCCCTCCAACCTACATCAAATCAAAGTCCTTCTTGTGCCCACCTAAATTGCTCTAATTTCACTTTTTTCTATTAAGTCTTTCGTTTAAAATCGAAATAAATTTTTCTGGCCTTCTCAAAATGGCAGGCGCAATTTCTCTATGGTAGATGGATCTTCCGGTTACTCACTTCCTGTCCGGCAGTTTTGAAGGTCCCCTTGTCCCTGGTTTCCTCCCTTCTTCCGGCCTCCCTGGACTTCTCTAGGACGATTACTTGTCTGGTCTGAGGTCACTTCCTGTTCTGACGATTTCTGCTGCAGCTAGAGTACTTTTCCACACTAATTCTCGCGGAGTTTGTTGTTAGTTTCTATTTTAAAGTCAATAATCCAACCGCAGGAATGATCAACAAACCGGCTTTTTGGCCTTTTTAAGCTGTTTAACTGCACTTTTCCCAGTTTGATGTTAGTACGACAGATACAGCATGATCATGCGTTTCATCGGATGTTGTTTACTTTCGGCCAAAACACGTCTCCGGTGAGCAATTTTAAAAAAGCTACCTTCAGAGTCCATGTCTTGTTATAGCAGTGTTTCCTTAATATCAGTTTCCGTATAATGTCTTGGAGGTCTGGGTCATGCGTTCTTATGTTGAAAATCCAACTTGGTGGGGTCTTGTAGAGAATTTCCGAAGTGCCTTCTCTGGGGGAGGGGATCAAGGCTGGTCGCGACGCTCTTTAAAGCCCCGCTATCAGCCGATCTCAACTCCCTCTCGGGCCAAAAGCTCGCTGCCAGTCACCCCCCTGCCGGGGGGATCTGCGGAGGGCTGTAGGAAGCCCTCCCTGTCGTCAAGACCCTCCGTATGCTCTGGGAGCTCAGAGAGCAAAGCCAGAACACGTCAGGACGCCATGAATTCCAGACCGGAAGCCTGTTGGTTCTTTACTTCCACTCTAGACTAACCAGAGAACTAGCTCAGCCACAAAGAAAAGTAAATACGTATGTGGGTTTGTTACATTTTTAGACATGGTCAGTTGAGGTTTTCTCCTGTCTGAATTCAGTACACTACAAAGGGAAAATGTTGAGCTAACAAATCAAGCATAAATGTCCAAGGCGTGGATGTTTACCATTCATTGCGAGGTATTTCAAGTAGGTATCTAGGTCAAAGACAGTCACAAGGTCCACTCAATGGTGTGGTCACTTATTCAGTGGCTCAGAGTAATCTCCATTATAACAAAAAATAGTGTGCACCAGAGAGGAGGGGGATATGAAAGGGGAAGGGAAGGGGGATGGAAAAGGTAGAAGGTGGCATGGATACAGAGGAGGATGTTCAAAGGGGGCATAGATAACTGCTGCGAAAAATAATAATTCTAATGTTTTGCACATGGAAACAAGCTGAGGCAATCAACTTGAAAATTAAGTCGCCTTCTAAGTACTCTGACACACAAAAAACCCAGTGAAGCTCTGACATTGATCTGACATGGAGAAAATGACTCATAGAACAAAAAATTAGAAACATCGTAACATGATTGTATATCCAAGGTAAAGTACATTTGCGGAACGGACCTATATTCGTGGCCATCACTGGGAGTGAATTCCACAGTTTAAATACTCTTTGAATAAAGTAGTATTTCTTTTTGTCTGTTCTGAGTCTATTTGCCAACAATTTCATTGGGTGCCCATGAGTTCTAGTATTATGGGACAGGGAGAACAAGCTCCCTTTAGTAACGTTCTCCACCCTATGCATAATTTCATAAGCCTCTATCATGTCACCCCTTAGCTTTTTTCTAGACTGAAAAGTCCCACTCTTCAGCTTTCCTCATAGGAAAGGTATTCCAGCCCTCTAATCATCCTGGTTGTCGCCCTTTGTATACTTTTCGAGCCCTGCAATGTTCTTTTTGAGATATGGCAACCAGAACTGCACACAGTATTGCAAATGAGCTTGTACCATACTTTATGTAAAGGTATTATAATACTAGTTGTTTAATTGTCAGTCCCTTTCCTGATAATTCCTAGTACAGAGTTTTCCTTTTTCACTGCTGCCACACCCTGGCTCAACATTTTCATCAGACTTTCCATCACAACCCCAAGATCTCTTTCAATCTCAGTCTTAGGCAGTATAGATAGCATGGAGGTAATGTTGGCACTCCAAGGCAAACCTATTTGTAATTTGCTGCTGCTGCAACACTGTTATATGTTTGTAAGCCACCTTTTTCCCTGGGCAGACTGATTGTCATATAGTCAATCATATATATATATATATATATATATATATATATATATATATATACTAGGGAGCAAAGCCGTTGTGGTGGAAGACAACGGGCCCTAGAAAGGAAGGGAGGGAGGTGGAAGGGAGAGAGGGTTGGAGGAAGGAAGAAAGGAAGGAAGGAAGGAAGGAAGGAAGGAAGGAAGGAAGGAAGGAAGGAAGGAAGGAAGGAAGGAAGGAAGGAATAGGGGGAAGAGTGAAAGAAAGGAGAGAGGAAGAAAGAAAAACGGGGAAAGGAAGGGAAGAGGGGCAGAAAAGGGCTTCTCTGGGCCCAGAGAAGGCCTTTTCTGTCCCCCATACACCATCCCCTGGGCCTTCTATGGGGGCAGTAGGCAGTGTGTGGGGGAAAAGGACTTCTCTGGGCCTACTGCCCCCATAGAAGGCCCATAGGATGATGTGTGGGGGACAGAAAATGGCTTCTCTGGGCCTACTGCCCCCATAGAAGGCCCAGGGGATGGTGTGTGGGGGACAGAAAAGGCCTTCTCTGGGCCTAGTGCCCCATAGAAGGCCCAGGGGATGGGGTGTGGGGGACAGAAATGGGCTTCTCTGGGCCTAGTCCCCTCATAGAAGGCCCAGGGGATGGGGTGTGGGGGATCGAAAAGGCCTTCTCTGGGCCTAGGTAAAGGTAAAGGTTCCCTTGCTCGAAAGCCAGTCGAATCCGACTCTAGGGTTGCGGTGCTCATCTCCGTTTCAAAGCCGAAGAGCCAGCGCTGTCCGAAGACGTTTCCGTGGTCATGTGGCCGGCATGACTAAACACCAAGGCGCACGGAACGCTGTTACCTTCCCACCGGAGTGGTCCCTATTTATCTACTTGCAATTTCTTGCTTTCGAACTGCTAGGTTGGCAGGAGCTGGAACTAGAGACGGGAGCTCACCCCGTCATGCGGCACCCGGGTCTCGAACTACTGAACTACTGACCTTCCACAGCCTGCAGTTCAGCGTCTTAACCACTTGAGCCACCGCAGCTCCACTCTGGGCCTAGTGCCCCATAAAAGGCCCAGGGGATGGGGTGTGGGGGACGGAAAAGGGCTTCTCTGGGCCTAGTCCCCTCATAGAAGGCCCAGGGGATGGGGTGTGGGGAACGGAAAAGGGCTTCTCTGGGCCTAGTGCCCCATAGAAGGCCCAGGGGATGGGGTGTGGGGGACGGAAAAGGGCTTCTCTGGGCCTAGTGCCCCATAGAAAGCCCAGGGGATGGGGTGTGGGGGACGGAAAAGGGCTTCTCTGGGCCTAGTGCCCCATAGAAGGCCCAGGGGATGGGGTGTGGGGGAAAGAAAAGGGCTTCTCTGGGCCTAGTGCCCCATAGAAGGCCCAGGGGATGGGGTGTGGGGGACGGAAAAGGGCTTCTCTGGGCCTAGTGCCCCATAGAAGGCCCAGGGGACGGGGTCTGGGGGACGGAAAAGGCCTTCTCTGGGCCTAGTCCCCTCATAGAAGGCCCAGGGGATGGGGTGTGGGGGACGGAAAAGGGCTTCTCTGGGCCTAGTGCCCCATAGAAGGCCCAGGGGATGGGGTGTGGGGGACAGAAAAGGGCTTCTCTGGGCCTAGTCCCCTCATAGAAGGCGGAAAAGGGCTTCTCTCACTTGCCTCAGCCTTGAGGGCCTGTCCCTGCGCTCACACTGCAGATGGTCCTCTCCCGTCTGAGGGCTGGAGCAGACTGAGCTGAAAACACTGATGGGGGCTGACGTGGGCGGGACTTTGCGAAGCAGCCAGTTAGTCCTGGCCAGCGTCTTCTGACTGCCAGTTCTTGAGCCGAATCAATTATGGCAAGCATAGAATGTGGTGGAACCAAAATTCAAATATATCTAAGGACAGGATAAAAGCCAAAACATTTATTCGCTAACTTTCTTTCTTAGGCAGCTCAAGGCAATCTACAACATAGATAAAATACATAATTTAAATTTTAAAACATAAAAAATAAAATTTAAAGCCATAATTCGTGACTGCTAGTATATCTAACCAAATGCAGTCCTAAATAAAACCATATTAAGCTGCCTCCTAAAGATAAAAAAAGAGGGTGCGAGGCATACCTGATATGTCTATATGTGACATCATGGAGGGAAAATGAAACCAATTTAGAATGAGGTGAATGTACCAAAGCATCTGTTGATACAAACAGCAGTGAACCACCATGCGAAATATGCAGGGGGTGGTTCCTGCATAACATTTTGAGCCCCGATACTGAAAAGAAAAGTTGCCTGTTGTACTTGCCCTTTCTCACTGGCTAGTAGGTGTAGAATTTGACAATGATTCTATAGAAATACATCAAGTTGCTACTGGAGAGGTATAGAACACAATGTGGTTGGGCATGATTTTGTGTTTGTAGTCACAGGACTTCAGTATTTTCTTTCTTGGTTTTCTTCACCCAGTTTTTGAAAGGATTTTTGTTGCAGTCATGGTGTGGACATAACAAAAGGAAATACTTACAACAAAAGGGAGGGAGCAAAGCAAACTTGAGGTTTCAGCTGAACATAATAGTTACATGAGAAATAAGAGCAGAAGAAGAGAAGAGATTGGATTTATACCCTGCCCTTCACTTGGAGTCTCAGAGCAGTTTACAAACTCCTTTCCCTTCCCCTCCCCACAACAGACACCCTGTGAGGTAGGTGGGGCTGAGAGAGCTATGACAGAAACTGCTCTTTTTCAAGGACAGTTCTTATCAGAACTATGGCTTGGCCAAGGTCATCCAGCAGCTGCAGGTGGAGGAGTGCGGAATCAAACTCAGTTCTCCCAGATTAGAGTCCGTGCACTGAACCACTACACCAAACTGGCTCTGAGTGTCTCTGAGCATCTGCAGAATGCTTTTTCCCCACTGAAATAATCACACTTACTCCACTGCTTTTAGACTAGATGAAGACCTTTCAGAGCATTGACATGCTAAGTCACCAAATTTAAGTGGGCAACTTAAGCTGGTCAGTGAGATCAAACTGGCTGTCACCAGTTCATTCCTGCTGTATCTCTTTTACTGAGCACAGAAATCATATGCATGTAAAATATTTGTACCCTGCTTTTCTTAAAATTAATTCAAAGTGCCCTATTGAATAAAATGGGATTTGCGCCTGAGTAGACCTGCCAGCCAGGGCACCAGTAGAACTGGAAGATTCCACATCTAAATGTGAACCTCACAATGACAGCAAGGCTTCTTGTCACCTACACTCCCTCTTCCCTGCCCATGGCAATTGTAAGACACTGCAAAACTGCCCCAAATTGATTATGGGTTGGCAGTGTTATACGGATGTCGCTTTCACAAGAAACATGTAAATGCTGCTTAAATTTTGTATTACCTTGCCTCTGTAAAACTTCATCCAACCCTCATTTGCTAAAACTGTACAATTTATTTTAAAACAGCTCTCTTCACTTTTGGTTCGGTTAACAACAAACATAAAAGAATGTCTCAAAGACACTTTATCTGACATATATAAAAATACACTGCGGAAGAGACATGATGCAGTCCATCAGTTCATAGTAGGACAATCCTTTCCTTTGCTGTATCTTCACACTTCTGTTGAATTTCTTTCAATAGAAGTGTTCATATGAACAAGACCTACTTTTCAAAAAGGTAGATCAGGGTGGTTTGCTCTTATTGTACTATATTGTACTGAGAGCCAGCTTGGTGTGTAGGACCTGGTGCTTTTGAGAAAAGGTATACCTGTCATTCTGTATTTGGTAGTGCTGACCTTGTGATTTCTCCCCCCTCCTCCTTTTTGCTTTCTCTCTCTCTCTCGCCTCCTTTCCCTGTCCCACTATGGAAAATAAAAAATTCCCTCCCTTGGCAGCAGTATTATGCAATGTATGTGGGTGATTGCATCATCCCTACTATATATTGATGTAACATTAGCCGTATGCAACTTGATTACTACCTTTGATGGAAGAGACACACATTCAGACAAATTGGATATTTGTTACCAGGTTGGTTGGCTATTTAAATGGCTAAAAATTATTTGTATAATTATACTATTTATAAATTTTAACAATTATATAATTTCCACTTTGATGTAGAACAATTTGAGAGCATGTGCAGTTACCATGAGAGATTATCCATGGCCTACTATGTAAACTTTTAGCAATGGCACATCACATGAGGCAACAACAGCAAAAAAAATTCTGGTATTTTAAAATTTACTATGATGTGCATTTATTATGTGCAATTGATACATAATCATTCGGCTTTTTCTCTCTCCCTTTTGACAATTCCAGAAAGCAACACCTGGCTCTAAAGAAAATCTTTGTTTATATATTTATTTCTGGATGTGTGTTGTTTTACAATAGTAATATTGATCACTGAGGAAGGCCCTAAGGGGCAAAAATGCGTATGATCTACTGGTTATACAATATACCCGTCAATTGTATATGTAAGACTTTCAGCTGTGTGTTTAAAAAGATTTAAGAGTCTGATATTTCAATAATTTCTTTTAACCTATTTTATCTTTTACTAATGTGTACACCATAATAAATATTTGTATCTTTATAATAACTTATTTTGTTAGCTTGACCCTTATATATCACAGCCATATCTTGGGTTGAGTTCTCCCCCCCCTTTCCCTCTCGGTTTTTGTCTGTTGTGGTAGACATACGGTAGACTTTACTTGTGTGGGTCGCAGACCATGAAGGGCTTTAAAGGGCATGAATTGGCCTCAAATCAGATTGGCAGCCAATGTAGCAGTTTTAAGATGGCAAGATACATTGCTCTCGGCTAGCCCCTGCTGCATTCTGAATCAGCAGTAGTTTTCGGGTTGTCTTCAAAGGCACCACATAGTAATCCAACCACAAGGTTACAAAAGCATTAATCAGGAGAGAACTGATGAACTAGATGGAGCTGATAGAAGAAACTCTTGGTCACTACCCCAGGTTTTCAGCTCCAGGTTGGGAAATTACTGGATGTTTTGGGGTGGAGCATTGGGAAGGCAAGGTTTAGGGAGGGAAGCAACCTAAACAAGGTATAATACCATAGAGTCCTGCCACAAAAGCAGCCATTTTATCTGGGGGAACTGATCGCTTTCATATGGAGATCAGTTGTAATTCTGGGTGGCCTCCAGCCCCCACCTGGAGGTTGGTAATCACAGTTCCCCTGGAGAAAATGGCTGCTTTGGAGGATGGAAGCTATGGCATTTTACCCTTTTGAGGTCCCTCCCTTCCTCAAACCCCACCATCTCCAGGTTCTACTCCCCCCAAATCTCCAGGAATTTCCTGATCTGGAGTTTGCAACCCTATCTCTTTTCCACCAACAGCCAACCCGTCTTTATCTACCCCTCCATCTTAAGCTTCCCCTCACAGAAGCCTCTACCTAGGAAAACTGTGGTGCAGTTTTGTGGTGCTGGCCACTGGGCCAGGCCACTTGCATGGTAGGGAACTCTCAAGGACTTGTGGAGTGGCACCTCACTTTCCGCTTTATCCTCCTCCCCACACTATTTCCTTTTCCCCTCCCCCTGGAAACCCCCATATCCTCTCTCCTTTCCCTGCCTCATTCTTTCCTTCTCAGCCAGTTTGGTGTAGTGATTAAGTGTGGCAGACTTCAATCTGGAGAACCGGGTTTGATTCTCCACTCCTCCACATGAAACCAGCTGGGTGAGCTTGAGTCAGTCACAGTTCTCTCAGCCCCAAAAATAAACCTAGCTCGCCACAAAAAGAACTAGAGTTTCAGGCTGCCAGGCAATCTTCAGATCTCCTGGCTGTATTATACCCACTGCCATACAATAATTATTATTATTCTCAGCCATTCACCAAACTACCTTTTATCTTCCCCCCATCTTCAGATATATTTATTATTTATTTCCTTCATTTATACCCCAACTTTCTCCACAGTGAGGACCACAGCAGCTTACCTTTTTCCCTTCTCCTTTTTATATGCACAACAACCCTGTGAGGTAGGTAAGGTTGGAAGTATGTGACTGTTGGAAGTATGTGACTCACCCAGTGAGCATCCACTGCAAGATGGGGATTCAGACCTGGGTTTCCCAGATCCTACTCTGAAACTTTAACCATTACACCACACTGGCTTTCATAGGGTGACTGCAATTGAAGAGTGGCAAGCAGCTGAGCCTAGTTTACTGATGTAAGTTGGGTGGTATGAAATCACCCAGAGGTTTCTGCCATGCATAAAGTTGCCAACCTCCAGGTAGAACCTGGAGATCTCATGAAATTACAACTGAACTCCAGATGACAGAGAGAAAGAGAGCCAGTATGGTGTAGTGGCTAAGAGAAGCAGATTCTAATCAGAAGAACCAGGTTCAGGGCCGGCTCCAGGAGAATGGGCGCCCTAGGCAGGACAGCCTGAGGTGCCCCCCACGGTGGATGCCAACCTCCCGATGGGGCCTGGAAACCGGGGGGGGCGGCTGCAGAGTGCTGGCTTTTCTGGAGGCTCTGCAGCTGTGGGGTCCCCAGGAAAGCTGGGAAGGGGGCGGGGGGGTCTAGCCGCCCCCTCCTTCCCAGCGCCAGCTTTCCCGGGGCTCCGCGGCTGCAGGGTCCCCGGGAAAGCCGGGAAGGGGGCGGGGGTCTAGCCGCCGCCTCCTCCCTCCCAGTGCCAGCTTTCCCAGGGGCTCCACGGCTGTGGGGTCCCCGGGAAAGCTGGGAAGGGGGTGGGGGGGTCTAGCCACCGCCTCCTCCCTCCCAGCGCCGCCTTTCCCGGGGGTTCCACGGCTGCATGGTCCCTGGGAAAGCTGGGAAAAGGGCAGGGGGGTCTAGCCGCCGCCCCCTCCCTCCCAGCGCTGGCTTTCCTGCGGGCTCCATGGCTGCGGGGTCCCCGGGAAAGCCGGGAAGGGGCCAGGGGTTCTAGCCGCCGCCCCTCCCTCCCAGCACCGGCTTTCCCAGGGGCTCTGCGGCTGCGGGGTCCCCGGGAAAGCCGGGAAGGGGGTGGGGATCTAGCGGCGGCCGCGGCAGTGGGCGCCCGGTTAGGGGCGGCAGGGGGGCACTTTTGGGGGGAGTGATGCCGGGGCGCCCTAGGTGAGCACCTAGTTCGCCCAATGGGCGATCTGGCCCTGACCAGGTTTGAGTCCTCACTCCTCCACATGATGGCTGCTGGGCAACCTTGGGCCAGTTATAGTTCTCTCAGTGCTCTCTCAGCCCCACCTGCCTCACAAGGGGACTGTTGTGGGGAGAGGACAGGAAGGAGATTGTAAGCCTCTTTGAGACGCCTTCTGGTAGAGAAAAGCAGGGTATAAAAACCAACTCTTCTTCTTCTAGAGAAAATGGCAGCTTTAGAGGGTGGACTATGTGGCATTTTATCCAGCTTCCCTTCCCAAACCCTGCCCTCCTCAGAATCCACCACAAAAATCTCCAGGAATTTCCGGTTTCGGTTTCCGGCGTTGCGAATGGCGGCCACCTTTCGGGAAGCCCCCGGAGGTGGTTAGCCCACACGCAGTTTGGGGGGGTCTTTGCAGGTTTGCAAGACCATAGTGAGCCTTAGGCAAAGGCTCCAAACCGGGGGCGCTTGGGGAGTAGCCTCTTTGCCGGCAGACAGCCGGGAAATTGAGGCTTTCTCCCTGCCCCAATCGGCCCCGCTGCGGTGTGCCCGTAATGGGACTTAGCAACGCCACCGATTTCCAACAGGAGTGAGGAACAGCGATGAATTAAAGCAAAAAGAAGAAACGGCAGGAACCGTGAGTTGGAGGTCTGAATCTGAAGCGAAACCCGAGCCCTTCCCCCGTAAGCGAATAAGCGGCTGGGAGGAGGGGGAATCCCCCCCCCCACTGAGAAGCGGGACTTGCATAAGAAAGCTAAGGGGGATGAAAGGGAAGAAGGGTTGGTGAAATTACCTTTGGGGTGCCATTGAAGCGAATGAGTTAGTGGGACTCCTGAGCGACGCGTCACGAACTTTTATAAAGTAAACAAATACAAGAAATGTCTGCCATGAAGAAGGTCCCTTTGAAAACTGAGAAGAAGGGAGGCGGGACTTCCGGTCCGGGTAATCCCCCTCCAGAGCCGACTGTCAGTCAACAGACAAGCGAGCTACTGCACCCTCTGCTGGTCCAAATACAGAAAATCAGCGAAACCTTAACTAATATGGAAGGTGTTCTCAACAGTCAACAGAGGCAACTAACAGAGACGTCAAAGAAGATGGAGGAGATCGCACAGAAATGTTTGGTCTCGTCGGAAGACATCGGAAAAGTGAAGAAAAGGGTCAACAAGTTAGCAAAGCATCAGGATGTGCAAGAAAAAAGAATTTTGATGTTGCAAATGGAAAAATCGAATCTGACTCTTCGATTTCAGGGCATTAAAGAAGAAGAGAAGGAAGATCTCAGATCTATACTTGCGAATGCCTTGGCACCCGTAACTGGCAGAGATCAGCGTGAGTTAAAAGAAGAAATGGATAAGGTCTATAGGGCCTACTCCACATTTACAAAAAAAAAATAATCTGCCAGCAGAAGTGGTTGTCAAGTTTGTCAAGCAAAGTACCAGAGATCAAATCTTGCGTGCAGTTGCAGCGGTGCCCTTGAAAATTGGGGAGCAGACCATCAGAATATTGAAAGATGTGCCTTATGAAATCCGGATGAAAAGGAAAGCTTATAAAGGATTGACCACTTTTCTACAAAGAAGACAGGTCATATACAGATGGACCTATCCTGAAGGCCTTTTGTTCAAGTACAAGGATAAAAGAGAGAAGATTGACTCCATCTTCAAGGCGCAGGAATTTCTGAAGAGACACGCCAGTCCAGAGGAAGAGGCAGCACTCGCAACGTGGACAGATTTGAGTAGTGAAGATGACAGCGGCCCAGAGGAGGGAGGTGCCGGAGTGGGAGAAGTGAAAACCAAAGGTGGCCCATCCTATAACTTGAGGGATACCAAAGGAAGACAACCTAAGAAATAACTGTTCGGGAAACGTCAAAAAGGAGATGACTAATAATTAACCCCAAAGGACATTACTAACCTCATTAACAGAGTTATTTTGATTTTTTGTTAGATGAAAAGAAGACTCTCAAATCACGGAGATTGCCAAAAACTGTATCTATATTGATTTAACCTAACCTTTATTAACAGAATACTCACTCCGCTCTTTTCTTTATCCCTCTATATACCCTACCTTTTTCTATTTATAAAAAGAATAAATTCCTCTCCTTTTTAGGAGGGTTTTGATAAAAAAAAAAAAAAATCTCCAGGAATTTCCCAACCTGGAGCTGGCAACCCAAACTAGACCTAGCCCCAATGAATTCTCCCTTAAAGGCTAAAATAGGGCTGGAAAGGATCTTGCCCCCTCCCCAATGTTTCCTCTAAGCTGTGGAGTCTTGTGAGCAAAAATTCTAATTTGTGAGCTACTGGCATTAAAGCTCTGAGCAAGTGATTTGGCTACCACATAAATTAGTTTGCTCTGGAGCCATGCTTCCAGAGCTAAGACAAAAATCTGCAAGCTGGAAGCCAAAAAACTGTGAGCTAGCTAACTCAGCTTAGAGGGAACACTGTCCCTCCCCCCTGCCTTTCATTGAAAGAATCAAGCCTGGAATGTTGTGGTAGTCCAGCAACAGCCACTGAGCCCCCCTCCAATTTATTTTTTATTTTTGTTTTTTAGATTTCACATTTGCCTGCAAACCTGGGGCATTTTTCAGGTTTGCAGAAAAATCTCTCCTGCACATTCATAGCTTCAGTCACTGGACTTAAGTATCCTCAGATTATATTGACTTGGCTATGAAAATATACATGCAGGGACCTGCAAGAAACTTGTGGGGGAAGCCATTCCATCATCCCCAACTTTGTTTTCCCCCTCTCTCCCTGCTTCACTGTCTCTCAATATATTTCACTGGCGATGAGGATGGGATCCTGATGAGCGAGCCTCATCCAGATCCAGCCAGCACCGCACTCTGCAAGGAGCTCCAGTACCCCATGCACTGCACTGCTCCACGGATCACGGCTGCCGCTCTGGGACATCTACCAGTATTTGATCCCATTTACCCAGAGCTGTGGGAAGCCTGGGTGGAGTGGCTCAAGTACTTCATCAGGCTCCAGGACATCAAGGACGCAAAAAAAAAAGAAGGCCCTCCTGCTCAGCACCTGCCAAATTGCCACTCTGTGTCTCGGCCAGGGCCTTATTGTGCCAAAGATCCTAGAAGAGGCTTTGTAATACAACCTCCTCAAGGTGCTCACCAGCCATTTCGTGCCTCAACCAGTCAAGATGGTGTTGTGTGTGGACTTCTTCTCACACCAACAAAAGGTCAACAATGCAGCCACCAACTTCATGGCTGACCTCTGTCGGCTGGCCCTCAACTGCGGATTCCCAGATCTCGAGGACAGCCTCCTCAACCAGTTTATCATGGGCGTTCAAGAGCAGAAGCTCCTCTGTAAACTCATTGGCCACGAGGAGCTCACCCTGGAGAAGGTGCTACGCGAGGCCACAGCATTCGAGAAGTCTCAGTGTGCCTGCCAGACCCACTCTGCGCACCTGGCCTCTGCTCATTCGGCACTGGAAGCCTCAGACAAGGAAGAAACACATCAGGTTTGTTGCCCTGCACACCACAACTCACGACCCGCTGCCGCTGCCACATACCCCGCGAAGACTGTCATAACGGCTGCGGAGATGACCATGAGTGGCGTGCCTGCCGTTTCTGGGACGCGACCTGTAGGACCTGCAGCAAGACTGGCCACATTGCTTGCGCCTGTCGCTTCAGAGGCACCCAGAGACGCCCGGCCACCCACCAGGAATCAGTGGACTTCCAGAAAAATGAGGTGGCCATCAAAGGGTGGGGCAAATTCCATGTCCAATACAAGAACTTTAAGGGACTGTTGGACTTGTTGGTGGTGGAGGGGCAGCTCACCAGTTTACTGGGACTGTCGTGGTTCACGCCACTGGGTTTCGGAGTGACAGGGGTGCACCACATGCAGGCCTTGAACTTCGATAATGTGTGTGACGAGTTCCCTGCCATCTTCAGTGGAACTCTCGATCGTTACAGGTCCGCAAGTCTCCTTACAGCTTAACCCGGCAGTGCGTCCCATCCGGATGAAGGCTGGGCGAGTCCCGTTCACCCTTAAGCCCAGGATTGATGAGGAGCTGGATCGACGCATGGCTCAAGGGGTTTTGGAGCCCATGTCACACGCCCTCTGGGATACCCCAGTTGTGACTCCGGTGAAGCCCAATGGTGACGTCCACATATGCACGAACTACAAATGCACGATAAATAAGGCCCTGCAGAACCACACCTATCCAGTCCCGGTGGTCAGCCATGTCTTGGCATCCTTAGCGGGCACCAAGGTCTTCGATAAGCTGGACTTAGCGCAGGCTTACCAGCAGCTTCCGGTCGATGATGTGACTGCAGAGGCTCAGACGATTGTGACACACCGGGGGGTATTCCAGGTGCGGTGACTACAATTTGGGGTCAGCGTAGCTCCGGGAATTTTCTAGAACCTAATGGACTCTCTCCTTAAAGGGATTCCTGGGGTACAGCCCTACTTCAATGGTGTTTTAATCGCTGTACCCATGGCAGAGGACTTCGCCAAGAGACTATGCGCTGTCCTGCAGCGGTTTCAAAAATGTCTCCTGGGAGTACCACGGGTTGGATTCCTGGGGTTCTCTATCAACGCTCAGGGAATCCATCTGGCTCCTGACAAGGGCTGTGCCATCGTCAATGCTCTGGCACCAACATTCAACCAGAACTCCAGGCCTTCTTGGGCCTGCTGAACTTCTGTCATTCCTTTCTGCCCCACAAAACTGCGGTTATTGAACCCCCACACCACTTTCTAGATAAAAAATCCCCCTGGGTCTGGAGGGGGAGTCAAGGAGCTTCTCATTACAAATGCTGTCCTTGCACACTTCAATGAGAAGCTGCCCGTCGTCCTCGCCAGTGACACTTCCCCATACGGGGTAGGGGCCATCCTGGGACACCAGCTGCCTGATGGTGGGGAGGTTCCCGTGGCCTATTACTCCCACATCTTGTCCTTGGCCAAGTGCAACTATGCGTAGATCGACAAGGAGGCATTAGCAATTGTGGCGGGAGTCAAGAAATTTCATGACTACCTTTACAGGCATCCTTTTACCATTGTGACCAATCACAAGCCCCTGCTGGGTCTGTTGGCTCCAAATCGCCAAACACCACAGATGCTGTCTTCTCGGGTGCTGCGCTGGTCCATTTTCCTGGTGGGCTACCAGTATTCGCTTGTCCATCACCCAGGGAAGGTGATGGGACACGCCAACGCTGTCAGCCACCTGCCGCTGCCCTCCTGTGACCTGGACCCAGCTTCCATATATCAGATCCTGTTCATCAAGGACCTGCCTGACCGTCCTCTTCAGGTATCTACACCACCTGGGACCATGTCCTCTCCCATGTTCTGGACTGGGTGGGGGAGGGGATGGCCCCCGCAGCTGGGTGGGCCTGGAATTCACTGTGTTCTCTTCCTGTTGGGATGAACTTTTGGCCCACAAGAGCTGCCTATTATAGGGGAGCCAGGTGGTCATGCCCGCACTTTTGCGACAGCGAGTACTAGCAGCCCGTCATGAAACGCATCCGGGGATTGTGCGGATGAAGGCACTGGCCCACAGCTATGTATGGTGGCCTAGCATGGACAGTGAAATTGAGGACTGTGTTTAGCACTGTCAGTCATGCCAAGAAACCTGGCCAGAGCCCCCAGGGCACTGGTGTGTCAGTGGGAGTCCACCCACAAGCCCTGGGCCCAGCTACATCTCGACTTTGCAGGGCCTTTCCAGGGGGAGATCTTCTTCATTTTGGTGGTCTCCTACACCAAATGGCTGGAAGTGGTACTGGTTCCATCCCTGGCAGCAATTCACACCCTCCACAGGGCCTTCTGCACCCATGGCATACCCAACACCATTGCAATGGACAACAGAACAGCCTTCACGTCGGGCGAGTTCCAGGAATTCATGGGCTGCTACACCATCCAGCACATCCGCTCCACTACCTTCCACCCCACAATCAACAGCCAAGCCGAATGGATGGTGAGGACTATGGAGTTCCTCTGCAGGATCGTCGAAGGGGACTGGGATCACCAGCTCGCGGCTTTCCTCTTCAGCCACCGTGTGACCCCAAATATCACCACTGGCCGCAGCCCTGCAGAACTCCTCATGGGCAGGTGCCTAACAAACCGTCTAGATTGAATGCACCTGGACCATGCTCTGGAACACAGCCTGGCCCCTGAAAGTCAAGCAGCATTCCGTGGGTTTTTTCCAGGTGACCCCATCTATGCCTGGAATTTCTCCAGAGGTCCACCATGGGTCCTGGCCAAGGTCATCAGGGTAACCGGGCCCCTGTCGCATGAAGTGTCTACAGAGGATGGCCAGCTGCTTCAGAGGCACATTGACCAGCTCCGCTGCCACCTCCTCCCTGCTGAGCCAGGTCTGCCCTCAGTGCTTCCGGAAGACAGCGACAATGAGCTGCCAAGCCCCCAGGACCCAGAGCCAGAGAGGGACATGCCAGCGGTCAGTAAGCAGCCAATGGCCAGTGAGCAGCCATCGGAAAATGTGGAGGAACACCAGAACCAGCAGCCACGGGTGGTCCCGAGGTCGTGCCTACACTGCCACCGCCCACTAGTCCCTCGACGGAACCCTCCACCTCCGTTCCAGGGACCCTGGCCCCACTGTTGGAGCCACACCGCTCAAACTGCGAGCATCACAGATCAGCATACTTAAAGGACTTTGTTGACGGGGCTCTGAACTTTGGGGGAGGGGTGTTATGTACTGAGCTTGAGCTGTACTTACCAATGGACGTAGCTTGAGGATGCATAACAATAGCTGGCTAGGATCCTAGAATGGACCAGTAGGGAAACAAGAATCCTAGAGTAAACCAGTTGAGAAACAATGTAATGCAAATAGCCTATCGTTGGGAGTGGGGTGTGTTTTGGTTGTAACCTTTTGCATGCATAAATACCCGGCTTCGGCGAGGGATTTTCAGTCTTCTTTCTACTTGCTGAATCACTAATAAACTATGAGCTGATCACTGAACACAATATATTTCAGTCCCCTACTCCATCTCTTTCATTCTCTGTGCAGAATCGGGCTGCACAGTAGGCATGACAACGGGCCTCTTCGGCTGCCCCAGGGCTGCAGCAGCACTTCGGTGTGGGGAGCTGGGGGCGGGGCTTGCCGCCACCATCATTTGTCCCAGCGCCTGGGCTGCCATAGCTGTGCTCTGGTGCACTCAGGCCCCAAAAGACGCCTGTCAACATCCTATTAAAGTTGTGCTGGAACTTCTGTATGTTGTTAGTGCAGCTAAAGCAGGTTACATAAATGAAGACAGATTTGCATAAAATCAATTCCTATATTAAAGGAACCAATTATGCAAGAATTGTAATTTAGTTAGTTGCTTTATCTGCCATTGAACAAACACTAAGGCATATTATGGCAGACCTGTGGTAGGGCTTTCTGTGATGTGTATATTCCATACATATGCCATGATAATCTGTGACCAATTATGCCTTCCTATGGTGTGAGTGTAAAACAATAATGACAGAATGTTGAAAAAGTTAGCTGTTTTAGCTCTTCAATAGTTAACATGGCTGTATAATACCCTGAAACATTCCACAATGGGGGTGCACATTAATTACTACTAGGAAGCACACTCCATAAATTAATTTGATTGTATGCCAAATGATCCTTCCTGTGTGACCTAGAATTTTGTGAGGCACAAAATGCATCAGTGTGATAGAGCCCATTCTAGTTCAGAAATGTCTTCAGAGAATATTCTGAAGACCACCCACATGTCCCAGGAGTAGTGGCACATCTCTGACCTAGTAATGTTTTCCATTTTTGTCTCATCATAATCAAGGAACATGCATGAACATATGGCAGGGCTGGCAATGGAAGAATGCTGAAAAAAGATCAAAGAATTCCTATCTTCCTGGTTCCCAGAGTTAAGTAAAAAAAAAAGTGACACAAAGAAATCTCTTTTTATCCTTTCATTGTAATTTCTTGGTCCTTTCTGGCAGCCATTCCTCAAAATGTAGCATGGGTTTCTTTGAATGGCTTCTCTTAGGGAGCCATCAACCTAGAGGCTTAATTTTTCATTTCCTATTGAGAAATGTAGCAAGAGAGAGTGGGAGAGATCTGTTCCTGCCTGTGAGATCATGCTCCAGTGTGTTGTAATCTAGCTGGCGGGTGAGTTGCCACCAGGTATAAAGTTTCCAAAGGTGCTCTGGCAGCACCTGTGTTTCATAGATCTCTCCAGGTGGCCTGAAAGTATACAAAGAACAATACTTCTGGAAGACCCACAAGAGCTATTCTCTATTTGTAGGCATATTCATTTACCCATCTAGCTTTGGGTATTCTTTTTATTAGCACAGATGTTCAGTTCTTCTTTGGGCTGCTTCACATGGCAGATGACCACCTGTTATTGTTATACAAGTATGCAGCAATGTGTACTAAGGATTGCACTGTAAGTGCAGGGTGTCATGACAATTTCATTTTCAAGGCTACATTTTTCTCTGTGTGTATAATCTCGGAGAAATTTGCAATATGAATTGGACCCTTATTACTAAATTCTTGGTCTCTTCTGTGAATTATGACATTGGCCTGATTCATATGTGTTAAAATCATGCAGAACAGTCCCAGGAAATTGCATATGAGCCAACAGGGCCATGCAGCTGTTTAACAAACTATTCTTATATGAAGAAAAGAGCAAGAAAGGACCTTGGTGAACCCCAATGTGATATTCCTTTGGAAAGAGTCCAAAGGCATGGGGTATGTTCTGAGCCAACGTTTCACAGGGAAACATGGTCAGACTTCTGTTTCTGGTTGACTTAGAGCTGCTTCCCAACTGTGGACTCCTTGCATTCACAGAAGCAACTGAGCATTCACACAACCTGATTCTCTGGTTTTCCCACCACATTTTCTTACACCTACCTTTTCCCTACCCCTATGCTGCCATAGGGCTTTTTTGCTGTCTTAAAAATCTATAAGTAGGTATATCACCACAGTGTTATAGTGACATACCTACTACAGTGGGTTTTTTTTAAACTGCTAAAAGGCTCACTGACAGCAGTGGGGGAAGGGTGCAAGGAGATGGGGAAGAAAAATGGTGCCAGATATAACTGGGAGGTATGGAAATCTACATCTTCTTGTTCACACGGTAGGAAACCCTGATTGAGGCTGATGTTTCCAGCAATGCTGGAGCAAAGGGGAAACCACAGAAGGTGACAGAAGGGAAGTGGGAGGAGGATGAAGGTGTATGGATGCTCTGACAACACCCATTGCAGTTTGATGGCTATGGAGGAGCAACTTGTCCATGTAATCTGGCAAATGGTATTGGCCATTTATCTTTGTCCATTTTACTTATGCTATGACATCTAGCTCTTAAAAGATTAAGGCAAACCTCTGTGTATATTCTCTCTCTCTCCCCCCCCTGTAGAATATGGTTTTGTTTTCTGTCACTGTGAACAAAACTCTTGTGGCTGCCAAAGGTCCAGTGCTAAACCTCCTGAAAGCAAATACTTCCTTATATATCCCTTGATAACCTGCAAAACTGCCATTGGATGCTTTATGCCTATTAACACAAATGGCTATGAGCTAAGGAAGCAAAAAATGCAATCTTCCTTTTCAGAGACATGGAGAGTATATATTTTTGTACCTTCACAGAACTTCCCTTCTCTCTCATCCCATATGCCCCATTTCTTTTCCATAGTTACCCAAAGTTAAAACTCCATAAATTGGTATAAAAACTGTTCCGAGCAGGTGGGAGGAACTTTAAAGAAATGTACTCATTTATGAAATGACAGGTTCTCTGTTAATTCCAGGTAGCTCAAGACAAAATAGCAGCAGAGGAGTCTGGCAATCCAGCCATCAACTGTCCACAGAGGGGATTTCCTTCAAGGGATGCCTGCTGCTGACGGCATAAAGGGAGTAAGATGGACAGTGTGGTGAATATGATGAGATGCACATTATAGTACCAACAGATGCTAAGAATCTTGGAATGAGGAAATATATGTTAGTCTTTTGAGGGGGGGCCATGTGAGTTTGAAAGACAGATGTTAAGCAGACTTCTTTGGTATATATGAAATAACGCATGTCGTCTACCATTTTTACCATTCCACCCCCCACCCCCTGCCATGCCAGGGAAGGAGAGGAAATAGAGGCTAATGAAACATTCATGTTCATAGTCTTTCCCTCCCAGTATCTGAGTGCACAACAATGAATACACGGTGCTACTTTTCCCAACAATGAAGGCAATCAAGACCATTTGGATTATAATTTGCCTTTACCCTACCCTACAGTTTTTCTGAGAGCCAGTGTGGTGCAGTTGGTAAGAGCTGCAGACTCTGATCTGGTGAACTCCTCCTCCTCCCCTTTCAGAAATGCAGATCAGTCAGTAGACATTCAGTTTTCCAGGCTATCTTTTCCTTTAAAGTAGAGAATCATTTTTGGTTTTATAAAACTGATGAGAATTGCAGAAGACAAATGATGTCTTATGTAAACAGATATAGGTAAAGACAAAGTGATGCAGCTACAGAGAGGAAAGAAGAGAGATTAAGAGTAGCATTTTGTTGTTAGGGTTTTCAGTTATCTTATTTCAGCTATATGTTTTATTATGGATTATTAATCGGTGTAGGGCTGCTGCTTTACTTGTAGAAGGGCTGGTGTACCTTTAACAGGGGCTTGAGTAGCAGAACTTCAACAGGTGAAACTTTCCCCTTTCTTGCAGATTAATGCTGGGAAAGGCAGCCCTGTTGTTTTAGTGCAATTGTTAAAGGCAAAGGAGCAAAAGAGGTGACAACTCTTCGGTCAAGCGAGAAGAAAATGTGAAACAGCAACTCAAGGCTAGAAGCATCTTTTTTGTTCATCGAACATCTTAAATATTTCTCTTTTTATCTTAGTTTGCTTAGTGGGGATGATGTGAAGACCAAAACAGCATCCACATGTAGGTGGCCATTGCACAACTTATTGTGCTTATAGCAGTCATTTGCAACAGAATTGGTTTGTCTTCCACCAGGGAAAATCCCATTCCGAATCATTGCTATAGCACATGAAAAACACAGTATCCAATGCTGTGTGGAGGAAGCAAAATGAGATAAAAACAGTAAGCATTTTGTACAGTGAAAAGTACAATAAAGAGTCACGAGTAAGAGAAGTCTGCTCTTCAAAGAATACCGCTGTCACACTCTCCCTTGAATCACCTTGAGTTTTGCTGGTAGAGTGTTAAGGGAACTAGACTGGAAACTATAAAACTCTGATCGAATTAGTTTCCTGACTTCTGAGACTAACTCTGGTTCCTATCTACTCTTGATTTATTTATTTAGATTTAAATAAGCCACACAAAAGAGTGTTTAGACTGAGTTGAATAAAAACGTATAAAAGATTGCTTATAGGGTGTTCCAGGAGTTCTTGCTTTTAATTAATGAATACTATGGCAGAAATATTGCTGGTACAAAATGATATATTTTGGATGGAGTCATGGAGACTGTAGCTTGCGATAATTAATGCAGTGAGATAATTCAATAAGAGAGCCCTCCAAACATTAGACGAGCAGTAAAAGTGCCCAAATCAAAATTACCTCTACTATTTGTATCACATTTATGAATGGCAGTTTTACTGAGGTGAGGCTAGTGTGGTGTAGTGATTAAGGTGTCAGATTAGGATTGGAAAGACCCCAGTTCAGCCATAAAAGATCAGCCAAAAAGTGGTGATATTGACAGGAGGAACATGATGCTGTGGTTTGTGACTTAAGATGGAAAGGGGAGGGAGGCCTATATGATATTTTATTGATGCAAACCCAGAGGTATTGTCAGCTAGGCCTCTGTGAAGTCCTGGCTGCCATGAGTGTGGGAGGGGTGACTGGAATGTCTGCTTTCGATTCTGCTATGCCTTCACTGGTTTTATTATCTCTGTATCTTTTGCTGTCTGACTTTGAGTGCCTGGTATAGTCTCTTGGGAAATGCAGCCCATTACTTTCGTGAACTCTTACCTGTCACCTGATTGGCTGGATGCCATCAGGGGACCCCCTTGAATAATGTATATCTGCTTACTTCGTGCACTTTTCCCCAGTTCTAACACAAAGTAGTTAAGATATCTGCATACTCTCAATGTCTCAATAAATTTTTATCTCTTTGAATGAAAGTTGTTGGGAACTGATAGCTGCAGGAGTCTGACAGATATTTAACCACTAGGCGCAATGTTATAGGCAGCTGGTTTACTTTTGTTTCAGAATATCTGCTAAAGCTGCCAATGTCCATGTAAGGCCTGGAACTCTACTGGAATTATACTGGCTCTCCAGATGACAGAAATCTGCTCCCCTGCAGAAAATACCAAAAATCAACAAATACTGTGCTACAGACAATTACAAAGTATCTCAAGTAATTTTTGTATATTTTTTGTTTGTATATTTTTATATTTTTAATAAATCATTATATTAATTATCATATAAACATTAACACATAGAAAGAATCATATATCCAAATATCTAAGTATCATCTTTTTATATAACACAAAAGATATTGCACAACCCCTTTATAAATACCAGTCCTCCTTAATTATACAAAAGTTTTAAGAGGGAGGACTCCTTTAAGTCTATTTTGAATGAGTGCTCATTCTTCCTCCAACAGAGGTCCAGATATCCTCCTGTTTCAGTGGCTTCCTCAGGGAGTTCCACAGATATTTCCAAACACAAGGCTGCCAAATACTAACATAAAAGGTAGCAAAAACAGAATAGGTTACAATACTAGCAGTCTCATGGTGAACAGAATCTCAAGAAAGTGAAAAGTTCTTACCCAAAATATTTATCCAAATTTCACCAATGAACACTGCAAAAAGTCTCTCTTAGTGAGCTCAAGGCTTCCTCAAAAGTGAAAAGCACATTCAGTCTCTTCTTAACCTTGCATAGTTATACAGAGCACGATAGGAGTGGCTAATTAAAGGGACATAGTCCTCCATTAAAAGCCATTCAACAGTATTAGAAATAAGTTTTTTGAGACTCTGTCCTTACATGCAGTAATTCACAAAAAACATGATAAGTCATTATACTGATTCAAACCATTTGGTTCCAAGGTGTTAAATAAAAAAAATATAGCGTGCCTCCTGTTGATATAATTTGGATAAATATTTTGGGTAAGAACTTTTCACTTTCTTGGGGGGCATTCTGGGATGTTCCCGACGTGATGATGTCACCTGAAAGTGACATCATCACACCGGGGATGTCAGGCAGTACACTGGTTTAAGGGCAAATCTCTATGGTAATGCCAGCTTAAAACCGTTATGTTTTGCCCTTAAACCAGAGCATTCCTACATGACATCTCCAGCATGATGTCACTTTCAGGTGACATCATCATGTCAGAGAAGTCACATGGGGATATGGCTGTTTGGGGGTGGGGAGAAGCCCCAGGGAAAACCCCGCCCCAACCTGGAGACTGGCAGGCCTAGGGGCAGGGGATTCCCTACCTCAAGTGGAATCTTTGGAAGCCTACATGGAACCAACTTTCTTAGTCCTATGGTCTTGAAAGCACAAGTGAGTATCAGCCACGGCTGAAAGAAGAGCTGGACTTCACATCTCATGATTAGATGTTGGAGGACATCTTCCTTGCATAGTGATTTTTAGTTACAGAAAGCCATGGACAAATAGCTTCAATACACAGCACTGTGTGTAAGATGTTCTACTCCTACCACCTAAAATTCTAATCGTTAGTTTGAGAGTTTGCTTTTATTCTGTCAGCTTAATCTAAAATCATGCAAAGTTCTTCATTGTTCATGAAATAATTCTTAAGTAATGAGTAGAAAATTTGTTCAGTTTCCAGCTAGAAATTCTTTCTTTTCCAGTTGCTCTACTGTTGAAGCATGCCTCTCAGCATGCAGAATGCTGGAAAAATAAATGTATGGCTGCTCAAAACTCAGAAAATGCTTGGTGATTGCAGATGACTGAAACCCAGTCTGTAAAAACAAATTAGAGCTGCAGCCTAGTTAATTATGCAGAATTCTTCCCAAATGCAAAAAGGTGTCCTCATTTGGTGGGTTTTTTGTTTTGTAATTGGGATACTGAAGTTGTTATTTAGCTGTCAAGAGTCAGGATAATGACTGGCTGTTAGGGTGTCTGGCCTGGCTGTTCAAAAGCAGGGTGGGGGTCTAAACACATTTCTTCTCCTCCATTGGGAAGCCTGCATGAAGCCGGACTTGCACAGTAACTGAAGATTTCATTGTGAGCTCAACATGATCGACAAGTATGCTTATCTCTCACACACATGTCTTGGCCCAAGTCATGTATGTGGTCATATCTGTCCCAGTAGGTCACAAGAGAAAGCAACCAGCCCCCAAAGGCATAAAAAGGCAAAAACCAGGATGCAATTTGTTGACAAAAGAAATTGACATAATTCAAGAAGATTGTAAAGAGAATTGGGATTAACGAACTAGGAGCTAAGGAATTAAATGCTATCTGTTGTGTATTGGAATGTGAATCCAGGCTATGCATTCCTATGTTAAGCTTGATTTCAAATGTGGCTCTTCAGCTGTTGCATTACTATTGGCTGGTTTCTGAGAAATCTCTGTACAGAACCAATCATCTTGTACATATGTATCAAAGAGGGAACAATTGTGATTGGACCTTATCTCTGTAATTCTATTGGTCCTTAACTTATTTTAGGAGTGGCTTTGACAGCCCGGGAGAGTTTAAAAGAAGGAGCTGTGCTCCACTGTTTTGTGTGTGTGTTGTGTGTGTAGGCAGCCCCGCTGAACCGATGCCCTAACAGCAAGCAAGAACACACACCCGGCCGAGCCGGCTGAAGTTCCTCGAGCAGTGTGGACGCTCGAACAGCTGAAATGGCCATCAACCCGGCGTTCGAAGCATGTGACCCGGTGACTCTTACCTGGCACGGTTTGAGTTTCACCTCCAGGCAAACCAGATCACCAATGAGGTGAGGAAGAAGGCGATGCTCCTGAGCTCCTGCGGCAAGGCCGTCTTCGACGTCGCTCGATCCTTGGTCGCACCCATTGAGCTCAGTGCAGCTTCATGGGCTGATATTACGGCAAAGCTCAAGGGCCATTTCTCGCCACAGCCGTCAAAGATTGCATGCAGGCACGCTTTTTACAAGTGGTGCCAGGGGCCGTCAGAGTCGATAGCTGAATTCGTCACCGCCTTGCGGAAGGCAGCCCAGCCTTGCAGGTTCACAGACCTCGAAGAGGCCCTTCTTGACCGCCTGGTGTGTGGCCTTCGGGACGAACGTCTTCAGCAGCGTCTCTTCGCCCGCACTGACCTCACCTATGCAGTGGCCTACGCCGAGGCCGTCGCTGCGGAAACAGCTGATAGGTCAACTCAAGAGGTCCGACAATGGCCGACCCAGACCAGCAAGGAGCCTGCAGTTCACCAGCAGTATGCCAGTGACTCCGACAGCAACGCCGACGGCCTGTGCAGGACTCGAGAGACACACCCACAGCGGACCAGACCGAAGACTACAGCGACGCGCTCCTGTGCCGGTTGCGGTGGTAAGCATGAACGGGACCTCTGTTGGGTGAAGGAGCTGATCTGCCACTCCTGTGGAAAGCGAGGTCACCTGGCCCGAGTTTGTCGAGCAACAAAGAAATCTCCACCATACTCGCGGTGTCCAGACCCTAGGATTCGGCCCCGAGACAACGACAAGATGACCGACTGTCATCAGACCGACACCTGCTGCTGCCCATCGACGGTCCTGACTACCAGGACCAAGCCCAGCCATAAGATCCACGTCACACTTCAGCTAGATGGCGTGCCCTGCACAATGGAGGTGGACTCCAGTTCGTCCATCACCGTCATTTCCACACAGATGTGGCAGCGTCTGTTCCCAAGACAGAGCCGCCACCGCCTGTCACCAGTGTCGACCCGCCTGACGGACTTCCAAGGACGGCGCATTCCGTTGGCGGGAAAGGCGACCTTCCAAGTCGAGTTCAAGGATCGGAAGGCTGAGCTGTCTCTCCTAGTTGTAGAGGGTGAGCGAGTCAGCCTGCTGGGCCTTGATTGGTTTGAGGCTCTGGGCATTGCTATTACTGGCATTAACCATGTGTGTTCTAATAAAAGGGACTCACTGTACAATGAGTTTCCTGAGGTGTTTGGGGAAGGGCTCGGTAAATACACTGGTCCCCCAGTGTCCTTCGAACTAGATCCTTCAGTCTGGCCAATCCGGCTGAAGTATCGTAAGGTACCGCTCAGTCTGAAAGCGAAAATAAAGGCAGAGCTGGACAAGCTGGTCCAGCAAGGTATCTTAGAGCCTGTTCCTTATGGAAAATGGGAAACCCCAATAGTGACACCTGTCAAGGCAGATGGATCGGTACGCATATGTGCCGATTACAAATGCACAGTGAACTGCCCGCTGCAACAGCATTTGTACCCGGTGCCGGTCATTAGCCACGTTTTGGCTTCGCTGGGGGGAGGAAAATTTTTTGCTAAGTTGGACCTGGCACAGGCCTACCAACAGTTACCTGTGGATGATGCTACTGCAGATGCACAGACTATTGTGACCCACAAGGGGGCATTTCGAATAAAACGCCTTCAGTTTGAGGTGAATGTTGCCCCGGGTATCTTTCAGGGCTTGATGGAGGGGCTCCTGCGTGGGCTACCTGGGGTTGTACCCTATTTTGACGATGTTCTTATAGCAGGTACTGATGAGACAGAACTAACGGCTCTGTTACGGGAAGTGTTAAATCGCTTCAAGGAAGCCAGGTTTGAAGCGATCAAAGTGTGTTGTGGGTGTACCACAAGTTGAATTTCTTGGGTTCCTTATTGATGCCAAGGGAGTCCACCCCACTCTGGATAAGGTCGCTGCCATAAAGGACGCTCCCCCTCCAACGTCTAAAAAGGACCTCCAGTCATTCCTTGGTATCCTGAACTTTTATCATGCTTTTCTTCCACACAAGGTGTCCATTGTGGAATCGTTGCACGCCTTGCTGCACAAGGATGCCAAATGGACATGGGGGGAGCGCCAGCAGTGAGTGTTTGAGACAATAAAAGACCTTTTATCATCGGACAATGTACTAACTCACTTTGATGAGGGGAAACTGTTAATCTTGGCTGCCGACGCGTCCCCTTACGGGGTTGGCGTGGTGCTCAGCCATCTGATGCCAGACGGCGCTGAAGCACCCATCGTGTTTTATTCTAGGTCTCTCACCAGTGCTGAGAGAAATTACTCCCAAACTGACAAGGAGGGCCTCGCCCTGATCACAGGTGTCAAAAAGTTTCACAACTTTGTTTACGGGCGACGGTTCCTCCTTGTCACGAACCACAAACCTCTCTTGGGCATTTTCTCCCCTGACAGGCAAACACCAAACATCCTTTCACCCAGGATGGGCGGTGTTTCTGTCTGCTTACGACTACGAACTAGAACATTGGCCAGGAAAGGCCATTGGGCACGCAGACGCCCTCACCCACTGCCCTGCACCGCTCAAAGACTCGGACATTCTGGAGGACTCAAACATTTTGGCCCTTGACGAGCTCCCTGAGGCACCAGTCACCTCAAAGGATGTTGCTGCTGTGATGGCACAGGACCCTGTACTTGCCCGTGTGCTCAGTTGGGCGTTGAGGGGGTGACCGGTGGGAAAGCTCGCACCAGAGTTTAAACCGTTCCATTCCCGCCAAAATGAACTTTCTGTAACCAAGGGATGTTTGCTCTGGGGGAATCAGGTTGTGATTCCCTCCAGGCTATGGGAGAGAGTGTTAGAGGCTTTGTATGCCGGGCACCCAGGAATGGTGCACAGGAAGGCCCTCTTCTGGTGGCCTAACCTTGACGCAGACATAGAGGTATGGGTTCGGAATTGTACGCAGTGCCAACAGTCATGCCCAGAGCCACCTCAGGCTCCCGTTCAACCATGGGAGAAGGCACGGAGGCCATGGTCCCGCCTCCATGTCGATCTAGCTGGTCCCTGTCAGGGGCAAATGTTCCTTATTTGTGTTGACTCATACTCCAAATGGTTGGAGGTTGTTAATTTACGTTCAACTGGTTCTGGGGCAGTGATCAACACCCTACGCAAACTCTTTTCAATGCACGGGCTTCCGGACTGTTTGATCTCTGACAACGGGCCGCAGTTCATGTCGGCCGAATTTGAGGGGTTCTTGCAGGACAACCTCATCCACCATGTGACTTCTGTGCCGTTCCATCTGGCCACCAACGGACAGGCTGAACGGATGGTTCAAATGGCAAAGGAGTCACTTGGGCGCCTGACGTGCGGGGACCGGGGCCAGAAGATTGCCTCTTTTCTGCTGCGCCAGCACATCACACCCTGCTCTGCGACGGGAAGGAGCCCCGCAGAGCTGCTTATGGGACGTAAGCTGGCCTCACTTCTCGACCGCCTGCACCCCAACTTGGACCAGTCGAAGCAGCGGTCTGAGGTTCCAGCGCAGGGCAGAGTGTTCATTGAGGGGGACAGAGTGTTTGCCCACAACTACGCAGAAGGTCATTGGTGGCTACCAGCCATAGTCACCAAGGTTGCAGGGTCCAGGCTGTACATGGTCTGGCTTCCCAGTGGACGGGGGATACGCCACCATGTAGACCAGCTCAGAGAGCGCTGGGCAGACTCAAGTGCCGAGTCGGTGTCTGAATCTGAACTGCTCCCCAAGCAGGAGGGGTCTCCCGCCGAGGAGGTGAGTGCTGCGGAACGGGAATTGGAGTCTGGGCAGACCCCAACTCCAGAGCCTGAAACCCCTGTCATGGTTCCCCCTTCTCCTGCGAGAGAAGTGACCAGGGTCCCCGAAGTGTGTACTGCTCCACCAACAATGGAGCAGAGACCGCTGCGCCGGTCAAGCTGAAATCGTTGTGCCCCCTCCTATGTGAGTGACTATCTTTGGAAAGGTAATGCTCCATCTTAGGGGGGAGGAATTGTTGTGTATTGGAATGTGAATCTAGGCTATACATTCCTATGTTAAGCTTGATTTCAAATGTGGCTCTTCAGCTGTCGCATTACTATTGGCTGGTTTCTGAGAAACCTCTGTACAGAACCAATTATCTTGTAAATATGTATCAAAGCGGGAACAATTGTGATTGGACCTTATCTCTGTAATTCTATTGGTCCTTAACTTATTTTGGGATTGGCTTTGACAGCCCGGGAGAGTTTAAAAGGAGCTGTGCTCCACTGTTTTGTGTGTGTTTGTTGTGGTGTTCTGAGTTGGAGTTGCTGTTACGAATAAACTGAAATCACTTGCTGAAATCATATCATCGTTGAGTTCCATACTTAACACTATCCTAGGAAAATATGAGTCTATATCCCATGATGCACTTCTCAGTTACCTTTGTGAAGCCTTTCCACTGAAACCTACACTGCCAACAACCCAGTGATTCAGTTGGCTGTGAGCCTTGACCCACCATTTGGGAAATGTTGACACATGCAAAATTCAGAAACAAGAGAGTTCCACTAAAGCAGTACCCTGGAAATGAACTCCACTAATCAACCATTCATAACTCCAACAGATGTTTCTGTTTATCAGACAATTGGATCCTCGTGTTCTACTCTTGTCCCGTCCTCCCCCTTAAGACAAGAAGCAAATGCCACTACACATCTGAAGCTTCAGAAACTTGCCATATGATATTTGGAACAAATTGCTAAACCAGTCAGCGATGCTAAGGTTTGAAGTGGTGGTCCATCAAAGAAGGAGCAAAAATGAAGCGTGGCTTGGAAGCTAGGGGAGAATGTGGTGAGGTTTTCCTGTGGTTTTATTTCTACTGTGTCACTATAATTCTAAACCATCAGATGAACTCTGACCCAAATCTCCCTTTTCTAAAGAATTGCTGAGGTAATGTTCTATGTCCCAAGGTAATGGTCTATAATTTTTTTAAAAAAAGGAGTGTTGTAATGTGGAAACCTAAGGTGAAAACAATAAGATTGTTGTCTAATGCTGTCTAATAGTCTACTAAAAATGTATACCCTGTGAGAAAGAAGTCCTCGGGAGACAATGAAAAATAGAAGCCATGCTTTTGCTTGGTTTGGGGTGGACAAATCTCATTAAACCGACAGCTTTGCTTGCAAGATTTTCTATTACAAGTGAGTAATCTGTGTCCCTGATCAATTTATATCACAGCATTTCGAAATGAGAGTGAAATATTGCATGCCTTAGAAGGAAGTAGTTCAACCACATGCCATCAAAATCTATGAGTGGAGACTAAACACCTGTTAGGTCAAATACGGCAAAATGATTCAATTTTGCAGCCACCAGAAAAAGAATTTCCCTGGCAATATAATAGCTCATATACAAGCGTGTTGAAATGACTAATGCCTAAAGTACTTTCTTCTTTTCGCAGCTGACCCATCATCACTTTGTATCATCAGCTAATCGGAGCAGAATGGATTGGTCTAGGCAGTTTACCATGGTTCACAGCTCAGCAGACAATGGACAAACCTAAAGATCAATTTTTTTGGTGCTCTACAAGAAGTTTTCAGCATCCCAAATGCTGCCTGTTGACCCACAGAAGTCACGGCCTTCCTTTTAATGCCTGCAGAAGAAAAACCAAATGGGTTCCTTCTGGCCACAATGTTCAGTTTCTCCTCCCAGATACTCATATTGCATGGATATCCATGCACTGTTAGTATGACAAACTACACAAAATCATTTATATAACAATCATCTTCTAGCACAAAATGATAGTTATGTTTTACAGGACAGAGTTTAAGACTACATACACTAACAAATATTAGTGGCAATTTGCTATCCTTTTCATGGTGATAAAAATCTGTTTCCTAAAGTAGCAGCCTCACTCTGCCTTAAGGTAGGACTGGTCCAGCTGGCTGGTGATTGTTATAATAAACCCAACTAAATAATGATTGAAAAGGATTTTTGTAATCAAACTTCCTGGCTTAACACACAACCTCTGTGTTATGTATTGTGCATACATGCAATAATGCCTGAGCTTCAACCATCAAAGGCTGGTATCGTAGAATGCACGTTCTGATTGGCTACTCTGCGCAGTAGACCAATCAGAGCATAAGAAAGGTTCTGGAGGAAACTGAAATCATTGGTCCTTATGTAAATGTTATGATTGGTTATTAACACACTAGGGGGCGTGGTTATACTCGCCAGGAAAGTTTAAAAGAGAGCTTTCCGCTCTCCTATTTTCGTGTTGGTTTTCTGTCATGTTCAAATAAAGCTGAATCACTTGTTGAGAGCTGACTGTAGTCTCATACTTAACACTCTGTTTTCTTAATCTTGGATATCCAGTTCTTGTCACCTGAATTCACTGGTTATCAGTCTGGAGGATCACAACATATAGCTCAAGGAATGTGGTGTATACATAAAGAGTCTCCCAGCATATCCCTGGAATTCAATTGTGTAGGTTCTGGCTGACATTAACAATTTCCAGGCCAGTTGGAGGAGACACCTTTTTTATGGTACTGTCTGTAGTTGAACAGATTTGTGTGTTTGTGTATGTATGTGAGTGTGTGCATGCATGCAATGTAATTGTGGCTCAGGTTGACTGAACCTGGGAGAATATTTGCTTTGCATACAGAAAGTCCCAGGTTTAATTACCATCATTTCTTGCTGAAAAAGGACCAGGTAGCAGATATGAAGGACCTCTGCCTAAGACCCCTGGAGAGACCAATGGTCAGACTCAATGTAGGGCAGCTTTATGCATTCCCTAGATATTCTCCCAAGCTCTGCAGAAAGCGTCCTTTCTGCCTAGAGCTTATATCTGGTAGCTGCTGCTAGATAACCCCCAGCTCATCTCCTTGTGGATTTATAGCTTGTTGGAAAAGGACAAGCAATACATGTGAAAGTGCTCTCACTCAGTACATAATCTATATTTCCCCAAATCTCTGATCACTGGTTTGATTTGGATGCTCTTGAATCCATTTGACTAGTCAAGGCATGCTTCTGGGAAGGCTTTGATGTTGTTGGTGCCTCCTTCCTCTACAGTGCCCCAGGACTTTCCACCTACAGGACATTCTAAATAAATATTCAAAGCATATATGACGAAGAATAAAAACATCTTCTGATGTTCATAGCATGATGACCAATTTTTTTAGGAAAGATCCGTAGATAATCTGTACTTCTCAAGTTATGTCCCATGAGAAATGACACTAAACTTGCACAGATGTTCTTTGTTGTTGTTTTTTGTTGTGGCAGCAGCAGACTCACCCCGCTACTTGTCTGATTTTCACATGTTCGTTGAACATGTACACAATGGCCTATGCCCATAGGTTATATTTGCATAGTTGCTCCCCTCCCCCGGTATAGATTGCACATTTGGGATCCATGTGGAAAGACCACTATGCACACCAAACAAAGTGTGAAGGTTGAACATATGGAGAGGCAGGCTTGCTGCTATGATTACCCTCATACATGTATACAAGAAAAGAACATCTGGATTGCACTAGTGATTCTGTTACAATGAAAGACAAACCAGACGTGATGGCATCCCTGAGTCCACCACAAGGATGCCTCTGACATTTTAGGGATGAAATTCCCTGTTTACAAAAGTCATGCAGGGAGGGGGGATTCTGATTGGGACTGTGGCTTGAGGGGAGTAGTGGCTTTTCCCCCTACGCCATTTTCAGAGCCCAAACTCCTGGCCCTCCTCCCTCCACCATGGTCCTGATTGGGATCAGGGTCCCATGTCATTTATAAACAGGGAATTCCATCCCTAAAATGGTGGCAGCCCTATGGTAGGAAACTGCCATGTCTAGTTTGCTTCTGAGGTGTGGTACTTATAGTGTGCGACAATGATCTGAGTTTGAGTTCCCATTCTGCCATGGAAGCCAACGGGTTACCTTGGGCCAGTTTCTCTCTCTCAGTCCAACTTAACCTCACAGGGTGGTTGTTGTGTGGGTCTCTTCAGGACAGAAAAATGGAATATGAATATCTAAGTAAATAATGATATAATAAATGCTATGCCTGTTGACTTCACTGCAACCATTACACCAGTTCCTGGTGGTGCTGCTTTTGGGTTCACTGATGTTTATTTATAAGCAAATGAGCACAGGTATTAGTGCCATAATCCCGTTAAAGTTAGGACTATTAAATTGCCTTTTAAAACAGGCAATAATCTCGTTAGTGCTTGGGGAGATCCTATTACAAGTTCTCAAACTGCTCAAAACCTTTTGTAAGGGAACTGCTGCTGCTGCTGCTCTGGAGTACAATGAATGGAGTGACTTATGCTGGTTCTAGGGAGACTAAAGGAATGCTCTACCCTTGTGATTCATGCTGAACTGTAAAGGCCATCCGGTGGCAGCCCCGTTAGGCAGCCACCCACTGAGGAACGGGCCTTGTCAGGCAGCAAAAGACACAGGAGCTGAGCAAGGCTGTTTGATTGCTCAGGGCACTGCCTCTTGCTTTAGAATTTGCTTGCCTGCAGGAAGCTTGGGTCGGTTCTCTCATGTTTCACTTTTTCTTTTAACTCATTTGGATGCTGAAAGTTTGATTCAGGCTTTTCTCTGTTTCCTGTTGGGTTTGTGGCTGTTTTTGCTGATGATTAGGCCACACCAGCTGTTCCCCTGATGAAGATGTCCTCAATTAATTCTAGCCTGTCTGGTTTTCCAGGAAGTCTGTTTTTTCCTCTTTCTCTCCCTTCCCCCCTTCTCTTGTCATCCCTGACTGAAATTTATCAGAGTCACAGCAGGCAGGAAATTCACTTCTTTACAAAAACATACTCCACTGCTTCTTATTTTTATTGTTTCAATATTTTCCAGTGGTAGAGCTGAGACACAAACCTGCTTCCTCTTTAGAAAGCCTTGTTAACCTCTCAAATGCTGGTTTTGTGTTTCAGTAGATACCCCATTGGTTTCTCATAACTTTTATTTATTTACATTTCATTTAAATGCTACTTTTCTCCCCCAATGGGGGCAGCTAAATTCCTTTTCACATCACACAGGGCTCCAGAAATTTCTCAAATGTGCACCAGTATTCAATACATGAAATACATGAACTACAATCAATAGGCTGGAGATTTAAAGCAATATCTAACATTTACTATTTAACACTCTCAAAACAAAAAAAAACCTTCACAAATTCTAAGTTTACAATTTCAATGGACTTCAAATGTCATAAAGCAAGTACATTCACTTCTTAAGATAAATAATATTAAACAATATAAAGTATGTTGTCAACAACAAGTAGATCCAGTCCTTAAGACTTGAGACAAACAATAAGAAATAGGCTGCAGTCAACTCATCCTCCAGATGAGTTCATGTATTTCATGTATTGAATACTGGTGCACATTTGAGAAATTTCTGGAGCCTTGTGTGATGTTAAGTCATATATGATTCATATCTGTTCATCTATTTCCTTAAATTATTGTTAAATTCCTTTTCACGGCAATCTAAAATAGTCTCCAAACAAAATAAAAAGTTTCTTGAAAATGCATCAGTAAAGATTATTGCCCTCTTTCACATATCTCCCTTATTAGTGAGGTCTTGAAATGTCTATTCTATATTAGCTGCCAGATTGTTTTTGAATTCAATTCAAAGTGCTGGTTATAATAATTAAATATGTAGGACCCACATATTTCCTGGACCCTCTTCTCCTGGTATGAGGTCTTATCACAATGAGTAGCTTACAGTCCTGAAACAGAGGAAGGGTAGGATGATTTCAGCTTATACTTTATTTTTAAAGCAGCATTAAAAAAGAAACAACACCACCAAAAGCACAATCCCTGTAATACCTTTTATTTGAACTACTCCAATGACACATTAACAGTGTGCAAGCTTTCAAATTCACCAGAATTCTTCTTCCGACTGGATATTAGCAAAAAAACCAACAACCCATGTTTAAGAAGAGTCTGGCAAAGGGAGAATGCTTCAAGATATGGTGTTAAGGCCTGTTAAAATCTGCATTGTGTATTAGATGCTGAGCAGATTCAAAGGAACTGGTTACACAATACTCTAAGAAAGAGGGAATAAAAGGGTTAAAATTAATAGCAAAATAACGTGTGTCTGAAATCTCTCTAAACCAGCTAGACTCACAATCCAAAGCAGTAGCCCTAGTTCTTTACAATGAATTGTCTAGAACTGGTAATCTCTTGCTGCACCCACAGGAAGGATTTTCTCTGCTTTGGCTTTCAAACTGCAGCAGGGTTTTTGGAGCATCTACACGATGTTGGCCTCAATCATTTTCCAGCCTTTCCTCATATTTGATAAAATGTACTGGAAGTGGCAGCTCAGCATAGTGATTCAATCAGCTCTTATTAGGTTACATCAGAATAAGCCTGAAGAGGCTGGCTGCAAACCACTTTTTATTCCTGAACTCACCACACCCAGCACACACCCCAAACACTGTGATAGGTTCTATTTACAAGTCTATAGTCCTGATTGGGCTACTTTAGGATCTGGGCTAGCCCATTGGTGTGCCCTTTGGATTCACAGTCTCTATTCTCTTGAACGAAGCTCTGGCCCTTTTTGGACCGCATGGTCAGCCAGGTGGCAGTAGCTAACTTTTCTCAATACATTACATTTGATATATTCTTTCTCAAATGTGATTTGATATAATCCTTCTGGGGGAAAAAATGTGTTCCAACTTTATTAGCAAGTCATCTGGATAGGAAGGTGTGCATTTTAGAAGGTCCCACCCACATTAGCACCTCTTGCCTCATCCCTGCATGTGCCACCAGAAGCCTTTTAAAAATCAGCAACTGCTATTGTGCTACAGGACAATAACATTATAATGATCTATTAATAGGTCCTCTGAATTCCCAGTTTTCATTTTTAAAGTTTCATTTTGGAGACATAAAAGAAGATGGGGATTAAAAATGTATGGAGGGCTAAGTAATTGCTAAATGGAACCTCCATGTTCAGAAGCAGTATATCTCCAAATACCAGTTGCTAGGCGTAACAAACAGACTTGGCTTCCATGCATGACTTGTGAGTCTTCTGAAACATCTTCAGGGCCCCTGTGGGAAACAGGTACTGGATTAAATGGACCTCTAAACTGGTCCAGTGGGACCTTTCCTGTGCTCTCATACTGTAAACCACGTGAAGGACTTAGAAACCCCCCCCTCCCAGACCTTTTTGCTTTTAAAATTGCTCCTCTGCTTTATTCATGATTAGAGTGGACCCAGGTTTAGACCACGACATATAGCTTGAGTCTGTGGTTGGAATAGCTTCTTTTTCCTCTATGGCAAGCCAGAAGAAAAATTGTTTTAAGGAGTGTCCTTTCATCTGGGTTGTGCCTGATGAGACAAAGCCCTTACATCTATCTGCATTTCCACCCAGGTGAAATCTTACCTGGTCTAATCCTGTATATTTGGTTTCTATCGTCAACCAAATATTTGCTATGGCTAAGAGAACTAGCACACTAATATCCTTTGGAACTGTTTTGCAATCCTAAATAAATAAAATTCCTTTTTATTGTTCTCTGGGAACAAAAAAACACAGTGTCAATAAAATTTCTAACAAAGACCATTAGTGGCAGAGAAGATAGCAAGAGATAAGACAATAGAAGGAAGCCATTAAACCGTTCCCTTCAGCCTCAGAGATGGGACTCCATTGTGCAAGCTAAACCTCCCTCGTGCTATTCCAAGGGAATACAGTTCAAGGATTGCAGGAACATCAGTAAAGAAACAAGCTTCAACTCAGGCACAATGTAAAGATGAAGAAAAATGCTTTTTCAGCTAGCCTTATCTCTCCCCACCACCTATCTCTTCGTTAATTTCCACTCCAATGGAAGATATTCATTCTTCATTCCTGTTCATGTGTGTGAATGGTCTATAAACAGACCCTCAGACTCCAGGTGTTCCTACACAACTAGACAATATGGTGTTTCCAGGGACAATGTAGGGGCTCTTGGAAAAAGGCTTGTGTGTGGGAGAACAGAAGCTCCTCTCACCACATCATGGTCCCTGTGGCAGAACGGGGACCTGCCCTCAGCCCTGGGAGACTTAACAGCTGTCCTGTAGCTCGCAAGCCCCTGTTTTTGCCTGCCCACCCTGCCTGGTGGGGCTATTTCTCTTCGTTTGTCACTGCCACCACTCACTGGATTCACACTGCCTTCCTAGAGGGACAGTGAGACTCCTCTGGCTGATTCTTCAACCTTGGGAAGTGGGTCCCTTGATCTTTGGGCACCCCCTAGAAAGTTGGCAACCCCTCAGATTCGGGCCCATTTGGGTTTCCTGGCCTCCCTTTGCCTCTGGTAACGTGCTGAGCGGGGA
Source organism: Gekko gecko (assembly GCA_029375565.1). NCBI lineage: Eukaryota > Metazoa > Chordata > Lepidosauria > Squamata > Gekkonidae > Gekko > Gekko gecko. The sequence continues at coordinate 76,153,257 of JAPDNY010000006.1, read as the reverse complement.
GGACCAGGTAGTCAAGGCACACCAGGTCTTAACACTAAAAAAAAAGATTTATTTGAACTATATACAAGTTAGGCACAGAAATTAACACAGGCACTTTAACACAACTGGGCACAGAAAATAAACAGGATTTAGAACATAACTCCTCTGTCCCCTACACACACCCTCTCGTATCTCTGGAGGTTGTGGGCCTCAAGATGGGATTTGCTTTCCCCTTCCTTGGTGTTGTGGAGAAACCCCAGGCCTCCTTGGGTCTGGTCACCTGTACTGCCACCCTCCTGGCTCTCCACCATGGTTTACAGTGGCCTGGATTACCACGAAGTCTGAGGTGACAGGACGCTCCCTTAAAGCCGCTATCCAAGCTGAGCCGAAGGCCAAGACTAAAGAACTCCCCTCAGGGGCCAAAGCCTTTATCTCCCTGGCTCCGCCCCTGGGGCATGTCCATACTTTCCCACACTTTTCCCCTAAAGCTGCTGGGAAATGTAGGCAGGGAGGTATGGCAGCCCCATTGTCCTCGATGAAGTACCTCCCTCCTCCAGAGGACTACCAGACTGGCATCCATTTTAAAATAACCTGCTGCCTCTGCCTGGCAGCCATTTCGTTACAGTCCCAATCAGGATTGGGCCCCTGTGGCATTTTTACATCAACAGAGAACCTGAGATAAAATGGCTGTGGCATTCCCAGGAAGTGACCAAGGGTGCCATCTTATTTTCTAACAGCGAAGTCGCCCAAATCTTAAATCCAGTGACTGGAGCTGTGAATGGGCAACACAGATCTTTGTACAAATCTGGAAAGTTTGCAGAAATATGTGAAACCTAAAAAAATGTATTGGGGAGTTTAAATAATAATAATAATAGATCATAGAAGAGCTTGTAGCTTAAAAAAAAATGGATTCCCTCAGTGGCTGATGCTAGGCAACCACAGTATTCCAGGTTGGGTTTTTGTTAGACTGAGCCAGCTGAAACTAAACCCAGTGAAGATGGAGGTCTTGTGCCTGGGTCGAGGCAGTCTGGGGATGGGGATCCCTCTCCCGGCCTTCGATGGGGCGCCTCTGGTGCCAGCGCTGGAGGTTAGGAGTTTCGGAGTGCTCTTGGATCCCTCCTTAACTATGGAGGCTCAGGTTGTAGCCACTGCCAGGTCGGCCTTTTACCATCTTCAGCTGATTCAGCAGTTGGTTCCCTTCCTCAGCCGCGATGACCTGGCTACAGTGACCCATGCAATGGTCACCTCGAGATAAGACTACTGCAACACTCTCTACATGGGGCCCCGTTGCAAATCCGGAAGCTACAGCTAGTGCAGAATGCTGCAGCCAGGCTCCTGATGGGTCTCCCTAGATGGGAGCACATCCGGCCTGTGCTGAAAGCACTGCACTGGCTGCCAATAGCATACCAAATTCACTTCAAGGTGCTGGTACTTACCTTTAAAGCCCTATATGGCCAGGGTCCGACATACCTGAGGGACCACCTTTCCACGTAGATACCCCAGAGAACACTACAGTCGGGGTCACAACATTGGTTAGTGACACCAGGCCCCAGGGAGGCCAGGCTTGCTGCAACTAGGGCCAGGGCCTTTTCAGTGGCGGCTCCTACCTGGTGGAATGAGCTCCTGGAAGAGATCAGGGCCCTGCAGAACCTCTTACAGTACACAGGGCCTGTAAGATGGAGCTCTTCCACTAGGCTTTTAATTAGGAGCTGCCCACCACTATCACCAACTATTATTATTAGTAACATCAGGGTAGTGGGCTGGCCCTATATGAAGATAGAGCCACAACATCGTGATAGATGGGTTACTGCTGAATTGGGACTTTGTGTTACATCTACAGCATGCCGTCTTTAATTTGATTGAAGGATTAACATCACTGAGCACTTTAATTGTAAGATATGGTTGTTTTATCTTGTTTTTATAATCTTATATATTTTGGCACATGGTGCCCTGAATTGTGAGCCGCCCTGAGCCTGTTCACGGGGGAGGGCGGGAGAGAAATTTAATAAATAAATAAATAAATAGGCAGGGGGGGGCAGGGCCCTTTCCTGGCCAATTTTGACCTTTTAGGGAGGATTAATTGGGTTGCGCTAGCTAGGGCTGACCAGGTATGCCCACATTTCAATCTATCTTCCTCTCAGATCAAAGTGGCTGTGTGTATAACTTGGAACCAGATTTCACAGAATATATTCACAAAATTATTACAGACCAGCAGTTCTCAGTTTATGTTGAATCAAGAGGGCATACGCAGGCATACCTGGGAAACGTGTATGGCTGTATACCTGCTGCAAACGGCTGCATAGGAAATTTCCTTCTTATATCAGCGACATCATTTTGTCACAGGAGGTCTATGGACATTTTTTGCATGTCATCTGAGGGTGTAGTGTAATATCCATACACATGTATTGTGTCATGTTCAAGAGCTATTATTATTGTGAAGTAGTGCCTGGGAGCATACTAACATTATGGGTTGTTAGTTGTTAGTAACTGTTGGGTTGTGACCAACAACATCAATACAGAATTAACACATTAGCATGAAATAGAAATAAGACGCAACAGACTATTGCTTAATAAATTTGTTTTTATTTTAGCACAGAATACATTCATATTGTTGATGATTTTTCCTAAGCATTTTCTTTCTTTTTGCATACTATACGCTGAGGTTCCCCCTTTATTTTCTCTGAGTAGCTTCGGATAAGGCTTATTGGGATTAAGCTGGCTGCTGAATTTTGTGTCCCTGAAAAAAATCTGATCATAGCACACACACTGCCACAAAGCCCACTGCTACATGGGACTCCTCTACTTGAGAGGATGTAACAGCCTTCAGATTTACTGGTGTAGTTCAAAAGTTTGAAGGAAAATGATTAGGGTTACTTTGACAGAACAGTTTGGTGCAGAGTTATTCCTTGTATGTCAATAGGCTTCATCTGCAGTAACTCTACACTGGACCGGGTTTAGACTGGCGTAATTCTGCATAGGATTGCACTGTCAGTGTTCTCAGGGAGCAATCCTAAATTTGTGTGTTCAGAAGGAATCCTGTTTTACTAAATTTGGCTTACTCCCACAAAACAACTTTCAAGGTAGTGCTTCAGTAATTTGTCTGACCCTGGCATGCTTTAGGGTTACCAACTCTGGGTTGGAAAATACCTAGAGATTTTGGGGGATGGGGTTCGGGGAAAGGAGGGACCTCAGCAGATACAATGCCATAGAGTCCACCCTCCAAAATAGACATTTTCTCCAGAGGAACTGATCTCCATTGTCTGGAGATCAGTTGTAATAGTGGGAGATCTCCAGGCTCCTCCTGGAGGTTGGCAACCCCAGTTGGCATACCTTTATACAAGCCCTTTTTTAGTTTGCTGGGCTCTTATGCAAATGCCATTTGGGCAGCCTTCTGGAGGCCCTTTAAACAAACAGTGACTACTTATGCCAAGAATGCATTTGTTTGAAATGTGTGAAAAAGAAAGGCAAAGTCCAGGGTGTCTTCAGTCAGGTGGCTCCTTGTATCTTGGAGCATAATTTGGTGTTGTCCATCACATTCCCATAGAACTTTACTTTTATTGCTCTTCTGGGGCTACCTGGATGTGGAAAACTGGAATAAATACTCCAAGAGGATGTCTTTAGCTGGTGTTCTCAGCCAAATTGATATGAATCCAAGATTTAATACTTCCTCTCTTTCTACTAACCACATGTTATTATGAATAACATGTTCTCAGGAAATAAGAAACCACTACAAATATGCTACACTTTGCACTAGTACATCACCTTTAATGTGAAAATCAAAAAGCACATGAAACCCCATAGCAGCCAAGTGGATTATCGCCACTTGACAAAGAGAAAAACTGAAGTGCGGAAATGCTAAATGACCATGAATTTGTCTTTTGTGCTTTGTAGTATAGTTATGGAACTCTTTGGATAGAACCCAGCTGAAGTTTTGCTATTATTCCTCTGGAGTTGACCATGTGTTTTATGAAAAGACTAGGAATAAGGCCTATTGTGGAAATAAATACAATGGGCTCTAGAAAGAGGCTCTGGGAGAGTGCCCTGGCTTTGGGCACTCAGTGACAATTTGCTGTGGCAGTCTCAGCAGGGTATAATGACAGAGTCCACCATTTTCTCCAGAGGAACTGATCTTTGGTACCTGAAGAGCAGTAGTAATTTTGAGTGATCTCCAGCCCATCCCCAAGATTGGTAACAGTGGTTCCCCAGGAGGGAGTGGCTGGTTTGGAGGGTGGAGTCTATGGCATTGTACCTGTCTGAGGTCCCACCTCTCCTCAACACTCACCTTCTCCAGGTTCAACCCCTCAAATCTCCAGGAATTTCCTAACCTGGAGTTGACAACCCTATCTCCCTCCCAGCCAACCATCAACCTACCTTTAGTTTTCCATCTCCTCCCCCATCCCTCCTACAGAGCAGTTGTAATTTTGAGTGATCTCCAGCCACCACCTGGAGATTGGCAACAATGGTTCCCCATCAGGGAATTGCTGGATTGGAGGGTGGAGTCTATGGCATCGTACCTGTCTGAGGTGCCACCCCTCCTCAAACCTCACTCTCTCCAGGCTCCATCCCTCAAATCTCCAGGAATTGTCCACCTGGAGTTGGCAACCTGATCAGGACTGGGCCCAATGAGTTTTCTCCCAAAGGCCAACATAGGTGTGGAAAGGGGCTTTTACTGACAGAGGAGAAAGTACAGGTGCCAACTCTGATTAGGGAAATACCTGGAGATTTGGGGGGTGGATCCTGTGGAGGGCAACATTTGGGGTGTGTGTGGAAGGACTCAGCAGGGTATAATGCCATAGAGTCTACCCTCCAAAGCAACCATTTTCTCCCGGGGAACTGATCTCTGTTATCTGGAGGTCAATTGTAACAGTGGGAGATCTCCAGGTCCCACCTGGAGATTGGCAGCCCTAGGGGAAAGTCAGCCGCACAGTGGGGAGTTGAAGAAAATGGTCTGATGGTCGCTGGCCCACCTCGTTAGCCAGCCAGCCATGCTGAAGCTAAGCAGGAGAAAGAGCCTTTTCCCATTTATTCTGACAGGAAAGTGGCTGTTGGGGAGGGGGTTATGGGCGGGGGAGGGGTTATGCTGAAAGTCCTTTGTTTTTTTACTCACAGAACCAAGCTTGGCTGCCTACCAACAGCCACTGAGGGGACAGTCCCTCACAGGAGTCAAGAGAACTGTCTTCCTCAGGAGAGAGAGCTGTCTGCCAGGGGGAGTGGGTGGGGAAGAGAAGCAGACCCAGCACCCGGCCAATGGCACGCAAGTACTCTTGAGTGGCAGCTGATGGGCCAATGGCTGAGGGAGGGCATTTTACAGCCAATGGGAGCGCATGGAATCTTGCGAAACCAAAAGATAAATATTTATAAGGAGAGATTCTTAATTTGACTATGCTTTTTTACGGTGTGCTGTCTTCATATTAATATGTTCGAACAGTAGAAAATATGTGAATGAAAGATGTAATTGATAAGGCAGGAAAACTTCTTGAAGAGCTGGAAGCCAGGGACCTTGTTGTAGAACTTACAGGTTCTTTGGTTTAAGTCTATGGCCTGGTTCAGATGTAATGCCTAACTATGGTTGGACACCACATGATTCTGACCTGTGTACTCTCTCCTCTTTCTCCGTCCTTCTTTCCTTCACGTGTCATTATCTAATTTGAGGAGGCTCAGCTCAAACAGTTAGGTGGACCACAAGGAATCATGACTAGAGCTAAGTAGGCTGCATCATTATCTCAGCTGGCTTTCCCCAGTGACATCACCTGAGCCAGTATGTCCCACATAACTGTTGGGGAGTGTGTGCCATAGCACCACCTCTCAACTGTCCTCTGGGCAGTGGTGTTCTGGCCCCTGCCATAGAAAATTTTCCCATTTTATCCCATTGTGTCCCAGAAGTTTGCAGTGGGATGCTGTGGGATCCTGGGAGGCCTGCATTTGCAAGCACCACCAGCTGGGAGGTGGCATTCTGGACACAGCTGCGCAGGAATGCAGCAGAAGTTTTCCAGATTTGGGTGGGTGGGGTGGGAGGGTTCAGAATACTGCCTCTCTTTTAGCTGGAAGGTAGGGGAGGAGGAGCAATGATGGGTGCAAGGGCTGTGGGCTGTATGGCATACCCTTCACAGGTTGCACATGAGCTACGAGCTATATGCTTGCCCTGCAAATTAGAATTACAAACCAATATCTAACCATAGTGCCAAATCATAGGCTGCTCCCACATGTTGAGGACTCGCCATTTTGCATTCATTGCTTCTGCTGATGCAGAGGCATGTGTAGTGGCTATGGAGCTTTTACACAGGACTTTTCCACACACTTTCCTGCATGAACTGCCATTTTCTTCCTGCCATTTTCCTCCTGCCAGACTACCAAAGAAATTCTGGCTACGATCAGATGGCAGGCTTTGGCACAGTCTGGCCGTACCTCTAATTTCTCTGGAGTTATTTGTTCTGGAGAGGTGCAACCAGACATGCCACCCTATTCCTGCCTCACCCTGCAGTCAGCCATTCAGACTGCTGCTGCGTGGTCACCATGGAGAGGGTGGGCAGGCAGATTCTTTTAAAAAAACCCTCTAATGTGTGCATGCACATAACTGCTTATTCACTAGGAGCAGATATGTGGTTTTGTACACATCGCTAACTGCAAAAAAAAAAAAAAAAAAGCGGGTGGGGACCAGAAGCATCAGACCTCACCAAGCGGCTTGAGCATGTAAGGGAGGGATCAGATACCTGAAAATCCCCAGTGAGACATGTTCAATCATAAACACCTTATCAGGTGTTGGGAAAGTTGGGAATGAGAACCAGTGTTCCCTCTAAGCTCAATTAGTGTGAGCCAGCTTACAGTTTTTTAGCCTCCAACTCACACATTTTTGTCTTAGCTCAGGAAGGATGACTCCAGAGCAAACTAATTTATGCAGTAGCTAAATCACTCACAACTTTAATTTGGTGTAGTGGTTAAGTGCGCGGACTCTTATCTGGGAGAACCGGGTTTGATTCCCCACTCCTCCATTTGCACCTGCTGATGTGACCTTGGGTCAGTCACAAGCTCTGGCACAGCTGTTCTTGAAAAAGAGCAGTTTCTGTCAAGAGTTCTCTCAGCCCCACCTACCTCACAGGGTGTCTGTTGTGGGGAGGGGAAGGAAAAGGAGTTTGTAAGCCGCTCTGAGACGCCTTTGAGCAGTGAAGGGCGGGGTATAAATCCAAACTCTTGTTCTTCTTCTTCTTAATGCAAGTAGCTCACAAAGTAGAATTTTTGCTCACAAGACTCCACAGCTTAGAGGGAGCACTGGTGAGGACAGGGGGCCGATGACTGAGGGAAGGGAAGCAGGTGTTGCCATCTGATCATGCTCTTCAAATCCGGTAGGGAGCTGCCACAACATCGAAGCAACTCGCCTGTCTGATCGCAGCCTCTGTGAGCTTTTTTAAAAAGGTAATGATTATAGCTCTATAGCAATTACCAAAAAGCCTCCTCTCCAAGCCATCTGGTGTCATGACAGGTTAAATAGTGCCTGCAGTGGGGTGATGGAAGGAAAATGGCACTGATGTGGGTGAGTTCTTTGAAGACATTCACTGTCCAATCTAGCTATTGTGATAATGTGCTTGGACTGCACTGCTCCCAAAAACAGATCAGAGAAAAGCAGGTTTGGGAAAGAGCTTACAAGGTTGTGGAAAGGATGATAGGAGTACAATTAGACCTTGACGTTGTGTGGATGCCTAAAAAACACACACATACAAAGCACGCTGGTTTGGTACCTGAAACAGAAAAACCTGTGTGGAAGTTGCTGTGGCCTGGGATTGTCTGAGCCAGGTTTGTGGCTGGCTAACTAGAAGGTGGCTATGAAGTTGGGATGGGTGTGACAGAGACTTGGAAAGGAAGTCACAAGGCAGATGCGTGGTTGAATAATAATAATAATAAAGATATTCTGGATGAATTGGTTCAGCATTGGAAAATCTGAAAGGTGCATATGTATGTGTTATTCAAAATGGAAGAGAAGAGTAGTCAGCAAGCTGCTCAATAGATCATCAGATTCAAACTGTCAGAGTATTATTATACATCATATGTGGCTCATCAAGAAACAGGCATTACAGCACCTGGGATCTTTTCTGAGTATTTATGGCCCCCTATAAAAATGCCCAAACATGCCTGCTATATTTTGAAATTGTTATTTTAAATGCCAAACTCAGAAGTTTTGCTTGTATAGTATGTAAACAGAGCATCTGCTTAAGTTACAGCCCTCAGGCATCTGAAAATATAGAGAATTGTACATATAGAGAATTGTTGTTAAAAACAATATTCCCACCTGTGCGAAAGAAGCCATAATATCTCTCTAAATTATGTTCATAATCTAAAATAAATTTTAATTTGCCAGTTCCTCAAGATAGCATTCTAGATCTTGGGAGAAGTAAAGAGTTGTTAGAAATATATACACTTTAATAGAAATCCTCAATGGCTGAAAAATTAGAATAGAGTTGCTACAAAAGTAATTGAAGAAGAAGAGACTGGATTTATACCCTGCCCTTCACTCAGAGTGGCTTACAAACTCCTTATCCTTACCCTCCCCACAACAGACACCCTGTGAGGTAGGTGGGGCTGAGAGAGCTTTTTCCAGAACTGCTCTTTCAAGGACAGCTCTTATCAGAACTATGGCTTGCCCAAGGTCATCCAGCAGCTGCAAGTGGAGGAATGGGGAATCAAACCTGGTTCTCCCAGATTACAGTCCGTGCACTTAACCACTACACCAAACTGGCTCTCAAACTGAAATCAAGGCTATGATCCTAGGTACACTTAGAATAAGTCCCAGTGAACTTAGTGGAACTTCTGAGCAGGGGTTAGTTTCAGCCCTGGCAACTAGTTTCAGTGTCATATAAACCAGCATGAAATAGAAATGTCCTTGAGAAGGTGAAGAGTGCATTTCCATGTAGCTTCACATATCTGTTTACTGTATTTCCTCATCAACTTTTAACAGCATACCACTGTAAATGGATTACAAAATCCTAGCGATATCTAGGAGTCCAGATTCTGCTGGAGTTGAAAGACTGGAATTTTGAAACCTTGCACAAAGACATCTCCGTTTTAATTAAAAGCTAAAAGAAATTGTCTTTAACTTGGCTGGACTGTCTCCGCTTAATTAAATCTTTTTTATTACCCAGGTTTCTATTTAAATTCCAGACATTACCAATAGAGATCTCACTTCGAGAACTACAGAAATGGCAGACAACTTTAAACACCTTCCTTTGGGACAATAAGAAACCAAGAATAAATATCAACATGATGTGCAGACCTACATCTGATGGTTTAGTTTTTCCTCTTAAGAATTATTACTATGCCACCAATTCAGTTAATAGTATTAAAATGTCACTTCCTTCTTCACCAGAAGATTGGATAGTCATGGAACAAGAAGCCGCTTATCCACTCTTGATTCTGGAGATGATCTGGACGAAACCTTCACTCAGACCTCCTCGGGTACAAAAAAATCAATTTCTTTTATAATTGCTGTGTAAAGTGTTTAAAATATTTTCAATAAACAATTTATTAAGGGGGGGGGAATCAATTTCTGTCAGCTACTTTAAAAATCTGGGATTTCCTGAGAAGAAAACTTGCACCAGACATCTTGTCAGTTGCACCTTTTACCAATCAAGCCTGGGTTTTCCCTGGTAGGGAACAACTTGCCTTTCAAAAATGGGTCTTACTTGACCTATAGACATATTCCAACATGATCATTTACTTGATAAAGCACAATTGGAAAAGTGCATAAGTTTCCCCATCAATATCTCTAAATGAGAAGCTGCTTTGAATGCTTATATTTCAGTGGACATCTTTGAACATCATTAATTCATCTTGAGAAGATGCTCATGGAATCTCCAAAGGCAAAATCTACAAGATTCTGTCTTTCACTTCTACTCCTAAATTACTGAGTTATCAAAAAAAAAATGGCAAAATGATCTGGGCATTATCCTGACAGAGACACACTGAGAAAACATCTGGAGATCCCCGGCAAACACCTCTAAAGTCTTCAATATAAGACTACAATTATTTAAACTAATTTCCAAGTGGTATCGGACCCCATGTGTCTGAAAACCATATATATGCTCAATTAAGCACTTGATGCTGGAAACACTGTGGGAACCCTGGCAACTATTTGCATTGCTGGTGGGACTGTGTCCACATCCAGGCTGTCTGGAAAGAAGTTGCAGCAGTTATAAACAAAATTGTCACTCAAGAAATACCCAGAACACTGCAAATGATGCTTTTGGACTTATGGTTGGAATTGAACTTGGAACGCTCCCAACAAGAACTAATTTCCATCTTATTGGCCTCAGCACACCTTACAATTGCATCTAACTGAAAAGAACGCAAACCTCTCTGTATAGACCTCTGGTACGAGTCTGGGACAAATTTATTATATGTAAACTTTTTAACTTGATAAATCATATAGAAACAGCTAGATCATATACCAATTTTGAGATAACTTGGTTCCCGCTTTTTCAATATACAGCAGATAATGATTTTTGTTGACCAACCTGCTTTACAGGAAGTGGATATTGTTTTAACAAGGAGATGTAAGAAAATCATTTTGATTTTTATTAAAAGATTTATTTTAAAAAGACTTTTAACATAAATGATACCAAGATGGTTTTCATAAAATTAAACATTGTATAAATTTAGTATGTAACATAGAATGATTTAAATTTAACAGTACAAGTGCAAAAATAATACTCCAGTAAAACCTTCTTGCCATGAAGAATAAAAATGTCTTCACTTATATTTGAAAGAAGATTAAGAAGACAGGCCTTTCAAGGGAATGTGTTCTGCAGCTATGAAAGCGCTTCGTTCCTAGTAAGAGCTAACCTGAGCTCCTGGAAAGATGTCCCTTTGACCAAAGCCTTGCCAGTCTATCTTAGGACCTCGAGGCATATGGGAGAAAGCAATTTTTAAAAAAATATATAGATAATGATAACTTTTTTAAAAAATTAACATTTTTAAAAATTTCTATAAACAAACAATTCACAATGCAAGTCAATATAGATGTTATGCAATAATTATTACACAGCAAATCTAATAAATTGATATATTTTCTGTGATGCTCAGAGCCCAAGTCATGAAGGACTGTAAAGGCCAAAAGAGAACTTTGAGCTGAACTTGGAAATAAACTGATAACCAGTGAAGGTGTTTCAAAACCAAAGTGACATATTTTTTATCAGTTCATATTGGCCAATGGGGGGGGTGGCATTAAGTTTCTAAAGCACTTTTAAAGTACCTCAGTTAAAACACATTACAGTAGTCCAGTCTGTGGAACACCAAGATATGCTAAGAGGCCCAGAAATGAGCTCCCAAAATGGGCATTAATTATTTAATTAAAAGTGGCCTTTTCCCTCCTATGAATACACCTGAGACCAAGCAACTGAGCTACTCACAATGGAGCTAAAGGTCAGCTGTAAACAAAATTTACTTGTCTGGAATATTCGGGGGGGGGGCAGAACAAACACATTAACAAGTCTGAATTTAATCAGTGAGCAGAGTATTCAATGAAATATAACATGCCACTGGAAAAGTCAGGAATGAAGGAGATGTTTATACTGTGATCATATTGGGACATGAGATGTGGATGAGCTGTTCAAAGGTGCTATCGTGTGGCACAGAAAAAAAAATTAAACAGGTTGTGCACATTTTAAGGACGAAGAGTTGGTATCTCGAACCAAGCCTCCAGGTCATTCTAAATCTGACTTTAAACCCCTCTTTTTTATTTTTGAAAGAATGCCTCTCAAGAGCCTGTCAAATCCAAAACAGCCAGCAAAGGGAAACGTCTTAGAAAGACATCTATTGGGAGGTTTTCTCTTTTCTGAGGGCTTTTCTTGATATTTTTTTTTCCTGTCGGGTCTGGGCCCATACTGCTTTGGTTTATCCCGATTCCCACATGCACTTTATTATATGAAAATGTGAAAATGCATGGGAAGAGCAGATGTGCATCAACTCCCAAGAAAATCAGGAGAAAGTAGAGCATGTGGAAAAGCCCTGAATGACTTATTTATTTGTTTTATTAGCTTTGTATCCCGCCCTCCCCACATAGCAGGCTCAAGGTGGGTTCCAGCAATTACCATATACCAAAAAATAATTCTGTGAATGTCTTTGCAAGGTATGACTACAATCATAACAGCCAACAGATGCTTCATTGCTACCAGCTTTCTTGTCAGTTAACCTAAGCAAGTTATTTTGAAATGTAGGAAGAAGCAGAATTATGTAAAACTAAATAAGCACTGCAGTATCTCATTAGGTCCTAACTCTTACATACAAACTTCAGGGTCATGTATGTTTCCTGGTCTGAGCAATTAGAAGACTTAAAGTACTATCCTAGGCAGAGTTATAGCCTTCTATGCCCATTGACTTCAATGGACTTAAAAGGTATAAGACCTTAGCTATTTATGTTAGGTCTGGCAATTGCCAGAAGCTGTATAATTAAAATGCTTGCCATCAAAGTGATATTGAGGTAGCTGGCTAGATTATATTTTATTTTATGCTCAATTGGCATGACTTGGTCCTTATATTTTTAAAGGTTTCGAGGCACTGGAAAAAATATACATCCGAGTTACTCCACATCTAATGTAGTGAAACAGACAGGGAAGAAAGTCCTTAAGGTGTGGAAATGGGCATCTGAGGCTTTTCATGGCATGGAGCCAAGTAATATCACCTGACAATTGCTGCTAATTAAAGTAATATTGAAGGAACAGGTAGAGGGATCGCATTAAAAGCTAGCAACCCTTTTTACAGCAGATTGAAGCAGCCATGTCAAGCAGGCAGGAAGGAAAAACTAGGGTTGCCAACATCTAGATGGGGCCTGATGTTCTCCTAAAATTCCAACTGATCTCTAGATCACAAAGTTCAGTTCCCCTGGAGAAAATGGCTTCTCTGGAGTGAGCACTCTATTGCATTGCATCCCCACTGAGCTCCCTCCCCTCACCAAACTCCACCCTCCCCAGGCACTGCCCCCAGATCTCCAGGAATTACCTAAATCGAAGCTGGGAACCCTAGGAAAAAGTCTCTCAATCAGCCAGTCCATTTCAAGATTTAGAGTGCAATCCTAAAGACACTTTCCTGAGACTAAGCTTCTGATTAGATCTGTTTAGGATTGCTCGCATAGGTGAGGTTTTGGTAACCTCCAATGTAAATTCTGTATTAAAAAGAACAGAAGAGGGTCCTTTGGGTTAACTGGCACTCAACAAAGCAGCATTTTTCAAACCTCTGAAAGGGTTAAACTGAGGTGTTGGATTAAATAAATCTGAACTACACCAAGTGTGTTATTCATCTGTGTAGGAGAAAGGAGAATGAATACAGGCTGTTGATGGCACATTTTTAAAGCTGTAACCTATGAAGCCTGACTCATGATCAGCACCTTGTGTCTTTCAATAATTTGGTCTTTTGAAAAATTTACCCATGAATGGCCTGTATCTTCTCAAGGAAGGAAGAAAATGACAATCCTGCCTACATATTGCTTGGAAACAGACATCAAAAAGCTACTCCCTGTACTGTCTCAGTAACTGGATTAAAACCAACTATTGTTTGTGAGTTTTCTACATTGCTATTAAAAAGATTTCAAGGTGTTGTGTCAGAGCAGGGGTGACCAAACTTGCATAACGTAAGAGTCACATGTTCTAAATGTCAGATGTTTGAGAGTCTCAAGACATGAACATATATTGCACATGTTTTTATTGAAAAATATGCAAATTTGTTTTTTATTAACATTATAAATGAGACTGCCAAAATAAAAAACAAAAGGGGTAAAAACAGATATTGATAATGATATTTATTTGTCCAATGCTATTTATCTGTTTGCTAATGATATTTATTTGTCTAAGAGACAGAGAAAGAGAGAGAGACGTGGAAAGAAAGAATGAAAGTGGTGGAAAGAAAGAGAGAGAGAAACAAAGAAAGCAAATAGATGGGGATGGAGGGGGAAAGGGGGAAGGAGGGTGAGAGAAAGAGAAAAAGAGAAAGAAAGATGGAAAGAAAGGAAATAGATGGAGCAGGAAGGAAGGGGAACAAGAGAGAGAAACAAAGAAAGCAAATAGATGGGAAGGGAGGGAGGAAGGAAGGGAGAGGGAGGGAGGGAGGGAGGGAGGGAGGGAGGAGAGAGAGAGAGAGAAAGAAAGAAAGAAAGAAAGAAAGAAAGAAAGAAAGAAAGAAAGAAAGAAAGAAAGAAAGAAAGAAAGAAAGAAAGAAAGAAAGATGGGGAGGGAGGGGGAGGAAAGATGGAAGGAAGGAAGAGAGAAAGAGAAAGGTAGAAAGAATTAAAGAGATGGAAAGAAAGGAGGAGGGAGAAAGAGAGAGAAACAAACAAAGAAAGCAAATAGATAGAGAGGGAGGGGAAAGAAGGAATGGAGAGAGAGAAAGAGAAAGGAAGGAAGGGAGAAAGAGAGAGAGAGAATGGTGGAAAGAAAGAAAGAAAGAAAGAAAGAAAGAAAGAAAGAAAGAAAGAAAGAAAGAAAGAAAGAAAGAAAGAAAGAAAGAAAGAAAGAAAGAGATGGAAATAAAGCAAATAGATGGGGGAAAGGAGAGACGGAGAGGTGGGAAAAAAGCAATTTTAAGTTTAAATGTGTCTTCCAAGCCCCCCCCGCTCCCACGCCAGCTGTCTTGGCTTGGAGAAGGGAATTAAAGAGACAAATGCCAGCTGGCTTGGTGGGTGGACTTTGAGAATATATTTAAAGTTAAAGTTGCTTTCTTTCTCTGCCCCCCCCCCCACTACACCAGTTTGGCGTAGTGGTTAGGAGCATGGACTCTAATCTGGGAGAACCAGATTTGATTCCCCACTCCATGTGCAGCTGCTGGTGTAACCTTGGGTCAGTCATAAGTTTCTTCAGAGCTGTTCTCTCAAGAGCAGTCCTCGAAAGAGCTCTCTTAGCTCCACCTACCTCACAGGGTGTCTGTTGTGGGGAGGGGAATGGAAAGGAGATTGTAAGCTACTCTGCGATTCCGTGGGGTAGTAAAGGGCGGGTTATAAATCCAATCTCTTCTTCTTCTCCTTCAAGCCTACCCAGGGAGGGGAACTCTGGCTGGGAAAGGGAAGACTTATTGGGGAGGCATGCCTTACATAAGAACATAAGAGAAGTCAATATTGGATCAGACCAATGGCCCATCCAGTCCAACACGCAGTCACACAGTGGTCAAAAATACCAGGTGCCATCAGGAGGTCTACCAGTGGGTCCAGGACACTAGAAAGGAAGGAAGGAAGGAAGGAAGGAAGGAAGGAAGGAAGGAAGGAAGGAGGGAAGGAAGGAAGGAAGGAAGGAGGAAGGAAGGAAGGAAGGAAGGAAGGAAGGAAGGAAGGTAGGTAGGAAGGAAGGATGGAAAGGAAAGAATGAGAAGGCAAGAAAGAGAGAAAGAAGGAGAGAAGAAAAGGAGGTAAAGAGAGAGAAGAAAAAGGAGGAAAAGAGGGGAGGGAGGGAGGGAGGGAGGGAGGGAGGGAGGGAAGGAAGGAAGGAAGGAAGGAAGGAAGGAAGGAAGGAAGGAAGGAAGAAAGAAAGAAAGAAAGAAAGAAAGAAAGAAAGAAAGAAAGAAAGAAAGAAAGAGAGAGAGAGAGAGAGAGAGAAGGAAAGAAAGAGGAAAGAAAGCATGGACTGGGAAAGGCAAGGGGTGGACGGGCAGGCTTTCCCCTGGGCACGGGCTGGCAATGGTACGGGAGGGGAGGCAGGCGGGCCTTCTAGTGGCCCTGTATGGAGGCCTGGGCCAGTGTTGGTGGGGGGAGGCAGGTGGGCCTTCCAGCGGCCCTGCATGGAGACATGGGCTGGTGATGGTGAGGGGGGGAAGTGGGCGGCCTTTCAGCAGCCCCGTGTGGAGGCACGGGCAGCGATGGTGAATGGGAGAGGTCGGCGGGCCTTCCAGCTGCCCCATGTGGAGGCCTGGGCCGGCGATGGTGAGGGGGGAGGTGGGTGGCCTTTCAGTGGCCCCATGTGGAGGCACGGGCCAGTGATGGCGAAGGGGAGAGGTGGGCGGGCCTTCCAGCTGCCCCGCGCAGAGGCATGGGCTGGCAATGGTGAGGGGGAGAGGCGGGCAGCCTTCCAGCGGCCCAATGTGGAGGCACCAGCTGGTGATAGCAAGGGGGAGAGGCGGGCAGATGCCCCATGTGAGCTCCAGCTGGTGCTGGCCCCTTCACCTCAGTAGTCGGGTCTTTACCTGCGGAGCGCCCACCATCTGTCCCTCCCGACTTCCCTCCTCCTGCCCGGCAATTGCTGAGAGCAGGGGTGGGGCTTGGTCATGTGCCTGCCCCCTCGGCTCCTCACTACTGGAGTGCCGCTCCTCCATGCACCGGCCCCAACTGACCCCTGAGTATTGGATAGTTTGTTTTGATGCCCTTCATGAAAGTTCAGATGAATTTGTTAAACTTATTCAAGGCTTTGAGCATTCACGCAAATGCCATTTTGCTTTTGTCAATTTAAACTGCAATCTGGAGCGAGGCAGTACGTGCACATATACATGTATGTGTTTTCTCGTTACCCAGGAGTAAAAACAAAAGAATAGAAGGGGAGAAACAAGTTTGTCTCCTAGCAGAGAGCTCTGCATTGAAGGGAAGACAATAACAATCTTTTGTTTAATGTAGAAAATGAAAAAAACAAAACCAACAATACACTTCTGTTTTGCATAAGAAAGACATGATTTTAAGGATTGAAGTAGAGAAAAATCTATTTATGTGGAGAGATGGATTAAATAGCAGCATAACAATATTTTGGAATTTAGCTGTGAAACTGAATAATACCCTGCTAAGTAATAATCTGTTAATGAGGTGCCTTTGTGGAAGGAAGGAAGGGAGGGAGGGAGGGAGGGAGGAAGGAAGGAGGGAAGGAAGGAAGGAAGGAAGGAGACAGAATTTTCCTTAGAACGCAGGTTTCACATTGTCAGTGCTTGGAAATAATTGTGGCCAAGATA
Organism: Gekko gecko; assembly: GCA_029375565.1. Taxonomy (NCBI): domain Eukaryota; kingdom Metazoa; phylum Chordata; class Lepidosauria; order Squamata; family Gekkonidae; genus Gekko; species Gekko gecko. Next base: position 76,136,382 of record JAPDNY010000006.1, on the reverse strand, counting down.
TCCACTGACAGTTTGGAAACCAAGTGAATGGAAAGGACAACGCAGATATGATAAGCAGCATACAAATACGTGCTGGGAAGTCAACTGGATTTGCCAGTGTGCAGATGCCTAAGAGCCCAGAGGAACAGAAGATGGTGTGGATGAGAGTGGTTTCACAGATCACTTAGATGAGAGGAGAAGTCTAGGATTGTGAGTTATACTTCCTGTTTTTGTTTAGCTGTGGCAGCTTTTGAAGAGGAACTTGCATGGGGATGATGCAAACACTGTGGATGCAGATAGAGCTCGAATGTTTCCTCTACACGACTTCCTCTTCCACCATCATACCAGCTATATGAAATCAGGCAGATCTGATTGTACCTACTCTCCTCCTGTTGCCCTGCAGTGGAGCATATGAAGATGCTGCTCATTACTTTGTTTGGTATAATGAATTCTTATCCAGTTAATAACAATGGATCAAAACCCAGAGTTGCTTAAAAGAACTCCTGATTATTGCACAGTAGAACGTATTAAACAACTCAAAATATGGAACAAATTATTTAAAATGATACACTTCTGCCATTCACATCTACTGACTGAACAAATAAGCACACAATCATCTCATTTACGGTTGCCATGTCCTGGAGATTTGGGGGTAGAGCCTGGGGAAGGTGGGGTTGAAGCAGGGGAGGGACCTCAGCAGGGTTTAATGCCCCAGAGTCCACCCTCCAAAGCAGTCATTTTCTCCAGGGGAACTGCTCTTTGTAATCTGGAAATCATTTGTAATTCTGGGACATCTATAGGCCCCACCTGGAGATTGGCAACCCTGATCTAGTTAAATCCACAGTGCAGGGTTCTAAAACCAAAGGATGCCTCTTGTTGTATGGCAATTATCTGGAAGATTCTCCATCCCTCAACTGAACTTTAAAATTGCCTGCTATCTCAGAACTTGGTTGAAATATCAATTTTACAATTTGCAGAGAAAATGGGCATATTCCTAGGTGTAAGGAAATGAAAAATAATGGCAAACTGATCATAATAAGAAAGCATCTATTGGAGCACAGCGTGCATTTTTGGTCTGGATCCAAAGCTTCATCAAAAAGCTTCAGTTGTTGGGTCTGAAACTCCAAAGGTGCTTTGTCAGCCCATCCAGCCCCCACCCCTTTATAATGGGCAGCTACAGGTTGAACAACCAGACATTTCCTTTTAAGATGAATGTTGAGCTGTTTCTATTAATTCTGGGTTATTGAATGAACTATATATGTGTTGGAGAGTCTGGACATGTGGAATGGGATTCGAAGAAACACCTATGTACATATTTGGAGGTCGGGAGGATCATAACTTGCAGTTCTACAAAGAGGAAAAACATGGAACAGAAAACTTATTTAGGTCAATGAGCTTGAGGGACAGGAGCAGAGCAATGTGTGACCATGCTGAACATAGTTGAACATTTTGCTGAATGCTTTTTAAACTGATGACATGATTTGCAGATGTTTCAATAGGAGAAGTGGGTAGGGTCCCCTACTTCACACCAGGGTACCTATACTGCTAATTGTAACTGTAAATCTTAACCATTCTGTGTTGCTAGTAGCACCTCAGCAGTGTACAATTCAACACTGCAGAAGCTGCAATCAAGGCATCCCAAGTAATATTACTTGGGGCCCAGCGATGTCCCTGCGTACCCTTGCTTTCCCAATCCATCAATTCATCTCCGAGCCTCGACGACTGCGGCAGCTATTCTAGCCAGGAGAAGGACAACGATAAGACCTTCCCCCCTCCTATGCTGGATACAGGAGGGGTTTTGCTTAGAAGTGGGACACACCATCTGGTTTTAAAGAGCACACACTGCTGGCAATTAGAGTGAATGGGATGGAAGTTGAGTGAATGAGGGGTTGCCTGTTGTGGTGCGAATGCTGGGCGACTGGGGTTTGTTTGTGGTTACTGGAGTGGGAGAGTGCTGTGGTGATTTAGTTGTTGTAACCATTAGGATTGTGTATAGTATTTGTGACCCATACATTTTGTACAGACAGGGAACCGGCTCATTCTTGTTATGCTGGATTGGTGATTCTTGTGTTGGCTGCACATCCGGTGGTGCGACTGGCAGACTGATAATCGAGACGCACACATGGCATACCTGGCGCCGTTGTAACAGACAACGGGATGGCTTTCACCTTGTCTGAGTTTCGGGAATTTACAGAATACTATGCCATCCGACACATCTGCTCCACTCCCTTCAACCCTGCAACCAACGGCCAGGCAAAGCGGATGGTGAGGACGACTAAGGAGTCCCTCCGCAGGATCATCCAGGGGAGCTGGGACCATTGGCTGGCGGTCTTCCTCTTCGGCCAGAGGGTAACCCCAAACATAACCAATGGCCACAGCCCCACAGAACTCCTGATGGGAAGGCGTCTCCCAACCCATCTCAATCGATTACACCCAGACTGCGCTCTGGAGCACAGCTCGGCCCCAGAAAATCAAGCTGCTCCCCACAGGTTCTTCCTGGGTGACCCTGTCTATGCGTGCAACTTCTCCAGTGGCCCAGCCTGGGTCCCCACCAAGGTTATCAGGGTGACCAGGCCTCTATCATATGAGGTATCTGCAGAAGACAGCCAGAGGCTCCGCCAACACATAGACCAGCTCTGCAGTCATCTTCTCCCTGCTGAACCCAGGATACCCACATCAGATGACAGTGACGAGGATCTGCTAAGCCCAGAGGAGCCGGTACCTGAGGAGAACATGCCCACCGGCAGCACCCAGCCAGAAATCAATGGACAGCCTCCAGAGGCCGCCAGCGAAACGCCAGCACCAGCTGCCACCAGTGGCCCCAACAACATTCTGACACCACCACCCTCTCTCAGTCCTGCAGCAGGTCTGGCCCCCGAAAAGGTTCCTGAACCCTCCGCGCTGTCAGCAAAACCACACCGCTCAAACCGTGAGCGGCGCTGACCAGCGTACTTGAAGGACTTTGTCAGTTGAAGAGGCTCTGAACTTGGGGGGGGAGGGGTGTTATGTATTGAGCCTGAACTGTACTGGCAAAAGGACTTAGCTTGGGATGCATGACAATAGATTGCTAGGATCCTAGAATGGGCCAGTAGGGAGACAGGGATCCTGGAGCAAACCAACTGGGAAACAATAGAGTATAAATAGCCTATCGTTGGGAGTGGGGTGTGTTGGGTGTAACCCTTTTCAGGCATAAATACCTGGCTTCGGCCATGGATTTTCAGTCTTCTATCTCTTGCTGAATCACTAATAAATTATGAGCTGATCACTTGAATGCGTCCGAACCTAGTATATTTCAGCTACCAAAACTTTTCCAACAGATTAGATCTATAGTCTAGGGAAGCTGAGTTGTAACTTTTCCAAGCTGCTTTCTGCTGTTCTTCCTCCTTTCACGTGATTTTACTGAGCTTAATATTGCAAAAATGGGATTGGCTTCTCTACATCCCCCATTCTTGCTCACAGAAGGTGGAGGCAAATGGAGAACATGACTTTTTTTAAAAAAAATAAACCCCAGTTAGAAATGCCAGCCTCCAGGTGGGACGTGGGGATCCCCTGGAATTATAGCTCGTCTTCAGGCTACAGAGATCAGTTCCCCTGGAGAAAATGGCTGCTTTGGAGGGTAGATTCTATGGCACTGTATCCCACTGAGGTCCTTGTCTCTTGCTATGCTCCATCCCCAAATCTCCAGGAGTTTCCCAGCTTGATCTGACAACTCTGCTCCCCATCCCATCCCCGCTGGTGGCCAGGGAGTCCCTGGCAACCATAAACCCAGTTGCTCTGGGTAAAAGCAATCCAGAACTGAATGGAATATAAGCAACTATTCACCCAAGGAGTGAAGGCACAGCAGGGCAGAGCATTTTGAACCCACTTCCACTTGAGAAAGTCTGCCTGGAAGTGAGACAGTGGACTGTACCAAGTCAAAAAACAAGGGAAGGATCATATTTTAAATGCTCCATTGCATAAACAATCCAAATGGAAAACTAGCATAGAATGGAACAGAAAGGACTCACACCTTCTTTATGATGTGCTAGGGTATTTTGTTTGTTTTTGCTTTCAGAGAGTTTTTGACTTGGGGAAGCATTAAAAAAAGTACCTTCCACCAGCAGCCTGAAGTAATACAATCCCTTCTTCCACCTCAGGGATTCTACAATTCCAGTACAGCATAGTGGTGCTAGAAATCTGAGGTGGACTATACCACTTCAAATTGCAAATGGACCATCACATTTTCTCTTAATACATCTCTAGATAAAAATTACCCTTGAAAGGAGAAAATGAACACAGCAGGGAGAAGGTGAGACAAGGACATGTCTTCTAGATTTGCTAGACTGAACTGGAGGAAATGTTTTTGTTTTTGTTTTATAACGTTTATTTATCAGTTTTACACACTTTATCACAATTATAGACTGAACTGGAACAAATGTTTAAGGTGGGGGTACCAAACACAGATGCCTTCCAGTTAGAGTTGCCAGCACTGGGTTGGGAAACACTGGGAGATTTGGGGGTGGAGCCTGGGGAGGGACCTCAGCAGGGTACAATACCATACAGTCCACCCTCCAAAACAGCCATTTCCTCCAGGGGAACTGATCTCTGTCATCTGGAGATAGATGCATTACTGGGAGATCTACAGGACCCAGTTGGAGGCTGGCAACCATATTTCTGGTTCCATAGGCATCTTATAGCTTCATTCTGTTGCCTTAGTTCTCCTGAATAGTTGCCAACTGCCTGCAGTACCAGACGATTACTTCAACACTTTTTATTCAAGCAGTGACTAGCCATAGAATGTCCCCTCCCCCCATCACCCAAGCACAGTGATGTCTTCTTGAGAATATCCACCTGCTCTGGTGTGTGTTGCATTTTCTTTGATGCACTAATAGCTGCTGGGTATTAATTCTAGGTTAACTGAGTTGAATGCATGCCTTCTGGATTCATGTCTCTGTCTCTGAGATGCTTTCTCCATGCTAACCTTTTTGCCAGAAATTGGAGTGGCATATTGGAAGACAAACTGCTTGTAATGACTTTGCAGAAAAGCATCGGACAATGGAGCTATTTTATATTTATAGTGAAGCTGGGTTGAACACAGTTGGCAAACAATTTGTCTGCCTACTCAAGGGTGTGGTGGATATTTGCTATCTATATAGCAACAAGCTAGTGCAAATGGGTCAGGTAACTCCGAAGGGCTGACTTGCACTACCCTTGGAGGAGACTAGTAAAAGTCTAGCCTCTAAGTAAACACTTCCCTTTCCTGCTGGGTGAGCATTCCTTGTCATGTGATGTCTCGGCCATTTCCTAGTTCTGCTGTTCCAGCCAAACACTTCACTCTATCTTCCTCTGATTAGCACATTGGTCAGTTCACCACTGCCTGCTATTGCTGCAATCTCAATCGTCAACAGGTTCTGGTGAGTTAGAAATCAACCATGCTGAGAAAACCAGGCATGTGCTTGAACCATGAAGATGTCATGTGAATTAGGATTTAGCTGGGCTCAGTCCCATAATCTGTTTCAAATGCCTGGGCCCAGCCCTGAAAGACAAAGAAGGAATAATGCTAAAGGATGTCTCTGATCATGTGTAGAGAGTAATGGCTTTGTTACTGAGCAACCACATCCCACTTGGCTGCCCCCAGTATTAGTGAGCAGGGCTGCATAGGGCTTCCAAGGAATCTTAAGCTGTCATACTTTCCTACCTACATTTGGTGAAGGGAGCTTGGGTTCTCGAAAGCTTTCACTCCAAACATCTTACTGGTCTCTAGGTCTTCTGCTGCAGACCAACATGTATGCCTTCCTGAAACTATCTTTCACTCTTATTTATTTTCTAAAATTTATGTCTTTCTGCCCTGATTAAACACACACAATAACAAAAACACATCGCAAAAACCATTAGAACCAAAAAAAGACATCATTCAAACAATTAAAGCCAAATTAATTTCTTGTGAATACCAAAGGGTCTGTCTGTCTTTATTCCTTTCTCCAACAGGCTCAAGGCACAAACAGAGGAATTCGAAGTAGGTTTTACAGTATTCTAACCCAGTGCTCTGGCCACAGCACCATCCATGCTTCTGTCACCTTAGAAAAAGCACCCACCCTGTTGCTTCATTGTTTTCTAATGGGCTGCATGTCTTACTGTTTTCAGCTGTATGGCATAAAATCAGATTAAAAACAGAAATAATTTGCATCAGCCTGCTGGCAGAGCAGTTTCACTGATGGGTGTGTGTAAGAGTGTTGGGGGACAAAATGATACAGATGCTGGTTCCATACTTTAAAAACCATAAGATTTATATAGAGTTTCCAGGTAGTTGCACTGGTCCAAAAAATCAAAACAAAATCCCTGTAATACCTTGTATAAAAATCAGTGCCTAACATCAGTGCCACCCTAAGCAGACTTACAACCTTCTATGCCCCATGGAATTCTGTGGACTTAAAAGGGCCTAACTCTACTTAGGAGGGCCCTGAAAATGGCATAAAATGGTGAGCAAGCTTTCATGTCCTCCAGAACTCTTAAGTTTTAAGACTGTGATCTGAAACATCTTTTACTCCCTGCACCTTTTTCTAAACATCTGGCCTGATGAAGATTCTGGAGAAAGCTTGCACATATGTCATTGTGGTTGGCCTTTAAAATGTGGTTTGGGCAGTTATTAAAATCTGCCTGTGTCATTTCATCTGTGGATGATGATCAGTAATTATGGTGCTATTTGTTCATTACTTTCCTCCATGAATCTATGCAGAGTATTGAGAGAACCTAGCTACATTTGTGGGTAGCTGTGTTGGTCTGAAACAATAGAACAAAGTTTGAGTCCAGTGGCACCTTTAAGACCAACAGAGTTTTATTTTGGATATAAGCTTTCATGTGCATGCACACTTCATCATATGTCACCTAGAGAGCCTATCTAGACATTGCAAAGCAGGAAGGGCCCAAGTCAATGCAGCCCACCATTTGCAGGGCCAGGCAGGGGAGGGAGAGGTGGCTGGACATTGGGGAGGGCATGGGCTGGTGAGCTGTGGGAAACCAATGGCCAGGCCTGGGGGGCGGGGGGGAGGAAGAGGTTTAAAAGTTGAAGCCGGCTGCTTGCCTGCCCCACCCCAACTTTCGACTGCACATGAGCTGCTTGCCCACCCAGCCCACCCCTGTTCTGTACGTTGTCTCGGATCAATACTGTATTCTGATTTATTGAAGGGGAAAGCGAGTCATTGATAGTTAATATTGTTCGTTTAGCTTTAGTTCCATTTTGGACATGCCTTTAGATCACAACCGTTGAGCGGTAACAGCATGGGGCCAGATCCATTTATGGAAATCGGCCTGCATGTCATTTACTGGATTTGGGGACCACCTTAAGGGGTCTTGGTGTGAGGGCTGATGGGAGCAAGCCAGCTCTGGGATTAACAGCACTTGCCCTCACTGCCGGATGGCAGGGGAGATCACAAAGGGGCAGTCATCCAGGTGATCCCTGGTAACCTGCCATTCCGCAATCTCCACCCACGCCAGCTGGCTGGGTGACGGGTACATCGGCTGGTGTGGGGTCAGCTGATGAGCCGGATCTGGCAGACCCATGCTGTGCCAATGCTTATTAGAGATGTAACCAGTAAAGTTGTGGCCAATTTTTTCCACTTATTTTCCAAAAGATTCTGTTGTATGAGTGGTCCTTTCACATGGGGCTTTAGGGGCGTGGCCAAACCTCTCCATCCCACATAAGTACTGGAGCCGCAATGGCATGATTTCACCATGTGGACTTGGAGCTACACTGGGTCCTTTCCCCATTTGCCTGCCACTCCAGATTTTCTCAGTGTTTGAGTCGAGGTGGTTTAAATCCAAAACAAAACAGCATCCAAATAACCTGGGACAATAGAAGGCTGAAACCCGGCTGACCACTGCAGGGAGGTAACGTAAGGCAGAATGGGGAAAAACCCAGAATAAAAAGAAGGTTGAACTCAATTTTAGTGCAGAATGGAAAAAACCCTGAATTTTAAAAAAGGTTGAATTTGATTTTAGTGCAGAATTGCTTGGAGGACACAGCAGTGAACATGGATTAAAGGGAGAGTGCAGAAAGGGCCACTTTAATTGCTAGTTCCCTGTGCCAACTCATGAGTAAATATGCAGCAGGGCCTGATTTAGATCAGGACCCCTTCCCCTTTACCCCTGTGCTGTTTTTTGGTGGCTGAAATAGCCCAGGGAATCACGGTGTAGGGGAGCCCTCCACAGAGAAAATAACACTGCCCTCCAGCCCTCAGGCTGTTTCAGCTACTGCAAATAAAACAGGGGAAAAGCCAGGAATTCCTCCTCCTTCCACACAGTGGTCCCAGTCTTAACCAGGCCCTGCTTCATGTTTACTCACAAGTTGCCACGGGAAACTAGCAGCTACAGTATAGCTGCCAGTCCCTGTGGTGAACTCCTGCATCTTGTAAGGTCTAGTTAGGCTGTCTAATCTGGGATGTATATCAAGCACATGTGTCTGCTCCCAATGTTTCCTTCCAGTGTTCTTGGAGATCTTGTGTTCAATTACACATGAGATCTCTTGGTTCAATCCTGTGAAAAAGAACAGTGCTGAGAAAAGGAGCATGTAAGCTGATCCCAATTTACTCTAAATCCTAGGAGATAGATAGTGAGTAACAGACCTAGGTGTCCACGGCACTTGCACTCTTCAATGCAGTGGGCAGTTTCAGGGCAACTTTACAGAGTTGCTGGACTGATGAGAAGAAAGCACTTTTGGCATTTGATGTTTCTCTAATACTTATTTATTTACAGATTTAGAGGCTGAACTGGGAGGCATAAGCTCTATCAGTCTCAAAGTAGTATCAGTCCAGCATCCCAAGTTCCTAATGTAAACCTCTTGGCAATCAGATCTTTTCCAAGCCAAACCCTTTCTCTGGCCAAAATTTAAAGTACATAACAAACTATTCCTTTCAATCCACATCTAGCCGGGTAAGTATGGCTTCAGGTAACATTTACAATTATTTTTATATAATAGTATACTAGTGAGCATAGACACCTATTTTTTCACCATCAGCTAGCAGGCTGTAAATCAAAACAGAAAGATGGTCACATATTTGTTTGTTAATGTCTTAACAGTATGCTACTTTTCTGCAGGTAAAAGTGTTATTTAATGTTTTCCTTCATAGGAAAAGCCTGTTGTTAGGTCAAGCAGTTGCCTTGATCCAATAATTCTGGTGCATATGTTGGTGTGTGTGTGTGGGAGGGGGAATGGTATTCTGCAAATTAGGAAATGCTTTGAATACATAATAGAGAACTCATTCTGTTTGCATAATGAACCACAAGCCCAACTTTGCACAGGAAGTCATCCTGCGCATGCAGGCATGGGAATAACATCCCCCCCCCCAAAAAAAGCAGAATCGGAGTTGATATTGTATCACTCTTAACTGGTGAATAGCAGCATTTCATGGACAATGGCTAAGTATAGATTATAACGGGTTTATAGGAATGGAAAAACCAGAGCTACAGGTTAGAGAATTGGACCCTCCAAGAAGTGATATCCTGAAGGTATTCAAAACTGTGTATGTACATGCAATGAGCAGCAGCTATAGACAGCAGTTTATTTTCCTTTCTCTATCTGAAGTTCAAATGCAAAACCCTGAGATTTACTGAAAGAATGTGACTCCATTCCTAAAATAAGCCCCCAGCCTTTAGTTAAGGTAAGGCTGTTTATGGCAGGTATGGATATATTGGCTCTGAACTGGATAGCCCAGAGTAGATCTTGTCAGATCTCAGAAGGTAAGCAGGGTCAGCCCTGGTTAGTCTTTAGATGGGAGACCACCAAAGAATACCAGGGGTGCTATGCAGAGGCAGGCAATGGCAAACCACCCCTGAAGTCTCTTGTCCTGAAAACCCCATGAAGGTTTTCCATAAGTCAGCTGCAGCTTTGTGGCATTTCACACACACACACACACACACTCTTAATTTTATGCATTTCCACCATCCAACTGGATATGTTGATAAGCATTTCCTGAAGCCCTGTCAAGAGTGCAAGGGTTTTTTTTGTTTTAGTTTGAGGAATTTAGGGAACACTTACAGAAAAAGTGAAGCTCTGCCCTCTCAATGGTGCCCACATTACCTCCACATAATTTCTTCTCAAGGCTATGTGTTATGTATTTACTTATGTATTATGCAATATAATCTAAACCGGAGCTTCAGGCACAAGCTCCATTGACTCTCAAGTATCCTAAACCCTGCAGTCGGATTGGTCGCTGTTGCATAACAGACCAATCCGGAAAGATACTAACCAACGGCAGAAATGAATCCCATTGGTCCTAAGCTCTCTATTGTGATTGGACATTATGGTACTAAGGGGGTGTGACCCCGCTAGTTCAAAATGTATATATTGCATCGTTCTGTGAAGGTTCTTGTTGTGTTGTGTGTTCTGAGCTGAATAAATGAATCACTTGTTTAAGAAACGCTGCCTCGATCTCAGTATATAACACTATGCTTCTTAGGATGAAGCCAGACTGACGTTTTGCATATAGCTGTACCTGTCTAGAAGAGCCCATGTGGTTTTCCCTGCTTTGAGGCAAGCTCCGCTGTCCCCAATTGCTTCTCTGGTGATATTTATACCTTGATTCAAATCCACTATTGATTCCTCCTCCTCACACACACTGGTTCAAGTAGGCTTCAGGCTTTTTAAAGAAAATGTTAAGAAATCCAGTACATTGGGATGTTTATTCAATCAAATATTCAATTGATGCAGTCATTTTTTTCTCTACTTGAAAAACTGTTTCATATAGGAAAGAGGAGTGGCTTTGTAACGGTCATGAGATCCAGCCAATCAGCATTCTGCATTGCCATCTGGCTGGGGGAGGGAGATCTCTTCCTGATTTTCTTAAGGCCATCTTATCATCAGCCAGATTGTGCTGGTAACAGGCAGAACTGGCTGCTTCTGTGTGCAGTTCTCAGTGAAAGGGGGTCAGTTTAACTAGAAATGGCTGAGCATGGGTCCACAGTGGACTCACCATTCAAATTATGCACATCTGTGTGCACTCTGCAGCCTAGTGTGGTAAACTTGAACACTCATTTGCTGTCCTGAAAACAATATGTGCAATGGTGGCTGATGCAGCAGTTTGCCAGATGGAACAGCCAGCACCACAGTAGAACACTAGAGGAAGGAGAGGATTTCCTGACATTTCATATAGGCCCTGGGAGGAAGTGATGGATGCAGGGTATTGAAGTCAACCCCATTCAAATATGTTGTTGTTGCAGACTGATCAGGATCTTCAGCTGGCATTGGTGGCATGTAGTAGAAACAGCTGATCCCACATGAATCATGTTGTTGTACCACGTACTTGCATAACACTCCTTTCTCTGCTTCTGCCACCCACTACCTATGAGCAAGTCCAGGAATCCCACCCCCATCATCCCAATTGGTGGTTATTAGTATCTCCTAATGGACTGTTGTGCTAGAAATTGCTCTTCTTATCTGCCTTCAGCCTTACATGGATACCTGTAATTGGCAGGAAAGACCATGCTGGGGCACTGGGTTCAGGATTTGATAAGGATCCCTCTGTCACACATCAGCATGCAGAGACAGCTAGTCTGCTGTCTTTCAGGAAACTTTCCAGTGCTCCACTCTGCCCACGTAGGTTCTGCTTTGTGTTGCCTCAGAAACCGAAACTAACGTGACTCCAATATTGAGAAACCAAAACACGAAGTTAGTGCTGATTGCCATATATGGGCTGCACAGGGTGTGGAGTAACATGTTAAAACTAAAAATACAGTCGTATAAAACTGCCTTCTGTTTTCATGTTGGCTCCAGCCTGCTCTTCGACACTTTGAAGACATTCAAGACAACCCCTCTCTGTTGGCATTCCAACAAGGAAAAGTTTTGTTTCCCTCCTTTTCAAAGCTTGCATAACAGTAGGCATAGAGTAGGTAAAGAAATATCTTCTATTCATTTGGACCAGGTATGACTGGTGTAAGCTTTGGACTGCTAAAACAGAGGGACACATAGGGTTGCTAGGTCCCCCCTGGCCACTGGAGGGAGATGGGGAGGTAGAGTTGCCATATCCAGGTTGGGAAACTTCTGGAGATTTGGAAATGGAGCCTGTGGAGGACAGGAACCTCTGCCACAGAGTCCATCTTCTAAAGTATCCATTTTCTCCAGGGGAGCTGATCTCTGTAATCTGGAGATGAACCGTAACAAATCTCATATTATTCATATATGCTATTCTTCAGATTCTGCTTTCTTTAATTTTCCTTAATGCAGAATTTTGTGAAACATGAACATTTGCATACTCCACCAACCTAATCTTGTCCAATGAATTATAATCTTTGCATTTTTTCTCCTTTGGTACCAACACACTCAGCAACATACCAGTAGACCTTCACACACTAGAGAATCAGGATAAACTGGCTGACAAAGTCACCCTCAGTCACTTAATCAGGCTGTAATTGCCTGAATATCAACTTGGAAAGGTTCCTAGACATATCCAAATAACACACGGACACTGCTGAAGTGTCTGAGGGTTGGCTGGTTGGTTGTACAAGCAATCAGGTGTGATGAATTGTATAAACAAACAAATAGCTTTGCTCTCTGCTGTAGTCCTCATGTATGCACAGGGAACCTGCACTGGGATTGCAGGCAATGCCATGTTTCTAATGTCTAACAAAAGAGCCCAGTGACCAAAGGAGATGGATTGGGCAATACAGAGAAAGCCTTAGCAGACATATGTCCCATTTTGTTCAGTGGGGCTTACTTGCAATAAAGTGTATTTAGGATTATAGTCACAATGGAGAATTCCTTTCCCATGCATGCCCATCAACTTCACCTCATATAGAACCATAGAACCACAGAGTTGGAAGGGGCCCTACAGGCCACCTAGTCCAACCCGCTGCTCGATGTAGGATCAGCCTAGAGCACCCCTGATGAGTGTTTGTCCAGCCACTGCTTAAAGACTGCCAGCTCCTTAGATAGCTGATTCCACTGCTGAACAAATCTTACTGTAATTTTTTCTCCCTAATACCCAGCCGGTACCTTCCCGCCCTTGATTTAAACCCATTATTTTGAATCCTATGCTCTGCTGCCAACAGGAATAGCTCTCTGTCCTCCTCTAAGTGACAGCCCTTCAAATACTTCAAGAGAACAATCATGTCCCCCCACAACCTCCTCTTCTCCAGACTGAATATCCCCAAGTCCCTCAGCCTTTCCTCATAGGGCTTGGCTTCCAGGCCCCTGATCATCCTCATTGCTCACCTCTGCACCAGCTCCATTCTGTCCACATCCTTTTTGAAGTGAGGCCTCCAAAACTGCGCACAGAACTTTAAACTGCCCTGAGCCCCACGTAAGTGGGGAAGGGTAGTCAAGAAATCTAATGAAACAAACAAACAATACTCCAGGTGTGGCCTGACCAATGCAGTGTACAGTGGGACTATGACATCTTGCAATTTGGATGTTATGCCTCTGTCGAGACAAGATATGCCAAGATCGCATTAGCCCTTTTTGTTGCTGCATCACACTGGCTGCTCATATTTAACTTTCAGTCAGTATAAGGTCTGTACACAGAGAAGGTCAGCCCCAGAAGAACTCAAGTTATGGGCAGGCTAACATGGGTGCAGACAATTCCTCATATACCCCCAGTTCCAAGGTGTTTAGCAGTTTGAAGGACAATACTTTGCATTTGGCCCAGAACAAAGAGGAAGCCAGTATAATTTCTGTAATGCAGGAGAAGTATATGGTCCCCATGTCACATCTCAGCACCCTAGCTGCCGCATTCTTCTTCCGTTGAAATTCCCAGTCCATTTTCAAAGGCAGTCCCACACCACATGCAATGTCTCACCTTGATGTCACAAAGGCATGTATAACTGAGGTAAGGTCTACAGTTTCTAGGAAAGGTTGCAGCTGTTGATTCAGGCAAAGCTGATAAATGGTGCTCCTTGCTATCTCCACTACCCACATTTCAGGCAGGACAAGATCCAGTAGTATCCCCAAGCTACAAATCTGCTCCTTCGTAGGAAGTTCTCCCTCCTTCAGAGTAGACTGTAATCCTGCTCCCAGTTGGTTCCTCCTGTTAAATACTAGGTTCAAGATGCATTGCAGCGAACTGCTCTACTTTATTTAGTGGTTTCAGGAATACTACAAGACAACTCCAGGGCTGCCGCCCTGTCAATGAGTGCTGTCAATGGAAGATACAAAGCTGTGTTAATTTAAGTATATGCAGTTGGATAAAATTTTTATGAGCACATATCTTTGGCTGTAAATATAATTTTAATTTGTTAGTAATTGTATTTTATTTGTGTTTGATTATTCCTGTGATATATTCCTGTCTAGCATATGATAGTATTATAGTTGGCACATGCAAAACTAGAATTAAGCGTTCACTAATAATTAGAGAACAGATTCTTGTGGCAACTTAAACTAGCAGATTTGTTGTGGCAGAAAAGTGTTCTTAGGATTGCACTGTATCATGACTTTCCCTTTGGAATTTGTTACTAGTGAAACTGCAGTCCTATACACACTTGTCTGTGAACATGTTCTGTTGAACACTTGGAACCTACTACTGAGTAGATATGCATAGGACCAGCTCCCTCAATATTGTTAATATGAGTAAGGCAGCCAGAGCCACTTATTAAAAATCAGGTCTACATTCTCCCCAGTGTAGTCTATAAGTTCATTTTCCAGACCAATTCAACAACCCGGAAGAAAAAGTGTCCTGGTCCTTTAACAGAGGCTTAATGCGATATTATTTACCAAGTGATGTTATTTTCCTCTCTGCCATGAAAGCTTCAACTGTCCATTTCCACACATTAAGCCTCTGTTAAAGGGGCAAGATTTTTTTCTCCGGTCCTGTTGCCAATCCCGCTCCCATCACTTTAATGGTTCACATTTGAAAACACAAAAATGGAACAAAAGAAAGCAAATAACCAGTTTTAAAAAATATTAATGGCATGAAGTGAATAAAGGTGAGAGATATGTGTCTGGGAAATCCTTCACACAAATTGAGCAAATTCTGATAAAGCATTCTCTATCGATCAATACTGCTATTTAGTTAGGTGGATGAACAGCTGAGGAATCAATAGATGGGAAAAGAAGGCTTGAGAAAACAATCTATCCAGGCAGCTAAGTGTGGGAAAAAAGAATATTGTTGACAAAGGGCGTGGAGCATGCTGGCCAACTAACCTGTTTTTCTGACTTTCAGAGGAAGACAGCAGCACAGATGTTAATGTTAATATTAACATCAGGATCCCCTTGGCTACGGGGAAAAAGTGAGCCTCAGTGGATGTCCAAGAAAGATACTGCTATCATTATGCCTTTCCAGTTCTATTTAAAGGCAGCGTAGGAGCCAAGAGAGAAGCTCCACATAAACACCACCAGATCAGGGTAGTACCAGGTGTCAGCTCGCCCTGCAAAGTCATTGAAATGTCAAGGATTGTTTTTCCTCCACTCCCTTGCTTTCCTCTGACTGGGAACTGCCAGTGTTTATTTAAAAGATATCCCTCGTATTTGGCAAGGATGCCAGTGGGGCAGACATTAATGGATTATTATTTGGAGCTGGCGGGCTGCCAAGGAGACAAGGATAGCTCAGTTTTTGCTACCCAAAGCCCCTGCCATTAACCATGAGAGTGAAGGACAGAACTGTCGTGCCATGCTGTTTTACAAAGTTAGCTGAAACAAAGATTTCAGACTAATGCTCACCAATCTGTATTAGATCTGACCTATTAAAATGCATAAAGGGAGGAGGGGAATGGAGGGGACTCAGCTATGGATTCAGGGCTTCAAAGGAAAAATACCTGTGTTTGGTTGATCAGTTTTGGTTTAAAGGGGCAAAGTGCATGGGTTGCTAACCTCCAGGTGGGGACTGGAGATCTCCTGGAATTATAACTGCTCTCCAGACAGATCAGCTCCCCTAGAGAAAATGGCTGCTTTGGAGGGTGAATTCTGTGGCATTATACTCCTCTGAGTTCTTGCCTGTCCCCAAACCCCTCCCTCTCCAGGATCCACGCCCAAAACCTGCAGGTATTTCTTAACTCAGAGTTGGCAATGCTCATGATGGCAGTTAATAGTGGGTGAATGTCTTTCAGGTGAAGCCTTATCTCTTAGCACTGGAATGATACAAGAGATTTCATAGTCCACTCAGCCTGGAGGAAGTCAACAGACTGCTCTCAATGGTACGCCCACCCCTATGTTAAGATGTTAAGCCTTGATCCATGTCCTTCATGGCTTATAAAAGCTGGCCATGAAGGGTTCTGAGGTGCCCTTAGGGATATTAT
Source organism: Gekko gecko (assembly GCA_029375565.1). Taxonomy (NCBI): domain Eukaryota; kingdom Metazoa; phylum Chordata; class Lepidosauria; order Squamata; family Gekkonidae; genus Gekko; species Gekko gecko. Next base: position 76,120,206 of record JAPDNY010000006.1, on the reverse strand, counting down.
CAACAAGTCCCTCATAGAGGGACTGTTCCCTGGGGCGCTCAAGGAAGCGATGGTCCGCTCCCTCCTAAAAAAAAATCTTTGGACCCGGCCAAATTGGCTAATTGCTGGAGAGAGTGGTGGTGATTCAGTTGCAGAGCTTTATGGATGACACTTCCAGTCCAGCTTTTGTCCAGGCCATGGAATGGAGACGGCACTGGTAACCCTCACAGATGACCTCCAGAGACATCTGGATCAGGGCGGCACGGTGGTACTGTTGCTGTTGGACCTGTTGGTGGCATTCGACACAGTTGACCGTCAGTTACTGATCCACCGCCTCACCAACGCAGGGATTCAGGGGCTTGCCTTGCAATGGCTTGTCTCCTTTCTCCAAGGTCAGGGACAGAGGGTGGTGCTAGGGGATCAGATGTCCCAGAGGCACCCGCTGACTTGTGAGGTCCCACAAGGGGCGGTGCTATCCCCAGTGTTATTCAACATCTACATGCACCCCCTTGCCCAGATTGCCCGGAGGCACAGGCTAGGGTGTCACCAATACACTGACAACACCCAGCTATATCTATTGTTGGGCAGCCAGTCCAACTCTACCCCTGATGACCTGGATTGGGCGCTTCAGGATGTGGTGGGCTGGCTCAGACTGAGCTGACTGAAATTGAATCCGATGAAGATGGAGGTCCTGTGCCTGAGTCGGAGTGGGTTGGATCCCACTACCGACCTTCGATGGGGCACTGTTGGTGCCAGGAGTTTGGGAGTGCTCCTGGATGCTGCCTTAACAATGGAGGCCCAGGTAGCAGCCACTGCCAAGGTAGCCTTTTACCACCTATGGCTGATCGGGCAGTTGGTTCCCTTCCTTGAATGCAATGACTTTGCAATGGTGATCCATGCTATGGTCACCTCGAGATTGGACTACTGCAATGCTCTCTACATGGGGCTGCCCTTGTCCCAAATTTGGAAGCTGCAGCTAGTGCAAAATGCAGCAACCAGGCTGCTGATGGGTCTCTCTGTACGAGAGCACATCCGGCCTGTGCTGAAAGCACTGCACTAGCTGCAATTAGCATACTGGATTCACTTCAAGGTGCTGTTTTGACCTTCAAAGCCCTATATGGTCGGGGGCCTGCCTACCTAAGGGACCATCTTTACCCATATGTGCCCCAGAAAGCACTGAGGTCAGGGCTGCAAAATTGTCTGACTCTCCCTGGCCTGAAAGACATCAGACTGGCCGTCACCAGAGCTAGGGCCTTTTCAGTGGTGGCTCCACACTGGTGGAACGAGCTCCCAGAAGACATCAGGACCCTGCAGGACCTTTTACAGTTCTGCAGGGCCTGTAAAATGGAGCTCTTCCACCAGGCTTTTGATTAGGAGCCGCCGCTGATGAATGAGCACTAAGAACATCTATGGATGCTGGCCTGGTCTATTGGATCTCTGTACTGCAACCTCCACAGGAGGTGGTGGCAGCTACAAGCATGGACAGTTTCAAGAGGGAATTAGATAAACATATGGAGCAGAAGTCCATCAGTGGCTATTAGCCACAGGGTATAGATGGGAATTCTCAGTCTGGGGCAGGTGATGCACTCTATTCTTGGTGCTGGAGGGGGCAGCAGTGGGAGGGCTTCTAGTATCCTGGCCCCACTGCTGGACCTCCTGATAGCACGTGGTATTTTTGGCCGCTGTGTGACAGAGTGTTGGACTAGATGGGCCATTGGCCTGATTCAACATTGGCTTCTCTCACCTATACTGATCTGCACTTTATTGTTCTATGTAGAATTTTTATTGTACTGCATTTATTCACTGTGTTTTATTGTAATTTAACTTGTTGTACGCCGCCTTGAGCCTGCTTGTACAGGCACGGTGGAATATAAATTGAAAATAATAAATAAATAAATAGTAACTTCATAGTTAAGTCTGTAACTCAGTAACCAGCATCTGTGTAGGAGCATGCTTGTGGAATGCACAGGCAGGGCACATCAATCACATGACCATTTTATATATGGTCAGAAGGTAGCAGATTCCTTAGTCCTGTGCATGGCTCAACGTGTGTGTGCATGGATGCTGAAAAAAATGTGAGGAAAACAAGTTTCATAAACAATGGTTGAAACATGTTTGAGTCACTATCTGGATATGCATCTTAAGGCACTCACCAGACCAGTTTAAGCATGTGTAAACCAGTGAAAGCTTGTGCTTTGACTTAGGCACTTCAAAAAACCAATCACCACAAATGCTCACTTGCTTGAATGGTCAAGAAAGAAAACTGGGAGAATCAAAAACTTCAGATTTTATGGTCTGCTATTTAGAATACATGTACACTGATAATTATTATAGTTCTATTAATCATGGGATTCAAATAACAGTTTTATCTGCACTAGAATGGCACAATCCACAGTCTCAATGACATGAGGAAAAATCTCTGTCCTCCTAGCACAGTAAGTAAAATTTGCTAACGGACCTGGAGAAAAATGGTCTGTCCCTTTAGTAGAGGCTTAATGGGGTGTTTTAAGCTAGGTAATATTATTTATAGCCATGCCATGAAAAGCTTCAACAACATTAAGTCTCTATTAAAGGGGCAGAGCACCTTTAATGTGAAAGGGAGGTAAGAGTTACATCTATGGAGATATTTCATGGATATCAATGATTGCCATTACAGGCAGGGTAGTTTATAGTCTTGTAGGCTCTGAGGCACGTCTGCATGGCCTGAGAGCTGGTACAGCATAGTGACTGAGACACTGATTCTCATGTATACTTGAGTATCTTAAATGTTGGCCTCAGTTCCCCCGTCTGTAACATGGAGATAATTGGCCTTTCTTTAGGTTTGCCAATCTCTAGGTGGGATCTGGAGATCCCTTGAGATTACAACTGATCTCCAGACTACAGAGACAGTTCTTCTGGAGGGTTGGGTTTATGGCACTGCACCTTGCTGAGGTTCCGAAATCCCATCCATCCCTAAATCTCCAGGAATTTCCCAACCCAGAGTTGGCAACCCCACCTTTCTTATAGGTCTGTTTAGGGATTACAACAGGATGACAGAAGTGGAACACTCTGAACACTTGAAAACACAACAGAAATGAGAAGTCTGGTTATAATTTTGTAGCATTTTAAAATTCTGCTCCTCTCATCTTCCTTCTGTCTCTCACAACTGACAAGCGGGGGATTTCTTATAGTTTCCTCAGTGAATAGGAAGAGCTATCTACACATGCTCAGGAGTTCTTTGATGTTATTTTGACATGTATTACAGGCCTGAGTTCTGACCTTGAAAACTGTGTATCTGGATTAAGCACTCTGCCTCAAAGTAAATCCTGCCACATTCCAACAGTGCTCTTTAGCAGGGGGATTCTACTACCAACCTTAGGACTTACATTTGTTAATGTCAAAAAAGACTGGGCAAATGGAACATCGTGTCTGAGATATTTTTAGATTAACATTGTTTACTATGCAGCTTCTCCTCCTGCAAAGTGTTTCTTTCCCCACAGACTTTCATACAACCACACATACAAAAGGAAAATCCTGCCCACTGGCACTCCAGTGGAGTGTTATATGTTCTTTGGGAGTTAACCTCCTCTCTGGTCCACCAGGATGTGTACTCTATAATTAAGGTGCTTAGAATACAATTTAGCAAAAGCTGGGAGCTGCAACGCAATAGCGTTTACTGTTGTGATTGAAAGCCGCAAAGGTTGGGTGGAATTTTACTAAGTGGTAATTTTGTCTGTTTGGGATTGGCAAAGAAGGAGAGAAGAGAAACCCAGAATTGGAACTGGCTGGATAGGCTGTCTTGTCACTAATAAAATGGAGATAAATAGAATTACTTTACCTGTTGCTTGAGAATAAACAATAAATATTAGCCCTGCCAGGCAAGATCTAGTAGATCTTGCATAATTATGGGGAATTAGTTTAAATTATGTAAATAGCAAGTATTTTTCCTCTTTCTTTATTTTTTTTGAAACAAAAATTTTATTGGGATACATTCAACATTTCCAATCACGTTACCAATACAATTTCAGAAAAGAAGATCCCCGTCCCAATCCCCCCACCCCCCCTAATAGGCTTCCAACACTGCTAATAACAAACAGAAAAATTATAAGGCAATCAAGCTTAGACTTAAGTACATCGACAAACCAGGTAACACATTTGAATTATATATAACCTCTACAATTTCAGCATATTGTATATAACAGTACATACAGTTCAAAATTCATTTCATTTCTCGTTCAATATCCATACGTATCCAAGTTATATATTTTCCCCTTCATTCTATATTCAGTTTCTAGATACAATTTCAATTCTTCCCAGTCTTTTAGGTATTGTTCTGCCATTTGTCCATTTAATTTCTTTGTCATTTTGTCCATTTCCGCTAAAAATAACAGTTTTCTCAACCAGTCATGTACATCTGGCACCTTCTCCATTTTCCAATGCTGAGCAAAGGCCATTCTCGCCGACGTAATCATGTACCATAACAATGTCCTTTTTTCTTGTGGAATTTTTTCCATTGTCAAACCGAGGAGAAGAAGTTCTGGCTTTCTCTCAATTGGGATTTTCAGTATTTTCTGCATCACACAATGTATATTAGACCAGTATGCTTTCACTTTATCACATGACCACCACATATGGTAAAAAGAACCCTCTACTTTTTTACATTTCCAGCATTTATTACTCAAGTTCTTATCCATACTAATATTGGCAATCTTTTTTGGTGTCATGTACCATCTATACATCATCTTATAACAATTTTCTTTTACATTGATACAGGTAGACATTTTAAAAGATCTTTTCCACAAAAATTCCCATGATTCCATAGAAATTTCTTTGTTCATATTTATGGCCCACTTTATCATTTGTTCTTTAACAGTTTCATCCAAAGTATATACAGTCAACAAAGTTTTATACATTTTTGATATCATTTTCCGTTCTTTTTTCAACCATATATTTTCAATATCATCATTCATAGCTCTAAAACCAAACTCTTTACAGTCTTTTTTATAGATGTCCCTTATTTGACAATATTGTAGCCAACCATACTCAAATTCTAATTCGTTATTTGGTTTTAAAACATATTTTTCCCTTCTTTTTGCAACAATTCCTGATACTTCAACCAGTCATTACCTTTATATTCTGAAAACAAATGTATAACTGCAGCTGGAACAATCCACAGAGGCCTTTCATCCGAAATTGTATCCTTATACCTGATCCATGCATCAAACAGTGTCCTCCTTACATAATGATGCTTAAACATAGAGTCAGCTTTGTTTTTCCCATACCAAAGATAGGCATGCCAGCCAAATCTGCAATCGTGCCCCTCAAGAGCTAAAAGTTTTCTATTTTCCAAATTTACCCATTCAGATAACCAAGACATACATACTGCTTCATGATACAAACGCAAATTCGGGACTTGGAAGCCACCTCTGTCTTTAATATCATACATTATCTTCATTTTAATTCTTGGCTTCTTCCCTGCCCAGATAAACTTAAAGATTTCTCTTTGCCATTTTACCAACACTTTTCCATCTTTCACAATTGGTATTGTCTGAAACAGAAACATTAACCTGGGCAGTACATTCATTTTAATAACGGCAATTTTTCCAAGAAGAGATAACCTTAGTTTTTCCCATTTTTCTAAATCACTCTTTATCAAACCCCACAGTTTTTCATAATTATTCTTAAACAAATCTATATTTTTCATTGTAATTTCAACTCCCAAGTACTTAACCCTTTTAACCACTTCACATTCTGTCACATTTTGTAACATTTGTTGCTTTGTACCAATCATATTTTTACACAGTATCTTAGATTTATTTTTGTTGACATAAAACCCTGCAAGATCACCAAACTCTCTTACTTTTTCAAATACCTTAGGCATATTATTAACAGGATCTTCAACAATAAACATAATATCATCCGCAAATGCTCTTAATTTAAATGAAAAACCTCCAATATTCAAACCTTTTATATTATCATCATCTCTGACCGCTTGTAGCAAAATCTCCAAAATCCAGATAAATAACAATGGTGACAGGGGACAACCTTGTCTAGTACCTTTTCTTACCCGGAACATATCTGTTGATTCTGCATTGACAATCACCGAAGCTTTTTGTTCTTTATATATCGATTGAATCATTCTTGTAAATTCTACGCCCATCAAAGATTTCTCAAGCACTTTAAACATAAATTCCCAATTCAAATTATCAAAGGCCTTCTCTGCATCCAAAAATAAAAAAGCAACTTCTTTTTCAGGGTGTTTATCATAATACTCAATTGCGTCCAAAACAACCCTCATATTGTCTTTAATTTGTCTATTTGATAAAAAACCAGCTTGATCTTCAACAATAGTATCTTTCAAAAACTTTTTAAGGCGCTCTGCCAATATTTTTGCAAATATTTTATAATCGTTGTTCAATAATGAAATGGGCCGGTAGTTTTTAACATTTGTTAAATCTTGCATTTCTTTAGGGATTAAGGTGATTGCAGCTTCATTCCAGGAGTCTGGGATCTTTCCTGTCTTTCTAATTTCATTTAAAAGAATCTCCAACACCGGGACCAAATCTTCATGAAATTTTTTATAAAATTTAGCTGAAAAGCCATCCGGGCCTGGGACTTTAGAGATTTTTGCCTCAGCTATTGCTTTACTGATTTCGTCTTTAGTTATTGCAGCATTTAAAAATGTTTTCATTTCGGGGTTTGGTTATATCAAGTTAGCTTTGGATAAGTAATCCAACATTTTTTGAGGATCCGCTTGCTTCGATTGAAAGAGAGTCGCGTAATATTTTAAAAATTCCCTTTTAATTCCTCCTGGGTCTAAAATCTCTTTATTTCCATCTTTCAAACAGGTGATTGTTTTATTCTCTCTTCTTTTCTTTAATTGCCATGCTAAATATTTGCCAGGTTTATTTGCACCTTCAAAGGATTTCTGTTGCAATTTTTTCAAGTTCCAAAATACTTCTTTGTTCAACCTTGCCTCATATTGCTCCCTTAGAATCCTCAATTCTCTCAAAATCTTCTTTTACCAGGCCTTTTCTTAAGTTCTGTTTCTTTTTTCCGAATATTTTCCATAATTTCTTTGTCTATCTTCATTTGTTGTTTCTTTTCATTATTATTAATTGCAATCAGATGTCCTCTCATCACAGCCTTGTAGGCTTCCCATACCGTTTGCGTCTGTACACTTTTATTTAAGTTCAATTGAAAGTATGTTTGGGTTTCTGACCTTATTTTATCCACGATATTTTGCTTGTCCAGCAAATCTTCGTTAAGTCGCCATCGAAATTTTTTCCTCTTAACATACGTTGACCATTTTATCGGACTGTGGTCAGAAAGAATCCTAGGCAATATCTCAATTTTGCGTGTTTGCAAGATTAAATTCTCTGTCATCCACATCATATCTATCCTGGAAAAAGATTCGTGTCTTGATGAATAAAAAGAGTACTCTCTATCTCTGGGATGTTTGATTCTCCAAACGTCTGCCAAGTGTTCATGTTTAGTCAATTGGAAAAAGACTTTAGGAAGTTTGCCCATGGCCTCAATTCCTTTTTTTGATTTTCTATCAACAACATTGTCAACAGTACCATTAAAATCGCCCATTAAAATCGTTTGCTCATAGGTCAACTGTCGTAGTTGTTCCCACAGATCCTGAAAAAAGTTTTCTTTTGCCCCATTGGGAGCATAGAGATTAACAATTAATGTCTTTTTGTTCTGCAGCACAACTTCTACCGCCAAAAATTTCCCTTCATCGTCTTTAAAAATTTCTTTTGGTTCCAGCTCTTTTTTAATATATGTAACAACTCCTTTTTTTCTTTTGAGAGGAGAGTGAATAAAATTCCTCTCCTAATCTTTTTTGAATCAAAAATTTGGCATCTGATTTTTTAATATGTGTTTCTTGCAAACAAACAATATCACATTTCTGTTTTTCCAACCAGAGTCTGATATTTTTCCTTTTTTGGGGTGAATTCAGTCCATTAACATTCCATGAAATTATTTGACTCTCCATGTTGATTCTGTAATTATTTATCAGAGTCTTTAAAATTATCATTGATGAATCTGGTCATTTGGTCAACTGACTTGATGGTGACTCTCTTCTGCTTGAACGAAAAACTGACACCTTTAGGAATTTCCCATCTATATCTTATGCCCTCTGTTTTCAGCTTGTCAATCAGGTCTTTAAAAAGTCGTCTGTCCTGAAGCATCGCTCTGGGTAGTTCCTTTAGGACCATGATTTTCTTGTTGTCAATTATGAAGTCATCCTGAAATTGTTGCTTGAACAAATCCTCCTTCAGCTTCTTAGATATAAACTGGACAATTACATCTCTAGGTAATTTTTTCCTTTGCGCAATCGCAGAATTGACTCTGTATACCACATCAATCTGTGCCGCCACTCTCTCCTCTTCCATTTTCTACCATGACTGAATGGATGTCCTCATTCTTGTCTTCAGGGATCCCCCTGAATCTCATGTGGTTAATCATTGCATTATATTGGACCATCACATTCACTTTATCTGTTTCTAAAGTGACCTCAGCTATATTAGATGCTACTCCCTTCACCCTTACATCCATCTCATCTGCTCTTTTGGTCAGCGTCTGTATCTCTTTTGTAATTCCAGACATTTCTTTTTTCAACTCTGTTACTTCTGTTATTACAGTCTTTTCCAGCTTCAGAATCGCGTCCATCACTCGTTTCTCCATAGCTTCCATCATGCCCTGTAGCTTTTTTTCCTCTTTCCCAGCCATTTTCGGGGAGGACCAGGTATTTGCCCTCTGTCGTTGCCGCAAGTCGTAAGCCGTTGTTCAGAATTTTCCCTCCAACTCACTCTAAATCAAAGTCCTTCTTGTGCCCACCTAAATCGCACTAATTTCACTTTTTTATATTAAGTCTTTCGTTTAAAATCAAAGAAAATTTTTCTGACCTTCCCAAAATGGCGGGCGCAATTTCTCTATGGTAAATGGTTCTTCCGGGTACTCACTTCCTGTCCGGCAATCTTAATGGTCCCCCTTGTTCCTGATTTCTTCCCTTCTTCCGGCCTCCTTGGTCTTCTCTAGGATGATTACTTGTCTGTTCTGAAGTCACTTCCTGTTTTGCCGATTTCTGCTGCAGCAGCTACAGTACTTTTCCACTGCAGTTCTCGCGGAGTTACTGTTAGTTCCTATTTTAAAGTCAATAATCTAACCGCAGGAATGATCAACAATTCGGCTTTTTGGCCTTTTTTAGCTGTTTAACTGCACTTTTTCCGCTCCAATGTTAGTACAACAGATACAGCACGATCATGTGCTTCATCGGATGTTGTTTATTTTCGGCCGAAACGCGTCTCCGGTGAGCAATTTTAAAAAGTTACCTTCAAAGTCCGTGTCTTGTTATAGCAGTGTTTCCTTGATATCAGTTTCCGTAGAATGTCTTGGAGGTCTGGGTCATGCGTTCTTATGTTGAGAATCCAACTCGGTGGGGTCTTGTAGAGATTTTCCGAAGTGCCTTCTCTGGGGGAGGGGATCAAGGCTGGTCGTGGCGCTCTTTAAAGCCCCGCTATCAGCCGATCTCAACTCCTCTCTCGGGCCAGGCTCTCTGCCAGTCACCCCCCTGCCTGGGGGGATCTGCGGTGGGCTATCTGAAGCCCACCCTGTCGTCAAGACCCTCCGTTTGCTCTGGGAGCTCTAACGAGCAAGCCAGAACACCTTAGGACGCCATGAATCCCAGACCGGAAGCCTCCTCTTTCTTTATTGACATGGTGTGTGTGTGTGTGTATGTGTGTTGGATCTAAGGGCCCTTTCTCCCATAAGAGATTTTATTTGAATGTACAGCTCACCAGTCCAGAATGTCCAAGAAGGATAACAGTTCTAAAACAAGTATCTGAAATGGGCCAATTAAGCCTGCCCAAATGATGATGCTCCCATTCCACCCAAGTGAGCCCTGATCACCGAAAGCTCAGCCAAGCAAAGAAGATGTACATGGCTGCCATGTGATGCTTAGGTGATTGTCTACCGGGAGATTTTTCCAGCTGCCAGAAGTGTTTGTTTGTGTCTTTCCTGTCCTACAAAGAGCTTTTCAAATTTACAAGTTTTAGTAACATCTTGCAGTATTGTATTGAGGGGATGAGATGGAAGGAGGAACTACATGCCTGCCTTTCTGCAGCATGGCCACTTAAGAGGTTACTAGTCTTGAGCAACATGTATGCTGCAGTCAGATACAAGTGTGGTATAGTGTCAAGCTCATGGTCATGCCTTGCTCCTTTTTCCTCCCCATTCCTTCTTACCAAGAACATGATGCAGAAGAGGTAGGGAAAGAGGAGGAGCATGGCATACATGCTTGGATTTGTACATGTGGCTAAGTTTGTCATCTGAAGGCAGCTTTAGAGACCACAGTGCTGAAAAGGGGAAAGAGAAGGTATCTTAGGCAGCTTACACATGGGAGAAGAAAAACACCCCCCCCCCCATCATGGCAGCACCAGCAAGCCGCATGGGAATGGGTGGGGACTATGGTTGCCAGCTCTAGGTTGGGAAATACCTGGAGATTTGTGGGATGGAGCCTGGGGACGGCTGGGTTTTGGGAGGACAGGGACATCAGCAGGATATAATGCCATAGAGTCCACCCTCCAGAGCAGCTATTTTCTCTGGAGAAATTGATCTGGGCCATCTGGAGATCGACTATAATAATGGGAGATCTCCAGGCACCTCCAGGATATTAGCGACCCTAGTGGGAACAGCATCAACACTCCTGGCCTCCACACTGCTCACTGCTGCTATTGCCTCACCACCTTTGCATATATCAAAAAGCACAGACATGACAAAGACTGCACCACTCTCAGCACAACGACCCCTGTTCCCTTCCCTTCCCTTCCCAGCTAAACTGCACTGTAAAGCTACAGCATGGTTCAGCAGAGAAAAGAAAAAAGCCCTTTAAAGGGTCAAAAAGCACTTAGCTGCACTCTCCCCATAGTAGCTGTCATAGAGCAGGCACACTGCAACTCTTCCTTGGAACCAATTTTTTGTTTATCCTTAAAGGGGAAAACCTGGGAGGCTCTTGAGATGTGCTCAAAATGAGTATGACATCATGTAGATCAGGGTCCCTATCCTTTTTGAGCCTGTGGGCACTTTTGGACTTCTGACACAGTATTGTTGGCTCAGCCACAGAAAATGGCTGCCACAGGGGCAGAGCCAGCCACAAAACAGCTGCCACAGCTCTCTTAAAGTCACAAGTGAATATCATTGTGCTGCTGCCAAAGCAACATTTTTAGAATCCTTCATAGTGAATAAAATCTTCAATGGCCAATCAGAACCCTTGCTGGGCAAAACCTCCACCTGGCTCCACCCACTGTCTGAAAGGATTGGTTAGTAGGTGATGTGAAAGACCTTTGAGACCTAAGGTTGCTGCTGCCAGTCCAAGTAGACAATGTTGGCCTCCTTGGTAAAGTACTGGTCTCATGCAGCAGAAGGCAGCAGCATGTATTCCTTCAAGCACAGGAACAGACTGCACAGTTCAGATTCCTTTGCCTGTGTATGTGTGTAAAAGAATAATAGAGAAAGTGAGCCGAAGGGGAAATTATCTGTGCTTCATCCTGTGCATGTATATGTGTTCAAGAGTGAGCATCTATGTGCATACCCTGTATGAATGTGTGGGTATTATGTAAGAGAGGATATCTGAGTACTGCTCTGAGACTTGTGCATCAAGCTGTACTGATACTTGTTTATTTGTCTGTGAGAAAGTAAGACTGTGCATATGTAAGTAAGTGGGGTGTGTATATAATTATTTGCAGGGAAGCACTGCGGCTGATCATTATTATAAAGGCCAGTGAGTGAAATGGCCTTCATTCTCTATTATAGTCTTCCCCTGCTAAAAAGGGGACAGAGGCACAATTTAAATGGCATGCCAGAGGGTAAGTGAGACTCACCCGCTTGTTCAGCATCTCATTTAAACTGGGCCACCATCCATACAAAGGTCCCATACGTGCTTAGTTAGCAGGCCAAAGACTGGTAGCCTAGGTGGCCGTGTCCTGGCATGCTAATGAAGCACAAGTGGCAACTGAGCTGAAACAAGATGCTGTGCAAGTGCAAAGTCTCATGGGCAAGTTCTTTTGACACACCTGGGTCATTTCTCAGGACATCGTCCCACTTTTGGTGCAGCTCTCCTACTGCTGTTCTCCAGGCAGGAGGGCAGGGGGGACAGTGTTGTGTATGTCATGATGTTTTTTCCAGAAAAAACCTGGCAGTGACATCATAGCCTCCCCAGTGAGGCTCTAGGCATTTTCCAAATCTCTGTGATCTAAGTTCTGAGGGATGTTAATGGTCAAATTACTACATTCTTCCTCAAATCTAAACACATCTAACTGGAAATGCCTTAGTTATTTCAAAGTAACAATACCAAACCGATACCTAGTTGAGGATTTGTAACTTTAGGTAGAAGTTCATTTTAGTCTAATATAAAGTATATTATCCAGAGAGTTTTCACAAGCAAGCTGCAAGGTAAATTGGCAAATCATTTGTGTGAAAAAGAAAAACTATCTTTGAAAAACCATTATGATCCAGGATCTAGGATTGCCACGTTGAGTCTGGAAACTGACAAAAGTGTTGGAGGCAGGAACATGAGGTAGTGCAATGTTAGCTTCAGTGCCATGTCACTTCTGGGTTTTCCTGCAGGGTAGCTCTTGGAATCACTGGCATAGATTTTCCGGTGATTCCTAGAACTACCCTACATCACTTCCAGGTTTTCTCCAGAGAGGATGTAGCTATGCAGCCAACATCAACATTTAAATTTTTCTTTTTCTTTTCTCCTGCTGCTACTTGGAGAAGTGGCAGACAACTAGGGCTGCTAGTGGAAGACCTCTTGCCATAGGCCTGGCAGCCCTACTAAGCCTTACTAAGATTTCCCCACCACACACATAAACTTCCTGTTGTGAATATAATGCATCTACACTTCAGTGCACCTGTTAAAATGAGCTCTGGCTTGCAAAAACTTATGCTGGAAGAAATCTTTTTAGTATTAAAGATGCCACTGGATTCCAGGATTATTTTGTTGCTGCAGGCTATTTCATCTGGAATTATGTTTATACTTAGATTCAGGTGGGTAGCCGTGTTGGTCTGAAGCAGCAGAACAAAGTTTGAGTCCGGTGGCACCTTTAAGACCAACAAAGTTTTATTCATGGTATAAGCTGTCGTGTGCAAGCACACAGTTGTATTTGCACATGACAACTTATACCCAGAATAAATCTTCGTTGGTCTTAAAGGTGCCACCAGACTCAAACTTTGTTATGTTTATACATGTTATCTCTAATGGTGGTGAGGCATTTTATTACGAGTAAAGGGCAATAAGTGATGATGATGATAGTAACAGGGGTCTTTTGGGGAGGGAGTGCACCAGAGCACAGCTCCGGCAGTTCAGGAGCCACAACAAATGGCAGTGGCAGCAAGCCCCGCCCCCAGCTGGCTTCCCTGGTAGGGGTGTGCAAAATAATAATAATAATTTGGCTCAATTCGGTTTGGCCAAATTGGGCACAATCAGTTTTGGAGGGCAGAAAGGCTCCGGCATGTCAGTTTCGGCAGTACCAGTGGATTCCGGAGTCTTTCCGCTAGCCGAATGTCAATTTCAGCCCCATTATATCCTATGGGCCATTGAAGTCAATGGTGAAAACATAGGGTATATTCTGGGGGCTGAAGGGGAGGGGGTTTGAGGGAGAGGCTCCAAACTCACAAGGCAGCTGGTGGAGCCAAGACACCCACCAAGTTTCAAGAACATTGGACCAGGGAGACCAATTCTATGGGCCCCCAAACAGGTTGCCCCCATCCCCTCCATTGTTCTCTATGGTGGGGAAAAAGTTACTTTTTTCCCACGGTGCTGTTAGTAGCTCTGGAGGGGAGGGGGTTTGAGGGAGAGGCTCCAAATTTTCAGGGTAGCTTTGGGAGCCTCTCCCCACATACACTTCCATGCCTCAAAGCAATTGGACCAATGGGCCTAATTCTATGGGCACCCAAACAGGTTACCCCCATTACCTCCATTGTTTCCAATGGGGAAACCCAGCCAGCAGCACTTAAGGCAGGCAAGCAGGCAGCCACCCAGCAGTCAGACTCTCCCAGAGAATCTCAGGGAAAGTGAACTGTCTTAGGAGGTGCTTGTTTGCCATGAGAACAAGTGGCACACTCTAGAACAAGTGGCACTGTGGCAGTAAGTAAGGGATCCGCAATAAGTAAAGGATCCATGGGGGTGGGGGTGGCGGAGGCTTGATGGGAGGTGGTGGGAGGGCCATCTTTCCCTCCTTTCCTTTTCTTTCCCTCCTTTCCTTCCTCTCTTTTCTTCCTTTCTTTCTCTTTCCCTTCTCTTCCTTCCTTCCTCTCTTTTCCTCCTTTCTTTCATTCCCTCCTTTCCTTCCCTCCTTTTCCTCTTTCCTTCCTTCTTCCCTTCTCTCTTGCTTTCTTTCCCTCCTTCTTCCCTTCTCTTTCTTTCCCTCCTTCTTTCCTTCTCTTTCTTTCCCTCTTTCCTTCTCTCTACTCTCTCTCTTTTCTTCCCTCCTTCTGTGGCCCAACTCTAGTGAGAAGGGGTTTAAACTTTAAACCCCTTCTCTCTTCACTCCCCCCGCCAGGCCAGCTGGGGAAGGGAAGGGGAGGGTTTTGAAGATGTCTCCCCCTCTTTTGCTTCCCCTTCTGACATCACTTCTGGTGATGTCAGGGGGCGTGGCATATGCTAATAGCCTAGTAACTCATGAGCTCCTGCAGCTCTTTTTCTATGAAAAGACCCCTGACAGTAATAATAATAGTAATAAGAAGAACAAGATGTTTGGAAAGATGCCTTGGGAAGAGCCCTGGGTCAGATCATGATTTGATTTGATTTGATTTATTAGGCTCAAGGTGGCTTACATAAAACAACCTAAAATTTACAATACAGATAAAATTGATTAACAGCAACAATTAAACAATTCTAAAACCATTTAAGGCATAAACATAATAAAGTGCTAGTGTCAGTAATTTCACAGCAGTTGTTGTTACTCAATTCTCTCTCTTCGCAGTCAGCTCTTTGGTCTTCTTAGATCATCTTAGGTGGCTGATGAATCATAATAATGCTATAAGCATCCTTTTGAATAAAACTTATGGCATTATTATGCTTCATCAGGACATGATCTGATCCAGAGCTCTTCTCAGAACCTGTTATTCTTTTCTAAAGGCCTATAATGCTAAAAATGAATATTTCTGAGCACATACAGAGTGCCTTTCAGTCATGACTGAATAATTCTAGCCAGGCGTTCTACATCAAGAATTAGGAGTCTCATCTTTGTTGGAGGATGGTGTGAACCCATACATGTTCTCTTTTACAAATCAGCCAGTGCCCATTGTTGTTAGTACTGGATCTGAACAGTAGCAGGGATATGTTCCACAGCAACAGGTTTGTTGTTGCAACTAAGCTATCACCTTGCAAGATATATTTGTCTATCATAACTTACTCTAGTGCTTTGAGTGGGTGTAAGAATCTTGTGCCAATTTCACCCACTGAGCCTGTGTTTCCTGCATTTTTAGTTAATCTTCATTAACCCCTCTCCCAGACTGTTTCCTTCCTGGTGTTCAAAGGGCTTTCTTGCTGCCCCCCTGGATATTCATTCTCCCACTCTCAGGCATTGTGTTCTTGATACAAATGCCAGGCTGTGATATTGTTGTCCTTTGACAGGAATGAGCAAGAGACTCCCACAACACTGTGATTCTTTTTTGGGGGGTTTTGGCAGAGAGAAGCTACAAAGTAATTGCTTCTTGCCAGATCTTTGGGATTGTCCTCTGTGAGGCTACTACTGAGCTTTGTTTTTAAATCTGAAGGGTTACTCATTTCCAAGATGGTGACAGTGGCCTTTATTCAGGTTCTGCATCCCTTTGCACTAAAAGAAAACTTAAATTTATCTCTAAGAGTATCATCCTGGAAGGTTCTTATAAAGCCAGTTGTGGAACTAACTACTGCCGCTATATGAAACTAGGTGCAATGTGTCAAGTTATTTCTGCATAGCTGAAGAGTGCTTCTGGTGTTACACTGTCTTGGTATTTATTACATTTGCATCCTGCCTTTCTTCCATTGGGCTCAAGGTCACATAGACAGGGGTCCGAGAGAGTCTCTTGTCCAGGCACTGACCAGACCCAGACGTGCCTTTAGCCATAATATGAGAATAATATGCATATATTTGCAACTTGGGAACATTGCAGCAACTTGTGAACACTGCAGCACAGGTTTGAAATATGCATGTTCTTTGCGATGCATGTAACAGTTCCTTCTGGTCATTCCAGTCTCAGATAAGTGTTAGGGGGTTTTCTCCCCATTTTATTTCTGTTTCCATTCAGGCATTTTCCAAAGGAAATGTAACCTCTGAAGTAGTCCTAATTGTTACTTTTCCTAAACTGCTGGGCAAACAAGCAGTTTCCATGTACATTCTAAAAGGAGCTTCCTTAGTGTGAGCTATTTGTAGTAGAATATGTTGAAGACCTATAGTAACGAAGACTTAAGTTGCATAGTTTAGCCAGACTCAAGCTGTTCTGAGCATCTTCTTTTCAGCCAGGTGAAAAATCTCTTTTGTTAGATGGCATGAAGTAATACCAGTGGCTCAGATAATTTTTTTTGTTATTTGCAATAGCCATGCTGCTGTTACTCAGAATGTAACTTATTATCATGTATCTCTTGGTGGGGAAAATGTGCAAAACTGGTCCAGATTAGGAAAATGAAGGCTGATTTTTAGCTTCCATATGAATGCTCCAGAGAGTTCCATAATTTATATGCGCAACTACCAGATTGCTGTTTGGTCAGGAATTGCATTACACCTCTGCAGAAAGATCTGTAATAGCTGACTGTCTGTTGGACACAATTCAAAGTGTTAGTACTCAACTTCAAAGCCCTAAAGGGTGTATCTGAAAGGCTGTGTTTTTTCATGCTGTCCTGCCTGGCAATTAAGATTACTGTAACAAACAGGCTACCATGCTCTCACTCACAGCAATGAAGAGAGTTTAGGAATGGTGCCTACTCATACTGGCTTTCTTGGTGCTAGCTGAGAATATCTCTCTTCATCCAGGAATTCAGTTAATTTTTTTAGACAGTTCTGATATAATAATCCCTTCTTTATGGCCTGCCTTTTGATTGTACTGCTTATTATTATAGAGACTTTTATTGCTGAAATTTAATTAATTAAATGAATCAATTAATGACACAAGTAAAACAATGAAACATTTAGTTTTAAATGGCTAATACATTAATTAATTAAATTTCAGCAATAAAAGTCTCAGTAATAATAACCAATAAAATCAGTGGTAAAATTAGTAAATTCTTGGGCAAGGTTTCCAGGGCAGGCAAATCAAGTGTATCCAAATGAATAAATAAATAAACCACCTTCATAAAATGGTTTGCAAACAATGACAAAAATATTACATAGATTATCAGAAACTAGTAAAGACATTTCTGCTGTTGCTCTTAGTTACAACTTCCATTATCATATATGTATATGGAATATAGCAGATATTTGAAGATCCCTGTGTAGTGAATCTGTAGGAGAATGTGGTTGTCTTTATCTTGAGGGAGAACACGCAAAACTATCCAAATGGAGTTTTACAGTATATACACATACAGTATGTGTATATATATATTTACACATACATACATACATAGGATAAGTGAAAAGGGTTAAAATAGTAAGGAGGACAAATAATTAAAAAATTACCTTTAGGCAGGGGTCGTTTCCTCCTGGAGCAGCCCAGAGCAGTGCTCCAGCAGAAAGGAGCCCAGGCCCTGCTCCCCACCCACAGAGACACACAGAGAGGGGGGATTTAAATGCCTGGATTCTGTGCCTGATCTTCTCCAGGTGCCATGCAGCCATGGGGCACCTGGAGAAAATTGTGAAGGGAAGCTAGGCATGACTGCCTCCATGCCCTCCCCATCTCCAGTGGGCTGGATGGAGATGGGGAGGGCATGGAGGCAGACATGCCTGCCTTTCCCCCTGAGCCTCTCCACTTTTGCGGAGAGACTTGGGGGGGGGGATTTAAAACCCTGGCTTCCCTGCCCGACCTTCTCCAGGTGCCCCACAGCAGGGAAGCCAGGTATGACTGCCTCCATCCCCTCCACGTCTTGAGCCAGTCTGCCACAGCGGGCTGGCTGGAGACACAGAGGGCACAGAGGCAGACATGTCTGCCTTCCCCCCTGAACCCCTCCACTTTTGCAGAGAGATGGGGGGGATTTAAACTCATTTGCATAACTCATTGCATAACTTTGTCATGGGTGTGGCATATGCAAATTAGTTATGCAAATGAGCCCCTGCACCGCTTTTTATAGGAAATGATCCCTTAGAACCACCAATTTCAGGAGATCCTTTGACTGATGGACAAATTAAAAACTGACAAAACATCAGGCCCAGATGCCATACAGCCAAGAGTTCTGAAAGAACTAAAATGTGAACTTGTGGGTCTCCTGACAAAAATATGCAATTTATCACTAAATTCTGCCTTCGTTCCTGAGGACTGGAAGGTAGTAATAAAACCCCCATCTTTAAAAAAGGTTCCAGATGAGATCTGGGAAATTACAGGTTGGTCAGTCTAAGGTCGATGCTGGGTAAGTTGGTGGAATCCGTTATCAGAGGTAGAATTGGTAGGCACATTGATGAACAAAAGCTATTGAAGAAGAATCAGCATGGATTCTGTAAGGGAAGATCTTGTCTCACTAAGCTTTTAGAGTTCTTTGAGGGGGTGAACAAACATGTGGTCAAGGGTGACCCAGTAGAAGTTGTTTACCTAGACTTCCAGAAAGCTTCTGTTAAAGATCCTCATCAAAGACTCCTAAGTAAACTCAGCAGTTATTGGATGCGAGGACAAGCCCTCTTGTGGATTAAAAAATGGTTAATTAATAGGAAACAGAGAGTATAAATGGGTAGTTTTCATAGTGGAAGGTGGTAAGCAGTGGGGTACCACAGAGCTTGGTACTAGTCTTGTGCTTTTTAAATTGTTTATTAATGATTTAGAGTTGGGACTAAACAGTGATGCAGCTAAATTTGTGACTGACACTAAGTTGTTCAGGATGGTGAGAACCAGGGAGGACTGTGAGCAGTGTTCCCTCTAAGCTAAGTTAGTGTGAGCTAGCTCACAGGTTTTTTAGCCTCCGGCTCACACATTTTAGTCTTTGCTCAGGAAGGATGGCTCCAGAGCAAACTAATTTATGCAGGAGCCAAATCACTCACTCACAGCCTTAATGCCAGTAGCTCACAAAGCAGAAGTTTTGCTCACAAGACTCCACAGCTTAGAGGGAACATTGACTGTGAGGTGCTCCAGAGGGATCTGTTGATGCTGGGTGAGCAGACATCAACCTGGCAAATAAGGTTCAGCATGGGCAAGTGCAAAGTAATGAAGATAAGAGAGAAGAAATTGGATTTATACCCCGCCCTTCACTACCCAAAGAAGTCTCAGAGCGGCTTACAAACTCCTTTTCCTTCCCCTCCCCACAACAGACAACCTGTGAGGTAGGTGGGGCTGAGAGGGCTCTGACAGAAATTCCTCTTTTTCAAGGACAGCTGTGCCAGAACTATGGTTTGCCCAAGGTCATTGTGAGGTATCCTCCTCACTCTGATAAAGGGGACCTATATGACTTCTGTCATCCCCTTACCTTTTACCACAGGAGCCCAAACCTTTCCTGACAGATATAAAATAATGGCCCCAATAGCGTGGTTTTAAATAAAATGAGAAGTTTTATTCTTTATAAAAGGGTAGCGGAATGGGAAAATGGTTTTTTAAAGGCTTATATGATCTAAACAGTGGCAACCAGCCAGTTCCCAATATGAACACTAATAACACTGTTGCAGGCTTCTTAAAAGTCAGGCAGGGATAATAAGAACAATAAACCCTATAAGATATTTCTTTACCATAGGCAGGCAGTTGTAATGTTACAGATCATATCTATATATCTAATTCCCAAGGCCTCCCTCCCTGTGCGGATACTTATTTCCTCAAACTGGGGCTGCATGGAAGCAAAAGAAATTATCCTGCACACGTGGCTCGCTCCCCAGGTGTGCACAAAAATCTAAAAACTGTAAAATACATAGGGGGAGTTTAAAAACAACCAAAAAGTAAAACAGAGTTCACTGCGGCTGCGCAGAGAAAGGACTTACCAAGGCAGAGGAGGAGCCTTCTCTCCCCGTCCCTCTCTCCTCCCCATGGCCACGCCCCCTCCACCAAACGGTCTTCAACTGACAACGTTGCGATTTAAAGCAAGTAACTCTCGGCTTTCTTCACTGTGCTCGGGCAGCTCCTTCCACTTTGCAAGAAGGAAGCGCACACACACTCCACCCCCACCTCTGGGAAACCGGAGCAGGCAGAAGTTCCCGGTGCCTCTGCTCTTCCTCTTTCCCTTGCCTCCTCCCCACTAATTAGTTTTAGGTTTACTGATAGAAACAGAAAAAAACAGAGTGGGCAGGGAGGAAAACCTTTTTTCCTCGGAGAATGCAGGAGTGTGTGTGCCAAACTTCTTTCTCAGATACTAGATGGTAGAGCCAGCGTGCTTTTCCATGGCCCTTAGCAAAGAAGTCTGGAAGAGAAGGATTTTGCCCAGAGGTGGGTAAGCCTGCCCAGTTCCTTCCCTGCGCTGGAATGCCAGAGGCTTCGAATGTAGCCCCCACCCCAAGCGGTGCTGCTCTTTGGTGCTTCATCCTGACCAAAGAGGTATTGCCTAAAGTTTAGTCATGGGAATGCTATTTAAACTGCAGAGCTCTGATAACAATGATTAATTTTAAACCGTGGGGTTTCTCTGGACTGCAGCCACCAGTGTTCCCTCTAAGCTGAGTTAGTGTGAGCTAGCTCACAGTTTTTTAGCCTCTGGCTCACACAGTTTTTTAGCCTCTGGCTCAGGAAGGGAGGGCTCCAGAGCAAACTGATTTATGCAGCAGCCAAATCACTTGCTCACAACTTTAATGCCTGTAGCTCACAGAGTATAATTTTTGTTCACAAGACCCCACAGCTTAGAGGGAGCATTGGCAGCCACCACCTTCCCCTACGACTCATCTGTCTGTGGGGCTGGCGTAAGACCTCTTTCAGTGTTTGTGCCGCAGGGTATGTATATGTCAGAAAAGGGCTTCCAAAATCATACAGCTCCCACTGATTCATACCCTCTTCTCTCTCCAATAGAGAGGTTACATATTGCCCCCCCCCCAACTGCATTCCCAAATGCTCCAAGTGACTGGGAAATACTGGCAAGATCATATCTGGAAAAAGAGACTCTTTCTGACTCTGATTGGTTGTTACTGGGATTCCAACTCTAGGCAGGGTGCATCTTCTCTCCCAGGAAGAGGAGCAGGAGGTGGTGATGAATGCGGGTCATGCAGTAACCCCATCACACAAGGGTGGGGGCGTGAGCTTGCTGGAACCCGGTGAGAACAAAGAAGGGGTGTTCAGTAATAACGCTGGGGTGAGGGATGGGTTTGGGCAGTGGTGGGGGAGGGGACCTCTAGGTGATTCTCTTTATCCGAACATCCTGTTCCCAAAAGGAGCTAAATCCCTCTGTGTGGGAATGGACTGATTTGTGCTTATAAATACATTATCACCCCTTGCTCAAAATTGTGCTCCTCATTTTAGGCACAATAAGAGTCTTGCTCTTCTCTCTTTCCTTCACTCTTCCCCTTCTTCACTTTCTTCTTCTTTCACGGGTTTGCTTACATGCATAGAATATAAATGCCAGGCTATGATCTTTGGAAAAGGAAGAAGAGAAGGAGGAGGAAGGCAGGCAGGCTGGTAGGTAGGTAGGTAGGTAACCAGCAATTACAAGTTAAAACAAGTCACAATACATTATGCAACATTTTGTTGCGGGCCCCCTCTTGTACAATGTATAACTCAAGGCTCCCCAGTTGTGCTGGAGATCTGTCTGTCCCTAAGACTTTTCCCTGGATAATAGAGCTACAGTCCTTCCCTGTGTGTGTTGGTGTTTTTCTTTTAAACAGAGGTCTACCCTTTGAGTCTGGCAAAACCTCTCCGCAGAGTCTTATCTGTCCCTCTGCTCTGACACCCTGTCACTGTGCCATAGACAGGGTGATTTCCCACTCAAGCTGCTGCGGGGTTGCGCTGCCGTTTGCCCCGAGATTTTTAGTCAATTTCACACCCGAAGCCACGGGGCTGCGTTTTGACCCGCGGCTTCGCCCGATTTCCCCTGCAGTTTCGTAATCCTCAAAAAACAGGATTACGAAACTGCGGGGAAATCGGGCGAGCCGCGGGTCAAAACGCAGCCCCGCGGCTTCGGGTGTGAAATTGACTAAAAATCTCGGGGCAAACGGCAGCGCAACCCTGCAGCAGCTTGAGTGGGAAATCACCCTGAGAGTTTTCTGTCAGAAGGAAGCCACCAAAAGCCCCTCCTCAATAACTCTGTCTCAGAATAGAGCTCTTCAAACTAACCACTCTCACTCCCTCTCCTCAAGCTTCCAGCCCCCAACTGCCTAACTGACCAGACCTTTTCCCCCTCCTGGATACCTTCCATTGCCATGGAGGCGGCTCACCAATCAGAGTGAGCCTCTGACACTGCCTACATTCAGACTGTTTGCACGCAGTTCATCACAGTTATCCAGCAGGTGGAAGTGGAGGAGTGGGGAATCGAACCCGGTTCTCCCAGATTAGAGTCCCTGCACTTAACTACTACACCAAACTGACATTGGAGCCAAAAAATTCTAACTATAAATATATATCGATGGGGTTTGAACTGGTGGTAACTGACTGAGAGAGTGATTTTGGAGTCATGGTAGATAACTCACTGAAGATGTCAACTCAGTGGGTGATTGCAATAAAAATGGCAAATGTTGTACTGGGTATTATTACGAAAGGGATTGAAAACAAATCAGCCAGTATCATACTGCCCCTGTATAAATCCATGGTGCACCTCATTTGGAATACTGTGTACAGTTCTGGTCACCACACCTCAAGAAAGATACTATAGCATTGGAAAAAGTACAGAAAAGGGCATCTAAAGTGATTAAGAGGATGGAACACCTTCCCCATGAAGAAAGGTTAAAGAGGTTAGGGCTCTTCAGCTTGGGGAAATGACAATTGAGGGGTGACATGATAGAGGTTTACAAAATTATGCATGGGATAGAGAAGTTAGAGAAAGAAGTACTTTTCTCTCTTTCTCACAGTACAAGAACTTGTGGGCACTCAATGAAATTAATGAGCAGTAGACTCAAGAGCACTACAGAAGACAGGAGGGCCTGGCGTAATGTGCTCCATGGGGTTGCGAAGAATCGGACTTGACTGTGCGACTGAACAACAACAAAAGGCTTAGAACAGGTTTTTGGTTTCGGTGCTGCGAATGGCGGCCGCTTCTCGGGACGCTCCCGGAGGCGGTTAGCCCACACGCGGAATGGGGGGGTCTTCGCGTTTGCGAAAGACCCTAGTGAGCCTTAGTCAAAGGCTCTGAACCGGGGGCGCATAGGGGAGTAGCCTCTTTGCCGGCAAACTGCCGGGAAATTGAGGCTTTCTCCCCGCCCCAATCGGCCCCGCCGCGTAGTGCGTCTCGAATGGGACTTAGCAGCCCTGCCGACTTCCAGGAGTGAGGAAAAGCGGATGAATTACCATGAAAAGAAGATATGGCATCTAATCGTGAGTTGAAGATCTATTTTGAAGCGAAAATTAAAACCCCCCACAAGCGGATAAGCGTATGGGAGGAGGGAGGAGCTTCCACCCTCTTCGAAGAAGCGAATTTTTAAAGGAAACGCGAAGGGGGGTAACAAGAAAAAATGTTGGTGAAAGTACCGTTGGGGTTTTACAGAAGATTGCGGCTTTAGTTGCTTTCTGGGGGATGTGGCACGAACTTTGAAAAAGTAAATAAAAAACAAAATGTCGATGCTGGGGAAAATCCTGCTTAGAACGGAAGAGAAGAGAGGAGGGACTTCCGCTCCAGTCAACCCCCCCCAGAACTAGCTGTCAATTAACAAGAGACTGAGATACTGCGCCACCTGCTGGAGTAAATCTAAAATATCAATGAAACGCTTTTAAAATGGAAATTGTTCTCATCAGACTACAAAAACAAATATTTGGAATTAACAAGGTTGATGGCAGAAAATGTATAGAAAATTAATTTGAGGCTAAAGTTCCAAGCTATGGATGAAGAAGGGAAAGAAGATCTCAGATTTATTTTGATGAAAGTCTTGACACCTCTATCTGGCAGTGGAGCGAATAAATAAAAAGAAGAGGCGGACAAGGCTCCCAAAGCCTACTCCGCCTTTAAAAAAAGGATATACTCTGCCAGTAGAAAGGGGTGTTGAGCTTAGCAAGTAATGGAGATCTAATTTCAACTCGAGTGTTAATGGAGCCAACGAGAAATGACTGCCAGAAACAACAAGAAAAAAGAAGCGAAAGAAGATGGATTAAAAAATTTCTGAAGAGACATGCCAGCACAGAGGAGGAAGCAGTACTCAAAATTTGGATTTTTGAAGAAGACGGCGGCCCGGGGAAGGAAGTGACGGAACGGGAGGCATTAAAGTTCAAAGGACTTAATGATAATTGGAGAGACTTAAAAAAGAACTTGTTCGTGTAACATCTGAAAAGATTTGATTTAACCCCAGTGGACTTTACTAACTTTACTAACAGAATTGATTTGGACTTTGTAAAGCTGAAAAGAAGATCTTTCAACCGTGATGGATGCCGACAACTGGAAGAAATAAAACTAACCTTTACTAACAGAAAAAAACTCACTCCACTCTTTTTTCTCTTCCCATCTGTCTACCTTACCCTTTTCTTATAAAAAATAAAATTCTCTCCTTTTTAGGAGAGTTATTTCAAAAAAAAAGCTTAGAACAGATAAAAGGAAGTACTTCTTCACCCAAAGAGTAATTAACATATGGAATTCACTGCCACAGGATGTGGTGGTGGCTACAAGCATAGACAGCTTCAAGAAGGAATTAGATAAGCATATGGAGCAGAAGTCCACCAGTGGCTATTAGCCACAAGGTATAGGTGCAACACTATGTCTGGGGCAGTGTATTCTTGGTGCTTGGGAGGCAACAGTGGGAGGACTCCTGGAGTAATGACGCTGCTGATGGACCTCCTGATGGCACCTGGGTTTTGGCCACTGTGTGACACAGAGTATTGGACTGGATAGGCCATTGCCCTGATCCAACATGGCTTCTCTTATGTTCTTATTTTTATGCCACCATTCTTTCAAGAAGTTCCAGGTGATATACATAGTTCTCCCTTCCCCATTTTCTACTTGCAGCAACTTTGTGAGATACTTTAAGTTGAGAGAAAATGGCTAGCCCAGTATTACCCAGTGAGCTGTGTGGTAAAGTGGAGAGCGGAATCTAGGGTTACCAGTTTCCAGGTGGTGGCTGGAGATCTCCTGGGATTATAACTGATCTCCAGGTGACAGAAATCTGTTCATCTGGAAAAAATGGCTGCTTTGGAAGGTGGATTCTATGGCATTATACCCCATTGAAGTCCCTCACCTTCCCAAACCCCACCCTCCTCAGGCTTCACCCCTCAAATCTCCAGGTATTTCCCAACTCAGAGCTCGCAATCCTAGTGGAATCTGAGTCTCCCAGATCTTTTGGCTAAGAAGCTTAATTTAACTATCCAGTAAGACATTAAAGGTAAAGGTTTTCCTTGCTCAAAAGCTAGTCAAATCCGACTCTAGGGGGTGGTGCTCATCTCCGTTTCCAAGCCAAAGAGCCAGCACTGTCCAGAGACATTTCCATGGTCATGTGGCCGGCATGACTAAACACTGAGAGGCACAGAACACTGTTACCTTCCCGCCGAAGTGGTACCTATTTATTTACTTGCAATTTCTTGCTTTCGAACTGCTAGGTTGGCAGGAGCTGAGGCCAGAGACAGGAGCTCACTCTGTCACAAGGCACTAGGGTCTCGAACTGCTGAACTACAGGCTTTCAGGTCTGCAGCTCCGCATCTTAACCTCTGAGCCACCCATCACAAAAACAGAGATAATACATTTTAATCCTATACTTCTTCTAAGGTAACCAGGGTGATATGGATGGTTCTCCCTTTCGATATTTTATCCTTATATCACCTCTGTGAAGAATGCTGAAAGAGGATGATTGACCCACATTTGCCCAGGGAGATTTATGGTGCACTGAAGATCTGAACCTGGCTCTTCCTAATTCTTGTACACTTCTCTAACAGATACACCATACTGGCTCTCACCAGTATGTTAAATTGTTCTCATTTACTTCAAGTTTAATAGAATGTGAACTAAAGATCTTGGAGTTCAGCAATAGTGCATGTGTTATGGCTACATGTGGAGTCTACCTTATATCACCGCTTGTAGTGGCAGTTACCACCAATGTTCCCTCTAAGCTGTGGAGTCTTTTGAGCAAAAATTCTACTTTGTGAGCTACTGGCATTAAAGTTGTGAGCAAGCAATTTGGCTACTGCATAAATTAGTTTGCTCTGGAGCCATCCTTCCTGAGCTAAGACAAAAATGTGTGAGCTAGAGGCTATAAAACTGTGAGCTAGCTCACACTAACTCAGCTTAGAGGGAACACTGGTTACCACGTGGTGAGCTGCAGTGGCTCACCATAAATCTTAAAAATGTCTCAGTGTTCCTGCATATTGCCAGAACAGAAAGAAAAGAGAACAATGGCTGCAGTCACACACACTAAATAATCCACTTTCAATCCACTTTCAATGCACTTTCCAACTGGATTTTTACTGTGTGAACTGGCAAAATCCAATTCAAAAGTGCATTGAAAGTGGATTGAAAGTAGATTATTTACTGTGTGTGACCACAGCTGATGATTGTGTTGTGCAAAGAACAGATACAATTTGAGATACGTCAGTGTTCAGTAAAAATACTATTTATTTATAAAATCTGTCTTGGAGATTGATGGCAAAATTGAAACTGGTACAATCAATAATGAAACAAGTACCTTATTCCTTTGCTTGTGCTCTACATCTTTTAGATGAAAAAGCAGTAAGTGGCTACTGCTGTTAGAAAAATGTTGTTAAACTTCCATAAAGCACACTATCAAAGATGTGTTACAGTGATGTCATGAAGCAAAGTGCATAGCTGCAGCAGGAACTACTACATAGATTAAACCTGTGCTTTCCAAGCCAGCGGTACAATTAAAGTACGCTCAGCATGGTAGCCAGAATGTATTTGCTGATTTTGAGTTAGATCAGCAGAAAGATTTCGTTCACCTGGACATTTCTTTTCTCAAAGAAAAGTGTGTGATTGCCATATCCCAAGATTGGGGGGGGCTAAATGTGGAGTTAATAAACTGTGAGAATTATTACCAAGACAGTTGGCCAGTCTCAGACTGGCAAATTTTGCCCACGTAACAAGCTACTTTCAGCTCCGTCCAACCAGCTTTTCTCTCAGCTGCAGAAATAACATAGCACACATGAAAGGTAATATTTTTTGCTATTAGTGAAGAAAGGGAAAAATGTGATCTTTGCTACAGCCTAGGGACTAATTTTCCAAAGCTACATAGAAAAAGCCAAAGTGAGCAGTGCTTTTCTTGGCAGTGACCTGCCTGCTTAGCTCACATCAATAATTTTAATGCTTTATTTGTGGTTTGGGTTGTAGCAATTGGTGAAAGCCTGCAGAGAAAAAAGTGACAAAATCTACTAAATATCCCCAAAGTTCATGAGGTTTTTTTTTTTTTTTAAAAAAAATATATATACCACAGGTTGAAAAGCCTGAGAAACTGCATAGGCTCATAAAGTGGAGCTATAAAAGCCATTTTATTTTATATTTTCAAATATCACTGAACAACTTTTCATGAGGTTTTAATTAGAATTTGGATGTTTTGGGGAGTTACAATGATAGATTGTCCGGTGTTTGTGGAGTTGACTAAATATTATTCTGTAACTTCATGAAAAACTATACATTTTACCTCTTCAGAAAATCTATTTGGTGATTATTCTGGAATAATATGTGCAACTGGTTTTTTATAGTTGGAAGATAAGTCTCTTCCTCTCAAATGGCTTGGAAGGCCATTAAAATAATGTTTCTGTTGGCACCAGTAGGTGCAAATACTTATCAAAAATAGAAGATATACAGCATTTTAATCCAGACATTGCCAGAAGCCTGGACACTGCGACAAAAACTGCGGACTAGAGATGGTGAATCTGAATAACTTCACTGTAGATTTATGAAAGGAACTTTCTAGCAATTAGAACACCTGGCCAGTGGGACAAGCTGCCTGTGGAAGCTATGGAATCTCTTTCAATGGTGGTTTTGAAGGGGAGTCTGGGGAAACATCTGCCAGGAATGAATTAGGTCTATTGGAGTGGTTTTCAGCCATTGGACTCTAGATCATTCTTCACATGGCCTCCTGCTGCTGCAAGGCCAGAGACTTGGCTCTGCTTCCTTCTACTTTACAAGAAGCTGCTGCCTCCATTTCAACAGTGTACATATCACAGCTCTTCCAGCAAAGACAAGCTTTCTGATACTGGTTGAGAAGGACCTTCACAAACAGTGAAATGCAGTCAAATGGCAACTACTGTTATTCAGGACTTTTTTCTATTGTTGATATGGACATTTTAAGAAGGGTATACACTTCTCCCAGACAACAGTATTTGATTGGTAGTATTGTAAATGCAGAAAATCTGGTCCATCCTTCTTAAGGAACAATGTATGCAATGGAGATGGAAGGGCAATATATCCATGCATCTCTACTGCCATATATGGCTGGCAAGAGGAGACAATGGCCTGTATTCCACTAAGTATTTCATGAAGTTAGTGTATTCCACTAACCAAAGTCTGAAGCCTTCATCCAGCTTGTGATTACTCCAATGGAAGAGCCACTTAAATTGAAGGGAAGTTCTCTAGGGGAGGATACTGCCCAGTGTGGTCTATCCCTAATGATACTCCAGTGATTATTTCATCATCTCATGTCTTCCTCCCATTGTATTTGATGATCACTGATTGCATTAGATGGAGAAGGCAATGAGAGTACATGCCAACCTATAGAAGTGTTAGACAAGCAGACTGCAGCATAGTTGCAATGCTTGTGAGCAACATAGCTTAATAAATGCTTTCAGGATCATTAATCTAGTGCAGTGCAGCAAAATAATGGAGAGATTATTACAATACTGCAGCAGCATCTTATCCTTTAGACGAAGTTTAGCTAAATTGTTTGTAGGTGAAGAAACAGACAGGAGGAGTCCATAACACAATTTCTGTATTTGAAAAGCAGCACCTGCCATAGACTCCCTAGCTCTCACCCATCATCATATATTTAGACAGATGGGAAGCCTCAGGTAAAAAATACCTGGCAGGGTAAAGCAACCCCTCCCTGAGGTTAATAGACAGACAGTTCAGGTTATCAGAATAAGATTAAAAATAACCTTTGGCCATGACTTTGGAGATGAAAAGAAAACATTGGAAGGCAGCCAGATTGATCACATGGTGCCTTAAGTGAAGTTATTTGAGAAACTGCCAGTACAGAGTAAATGGACTGGAAAAGAATATGGATTTTTACTTTCAAAATGCTTTATTCTTTGACATTTATTCTTCAGAACTGTTGATATTATTATTTCATTGCGGGGAAATAAATGATGAACAAATGGATGCTGTAACAATAATAATGTTGTCTTCTTATGAAGCTGTGAAGAGAGCAGGTTCTATGTCTTTAAGCTATAGCATGAGCAGACAACAGCCGCACAAAGCTTTCATTCAATGAACAGGAGTGATCTGATTGACAGCAACACTTTCCAAAGAATGCTTGTCTGGAATTTTGGTGGAAGGTGTTACATAGCTCCAAATATTTGTTGCTCTGTTTCTGTGGTAACAAGAGTGGAGTGGCTTAATACTGAGGCAACATCAATATGTGGTGGTTGGAACATTTCAGTAAGTTCTGAGCTACAGTAATGTTCCCATTGGGTTCCAACTCTACCTATTCCTGCTTTCGAAGCCAGCGGTATACTACAATGCTTTGCACATAATATTAACTACAAAAATGGGCTACCTACTAAAAACCTTAAAAAGAATATCTCCCTAAAGATTTTGTAAGAAGGAACCAGACCAAGAGTCCTAATCCAGCATCCTGTTTCCTACATTGGCCAACCAGTTGCTCCTTTGAAAGGCAAAAGGCCTATCCTACTGCTGTCATCCAGCAACAGTGGCATACTGGGTGCGTTTAGACAGCGTGCTGGAGCGGTTTAAACTGCTCCGGCACGAAGCGTTTTTTTTTTAAACTGGAGAATCGCGATCACACTCACCTCCTCCTTCCCTCCTTCGGAGCTCCCTGCCGTCCTCCTGCAGGTGGGGGGGGTTTCCCCTCTCCTTTGAGCATGCGCACAGGCAGCCCTCTCCCAAACAGGAAGTTTGGCGCGTGCGCAGAACAGCGATTTCAACCTGTCCCTTTAAAGTTTAAATGAAGACTTCTGTTTAAATTTTCTCCCCGAAACTGGCCTCCCCAAGATCCTGGACTTGTCTAAATGCCTGAACTAGGCACCACTGAAGCTTTTCTTTGCATAACTAAAGTGCGGAGCTCCGCTCAAGCGCACACCGGTAAGGAGGAAAAAAAAAATGGAGGACTAAAACCGGAAGCTGGAGGCAGCTTCCCAGAGGGGAGGGGGGTTGAAGCACCCGGAAGTAGCTGGATGGAGCGATCAGACAGGGAAAAGTGCGGCTTGAAACGGAGAATCATGGAAAACACCACTTGGGTAAGTGGTGTCAAAATACTCCGTTTCAAAGGGGTTTGCTCCAGAAAGCGACGGCTGGGGATGGTGGGCAGATGTTGGGCGTGTGAACGCGCAGGGAAAAGCCGTTTCTGAGCCGTGCCGAAAACGGCTCAAACGGCGCGTCTGAACGCACCCACTGTGTCTTTATATGGAGGTTACCTTTATAGCTACCATATCTAATAGCAGTTGGTAGAGCTACGCTCCAGAAATTTTGTTAAATAAGGTGAATAGTAGATTTTTTATGTTTTAGTAACCTTTAGTAACTGCCATGTGTATATTGTATGGTTCTATCTTAGATAAGATGACACTAGTCTAAAGTACTGTTCGAGAATACCTGAATACAGTGAACATGCCTACTTGCCAAAGCTGAAGGAAGCAGCGGGCCAAGTGTTGGGTGGTAGAGGTGATTGTGTGAGAGAGGAGGTAGCAGAGGAGGGCATTTGAGGTAACCTGGGCTTTCTGCTTGAATAATGGAAGTGATGAATTCAACCCTAGTTGTAATATGGATTAGCACAGAAGAAGAGATTGGATTTGTACCCTGCCCTTCACTACCTGAAGGAGTCTCAGAGTGGCTTACAATCACTTTCCCTTCCCCTTCCCTCTCCACAACAGACACCCTGTGAGGTAGGTGGGGCTGAGAGAGCTCTGAGAGAACTGCTTTTGGAGAGAACAGCTCTGAAAAGCTTATGATTGCTCCGAGGTCACACCAGCAGCTGCATGTGGAGAAGTGGGGAATCAAACCTCGTTCTCCCAGATTAGAGTCCGCGCTCCTAACCACTATACCAAACTGGCTCTCAGACTGGTATCATCATTTCATTCTTTGAAAAGGAGTGTGTGGTGAGATATGACTCTGCTCCCCATACTGTGACCTAATGTGATAAATGCAACCAGCCATCTGGGCAACTATTTTTTATCTAACTACATCAAGGGACTCCGTGAGGTAACCTGTTTGTACAAACAACTCCTCCAACAGTTGAGGCATATTTTAATTATGCCAACACGACAATCAATGAAGGGTCACATCTTTGGAAATGTATCCTTTCCCTTCTAAGAAGCAGACTTTTCCTTGGGAGCTTCAAGGACACTAGTGGCTGAGGAGAATTTCCTCTTCTTCATTTACCATTGTTTCACCTGTGACACTCATTTTTGATTTAATTTATTTCCTATTCCATTCCCTTCTTACTTGGTACTTTTAACCTCAACTGGCCTTTATTGTACATATTTTAATCCCATGTTCTTATATGATTGAGGTTTTTGAGGCTGAGATCATATGCAGAATTAGACCCAACATAGGTGCGAATGGTGAGCAGATTTAAAGGACGCGATCAGACAACAACATCTGCGAAGCACCCCGTAGCCATCAGCAACCTGTTCTGCTCCACTGGGGAGAATCTGGTAGTTATCAGGTTGCGACGGGCTACAGACAGACTTTCCCATGTCTGATTGCTCCAGCGCGCTCTCATGGTGTCAGGATGGTCTGATCAGGCCACCCCAACTCCGTGCAATTGTTTCCCCCCCTCACAGTATGCACATCATCACAAACTCCATAGGGACTCCTTGGTGCAGAGGTGTGATTCATCGGTGCAGAGGTGTGATTCATCGATCCCTCGGTTAAGCACATGGGGGGAAAATGGCACAAAAAAGCAACTCACCCACAGTTGCATCTGATCACGCACTGATGGACTGCGCTCGCAGCTTCAGAGGGAAGTGTGATCATGCAACTGTGGGTCAAATTCCTCTGGAGGAAATAGCCTCTCTCCCCCCCTATTTTTTCTGGCACGTATGACTGCAACCAAACTTGCTGGAATGGCAAAGAAGGCAGACTTTGTCCATGTTTGATGGACATGTAAATAGGCAATAGATTACTGGAAGCAAGTGGTGGAAAGTATATCATTCAGATTAGTGACAAGATTGCCTATAAACCAGAGATCTTACTGTGTAGTTGACATGCCAAAAAGTCTTCAAGCAGTAGCTTTACATACATATGATTATCACAGCCAGATTGGTTTTCACTAGGGACTGGAAGCAAAAATAAATAAATCATAACTGGTTGAGGAAAGTCAAGGAGAAACCTATACATTTGTGAAACTAATAGCCTACCAATAAAATAGAGATACTTTCGGATTAGACTCATTATGGTCAAGGGTTGTGCAGAGAATGAAATTTGCAGCATAATGTGAGACAGAGTTCTTAATTTTACAGAGTTTTCATGGTCTGGAAAGACACGCTTACCTTGTACCTATTATGTATACTCTTCTTATTATGTATATATTTTAATCGTATCAAATATTTTTAAAAAACTTGCTGGAATAGAAAGGCTTTATCATGTTTTCTTAAGAAAACAGTGACAGATTGGCATGGCCAGGCTTCTCTCAGGATAGAGTTCTAAAACGTGGGGGTCAGTCTAGGGAAGGTTCTGGTCCATGCCTCAGTCATTCTAACCTGCTTACTTTAAAAACAACAACAACAAAGTGTTAAGGTAAAGGGAGCCAGATGACTCAACTTGGATACCCAGACAAAGGTGTATTTAGGAGACCTCTCTCATTTAATTATGAAGGGTCAAACAACTTGCTAATTTATGACTTGGTTCATGCTTAAACAAACACCCAAAATGGAACACTGAAACTAAACAAATTGAGAGATTTGGTGAAACATGTGAAGCGTTTGAGCATATGCCAGGAGTAATGAAGTGGAAAATGTTCACACCACAGGGCTATGTTACAATACACCTGTACAAATAAAGTGAAAGCCAGGACTGTCTGATAATCAACTACTGCCTCTTTAATTGCTTCTATATTCTCATGTATTACAGCTGATTAGGCTGGAGAAAAAGGCAGTTTTAAATCTGGAAGGTGTATTCACCTATGTCAATTGAAGCACACCTTCACCTGTATTTCCAGCACCTAATATAATATCCACACATTCTGTTAGAAAGTCATGAATACTCACACAACTGCACTTGCAACTAAGTACATAACTTGTAGGTGGGGTTCTCCAACAAACACTCAGAGGTTGGAAATCTGTATGTACCCTTAAACACCAGATTGCAAAGGCAAAAGCACATTTTTA
Organism: Gekko gecko; assembly: GCA_029375565.1. Taxonomy (NCBI): domain Eukaryota; kingdom Metazoa; phylum Chordata; class Lepidosauria; order Squamata; family Gekkonidae; genus Gekko; species Gekko gecko. Next base: position 76,086,576 of record JAPDNY010000006.1, on the reverse strand, counting down.
GGTCTCCTCGTGTTTTGCCTCCTGTACTCATCACTAAAAAAGAATAGAACAATTTAATCCCCACTGGGGTTCCCAGCTCTGGGTTGAGAAATACCTGGAGATATTGTGGATGGAGCTTGAGGGAGGACGGTATTTGGGGATGGGAGAGACTTCATAGAATCCTCCTTCCAAAGCAGCCATTTTCTTCTGGTGAACTCAGCTCTGTTGCCTGGAGATCAGTTATAATAGCGGGAGATCTCCAGCCACTGCCTGGAGGATGGCAACTGCACATGCCCAAAACAGAGAGGATAAGCTGTATTCCACTTTCCCCTGCTGAAAGGCCAATTTTGTCATTATGGATTTTAGAATTTTTAGAGCAATTTGCCTCAGAGAGGTGCACTCAGAAAATACCTAAGATCTGACCCTTTTCAAATATAGTTGAAACTCATAGAACAGCAATAATTTTTGGAAATTTCCTGGACATCAGTTTTCTGCCTGTTGGGGGGAAAGACACACACTGTCAACCCCAAGGATGCAGACAATGTCCTAGGCCAGGTCTTGTCGATGGATAAGCAGACTGGTGCTCTTACACCTTCTTTCAGTTACACCTGGCTCCTAACCTAGCTCCTTATTTAGAGTCTACTGACCTAACTATGCTGATCCATGATGCTGTAACCTTCAGACTGGACTACTGTAACATGCTGTGTGAGGTTACCTTTGAAGACATCCTGGAACTATGGCCATCACTTGCCTGTCTGCTCTCAGGCAATTGAGCAGTGGGAGAAAATTGAGGAGGTTTTGATGTTGCAGATGTGACATTCCTTCCCCCCAAAAAAGCTCCCACAGAACTGTCAATTGGTCCAGAAAGCTTCAGCATTCCTTTCATATGCTTTGGGTAGACAAAAAAAAAAGTTAAATGTGGGAATATTTTTCATATTGAAACCAATGGAAGTGAGTAACAAAAAGGTGTTGGGGAAGGGGGCTAAACTGACATAATAGTAAAGATACAAGAAACTGAATAAAAGTCACCAGAATAAAGTATCAGAGTACATTCATATGTATGTTTAATTTCCAAATCAGACTTTGCAACATGCATGGGGAAGCACCCCACCCCCCCAGCCCTGCTGGGTCTGTGGGTGGCCTGGTTTTGTTGCTTTCATGATTACCAGCCACTCATATGTAGCAAGAAATAGGGACCTAAAACAAAATGTTGTAGACTGTTTAAAATATGTCTTAAAGGAACAATTCCTTACAGAGCAATTATGGGGAGGTGAAGAATAAACTGCTGTCCTAACCTCAATATGCACGCTCATACAACACCTTCCCCCTGCATGCTAGAGTGTCTCTTGAATGCTACAGAATTTAGGACTGAAGCTTGACATCTGCCTTTTGGAAGTCTCAGTACAAAGGATAATAGTAACAAGGGAAAAACTGTGCATAAGACTGTTGTTGGGTCTTGAGGTAGATAAAGAGTTGGTTCCCTACCCCACCAACAGCACTATGTGGATATTATCTGGAAACCTCGCAAATGTCAAGCTTGGAGCTTGGAAATTTTCAGTCCTTAGCTTTGCCGTGCTACATGGCAGTTTCCTCGTATCACCTTTGTTTGGAGTTGACAGGAGGAAGCAGGGAGCTTGCTGCTCACTCCCCCCCTCTAGCTGTGGGGATGTTGCCCTACCTCTTTCAAACATAAGGATGGGAGCTTTGAAGTCGTCAAACCTGAGGTGAAGAGCAAGTTCTCTATTTTCTCTACTCAGACAACAATAGGAAGGGGAAATTGCTGCTGCATGGCATTGTAAACATCAAGAACAGGCGTAAAGGCTGCAATAGCTATGAGGGAAATATCTCCAGGGTGCTTTTGGTGGGTTGAGAGACTGCTATTCTCTTCCTTCAAATATCCCAGTCAAATCCGGTGGGAAAATTGCCCCATAGCTGTTGACAGTTCAGAATAGTAGTTGTGGAGGATATTTCCTCTTCTGCATTACCTTGTAGGCTGAATGGAGGCAAGCAGTTCCATTTACACCTAAATCATATAAGCAGTGTGAGGGCTTGGGAGATCAGCCAGGAATGCAGAAGCCCTCTCCTTCTTTCTGGCTGACCTCGTTGTACTTCTTTTGTCATTGGCACGGAGACCAGCCACTTTACTGTTAGAGGGAATGATAAAAATGATGAATCAAAGTAATAGGCATCATCTTCTAAATATGAGTCATTTTGCCTGCAAAGAAAGGGACAAACTCTTTTTTTTTTTAATCAAAACCCTCCTAAAAAGGAGAGGAATCTATTCTTTTTATAAATAGAAAAAGGTAGGGTATATAGAGGGATAAAGAAAAGAGCGGAGTGAGTATTCTGTTAATAAAGGTTAGTTTAAATCAATATAGATACAGTTTTTGGCAATCTCCGTGATTTGAGAGTCTTCTTTTCATCTAACAAAAATTCAAAATAACTCTGTTAATGAGGTTAGTAATGTCCTTTGGGGTTAATTATTAGTCATCTCCTTTTTGACGCTTCCCGAACAGTTATTTCTTAGGTTGTCTTCCTTTGGTATCCCTCAAGTTATAGGATGGGCCACCTTTGGTTTTCACTTCTCCCGCTCCGGCACCTCCCTCCTCTGGGCTGCTATCATCTTCACTACTCAAATCTGTCCACGTTGCGAGTGCTGCCTCTTCCTCTGGACTGGCGTGTCTCTTCAGAAATTCCTGCGCCTTGAAGATGGAGTCAATCTTCTCTCTTTTATCCTTGTACTTGAACAAAAGGCCTTCAGGATAGGTCCATCTGTATATGACCTGTCTTCTTTGTAGAATAGTGGTCAATCCTTTATAAGCTTTCCTTTTCATCCGCATTTCATAAGGCACATCTTTCAATATTCTGATGGTCTGCTCCCCAATTTTCAAGGGCACCGCTGCAACTGCACGCAAGATTTGATCTCTGGTACTCTGCTTGACAAACTTGACAACCACTTCTGCTGGCAGATTATTTTTTTTTGTAAATGTGGAGTATGCCCTATAGACCTTATCCATTTCTTCTTTTAACTCACGCTGATCTCTGCCAGTTATGGGTGCCAAGGCATTCGCAAGTATAGATCTGAGATCTTCCTTCTCTTCTTCTTTAATGCCCTGAAATCGAAGAGTCAGATTCGATTTTTCCATTTGCAACATCAAAATTCTTTTTCTTGCACATCCTGATGCTTTTCTAACTTGTTGACCCTTTTCTTCACTTTTCCGATGTCTTCCGACGAGACCAAACATTTCTGTGCGATCTCCTCCATCTTCTTTGACGTCTCTGTTAGTTGCCTCTGTTGACTGTTGAGAACACCTTCCATATTAGTTAAGGTTTCGCTGATTTTCTGTATTTGGACCAGCAGAGGGTGCAGTAGCTCGCTTGTCTGTTGACTGACAGTCGGCTCTGGAGGGGATTACCCGGACCGGAAGTCCCGCCTCCCTTCTTCTCCGTTTTCAAAGGGACCTTCTTCATGGCAGACATTTCTTGTATTTGTTTACTTTATAAAAGTTCGTGACGCGTCGCTCAGGAGTCCCGCTAACTCATTCGCTTCAATGGCACCCCAAAGGTAATTTCACCAACCCTTCTTCCCTTTCGTCCCCCTTAGCTTTCTTATACAAGTCCCGCTTCTCAGTGGGGGGGGGATTCCCCCTCCTCCCAGCCGCTTATTCGCTTACGGGGGAAGGGCTCGGGTTTCGCTTCAAATTCAGACCTCCAACTCACGGTTCCTGCCGTTTCTTCTTTTTGCTTTAATTCATCGCTGTTCCTCACTCCTGTTGGAAATCGGTGGTGTTGCTAAGTCCCATTACGGGCACACCGCAGCGGGGCCGATTGGGGCGGGGAGAAAGCCTCAATTTCCCGGCTAACTGCCAGCAAAGAGGCTACTCCCCATGCGCCCCCGGTTTGGAGCCTTTGCCTAAGGCTCACTAGGGTCTTGCAAACCTGCAAAGACCCCCCCCAAACTGCGTGTGGGCTAACCACCTCCGGGAGCTTCTCGAAAGGTGGCCGCCATTCGCAACGCCGGAAACCGAAACCCCGAAAGGGACAAACTCTTTACAGAAGATTGACTCAACTGGAGACAACTTTTCAGTAAACTATTTACAATCAGGCTTAGATTTAATTAAATATCAAGTTTTAAGCAATAAAATCTTTTTTATTTTTATATACGTAGTTCTGTTGTTTAGATAGGTTTGTTTGTTTGTTTGTTTCATACACAATTCTTGGTTTTTCACAGGAATAATATTCAAAGAATGGCTGTTCCTGGGGGCAGGGTAAGGCTAGAACAGTCAGTGGTTCATATGACCTGACCCTACCTCTTAGCCCTTAAATTAAGGTAGATTCTCTTTTTTCTTTCTGCTTAGGAGCCTTCAATTTTATATATGCACCTTATGAGATAAGGTTTAATGTGTTTCTAGTTGCCTTGGATTCCACTGGGAGTCCAAAGGTCAATCTTGGGCTACTTTTCAAATCTCTAAAGCAGTGAGTGACTGTCTAGAAACTTCTGGAGATTAACAGGAACCCCTTAAAAGCAACCATTGCCTGGATTTTCACAATGAAACTTGCCCATACAGAAAAACAATTAGAGATGACTGAAACATTTTGTGCAGCTGGACCCGTGAACACATGCAAACTGGACATTGCTCCATAAATTCATATACCCAATGAAGGAAAGAGCATAATGTAGTCAGGTATCAGAAGAACCTAGGGCTTGACATTTGGCATTGTGAAACCTCTCTCTCACTGTCAGGGTCAAGAATAGATAGATGATTTATATGAAGTTGTAGGACTTCAAGACTCATTGTTCAGTGTCTCTGGTGTTTTTTGGGAGCGGGAGGGCTGGGAGAATACAAATCCACCATGGAAAGAGCTGTTGTCATTTGGAGATAGGAGGGTTGGCCTTGTATAATAATGTATGTGACTGGGGCCCACAAAGAACTGTGGGGCATGGCACCTACAGTGACACCACCCACAGTAGGCTGGGCTATGACTAGGCTTCCATCCCTTCCCTGCTTGAATGAAGTGCACTCACAATCAGATGCTGCAGAACGTTATTTACATATACCAATAACCTGTCACACTCCATGCTGGAGAGGTCCCACGCCAAGAGATCTGAGCTCCAGTCCTTCATTTCAGTCAAGCACCACTTAGCTTCTTTGCATGGCCTCCTTAAGATCACTCCTAACATGTATGTCTGGCCCCTCAATTCCACATAGCGTTGTCAGCCTCCAGGTGGTGGGTGGAGATCCCCTGAGATTACAACTGATCTCCAGGTAACAGAGTTCAGTTCACCTGGAGAAAACAGACACTTTGGAAGGTGGACTCTATGTCACGGGTGTCAGATGTGTGGCCCATGGGCCAAATACGGCCCATGCAGGGCTTAGAACTGACCCAAAAGCAATTTCCTTCTCCTGCTTCATTTTCCAGGGCTGCTGCCACAGCCGCACCCTAACTTGTTTTTCCCCAGCTCCCTCAGTGGCTCTTTGCTTCTTCCCTCCCTCCCTCTCCCCTCCCTCCCCACACACTGCTTCGTGCTGGAGAAATACAAAAACAACCCCCCCCCCCTCTTTGTGTGTGTTACACACACATACACAGACATGTTTCTGCTTCCTTCTCTGGGGCTACTTCTCCTCTTTTGGGGGGAGGAGGAAAGAAAGACAAAACCCCCACCAAAATTGGAGTCCCATGGCAGCTTTAAAACCAACAATGTTTTATTCCAAGTATTTTTGTGTGCAAGCACACTTCTTGGGTGGGTGGCAAGGTAGATTCTTCTGACAAGCACAGTGTACATTGTGGAAATTATTCTGGCTTATTTTGAAAATTTCTTTTTTTAAAAAAAAAAGATTAGATTTCTCTGTTCCTATATGGATTTATTTTTTCCCAAAAGACCCTGATTAGGAATTAGAACATGTGGACTTGAGAGTGGAATGATTTCAGATGCCAAACGATAATAGCACATATTGGTAATGAGACAGGAAAACTAGGTCTCAGTTCAGTCCAGGAGGTTCAGTCTCAGTTCACTCAGGCAACAGTGGGAGGGCTTCTAGTGTCCTGGCTCCACTGATGGACCTCCTGATGGCACCTGGTATTTTTGTCCACTGTGTGACAGAGTGTTGGACTGGATGGGCCATTCGCCTGATCCAACATTGGCTTCTCTTGTGTTCTTATAATGCAATGTCTTGAGCTTCATTATCAAGTGCGATTCAGCAGTCTCTCTTTCTAATCTCCCTTTGAAATTCCTTTGTAAGAACACTGCTATCTCATATCAGCAACTGAATGTTGTGGTTTTTAATGTCAAACTGATGTCCATTTATTCTTTGCATCCTCCTGGCCTGAATCCTCCTGGATGGACTTGAGACCTAGGTTTCCTGTCTCATTACCAACACTGGTATCTCCATGCCTATTACCCCTCTGCATATCGAATCTAATCCAATCAAGCCTGCTATTGTCATTCACCTGCTATTGCCATTCAACATCTGAAATCACCTTTATAAAGTTTATATCTCTGGTACCTCGTGTTACATTTTATAGCATACATGGCCCAGCCCAACAAAGTGATATTTATGGTATATCTGGCCCTTGTAACAAATGAGTTTGACACCTCTGCGCTGTGGCATTAAACCCCATCAAATCTCCTCTCCTCCCCAAATCCCACCCTCCTCAGGCTTCACCCCCAAAATCTCCAGGTATTTCCCAACCCAAAGCTGGTAACCCTGATTCCATGCTCCATCATCTCAGGCTTTGGACCACTCCTGCCTGACTTTCCATGGCAGAGTCAGGATTTGAACCTGGGTTTCCCAGATCCTAGTCCAGCACTCTGTTACACTATTTCAAATTTATTTTCTTACTGGTGGATAAGATAAAACATCTCATCTCTTTCTAGTCCATAGAATCCAGTTTGTTGTGTTATCCAGATGATTTTTTTGTTTTAATGTCAGTTGTATGAGAATTTTTCCAGCTAATTTCTGGTGCTTTATTTAATGTGATGTATTAATTTTGTAAACACTGATAATTGTTATTTTACTTTTTAGGTGATTTCATGGAGTCACCAAATAACTCCTTCTAAGGCAACACACCATCTCCTAAGTTATTAAACAAGATTGTCTATTAGGGTTCAAAATGAGACTTTCCCTCACCGTACCTTGTAGCACAGGGTAGCCAGCTCTGGGTTCCTGGAGATTTGGGAGATGTAGCCTGAGAAGGTGGGGTTTGGGGAGGGGAGGGACTTGGATGGGATATAATGCCACAGAGTCCACCTTCCAAAGCAGTCATTTTCTCCAGGTGAACTGATCTCTGTTGCCTGGAGAACAGTTGTAATCTCAGGACATCTCCAGGCATCACCTGGAAGCTGGCATCCCTACAGTATAGTGTGTTATAGCTCTGGATTGTAGGGAAATTCAGGAAAGTAACAGTTGGGTTGCTTAGGTTGGGCTGCTGTGTGGCTGCAGGGAAGCTGAGTTGGGTCCCGGGTCTTTGGTCCTAAGTCCAGTTTGATGGACTGCTTGCATTCATATGAATTTTAGACTCCAGGCAACAGCTGTAATAGCTGTTGGATGAAACCACATGGTTAACTGTTTCATACATGTCCTTAGTGAAATGGGAACAATTATGGGAGCAGCAGCTCTTGCAATACTAGAGTCCTATTTAAGTTTTCCCACTTTTTTGGGGTAAGGACATGAAGTGACTACTGTTAGAACATTTGTAATAAGATTTTAAAACATTTCTGAAACCCTCAATAGCAAGGTCACAGCATCACTTTGTTCAAAAGCACATGAGCATGACAAATACCACATTGAATAGTGTTTTATGCTTAACATCCCCATAATTTGGGTCTTTATCATTGAAATGGTAATAATTAGCAATTTTGATTTGGTACTGATCATATCTGAATCATATGTATCAACTCAGGTAGAAAGCAGATTCAAGGGCTGATTCATGGCAGTGTGAAGGTATTATCCATGTACTTTACTGCTTCTGGACCACTTGTTTCAAAACAGCTAACATGACTTGCAGCCCAATTATGCTGGCTTACTCAGATACCAGCCGCCCTGAGCCTGCCTCCGTGGGGAGGGTGGGGTATAAATCAATCAAACAAACAAACCATGTTCAGTGAAACGTTAATAGGTAACTGTGTATAGATTGCAGCCTTAAGCTGTTCAGATATTGTTGTGTAAATGTTGATATATTTTCTCTATTTAATTGGGGAAAGGAAATTATATTGCCTTGCTTCTCAACCATTACTGTGTAAATTCTTATAGATAGCAGAGCTAAAGAAAGGAATGTGCAAAAGTCACATTTTAAAATATCTATTAAAATACTGTTCCATAACACACACAGACCCAGTGATTGTATTAAGTGTAGCATACTATTAAGTGTTTCCTACTTCTCCAAGTGGTGTCTAGTTTTGTTTGGGGGGGGGGGTTTGAGGAAAAAATCCTGGAGACTCACAGTAGCTTTGTAATATTTGTTTTATTTAGTAATAGACAAGCAGAGCATACTTGAAGCAAACAGGCACTCTGTCAGGCACCAGATTTCCCAGAGAACAACTTGTGAAGGTCTCTAAGACTTAAGCTCGAGCTCCAGCTGTTATCTCTCCTTCTGGCTATTCCCGTTTCAAAATGCTGTTTCTATTGCACTGGCATATACTATCTAGCAGTTTTCTGTGACTCTGCTAGTGAATTGCTCATTCAGGGAACCATGCAATGTAAATACCAACTTAATTAATGAAGAGATATTAGCATTTTTAAAATTCAAATCCTACTTACTCAGAGTGATCAAGCCAGTCCCATTTTCCCTGTTAGAAAAATCTTGGTTACCAATATGAAATAGTTCAAAATCTCATAGCCCCAAGTGTCCTGCAGCTATTCAGTCAATACAAAATATTTGAAACAGAAACAGAAAAAAACACATAATGTTTGTATATTGCAAAGATATTAATTTGTCCTCAATAAGACTTTTTCTCTAATTGAAAAAAAAATCCCTTTAGTAATTTCCCTTCAGACAATTACAGACAGTGTTTCCCATTAATGACACAAAAAGGCAATGTTTACCCCTCTACAAAGCAGTTGTCTCCTTTCAGGTACACACTTGTTCAAGATGCCTGAAGAAATTCCTTTCTTGCTGCTTGCAAACAGACTTCACTTAATCTAGACAGCTTTTCCCCAGTCCCCTATTATGAGGACAATTTTCTAAAATGAATGGAGTTTCACTGACATAGTAAAGTGAGAATTCAGAGAACTCTCTTTAAATGCCATCTAAAATAGGTGTGTATTGTTTTCATCATTGGCCCTTTTGCAATTCTTATGTTCCTTCAGCATACACAGTGCCCTGTTTTCCTTTCTTCCTCAACCCATAAAACAAATATTAGAAGATAAAACCCTTTGTGAAATCTCATTTGGAAAACAAGAACATCACAGTAGCCATGGTAGATCAGACCAATAGTTCATCTATACCAACATCCTGTTACCTGTTTGCAACACCACCCCAGGGCTCATGCACAAAAACCCTCACCTGCTGACTGCTCTCCAGTACCTGACAATCAGAGGTGTTCAGCCTCTAATCCTAGAGATTCAATTTGGCTGTCATGGCTAATAGATGGCAATAAATCTGTCCTCCGCACTCTGTTCAAACACTTTCCCATCTAATCTAGTGGCCATCATCATATCTCATTTCCAAACTGTCCGGGGCCAGGCTCGAAGCCACTCCTGGAACCTCTCTACAGCTCGTCCCAGGTGTCACTGAACCAGGAAGCCCCATAACCTCTCCCAAAACCCGGACAACCAGTCCTACCTTGGGTGAAGCTGCCCACGCTGGGCAGGGCCAGGAGAAGAGCAAAGCCAGTGGAGAACATTGGAATGGGCAGACAGAAGGGGGGGAAAGCCCATGGATGTAGGTGGGATGAGCAGTCACATTGCAATGGGCTTCCAGGAGGCATATGGCCCTGCTTACGTCTCCCGCCATGGCGAGAGGCTCAGGGAGGGCTGACTCAGGTTCACAGGGCTTAGAGTGCCCTGGGCCAAGGAAACAATCCCTGGACCTTTCAATCCCGGGTGGCTCCCTCCTGGGAGCAAGGTCTGAGGCTTCCCTGCCTTGGCCTCTCCCTGCAGGTCTCCTTGGGTGGCAGAACAGGTGCATCCAATGCTGAGGGTGGGATGGAGAGGCAGCGTTTTAAGTGGGGCCAGGGCCAGCAGGACCCAGTGGCAGACGTACCTCCTTGAAGGGCAGCTGTCAGCCCCAATGACCCCCTTAGCAGCAGCTGCAGATATTCAGCAGAGGGATGGGGGTTAGTTCTGGCAAGAGGGTGGTGCATTAAAAGGGAGCTCCAATCAGCAAACCAGTGAGGAAGAAAGCTTTGAGACTCAGTGGTGGAGAATGGAGTCACTCAGGCAGGAGGAGGAGAAAAAGGGTGAGCCAAACCCTCTCCCCCCATTCTAAGGCTTATGGAGCACCTGGGTTCAGGACTGGTAGGAAGGCAGCGTACCCCCCCGGGGCATGCCCTGAGCACGACACAAACACTCTAAACCAGAGGTGTTGAACTCATTTATTACGAGGGCCGGATCTGACATAAATAGTTGCAGAGAAGGGCAACTAGAATGATAAAAGGGTTGGAACACCTTCCCTATGAAGAAAGGTTAAAATGCTTGGGGCTCTTTAGCTTGGAGAAACAATGGCTGAGGGGCGACATGATTGAGGTTTATAAGATTATGAATGGGATTGAGCAGGTTGAGAAAGAAGTACTTTTCTCCCTTTCTCACAATACAAGAACTCGTGGGCACTCCATGAAATTGCTGAGCAGTCGGGTTAGAACGGATAAAAGGAAGTACTTCTTCACCCAAAGAGTGATTAACATATGGAATTCACTGCCACAGGAGGTGGTGGCAGCTACAAACATGGACAGTTTCAAGAGGGAATTAGATAAACATATGGAGCAGAAGTCCATCAGTGGCTATTAGCCACAGGGTATAGATGGGAACTCTCAGTCTGGGGCAGGTGATGCACTCTATTCTTGGTGCTGGAGGGAGCAGCAGTGGGAGGGCTTCTAGTGTCCTGGCCCCACTGATGGACCTCCTGATGGCACCTGTTATATTTTGGCCACTGTGTGACAGAGTGTTGGACTAGATGGGCCTTTGGCCTGATTCAACATTGGCTTCTCTTATGTTCTTATGTCACTTTGACAGGCCGGGCCATGTGTGCCGTAAAATGTAATGCTAGGTCTTGGAGATATAAACTCTATAAAGGACCCAGGCAAACCCAATTAATGATATTGTTTTTTACTCAAAATACAGACAAAAGCAATTGATTCCTAGCAGTGAAAGCAACTAATTTACTGTGAAGCCCACAAAAGCCATAATAAATGTATTCAATCATATGCAAGACTAGGTTTTTCCCAAGGGATACCATAAAGCGTACCTTATATTTCCATACAGATTAGTTGCTTGCAGGCTAGGTAAGAGCCCTGGATGGGCCCTTGGGCCTTATGTTTAACAACCCTGCCTTAAACAGCTCCAAACTTTTATTGGAAGAAAAAAACATATCATAACAATCCTAACACTATCAACACCACAGATTCACCTTGATGATTTGCATTTGTCTTCAACTTGGGACTGAGTAGAGTTCAGATGATTTATTCTCGACTGCCTTATCCTGAAGTCAATTCCACCTTATATTTCTACATACCTGAGGCAGTGCAATGCTAAGCACAGTCATTTCAGCCCAAATGGTTTTAATATGCTTGGACTGCTGTAAATCTGCACATGATTGCACTGTTAGATACTTTGCCATCTGAAAAGTGGGATATGTAAGATGTATTAATGTCATGAAATGTTAAAATAAATAATTCAATGAGGCCCCCCTCACAGCAAGTGTCTTCAGAAACACAATATATCAGATTCCCCCAAAGTATCTGTTCACAGTATATATCAAAACTGTATTTTGTGCAGAGGAGGAAGGCCATTTATGATGAATAATCAACAAATTCTCTTCATTAAAAAAGAAATAAGCATGACAAAGAATAAGAGCTATGAAAATAAGCATGTGGGAGTTCTGCATAAAATCAACAATGTGGCATTTGTTGTGTGATTGATGTGCTGCAAGCAAAGTGATAGCATGATTTTGCTATTTGGCTTATGCAGGTGCTAAGCTGTACCCAAAACCTTTCAAACAGTAAATGTGTTCAAGCCAGAATCAAACTGTGACTCACAGAGAATTGATGTTAGTAGAAATAGAATGCAGTGTGAATAAATGATGACTGTCCTGGTGAAAATGAACAGCTACCATTAGGATGAGTAGATCTGGCCAAGGACAGCGTTTCCCACTGGTGATGGATGAGAGACCAGCATCTCCAGAACTATATGCTACTTAATAAAGCTTGATGTGACATTGTGTTCTCCATTATTCTAAAGCTTTTGCTTTTCTCTGGAATGCATCTGTTGGTTTAACCAACTGACTCAGAACTCATCCTCCCTCAGACCTGGCATAATCACCCTTCCACATCCTCTGGCATCCTGTGGACTCTCTTCAGAAAGCCCACTGATGAATCTCCACAATACTAAGGAATCCCTGGTTTTAGCTTATAATTTGCAAGGAGTAGGCCTATGCTATATAATATTTGACTCCCTAGAGACATAACATTTTGTATCCATGGGATTACTTTGGGAAGATTCCCCCCCCATTTTTTTGTAATGAGTTATAGTGCTTTAGAAGATTTAAATATTTTAAACATTAATGGGAAAGTTAAATACCCAATCCCCCCTACAATATAACTATTGTCATGACCAATACGCCCTTTAAGGTGTGGAGTCTTGTGAGCAAAAATTCTACTTTGTGAGTTACTGGCATTAAAGCTGTGAGCGGGCAATTTGGCTACTGCATCAATGAGTTTGCTCTGGAGCCATCCTTCCTGAGCTAGGACAAAAATGTGTGAGCCAGAGGCTAAAAACTGCAAGCTAGCTCACACTAAGTCAGATTAGAGGGAACATTGGCCATGACTTCTGATGTCTAAACTACTGCTAGCTTAAAACTAAAATATTAAAATGAATGTCTTAACTAGCTTTTCTAAAAGTAGGTACTTAAGAGTTTAGCAGATCCACTGCAGAGCTATTCTATATTCCAACTATAGTAGTGACATTGGTATGACATAGTTGATTTACTATGCTTTTTAAGTAAAGAAATAAAAAACAATATCACTTTGAGCAAGACATAATATAGCAAAAGCTTCATATAGCAATATTGCCAATATCCACCAATCATGGGTGGCATGCAGATGATGTCCATTTTAGCTATTAATGGAAGGTGCTAATCCATTAATGGTGATACTTTCTGGCCTCCATTATATCACCATCCCCTATCCCTCATATAAAGCCAAACCTAAAAAGGCAATTGCAACTCAGTGCCCTCAACTATGTGAATTGCTTCAGTTGGAGCATCATAACTTTCATGTGTCAGAGATCCCAGCAGCTGAGAGCTTGAATCTCTTTGTGCTGCACAGACTGCACATAGATGTTTTTTTAAAAAACAAGAAAACATACAAGCACTCACAAGAAAGGAAGGACGAGCATCTGTAGCTTTTCCCACATGTTTTCACCCAGTTCTTGGAAGTCGTGGTTCTTGCAGTGAATACCACTCCAGGTAGCCACTCCGAAAGGAGACAGGTGAGGAGGAGATGGCAGGACTGGATGTAAGTGGAGTGAGTGAGAAGAGATGCAGCCACCTTGTTTCCATATTCATTTAATGTAGAAGAAATGTTTAGGTTGTAATCTGGCCAGTCTGTTAGAAACTGAGTTCCGTGATGGCTCTATCCCTATCCCACTATGCAATAGATGGTCACAGTTACACAAACACCATTAAATTATCCAAACAACAGAACACTATGAAAATACACTAAAGGCTGAAACAATTTTTATCATTGCTACAAAATAAATACAAAAAATAAAATACTTGTGCTTTCATTGAGTCGTTTGTTCATTAGAATACAATTGTATAGTTATTACATTGTTCCGTTGCTTACGTTGTTTCGTTGTTAATGGTGGTCTCCGAAATGATCTACCATTTCGAAGTTCTTTCTTCTTCCGAACGAAGATAAAGTGAAGAACAAGTACCGTTTCGGCTACTGTGAAGCCTTATAAAATACCGTAATATTTGTTAAACAAAAAATCTTAAACAAAACCTTTTTGCAATGCACTCACAGCAAGCACATGCTAAAATAAGTGAATACTACCTTACATGCACTTGTCTCTGGTCAATTTCTTGATTAATCTTACATCAATGGTTATACTTGGTTTGTAGTTTTATCTAAAAAGACAGTAAAACAATTACAGCCCATAATCACATTTACTAATAAAACACACTCTTATTTGTCCCAAACTGGGCTTACCAGAACATCATAGTAACAGGTTAACTCAAGTGGGCAAGATACTGCAAATCGCCTTGTTTGATACACGTCACTGGAACCATTAAATACACATGACCACAAGTAATAGTAAGAGTACTGCAACCACTTAACATTACACATATACAATCATAATACATCACATTCACTCACTATTTATACAAAAATATACTTTATTTATCCTAAAAGAGCAACAAAATGCTTACAGTAACTATAAACTGCTAATCACATGCTTTTACTATGTCCAAAACATATCGGACCTAAATTTTACCCGTCATCTTAACAGCTGAACAATGAAAATCCTCCCACAGAATGCAAATGCCAATCAAAAGAACTATAGATAACATGCCAAATCCAGGGATGCATTTAAACCTAATGGTTGACAAGTACTAAATTTAAAGATCCAATAAGCCTCCCTACGCAGTAGAACCTTACGGATGTCTCTCTTACAGTACCTATTGGGCTCAATAAGCTCTAGCACTACAAACTTAAAATTGTCATATTTGTGACCCTAGGACACAAAATGACTTACAAGTGGTGCTTCTACGTGTTGATGTTTAATTTTGGATTTATATTCCAAGATACTTCCAAGAACTGGGTTTTTATAGAATGCATGGATTCCCCAATATACTTCAAGCCACATGGGCAAATTATTAAACAGACCACTCTTTTGGTATAACATGCCAAATATGATGTCAACACTATCTCTTGTCTAATCTCTGGAAAATCCAAGGTTCGTGTCTCCCAACTCTGCACACACACACTACATCGATGACATCTGAAGTGTCCTATGGGTGTATTGACAGGTGCTGCAACTGATGGCAAGTCTGCCTGAACCAAAAGATCTCTAATACTTGTGGTTTTACGAAACCCAGTCTTTGGTCTTTCACTGCATCCTGGAATATCGTTGACTATATGCCAGTGCCGAAGAATGATTTTTTTAAATATCATATGCCAAGGGGGTATAATCAATCGCCCAGCAAATACCTCCCATTGATGGCTTGCATGACTCCTTAAACAATTCCTTTCTTTCCCTCATATCAGCTCTCCGGCATGCCGCATTAACAATCCTTTCGGGATAACCCCTGTTTAAGAACTCAATCTCAAGCCTCTCCAACTCTCTCACATAATCTTCCCTTAAAGTGAAATTCCTCTTAATTCTCAAAAATTGCCCATAAGGCACATAGCGTCTAATGTGTCTCGCATGAGATGAGGAGAAATGCAAGTACGAATTCTGTCAATTTCTTATACAGGCGTACTGCTAAGCGACCTTGATGGATATATACTGTTGTGTCTAAAAAATGTATCTGTTCTCTGTCCATCACTGATGTAAACTTAACGGATTCATGTACCGAATTTAGACATTGCATGAAATCCAATACCCTAAACTGTGCATTCCAAATCAAAAAAGCATCATCAATAAATCTCTTGTAATAAATCAAATGAGAAAATTGAGGATTATTAAGTGCATTACCAATCCATTGTCTCTCAAATTCATCCATAAACAAATTAGCCACCGAGAGGGCAAAAGTGCTCCCCATTGCCACTCCCTTAATCTGCCAAAAAAACTTATCTTCAAACCAAAAAAAACTTTTATCAAAGATTATATCTACCAGATCTAACAAAAAATGTGTAGGGGGAAAGCGGGTTTCTCTACGCTCTAAGACATTAAGTAGACACAACTGTGCCTCTTCATGTAGGATGTTTGTATATAGTGATGTTATATCCATTGTCATAAGTTATGGCTCCTGGAGGAACTTCCATTCCCTCTACCTTGGAAATAAAATCCTTTGTGTCTTTAAGGAAGGAAGGTATATGTAACACAAATGGTTGTAAAAAATTGTCCAAAAACTATGACAGCGGCTCAAAAATTGAATTAACACCCGAGACTATGGGGCATCCCAGGAGAGGAAAAACCAATTTATGTATTTTAGGGAGACAAGAAAAAATCAGAACTTTCACAAATTGGTTGATGAGGAAGGAAGCTGTGTGGTTATCTATGCAATCTAAGAGTAGAGCCTCACTGATTGTTACTTTAATAATATTCCAAACCTCATTAGAGGGATCATACATAACCGGTCTGTAGTGATTAATATCCGCTAGCTGTCTCGAGACTTCCTGTATATAATCACACCGGATAAGGAGGACTACCCCTCCCCCCTTATCTTTAACTGCTACTGATGGATCTGAGGCAATATCCTGAAGCACAGCATTTTCCTCCCGAGTAAGATTATGCTTAATCTGTCTCCTTTGGGATTCCAACTGCTTAACATCCTCTACCACTCTCCTTTCAAACAACGTGATGGACGGTACACTCATTTGGGGGACAAACTGGGATTTACTTCTAAATAATGTAGGGGCACAAAAATCTGATTTACCAAAAAAAGCTTTTAATTTTAATAACCGAATGAATTTGAACAGATCTACTCATGTACGAAATGCATTACAATAGGGTTTTTTTAAATTATCAATTTTGATTTCATTGTGTTCCATTTTTCATGGAATATAAATAGTGGTGGAAAGTGGCATCAAGGTGCAGCTGACTTATGGCAACCAAGGGTTTTCAAGACAAAAGGTGGTTTGCAATTCCCTATGTCCAGAGCTAGAACTTGTTAACTTTGTGCCCAAGGCAAGAATACAAAATTGTGCCCCCCCTCTTCATAGTAATTATTTTGGTTAAAAAGTATATATGTAAATAACAAGCATAATAATAACATAATGTTTATTTTAGTCATAAGATCCACATATACAAATTTAATAAATCAAATCAAATCAACTAAAGCATAAGTAAATGAGTATTTAACATATTATTTGATTAAATATAAAATTAAACTACATCAGATATGACCTCATTTTACAGCTGCACTTTTAATGTTAAGCAAAATTAATATGTTTTTATTTTTACAGTCTGTTTATTTCCAGACAACATTAAAGCATGAGCCACCTAGCACTGGTCATTTCTATTTCAGACTATCTTCTAAGTACTAGCTCTGCTTAGCTTCTGAGAACTGATGAGATCGGGCTATACCATGCCACCTTCCTCCTGTCCCTTATCATACCTTACTATAAAAATCACACCACACCTTATTTCTTTCCCTCTTCGAGCCAAGTGAGCCAGGAAACAATCAACTCAATGAATTATCATCATCAACAAAAATTTTCCATCTTACTTCTATATCTTACCAGATAGCACAACAAAGATCCAGGCTCTTCTAGAGCACCACAACACATCAAAGTAAAACCACTTAGGCTTTACTTACTTTCCAGTGCTACAACTGGACACTGGGCAACATGTTCTACTGCCATTGTGAATCTCTGGTCAATAAATCCCATAAGAATTCATTGACTAAGCTCGTTAATCTTTTCTTATTTTGATATGTCTCACCATCTTTCTATAGTTTTGCACTGATCAGCCATGGGGCTTTGGCCCAGAAAAGAGCCTGTGCCTTTAAGAAGAATGGAGGGAAAGCTTTCTAGCTCGAGTGTAGGGAGGAACTTAGCTGAGGCCCAGAAAGATAAACAGGCAAGGAGACTAAACTTGATTAAGGAGGGAACTGACAGCCTGCAAGCACTGGACTGGTAGTAAGTTAAGAACAACTAGTGATCCATCTAGTCCAGCATCCTGTTTCACACAGTAGCCAATCAGTTACTGCAGGGCCAACAACGGGACATAGCAGCTGAGACCTTCCCTTGATATTACCCTCTGGCTCTGGTATTAGAGGTTTACTGCTTCCAAATGTGGAGGCTCCCTTTAGTCACCACAGCTAGTAGCCGCTGATAGACCTACCCTTCAGTAATCTAATTCCCTTTTAAATTTTCCTATGCTTGTGCCCAAAATTGGCTCTGATAGCCAATTTCAGATTTTAATCACATTTTAATCAAAAGAAGTATATTCTTCTGTTCATCCTGAATTTACTGCTCATCAGCTTCATTGGATACCTTCAAGTTCTGTTATTTTGGGAGAGGGATAAAAAGTTCTCTGCCTACTCTCTCCACCCATGCACAATTTTATAAATCTGTATCATGTCCCCCCCTAGTCATCTATTTTATAAACTGAAGTCATAAGAACATAAGAATTCCTCTGGAGGGTCAACAACGGGGCATAGAGGCCGAGGCCGAGGCTTTCCCCTGATGTTGCCTTCCAGCTCTGGGATTTACTGCCTCTAGGTTGTGGTCACACGGCAAGCATACTGTGATTTGTTCCTGCTGTAGATTTGATTGGGGATATTTTTAAGTGGGTTCAGATGATCACACATCCTTTGCCCAACTGGTTGCTTTGCACAACAATGCTCCAGGCATTGTCCAGACAGCCGCGCCACCCAAGTGGTGTGGCTCCGGACTCCCAAACAGAGCCTTCCTGGGGAGGCTTGAGCTGGGGGCTCTTGGGTACAGAGGTATCCGAGCAGACCCCGGCTCGCCTCAGAGCAAGGACCAGAGAGGGAGCACTTCTTTGGAGGTTCCAAGGTGCGATCTACTGCTTCTTCAGAGCTATACTCCGACTAGAGAATCAAACTTCTAAACTCCCCCTTCTACACTGAGACTAACTGGACTTTTGAGTACTTGGATGTATCTTTCCTTCTCTGCTGACTTTGGCTTAGTGATTCATTTAATTTTTAAAAACCTGGGGGAACAGAAAGGGAAAGGCGGAAGGATTCCCCCCCCCCCTTCCCAGACTGGTGGCTTAGACAAGAAACCCAGGCAGTGTGCTTTCGGTTTTAAAGACTTTAATGGATACTCAATGGATATTTATCTGAACTAGCTTGAGACTTTTAAAGTATTTGGTTATTTTTATTCTTTCTCTTTTTTCTTATATTAAACTTAAAGAGAAGCACCCTTTTGTACTTTCTGGACTGTGTTTTTTCCCCTCTAAGCTTTGGAGTCCTCATAAACAAGAAGCCTGTTTAACAGTTTCATACTTTTGTGGATCTATAATTACACTATCGTGGAATTACAAATACCTTTTTTTAAAAAAATTTAAACTGTGGTTCATCTTCATCTGATGGATACCTGTAAACCACTTGTTTATTAGTCACTTTAGAAGACTCCTGGATATGGGAATGGACTTTTGAATTTATCTTCTTGGCCTCTGCTTTTGTTCTTTCTCTCTATGGTTTTTTTGCCCTGGATGGATCTATATCAGTCTTATTGTGGATATATAATATTTTACTTTTTACTTTGAGGATGCTCCTTTTGGGCCTGGATGGATACTGGAGATTCACAAGCTGAGATTTATCCTTTTGCCTTCTGTGGATTTATATAATATTTCATTTGGAATACAACTATTTTAAAACCTCCTCTGTCTTAGTGGATATTGGGACAGAATCTCAGAATCAAGACTTATTAGGGGGAAGACTTCTCTTTTCTAAAGAAGACCTACTATGGTTTTGTGAACTACCAAATCTTTAGTTGTCTTGTTAAGAAATCTGATTTTACATGTAATGTGTTCTTAGAACTGTGAGGAAAAAGAAAGGAAGCCTATTTAAAAAGCAGGGTATATTATATACAGTGTTACTGAACTTGTGTAAAAGGAAGAAACCTGCCTCTGTGACTCAGACCAGTACTAAGTGCACTATGTAAGAAGTTGTTTTGACTATATTCTATGTTTTAGTAATAGTTGATAAGATACAAGGGAACTGTGTCTGGGTGTTGGGTGAAAAATAGATTGGGAAACAAAAGGGGGCAGAACATAAATAAGGCCTGCTTTGGTTCAACATTACAGTGAGCTTGGTGTTGAATTTATATAAGAAATTTGATGTTAAATTGAAAAAGAGAGAGGGGGTCTGCTGTGACCTGGTTGAGATCTAAGGAGAACTATGTCATCTGGAGCTAGCAGAACCTCCCCAGCCATAGGCAAGACAGTTGCTTCAAATCTGGCTAAGATGACAGCACAAGAAGTCCAGGCTCTATGCAAAGATATTATTGCCTCAGCAGTTGAAACTTTACAGACTAAAATAGACACCCTGACTACACAGGTGACTTCCCAAACAGAAGAATTTAAAAAACAGATACTTGAGAACACACAAGAAATCTCTACATTGAAGCAGACCACTACTCAGGTTCAGAACAAATCCCAGAAAGTGGACCAAGAAGTACAAGAGATTAAGACTAAACAAGACCTCTTGGAAGCCAGTGTCACAAAACTGGAAATGGACAGGGCAGCCTATGTTTTGAGATTCCAAAATATTCCTGAAAAGAAAGGTGAAGATGTCAAAGTGGATATGGCTAAACTGCTAGCTGAATATCTAGAAGAAGGCAGTACCCAATTTGTCTCTAATGAGATAGAGGCTGCCTTTAGAATGAACTCGGTATATGCAAGACACAACAAGGTGCCTAGAGAGATCCATGTAAGATTCTACAAGAAAATTATGAGAGATACCATATTACAGAATGTAAACAAGAAGCCACTACAAGTGCAGGAGATTGAGGTAAAAATACTAAAGGAAATCCCTTGGAGAGTCAGAGAGAAAAGGAGGAATTACACCCATTTAACAAGGGCACTAAGAGAAAATGGAATTTCTTATAGATGGCTGTTTCCTGAAGGGGTTCTTTTTATTTATGGAGGAAAACAATTTCAGATAAACTCAATTTTTAAAATAGAAGACTTTTAAAAAACACATGCAGAAGACTTAGGAATTCCAGAGGAGGAAGAAGAATAGGAGGAAGAAGAGGACCCTCAACAAACAGGAGATGACTCAGAGACACAAGGTGCAGCAGGACCAAAAACAGGAACCACTAAGAAGAAAGGCAAAACAGTACCATGACCTATGCCTATGAGACTCCAAGAAAAGAAAAGAATCAGATCCCAAAAAGATATGAAAGATGGTTAAGAGAAAACTAAAAATTATTTCAATTAACGAATGCTCCACAGAAAACAAAACAAATGCTACACCAAGTTAAGAAATTGCAGATTGATGTAGTGTGCTTACAAGAAACCCATATAAAAAATTCAGATAAGAAACTGTTAGAAGCTAAAAAACTTGGGAAAGTTATGTATTTGAATGGCCACATGTATTTGTGCACGAGCTCCTACTGCTCATGCGAATGGCCACATCTACTTGTGCATGAACTCCTACCGCTCATGCGAATAAGCGCAGCTTTGGCTGCATAACAAAAGCTGGCTAGGATTCTGGAACAGACCTATATGCTCACCAGGATCCTAGAATTAACTAATGGTTGAACCTTGCACTGTAAATAGGCTGTCACAGGGAGTGTGTGTGCGTTTTGGTGTGTTGTGTTGCAGATATTTAAGCAGGGCTCGGACCCAGCTTGTCTGTCTTGAGTTTGAGCTGAAATCATGATAAACCATGAGCTGATCACTCTACACATCTGAACCCAGTACATTTCACGCCACTTATGTAAAAGAACTACACCCAGATGGAAGAGTGCTGATAGTAAAGGTACAAAGACAAGCAAAAGAAACCCTGATAGTTAACTTCTATGCCCCAAATCAACAAGAAAAAATTTATAAGGCCTTGCAAGAGACTCTTTCAACCTTAACATTTGAAGAAATTTGTGTAATTGGAGATTATAATGCTGTATTTTACAAAGTCTTAGATAGGAAAAGCCAAACAGGAAAACAAAAAAGAGATAATGAACTGCCAGACTCATTTTTACATACAGCTGAAAAATTTCCTTTGGTAGATGCCTGGAGAATCAGAAATTTACACAAAAAAGATTACACTTCTGTTTCAACAAGACACAAATCTTGGTCTAGATTTGACATGGCCTGGATTTCAACAAACATGATAAATGATATCATAGAAGTAGAGATCCTCCCTTCAACGTCTGCAGATCATGATCCAGTTCTTTTAATTCTGCAAAATACACAAAAAAAAGAATAGATAGTCCATGAACCTGTGCCTTCTAAATAATACTGACTTTATAGCCAGTTCAAAAAAAGAATTCCAAGAATTTTTTTAATTGAATATTCAACCAGATATATCTATGGGCATGGTATGGGACGCCTTTAAGGCCTATGTTAGAGGTTGGCTTATCAAACAAGAGGTATGGATTAGAAGAAAAAGAAGACCAAAATATGCACAAATTGAAGCACAAATTAAACAAGAAGAGGATAAAATGAAATCAAATCCTTCAACAATCAAGGATTAAAATTAAGAATTTACAACACCAACTTAACTGCAAGAGATTGCCAAAAAAATAATGTTCGCAAAACAAAACATTTTCAAGAATGCAAACAAACCAACAAGATGGTTGGTGTATAAACTAAGAAAAGAATCAGAAAAGAACATATTAAGATACTGAAGAATGAAGCAGGGGAGGAAAAAAACTCCCTTAAAGATTTAAAGAACATTATTGAGAGCTTTTATAAAAACCTGTATCAGAAGGAGAAAAGTAATCAAGAACAGATTATAAACTTTTTAAAAGAACACAACAAAAAAGAATTTTCAGAGGAACAAAGGAAAATTTTAAATGAGGCAATTTCTTTCCCTGAAATAATTGAAGCAATCCAAAATCAGAAAAAGAAAAAAATCTCCAGGCCCAGATGGGCTACCAGCAGAGTTCTACCAGATATTTGAAGATCAAATTGCATTACCATTGAAAGCTACTATTAAAAATATTTATGACCAAAGAAAACTACCAGAATCTTGGAATCAAGCACTGATTACATTAATACATAAACTAGATACTGATGAAAAAGAAATAAAAAACTACAGACCAATTTCATTGCTTAATGTGGATTATAAAATCTATGCATCCATATTGGCTAACAGGTTAAAGAAAGTCTTAATACAAACAATACACCAAGATCAATCTAGATTTTTTTAACCAAAAAGACAAATGAGAAATAATGTCAGAACTATTATGAATGTATTGGAATATTTTGAAGCGCATCCTGAAAAACAATTAGCGCTTATATTTTTAGATGAAGAAAAGGCCTTTGACAATCTAAATTGGACATATATACTAGAAGAATTATTGGCCTGGCAATGTGGTGAATATTTTTATACAATGGTTAAAGCAATATATATGAAACAATTGGCAAAAATCATGATAATTGGAGACTTTTCACAAAACATTGAAATTGAAAAAGGAACTAGACAAGGATGTCCACTATCTCCTCTTCTATTTATTTGTGCTTTTGAAATGTTGAATAATATGATAAGAAGTAATATGGCAATTAAAGGAATTAAAATTAAAGGCGAAGAGTATAAACTTCAAGTATTTGCAGATGACTTGGTATTTATCTTGGAAGATCCACAATAATCTATTACTCAACTCTTGGACTTGATAAGAGAATATGGACAAGTTGCAGGTTTAAAAATTAATTTCAAGAAAACAAAAGTGGGCACAAAACATAGGTCACAACATACAGTTAGAGCAAAGTCTAAGGTATGGAAGGTAAATATGAAAATTACAAAAGCTACTACATTTAAAGAGAATATATATAAAATGTTTTATAGATGACATATGACACCTGAAAATCTAGCAAAATGGTATCCAAACATGTCGAATGTATGTTGGAAATGTAAGCATAGCATTGGTTCTTTTTTCATATGTGGTGGACATGTAAGGTTGCCAAAAAGTATTAGATTTTGATACATCAGATATTGCAAAAAATACTAGATACAAGTTTGCCATTTATACCAGAATTATTTTTATTAAATATTGTACCACAAAATTATAAGAAAGCAGATATTTATATGATTGTACATGTCCTAACAATAGCTAGGATACTGTATGCTAAGCACTGGAAAAAAGAAGAAAGCCCAACAAAAGAAGAAATCATTTATACATTTTTAGAACCAGCAAAAATGGATAATTTGACTTCACGATTACAAGATGAAAAAAGAATAAACTTTCGAGAATAACTGGTTAAGAATATATATATGGATAGAAAAGTATCTTGGAACACTGGTATAATATACTCATGCAAGTTAATATTTCAACAAACTTTGGTACATATGTGGAAGATTCAAGGATAATATGTGAAACTAAACCAGAGACTAGAATATAAGCTCCAATATGTATTTATTGTTGTGTATTGTGTTTTGTAATGTGTTTTCTTTCTTTGTCTTTGTAATCTTTATTTCTGAAACTAATAAAATTATTTTTTTTTAAAAAAAAAAGTTCAAAAGTATAATGTCCACAAGGTCACCATGTTTTTTCACTTTCTCAAAGAACTCCAAAAAGTTGCAGAAGGCATGCTGATTTTCTGTAAGCAGATTTTGTTCCTTTATGTATCTAATCATTCTGTCTTTGATTACAGTTTCTACTAATTCGCCTTGGACAAATGTTAGGCTAACTAGCCTGTAATTCTCTTGTTCCCCTCTGGACCTATTTATAAAACCAGTGTAATACTTACTGCTCCCTAGTCTTCTGGTACAATGGCTGATCTTACTGATAATTTATGTATATGTGTTAGTAAACCAGCAATCTCACATTGAAATTCCCTAAGAACTTTTGAGACTATGCCATCAGGACCTGGAGACTTACCGGTTTTTAATTTCCATAGTAAGTCTAGAACTTCATCTCTCATCATCTCAGTTTGACTGGGTTCTTCAGAGACTTCCTGAAAAAGCAGCTAGGTCTTAGGTACATGTCCTTGTATTTTCCACAGTGAACACACATGCAAAGAATTCATCAGGTCTTTTTTCCTAGAACAAGCCCAGCAGGCCACACCCCTGATAGCACAGCTCATTAGCATATTAGGCCACACCCCATGTTACCAGAAGTGTGGTCATCCAGCCACACCCACCTTTTGCTTCTTATGCTGTTTACCTTGTTTGTTGTCAAAACTCAGGGCTTTTTTTGTAGCAGGAACTCCTTTGCATGTTAGGCCACACACCCCTAATGTAGCCAATCCTAATGAGTTTCTGCTGTTGGGCATGGCCTGTTATGCTAATGAGTTCCTGCTGGGTGTGGCCAACTCAAGAGCCAGCCGGAACTCCATTCCTGTGCTTTCCTGCCCAAAAATAGCCCTGGAATTCATTGAATTTCTCTGCTATCTCCCTTGTCCTTCTATTCCTTGGTCATGCAAAGGCCCAACTGCTTCTCTGGCTGAGGAGAAATCTGCTCCTCAAATTCTTATTTTGCACACCTAAGTTCCATAAGGATTTTGCTTTACTTTATTTTTACTGTAAAGGTAAGCAGTAAGGAGAGGAGCTTTGTAAGGCACTGCCTTTTTTGCCCTGATAGAGCAGCCACCTCTACTTGGTTGGTTCAATTTGAATTATAGAAATGTGCCCTTTGCTAATGACACAATGGCTTAGGATAGCTGATGCATATTTTATATAATTATCTGCACCCCTCAGCTTTATACTCCTGAGGCAGGTACCTTTGTTACAGTCCTGCTTACCTCTTCATAGTGATTGTGATCTATACTACTGTGTTTTGCTTGTTGAAACTACCTTGTTTCATTTAATATATTGTTAATACTTCTTTGCTTCCATTCTGTTTTTAGAGTTCTGATTGGTTCTACAACCCTAATCCTATTGTATTGTTTACTGAATGTCCTGTCCTGTTGATTATATTGATTTATTCTGTGTAAACTGCGTTGAGTCCAAGTGAGAAAGTGGACTATAAATAATGTAATTTTTTTTAAAAAAACAAAACCAGCAATCCTGGTGGTCTGCCATCCAAATACTAACCAGAGCCAATACTGCTTAGCAGCTGAGATCTGATGAGACTGGGCTAGCCCAGGCTGCGTTCAGACGGCCAGTCATTCGCGCCATGAGCCCTCCTAAAATTTTATCCCGATTTTTTAAATCCAGCCTAGCACGACCAGACGCCCCCCATGAAATAGCCTCACCGCGCGTTGTTCCCGCCGTGATTTGTCTACACGGCATCCACCGAGGATTTTTTAAAAAAAGTTTTGTACATTCGCATAGGCAAGGCTGCGCCTCCTTGGAGAACTGAGGCGATCGCGGAGGGTTTTCAGCAAAGTTTTGCGCATGCAGGGATGGAAAGAATAAGTCCCGGTCCTCCCCCTTGCCATTGCCATCATGATCAATGGAGGGACTATTTCGCAAGTTAAAACAGTCCTTCCCCCCCTCCATCTCCCATCGCGGTAACATCTTGTCCCTAAAATAAACAAGCATGAATATTACATTCCTCGTAGCGCTTATCGCTGAATGCATTTCCTCGTTAAAGCACACATAGGGTTTCATTTTTAAAAAAATTGCGCCCCTGTCGGCTCGGTCTGACGTCAGACCGAGCCGACGGGAGCATCGCGCGCTAATGGAGTGACCAGACGGAAGAAAGTCTGCAGTTGTCATGTGGGTAAGCGAAAACCCTACATTGAAACTGCTACTTTTAAAATCAGGATTGGCGGCGCAGCAGAACGGGATGTCTATGGGACCGGAATTTTTCCCAGATGTTTCTGTCCGGTCGTGCATTTTTGATCCGCAAGGGAGTTGTTCCTATGGCAAATCAAAAGATCCGTCTGAACACACCCCCAGGCCATCCAGGTCAGGGAGGAATAGAATAAAATAAATTCTGTGCCACATATAGAAAAAGTATGTTGGATCCTTCTGTTCTGAGGCCATGACACAGGTAATTGTAGTACAGACCAAGCTGAATTCAGAGCTAGGTTCTCAGGTAAGATAAACTATGAAGTTATGTATGTTGTGTAAAATGAAATATAATGGTAGGAACAATCATAATATTTTGTGAGGCTGGGCTGTAGTGTTCATGTAGTATTCAGGCCATTCTTTTAGAACAACCATCATCCTTAAAAATGAAGAGGAATGTGGCAAATTATAATTCAAGTCAGCTCCTGATGGTAAACATTCCTGAATATACGTACAGTATTTTAAGTGGGAGAGGGGAAAATGGAAAATTCTAAGAAAGGAGCAAAGCTGTTTTAAAAAATGCAACAAACCTGGAAGGTAGCCAATTTTGTAATACTATTTTATAAAGGCTTCAGCAGTTTGTGTCTCTTTGGTGCTTTGGTTAGACTTAGCTGAGGCTTTAAGAGGGAGGTGAAAGTTTACATTAAAAGCTGAGAAATCCAACATGTCTTAACACAGTTATTCCCAGCTGTTGAAATTTTAATGGTCCTACCTGAGTACATAAGCAGGTACTTAAGGGTTTTGTTTCCAAGTGATCACCCTCTTGGTAGTCTTTCTGTTAATTCTTGGGAAGAATCTTGGTGCCTTCTGATAAACATCAGAGTTTCTCAAAGGGACACCTACAATCACATAAATGACTTGGTTATAGATTCAGGTGGGTAGCTGTGTTGGTCTGAAGCAGCAGAAAAGAGTTTGAGTCCATTGGCATCTTAAAGACCAACAGAGTTTTATTCAGGGTATAAGCTTTCATGTGCATGCAGACTTCTTCAGATACAGTGAAATAATGACATGCTAAATCCAAAAACAATACAAGCAAGACATATGGAGAACGGAGGAGGGAGGACTCCTACGTTTCTGATCTGGATGCTAATACATAGCATCTGTGCTGGATCAGGAATAACAGTGATAAAGATGTGTGAAACAATTAGCAAAACAGAGATCTGGTGCTCAGATAACAGGGTGAAAAGCACTTCATACTGACAGATAGTATTTATGGAGGTTCTGAAAGGACAGGGGGAGGGGAGGGGGACTGTGGCGCTCTCTTACATAACTTGTTTGAGGATGTAAAGCCAAGTACAGCAAGATGCCGGAAAGAGAAAAGAATGGATTCTGTGTAGGATCCCAAGGTTTCCCCATGACATCAAGCAAGTAGTTAGGGAATTGTCAATCCCTTTGGCTAACTTGTAGCAACCAACAGCACATTTAGAATGAATTCAGATTTGCAATTTAAAACAGTTTTCAGCCACTCTCCACCTGCTTGTGTGTACATGTGAAAATAAAAACATACCTTTAAACGTGTTTTCAACAGGTTTCTGAATCATTTGCAGGCCATGCAAGAAGACTGATTTACAATCACATTTTGGCCTTCGCAATGCAAATGCAAAGATGGTAAGGGGATCTTACCCTGAATCTTATCTTTTGAACAGGTTACCAAGTCTTGGATTCTTTTTTTTAAATTGTGCAATGCAGAGAAAAAAAGTCACTCTTTACTGTCTGTGGAAAGGAATCATCTTTCCTTTCAGGCAGGAAATTGGAAAGCTATATTGAATTTTTTTTAAAAGATGGTATCTAGTTAAATTAGAGTTGCCAACAACATGGTAGAAATATCTGGAGATCTGGGTGTATGTTGTGTCTGCTGACCACCACTGGGGGGACAGCAACAGAGCCGGAGCTTGAGTCTCAAATAACAATAGGGACTAGGCTCCTGAAACCTTCCTGTGGGAAACCAATGGGAACTGTGGAGGGAAGTTTAAACACGCCAACGGGACCTAGGGGTGTCACCCCCGGTCTGTATATAGTTGGCCACTGGGCCGGTATTCTGTGTTCTTGTTGTGTTCAGTAAATAACTATGCTTCACATCACACTGTCTCGTGATCTCTAATGCGTCGAACCCACTACACAACAGTGTAGAACCTACAGACGGAGTTGTCTGGGGAGGAGTGTGGTATAATGCCATGGTTGTCCACCCTCCAGAGCAGCCAGGTTCTCCAGGGATCTGATCTCTGTAATCTGGAGATCAATTGTAAGTTCGGAAGATCTCCAGACCCCAACTGGAGGTGGCAACTCCAGGTTAAATATGCACCAGTTATATTTGAAAAAGCCAAATAGTTTCATTAGTAGGCATTGCTACATGGACAGAAACAAAGAGCACCCACAGAAAGAGCAAGCTTGGAGTTTGTAGAACTCAGGTTTGTAGAAGATCTGGCTTGACTATTCATGGCCCCAGTCTTTGGATTTAAGAATCCACAGATGGGAACATGTTGAGAATTAGGTATATTGACAGCAAAATAGAATCTTGGGGCTCTTGGCTAATGGGAAATTCTCACAGTAAACCACAGTAAATATCTAGTGCATCTTCTCACTAGCCAATGAAAATGAACAAAGGCCCCGGTCACACGGAGAATTTGCAGCACAAGAGGCATGAATGTTGGGCAGATTTTTGAGGCGTGATCACACTGCAACATCTGGGAAGCATAGCGCACCTGTGGCCAACCCGTGGCATCCTGCCAAAGATATGGAGTTAAAAAGTACCTAGGAAAGTGCACTAGTATCCGAAAAATGCACAGCACAGGCAGGCGTCTGATCACAGGAGAGCTAGTATTCCACGGCATCTGGTGCCCATCCGCGTCCCGTCGCAAACCAGATGTTTTTTAAACCTCCATAAGATGTGCACAAACACCAAACTGCTTGTGTGATCATGCCGCGCCACTTCTTTTTCACACTTCAGCATCGCCGTGTGATCGGCAGCTAACAGCCTAAGCATGGAAACTCGGGGGACCGTGTGATCGGGCTACTGCTTTTCATTTTGCTCTGGGATGAACAGCCATGCCTCCCTCCTGCGTTATCTGGCCCATGTGACCAGGGCCAAAGAGTCTGGTGGAAAGAATCACATTTGTTCAGGAACAAAAAGCACCAGAATAAGTGGGTCTGCTCAGAATCCTACACATCTCTATTCAGTGAAGCTTACTCTCAGGAAAGTATTCTTAGGACTATACTGAAAGTGTAGCAATATGAGTATGGGGATGATTTATAGGGTTGCATGCCAACTCCAGTTTGAGAAATTCCTGGAGGTGGAGTCTAGGGAGGGCAGAGTTTGGGAAAGGTTGGGAGCTCAGCATTGATATGAAGCCATAGAGTGCACTCTCTGAAGATCCAGTTTTCTCCTGTGGAACTGATATCTGTAGAGATCACTTTAATTCTGGGAGAACTCCAGGTCCCACATGGAGGCTGGTAACCCTAGGGACAAATTTTGAGGGCTTATGTGTCAACTATGCCCAGTAGAAGAGAAACACAAATAATGATGATTGTACAAAAGACTGTACAGAAAGGCTCTGTTGTGACTTTATTCAGTAGATGAGATGGTATAGAAAATAGATGCACTTCTGTCAGAGATATGCTTGTGCTTTTGCATTCAGATATTTACAAGCATGGAAGCCACAAGAACCTGTGGGAGCGTCTTATTTTCCCCTGCCCTACTACTTCCTCATTTCCTTCCCTGGCAACTCCCATTGCTTCTCTCCTTTTCCTGCTTCCTTCTCATTTCCACCCACCAGCCAACTTACCTTTATCCTCCATTCTGTCTTCAGTTTTCCTACCTTCCCATCCCTTTGCACCCTCTCCCCAGGAATACTCTGGGCAAGTTGTGCAGTGCTATCCACTGGTTTGGTCTGGGCCTAGTTGTGCAGTGGGGAAACCACAAGGATTTACAGAAAGAACATCCTATTCTCCTGTTTCCCCTTCCACACTTTATTTCCTCCTCCTGACGCCCCCAATATCCTGATTTTTCTTTGACTCCTTTTCTCCTTCCCTCCCCCCAAGTAACTTACCTTTTATCTGATCTGCCATCTTTAACTATATTAGTTATTTACTTCATTGACACCCCCACATTTCTCCACAATGTGGGCCCAAAACATCATTTTCCTCTACTCCATTTTATCCTTACAAGAACTCTGTGAGGTATATTAGGCTGAGAGGGTTTAATTGGCCCAATGTCACCCAACAAGTTTCCATAGCTTGTTCAGACTAGATTCTGGGCTGATACTATAACCACTATACCCCACTGACTTTTGTGAGGTGGCTGCTGTTGAATGATAGAGAGCTACTGGGCCTGGATGAATTATGCAGGTCTCATGGTACTAAGTTGGTGATTGCTGCTGGGTCTGGTGGCAGCCCCAATAACTTTTCCCTCAAAGGCCAAAACAGTACCTCCCCCACCTTTTACTGACAGAAACCAAGGCCTGAAGGTTGGCAATACTGTTGTAGTTGCCTAGCAAGCCCCACAATGGCCACTGAGAGGTCATTCATTTTTTTAGCTACATGCACTGCTTTTATGATTTGGGGAGATGGATTATCCCCCCCAATGTTTCTTTTCCTAAGATTTCAGATTTTTCTACAAATATGGGGCTTTCCTCAGGTTTGTAGAAGATCTGGCTTGGCTATTCATGGCTCCAGTCTTTGGATTTAAGTATCCACAGATGGGAACATGTTGAGAATTAGGTATATTGACAACTGAGGAACCCACAAGGATTTGCAGATGGCATCTCATTCTCCCCTCCTCCACTATTTCCTCTTTTCCTTCCCTGGCAGCCCCCATAACTTCTCTCCATCTTGCTTCCTTCTCTCATTCCCACCCACCAGCCAATCTGCCCTCATCTACCACCTTGTCTTTAGCTTTCCCTCCTTCTCTCTCCTGGTAGCCTCTACCTGGAAAAACTATGGGTCAGTTGTGTGGTACCTTCCATTGGACTGCATCTACCTTTCCACACAATTTCCTCTTTCCCCGCTCCTTGTAACTCTTGTATCCTTGCCTTTCACTGCTTTCTTCTCTCCTACCCACCCACTCACCATCCTACCTCTTATATGACCTTTATATTCAACTATAATTATTATTTATTTGCTTGATTTATACCCTGCCTTTCTCCACAATGTGGACCCAAAGCAATGTACACCATTCTCCTCTCCTTTGTTTAATTCTCACAAAAACTCTGTGATATAGGTTAGGCTGACATGGTATGACTAGCCCAAGGACACTCAGGAAGAACAGGAATTTGAAACTGGGTCTTCCAAATCCTTTTCTGAGACACTAACCACTAAACTACACTAGGTTTTGTGGGGTGGCTGCTGTTGAGCAGTAGTAAGCAGCCAGGCCTGGTTGAGTCATGCAGGTCGCATGGTATCAAGTAAGCCTGTGATTGCTGGCAGGTCTGGCCGTGATCATTCCTCACTCAAAGCCAAATCAGCCTTGGGAAAGGGCCTTTTAGTGACAGAATCAAAGGCTTTGACTAGCAATCCTGGCAATATTGTTGTAATTGCCTAGTAATGTCCACAGAGGTTATTTTTTTCCTTAAAGCTACTGGTGCTGCTTCTATTATTTGGGGCAGGTCAACCCCCAATTTATTTATTTATTAGATTTCAGATTGTTCTGCAAATCTTGGCCTTTTTCAGGTTTGTAGAAACATAGGTCTTGTCTGTGCCTGGCTACAGTCTCCAAATTTAAGTACCCACAGATTTGGATTGAGAATTACATAAATTGATGATGATGATGATGATTACTGACTTTTGTATCTTTCAAAACACTGCAAAAACATAAAATATGAGTATTACTGATTATCAGTAAACAGGAATGGATTATTTTATCACTGAAAGGGTTTGAAGTGAAAGTTGAATTTAGGACAATGGAGTAGTTTGAGTTTCCTGTGAAAGGAAAGTCAGTGAATGTGTTGCTATCCAAGCTGGCAATGTTTTCATTGATAGAGAAAAAGTAGTGGAGGAAGGTAGAACTAAAGAAGACAGCAGCTGTAGCTTGGTGGTCAAGTGCATTCTTTAAATGTTTGAGGTTCAAGGTTCAATCTGTGGCATTTCTAGTGGAAAACATCTCAGGAAGCAGAGCAATTCTGAACGACTGGTCCTAGATACCGCAGTGAAACTGCCTCTGTGCAATTCACCTCCGTATATTGAAAGCAGACAAAAACCAGGGGGAGCTCTGAAACTCAGCATACACAGTAGTCTTTTAACCATATGCATGGGGGAGGAGGAATGCTTCCTTGTAGAATTCCCAGTCTATGGAATTCACTTTTGAGTGTGTGCATGTACTGGGAGGGGTGCAAGGCCAGGATGATGAACCCTGAATTTCACTGTTTAGTTAGTCAGCCAGAAAATGAGACGAGTTGGCTGAAGCTACCATCTCATCCTCCTTGCTAACAGAGTGCTTTAAAATCCATTCAGTGCTATGCAAACCCCAGATGAAATACAATAAGAGGAAAGGAGGAAGCTGTGATTTCCTAAATCTGTTTTTTCTTTCCATCTCTGTTTTCCAGTGATTGAAATGCATCTCTTTAGGGCAGGGTGCATGGTAAGCTCAAGCTGTCTACTGACCCAGATGCTGGAACAGGGAGTCTTTCTCATGCCCTTGGCTGTTGTTTTTCCATGTGTAGCAAGAAGGTCTCATACAGTACATGCTAATATGCATTCTGGTCCAGCAGTGGATCATCTAGCCTTTTGTTTCAAGAACACAGCATGCATCTAGACTTGCTCATAAAATATCCATAGCAAAATCATGTGATGCCTGTCCGGCTTATGCATTTTTAAGGACTGTGCCCTAAATCCATTAAAAGATCGTGAGGCGTGAATAGAGAGGAATAATCCCAGCTAACATATGGGTAGGAAACAAAGGAGTCCAGCTCGAATGGCAGCACGTGTAAAAGGGACTGAGTTATCTCTTTTTTTCCTCCCCAGTGCCTGTGGGAGAAAGATGGGACCTTTTGAGACTGTGAAGATCCTCAGCTTGGGTGAACAGAATGTTTGTTTGTTTTATTTTGCAAGTGGAACCATTATAGTGCCAAATATTAAAAATGGGAACAAAGACAAAAAAGCAACACCCAAAGAACAACCTCTGGTAGAAGTCCTACTGAAAGCAACAGGCTGCTCAGTCTGAGACTGAGTTCAGACTGGCAATTTGCTCCGCTATAGCCACGTTTCAGCCACATTTCCCAAATGGATTAAAGGGGGTGTTCACACAGGCACATCTGCCTGGCATTCCCCACCCGTAGGCAACACGTGCTGTTCTGCTTTGCTCCTGTGTTTAAAAGATACCTGTTACAAGTGGTAGCAAATCCTGGAGAGTGCCTTTATCCCGCATCAGTCCACTACCCAGAAGTGTGAACGCTCAGCTGAAAAGCCGGGAGCAACCCGTGTTGCTCCTGGCACATATGATTGGCGCATATGATTGGCTGTGCTCTGCTCTACCGCATAAGGCGCATATGATTGGCTGTGCTCAGCGCAACGGGATCCTCCCCAAATTGGCTGGATGCCTATGTGTGTATGAGTGTATGTATGAGCGCATGAGCGCTCATGCGCTCATACATACATAGGCATCCAGCCGATTTACCATGAAAAAGCCATTTATAGCCACAGCCCTGGGCCAGCAGTCTGAATGCTCCCATGCACTTCCTCCCAGTATGCTCCCACATCAGTCGGCCCCGTGTGACCGGGAAAACCCAGAACAGTTTGTTCTGGGGCTTTTTTGCCATGACTGGCTCCCACTGCAAACTGCCAGTCTGAACTCAGCCTGATTGCTTTCAGTGGAAGTTAGTAATGACTGGCATTGGTGTATTTGCATGAAATCTTCATAAACAACTGGTATTAGAATATGAAATCTACACTATGAGCTGAGCCTTTCACTTATAGACTGCAAAAACATAACCCATTCAACACTTTATACAACTTCAGTTTCTGCTGATGGCCTTTCTCAATACATCCAAGATGACATGATGTACTGTCCAAGTCTTTTACTGAATAATATGCTGAATATGAAGCTCATCCTGCATCTATAATCCTATAAGAAAGTTCTGTCTAAAGGAAATTTACCATAACCATATTGTGGGGTCCCCCCATTTCTCTTTTGATGAAAAGCTTCCCTTTTTATACTTCTACTTTTTCTTTTGGAAGCAAATGGATGCAGTGAGATTGAAACAAATTTCCCACCAACCCCCCCTTAAAGATAATTAATCAAACCAACTATTTACTTTTCATGTACTTTCTACTCTTTCAAATTTCTCCTGCTGTTCAGACAGCTTTAGCAGACAGGGTTATGTTTATTTACAAAGATAATTGGACTTGGCATGATGCTTTGGGCAGATGCCAAATTATAGCTGAACATATTTGGGGCTTCATTTACATAACAATCTGTAGCATTATTGTTGATTAGCAGAACTTCTTTCACTGGGGTAGCTGTATGCACCTAGCAATTCATCTCAATGATACAAGGAAATATAAGGCTGGGATTCAAGGAAGAAGACAGTGCAGTTAACACGGTCAGGCTTTGTTTTGTTCTGACCAGGTCCTGATCTTGCAATCAGATGGTGATGGCACTCAATTCTGTAACCTATTTGATTATTTTAATTGCACTGGTACATAATTAGCCAAACCCTCCTAGGCCAGAAACCTCATTAAACTGAACAGAGCATGAATCAAAATCCTGGGTGGCTTGCATCTCCTGTGAATAATTATGGCAGGACATGGCCTTTGCTTCACTGCACCTTCTTTGTTGGAGTTTTGTCCCCATTATTGCACAAGGCATCTGCATCAGTGGCACTGCCAATCAAAAGGTAGTCTTTCACTTG
Source organism: Gekko gecko (assembly GCA_029375565.1). Classification (NCBI taxonomy): domain Eukaryota; kingdom Metazoa; phylum Chordata; class Lepidosauria; order Squamata; family Gekkonidae; genus Gekko; species Gekko gecko. Next base: position 76,051,066 of record JAPDNY010000006.1, on the reverse strand, counting down.
GATCAGGTTCATCAGCAACAATCCTGAACTTCTTGACCTGCATCCCCATTAACAATTGATTTAATGATGCATTATTCAGCCTTCATTCAGGAGACAGGGACATTATTACCAGACAGGCATTTGGCAGATGAGTTGACTGATAACATCCTAAAAAAGAGTCTCATGTTGCACTTGGGCAGTCACATATGAGGAAGGGCTGAAGAAATGAGGAAAGAATGGCAAGAAGCTGTAGGTTCCAATTCCAAGTGTATTTATGCTAACTATGGGGGGAGATCTTAACAAGAAATTGCTCAACTTTCCTAGAACACAAGTGTAAACATTCTGTTTCTATGAATTCCATTTCCTTATCCAAGGCAGTAGATTTCCATAGAAAATCCAGCTGCTAAATCAGATTTTGGTTGGTTCATTTGCACATCAGCATTCCTACACATACAATATTTCCAAATTCTTCAGTCTGTAAAAATAATGTGAACCTTTAAAAGTTACACATACACAGTTTATTAATTATTCCCCCTAATAAATAGTTATACATTTAAAATACAATTCTTAATTCTTAATTAAAAGAGCCCATATGCTTTGATGGATGCATCCTTTGCTTGTGATTGCATTGTACCATGAACCACAACATTCTGAGGCACAAACTGGTTAATATAACAGAAACTTGCAGATGATTTGATATTAAAACCTGAAATGGCGGCTTGAAAAGATTGAACTATGACAGGAACACAGAGATTGCCACTGTATGTAATGCTTATTTACATTTCATAAGTGGATTAACCAAATGTACAGGAAATATTTAATGGTTGCCAGAAATAGATTCAGAAAGGACAGAACACTAATATTTCCCCCCAATCCTGGTGAGTTTATTTTCAGTGAATTCTAACAGCAACAGTATGTCCTAGTAAAGTTTCCTCTGCTGGAAGCCAGTGAAATCTGAGTTGGATCTTAAAAACTGCCAGAGTTTGCTGAGGTAATGTCAGGTAACCCTGCCATAAGGGTGAAGGGAAGGGTGGAGGTGTCAGAGGGTCTGCCTGTGTATTGTCTGGTATGTGGGGAGGTGCCGGGGTTGCCTGTGTAATGCAGCAATTCACATCCCGGGTTATCTCCAGATGGCCAAATGTCCTTGAGTGCCAGGTGTTTTCTTCTTCCCTTTTCTTATGAAAACAGCTAGGCTATGGAAATTTACAGCTTTTAGAAATGTAGCACCTTTCACTTCCCGCGTGCGGGCTCTGTCGCTATTGGTAGAATGCAGGGGGGGCTTCACCCCAGGAGGGTATAACCAGAGATGTTCCTTTGTATGGGTTATTCCTGACAAGGAGAATGTTAACGCATCTTTAGAACTGCAGTATAATAAACACTATCCTTTTCCATGAGGCCTGGTGTTTGACTGACTTTCTGAGGTGTCTGAAAGATTGTCAGGAATCCTTTTTGGTTGGGACTGGTCCGACCCCGCAATTCTCTCGCCGAGATGAGTGACGGAGATGAGACTATCCCAATCCAGAACCCTCCGGAGGATGAGAAACCTCCGGTGACAACGGTGGCGACCACTACCTCGGTTGCCCCGCTGGAGAACCCGATCACTTATGCTCCGACATCGTGGGGAGCAGAATATGACCTGGGAGGCCCCTACAGAGATCCGTACGGAGCCGCGTATGGGGGGGCGACGACAAGGCCACGGCAATGGCGGGACTGGTCAAAGCCGTTGGCCGAGACACACGAGATGTGGTTCCTAACCCCCTGGGCCTTGATCCGGGAGAGTCGGTTCGAGAGGTCGGTCTACCGCCTGAGCACGGCGGAGGGTGGAGAAGACACCCACCCGGAACCAAGGGACCTGGAAGGGGCCACAGGGAGCTGGAGATGGAGCGGTGATCCGAGCCAGGACCATCTACTTCGCCTCATAGATGAGTCCCTGCCCCACATCCCTAGGATGATCTCGGATGGAATTCGAGAGGAGATGGAGCGGAGACATCAACCCGTGCCTCAAGATCAGCAAGCCCCAGACCAAAGAGACCCTCCCGCACCCACCGGGCCGCTGCCTGGAGGTGTGCCGGGGCACCCCCGGACCAGCCAGTGGCCCCCCCCCTCCAGGGGCCGCCGGCTCCACAGCCACCGGGAGTACCTAGGGGCTGGGGACTGCTGCTGCCGAACCCTGCCAAGCTCTTGGATGCTAATTTGGATGGGACCCCTGAAAAGTTTTCGTTCTTCCTGGTGAGAATGGAGAAATTCATCGAGAACTGGGGCCACCTATTCCCGAATGAGGAGCGGATCGTGGATGCAATCGCCTCGCACTGGAAGGATGCAGTGGCGGACTGGTATGTAGCGCTATGCCAAGAAGACGGGCGCGAACTGCGGGAGGTCGATGCTTTCATGTGGGCAATGAAAGACCAATTTGAGGATGTCAATGCAAACAAGACCGCCTGGGCATTCCTCCAATCCTTCCGACAAGGTACTAAGACAGTGCGGGAGTACACTGCCGAGTTCCAGAGACAAGCGGCAAAGATCAGAGACTGGCCGGATGGAGTCTTGGCCGAGCAGTACCGCTTGGGGCTGAACCCGGAGATCCGTCAGACCATGATGCGAGGGAGAGACCCGGAGTCCCTATCGGGGTGGATGAAGGAAGCGATAGCCACGGAGACTCGCCTGAAGACCATCAAGCTTGACAACGCGGCCACCTTGGGTAAGAATCCTCAACCCGGCGTTGCCCAAACTCCCAGAGGGAAGCAACAAGCCAACCTCCCACGGCAGAAGGACAGCACCCGTGAGCTGCAGATGAAGCAGGGATTATGCCTGAAATGCGGGGAGGCGGGCCACTTCGCCGTGAATTGCCTGGGAGCCACCACTCCGACCGGCGTGAACAAAGGTCCTAAAAAGAAATTCGAGACGTCAACCCCGAAACCTGTGGCAAAGTCGAGGGGAGCGCGAGCCTTGCAGGTCGCCCCGTTGGGAGGCGACTCCGACTTCTCAGAGGAAGAAGCCGCGGTGGCGGGAAATGAGAAGGACCTGCTGTGAACAGCGCTGAGCAGCAGGTCCTGGACTCGCAGGCACTAAACCCGGTGAGCAAATCCTCTTCCCTGTTCTTCCTAACAGTGACTTTGATGGACCCGGGTCTACAGACCCACGTGAGAGTGAGAGCTCTCATTGACTCGGAATGTGGGAGAGACATTATTAAGCCATCTCTGGTGACGGGGTTGGGGGCGAAGGTACTGAAATTAGCAGAACCCCTAGTTTTCACCCAAATGGACGGCTCCACTATGAAAGAGCCGTGCAGATACGAGACAGTGCCCCTGCGCATGGGAGTAGGTAAACACTGGGAGGTGAGATCGTTTGTGGTTACGTCCTCCGCGCGATTCCCGCTGGTGCTGGGGAGCCCGTGGTTCTTTGATCATGACCCGCACATACTGTGGGAAGCTGGAACTGTGAACTTTATTTCACCCAAGTGTGTGGGCCACATCTGGGACGACAATTGGGGCCCCACGTGGACTGAGACTAACCCGGTGCTAGTGGGGGTGGCAGAGGTGGAGTGGGAGGCAATCCCACGGGAATATCGGGACTTAGCCGCTGCTTTTGGGGAAGAGGAGGCGGACGAGCTGCCTCCCCACAGAAACTCAGACTGTGCTATTGAACTGTTACCGAATCAGAAACTCCCAAAAGGGAAGCTGTACTCCATGAGCCCGGCCGAGAAACTGGAGCTCAGGAAGTTCATTGACAAGAACTTAGAGAGGGGTTTTATTCGCCCGGCCTCTTCGCCATTCGCTGCCCCCGTTTTGTTTCGAAAAAAGAAAGACGGAGGGTTGAGGTTATGTACTGATTACCGGGGCCTTAACGCTGTCTCAGCAACCAACGCTTACCCCTTACCGTTGATCAAAGACTTGCTGGCTGCCGTAGCGAGGGGAAGTCTTCTCTAAGTTGGACCTGCGGGACGTGTACTTCCACGTGCGCATCCGGGAGGGGGACGAGTTCAGAACGGCTTTTAATACTCCTTTGGGACAGTTCAAATACCTGGTCATGCCATTCGGATTACAGGGGGCCCCGGGGGTGTTCATGAACTTGATTAATGAAGTCCTGCATAAATACTTGTTCAAGGGGGTCCTCGTTTACCTTGATGACATACTTCTGTACTCCCTCGATTTGCACTCCCACGTGAAACTTGTCCGGGAGGTGCTCCAAACGTTGCATAAGCACAAACTTTTCGCAAAACGATCAAAGTGTGAGTTCCATCAGTCGGAGATCTCTTTTTTGGGCTATCGCATTTCCCAGAAGGGGATTGAGATGGACCCTGAGAAGGTCAAGGATGTGGTGGGGTGGGAAACCCTGAGGACGAGGAGGCAACTCCAGGCTTTCCTTGGATTCGCAAATTTTTACAGATCGTTTTTATCTAATTTCGCCCAAGTTGCCCTCCCTCTCACGGACCTACTTAAAACTAAAGGGAAAGGTCCAGAGAGTACCCGGCCCGGGGCCCGCCTAGAATGGACTGATGACTGTCAGAGGGCTTTTGAAAAACTGAAATCTCTCTTCACCTCTGAACTGGTGCTGGCCCACCCTAACGAATTGAAAAAATTCATTGTCCATGTCGACGCCTCGGACGTCGTAATGGGGGGGGGCATTTTGCAAGAGGGGGAAGATGGGAAGCTGCACCCCCTTGCCTATGTCTCCAAAAAGTTTAATGATACGGAACGGAACTGGTCAGTTTGGGAAAAAGAAGCTGGGTCAATAAAGTTAGCCCTCTCGACATGGCGGCACTGGCTGGAGGAGGCACGGGCGCTGTTCGAGGTGTGGACTGATCACAAAAACCTCGAGCTGGTACGCTCTCCCTGATCCCTGAACGCTAAACAATTGCGGTGGGCAGATTTCTTCTCTAAGTTTGACTTCACGCTGCACCATTTCCCAGGGAAGGCAAATTCCTTAGCGGACGCTTTGTCCCGCCTTCCACAGCACGACAGCAAGCGGGAGGAGGTCAGAGACTCGGTGTTCATGCCCTCGCAGTTGGGGGTGGTGGTGACGACGTGCAGCCAGTCTAGATCCCTGCCCACACCTCCGCTCTCCTCCCAGTGGGAGTTGAAATTTGCGTCCGCCCTGTCTAAAGCGGATCGCGAATTCTTGGAGAAGGAGGAGGGGGTGACGGGGGACGAACGCGGCTGCTGGCGAAAAAATGGAAAGCTCTTCATACCTCTGTCCCTACGGGGGGAGATAATGGGCTGGGCGCATGGGTCCAAATTGGCAGGCCACACCAGCTTTGTGAAGTCGCTGCAACTGCTCCAAAGACAATTTTGGTGGCCAGGAATGCGAAAAGACTTGTCGCTTTTTACTCAAGCCTGCCAAATTTGCCTCATGAGTAAACCCTGCCCAGGGAAGCCACCGGGTCTTTTACAACCCTTGCCGACCCCCACTCACCCATGGGAGGTGTTATCCATGGATTTTATCATGGACTTACCCCTGAGTGGGGGGAAAACCGTTATTTGGGTGGTGGTGGACATGTTTTCTAAACAAGCACATTTTGTCCCTTTTGCGTCTATCCCCTCAGCTAAGAAATTAGCCAAAGCATTCCTGCAACACGTGGTGAGGCTCCATACTCTTCCTGTGAAAGTGGTATCGGACAGAGGGTCTCAGTTCGTTTAGCAGTTTTGGGGGGAGTTAATGGCACTGCTGGGAGAGGGCGGTGAGCAGTGCGTATCACCCAGAGACTGATGGACAAATGGAAAGAGTGAACCAAACCCTTGAACAATATCTTAGATGCTTCACTAACTTCCAACAAGACGATTGGGAATCGCTGTTGCCGTTGGCAGAATTCTGCTACAACAACACATGTCATTCTTCTACTGGCATCTCCCCCTTTATGGCTGTACATGGTTACGAGGCCCCACCTCTGCCCTTTCTGAATTCTCCCGACCTACCACCGGGGGAGGCGGGAGAGTGGTGCAAGCACCTTCAAACCGCCTGGCCTCTGTTAGCACAGACACTTAACGATGCCAAATTGGCCTACAAGGAGCAGGCTGACAAAAAACGGGACAAAACATGGACTCCCAAATGCGGGGAGTTTGTTTACCTGTCCACACAAAACCTAAAGGGCTTGCAGCCTAGCAAGAAACTGGGGTGGAAATTTGTGGGGCCTTTTGAAGTTAAATGTGTATTGAACAATGTGACTGTTGAACTCTTGTTGCATAAATCACTGAAATCTGTTCATCCTGTATTTCATGTAAGGCTATTGAGACGCTCGCCTGCAGAGAACGCATGGAGACCGAAAAGACCCGCCCCCCCTCCTTTGATGGTGGGGGGGGAACCGCATGACAAAGTTGCCCAGATCCTGGATTCCAAGATTTCTCGCAACTGGCTGTATTACCTGATTGAATGGGTGGACTTTGGGCCTGAACAGTGGGAATGGATGAGGGAGGAAAATGTTCGTGCCCCAAAGTTGATCCGCAGATTCCATAAATTGTACCCCTTGAAACCTAAAGGGTTGGATTTATTATCAGGGGGGCAGAATGTCAGGTAACCCTGCCATAAGGGTGAAGGGAGGGGTGGAGGTGTCAGAGGGTCTGCCTGTGTATTGTCTGGTATGTGGGGAGGTGCCGGGGTTGCCTGGGTAATGCAGCAATTCACATCCCGGGTTATCTCCAGATGGCCAAATGTCCTTGAGTGCCAGGTGTTTTCTTCTTCCCTTTTCTTATGAAAACAGCTAGGCTATGGAAATTTACAGCTTTTAGAAATGTAGCACCTTTCGCTTCCTGCGCGCGGGCTCTGTCGCTATTGGTAGAATGCAGGGGGGGCTTCACCCCAGGAGGGTATAACCAGAGATGTTCCTTTGTATGGGTTATTCCTGACAAGAAGAATGTTAACGCATCTTTAGAACTGCAGTATAATAAACACTATCCTTTTCCATGAGGCTTGGTGTTTGACTGACTTTCTGAGGTGTCTGACAGGTATATCATCTCCACCTTCTCCTCCCCCCTGCAGTTTCCTGTGATCCCTCAAAATCTCTGAAAATTGGAGGACCCTCACTGGTAAATTACCACAGCAGAGCAGAGAGGAAGGAAGGGTACTGAGGTAAAATCGCAGCCTCCTTCTTGAAGAGAAATACATGATTAATGATATGACAGCGTGCATTTTTTTCAGTTACATGTTATTGGGGGAGAAAACTTCCATGATTCAGATTAGACTATCCTGTTATTAATTGTTAACACTTTCTTTGTCTTCTTCTTAATATAGTATCTTCCAGTCTCAAATTTTAAAAAATGTTTTGTAGTTTTTATGCACTTAATTTTGATTATATGGAATTGTGTTTTAATGTTGGTCGTTTTAATTTAATTTAATTTTACTTCATTTATATCCCACCTTTCTCCTTTCTCCCTGTTGGTGACCCAAAGTGGCTTATGTTGTTTCCTCCCTTCTCCATTTCATCTTTACAACAACCCTAAGAGGGTATGACTGTTTCAAGGTCAGTCAGTAAGCTTCCATGGCGGAGAGGGGATTAGAACCTGAGTCTCCCAGATCCTGGGCTGAAACTCTAATCACTATACCACATTGGCTCTATTTTCCAATATCCAGACTACTAAACACTCATTTAAAAAATCCTTTTTAAAAATAACAAAATCAAATCCCCACTTTTTTGGTTTTGCAGGCTCACTCTAGTAAACAAGAACTAATTTCTAGTGGAGATTTTATAAATACCGTGAAGTACATTTCAGCATTTAAGACTGCAGATGTGTGATAGGCATCTTCCAGAGAATCATGCCTCTGACATGCAACCCCCCTAGTGCAGTCATTTTGTCTACAGTTCCATGGAGAGATGAATTAAAACGAAGTGATTAAAGTTGAAGCCATGCATGAAAAGCATATATAATACTTTCTAATTAGAAAACAGAAATGAGAGATTTAGCCAAGACAAAAAAAAAAAGCAGCCAACAAGCCTCTCCTCCCCCCATCTGCACACAAAATGTGGGGAAATTATTTTGGCACAAACCAGGAACAATCCAGAATAATGGTATAACTTTTGTGTCATTGTCTTAATGCCTGTATGTGAGTGCCTTTCTTAATCTCTGGGTGGGTGCTCTTTTTCTCAGAGGTAGAAAACAGCCATTCAATTGTATTTGGCATGGGATTTCTAGGCTTCCAGGGTTATATTCCACTATTAAGAAAAGTCATGATGGAGTATTTGGTTTGGACCAGAGTTTGCATGCTGCATTTGTAGGCTTACATTGATAGCACTCCTTGTCTATGGAAACCCTCTTCAGCAGTCTGTTGTGCCCTTAGCTTCTGTACATGGTTTAGAGTGGATGCATTTGTAAAGAAACCCCATCTATTTGACCCCTCCACTCTGAAGAACCCTGGCAATATTTCCAGCAGAACCTAGAAAAGGGAATAGTGAATTAGTAGGGATTTGGACAGGGAGCAAGGCCACACAACATAGAGCACTACGCCTCCTGTAAGTAATAAAATCAATAAAAGAGGTAAACTGAGAGCAAGCAAATAAAGGCGGATAGGAAGAGATGGAGAATCACCTAAGAAACTTTCAGAGTAATTCCAGGTAAGTGCTTTTAAGACTTCAACCTTCTAGTCTCATCCTGAAGACAATGGGCTTAAAGAGATGTAACTCTTCTTAGGATGGCACAGCTAGTCTCAGCACTGCAGGCTTTATATTTCTTCTTTCCATGAATAACTTTGACAGGCAGTTACTGAGATTCAGCAACCAAATGGGATTTGGTAAAGGTCACTAATGCATTTCAGAACTTGGCTTGTGATCTTTTCTTTTGTTTTTCCATAATTGTTAGAGGATATAAAAAATAAGTAATGCTGATAGCAGGCTGACATCTCCAAAGGAGCAGAGAAACACCACGGCTGAAAACACAGGAAGGTAGAAGAGAAGAAGAAGAAGAAGAAGAAGAGATTGGATTTATACCCCACCCTTCACTCAGAGTCTCAGAGTGGCTTACAAACTCCTTTCCCTTCCCTTCCCCTCCCCACAACAGACACCCTGTGAGGTAGGTGGGGCTGAGAGAGCTCTTTCCAGAACTGTCCTTGAGCCAGTTCTCTTTGGCAAGGCGGGATACAAATCGAAAGTAATAAATAATAATAATAATCAGCTCTGACAGAACTATGGCTTGCCCAAGGTCATCCAGCAGCTGCAGGTGGAGGAGTGGGGGATCAAACAACTTAACCACTACACCAAACTGGCTTCTGTAGATTTTGGTTGGTGCAATCTCCCTGGATGAAAGGGACATCAGGAGATAACTTACTTGTACTCTGGATGGCTGCTCCTCCCATGGGTAAACTGCAGAAATGGTTGGGGACACAACATCTCCTGGTGATTCCAGGCCCCCAAGATGCCAGATTTGCAGCAACCAGGGCCAGGGCTTTTTCGATGGTGGCTCCTACCTGGTGGAATGAGCTTCTGGAGGAGATCCAGGCCCTGTGGGACCTTGCACAGTTCCTCAGGGCCTGTCAGATGGAGCTCTTCCACCAGGCGTTTGAGTAGGAGCCGCCACTGCTGCACCAACAACAACAACAACTGGGCTGGGCAACATAGGGGGGGTGAGATGGCCCTGTGACAAATGAACGATAGCGCTGGTTAGAACTGATATCATTGAATAGGAGCCACCACCACCACCAGGATGCCATCCTGTTGCTGAAGATCTTTTTGAGACTTTGCATTGTTATAAATAATTATAAATGATTGTGTTATCTTGTTTTTAACTATTTTAATTATTTGCATACGTGCCCAGTTTGTTAACCACCCTGAGCCCGCTTGCGGGGAGGACAGGCTATAAATCTAATGATAAATAAATAAATTAAAAATTAAAAATGGGCATTTCTTTCAGTTGGGTCAGGAGTTGAGCAACTGGGAGGTTAGGGGATCCAACCACGCTCAACACTGCAGTGTAGCCTATAGGGACATTAAGCCTTGCCATCCTCATTTCTTAATAATTACAAGAAATAATTATTCTACAGATAAACAGAGGTTTTCTCTGCAGCAAAGATAAAATTCCTTATGAGGAGCTAAAGCTGTTTTGTGGGGGAGATTTCAAAAGCAAAAAGGGGTGTAAAAACTGTTTGTAAAGGTTAAAAAAATGATAAAAGAAAGTTGTAAAACAGATGAGGAGACAGTTATTGTTGAAAGTGCTATGGGATAAAGTTGCTAATTAAAAAGACCAGACTTTTTGTGGGATTACCTTTTGCTTACTGCTAAAGAGTATAATTAATTGGAGGACTTTCTATAACAAAAGATAAGAGATACTTTCACTTTTGAATTTCAATATGTGATGGCAACTACCAGGAGAAATACAAAGAAGAAGAAGAAGAAGAAGAAGAAGAAGAAGAAGAAGAAGAAGAAGAAGAAGAAGAAGAAGAAGAAGAAGAAGAAGAAGAAGAAGAAGAAGAAGAAGAAGAAGAAGAGATTGGATTTATACCCCGCCCTTCACTGCCCAAAGGTGTCTCAGAGCGGCTTACAAACTCCTTTCCCTTCCCCTCCCCACAACAGACACCCTGTGAGGTAGGTGGGGCTGAGAGAACTCTAACACAAACTGTCTTTGGGAGAATAGCTGTGCCAGAGTTTGTGACTGACCCAAGGTCACATCAGCAGGTGCAAGTGGAGGAGTGGGGAATCAAACCTGGTTCTCCCAGATAAGAGTCCACGCATTTAACCACTACACCAAACTGGCTCTGGGAAGCAGAGGATCATTAGATCATCCTGAAAAAACAGTTGCACCTGAGTTGCTTCAGAAACTATTTGAACAGATGAGAAATAAGATAAAAGCTTTTGAAAAAGAATGAATGAAAGACTTGTTAGGATGAAAGAGGAGATGACAGAAGAAGTCAAAAAATTGGAAAATTCTATAAAATAAATATTTGGAGAGGTAAAGCAAATTAATGATAAAGTAGAAATTATAGAGAGTAAGACAGAAAAATAGAGTTGGAAAGAGAATTAGACATTTTGGCATTATTGGAACTAAGAGAGAAGGAATTTTGTTTGAGATTTAGAGCTATTCCAGAGATTTTGGATGAAGATATTAGAGAAAGAATTATCAAAGTCTTGGCAAATTTTCTGGATTGGGAAGAGGAAGATATGGAGACAGAAATCAATAAGGTTTATAGAATAAATTCTGTTTTTGCCAGAACAAGAAACATCCCAAGGGATATTCTGGTGCATTTTGTTAGGAAGAAGATAAGAAATCAAATTTTGCAGCAGCATTTTAACACAAGATTGAAAATAGATAATACAGCTATAATTGTTTTGAAAGAAATCCCTACTAAAATGTTATGTAAGAGAAAAGAATATGCCTTTCTAACTGGAAAATTGAAACAGAAAAAGATCCTATTTCAATGGGACAAATTGGAAGATTTATTATTCACTTTTAAACAGCAGAGATTTAGATAGAAGTCTGTTCAAAAGGTAAGAGAATTTTTAGAAAAATTTAAAGGAGAATCGGACAAGATGTAAATGGGGATTTCAGAAGACCCACAACAGCTGCAACAGGAATTGGAAAAGGATGGAATAATGAATGGAACGATGGGATACGAATGGAACAATGGGACAATATGTTGTTGAAAAGATTCAAATTTACCTTAAGCTTTAGTCTCCAGGAGAATTTCTATAAAATGATGCATCATTGGTATATTTCACCAGAGAAATTAGCTAGAATGTATAAAGGTATTTCAAATTTATGTTGGAAATGTGAACAACATGAAGGGACATTTTATCACATATGGTGGATGTGCATCATAGCTAAAAGAATTTGGATACAAATATATCCACTAATTCAGAAGATCTTAAAGACTAATATACAATTGAAATCAGACGATTTTCTTTTGGGACTAATGGACAGACAGTCGGCAAACAGTCATGGAACTTTGTTTTTATATGTGACAATGGCAGTGAGATTATTATATGCTCAAAGGTGGAAAGATATGACTACCTACAATAGAGGAATGGTTAATGAAGATGATAAAATTGGCAGAGATGGCAACATTTACTTTCTTGATCAGAGAAAAGATAACATCTACATTTATTGCTGACTGGAAACCTCTTATAGGCTGTGGTCACACACACTAAATAATCCACTTTCAATCCACTTTCCAACTGGATTGTGCCAGTTCACACAGTAAAAATCCAGTTGGAAAGTGCACTAGAAGTGGATTGAAAGTGGATTATTTAGTGTGTGTGACCACAGGCATAGACTTTTTGCTTGAAACAGATAAAAATGAATTGATGACTTATGGATCTGATGACTGAGACAATAGAAAGAAGATTTATTTTTTCTTTATATAATCATAGAGTAAGAGATAACTTTGTTATCTTACTTGTATTGGCTGCAGAGAAAATTGGAAGTATCTTCTTTTCAATTAAAAAAATAAGTAATGCTAAGTAGACCTTGGTAGTAAGGTTTCTTACGCTTTCTTAACCTCTTCTTATCAGGTATCTGTTAGTTACTTAGCACTTGAAATCTGAAAATATTGGTAAGCAATTCTAGCAAATCATTTTTTATTATCAAGGGATATAAGCTAATTAGCGTGTTCAGAAGATGTATAGATATACAGAAATAATCATATGTAGTACAATTCACACTTTCCTACGGGATCTTTAGGGGGGCATAAAATATTGCCTTATGAGAAGTTCTTCCACTGTACAGTGCATTTCAAAAGACTGTCTGTAAGAGATTAGATTATGATAGTTCCTTGCACATTTTTTCCAAACCAATCAGGAAAAGATTGGTATAAAATTTGATTATTTGGGTCAAGCTCAAAATGCCTGGAAAGACGGAGGTTTCTCACCTGAGGGAAAAATGATTGCCACGGAGGTGAGGACCTGCAAACCAAAATAAAAGATAAGCTAGCAGGAGGTGCTGCTGATCACAACTATCCTTGGGATTCCTATGAGCTGGTGAGTAGGCAGCAGAAAGCCTATGTGAAAGGCTGAGGAACAGACCAAGACCAGATGCTTTCAAGTCAAAGATCAAAGCAGCCTTGGAGAATTCCAAGTGCTGGCTAGGAGAGTTTCTGAAACTTGTGGGTCTTATGCTGTTTACAAACTAATGGGTGAAGAAAAACGCTGGAGGCTGAACAGCTCCTTGATTGCTAATAATTCACAGTGACAGAGTGAATCACTAGTATAAGTTATTCCAAGTCAGGCAATGGTTTCTGACCTTATAATGCGATTCCTCAGATCAGCTGAAGTCTCATCAACCATATGGGCTGTAGGATATCATGTTCCACAAGCACAGATATGTGATATGGAGATTGCTGAGCTGACAAAAAGAGCTGAGGCCCGGAACTCAGACCTATCTGTAGCAGTTGCCACTTTTACTGGGTTCCATTGACCAATAAAAATATAATCCAATGCATCCTTCTTCATGCTGAGAGAGGAATCCAATGTGGATGTGATGCCAATAGAATCCTTTCTGCACCTGGCTTGTGAAGTCTGTATAACAGTAATTCCATGTCAGCTTCCAGTTCCAAGTGTGGGAAAGCCTGCCAAAAAATTTCAGGCACAGATTCATTTATCACACCCACAAGGACTGCGCTGTTCTCCTAGGATCATCAAAATCAGCCAGCTCCTTGGTGAAAGTCAGTTTCAGCTCAGGAAAACATCAGAGGATTTAAAGATTAATAGTGCTTGAAAGCTTTCCCTCCTCCCTCTTTGCTTGTAATCCTTCAATGGATTTTCCAGTGTCTGTTTTAAGTGTGCTTTCCTTTAACGGAAGCCTTAATTTGAGATGGGAAGTGCTGCTTTAAAATAAGTTGTGGGACTAGTATGCCCAGCTGCTCATCAGCTTTTTGACAAGAACTGTATTGAGCAGACTGAGAAATACAAAAGGAATATGAGGCTTAACCAGGATAGTTTTCTCAATTTCTGTGCCCCAATTCAATCTACTAGAGCTCTCTGGGAGAATAGAGCACTGCTTGTGAGACACACAGAACCTCCATGTGGAGGTTGCTCATAAAAATGCTGGGATTTGCACTATCCTGGCAGCTCAAAATGTGGCTGTTACAGCCAGACAAATCAAGGCAGCCTTGTAGACAGACATCCATGTGGAGGCCTCATTTTTTTACAAAGGGAGCATTCACATGTCATAGCTCAGCTCTTATGCATTATGAATCTATTGCCTTTAAAAAAACAATCACTGGAGCAAAGAGCTGTCACAAGTAAGGTTCCAAATCCAAATGATTTGGAGTGGAGGAAAGGAGACATAAAAATGTCTACTGAGCCTTTGCACCCTGGTGCCCCCTCTCCAGAGCCTCCTTGTCTTCCTCACCTTCCCAGCTCCCACAGAGCTCCTGGCCTGGTAGCCTGGGTCTCTTGATACTCCTCCCTGTCTCTCAGCTCCATCTCTTCCTTATTAGACATGTGGGGGTGGGGTCCTTGGTGAGAGATCCCATGAAGAGAGGGGAAGAAAAACTAAACCAACCAAGCAAAAACCTCCAAAGGAAGTTTAGAAAACTAGTAAAGGGCCAAAAGTTAAAAAACATCAGTAGGTGTAGACAAAAGTGCACATGTTTATTTCAAAAACATATAAAAACCTTGTAGGGGCCCAAATAAAGCCTCATAAAATAATCAAAGCGGCAAATGCACAAAAAGAACCGTATGTGGCGTGATGCATTTCGTCCATGTTGATGTTACATTGGCCCTGATAAGGCGATCTGACTTGTACTCTTAGGACCTAAACTGGAAGTTATGTATTGGCAATATTACTATCTCCAATAATTGTAATTGCTTCTGAGACAAGGCCAGATACATTAGTGGCCCCACAAACATTTTTTTTGTGCATCATTCAATTCCAGACTGGAACGTTCCATTTTTGATCTTATATCAATTGTTTACTGCCTTACAAGTGTAACTGGGGCTTTGTTGCATGTTGAATTCTGTACTATTTGACCTCTGAAGAAGGCTCTTGTGGGCCAAAATGTGCCAGGTCTCATAGGAGCACCTTGCTGTGGAAATGAGGGCATGATGATGGTGGAGTTGCCCTCCCTGTGAGGGTGGCAGGTGGTACCCAGCTGCTTTGTCTGCTACTGCATCCTGGACCCTCCTCATCGCCCTTGGAGGATGTGTCCGCAGTAGCATCCCAAACCATGTGAGTCACCTGCAATGCAGAGGGACAGTGGGGGGCCAGTGGGAGGCAGTGGGTGGCTGGCCTTGGCCCCCCCACAGTTGGGGGCAGATGTTAGCTCAGATCATAACATCACACAGGACCTCACCCCTGCAGCCCCCCACCACAATGGTCTCTGCTCCTGGTAGACCCTCTTCCACCTCTCACTTGTAAGATACTTCCACCACTCACTTGATGAGGGCTCAAACTTCCAGGCAGGACCAAGGGAAAAATTCCAGTACTTCAGAGTGGACATCTCTGTCTGGATGGCAGGTCCAAGGACAGATACCTATTACACAGCAATGTGCCAGAATGCACAGTGGTGGGAGGCGGTAGAGGTGCTCCTGACAGTGGCAAGGTCAAAGCTAGCATGCTCCATCACCAAACCCTGCAGCAATTCTTTCTTGGCCTCAATCCAGTTCAGCTGGCGATGGCCGTCCCCGTCACCAGATGTGCCAGCAGCCATGCCTCCCACACATAGGGGAATTTGGAGGTGGGCCATTGGACACATACCAACATCCCACCCTGCTCCGCCCCCTGTGCTCATGCCATGGCCATCACCAGCCAGGAGGTGGTTGTGGGCAGGGGGCAATGAGGTGCACACAGAAGGGTAGGTAGCATCTGGGAGGAAAGGCAGTGGCCACACGGATGAGTGTGACTGTGGGTGCCTGCCACCTTTGTGATCACTACCCTCTGTATCCGCAGGGCCAGGCCAGGCGTGCCCAGGATGGTGCCTCCTCGTGCCCTTACCTCCCATGCTTGGAGTGCAGCACATTCACTTGCTACCTGGCTCTATGTCTTGGTAGCACAGTGACAGCAGAGGAGGCATTGTACCCACCAGTAGTGGGCTCGTATCAGCACCCTTTGTTTTTCAGACAGCACTTGCCTCAAACGGTTTCACCTAGCCAGGGCCTCTATCCATGCCCTGTGCAAGGAGCTTGGGTCAGCCCTCCAGGGCCAAGCTCCCACTCCCTGTGCCATCTCCATCTTGCAGAAAATCCTGCTCTCCCTGAGGTTCATGGCCACCAGATACTTCCAGGGGGTCGTCACCAAGGTGCTTGTGGTGTTGCAATCCTCAACCAGCTGCTGCCTACACAGCTTTCTGGATGCCATGCTGGCACACCTCCAGGAGTATGTGCACTTCCCCAGGGAGGAAGGTGACCTTACACCCAACAAGGCAGGGTTCACATCATTTGGAAGCTTTCTCAATGTGGTGGGAGCTGCAGGACTACTGAAATTGCCACCACTTCTACAACATGGATGTTCAGGCCTCCTGTGACCAACTGGGGCATCTTCATGGACCTTATGGCCAAGTTCTCAGGCAGCGTCCATGATGCCCAGATCTTTGCAGCACTTGGCCTCAATTGTTTGTTTGCCACCTGGCCAGAGGGCAAAAGATGGCTCCTAGGTTAGTATGGTTGGCATGGCTAGGTGGGCATACAGCAGAAAATGCCACCCCTGATGTCTCATGTGCCATTCCCACCAGGTGACCAAGGGTATCCCCTAATGCTGTATTTGCTGATGCCATATCCTGAAGATGATCTGCTGGACCATGCAGCCTACAGCCAAGTCCGACAAACATGCATGGCCATTGTGTAGGCATCCAGCCAGTTGAAGATGCGATTCTGATGCCTACACCACACAGGCGGCCTTAGAGCTATGCAGCCTCTGGCAGGGTGCACGACATCACCATGTACCAGTGCCTCCCCTTGTTGGGGCCAATGTGGAGGGTCCTTGGGCCTGGGAACAAAACCCTGAGCTATCACTGGGGGCTTCTGTGAGGCAGGACTTTAGGGGCCATCTGCAGTGGGAGCATGTGCAGGCACACATCTGGTGGCAGAGGTATCCCTATGGGAGCAGCAACAGCTGGGGAGCCTCCCCTCATCCCAGCCTGGCAATGAGGGACCTGCTGGTGGCCCGCCCATGATGCTTCAACTCCACCATTGGAACTGGGGATGACTCTGGCCTCATATGAGCTTCCCCACCCCCACCAAGCATATGCTGCCATTCAGGGGTGATTGGAATTGATGGGGTTACCTCCTTGCCAGATGAATTTGAACACAGCAGCACCCTGGGCACAAGTGGCACAGAACAGGACTCAGTCAGGTCTGTAGATGTGTGGCTGTCACCCAGCTGCCAAAGCCATGGTGGCCTCTGGCATCCAGAGAGGTCGATGAGATCGCTGCCATGGGGTGTGTGCGCACCTGGGACCACCACCCCATGGCTGTGGCCAGTATATGGCTTGGACCCCTAAGAACATAAGAGAAGCCAATGTTGAATCAGGCCAATGGCCCATCTAGTCCAACACTCTGTCATACAGTGGCCAAAATATACCAGGTGCCATCAGGAGGCCCATCAGTGGGGCCAGGACACTAGAAGCCCTCCCACTGCTGCCCCCTCCAGCACCAAGAATAGAGTACATCACCTGCCCCAGACTGAGAGTTTCCCTCAGCCATTCTGTTTTTCACATTGTTTAGGATTCCCTGAAAAGAGGAAGGGATGACTGTGACTACAGAGCTAGGAATTTCCACCAGGTGAGACTACTCACATATGAATGTATTGCAAGATGGGGGGGGGGCTTGGAAGAGACTGCACATCTGTGCAGATGGCGATCCCTCCATGGTGCAGGCCCCCTGCATCCACTTGACAATGGACAGATTCTCCTAGCTCTGTGGGCCCCGGGCTCTGGGATGCTAGTGCATGTGTGAAACCTGGCTACCAACATCCATCAATGGCTTTTACCCTCATGGTTGCTGTGCTGCTGGTTGACCATCTAGAAGGGCAATGCACATATCATTCTCAGTGCCCATCACTTGTGCTGTTGGTGGCTGATGTTGTGCAGCTGCTGCTGCTGTTTGCCAAATATTCACCAGGGTGGCTGGGATGAGGATGGCTCTGGCGCCCTCTGAAATCGACCAGGTCCACTCTGGAGGTAAGGGTGGGTGGGGATGGGTTGTCCCGGATGGGAGCCCTGTGGATGGGGAACTGGCAGGGGCAGGAGTCCTCCCTGCCTCTCGGGCAATCCAGGTACAGGGCTTGCCTGGGACTTTGGTGACATTCCTGTGGCCCATTTGCTGCAGCCTTGGGAGCCTCTGGAGGGTCGATAGCTTGGGGATGGGTCCACGCTGTGCTGAGCCCTCGGTATCCCATTGCTGTGGTCATGAGGAGCTGCCCCTCCCTTGTCACCCATTCTGCTTTCCACAATAGTTTGGTCCCCTGAAATGGGGAAGGGGCATCAGTCTCTGTAGAGCTAGGAATTTCCACCATTTGAGATGGTTCGAGCATGTGCCAGTCGCACAAATGGGCAATTAGTCAACCTGTAATTTCTGCAAGCAAGGGGTGGGTGTGTGGGAAGAACCATACATTTGCGCAGATGGCTGTTCCCTCCAAGGTGCCAGCACCATGCACCCACCTCACAAAGGGTGAGCGCTCCTCAGGGGTGTGTGTTCGAATCTACCTGAGCCACAAATATATCTGAAAAATACCTTATTGGTATATTTCAACATCCCAAAGATATCCAGGATTTTTGGGGAAAATTACCCCCCCCCCCAAAAAAAAAAAAATCCTGGCTATATTTGGGAATTACCAGTAGATCAGAAAAACAGTGGAGAGGCAGGAGCAGATTGCTCCAGCCTCTCAGCTGTTTGTTAGGCTTATTTATTTATTTATCTATTGAATTTTTTACCCCACCCTCCCAGCCAATGCTGGCTCAGGCTTCTACTGCAGTCTCTTTAAAGTTTAAAGGGACAGCAGAAGACAGCCTGAGGATCAGCTGTGCTGGCGTGAAGAAGATTGCTCCCCGCTGGCACAGCTTCCGGTGTACAATTTTTCCTCCAGCTTTTCCTTTTGGGGTCTATTGGACCCAAAACAAATTGGGACTTTAAAAAAAAATCTCAAATCCGATTACTATGCCAGTACTGGGATCTGGGATTTTTGGGGAACCCCCCCCCCTTTTGTGTCCAATAGACCCAAAAAATAGGGGGGGATTGCACACCCTAGTGCTCCTAGCTCTGCGGGCGCTGGATCCCAGGATGGCTGTGGGTGGGTAAGACCTGGCTCGGCATACATAGTGACGGCATTTACATTCATGGTAGCCATCCTCTAGGGGAGCCATTAGGAAGGCTGACACAAATATTGACCATGGCAACTTTCAGTTTCACATTCAACAGCTGAGGTTGCCTTGTAGCAGCTGCTATGTGCCATCTGAGCCCCTCATTTCCATATGCAACTATCCCCGAAGAAGCTGGAATCCAGATGGGCCAAGCGGGCCTGTGTAGGAGACTACCCTGTGAAATTGACCATCTCCGCTCAGCAGCATGGAACGCTATTCACCAAGCCTCACTGAGGGGTAGCCCCTTAAGCCAACAGTATTGTTTGCACAACAGTTCCTGGATTGGTCATCAGACCACCCTGGGATCCATGTGGGATCACTGCCGTGGCAGGGCACCCCCCACAAACTGATTCAAGAAGGTTAATGGGGTAGCCCTACAGTTCTTGGGTGTGCAGTCTGTGCTTTGGGCTGTGGGATGGTGGCCTGTCCTGTGGCCTTTCCCTCCCACCACTGTTGTGTCTGAGAGGATTGTGTGGCTTGCGCATCACCCCCCACATGCTCCCACCTCTCATAGTCCACAACAAATACCAACGCCTGGGATGCACGCAATAAATGAACTTTATTGGAGGGAACCTGGGAAAGCAGAGTAGTAAGGCTGGGTTTGCAGCATTTACATACGGAACCCAACTTGGTCCTTTGGTGCTAGGGCTGCCTCCCCAATGGGCATGAGGAGGGAAGGGCCAGGAGACTGGATGTGTCTGCATGCTCCCGAGGGCTGGCTTCTGCTGCAGAGAGGGCACATGGTAGGGGTTTGGCTCCACAGATGGGCGGATAGCTGTCCCTGTTGGATTGGCACCTGTGTACGAGAAAAAGACATGGTGAAGCAGCCACTGACATTCCTTGTTGGCAGCCTATAGGGCATTTGGAAGTCATGGATGCCCCATCTGGCGCTCTGATGCTGCAAGGGGGACTCCACTGGTGGTAGGATCCAGACCATCCACACCTGAGTCAGTATCCTGTCAGAACCTCCATGTATTTGGAGACACACTTTGTCAGCAGTGTCAGGGCATCACTTGGCACTCAGGTTGGTGAGGCTTTCTACTCACCAGTGCGTTTTGTGCAGGGGGAGCACTGCCAACTGGCAGGGCATGCAGCCTAGAGCACTGGCCCCACATTGGGCCCCCTCCCCCAGCAGCTGCCTTGGGCGGGCCATGACACACCTAGCTACTTGGTGCATGGGGTCTATATGCATCTGGGGGACTGCTCCTGCCCCCCCCCCAGCTGCTGCGTTTGGGAGCAGGAGATGCTGTGTCCATTGCAGCTCAATGCCACTGTTGCTGGCCGAGGGGGAGATGGGAGTTGGGGATGGGGTGCACTGCTTACCTATATATGCATGGCTGCCCCTTGGGGTCCCGGTGTACAAGCTGCTGTACCTATGGGGCCTGAAATCTGGGAGAGGTCAGCCAAAGAGTGTGGACTTTTCTCTCCTGCAGTGCAACTGTGCCAGTGGAAGAGCCTGGTGCAGTGCCACTCATGCCCTGCAGCAATGTAAATGCCACTTACACTGGTCTAAATTCAAGTTACAGTGGTGTAGGAGTCCTTATTGGCTCCTTATTTCGATGTGCCCCCCCCCCTCGATTGTTCTGTAAGTCTTTTCATTGTGGACATATGCCTTTGGTGTAGTGGTTAAGTGTGTGGACTCTAATCTGGGAGAACCGGGTTTGATTCCCCACTCCTCCACTTGCACCTGCTGGATGACCTTGGGCAAGCCGTAGTTCTGGCACAGCTGTTCTTGAAAAAGAGCAATTTCTGTCAGAGCTCTCTCAGCCCCACCTCCCTCACAGGGTGTCTGTTGTGGGGAGGGGAAGGGAAAGGAGTTTGTAAGCCACAGAGAGCCAGTTTGGTGTAGTGGTTAAATGTGTGGACTCTAATCTGGGAGAACCGGGTTTGATTCCCCACTCCTCCACTTGCACCTGCTGATGTGACCATAGGCAAGCCATAGTTCTGGCACAGCTGTTCTTGAAAAAGAGCAGTTTCTGTCAAGAGCTTTCTCAACCCCACCTCCGTCACAGGGTGTCTGTTGAGGGGAAGGGAAAGGAGTTTGTAAGCCGCTCTGAGACTCCTTTGGGTAGTGAAGGGCGGGGTATAAATCCAATCTCCTCTTCCTCCTTCTCCTCCTCCTCTTCTTCTTTTCTCTTTCATCACTTCAACAAAAGGGGCTAGAAAAGTATTTTTCTTTTGAAAAAATGAAAGCTGAGATTTTTCTGCTGTTTCCAGCAGAAGTTGGATTGGAAATGGCAGGTTGTGCCAAAGGGAAAGAATTGTTGCACAAAGGCCTGGAGCCAGGATTTTTTAAGTCAGGGAGCATTTACATTTCTTGGGAGGCACTGGTAATCAAATTAAAGGAATATCCAGCTCCTTCCCTGCACCTGCCATTGCTTGGGAGCCCTGGGCTGGATGGGAAGTCAGGGGGCCTTGCCAGTAGGTCAGAGGGCCTAGCCCCAAGATGCCCCACTGTAGCTACGGGCCTGGTTGCACAGAATCTGGAATGCCATGTAAAGAGATAATTTCACAACTCACAAGTATATGTGGGAAAGAAGAGACTCAAGTCCAGTTTAACAAAAATGGTGTCCTTTTGTGAAAGATTGAAACTTGTGCAATTCATTTGAAGGAATTAAAGAATTGCTGGTAAAATGTGGAACATTTATTTTTACATTAATTTAGTGGTCCTGATAGATAGATTACTATCTCTCCTTATAAATAATTATCTTTTGGTTTCGCAAGATTCCATGTGCTCCCATTGGCTGTAAAATGCCCTCCCTCAGCCATTGGCCCATCAGCCGCCACTCAAGAGTACTCGCGTGCCATTGGCCGGGTGCTGGGTCTGCTCCTCTTCCCCACCCACTCCCCCTGGCAGACAGCTCTCTCTCCTGAGGAAGACAGTTCTCTTGACTCCTATGAGGGACTGTCCCCTCAGTGGCTGTTGGTAGGCAGCCAAGCTTGGTTCTGTGAGTAAAAAAACAAAGGGCTTTCAGCATAACCCCCTCCCCCACCCATAACCCCCTCCCCAACAGCCACTTTCCTGTCAGAATAAATGGGAAAAGGCTCTTTTTCCTGCTTAGCTTCAGCATGGCTGGCTGGCTAACGAGGTGGGCCAGTGACCATCAGACCATTTTCTTCAACTCCCCGCTGTGCGGCTGACTTTCCCCTAGGGCTGCCAATCTCCAGGTGGGACCTGGAGATCTCCCACTGTTACAATTGACCTCCAGATGACAGAGATCAGTTCCCCGGGAGAAATTATACCCTGCTGAGTCCTTCCATATCCCCCCAAATGCTGCCCTTCACAGGATCCACCCCCCAAATCTCCAGATATTTCCCTAATCAAAGTTGGCACCTGTACTTTCTCCTCTGTCAGTAAAAGGCCCTTTCCACACCTATGTTGGCCTTAGGGAGAAAACTCATTGGGCCCAGTCCTGATCAGGTTGCCAATTCCAGGAGATTTGAGGGATGGAGCCTGGAGAAGGTGAGGTTTGAGGAGGGGTGGAAGCTCAGACGGGTATGATGCCATAAACTCCACCCTCCAATCCAGCCATTCCCTGATGGGGAACCATTGTTGCCAATCTCCAGGTGGGGGCTGGAGATCACTCAAAATTACAACTGCTCTCTAGGAGGTCGGGGGGAGGAGATAGAAAACTAAAGATAGGTTGATGGTTGGCTGGGAGGGAGATAGGGTTGTCAATTCCAGATTGGGAAATTCCTGGAGATTTGAGGGGTCGAACCTGGAGAGGGTGAGTATTGGGGAGGGGTGGGACCTCAGACAGGTACAATGCCATAGACTCCACCCTCCAAACCAGCCACTCCCTCCTGGGGAACCACTGTTACCAATCTTGGGGGTGGGCTGGAGATCACTCAAAATTACTACTGCTGTTCAGGTAGCAAAGATCAGTTCCTCTGGAGAAAATGGTGGACTCTGTCATTATACCCTGCTGAGATTGTCACAGCAAATTGTCACTGAGTGCCCAAAGCCGGGGCACTCTCCCAGAGCCTCTTTCTAGAGCCCGTTGTATTTATTTCCACAACGGGCCTTATTCCTAGTAATGTTATAATGCTATAATGTTATGTTAATTACTGATTTATTTATTTTATTTATTACAAAAAGAAGCCTGAAAAGTTCCCCTGATGGTGCAGGAAGTTATTGGTGGCCATGGGAAGGTGGGCTGAGGCAAGGAAAGTGCTGGCAAGGAAAGCCTTGTGAATGCTCCGCCGCAACTACAAGTGCCTCTGCAAATAAAAACTAGACAGAGAATCACCACCAAGTGGAAGCATCCTTAGGTGGGAAATTACTGATTTGTTACTCTTACCCATGCCCCAAATAAGAGCACTTTGGAAGCATTGGAAGTGCGGCCACTGAGCTGCAGCAGATGCACCTCTTTAAGGCTGGTAAATTACACTTTGGGCTAACAACAGAAATTTGTAAAAATGCCCTGTTATAATGATGATTCTCTTCCATTGAAGTTGCTTTATGGACAGTCATCTGTTCATTATGAACTCCTTTGTGCACACAGAGGCTCTTAAGAGATGGAAGCTAATATTTGTTCTGTCAGCACTCCGGTTCATTAGAGAATGCAATTGCGATCGGTCTCCCTGGGATGTGTTTCGATGGGACTTGTTTCTCCTGCCATGCTTTCAGCTCACAATGATTCAGATGTGTCAGAGAGCATAACTGTAAGAAAATACTTGTGATAAATTTATAATGCTGAGGGCTGTAACTTCATGACCTGATAATGGTGAAGTGTTTGCTTTTTCCTAACAAAACCAGTTGATGTGCAGAAATTAAAAGGGCTTGTTCAGGCCTTCATATTTCAGTCAAACATTTTAAGCCCTGATGATGATTGCTGGTTGGTGAGGAATGGATTCTTGTATAGTCTGTTGGGAATAAGAAGGCTTATTGAATTGAGTGGGAGGGAAGTGGAGTGTATTGATTCTTTTAAAGTCAATTTTCCTCTCAAAGTATCATTACCGACTGTGGAGCTAAAGAGATTTTTCTCTCTGTTAGCCTTGGTGCATCTGGCTGTAACCAAGAGAAGAGGCATCTCATCCAGTGTGCTCCACACTCTGGCCATGGATGAAGGTGCTCCAGCAACAGGGTTAGGGAGAAATGGTTGGGTGTGACACAGTAGAACCCTGCTCTTCATTTTGTTCTGTGAGACTGTGGCAGCAATTCTTTCTCAAAGCCAAATGGAACAGAGGAAGAGGATTTTCAGAAATTGTGTTGTAGAGTAGTTCATCTCCTATGTATTCAGATATTCAGTTTATTGAGACGGTAAAAGACCAGCACAAGCCACATAAAAGCAGTACAGATAGACTATATATTAATTACAGAGAATTAGTCCAATATCAGATATATATTATAAAATATATAAATGTACAATATTACAATATTACAAGTTAAAAATAATTAATAGTTATTGTTAAAATTCTGCTGATACATAAAATGTTCTGGCAGTTTTTACAAACAGCTGTGAAAATCCTCATGCTGAGAGCTGTAATCTGAGGGTTAGCACCTATAAGAAGCATCCTGGTAAACTTAGGATCAGAGTGGCCCAGATACCTTCTGAGCAAAGGGAAAATAATCTTTGCACTAATTTCCTGATAGAACCAGCAGTGAAGCAAAACATGCTTTTCAACCACACCAGTTCCATAAAAGTAAACCCTTACTGACATAGGGATCTTTTTATATCACCCCCCACCATCATGGAGGGAAGTACTTGCCATCTGGCTAGAGTGTATACCCTTTAATGGGTTAAAGTCTCCAGTAACAAAAGATAAGCAGCTGGGACTACAACATATCTGGAGTTCTCCAGAGCCAAAAAATTTGGTGCTCTATTGATATTGTCCCGCCATTCGATATCTAACAACCTCTGCTTTACAGATGCTTTTTCCTGGGCCAGTCCCATTGCCAAGAGAGTCTGTGGGGGAAAGCCTAAACTCATCATTTTGTGGTACACTGCCTTTAGCCAAGAAGACTGAAAGTGTTATGTCTGCTGACCACCACTAGGCGCCAGTGAGTAACCACTGAGCTTAACTCCCTAGGAACAGTAGGGACTAGGCTCCTGGACTTTCCTTTGGGGAACCAATAGAGACTTTGGCGGGAGGTTCAAACCTACAAATAGGATCTAGAGGTGTTCCTAGGTGCTGTATATAGTTGGCCACCCGGCCGGTATTCCATCTTCTAGTTGTGTACCACTAAACTATGCTGATCACTACAACTGTGTCTGTGGTTTCTACATGTATCTAACCCACTACACAACATAAAGCAATCTCGAAGAATTAAAGGTGTTAAACCTTGAGGGATATAATTTAATTTGAGCCAGAGATTAATAGAGGCTCTACTTTGATGAGGCCAGATTGAACTCCCTCTAATGGGGCAAAACAGGAAGATGGTTGCCCCATATAAAAGTTGGGGTAAAAATTTGGCCTAAAATAATTTGAGGGCAGCTGGTAAATATTGTCCTCCCTTAGAGCAAAAGAATTTATGTATGGCCTGGGCGTATTTTTGGCCAGCATCAGCTGTGTGCTCATGATGGATATTCCTTGCCCCAGACGATTGTAACATCACCCCCAAGTATGTCTCCAGGATAGTTTCACAGGACTGAAGACAAGCTCTAGATGTTTGTATGCTACATATTCAGGCCATCAACTTCACAGCAAGAGAATTTTATCTGGGTTCCACTTTGGATGTAGAAAATAGGGAGGCTCATACCAGGGGCCTGTGCTCCAAGTTCAGCTCTGCCCTGGGAAGTTAATGCAGCTTTATATGAATGTGCAGAGACTTTGGCTTTTTCCCAATGCTCCATTTCCCAACCACTGTTCTATCTAATGCAGTGCTGCATTGCCAAAATGGTTCCTGAAAGCAGAGTTGTTGCTACTGCTGCCACATACTGAAAGACGGGGATGTAGGTGAAAACTGTCTCTCCATCTATCACATTTGTACTTGGGGACAAACAACAGGAGATAGCTTTTTCTAGATTTAAGCCCTTCTAATCACCCGGCCCAGGATATTTGGTTGGAGATTGTTAGATTATATGCATCCTAATTAGAATCCAGTTGCACCTTTAAGACCAACAAAGTTTTATTCAAGGTATAAGCTCTTCAGATGCATGCACACAAAAGCTCATACCCTGAAAAAAATGTTGTTGATCTTAAAGGGGCTACTGGACTCCAACTTTGTTCTGCTTCAGACCAACATGGCTGCCTACCTGGATAGATCCTAATTGTTATTGTTCTCATCTTTCCTGTCAAGCAAACAACAACAAAACTGGCCATTGCTAATCTGTCTTTAGTGACCAATTCATATGCATGCAAAAATACTACCTTTGACTAATGTTTTACTGATTTATATAACTCAAGCCAGATATACAAAATGTCTTATTTCATAATCCTACAGAATTTTCAAAGCTGTGTGACATTTTATATAAGCCACTAGATGATCTTGTGTTTCCGTTTTTTAAAAAAGCTATGTAAAGCCACAGGAACTTCATGAAGTGAAGGAGCATCTTTGCGGTTAAGACTTTGCAGGATCAGAAGTTGGGAGGTCTTTGTCTGCTTCCTAGCCTAGCCACAGATTTCCTGAACAACTTTGGATAATGCTATCTGACTCCTTGTCCTTTCAGTTCCCATTCTGTGCAGTTAGGATGATAATCTGTCCCTGAAGTCGTGTGAACAAATACTGATCTTTCTTTGGTGCTTATGAAATGCATGACTGCTACAAAATTTTGTGAGAGGGAGGCCAAGGCTCAAGGTTAGGTTGTACTTTTGCTGTATTAGACATTATATCACTAATCTACATAACCCTGCAAGGTAGGTCACTATTATTATCTCCACACTGTAGATGGGTGTGTGTGTGTGTTGAGCCTGAGATTTCCTCTACTGTCTACCAACCAATTACGTCAAACCAGCATTAGTTAGCTATGAGAGCAATCAGGATCCTGCTCAGATCTATTCCAGAACCACCGATTTCGGGAGGGGGTTTGAAAGACCTGAATCAGATTGCGGTGACAAGAGAGGAAGTCCTACGTCTGATGGACAATTTAAAAACTAATAAATCACCAGGCCCAGATGGCATTCATCCAAGAGTTCTCAAAGAACACAAATGTGAACTTTTGGATCTCCTTACATTAATATGTAATCTTTCTTTAAAATCTGCCTCCATTCATGAGGACTGGAAGGTAGCTAATGTCACTCCCATCTTTAAAAAGGGCTCCAGGGGAGATCTGGGAAATTACAGGTCAGTCAGTATGACGTCGATCCCGGGCAAGTTGGTGGAAACTGTTATTAAGGAAAGAATTAGTAGGCACATTGATGAACAAAAACTATTGAGGCAGACTCAGCATGGGTTCTGTAAGGGGAGATCTTGTCTCACTAACCTGTTAGTGTTTTTTGAGGGAGTGAACAAACATGTGGACAAGGGGGACCCAATAGATGTTATTTACCTTGACTTCCAGAAAGCTTTTGATACAGTTCCTCATCAAAGGCTCCTAAGTAAGCTCAATAATCATGGGATATGACAAGTCCTCTTGTGGATCAAAAACTGGCTTATAAATAGGAAACAGAGAGTGAGTATAAATGGGAAACTTTCTCAGTGGAGGATGGTAAGCAGTGGGGTACCACAGGGATCAGTACTTGGTCCGATGCTTTTTAACTTGTTTATTAATGATTTAGAATTGGGAGTAAGCAGTGAGGTGGCTAAATTTGCAGATGACATGAAGTTGTTCAGCGTGGTGACAACCAGGGAGGATTGTGAGGCACTCCAAAGGGATCTGTCAAGGATGAGTGAGTGGGCAGCAACGTGGCAAATGGGGTTCAATGTGGCCAAGTGCAAAGTGATGCACATTGGAGCCAAAAATCCTAAATATAAATAAACATTGATGGGGTCTGAACTGGCAGAGACTGACCAACAGAGAGATCTTGGAGTCGTAGTAGATAACTCAATGAAAATGTCTAGACAGAAGGCCAACACTATGCTGGGGATTATTATGAAGGGAATTGAAAACAAATCAGCCAGTATCATAATGTCCCTGTATAAATCATTGGTGCGACCTCATTTGGAACACTGTGTATGGTTCTGGTCGCCACACCTCAAAAAGGATATTATAGCATTGGAAAAAGCGCAGAGAAGGGCAACTAGAATGATAAAAGGGTTGGAACACTTTCCCTATGAAGAAAGGTTAAAACACTTGGGGCTGTTTAGCTTGGAGAAACGACGGCTGAGGGGTGACATGATCGAGGTTTATAAGATTGTGCATGGGATAGGGCAGGTTGAGAAAGAAGCACTTTTCTCCCTTTCTCACAGTACAAGAACTCATGGACACTCCATGAAATTGCTGAGCAGTCAGGTTAGAACAGATAAAAGGAAGTACTTCTTCACCCAAAGAGTGATTAACACATGGAATTCACTGCCACAGGAGGTGGTGGCAGCTACAAGCATGGACAGTTTCAAGAGGGAATTAGATAAACATATGGAGCAGAAGTTCATCAGTGGCTATTAGCCACAAGGTATAGATAGGGACTCTTAGGCTGGGGAAAGTGATGCTCTGTATTCTTGGTGCTTGCAGGGGACAAAAGTGGGAGGGCTTCTAATGTCCTGGCCCCACTGCTGGACCTCCTGATGGCACCTGGTATTTTTGTCCACTGTGTGACAGAGTGTTGGACTAGATGGGCCATTGGCCTGATTCAACATTGGCTTCTCTTATGTTCTTATGTTCTTATTCAGTCAGGTTTACTCCCAGGAAACCTAAACATGTGCCTCATATTTAATATATGCATTATAATTTAACCTTGTAGAAAAGGTGGGCAGCAATCTGTTATTACAGTATGTCCCTCTCTGATGGTAACTGTCCCAAAGCAGATGAAGGGCACAATTATCTTGGTAAAAATGCTAATAAATTTTGGATTTCAGATACAGAAATTAATTTAGTATAGAGGTTATTTATATACTATCTTTCAACTAAAAGTCACAAGGTTTTACAAAACAGTTTACAAAACAGTAAAATACAATAAAATCAATAAAATTAATAAGGTAAAATAAAATGCAGTTAAAACAATTAGTCAATAAAATACTATAAAAATAAGTATACCACAAAAATTACAATACGATACAATACAAAATTACAAAGTTCCAGTGATACCATTTCTCTTTTATATCATGTCTTGTAGCTCTATCTCAAAAGTGCTCTGGAAAAGTCAGGTCTTCAGAATCCATCTGGAAGGCCTAAACCTTTTCAATCACTGAGGGAGGGAGTTCCAAAGTTGGAGGACCAACAACTGCAAAAATTCTCTCTGTAATCTGAACCTCTGTTTGAAGGAGGAGAGCTGGCCAGCCACTTAAAAAATTAGTTGCTACATAAACTCAGATGTTGCCAACTTGCCATAGGCAGATAAGATGCACAGAACATGGAATGAAATGACATCATGGAAGTTACAGCAACGAACTAAAGGCAAGATGGCAGAGGCAAGATTGTACTGTCACAAAATGTTTAGATGATGAGTCTAGAAGGAAGGTTTCTGGAATGGAAGAGAATTAACCATGGTGAAGATGTCAAGGATGGTATGTTTTTGCAAGTTAAAACTTACCAGTGAGTGTGCCAAGCTGCGCATGTTGTATAATTAAGACTTGCCACCCTCCCCCGAGCAGAAATGGCACGATTAAGAAGGAGTGGGAAGGAGAGCAAAAAGAAAGCCTGTCATGCTATTTGATGTCTCCAGATGATATATTACTCTTTTTTAATTTCTAGAAATAAAAAAAATTGCTCAAGGCTACAGACAGTCTAAAAGCATTTGATAATAAATCTGTGCAAGTTCACTGGTGCTTAATACAAATTCTGCTTGAAGTGCTTTCTTAAATGCATTATCACCTTTAAGTAAATACAGTGGAAGGTTGCCAAATTCTTGGTTGCCATTTGCTGTAAATTCATGCATTTATATCATTAATTCAATAAAATGTTTAAACTTTCACGGGATTTTGCTAGCTGATTTGGGCAGGTTGAATGGTAGTAATTTTTATGCATTTATCAATTAGCTTTTAAGTGACTGCTATAATATTTCTGTTTAGGCAGGCAAAGTACATTCCTCATAACACTTTTCATCTAAATTAGATTTGGCTTGAAGCATGTAGTGATTACAGAAAGTCACTTAGATTTTAATATGGCTTTTTTGGCAAAAAGCAAAGTGAACACAGAAGAGAGAAAACGTATTGGTAACCCAAATGATGAGGTATGTCATGGTATTGTTTGCCATCAAGCCTTCATTTGGAGATGTCAGCAGTGGCGGGGAGAAATGCAAATATCTTGTGGAGGAATGCAGGTCCATCTCATAAAGAAGACATCCTTAGTAGTTCTGACATATTAGGGGCAAGTTTATCAGATGACCTGATAGCCAAATGCCATTGTCAGCTCTTCATGCTTTAGAAACAAAACCCCATGCAAGGAGGAAACTCTTTTAAAAACAACACTTCGAATCTGTGTACATTAATACTGGTCAATATTAGTCCAAGTTAGCAACATATTACAGTGCTAGTTTGATGAAGTCTAGCAGTTCACTGAGATCTAACATATGGCAAAATGTACCATACTTTTTTGTTACGAAAATGTGCATTTTCCAACTTGTACTGACTGTGTATCAACAGCACCTACTGTACCAAATGCAGCAACATGTATCCAAAGTAATTCAAAGTTCTGACATTACAAATCATAAAAAAACTTTCTATGTTTAAAAGGGGACAGTGAACCTAATATTAAGTACTATAAAAGAAGAATGTGGGTGGTGAGGTGATGCACAACTCTCCCACTTGATTGACTTGTTATTGGTAAAGTGGTATCTATATACTAATTCTCAACAGTCCATTATGCATGCAGATACTTATTTTTGCCAACAGAGGGCTCACTCTCCCCCAACAGGTTCTTCTACAGACTCAGGGGATTCTGTGGGTCTCCAGAAAAATCCAAAAAGTAAAACAAACAAACTCGGGGAGGGTTGAATTCCCCCCAATACTTTTTGAAATGGCTGCTGCAGGGATCTTCTCCCAGCTCCTCTGCATTGACAGTGAGAGACTAAAATGTTTGGGGGGGAGGAAGGCTTCTACATAAGAACATAAGAACATAAGAGAAGCCAATGTTGAATCAGGCCAATGGCCCATCTAGTCCAACACTCTGTCACACAGCGGCCAAAATATACTAGGTGCCATCAGGAGGTCCAGCAGTGGGGCCAGGACACTAGAATCCCCCTCCCACTGCTGCCCCCTCCAGTACCAAGAATAGAGTGCATCACCTGCCCCAGACTGAGAGTTCCCATCTATACCCTGTGGCTAATAGCCACTGGTGGACTTCTGCTCCATATGTTTATCTAATTCCCTCTTGAAACTGTCCATGCTTGCAGCTGCCACGACCTCCTGTGGCAGTGAATTCCATATGTTAATCACTCTTTGGGTGAAGAAGTATTTCCTTTTATCTGTTCTAACCCGACTGCTCAGCAATTTCATAGAGTGCCCACGAGTTCTTGTATTGTGAGAAAGGGAGAAAAGTACTTCTTTCTCAATCTCCTCAATCCCATTCATAATCTTATAAACCTCGATCATGTCACCTCTCAGCCGTCGTTTCTCCAAGCTAAAGAGCCCCAAGCATTTTAACCTTTCTTCATAGGGAAGGTGTTCCAACCCTTTTATCATTCTAGTTGCCCTTCTCTGCACTTTTTCCAATGCTATAATATCCTTTTTGAGATGTGGTGACCAGAACTGTACACAGTATTCCAAATGAGGTCGCACCAATGATTTATACAGGGGCATGATGATACTGGCTGATTTGTTATCAATTCCCTTCCTAATAATCCCCAGCATAGCGTTGGCCTTCTTTATTGCAGCTACACATTGTCTAGACATTTTCAGCGAGTTATCCACTAGGACTCCAAGATCTCTCTCTTGGTCCGTCTCTGCCAGTTCAGACCCCATCAACGTGTATTTATATTTAGGATTTTTGGCTCCAATGTGCATCACTTTGCACTTGGCCACATTGAACCCCATTTGCCACATTGACGCCCACTGGTTCTATCAGTAAAAGGCAGGGGAAGGGCCCTTTCTGGGCCTATTTTGGCCTTCCATGGAGGGATCCTTAGGGCCGGGCCTGACAAGAGTTGCCAGTGCCAAGCTGGGAAAGCCCTAGAGATTTTGTGGTGGAGTCTAAGGAGGGCTGGGTTTGGGGAAGGGAGAGGCCTCAGCTGGATATAATGCCACAGAGTCCAGCCTCCAAAGCAGCCATTTTCTCCAGGGAGACAGATCTCTGCTATCTAGAATTCAGTTGTAATTCTGGGGGTTCTCCAGGTCCCACTTGGCAGCTGGCAATCCTAGGTCTGGCAGCAGTCTAGGGTTGCCAGGTCCCCCCTGGCCACCAGCAGAGGATGGGGAGGTTAAAGCTGCCAGATCCAGGCTGGGAAACTTCTGGAGATTTGGGGGTGGACCCTGGGGAGGACAGGGACCTCAGTGAGGTACAATGCCATAAAGTCCACCCTGCAAAGCATCCATTTTCTCCACGGGAAGTTATCTCTGTAGTCTAGAGATAAGCAGTAATTCCAGGTGATTCCCAGGTCCCACCTGGAGGCTGGCATCCCTAGGCAGCACCCTCTGGGTGACTTGATACCACCTGATTTACATGACTCAACTAGGCCTGGCTGCTTGCTACTCTATGAAAGCCAGTGAAGTGCAGCAGTTAGAGTTTCAAAGTAGGGTCTGCAAGATCCAGGTTCAGATCCCCACCTTATAGTGGAAACTGACTGGGTGATTTTGCACCAGTCACACACTTAACAGCCTAACCAACCTGACAGGGTTGTTTTGCAGATAAAAAGGAGAAGAGAATAATGTAAGCTGCTTTAGTCCCCACTGTGGAGAAAGACTGTAATTTTCCTAGGTAGAGTTTGTGCAGGAGAGGGTGGAGATGGAAAGCTGAAGACAGAGAGGCAGATAAAGGTAGGTTGGCTGGAGGGTGCAGTTTGAAGAGGGGAGGAACTTCAGACTGGTATAATGCCATAGACTCCACCCTCCAAACCAGCCATTTCCTGCACAAGAACTACCAATGCCAGCCTCCAGGTGAGGGTTGGAGATAACCCAGAATTACAACTGTTGTCCAGGTGACAGACATCAGTTCCCCTGGATAAAATGGCTGCTTTGGACAATTGAGTCTATGGCATTATACCCTGCTGAGTCTGCTTGCCTCCCCAAGCCACCCCACAAAAGCCAATGTGGTGTAGTTATTAGCATGGAAAGACTAGGATCTGGAAAAGGGGAGAGGCTATGGTAGCTTTCAAGGAACAGAAAATTGAGTGGAGTGGGGGCGGGGTGAGATACTACCTGGCAACTCCTTGAGGTTCTTCCACTTGTTAATTTATATTCTTCTGGAATAGCAAAATGGCTCCAAATAGTTAATGAGGACAGAGTCATGGTAACAAAGGAACAAACTTTCCATCCTTATTCTAATAGCCAAAAAGTGCGGATACCTATTCCCACCAACAGGGGCCTCCCTCTCCCCCAACAGCTTTTCCTGCATAGTCAGTAGACTTCCTGGGTTTGTAGAAAAATCCGAAAAGTGAAGAAATCCCTTCAGGAACTCTTGAATTCCCCAAAAATCCTTTTGAAATGGCCTCTGCAGGGACCTAACTCCAGGCAGCAACGGTGAGAGATTAGAACGTTGGGGGGGGGAGGGCTTCTAACTGGCTCTGTCGGGAGGGAGCCTTGGGGCCAGGCCTCACAAAAGTTGCCAGGGCCAGGCTGGGGGATTTCTAGAGATTTTGTGGTGGACTCTAAGGAGGAGGGCTGGGTTTGGGAAGGGAGAGGCCTCAGCTGGGTATAATGCCACAGTGTCCACCCTCCAAAGCAGCCATTTTCTGCAGGGAGACAGACCTCTGCTGTCTAGAGTCCAGTTGTAATTCGGGGGCCTCCCCACTTCATCACCTCTGCTGTCTAGAGTCCAGTTGTAATTCACATTTACAGGTTGGCCACTCTAGGCCTGGCAGTAGTCTAGGGTTGCCAGGTCCCCCCTGATTTGCATGACTCACCTAGCCTCGGCTGCTTGCTACCATTCATCAGCAGCCACCCTATGAAAGCCAGTGAGGTGCAGCAGTTAGAGCTTCAAAGTAGGGTCTGCAAGACCCAGGTTCAGATCCCCATCTTGCAGTGGAAGGTGACTGCGTGAATTTTGGACCAGTCACATATTTCAGCCTAACCAACCTCACAGGGTTGTTGTGCAGATAAAAAGGAGGAGGGAATAATGAAAGCTGCTTTGGCCCTCACTGTGGAGAAAGACTGTAATTTTCCTAGGTAGAGGCTGGGGGTGGAGATGGAAAACAGGAGACAGAGAGGCAGATAAAGGTAGGTTGGCTGTTGGTTGGGAAGGAAATAGGGTTGCCAACTCCAGGTTGGGAAATCCCTGGACATTTGAGGGGTGAAGCCTGGAGAGGGTGGGATTTAAGGAGGGGAGGAACTTTGGACTGGTGTAATGCCATAGACTCCACCCTCCAGCCATTTCCTCCATGAGAACCACCATTGCCAACCTCTGGGTGAGGACTGGAGATCACCCAGAATTACAACTGTTGTCCAGAAGACAGAAATCAGTTCCCCTGGATAAAATGGCTGTTTTGGAGGGTTGAGTCTATGGCATCATACCCTGCTGAGGCTGCTTGCCTCCCCAAGCCTCACTGTTCTAAGGCTCCACCCCCAAATCTCCAGGAAATTCCCAACCTGGAGCTGGCAACCCTAAGGTGAATTGATCTCTGTAGCTGGGAGATCCATTGTGATTCCCAGAGTGCTGCCACTGCTGCTGTGGGGGGGGAGAGAAAGCAGGTGGGTGGCTGAGAGCACTGCCACCACTGCTACTGCTGCTGTGCGGAGTGGGGGAAGAAGCAGGCAGGAGGCTGGGAGAGAGGCTGGGGGCAGAAAGCAGCCAGGAGGCTGGGGGCAGAAAGAAAGAATGATGAGGTGGAGGGCAGAAAGAGAGAGAAAGAGTGATGAAGTGGGGAGGCAAAAAAACAAAGAGAAAGATGACAGATCAGAAAGAGAGAGGAAATCACATGCATGGAGCAGAAATAGAGTAAGAAAAGGGGGGCAGAGGGGAGAAATAGTGTGAGAGAGGTAGGGGGTGAGCAGAGGAAGCAAAGGTGTGACGAATGAGATAACCATCCCGCAAGTTTCTTGCGGGTCTCCACTTGTCTACCTCTAAAAACAAAAAAGTTGTTGGACCTTCTTTTCCAAAGTCAAGAAAAAGAAAAAGTCATGATTAAAAAAAATCAGTAATGAATATCCCTCTTTGATCACTGATGAATAAAGATGCCATGGGCAATGAGTCTGCATCTTGGAAAAATGATTAGAACAGATGGCTGGTGCCATAAGGAGGTGGAAATCAACAAGCGTGATGCTCAAATAATCCAAAACTAGTGAAATGGTGTGGGCATGGAGAACCTTAGTAAGAATCTAAGAGAAAACAATATGGTACTGTTATGGTGTTTGTTATACATGGCTGCTACAACAGTATGTCAGAAACACATAGACATTCTATAAGCAATGCTTGTGAAGAATATCCTGATTTTCATGGTGGAGTAGAGTTCTGTTGGATATGAGAAGAGGTGTTCAATACTTGCTTAGCTACAAGACATTATAACTTTTTATTTTATAGTATTGTATAGTTTTACTCTCAAGTTTAACTTGATCAATACATGCTAATATACGAATATCGCACATTAAATACAATCCCTTCCAGAGTTGTGTGTCAGAATTAATATAGGCAAATTGGAGAATACCTGCTACTGAGTACAATCACTATATGTAATTTAGAATATGCACATTTTAGCAACATGAAGAGGGATTTATGCACATTATCTGGTTAATACATATATAATCCAAGAAATATCAGAGAATACATCTACACTGGCATTTTTTTTCATTGCCCAATCAACATGCATATTAATGTACATAGTCTACCAAAGACATCACAGAATGGACATATCCTGAGATGGTTTTGCTTGTTGTTTATTGCTTAAAGGGGCTCCCATACTAATCAAGCTAAAATCTGTTTATACTGTAACATCATTATATGAGCCCATATGATGTAGTGGTGAGAGCTATTGTGGTCTAGTGGTTTGAGTGTCATATTAGGATCTGGGAGGTTCAGGTTCAACTCCCACTCTGCCAAGAAGCTTACTGGGTGACCTTGGGCTGGTCATTTTCTGTCAGCCTAACCTACCTTACATGGCTATTGTGATAAAATGGGGGAGTAGATAATGGTTTTGTAAGCCACTTTGGGTTACTACTGGGGAAAAAAGCAGGGAATAAATTTATCAATAGATAATATTTTTCCTCTCAAGACTTGTAATGCACTATTAACAGTTCAGAAAATTTTGTCTTTGGAGTGCTGGCATTGAAGTTTCCACATACAATCAAGGCAAATATATTCTAAAAGCATGAAAGATGAAGTCACTTGTGTTTTCCCTAGTACCTGTTCTGCTTGAAAGAAGTCTGCCTTACATTTTAAGAAGCAGTATAGCTGCTTCAAAATCCAGTTAAGGATAAAATAATACTGCATACAATGACCACAGAAGACCTTTCAAGGCAGGGGTCATTGATGTGAGAATGGGGTTGGTGGGTTATATACACAAAAATGTTTCTTAGTTGCTGTAGATTTTCAGGCTGTATGGCTGTGTTCTTGGCATTGTAGGACCTGATGTTTCGCCAGCAGCTGTGACTGGCATCCTCAGAGGTATAACACAGAAAGAAGGAGTACTCTCTGTATCAAGGTGAGAAGAAAAATGGTAGGCAGGTAATTTATATCTACTCAGGAAAGTGGGGTAGGGCTGAGTCATTATTTTGTAGGAGTTCCCCAGGCTGTGACATGCTAATGGAGGAGCTTTCCTGAGGAGGTTCTTTTGCATATGGATGGGCCGTTGAAATTCTAATCTTATCTGTAGTGCTATTGTCAGATGTAGAGCCTTTTGTGTTTTTCAGGACAGGAAACCATGCCCTATTTATTTTAAAACTCTCTTCTTTCCTGTTGAAATTGTGTTTATGTTTATGAATTTCAATGGCTTCCCTGTGTAATCTGACATGGTAATTGGATGTGTTGTCCAGCCTTTCAGTGTCTTGGAACAAAATACTGTGTCCTGTTTGGGTTAGGCTATGTTCAGCCACTGCTGATTTTTGAAGTTGGCCAAGTCTGCAGTGTCTTTCATGTTCCTTTATTCTTGTCTGAATGCTATGCTACATGGTCCCAATATAAACCTGTTCACAACTGTATGGTATGCGGTATACTCCTGCAGAAGTGAGGGGGTCTCTTCTGTCTTTTGCCGATCATAGCATCTGTTGTATTTTTCTGGTGAGTCTGAATACTGTTTGTTGGTTGTGTTTTTTCATAAGTTTTCCCATCTGATCAGTGATTCTTTTGATATATGGCAAAAACACTTTTCCTAAGGGAGACTGTTTTCCTCTGTAGTTTGTTTTACCTTTGTTTTAATTGTTTTACCTTTGATCTAATTGCCATATATCAAAGGAATCACATATTTATATTGTCGAGTCAGGTCATGGTTGTTAATGAGTATTATGTATCACTGCATATTCATTTTTTCACATGTGCATAATCAACTCCAATGGCTAAAGATGCATTTTGGTTATTTGTTTATTTAGAAAAAAATTATTCCACATCCCTAGGAGCCTGCCCAAGGCGGTTCACAAAATAAAAATAATAAAAACAAAACATAAAAAATATTAAAATCCAGTCTGAAAAACCCACCCAAGCATTAAAACAGACTATAAAAACACCACAGACAACTTTAAATTCCTGTTTCCAGGTATTTAGTGCTAAAGGTCAACCCTTTAATTAAAGGCTCAAGTGAACAGAAACGTTTTGGCCTGGCACCTGAAAGAAAGCAATGTAGGTGACAGGTAACCCTGATGGGGGCGAGGTGCCACTACTGAAAAAACCCTGTCTCTGGTTGCCACCTGCCTCACCTCTGAAGGTAGGCACAGAGAACAGGGCTTGTAAGACAGATCTTAACTAGCAGGCTGGACAAAATAGGAGAAGACAGTCCTTCAGGTGCATGCAGTTAATCTTGGCAGTTGTCTTTTCCTTCTTTTTTAGTCCTTCTGGTTTTTGGAGATGAATAGAAGCCTCCCTTGGATTCATTTTGACTGGAGCGTGTGTTTCCTTGGGCTACAGGAACAACTAGTGCTAAGCAATGGCTGAATAGGAAGGAGGCAAGAAAGTCAGAAATACAAATAGTTTATGTTAAAAAGTCATCTTAATACTGGTTCTAGTTTTATGAATTAGCTCTCCATTACATTTTTATTCCCCTTTCTTCCAAGGCAGCAGAAGTTCACAGTGCATGCCATTCATGACAGTGTACGCAGTTCCCCTCTATTTTGACCTCAGATTGATTCTTGGGGTTGGTGGGTTAGGTTGAGAAAGAATGACCACTCATTGGGCTTTACGAATATATGAAGGTGTGAACCTGGGTCTCTGCAATCCTAGTGCAACACTTTAACAACTATACAAGAGAAAGGCTATTAATAATCCTTCATTAGAGATGAATAATCCAGACTGACAGAGAGCAAGCCACAGTTCCAGCTCAGATTGTTGGCTCTAGTCCCTACTGTGGTCATACACTGAACAGAGCACAGTGTGTTCTGAAGATCAGATTTTGCTGCTGAAGCTTTGGGTGTAGACATGTTTAAGTTTCACATAAAGTGCTGCAGTCGCATCAGCCCAGGAGAATGCAAGATACAAAATGGGTGGTATACAGATTTTTGTTGGACTATTGTGCCATTGAAGAGGTTCATAAGTTATAAAGGGGTTTTATTGCAATATGAAATTATAGAGTCACCAATCAAATTATTTTTGTTTGTTGGCTTACTATGAATATAATGAAACACATGATCTCTATGAACAGGCCTATGTGCACATAAGCCTAATTTATGTTATCTCCCTCTTTTTTTCATGGACAAGAATGGTATGGATTTGACCTTCAAGTGGTGTGCCTGCACTGCATGTTGTGTGAGATACCTGTTGGATTGTTGCCTGGTGTGACTCAGGTTCAACTATTTCTCTGTGATACACATTATTCTACTAGAAATTACCTGTAAAGTAGTATATGGGGATGTTCTCAGTGCATCTCTTTTTTTGGTATTTTGTGTGTGCGCACATGTGAGCGTGTTTCCACCTGGAAGCCATGGTGACCTGTGGTGACTGACCCCTACTGAGGACCTGGAGGATATTCAGAGAGGTGGCTGAATAAAGCCTGCCCCCCGCCTCTGGTATTTCAAGGAAATCTTCCATCCAAGTACTTGCCAGAGTTGACCCTGCTTAGCTTTTGAGATCTAACAAGATGGGGCTTGCCTAAGCTATACAGGTCAGGGCTTCTCGGTGCATCTTGAATCATAAAACTGCAAGTTTCTTGCATGTTTGTGGGCATGATACACATTTGTAGAGTTAATGAAGCCCAAGCATTCCATTTGTTTTTAAAGACTCTTCTTCTCTAATAGGTGTTCTTAACGACCCACACATTGATTGGGTCAATATGTGTTCAAGCTGGGAAAAAAGATTGAGTTTCTAGACACTCTCAATGACTGTACTATGGAGCAGATGGTCACTGAACCTACCAGGAGAGAGGCGATCCTGGATTTGGTCCTAAATAATGCCCCAGACCTGGTGAGAGATGTAAAAGTGATTTTTATTGAGTTCAATATTTGTATAAACAGGGAGTTGCCCCAAAAGACTGACACAGCCACTTTTAACATTAAAGGGAGTAACTGATATAGGGGGGGACATGCGAGGATGAAACTGAAAGGAAAAGTAGAAAGGGTCAAAGCCATTGGGGAAGCTTGGAGACTATTTAAAACTACAACCCTAGAAGCTCAGAAAAAAATATATACTGCAGGTTAGGAAAGGCACAAATAGGTATAGAAAAAAGCCTGCATGGTTAACAAACAAACTAATGGAAGCTGTAAAAAGTAAGAAGGATTCCTTTTAGCAGTGGAAAGCTAGTCTCAGTGAG
This sequence comes from Gekko gecko, assembly GCA_029375565.1. Taxonomy (NCBI): domain Eukaryota; kingdom Metazoa; phylum Chordata; class Lepidosauria; order Squamata; family Gekkonidae; genus Gekko; species Gekko gecko. The sequence goes on along the minus strand of JAPDNY010000006.1, from coordinate 76,010,863 downwards.
GTTGATAAAATGGAACACAGGCTGTGGCAAATAAAATGCAAGTCTGCGATCAGGTAGGCAAAAGGGGAATATGAGAAGCATATAGCAAAAAACATAAAGACCAATAATAAACCTTTCTTCAAATACATTAGAAACAGGAAACCAGCCAGGGAAGCAGTGAGGCCCTTGGATGACCAAGGGGAAAAAGGAGTACTGAAGGATGATAGGGAAATGGCTGAGAAGCTGAATGCATTTTTTGCCTCAGATTTCACTGTGGAAGAGGAGAAGTGCTTGCCCACACCAAAACCACTGATTTCAGGTGGGGTGTTGAAAGACCTGAGTCAGATTGAGGGGATGAGAGAGGAAGTTCTATGACTGATAGACAACTTAAAAACTGATAAAATCACCAGGCCCAGATGGCATACATCCGAGAGTTCTGAAAGAACTAAAATGTGAACTTGTGGATCTCCTGACCACAATATGTTGTTGCCCTGCAAGGCCTCTGAATGCCTTCTATGGACTGTAATAAAATATGAACTGTGCAAGAGTATGCTAGAGGGACTGTACAGCATGGTGACCCAATATGATGCCAGATGAGACTGCACCCTGCACAAAGGACACCCTCCTTGCCTTAAAGTTGCTCCAGTGGCCAGCCAAGGTTACCAGCCCTTTTTCTGAGGAAGAATGGACCAGTTCCCCAGTATGCACAAAGCACAATGACATGCCATGCCAAAGCATGAAGACAAAGAACTCCAAAGTCGCCATTAGGCATTCCCTCCAACCCATGCAGGCAACTTCTTTCCCTCCCCCTCACCTGCAAAACCTCACGTAAGCCAGAGCGAGACTATTCATTGTTGTCTGGCAACTAATCATTTGCCATCAGGAGCCTGGCTAAAGCCATCAAGAGAACAATAGCCTTGGCTTGGTGACTCATCCTGCCTACTTCCAGGTGCCAGACATGAGCTAAGCTTCTAGCTCTCAGTACTGACCACTCCTCAGCTCCCCCTCCCCTATACCTTCCAGCCAATAGTATGTTTTCAGGGATGGACTAACCAGGAGGTGTGACCAAGGGGTTATGGCCAGCCCACATCCTCCTGCATAAAAGGGGATACCCGACCACATGCTCGCCCCTTCTGCTCTATGACCCCTATCTATGCCTTTACCTTCTTATGTCCAGCTTGCTATCTCCATCCCTTGCCTCCATCTTTAAACTCTAGGTCTGCAGCCTGAGTTTCCACATGTTACCTGCTGGTTCAGGCCATGTCACCCCCTTCTTTCACTCTTTCCCTCCATTCTTCCAGAGGAACGAATTACATGACAAGGACAGGTAAATATCACTCCACCAACGAATTCCTGCTCATGCAACTGTGCTGTGAATCTCTCTTTATTTTCCTAGACTTGAGTAATTGTGTGTGAGACTGTATATTGTTTGTCTGTGAAGAAGATTTCCAGTAAAAGACTTTATTTTCAACCTCATAAAGTCTCCGTGTCTGTTACTGGTACTTTCTGGAAGGGCAGGACCTCTGTATACACTGTTGTTCGCTCCTGCAACTGATTGCCTATTAATAATTGTGCATATTCCCCCTAATATTAATAATAATTAAGAGCAATCAGGTTAACAAAGTAATCTTTCATTAAAATCTGCCTCCATTCCTGAGAACTGGAAGGTAGCTAATGTCACTCCCAACTTTAAAATGGGTTCCAGAGGAGATCCAGGAAATTACAGGCCAGTCAGGCTAATGTCGATACCAGGTAAGTTGGTGGAAATTGTTATTAAGGAAAGAATTAAGGCACATTGATGAACAAAAACTATTAAGGCAGACTCAGCATGGGTTTTGTAAGGCAAGATCTTGTCTCACTAACCTGTTAGTGTTTTTTGAGGGAGTGAACAAACCTGTGGACACAGGGGACCCAATAGATGTTGTTTACCTTGACTTCTAGAAAGCTTTTGATAAAGTTCCTCATCAAAGGCTCCTAAGTAAGCTCAATAGTCACAGAATAAAAGGGCAAGTCCTTTTGTGGATCAAAAACTGGCTTATAAATAGGAAACAGAGAATGAGTATAAATGGGAAATTTTCTCAGTGGAGGGTGGTAAGTAGTGGGACACTGCAGGGATCAGTACTCGGGCCAGTGCTTTTTAACTTGTTCATTAATGATTTGGAATTGGGAGTAAGCAGTGAAGTGGCTAAATTTGCAGATGACATGAAGTTGTTCAGGGTGATGAAAAGCAGGGAGGATTGTGAGGCACTCCAAAGGGTTCTGTCAAGGATGGGCAAGTGGGCGTCAGTGTGGCAAATGGGGTTCAATGTGGCCAAGTGCAAGGTGATGCACATTGGAACCAAAAATCCTAAACTATAAATACACGTTGATGGGCTCTGAACTGGCAGAGGCTGACCAAGAGAGAGATCTTGGCGTCGTCATAGATAACTCAGTGAAAATGTCAAGACAGTGTTCGACTGCAATAAAAAAGGCCAATGCTATGCTAGGGATAATTAGGAAAGGAATTGAAAACAGATCAGCCAACATTATAATGCCCCTGTGTAAATCAATGGTGCGACCTAATTTTTTAATCTTTTTTAAAAAAAATATTACTACAAAAACTACAAAGGGAAGGGGAGGTGCGTGGATACTAAGACTAAACAAAAGAAATAAAAAAATAAAGCAAGGGTTGTACTACAAACAAATAACCACATATGTAATTCCTACAATTTAGTGATAAAAGTAAAGGGATAGTACTGAATGCATTATTTCAAATATTAATAAAGCTAAATCAAGCTCATTTAACCAAATTTGGGTACATCATAGTCAACTATTTTTATACAAACAGTAAGCTTTCAAGTTTCATAACGTTATGAAAATGATTATCTCTTGTGTTTATTTTTAACATATTTCAACTGAGCTTTGAGAGTTTTAGGAGTTGCAGCTCCCTTTTCAGAGTTGGAATCTTCTGAAGACTATCAGGAATACTTAAGCTGGCTTCAGAATCCTGATCACTCTTTTCTTCTTCTTGTATGCTGTCCTCTGTTTTTCCATTGTCTTTTGTCACTTTTTTCTGTTGCTCCAAGAAAGTCTTAGCTTTTCAGACAGAGTCCATCTTCACTTTTTGCCATTATAGTTGAATATAAGTCCTTCTGGGAGTATCCATCTGAAGAGAATGGAGTGATTATGCAGGTAGGAAGTTAAGTTTTTATATTGTCATCTCTGCTTTCATATTTCAAATGGAATGTTCAAAATTCTTGCATCTTCACCTTTGATTTTCAGAGATTTCCCATTTTTCAGTTTCGAGACTGCATCCCTAGTTTATCTCTTGGAGAATTTAACAACTATTTCACCAGGCAGTTTGTTTTTCTTGATAAAATCTGGATAGATTTTATAAACCAAATCCATATAGCTTTGTAGTGAATCCACTTTAAGGTCTGTCACTGGTGCCAATGCTTCACTTAGCAGTTCTTTTAAATTCTCCCCTTTCTGTTCTGGGATGCCCTGAAATCGCAAGACGCGCAATAATTTCTCCATTTGAAGCTGTGTCAATTGATCTTTATCAGAGATCCACTCTTTTCACACAGCTTCCAGTCTCTGTTTAATAGAGTCTGTCTTAGCTTCAACTTGTTTCACAGCTTTGTCGGTGTCAGGTAGCCCTGCCATGATGGATGGAGAAGGGAGGGCAGATGGTTTTGTTTCGTGAAGGGAGGGTGGATGGGACTGTGTGGTGCTGATTTATGCACCTGGACTGTTCGAATGGAATGTGGGGAGCTGCCTAGACTGCCTGGGCATTCATATCTTACCCAAAGACATCGACCTTGAAAAAGCCAGGCTGTTAGCTTCATATCGCTTTCGAAAGCAACTGCTAGGCTGGGAAAGTTGGGGCGGCGGGAACTGCCTTAATTAGCGCTGTCTGTAGTTCCCGCGCGCGCGCTGAGCTTCTATTGGCGGAGGAGGGGGGTCTCATCCCCCCCTGATGGTATAACTGTCTGCTTCATGTAACCAAGGTATTCTTAACAATGCTTCTGTTCCAGTAACCTACTATTGCAGCTTAAAATAAATACTATTCTTGCTTAAATGAACAAGACCTGGTATTTTGCTGACTAAGTTAAGGACTCTGACAGTTTGTTAAGAATCCCCATTTTCAGGACTGGTCAGAAACCCGCTACTCCAACATGAGTGACGGTGAAGAAGACACTCTCCCGATCGAAGAAGACAAGAAGGAGGAAAAGAAACCTCCTGTGACGACGGTGCCTATCACCACATCAGCCGTACCCTCGGAAGCCCCTGGTACCTATGTACCGGCGAAATGGGGGCATGAGTACGACTTGGGGGGACCCTACGGGGACCCTTACGGAGCGGCATACGGCAGGGTGACCACCCGACCCAAGCAACGACGGGATTGGGTGAAACCCCTGGCCGAAACCCATGAGACGTGGTTCCTGACCCCGCGGGCCTCGGTGAGGGAGGGTCGAACCGAGAGGTCGGTCCGTCGGTTGACCACCGCAGAAGGACTGGAGGACACGTATCGAGACTCCGGTGAACTGGAAGGGGCCATGGTGAGCCGGAGGTGGAGCAGCGACCCGAGCCAAGACCGCCTAGTCAGCATCCTGGATGAATCCCTCGCCCGCATCCCCAAGATGATCGCGGAGGGCATCCGAGAGGAGATGGACCGACAACAGCGGGAGGCGCCCCCAGGCCAACAACCTCCAGACCAGCAGAACGTACCGGCTCCGGACCAACGGAACGTGCCGGCCCAACCCCCCGACCAACCAGCGGGGCCAGGACCTCAGGGACCGCCGGAGCCGCGACCGCAGCGACCCTGGGGCTTTCTGCCACCAAAACCAGCCAAGCTACTCGACGCAGACTTCGATGGGACCCCAGAGAAGTTCCCCTTTTTCTTGGTGAGAACTGAAAAATTCATTGAAAACTGGGGCCACCTGTTCCAGAGCGAGGACTGTATGGTGGATGCTATAGCCTCGCACCTGAAAGATGCAGCGGCCGACTGGTATGTAGCCCTGCACCAAGCTGATGGGCGGGAGCTGACGGAGATCGATGCTTTCATGTGGGCTATGAAGGAGCACTTTGAAGATGTCAATGCCAACAAGACAGCCAGAGCGGCTCTACGTGCCCTCAAGCAAGGTCCCAAGTCGGTGAGAGAATACACCGCTGAATTCCGCAGGTGCGCTGCCAAGATTCGAGGCTGGCAAGACGGGGTCTTGGCCGACCACTACAAATTGGGGCTCAACGCGGAGATCCGCCGTTCCGTGACGAGAACTCAGGATCCGGACACGTTGACGGGATGGATACAAGTGGCAGTCACCATGGAAAACCTCCTGAAAACCATCCGACTGGACGACGCGGCGGCGATGAGTAAAGGTGGCCAATCGGGCCCTACCCCTGCTCCGCGCAGGAAGACCCAACCACCGAACCCCAAACCCAAAGATGGCACAAGAGAGACCCGGATGAAGCAAGGGCTCTGTCTGAAGTGCGGGGAGGGGGGCCACTTTGCAGCGAATTGCCCAGGCTCCCCCGCACCGACTGGGCCCCCGAAAGGGACCAAAAAGAAGTTTGACACCTCCACTCCGAAACCAGTGGCGAAACCGAGAGGGGTGAGGGCCCTGCAAGCCAAACCCCTCAGCGAGGTGTCGGACTCATCGGATGGCGAGACCGCGCAGACGGGAAACGAGACGGATCTGCTGTAAATAGCGCTGAACAGCAGGTCCTGGACTCTCAAGCGCAGATCCCGGTGAGCCGACCCCCCTCTCTTTTCTTTCTTACAGTGACTTTAATGGACCCGGGTCTACTGACCCATGTGAGAGTACGAGCTCTCATTGACTCTGGGTGTGGGAAAGACCTTATTAACCCCACACTGGTGACGGGACTGGGGGCGAAGGTGGTGAAATTGACCAAACCCCTTATATTCACGAAGATGGACGGCTCCACAATGAAAGAGCCGTGCAAATATGAAACTATACCCTTACAGGTGGGAATCGGTAACCACTGGGAAGTGAGACCCTTCGTCGTCACCCCTTCTGCCCGATTTCCCCTGGTGTTAGGCAGCGCGTGGTTCTTCGACCATGACCCACACGTCCTATGGGGAGAGGGAAAAGTTAATTTCATCTCCGAGAAATGCCAACCCCATCATTGGAAACGGGATTGGGGTGCCCCGCTGGCGGGAGGGGACCTGATAATGGCGGGGGTGGCTGAAGTTGAACTGGAGGCGATTCCCCAAGAGTATCGAGACTTAGCCGCCGTTTTTGGGGAAGAAGAAGTGGATGAACTGCCCCCCCACAGGAACTCTGACTGTGCTATTGAAATTTTACCAAACCAAAAATTACCCAAGGGGAAATTATACTCCATGAGCCCCTCTGAGAAGGTGGAGTTGAGAAAGTTTATCGACAAAAACTTAGAAAGGGGGTTTATAAGGCCCGCCTCCTCCCCGTTTGCTGCTCCTGTTCTTTTCCGGAAAAAGAAGGATGGGGGGCTGCGGCTGTGCACGGACTATCGAGGGCTGAATGCAGTTTCTAACACAAACGCTTACCCTATGCCCCTGATCAAAGACCTGCTGGCTGCGGTAGCAGGGGGGAAGGTATTCTCTAAACTGGACTTGAGGGATGCCTACTTCAGGGTGCGGATAAGGGAGGGGGACGAGTTCAAAACGGCATTTAATACTCCACTGGGACAATTTGAATACTTAGTGATGCCGTTCGGGCTTCAGGGAGCCCCGGGAGTTTTCATGAACTTGATTAATGAGGTACTCCACAAGTTTTTATTCAAAGGGGTCCTTGTTTACCTTGATGACATACTTTTGTACTCCCCGACCTTAAATCACACATCAAACTGGTGAGAGAAGTCCTTCAAACGTTACACAAGCACAAACTCTTTGCTAAGCTGTCCAAGTGCGAATTTCACAAGTCAGAGATCCCCTTCCTGGGCTACCGCATATCGCAGCGGGGAATTGAGATGGACCCTGACAAAATAAAAGATGTAGTTGGGTGGGAAACCCCTAAAACACGGAGGCAACTCCAGGGGTTCCTCGGATTCGTGAATTTTTACAGATCATTCCTGTCAAACTTTGCTCAAGTGGCTCTCCCCCTAACTGACTTACTCAAAACAAAAGGGAAGCCTCCTGATTGCACGCGCCCCGGGGCGAAGTTAGACTGGTCCCCGGAATGTCAACGCGCCTTTGACCGGTTAAAAGCTCTCTTTACGTCAGAGACTGTCTTGGCGCACCCGAATGAACTTAAAAAATTCATTGTGCAAGTCGACGCATCGGACGTTGCGATGGGAGGGGCGATCCTCCAAGAGGGGGAAGATGGTAAATTGTACCCCCTCGCCTATGTCTCCAGAAAATTTAATGATACTGAGCGGAATTGGTCAGTGTGGGAGAAAGAAGCAGGGTCGATCCGATTGGCGCTGGCGACCTGGCGCCATTGGCTTGAGGGGGCACGAGTTCCGTTTGAAGTTTGGACTGATCATAAAAACTTGGAACTTCTCCGCTCCCCCGCTCCTTGAACGCCAAACAGTTGCGCTGGGCTGATTTCTTCTCTAAGTTCAACTTCACTCTGCACCATTTCATCTGCTCTTTTAGTTGTTTCCATCAGTTGTTTCTGGAAACAATCAAGCTTATTGTTGATGTTAGTCATCTGGACCAGCAAAGGGTGCAGCGCTGTTGCCATCATGCATGGGAAGTCAGTAACTGCTTCCAGTTTAGGAGTAGAGGTTACTAAGCTGGTAGTTCCTGGAGAAGGTGTTTTTTTCAGTGCCATTTTCTCTCCTCTCATCAACATTGTTTACACAAGGTAAAATCCGCTTAGGTAAACTAAAAGTCCATCTATTTTACTTCATTTTAGACTATTTTTGCACCATATTTGGCTAGTTTGAAATTTTGCTTTTCATAACCATCACTTTTGCCTCTTAGCTGCCGCTCAAGAACCATTATTTTTCACAGGGGGGGAAATCTCCAACTCCTCCCCCCTTCCAGGTCAGCTTGGGGCTTTAGATCAGTTTCTCCACTTCAGCAGCTAGAGTAGCTTAGGGGGATGTTATAGTATTGGAAAAAGTGCAGAAAAGGGCAACTAGAATGATAAAATGCTTGGAGCACTTTCTCTATGAAGAAAGATTAAAGTGCTTGGGGCTCTTTAGCTTGGAGAAATGACGGCTGAGAGGTGACATGATTGAGGTTTATAAGATTATGCATGGGATAGAGCAGGTAGAGAAAGAAGTACATTTCTCCCTTTCTCACAATACAAGGACTTGTGGGCACTCCATGAAATTGCTGAGCAGTTGGGTTAGAACAGATAAAAGGAAGTACTTCTTCACCCAAAGAGTGATTAACACATGGAATTCACTGGCACAGGAGGTGGTGGTGGCTACAAGCATGGATGGCTTCAAGAGGGCATTGGATAAATATATGGAGCAGAGATCCATCCTTGGCTATTAGCCACAAGGTATAGATAGGAACTCTGGGGCAAGTGATGCACTGTATTTTTGGGGCAAGTGATGCACTGGGGGGCTTCTAGTGTCCTGGCCCCACTGCTGGACCTCCTGATAGCACCTGGTATTTTTGGCCACGATGTGACAGAGTGTTGGACTAGATGGGCCATTGGCCTGATCCAACATTGGCTTCTCTTATGTTCTTATGTTCTTATGCTCTAGGTACTCCAGGTACCCATGGGTGAGCATTATTAGAGCCACACAGAACATCCCCTTTTCTTCCAGTATAAGAGAAAGAGTATGTCTGAAAACAAGTCAGTCTCCAAAATCCTGCTTTGATCTTCAGTGGTCAGAACAGCCCTGTTTTGCCTACCATTCTTTTTTATTTCAGCTGTCTTAGAATGCCTTTCATACCTGCTGGAATAATTTCATATATATATATATATGTCTCCAACCTATTCTACACCTTCTAAGTCCTAAACATATGCCTAATTGCCATACACATAGTGTTTCTAAAGGAAATGAAACTAAGAATAAGCTAAAGAAGAAGTGAATGAAGAGCTTAAAATAACCGCTTGGAAGCAGAATCTTGGTAAACAGTCAAGAAGTGCTGTGCTGAATGGAAAATTCACAATGAGCTCACTCCACTAGGAGGGACAGCATTCTGGGCAGGGTGTTTCTGGGGTGTGGAAGGAGACTGCTGACAACATTCCAAGGCTGAACTGGTGGCAGAGGGTGAGGACAGAAAGGAATGACCGCACCTCTAGAAAAAGTAAAAGAAGAGAGGAGAGGCATGACATGAAAGAATATTTAAAACATGGACTACTTTTAATATTTACACTCCTTTAGGGAGGGGGAAAATGGTCTGCAGTATTTTGAAGAAGTTTTGTGGAACACATCTGTCCTAGTGCCTTTTTTTCCTCTTGTGCTGATTTAAAAAGACCACAGAAAACCTGTGACAAAATGGTGGACTGGTGCATGGGTTAGTATGGGTGATTGCTCTGTAAAAAAATTGAAAGCAACTTGTTATTTTGCTATTCATTGGCTGTATTTTGGTGAATCATTCATATTTATTCACCAGAAGCAATAATACAGTTTGGGCACAGTGTCAGTTTTGCTTCTATTGAAGAAATAAATGTTGTGTTAAAAGTGCTTTCCAAATTAGTTTAGGAGTACACGATGCCCTGGGCTTAGGACAGCTGCAGCATTTCCAGATAGGGACAGCAGAAGCACTTCCTTCCATTGCAGAAAGATTGGTTGTAGCCAGATTGGTTGTATTATAGCAAAGCTCCAAAATGGATTATAGGATCTAGAATGCAAGATCGGGACCTGGTACACCTATGGAAATCTCCCCTGCCTCAACTGTCCAAGGCCTCCAAAATGAAAAGGGAACAGTGATGTCCTTTGTCATGTGACTGACTTTTGCACATGCTGAAATGGGTTGTCAATGACATTCCAATTTTCATAACCTGCTGTGGAGTTTGTATTCTGAGCTCTGTTCACTATTGTGCTGAAAGCTGTACATACAAGATGACCACAGCACAGTCCACAGTTGTCCTTTGGTAAGGTTTCACCTGCCTCTCAAGCTATTTCCAGAATGGGTGATACTGCCTCCTTGCTGTAACAGAGGGGTTTTTTTGCATGTATATGTACTGCTGCTACCCATTTCTGTTATTTCCAGAACAAGCCAAGCACCTGCCAACCAGTGTTCACTCTAAGGTGAGTTAGTGTGAGCTAGCTCACAGTTTTTTAACCTCCAACTCGCACATTTTTGTCTTAGCTCAGGAAGGATGACTCCTGAGCAAACTAATTTATGCAGTAGCCAAATTGCTCACCCACAACTTTAATGCCAGTAGCTCACAAAGTAGAATTTTTGCTCACAAGACTCCACAGCTTAGAGGGAGCATTGCTGCCAACTGTCCCAGAAATATTTTCACCCCTATTGGAAGCAAGTGTGCAATTCACAATTTTGTACTATTTTGTCATAGCTTCTCATTGAACTGGTTTGTCAGTTTTTTTGTGTGTGATCCTCAATGATCTGGAGAAAAGCCATATACAGAGGGGACCTTACCTTTACAGAAGAAGACCAGGAGACTGAAGTGGCCCATGTTAGACACAAAAAGGTTACAGGGAGTCTGCATGCTCATAATACAATAGGACAGAAAAAGTGACTATGAAGAGCTAACGTGGTGTAAGTGGTTAGAGTGTTGGGAGCAGGATCTAGGTAACCCAGTTTCAATTCCTCTCTGCCATGGAAGCTTACTGTTTGCCCTTGGGCAGTCACTATCTCTCAACTGAACCTACCTCACAAAGTTGTTGTGAAGATAAAAGGAGAATTATGGATACAGGAGATAAAATGATAGAGGAGAACAGTGTTAGGTGCCTTGGGTCCCACACTGGGGAGAAAGGTGGGCTATAAATAAATAATGAATAAATAAATAATAGTGGGGAGAGGTAGAGAAGAGAAGGAATCCAGGAAGTAAGGCAGAGAGTGAGCTGGAGCAGGAAGTCAGTAGAAGACAGTACTCAGTGCAGGAGAAGGAAGGCTGTGAAAGAGAAGTGACTTACCCGTGGCTTGTTTGTCTTATCTTGGGTGCTATTGCAAAGTGGAGGGAGGGTCCTGCTTTCCCAACAGTTCCTCGGTTCCCCCCCCCATTTCCTGTGATGTTTACCAAGGCTCCTTTGCTGTAATATTTTGGGAAACATTGTAGCAAAAGTTGGGTGGGACTTATGTGGATGGAACATCTAGAGCCTCCCAGTTCACATTGACACCATTTTCCTTTCTCCACTTCCCTGCATTGGCCATTTCTTCCTGAAACAGGAGGCATTGTTGTTTTCTTACTTAAATTTGGCAATTGAATATCATTATAACATTAGAACAATATGTATATTGGGTTTTCTGAATTTCTAGCTTTCATTTTTTTAAAAAAAATAATCTAGGTTTCTACCCCCTTTCATTGTATCTATGCAAGGAAAGGGGCAAAGATTTACTTTTTTTTTTTAAAAAAAGAAAAATCTGGGACTTCAGAGAACCCGATAACCAGATTGTTATAATGTGAGGACAATGTTCATTTGCCAATTGAAAAAAATCCTGAAAAGCCCCAGTGGTGGGCGTAAATAGTTGCTGCCAGGGGACTGGGATAGGAAAAATATGGAGAAACCTTCATGTGGAAGCCCTGTCTGCCACTATGCTTTATCAGCAACCACAGTAGTAGTAGGGAAGCAGCACAAGCCTTTTCCCCTAGTAGTAGGGAAGCAGCTCTCACAGACAAATGGGATTGCACATCAGAGGAAGCTGGCCAGGTTGGTTCTGCTGGGATCTCTGGTTTAACATTGCTTTTTTTAAAAAAACTTTTTTATTAATCATTTCAACAAATACAACACTGGCCTGTGGTTTTGCTGGGATTCTCTGGTTTGAGGTTGGTTCTGTTGGGCTTGCCACATTGGCCTGTGGTACTGCTAAGATTCTCTGGTTTGGCATTGATTTTGTTGGGTTTGTCACATTGGCCTGTGGTTCTGCTGGGATTTTCTGGTTTGACGTTGGTTCTGTTAGGCTTGTTGGCTCTGTTTGCATTGGGAGGATTTTGGCCAGTGGTTGTTTGCTCTTCTGTGTCTAGCTATTGTTAGCACTGGAGAAAGCATGGGATTTGCCCTCCATAGGAAAAAATGGAGGATGGTTGGGGTACTTTGTTCAGGGGCCTATAGAATTGGATTCCTTGGTCCAATTCACTTGAAACTTTGGGGGGGGTCTTTAGGGGACAGGCAGCACTACCGCTTTGACAATTTGGGTGTCATTTGCTCAAAAGCCAGACCCTCCAGCTCCTCTAGAAATATTCCCCTTGTGGAATAATGGACCTGAATAATTTTGGAATCTCGAAAATAATATCAGTACTAAATCAGTATCTGAATAAGCTGGAACACCAGTAATTATGCCCTCCTTAATAACCAGATTAAAAATACTTAATTTTTTTCTGGTACACATCCCTACGTGGCATATCTGGTGCCCCACAGGAGTGCCTCTGTGCCAGGGGTGGATTGGGTATTAAGGTCAATGGGAAAGACTCTGGTGAGCAAATGGCCTGGGAAACCACCCACTACTGGGCATCCCATCCTGGGGTCACCCTGCCTGGGGTGGGCAGGAGCCACCCCAAGCTGGCAGGTAAGAGCATGAGAACAGCCACCATGAGCAGACTGAGCGAGCATAGCCACTGCTGTGAGAAGGCAGAGGAAGCTATTTCTGCAAACCATGCTTTCTCCTTCCTTCCTTCCCTCTGTCAGGGGAAAGGGACTGAGGTTGGGCAGGGGCCCTTTCCAGAACCAGTTTGCCCTCCCAGTCTACCATTGCCTCTGTCTATGCTCTACTCTATAATTCTAAACTCCATAAGATTCCAGTCCTCTCTCCTGCAAAGATAACTAACCTGGGTGAGCACTGGCTCTGGAACTTCCCCTCAGAAAAGTAAGGCACATGTAACACATAAGGCTAATAAACTGAAGTTTAACCCTGAAAAGACAGAAGTTGTCATGGGCTTGCCTGCCAACATCTCCTCGGATGAGGAAGAGATGGAGGAAGCTGGCCCCAGCCCTTGGACACTGCTGTAGACCCACCAGACAAGGTAGAGACTACATCAGGTCCAGACGGGGAGTCTCAGATTGAAGTCAGCATGCCACACCTTCAGTCCTGCAGCCCTGGATCAGAAGCTGAAGCAGAGGCCCTGCAGCCACCAGTCTCACCCTCCGGGGTCACCAGAGCCCTTAGAACACCAGAGTAGGTGGGCCTAGAGGGAGGTGCAGGAGTGGCACCATAGTGCACAGTTGGCAGCCCAGCAAAGTGACTCTGCCTGTAAGCTGGAGTAGGCTGCTCAGCCACTGAGTAGTTTTTTAACATGTGCATGAATTTGTGAATGTGTGTGTGCCTGGAAGTCATGGCAACTTCTGGTGACTGACCCCTACTGGGGGCCTGCTGCTCAGCCATTGAGGACTTGCACCTGTTCTTGGATGACTCAGCTGGTTGAGAGTTGCACCTGGCCTTGAATGACTCCCGTAAGAGCAGCCAGATAATGGAGAGCCAGCATGGAAGCAACTTGTCCACAAGCCTTGTTTGTGGCTGTACTTTAGACTTCTGTGGGTTTTGATCTTCTGGACTGTGACCTGGCTTGTGCTCTTTGGATTTGCCCTACTGATTTTATGCTTGGACTTTTGAATAGCTGGATTTGACCCCAGACTGTGTTTGGATTATGCCTCTTGCCCCAGGTGCCTGCCTGAACCAGGGTAGAAGTGCTACTGGTGAGTGGAAGGTCTGACTGGGGATTTCAAGTGTCACTAATTCTGGATGGGTGGCACTCCCCTTGAAGGAACAGGTCAATTTCCTGAGGGTGCTTTTGGACCCATGCCTACTGTGAGATAAGCAGGGAGCAGCTGTAGCCAGGAGTAGATTTTACTAGCTTTGGGCAGAAAAGGTCTGGCCACTGTGGTGCATGCTCTGCTTACATCTAGATTAGTTTACCCCAATACTTTTAACATAGGCTGCCCTTTAGATGTGTTCAGAAACTTTAATTAGTGGAGAATGCTGCAGCCAGGATGTTTTCTGCAGTGGGTCATAGAGCCCATATCACTCCAGTCTTGGCCTATCAGCACTGTTTTCCAATTTGCTTCTGGGCACAATTCAAGGTACTGGTGCTGACATTTAATGCCCTATATGGTTTGAGACCAGCATACCAGAAGGACCACGATCCCTTTAAATGCCTTTTTTTCTCCATTAAAAGCAATGGAGGATGGGAGCACCTTCTTTGGGGTCCCATAGAATTGGATACCCTGGTCCAATGTTTGTTAAACTTGGAGGGAGGGGTTGAGGAGAGGTACCAGCAGCTATGTTGCAAATTTGGTGGCTTTACCTAAAAAACAACCCCCCCCCCCAGACACCCAGAAACTCCTGGATTGATTCTCCATTATAGCCTAGGGGGACCATAGGCTTTCCTGGATATTTACCATGTCTGAATACCACACTGGTATTGGGATTCAGGAATACCAGGAAATACCATTATTTTGGGGTTCAATATACTTGAACCCCCAAAATACCATTTTTTACATACCCCTAGTTGTGGTACCAAAACCCTGAAACTCTTTCCCCAGGGAGATTCCTCTGTCTCTTTCTGTTGGCATCTTCTGTCAGCAGGTGAAGACTTCTTTGTTTCATTTGGTATCCTCTCAGTGATTCCTCCATCCCCTTCCCCCTCCTCATTGCAGCCAGCTTGGGTTCTGCAAGGACCCAGGAATCAATTTTCCCAAGGCTGGAAATGACTGCTGGTGGGAGGGGGAAATGGCAAAGACCTGTGACTGTCAGTACTTTCCACTGCTGGATCACTGGATAGAAGCCCATTTCTTTTAATTTTTAAAAAGGAACTGTTTTGCCTGTGTACTGTTTTCTCTCTCCAGCACACTCTCTAGTGTTTTTATATGAGAATGTAAGGTTTCTCTCCCAGTCTTTCCTATGGCAAGACTTAATGCTAACAATCCTGAGGTAATTTACCACACTCATTTATTGTATCTACAGGGCTATTATTGAAGCAAGACTGGGGCTAGAACCACCAAAAAGGAGGAGAAAACAATATGAAAATATTACATTTGTCTGCAGCCTAAATACTGCTGAAAATTAAACAAAAATGTTTCCCTGTGTTTTAAAGGGCTTGCCTGACCTTACTTTACCACACTAGAATCCTTATGGCCTAAGGTTCACAATTCTAGCAATGTTCTCCACATTTGAAACATGTTTACCAGTACAGTGAGTCAATGCTATGTGTGTACATTGTTTTTGCTCTTCCCAGACCTAGCAATTAGTAACCTATCCCTACTGCAAATTTTTTTTGCTTGCTCTGAGGACATACCTTTCAAGCGGCAGACAGACCTGGGTGGATACTGGAAAAAATAATGCCCCACAGTATTTACGGACAATAGGTCTGAATGACACTGAAAACTTGTTTGAACAGTATTTTCAAGTCTCTTCATTAGATTTCTGATTCCCAGGAACAAGCAAGCCCTTTCATTTACCAATGGTAGAACTTAAAAACAGCCATCTCAGAGTATGAATGGAAATGCTTTGTCAGGTTAAAATCAAGTAGATCCAGTCATTCTTGCACAAAGAAAGGTTTATTGGATTATCTTGCTATAAACCCACAGTAGGAAGTCATTGTCAGGAATAGGGGGCAAAGCAAAGCAAGCTAACTTATAGTGTGATGCAATGAAGCGCCTAGCAAATAAAACTTGAGCACTCGCGCGGGAACTCCCGGCGGGAGAAATACTTAATGAGCGGGAGACTACTCCCCCCTCCCCTTGCCTTCCCAGGACTGGAATATTCTCAGCGAAACAAGAATAGTCCAAAGCCTACATTCAAGGCCACCGTGATAAGGAAAAGCGGCAGGGAAGAAGCTCCCACGTTTCTGCCTGCATACCTACGCAAGCGCATAGCGGGGTAGGAAAACATACAACAATGGATTCAGTGAGAAACATCAAATGCATTTTTCTGACATTCTGCCCTTCCCAAAATACCACCCACCCACCACTCAGGAAGGAGAGAATGTGGGCCCCCAGGCTTGTTAGGGTACCGAGTGTGAAAGTTTCTCAGGTGATCAGGTGCATCGATATCTGAAACTTTCACCCATTCCCTATGTGGGGGCCCGAAGTGAACCCATTGGACCAGGTACAGGAGTTGTCCACGTAGAATCTTAGAGTCTAGGATATCTGCAATTTCATAGTGCTCCTCATCGTCAACCATCAGAGGGGGGGGGAGGCTCCGGCATCGCAGGTTGCCATGTAGTCGGGGGTAACGCCGGTTTGAGGAGGCTGTAATGGAAAATTGGATGTATTGCTTTAAGAGATTTAGGCAGATCTAGCTGTACAGTCACTGGATTTATACATCTTAGCACCTTGAAAGGACCGATATATTTCCAAGCCAGTTTTTTGGACTGCTGCGTCAGTTTCAGATTCTTTGTTGACAGATAGACAGAGTCCCCTGGTTTCAGATTCCAGCCCCCTGCCCTTTTTTTATCTGCTTGTTTTTTATACTGTAACTTGGCTTCATTCAAAGTTTCAACAATTAGGGGCCAAGAATCGCGGAAAGTTTTACACCATGCTGCAGCTTTCCCCACGTTTTCACCAGGCTTCAAGAAGGGGAGAGGGGGCTGTCATAACCCATGGCAGCTTTGAAAGGTGACATCTTTGTTGAAGCGTGCCATGAATTGTTGTATGCAAATTCCGCTAATGGCAGTAAATCAACCCAATTGTCTTGTTGATAATTAGAAAAACATCTCAGGTATTGCTCTAATGTCTGGTTTACTCTCTCTGTTTGCCCATCGGTTTCGGGGTGATAGGCAGTACTGAGAGCACGTTCAATACCCATTAGGGTCATTAGCTCCGACCACAACTTAGAAACAAATTGACTTCCCCTATCGGAAATTATTTTGATCGGCAATGTATGTAGTCTGGCAATGTGTTGAAGGAATGCTTTGGCTAAAGCCTTGGCGGTTGGCAACCCGGGGAACGGTATAAAGTGGGCTTGTTTTGAGAACAAGTCCACTACCACCCAAATGACCGTCATATGCTTAGAGGGGGGAAGATCAGTGATAAAATCCATTGAAATTACTTCCCAGGGTCGGCTCGGGGTAGGTAGAGGCTGTAAGAGACCTGGAGGTTTCCCCGGCCTGGCTTTACAACGGTTGCATGTAGGGCATGATTGTATATAGAGCGATAAATCCTGTTTCATTCGGGGCCACCAAAACCCACGTTGCAAAAGTCTTAAGGATTTCACAAACCCAAAATGCCCCGCAGACTTAGAGTCATGAACTGTCTGCAACATTTGGGATCGGGTAGCTTCAGGAACAAACATTTTATTTCCCTTAAACCAGCAGCCATTTGGACCACATTTCACATCGTTCCTGACTTGTAACTCACTTGTTTCTTGTGAGGTGATGTCAGTGAGAAATTGTTTTTCCCAGGGGAATGTCTGGATAGGGTTCTTTGAGGTTTGTTTGGCTTTACGGGTTACAACTGCACCAACCAGTTGTTCCGGGGTGAACATAGACTCTTGTACCTCCACTCTCTTAGAGAAATGTTGGGGAAGGCGGGAAAGAGCATCCGCCAAGTGATTAGCCTTCCCTGGGAAATGGTGGAGAGTGAATTGGAATTTGGAGAAAAACTCAGCCCACCTGAATTGTTTAGCATTTAGATTGCGGGGTTTTCGCAGTACCTCAAGGTTTTTATGATCAGTCCATATTTCAAAAGGTACTTGGGACCCCTCTAACCAGTGTCTCCAAGTGATCAATGCTAAACGTATCGACGCAGCTTCTTTGTCCCAAATGGGCCAGAATCTCTCGGTATCATTGAATTTTCTTGATACATAAGCTAGGGGTTGTAGTTGTCCCTGAGCGTTCTCTTGCAAAATCACCCCACCCATAGCAGTATCCGATGCGTCTACCTGGACCACGAATTTTTTTGTCTCATCGGGGTGTGCTAGTATCGGCTCCGACGTGAACAGCCGCTTTAATTGTTCAAACGCATCCTGACACTGCGGGGTCCAGTTCAAAGGGGCCCCTGGCACTGAAGCCTTGGATCCCTTCCCTTTAGTCTTTAACAGTTCAGTGAGGGGAAGGGCTACTTGGGCAAAGTGTGGCAAGAATTGACGGTAAAAGTTGGCGAAACCGAGAAAACTTTGGAGCTGTCGTCTGGTTTTGGGGGGCTCCCACATTACAACATCCTGGACCTTTTTTGGGTCCATTTCCAACCCCTCAGATGATATGCGGTACCCCAGAAAGTCAATACACTCCTGGTGAAATTCACATTTTGACAATTTAACAAACAATTTGTGATCTAATAGTCTTTCCAATACTTTTCGCATGAGACTGATGTGGGATTTTAGGTCCGGGGTATAGACCAAGATATCATCCAAGTAAACGACCACCCCCTTGAACAAGTAGGGGTGTAGGACCTCATTGATTAAGTTCATGAATACCCCTGGTGCCCCCTGCAAACCGAATGGCATAACCCGGTATTCAAATTGCCCCAGCGGGGTATTAAACGCAGTTTTGTATTCATCCCCCTCTCTGATGCGAACTCGAAAATAGGCATCTCTTAAATCCAGTTTAGAAAACACTTTTCCTTTTGCCACCTCTGCCAGTAAGTCTTTGATAAGAGGCATCGGGTAGGCATTGGTTGCAGACACTGCGTTAAGTCCCCGATAATCCGTGCATAGTCTGAGCCCACCATCTTTCTTTTTACAAAACAATACAGGTGCTGCAAAAGGGGATGATGCTGGCCTAATAAATCCACGAGCCAGGTTTTTATCAATAAAGCGGCGCAGTTCTCCTTTCTCACTGGGACTCATGGCATAAATTTTCCCTTTTGGCAATTTCTGTCCCGGAAGAATCTCAATAGCACAGTCAGAGTTACGGTGGGGAGGTAGTTCGTCAGCCTCCTCCTCCTCAAAAACCCTACTCAAATACTGGTAATCCGTAGGGATGCGGTTAAGGTCCTCCATTGCTAAACAAGCGCGTGGAGGTTCATTGCAGGGAGGATTTCCCCACCCTGGGTCCCAGTGGTGTTCTGTACATTTCGGTGAGATAAATTGAACATTCCCTTCCTCCCATAGAATGTAAGGGTTATGTCCATGTAACCAAGGGCTACCCAACACTAAGGGAAATTGGGCTTGAGGAGCTATCACAAACGAACGTAGCTCCCAGTGGTCGCCAATGCCTATTCTTAACGGGACAGTCTCAAATCGGCATGGCTCTTTCATTGGAGACCCATCCATTTGTGTAAAAGTTATTGGGTCTTTCAGGTGGACCACGGCTGCCTCCAACCCCACAACCATAGACGGGTTTATGAGGTCCCTCCCACACCCTGAGTCAATGAGGGCTCGAACCCGAATATGGGTCATCATGGCTGGGTTCATTACTAGGACAGTCACAAAGAAGAGAGAGGGGTAATTGCTCACCAATTTAGGCGCCTCAGGTGTTGGGTCCTGATGTGTAGCGCCATTCACAAACAGGACCATTTCATTTCCCTGCATCTCATTCTCTTCCTCCAGCAACAAAGTATCCACTTGGTCCGGACCTGCGAAAAGAGCCCGTGTATTGCGTGGTTTTGCAGTGCCTTTCTTTGGGGTAGGGGTCATCCACCTTCTGGGCTCTTCTTGTGGTAGAGCCCGGTTGGGGTCTCCTTTCGGGCAGGCGGTGGCGAAGTGCCCTTTCTCCCCACACCGCAGGCAGAGACCCTGTCGCATACGTTGATCTCTCATTCCACTTGGGGTAGATACTGGTTTGGATCTGGCTTGGCCCGCCGCCGAACTTGGACGGTTGTTACCGAACGATAAATCCAGTTTCATCATACGTAGGCGGCTCTCGGCTTTCTCGGCTTCCTCCATCCAACCTTGGAGGGTGCGGGGTTGCTGAGAGCTGAGGATGTTATTACGAATGTCCACAGCTAGACCCATTCGATATTGTTGGGCCAAGACCGCATCGGTCCAGTCCCGAATCTTCACAGCATGCCTTTGAAATTCCCTAGAATACTCTCTCACTGAGAGTTTGCCTTGTCTGAAGGTACGAAGGAAGGCTTCTGCTTTTCGGCCGCCCCCGGGTCCTCGAAACGGTTTCTCAGAGCCCACATGAAGTCATCTACATTCCCCAACTCCGCAGCCTCCAGATCATGAAGAGCTACATACCAGCTGGTAGCACTCCCTCAAAATCTGGATGCGATAAACTCCACCTGTTGTTCTTCATCTGGGAAAACATAGCCCCATCTTTGCACGAATTTCCCGACTTGCAATATGAAAAAGGACACAGTCTCTGGATCTCCATCAAATGTGATCTCAAGCATGTCCTTAGGACGGATGACTGGGGGGGCCGGCGCCATGACCGGGATCGGCTGCATGAGAGGTGCTGGGGCAGGGAGTTGAGGCGGAGGCACAGCAGGCGGCTGGAGTGGCCCTGGTTGGCCTGGCCCTGGTCCTGGTGCTGGAACGACCGGTGGAGGTGGGGCTGGTGCTGGCCGGCCCGGCCCTGGACCCGGAGGTGCTGGTTGGCCCGGCCTCGGGCCTGGAGGGGCAGGAGGTGGTCGTCCCGGTAGCAGTGGTGGTGCCGGGGCTGGTGCCGGTCTGGGCTGTGTCAGCGGATGAGCCCGAATAGCTTGGTCCATCATCTGTGGTAGGGATTGCATTAACTTGCTCATATCCCTTACCAGCCTTCGAGTATCCTCTTGGATAGAGTCCATGCGAGCATCGGTGTCTGGCCCAGACCCAGTTCTAGGAGAGCCTCGAGGTACCCTCCCCTGGGGAAGTCCAAAACTACCTCTAGGATCCAGCAAACTGTCTCGGCTTAGGCTTCCCGGCATGGTCCAAGTCGACTGGGTAGTATCCAACAGGTTCTTAGTCCAATCGCGTGACCTACGATAGGTCACCCCTTTGTCCCATGGTGTTGGGACTCCTGGCACATAGGTTCGGGGAATCGCTCCTCCCTGACTCGGTAGTTGCCCAGCCGGGCTGTAGACTGGGAGAGCGTACTGAACCCCAATGTGCTGATTAATGGCGGGGTCGCTAATCCGGTTCCCGATTGTGATGCTGGTGCGACCAAAACTGTAGTAGTAGTCACTGGAACAACGGTGGTGGTCGGGAGGGTGACCACTGCAGCTGCCGATGTAGTAACAGGCACCGTGGCTCCTGAAGAAGCTGCCCCCGTCGCTGCTACACCCATGGCCCCTGGAGCAGTTGCCGCTGCCGCTGCACCCGTGGCTCCTGGAGTAGTAGCCGCTGCAGCTGCGCCCGAAGGAGTAGTCGCTGGGGCTGCGCCCGTAGCTCCCGTACCCACTCCGCTCATCGTGGTAGACGGCGGAAACTGCCGGTAGTGGGAATGATGGATTCCTGACAATTTCTGTCAGGTTAAAATCAAGTAGATCCAGTCATTCTTGCACAAAGAAAGGTTTATTGGATTATCTTGCTATAAACCCACAGTAGGAAGTCATTGTCAGGAATAGGGGGCAAAGCAAAGCAAGCTAACTTATAGTGTGATGCAATGAAGCGCCTAGCAAATAAAACTTGAGCACTCGCGCGGGAACTCCCGGCGGGAGAAATACTTAATGAGCGGGAGACTACTCCCCCCCTCCCCTTGCCTTCCCAGGACTGGAATATTCTCAGCGAAACAAGAATAGTCCAAAGCCTACATTCAAGGCCACCGTGATAAGGAAAAGCGGCAGGGAAGAAGCTCCCACGTTTCTGCCTGCATACCTACGCAAGCGCATAGCGGGGTAGGAAAACATACAACAATGGATTCAGTGAGAAACATCAAATGCATTTTTCTGACATGCTTGTTTGTACAGAACAGAACCTTCAGTCTCTAGAGTAAGGCTTCCAAGAGTTCTACCCTTCAGGCAACCCCCTAGATGAGTCTTTGGCACTGCCACAACCTCCCTCTCTGGACCAGGTTCTGTGCATGCAGCTCCCCTTTAGGCTTCCCTATTCACTTTCTTATGTCATTGCTGCTCCTCCAGCTCCAACAAAACTGATCAGGTAGGTTTACTCCTGTTCTGCCTCAAAACAGCACAGTCTGGATAAAACTGGCTTCTGAAATCCTGCAAGACAAGAAGAATGTGGAATAGGAGCTGGTTCCTTAGCAGGTACCAAGTTGTCCTTTCCCTACAAGGTAGGGACTGTGAAGGAATGCAGGCCCAGCCACAGCTCCTCCTCACTCATTTATTGGGTCAGAAATATATTAATGTCAGCCTGTGGCTGAAGAGTGGGCAATGAATGTGAGAACCTGCTATGTTGGACTAGAACAAAAATTTTGCAGTGTGTTTCCAATAATGCCCAGCCAGATGCCCCGGGAAGATCATGAACCAGGCGTGAATATGATGCTTATCCTGAATATGGTGCTTATATTTAGCAACTGGTATTGACCCTATCAGACACCATGATAGGCAACAGCAAACTGATCTCTTGAGGGGAGTTCTGTAGTCTGAGGTCTCAGAACGAATCATTGCCTGATTTGTGTGCAGACAGTCACACAGAAAGCTGCCTTACACCGCATCAGACCATTGGTTTATCAAGGTCTACTCGGACTGGCAGCAGCTCTCTAGGATCTCTAGTAGAGAGGTCTTTCATATCATCTATTGATTATTCCGTTTAACTGGAGATGCTGGGGATTGAACCTGGGATGTTTTGCATGCCAAGCAGAGGTTCTTCCACTGAGCCACAGCCCCTCCTCATATTTAATATGAAACATTGTTGTAGCAGCTTTTAGTATTACAGAGTATTTCTTACCCATTTGAATAGTTTTCTGGAAGAATAAAACAGGGAGATTTCTGTGAAACCAAGAATTTTTGGTCCATACTCCTACATGCACAGAAGTTACTTTTGACGTCAGTGGAGTTTAAGCATTCGAACTGTACCCAGGTTTGCAGCCTGTGTGGAATGGTCCTGCTCTGTTCTGCAGGAAAGCCTTCATTTCATCATTAGTCCTGTTCTCACAATTTATCCACTGCTCCTGGCATTCTTCCTGCAGCTCTTGCTGTGTCAGCTTCAGTATTCTGACTTGCTCTGCTAACTCTATCATAGCTAGTCTGATCTGAGCCTAGTCCAGTTGACCTGGGGGGAGGGAACTTCTGTTGTTCTCTCTGCACGTGTGTGCTGATTCAAAATCTCTGGCCAATTAAGTTCTCTGTTTGTCCTTGTCCCACTGCTGGTGCCAAAGTGTGGTAGAATGGTCCTGCTCTGGCCTGCAGGCTGTGTTCCACTCTGCCCTCCTGGGTTTTCCCAACATCTGGAGGGGCTTTTCTCTCTCTCTATTCAGCTGCCACTGCCTGACCTTTGTAGGAGTTGCCCACTGGAAAGGTCAGAACTCCCAGCTTCTCTTCCAAGTTCTGAGGCCTTGCCTCTGTGTCTCCCACTACGCAGAGTCTAGTTACCATGGAAACCACTTGCTGTCTTGTGTGCCACTAGGGTAGTAGCCACTTGCCAACTGACTGCCCTTCCCCATCCTCCTTTTAAAATAGCATGTCCAAGACGGTGGAGGTCTACGTAGCACAGAGAGCCACTACCAGAATCAAAAGTTATGAAGTATTTAATAAAAAGAAAATGTTTACAAGCATACTTTTAGCACAGCACCAAATTCAGCAAGGGATTCAAAAGAAAAGACTAAAATGTAAAATGCAATTCCTCTGTCCCTTCCTCTGTGCATGCCCTATCAGTTGTTAAATATAAGGAAGGCTCCTTAGTGTAGAAATTTACAGATCTTTACAGGAACACCATTACCTTCAAGCCTCCTTCAGGTGTGCAGGACAGCACATGTCAATGGCTGCCTCCTCCAGACCTCAGTTAAGAGTTCAAACTACCTTGATGGAATCATCACAAAACAGCCTTTCCTCCTTGTGTCAAGGAGTTTTATGATCTCTCCTTTTGGCCAGGTCAGGCTGGATCAAAGAAGCTTTTCCTGAAGTCTCCAGGAGTTTCTTCCTGAAGTATTTCTAGTCTTAATTCCTCCAAATCTCTGTTCCCTGCTTGGGTGGGGGGGAACTGGACCATCTCATTGTCTCTAGCTAGACCTGTTAGCATTTCTTAAGAGGTAGCTGAGCTGAGACTGGAAAGCCATTGAACTGACTTCTCCCTTCCTGCTTGTTCTCTGCCCAGAGAGAAAAACTTTTAAAAACTCCTGGTAAAGGTTTTACTTAGTTCAGACTGTTATGAGACGTAAATCAGATCTTAACTAGTGATTCAACTTTATTCAACTCAACAGTAAACCAACACAAGAACAGTGGAGCATCAGGCTCCCTTTTTAAACTATCCGGGCTATGGTAACCACGCCCTTAAACAAGTTAACAACCAATGAACAAGTAGAGATAACAACCAATAGTTTCTGTTCCCTCCGGAACAGCTCCAGCTATTCTGATTGGCTTGCTTCACAGAGCAGCCAATCAGGTTATTCTCTTTAGGATACCAGCCTACATCTCAAGTTCAGTCATACATTTCAATACATAACTCAGACCTCCATCCAAAAATGTATTTTTTCACACAGCCTAAGTGACATAATAGCTGAGACACATTCTTTGATGTGTATTGTACATATAATGCTTTAAAAATGTGGAAGATGCTTTGTGCCTAAATGTAGAAAAGGTATAAATTAACCTTAGTAAAACTGTGGAAACACTTCCAAAGTTCATCTTGAGGATCATTTACACATCACAAAATCCTCTTGTTTGTTGGGGAACAGTATGAAGATGCATACCAGCTCTTTTCTGTTTGTACCACAGCATGCAGGGAGAAGCAAGTGTTATTCCCTGCACTGGCTGTTTTCTCTATTGGCCCTGTTGTGAAACTAACGTGTGGCCATGTACATAACATGATTACTTATGAAGGGAGAAATCTACAGCCACTTCTCCCTGTGTATGGTGATCACAAACAGAAAACAGTTGGTGTGCATTTGGGAGGTACAAAACTCACACCACACATGTGATACAAGAGTCCTCATGCTATTTTCCAACAAACAAGAGCTCTTTGTGATGAGTAGATGGAGCTTGAAGGCCAAACTAGGCATGAGAGAATCCACAGGTCATACAACACTACCATTTTAAAGTGATCTTAAAATTCTGTAAAGAGGGCACATGAAAAGACATGAGGGGAAAACAAAAGCACCTCAGCCTGCCACACTATGGACCCAATCAGGATTGGGCCCTTGTGGTATTTTTAAATGGCTATAAAATGGTGGTATCATCCATAAGTCAGACCCATGAACACTATCACATAGAGGTTAGCCATGACTAAGGCAGCAGCCTGTGTCACAGGGCAAGCCTGACAGTGCAAGTAAGTGCCAGTAATTTTAAGGGTGTCAGTGTACAAGATGAAAGAGTTATGTATCCCAGGATCCTTTGCAACTCATAGAGTGATGTGGAGAGCACTGTGTAGTGAAAGAATTGTGCCACCACAGCTTCTCTACTTTTCTCTACCTTAACAAACCCAGACTATGCATCTAGAATGCCCTGTGTCTAGAATGGAGCTAAGAGATTTCCGTACATTAAATGCAACTCATTTGCATTTTTAAGGAAATCTAGAAAAAATATGGTGTAGTGGAAGTTGGAATAAGATAGGCAGGACATTTGGAGATAGTTGTGAAAAGATAGGGGCCTACAGTAGCTGAATTTTTTGTTTGTTTGAAATTTTAGTAGACAGTGCTTTAGTGAATGTAAGATTTTCTAGTGCACCATGTGGACTGGAAACATACTTCTTCTAAAGGAAAAGTCATTTTGCAGGATTATGAGAGATAACACGGTAGTGTTTCTGATGGATCCAGTCCTTGGTCAGGATTCCAGGCTTAGCAGTCCCAGGTCTTCTGTTAGACTAATTGGGCAGAAGACACCCTAGAAAGTGGTGTTGGTGGAAATGCTATCAAGTCCCAGCTGACTTATGGTGACCCTGAGTTTTCAAGGCAAGGGATGTTCAGAGGTGGTGTGTCATTGCCTGCCTCTGCATAGCAAACCTAGACTTCCTTGGTGGTCTCCCATCTAAACACTAACCAGTGCTGACCCTGCTTAGCATTTGAGATCTGACAAGATTGGGCTAGCCTCAAGGACTACTTTTGCTGTATGTTGGTCAAGAGACATGAACTCTGTCCAGGGGTTTGTTTTTGAAAATTTCAAGTGTGAAGAGTCTTTTATTTCTCAGGGTTCCTGTGCACAATAGACACAATGGTCACCTGATTTCCCAGTTGAAACCAAGATCTCTGTTTCTTATCAGAATTGTAGCTGTTTCAGTTTCTCTGCTTACCAGGTCATTTGGTGCCACACATCATCATTTATTGGGCTGGTAGGTTTCTATTTAATATAATGAGCCAAGGAACCCTGTCTTGAGAAAGTATGTTGTTAGTAGTGGATACCTGTGTAATCATAGATGACAAATATGCCCTACTTTTGCAACATGGTGATTTTGGAGGAATAGCCCTTTACAATGCATCCCGTAGTTGCTGGTAAGGATTAAATGGGCCTTCCCCAGAGGATAGCTGAAATGGCCATATCTGTTGCAGATTGCTGATGATGGATAGGAAAGCTAATAGCCCAGTGTGCACAAAAGTGTTCTGAAATCCAAAATCCAAACCAGATGTGCAGGAAAAAAAGAGCAGCATGTGTTACAAAGTGTTGTGAAATAGCCCAAGGGAGACAAATAAGCAAAAACAGCCCTGTTACTTAGCAACACACACAACAAAACAAGCAGCAGCTTGGTTGGCATCTGACAGGGCAGGTTTCACTCTGTGCTGTGGAAAAGGAAGTTGCCGAGAGATTTCTAGATGGCCAAGGAAACACTTTTCATTCTGTCATTCAAGTTTATCTGTTTCTGATCTTTTACTTTACATTCCTTTTAACTAAAAATGCTTTCCCTCCAAACAGTTCATTCTTTCTTTCTGCTACAAAACTCATGTGAAGAGATGGAACAATCCACGCTACTTCCCATGTGTTGTCACAACAGAGCACCCGACATCATGAGTTTTTTCATTTTCCAAGGAAAAACTTGTACATTATTAAAGAGATACAAATTAGGCACTATTCTGCAATTAATCAGGATGGAAGTCTCAGGCTGTCCTTCTTCCTGCTTTTCTTCTTCGAAGCCTTTTCCTTTAAAAAATGTTTTCAAAAGTTGTGGTGGGAAATATTTTTGTGCTTGGAATGTGCTGAGAATATGGCAGCACAGTAAGGGAGGTGAGAGCAACAAAAACCTCATGATCCGTACATTTACCTTGAGTAGTGAGGGAGGAGGAGCCTGCTGAGTCTGTGTGCCAGGCTCTGAAACAGTCACTGCCACCACCGACAGTTCCTCCACCGCTGCCTCTCCTTTACAGTCTGGTGGACAGGCAAGAGGAGCAAGAGCCACTGGAGGTGCTGCACCCACCCACCGACCCACCCACCCAAGCCTGGCAGGGGCAGAGGAGAGGGGGAGTGAAAGTGGCCGTCAGCCCTCTTTGCTGTGGAGGCAGTGACATGGCAGGTGAGTGGGGGAGACAACCAGGTGCTGCCGCTGCTGCTTAAGCTAGGCAGGCACACAGGTGAGGCAGGCCCTTTGAGCAGGTAGGGGAAAGAAGGAGCCCTGGTCACATTTGGCAGGAAGGTGGTGGCTCTGCAGCTAGGGAAACAAGTGGGCAGTCCAGCAGAGGGGGAAACAGAAAGGATGGAATCCTCTGTGCAAGGCTTGTGAGTCCTGCTTGTGATAATGTAATTCTTGAAAACTAGAATAGTTGCTGCACTAATAATATACCTTCATGGTGCATTGATCATAAAAATGAGGATCATGAGTTATAATAATAACTAGGAATAAGGCCCATTGTGGAAATAAATACAACGGGATCTAGAAAGAGGCTCCGGGAGAGTACCCCAGACTTGAGCATCCAGTGCCAATTTGCTGTGGCAACCTCAGCAGGGTATAATGACACAGACTCCATCATTTTCTCCAGGGGAAGTGATCTCTGCTATCTGAAGAGCAGTTGTAATTCTGCGTGATCTCCATCCCTCCCCTGGAGGCTAGCAACAATGGTTTCCCATGTGGGAACAGCTGGTTTGGAGGGTGGAGTCTATGGCATGGTACCTGTCTAAGGTCCCACCCCTCCTCAAACCTTTTTTTTTTTTTTTTTGATAAAACTCTCCTAAAAAGGAGAGAATTTTATTCTTTTTATAGGAAAAGGGTAGGGTAGACAGCTGGAGAAAGAAAAAAGAGATGGAGTGAAAATATTCTGTTAATAAGGGTTAGTTTTAGTTAGTACTATTTTTAGCATCCATCACGGTTAGAAGATCTTCTTTTTAACAATCCAAAGTCCAAAATAACTCTGTTAATACCGTTAGTAAAGTCCATTGGGGTTAGTTATTAAACAGCTCCTTCCAGATGTTACACGAACAGCCGCTGCTCAAAGTGTCTTCTTAAGTCTTTTCAACTAAAAGTTGAGTCCCTTTCATCTTGATGACTCCCGCTCCGTCACCTCTTCCCCCTGGGTCGCTGTCTTCTTCGCTGCTTGCATTCATCCCAGTTTTGAGTGCTGCCTCCATCCTGCTGGCGTGTCTCTTCAAAGGTTTTATTGCTTTAAAGATGAATTCCATCTTCTCTCGTTTCTTTTTTTTCTTATATTTCCGACCATCAACTTTTACGGGCTCCATAATCACAGAAGAAATTAGATCTCTGATATATTTCCTGCTCAGCTCGACATCCCCTTCTTCTGGCAGAGTATTTTCTTTTATATAAGTGGGATAGGCTTTTAGAGCCATGTCCACCTCTTCTTTTATTTCACTCGCTTCACTGCCAGTTAGGGGTGCCAAGTCATTCGTCAAGATAAAACTGAGATCTTCTTTCTCTTCTTCTTTCTCGCCCCAAAGGGTTAACATCAGATTAGCCTTTCTTGATGTTTCCGAGATTTGCTTTTGCCGACAGAGAAGAGCACTTTCCACTTTAATCAAAGTTTCATTGATTTTCTGCATTTGCTCCAGCAGGGGCCGCAGTAGCTCCTCTTGTTGAATGACAGCAAGCCCTGGGGGGGGTTACCTGGACCGGAAGTCCCTCCCCCTTCTCTTCCGGTTTGTGCAGGACAATTTTCGGCGTCGACATTTTCCCTTTTGTTTACTTTTTCAAAGTTCGTGCCGCATCCTCCAAGAGGCTGACAATGTCGCAATCGCCTGCCAAACCCCAACGGTATCTTCACCAATGCTTTTTTTCTCTTTACCCCCCTCCTCGCCCCTTTATTAATCTCGCTTCTCAAAAGGGAGTGGGGACTCCTCCCTCCTCCCTACGTTTGCGGGGGGGATTTGTCTCGCTTCAAATTAGATCTTCAACTCACGATTCGATGCAATTCTTCTTTTTATTTTAACTCATTCCACTTTCTTCACTCCTGGTGGTATTCGGGAGCGCTGCTAAGTCCCATTACGGGCACGACGCAGCGGGGCCGATTGGGGCGGGGAGAAAGCCTCAATTTCCCGGCTAACTGCCGGCAAAGAGGCTACTCCCCAAGCGCCCCGGTTCGGAGCCTTTACCTAAGGCTCACTAGGGTCTTGCATAAATGCAAAGACCCCCCCAAACTGCGCGTGGGCTAACCACCTCCAGGAGCGTCCCGAAAGGTGGCCGCCATTCGCAACGCTGAAACCGAAAACCACCACCCCTCCTCAAACCTCATCCTCTCCAGACTCCATCCCTCAGATCTCCAGGAATTTCCCACCTGGAGTTGGCAACCCTATCAGGAGTGGCCCCAATGAGTTTTCTCCAAAAGGCCAAAATAGGTGTGGAAAGGGTCTTTCACTGATAGAACCTGGTTGCCTAGCAACAGGCACTGAGGAGAAAGCACAGTTGCGGGAACTTCTGGTTTTGGTGATCTAATGGCGGACGTGTCTCTTGGGAGCTCCCGAGGACACAACCTGTGAGCCAGCAGATGGAGAGGGGGAGGGGGTGTGATTGTATGTGCCCCCCAGGAACCTGTGTG
Organism: Gekko gecko; assembly: GCA_029375565.1. Classification (NCBI taxonomy): domain Eukaryota; kingdom Metazoa; phylum Chordata; class Lepidosauria; order Squamata; family Gekkonidae; genus Gekko; species Gekko gecko. Next base: position 75,980,993 of record JAPDNY010000006.1, on the reverse strand, counting down.
ATGGGTCCCTAGCCATGGGGTGCCTCTCCTCTGGCATGCAGCCGGCAGATTGAGGCGGTTCTATGTCCTGACGGTCTTGCCACTGTGTTCCAGTACTGGACTCAGAGATGCACACCGGGACAACAATGTGGAGGTTGAGCGTACTACATGACTGATGGTGAGATCCACTAGACCTACACTGAAAATGAGTGCTGATTGAAACAAGCACCAGAGAACCCCCCCCATGATAATGTAAATGGGCTTTAAGCATGAGGGGGGATGGATTTGAAAACAGAATGAGACTTTAGTAAGGACTTCCCAAGAGACTTACAAGCAATTTGCAGACTTCAGAGGCTTTTGTTAATTTCCTTTAAAAGTAAACATCCTCAAAGATGTCGCTGAAAAGGACAGAGAAAGATAAGCAAATGAAACCTAAGCCTCCTTCAGGAAGTGCTAGTCCAGCAAGTGCGGTCACGAGACCGGACATCACCATAGACTTCTCTAAGATGCTAACAGATGCTTTGTGACCCCTGCTGGAGCAAATGATGATACTTAATCAAAACTTTGCTGCACAGCAACTACAGTTAAATGAGACTATGAAAAAAACAGAGCAACATGTGGAGAACCTTAAGGAAGCAGATGGCGATACTAAAAAGTTTAAAAAGCAAATGCAGGAGATGAAAAAAATCTGACGAAGCCCAGCTTTTACAGCTTCAAATGGAAAAATCAAGCTTTATTCTGAGATTTCAAGGAGTTCCTGAGAATAAAGGGAAGAATCTCAAAAAGACTATGAGCGATGCTCTGGGACCGGTTGCAGATTTGAAAGCAGATGTTCTTCAAAGCAAGATGGGTGTGATCTATAGGTCATATTCCAAATATATAAAGAAAAATAATCTGCCCAGGGAGGTGGTGATTAGATTCTCCAGAAGACATGTGAGGGACCAGATCTTAAAGGCAACAAATGGAATTGTTCTTGAAATTGATGGCAAGGACATAAGAGTTTTGAAAGACATTCCCTTTGAGCTAAGGAAAAAAAGGAAAAATACAAAGACTTGGCTTTGTTTCTACAAAAGAAAAACATAACCTACAAATGGATTGTACCTGAAGGCTTACTTTTTAAATTTAACAAAAAGAGGGAAAAGATTGACTCTGTTATGAAAGCACAGGAGTTCTTGCAGCAACAACTTGGACCAACAGGAGAAGATGACGAGGAGAGCAGCAAGGGAAGTGATGATGGAGCACCTACTGGAGAAGACTCGGATTCAGAACATGGGGCGGCTGCCCCCAAGGAAGGATATCATTTAAGGGAAAGAAGGGAAAGAAGAGGCAAATGAGTTGCCAACTCATTCTGAAGTCTATTTTTCTTTTTACATTTAAAGGCTCTTTGGGATTGTCCTTTACTAAGTCAGAATAACTGGACTTCAAGTATTCAAGCGGTTTTCATGATCATTTTTAATGTAACAAATTACTCTTTTTATCATCTAAAGCTTTTTATTGTAATCATTATATGACCATCACCTCTTGGGTTTTTAGTGGTTATCTTTACTTTCTCCTGTAGTTTATAGTTCTCTTCCTTTTTTTCTTGTAGTTTTGGAAAATAAAAAAACATTAAAAAAAGAGAAAGCACAGTTGCTACCTTTGATCAGGGAAATACCTGGAGATTTGGGGGGTGGATCCTGTGGAGGGCAGCACTGGGTGTGTGTGAAAGGACTCAGCAAGGAATAATGCCATATGGTCTACCCTCCAAAGCAGCCACTTTCTCCAGGGGAACAGATCTCTGTCATCTGGAGATCAATTGTAACAGTGGGAGATTTCCAGGTCTCACCTGGAGATTGGCAACCCTAGGGGAAAGTCAGCCGCCCAGCAGGGGGTTGAAGAGAATGGTTTTTTCCCTTTAAGCAGTGGAAAGCTAGTCTCAGTGAGGTTTATAAAAAGGAACACAGGCTGTGGCAAATAAAATGCAAGTCTGTGATCAGGCAAGCCAAAAGGGAATATGAGGAGCATATTGCAAAAAACATAAAAGCCAACAATAAAACTTTCTTCAAATACATTAGAAGTAGGAAACCAGCCAGGGAGGCAGTGGGCCCTTGGATGACCAAGGGGTAAAAGGACTACTGAAGGATGACAGGGAAATGGCTGAGAAGCTGAATGCATTTTTTGCCTCTATCTTCACTGTGGAAGATGAGAAGTGCTTGCCCACTCCAGAACCACTGATTTCGGGATGGGGTTTGAAAGACCTGAATCAGATTGAGGTGACAAGAGAGGAAGTCCTACGACTGATGGACAATTTAAAAACTAATAAATCACCAGGCCCAGATGGCATTCATCCGAGAGTTCTAAAAGAACTCAAATGTGAACTTGTGGATCTCCTGACAAAAATATGTAATCTTTCTTTAAAATCTGCCTCCATTCCTGAGGACTCGAAGGTAGCTAATGTCACTCCCATCTTTAAAGAGGGCTCCAGAGGAGATCTGGGAAATTACAGGCCAGTCAGTCTGACGTCGATACCGGATAAGTTGGTGGAAACTGTTATTAAAGAAAGAATTAGTAGGCACATTGATGAACAAAAACTATTGAGGCAGACTCAGCATGGGTTCTGTAAGGGAAGATCTTGTCTCACTAACCTGTTAGTGTTTTTTGAGGGAGTGAACAAACATGTGGACAAAGGGGACCCAATAGACATTATTTACCTTGACTTCCAGAAAGCTTTTGATACAGTTCCTCATCAAAGGCTCCTAAGTAAGCTCAATAGTCATGGGATAAAAGGACAAGTCCTCTTGTGGATCAAAAACTGGCTTATAAATAGAAAACAGAGAGTGAGTATAAATGGGAAACTTTCTCAGTGGAGGGTGGTAAGCAGTGGGGTACCACAGGGATCAGTACTTGATCCGATGCTTTTTAGCTTGTTTATTAATGATTTGGAATTGGGAGTAAGCAGTGAAGTGGCTAAATTTGCAGATGACACGAAATTGTTCCAGGTGGTGAAAACCAGGGAGGAGTGTGAGGCACTCCAAAGGGATCTGTTGAGGATGGGTGAGTGGGCGTCAACGTGGCAAATGGGGTTCAATGTGGCCAAGTGCAAAGTGATGCACGTTGGAGCCAAAAATCCTAAATATAAATACATGTTGATTGGGTCTGAACTGGCAGAGGCTGACCAAGAGAGAGATCTTGGAGTCAATGTAGATAACTCAATGAAAATGTCAAGAGAGTGTGTGACTGTAATAAAAAAGGCCAACACTTTGCTTGATATCATTCGGAAAGGAACTGAAAACAAATCAGCCAGTATCATCATGCCCCTGTATAAATCATTGGTGCAACCTCATTTGGAATACTGTGTACAGTTCTGGTCACCACATCTCAAAAAGGATATTATAGCATTGGAAAAAGTGCAGAGAAGGGCAACTAGAATGATAAAAGGGTTGGAATACCTTCCCTATGAAGAAAGGTTAAAACGCTTGGGGCTCTTCAGCTTGGAGAAACGACGGCTGAGGGGTGACATGATCAAGGTTTATAAGATTATGCATGGGATAGAGCAGGTTGAGAAAGAAGTACTTTTCTCCCTTTCTCACAATACAAGAACTTGTGGGCTGCCTCCCCACAATAGGGCCAACTCAGTCCTGAGTGAGGATAGCCCTTGCAGAAGGTGCTGTGGCAAGCCAACAGTTCTTGCCCCATGTAGGGCAGGGGAGCTGTCACTGCTGCAAGTGATCTAGCTATTTGGGCCCTGTGCAGGCCATGCAAGCTAGCTGCCCCAGTGCCATGATGCACAGGCAAGCTAGAGAGGCTTGCCCATACCACATGGGACTGGAACAGCCAGCTTCTTTGCAGCAGCAGCTTGTCTGCCCTGCAGGGGGCCAGGGCAGCCAGCTCACTCATGGTGGCCATGAGAGAACAATCTTTTGATCCTTTCCCCCCTCCATTGGGGGCATGGCAGGGGCCAGCTAGAGGCAGGGCCCTTTCCAGGGCTGTTTTTGCTTCCCAGTCCACTCCTGGGAACATTGCTCCAGATTACTACCAGAAGGTACTGATGCAAATTATTACTTGACACCACTTGTATAATGGAATCCCGCAGGGTTCTGTCTTATCTCCCATGCTATTTATCATGAAGCTGAGGGGAGAGGTTGTTTGGAGACTGAAACAAAGTGCCATAATGTGAATGATACCCATTTCTCTTTCTCCTTTTCCACTGATTCAGGTGAGGCTTTGGATGTTCTAAGTGGTTGTATACAAGCAATAATAGACTGGATGAAGGCCAATGCACACATTAAATCCGGACAAAACTAAGGTGTTCTTGGTCAACAACATAACCAGCCAAGGACTGAGCAATCAGCCTGTCCTTGGACTTGTACTCACTTTAAAAGGACAAGATCACATTTTGGGGATGCTATTAGATCTGTGGCTGCAGACAGATGCTCAGGTTTCATTTATGATGCACAACACCTTGAACCAGCTTCAGGCCCGGCCCCAGGTTTCTGGGCGCCCTAGGCAGGACTGCCTGGGGCGCCCACCCCACCGGGGATGCCAACCTCCCGGTGGGGCCTGGAAATGGGGCGGGCTTAGAAGCCCCCCCCTTCCCTCTCAGCAGGGGCGGCGTGCGCGGCTCTCACGGGTGTCTCGCAGCCGCGAGGCACCCGGGACAGCCGGGGAAGGGGCGGGCTTAGAAGCCCCCCCTTCCCTCCCAGCAGGGGCGGCGGGCGCGGCTCTCCCAGGCCCCTCGCAGCTGCGAGGCGCCAGGGAGAGCCGGGGAACGGGCGGACTTGCAACGCCCGCCCCTTCCCTCCCAGCAGCGGCGCAGCCTCTCCCGGACCCCTCGCATCTGCGAGGTGCCCGGGGAGAGCCGGGAACGGGCGGGCTTGGAGCGCCCGCCCCTTCCCTCCCAGCGGCGGCGCTGGGCTTGGGAGGGCCGTGGGGGGGGGGTGGAGAAGCCGCTCCGCCGCCGCCTGGCCGCCCCGCGGCCCAGCCCAGCAACCGCAGCCCCGCGGTGGGCTTGGGAGGGCGGGGGTGGGGGTGGGGGAGAGAAGCCAGCTTTGGGGAGGGCGGCGAGCTCCGCTGCCGCCTCCTGAGCCCCGGCGGGGCGCTCAGGGAGGCGGTGGGAGCAGCAGGGGGGACTTTTTCTGGGAGGGGCTGGGGCGCGGTTTGGCGCCCCTGCAGCCGGTGCGCCCTAGGCGAGCGCCTAGCTCGCCTAGTGGGCGAGCCGGCTATGACCAGCTTTAGCTGGTTCCCCAGCTGCATCACTTCCTGGAAAAGCAAGATCTAGTCAGTTATATCTAGATGACAATCCTTTCTATTTTACCTGTAGAATTCCTTCCTTGCATCAGTTTACCTGGCAATTACTCTTGTGAGATTTAGGTGCCAAGTGAAGACATTTTCCCAGGCCTTTGGCAATAGGTAATTCCCCCCCTCCCTCAGTTATATAACTAAGAAAATCTTTTAGGGTAGAATTTTCCATAGAGCCTATGACATGTTAAGTGGCTTATGCCCAGCCTCAAATATTTTCAGTGACTACAATCTATACCAGTTGTTCTTAAGTTGTTTCATTCTTTGGAAGGGTTGTGTGAAGTTACTAATGTTTGTACTGTACTTTGAAGTGAAAATGGGAATATATGAAAGCCAGGTATTGCTACTATTAAAAATTGCAATAATCTGATAATAGCAGCAATTTTTTTCTTTGCACAAAATCTGGCTCAAATGCTTCTTTTATAAATTGAGCCTCCTCCCATCAACCCGCCTTTGGAAACCAGATCCAATATAAAATGTCTCTGATTTATAAGCCATATAAACCTTGAAAAATACACACAAAACTTTCTGAAAACCATTTTTCTTTATTAGGCCGACGAGGGTCCCCCCCACATCATAACTTACACACTGCTGGGGAGAGAAAATGAAAGAAAATATTGTTTTCATTAAAGAATTATGATTGCAAAAAGTAAGTCCAGGTTATTCCCTGTTTCAGTATGGGCAAAGAGGTAAGAGGCCAGAGAACCTGAATTAAATGAAGTCCCACATTCTGGTTCTTATTCTAATTGAAGGAAAGGGATAAGAACCCGTAAATAAGAGATCCTGCAGTGGCTGTAAAACATGTATGGCAACAGAGAAACCCCAGCTATGTAGTCTTGGGTGACCCCACCCCCCCAGTTTACAGAAAAATCTGATTTTTTTTAAAGGGCTGGGGAGGTACTACAAAACCTAAAAATAGAGTACTTTTTTCTGCACTTGCACAGAAATGCCACTCACACAACCCAAGCAGCACTGCAGGGCAGGGGAAAGGTGAGGAGGAACAATACTTGTAGCTCCTCACAGCCTAGCTGGAGGAAAAAGATGGCCAGGCCGGAAGGATCCTCAGACACTGGTGGAAGAGTGGGACCTGGTCCAGCCACCAGGGTAGTCCAAAGGTGGCCACAGATGAGCTGAGAGGCAGCTGGGAACAGAGGACGTGGCTGGAAGGAAGTTCAGGCTGGAAAGAGGCAACCCCACTGAACCTCAGGCAGCTGTGGCACAGTAGCATCCAGGGACAGAGAAGGAGGGGCCAGGGGAAGGCAGCAAGGTGGCAGCAGCAGGGCAAGGAAGTGCCCTCCATTTGCTGCACGAGCTGAACTGGCTGCAGGACAGCAAGAAAGCCCAGGAAGACAGCAGTCCTCCAGAGAACCATAGGTACTGGGGGGAAGGGGTTGGGGAGCCAAGCAGTTGAGGAGCCATCCCCCCGACTGAACTCTGGAAGGCAATGGAGGCAGGGCAGATGGGTGGGGGGAGAACAAGAGCAGGTGAGAAGGAATTACAAGGGGAGAAGGAATGACAGCATGGATTTTTGAGTGTGTAACAGGAATGTTCACAACAGTGCAAAAAGTTTGGGGAGATACTGACTTATCCAAGGCAAGTCAAATAATTCAATCTCTGAGCAAGATCTGAACTTGGTTTTCCCACATCCCAAATCTATGCCCTAGTTGCCACATACACACTGCTTCTCCTGTTAGTAGGCTTGCCAGTTGTCTACCCATGGCAAGTAAACCCTTGCATCGGCCACAATCCTACGATCCCTTGAGAAACTGAGGAGCAGAAGAGGAAAAAATGGCTGGAAAATGCATGGAAAATTCCACTTGTCTCTATGGTTTTCACCATTAAGATTAGGGGAAATTTCTAGAGTATCTCCTGGAAGTGACATCACATCCTCCCCAAACTCCAACCCAGGCACATCCTTCAAAATCTCCCAGCATTTGCAGAGGCTTCAGTTATTTGTTTAGTTAGTATAGTTATGAATGATTGTTTTAAAAAACGGATATATAATACCATCAAGAGGCACATATTTTTCCTCAGACAATTAACTGTCTTCTCTCTCTGCCTCCCCTGGTTAAAAAATATGTGGCAACTGCATAAACAATTAGCAGGAACATGTTGTGTTGTATATGTTGGTGAAACTTATAGAATAAGTGGGATTTTTCATCAAAAATTATGTTAGTTGCAAAAAGTGGTAATTAGCTCCTGTAGTAGTAGTCAGTGAAGCCCCCAAGATCTTGATTTTTGTATTATAATTGGCTTCGGTGGAACTGAGCAGCATCTCTGGATCACTATCTGAGTCAGGAAATGGAAGAAGGAAGGTTCTGAGGCAACATAGGAATCAGATGAATCATTCACAGTGAATAAATAACTGGATTCATTTATAACCTTTTTTTTTTTGGGGGGGGGTAGCTAAATATGACATATCCTGAAGAAAATGGTCATACTACAGCAGCCCTCATTAGTCATACCATGTGGTTGTTTCAAGTCACATGATTATCATTCTTTTTCCTGAGTGGATGGCATATGGTTTGTAAAAAGAATAATTACATGAAAAGCTTGCTGTGTGAAGCCTATTGAATTCCTGTAGGAAGAAGTACTTTGAGCTAAAACTAGGAGGAAACATTTTATTTTATTTTACATCTGTTCTGCTTTTGAGAATAGCAAAACAACATTGCATTTAACTGTGTAAACAGACCCTATCTTTAAAAATAAGAAGCTTCCAACATAAAAGAAAAGAGTCATTTAGTGGGTTTTTAAAACAATGGTTATAATCCCCCCCACACACAATAATACTAAGTATAAGCAACCCTTTTGATACAGCTATAATGTAGCCTGTTTTCTCATGCAACACTAAGCAGTGCCTATGAATTGCTCACATCTTGCATTTGTGGCATATGTGAAGATTGTGAATGCAGGACAGAAAACAAAAGAGAAACATAATGTTTGGTCTAGCCATCGGAGTAGTCTTCTATTATTAAAACCCAGATTAAAGCCTAAACCAGTAGAAGTCTTGCATACAGTCAGCTAGTCCAACTGCTCAAACAATCCATATGTTCAATTAGAGCATCACTGTTAAAGGGTACCAATGAAGCAACCTGCAAAATGAGTTGCACCTTGGCATCCAATAGAGAAATTGAACTGGACCCCAGGGATATCCAAGAAATGAGCTCCAGCATTTTCTGTGACGTTGTTATGTTACCATTTGTAGTTAGAATGCGTGTGTATCCTAGGCACATATTCATGTCAGTATGGTTCACTTTCCCATAGGAGCCCAAATCTACATCAAAATAATCATGTAAAAGGAAGCAATACTCTTTCCACCAGCCCTTGTCTGGTGAGTATTTTACATCCATCTAGAAAACCTTAAATCTAGGCAGTGAACACAAAGGTCTGTAAGTAAGTAAGTGTAAGTAAGAGGTTTGTGTAAGTAACAAGGCATCACCTACAAACTTGGAAGGAATGCTGAGATTTGAATGGAGTTAAAACCAAAAATAAAGTTTATTATGGGGAATAAATAATACAAATATTTGGGCATGGATTTCCATCTGTGGAAGCACAACTTCCCTGCCTCCCCCCTCTTGTTTCAGCCTCAAATGCTGTTCCGGGGGAACAGAGGACCCACAGGAATAGCTTGCAGGGAGCCAGAGGTCTGTTGTGGGAATGAGGAATTGGCAAAAATTCAATTGACCTTTAAAGCCCTGTACAGCCCAGGACCAACATACCATAAGGATCACCTTCTCCCATAAAAACCTACCCATTCACTCTGGTCATCTTCAAAGGCCTTGCTTCAATTGCCCCTACCATATGAGACTAGACCCATGGTAACCCAAGAAAGGGCTTTCTTGGTTGTGGCACCAAAACTTTGGAACTCCTTCCTCCAGGAAAGCCGTCTGACTCCCTCTACCAATGTCTTCATCACTGGATGAAGATTTTTGTTTGTTTGTTTCATTTGGTATGCCCCCATGCCTGGTGTGGTTTATGTGTTCTTACTGAAATATTTTATACGTTTAACTTTTAAATTTTCAAATATTTTAATGTTTTTATGTGCACCATCTTGGGGGACCCTGATTGGGAGAAAAGGTGGCATAAAAATGTTTTAAATAAATAAATAAATGCACCTCCTTGCACATGTGGAAATTTTAGCTGGGATCTGGGCTGCCAACCTCCTGGTACAACCTAGATATCTGTGGAATTACAACTGATCTCTAGATGACAGAGATCAGTTCCCCTCGAGAAAATGGGCACTTTGGAGGCTGGACTCTATGGTATTACACCCCACTGAGATCGCTTCCCTCCCCGAACCCTGCCCTCCCTAGGCTTCATTCCTAAATCTCCAAGAGTTTCCCAACCTGGCTCTGGAAACACTAAGCCCCCACTGAAGAGCAAGTTTCTTCAAGAGCCCAGTCTAAATAAATGAGTCCACTCCAGACGGGAGGCAGCAAGCAGAAAATGAAAGAACACGGCAAGAGAGAGAGTACAGGTACTGATCCTGAAGCCCAACACAGCCCAGCACTGAGGCCAGAGGCCAGGTGGTTAACAGCATGTAATACAAAAGAAGCAAAGCCAATGTGTCCTCATGGCCAGATGGAAGACAAGGGTATTCTCGAAACAGGCAGTACACAAAGCAAGAGAACCTTAGGGCAGAATTCTGTTTCCAATTATAGGACAACTACCAGAGCCTGAAAGCAAAGGATTCTTTTCTTTCAAAGTAACCAGCTTCTTGCTGTGCCTAAGCAGCAGTAGGGATGTAGATATGCTAGGGAGGGAGAGGTAAAAACAGTGAATAGTTGCCATAGCAACTGTATAACTTCCTGTGCCAGAGCTCTGTTTTCAGAGGAACCTAACATGGGCCTTACAGTCTAGTAGGGTTACCAACCTGCAGGTGGTGGCTGGAGATCTCCTCAAATTGCAACTGATCTTCAGGCAATAGAGATAACTTTCCCTGGAGGAAATGACTGCTTTAGAGGATGGCATTATAACCTGCTGAGGTCCCTGCCCTCCCCACCCCCCACCCAGGCTCCACCCCCAAATCTCAAGGAATTCCCCAAGCCAGAGTTGGCAGCTTTACAGTCTAGAGATCAGTGCCCAGCAATGGTCAGGCCCTCCTTTGTATTCCCCTGCTTTCAGGGGGTGGCCACAAAGAACTGGGCCTTCTCCCTCTCTCTGTGCCAGGCACTGCCATTCAGCAGCTTTCAATGACAGGCAATTTTTAAAGTTTTATTTTAGCCATCTTTAATTTAATTGCGTATTGTGTCTCCACTGGTTACTATTGTTTCATTTTGTATCTCACCCAGTTTTAAAATTACTGCTTTTTTAAGTTGATGCTACTTTTTAGGTATTTGTTCTAGTGATTTTTTGGTTGGTTGTTATATGGTTTGTTTATTTGTTTTGTTTGCACTGTGTCATTATTTAAATGTCCAGGTTCAGAAGGAGTGGGAATATGTGGAGGTCAGACAGCATGTTGACTGGTTGAGGAGAAGAAGTGGGTGGTCAAGGGGCTTGGGTAATGCCAAATAAAATAAAAGGGGATTCAGATGGAAAGGAGGGAGGTTGGAGGTAGCTTCAGTCTGAACCAAGGAGTGATAGGCAATTCAAACTATACAAATTGGAATACCTACATTTGAAACAGAGACTGTCTCAAGTATAGACATGGATCCTGTCTTTAGGAAATCAAAATGCTAGAAGCAACAGGGCCTTTTAGTAGCTAGAGTCTCACTGATTAATGACTGGGTATCCTTGATTAAACAGAAGTTACAGCCTTTTCCAGGTGACTTCCCCAGGATATTTAGTCAACTGCTGTTAGCTTGATTGAATCAGGTGCACTCCTGCTCCTCTGGTAGCTTTCTGCCCTTTGGAAACTAGAGACTTGTACATTCAAAAGTACAGAGGAAAGCTTGTCCTTGCACCAAGGTGGAAGGGACATAAACAAAAAGGAAGGAACTTTGTAACAGTAAGACATAACGTAGCACACTTCTCCAGTTCATAAGAACAGCTGTTCTGGGCAGTAAAAAATCTTGGACCAGTCCTTCAAATTTGGAAATGACCTTCAATTTTCACTGTTACTTAGAGCTTAATGCACATTCCCCCTTGTCTTGTAGCACTTACTGTTTTTGTTTGTCATGAGCATGAGCCACAGGTTGGCATGCTGCTTGGTTAGCAGCGGCATGCAAGATGGGGCAGTTTCTGCTTCTGGCATCCAATTCAATGGCCCATTTGCTGCAAGCCCCCAAAAGATTTCTGTATTCTTTTTGCTTGAACCTTTCCATTACTCCAGACCCCATCTTGGTGTTTTGTTTGTAATATTGGGCCAGAGAGATAAGCCCCACATAGCTATTCCCTGAATAGAGACACTGGATCTACCTTATTTGGCTGAGATCATATGATACGTAAGGCTGAGCCAGATACTAGATATTCTCTGTGTAGCTTTGTTGTTCAAATGCATCAAGCTTTATGTTGTGTGGAGTAGACAGATGTGTTGGCTAATTCTTCCACATCACACCCTAAAAGGAGAATATGTGCTGCCAAGGAAACAGTCAAAATAGCAACTTCATCTAATTTCTGATTCAAAAGACTATGAGAAACCCTTTCATCACTGCTACTTACTTCCAAAGGTGACAAGTGGAAACAGGGCAAAGTCAGCTCCTTTGCAGACATTGCAAAAAGAGACTGTTTCTTGGCACTGCTGTGAATTTTAGGATGCATTAGGGATGTTGGGGATGAGTGTTGAGTAGATCTGTACCATGTTAACCTTTTTTTTAGTGAAACAGTTGTGCAACTCAGTGCATATTGTACAACACAATGCATAATCATCCATGGATGACTTGGAACAGAAGATCTGGGCTATTATGACAGGCACCTGCTGCTTCAACACAAGCCAAACATTGAGTTTTCAGTTTCAGACCATATTCCAAACTTTGATTTGCTCATTTAGTTCTGCAGAGGCCTTAGGAGGCCTCACTTTACATGTTTCAGGTAGTTATGTTTTTGGCTGAGTCCCAAACCAGCTTCTTAGGAGGCAGATATTTCTAATGACAGTGAAGCCTGGGGTAACAGAAGGAAAAGAATCTGCTACTCTTCAGAATTGTCTTGTAGTTCTGATCTATCAAATTTAACTGCCTGAATCTAGTGCTAGCTCAGTAGACGGAGGCAGCAGGATTTTAAAAAAAAGTTTTATCTTTTTAAACAGCTTTGCCAGAAACACAATTTGGCACATAGATATGATTACTCTGAGAGCTTTTCTAATGGCACAGATATAATGTCATGATATCCTTGGGAAAACTTATTGAAAAGAAGAGGGAACATCTTTTAAAATGCAGAATAGTTTGATGTGGTATTTTCAATCCTTATGATAGGAGTATTGAAGCTAGTCAGAGAAATGATTTTGTGGAGGAAACTGTAAATTAAACCTCCAAGACAGAAATTTAAATACACACACATCTTAAAAGAAAGGAGGAGAAGCCCTGACATGGATAGCCCAGGCGGGCCTGCCCTGGTCGTGTCAGATCTTGGACGGTAAGCAGGGCTGACCCTGGCAAGTACTTGGATGGGAGATCTCCAGAAAATACCAGGTTTGGGAGACAGAGGCAGGCTGTCAAGCCACTTCTCAGAATGTCCCCCATGCCCCAGTAGGAGTCACCAGAGGTTGCCATGACTTCCAGCATGGGCACACAAACAAATGCAAAAAATACAAAAAAAAAAAAAAAAAAGGGAGAGCAGCATATGAAACAAATTTAAAGGGAACCTCCCATGTTCAGAGGCAATCAGCCTCTGAGTCCCAGGGCCAGGAGGCAACATCAGAGGAAGCCCTCGGTTTCTATGTCCTGTTGTTGGGGCTCCAGATGAACTGGTGGCCACTGTATGAGACAGAATGCTGGACTAGATGGACCACTAGTCTGATCCAGCAGGGCTTTTCTAATGTTCTTAAATTTAGAACTCTGCCTTAAAAGTTTTGATTTCAGATTGTTCTGTTACTATTTGTTTACAGCAGTGTTTTAACCTTTGTTTAAAATTCACCTCTGGGCCTGAAACTGCTTTTGTATCCCCTTCCTGCCCTCTCAGTACTGATCCCCTAAAGCCCTCCAGTGCTTTAAACAATAACTGTACCCAGGGCTCTTTTTGTAGAAAAAGCCCAGCATGAACTTATTAGCATAATAGGCCACACCCCTGACAGCACAGCTCATTAGCATATTAGGCCACACCCCATGTTACCAGAAGTGTGGTCATCCAGCCACACCCACCTTTTGCTTCTTATTCTGTTTTATTTATTTTTTATTTATTATGGGATTTATACCCCGCCCTCCCCGCAAAGCAGGCTCAGGGCGGCTCACAATCGATGTAGGTACATACATAAAACATATTTAAAAATACACCAGTTAAAACATATTATAAATACAAGTATAAAACCATTACAGTACAAATTACAATGCAAAGATGCTAGTGGTGGTTAACCATTAGGGCAATGTTTCGCCATCTCTGAAGAGCTGGTATTCCTAACTTGCCAACTCCAGTGGCCCCAGCTTGGTAGTAAATACTAGGTGTTCCTGCTCAGGCAGCTGCTCCGTTGTGGCATTACGGGCTGGGCACTCCAACGGCGGTGGCCCCTAATTGAATGCCTGGCGGAAGAGCTCCGTCTTGCAGGCCCCGCAGAACTGAGAGAGGTCCCGCAGGGCCCTGATCTCCTCCGGGAGCTCGTTCCACCAGGTAGGGGCCACCACCAAAAATGCCCCAGCTCTGGTGGCAGCTAGCCTGGCCTCCCGTGGGCCAGGGAGAGTCAAACGATTTTGCGACCCAGACCGTAGTGCTCTTTGGGGTATGTACAGGGAAAGGCGGTCCCGTAGATATGTTGGACCCCGGCCCCATATAGGGCTTTAAAGGTGAGAACCAGCACTTTGAAGTGGACTCGGTATGCTATTGGCAGCCCCATGTAGAGAGCATTGCAGTAGTCTAGTCTCGAGGTGACCATTGCATGGATCACTGTGGCCAGGTCAGCCCGGTCGAGGAAGGGGGCCAACTGCCTAATCAGCCTAAGGTGATAGAAGGCCGACTTGGCTGTGGCTGCTACCTGGGCCTCCATGATAAAAGAAGAATCCAGGAGGACCCCCAGGCTTCAAACCTCTGGTGTTGGGGCCAATAAGGCCCCGCCAAAGGCCGGAAGTGGAATCCCCACCCCCGAACCGCCCTGACCCAGGCACAGGACCTCCATCTTAGCTGGATTCAGCTTCAGCCGACTCAGTCTGAGCCACCTAGCCACGGCCTGCAATGCCCAGTCAAGATCTTCTGGTCCGGAGCGCAACTGGCCGCCCAGCATCAGATAGAACTGGGTGTCATCAGCGTACTGGTGACACCCCAGCCCATACCTCCGGGCAATCTGGGCAAGGGGGCACATATAGATGTTGAATAACATCGGGAACAAAACAGCCCCCTGAGGCACACCACACTCAAGTGGGTGCCTCCTTGACTGCTGATCCCCTAGCACCACCCTTTGTCCCCGACCTTGGAGAAAGGAGGCAAGCCACTGCAAGGCGAGCCCCCGGATTCCCGTGTTGGTGAGGCGGTGGACTAGTAGCTGATGGTCGACCGTATCGAACGTGGCTGACAGATCTAACAACAGCAAAACCGCCGATCCGTCTCGATCCAGATGCCTCCGGAGGTCGTCAGTCAGAGCGACCAGCGCCGTCTCCATCCCACGACCTGGACGAAAGCCAGACTGGAAGGGATCTAACACTGAAGCATCATCCAGAAAACCTTGCAGCTGTGTCGCCACCGCCCTCTCAATTAATTTGCCCAAATAGGGCAAATTGGAGACCGGCCTATAGTTAGCCAATTCGGCCAGGTCTAGCGATGGCTTTTTCAAGAGAGGGCGGACCATTGCTTCCTTAAGTGCCCCCGGGAACTGTCCCACCGTGAGGGACTTGTTAATAATCTCCCTTAGGACACCTCGCAACCCCTCATGGCCAGATTTAATAAGCCAGGAAGGGCACGGATCAAGGCTGCATGTGGTTGGGCGCACAGCTGTGAGTAAACTTCCTCCAGGCTGGGAGGACTGAAGCGATCCAGAATCAATGTCGAAGACGCGCAATGGGCCTCAAGCTCACTTACTGTTTCAACTGTGGCGGGAAGGTTGCGGCAGAGCATCAGGACTTTATCCGTGAAATAGCTTGCAAAAGCCTCACAGCCAATATCCACTTCCCTAGCATTTGGTCTGCCCTGCGGCAGAAGTGTTAACGACCAAATTATCCTAAACAATTGGGCTGGGCGAGAGCTGGCGGATGCCATCTCAGCTGCATAGAAAACCCTCTTAGCAGTTTTGACTGCCATCTCATAGGCTTTCATAAACGTCCTATAAGATGTTCTTGTAGCTTCGTCACGAGTTCAGCGCCACCGCCTCTCTAGCCGTCTGAGCTCCCGCTTCGTCAGTTGTAGCTCCTGGGTGTACCAGGGAGCTAGCCTCGTTCGGGAGTGCAGAGGGCGCCGTGGAGCAATCTCGTCGATGGCTGCGAAGAGCTGACTATTCCAGTCCTCCACAAGCTCATCCAATGAGCCGCCAGGGGGTATCGGATCCCGCAGAGCCGTCTGGAGCCGCTCTGGGTCCATCTGGCTGCGCAGGCGAGCTAAAATACGCTCGCCGCCTAAACGGGGTTGGGGTGGCACATTCAGGCGAGCCGCTAGGGCATGGTGGTCCGACCATGGAACTGCCAAGGCAGTAACCTGGTCCACTGTCACCCCCGCCATGAAGATCAGATCAAGCGTGTGCCAGCCTGATGAGTGGGGGTCGTTACATATTGGGAGAGTCCCAGTGCTGCCATGGATGACACCAGGTCCGCTGCCTGGCTGGAGGTCGCGTCCTCAGCATGGACATTGAAATCACCCATGACTATCAGTCTAGGGTGCTCCAGTGCTCCAGCAGGGACGGCAAGCTATTGGCCGGTGCGTTAGGTGGTCAGTACACCAGCCAAATCTCCAAACTCTCCCCGATCTCCCAGACCAGGCCAGCACACTCAATGCCTGTGATCCTCGGAGGCAGAAGCGCCCTAAAGGAGTAAGCCTCCCGGATGAATAGTGCCACTCCTCCCCCCCGCCCCCTAGTCTGGGATTGGTGAAGGACCGAAAACCAAGGTGGGGCCACTTGGGAGAGAGCCACTGTGTCCCCCTCTCTCACCCAGGTCTCGGTCACACACACCAGGTCCGGATTCTGCTGCTGCAGAGGTTTTGGCTGTAGTGGGCGTGGCCAACTCTGAAGCCCGCCGGAACTCCGTTCCTGTGTGTTCCTGCCCAAAAATAGCCCTGCTTATAAACAGGGAGAGAAGGGCCTCCAATATGAAGGACAATAGAATGCCAAATAGCAGGATGCAAGGAAGCTCACTTTCACACACACCCTTAACCCATAGCCAGAACTCTATTGCCAATGTGAACTGGGCAGCAAACAAGATGATAAAGTCCCAAAAACTTCAATAGGATATTCCCTAGAAAATACACACATGATTGTGGCTCTTGTGAATCTTTTCCCTAGAAAATCATGCTGGTGCTAATAGAGTATTATAACCACTTCCCCTTCTTATTATTCAATATCCCCTTTTGCAGCCACCAATGTCCTAAAGATTATTAAATCCAGCAAGATTTTAGCTGTCCTGAGTCCAACTCAGGTCAATGCATTTTCACATTTAACTCATCATGGCCTCAGTGACAACCTGTGTTCATGGCGAAGCTCTCAGACAACAATTTCACTATGAATTCAAATGTCACAAACCCAGCAGCTCATATTGTAACTCACAACAAACAATGATGTTGGCGTAAAGATTGTTTTTGTAGTTAGAGGCTGACTGCTGAAAGTACTCACTTAGGGAGAAGCAGGGAACAATACTAACCTAAAAGCCAGGCCTTTCAAGAATTCTGGAACAGAAGAAAGGAAATCTTGAATAAATACAGGATTCTCATCAAAATATAGCATTTCACAGCATGTTGTGAAAGGATGGCAAATCTGGGTATTTGCCAGGCTTACAGTCCAGTAAACAGACTGCCACCCATCAACACCCCCCCTCCCCATTAATGTAATTTTTTTGTGTACAGAAGCATGCAGAGAGTGGGAGAAACCGGCTCATACAGTTTAAACAGGCAGCAGTCTTGCTGGGTTGGCTGGTACTCTGATTTCCTGTCAGGCAGCCAGCTCCTCTGATGGCTGCCTCCGGTGGGTGGACAGACTGGGTTGAATTGGCAGGCAAAGGTAACTGGGAAAACACCAGAAAACCCCACTTGTTTCTGGCAGTGACTCCCTCCCTCCCCACTTTCCCCACAGCGTTAAGCTGCAAACAGACAAGCACTGCTGCATCTTCCCCAATTAGAAAAGCTTGCTAGTGCACAAAATTATAATGTGAAGTAGAGAAGGATGTGTATTGGTGTTTTGCCTGTGTTTGCTTGTGACTGGATTGATCCACACATTGTTGGATATTAAGGGTCCACAACACAAGGCTGGCAACCAGTCAGAGACTCATGTCCTGAAATGGGGCCTTACTGCCAACCCAATGACATCACTGGTGATGTACTGATGTCACTCCTGGTCACAACTGGAATTGATGTCAGCATGGCACCAGTAACACTCTGGTATTAGTTTAACCATAGTAACACTCTGGTTTAACCATAGAATTTTGACTAATTGCTAGACCATCACCAGTGATGAGCTGATATCACTTCTGGTTGTACTGGAAATGATGTCAATATGTCAGGACACTGGTGTCTGCCCCCCATTCCACTTGTTTTCTTCCACTGCCCCACTGAGCAGCAGTGGGAAGGGACCACTGGGGGCAGAAGTGGGAAGGGGCCATTGGGGGTATATGGGAACCCTATCAGATATTGTGCTACTGTAATCATCCAGTTCCTAGACTTTCCTGTCCAGACAGGAATTTCTTGTCCTCATGATGCTTTGAACAGCAGTATCTTCTACATGAAGAAGCCTTAAAGTTTTGATGGCCTGTCAGGGCACCAGGGCTCAGTCCAGTGGCATAACAGGCCAGAGAGAAAGTAAGATTAGAACAAAGTTGGTTATAGTTTAGAGTCTTAATAGAGACAGTGAGTGGGTCAAGAAAGACTTCAGTCCCATCACCGGGGCGAATTAAAGCAGCAGCTTCGGGTTTAATGCAGATGAGCTCTAAAGATCTGACAGCACAAATAAATGAAAGTATTGCTCATGCCATGAATTTGGCAATTCAAAACATGTTTCCTGATTTGAAAACCAAAGCCATAGAACCATTACAGATGAAATTAGACTGACACAGCAGATGACAACACAGATGGAAGAATTTAAGACTCAAATATTAGAAAACAAAAAAGAAATTTCTAGCCTGGTTATAGCAAGTAAGTCAACGGATGCCAAGGTTGAAGAAGTAGACTTACAGGTGTAAGAACTAAAACAAAAGTATGATTCAATGGAAGAATTGCTTATGGCACTCGAATTGGAAAGAGCTGCTTTTCTCTTAAGATTCCAGAATGTTCCAGAAAATAAAAGTGAAAACATTTTGTAAATAATGACGATGTCTCTAGAGGAATTGCTAGGTGTTTCAGCTAAAGAAATAGCAGAAGAAATAGAGATGGTATACAGAAGGAATTCAGCATATGCTAAGCGTAACAAGGTCCCTAGAGAATTTCATATTAGATTTTACAAGAGGATAACATGAGATAAAATATTGGAGGCATCTAAAACAACACCATTAATGATACAAGGGAATGAGATTCGAATATTGAGAGAAATACCCTGGTGAATTAGAGAGAAAGGCAGGAATACCAAATACTAGCTAATTTACTCAGAACAAAGGACATTTCATATAGGTGGATCCTCCCAGAAGGATTCATGTTTAACTATAAAGAGAGAAATTTTAAATTAAATTCAACAATGAAATTAGAAGAGTTTCTGGATAAAAATGGTCAAGATTTGGGACTTCAAGAGGAAAACCAGAGCGAATCGGAAGGAGAGTTGCAAAAAGAAACACAAGAAGACGATAAAAGGAAGTCAGAAAGATCAGAGAGAAGAAGATTTAGAAAGTTTAAACCGTCGAATATAACAACAAGAAATCAACAGAAGAACGAAGAGCTAAAAACAGAAATGATGGACAAAAAGACAAATTATTATCCATTAACATAAATGGTTTAAACTCACCTCATAAAAGAAGAAATTTTCTTGCCAACTTAAAAAAACACAGTCTGATATAATTTGTATCCAAGAGATGCATATTAAGAAAGATGACAGAAAATTATTACATTACAGAAATTTAGGCCAAAGTTTTGTTGCTGCAGATAGTTGTAAAAAGAGAGGCCTGACTACATATGAAACCTTATTTGCGACCTGAGTTGGTGTTTGAGTCCAAAGTTGGGAGGATTTTGATAGTTAAGGTAATTAGGAAAGATAAACCAACTTTAATAGTTAATATCTATGCCCCCAGTCAGAGTCAAGAGAACTTTTTTTATAAAACTAAGAGATATAATAACGAAATATTCATAGGACAAAGTATACATAAACAGGGACTTTAATGCGGTATATAATTCAAAGGAAGATCGGAAAACTCAAAGACAAAGAGTAAATAAAGGGAATGAACTACCACACTCATTTCTACTTTTAGCCGAGGAATTAGATCTTGTGGATATTTGGAGAACTAGAAATATTAACACAAAAGACTTCACATTCTACTCCACACGCCACAAATTTTGGTCTAGACTAGACATGGCGTGGGCATCAAGCACAATGCTTCCAGAAGATAAAGAGGCTGAGATATTGCCAGCAACTTATGCCGACCACAACCCTCTGATGGTAACACTTCAAGATGCCCCCAAAACAACAAGGTGGACTATGAAGACCTGGATGTTAACTAATGAAGATTTTGTAAAAGAGTGTATATAAGAGTTTAAAGAGTTTTTTAAATGGAGTATAACACCTGAAATAAATATAATGGTTGTGTGGGATGCCTTTAAGGTTTTGCAAGAGGGAGACTTATCAGGCACAAAATTTGGCTACGCAAACAGAAAAATGCAAAATATAAGTTGTTAGTGAATTATATTAAAAAAGAAGAAGATAAGCTGAAAAAGGATCCAACATCTAAACAACTAACATTTACTATAACAAAAATATGACACCAATTGAATAGTTTGTTATCACAAGAAATCACAATAAAATTAGATTATGCAAAGCAATATCAATTCAAGAACGCCAACAAACCATCTAGGTGGCTAGCTTATCAATTATGGAAAAGGAGAAAAAATTATAAAAACTTTAAAAAATGAACAAGGAATGGATTGTTACATGACGGAGAATCTTAAAAAGGTTATAGAAAGATTTTATAAAGAACTATATGAACAGAAACAACAAAATTTACAAGAAATAGATCAATTTCTGAATAATTACAATAAGAGAAAGTTTACCAAAGAACAGAAAAGAATTTTAAACAAACCAATTACAATGTGTGAAATAACTGAAACTATTAAGAATTCAAAGAAGAAAAATACTCCAGGCCCCGATGGACTTCCAGTGGAATTCTTTCAAATATTTGAAGATCAATTATCGCTACCATTGAAGAGGGTTATTCAAAATATTTCTGAAAAAGGGAAAATCCCAGACTCTTGGAAAGAAGGTTTAATCACTTTAATACCTAAACAGGAAAGCAATAGCACAGAGATAAAAAATTATAGACCTATTTCGTTACTTAATGCTGACTACAAAATATACACGTTAATTATAGCTAATAGATTGAAAAAAGTATTACAGCAAACGATTCACCCAGATCAGGCGGGGTTTTTACCCCAAAGACAATTAAGAAATAACATTAGAATCATTGTAAATACGCTGGAATTTTATGAATCTCATCCTGAAAAGCAGATGGGTTTGTTATTTTTAGACTCGGGAAAAAAGTTTGACAATCTGCAGAAGCAAATCCTGATTTCCCATTGAGCCTTCAAGAGTCTCTTCTCCCAGCTCACTCCTTTCCACTTCTACATTCCCAGCATGGCAGCTCACCTGCAAGATCCTGACCCACCGCTCACCTTTGGATCCTGGTCCCCAGTTTGGGAACCAGAGGTTTAAGCAACTAATAATCATTTTATAGTAGTATTAGAAGTTGCGTATTACAGCAGTCAGTGTAAGAATTGCTGAAAAGCAAACCTTTTAAATCAGCTGAACAGAAACATTCCACTACATAAAAAATTATGTCATTGATGTGTTTAAAACTTTTAAGAGTGATATTTGCTGACCTAGCAGGGGGCTTAAGTGTCCTTAGCTCTGTATTGGTTTGTGGCCTACATCCCAGAAATGGTGGAGAAATACAAGGTAAGGGAGGGAAATAACCGTATATATGATATTTATATGTGTTATGTCACTTGTTGGTAATGATATCACAGACCAAATATGCCTATGATCGTCTGGGCATATGTTGCCCCTGAATGTGAGCCACCCTGAGCCCGTTTGTGGGGAAGGCAGGATAGAAATGCAATAAAATAATAATAATAATAAAAATGATACCTGTGTTTCCAATTCAATTTTTTTGCTTTGCAGAACCAATGGGGAAGAGAAAGGGGTGTGTGTTGAACGATAAGGTAAAATGGATGTATTATCTGGAACAATAGTCAACATTTTCCAGTTGCAAAGTAGAGTCATTCAGTGCAGCAAAGATACAACTTCTTAACAACAAGCATGCATTTCCAGGAAAGATGTTTGGACTACCCACCTGGACTATACTGCAATCCTAAACAGAGTTATGCCCTACTAAGCCCATTGACCTCAATGGACTTAGAAGGGTGTTATTTCTGCTCAAGACTGCACTCTTCATGCCCTCCTAGTGTGCAATTGTCAGTGGTTTGGATCCTGCAAGATCCATGAGTGGACTGTTGTAGCCCAGCTGGTCTCACAGGCTCCAAGTCCAAGTCTAGGTCACGCAGGCAGGAGCAGGTCAAAGGAAAGTTCACAGCGTAGTCCAAACAGTCCAAGGTCGTTACAGTCAGAGAGAGTCCAAAAGCAGATTCAAGCCGGTCCAAGAGTCACAGGAGTAGAGCAGCATCAGGAGCTGTGGTCATAGGATTCACTGTGAGGTGATGTGTTGTTTCCACAAGTTGTAGCTTTTCCCTAATTAGTCTTATCCACAGCTGGCAAGTTAGCAGCAGACTGTAATGACTCATCTCGTAGCTGTTGATGGGCCATTAATCTTTTACTCTGTCTGTGTTCTTGCAATTGTCTTCTGAATTTAACCCTTCTTTTTTCTATGGGGGGGGGAATCTGGGAGAGTCGTGAGTGCCTCCAGAGGTACTTGCTCCCTGATTTCGGTCGGCTCAGTATTATCTGACTGGAATTCCTGCGTGTCCTCTACTCTGAAGTCATCTTTTGCCACGCTGGACTCAGGCTCGACTTCTGAGAAGTCCTTACTGACACTGGGTTCCAGTTGCCAATCAGACTGGTTAGGCTGCAAGTCAGACTGGTCCTCACCCAGGCTGGGCTCAGGCAGCTCAGGCAGCTCAGGCTGAGGCTGGTCCATGACACACACAGGGCTGACCACCTTGAAATTCTATTTCTGGGAGGTCAGGGGACCCTCAAGAACAACACGGGGCAAAGTGGGATTCTGCAGTGGGGATGCTAATCAGCAGAAATTCCTCTTCCTCTGCCAGTCGTGCCCTTCAGTCATCAGAAACAAACTGTAAAGTACTGTAAAGTACTGAGTTCTGATGCGTGGTCTAGTGAAATCAGCTCATACTTTATTAGGTAGCAGCCCATGGAGGTGTGTGGGGTCATCTGTTGACTGAACAGGAAGCCTGCTAATCTGTGGTCCCAGTCCCGGTGGGTGATCCGGCGGAGCGATTCTTTAGTTGTTCTAACCATCTGCCCAGCCTGTCCGTTCTTGGCTGGGTGGAATGGGGCTGATTGGATGTGCCGAATCCCATAATATCACACAAAGTCCTGGAATTCAGCTGAAGTGAATGCAGTTCCATTGTCGGACACTAGAGTGTCCGAGATACCATGGGTACTAAAGATCTTCCACATGGTTCGGATCACTGCTTGGGACAACGTTGTGGATACAGGAACGCCCTCTAGCCATTTTGAGTAAGAGTCTACTAATATGAAGAATAACTGTCCGTGGAATGGGCCCGCAAAGTCCAGGTGCAGGTGGGCCCGTGGCTTGTGAGATGATTCCCACGGTCGTATCAGGGCTCCTGGCAGTGTTGGACATGTTTCCTAGCATGTGGGGCAGCGCGTAACCAATTCTTCGATCTCTCCGTCCATGCCCGGCCACCACACAACTGCAAGCCAGCACTTTCATTCTCATGATTCCCAGGTGGGTCTCGTGTAGAGCTGTGAGCACGCATTAGCGCAGAGGAGTGAGGATGATAAGCCTGCTGCCCCAAAGCAGGCAGCCCTTGTGAGCCGACAGCTCGTCCCTCCTGGATGAGAACACAGTGAACTCAGGGCCCACCTGGCTGGTGGGCCATCCCCTTCCCACCCAGTCCAAAACCCTGGCAAGGATGTGGGTCTTGGGAGGTGCACCTGGAGATGTCGGCACCTGGATGGGTTGGTTGGGCAGGTCCTCGAGCAGCAAGATCTGATGTGCTGGAGCTGGGTCGGGGTTGCAGGATGGCAACGGGAGGCAGCTGAGCGCATCTACATGGCCCATTGCCTTACCAGTCCTGTGTAGAAGTGCATATTGGTAGCCAGCCAGGAAAATGGACCACCGAAGCACTCACGGCAACAGCTTCTGCAGCATTTGGTTGTCCAGGGCCAGGAGCCCAAGAGGGGCTTGTGGTCTGTGACAATGGTGAAGGGCTGCCTATATAGGTAATCATGGAACTTGCGGACCCCAGCCACGATAGCCAGGGCCTCCTTGTCTATCTGGGCATAATTGCACTCCACCAGAGACAAGGTGTCTGAGTAATAGGCCACCAGGACTTCTCGGCCATCTGGTAGCTGGTGGCCCAGGACAGCCCCAATCCCGTAAGGCAATGCATCGCAGGCGAATGCCTCATCGAAGTGGGCTAAGATGGCATTGGAGGTCAACAGCTCTTAACTTCCTGGAACATGGCTGTGTGAAATGGCCCCCACTTCCAGGGGGCATGCTTGTCCAGGAGGTAGTGCAGCGGTTCAGCTTTATGCGGGAGGAATGAGTGGTAGAAATTCAGTAGACTGAGGAAAGCCTGGAGCTTCGCTTTTGAAGCTGGGGTGGGCGCATTAATGATGGCCCGGATCTTGTCTGGGGTGTGATGGATGCCCCAGGCATCCACAG
Organism: Gekko gecko; assembly: GCA_029375565.1. Lineage (NCBI taxonomy): Eukaryota > Metazoa > Chordata > Lepidosauria > Squamata > Gekkonidae > Gekko > Gekko gecko. Next base: position 75,956,502 of record JAPDNY010000006.1, on the reverse strand, counting down.
CAAATCCCAGGAATTCCATGCTCAGAACCCCCAGCTGACATTTTTCTCACTTGACCTGCAAGCCCGCAGTGTTGAATCAATGGAGTACGGCACACAGACATTCTGCAAAGGCTTCAGCCAATGGTGCCACAATTAGAACATCATCGAAGAAGGGCTGGACCCCGGGGATACCTTTAAGGAGACAATCCATTAGATTTTGAACTATCCCTAGGGCCACACTAACCCCAAACTGCAGCTCCTGCACTCTAAAGGCCCCCCGACGTGTCACTACAGTCTGTGCTTCAGCCATGGCATCGTCTACAATGAGCTGTTGGTATGCTTGGGCCAGGTCTAATTTACCAAAAACCCTTGCACCCACCAGGGAAGCTAACACATGGCTGACCACTGGTACTGGATACGTGTGGTCCTGCAGCACTTTGTTAATCATGCATTTATAGTCTACACATATCCTTACATCCCTATTAGGCTTCACAGGCGTGACGATAGGTGTTCCTCAAACAGCATGTGGTACTGGCTCTAACACTCCCTGGCTTACAAGGCGGTCCAGCTCCACTTCAATCTTGGGCCGTAATGCAAATGGAGGCCACCAGGCTTTCAGACAGATGGGTCGAGGGCGAGGGTGACCAGAGGACTGGTGTAGCAGTCAAGTGTTGCACCCGGTCACGGCAAGGCCCAGCGTGATGAACCATGATAGCTCCAGTAAGCTGGTGAGGCTGCCTTTCACTACCACCAATTCCAAGGGGCCCTCAAAGTATTTGTACTTCACCCAGAACTGGCCCACCCCTTTAACTGCCACTGGGTTCTTTTGGAAGCCCTGGAGGGTGAGACCAGTAGCATCCAATGGGGGTCCCCCATTTGGGCAGAGGGTCCGAAGAGTTTCCTTAGATATTATGGAGAGGGAGGAACCTGTGTCCAACTCCATTTTGCAGGAGGCGACCTCAATTAACACAGTCACTTTTATCTTATCAGTGGACTCCCAGGGCAAGTAATGTACCTGATTGCGGTGGGGGGTGATGGTGTGGAGTTCCATGGTTTCCTGGTGTGCAGTCATCCAGCAGTGAATCCCTTTGGATCTGTAGGCACGGGGATGTGTCCCTGTTTCCCACAGGACCGGCAGATGGCGTCACGCAATCGGCAGGACTGGCTTTCATGCGCCTCTCCGCAGCTTGCACAAGCCGCTTGTGCGTTTGTTTTCTCGCCTGGTGGTGCGGTAGTGGGCGATGGCCGGGGATCACGGCAAGGCTGTCAGCGAACTTGATGTACCTCGTCCAAGATGTCAGAGGCCACTGATGCTTGGTGCGTGGAAGATGGCAGACGGTCACAATGAGATCTCTCGAATGCCATGGTCACGTGGAGTGCCGACTCCAGTTTGAGGTCGGCCATTCCAATCAATTTGTGGCAGAGCTTGGAGTCCCGAATGCCCCAGACAAATTGGGAGAGGATGATGTCCTCAACATCCTGGAACTCACAGTCCATGGCTAACTGGTGGAGCTCAGCTATGAAGATGGTGGCCACTTCTCCGGACTTTTGCAAGCGCACAAAGAAATCCATGCGCATCGCCATCTTAGTTGGTTTCGGGTCGAAGTAGTTGGTGAGCACCTTTATGATGTCAGTGTATGTGGAGTCAGCCAACTTCTTGGGAGTGAGGAGGCTTTGTGCTAGAAAAATGGATGCGACCCCGCACGTGCTCAGGAGCAGCAACCTCTTTTTCTCAGCATCAGTGACTCCTTGGTAGCTGCAGAAGTTGGTCAGTTGCTCTACCCACGCTTCCCAGAACTCAGGGTGAGTGGGGTTGAAGACTGCAATGTTTCCCAGAGCAGCAGCCATGACTCTGTGGTGTGGGGCACAATGATCCGAGGACTGGGGCACATTGCGGCGCTGCGATGGAGCTGTGTGGGGCACAGAGTCCGGGGATTTGGTGCATGGTGCAGCACTGGAGGTTGAGTCAGGCTCACTCATCGGGATCCCACCTTCATCGTCAGTGTAAAGTACTGAGTTCTGATGCATAGTGAAATCACCTCATACTTTATTAGGTAGCTCAAAACTGCAGACAAACTAGCCGGTCCATGACTGGCTTATATCCGTTTAACACACACTCCATAACATACACCCTCACCCAGTGATAGGTTCTATTTACACTATCTGTGGCCCATAGGTCCATACTGGGATCCGCGTGAGCCCATTGGTCTGTGCTAGGATCCAACTTGGCTATTGTCTCTAGACCCCAAGGTCTGCGTGAGCACTTGGCCATGCTACTGCTTGCATGGCCATCTCATTATACAACACTTCCTTAGCATTGCCTGAAACTCACCAGGAGCAGATGATCCCCCATCAGCGCTCCCTGTACCCTATAGGGGCTCAATGAAGCAGTGCAGGAGGGGACAAATGGAAGGGAAAATAGCACTGTGGTATACTGCAACATCAGCTTTTGCCAGTAGGTAGATGGAAGTGATGTTGCAGCATTACACAACACTGTTTAATCAGGACCCCAATTTCATGCCAATTGCCAATGCTGGGCTGGCAGCCCTAGCCTTTCTGGTATTCTCAGGTACATTGTTCCATGGGATCACTGCTGAAAAGACCCATGACAAAACAGAAGCAGATTTATTCAGCCTTATTGCACTGGTGGTGGGAATATCTCTTGAAAGAATCCACATTGAGGCAAAAGGCCAAGTTCATTCTATTACCTCAGGTTAACAGGCATAATTTCTGTCTTCGCCATCACTAAGGATTTGCTTGTATTTCTCATACTGAGACAAAAATAGAAAGGAGGAATGAGAAGGACTCTGAGCTCCTCTTTCAAGATCAATAAAATAGCACTGGTTATTTATGCAAAAGCTATAATGCTAGACCTGTTGCTTTCCTTCCCAGAGTGCCTCTGTTCAACAAACACAGAAACTATGGCTGTGCCAGCACAAGCCAAGCCTGTACAAATTCTGGGACATCCCCACATGACTTTCATCATACGCATGACCTTCCTGTGGAGATGTATTCTCAAAACATGTGAATTGTACAGTAGTCAGGCATGGCCTCCCATATAACCTTTCCCAATACAGTACAGTATTCCAACAGCTTTGCAAAGAGTTAACATATGATTTGGGCACAACCTAGGGAATAAACATTCTCATTCTCCTTCCCTAAACTGGGAACATCATCTGCAGAAAAGCAAAATAATGTAGAAACCATAGAACAGAGCTCTGTTTTGCAAGCCAGCAGACGGGAGTGGCTGTCTGTACCAGTTTCACCCAAGTGTTCTACATATTTCTATAGAGAAAACACAGACTGTTATGTCCGCTGATTGTAGGTGACAGCAACTTTTACCAGAGCTTGGAGCTCAAGAGACAATGGGGACAAGGATCCTGAAACCTCAAGCGGTCACCAATAGGAACCTTGGTGGGAAGTTTAAATCCATCAATGGGACTTGGGGGTGGTCCACGGGGACTGTATATAGTTGGCCATCTGGCCAGTATTTGTTGTTCTGTTGTGTACCAGTAAAGCATGTGCAGACTATCATGCTGTTTCCAGATTTCTTAATGCGTTGAACCCACTACACAACACAGGCATTGCTACGACAGCCACATGTCTAGCTCCAGCAAGGGAAATCCTCAAAATGGAAATAGCCTTTTATACGTGTAATTGCTGCAGATGTGCATTTGGATGCCCATCTGTGTCTGTACTGCAGTGCTCATTCAGGCCCCACTGAATTGCCTGAATATGTCTTTTGATGTGAATGGGGAAGCATAACTATACCCCAGGAGCTTTCTTTCTTACATGAGGCTAATTGTCCCCTAAAGCTGGACTAAAGCAGCAGTTTTCTGCTACAGCCCCCCCCCGCCAAAGAAAGCATTAATGTCTTAATGCCTCTGTGTCTTGGTTTTCCATATGTACAATAGGGACAAAATGAATTAGTATGTTGTTGTGTAAGCATTTTGAAGTCAAAAATTTCTCTAAGTTTAAGTATTTAAGAAAGACCCCTGCAGTTTCAGTTGTAATGAGATGGAATTAATCTCAACAGTCCAAATGGGGGCACAATGCACAACTATTCTGTGTGGTTTTCAGATTCTCCTTCATAGTAAACAAAATAGACAGAAGCAGTGTAGGACTGTTCTAACAAATGCTATTATCTCTTTTTTCACATCCCTTCTGGTTTTAAAGGCTGCTTTCTTTCCTCCTACACATTTAGAATCATTGGTTATACCATCAGTGGATTGCTTTGAGGTGCAAGGTAGTATGTCTTCATTTTCTAAGTCATGATGACTGGTGTTATTAATAATTATTTAATTATAAAGGGAGGTGCAAAATATTCCTTTTCTTTTTCCTCATTGAGGACTGATTACAGTGTTGATTTATGGGGAAGAGGCTTGTTTGTTCATGGCGCTTAAGTTATTTTCCCCCAGAAAAGTTTAGACACCCATTGTATATTTTATATTTATAGTACACTTGATGGGACCTGTTGAAAGCTCCATGCCAAAATCAAGTGTTGCCACCTGACAGATAAACAAACAGAACTGTCTAAACAGTTGGATTATAAACCTAGTCTTCAGGAATAAGCCTTTTAAGTGATTTTTCCTTTATTTTTCATTTAAGCAAGAAATTCCCTCTAATCCCCTCTAAATAAACATACCTTGCAAATCAGATGGTGTCCTGAAATGTCCTACATATGCCATCTTTTTCTCTTGTGCAAAAGCTGCTTAGAAAGATATACAGGCCAACAGATTTGGGGACTTCACTCAGAATACCTGGAGAACTACCGCCAGAAAAGGCTTTTTCCAATGGTATTTATTTAGAAAACTAGCAGAAATGTTATAAGCAGAGTTATGCCCACTGATGTCAATGGATTTAGAAGATTGTAAATCTGTTTAGGATGGGACTGTTGATGTTTCTGAACCCCACAGTCAACATGTGTGTAGACAACAATGGCTCTTGCCTGCCCATACAGGGTGAAGGCTGATGTATGCTTGCAATTTCCCCACTGAGAATTCATTGCCCTGGTACACAGGTCCCAATTCAAATCAGGACTGTAGAGCAAAGAGAGAGATGCTAATGTCTTCCCCTTTCCATGCCATTTTCCCAGTATAAAACAGGGGGATAGTATTTGACCATTTGGGAATCTTGATGTATAGGATTGCCAGACCCCCTGGTCTGGGCAGTTTCCCCTGATTTTCGGGGCTTCGATCTTCTACTGGCCAGCTGGCTGGTAGGGAAAGCCCAACCCCTGAACATAGCTGGTTGACATCCCCAACATGATGATGTCACCTGGAAGTGACATCATTGCATCAATGACACCATAGAGTTTTGGCCAAAAAACAGAGCGTCACCCCCCCCCCCATGTTGGCAACACAATGACATCACTTCTGGGTGATGTCATTGCAAAGTGTGTGTGGCAGAAGACCCAGGGGAGGACCTGGGAGGCCCTTGCTGGATCTTAGGTAGGTAGTACCTGGCAACCCTATTGATGTACCTTCATGTATAGTTAAATACAATATATGTAGAGTCCCACTGGGCAGATGCAGCCCCAGGGCCGTTTCAAACTGGGAAAATGTTACATGGGGAAGACTGAAGCCCCTTCTCATGGACTGTGTACCTGATCCAAACTGGATCCTGTATTGCTGAGAACGGAGTTCCCAGCAAGCACATTTGGATGCCCACACAGAAGACCCTGGGGAAAATGTAACATGTAGTTAAGTCTTCATATGGCTATAACTCTGGTTAGGATTAGGAGGGACTGTGGCTCAGTGGTAGAGCATCTGCTTGGCATGCAGAAGGTCCCAGGTTCAATCCCTGATATCTCCAGTTAAAAGATCTGGCAGTAGATGATGTGAAAGACCTCAGCCTGAGACTTTGGAGAGCCGCTGCTAGTCTGAGTAGACAATACTGACTTTGATGGACCAAAGATCTGATTCAGTATAAGGCAGTTTCATGTGTTCACTGTAGGAGTTACAATAATGGAACTCCAAAATAACATGTAGTTTAACCTTGAATAAAAGCCATGGAAGTTTCTCTTAGATTCTGCCTGACATATCACCAACATACTTTTACTCCCTGAAGCAGTTTTGCAACATTTATTCAAATATGGATATACTTGGACAAATTCTGAAAAAAAAACCAAGCATCCAGTCAAATGCAGAACGGGGAAAAATGGGTAGTTTTCATTGCCTTCTTTTTGTGCCTATGTAGTCAGGGGCATGTATTCAAGAACTAATCATTAAAAAATTTCAAGATTAGCTTGGTTCATGGACAGACACTAAAGGTACACAAACATAAAAGTAGCAAATCTCAATTAAAAATGCACCCCCCCCATGTTTTGTGCCTTTTAAAAATTGATGGCCGAAGCAGACAGGGTGGTGTGAAGTGAGACAGCTGAGTTAAAACAATGTAATCAAGCAAGAAACCACTGTAATCATGATAACTGGACATGTCCAGATTTGCTCAGATGCAGCTAAACAATTAGCTACCTGCTTGTGACTGGTGAATAGAACACAAGCTGAACTGCCAGATGCTTGAACATGACTAGTTATTACCATATACATGGTATGGAATTTTTCTGTCATGTGTTCTCCTGCATGGCGAATATTGTTGTCTTTAACAAACTTCCCTATTTTTGCCTGTGATTGAATGGTCATGTAGTAATTCCATGGGGAAAATCTGCAGTTTTCAGATTTTACAATTTCAAGCGTTCTTTACAAATTTGTAATGATTAGTTTGAACTTGCATTTTTGGGTATCGTTCTCTCTCTCTTTTTTGAATTCTTGTGTGAGGCTTATTTCTGTGTGTGAAACTATATATACTAGTATCTCTGAAATTATATTTGTCCGTGCTGTGTGAAGAGAGGCTTCAATGTGTGTGCTTAAGTTACTGATTTTAGTTTCAAGATGAACAATTATAATTTAGTGGCTGTTTTTTGTAAGTTTTGTCAAATCATAGGTTTAATGCAATGTACAAAGGATTGTGCAATGTACATATGTCACTAATAATATATTTAACACAAGAACAGGAAAAAATGAATTGAAATCAACAGGGTGAAGGCCATATGGTCAGTACGCGGTTTCGCCACCCAGCTGTTGTCCTGGTCCCGGGGGTCCAGGATGGAGGCCGCCCTCCCCCCCCGCAGCCACAACCCCAGCACCCCTACTCACGATGGAGTGCAGAGCCGAGGAACAGCCCGACCAGCCCAAGAGTGGAAATGTCGGGCGGGCCGCTGCCGTTGCTCCCATCGGTCGGGTGGGCACCCAAGGGAAGAGAGCAGGGCGAGCCCGACCCCGCTGCCGCGTCCCGCGGAAAGACGCTGGGAGTGACGGGGCAGGAACCACGCCCCTGAGGACCCAGGACACAGACACCAGCCTGGGAACAATTACACCCTGGCTGACAGGCACACGTCCGGACTTATTAAGGGGGGCGGGGCTGGAAGGGGGGTGGAGTTGGCACGGGCCAGGAGCGGTGCTGGGTTCTGGCAGAAGGGAACAAAAGACGACAGGGCAAGGAGGCCGGGGAGGAGGAGCATGCCGGGACAAGTCAGCCGAGAGAGAGAGAGAGAGAGAGAGAGAGAGAGAGAGAGAGAGAGAGAGAGAGAGAGAGAGAGAGACCAGTCTGACAGACTCCATGGCACTGGGCAGAGGGGCAGTAGGGGTGACGTTAACCCCACCCCTGCCATTTCTGAGGCCTCCAAAAGCCCTGATATCTTTAAACCGGCGAGAGGACCCAGCACCGTACCCCATCGGCCGAGCTAGGTGCCACGGCTACGAGTGGAGGAGCGGCTGGGAGGCAGACCCAGCATGATAGCTGTCTACCTGCCTAAGGATCGAATCACCAACTACCAAGAGCCCCCCTCCCACCCTTCCCAGGGACGGTTCCTTGGTACGAAAGGATACCCGTTCACCAGCTGAAGAAGAGGTCCCTTCTGAGGGCACATTCCCCTTATCCTCAGCATGGTGCCCCATTTCCCCTTGATCCTCATGCTCCCTGGCAGCAGCTGGGCTGCCAGATCCAGAGTGGGACTTATCTAACAAGTCCCCGAGAGTCTTCTCCGTGCACCTAACTGACTGTCTCTGCTTCTCCAGGTCAGCCACCTTGGCCTCAAGGGAGCAAACTCGCTCCCTGAGAACCAGGAGCTCCTTGCACCGAGCACACACCCAAGACTTCTGACCAGTGATAGTCATACATGTGACACTCCATGCAAAACACTGGATAGCCCCCAACCCCCTGCTGGCATTCTGACTTCATAATTGTTTTTAAACAAATAGTTTTCTATAACCCCCCTTTTAAAACCCTTTGTATTTATATGGTTACTGTTGTAGAAGTTTACTTACCTTACTGGGAACCCAAGGAGCCAAGGTCCCTGGCTTTCTGGCTCTTCCTGGGCTTCTTACAGATCCCCTAGGCTGAGAGCCACAGGCCAAGAGCCTCACCCTTTGGCTCATGCCAGAGGCTCATGCCTCTTGCAAGCTTCCTGCCTTAAATAGAAGTGTCCCCCCAGGAGAGGGTGTGGCAAGCAGCTACTCAAATTCACCGTAGGCACTTAATTACAGGCAAACAATGGCCCTTTCACACCCTAACTCCAGCAGCCAGGAGTCTGCTATTCAGTTTCACCCAGGCACTTAATTACAGGCAAACAATGACCCTTTCACACCCTAACTCCAGCAGCCAAGAGTCTGTTACAACTCACCCACAAACTCCCAAATACAGTCCCCCACACAGTACCTTCTCAGCTAAAGCACCTCAGCTGAAAGTAGATAAATAAAAAAAAACCCACTCATCCCTCTGGCAGCTCAAACACCTTGCTCCTTCTCAGAGCTCAGCTGAAACCTCACCCGCTTCAGGCTCCATCCCTCAAATCTCCAGGATTTTCCCATCTGGAGTTTGCTCTCAAAGGCCAAAACAGGTGACAGGACCAAGGTTGGTTGCCTACCAATAGGCACTGAGGGGAAAGTAGGGTTGCCAGCTCTAAGTAGGAAAATACCTGGAGATTTGAGGGGTGGATCCTGTGGGGGGCAGCATTGGGGGTGGAAGGACTCAGCAGGGTATAATGCCATAGGGTCTACCCTCCAAAGCAGCCATTTTCTCCAGGGGAACTGATCTCGGTCATCTGGAGATAAATTGTAACAGCAGGAGATCTCCAATTCCCACCTGGAGATTGGCAACCCTAGGGGAAAGGCAGCTGCACAGCAGGGGGTGGAAGAGAATGGTTTGATGGCCACTGGGCCAAGATTGGCAACAATAGTTCCCCAGGAGAAAATGGCTGGTTTGGAGGGTTTAGTCTATGGCACTATACCTGTCTGAGGTCCCACCCCTCTTCAAACCTCACCCTCTCTGGGCTCCACCCCTCAAATCTCCAGAAATTTACATACCTATAGTTGGCAACTTTATCTCATCCCCTCTCAGCAGCCTCTTCCTAGGCAAAATTCTGTCTTTCTCATTAGCAGGGAGCAAAGCAGTTTACTTCATTCTTTTCGGCTTTGTGATCTGTACAGCAACCCTGTAAGGCAGGTTAGGCAGAAAGTCTCCGGCTGGTCTGAAATCACCCAGGCAGTTTCCATAGGGATGCTCCTGCTGAACAGGAGCAAGCAGCCAGGCCTAGGGTTGCCATTGCCAACAAAGACAAATTGATGCAAAGAAGGATGGAAAAGTCTCCATATCTCTAGTTTGCCTTCAATTGGTTTTGATGCCAGCAGAGTGAGAAAATGCCAGAGGCTCTGGGTGGGTGCCCCATGGTAAATGCATCAAACAATTCCTAAAGATTTTCCACTGTGTCAATAAATCATTTTCTACACTCACAGTGTCCCCTGCCAGAATTAGTACCAGAGCTTTTTTTGCCTTGTGGTATTCTGCTTGTGGTGTGACCTGTCTTTTTTGTGGTGTGACATGGTTGTGTTATTGGGTTTGTTCTTTTGAAGGGGAAGTGTTGTGAGGACATATTTCACCTCAGAATAAAACAGGTTGCATAAACAACTGACAATTCCAACTGTCTTGCAGGGGGGGGAGTTTGAGGTGCGAAATGGAGTGAAGTCCAATCAGCTTCCGTATGCAAATGAGCTTGAAATGCTGGCCCAATCAGAGAAGAGTGGCCTAGGCTGCAGTGGGTGGGAGAGAACTCAGGCAACGCAGCTAGCGGATAGGGACAGATTCTGAGCGACATACTAGGGAGCAAATTGATTTTGCCAAGCATAGAATCTTGCCAGACACTACCCTTTTATTTAATAGGACAGAATATTCCCTTTTTGCTTGCCTGATCACAGACTTGCATTTTATTTGACACAGCCTGTGTTCCCTTTTATCAACCTCACTGAGACTAGCTTTCCACCTCTTAAAGGAATCCTTCTTACCTTTTACAGCTTCCATTACTTTGTTTGTTAACCATGCAGGCTTTTCTCTATACCTATTTGTGTCTTTCCTAACCTGCAGTACATAGAGCAAGAGAGAGAGAGAGAGAGCAAGAGAGAGAGAGAGAGAGAGAGAGAGAGAGAGAGAGAGAGAGAGAGAGAGAGAGAGAGAGCGCTTCTAGGATTGTAGTATTAAATAGTCTCCAAGCTTCCCCAATGGTTTTGAGCATTCTACTTTTCGTCTCAGTTTCTTCTTCACATGTCCCCTCATATCAGAGAACTTACCCCTTTTAAAGTTAAAAGTGGTTGTGCCAGTCTTTTTGGGCAACTCCCTATTTATACAATTGTTAAACTTGATAACATGGTCACTGTTTCCAAGTGGTGCAATCACTTTTACACCTCTCACCAGGTCTTGGGCACCTCCTCCCCCTTTTTTGCTTCATCCAAGTTTCCTTTCTGTAACTGAACTGTAAAACAGCCATGAAGATCTCCTGCCTCTAATACTAATTCTTCATAACCATGTACTGAAGATAAAACAAAGTTATGCACCACAACTTGTGCAATGCTGAGCTACCAAGCCACAATATTGTTGTCAGTAAGGCTGGCTGAATGTCTATGTTGGTGCTTGAAAAAGAGAAAATGGTAATGTGCTAAATAGTAGCTGGTTATTTTCAGCAGGCATTTGTTTGAGTGCACCTTTGAATTTCACTGCCTGGCTGATTTCAACATATATAGAAAGCAACTCATGCATCACACGAAACATTGGGGCAGGTGATTGACTGAAGCCACTTGGAAACAAGGCCACACTTGTTTAATAGTTCAGTCAGCCACAGTAAAGTTTGTTTGTTTCAAAAGTCATCTCAAACCCTTATTAAATGTACAAACAAATCTTCCAAACAGTCTCACTAGATCTTCTGAACAACTGATGTTAAGTTTGTCCTTTTGCATGTTTTCAAGAAACTATTGACAGTCCAATGAACTGGTCCCCAACTAACCAGATGAGGAATACCGATGTGCCTCCCGAGTTTTCAGGTGTCCTTCCCAAAATATAACATTTCTAGTTCTTCAAGGTCATGTCTCAGCTAGTTATGTAGCCATTGGGTCAGAAAAAAGAGACAGAAAGAATTTTTGCTACTGTGGAGGAAACAGAGCATCGTGAATGGCTACAATACTTGTTCATTGCGCTATGCCAAGTTGTTTGAGAGGCAGATTAATGAAGGAATATATACCTTATTGTTGATATGAACTGCATGGAAAACTCACACATTAATATGACAGTACAGAGCATATACACAAATGTAGAGTGTAAATGAAGTATTTAATATATTGCTGTGAAAGTAGTCTCAGCCTTCACTTAGAGACTGTTGTGTATTAAGTCTAAGTAACCCTTGAATTAGTACCTGGATCCAGTTGAGCTTGTTTCCCCTGAACAATAGCTTACTAGGATTCTGGAATAGACCAACAGAGAAACAGTGTTATGTAAATAGCCTATCATTGAGAGTGGGGTGTGTTTGGGGTGTAGTGTTTGCATGCTTAAAAACAGGGCAGCTGCCCTGGAGTTTGTCCTTGTAGTGTTCCTGAAATCACTTAATAAAGTAGAGCTGTTTCACTGCAATGCATCCAGAACCCAGTATTTAACATGAGGATGGGTTCCTGTTGAGCTAGTCCAGTGCCTATCAGTACTGCACCATGCACCGAGCTCCAATGCCACATACATCATATCGCTCCCAGGACCATGGCTGCCAGTCCAGGACACTTCGACACATCAGACACTGCTGCAGAGAACTGGGACTCCTACATCTTCCATTTTGAGTTTTTTCTCAAGTCCTTTATTCATTTAGGAGGCTTACTCCTTCAGGGCACTCCCGACGATGAGGCTCTCAGGCATGGAGTGTGCCAGCTTTGTGAGTGAATCCAGGGAGAGTTTGGCTGTCTGGCTAGTGTACCGTCTGCCCAACGTGCTGGCGGACAGCCTGCCATCTTGGGTGGAGGCCATGTTGGGCTGGGCATTGGAGCACCCTAGGCTGTTGGTCTTGGGTGATTTCAGTGTCCATGCTGACGATGCGGCTTCCTCACAGGCAGTGGACCTGGCATCATCCATGGCAGCGTTTGGGACTCTCCCAATATGTAATGGCCCCTACTCACCAAGCTGGTCACATGCTTGATTTGATCTTCACGGTGGGTGTTACAGTGGACCAGATTACTGCTACGGCAGTTCCATGGTCGGACCACCATGCCCTGAGGGCCCGAGTGAATATGTCGCCCCAACCCTATTGGGGTGGCGAGTGTATTTTGGTTTGCCTGTGGAGCCAAATGGACCCATTGCGGCTTCAGATGGCTCTCCAGGATCCATTGCCTCCTGGTGGCTCACTAGTGAGTTAGTCGAGGATTGGCAAAGCCGACTCTCAACGGCCATTGATGAGATTGCTCCCAGATGCCCTCTGTGCCCTTGTTCTAGGCTGGCTCTATGGTACACTCAGAAGCTGAGGCTGATGAAACGAAGGCTCAGATGGCTAGAGAGACAGTGGTGGCGTGTTTGCAACGAGGCAACAAGAGCATCCTATCAAACGTTTATGAGGTCATATGAGATGGCAGTCAAGGCTGCGAAGAGGGAGTTCTATGCAGCCACGATTGCGTCTGCAAGCTCATGCCTGGCACAATTGTATAGAATGATTCGGTGCTTAACAACTCTGCCACAGGGCAGACAAAATACTAGGGAATTGGATATAGGCTGTGAGGCTTCTGCGAGCTATTTTGCAGACAAAGTCCTCTTGCTCCGCCACGACCTCTCGGCCGCACTTGAGACAGTGAGCGAACTCGAGGCTTCATGTGTGTCTTCTGGTCCCATTCTGGATTATTTCAGTCCACTCAGCCTAGAGGAAGTTGACAGACTGATCTCAATGGTATACCCAACCACATGCAGCCTTGATCTGTGCCCCTCCTGACTAATTAAAGCTGGACGCGAGGGGTTTCGAGGTACCCTTAGGGACATTATCAACAAGTCCCTCTCTGAGGGGCTGTTCCCAGGGGCTCTCAAGGATGCGATGGTCCGCCCTTTCCTAAAAAAACCATCTTTAGACCCTGCCAAATTGGCCAACTATCGGCTGGTCTCCAGATAGGGCAAATTAATAGAGAGGGCGGTGGTGATACAGTTGCAGAGCTTTCTGGATGACACTTCCATGCTGGATCCCTACAAGTCTGGCTTCCGCCCAGGTCATGGGATGGAGACGGTACTGGTCGCCCTCACAGATGACCTCCGGAGGCATCTGGATCAGGACAGGACATGGTGGGATGGCTTAGGCTGAGCCAATTGAAATTGAATCCAATGAAGATGGAGGTTCTATGCTTGAATTGGAGCGGCTCGGAGTTAGGGGTCCCTCTACCGGCCTACTGTGAGGCACCACTGGTGCCAGCGCTGAGGGTCATGCATTTGGGAATACTCCCAGATGCTTCCCTGACAATGGAGGTCCAGGTAGTAGCCGCTGCCAAAACAGCCTTTTCCCATCTTCGGCTGATTAGGCTGTTGATCCCCTTCCTTGAACGCAAAGATCTGGCTTCAGTGATACACTCTATGGTCACCTTGAGGTTAGACTACTGTAATGCTCTCTACATGGGGCTGCCTTTGAGGCAACTCTGGAAGCTGCAGCTGGTGCAAAACACAACAGCCAGGCTGTGATGGGTCTCCCTATGTGGGAGCACATCTAGCCTGTGATAAAGTTGTTGCACTGGCTACCAATAGAATTCCGCATTCTCTTCAAGGTGTTGGTTTTGACCTTTAAAGCCCTTTATGGTCAGGGGCCTGCCTACCTGAGGGATCGCCTTTCCCCACATGTTCCCCAGAGAGCACTGCAATCTGGAACACAAAACCGCCTGGCCCTCCCTGGGCCTAGGGATGCCAGGTTGGTGGTGACTAGGACCAAGGCATTCTCCCTGGTGGCACCAACGCTCTGGAATGAGCTCCCTAGTGAGATCAGAGCACTGTGGGACCTCCAGCAATTCCTCAGGGCCGTGAAAACGGAGCTTTTTCACAGGGTATTTCAGCAGAAATGATTCTATTGGCTGTGCTGCACTTGCACTTTATTTTATGACATCACCACTTTTAAATGTTTTTTTACTGTATTTATCTGTACTTTTATTGAGTTGTATTTTAAATGTATTTATGCTGTTTTTAGAACTGTTGTAAGTCGTCCTGAGCCGCTCTGTGGGAGGGCGGGATAGAAATCTAATAAATAAATAAATAAATAAGATCACAGAGAATGAAAAGAAGTGCACCACCCTATTCCAAGTCTGTGGCCGCTTGACCTTCAAGATCAACATGGGGTCCTCTATCTCCAAAAACTTGGAGGACACCTTTAGGAGGCTCTGCTCAAGGGGGTGCCCTCACCTTATAACAGTTGGTTTCACCCTATGGGACTTCCAACAGAAAAAGGTTGCTGTGAGAGGGGTGGCAAGTTCCAGGTGCAGTACTGGAATTTTTATGGACTTTTGGACTTGCTGCTGGTGGGATGCAGTCACATGAGTCTCTTAGGACTAGCCTGGCTTGCCCCCTGGAATTCCAAGTAACTGGGGTGCACCTTGTGGCCACAAAAGACTTCCAGCAAGTGTGCGACAAGTTCCCGGCTGTCTACAATGGGACGCTTGGCTGCTATACTGGACCCTCCCGTTTCACTCCAGCTCAGTCCAGAGGTGCTGCCCATATGGCTGAAGGCCAGGTGTGTCCCGTTCGCGCTGAAGCCAAAAATAGATGAAGTGCTGGATTGGTTAGTGGGCCAAGGGGTTTTGGAGCCAGTTCTGCATGCACTTTGGGAAACCCTGATTGTGACGACCATTAAACCAACAGGGACATCCACATCTGCATGGGTGACAAATGCACAATCATCAAAGCACTGCAGGACCACTCCTACCCAGTCCTGGTAGTCAGTCACATCTTGGCTTCTCTGGTGGGTGCCAAGGTATTCAGAAAGTTGGATTTGGCCCAGGCCTACCAGCAGCTGCCTGTAGATGATGCGACTGCAGAGGCCCAGACCATAGTAACACACGGGTGCGTTCCAGGTGTGGTGGCTGCTGTTCAGGGTCAGTGTAGCTGCAGAAATCTTCCAGAATCTCATGGAGTCTCTCCTCAAAGGAATTCCCGGGGTCCAACCCTTCTTTGACAACATTCTAATCGCCACCCCATGGAGGAGGACTTCTCCTGTAGACTGTGCACCGTCCTGTGGTAATTCTAATCAGCCAGTCTCAAGGTGAGGTGGGAAAAGTGTCTCCTGGGGGTTCCGCAGGTCAAGTTCCTGGGGTAATCTGTTGACACTGAAGGCATCCATCCAGCCCCAGACAAGTTACACACCATCATCGACACTCCAGCGCCAGCCTCCAAGCAGGAGCTCCAGGTCTTCTTGGGCCTATTGAACTTCTATAAGTCTTTCCTGCCCCATAAAGCTGCACATGCTGAACCACTTCACCACCTCCTTGACAAAAAGCTGCATGGGTCTGGGGCCCAAAACAAGCTGCTGCATTCAGGGCCATCAAGGAGCTGCTCACTTCCAACGCCATCCTGGCCCACTTCGATGAGATGCTGTCCATCATCCTTGTTTGCAATGCTTCCCCCTATGGTGCCAGCACTGTCCTTGGACACCAGCTGCTGGATGGCAGGGAGGTCCCTCTGTCTTACTACTCCTGTACCCTGTCTTTGGCTGGGCACAACTACATGCAAATTGATAAAGAGATGCTGGCTATCATTGCGGGGGTAAAGAAATTACACAATTACCTCTACAGGTGACTGTTCACCATCATAACAGACCACAAGCCCCTTCTGGGTCTGCTGGCTCCAGATCGCCAGATCCCCCAGATGCTCTCTCCTTGGGTACTGTGTTGGTCCATCTTCCTAGTGGGATACCAGTACCCCCTCCGCCACCATCCAGGGAAGGTGATGGGGCATTCCAACACCCTCAGCCACCTGCCGTTCTGCTCCTACAATCCTGACCTGGCTCCCATGCACCAGATCCTGCTCATGAAGGAGCTCCCCAACTGCCCTCTGCAGTCCACAGACATTTCCCACCACACCACAAAGGACCAGATCCTCTTCCGCATTTTGGATCGGGTAGAGAGGGGATGGCCCACCAGCCAGATGGGCCTGGAATTTGCAGCTTTCTCATCCCACCAGGTTGAGTTATCAGCCCACAAGGGGTGTCTACTGTGGGGGAGCCAGGTGGTGGTTCCCGCTCCCTTGCACCAGCAAGTGCTGTCAGCCCTGCATGAGACATGCCCAGGAACTGTGCAGGTGAAGGCACTCGCCCAGAGTTACATGTGGTGGCCTGACATGGACAGTGAGATAGAGGCCTGAGTCAAGCGCTGCCAGGCCTGCCAAGAAGCCCAACCAGAATCACCCTGGGCACCCATGCAGCAGTGGGAGTCCACCCGAAAACCTTGGTCCCAGATTCATTTGGACTTTGCTTGCCCCTTCCAAGGGCAAATATTCTTCATCTTGGTGGACTCATACACCAAGTGGCTGGAGGTCTGTCGCCTCCACCTCCTCCAAAGCAGTGATCCAGGCCCTCAGATGGATCTTCAGCATGCATGGCCTGCCCGACATGGTAGTGATGGACAATGGGACAGCCTTCACCTCGGGGGAGTTTCAGGAATTTATGGGCTGCTACCTCATTTGCCACATCCGCTCCGCTCCCTTTCACTCAGCCACCAATGGACAAGTGGAGAGGATGGTGTGGACCATGAAGGACTCCCTCCAGTGGATCATCCATGGAGACTGGGACCATAGACTTGTGGTCTTCCTTTTTGGCCACCGAGTGACCCCGAGCACTACCACAGGACACAGCCGAGCCAAAGTTCTCATGGGCAGGTGCTTAGGAATTTAGGGGGAGAGGTGTTTTCAAGTCAAATTCAGCCCCAGTTTGGATCAGAACTGGGCACAGATAAGACTGTGCATCCTTTTACTAATTTTATGAATCAAAACCAGGGCTCTTTTTGTAGCAGGAACTCCTTTGCATATTAGGCGACACACCCCTAATGTAGCCAATCTTCCAAGAGCTTACAGTAGCCCCTGTAAGAAGAGCTCTGTAAACTCTTGGAGGATTGGCTGCATTAGGGGTGTGTCGCCTAATATGCAAATGAGTTCCTGCTGCAAAAAGAACCCTGACAAAACCAGTCCTTCCCTGAACTATTATTGGCTCATGGGTGTGTGTGTGAGCATCTGTCTTCTGCCTGTCTTTCTTTCAGTGGCTGTAACTGCACACATGAGGGTGAAAGGGTTAAACCTTCTTTCTCCTTTCCACACATCTGTGATCCAGATCAAAGCTATGTGGGACTGCAATCTGTCTTTAAAAGAAACTGGGAAGATCTGATCACTGATCTTTCGGCATCTCATTTGTTTTGATTTTGAGCCTAAGGAACAAAACAGACAAGGTACTTGGCAAGGTTCCCAGTGTTTTTCAGACACTAATTTCAGGGATTTATGGTCCCAGTTCAGTTGAGATTGCAAAGGGAGGCAAAAAGAAGGGGGGTTTAATTCTCCCACACCTGGGCTGCTTCACCTGTTGACACTGCTCTCCCACATTCCTATTAACCTTATAAGAAAAAAAGGTGAGAATATAAGATGATAATACTTTAAGCAAGTAAGTAAAGTGCATCGTCAAGTTACAACTGATTCATGGTGATCCCATGAAGTTCCACCTCACGGGATTTTCAAGGCAAGAGATGAGCAGAGGTGTCTTGCCATTTCCTTCCTCTACATAGCAGCCACAGTCTTCTTTTGTAATTTGCCATTCAAGTACTGACCCTGCTTAGCTTCCAAGCTATAACAAGATGGAGCTAGTCTGGGCTACTAGGGCTCCTGCACTAATAACATTGGCCTGCTTAAAAAAAGGCTATGGTAAAGATTGCTGAGGTAACATATATGGAATATTTGGAAAACGTGGAATGACATGTGAATTCTAAGTAGCTATTAGTAAAGAGGGTTCCCCCCCCCCATGCACATCTGCAGAGCACTCAAACAGGGAGGGGTTAGATGGTGGAGATCCTTGCAGATGATTTCCCATGTAGCTTTCATTGTCACAGTGAAATAGTAAAAAGCCCAGGAGCACCTTTAAGGCTAACAAACAAAGTAGCATAAGCAATAAACAAATAACAAACAATAAAGTTTGTTAGTTTTAAAGGTGCTACTGGGTGATTACTATTTTGCAGCAACAGACTAACATGGCTAACTCCTCTGGATCTATTGTCACAGTGAACACACAGGCATTCACAGTGGCAATCAAGCATCTACAAGGCAGTTTTTGCCCACACTTCCTTTGTCTCAGCTCTTCATAGCTCCACCACAACACCAGGAAGCTTTTCCAGGCTTTTTTTTTCAAACTG
This sequence comes from Gekko gecko, assembly GCA_029375565.1. Classification (NCBI taxonomy): domain Eukaryota; kingdom Metazoa; phylum Chordata; class Lepidosauria; order Squamata; family Gekkonidae; genus Gekko; species Gekko gecko. Next base: position 75,937,822 of record JAPDNY010000006.1, on the reverse strand, counting down.
ACATATAACAGTATAATGACCCATCTATTAATTCCTCTGAATTTCCAGCTTTCATGACTTTTTTAAAAAAGTCTCCAGCCCTTTCCATTGTGGAGAGGGGCAGTCAGAGGCAAGGAAAATTGTACTGGTATGTGAGATGAGCACCATATCCCTACGGTCGGATTTGACTGGCTTTCAAGCAAGGGAAACCTTTACCTTTACCTATGTGTAGAATGTGTAAAAATGCATCTCTTCCTACCCATACAGCATACATGCTGTGTGTGTGATCTTTCCAAAAAAGATACACCAACCAGATCTGAGAAAGATCACCACAAATCAGAGGAAAACACAGGAAGTGGATGATTAGGGTCTGATGTTGGGTAGATGCAACCAAAAAAAAGTGCTCTAATTTAGATGTCAAACTAGAGCAAAACCTCCAAGTGACAGCAGCCTATGTTCCTCCCCCTCCCAAACTCGCTATGGCATAATGGCTGTGACTGATACATGAACTCTTTATTCTGCTGGTGGAAAATATCTCAAGTGGAGGAAGGCAGTACACTATCCCTGTGCAGAGGAGGTTGGAGAAGAAAACTTCACAGCATAATGAGCTGCAGAACCCTCCCCCCCAGTGGTTGTTATGGAAGCAAAGGAGGCTGAATCATCCCCCACCCTTTGTGTCTGTAGAAGTGAGAACTGGCTCTCGAATTCCATGAAGGGAAGAGTAGCTCTAACCAGCTGGGGCAATTACAGTGGGAAAACAGCAGATGCAGGAGGGGGCCACTTTTCTGCTGTAACTCCTCCTTCCAGTTGCTCTTCTGCCACAGGGTTCTAGATGCAAGTTTATCTCACCATGTCTAGAAATCATGGGGAAAGAATCTTTGGGAGTGGGAACTGTGGAATATAAGCATTAGATGGGGCAAGGGCTATGAACTCCACTGCTTTCTTACTGCTTCTGTTCTCTGAGCAACACCTCACAAAGTAGAGCTGCCAATGCCTGGAGAAAAATTGTATTTTCTCTTTAGTAGAGGTTCAGTGGGCTATTTACCTCCATGCTGTGAAAAACTTCATCTGCCCAATTCCACATAGTAAGCCTCTAGTAAAGTGACAGGACATTTTTATCCAGGCCTGTTATCTGCCCTGTTCCAAAGTGGCTTTTCTGGAACAAAAAGGTTCTGCTTAGTTCCATCCCTCGTGCCTCTGCACACAGCAACTGTACCAAAAATAGCTGCTGGGATTTTACTACACTGAATTGTTTAATTCCTTACAGGAATATAATGAGTTCACTTTTGCTGAGCCTGTCAAACTTCTGAAATGACTGGGTCTCTTAGGCCCCGGTCACACGGAGAATTTGCCACGCGGAAGGCATGAACGTCAGGCAGAGTTTTGGAATGCGATCACACCGCAACATCTGGGAAGCATAGCACTCCCGTGGCCAACCCATGGTGTCCCGCCGAAGATGCAGAGTTAAAAAGTACCTAGGAAAGTGCACTAGTATCCGGTAAATGCAGGGCAAAGGTGGACGTCTGATCGCGGGAGCGCTAGTATCCCATGGCATCTGGCGCCCACCCACATCCTGTCGCAAACTGGATGTTGTAAATCTCCATAGGATGCGCACCAATGCCGAACTGCGCATGCGCACAAACAAGGAACCGACAGCAGCGCCGCCCCCCAGAATGGCTCATACACACAAACAAGAAACCAAAAACAGTGCTGCTTGTGTGAACATCTTATTGTCCTGGAATGTTAACTTGCATTTTCTCACTGCACCTTATCTGGTTGCCTGACCTTGATGCTTCGCGCTTTCGCCTCCCTGGGAACTTGTAGTTGTTATTTTTAGAGCACAAGGCTTGCACCTCTGATTGGCTTGCCCCCATCAGAGGGTCATGCTTCAAACACAGTATATCTTCCCCCTTCCCACTTGTGGGGTTAGCCCTTACACCGAAACTGTACAGACAGATGACCTGCTTCTACTGAACTCAATATACTTGATCCTTCTGGAAGGAACGTTGTTGAGCTTGTTTGTTGTAGGACTCTGACAAAGGGTGAGCAGAGCTTCCTGGATGACACTTCCTTGATAGATCCCTTCCAGTCCAGCTTCCTCCCAGGCCATGGGATGGAGACAGCACTAGTCACCTTCACAGACAACCTCCGGTGGCATCTGGATTGGGGTGAAACGGTGGTGCTGCTGTTGTTAGATCTGTTGGCGGCATTTGGCATGGTCGATCATCAGCTGCTCACCCACCATCTCACTGATGTAGGGATTCAGGGGCTTGTCTTACAATGGCTTGTCTCCTTTCTCCAGGGTCGGGGACAAAGGGTGGCACTCGGGGAGCAACTGTCCCAAAGGCACCCACTAATTTGTGGAGTGCCTCAAGGGGCGGCACTCTCCCCAATGTTATTTAACATCTACATGCGCCCCCTTGCCCAGATTGCCCGGAGGCATGGGCTTGGGTGTCATCAATATGCGGATGACAGCTGGCTCTATCTGTTATTGGGCAGTCAGTCTGACTCTACCCCAGAAGATCTGGACCAGGTGTTGCAGGATGTGGCGGGATGGCTTAGACCGAACCAATTGAAATTGAATCTGACAAAGACAGAGGTCCTATGACTGAATCAGAGCGGTTCAGGGGTAGGGATCCCATTACCGGCTTTTGGTGGGGTGCTGTTGGTGCCAGCACTGAGTGTCAAGAGCTTGGGAGTGCTCCTGAATGCTTCCTTGACAATGGAGGCCCAGGTAGCAGCTGCTGCCAAGGCAGCCTTTTACCATCTTCGACTGATTAGGCAGTTGGTTCTTTACCTCAAATGCAAAGATCTGGCTGCAGTGATCCACACAATGGTCACCTCGAGGTTGGACTACTGCAATGCTCTCTACATAAGGCTGCCCTTGGGGCAACTCTGGAAGCTGCAGCTCATGCAGAATGCGGCGGCCAGGCTGCTGATGGGCCTTCCCATGTGGAAGCACATCCAGCCTGTGCTAAAGTCACTGCACTGGCTGCCAATAGCGTTCCAGATACGCTTCAAGGTGCTGGTTTTGACCTTTAAAGCCCTTTATGGTCAGGGGCCTGTCTACCTGAGGTCTTTCCCTGCATGTTCCCCAGAGAGCACTGCGATCAGGAACACAAAACTGCCTGGCCCTCCCTGGTCCTAGGGATGCTCAGTTGACATCAACCAGGACCAGGGCATTCTCCCTGGTGGCACCAACATTCTGGAATGAGCTCCTTGGTGAGACCAGGGCCCTGCGGGACCTTCAGCAGTTCCGCAGGGCCATGAAAACAGCTTTTTCACTGGGCATTCCAGTATGGCATTCCAGCTCTGCCAGCGGCACTTGTTTTTTGTCGCATGACACTGCCATATGCTGTGGTTTTAACTGTATTTAATTATATATATATGGAATTTGAATTTATGTATTTTATGTTGATTGTATGGTTTTATGTAAGCTGCCCTGAGCCGCCTCGGCGGGAGGGTGGGGTAGAAATTAAATAAATAAATAAATAGTGTAATGGTGACTTCCTGTTTTTGGCACTGCAATGGCAGACACTCTGTCCGATACTCGGGGGAGCAATTCGCACACCAGTGGCACAGAGGGAAGCCACTGGCGCTGTTTCCCCACGGAGCCTTAGGGATTGGCTCCAAGCCATAGGGCTTTTGAGGAGTAGCCTCTTCGATGGTGCTGCCACTGTGTGGCCTCTGGGCACAAGCTGGGCTGACGGGAACAAGTGCTGGAGATAGAGTAGAATTGTGAGGATGTAAACAATGTCAAATGGAGCTGTGGTGGCTCAAGTGGTTAAGACACTGAACTGCAGGCTGTGGAAGGTCAGTAGTTCAGCAGTTTGAGACCTGGGTGCCGCATGACGGGGTGAGCTCCTGTCTCTAGTTCCAGCTCCTGCCAACCTAGCAGTTCGAAAGCAAGAAATTGCAAGTAGATAAATAGGTACCACTTCGGTGGGAAGGTAACAGCGTTCCGTGCACCTTGGTGTTTAGTCATGCCGGCCACATGACTACGAAAATGTCTTCGGACAGCGCTGGCTCTTCGGCTTTGAAACGGAGATGAGCACCGCAACCCTAGAGTCGGATTCGACTGGCTTTCGAGCAAGGGAATCTTTACCTTTAAACAATGTCAAATGGGACCGACAATGAATGTGAGTCAGATGTAAATGAACTTTGAAACAAGCGGAAATACCCCCTCCCCCCTCCTATCTTCAAGTTGAGAGAGAGGAGGGACGCCTCCAACTTGTGCGAACAGATAAACAGAAAAGAGGGAGGGGACAGGGAAAAGTAAGTGATTGGCTTGTTTTGAGAGACTTACCAGAGCGGATTTAGTCAGAAGTGATTTTCAGAGGTGGTGAAATAGTGGGTGGCTTAAGTAAACAATACATCATGCTGGCGGGCACGGGGGGGGAAAGGAACAAAAGCAAAACCAGCAGGTGGCCAAAGTCCAAGGCTGGAAGAGGGCGTGCATGTCATGAAACTCCTAGCAGATACCATCAAGCCCATGATGGAACAACTTGCTGGTATTAACCTGCAGTTGGTCACATTAAATCAAAACTTTGCATCACAGCAACTCCAGTTGACAGAAACGGCCAAAAAGATGGAGCAAATGGTGGAAGTTCTGAAGGAGATGTACGCCACAAATAAGAATATGAAGAAAAAGATGGGAAAGCTAGTGAATAAGCAGAACTACTAGGAAATTCGTTTGCTGCAATTACAAATGGAAAAAGCTAACATGGTCCTTACATTCCAGGGAATTCCTGAATCAGCTAAAGAGGACCTGAAGAAAATACTCAGTGAAGTTATCGCACCAGCAACAGGCTTGAAAGTGGAAGAAATTACACATGATATGGAAACAGCATATAGGGTGTATTCTAATTACACCAAAAAAAATAGCCTGCCTGGGGAAATAATGGTCAGATTCTCAAGAAGACAGACCAGAGATGCAATCTAGTGTCCTGGCCCCACTGCTGGACCTCCTGATGGCACTTGATATTTTCAGCCACTGTGTGACAGAGCGTTGGACTAGATAGGCCATTGGCCTGATTCAACATTGGCTTCTCTTATGTTCTTATGTTCTTAATCTTAAAAGCAACATCAGCAACTCCACTGAAACTGGGAAATATAACTATCAAGACCTTAAAAGATATTCCATTTGAAATTCATCAAAAAAGAAAGAACTATAATGACTTAATTCTTTTTCTCCAAATCAATCAAATTCCATATAGGCAGGTGGTGCCCGAAGGTGTCATTTTTAAAATTAATGACAAGAGAGAGAAGATTGACTCCATTTTTAAAGCCAAAGAATTTCTAAAATGCCATCTCGGATCTAAAGAAGAAGGAGAAACTGGGTCAAGTGGCTTTTCCCCCTCAGAGATGGATGAAGACCTGGCCGCGGAAGAGGGAGCTGCTGCCATCAAATCATCCTATGACTTTAGAGATAGAAAGCCTAGATAAAGGCAGAAGGACTCTGAAAATTGCCTTTATGAAGTTAGCTGGAGGGAATGCTCTGGAATCTTCTCATAACAAGTAACAAATTAACAATTTAGCTGAGATAGACAGGAACTCACAATATGCATTGTTTATTAACACTAAAATACTAACATTTAGCTTAACATGGATATGATCTCCTTCTCTTGGGGTTTTAGTATAGTGTGGGATTACTTTTCTTTATCCCTAGATGTAGTTCCCTTTCCCTATTTTTCTTTGTAGTTTTAGTAGTATATGCAAAAACCAATAAAAAATCCCCTTCGGGGGGCCAAAAAAAAAAAATAGTGTAATGGCCAGGTTTTCAGGCGACAAAAAATTATTCAGATTGGTAAAAACCAAGGATGACCATAAAGAGCTCCAAGTGAATCTCCACAAATTGGGTGAGTAGGCAATAGGAGTGTGCAAAAGGAAAAAAAAAGTTCAGGTTATTTCAGATTTGGGTCTGTTGGACCCAGAAAATATCTGTACTCCCGAATATACCCGAATACCAGTGTCAGTATTTCACTGGTATTCCAGTCAATAATTGGGAACCTGAATATATTCGGCTCCATTATACCATAGGATGTAATGGAGAATTTGACTTGCTGAGCCACGCCACAGCTTAATTTTAACATCAAATACCTTCCTTTACAGATCTCTGATCTACATTTCGCTGAATAAATGACTGAAAAATACTGATAAGGCATTTTTTGGGCATTTATTCAGCTCAGTATACACTGAGCTCACAACCCTAGTAGGCAACAATGTTGAAGTTCAGTGTTGGTGAGTGTAAGGTGATACACACTGGGACAAAGAATTGCAACTTCAAGTATAGGCTAATGGGGTCTGAAGTTGCTGAGACTGAGAAGAAGATCTTGGTGACCTAATAGATAACATAAAAGAAGTGTCAACCCAGTGTGCTGCAGCAGTGAAAAAGGCAAGCTCTATTGTGGGGATTATGAGGAAAGAGACTGAAAATAAAATGATCAATATCATAATACCCCTGTATAGATCTATGGTGTGACTTCATTTGGAATACTGTGTACAGTTCTGGGCACAATATCTCAAGGACATTGCAGAGCTGGAAAATATACAGAAGTGGGCAACCAAAGTGATCAAGGGGTTGGAGCACCTTCTGTGTGAAGAAAAAGCTGAAGAGTCTGGGACTTTTCTGTTTAGAAAAGGGTACATGATAGGGGTTTATAAAATTATGCACAGGGTGGGGAGAGTTGACAAAGAGAACTTTTTTCTCCTCCCAAAATATTAGATTTAGATTGGACTCCATCTTCAAGGCAAAATACTTTTTGGACTAAGGAAAGCTTTTACAACAGGGAGAAACAAAGAAAGTAAAAACAAAAGTTACTGCAACTGAAAAAGAAGAGGAAGCATCAGCCTACTCAACAGCCTTGGATGAAGAAATCGAGGCCATTACAGCCAAAAAAGCCACCCATGGAAGGTAGACCACAAAGAATGACAACAAGAATATAAATGGTAGTAATAAGAATAGATCATAATGGACCCATCAACAACCAAGATGTTTTCAGTAAATGTAAATTGTCTAAATTCACCTGAGGAAAGACAAAAGATATTTAAACAACTTAAGAAGATAGATGTAGAGATTGTATGTTTGCAAGAAGCACACAACAGATGTAAAGATGAACATTATTTGTTTAATAAGAAACTTGGCAAGTTATTTACTGCTTCAGACAATGTAAAGAAAAGAGGAATAGCTGTATATATCAAAGAAAAATTAAAACCTATTTCAGTATTCTCATCAGAAAATGGAAGACTTCTGCTACTTGAAATAGATATTAGAGACAAGAAAATATATGCACTGAATGAATCACAGGGAAAAAATTTTGAAATGGTGAAGGAAACCATAACAAAATTTGACTACATGGATATTTGTATAATCGGAGATTTTAACTCTGTTTTTGACCAAGACTTAGACAGGGAAACTATCAAGAAGATTAAACCCTCCAAAGGTTTACTTCCAAGATCTTTTTTAGAATTGGCTGAGGAATATAAATTGATTGACATTTGGAGAACTAGAAACCCAACTGGAAAAGACTATACTTTTTATTCTGGTAGACATAAATCTTGGTCCAGAGTTGATATGTGTTGGATTACATCAAATCTTTTTCAGGAAATTGAAGATATGGATATTATGCAGCAAACCTTTGCAGACCACAACCCACTATTATTGAGGATTAAAGATAATCCAAAAAAATTTAGATGGAGGCTGAACACTCAATTACTTAAAAATGGACAATTTTTAGAGATGGCTAAAAAAGAAATGAAGACTTTTCCCCCAGCAAAATATGAATGGAGAAACAGCCATGAAGATAGTTTGGAATACAAGCAAAGCTTTCTTTAGAGGACCGGCAATTAGATTTGCAGCAAGAAAGAAAAGAGAAAGAATGAGGACATTTCAAGATATATTGGATGCTATTCAGAATAAAGAGAAAGAATTAAAGTTAGATCCTTCCAATGAGAAGTTAAAGATGAATATTAAAATACTACAGCATCAACTCAACCTACCCTTATCAGAAGAAATGGCAAAAAATATTAAATTGCTAAACAGGATTACTTTAAAAATGCCAATAAACCAGGAAGATGGTTGGCTCATAAGAAAAGAGAAAGAGAAAAGGATGATCCACTCATTGTATGAAAAAGAGAGAAAAGAAGAATTTTCTAAGAATGAATTAAGAATGAAATAATCCAAGATTTTTACACACAATTATATAAAAGAGTGGAAATCTCCAAAGAAAAACAGTATTTAGGTGAACAGGACTTACCCATAATATTGGAAGAAAACAGAAAAATCCCATAACAATGATGGAAATTACAGAGGCTATCAAAAATCAAAATACAAACAAAGCACCTGGACCAGATGGACTATCAGCTGAATACTACAAAATACTTGAAAATGTATTATTGCTATCATATAAAAATGTAATTTCTTCTGTAATAGAAAATACAGAAGTACCAGAATCTTGGACTGAAGCAACGATATCATCCTTATTCTAATAGCCAAAATGTGTGGACACCTATTCCCACCAAAAGGGGGCTCACTGTCCCCCAACAGCTTTTCCTGCATAGTCAGTAGACTTCCTGGGTTTGTAGAAAAATCCAAAAAGTGAGGAAATCCCTTCAGGAACAGTTGAATTCCCCAAAAGCCTTTTGAAATGGCCTCTGCAGGGCCTCTGCAGGCATCAATAGTGAGAGATTAGAACGTTGGGGGGGGGCTTCTAACTGGCTCTGTCAGTAAAAGGATGGGGGAAGGGCCCTTTCCAGGCCTCTTTCGGCCTTGGAGGGAGGGAGGAGGAGGAAGGAAGAAGCCATGGGGCCAGGCCTCACAAGAGTTGCCAGTGCCAGGTTGGGGGATTTCTAGAGATTTTGTGGTGGACTCTAAGGAGGGCTGGGTTTGGGAAGGGAGAGGCCTCAGCTGGGTATAATGCCACAAAGTCCACCCTCCAAAGCAGCCATTTTCTGCAGGAAGACAGACCTCTGCTGTCTAGAGTCCAGTTGTAATTCTTGGGGGTCTCCAGGGCCCATTTGGAGGTTGGCCACTCTAGGCCTGGCAGTAGTCTAGGGTTGCCAGGTCCCCCCTGATTTACATGACTCACCTAGCCTCGGCTGCTTGCTACCATTCATCAGCAGCCATCCTATGAAAGCCAGTGAGGTGCAGCAGTTAGAGCTTCAAAGTAGGGTCTGCAAGACCCAGGTTCAGATCCCCATCTTGCAGTGGAAGCTGACTGCATGATTTTGGACCAGTCACATATTTCAGCCTAACCAATCTCACAGGGTTGTTGTGCAGATAAAAAGGAGGAGGGAATAATGAAAGCTGCTTTGGCCCTCACTGTGGAGAAAGACTGTAATTTTCCTAGGTAGAGGCTGGGGGGTGGAGATGGAAAACAGGAGACAGAGAGGCAGATAAAGGTAGGCTGGCTGTTGGTTGGGAAGGAAATAGGGTTGCCAACTCCAGGTTGGTTAAACCCTTGAAATTTGAGTGGTGAAGCCTGGAGAGGGTGGGATTTGAGGAGGGGAGGAACTTTGGACTGGTGTAATGCCATAGACTCCACCCTCCAGCCATTTCCTCCATGAGAACCACCATTGCCAGCCTCTGGGTGAGGACTGGAGATCACCCAGAATTACAACTGTTGTCCAGGAGACAGAGGTCAGTTCCCCTGGATAAAATGGCTGTTTTGGAGGGTTGAGTCTATGGCATCATACCCTGCTGAGGCTGCTTGCCTCCCCAAGCCTCACTGTCCTAAGGCTCCACCCCCAAATCTCCAGGAATTTCCCAACCTGGAGCTGGCAGCCCTAAGGTGAATTGATCTCTGTAGCTGGGAGATCTGTTGTGATTCCCAGTGGGCTGCCACTGCTGCTGTGGGGGGGAGAGGAAGCAGGTGTGTGGCTGAGAGCACTGCCACCACTGCTACTGCTGCTCTGCGGAGTGGGGGAGGAAGCAGGCAGGAGGCTGGGAGAGTGATGGGGGCAGAAAGAAAGAATGATGGGGTGGGGGGCAGAAAGAGAGAGAAAGAGTGATGAAGTGGGGAGGCAGAAAAACAAAGAGAAAGATGACAGATCAGAAAGAGAGAGGAAGTCACATGCATGGAACAGAAATAGAGTAAGAAAAGGGGGGCAGAGGGGAGAAATAGTGTGAGAGAGGTAGGGGGTGAGCAGAGGAAGCAAAGGTGTGATGAATGAGATAACCATTCCGCAAGTTTCTTGCAGATCTCCACTTGTTGATTCATAAAGAGGACCCAGATCCTAAAGAGATTAAAAAAACTATAGACCTATTTCCTTGCTGAATTGTGATTACAAAATGTTTGCAACTATCTTGGCTGCAAGGTTGAAAAAAGTTCTAATAGACTTTATACACCAGGACCAGGTAGGTTTCTTACCTAAAGACAGCTAAAGAATAATGTGAGAACAATTTTAAACATATTAGAATATTATGAAGCTCATCCAGAGAAGCAGATGGTTTTGATATTTTGGGACGCTGAAAAAGCATTTATTTATTTATTGGATTTATATCCCACCCTCCCCACGAACGGGCTCAGGGCGGCTCACAATCAATGGCACCATGTGCCAGAATGTCAACTGGCAATTTATTATTCAACAGATGAAAATGAAGTTTGGGACTAATGTTATAAGGGCTATTGAAGCCAAATATATATAAAACAAAATGCAAAAATAGTAGTAAACAATGAATTAATGGATAATATATGGACTGAAAAAGGGACAAGACAAGGCTTTCCAATATCTCCATTGTTTTTTATACTAACATTGGAAGTTCTGACAAGAAGTATTAGGAAAGACTCTTTTATTAAAGAGATGTCAATAAGAGGAAATAAATATAAACTACAAGCCTTTGCTGATGATTTGGTATTTATCTTAGAAGACCCAATGGATTTGGTACAACAACTGATGAATCGAATTAATGAATATGGGGAAATGGTGGGAATGAAAATAAAGTACCAGAAGATGAAAATGATTATGAAAAACATGACATTGAAACAGAGACTTGAAATAGCAGAGTTAACTGGATTTCAACTGGAAAAGAAAGTCAAGTATTTAGGTATTAATATTACAGCAAAATGTAGTTCCTTGATGAAAGATAATTGTAATAAAGTGTTACAAGATATTAAAAAAGATTTAGAGAAATGGGAAAAGCTGCAAGCATCACTAATGGGCAGAATAGCAATTTTGAAAATGAACATTTTACCACGTTTGATGTTTTTATGCCAGACCCTGCCAATATAAACAAAACTTTTTTGTCGAACTGAATAAACTAACACAACATTTTATATGGCAAGGGAAAAAGCCAAGAATTAAATTGAAAGCCTTGTAAGATGCAAAAGATAATGCTGGATTTGGAGTACCAGACTGGAAGAATTATTATAGGGCAGCAAGTTTGGTTTGGTTGAGAGAATGGATTTTACTTGAAGGCCATAGGCTGCTGACTTCAGAAGGACATGACTTAAAACTGGGACGGCACACGTTTTTATGGAAATGGAAAGCTTCTGGACATAAATATTTTGAAAATCATATGATAAGAAGATCATTATTGACAACCTGGGAAAAGATTTGTCCGCTGATATACACTAAAATTCCAAGATGGGTATCTCCAGTGGAAGGTTTTTCTCAACCAATTTTGACCTCAAAACAAGCAGTTATTAGATATGCAGAATTGTTAGATGATGGAAATAATTTAAAATCTCAGGAAGAATTAAATAAAAGGGAAATAAACCTAATTTGGTGGACTAGAGTACAAGTGGAATCTAGATATAGTAAAGACAGACAGACAGATGGATTCTAATTAGAACAAGGTGCATTTGAAAAATTATTATGTACTTCGAGAGAGAAACTTATTAAGAAAATGTATGATATGCTGATGCAATTGAAAATGCAGGATATAGTTAAAGACTGTATGATCAGATGGATGCAAAATGTTGGTTATAATATAGATCTGTTACAATGGAGTAAAATATGGAAAGTGAATATTAAGTTGATTAAATCTCATTCAAAGAAAATTTATATAAAATGTTTTATAGATGGAACCTAACCCCAGTTAGGTTAGCTAAAATGTATAAAAACTTGAGTAATAGGTATTGGAAATATAACAGTCATGTGGGATCATACTGTCATATGTGGTGGAGATGTAAAAGGGTTCATAAATACTAGACTGGAGTACATACTTTCTTAGAGTCAGTGTTGAATATTACAGTACCTTTTAAACCAGAGATATTTCTCTTAAACTGTTTACCAGATGACTTAGATAAGAACCATAGATACTTTATTTTACATGTTATAACAGCAGCCAGAATGCTATTTGCAATGACATGGAGGACATTGAAGATCTCAACACTGTATGAGTTAATAATGAAGTTTATGGAATGCACTGAAATGGACAGATTGACAAATATATTAAAAGGAGGAATGGAAGTAGAATTTATGGGACCGTGGAAGGTGTTTTATGACTGGCTAAAACTTAAGTACTGAGAATATAAGAGTAAATGAAGAACAATAAAAATAATGACTATAGTAGCTGTGAAGCTCTAGGGAGAAGATTTGCATGCAGAATGTTAAGTTGGGTTTTTTATACATATATTTCTGTATCCTTCCTTTCCCCTTCTTTCCCCTTTCCCTTTTTCTGTGCATAAACTAATAAAACTCTTTAAAAAATAGAACTTGAGGGCATCCAATGAGGCTGATGGGCAATAGATTCAGGATGGATAAAAGGAAATGCTTCTTTACACAGCAAGTGATTAAAATGTGGAATCCACTGTCAGAGGATGTAGTGATGGTCACAGGCATAGACAGCTTTTAAAGGGGATTAGACAGGTTCATGAAGAAAAGGTCTATCACTGGCTACTTGGCCATGGTGACGAAAGAGAACCTCCACGTTCATTGGCAGTAAACCTTTGAATCCCAGAGCTGTGAGGCAATATCAAGGGAAGGCCTTGGCCTCTACTTGGCTAATGTGTGAGACAGGATAGATCACAGGCTCCTATGTTCCCCTGGCAGTCTCCCCCCAGGCAAAATTTGGCCAAGTTGTGCAGTGCTGGTGGCTGGGCCAGGCTCAGTTGTGTGGTGTTGGCAACCAAGCTGGGCCCAATTGCATTGTGCTGGCAGCCATGCTAGGTTGGTCCCTTGGGTTACCATATATGGTTGGGGAACCCTCCAAAGCTGCCATTTTTTTACAGGGAAACTTATCTCTGTAATCTGGAGATCAGTCGTCATTATGGGAGAATGCCATTATGGCAACCCAGGGGACAAGACTTTTGCAGGGCTGTTTTGGCCTCTAAGTTCCCCTTTCTGAGCTTTACTTTATAGAAACCAAGGCTTAGAAAATTCAGCAATATAGTTGTGGTTGCCTAGCTACCTCCAAAATGGCCATAGACAGCTTAAAGCTACAGTTGTTGCTTCTATTTTTGGAGTGAAGTGCTAATTCTCCAGTGTATTTGAGGGGAGGATTTCAGGGTTTTTTCTGCATACTTGGGACTTTCTTCAGGTTTGTAGAGACATTCCCCCGTCTGACCCTGCCTCCATTTTGCAGATCTACTTGCAGAATACTCCTTTATGGTGGTATTCAGAATTAGATATAAAAAGCAGGAGACTTGCAAGGACTTGCCACGGGTATCTCATTTTCCCCTCCCTCACTATTTCCTCTTTCCCTTCCCTGAAAGCCCCCACAAACTCTCCCCTGTTCCTGCTTTCTTCTCTCCTTCTCACCCACCACCCAACCTATAATTACCTGCTTCCAGTGTCTTCATTTTTCCCTCCTTCTCTCCCCTAGTTGATACTGCTAGGGATCTACCTGGGAAAACCAGAACATATGGATGGTGCCTATGATATAACTGGTAATAAGCAACACAAGTGCCTCGCTCCCGTCCTCCTGCCACTACAGGAGATACTAGCCTTGCTCACATGCACCTGTGACATACATATACCCTGCATGTACTCATATACATCTGTTTGTAAGAAAGAGCCAACACGTGTTCACATTCCAAATTAAACCAGGGACCAGTACCTGGATAAATGTCCAGTTTCAATCATCTATTCAGGTATACATATATTGAATTTAACACAATTATTCAATGCATGTATAAAGAAAAATCGAGCAAATGCTGTATACTATTCAGCTTTACTCTCTTTTCTGCTTTGGATGTTTGCTTCCTACAGTGTTCAAGTCATGGGAGCACTGTGGACATCCATGAGTCACAGCAGAGTAGCTTAATGTCAAAGTTGAAATAAAGTTTATCGACATACTGGATCCAAATGTTGCCAGGGTGCTCAGAGACAGCTTCCATGCATAGTACGGATGTCTGTGCAAGGCAGAGGGCTTACTTGGCCGTCTGAGGGAAAAATTAGGAGAAATTGCTATGGTCTGAGACTGCTGAATGGGCCTTTGAAAGTCACATCAATGCAGCTTCAAATATGGCCCTTTACAAAGAACAAACCAAGGTTATGTAGGCCATGAATACAGGGTATAGTATCCTGCATGCCAGACCACCACTTGTTACCCATGATGCCTTTCTGTTATCCAGGAATGGAGAGGACAGCAGTGAGAATCTCTGCAAACACTTTCAGGGGTGGTTAAAGAGGCAGCACTTAATAGTTATTTCAAAATCAGCAGATGTCCCCCTGCAAGGTTCAAGAGCTGAACTAGGCATTCAGTGACTGGGAATCAGATTGCCATTTTATGTGATGTTGGGGTGAAGTGAAAGGTTAACAAAACAACTTCCCTTGATAGATATAGCATCAGAATGATGAAAAATCATTAATTACAGTACCCTTCCAAATAGTAAAATTTCCCAGAGTTGAGCTAAGCACTGAGCAGCAAACCCAGATCTGGGAACCCAGACCCCTATTTCTCCATTGTCAAGAGGTGGTTTATGTATGCAATTTGACAGGTGTCGTTCAGCCCCAAGGTATCTTTTTTCGAAAGGCTTGATTTCAGCATTGCAATTAAGCATCTCAGCAGCCATATATGCTGAGAAAGGATTGTTTTGTCTTGTTTAGAGTTGTCAGAATGTTAAATTATAAACCCTCAGAGCACAAACAAGTCATTCAGGCCAATCTTGTGATGAACTGAGTACACAGTGCAATCCTAAACACAGGAACACCCTTCTAAGCCTATTGAAGTCAATAGGTTTAGAAGGGTATAACTCTGTTTAGGATTGCACTGTTACAGTCAGTGGTTTAAATATGATAAAATACACCCAATCCTGCATAGAATTAGGCTGGTTTTCTAATTATAATAGTGGTGATAATAAATAATCTGCTGCAATAATTGGTTAATGTATTCTTGAAGTAAATATACAAAGAGAGAAAGTAAAAATCTAGAAATGTATGAAACTTCTTGCCCATTATATAGGAGGCTTCATCAAACATTGCAGTGTGTCTCTGGAATATTTCAAGTTACTAGAACACTGTCATATAATTAATTCCTGAGGCATAATGGCCTCTCTCATAATGGTCCCTGGCACTGAAATTATGGCATTTGAGGAACAGTCAATATCTTGAATAGACAGTAAACAAAGTTTCATGCTGACTTTGAAATTTGGTATTAAAATTTTCTGACAAATTTCTGCAAATCTTACTTTCTAGCTTGGGTCAATTCCCCCAAATTCAGCTACACCTTTTAAAACAGAAATAACATCTCATTCTTGACCATATTCTGTTTAGGGGAATTTGTAAAGACAATTACAGTTGCTTTGATTCAGTTAGTACTCTAATTGCTACTCATGTCAGTTAAACTGGACCTTTGTGAATTCTGTAACCTGCCAAGAACCACCACAGGTAATCAGACAAAAATACACCACCCAGACCCAACCCATACATCATACAAAATCACAAGACCAATGGTGGTTCAAATCAACTTGCCACCTAAGGCTTCCATCACTGACCTCTACCTTGCTGCTGCCAATCCATGTAGCCTTTCTACACTTCTCCCTCCCGCAGCTCTTTCCCTTACCTTGATGCAATGATCCCATTGTGTGAAGAGGGATGCATCTAGAGAGAGTTTAGGAAGCCCTATAGGGCATGCAAGTGACTGTACTGGGCTTAGATAGGCTTGGGGGAGAGGAGACATGAAGAATTAGCTGTCCAGTTCTCAGGCAAGGAATGGCAGTGAGGAAGGGACAAGAACAGGAATGGGGAGAGGGAGGTTGCTGCCTCCTAACATCCGCCACCTAAGGTGACAACCACACTTTGTCTCAATAACGAGATGGCTCTGCACATGACTTCTCAGCTCCATGAAGCCCCAGAGGACCAGACTTTTATCTCCCTAATATCCCCCATCATAGCCCAGGTTACCTGATCTCATCAGATCTCAAAAGCTAAGCAGGGTCAGCCCTGATCAGTATTCTGGATGGCAGACCACCAAGGAATACCAGGCTCACTATGCAGAGGCAGGCAATGGCAAACCACCTCTGAATGACTGTTGCCTTGAAAATCTTTAGGGTTTGCTGTAAGTCAGCAGCAACTTGACAGCAAAGAAAAATAAAATAAATTTTAAAATCCCCCATCAGCAGCCTTGTATAAAGTATCAAGAACTGACTTGGTCTATACAGACATGGCATAGTGGCATACTCACTGCTGTTCTGTAAATTTAATTTCTTCCACCCTTCCCCCTCTAGTGACAAATAATATACTTCAATATCTTTCCTCTTAGTTTGAGAAATCCACTGTAATGAATCATTGTGCTGAAATAGTAACTCATAGTATCAAATGTAAGGGCTCTCAAGATGTTTTGAAGAGCTGCTCAGCCAGTTGTGCTGGGACTGTGTGCCAGTGTTTCCCCCTGCTTTGTTATGATGGCATCCTGCAGTCTGTTTATTGGCCCAGGAGCTTGGAGCAGTACAGCAACTTTACACTGCTGTTCCAGAGTAGGCAGGAGTGGAGCAGAGAATCTCCATCCTGCATACAGGATGATATTTTATCTGCTAAAGAATGGAAGCTGCAGTGCATACATGGGATTCCTTAGGCTACCAATATGAATTTTTCTTTGTAGAATTATTGCATTTTTGGAACTTTGAAGTGGCCCTTGAATTCATCATTATTGATTCATCACTTCAATGAGCCAATTTTTTTGTATGTTTGTGGACAAAAATGTTTTGAAAAGGGCTCTGATAGAGACAGGTGTTTTTTTTTCCTTCAAGCAATGTACATAAATAATGGAAGGCAAGAGCAGTTGCCCCCCAGTAAAACTCCCCATATCCAAATAAGGTAGTTATTAACTGATATTGCTCTACGAGGGGCAGCACAAGGTCAGGCACGGGAAAGCCTCCGTGATCTGTGCTGGGATTAAGTCCACAAAAGATAGTTGGTGACAGTTACAAATAAGTTACGCCCAGCTAGTGATAAAGGTTTGAAGTCCCACCTCACTTGAGTGTGAGATATTCAGATTTGTGTGCCAAAATTCATAACTCTGAGTTTGGATTCACAATATTTGAACTTCTGCCAAATGTTCCCCTCAATTTGTAAGGTGGGGGAGGGGATGGTTTGGAGCTACTCTCAATCTGTTCTATTCCTGACAGAAACACCTCTCTGTAGGTCCTGCCCAACATGCAGTGAAAAGTGAAACCATGGAACCTTTTGGGCCTGCATCAAAAAGCACATTTGCTGCTTGTCCAAGCCCCATATTTGAATCTCATCAACCCCTATAAATAACTTTTTTTTTGTTCTTAAATAGTTGACATGTGAAATCAATCCAGGCCACACAGTATTTCTTTTGGATCTTCAACCTAGTGAGTCATTTCAGTAAATTACATGATTTGGCTATGGCTCTCCCAAGATGGCTGGAAATTTAAGCTGGAACAATATGTTATTCAACAAGTATATTTTATTTATATGATATGCACAACTCCTTCTCTGGTTTCCCAGCTAAGGAGCAGTGAATACTCCCAACTTCAGTAGTAACAACATTGTATATGCATCATTCAATCACAGACTCAGACACCCTTAAAAACATACTCTGTAGATTATGGCTCAAAACAGATTTGTACAGAAACATCTAAGTGGCCATGTACCAGGAGTTCTAATATATCTAAACTACTTATAGAAAATAAATTGTCCTGTGCAAGGAATAAATTGGCTGAGGTTTTGCTAGCAAGCAAAATGGGAGCAGGGCATCACAACATAGCTGAGTAATGAACATTATTAATAAGTGCTAGTGATGGGAAACATCTAGGTAGTTCCAGCTGCTTGCAGTAGTTTCAATGAGCACCAGTACACTTGCCACAAGAAACATGTAACAGGAAAATGGGGCAATGCAAGAGTCCAGTCAGAGAAGCTGCTCTTTGCTAAAATGCAATTGGATAAGAGAAAGTGTTGTGTCCGCTGCAGGGGTCTTTTCATAGAAAAACAGCTGCAGGAGCTCATTAGCATATGGTATGCTAATGAGCTATTAGGCTATTAGCATATGCCATGCCCCCTGACATCACGGGACGTGATGTCAGAAGGGGAAGCAAAAGGGGGGGGAGGCATCTTCAAAAGCCTCCCCTTCCTTCCCCAGCTGGTCTGGGTGGAGGAGCTAAGAGAGAAGGGGTTTAAAGTAAAAAGGGAGCAATGCCTGCTCGGGGTGCCCTCAATGGAATTTTTGAGCTTTACCATGGACGCGAGCGGCCTGCACCCAGCCCGGGACAAGGTGAAGGCCATTGTGGAGGCCCCCCCGCCTAAAACCAAAGCTGAATTTCAGGCTTTCCTTGGACTTCTTAATTTCTACCACACCTTCCTCCCCCACAAGGTAGCGGTAGCTGAGCCCATTCACTGCTTGCTAGACAAGATGCCACGTTCTGGGGCGTCAAGGAACTGTTGATCTCTAACTCCATCCTGTCCCATTTTGACGAGTCCTTGCCCATAGTCTTGGCCTGTGACGCTTTGCCCTATGATGTCGGTGTGGAGCTAGTACATCATCTCCTGGATGGACAGGAGGTCCCAGACGCATACTACTTGCGGACCCTATCTGTGGCAGAATGGAACTACGCCCAGATAGATCGCAAGGGGCTGGTGATTGTGGCCGGGGTCAAGAAGTTCCATGACTTCGTCTACGGCTGGCCCTTCACCATCATCACGGACCACCGCCCCCTGCTGGGCCTCTTTGTGGCAGATCGCTGGATGCCGCAAGTCCTCTTCCCATGGGTCTTGCGATGGTCCATATTTCTTGCAGGCTACAATAATACCCTACAACACCACCCAGGAAAGGCAATGGGCCATGCCGACTGTCTAAGCCGTCTCCCCCTGCCAGACGTGGATGAGGATCCAGCCCCCGCACACTGCATTCTGCAGCTGGAAGGTCTCCCTGATGCCCCCCTCCAGGCCGCAGACATTGCACACTGCTCTGTCCAGGACCCCATCATATCCTGGGTTCTAGGCTGGGTGGTGAGGGGGTGGCCTGCGGCTGCAGCAGTACCAGAGTTCACCACATTTACGGCCCAGTGAGAGGAGCTTTCGGCTTACAAGGGCTGCCTGCTATGGGGGGACAGGGTGGTGGTCCCCAGCACCCTTCAGCACCAAGTTCTCCAGGTCCTGCATGAGGTGCACCCAGGAATTGTGCGCATGAAGGCCCTTGCCTGGAGCTACGTCTGGTGGCCCGGCATAGACAGTGAAGTGGAAGTCTGGGTGAAGCACTGCCTGGTCTGCCAGGCAGTCAGGCCCAGCCTGCCGAGTGCGCCCACACAATCCTGGGAATCAACACGGACCCCATGATCCTGGCTCCACAGTAATTTTGCTGGGCCCTTCCATGGACTGACATTCCTTGTGACAGTGGACTCATACTCTAAGTGGCTGGAAATTAGTCTGGTCTCTACCACCTCCTCCAGAGCCACCATCCGGGCCCTCCACAAGATCTTCGCCACCCATGGCCTGCCCAACACAGTTGTACTGGACAATGGGACGGTGTTTACTTCAAAGGACTTCCAGCAGTTCCTCTGCGACAACCTGATCCGGCACATCAGGTCAGCGCCCTTCCACCCCATGACAAACAGACAGGCGGAGCACATGGTCCGCACCACAAAGGAAGCACTCAGCTGCCTGATGGAAGGGGACTGGGAGTACCGCCTCACCCGTTTCCAGTTTGGTGTAGTGGTTAAGTGTGCGAACTCTTATCTGGGAGAACCGGGTTTGATTCCCCACTCCTCCACTTGCACCTGCTGATGTGACCTTGGGTCAGTCACAAGCTCTGGCACAGCTGTTCTCTCAAGGACAGTTTCTGTCAGAAGTTCTCTCAGCCCCACCTTCCTCACAGGGTGTCTGTTGTGGGGAGGGGAAGGTAAAGGAGTTTGTAAGCTGCTCTGAGATGCCTTTGGGCAGTGAAGGGCGGGGTATAAATCCAAACTCTTCTTCTTCTTCCTCTTGGCACAATGGACCACTCCCAACCTGGTAAGTGGTCGCTGCCCCACGGAACTCCTAATGGGCTGGAGGCCCGCAATCCTCCTAGACCACCTGCACCCAGACAGGGCTCCAGAGTCGCGGACCCTGTCTGAACAATGGGAGGCACCTTGGGCATTCTTCCTGGAAGATCTGGTATTCGTTAGAAACTACGGCAAGGGTCAGGAGTGGATCCCAGGTAGGGTCATCCACCCCACAGGACGGGTGTCATATGAGGTCTCAATGGACTGCGGACAGGTCCTGCAATGCCATGTGGACCAGTTATGGCAGCGCATGCTTCCAGAAGCGAGAGACCCAGAACCCAGGAGACACCAGAGAAGCACCAGTTGCCACTTCAGACCAGGGAGGCTTCCAGGAACAGGAACCCTCACTGCTACCTCCCCAGAGGTAATAGCACCAACCCCAGTGCAGACACCAGAGGAGGCACCGCCGCCACAGCCAGAGATGTGGGAAGAGCAGGCACCTTCCCCAGGGCCACCACACCTGAACAACCAAGAAGCTCCAGTGCCATCACCAAGGCGCTCCATGAGGGAACGCCGAACCCCCTCGTACATAGGCAGGGATCAAACTATAGGGAGAGGGGTGTTGTGTCCGCTGACCACCACTGGGGGGACAGCGACAGAGCCAGAGCTTGAGTCCCAAATAACAATAGGGACTAGGCTCCTGAACCTTCCTGTGGGGAACCATTGGGAACTGTGGTGGGAAGTTTGAACCTGCCAACGGGACCTAGGGCATCTCCCCCATTGCCCCCCCAGTCGGAATAACGAGACAGACAACAGTTTTGGATCAGACAAGGGCCACTTTATTAACTTTATAACAGTTAACTAACCAAAACACGGCAAGGGAGCATTTGTTCAAGAGCAGAGCAGGCAAGGCCGGTGTCAAAGCGACCAACCTCCTTGCCCAGTATGTGGGCGAGCCACCAACCCCGATCTTGAGCCATTAATCTGGCTTGCGACCGGCAGCCCAGCCACTGGTGGCCTCCCAGGAGCACCTACCCCTGAAACCATACAGCTTGCAGAGAGGAGCTTACCTAAGAGGTTCCCAGAGGGGATAATCATTCACTGCCCGAGGCCTTAATAACCTGCAGACCGTTCCTGATGACCCCCATGTTCCTAAAACAAGGAATGGCTTAAGGTGCTCACCAATTCTCTGCTTTCCTATCCCTGCACTATTCTGCCACTGGCGAGGTCAAGCCTCTGCTTTGGCCGACGCGGCCACCTAACAACCTAGTGCAGCCCTAATCCCTTGCCGAATGTCCTCCAAAAACAATTTGTTGCCCTTGTCTGACATGTGAATACCATCCACCCTGTAAAGGCCAGCATCTCTTACCGTAATTTCAGGGTGTGGTAAAAATTGACCCAGGCCACCCTCCATGGCTTTCAGCATCTGACGGTTGACCTTGCGACGAGCCCGGTCAATGCATCTGGGATCCCCCAGGTTGCGCCAAACCTGCCGCGGCAAAATTGCCGACCAAATTATCAGCACCCCAGGCCATCGTGTTTGAATCCTTGCCAGGTCCTCCTTGGCCTGAATCACCAGGGCCTTGCCTTTCATCAGGCCAAGATCATTGCCACCTAGGTGCACAAGTAAAACATCAGGAGGCGGCCCATGCCGTTCCTCAAACATCAGTGGGAGTAAACTGGGCCAATGCATGCCCCTCCTTCCCCACCATTCAATAAATGCCGACTCACTCAGGCCCAACTGGGAACCAAACGTCGTCCTCCTGGCCTGATGAGCGGCCCAAAAAACCATACTGTGGCCGCATATTACCACTCTCATCCGCACCTGCCGGCCCACAGCACCTGAAAAAGAACTATTTTAGTAATGTATTCCATTCAAAACTTACATTGACGAACATAACTTTTAAAACTGCGGGATCTCCAACGCCCTATACCCTGTATATCCTCCCGCGAGTAGCCCATGGCAGCTGCCGTAGAAGCAGCTCCAATTCTAAAAGAGTGGGTCCCGAAGTGAAAACCACCCAAGCCTAGTGCATGAAGTGCCTTCTGCGTCAATGCCCAAAACTGGAACTTCGTAAGAGGTGAACCATCTCTGTGCAGAAATAATACCCCACTGCCTGTTCCCCGAAAACCCAGGTAATGACGCAAACCTGCTACTGGGCATAGTTCAGCCTCAGAACAGCTTCCCAATTCTATCCTTGAGCCTTTGCCTAACTGATCAGTCTTTGACTGCCTAATGTGAATAATCACACAGTCATCTTGAATCCTGATGTCACTGAATTTAAGAGCCCGATCAGATGTATCGCTCTTGGAAGCTGGGACAAGCTCACTTATACGCAGCGCCCCAAAGAATGCTATCAATGAAGCTGAATGAAAGAGAGCAGCCTCGTATTCATCAGCACAAAGGCTAGGCCACAGTGCTCTAATACCCCTTAGAACTGAAGGAGTAAGTGGTTCCCTGGAATCCTGAGACTGCCCCGCTTCCCGGGACCAGCCTTCCAACATCTTTTTGATCCGGAAGTCACTTGTCCTATCTTCATGCCCAGCAGCCTTACCTGCATAGGCCAGGGAGGACAGCCTGCCCCTTATAGAGCGAACTGATAAGCCCTTGCCCTTCAAGTAGACGCAGAACTGCATCAATTGAGGGACCGGGATGGGCCATATGTTGCGTAATCCGACCTCATTCCTGAAGCTAACAAATTGATGCACCGCCCTCATGTATGCTTTCCGTGTTGAAGGTGCCAGGGCCATTCCTATCGCCCGTTCTGCTTCAAACCTCCAATCTGCCAAAAACTGGGAGGCATCCTTACCGGGCGCACGTCCGCTTCCGGGGCCAGCTGACGGAATCTCCCCATCTGTTTCCGAGAGAGAGCGTCAGCGACCCCATTACTTACGCCCGGGACATGCCGTGCACGAAACAATATATTATTCCGTAAACATAACAATGTGAATGCCCTAACTAACTTCATAACCCTAGCAGACTTAGATGTCAAAGAGTTTATTACATACACCGTTGCCTGATTGTCACACCAGAAGTGGACTGAACGGCCAGCAAAATCCGCCGTCCAAATCCCCACTGCTACAACAATCGGGAAAAACTCCAGAAAGGTTAGGTCCTTGACCAAGCCCGCCTGGAACCACTCCTGTGGCCAATCTTCAGCACACCAATGTCGTCTAAAATACACCCCAAAACCTGATGAGCCGGCAGCATCTGATGTCACCTGCAACTCAGCTTCTAAAAGTAACTCCTCTCTCCAAAATGACACCCCATTAAAAGAACTTAGAAACTCCTCCCAAATCAAAAGATCCTGCCGCATCCCATTAGTCACCCTGGTCCTGTGATGCGGGAGGCGAAGGCCGCGCATAGCATCACAGAGTCGTCTGACAAAAGCCCTACCAGGAGCCACAACTTTGCATGCAAAGTTGAGATGGCCCACTAACTGTTGTAACTCCCGCAGAGATATTTTCTTAAGTGCCCTAAATTTTTGTACAAGAACCTGAAGACCCTCCAACTTGTCCAAGGGGAGCCTAGAACACTGATGAACAGTATCTATCTCAATACCTAAAAAGGTCAAAATAGGCGTTGGACCTTCGGTCTTTTCTTCCGCCAGGGGAACCCCTAACTCAGCCGTCATCTCAATGAAGTTGGACAGTAAAAATTCACACTGCCCAGTCCCTACCTGCCCTACAAACAAAAAATCATCTAAATAATGAGCTGTAGAGCCCAATCCCGTCCTGAACCGCAAGGCCCATTCCAAAAAGGAACTAAACCTCTCAAATGCCGCACAGGATACGGAACAACCCATAGGAAGGGCCCTGTCCATATAGAAATATCCTTCAAAGACGAAACCTAATAAATCAAAATCAGCCGGGTGGACCGGCAGAAACCGAAAAGCCGACTTAATGTCACATTTAGCTAAGAGGGCACCCTGGCCGCAACCACGAACCACCCTCATGGCTTGGTCAAAGGATGTATATCGGACTGAACAAAGTTCATCGGGTATAGCGTCATTCACAGATCCGCCCCGAGGGTACGATAAATGATGAATGAGGCGATACTCACCCGGAGCCTTCTTTGGTACAACGCCCAAAGGAGACACTCGTAAGGTAGGTAATGGGGGGGAGAGAAAAGGCCCCAACACTCTCCCCTCCTTACATTCCTTTCCAATTTTCGTCCGCACAATATCCTCCATCCCTTTGACTGACTTCAAATTGGGAGCCCAAAATGGGGTCCGCTCACCTTGATAAGGAATCCTAAACCCCAACAAAAACCCATCAAGTAAATACCTGCTATCCTTCTTATTTGGATAATTTTTCAAAAATTTTTCCAATACCGCCACCTTAATTGGGCTGGGTCCCTTTGTCATTAAAGGCTGTCTGACTTCCACCCCCACCGGGGCGCTTACCTCCCCGTGCACCAAAACGCCCTTTCGGCTTGGGACAATTTGCAAGTGAGTGAGGCCCCGCACACAGGGGGCACTCATGCCGAAAGGAGCAAGACTTTCTGCCACATGTTCCGTGGGAAGTAAATTCCCAACACAGAGGACGTCTCTGCATCGCATTCCCCACCTGTACTCGGGAAGGGTACTGACTTTGCAGTCGCTGTACAACATGACCACTGTCAGAATGCTCCGCATGTGATGATTTAGGTGTAGACACAATCTGCAGCCACAAATGGGGATGAATAAGGTCCCAACGCAAGGCCGGATTCATCGCCGCCCTTGTGCGGAAACCTTCATCGTATTCCAACCATGCATGCCCCGTAAAACCCGTGAAGGCTTTATAAATGATGTCCATGTATTGTAAAAGCGCCGATGCCCTCCAAGGCTGGTGGCGCACTATCACACCTGAATAAATGAGGAAACCCGGGAACCAATTGCCCCAGGTCCTGTCTACCTTACGCCGCTTAATGCGTTCTTTGTCCCTCTCATCCAAGTCCTCCCTGTCTTTCTTGTCCAGTTCTCTGAATAAAAGAGTGAAAACGTCCACATAACTCCCCTTAAGAATTTTCTCCCTAGTAGCCAAAGAAAGGTGGTCGCCTAATGGTAAAGCGATATCACCCTCTGGCAAAGCCTTAGCTGGAACTTGCTCATAGGAATAACCAGCTGGATTAGGTGAGTACCACCCACCTTGCCCAGAATACTGCATGGCTCCACCATCCCCAGCCGGTGGCACAAAGTGCCAACCACTGGGCAATGCAGAAGCCCCAGCCCTAGTTGATGAACCCTTGCCTGCGGAAGAAGCCCCTGATGTATCCAGCGTGCTCGAGCCCCATGGCCACAATGTGTCATCGTGACTAGCAGCACTAGTCTTACCCTCCTGCCGTGAAGGACGTGCTGTACCCTTATACAGCTCCAGCTGTTGGTTCCCTTCACTCTCCTGTGTAGCTCCGCTCCTCATGGCGTCCATACCTGAAGTGGAGGATTGACCGTCCTCCAGCAACGCGAGGCGAGATAATATCTGGGCTTGAAACGAAGAAGGATTAGATTTTTTCACCCTTTTAGCAGCCAACTGAGTGGGCTCCTCCTGTTGAGGCCTAGACCTCTGCTGCTCTAAAGCCTCTAGCCTGGCAAGTATAGCGGCATTAATAGGATCTGAATCCTCTTCATCAGATGAAGGTGGTGCAGGGTTAGCAGGAGGATTTTTAGGTGCAGGCTGCTTACCCTTAGGCTTGCCCTGACCTTTCTTGGGAGCCATGCTGCCTGAATAAATTTATGAAAATGTGGGGTGGATATGTAGGGGGAGAGTTGTAACAAGAACCACCACCCACTAGCAAACAAGCCAAAATGGTTCCTCTGAATTTAGTACCACAAAATGGCTGCCCCTCAACTGCCTGCAGCAAAGCCCTTCCTAAAATGGCCACTGTTGGTATTTGAATCACCACTCCAAAGATGGCTGCCACCTAACTGCCGCCCCCTGGCAACCCCAAGGACATTAACAGCCAGAAAGTTTAGCATGCCACCAACTGCTAATTAAGATCTTTGAAAATAGCAATAGGGAAAGATGTTAAATGCCCAACCCGGAGACAATGGCCCCTCTATCCGCAGATTTAAAAACACAGGCGTTGGGTAAAATGCCTCCCTCTCTTGTTTAAGAATACACCACCCTCCAATCGCTCTTTCTGAAAAAACACTGACTGCTAGTAAAGCAGCAACAGCAAAGGCAAGGCAGAGAGGATGCCCCCCCCCCACTTAAAGCACCAAACCAGAACACGTCTCTCTCAGCGAAGCCTCTGAAGCAGCCACCGCCAAGCAAACAACGCCGCCGCTGGGACAACCCTCGCTGCGCGATCCTTCGACTGCCGTCCCAATAAAAGAGGAAACCTGGGACAAACACCGCCGTCAAAAGCAGCACCCGATCCGGGCCCACCCTGCAGAACCGAAGGTCTGCAGGCAGCACAGCCTCCACTGAGCACGAGGCTGCAACTGCTTTGGGCGGGAGCGGAGCCACGCCTATATTGGGCTGGCTCCGCCCCGCCCTCGTCGTGGCGCATAGCGCCCCGACGCTGCCGCTGCCCCGTCATCCTCCAAGGCGGCAAAATAGCCCCCGGCCTCCATTGCCGTTGGCGGGAGACCGGGAGCTCCAGTCTGTATATAGTTGGCCACCCGGCTAGTATTCTGTGTTCTTGTTGTGTCCAGTAAATAACTATGCTTCACATCACACTGACTCATGATCTCTAATGCATCAAACCCACTACACAACAGAAAGAGATTACCCACATGTATTATTTGGAGTGGATTTTCAGTTGCACTTTCAACTGAGAAGTTACTCCTGCCAATACAATGCATTCATTCTAACTCAGATTAGAGAATGCACACCATCATGAGTATAGCAATAATGGGATCCTGCTGCTTTCCTTATTGCATGTTGGCTGGCTTGCCTTTGCTGTTCCTACTGTTAATGTTCCAGAATGGTCAGAGGCACTGCTAATGTGACTTGTCTGGAAGATATGAATGTAATGCAAGATGGCATTTCAAAGGCTAGTGCTGTCTTGAGAGTGATTTACAGGACATGAGGGGGATTCTGATGTGTCATTCTGCTGGAGGAAAAAAGAAAGTATGACTAGGGTCATGAACAAAAAGGAATCTGCTTATCCCATTTCTGTCTGGTTCTAAATTTCATTGAAGCTCACGGTTGTCAGGTTATGTTTACATCTACGTCTTACCAATGATTGTTTTGACTCCAGCAATCTTGCTTCTTGAGAGAACTCACAGTGTATATTTTTTAAAATCTCTCATTAATAGGGTTGCTGTTTATTAACTGGCTTAATTATTAATCTTTAGTGAATGTTTCCATAGTTTCCTCCCTGTTTTTCTTGATAAATTCACCAATAGTTTACATAATGAAAGGCCTGCTCTTTCAGGAAGCTTGAAATCTCATGCCTTTCGAAGATTGTTTCCACTCTGAAGTTTAAATCTGTCATTACATTCTCAGCAGCAATGGAAATCCCCTAATTTTCCCAGGCAAGAATTCTTATGCAGGTCTTAATTCTCCAGTACATTGTGGTTTGGGGGTATTTTAGAGCACTTGCTGTTTCACATCATTTCTCCACTGTATTAAATGGAATTTGTTTTTGACAAACTCAAGTTTCGATAATGAGCTGAAAATGTTTCCTATCTTCTCCAACTCAACCCTGTTAACTACAGTTAATTCAGAAAAAATCCTGGCCAGTCAGGAGTATTATTGCTAATGATACCTGTCGTGCTTTGATTTTCTCTAAATTTTAGATAGTGAGCACTGCAGGATATTATTAGTGCATTGATTGTATCTCATGCCAGAGCTCCACCTCTCCTTATTCCACAGTTTCAGACAAGCATTGGACATTACAGGAGAATGGAAGGACCCTTGACTGACCCATAAAGGAAAGATCCAGGCAGATGATAAGCAGACAAGCAAACAACTACTGGGGTCTTTCAGAAATAAGGATTTTGTTCTCCCTATGAATCTATCTGGTTACTAATGACTTCAGTGAAAGCCCTGCTGTATACCTGCAGACTATGTTCCCTCTAAGTGGAGTTAGTGTGAGCTAGCTCAGTTTTTTAGCCTCCAACTCACACATTTTTGTCTTAGCTCAGTGTAGTGTATCCACAGGGAAACATGGACTTGGGGCAACCATGTGCTCGGACCGGTTCTGACCGGTCCACCACGTGGCCAGACAAGGGCCGGAGCTTCGTCCCCTTAGACAATAGAATGTAGGCTCCTCGCATTCTTCCAATCAGGGAGCCCGGGGTAACTCACTTAACTGTAAATAGCGAATCACGGGTGTTATGTGTGTTTGGGGTGTGGGTTCACTTGGGGATAAAAGCCGGCCTGAGAGCCGGCTTAGTTGTCTTGTTCCTGTTCTAATAAAGTATGTGAGAGCTGAAAGCACTCATCAGTCTCAGTACTTTTCACTCAGGAAACATGGCTCCAGAGCATACTAGTTTATGTAGTAGCCAAATTGCTCGCTCACAACTTTAATGCCAGTAGCTCACAAAATAGAATTTTTGCTCACAAGACTCCACAGCTTAGAGGGAACATTGCCTGCAGACATGTTATGAAGAAAATGAGTGGCTTTTCAGTTTGAGCCCCACCTGTGGCATATCCCCTTCACATCTGTTCAGCTGTTGCTTCCTCTCGTCAGTTTTAGGTTGCAATCCTAAGAACACTTACTTGGGAGTAAGTACCATGGAACAGGACTTACTTCTGAGTAAACTTTCATAAGACTGCATTGGTAGACACTAAGTGATGATGTTTTTATTTTCTTCTATATTTATTGAGAGAAATGTTTGTTCTATTGAATGGTTTTATCCTTTTTAAGTTTTATCCAGTTGATTGAAACTATTTTATTGTATTTTGTTTGTATATCACCCTTGGCCTTTTTGTGGATGAGCAATATAAAAATAGAATAAATTAACACATTTTAAAAATGGCTTCTCTATCCTCTCATTCCCAGACATTTGTAAGTTGACTCTTTCTAAGCATAACTCATTAGTCTCTGAGGCAGATGCTGATATCATAGTGCTGGGAAGCCTCAGTTTGTTTGGGTTGGGAGGGATATTTTTTCACTCTGAACTGGGGTGTTGTTGGTTTTTTTTGCTTTAAAGCTATTGTGCCAGTCTCTAGCACTGTAATATTACCAAAGGATGTGTGTATAAATTCAGACAATTATAAGTATAGGCTATCTCAAGAATATAAAAAAGTCCCAATAAATACAACCACAGCTACCCCCCTCCAAGATGCTTCCCCCAGGGTAGCAAATGCAATGTACTCCTCACAATGCTGAGTTCATTCTTAACTGACCATGAACACACAAACACATAAAGCTGCCTTATACTTAATCAGACCTTTGGTACATCAAAGTCAGTACTGTCTACTCAGACTGGCAGTGGCTTTCCAGGGTCTCAGGCAGAGGTCTTTCACATCACCTTCTACCTGGTCCTTTTAACTGGAGATACCAGAGATCAAACTTGGTACCTTCTGCATGCCAAGCAGATGCTCTGCCAGTGAACCACATCCCCTCCATGCTAGGCGATATCCTCATCTCTGTTCTCCATTCTTGAATGTACCTCAGAAAAAATTACAGGTTCTTATATCTGAATCCATGGACTAATTTAGATGGTCTGCCCTTGGAGATTACTGGATCCTGCTGGTTTCTAGATGGCTCTGGGGCAGTTTGAGAGTCTCCCTGTTGACTCTGAGGAGGCCCTTAGGTCTGTATGGAATGATGGGCTGGCTAGAACTATAAAAACAGACTTGCTCCTTGGCATCCTCTTCCTTACTGTGTGAGCCCCCCAGCTCCTTGGTTTACCAGGGAGTTTGGCAACATGAAGTGGACTGAAAGATGACTAGAGTGATGTTGGCAGAAGACAAGGGTTGAATCAGACACAGTGTGTCATAAAGCCTGTTTGCAGGTCTGTGAGGTGGCGATGATGGCAGTGAAGATTTCCTTCTCTGCCACCATTGCATCTGCAGAATCTCATCCAGCTCAATTGTTCAAAGTGGTTTGTGATTTAATAATACCTAAGTTCAACTCCATAGACAATGAAAATTTGGTATCAGAAGTGCCTGCTCATCCTTTTGTTATAGATAATTTTAAATTGTTCTTGCCTATGGATGCTGACAGGATCCTTGGAAGTGTGAGGACCACTACTTGTGCTCTGGAGTCATTCCTCTTAAAATCTTGCCTGGAAAAGGTATTGGAGTTGTCAGTGAAAATCATCGACTGCCACAACATTCTGTTCTCTCCCATGCTCTTTAATATATACAAGTGGGGACCTATGATACTCATGGAGGAATCCCTCCCCCCAATTTCTGCCAGTTCCCCTTAGGGGAATATTCCAAGTGTGGGAGGAGACTCATGGGGGATCCGATGGCATGGCTCCTGAACCCAGCATTCTCTTCCACTGCTGCTGGGCTCAGCATGGTAGTGGGGCATCCATTTCCACCATGAGCTGGGGGGAATCCCATATCCCGCCCCCGGTACCAAGCCTGGTATGGCTCTGGAGCCCTCTGAGGTCCCCCCTCCTCAACTCCACCCCAGACCCCCACACACAAATTTCGAGGAATTTCCTAACCTCTTTTCCTCCTCTTGGCAATCCCCTTATCCTCTCCCTGCCTCATTCTCTCCATCTTTCCCTTTATCCCAACCTGCCCAAACCTGTGCATGTGTGTGTGAGGGAGAGAAAGAGAGAGGAAGAGGAGGAGGAGGAGGAAAAGGAGGAGATTGGATTTATACCCCGCCCTTCACTTGGAGTCTCAAGGTGGCTTACAAACTCCTTTCCCTTCCCCTCCCCACAACAAACACCCTGTGAGGTAGGTGGGGCTGAGAGAGCTTTGAGAGAACTGTGGCTTGCCCAAGGTCATCCAGGAGCTGCAAGTGGAACAGTGGGGAATCAAACCTGGTTCTCCCAGATTAAAGTCCGTGCACTTAACCACTACACCAAACTGGCTCTCCAAACTGGCTCACCAAACAGAAAAATATCACATCTCAAAAGAAAACAGCAGAGCACAGTGATCTCAATGTAAATTGTGCTTGTCAAAAGAACCCTTCCTCCCTCTGAAGAAGTGTAGGAAAGCTTATACCTGAAATAAAAAGTTGCTGGTCTTAAAGGAGCCAGGGTACTCAGACTTTGCTCTTTCTCCTGGGTAGGGCTCTCTCTCACTCTTTGCCTCCCCCTCCAGTCCTCCCAATGGAGGAGCCCTCAGCCAATAGAGGGAAGGGAGACTTGGCTTGGAAGGAAACAAGAAGCAGCAGAGGGAGTTGGGCAAAAGAGAGCTGTGATGCAGCTGCAGCAGCCCCAGCGAAGGAAGCAGAGGGGAGTCAGTTACTCATGGGCTGCATACAAGCCCTGCAGGGGCCAGATCTGGCCCACGGCTGTATGTTTGACACCCCTGCTCTAACCACTATACCACACTAGCTTTCATAAGGTGGCTGCTGTTGAATAGTAGCAAGCAGCCAGGCCTGGTTGATTCATGCCAGCTGGATGGTATTAAGTCACCCAGAGGCTGGACAGATCCGGTTCCAGGTTTGTCGAGTGCGGTTGCAGGCAACAACTGCTCCTCTACCACTACTATCCTTCAGCTTTCTAGGAGATTCCTCTCTCCCTTAGAGGCTTCTCCCAAAAGCAAGAAGCTTGCCTCTCTAACCCAAGAAAGAATGGCTACTTTCTGGGACTGTGGAAGTTGTTTCTATGTGGGAAGCTGTTAAGGAATGCCCGACTAGATGCCGAGCACAAGACAAGCCCTCCAGGACCGACAGAGTCTTCAAGGCACCAACATTGAAACTCCAATGAAACTAAGTGTTGTCAAAAAACTTTGCTGGGGGATAGTATAACAAAATATAGGACCACTATTTGTGAATTTTACCCTAAGAAATAATCTCAAACAGAGGAACGGGCACTCTGGCAGGGGTTGCCCTTTAAGGCGGCCATTAGTGAGATGAGACAACAGTTTTCAATTGATAGTTATAGGCGTAAAAGAAATGGGAAAACTGTACACTTATAAAACATCTAAGGTGTAGAAACACTACAGCTCTTTTTCTTTTATTTTGTAAACTTACTTGGATAGGTGAATCACCAGGGGATTGCCTTAAGGAGAAGAGGAAGGACACAGAGATCGCGGGGACACAAGGATGCAGATATCACAGAGACGCAGGGAGGACAGAGAGAGAGTCGGGAACACGTGGCAGGCAAGAAAGGAGGCGTGAAGAGTTAAAATACAAGGAAGAAGGCGGGACCATAAAGAGTGAAAGAGAGTCTGTAAACAAAAGAGACAGGAAGAAGAGTAAAAGAGAACAGGACTTTAACAAAGGACATGTGGAGTGGAACTGTGCTTTAAAGTGACTTAACAGTTTGGATTTGAATAGTTTCTCTAGTAAATATATAAATATACAATATAAGTCTTAGTTACTAGAATCCAGAACTGTCTCAGGGCTATCAGGGTGGCTATTAAAGGTTAGTCCCCATTTAAGAGAGTGGATAGTGTCTAAGTTTGGGTAGGCAAGGTTGATAAATAATGTCTGGCTCTGGTGGAACTAGTGGCACTAGAAAATCATCATTAACCTCTCCAGGGCAATCTAGCTCTCAGACTTTACTTAAATTTAATACAATGAGTCTGGCCCAAATGACATCCAAAGACATCCAAAGACCTAAAAGAATGTATGGCACAGACCATTAAAACCACAGTGGATACATTTCTACCTGAGCTGATAAGGAATGAGACAGAGTCTATGAAATCCAAGATGGAACAAATGATTAAAAAATAAATAGAACCGATGAAATCCAAAATAGATGATATTGCTAAACAGATTTCTACAGAAACTGAAGATATAAAAAAACAGATATCCAAAAACAAACAAGAGATAATAAAAATTGCACAGGCCCATAATACTACAGAAGAAAAGTTGCAAGAGATAGATCAAGAAGTTTAAGAC
Source organism: Gekko gecko (assembly GCA_029375565.1). Classification (NCBI taxonomy): domain Eukaryota; kingdom Metazoa; phylum Chordata; class Lepidosauria; order Squamata; family Gekkonidae; genus Gekko; species Gekko gecko. Next base: position 75,904,606 of record JAPDNY010000006.1, on the reverse strand, counting down.
CTAAATCAAAAAGTAGAAAAAATAAAGATAGCCATGACGATTTTAGAAATGGACAAAGCATCTTTAGTTTTACGATGTCAAAACATTCCCGAATCTATAGAGAAAATGTTCAAAGAATATATTATACATAGTCTAACAAATCAACTTGATACAGGAACACCGGAAGACTTAGAACATAAAATAGATACAATCTATAGGAGAAATACACTATACGCAAGGAAAAATAAAACACCCAGGGAGGTGCATATTAAATTCACTAGAAGAGGTATGAGAGATAAGATCTTAAAAGCCACAAATGATTCCAAAGTCACGATACAAGATAACGAGATAAAAATATTAAAAGACATACCTCTAAGAGTTAGAGAGAAAAGACAGAGTTACACAGTCTTAACTAAATTGTTGCAAATGTATAATACAACATATAAATGGTTATTCCCAGAAGGAATACTATTCAACGATGAGGGAAGAAGGCATAAGATTGATTCAATATTTAAGGTAAAAGATTTTTTTGGAAAGATATGATGAAAACTTAGGGTGGCAGGAAGAAGAGGAAGAGGAGAGTGAATTGGAAAATGAACTTACTGACCCCAAAACAGAAGAAGCCCAAAAAGGCAAGAAAAGACCAACTTATACACCCTTGCAAGTATTAACAAGGTACCAATACAGAATGAATACCAAAAAAGTCTTCAACTAAAAATGGAAACAAGAAATAAATTGAAGATGTTATTAGTTAATGTGAATGGCCTTAATGGCCCACAAAAAAGGCAAAGGATTTTTCACCAAATAAATAAACTTAAACCTGACATATCATGCATTCAAGAGACCCATATTAAGAGAGGTGATGATAAATACCTTTAAAAAAAAATACTGGCAAGATCTTCTTTTCAGCAGACGTGAAGAAGAGGGGAGTAGCCATATACGCTAAAAAGAACTTATGTCCAGAATTAGTTTATACATCCAACGATGGAAGAATTGTTGCTATTTCTGTCATAAGGCAACATAAAAAAACTTCTAATTATAAATTTATACACTCCTAATCAAAACTAAGATACCTTCTTTAAATCACTACATGAGTTGCTGACATACCAAATCTCTGAGGAAATATGTCTTGTAGTGGACTACAATGTAATTTATGATTCAATGATAGATAGGAAGAAACAACGTAAAAATAAGAGATCTGGAAATAATCTACCAAAAACATTCCTTAGGCTAGCGGAAGAACAAAACTTAATAGATGCCTGGAGAGTTAGAAACCCTAACAAGAAAGATTTTACCTACTATTCTGCCAGACACAATATATGGTCATGAATTTATATGGCCTGGATATCAACAGGTATGGTCAAGGATATAATAGAAGTGGAGATATTGTCTAACACATTCGCAGACCACAACCCATTAATGTCATTGCTACATTCAATTTTTTAAAAGAATAGATGGTTGATGAATAAGAATCTACTACGAGATGAGCAATTTATTAAAAAAAACTAAAATCGAGAAAGAAGAGTACTTTAAAATCAATATACAACCAGAATCTACAATAGATATAGTCTGGGATTCATTTAAAGCTTTCTTAAGAGGCTGGTGTATTAATCAAGATGCATGGAGGAAAAAACAAAAAACTATGCAATATACTAACCTGGAAAAACAAATTAAAAAAGAGGAAGACAAAATAAAAATGAAGGGAAACATAGAACACATAGAAACAAAATTTAAGTTAAACCTATTACAACATCAACTCAACTTAATCCTAACACGAGAAATTGCCAAAAAGATAGAATATACTAAGCAGTTTTACTTCGTAAACGCACACAAACTTTCACGTTAGTTGGCATATAAGTTAAGAAAAGAAAGGGAAAAAAAGATAATTAAAGTACTAAGAAATGAAAAAGAAGAAGAAAAATATAATTTACAAGAGATAAAAACTATTACAGCACAATTCTATCAACAACCGAATTCTGTTGAGAAAGAAATAAGAAAATTATAGGCCGATATCACTATTGAATGCAGATTATAAAATATTTGCATCAATTATAGCTTCCAGAATGAAAAGAGTATTGATACAAACTATTCACCAGGATCAAGCAGGATTCCTACCGAAAAGACAAATTAAAAATAACATCCAAATTCTTCTCAATGTATTAGAATATTATGAATTACACCCAGAACAACAAATGGTGTTAATGTTTCTTGACGCTGAAAAAGCATTTGATAATGTAAGCTGGGAATTCTTACTACAAAAACTAGCTAAGTGGGACTCTGGCCCACTTTTCTACTCATGTGTTAAAGCAATTTACACAGAACAGTGGGCAAAAGTAATTGTAAATGGAGATATGTCCCTAAACATCAGGATACAAAAGGGTATAAGGCAAGGTTATCCATTATCTCCATTGCTATTTATATTCGTAGTAGAAACATTAAACGATTCAGTTCGAATCAATGAACAGATTAAAGGATTAAAGATCAGAGAAGAAGAATTTAAATTACAAGCATTCGCAGACCATCTGGTATTCATACTGGAAGACCCAATTTCTTCTATGCCATATGAGTTTAATCCAAGAATACAGCCAAGTAGCTGGATTAAAAATCAACTTATAAGAAAACAAATATCATAACCAAAAACTGTACTCAGAAGGAAAGGAATCAAATACAAAAAAACCTTTTCAATGGAAATAGCTAAAAAAGTGAAGTATCTTGGTATTACAATATCTAACAGAAATAAATAGAAGATAACTATATCAAGTTACTGAATGAAATTAAGAAAGCTCTTCAGAGATGGAAGGAGATAAACTTGTCATTTATGGGGGAAATTGGCACAATAAAAATTAATATTCTCCCCAGATTCCTCTTTCTAGTAGAAACCATACCAATCCTGAGAAACCAAAATGTTTTTAAAGACCAAGACAAATTATTTAGGAAATTTGTATGGCATAACAAAACAGCACGCATACAATGGAAAATCCTGCAGGATAAGAAAGAAAGATGAGGTCTGGGAATACCTGGAATTTATATCACATGGCAGCGGCTATGGGATGGATTAAAGACTGGCCGACACTAGAGAACAGAAGATTTTTGAACCTAGAGTGCCATAATTTAGTTATGGGTTGGCATGCATACATTTGGTAAGGAAAAGAAAAAATACATAGTAACTTCCAACAACATACCGTACGTGGAGCATTAATAAAAGTTTGGCAGGAAATAAAAAGATTGTATTACAACAATATACTTAAATGGGTGTTCCCTTTGGAAGCTTATATAAAACCTACCCTACTTTCAAAAGAAAAAATAGTGACCTATGAAATGTTAATAGATAAGAATAATTCTCTAAAGCTTCAAGAAAAATTAAATATGTTAAACATGAAACTGACCTGGTGGGAAAATATCCAATTAATCTCCAGATACAACTAAGATAAGAAGACCAGTTGGCAAGAAACTAAAACTGAATTAGATAAAATCTGGTAGTCCTCTAGTGACAAAATGATTCAGAAGTTATACAATTTGTTACTCCAGGATTACTTACAGGATGAAGTAATAAAAGCCCCAATGATTTCATGGATGCAAGATTTAGGTTACAGTGTTGATACAGATGATTGGTCCAAGATATGGAAAGCTATAAGATTTATGAGAGCCATACCTTATAAAGAAAACATATATAAGATGTTTCTTAGGTGGCACTGGTCACCAGAGAGAATAGCCAAATGTTACCCAAATATGTCCAAAAACTGCTGGAAGTGTAAGCACAGTGTAGGAACCTTCTACCATATGTGGTGGAGGTGTGCAATAACTCAAAAATATTGGCAAAAAGTGCATAAAATGATTCATGAAATTATGAATATAGAATTACCGTATGTACCAGAAGTTTTCTTATTAAATATTTTACCAGATAAGGTTAAAAAAATAGATCAATATGTGATAACGTATATTTTAACATCGGCACGTATTGTGTTCATTAAACTTTGGAAATTAGCAAGAGTACCCTCAAAGGAAGATACTATACTTAGATTGTTGGACATTGTGGAGATGGATAAATTGTCATTAATATTACAAGGGAAAGAAGATGATTTGTTTAGAGAAAGATGGAATAGACTTTATACTTGGTTAGACAAAAAGTAATGTAATAGAATTGTTGTTTGTATTCAACTATTGTATCAGACACAACTGTATGTGGTGAAGTGAAAATTATAAATAAAACTTTTTTAAAAAAAAGTCACCCAGAGGCTTATCCAGGCTGAGGGTTGCCAGCCTCCAGGTGGGACCAGGAAATGTCCCAGAATTACAACTGAACTCCAGACAATAGAGATCTGTCCCTCTGGAGAAAATGACCGATTCGGGGGGTGGATTCTATGGCATTATATTTGGCTGAGACCTCACCCCTCCCCAAACCCTGCTCTCCTAAGACTCTACCCCAAAATCTCCAGGAATTTTCCAACCTGGAGCTGGCAACCCTAGCCAGGCCTGGCCCCAATGAGTTCTTCCTTAAAGGCCAAAATATGGTTGGAAATGGCCCTGCCCCTCCCCCTGTATTTTTATTCACAGAAACTGAAGCCTGGAATACTGTGGTTGCCTAGCAACAGCCAATAAAGAAATCCATTGCTTAAAGCTACAGGCCCTCCTTTTAACATTTTCAGATTTTTTATCCTGCCCAGTGTGGGTTTTTTTTAGATTTCACATTTTTCTGCAAACCTAGTACCCTTTGCAGAAAGATCTCTCTTGCCCATCCACAGCTCCAGTCACTGAAATTAAGTATCCAAAGATATCCTGACCACTATCAGAATATAAGACATGAGACTGCTACGTGAGATTGTTCAGAACTTTGGGATTGGGTTTCACCAATATGCAGATAACACCTAGCTGTATATTTCATTGTCCAAACCTACAAATGCATCTATATTAGTTCTGAACTGGAACTTTGAGGCTGTGGTCTGGTGTCTAAGGCAGAACAAACTGATGCTGAATCCAGACAAGAGAAGGGTAATGCTGGTTGGGAATCCCAATGTCTAGAGGGACTGAATCCACTTGTCCTAGATGGAGCAGGTTAAGAGCTTGGGGGTGCTCATGGATCCTGTCTCACTGTTTGAAAAGCAGGTTGGCATGGTGTCCAGGAGCATCTTCTACCAACTGCATCTAATTCACCAACTATCTTGCTACCTAGACCTATCTGGCCACTCTGATTCATACTTGTGCCAACTCACAGTTGGATTACTGCAATGTGTTCTATATGGGGCTGCCCTTGAAGACTAACGAGAAACTACAACTGGTCCAGAATGCAGTGGCCTGACTGTGGTCAGTGGCCAGCCACAGAGAACATACATCACCCATTTTGAAACAGCTTCATTGGCTGCCAGTCTCTTTCCGAGTTCAATTCAAGGTGTTGGTTATGACCTTTAAAGCTCTTCACGATCTATGGCTCACATATTTGAAGGACCATCTCCTTCCATATGACCCTGTGCACCAACTACGGTATCAGGTTGTTAGCCACCCCACTGCCTAGGATGGACTCTCTGGCATTGACTGGGCCTGTGCCTTTCCAATCATAGCTCCAGCTCTGTGAAATGGGGTTCTTGAAGAGGTGAAAGCCAGGACACAACAGTGCCCCTACTTTGAGATCTTCAGGAGGTGCTGAAGGAGGCTTGCCAGTTTGCCAGGGCTTTGAGGGAGGGGATTGAAAAGCAGGCATCTTTTAAGGGGGAGGGATTTGGGGATTTGTATTTTATTTTTGGTTTTTGCTGGGGATCGTATGCACCTTGAACCAAGACAAAAGGTGGGATATAAATGTTTAAATAAATGAAGTATATAAATAAAAAATCATTTTGTTCCTTCAAAGTTCCAAATAGCTTATCTCTTTATACTTAACCGATAGCTTCTTAGTAACTACCCATAGGTCTCTGAGGCTGCTTATATTCTTCAGCTTCCCAACTGCTGTCTTGCTTTTTCAGACATACTCCTAGTGACATTAGAGGGCTTATAATGGTGTAACTCTGCTCAAGATTGCACTGTTAATTGCTTAGGATACTAGCTCATCATGATCTACTTTCCCTTGTACACAATTTTTAATCAGACCTCAAGCATGTGAAGTGGGTTCAAGCGCTAGATCAACTGTGTTCACCCAGAGAATATATCCTGTAACGAGTAACTGACAGAATGCAAATACAGTAGCAAAAAACTTCACCAGTATGGTATAAAACAGGCAACTGGCTGCTTTATATCCTAGAGCACAAGCTCATGCATGTGCCAGAGTTGCCAACTGTCAAGAGAGAGAAAAATGTCCTTTTCAAGGCACTGCAGATTCTATGGGGAAGTAAGCTGGAAAGAGTACTTCTACATGTCAAGGCAGTTCCTTTGAAAAAAGACAGTGCTCCAGACACTATCCTTGTTGCCCATCCTTCTCCTACGGGGAAAGGAGAGAAAAAGCACTGCAGAAGTAGAGATGGATATACATTGGTGAAGATTTCCCCTCCTGCGTTGTTCCTTCTGAAAATCTTAGAACAATAACAGTCTTAGAACATTATTTGCATGATGAACTTGTGTGCTAATAGACAATTTAAAAAAGAGTTCTCTAACCATTGACTGTTCCCTTTTCAAACAAATGGAGAAAGTCTGTTTTATGTCTAGTGAGATGTCTCTTTACTGTATTCTGTGCTGCTCAAGCAGAGTCTGAATCAGCATGCCACCATGTGACCACAAAAAAGATCCCAATTTCAGCAGCTGAGTCACATGAATAACTGGAATAGTTTTTGAGAGCAGAGTTAATTCCCAGAACCCCCTCAGGCAGATACTAGCAAGCACATGCTTTACCTACAAAGTGAATTTCCAGCTTTACAATGTAGTCAAATGGACACAACTGATAAGTCTGAATGTCTATTGGTCAGTTCACCTGCTGTTACAGTATCAAAGCTCACAGTCCATTGTTTTTCTCTCCTGTTTCCAGGAAGATTTAAGACTAAGCCCTGGCATAGTAGAATTCTAGGATGAAATACAAATCAGTTATGACATGAGCCAGGGATTCAAACAAAAAATGTTGCTTTTATTAAATTTAGTGTAGTGGGACTGTTATTAACATTGCTTTCAGTTTCTGTGCTTTTTTCTGACAAGACTTCAGCTTTATTATCTCCAGGATTTGCATAAATTCAACAAGCAAGTATTTCCCATTACTGAACTCTATGCTGATAGCAACCATACCTGCTCAATTTTGGCCTGTCAGCCACTTCTTAAAAGCAGAAGGAGCCTTGCCAGAAAAAAGGCAATACCATTTTCCCTATTCATTGGCAGTGGAGCATCAACAATCTGTTATACTCTGTTCAAAACAAGACATTTGCACAACCATGGCATAATTAAAGCAGGGAACAGAGTTCCTAACTGCCTGGGGGGGGGATCCTGTCCCTTTAATAGAGGCTTAATGAGATGTTATTTACCAGGTAGTGTTATTTACTTATACTCCATGAAAAGCTTTATTTGCCCATTTCCACACACTAAGCCTCTACTAAAGGAGCAGGATATGTTTCACTAGACCTACTGGCAACCCTAGCAGGGAACAGTAATTAATAGAGGAAATGGGATTGGGGGCTCAGGCTTGACTCAAAGGTTCTTTCAGTGGCATGGCTGCTGCTGAAAATCCCTTCTACACAATCAGAGGTCCATGGGGCTATAGGAATGTTTGAATCCCCTTCCCACATGAGTCCACCAGATCATATGGGAGAGTCCCATATCTCCTGGGACCTGGTAGCAAAGGTGCTTCCCATGTGATCTAGCAGACTCATGCAGCATTCAAAGTTCTTGCAGCCACAAATATGCTCAGCCACAAGGATGCTGTTTCTAGCACTATTCCAAGGAATGCTAGAAGTGGGCATTGTGCATTCAGGGGAGGACAGGGAAGGAATCATAAGAGTGACTCTGGGATGACAGTTGAAGGAGGAAAAGACTTTTCTGTCCAGGATTAAAATAGCAGATGGCACAGATACAGAAGTAAGAAACGGGAAAGACCATTGGATGAATTCGTAAACTGATAGGTCAAGACGAATACTGTATTGACTTGAGAGAAAGACGAGCCTGAGTGTAAGATGACCCCCTCTAAAAATGTTGAACACGCACACACCAAAAAAATAGTGCTGGACTTAACTGTAACTTTTATGCAATGTAAGATGACCCCCTCTTTTTTGTGGGCATACTTGGGTAAAAACCTACTCTTGCATTTGAGTCAATACTGCATTTTGACTTAAAGGCTATTTAGTCTTGACAGTCTGCATCTACTGGCACTGTAACGTAAAGTATGCTACAGAAGAAAGTTGGCAATGTAGAATATAGACCACTGAAACTACCAGGACATTATATATACAAGCAGGGGACCCACAGGGACTTGTGGGGAGACATTTCATTTTCCCCTCCCCTATGATTTTCCCTTTCTCTTCCTTGAAAGATCCCATATCTTCTTCATGCTTCCCTCTCTCCTTGCTCCTCACCAACCTACCTTTTATCTGCCCCATCTCCAATTATATTTATTTCATTTACTAGGAGTAAGGCCCATTGTGAGAAAAAATACAATGAGCTCTAGAAGGAAGCTCCAGGTGAGTGTCCCGGCTGTGGCTGGTGGGGCGGCAGAGGAAAGGGGAAAATACAGGGAGGCAAGCCATGTTTATTTCCGTCTTCTTAGCTATAAAGCAGGGCTGTCTCAAGTCATTTTGCTGCCCCGAGTGGGTAGTATGGGAGGACAGCCTCATGGTAACAGGTATGCTTCCCTCCACCCCTAACTTATTGTCAGGCTCCTTAGTCAGGTCACCCAACACAAGGCTTCTTCAGAAGACAATGTTTAATGGTGAATCAGAACTAAAGACATGTGTACAGGTTGTGTCAGTAATGGCCACATATAATAAAGCCTTCTAAGTTATACTGCATTCAAGCACCCCCCCCCCATGTAGCTGAAGCCAATGAATGCATTTCATGTGTGCAGGCAAAGCAAAGCGGGCAAAGCTAAGCACAACATCTAGAAACCATTGGTCCCCAGCATAAGACTCCAGCAGCTGGAGAATACAAGGTCGGAGACCTGATAACAGACAGTGAGAGAAAGTACAAAGGAGGGAAGACTGAAAGTACTCCCTCTGCATACCATACTTATGACAGGGCTACCTGACATTTACATTGATTTGGGGTTATGCAGTGGCAGCTAAGGTAGAAAAGCACCTCCTCCTTTGCCATGTTTTCTGGGTTCCAAGGGGTTGGAAAGCGGTTCCGCAGTGAGTTACAGGGTTGCCAACTTTGGGTTGGAAAATACCTGTAGATTTGAGAGGTAGAACCTGGGGAGGGCAGGGTTTGGGGTGAGGAGGGACCTCAGCAGGGTATAATTCCATGAAGACCATTGCCTAAAGCAGCCATTTTCTCCAGGAGAACTGCTCTTGGAAATCTCCAGATGCTGCCTGGAAGCTGGCAATATTAAAAGGAGGGCCAGACCTGTAGATTTGAGGGGTAGAGCCTGGGGAGGGCAGGGTTTGGGGTGCAGAGGGACTTCAGCAGGGTATAATGCCATAGAGTCCATTGCCCAAAGCAGCCATTGTAATAGCTGGGAAATTTTCTGTAGGAGAAACAATGTGTTGTGGCTGGGGAACATGGTAATTTCTGGGAGATCTCCAGGCCCCACAGGGAGATTGGCAATTCCAGTGACCATTTAAGGGGAAATTGGGATATGTATTTTACCTCAGGACACATTCAATGACTCCCAACCGAAACAGCAAACTGTTTAGAATGTTAGAGGCAAAGGCCAATCAGGCCGCATATGCAAATGACCTCTGTGTTCCGACTGGCTATTGGGGAGAGAGGAATAACAAACTGTTTAGAACATTGGAGGCGAGACTCAGGCAATGCAACCAGTGGATAGGGGCAGCTTCTTAGTGACAGATCAGGGAGCCAACTGATTTGGGAGCATGTGGAATGTTTAGGAGGGTCCATGACCAAAACAGAATTATTATATATAGAGAAGAGATACCCTGCCTTTCTCCACAATGGGAACTCAAAGCAGCTCACATAATTCTCCTTCATCTTATCTTCACGACAACCATGTAAGGTAGGCTAGGCGGACTGTGTGACTGATTCAAGGTCACCCTGTGAATTTTCATGGCAGAGTGGAGACTTGATTCTGGCTCTCCCAAATTCTAGACTGAAACCAGTACACAACTTTGGCTTTTGTGGGGTGGCTGCTGTTGAACAGTGGTGAGCAGCTGGGCCTGGGTGCGTCATGGAAGTTGCATGGAGGAAGTTAACCAGTTGCCTCCAAGCCTGGCCCCAATGAGTCATCCCTCAAAAACTGGACCTGTCCCTACCTTTTACTAACAGAAACCAGGGTTTGAAGGCTGACAATATAGTTCTGGTCGCCTAGCAACAATGGACATTGAACTCTCCTTTCCTCAAGGTACAGACACTATTTCTATTATTTTGGGGTGCTTTAACCTCCCAATGTAGTTCTTTTTCTTTTTTAAGATGTCAGATTTTTCTGCAAATCTGGGGCTTTTCTCAGGTTTGTAGAAGAAACTGTCTGGTATGTTCATGGTCCCAGTCTCCATATATAAGTATCCACAGATAATGCTATGTTGAGAATTAGAGATATCCAATCAGGGAACTTGTGGGGGGGCATCTTATTTTCTCCTCCCCCACTATTTCTTCCTTCCATTTCCTGAAAGCCCACATAGCCTCTACCTTTGCCTGCTTCCTTCTCTTTTCCCCACCCACCAGGCAGCCTACCTTGATCTTCCCCCTTTCACCTTTCCCTCCTTTTGTGCCCCTGGAGGCTTGTACTTGGAAAAACTATGGCCTAGTTGGACAGTTCCATCTGCCTGACCAGCCCCAGTTTCATGGTGGGGGACCAGCAAGGATTTGCAAAGGTCATTTAATTTTCCCTGTACCTGCTTCCCACACTATGTCCTGTTTCACTTCTCCTAGCAACTCCCAAATCCTCACTTTTCCCTGCTTCCTTCTCTCCTTCCCACCCACCAACCTACCTATTGCCTGCCCCTCCATCTATATTTATTATTTCATGTACACAAAGCCACTTACCGGTACATCATTCTCCTCCCCTGCATTTTATCCTCATAACAACCCTATAAAGTAGGTTATGTTAAGAGTGACTGACCATCCAAGGTCACCAAGTCATGGCAGAGTAGAGATTCAAATTTCAGTCTCCCAGATCTTGGTGTGAAACTCTAACCACTGCAGCACACTGGCTTTTGTGGGGTGGCTGCTGTTGAACAGTAGCAAGCAGATGGGCATGAGAGAATCGTGTAAGCCTCATGGTTGCATGCAGGGCTCTTTTTGTAGCAGGAACTCCTTTGCATATTAGGTGACACACCCCTAATGTAGCCAATCCTCCAAGAGCTTACAGAGCTCTTCATACAGGGACTAATGTAAGCTCTTGGAGGATTAGCTACATTAGGGGTGTGCTGCCTAATATGCAAAGGAGTTCCTGCTACAAAAAGAGCCCTGGTTGCATGTCATCCAGTGGCTGCTGCTGGGCCTGGCCCCAATGAATTCTTCTTCAAAGGCCAACAGAGGCCTGGAAAGCCCCCCCCCTTTACTGACAAAAATCAAGGTTTGAAGGCTGGCAATAATGTGTGGTTGCCTCGCAAAGGCCACTGAGGGCATCTGTTTCTTAAAGCTACACGCTCTGGGGGATTTTTACACACATCCCCATGTAGGAGATTTTAATTTTAGATTTTTCAGCAAATGTGGGGAGTATCCATAGATTTGCCCATGTTGAGAAGTGGATATACTGATGATATATATAAAATGTTCCTTGTATAAGGATGCCAACAGGAGGCCCATCAACTCATTATACTTTGCTATGATTGCCAACAACTGGGAGTAAAAATGTCCTGACCCGTTAACACAAGCTTAATTTGTGAGAATGGCCAAGTGATGATTTTCAGGGTATGCAGGTAAATAACATCTTCTGGTAAATAACATCCCATTAAGCCTCTATTATAAAGGGATGTTTTTTTCTACAGGTAGTTTGCAACCCAACACTTTGCATGCAGAAGCTTCCAAATTCAATCATTTGTACCTCTAGTTCCAGCAGTAAGAGAGGGGAACTGTGGAGACAAAGTTATGGGAGTCCTGGTTACCTCAGGCCCGTGGCAAGGTGCTACTTGTGTGCAGCTATATTCAATGCCCCCTTTATCAAGGAGCCTGGAGAGGGAAGTGTGAGCTTGGGTCAGTCACTGTCTGTCAGTGTCCAATCTACCTCACAGGGTTGGTGTAAATATAAAATGGGGAAGGAACATGTGCACTGTCCTGAACTCTTTGCAGAAAGGATGGAATCAAATGGCAGGAAATGCATGGTACACCAGAGGAAACCAAGCCTATATATGCTAATTGAAAATCAGGTGATTTGTTTTCATCTTATGCTGTGGTTGGGTTTAGATGGTCTGATGGATAGGGATGCAAACAGGCCTGGAAAAGAATGTCCTGTCCCTTTAACAGAGACTTAATATGTGGAAATGGGCTTGTGGTACCAGGTCTCCTGCTTTGATGGGAGACCTTCTCTGGACCTCCAGGCTCCTTCTGCTCCTCTATGGAGCAGTAGGAGCAAAATGAGGAGGAAATCAGAGTCACGTGGGCACTGCAAAATCACTACCAGCAGGGAACCCAAAGAGGTGTGTTAAGTATCAACTCAACAACGATTTCAGCTTCAAAAGTGATACAGCTTTATTTAACAGCAAGACTTCAACTCAGGAACACACAACAAACAAGTGGAGCACAGCTCCCTTTTTAAACTCTCCCAGGCTGTCAAAGCCACACCCACAGTTAGCTAAAGGCCAATCACAACACAGAGATAAAGGCCAATCATAACACAGGGATAAAGGCCAATCACAACACAGAGATAAAGGCCAATCATAACACAGGGATAAAGGCCAATCAGGATCGTTCCCTCTTTGCAACATTCTCACACAGTGATTGGGTATTTATAATGGTTTCGCCGAAACCAGCCAATGGTAATGTGACAGCTGAAGAGCCACATTCAAACTCAAGCTTAACATGGAAATGTATAGCAAGGATTCACATACCAATACATAACAAGATGTCACCACATGGAGGCAACATTCTAGGATCTGCCTGAAACATTCATTTCAGACAAATCCTAAAACATCATCCTAACGCGATAACATCATTTTCAGGTTCATGCCAGAAGTGATGTCAGAGCATCAGTGTGACAACAAATGTCCAGAGTCTACCCTCTCCCACATCTCCTGGGGGTTGCCGGCATTTGACTGGCAAAGCTAAAATTAGCAGTTGAAGCTTTTCATGGCTTGAAGGAGACTGCCAGGTCTCAATAAACAGTATGAGATGAACTAAGCAAAACTACAAATATTTCCATTGTTTAGTCTCCCATGGCACATTGTGCTCACTGATCACAAATCAGTGCAAAGTCTTGTGACAATATGGTATTGTGGTGATAGTATTGGTCCAGATCTGGGTTTATACTCCCACTTGGCCATATGATTGCCAGCTGTCTAGAGAAAAAAAATGTCCTGCTTTTGTGTGGTTTGATGATTAGATTGTAGATCTAGGATCTGAGAGACCCACAAGTTTTCTCTTTGCCATGGAAGCTTCGTGGTTGACCTTGGGCCACTTGCACACTCTCAGCTTAACCTACCTCACAGGGATGTTGTAAGGATAAAATGGAGGAGAGGAGAACAATGTCATTTGGAGTGGGTCCCCACTGAGGACAAAAGTGGTGGTATAAATGAAGTAAATAAACAGAGGCATAGAGACAAGATGTTATTTATCTCCATACCATGAAAAACTTCAGCTACCCATTTCCACAAATTAAGCTTCTGTTATCTGGAATGGACATCTTTTCTAGGTCTGCTGGCAGCCTTAAAAGGATGGGATAAAATGTACTAGATAACACTGATATCCCATTTAAAACATAGGGCTATAGCATGCTTAATTTTCTGTGCTGGAATACAGCTCTTTTTTTGCTGACCTTTAAAATAAAAAAATTCTGCAGAAATAGGAATCAGAATGCTGCAATCCCTCACTTTATAAGCTTCCTCTTGGGATCCAAGTGTTTGCATACTGACACATGGATATGGTGAACTCCCTTTCTGCAACAGATGTCAGCAGAGTAGAAGCCAAAGAGTAGGAGATGGTTGGTTGTTCAAAGGCTGCCTGTGAGCAGTTGGCCCACCTGCTGTCAGAAATTACTCAATTCTCTGTGTGGTGACACAACAGCAAACAAGATAGACTGGTTAAGGAATGTTAAGAACAGGCAAATGGAATTCAAGGCCTTCATCCTGTTGACATTGTTAAGGGACATGATTCCAATTTCCCTTGGCTCCCTAGGAAAAACTCAAAGCTCGAGAAGAGAAATAATTTGTTGAACACCAATACTGCATTGGGGTATACTGTGGTATACTGGTTAGAGTGTCTAGGGTGTGGGAGAGTTGGGTTCAGATCCATACTCATCAATGAACCTCCCTGGGTTACTCTGGGTCAGTCACTCCTTATCAGCCTGGCTTGTCTCACAGGGCTGTTGTGAGGATAAAGAAGAAGAACCATGGTCGTGGCTTTGGTCTCTCTGGAGTAAAGGCAGGATTAAAATATAACATGTACACAGCTACTTCAGAATTTCGAGAGCCCATGTACTGTAGTTTGAAAATCTTGTAGCTCAAACTCAGTTTAGCCATGAAATCACTGGATGGCTTTAGGCCAGCTATAATCTCTTAACTCTCTATAATCTGGGGGTAAAAGTAGTATCCTGGTCTCTGCAGATTATTTTGGTTATGTGAATTGAAAACACTTTCAAAAAGCACTATATAATACTGTATCCAGGTGATGTGAAATATGTTGGAAAAATAGGAAAAAATACTCAGATATTCAAAGTTTGCAATGGATCTTTGCTTCACTGGAGAGGAGGCATTTATTTCTGCATAAAAATCTTTATTTCTAAAGGGAAGGGTACACAGGAAAAGCTACAAAATAACAAAGGCTACATCTCTACAGCTTTATAGACTGACCACACCATCTCTCAACAACAACTGCAATGGAGATTCTTCTTCTTGACCCCTAGAAGGAAATCACCTGAATGCATTAACCAATGATTGTGAGTAAACAGACTTAGATTTCACAGGCTTTGTTTTCATTGGCTCTGAGCCAGGTTTCCCTTCCAGGTCAGTCTAAACAATAGCACACAAGGTAAACAGATTAACTCTATAATGACTGAATTAGACCTTGCAACACACACATATTTCCAACAAAATAAACAGTTTTTCTTAAGTACTCAAGTTCTTCAGGTACCAATGTATGTGGAACTGAGTGAGTTAGGAAAACAAAAAGGGAAAATAACTCAGGAACACAGAGCAAGATAGGAAGTGAGAAACCACCTACAGGAAGTGACTCGGCAGAGAAGCTCAGAGAGAAAGAGAGAGAATCTCAAACAGATTTGTTTAATTTTTTCATATTACTCTTGTCTGACTCTATGCTAATTATTATTATACTCAAAACACTTCACAATGGAAAATTAAAAGCTTTTTTCAGTTGTCATATAGCCTTGCCTCTCCACAAATGCATGCCATATGTTTTACCAGGAATTTGTCAGAACCATGACTGAAATGGAAGTCTGGCCAACAAAGATGTATGTATTAATGTTTTAAGAGTGCCCCATTAATCGACAGTCCTAGGTAGGACACATCAAAAGAAATAAACTAAGTGGCAAGAAGATGAGAAAATCTGGCCTGTCTTTGACCAAAAAGGAAAGAAAGAAACAAAATCATCATAAATACAGTATCAATAATTTTGAAATAATAGTTGTTACTACTTATATTTGATTGCCTGCAAGCGTACTGCAGTCATTACTTATCCCATTCATCCTTGCACCAGACTGTGCAATAACTTCTTGTAATTCAAATTTTGAGTCCAGTAGCGCCTTTAAGACCTACAAAAATGTATTCCAGGTATGAGCTTTCACATGCACGCACACTTCCCCAGATACACTGAAATGGAAGTTAACAGTTAACAGGAAGTATGCGTGCACACGAAAGCTCATATCTTGAATAAACTTTTGTTGGTCCTAAAGGTGCCACTGGACTCAAACTTTATTTTACTGCTTCAGACTAACACGGCTGCCCACCTGGATCTATCTTGTTGTAATTCAGTTATTATCTCATGTTTTAGTGCACAGATCAGTCTTCAACAACTCTCCACCAATTCTCCCACATGACTACAATCAAGGTGGGTGTCTGGAGTTCTCCTGGAATTACGTATATCTCCAGACTACAGAGATCAGTTCCCTTGGATGCAATGGCAACCTCAGAGGGCAGGCGCTATGGGATCACATCCCTGCTGAATGCCCTCTCCTTCCCAGGATCTGCCCTTCAAGACACCACCTTCAGATCTCCAGGAATTTTCAAAGCTGGAGTTGGCTACTTTACTTGTATAGAGTCTGTGTATATCTCCGCTCCCTTTACCCCTTGCATTTGCCTCCAGGTATGTATCCATCTGTTGCTTTGCTTCCTTCCGCTTCTAATGATAGCTTGGATTATTCTCTCATTGTTTAGTATATGCTGACATAATTGTCTCTTTTCAGATTTTGCATAAGGCCTCATCCCTCTCTAATCCTTTACCTCTCTGATCCTTCATTAGTTTTCAAGAATTAGAATTCAAGGCAGTCAAGAGATCAGGAGAGATACAAAGTATGAAGAGGTGATCAGATATAAATTGATTCTTTAAGTTTATTTAGGTTTAATAGCCCATAGACCATACACCATAAAAAGAAAAAATAAGAGTTTAAAAGAACAGTAAAACAAAAAATTGCCACATCCACGATGCAGTTTTGGCAGAGGCTGCTCAGGAGTAGTCTTAATCTTGCTGCATCAGGAAAAGAGGAATATTTCAACAGCCATTTTCTTAGGGCTCTTTCTCTTGCCACTGCATGTTTCGGACAGTAGAAGAAGACGTGACATAATGAGTCAAATTCTGTCAGTGGGGAGTTGCAATAGCGCTGGTCCAGAGGGGTCCTGAGAAAGCAGCCCTTCATCTGGGCTGTTGGAAATGCATTACCACATGCAATCATGTATGACCACTTCAGTTTTGGAATAGTCAACATGTTTAAGTAAAGAGGCAAGTCAAATCTGGTGGAGTATGTAATTCCTAGATGGAGTGGGGAGCATTTTTGTCTAGCATCTGTTTGATAAGTGTCCCAATCATTTTGGAGCAACTTTTCTATGAAAGCATATAAAATCTTAATACTACTGTGTATACTATATGGTTCCCAAATCTGGTTCTTAGGTCCAACAGAGCAACTCAAAAAACTACAGCAAGCCTTCTTCCATAAAATATTAATTCTACTATCATGCATCGCTTCTGTAGTCATAAGGCTCAAGATAGGCCTCCCAAAAATCTTAACTCTGGTCTGGAGGACTGTAGTCAGTTATAAATATTGACTGTTAAATGCTGAAAGTCTCCCAACCTTTACCATATTGACAGAACATGAATATTGCTGGTGATCAGATATAACAGAAAAGGGAAGAGGAAAGAAACGAGAATGTCCCAGATCTTGGTGAAAGGAAATTGGAAGGAAGAAAAGAAAGAGGAAGACCTAGCTACAAATAACTTGCAATGTGCCGACATTGTATCAATGTGTCGGATTCAAGAAGTTCATGATTTGTAAAGTTGCCTAAACATTTGCATGGAGAAAGAAACAGTAGGCCTCTTCAGATGTCATGTCCACATGAACTGGGAGCCCACCAACCACACATTTCAGGAACACATGATTCCTGTGATGAACCCAATATATGAGGTTGCTATTTTGTGTGACTTCCAATATGTACAGTTCATAGTTTCCCAATTTGCAAGGATTTACCATGATGTCTGAAGAGGACTCATATTATAGTTACAGAGTGTACATATTGTTATCCTATACTACATTCCAGGTACCTCCTTGTTCTTTTCCTCAGTTTACCTGTCAGCCACATTTCCAGCCTACATACCACTATATTCCAATGTGGCTGTTTTCATGAATTTCTTCTTCAAAGATTAATTTAATCCTCTTGTCAATAGGTGTTTCTTCTTTAGTATAATGTCTGTTTTGACATACCTGTTTTAATTTCATCTAGACCTTTCTTCCTGTTTTCTTGCTTTCTAGGTATTTAAATCTCCCTCATGGATCACTGCCTTGTCGTGGCGAGGGGGCTTGCGTGGTTCAATGAGGCTGTGGGCTATGCCGTGGAGGGCCACCCAGGATGGACAGGCCACAGCAGAGAACTCAGACCAAGCGTGATCCCCTGGAGAAGGAAATGGCAACCCACTCCAGTATCTTTGCCAAGAAAACCCCATGGACAGTAACAAAAGGATAAAAGATATGACGCCGGAAGATGAGCCCCTCAGGTCGGAAGGTGTCCAATATGCTACTGGGGAAGAGCAGAGGGCAAGTACAAGTAACCCCAGAAAGAGTGAAGCGGCTGGGCCAAAGCCGAAAGGACGCTCAGTTGTGGATGTGTCTGACGGTGAAAGGAAAGTTCGATGCTGCAAAGAACAATACTGCATAGGAACCTGGAATGTAAGGTCTATGAATCAAGGTAAGCTTGACGTGGTCAAAAATGAGATGGCAAGAATGAACATTGACATCTTGGGAATCAGTGAACTAAAGTGGACAGGAATGGGCGAATTTAACTCAGAAGACCATTATATCTACTACTGTGGCCCGGAATCCCGTAGAAAAAATGGTGTGGCCTTTATAGTCAACAAGAGAGTGAGAAAGGCAGTACTGGGATACAATCTCAAAAATGACAGAATGATCTCAGTCCGAATCCAAGGCAAACCATTCAATATCACAGTAATCCAAGTCTATGCCCCAACCACTGCTGCAGAAGAGGCTGAAGTGGACCAGTTCTATGGAGACCTACAACAGCTCATAGAACTAACACCAAAAAATGATGTCCTTATCATCATAGGGGACTGGAATGCTAAAGTAGGAAATCAAAAGGTAACCGGAATAACAGACAAGTTTGGTCTTGGAGAACAAAATGAAGCAGGGCAAAGACTAACAGAGTTTTGTCAAGAGAACACGCTGGTCATAGCGAACACCCTTTTCCAACAACCTAAGAGCCGTCTCTACACATGGACATCACCAGATGGGCAACACCGAAATCAGATTGACTATATAATTTGCAGTCAAAGATGGAGAAGCTCTATCCAGTCAGTAAAAACAAGACCTGGAGCTGACTGTGGCTCAGATCATGAGCTACTCATTGCAAAATTCAGACTTAAATTGAAGAAAGTTGGGAAAACCACAAGGCCATTCAGATTTGACCTAGATCGCATCCCCGATGAATATACAGTAGAGGTGAAGAATAGGTTTAAGGGACTACATTTGATAGACAGAGTGCCTGAAGAACTATGGACAGAGGTCCGTGACATTGTAAAGGAGGCAGCAATCACCGCCATCCCAAAGAAAAAGAAATGCAAGAAAGCAAAGTGGCTGTCTGATGAGGCTTTACACATAGCAGAGGAAAGAAGGAAAGCTAAAGGCAACGGTGAAAAGGAAAGATTTGCCCAACTGAATGCAGATTTCCAGAGAACAGCAAGGAGAGATAAGGAGGCTTTCCTGAATGAACAATGCAAAGTAATAGAGGAAAACAATAGATTGGGAAGGACTAGAGATCTGTTCAAGAAAATTGGAGAAATCAAGGGAACGTTCCATGCAAAGCTGGCCATGATAAAGGACAAAAACAGTAGGGACCTAACAGAAGCAGAAGAGATTAGGAAAAGATGGCAAGAATACACAGAAGAACTATACAAGAAGGACCTCAATGTCCTTGACAACCACGATGGTATAATCACTGACCTCGAGCCAGACATCCTGGAAAGCGAAGTTAAATGGGCCTTAGAAAGCATTACTAACAACAAAGCTAGTGGAGGTGATGGTATCCCAGCTGAGTTATTCAAAGTCTTAAAAGAAGATGCTGTTAAAGTGCTGCACTCAATTTGCCAACAAATTTGGAAAACACAACAGTGGCCACAGAATTGGAAAAGGTCAGTTTACATTCCAATCCCAAAGAAGGGCAATGTCAAGGAATGTTCAAACTATCGCACAATTGCACTCATTTCACACGCTAGCAAGGTCATGCTCAAAATCCTACAAGCTAGGCTTCAACAGTACGTGGATAGAGAATTGCCAGAAGTACAAGCTGGGTTTCGAAGAGGTAGAGGAACTAGAGATCAAATTGCCAACATTCGCTGGATTATGGAGAAAGCAAGAGAGTACCAGAAAAACATCTACTTCTGCTTCATTGACTATGCTAAAGCCTTTGATTGTGTGGATCACAATAAATTATGGCAGGTTCTTAAAGAGATGGGAGTACTGGACCACCTCACATGTCTCCTGAGAAACCTGTATAAGGGTCAAGAAGCAACAGTTAGAACCGGATATGGAACAACTGATTGGTTTAGCATAGGAAAAGGAGTACGACAAGGATGTATATTGTCACCTTGCTTATTTAATTTATATGCAGAGTACATCATGCGAAATGCTGGCCTGGATGAATCACAAGCTGGAGTTAAGATTGCTGGGGAAAAGATCAATAACCTCAGATATGCAGACGATACCACTCTGATGGCAGAAAGTGAAGAGGACCTAAAGAGCCTCTTGCTCAGGGTGAAAGAGGAGAGCGCAAAAGTGGGCTTGAAGCTCAACATCAAAAAAACTAAGATCATGGCATCTGGCCCCATCACTCCTTGGCAAATAGAAGGGGAAGTCGTAGAAGTAGTGACAGACTTCACGTTCCTAGGATCCCAGATCACTGCAGATGGTGACTGCAGCCATGAAATTAAAAGACGCCTGCTCCTTGGGAGGAAAGCGATGGCAAACCTAAACAGTATGATAAAAAGCAGAGACATCACCTTGCCAACAAAAGTCCGCATGGTCAAAGCAATGGTATTCCCTGTAGTAATGTATGGCTGCGAGAGTTGGACTATAAGGAAGGCCGAGCGCCGAAGAATAGATTCTTTTGAACTATGGTGCTGGAGAAGACTCTTGAGAGTCCCTTGGACTGCAAGGAGATCAAATCAGTCAATCCTAAAAGAAATCAACCCTGATTGTTCCTTGGAAGGCCAGATCCTGAAGCTGAAGCTCAAATACTTTGGCCACCAAATGAGAAGGGAGCATTCAATGGAGAAGACTCTGATGCTGGGAAAGATTGAAGGTCAAAGAAGAAGGGGACGGCAAAGGATGAGATGGTTAGACAGTGTCATCGATGCAACGAACATGAAATTGAGCAAACTTCAGCGGACAGCAGAAGACAGGAGGGCCTGGCGTAATCTGGTCCATGGGGTCGCGAAGAGTCGGACTCGACTGTGCGACTGAACAACAACAAAGGTATTTAAATGCTTGTGTTTGCTATCTCCTGTGGTCTATGACATCGCTGGTCATGAGAGACTGGGGTCTTGTTGACCAACCATTCATGAGTAGTTCTTCTGACTCAAGAATTCTCAGGGAAAGATATTATGAAATGCCACATGATTTCTCTTTGGTCTTTCTGTAGAGTCTGCAATGCTCCATTGTGTCCCCACTCTTTTTTATTAGCATTTATGAAATCAAATAGAATTTTAAGGTCATGTGCCACCAATTGTTGATGACATCCAGCTTTACTTGTTTTGTTTTGCAGAAAATAAAGGTCTTGCAGAAAGTTCTTTCTTAGTTTTGAGTGGTTCCCCTTTGCTGCCTGACTGTTCTACATGGGACCATCAATATTAATAGGGAGGATTTTCAAATATTAAAAGATATCTTGATCAGACTGAAATTTTATCTTGCTTTTTTGTGGTCTGAAATCACCAAACTTCTGGTGAGGGCAGGGGGAGGGTTTAGGCCATCTGACTCCTCTCTTCTGTTTTGTTTTCATCAGCTCTCTGAGCTCTGCTGCTGACAGAGAGTTACTGAACTATCCTGTACCTGTGAGTAGGGAAGAATACTGGTTCAGGACTGGGCTGTAGCTGGCACTGTTTGGATTCCTTATCTCTGTGATCCAACTCAGAGTCTAATTTAATGGTAGATGTAGTGCATGAGGTACTGGTGACATCTGTTTGTCAGAGTTCTATGGATAGTTTTAGGTTCATTTCCTTTAATACTGTTGACAGGGTACTTAGGGTTGTGAAAACCATATCCTGTAAATTGGCTGGTTAAACCATTCCAGGATAAGGTGAGAATTCCTTTGGCAAAATATTCTTAGTGCAAGGGATTTTTTCATATCAGCTGAAAGAAGCTTCTTAAGAAGCCAGCTCTAGCCAAGGATGATAAGCATTGCCTAATCTCCCTTTTTTGAAAAAGGCAATTGAACATGTGGTGGCAGAACAACTTTGGGTGAACTTGGGTGACACATCAGTCCTTGACCAGTTTCAGTCAGGCTTCAGACGATGCTATGGGACAGAATCAGTATTAGCAGTTGTGGTGGATGATCTCTGTCTGCAAATGGATAAGGGCAATGCATCACCTTTGATTCTACTGGATTTGTCAGCTAAATTTGATACAGCCCATCACAACACTCTGCTAGATTAACTGGGGTTTTATGTTAGGCATAAAAACAGGCCTGATCATCTTCAGTGCATAACCTGAGAATTGTCCTCTCAGGCAATGAACTCCTGTTGAAGATATATTTTATTGACTTTAATGGAAACTGAATATGTGCTGCGCTTTATAGGAAAGTGTCTGCTAATTCTGTTTACTTTGTATGTTATATGACCCTGATCCAAAAGGAATGGGAAAGGCCACAACTGCCTTCAACTTCTTGGTTCAAGTTTTTCCTCATTCTGTTTTGCAGCCTATCACTGAACCAAGCATTTTCTTTCCAAATGAGACACTCCAGATCAAACCAAGCAAACTTGTAATTTCATGTGATGACATGCATTATGTCTTGAGTCCTCTTTTGATGAGAATGTTTTTTATTATCAGTCTTGCACAAGCAAACAACTGGGGAACATCATGTTCTCTTGACTGGCATAACATGCAAATAGCTTGTATGAGATACACATCTTTGCATAAAGTGTCAGACTCTTCCAGACTGAAGATATGCCTTTTCTGCTGAAAGGAATATATGAGCATTCCATTTATTTGAACAGATATTCCATTGCTCTCTGAACAGTGGAGCAGACTTATGGTGTGCTTGGAAAGTCCAATAAAATATAGATAATAACGTTGCCTATTGCCTTGGCTTCCAGGAACCACCAGTACTGTTAGAAGGCAGGTGTCCCATATTATGCAAATCACATGCATACTTGGCATTGGTTATTCCTCTCCCTCATTTGTACATTTAGCAGAAGGGCCGGGAGAAGAATGCAGCATGAAGATAAAGTTTGTCCTTAGTTACAAAGTTCAAAATGCAGGAGAGATAGTTTTAAAAAAACTGATTTGGGAGACATCGACACTGTTTTCATCCAAACTCCCTCTGATCTCTGGGGAAGCAGAAGACTGTGTCCTCTGGTGCTGCCAATCTGGCTCCATCCACCAGAATTAAACTCACACTTAGAAATCAAGCGGGGGGGCGGACTGTGTGCAGTTTCCATGACCACTTGGTTGTTTACTGTCTTCTTAGATCAATATGACAATATTAAATACTTGCCAATTTATCATCCAAACAAGCAGCAGATGTCTCATCTGACATAATAAACTGTTCTTGTGTGAGTGTTCATTTTGGACATGGCAAGATGAAAGACATGGCCCAGTAAGCCCAGTCAATGTGCACAAACATTGAAAATGATCCCATTTTTGGTGTGTGTTTTTCTAGTAGTGGTGTTCCTTTGTCAATACAACTCTTTTTAGACTAATGACTGCTGGAAAATGTATTAGTAACGCTTGGGGAGTTTCTTCAGGGCTGGTTAGCAATGGAATGCAGGCAATTTGACCTATATAACATTATTTACTTAAGCATTTCAGTGTATAGCCCACTCTATCCCAAAAACTCAGGAGGCTAACAACAGCAGCATAATAAACACGTGTAGCATTTTTCTGTGTTCAGAGTTCTTTAGCAACTTTCTTTCTCTAAAAATTCTGTAGAACTCTCTGTAGGAACTGAGGAAATCCTCACAAGGCTGATGGTACAGTTTATACTATTATAGCTAGATATTTTATCAAAAATTGTACAGTGTGAAATAAGTTTTTGTGTAGCTGGACACATGGGGTTTCTTTAAAAGAAATATATAAGAAAAAGATTAAAAAGAAATAGAAAATGATGAATATTGTTTCCTTTCAGTTTTTATAACCTTATATGTAGCAGTAGAAAAGAGCAAGAGTTCAGTAGCACCTTAAAGACTAACAAAATTTGTGGCAGGGCATGAGCTTTCATGAGTCACTGCTGACTTCTCCAGGTACCATAACCTTATATATTCCACAGTTCCCTCTAAGCTGCACTAGGGGGTGCTGGCACACAACTTTTCAGAGGCCAGCTCAGAGGATTTCTGCTTCAGCTCACAACCAGGCTTCCATAGGAAACAATGGAGGATGGGGGCACTTCCTCCTGGGGCTCATAGAATTGAACCCCCTGGTCCAATCTCTTTGAAACTTGAAGGGGGGTTGAGGAGAGGCACCAGCAGCTCTGCTGCAAGTCTGGTGCCTCTACCTCAAAAAAACCAGCCCCCTCCAGGGCCCCAGATACCCCTGGATCAATTCTCCATTATAGCCTATGGGGCCCATTGACTATAATGGTCACCATAGGCTATAATTGAACCAGAAAAAACAGATATATAGTTTTGCACACCCCTATTATGCTTTTCAGTATGATTTGTAAGCTGTCTTGAGTCACAGGGGAAAGTGGGATATAAATATCTGAATAAATAAGTAGTTTGGGCGGGTTGGTAACATTTAAGCAACTTCCTGTTTGTTAGGTTAGGCAGGGTTCTGACAGTGATTGTTCCACCTCTGTAATCCTTGACCTGTAATGCTGGTTGTCATATTTCACTAAAAAAAAACCCAAAGTAGATTGCAAGAGTCTCCCCCCGCCCCCCAGTGCTGATATGTTTTATAAGGGCAACGGTCTAAGGCTAGGTCTACCAATATAGTGGAAAGGGGTGAGTAGACCTGTTCTCTGGAGGCCAGATCTACCAATATAGTGGAAAGGGGTGGGTAGATCTGTTCTCCAAAGGTCAGGTCTATCAATATAGTGGAAATGGGTGGGTAGACCTGTTCTCCAGAGGCCAGGTCTATCATTATAGTGGACTGGAGTGGGCAGACCTGTTCTCTGGAGGCCTGGTCTACCAATGTAGTGGACTGGGACAGGTAGATTCATTCTCTGGAGGCAAGGTCTACCAATATAGTGGAAAGGGGTAGGCAGACATGTTCTCCTGAGGCCAGGTCTACCCCTGTAGAGGACAACATTTTGTGTAATGAAATTTGACTTGATTCTGTTTTCTCTTATAATGTTTAAATTCTTCTTAAAATATAGTTTAAAAGAATTCATTCTGAAATTTTTACAAGGTTATGGAAATAATCTAAAAATAATTTATGCAATAGTCAAATGTAGACTTGCTCACAACTTGAATGCTACTAGCTTTTTTCACTCATGAGGTAGAGCCCATAGGCTATAATGGAGAATTTCTGCTCTCAACACTGTAAAGCTTAGAGGGAACATTGTATATTACACACACACACACACACACACACACACACACACACACACACATATATAGGCACTAATTATTTAACTAGTCAAAGGCATTTATTGACTAACACTGAATTCTTTTTAAAGCAATGTTTTGTGCCCACCACTATGCTTAGCAAAATCTGAAACCTTTCTCCAGCCTGAGGAATCTTTCGCTGTCAGAAGTGGCTGTTCCAAAGGAGGAACAGCAGCTCTTTAAGAGGAAGCTTTAGACTTTTTTGTGTGTAGCAGTAGTATACCTACATACCTAAGGGACCACCTTTCCCACATGTTCCCCAGAGAGCACTACGATCGGGATCCCAAAATCGCCTGGCTCTTTCAGACCTTCTCAGTCATGGACCTGTACTGGTGGAATGAGCTCCTGGATGACATCAGGGCCCTGCAAAACCTCTTAGTTCCACAGGGTCTGCAAAACGGAGCTCTTCCACCAGGCTTTTGATTGGGGTGCCACCCTTTCAGTATTAAGACCCTGGCTCCAACATTAACAACATTAATGCCAACTTAATAACATGATCGACAGCCTGACATAAAAACAGACTATGGTGGTAGCTGATTACTTGGATGCTGAGAGAACGCCTTCATTGGTTAGGAATGTAGAAGCACTTTATGATATGTTTTATTCTATACTGTTGTGTTTTTATCAATTTCTGTGTTTTAGTTGTTTAACATACTTTGTGTAAGCCACCCTGAGCCTGCCTGGCAGGGAGGGTGGGATACAAATTGAATAAATAATTAAATAAATAAATACGAGCCAGTAAGTAGCTAGGTTCCCTGCTTTGGCAGGAAACCTCCTGCCCTGTATCTTGATCCTTCACTGCTGCTCCAGGGTTCCCCCAAAGCTCTGTGGTTTCCTACTTTTTAGTGGCTGTCAGGGGAATAACTCATAATGGGAACTCCCCTACCCCAGTAACACTCCTGTCACAAATGTATACTCCATTCTTTAGTCTTAGGAAAAATGGGGAAATTGGGAGCCATGGAGATGATTGCCTTAGGAGAGATTCCTTTTCAGGATCTTTAAAGAAGCTTCCATTATTTGCTATGGAAGCCCTCATTCACAACTACAGCACCCTGGTATGTCTCATGTTACAAGAAGATTTATCAGGGAACTTTAGAAGTTACAATGTGCTGTTCCAGGGCTTCCAGTCATCTCAGCCTAGAAGTACAGATTCAGAGAGAATCCTGCTGTCTGCCTTTCACTTTCACCCCCCTGTTATCCCCATCCTCCCATGTTCTCCTCAGCTCCATTGGTGCTTCACAAGGAGGTGGCCACTATGCACCTCAGGGCCATTATTCAGAAGATGGTGGGGAGAAGGGGAGTTCTCCAAATGTACTCTCACTGCTGCCATCAATTGCCTTTCCTCTGCTACAGGCAGCCCAGCAAGTATGGCTCATGTGCATGCTTCCCCGCCCCACTCTTTCTGTACCTCTCTCTCCCCCTCTCTTTGCCAACCTGCTGCTGGGAACCAATGAATTATTAATGGCAGCAAGTTCAGGCTGGAACTGGAGTAATGACTCACTTGGCATGAGAGGGAGAAGACAATGAACAGAGCTGAGTCTCTCTCACCACTTTTGCAAATTTAGTCCTCTCCACACTTCCCAAAGATCCAGTTTGATGTAGTGGTTAAGTGTGGAGACTCTAGTCTGGGAGAACCGGATTTGATTCCCCACTCCTCCACTTGCAGCTGCTGTTGTGACCTTGGGTCAGTCACAAGCTCTGGCACAGCTGTTCCTGAAAAAGCAGTTTGTGTTAGAGGTCTCTAACCAGTGCAGTCCACCCACAAGACACGATTTTTTTTTTTTTGGGGGGGGGAACCCATCAGAGTACTAGAAATCTGGAGAAAAATTAAAATCTCTGCCTTCAGGGCAGTTGGAATGTGCATCCCCCCCCCCGATAATGGTAGCTTTAATTTATTTATTTAAAACATTTTTATGCTGCCTTTCTACCTGATCAGGGCCCTCAATGTAGCAAATGCAAAAACATCTCAACAGTTAAAAACAACATTTAAAATTATAAAATAATTCAATAAAAACACATAATCAAACAACAACAGAAACCAGGGAGGATGGCCAATAACTGTTATTGGGGGTATGCCAAATGAAACATAAACAAAATATCTTCATCGGCTGGCAGAAGGCACTGATAGAGGGAGGCCACTTCCGTACTGTCATTTTTGTCACTCGTTTGTCCCTATTGCTTTGGGTCCACCACCACCGTCTTCCACTTGTGTTTTACTCCCTCTGGGACTACTAGAGAGAGTAAAACACATGGAGGGGGAACGCTGAAGCAATAGGGACAAATGAATGACAAAAATGACACTGCGGACATGGCCGGGGTCAGATGAATCTCCCTGGGGAAGGAGTTCCAAAGTTTAGGTGTCATGACTCATGGCCTAGAAAGCCCTTTCTCAGGTCACTATCATCTAGCTTCAGATGGTGTGGGGAGGGCAACTGAAGCAGGAGCAAAGATGACCAGAATGAGTTGGTAGGTTTGTATAGGGGAATGCAATCCTTGAAATATGTTGGTCCCCAGCCATACAAAGCTTTAAAAGTCAATACCAGCACCTTGAATTGAGCCCAAAAACAAATTAGAAGCCAGTACAAATAGTACAAGAGTTGAGTGATATGGGCCTTGTAACCCACTCCAGTAAACCCTCTGACCACAGTATTCTATATCAACTGCAGCTTCCAGAGAGTTTTCAAGAGAGCCAGTTTGGTGTAGTGATTAAGTGTGGAGACTCTAATCTAGGAGAACCGGGTTTGATTCCCCACTCCTCCACTTGCACCTGCTGATATGACCTTGGGTCAGTCACAAGCTCTGGCACAGCTGTTCCTGAAAGAGTAGTTTGTGTTAGAGTTCTCTCAGCCCCACCTACCTCACAGGGTGTCTGTTGTGGGGAGGGGAAGGGAAAGGAGTTTGTAAGCCGCTCTGAGACTCCAAGTGAAAGGCGGGGTATAAATCCAATCTCTTCTTCTTCTTCTATTTCTTTAAGGGCAGCCCAACGTAGAGTCCATTGCAGTAATATAATCTAGATGTTATCAGGACATTCACAACTGCCCAAGAAGGGCCACAGCTCACTTACCAGCTGAAGTTGATCAAAGGCCTGGGTCCACCAGCACCCCCAAACTATGAACTACTCCATTAGGAGGAGTACAGCCCCATCCAGAACAGGGGAAAACCCATTTCCTCAGTCAGACTTTCCCCTCACCAGTAGCACCTCCATTTTGTCAGGAATAAATTTCAGCTTGTTGCCCTCATCCATTCCAAAACTGCCTCAAGGTACCTATCCACATTTTCCACAACCTACCTGAGATCTGCTTATAACATGAGATAGAGCTGAGTGCCATCTGCATATTGGTGGCAACTCAGCCTAGTTCTCCAGATGACCTCTCCCTGAAGTTTTAAATGGATGTTGAAAAGTATGGGGGGAAAGATGGAATCTTGGGGAACCCCATAGGCCAAAGGCCTATCCCCCAGCATCACACTCTGAAACTGAACTAGGACCTGAACTAGGGATGGCCTTGAACTGGCTGACAAACTAAAGTTCATCACAAACGATATTTGCAAACTGAAGAACTGTCATGAACTTCCATGAATTTTGATGCAGTTCATGGCAGTTTGTGAAGATCAGAAAACCTCTGCTTTCTGCTCTTGGCGAAAGCAGCTGGAACACAAAAAAACAGCTCATCCTGAAAAGCAACTTGGAGCCATTTAAACCAAACAGGTAAAGAAGAAGAAAAGAAGAGACTGGATTTATACCCCACCAATCACCCCACCCTTTAGAATCCCTTTCCCTTACCACAACAGACACCTTGTGAGATAGGTGGGGCTGACAGAGTCTTCTCTAGAACTGCCCTTGAGAGAACAGCTGTGAAAGAACTTATGACGGACCCAATGTCACACGAGCAGCTGCATGTGGAGGAGTGGGAAATCAAACTTGGTTCTCCCAGATTACAGTCCATGCCGGTCAGCTGTTTGAAAACTCCTGCTTTCTGCTCCTTGCTGTTTTTTTGTGGAGAGAGAAAGCAGATTTTAAATGGCTCAGAGACATTTAAACCAAACGGCTGAGCAGTGGTCCTCACTGCTCAGTTGTTTGGAAACCCATGCTTTCTGTTCCCTGTGAAAAGCCATGGAGAGCAGAAAGCAGGGTTTACAGTGGTTCACAAATCAATATGAACTGGGTCAGTTCTTGAATCAACCTCCACATTTGTATGGGTTTGTGGTTTAGCCACGAACCACAAACCAAACTGCAAAAATGCAGTTCATGCCCATCTCTAACTGGAACCACTGCAGAACAGGGGCTCCCAGTCCTTGGCTGTGGTCACACCAGCAAGGTAATCGTGCTTTGTTCCCGCTTTAATTAGATGCAGCCGGCCCCTCTCTTCCACCACCTGCTTGCCTGCCGCTGCGGCGAGTCCCTCCAGGCAACCCTGCCAGCCATGGGGCAGGTTCAGGTGGCTGCTGCTCCGGCTGCCGCTGTGGGGGGTGGTGCTGCTGCTGCTGCCACCATTGCCTCACGAAAAAATGCACCATCCTCCTTGCCGGCCCCTGTCCAGGCTGCCGGAGCCCCTGCCTCTCGTTCCCGCCTCCAGGGTGCTATAAGATCTGACAGTTCCAGGGGAAGGGGCTTCTGTTTCTTACAACAAATTCATATTATCTTTAAACAGAGAAATGAACATAAAATAACATTTAATAATGGATTTATTAAGCGCATGTTTACTCAAGCGCTCAAACTGGAAGCTTTTAAAAAAAAAACTGCACAAAGAGCAGTCAGATGGCCCTAATCGCAATCACTGTGAAAGATGGCTGTCCAGATGGGTGAAATCACACATTCAAAGCACAAGTGCCAGGAAAATACTTGATTTTTCAGGGGGCAGGATAACCCGGGAGCATTGCGGGAGTGACCCTACCTCAGCACGGGAGGCAGACTGGCACATATGAACATGAAATTTACATGCACGAGGGAACAGAGGCAAACCCCGATCAAAAGGACCGTGTAACTACACCCCTTTTTCTCTTTTGGGTCCCACCTGAGACATGAGCTTCAAATTTTGATTCATGCTACTGTCATTTTTAGCACCAAATCAACATGCAGGGGGAGGACATTTTACAGGTATGAGATGAGATCATTTAGGCATTGGAATCTGTGGAACTAGATGAGACATGAAGGAAACTACATACACACACACATGTACATATATGAGTAGTGGCACTTTTTAAACAAAAAGAGCACTGTGTGGGCTGATTTGGTCTGCAAGGCTGACAGAGGCTAGCATAAGCTGTGATGAATGTATGGAAGGTAGTCACCTCCCAACAGTAAGCATGTAAATGTGTGTGGGGGAGTATCCTGAGGTATCCTATCCCCATGCATATTCCTTGTTTTTCGTTTGGTGCTTGCCCAATACCATACGGTGCTGCCATCTGGATGTGGCATTATCATCACTTTGTGGAGAAAAAAGGTTTTGTTGGCAAGAGTTCCTTAGTATTTACACATCACACATGCATATTCACACCAAAAAAAGATGGTTTGAAGACTATTAATAAATAATACTTGATCCTTTGGTCAACAGTTAAATGGCAACTGAAAGTCTGTAGCAAAGCAAAGAAAAATTTTGTGGGACCTTCAAGAAGAACTAACATATTATAACAAAAGTATTGTGGGTCAGAGCCTAAGCAGGTATTATGCCATTATATCTATATTTATATCTATCTTTATACACCCCCCTCTCACATATATATAGTGTGTGTACACATATGTGTGCAGGATTTTTTTTCCAAAGCAAAACCTTCTAAAGGTGCCACTCTGCAAATAGGTAAAATCAACAGCTGCCTGTACCTGAGCATTCTGTGTTGTAGCTTACACCCAATGGAATGGCCTACCAATGTGGCCCCATTTATATCATTCTACAGAAAGTATAAAATAGAGTTGTTCAGGACTCATTTTTTAAAACAGAATAGGGTTGCAGTTGAACAGCCCTCTCTGATCCCAACAGTGACAACACAACTCCACCAGTAGGGTGTCAGCAAGGCATGGATGCTGCTAGTTGGGATACGACGGCCATTCTGCAAAGGGGAAAGAAATTAGGAAGCCCCCTCTGCAAGGCCAGCCCTCACAGTGAGCACATGGAAGTCCCTAGTAAACCCAGCAATACCCATTGATCAAGAAGCAGCATGCTGCTGATGTCCCATGTGTGGCACATGTAGGTGAACCAACTATTGCCTGCTAATGCAACCACCTCTCTCTGACGTCACACTGCCTACACACACAGATGGAGCATCATAAGGCAGGGAAGAAAGAGCTGACAGCCCCACAATTCCCAAGGTGCTATCGGTGCAAATGACAACAATCCTGTAGTTAGCCCACTCCAGGGAACTCCTCAGATGCAGGTCTGAATCCCTGCTGGCAGCCAAATTCCTTTTTGCCAGATAGAGGGAGTGCACACACTTAAGGAAAGACAAAACTGCACTTAAGTTCCAACAAGTTTCCTCTCCCCCCCAAAACAGTATGCATGTGGCAAATCAGAGGAATGGGTTCCCCTATTCCCAGGAAGGGGAACATTAGCCAGAAGACAGTCTACCTTTTGCCCAGGAGTGAGTCAGGTGGCAGCAAAACATGAGATAAGTTCTGTGGTTCCTGACAGGGTGCGCTTCTCCTGTTGAAGGCCATAGTATAACCAGAGAGTGGACACTTTCCCATCCCCTGTGAGGTTTAGCAATGGAGCTGAGCTTGTATGGTATCCATT
Organism: Gekko gecko; assembly: GCA_029375565.1. Classification (NCBI taxonomy): domain Eukaryota; kingdom Metazoa; phylum Chordata; class Lepidosauria; order Squamata; family Gekkonidae; genus Gekko; species Gekko gecko. The sequence goes on along the minus strand of JAPDNY010000006.1, from coordinate 75,872,243 downwards.
AGGCTCTGATCCTGAGAGGCAGTAGGCAACATGGGAGTTTGGTGAACTGTAACAAAGGGGTGGTGGTGGTTAATAGTCACTCCAAACTGCAGTTGTACTTCATGCATCCCACACCTACAAGGTGGGGGATGGTTGTGGTGGTCATGGTATACTACTCTGCTAGTAGCCTAGTACTGGGGTTCCAGGATCCCTTTTCCTAGTATCGTACACACTTACTGTTAGCCACAGTTGTCAGAGTCAAAATTATTGGGGCAAAACACAGTGTAAGTTCAAGAGGGCAGGGAGAGACAGTTGCAGAAGTTCTGGCTTGAGGGCAGGCGTCTGCTGCCATTGTCTACTTGTGTGCAGTGCATTATCCTTCACCCTCCCCACCTTGGGGGGGGGGGGGCAAAGTCCCCTGTTCAGTGTCTATTTCCAAAGATAGAGTACCTGAAAGTGTTCTGAGCCAAAAAGTGTTAGGAAATTGCAGGAACATTTGCTCTCTCCTGAGGGCATTTGCGTTAATTGCCCCCTCTGTAGTGCTAAGGCCCCTTTCACTGCATTTCCCACCGCTGTAGTTCAAGGTTCTAAGAGTGAATGACAAGGGCCTGAGCCCTATCATCTGAGCTAGGTGTGCTCTTACTGGGGTTTAAGTAGTGTTGGGGGAAGGCTGTGACTGGGTCCAGGAGCTGCTAGGGTGGGGCTTGATTGATTGAAGGCTTAGTCTGCATCCCAAGCTACTCCAGTTTTTTTGGTGGCATAACTTTACACCAATGTCAGAGATGGTGTAGGGGCTGAAGAGGAGTCCAGCACTGCCTACAGCATGTCTCTGGCATCTCCTACACCTGATCTCAGAAGCTAAGAAGGATTGGCTTTGGTCAGTATTTGGACAGGAGACCTTACGAATACCAGATCTGCTACACAAAGGCAGGCAATAGCAAACCACCTCTGAAGGTTTCTTGCCTTAAAAACCCTATGGTGTTGCTATAAGTCATCTGTGACTTGATGGCAAAAAAAAAGCAGTTACACCATGGAGTCTGTGCCCTGCTGATGGGGCTGGCCACCAGTCTGTCTTCAGATATACCTCTGCAACTTGGCGACAGGCAGGCATAAGTTCAGGATACACCACACCAGTACAGGGCTTTCACTTTGTAATGTACTCATCTCCGACCATGTGTGAGGCAAGGTCCCCACACGGTCAGGCGAAGCGTCCAAGCTGCGCTACCAGAGACAATGGCCATGTGGATCCTAGCCCGGGCCACTCAGAGGGCTAGGCTCCCGGCCGTGAGCCTATAGAACTCTCAGCCACTTTTTAGAGCCTATCACGAGTGTGGAGTGTGTTTGAGTGTGGGGTTATTTTGCACATATAAACCGGCCTGCGAGCCGGGAAGTTTGTCTTGTTCTTCACCAAATAAAAGTATGAGAGCTGAAATCACTAGTAAGTCTCAGTACTTTTCACACATCATCCTCAACCTTTTCAGCTCAAGGTTTAGGATTGCACAGTTAATGTTTAAGAAAAATTTAGACAGTTCTTATTGCATTGTTATTGGTTCATAATGTTTTCATTGTGTTCTCTCATTTTGTAGCCCAGTTTACTGCATTTTTGTTGACTGTATTATAGCATTTTTTAAAAACAAAAATTGTGCAATCTCCCTTGAGTTTCAGCTAGAAAGGTGGACTATAAATGAAGTAACTGAAATAAAATAAATATGTATCTATACAAAGATGAAGTGGGAGATGTGATTAAATAGCAGCATCAGAAAGCCCATGAATATAAGAGACAGATGTGACACATTATTACAAATAATATAGTGATTTATTTAGAAAATGTATATGCTGCCCCTCCACAGACCTGTATGAGACAGTCATGAGGTAAAAGCAGTACAATAATAAAACCATAAGCATAAAAGTAATCAATTCTTTTATTGAAGCAATAAAGCAAGAAGGAGCCCACTAGAGGTATAAAAATAACAGAAAAGGTATATGCATCAGCATTAAAGATTATTCACAAACAATCTTCAAATGAAAAGCAGATCATAAAAACAACTGGAAAACAACTGAGTTAAAAGCCAGGGTAAAAAAACCTGTTCCTAAAGACAGTACCAGATAAGCCTCAAGAGGGAGAGCATTCCAAAGGTGAAGTCCTACCTCTGAAAAAGCCCTGTCTCTGGTCACTGCCCTCCTTACCTATGCAGATGATGACTGATTTGAAAAGAGGATTTCACTGGTGGACTGGACAGCATGGAAGCAGGAAGCACAGGAGGTAAGAACCAGCACTCCAAACTGTGCCCTGAAACAAATGGACAGCTGATGTAGATCTTTCAGCACAGGAGTTATACAAATCTCATATCTAGCCTTCCTATACATGCAATAGTCTTGCTGATGTATTTTGTACTAGTTAAAGTTTGTATCAGTTTCAAAGGCAGCCCCACATACAGTGCATTTTAGTAATCTAACCCAGATGTGATCAGAGCATCGATTACCCCAGCCAGATGACACTGTTTGAGGAATGGCTAAAGCTGGCATATCAGCCAAAGCTGATAAAAGCTCTGCATGCCACAGAGGAGATCTGAACTTCCTATCACAGGCCAAGTCTCTGCAATACCCCCAAACTAAAACCCCGTTTCTTCAGGGAAGAGCAACCACTTCCAAGCACTCCTCAATCTTGTTTGGATTGACCTTCAGTATATTTGTCCTTATCTGTCCTATTTCCTTCTCCAGGCATTAGTGCAGGATTTCCACAGGCCCACCCAACTCACCTGTTAAGCTGGGTGCCATCTGCTTGTTGGTGCCACATCATTGCAGATCCCTAGTTGATCTCTCCCTGTGGTTTCATGTAGATGTTGAACAACATGAAGAATAAGAGGGACTTCTGTGTGACCCCACAGCATACCATAGTAAATACCTAATGCATTTGCAGAAGATGCTCTTGCCCATGAAAGCATATGCCACAATAAATGTATTAGCCTTTGAACTGTCACTGAAATCCTTGTAGCTCTTGATGCAAGAGACTTAGCATAGCTACCCCTCTGATAATAGGGGTCTTTGGAATGAAACATTCCACCGAGGATTGATGGCAGAGAACAAAAGCAGGGCTGACATATTACATGGGAGATCATAGAATCCACAAAGCTTAATGTGTCACTGTTTTCATTCACCATCCCAGTTGTGATTTTTTTCTTCCTTTAGAAAGAGCACACCAAAGCAGTGCATTCAAGTATCAAAGCCCATATTTGACAGACCCTCATTGTAATTAACTGTAACAAGACACTAAGAAAAGCTCAGCAGTTTGATCTGAATGTAATTGCAAGCAATCAAATATTACATGTGACTAATGCAGCCCATTTGATGGCAGCAGTCTCTACCAGAAGGTACAAAAGACCCATGTTCCCCATATTCTTCTTCATGTTGTGCATGTACTGGATGTGTTGCTGAAATTTTCAGATCAAGAGAATAAGTTAGATTTTACATGTTAGGTGTTAGATCATGTTAGATGACAGTGATGCATCTCTCACAAATAAAAATTAATCAAAATGTGTAAGAGGCAACAAATTACATAGTCTCTCATACCTTCAAAATCCCATAAGATACTCACCTTCATGCTCAGGGCTTTTGGAAACAGGAACAGTACAAAAGCTCTCCAGTTTGAAACAATGCAAAGAAGAATCTCTAATGACAATGCAAGCCCAGTGCACTGTTTTTTTGTAGAAGCTGGACCACATTATTAGTCAGTAAGACTGTAGACATCTTTCCTCTTGGATTTTTTTTTAAAGGCTGCTGTTTACCTAAGTGGCAAAACTTACGTAGAATCAAAACTGGGCAGTAGAATGTATAAGTAATTACTACTGGATTTATACCGAGGGATTTCCTGTAGTGCTTTTATAGTTATATTCCCAGCTTTGTTGTTGCTTCACTGGCCATTGTTCACTGAGCCTCCTAATCCTCCGACAGTTTTTTTTTTATGTTTTATCCTTCCCTCCAAAAGACATATAAAAATTTATGGTTGGTATTTTTGAAGTACTCGTTATATTCAGTTTCCACTTCCTAGAGGGGTTTATTTGTCTTTTTTTACTTCTTGGTATTTAGAACTAGGGATGGGTAAATTTCCCTGTTTTATTTCTTTTTCAGGGATTTTTGTTGGTTTTGTATATTAATTTGTGATATGTACAGTTTTTTAAACTGGCTCCAACCTGATGGAACTCTCTGCCAAATAACACCTGCAGCTTGTGGGACATTTTACAGTTCCGCATGGTGTGCAAGGCAGAGTTGTTCCACCAGGCATTTGGCTGGGGACAGTGACAGTTCCATCTTGGCACTCCCCTTTCCCATTCCCCCCTTGCCCATTCCCCATGAGACAGCAGCACTAGGATTTTAGCACCATCTGTAGTTAATGTAGATAAGCAATGAATCTGACTATCAGGTTTTTATTGTTGTATGTAAATCTTAATTTGTTTTATCGATGTTTTATATGATTGTATTGTACACTGCCCTGGGCCTGGTTCTACTGGGGAGGGTGGTTGATAAATTCAATAGATAAATAATTTATTGCCATTGAAAAATAAATCGCTTTTATGAGGAAAAACCAGTGCTAAAACCCATAGAAAGTGGCTCAAAAAACAAAGAGTTACAAGTTCAAACTGCACAAGGGGAAGCAAAACTGAGGCCCCGTCCACACGGAGCATTTGCCCCGCTGAAGTCACGGGAGCACTGCGGACTTTCCGTGCGCGTTCATACGAGCACATCTGGGAGGCGTAGGGCTCCCGTGGCCAACCCACGGCTTCCCTCCGAAAACGCGGGGTAAAAAACTAGTAGGTCCGAGGTACTAGTTTCTGGAAACCCCGGGGCAAAGGCTGGCGTCTGATCACGGGAGCGCCGGTATCCCGCGGCTTCCGACGCCCGCCCATGTCCCCAGGGTTTCCGGATGTTGTAAGTTTCCCTGGGATGCGCACCAACGCTGGACAGCGCATGCGCACACACAAGTCACCGACAGCGGCCCGCCCCCCCAACGGCGCATGCGCACTTCGCACTTGCGTGGTCTGCTGTGCTGCTGTTTTGCCGCGCTGCAGCAGCGCGGTGTGATCGCAGCGCAGAGCTGGTGCGTGGAAACCCGGTGGCCTGTGAGATCGGGCTACCGCGCCTTATTTAGCTCCGGGGCAAACTGCCACGCCTCCCCCGCGCGTTTTCTGGCCCGTGTGACCGGGGCCTGAAATGGGAATTTTCAAGATGAAAGAGCATGAATGGGAAACTGGAAGTCTCTGGGGGAACCTATTCATTACCTCAATGGTGCTCAAACTATGGGCCAGGACCCCAAAATGGGTGCTATCTTTTTTACATGCGGGTTGTGAGGCTCAGTAGTTAAGACACTGAACTGCAGACTAGAAGGTTGATAGTTTAGTAGTTCGAGACCCGAGTGCCGTGTGACATAGTGAGCTCCCATCTTTGGTCCCAGCTCCTGCCAACCTAGCAGTTTGAAAGCAAGAAATTGCAAGTAGATAAATAGGTACCACTTTGGTGGGAAAGTAACAGCATTCCATGCACCTCAGCATCTAGTCATGCCGGCCACATGACCACAGAGATGTCTTCAGACAGTGCTGGCTCTTCAGCTTGGAAATGGAGATGAGCACCGCCCCCTACAGTCGGATTCAACTGGCTTTCAAGTAGGGCCAGCCCCAGATTTTTTTGCACACTAGGCAAGGATACCTTCTGGCGCCCCACCCGTGCACCCACCAATTCCTACCATGGAATAGAATGTTAATTTAATATAAGTTTGAAGAAGGCCCCCTGGATTGGAGGAAGGCTGAAAACCTGAGCCAGAAGGAAATGTGGGGTGTGAATATGTAATAAAAAAATAAAAAATTAATATAAACTTTGCTCAGTGGAAGAGGAGTATACGGGTAGGATCCATCACAATGCTTCTAAAACATCTACCTTGGAACTTTGTGTTGAGACACACACATACAAGTCCATTAAATATAAAAATCAAAATATTTGGCAGATCATGCCAAACAGCATTCCCAAAGAAGCAGCTTATTCATACCACTTGACATGTTGTCTTGCCTACTGTCATACCTGCTCTGTCATCTTAACATAAAATAACTTTGGGAATTCAAGTAAGCCACAGAGTGACGGATGTGCAGTAGGCTGGTTATCAAAAGGCTTGACCCATGAGGTGGGAAGTAATAGGTATGGGCAAATATAGTTGTTTAATTTAATTCCAATTATTGCTGTCAATTATTTTTAAATATATTATTTATTACCACTGTAATTGGTTTAATCTGACTTTTGGACTTTTGAGCTTTGTTTTATTGTATTTTTTCCATTTTAAGAGCTATGATGTTTGGAAACCACACTGAAAAGTGTTATTGAGAATGTGATACATAAATATATTAGATCAATAATGTGCAAGACAGATGGTACTTGATGGGTGGGTGGGATAAGGGTATGACATAGGACACATCAGGGATCAGTTTAGAGTAAACAAAAGTTGCATGTACACATAAGATGAACTAGCACTGTTTTAACACTGGTTCAAATACCAGCTTAGCCAAAAAGTGTATTGGGTGACCTTGGCCTAACCACAGTCTCTCAGTCACCTGCCTCACAGGGTTGTCATGAGGATAAAACGAAGGAGAGGAGAAACATGTGTGGTTCCTAAACTCCTTGGAGGAAGGTCAAGATTAAAAAAAAACATTAAAAATTTAAAAATCTCACTCAACTCACAGTGCTATCCTAAACACAGTTAACTCTTCTAAATGCACTGACTTCAAAGGGTTGTTCAGGATTGCACTGTTGTTCCAAGTTATTCACTGTCAGAAGGTAATAACTTCGATGAGACACACACACCCGTCCACCTTGCCCACCACAAGCTGAATCAGAAACACGGTCAACTGGACCGCTCCAGCACGCTGCCTTCTGCCCTTGCTCCGTTGGCTGCCGCCATCTGTACTACTACCTTGATGGCCATCTTCCTGAAGTACCTGCCATCGCTGCCCACCACCACGGTGCAGCCCCGACGGTCACACAGGTCAATGGATGAGAGCATGCTCTGGATGAAGTTGGGCAGATCATTCCCCTGGCTCCCGAAGACAGTCGTGGGCCTCCTCAGCCCCCCACCACCCTCTGGTCCTCATACAGGATGGTCTGCCGGGTGAGCACAGGGATAGGACTCCCCTCCATGGCGCTGCAGCTGCAGCTTCTCCCCACAAGCACCTCGAACTGCAGGCTTGCCCACCCTTCCCTGTACTAAGATGTGGGCTGCTCTGAGAGCCTCACACAGGAGGTCAGAGGGGTGAAAGCCGAGCCATGCCCTCTGTTGACAGGAGCAGCCTGGGAGCTCCAGTCCCCTGGCACCTCATTCCCACTCAGCTGGGAAGCCACAGCTTCTAAGGGCTGCTGGGAGATGGGGCGCAAGGGGCGGGGGTGACCACATAGATTTAGAAGGCACGCTCCTGGGTCCGTGGGTAGGACACGTCTTCTTTGCCGTGAGAAACCCTGCTCGTGAGCAGGATGGTGCCCATGATGAGGTTTACTACTGCATATGCGAGATGTGGGCAACGGAGGAGCATCTGCTGCTGAAGCTGCCACCGCTTCCACCACCAACAGGCGCAGCAGCAGGAAAGATGCCCAAGGAGCAGCGCCAGCCCTGACTCCCTCTCCCTTCCAATCCGGCTAGCAGCCCATAGGCAGTTCTGCACCCCTCTGGGGTCTCTGCCCTAGGCGGTCACCTTGTTGGCCTAATGGGAGAGCCAGCCCTGCTTTCAAGCAATGGAAACCTTTACCTTTACCTTTGTGAGGCCAGGAAGGAAGAAGAGGAGAAACAGGGTGGGCTGGAAGAGGGGATTCTGTGAGGCCTGTGGGCAAATTTGTGGTTGACTGCACATAATATGTGAAATGGCTGGGAAATACAACCTGCTATTCTGGCACGAGCCAAAGGTTGAGAGCAAAAGGGTAAGGCTCTTGGCCTGTGGCTCTTAGCCTAGGGACTCTCAGCCTAGGGGCTCTGTAAGAAGCCCAGGAAGAGCCAGAAAGCCAGGGACCTTGGCTCCTTGGGTTCCCAGTAAGGTAAGTAGACTTCTACAACAGTAACCATATAAATACAAAGGGTTTTAAAAGGGGGGTTATAGAAAAGTATTTGTTTAAAAACAATTATGAAGCCAGAATGCCAGCAGGGGGTGGGAGCCATCCAGTGTTTTGCATGGAGTGTTACATGTATGACTATCTGCCCACTGGTCAGAAGTCTTGGGTGTGTGCTCGATGAAAGGAGCTCCTGGTTTTCAGGGAGCGAGTTTGCTCCCTTGAAGCCAAAGTGGCTGACCTGGAGAAGCAGAGACAGTCAGGTGCACGGAGAAGACTCTCGGGGACTTGTTAGATATGTCCCACTCTCGATCTGGCAGCCCAGCTGCTGCCAGGGAGCATGAGGGTCAAGGAGAAATGGGGCACCATGCCGAGGATAAGGGGAATGTGCCCTCAGAAGGGACCTCTTCTTCAGCTGGTGAACGGGTATCCTTTCGTACCAAGGAACCGTCTCTGGGAAGGGTGGGAGGAGGGCTCTTGGTAGTTGGTGATTCGATCCTTAGGCAGGTAGACAGCTGGGTGGCGAACCCGCATACTGACTGTATGGTGACTTGCCTGCCTGGTGCGAAGGTAGCAGACATTATGCGAGTTTTAGATAGGCTGGTAGATAGTGCTGGGGAGGAGCCGGTGGTTGTGGTGCACGTCGGCACCAACGATGTGGGGAAATGCAGTCGTGAGGTCCCAGAGGAGAAATTTAGGCTGCTGGGCAGGAAACTCAAGGCCAGGACCTCCAAGGTAGCCTTCTCAGAAGTGCTACCTGTTCTACACGCAGGGCCAGAGAGACAGGCATAGATCAGGAGTCTCAATGCGTGGATGAGACGGTGGTGTAGGGGGGAAGAGTTCAAGTTTGTTAGGCATTGGGATGCTTTTTGGGACAAGAGTGAGCTGTACAAAAGGGACGGTCTCCACTTGTCCCGAGAAGGAACCAGGCTGTTGGCGCTCAAAATCAAAAAGGTGGCAGAGTAGTTTTTAAACTGAATAATGGGGGAAAGCTGACAGGAGATGAAAAGTCTCTGGTTCGGGATGGCTCATCTCAAAGAGATGAAGGGGTAGCTATTACTTTTGTACCAAGAAATGGATTAAAATTGTCCACTGAGACTGTGGCTAATCATAGGAACTGCCTAGCAAGGTCTTGAGGCAGCAAGAGGAAGGTTGTGGGCTTAACAAACGTGGGAAACTATAATTGTTTATACAGAAATGCTAGAAGTCTCCGAGGTAAAATTGGGGAGTTGGAATGCTTGGTGTTGGGGGGGGAAATAGACATTGTGGGTATTTCAGAAACTTGGTGGGATGAGGAAAATCAGTGGGATATGGTGATTCCTGGTTATAAATTATATCGGAAGGATGGGAGGGGGAAGGGTTGGAGGTGGGGTGGCTCTGTATGTCAGAGAGGGTATACCGTCCAGTAAGACTGAGAGGGTAAGAAAATTGGATTCGCTTCTGGAAATGCTATGGGTTGAAATAGTGGGTCCAAAAGGAGGCTTAACAGTGGGAGTTTGTTATCGCCCGCCAGATCAAAAGATAGAGGAGGATGATAAAATGATGAATGAATTAAAGATAGCAGCTAGACGGAATAACTGTGTCATAGTAGGCGACTTTAACTACCCACACATTGATTGGGTCAATATGAGTTCTAGTTGGGAAAAAGAGATTGAGTTTTTAGACACTCTCAATGACTGTGCTATGGAACAGATGGTCACAGGTCCTACCGGGGAGAGGCGATCCTGGATTTGGTCCTAAGTAACACCTAAGTCCTGGTGAGAGATGTAAAAGTGATTGCACCACTTGGGAACAGTGACCATAATGTCATTGAGTTTAACATTTGTACAGATAGGGAGTTGCCCAAAAAGACTTTTAAAGGGGTAACTTCTCTGGTATGAGGGGACATGTGAGGCAGAAATTGAAAGGAAGAGTGGAGAAGGTCAAAACCATTGGGGAAGCTTGGAGACTATTTAAAAATACAATCCTAGAAGCTCAGAAAAAATATATACTGCAGGTCAGGAAAGGTACAAATAGGTATAGAAAAAAGCCTGCATGGTTAACAAATAAAGTAATGGAAGCTGTAAAAGGTAAGAAGGATTGCCTTAAGCAGTGGAAAGCTAGTTTTAGTGTGGTTGATAAAAGGGAACACAGACTATGGCAAATAAAATGCAAGTCTGTGATCAGGCAAGCAAAAAGGGAATATGAGGAGCATATCGCAAAAAACATAAAGACCAACAATAATTTTTTCTTCAAATATATTAGAAGTAGGAAGCCAGCCAGGGAGGCAGTGGGGCCCTTGGATGACCAAGGGGTAAAAGGACTAGTGAAGGATGATAGGGAAATGGCTGAGAAGCTGAATGCATTTTTTGCATCTGTCTTCACTGTGGAAGAGGAGAAGTGCTTGCCCACTCCAGAAGCACCGATTTTGGGAGGGGGTTTGAAAGACCTGAATCAGAGTGCGGTGACAAGAGAGGAAGTCCTACGACTGATAGACAATTAAAAAACTAATAAATCACCAGGCCCGGATGGCATACATCCGAGAGTTCTGAAAGAACTCAAATGTGAACTTGTGGATCTCCTGACAAAAATATGTAATCTTTCTTTAAAATCTGCCTCCATTCCTGAGGACTGGAAGGTAGCTAATGTCACTTCCATCCTTAAAAAGGGCTCCAGGGGAGATCCAGGAAATTACAGGCCAGTCAGTCTGACATCGATACCGGGTAAGTTGGTGGAAACTGTTATTAAGGAATGAATTAGTAGGCACATTGATGAACAAAAACTATTGAGGCAGACTCAGCATGGGTTCTGTAAGGGAAGATCTTGTCTCACTAACCTGTTAATGTTTTTTGAGGGAGCGAACAAACATGTGGACAAGGGGGACCCAATAGATATTATTTACCTTGACTTCCAGAAAGCTTTTGATACAGTTCCTCATCAAAGGCTCCTAAGTAAGCTCAATAGTCATGGGATAAAAGGACAAGTCCTCTTGTGGATCAAAAACCGGCTTATAAATAGAAAACAGAGAGTGAGTATAATTGGGAAACTTTCTCAGTGGAGGGTGGTAAGCAGTGGGGTACCACAGGGATCAGTACTCGATCCGATGCTTTTTAACTTGTTTATTAATGATTTGGAATTGGGAGTAAGCAGTGAAGTGGCTAAATTTGCAGATGACACGAGGTTGTTCAGGGTGGTGAAAACCAGGGAGGATTGTGAGGCACTCCAAAGGGATCTGCTGAGGATGGGTGAGTGGGCGTCAACGTGGCAAATGGGGTTCAATGTGGCCAAGTGCAAAGTGATGCACATTGGAGCCAAAAATCCTAACTATAAATACACGTTGATGGGGTCTGAACTGGCAGAGGCTGACCAAGAGAGAGATCTTGGAGTCAATGTAGATAACTCAATGAAAATGTCGAGAGAGTGTGTGACTGTAATAAAAAAGGCCAACACTTTGCTTGATATCATTCGGAAAGGAACTGAAAACAAATCAGCCAGTATCATCATGCCCCTGTATAAATCATTGGTGCAACCTCATTTGGAATACTGTGTACAGTTCTGGTCACCACATCTCAAAAAGGATATTATAGCATTGGAAAAAGTGCAGAGAAGGGCAACTAGAATGATAAAAGGGTTGGAACACCTTCCCTATGAAGAAAGGTTAAAACGCTTGGGGCTCTTCAGCTTGGAGAAACGACGGCTGAGGGGTGACATGATCGAGGTTTATAAGATTATGCATGGGATAGAGCAGGTTGAGAAAGAAGTACTTTTCTCCCTTTCTCACAATACAAGAACTCGTGGGCACTCCATGAAATTGCTAAGCAGTCAGGTTAGAACAGATAAAAGGAAATATTTCTTCACCCAAAGAGTGATTAACATATAGAATTCACTGCCACAGGAGGTGGTGGCAGCTACAAGCATGGACAGTTTCAAGAGGGAATTAGATAAACATACGGAGCAGAAGTCCATCAGTGGCTATTAGCCACAGGGTATAGATGGGAATTCTGAGTCTGGGGCAGGTGATGCACTCTATTCTTGGTGCTGGAGGTGGCAGCAGTGGGAGGGCTTCTAGTGTCCTGGCCCCACTGCTGGACCTCCTGATGGCATGTGGTATTTTTGACCACTGTGTGACAGAGTGTTGGACTAGATGGGCCATTGGCCTGATTCAACATTGGCTTCTCTTATGTTCTTATGTTCTTAATATTTATAAATATTAAAAAAGAAAAAGGAAATATAGAATAAAATATTGTTCAGCGTTGGCTACTGTGAAAATTCTTGTTTTTTTTGAGGGGAGGGTGTAATTTGGAGATACTTTGTTAGTCCCAAAAGGTAGAGTACATTTTTTTCAATTATTTTTATTGGTTTTTTAGCATGAAGAAAGAAAAAGGAAAAGGAAAAAAAAAGACAACAACTTTTTTCACATAATAGTACACTAACATAATATTATCAATGTGTTATGGATTTCCTCCATGAGTATCATTTGGCACACATGTTAAATCTATTAAAGTGTTTTAACCACAAGGTTTATACTTCATCAAAGTTACAAATCTGATAATAAATTTAACTTAATATTCACTTTCTATTATTCCCTATTGATCTAATTACTTAAGAAGTCATTACAATTTCACACAATTAAGCAGCTTACAGCTAGAGTGACAATTGCTTTTATACCTATTCTCTTTGTACAGTTACTCAATCAGTCCCAGCTGTGTCTCATTACACCATTAAAGTCATTTTACCCCTTTACTTTTCAATTACCCCACACCTTATTTACTAACCTAAAAGTTTTTTATATTGTCAGCCCCTACATATTTATTATCTTGCATATTCTCAATAGCTAGCTAGTTTAGTATTTATTTCAGTAGCCGTGTCAAATCATTTCCTCCATTATGAATATAGAAAGAAAAAGAAAAAAATCTTTAAATTTACACAAGGAAAAGATTATCAAGTTACAAAATAATATATACTTTCTCATCATCTTATGACCAGTAAAAAATTCTTTACAAAAATAAAAAGTAATAGTTGTTCCCTGGATATTTTCCTTTAGCAATTATGTCATTACTTACAAGGCATTATTTTTCCCTCTTCAGTTTTCCTGCTTCATGATATCTGACTTACTAGCCTATGAATTTTTATCTTATATATTTGTTGTTGCCGCCTAACAGAAAGCAAGTTTCACCATATTTAGTAACACTCATTTAGGGCAGCAAGAAAGAAAAATATTTCTAAATTACAAACAGTATATAGCATTTCATCATCTTTTTCTGGGAGGTACAATATATTAAATCTCATTTCCTTGTCAACAAGAGGGGCAAATTACCAAATTACACCTAAGCTGTAGCATCCCATCATCCCTTTATAACAATTACAATCACAAATCATATTTTTTATGCATTTTTTCCTCCTATTTTTCTATAACTCTTTTTTCCATGATCTTGTCTAAATGCCTCATGTCTTTATATACATAAAGTTTTATTTCCGGCATTTCCCATCTGAGTTTCAACATGCCACTCTTCCAGCTTTTCTTTTCCTTGCGGATTTTCTTTACCTGACTCCTTGTTTTCCTTTTATCCCAATTGGTTGTTTTTTTAAGTATGAAATTTTGAAGACCTCTTTTTGTTGTTTCCAGCTCTGAGAGATTATTTGTAAGTTCTTCTAGGCTGCACATTTGGTTATTATCATTTTCCCCATTTTCCATCAGTACAGGAAGTGCTACAAATAGTACTTCATCTTGATAATATTCTTGTTTTTCATCAAAATCCTGCTGAGGCTGTATTGACTATGGTATATTTTCCAAGTCCAAAATTGGAGACTGAGGTTTTTCTAAGAGGTTTTTGCAAGCTACTTTAACTGCTTGTTGAATCTCTTCTATTAAGAGATTTTGGAATTGTTCCCAAGTGAGATTTCCAATTTCAGTGCTCTCCGGATCCTCCGTCTCTTCAACCCTCGCTACTAACGCCATTTTCAAACTCAACTGCATATTTTTATTCCATCATGATAGTCCATAAAAATCAAATGTCTGTATATGCTAATAAATTAGTCTATCACAAATGTTCTCCAAAACATCACTCCCAATATTTAGTAACTCCAACAAGTAAAGTTATTTTCTTACCCCCTTCTATTCCTTCAAACAGACTTCACTCCCATTCTCTTCACTGCCGCTTTTCTTCTAAAAAAATTGGAGATATTCCACAGGGGTATTTAAAAGAAGATCTTCATAGTTTTGTGCTTTAATCTGTTTCTTGTTATTTTCAGTTATGTTATGTTTTAAATCCTTTAGTCTTTTTTTAAAAAATGGAGGTTGCAGCTATGACAAACATGGCAGCCATGTTTGTCTCCATTCCCTGTTCTTGCTTCAATATGCTCTCAGGAATGCCCCACTGCCACCACTCATGGGGCAACCGAGCAAGTCTTCTGCTCCCAACCTCCCTCCAAGAAGTTGGGTGGCGTCTGGTGGAATCTCAAGGACCCTAGAACTCCAAAAAGAGACAGGGAAGGACAGTGGTGATCAGGAGGTCCCGAATGCCAACTGTTCCACCAGAAGTCCCAAGGTAGAGTAAATTTAAAGGTTTTAGAACCATTACAATACTCAAAGAATTGCCTTAATGGTTCTGGCCATTTTCGAACACAGGGCCATAAGGCATTACAAAACTCTTGCATAGAAGGCACTTTTGTGTTAACATTCCTAACTTCTGGGTTTTCCCTGGAAGAGATGTCATGGCATTACCCAATGACAGCCTTCCCCATGACCCTGCCCCCCCACCAACTCCTGCCAGTTGTCAGGCCCTGCCCATCAACCCTAACTCTGTGCTTGACAGCCTCTCCCTGTAGTTCCATAGAGAGCAAGCTTTCCCCTTTTGCTGGAAACTAAAATCAAGTAGCTTCTCTTCTACAAAGCAAAGAGCTGATCTCACACTCCATGGCAGCCATTTAGTAGTGGCACTCACTGACCTTTCTCAAAATTCCAAAAGTTCTCACAGGCTTATCAAATATATACCACCTGAAAATATCCTAATGATTCTTCCTTTTAATATAAATCACCACACATGATGTCAGCATCAGTCCTGTCACAGTTAAAATAATGAAACTTTAAATATAATATTCCATGAGAAGATCATAGGAAATAAATTGGATATGTCTGAAATTTTTAATATAAACGGAGGCAGTTATGAAGTCCCCATCATGAGTTGTCCAAACTTAACCAAGCAATACCATTTATTAAAGGCTTTTATGTGTAACCTTCTGTATTATGACAAAGTTATTTCCTGTGAACCAAGCTGCAGGTCATGTGAGAGATCCAGGATTCAATCTTGTGACTATTTTTACTTTAAAACAGCTGTGTGTGGGGTGAAGGCTCACAATGTGATTGGAACAGAAGCACTGGATAAGGCTGCTTTTCAAAAACTCTTTTCTCCAGAGTCTTTTCATCTGAAATTGCCCCCTGAAGCTATTAGCCTGTAATGTTCTGGAGATTGCAGGCCCCTGATTCAAATCTAACCCCTGCTGTGAACCTACCAAGGGGCCTTTGGCAAGCCACTCTCAGCCTCCTCCTGTGCAATGTACTCACTTACCTTTCATAATTGCTATTTCCTTCTCAGCTAAGATACCAAAAATGTGCTCAGCCAAGAGGACAGTGTGTATTGAGAGGGACTAACCAGGAGCTCATGTATGGGATACCTCATTCTAAAAAAAAATCCTTTCCATGTGATAGATGCTTAGTGTTTACACTAAAAAAACATCTGCTGACATGGCTAGTTGGACACTGAGTTTATTGCCAGCTTGTTTCTGCCTCCTTTAAATACTTTTTCAACTAAGTTTCATTTACATGATTGTAACATTTCTTAGCAAGGGCTGGCAGAAATCAATGCACTCTCTTCCCAGATCTTCCTGTCTGAAACCCATGAGGCAACTCTGTTCATCCCACCAACTTCTCTTTTTCATTTCTTCCATGAGGCTGATTAAATTTGTGTGGTTGTGGGCTTTTTCAGCAGTAGCCCTGGTTATATGGAACAGTTTAAGAATGTCAGGAAGGTTCCTAACCTATTGACATTTAGGAAGCTTGCTATGTCTATATGGTTGGAGGGCTTTGGAGAAAATTAACTGGGTTACCCTATGCTAGCCAAGCACCAGCATGACAACTGCACTGCAGTCCACAGTGACACTACCACACTCACCAGTCACAGAGCAGCATGTCAACAATGCCTCTGTGCCCACCAAATATGGAAACAGCCAGACTATGCAGGTTGATCCCAACACACCACTCAGATATCACCCCCCCCCACACACACACACACTGAACAGCCATATGAAGGAACAAAAGCAACACAGCATGGTGTGTTATATGAAGCATCAGGCATGCCCAGAGGAATCCCTGAAACAATCATAGGATTCAGGGCAAAACTAGACAATACCACATTCCAAGTCCACCATGGGGACATGGTCCTATTTTAGAGCTTGTTTTTTAAACTTTTTGTAATGCCTCAAGGGTAGATTGCCACCTCCAGGTGACAGCAGGTCTCTCTGGATTACAACTGATTTCCAGATGACAGAGATCAGTTCCCCTAGGAAAAAAGATAGCTTTGGAGGGTGAACTCTGCATCATTATTGTTGTGTCCTGGGATCAGAGGGCTGAGCTGGCGAAACACTGCCAAGCTTCGCTCTCTGAGAACAATAGGGACTAGGTTCCTGAGCTCGCCAGTAGTGAACCAATGGCAGCATTGGCGGGCGATTCAAACCCGCCAATAGGAATATAGGGCCGTCCCCCCTAACTGTATATAGTTGGCCTCCGGCCGTTACTGTGTGTTCTTTGTCTTATGTGAAGTACGAATAAACGCGTCTTCTCTTATGTCGTCGTCCGAGTCATGAGGCCTGAAACCCAGTACTTTACAGTGGCGACGAGGATGGGATTCTAACGCCTTCTGTGACTCCATGAACGACGAAACGGACACCGCCGAGCAACGCATCGCTGACCCCGAGAGCAGCACCGCACCGCTCGCCGAGCATCGCATCGCTGACCCCGAGAGCAGCACCGCACCGCTCGCCCCGGCGCGCGCCGTTCCTGACAGAACCATGGCCGCTTCCCACGTAACACTGGAGCACTTCGACCAGTCGCAGCCAGAAACCTGGGACGCATGGGTCGACCAGCTCATCAGCTACTTGGAGCTCAACGAAATCCGCCACCCCGACCAGAAACGAGCGATCCTCCTGAACGCCTGCGGCACCCAAACCGTCCGCCTCGCCAAGAGCCTCTTGGTGCCCCGCACGGCCTTGGAGAGCTCGTTTGGGGAAATCCTGGACGTCCTAAATGGCTACTTCAGCCCCCGGCCGACCTTCCTGGCCAAGAGGATGGATTTCCAGAGGCGAGTCCAGACCCGAGGGGAATCCATCGCCAACTTCCTAGCCGCGCTAAGGGCGCTAGCCGTGGACTGCGGGTTTCCGAAGGTGGAGGACAACCTGCTGACACAGTTCGTGTGGGGCCTGGCGGACTCCAAGCTGCGGCGCAAGTTGGTGGGACACCGGAAGCTCACCTTGGACGAGGCCCTCGACGCCGCCACTGCCCACGAGGCCGCCGAAGGGGATCGCCCGGTCGCGGCCGCGCAGGTGGTTGGAAGGAGCCCAAGCCCCGGAAACGAAGAGACGGACGAGGTCTTCGCCCTCAAACCCCAACAACGCCGGCCGGCGCCGTTCCAGCAGGCCAACCGGGAGCAAGCCAAGTATTCCGGCAACCGAGCCGTCTGTGCCAGCTGCGGGGAGGCCCACGGACAGAAATCCTGCAAGTTCCGGGATGCTGTCTGTCACGGGTGCGGAAAGCAGGGACACCTCGCACGGGTCTGCCGGTCCAAGGGCCCCCGGAATTCGAGATCGTCGGTCCCCCAGTACCGCGCATCGTCCACCGCACACGAGACAACGGAAGAGGTCGCCGAGTTGTACCACCTCACCGACCAACCACTGCAGGTACTTCGCCTCCCCAACCCCAACCTCTCCTCTGCCCCGAAGATCCAAGTAACCGTGCGGATCGAGGGGTCCCCCTGTTGCATGGAAGTGGACTCGGGATCGGCGGCGTCCATCATTTCCCTGGACACTTTAAAAAGACTTTGCCCACTAGGGGGACCCCCTCTACGTCCATCACCACTAAGCTTGGTGGATTTTCAAAAGAACCCTGTCCCCATCCGGGGAGTCGGCACTTTCCGAGTGCGGTACCGAGACTTTGAGGGGAACTTGGACTTGGTGGTGGTAGAGGGTAATCTCGCGAGTCTCCTGGGGCGGGCGTGGTTCGAGGCCCTAGGGCGGGACTGGGGGGCGGTGTGCAAGGAATTCCCGGAGGTCTTTGACGGGAAACTGGGTTGTTACAAAGGGCCCCCGGTGTCGCTCCACTTAGACCCCACCGTGACGCCCATCCGTCGGCGCTTCCGCACCGTGCCCCTGGCCCTCCGCCCTAAAATAGAGACCGAATTAGACCGGCTGGTGGCCCAGGGAGTCTTAGAGCCCGTCCCGAACGCTAGATGGGAGACACCGATAGTGACACCCGTCAAGCCAAATGGGGAGATCCGCATCTGCGCGGATTATAAGTGCACTATTAACCAGGCACTTCAGGCGCACGCATACCCCGTACCAGTGGTCAGCCATGTCCTAGCAACACTGGCAGGGGCGCGCATATTTGGAAAGCTGGATCTCGCGCAGGCGTACCAGCAACTCCCGGTAGATGAGGCCACGGCCGAGGCGCAAACCATAGTGACCCACCGGGGGGCCTTCCGGGTGAAGCGGCTGCAGTTCGGGGTCAGTGTGGCCCCAGGGATCTTCCAAAATCTTATGGACGATCTGTTAAAAGGGATCCCTGGAGTGACGCCGTTCTTCGACGACGTCCTCATCGCCGCGACCACCCCGGAAAGCTTCGCCGCCCGCCTCCGAACTGTATTGGAACGCTTCCAAGCCGCGGGGCTGAAAGTGAAGCGAGAAAAGTGCCTCCTCGGGGTGCCGGAGGTAGAGTTCTTGGGATACCGGGTAGACGCATCAGGCGTGCATCCGGCGAGGGACAAAGTGAAGGCCATCGTGGAGGCCCCCGCCCCGAAGTCCAAGGCCGAGCTCCAGGCGTTCTTAGGCCTCCTGAACTTTTATCATTCCTTTCTCCCCCACAAAGCCGCCGTGGCCGAACCCCTACACAGGCTGCTGGACAAGGCGACACCTTGGGCATGGGGAGCGAGGGAGGAGGCGGCGTTTCGGGGGTGAAAGTCCTCTTGATTTCAAACGCAGTACTCGCGCACTTTGATGAAAAGCTCCCGGTCATCCTGGCGTGCGACGCCTCACCGTATGGGGTCGGGGCAGTCTTGGCACACAAGCTACCGGATGGGAGGGAGGTCCCGGTGGCTTATTACTCCCGCACGCTGTCCCCCGCGGAGCGGAACTACGCCCAAATCGACAGGGAGGGCTTGGCACTGGTGGCGGGGGTAAAAAAATTCCACAATTTTGTGTACGGGCGGCCCTTCACGCTCGTAACAGATCATAAGCCGCTCCTGGGACTGTTCGCGGCGGACAAACAAACGCCGCAAGTTTTGTCGCCCCGGGTGTTGCGCTGGTCCTTATTTTTGGCGGGGTACCAATACCGACTGGAGCATCGGCCGGGCAAGGCGCTGGGTCATGCCGACGCCTTGAGCCGCCTACCGCTGCCGCAGACAGGGGAAGATCCGGCCCCAGCCCCCGCTGTCTTGCTGATGGAGGAACTGCCAAACCCCCCCCTTCAGGCTGCAGATGTGGCCGCCCGCACGTCCCGAGATCCCATTCTCTCCCGGGTCCTAAACTGGGTGGTGAGGGGGTGGCCAGCGGAACAGACTGGGCCAGAGTTCACAGCATACAAGGCCAGGCGGGAAGAGCTGTCCGCATTGAAGGGGTGTTTACTATGGGGAGATAGGGTGATCATTCCGGGGCCCATGAGACAAGGGGTGCTAGAAACGCTGCACGAGGCCCACCCGGGCATCGTACGAATGAAAGCTCTGGCAAGGAGCTACGTGTGGTGGCCCGGGGTGGACGCAGAAATTGAATCTTGGGTCAGAGGGTGCACACGATGCCAGGAGGTCCGCCCCAATCCACCGAGAGCGCCAACCCAAAGCTGGGAGTCTACCCACAAGCCGTGGTCACGCCTGCACATAGACTTTGCGGGGCCGTTCCAGGGGCTCCAGTTCATGGTAACGGTAGACTCTTATTCAAAATGGGTGGAAATAAGCCCAGTGTCTACCACCTCTACCAAGGCGGCAATAAGGGCCCTGCGGAAGATATTTGCAACGCACGGGTTACCCGACACAATCGTGTCGGACAACGGGGCAGCATTCACATCTGCGGAGTTTCAAGCGTTCCTCGAAAGGAACCTCATCAGGCACATACGATCCGCGCCTTTCCACCCGGCAACTAATGGACAGGCGGAGAGGACGGTACGCACCGCCAAAGAGGCCCTGAGCCGCATAACGGGGGGGACTGGGAGTTCCGGCTGGCCCGATTCCTTCTCACATACCGCACCACCCCAAACCCCATCTCCGGACACTGCCCCGCAGAACTATTAATGGGCCGCCGCCCTACCACTTTATTAGACAGACTCCACCCGGACCGAGCTCCCGAGAGAAAGCTGGTCGAGAACAGGGAGGCGCCCCGAAGCTTCCTACCGGGAGACCCTGTCTACTTCCGGAACTACGGAGCGGGGCCGCAGTGGGTGGCAGGGCGCATCCTAAAACCCACCGGGCCGGTGTCATACGAGGTCCTAACCGATGGGGACCGGGTTCTCCGCAAACACATCGACCAGCTCCGGAGGCGACAAGACCCCGATAGAGAGATCGAGTTACCAGGAAATGCCGCCCCCGCCCCATCATCCGATCGACCGCAAGCACCGACAGCGGAGCCAGCGCCAGAGAGTCCACGGAATCCGGAGGGAGCCCCGGTAGCCGCTGAACCGCCGCCGCCGCTGCCGCCACCGTTGGCCCCGGTAGCAACTGAACCGCCGCCGCCGCTGCCGCCACCGTTACAGCCGCCGCCGTCACCACCTCGGCTACTTCCAGAGGCCCAAGCTCCTTGTGCGGGTGGACCAACCGACAGGGGCCCCGCCAGTCCGGTACCGGCCCCCGACGTTCGCTAAGGGAAAGAAGGCCACCAGCATACTTAAAGGACTACGTCACCTGATAGGAGACGAACCATGGGGGAGGGGTGTTGTGTCCTGGGATCAGAGGGCTGAGCTGGCGAAACACTGCCAAGCTTCGCTCTCTGAGAACAATAGGGACTAGGTTCCTGAGCTCGCCAGTAGTGAACCAATGGCAGCATTGGCGGGCGATTCAAACCCGCCAATAGGAATATAGGGCCGTCCCCCCTAACTGTATATAGTTGGCCTCCGGCCGTTACTGTGTGTTCTTTGTCTTATGTGAAGTACGAATAAACGCGTCTTCTCTTATGTCGTCGTCCGAGTCATGAGGCCTGAAACCCAGTACTTTACAATTATATATTTCCCAAGTTGGAGCTGGTAAATCTATGCTGGGGACTGTGGCATATGTGAATAAGGGGTTCCTGTTCCCATTCCCCATGCTGTTTTCAAGAGCTGAACTTGGGGACAGACTCTGGGACATAGTATCATCTAATCTGGCTCTGCAGATGGGGGGTTGAATTCTGTCCTTTGGATGTATGCCCTTTTGACAGACAGCCACTCAAGGAAGGCAGCATGGCAACTCCAACCATACCACCCAGAAACTCTGCAGCTTACTTCGAAGAGGAAACCCTCATAGAAAGGCCATACCCAGGTAGGAGTTCAGATGTCAAAGCGGAAATAATGCTCTGAAGAATAGGGTTTTTTTCCCAAGGCAAGGGGACATCGCCAATAGGCCTGCTTCCACACAAAAGGTTTGCACTGTCCCAGCTTTCAAACTGGAGCAGGGTTTCTCATAACATCCTCCTCCACCATTACTCCATTTATCACATTTCTGAAAGTTGCCCTGATTTTTTCCAAACTTGCCTTTCCTGAAAGAAAGGTGTCAAAGCAGATTTGCCTGCATGAATATGGGGAAGAACAGATTTCTAAATGTCCCTGCCCACATCCTGTGCCATTTCCCCTCCCTATTCCTTCAAGCTCACCATTTCCCCTATTACCCCCAGTAGACTTTGCCCCATTTTTTAAAAAATTGGTAGTATACAAATGATTTTTAAAATGCCAGGGAAAAAAGCAATTTGCAACATGGGGGGAAAGGGGGAGGAAAAATGTAGGAAAAAGGGAGAGAGGAGGAAAAAATGGAGGGAGGAATCAATGGATAAGGAGGGGGAAAATGGAGAGTTGCTTCCATTGTGAATTCCTCTACATTTGCAGCAGCAGAAGAAGAGATTGGATTTATACCCCGCCCTTCTCTTGGAGTCTCAGAGCAGCTTACAAACCCTCCTTCCCCTCCACGTGGGTGGGGCTGAGAGAACTCTGACAGAAACTGCTCTTTCAGGAACAGCTGTGCCAGAGCTTGTGACTAACCCAAGGTCACATCAGCAGGTGCAAGTGGAGGAGTGGGGAATCAAACCCGGTTCTCACAGATTAGAGTCCACACACTTAACCACTACACCAAACTGGCCCTCCAACCTCCAGGGAATCATCCCCATGTGGAAGGAGCCTAGGACAGCCACAGAAGGACATTCAAATGCACATTCACAGAAGGCCATGGCCGGATCGCCCATTGGGCGAACTAGGCGCTCGCCTAGGGCGCGCCGGCCTCAGGGCGCCAAATGGCGCCCGCTCCCCCCAAAGCCCCCCGCCGCCGCCCTAACCAGGCGCCCCGCCGCAAAAGCGCCCGGCTAGGGCGTAAGTCGCCCTCCCCTTCTCCCTGGGGGGGAGGAGGAGGAGGAGGAAGTGGCCGGTGGCGGCCAGCAGGATCCCCCTGCTGCCGTTGCTGCGGAAAAGCGCCCACCGAGGGCGCAAGTCGCCCTCCCCCTCCTCCCTGGGGCCCCCAAACCACGCCCGGCCCCTCCCAGGAAAAGCCCCCCGCTTCCCCGAGTGCCCCGCCGGGGCTCAGGAGGCGGCAGGCGGCAGCGGAGGTTGCCCGCTCTCTCCCCAAAGCCGGGGGAGAGGAGGCAGGGGCGGTGGAGCGGCTTCTCTCCCCCCCAAGCCACGCCGCCGCTGGGAGGGAAGGGGCGGGCGTTCCAAGTTCTTCTTGTAATTCTGGAGATTCTTCTGTGTCTGTCCTTGAAAAAGGGTTCAAAACCCAGTCAGGTATGTTCATTTTAAGAATATCTTCAAATCATTGATTAAAGTCAGAATAGAGAGCCTCCAAGTGCTGACAATAAGTAAGCAAGTCTTTATCATGTTTTTCTACTGTTGATAAATTCAGAAACTAGCTGAACTCCCCTCATCCGTTTGTACAGAAGAAGTTTTTCCACAGATGCAGAAATGACAGTTTTTGTTTTGATTAAATTCAGCTCATCGCCTTGGAGCTGTAGATTTGTTTTATTAAATTTATTAAGCAAGTCTGTCAAATAAGCTATGTCTTTTTTGGAATCAATCAAGTTGGCTCGTAAAGCATCATCTTTGTTTGCTAGGAACTCTAGCACCGAGTCAAAGAGTTTATAAAACTGATCCAAACAGGCACCTTTTGATAGCCAACTAACTTCTGTATGAAGCAGCAAGTGATTGAATTCTTCATTGTTTTCAATACAAAATTGTCCAAACAATATGTCATTCAGTGAATTGCTTCTGATTTTGTTGACCGCTTTAATTACATGATATAATGACTTATGTAGGCATTCACTCAGATTTTTCACAACTAGATGTTGACAATGAATGACACAATGTATAGTGAATACATTTGGAACCACTTTTTAAAATATGCAAGAAAGCCCCTGTAGTGCCCCATCATCACTGGAGTACCATCAGTAGCAACTGACAATATATTACTCAGGGGAATTTCTTTTTTGTTAAAAAGCTCTTCCAATGCATGAAATATTGATTCTCCTTTGGTATCAGTTTACAAATTTTTAGCAAATAATAATTCTTGGCTAATTTTTCCTTCTTTTATGAATCGCACGTATGCTAAAAGCAAAGCTGCATTTCCTGGCAAAGTTGACTCATCAAGCTGTATAGAGAACTGAGATGTTTTTAAATATTCACATAATGAGCCTTCAACATCTTGAGTCATTTCATCAATTCTTCGTTGCACTGTATAATTGCTTAAAGAAATTTTCTTGGTAATAATCAGGTGCTGGCTTGTGTAGCATGGTGCGTATGAGCTCACTTATAGCTGGCAGAATTAGTTCTTCACCAACAAAATGCAGTTTTCCCGATTTAGGAATCAGTAACGAAATGTTGTAAGAAGCACGCAGCCCATCGTCATCTCGTTTAGATGCTATTGAAAAGAGTTTTGCCAATGTCGGCTGTCTCAAAAAGTTTTCTTTAAGTGCTTGAAAATAAGATAAATCATTTTCTTTCTTATCAGCATGAACTTTTGTCAAACGTTCTTGTAGTCTTGAAGGCTTCATAGCTTCATTTGATAAAAGTTTTTGGCATTTCAGGCACATTGGTAATGTACTGTTTGTAGGCGACTGAATAAAGTCATAGTTCAAATATTGAATACTATATTGTTGACATTTTTTCTTAGGTTCAGCCATGATATTATCTGTAAAAAAGTAAAATTTCTTTGTTTATTTATAAAACAATTAATTAATATTACCAGTAGTGGGCATGAATTATAGTTCTTCCCACCACTGGGGAATAACTCACCCCCCCACACACACACACAAATTGTTGGGGGAAACCAGCTTTGAAATATCTGGAAATCATTACTCTCTTGCACTCCCACACTAAGTGCAAGGCAGTTTACATAGTGCAATCCAAAGAGCAATCCAATACCCCAATTTCTTTAATCTTGAAATCATTACTTATCAGTGGCAGAGCAGGAATTTAAACCCAGATCTCCCAGACACTTGTCTGACACTTAAACACTGTACCACACTGACCAGATGGCTGTCCCAAATAGAAAGAGAAGCTTCTCAAGAACTTCCACTTTAACTTCTGGCTTCCCAGCTGCAAAGTACTGCTTCAGAGCATGCAACCAAGTCTCAGTGAATCTCACAAGCCCAAGTGCAAGGGAGTCAGAATTTGCAATCCTTGGCTTTTTCCATTAAATGTGCTCTATTTGCATAACTTCTGCAGACTATGAATAATTTGGCATTCTTTGAGGCACACAGCAGTACAGTCTCAAGAAATATATTTAAAAACCAACCCGAAAATTACAATATTTAAACAACAACCAGTAACAAAAGTTGAATCACAAAACTAAAAACATTGGGCAACCCCCCACCACCACACCAACAAGCAATTACCACAATTACTTTTAGAAAACAATCCAACAGAAATACTTTTAAATGCAAACCAAACTTTTAAAACTTTCCCTCAAAATTATTAACTGTAAAAGAGTAAGGCTTAGCCAACTCCCACCCCACATCCAACAGAACTGTAACTCAAAGCCACCCCAAGCAGGCTGCATAACCTAAAGTAAAGGGACACTAATTTAAAAGGTCCTTTTACTAATATCCCCCTTTTAAAATAATATGTATTCTCCCCAAATCTTACCTTTTAGATGTCTTCTTCAGTCCAGGTAGAGTCCACCACAACCCACGCAGACCAAGGCAGGGACAGAGCAGCAGCAGCTGAAAGCCTGAAGCCAGAGGCCAGCAGCAGCCACCACAGCCTTACAAGGGTGCACATACAGTTGCAATTTGCAAATGCATGGCTGTAATTGGCTGTGGGGACCCCTCCCTCCCTGATCCCAGGGAAGACCAGGAGAAGGCAGGAAAAGGCTGCTTTAAATAGGTTCTGGACTTTTCTTTCTTTATGCTTCCACCACCCCCTTATTTTTATTCAGTGCCCCTCAATTTCACCCAAGGCTCCTACCGCCCACCGGATCGTTCCTGTTGTGTCCTGAGATCAGAGGGCTGAGCTGGAGAAATACAGCCAAGCTTCGCTCTCTGAGAACAATAGGGACTAGGTTCCTGAGCTCGCCAGTAGTAAACCAATGGCAGCATTGGCGGGCGATTCAAACCCGCCAATAGGAATATAGGGCCGTCCCCCCTAACTGTATATAGTTGGCCTCCGGCCGTTACTGTGTGTTCTTTGTCTTATGTGAAGTACGAATAAACGCGTCTTCTCTTATGTCGTCGTCCGAGTCATGAGGCCTGAAACCCAGTACTTTACAGTGGCGACGAGGATGGGATTCTAACGCCTTCGGTGACTCCATGAACGACGAAACGGACACCGCCGAGCAACGCATCGCTGACCCCGAGAGCAGCACCGCACCGCTCGCCGAGCATCGCATCGCTGACCCCGAGAGCAGCACCGCACTGCTCGCCCCGGCGCGCGCCGTTCCTGACAGAACCATGGCCGCTTCCCACGTAACACTGGAGCACTTCGACCAGTCGCAGCCAGAAACCTGGGACGCATGGGTCGACCAGCTCATCAGCTACTTGGAGCTCAACGAAATCCGCCACCCCGACCAGAAACGAGCGATCCTCCTGAACGCCTGCGGCACCCAAACCGTCCGCCTCGCCAAGAGCCTCTTGGTGCCCCGCACGGCCTTGGAGAGCTCGTTTGGAGAAATCCTGGACGTCCTAAATGGCTACTTCAGCCCCCGGCCGACCTTCCTGGCCAAGAGGATGGATTTCCAGAGGCGAGTCCAGACCCGAGGGGAATCCATCGCCAACTTCCTAGCCGCGCTAAGGGCGCTAGCCGTGGACTGCGGGTTTCCGAAGGTGGAGGACAACCTGCTGACACAGTTCGTGTGGGGCCTGGCGGACTCCAAGCTGCGGCGCAAGTTGGTGGGACACCGGAAGCTCACCTTGGACGAGGCCCTCGACGCCGCCACTGCCCACGAGGCCGCAGAAGGGGATCGCCCGGTCGCGGCCGCGCAGGTGGTTGGAAGGAGCCCAAGCCCCGGAAACGAAGAGACGGACGAGGTCTTCGCCCTCAAACCCCAACAACGCCGGCCGGCGCCGTTCCAGCAGGCCAACCGGGAGCAAGCCAAGTATTCCGGCAACCGAGCCGTCTGTGCCAGCTGCGGGGAGGCCCACGGACGGAAATCCTGCAAGTTCCGGGATGCTGTCTGTCACGGGTGCGGAAAGCAGGGACACCTCGCACGGGTCTGCCGGTCCAAGGGCCCCCGGAATTCGAGATCGTCGGTCCCCCAGTACCGCGCATCGTCCACCGCACACGAGACAACGGAAGAGGTCGCCGAGTTGTACCACCTCACCGACCAACCACTGCAGGTACTTCGCCTCCCCAACCCCAACCTCTCCTCTGCCCCGAAGATCCAAGTAACCGTGCGGATCGAGGGGTCCCCTGTTGCATGGAAGTGGACTCGGGATCGGCGGCGTCCATCATTTCCCTGGACACTTTAAAAAGACTTTGCCCACTAGGGGGACCCCCTCTACGTCCATCACCACTAAGCTTGGTGGATTTTCAAAAGAACCCTGTCCCCATCCGGGGAGTCGGCACTTTCCGAGTGCGGTACCGAGACTTTGAGGGGAACTTGGACTTGGTGGTGGTAGAGGGTAATCTCGCGAGTCTCCTGGGGCGGGCGTGGTTCGAGGCCCTAGGCATATCGATTGGGGGAGTAAATAAATGTGGGGTGCGGGACTGGGGGGCGGTGTGCAAGGAATTCCCGGAGGTCTTTGACGGGAAACTGGGTTGTTACAAAGGGCCCCCGGTGTCGCTCCACTTAGACCCCACCGTGACGCCCATCCGTCGGCGCTTCCGCACCGTGCCCCTGGCCCTCCGCCCTAAAATAGAGACCGAGCTAGACCGGCTGGTGGCCCAGGGAGTCTTAGAGCCCGTCCCGAACGCTAGATGGGAAACCCCGATTGTCACACCAGTCAAGCCAAACGGGGAGATCCGCATCTGCGCGGATTATAAGTGCACTATTAACCAGGCACTTCAGGCGCACGCATACCCCGTACCCGTGGTCAGCCATGTCCTAGCAACACTGGCGGGGGCGCGCATATTTGGAAAGCTGGATCTCGCGCAGGCGTACCAGCAACTCCCGGTAGATGAGGCCACGGCCGAGGCACAGACAATAGTGACCCACCGGGGAGCCTTCCGGGTGAAGAGGCTGCAGTTCGGGGTCAGTGTGGCCCCAGGGATCTTCCAAAATCTAATGGACGATCTGTTAAAAGGGATCCCTGGAGTGACGCCGTTCTTCGACGACGTCCTCATCGCCGCGACCACCCCGGAAAGCTTCGCCGCCCGCCTCCGAACTGTATTGGAACGCTTCCAAGCCGCGGGGCTGAAAGTGAAGCGGGAAAAGTGCCTCCTCGGGGTGCCGGAGGTGGAGTTCTTGGGATACCGGGTAGACGCATCAGGCCTGCATCTGGCAAGGGACAAAGTGAAGGCCATTGTGGAGGCCCCCGCCCCGAAGTCCAAGGCTGAGCTCCAGGCGTTCTTAGGCCTCCTGAACTTTTACCATTCCTTTCTCCCCCACAAAGCCGCCGTGGCCGAACCCCTACACAGGCTGCTGGATAAGGCGACACCTTGGGCATGGGGAGCGAGGGAGGAGGCGGCGTTTCGGGGGTTAAAGTCCTCTTGATTTCAAACGCGGTACTCGCGCACTTTGATGAAAAGCTCCCGGTCATCCTGGCGTGCGACGCATCACCGTATGGGGTCGGGGCAGTCTTGGCACACAAGCTACCGGATGGGAGGGAGGTCCCGGTGGCTTACTACTCCCGCACGCTGTCCCCCGCGGAGGCGGAACTACGCCCAAATCGACAGGGAGGGCTTGGCACTGGTGGCGGGGGTAAAAAAATTCCACAATTTTGTGTACGGGCGGCCCTTCACGCTCGTAACAGATCATAAGCCGCTCCTGGGACTGTTCGCGGCGGACAAACAAACGCCGCAAGTTTTGTCGCCCCGGGTGTTGCGCTGGTCCTTATTTTTAGCGGGTTACCAATACCGACTGGAGCATCGGAATCCGGAGGGGGCCCCGGTAGCAGCTGAACCGCCGCCGCCACTGCCGCCCCCGTTGGCCCCGGTAGCAGCTGAACCGCCGCCGCCGCTGCCGCCGCCGTTACAGCCGCCGCCGTCACCGCCTCGGTTACTTCCAGAGGCCCAAGCTCCTTGTGCGGGCGGACCAACCGATAGGGGCCCCGCCAGTCCGGTACCGGCCCCCCGACGTTCGCTAAGAGAAAGGAGGCCACCAGCATACTTAAAAGACTACGTCACCTGATAGGGGACGAACCATGGGGGAGGGGTGTTGTGTCCTGAGATCAGAGGGCTGAGCTGGAGAAATACAGCCAAGCTTCGCTCTCTGAGAACAATAGGGACTAGGTTCCTGAGCTCGCCAGTAGTAAACCAATGGCAGCATTGGCGGGCGATTCAAACCCGCCAATAGGAATATAGGGCCGTCCCCCCTAACTGTATATAGTTGGCCTCCGGCCGTTACTGTGTGTTCTTTGTCTTATGTGAAGTACGAATAAACGCGTCTTCTCTTATGTCGTCGTCCGAGTCATGAGGCCTGAAACCCAGTACTTTACAGTTCCAGTGCCCCCAGGGGGCAGTATGAACCACCTTGGGAACCAGTGCTGTACAGGAACCAGATCGAAGTTATCTTCTTAATCAAAAGCAGAAGATTCTGGGGTTATTGTAAAGCCTGGACCTGGAAGGTGTTAATCCAATGCCCATACCAATGGAATCAGGCTTCTACAAAGAAAAGGTACCTGATGAGCCACTGCCAGACAACACTACTGTCCTACTGAGAAAATGACAGTGGACATATTTGCCAAACCACTACCAAGGCCTCTGGGACAATCTGAACACTGTGAACCTTGACAGCATATAGTTTCGAGAGGGAGTGTTGGAGTGAGCAACTCAGCATGCCTGGACATGGGGGAGGGTGCCACATCACTCTAAGTGTGTATAGATGCTATCTCCTTAAATGGGATGCCTCTCTTTGTCTTAATCTGGGAGCTGCCCTCTGAGCCCTCCTCTCTCTCACATTGTCCTCTCACACTAACTCTACATGGCCTTCCATGGAGACATATGTCTCTACAGGTCTCTCCTGTAGATACAGTGCCTTCATAATCCCACACACATGATGCCGGACAAGCTGGCCACTTGTGATAGGGAAAGTACTCTTTAGATTAATCTTCCTTCTCTTCTTTTGACTGCAACCTGAATGTGAACTGAATCTACTTGAATAAATGTAAGTTTACCTTATTTTGCAATAAATTTCTTGGGAGATTTATTTACTGCACTCAGCAGCACGCTTCTATGACTGGGCAAACTCTGCTATATTAATCAAGTATTCCAATAAAATGTTCAAATGTACTTACTAGATTATTCTTAAAGAGTTAAAACTGAATTTAATGCTAATGAAAAACATAGTCTGACTCTGGGTCTGCATGATAATAGAAATCCATTCTTCTTTAGTCTTTATTCCAGAGCACTGCGACTGCCAGTGGAAGGATATAAATGAATGAAATGTACTTTGTAAAAAAATATACAGTTGACATTTTCCATATGGCAAGATGTGCATTTCCCCAAATGAACTTTTAGGAGTACACCCCCCCCCCAAAAAAAAGTTATAATTAAAATAAAACTGTTGGTACCATATCAAGTTCACACTTCAATGCTGAAATTCTATCATCTGAACACCAACTAGGATCAGAAGTTAATTACAGAGAATGGTAAGGTTTGTTTATACACCCTTCAACTCAAAATGCTTTCTGAGGTGGGAAGGACAAGTTGGCAGCCGGCCAACTTGCATTTCTTTTCTTTTCTTTTTTTAAGGCAGCATTGAGTGTTTAGGCAGCTGGTTCTCTTCCCTTTCTCCCATGGTTGGGTTAACTTGTTCTTTTTAATCCCTTTCTAAGAACCTACCATTTATTATCCAATCTCCAAGTTGCAGAATCATTAGCGTATCATATTTCAACAGAGAAGTTGATCCTTGTACAATTTTAATAGGAGTGAAGGATTCTCACATACACTTCTTGCAGTGTAGCTAACAGCACAATTAGCTTTACAAAGGATTTATGTAATTTTAGCCAGAACAGAGGCCCTTGAATCCATTTTTATATTAGGGCTCAGTTCTAGCAGTGGAAGGCAGCCATATGGTCACTCCTGAACAGGCCCTGTCTGGACCAAGATAGTTTTGGCATCTATCAGTCACAAAATATTAGTTACTTTTTGGGATAAAGTATTGAGCAGATGATGGCAACTAAATGCCAGTGATACCTGGATAATATCAGGCTTCCATCTCCATGATACCTGGCTTCCCTCCAGAATTTGCAGCTGAAACTTGTTGTGTTACCCTAGTTGGCAACCTTTGCTAGGACAAAGTCATGGCATGTGTAATTGTTGATTCTCCTCTACCAGTTGAAATCTCCAACAATGATATTCTTCTGGACATACTGTCTGGAATGGGAATCAGAGACCCTGTGTGTTGTAGAAAAAGTTGTCAACAGCCATATTATTCCACGTGAAATCCAAAAACAAGAACAAAATTCATGTGCTACCATGTATTAAGACCAATCAAATTATCACAAAATACTGTGCAAGCTTTTAAGCTCACCAAAATTCTTTATCAGGCAGGATATAAAATGTTTAAAAGACAGAAGGGCAGGAAGCAGATTCCCTGGATTGTAATGTCATGACCTGATCTTGCACTCATCCTTTGTGAACTGCATGTAGGCAAATAGCTGAACTTTATTTCTAGTGTTAGATTACAGTACATTCTCTGGGAAGCAACATTCATTTCATGTCATCCCCTCTTTGTTCTTTCACTGAAACATAGAAACCAACAAACGTCCTTCCAACATTGTCTCAAATGCCATAAGAGACATACAGTTCCCTTGCAGGCTGAGAGCAATAGAAAGCATCTTTACCATAGTTTCTAGTGATTCCTAGAGCTACCCTACGTCACTTCCGATTTAAAAAAAAAAATTTTTATTGAGTTTTTCAAGAAAAGAAATAAAAGAGATGAGAGCAGTACATTTTTGGAAAGTTTCAGTCAAGTATAACACCATATTTGCTTATGTTTTCTACATGAGCTGTAATGTCTAGCAACTAAAATCTTATTGTTAACAAAATCGACAAGTACAATAGTATACCAGCTTATCAATCTATTCCAGCTACATAACTAGTTATACTATATCCAGTCTATCCTATCCTATCTTGTATGTTTCATTTCACAGGAAGAGAGACAGATACAGAGATAAGTTTATGCTATATCTTAACAGGTTACATCAATACGTTGGACTGAATTTTATGTAAATTATCACTATATCACCTTTAGAGTATTCTTTCATATTTTTCCCATCTATATAATACTGTGATTCAATATACTTGACCTGTCTAAATCAAAGTCAGTTGCAATTTTTTACATCTTGTTACTGTAAATCTTTCATCTTTTAAAATTAAATTATAGTTTCATATTTTACCATAAATCAAACTAACCAATAAACATATTCCATTTGACCGGTACATCCGCTTAAATAGTTAACTTCATATTTTCCATACTGTTGATTTTCGTGCTACCAATAATGTAATTTTAGATCACCATAATATGAGTTTATCACATCTTTAAATTTGTACTGATATTCTATATTGTAGTGTGATTTAGCATATATAACACACATAAATCCAAATAATATGTTCACAATTCCAAGTCTTAAAATCCCTATACCATATATCTTTCATCTTATAATATTGTAATTTTAACAGAAATCAATTTAGCCAATACACGTAACTCAAAGTACGTTACATCAGTTTGGACAATCCTTGTTTATAAAGTTTCTTATAATGTTTCAATTTTTTTTGCTTTCTCTGGACATTCCTTTTAATGACCACCTTAGCCTTGTGCCTTTCCCTTTTATAGATACACCCCCCCCACTATATTTGCTTATATAAAAGATCAAAACTCCCATTACTTCCTTTTCACCCTCTGGGAAATTTCCCCCAGAAATGATATAGTGCTGCATGCAACACTCCCTTTAAAAAAATCTCCTACTGCCACCCAGAATGACGGCAGGCAACAGGAGTGGGGGCAGAGAATACCCAGCTGAGTGGATGGAACCCCTAGGTATTCACTCCTGTGGTAAGTATGTCTCAGGGCTGCTTGCTATGTGTAAAAATACTTTCTATATAGAAATTCTGTCATGTGTGATGAGATCTCAGGAGTTCAGAATAGGTTGTACTCAATCTAGTGCTCTTGTTAATGCCTCCTGGTATTAGTCAGGTCTGGAAGGTAGCTACAAGGATATAACTGGCCAGACTTATTGAGGCTGTGTGTCTTTGAGGGCTGTTCTCTCTATATATAACCACGGAGGACTGGATATTTTTACTGAACAATTCAAATATAATAATTGTAATAATCCAGAAAGTACATAGAACTTTATAGAAGGCAGAAGAGTACAAACATTGTGTCAGTGATGTAGAATCAAGAATGACACTAACCCACCAGTCCACTTGAGATAAATATTAATATACACTTACTTTGGGTCTAAATTTCTATCAGTTATTTGTTTCTGGGTTTTTTTTACAGAAAACAAAACAAAGACTTTTTAAAGCCTGCTGCCAAATACAGTTGTGATAGATGCATTCACGTAACAACAATGCCTTCCTTACTGCTTCTGTTCAAGCCAGTACTTGGCTCTAAGTGTGACTTTGAGAAGTAGTCAAGATCCACAGATAATGCACACAGAATACATACTAGTTTGGTAGGTTGCCTTGGTTTGCTACCATTTTAAAGTCTTCCAGTTTTTGTTAAGAGTTCCTCAAGCAGAAATATCAAATAGACATCACTTTCTTCTTCTGAATCCGTACAATTTGATCACAGGGACCACTGGTGAAGTTGAGTTAATGGGACTGAATTCCACCCCCTCCCCCTGCTTCTGCACAGTTTATATGGGGCCAGTTTGAGGTCACAATGGCTAGAATTTGAGTTTAGAGCCAGGAAATGTATCTATTTATTTAAAAGTCATGTATCCAAAAAGAGGCTCAAGATAACTTGAATCATGGCTGAAACAAGATGATAACAGGAAATTTCACATTGAAGTTCACATAAAAACATATAATTTTTTTTTACTGTATTCTAAGCCTTCTCAACTTCACTAGTGAGAGTTGTCCATTGATAAAGTCTGTCTATCCATCCTGTACATTGACTATATAGAGGATGGAGAATTGTGAGAAGATGGCTGCCGGTTTGTAAGATGCTGGCTGTGTGTTTATTGTGCAAAGAATGTCTTAAGAATGCAAAACGGGAATATGCATGACATTTAAGAAAGGATACAGCAAAATACAAGTGTCCTCATGATAAATTTATAACTGATAGTAAAAGCAATGTGGACACCATGGCCTGTTCACCTACTGGACAATGAAGACAAACATTCCAAGCCAGTTTTGGAGGGTACAGAATGCACCCAGCTACTCCGATCTCCTGGCTGCTGCAGTCTGGAGAAGTGAAGTCCTGTATTTTTCTTTTGCTCGTGTCCATTGTATCTCATTCACTTGGCTGTACAAAAATGAAACATTTCAAAATATGAGAGACTTTGGGGCAAAGATCTGCAGGGCACCTCTAAGTCAAAGGCCCTAGTTTGCAATGGGGAGAAAGGATGAGTTGGGAAATGTGTTGTATGGAGCAAGTGAGGGTGTGACTGCAAATAGGAGGAGGCAAGAGGAGGCAGAAAGAGGCAGCAAACCAAAATGGGGGTGCATGACTAGGACATGGTCCCAGCATCTTTATGAAGTTTTATCCTCTGCAGAGGAAATGATAACATGAGTATCTGTGCTTGTATCGATGTCTTTCTAGAATTAATTACACTATAAATGTGAACATTAAATGGTAAAAGCAAATGTCATTTGGAACGAAGACAGAGTAATGATGTGAATTCTTAACTAGATGCTGGTGGTATCTCAGAGCAAGCAATTTCCCGAGGGACTACCATAGAGATGCACAGTGAATTGTAAGCCTTGCTTTACAGGCATCCTCCCTTGGACCAACACACCTGCTTGCAGCCGCACAAAAGACAGTGCGTAAATGTCTGGAATATTACATAAAAGCTGTCTGGCAGATCAGGCAAAGCAATTAAATCTATCCTATTTAAAATGAACTTGCAGTGCAGGTCAAACAAATCTAATTTTTATTGTTCCTTAAGGAGATGGTGTCTGCATGGGAGACAAAAGAGGGATGCGGGTGTAAGCTTTAAAGTAAAATCAAGATGCCTTAAAAATTAAATGTTCACAGAAGTGCCACAACAGGCTCGATAAATGATATATTATAGTAGGGGTTTAAAACTAATTGATGACTAATGTTGTAATGCACTGGTAGATACACACTGATCTATGAGACATCACAGCCATGTTGAAGGGACATCTCAAGGAGACAAACTGTTAACTTGTTAACCTGAGAGGACCAGGAGAGAGAGAAAAAAGCAGTAACTTCAAGAGACAAATGGTAAGGTCATGCCCCCCTAATGTACTGCTGTGCCTTGCAATGAAAAATTCAGATTACTATGAAACAGAGCATGGCTAGCAATCATGTTGTAAGCCCACTGTTGTTCCTACAATAAAACAGATTAAAGCTATGCTAACTGTATAGCACCAACCAACTGTGTTTTAGATATGAAAATCTATACAACACAATCCAAGTTGGAACATAACTATGAACACTTATAATCAGTTAATTTGGTGTAGTGATTAAGTGCGTAGACTCTAATCTGGGAGAACTAGGTTTGATTCCCCACTCCTCCATTGCAGCTGCTGGATGACCTTGGGCAAGCCATAGTTCTGTCAGAGCTGTTCTCTCTAGGATAGTTCTCTCAGAGATCTCTCAGCCCTGCCTACCTCATAGGTTGTCTGTTGTGTGGAGGGGAAGGGAAAGGAGTTTGTAAGCCACTCTGAGACTCTGAGTGAAGGGCGGGGTATATATCCAATCTCCTCCTCCTCCTCTCCATATGCCCTGACCTGGATAGCCCAGGCTAGCCTAATCTCATGAGATGCTGGAAGCTAAGCTGGGTTGCCCCTGGTCACTATTTGGATGGGAGACCAAGGAAGTCCAGGGTACCACACAGAGGCAGACAATGGGAAACCAAAATCAGTCCAGATTGCATACCACATTGCCATTAATCCAAGTTTAGGACCTTTGTATGTTCAAGTGCATAATGAAAGAAATCTCCTTGTATGTGAATTTCCTCAGACACACTCAATGCACATAACTGCTCTGTCAAACAATAGCATTGATTGGTCTCTTACTGAGTTGCCAGCTTGGCGCCTTTATTTCAGTTTTTGCCAGCATTCGGACATGCTGCCTTGCAAATGCATTCAGGACAATATTCTTATTCTAAGTCAGGGGTGTTAAACAGACAGCCTGTGGGCCAGAACTGGCCCCTGCAAGGCTCATATCCAGCCCATGAGCAACTGGCTGTCTCCTGCTTCCTTCTCTGAGGCTTCCCTCCACAGTTGTTGACTCTGCCCTTAGGAGCAAACAGAGGTCTCAGAACAGGGTGTGGGGAAAGGTTACTTCCCCACCACCGCCATCCCCTGCTGGGTCCTTTCCAGTGTGGGCAGGCACATCAGTGTCTCATCCCTGACTTCTGTCCTCTTTGCTCTTTTTATCCTCCTTTTGACCCACCTCCCTTCCTCCTTTTCCCTTGTCTCCCTGACTCCTTGTTTCTCTTCTATCTCAGCAATCTCATTCCTGATCCTTCCTCCCTCTTCTGTTAACAATGTCTGCCTTGTTCCTATTCTGGGGGTCGGTCTGAATGGTCCTCCTAGGCTTCAGGCAGCCTGCATGCCATCAAGCTTCCCATTGTGTGCTTCCAAGCTGCGGGGCTGCTTGCTGACCCTATTTCAGCCTCAGCTTCTGGGGACATCTGGCTGGCATTGGGCCCTGCTGGGGGTTTGCCTCAGTGCTTGCCTGGAGCCCCTGATCCTGGGGCCAGCTGACATGACATGCCCACTGACTCCCTTGTGCTCTGCTCTTCCCAGGACCCTGGGTAGGTGAGACCCGAGAGTGCCAGGGTTTCCAGCCTCGGCTTCTGGGAATGCTTGGCTAGTATTGGGCCCTGCTGAGGGTTTGTATGTATGAGAGAAGAATCATGTAAGATTCTTCTTTGTATGTAAGAAGAGTCAGAAGAGCACGTCTTGTCATGAGTGTAACACTTTGTTTTTTAAAGGCTTCAGTTCTGATTTCAGGAATCTTCCAGTGCTGCCCCTTCCACTTAAAAGAGCATGAAACAGGTGATTCAGGGCTGGTGTGTCCCAAATCCTTTCCAAAGTGAGCCACTGTGTTTTTTCCCTCTCTGAGCTTCTCTACCCACACGATCTGAAGCAGCCCTACCATCTCTCTCACTCCATGCACAACCTGAATAATGAGATGACATTTGCTTGCTGGGCTTCTCCTCTGACTGTGCCAGAGAGAGCAGAAAGCACCTTTTCCAACTGGAGGGCTGCAACCTGCTGCCTTGTGCACTCAACTCTTGGCTTTTGCCACTGCGGCATGAGAAGGAAGCCAGCCAGTTTCCCCCGGCTGAAAGCGACCCTCTTCTGCCCTCCCAGTGCAAGATTCAGAGGTGCCGCTTAATTGGGGTGGCTCTTCAGTGCTTTGCAGAACTCCCTTTTTCTGGCAAGAGGCAGTGCCTGTCTTTCTCCCCTTCCGCATGAAGCACCAGCACCTCTTCTAAGCAGATGCATCCAAAGGCGTGCTGGCCCAGCCCAACAAAATATTTATGTTAGATCCGGCTCTTGGAACAAATGAGTTTGACACCTCTGCACTAAATTTATTTATTTATTTATTTGCCTGTATATCCCATCCTCCCTACAAGCGGGCTCAGGGTGGGTTCCAACAATACAAAATACAATACAGTTAAAACCACATTAAAACAACAATTTAAAATTGTGGGTTGAATCCAGACTAAATTGCCAGTTTCCACCAATTCTCCTGCTGCAGATCCCCCCATGGCATTCCTCCATGTTTTGGAGTTCAGTGGACTTGAACAGGAGTATGGTTGCCAACCTCCAGGTGATTATATCCAAAAGGGAGCTCACGGGAGGAGGTTGTATCAAAACACAAACACT
Organism: Gekko gecko; assembly: GCA_029375565.1. NCBI lineage: Eukaryota > Metazoa > Chordata > Lepidosauria > Squamata > Gekkonidae > Gekko > Gekko gecko. The sequence goes on along the minus strand of JAPDNY010000006.1, from coordinate 75,834,160 downwards.
CTGTGAATAACTTACAAACAGAAGTAGAAAGAATATATATTATCCAATACAATTTTAACAATTCTTAACATTTCAAATATTTCCCCAATGCGAACACTCTTATAATTTCTTAAAGGGTTAGGATCCACACGGCTGGCTTCTATGCCATGTTTGCTTCCTGCTTCCTCAGATAGCTGATACTCTTTTAGCTGTGAAACTAAAAATACATTTCTATGACATACCTATTACTTATAACAGATTTACCATTTCCTCAGCTATCAAAATATACATGCTTACTCAAAAGTACATACTTAACAATTCTCCTTAGACCAGTTTTCCAAATCCAGTCACACCATCAACATGTTGTTCTTTCTGTCGACAGTGCTTCAACAATACTGTGGTGGCTGGCAATCAGGATTCCAGTCTAAGTATGCAATGACCCTCTGGAGTGGCCATATTCTGAAACTACTTACATCAGTACATAAAATCCTATAAAATCCTATTTTAGCATTTTATATTTCCAGAATTGGTTAAAAAAGGTGGGTAAGTTGTGAGGAGGGCTGTTGTCTACAAAAATTATAGGAAACAGCTTAAATCAAAATCAGTGTTCAACCCATTAGGGATCAAGGTATTTAATTTTAAAATCCACCTGTGTTGCTTCGTTGCAAGTTGTCTCTGACCCAATAGTTGACTGGGGAACATTGCAAGTTGTCTCTGACCCAATAGTTGACTGGGGAGCATTGCAATTCGTAGGTGGTCACTCCTGTCAGGGTTGGCAGCATACTGGACCTCCAGCACAGACATTAGGGGGGAATGGACATGCGATTTCCCCAAAGCAGGCATCCTGTGTGAACCAACAGTTTGTGTTGACGTGACTTGAAAATCTGGAACTCATGGGTCTGCCAGGTGGATGGGCACACCCAGTTGATGACCCAGGAATTTGTGGGCTCTTGCGATGCAACATCGTAGGCATGATATGGTGGCTGGGGAAATTCCTTGATAGCCCTGCTTCTGCAGGCAGGAGATTGGTCAATGTCCTGTTCCTGGATTGGCAGGTGTCTACCTTCATTGGCATGACCAATGGCTTTTACTGACCCATTGTACAGTTCATAGCAGTATGCTTGCCTGAAGACCTACCAATGAATCGTTCTCGGTGAGAGAACCAGAGGGCTTTGGTCTGCTGGACCCCTGTAAGGCAGAAGCCTAGAGCATCGCACCAATTGCGTCCCAGGAGACTGGGATGATGTCCTTTGACCACCACAACACTCAACTGGCCATAAAACTTCTTTTTTTTTTAAATAGTAAACTCTCCTAAAAAGGAGAGGACTTTATTGCTTTTTATAAAGAAAAGGGGGGGTATATAGAGGGACAAAGAAAAGAGGTGAGTGAATTTCCTGTTAATGTGTTAGATTTTTTGTTAGTAAAAAATAAAGTTTATGGCTTCTACCATGGTTGAACAATCTTCTTTTCATCTTACTAAAAGTCCAAAACAAATCTGTTAGCAAAATTAGTAAAGTCCTTTGGGGTTAGTTGTTAATATACTCCATTCTTGCGCGTCACGCACAAATCAAACCTTTCAGATCTCTCAAATTGTACGATGGTCCCTTCTTTGCTTTTCCCTCCTCCGATTCTCCTTCCTCCTCCTCTGGGCCACTGTCTTCTTTGCTACTTAACATTGTCCATTTAGCGAGTTCTGCATCTTCCTCTGAACTGGCGTGTCTCTTCAGGAATTCTTGGGCTTTGAAGACGGAATCAATCTTCTCTCTCTTATCTTTATATTTGAAGACCAGTCCTTCGGGGAGCCACCATTTGTAACTGACTTGGTACTTTTGCAAAAATAGGGTTAATCCTTTATATGCTTTTCTTTTCTGACGAATTTCATATGGAACATCTTTTAAAATCCTGATATTCTGTTCACCAATCTTCAAGGGCATTGCTGGTGTTGCTCTTAAAATTTGATCTCTGGTACCTTGCTTAGTAAACTTGGCAACCACCTCTGCTGGCAAATTATTTTTCTTGGTAAAGTTGGAGTAGGATCTGTATACCAGATCCATCTCTTCGCTTAATTTTTGCGCTTCTTTGCCAGTTATTGGTGCCAAAGCATTCGCCAAAATCACTCTGAGATCTTCTTTTTCTTTTTCCTTTATGCCCTGAAAACGGAGAGTCAAGTTTGATTTTTCCATCTGAAGTATTAATATTCTTTTTACCTGCATCGATGTTTCTCTATTTTGTTGACCTTTTTCTTAATTTTCTTGGTGTATTCCATCGAAATCAGGCATTTCTTTGCAATCTCTTCCATCTTCTTCGCCGTGTCTGTTAGTTGCTTCTGTTGAGTATTGAGAACACCTTCCATGTTGCAGAGAGTTTCGCTGATTTTTTGCATTTGATCTAGCAAAGGGCGCAGCATCTCACTCTGCTGATTGACAGCTGGCTCCGAGGGGGGGGGTGCCAGAGCTGGAAGTTCTGGCTTGTCCGGGAGTCTTTTCTGCCCGGACATTTTTATTGTTTTATTGTTTACTTTTACACAGTCTGTGCTGCGCAGCTCAGGAGTTCAGCTATTTCCTTCAACTTCAATACAACCCCAAAAGGTACTTTCACCAGTCCGCTTTTTCACTCCACCCCCCTTCAACTCTCTCTTATAAGTTCCGTTTTCTAAGGGGGGAGGGAATTTTCCTTCCCCCCTCCCGTGCGCTTGTGCAATTAGGGGTGGGAGTGCATAAATGCTTGCAAGCAGATCTCCAACTCACGGTTTTCTGCCAATTCCGCCGTTTTTAATTCAGCCTTCGCTGTTTCACTCCAGGAAGTCGGTGGCGTTGCTAAGTCCCATTCGGGCACACCACAGTGGGGCCGTTGGGGCAGGGAGAAAGCCTCAATTTCCCAGCCGTCAAGAACTGGCCATAAAACTTCTTATATCAAACCATGAATTTGCCGATTCCAGTAAAGGGAATGCGCTGTCTCTGGAAATCAATGAGGCGGAACTCACCAAGCTCGAGCTGTCATCTGCTTCATTTGGGAAATAGCCGGCGTAGAGTCTGTGTTGAGATGATGGTGACTGCTGATCCCAAATCGACCTCCATCTCGCAGGGAGCGTTGTCAATTACTACGGTCACTTTGATTTTGTTTCTTGTTTGGAGATGAGTGCTGCACACCAACGAGTGGTAGATGCAGTTGTTCATCAAGTGGAAGTTTGCAATTGCGGTAGTGTCACTTGGTGACGATCGAAGTCTACTACGCGATGTTCTAGGTGACATCTTGGATGATGTCTTGTCTCAAGGTGAGTGGCGGACCCGGGTGAGGTGTCCAGTCTTCCCCCAATCCCAACACTGGTCCTTGCGGAACCGACACTTATGGCGCTCGTGGTCATCACTGCAACGTGCGCATTTCAAGCTGTGAGTGGAACGCTTGTGCCTCTCGGTCTGTGTTCAGTACACAGAGTCATCCTCACTGTCAGACTCTTCCAGGATCCGCTGATGCACTGGCTGCAACTTTTGAGGCATTGGTGGCATTCTGGACTCGCACACATCTCTGGTCGACTGGTCAGCAGTTTCTGCCACTATGGCCTCTTCATATGCAGTTTGGAATGTAAATTCTCTTGTGGCAAACAGCCATCATAGTAACTTTTCATGCTGCAGACCGCACACTAGTCTGTCACGGAGTCTGTCGTTTAAGTTTGTGAAGTTGCACTGTTGTGCTGCTTTCTGAAGCACAGTCACATACTCAGCAATGGACTCACCTTAGGCTTGGTCACGTTTGTGGAATGTGTGCCAACATGCAATCTCTGAAGGCTTAGGTGAAAAATGTTCACGCAGTTTGTCCTTGATTGTGTTGAACGTAGTCGCCTTGAGTTCAGCAGGGGAAACCTCTATGTTTTAATCACATCGAAAATGTTCTTGCTGCAGACGCTAAGAAAGGTGGCTTTCTTAATATTTGCATCTGTAATTTGTTGAGCTGTAATGCAGAACTCAAACCGGGCAACGTAGGTATCCCAGTCCTCTGCAGTAGAATTGAATGGTTCAAAGTGGCCCTTGATGGCCATCATGGTGTCGTGCTGGAGCAGCAGGTGCTTGTGTTCTCTGGCTGCTTCCGGGGACCAAGGTGACCTTCCTTGCCTGCTGTAGTGATCAGCTATGGTTCTGTGGGGCTGCCTACCCACTGCATCCCATCCTTGTCATCAGTGTTATATACTGAGATCGAGGCAGCATTTCTTAAACAAGTGATTCATTTATTCAGCTCAGAACACACAACACAACAAGAACCTTCATAGAACGATGCAATATATACATTTTGAACTAGTGGGGCCACACCCCCTTAGTACCAATCACAATAGAGAGCTTAGGACCAATGGGATTCGTTCCTGCCATCGGTCAGAGTCTTTCTGGATTGGTTTGTTACGCAACAGTGACCAATCCGACTGCAGGGTTTAGGATACTTGAGAGTCAATGGAGCTTGTGCCTGAAACTCTGGTTCAGATTACATCGCATAACACAAAAGTAAATACATAACACTGTATTTTGCTGTTTTTGTGTTATTTTGGGAACTGTGTAGAAGAAGTGATAATATAATACTTTAAAGAAATAAATGCGTATTGGCTTGAAGTTTAGTTCTGTTCTGGTTCACTACTCATGCTTGGAGCTGTTGAGGAGGGGAGGCATCCTCTAAGTAACATTTTCCTAATGACTTCAATAATTTTAAAAGTTGCTGCAGCAGAAAAAAGTCACTCTTTTTGCTTTGTTTTTCTTTTGAATCAGCCCCATGTTCAGTACTGCAGAGGGTATTAAAGGAGATCAATATAGGCAGCAAGACACACTTTTCAGGCTGGGACATTCTCCCAGATAATTACCAGAGCCTCCAATGTGACCTTAGGCCCCATGCTGCAATATTTAACAGAATCATCAGCTTTATGAAGACTTAATTTTTCAACATGCTTGGACTTTGGCCTTAAAAGGCTACTGCTGCTAGTGAAGTCATATGACTAAGAGTGTCTTAGACAGATTTATGCTAAGAGTTTCTCCTTCAGCAAGTGTCACATTAGGTTTAGCTCTTTAAAGGGAGAATATTCCAAAGACGCCATCTCATATTTAGAAACACTAAGTATCTGATATTAGTGGTCAGACAGTTAGCAAGTCACATTGGAACAGTATTGATTTACTCTGCTGTTGGTATTGGCCCTCTTTTCTACTTGAAATAAAAGAGGCGCTTTCATTCATAGGCAGAACCAAAGTACTAAAGCAGGGGTCCTCAAACTTTTTAAACAGGGGGCCAGTTCACTGTCCCTCAGACCGTTGGAGGGCCGCCGTGTTCGCCCCTCCCCCCACCAGCCTGCTTGCCCCGCTGCCACGTTCGCCCCCTCCCCCCACGACCAGCCTGCTCGCCCCGCCACCGCGTTCACCCCTCCCCCCACCAGCCTGCTCGCCCCGCCGCCGCGTTCGCCCCTCCCCCCACGACCAGCCTGCTCACCCTCGCCGCCGCGTTCGCCCTCCCCCCCCACCAGCCTGCTCGCCCCGCCGCCGTGTTCGCCCCCTCCCCCCACCCTGCTCGCCCCGCCGCCATGTTGGCTCCCTCCCCCCCAACAGCCTGCTCGCCCCGCCGCCGCGTTCGCCCCTGCCCCCCACCAGCCTGCTTGCCCCGCCGCCGCATTCGCCCCCTGCCCCCCACCAGCCTGCTTGCCCCGCCGCCACGTTCGCCTCCTCCCCCACGACCAGCCTGCTCGCCCTTCCTCCTCCTCAGCTCCTGGGTGCTCTTGCCGCCCAGGGCTGCTGGAGGAAGAAAGAGGCCGCGGGAGTGCTGCTGCTGCGCTCCTCGAGGAGGAGACGGCTCTGGGCGGGGTGGGTGGGCATAAACACTCGGCGGGCCGCATAAATGTCCTCGGCGGGCCGCATGTGGCCCGCGGGCCGTAGTTTGAGGACCCCTGTACTAAAGGAAGAGGGAATCCTAGAAATACTTGCGTTTCCTTTTGTTAGGACACAAGTCTTCCCAAGGTCTCCTGTAAAACTCAGAGAGCTAAAATATATACTATGCAGGGGATTTGTGATCAGATATCCCAGGGTTTAATAGTAAAAAGTAGTCAGGGGACTGGATGTTATGGTGGATTTGGATCAGACCCATTCCATCTTGTGCCATTTTCAGAACCACGTGGAAAAAGGCAAGACTCCTGCATTGTGTCTTTTTCTTTACCCTATAATTTCTGGGTTCTGTGAAGAGGTGGGGTGAGGGTATTTGAGGAGGAGGAGGAGGAAGAGAAAGAGCTTCAGAGACCAATATTCAAAACAGTTCACACATTACAACAGACCCGCAATGCAGGCCAGTACTATTATTCCCATGTTGTAAAGGTGGAGGTGATTTAAGGCTGAATTAGGATATCACTGCAAACTGTAATATAATGTTCAGTTTGCTGTGCTCACCTCACCCCCTCCCATGTCCTCTAGCAGATGCTTGGCTGAACACTTTCTGGTTTGACCAAGCTTCAGTTTGTCATGACTTTGAAATGCAGGTCCATTACAAACTGGGATACTGAACTGTGTGCACAATGTGGACAAGCATCTGATTAATTAGAGTTTGTATTGAATTATTGTATTAATTAGAGTTTAATTGTATTAATTAGAGTTTGTCTTGAAAAAGGCAAATGCTATGTTAGGGATTATTAGGAAAGTGATTGAGAATAAAATGGCCATGATTATAATGCCCCTGTATAGATCTATGGTGCAGCCTCATTTGGAATACTGTGTACAGTTCTGGTCACAGTATCTCCAACATAACATTGCACAGCTGGAAAAAGTACAGAAGAGGGCAACCAAGATGATTAGGGGGTTGGAGAACCTTCCCTATGAGGAGAGGCTGGGACTTTTCAGTTTAGAAAAGAGATGACATGATAGATATTTATAAAATTATGCGTGGGGTGGACAAAGATTCTCCCAAAGTATCTTGAGGGCATCCAATGAAGGTGATGGGCAGTAGATTCAGGACAAACAAAAGGAAATACATCTGTATATAGTGAGTGGAATTCACTGCCAGAGGATGTTGTGATAGCCACAGGCATAGACAGCTTTAAAAGGGGATTGGACAGCTTCCCGGAGGATAGGTCTATCTGTGGCTACTAGCCATGGTGACTATAGTGAACCTCCACCTTCAGAGGCAGTAAATACCAGTGCCAGGAGGCAACATCAGGGGAAGGCCTTCGCCTCTATGCCCTTTTATAGAACCTCCAAAGGAACTAGTTGGCTACTGTGTGAAACAGGATGCTGGAGTAGATGAACCACTGATCTGATCCAGCAGGGCTCTTCTTAGGTTCTTATGTAATGCTATTTTATGTAGTGCCATTACATTTTTATCCTACCTTTCCTCCAAAGAGCTGAGGGCTGCCTATATGATTCTGCCCTCTTCAAATTATCTTCACAACAATCCTGTAAGACAAGAGTAGGCGGAGAGAGAGACTGACCTAAGGTCATCCAGCAAGTCTCTTTACAGATCGCCTTCAAAATTCAATCCCTACATCTCTCTGGTTCTTAGCGCAGCAGGAGTGGTTTGCCTAAGGTTGCCTGTTCAGTAAGTGGTGAAGGCAGCACTGGAGCCTGCTCCAAATTGTCTTACTGCATTTATATACCACCTTTGAGTAGTTGATGGAAAAGGGGAAAGAAGAGTAACACTTTAGTTGTTAAAACGATTTTCCTGATTTTTTAAAATAGAAGTATGGAGGAATCTTTGCAAGCACAAACTAGACACCTGATAAAGTCTTTTTAAAAAAGTTTAAACTGCTCTCCTCCTACTTTAAGTCCTTCAATTTTAGGATCTTGTCTTATCCTGGAAGCAAAAATTTCCATCACAAGAATGAAAAGGAGTGGACATCCTTGACGGGTTCCTTTTTCTATTCTAAATCCGTTTGTCAAGAACCCGTTGATTAAAATTTTTTGTATGTTGTTTAGTATCCGATTCAAAAATCTGGAACCACACTTGAAATACTGCAAGTGTTTTTGGATACCCGATGAAGTCTTGTCTTGGCAAGGTCTAACGCTTTAATTACAACCCCTCCCCCGCCTTTAAAGTGTAGTTTGCCGGGCAGTCTTCAGCAGATAGTTTTACACGACTTTGCACTAAGAAATGCTAAGAATCCTGGGGGAGAAATGGGAGCGGGGAGGGTAGTGTTTGCTCGTTCTGACTGCTGCTCTCGCTGCCCGGCAAGTTTCCAGAGAGAGACAGAAAGAGAAGACTTTCAGCCAGTCATAGCTTACGGTGAATCGACCAATCAGGAGGAGCATTACAAACACTCGACTGTCCAGAGGAGAAAATGCGAAGCTTTTTCCGGCAACTGCTGCTGCTACAGGAGCCCGGAAATTGCCTTGTCAGGAGAACTGTGGTTTCTGCAAAGTGTGCTGCTCGCTGCTTCTCTATTGCTAGCTAGGTCATATTTCACTTTCGGGCAAGTAAGTGGCCTCTGCTTTCCAACTCAAATAATAATTAGCTATATACCAGCGAGTCCTGTTTCAGGAAATCCTTAGTTTGCTGTTTTCCCCCCTTTTCTTGTAGGAAAAAAACAAAACGTACCAGGCTTTTGATATATCTTTTCATGTTTCCCCCTTCATCAGGGACAATAGGGCTGAAATCCTCTGCAAAACATGTTTGGGATTAATTCCTGTTGAACTCCATGGGACTTCTGAGTATACACAAGACTGGGATGTGATTGTGCCTGCGGTTAATGGGTGGAGATGGGAAGGCAAGTTAGGCTTTTAATACATACTGTGGGTGGGTATAAATGCCAAGATTTCAAAAACTTTTTGTCAAATTGAAGAAATAAAAAGGGAAATCAGAAACACCCTTGCTGAAGGCCCTTATTAATGGAGGCCTGCATCACCAGTGCTTTGAGAATGAGGCGGAAGAATGGGCTGTGCCACTTAAGGCTGCGGAGAGGGTTGCCAACTCTGGGCTGTAAAATCCCTGGAAGTTTGAGGGTGGAGGGAGCTCAGTAAGGATGTGATACCATAGAGTCTACCATCCAACCTGCCATTTTCTTCAGTGAAACTAATCCCTGGAATCTGGAGATCATTTGCAATTCCAGGAAATCCCCAGGCCCCACCTGGAGGCTGGTAGCCCTAGCTGCCGATAGTGTATTCTGGTTTTAAATATTCATTTGCATTTAAAAAGCAACAACTCACATATATTGTCCCAGGCCAACTAAATAGTATAGCAGGCAGGAAGGCTTTCTTTGCTCTTGTATTTTTTTGCTTGCGTGAACCAAGAGGTAATGCATTAGTGTTAGGCACTGATCACTTGTCTTGGGAGGAGAGGCTGGTAAGTCAAGAGCCCCTGATCCAGTGAAGGATACCTTGTGTTGTTCTTACCTTGAAGCAAGTTATGAAGTTATCAGTGTGGTATAGTGGTTAGAGTGTCCAACTAGGTTCAGGTTTGAATCCAAATTCTGCCATGGAAGCTTGCTGGGTGACCTTGTGCCATTCAGGCAATTTCAGCTTAAGCTACCTCACAGTGGTGTTGTGAGAACAAAATGTGTCAGCCACTTTGAATCCCCATTGGGGAGAAAAGTTGGGTATAAATGAAGACGGATCTTAAATTCAGACACTGTGTTTATTTCTTCATCCAGGCAAAACAGGGCTATTTCAAACAAAATCCCTGCAAGGGAAAGCGTTCTGTCTTGAAATGAGTATTCAGGCCATACATATGTTATCATGTGTGACAATTGCATGTCATGCTGGCCACATGACCACGGAAACGTCTTTGGACAGCGCTGGCTCTTCGGCTTTGAAACGGAGATGAGCACCGCAACCCTAGAGTCGGATTCGACTGGCTTTCAAGCAAGGGAACCTTTACCTTTACATTTTGCTGTATGTTAGAAACGATGGAAAGCAAAGGCTTTCTGGTGTGTATAACAGGAAAACACATTTGTACATCCATCATATATGATATAACCTGTAATGTAAAATTATCTGGGTAATCTTAATTTTTTTTTTTGTAAAAGATCAGTATAAAAGATTGCTGAGTAACTTTAGAGTGTGTACTTAGAGTATGAAGGTAACCAGAGTAAAACCAAAAAAACAAAAGCTGTGCAATGGCATTTATTAAGGGCAACCAAAATAACAACCCAAAGACTCTGCAGGTTCTTCTGTTCTCTGGAACTCTTCATCAGGCTGGATGTTAAAAAACAAAAACAGCATAGGGAGAGGAGGAAAACAAGTTGTTTTAGGCCATGACCTTAAAGCTTTTGTTTGCATCCTGAAAAGAACGGCAGGTAGACCAATAGTGCTGGATGCAACTGGTATCAGGTTGTGCCTTTGGCCTTCTTCCCAGATACCAGCTCCACCCAGCACCACTATCTGTTCACGTGTACCTGGCACTCTATTTGGGATGCAAACAAGAGGCTTTATGGTCATGGCCTCAAACAGCTTGTTCTTTCCCTCCCTCTGCTTTTACCATCTAGCCTGATGGAGTTCTATGAACCTCAAAAGCTTGCAGTCTGTTTTGTGTTACTTTAGCCAAAAGGCTTTTGTTTCTGAATATAGGCTTCATATTTTGTAATGATTTTTGTAAGTGCTCAGAGTGTTTTATGAACAGACTTCTCAAGAATGAGAGAAGGCTGAGATAAATTTATGTTGGGTAAATAATTCTGCTGATTACCAGTGATAAGAAATTGCTTCCAGGATGTGAAGCTTTTGGCAGTTGGGTAAGACTTGGTTCTCTTTGGCCCCAGATTCAGTCTTGTCCACAAATGACTAACAAGTATTGTTGCGATAGTAAACAATTTTGTAGGCTTGTAACTTTTGGACTTGAGTGAACATCTACTCCAAAGATTTATTGGCTGTATCTCACTGTGGCAAAGTAGCACTGCAAGCTGTACTATTAAGCATGTGTGGTAGAATTTTACTTCAGTGCTGGTGTCGGTTACATCAGTGTAGATATTTAGGCTGCAACCCTGTGGGTACTTTCCTGGGAGTAAGCCCTATTGAATACAATGGGTCTTACTTCTGCTGTCTAAGAAAGCAATCCTAGGCAGGCCTATTCAGAATCCTACTCAGGTCTGGGCATTGGGGCACAGACTCCTAGGAAAGTGTTCTTCGGACTACACTGTGGCTGATTCAGCTTTATTCAGGTGTTGTAATATTAAGTATGGGGAGAAATGGTGTATACTACATACTTTGTGATCTGATTTATGCTTTTTTTAAAAAAAGTGTGTTTCTTGTAAATTAGCTGTTGTGAGAGCTCTTGATTTCTCTTAAATTGATGCAGCAGGAACTTTCAGGACTCTAGTGTGTTAGAATTGCAGATTTATCAACAATCCAAACAAATGTTTAAATTTCAGGTGATAAATTACTTAGGGCTGTGTCTCTACATAATTACTATGCGAGTATGACCGAGCTCTATGCATTCAGTTTTGGAAACTGGTTACTGAAATATTCTTACTGCCGGGCTGAAAGTGTCTGTAAAAATGTGGTTTACAGCAAGTCTTTAAAAATTGATTTAATTGTTGAATTTACTACTCAGCTAGTTTTTCCAGGATCTGCCAGAAGTAATTATAGACACGATTTGGGTGATGTTTCAGTAGTAAGAGCTTTCTGGGAAACATGCTGGATTGTAGCCAATATGCAAATGTTGATTATGTCTTGTCACTTTCAGGAGCCGTATACAAAGAGCTGTAGAATTAGTAATTCCTTAGCTATGTCTATGGAAAGATTACTTTGCTTCTCTTGGCAATGGCATCAGCAACCTGTCCTTGTGGTGGTGTCATCCCTCCTGCTGTTTATCATGGGGTTCTCAGTGGGCAATCACACACAGGCAGGTTAATATAGACTGGGAGTTTTCTGCTGATAAATTTGCTAGTATGGATTAGGGCATGGTTTAGTAAACTAAGGCTGCAGTCCCAAGTACATTTCCCTAGGCCTCAGTGGATAAGATGGACTTACCTTCTTGAACAAACCTGTTTAGGATTTCTCCCTAGTTGTTTGTTTTTAATTCTGTCCCTCTGATCTTGATAGTCCTGATGCTTGTGGAGTCTCCTATTTCCTTCTGAACTGATTTTTGACCATGATTGTGGAGTCTCTTCGAACTTGGTTCAGTTTCTTATTTATTTACCCTTTTAAACCAGGATCAACAAAACAGAGGTTTACATGACCTCAAGGTCTGTTTTCCAATGATAACTGAGGGTGTAAACAAGCCCTTTTACACTTTTAGTTCTGTTCTGCAGCCTGAGAAACTGATCAGCTTGCTGAGAAATTTGTACATTATTTATTGAAACCCTGAATTAGTTAATACATGCTTAGGAGGACAGGTGCAGAAAGCAGTCTTATGTTTATTGATTTCATCAGTCCAGGATTATCAGCTGTAACAGCGTTAGGGTTCACTGGACAGACTTTTGATTTTTGCTGACATCTGTCATGGCAACCTCTTGTTCCCACTTGAGTGAGATTTTTGTTTAGCCAGTTAAGAGTTCAAAAACTAGTCTGGGCTTTTCAAGACTCTTCAGGACTGAGAAAAGCTTGTGTAGCTCAAGGAATAGTGTTGGACGTGACTCAGAGAGACCTGGGTTCAAATTCCTGCTCAGCCATGACATTCAGTGGATGACCTTGGGCCTGTTAGCATTTTCAAATTAACAAGAGTGTGTTTGGGTAGGAGAATGAATAAAAAGAAAAACAATCCCACAGCTGTGTATGTGGTCTTGAATTCCTTGGAGTAATAGCAGATGGCAAATAGAGTACTGATTATCTGCTTTGCAAACCTTTGAGTTTCTTATGTGTTATCACAAAGATTCCCAGATACCAGATTTGTACTTGGTTGAATCATGAAAGCTTTGGGGATGTGATGCCAGAGGACTGGCTGCATGCTCCAAAGATCAATATGGGGACTAAAAGCAGGAATTGTTTATTGGTGGACTGTCATCTTCTGGAAAAGTTTTGGAGCCACTATAACAGTGTTTCTTTATTGGTACATTCAGAATGATTTGTAATTTGTGCTTTCTAGTTCTATCCTAGAATGAAATAGGGGGAATCTTGAGGCTTCCTATGTTCAGTTTTTATGCTGTTTCTGGTTATGCAGTACTTCCATCTCATGTGAAGGCATACCCCCCCAATTTATTTTAATTTTATTTACTTATAGCCCACCTTTCTTTCTGATAGTAGACCCGAGGTGAATTACATAGTGTAAAACAATACAATCAGTCAGCATGAGACATCAAATAAACAATGCAGGATGACTAGGATCACAAAAATTACGAACGATGCAAAAAAAAAAATAGCAGGCATGATATGCCATAAACAATGCAAAAATGAAATTGCAAAAGTGGAAGACAGTGCTGTAAGAGCAATATAATACATATACTACACAATGGAATAGACCAGCAGTTCCCAGCCTTTTTGGTATGGCGACATACAAGTCCAAATTTACTTGTTATGGTGACCCATCCACTCTGGTGGCTCAAGGTTTGTTGGTGCCCTAGGCAAGCTATGACCTTGGTTACCATCTGGTTCAGAATTTCATTTTCTACAGTGGCTAACCAGATGTCTTTGAGAAAACAACAAGCATCACATAAGGGACACAGTTGCCCCCACTATGAACCGCAAGCAAGTACCTGTCAGAGTCCCAAGTCAATCAAGCTCAACAACAGTCCTTCAAGGAAGTTGAGTTTATTGAGAGAGGTACTTAGGTCATCGTTTGACACACTCTGTGTCAGGAATGGGTGTTAAGCAGGAAACCAGATAATTATACACAGTTCATACGGGGGCCTCTGATGAAGAGGGACCAATAAGGAGGGCACCTGAACGTGCCCAAAGCAGAGCAGCAGAGCTGAGCTTCAAGGACAGAAATGAGATAAGGAAAGAACCAGGAGCGCATACCAAGACAAGGGGGAGGGGGGAGGCTGAGCAGGAGGGAGATGGGGGAAAGGGAAGAAACCGAAAGCATCCATGGCGGCATCAGCCAACAGTGCCATTCTGACACTGAACAACTCTTCCTCTTGTTCAAGCAAATGAAGGGATGTACTTTGGCTTCTTAAGCTGCCAGCGAGTGGTAAGGGAGGAGTTAGTGTGCTGCTGGCAGAGAAGAGAAAGGATTTAAAGGCTGGGGGAAGGGCAGGCGAGCTTGAGGTTGCCCGGCTCCTGTCCGTGAGCGAGTTGCCAGCGTAGACGATGGAGTCCAGTTTGGTAAGGCTTTGCGAGAGCGGGTGGGTAAGAGTGGAGTGGAGTGGAGGAAGCCTCAGAACGTCCCGGCCCCTGCACGGTCTTGGTTTCCTAAGGCAAAGAGCATTTAAGAGTATTCATCCACACGCTAAGTGGGCGCATGGCAGTGGCCAGTGGGGACTCTCCCCACCGCCGCTGCCAGTCTGAGTGCCCGGCCGGGGTGCTTCCTGAGCTCTGGGGGGGGGGGAGAGGCAGGAGCCACTGCTGTCGCCCGCCCACACCCAGCAGCTCTGAGCCCGCCAGCCCCACCTCCAGCTGCTCCGACGGCAGCAGTGTTGCTGTGGTAAGCCCTGTGGGAGGAGGAGGAGGAGGGCAGGCAGCCAGGGGAGGGGCCGGGAGGCAGTGGCTGGATGGGGTGGGGGTGGTTGGGGGGGCCTTCACGGGCCGCTGGCAGTGCCTTCCCTCCCCCTACAAGGGTTGCGCCAGGCCGGGCGAGGAGGAGGGGCGGGGGGATGTGGCAGAATGTTGCCACCCCCTTCCTCCCGGGAGCAGCCTGGACATTGGCAACTGTGTAATTGATTGGTGCACGGGGGGGGCGTGCCAGAAGGTACAGAAAACCCTTGGGCTGGCCCTGATTCTCGAGTGTGGGCCATCAGGTTGGCCCACAAGAGGATGCCTTTGCCTCATGGCGTCCCTCCTTCCGCACCTCCTTGGACCCCCGTCGCTGGGGTGGTGCTCACCGGGACATCTGGTGAGGTGGTAACTGGGACAGGAGCCATAGTAACGGGCACCTCCCCTGCCATAGTCACCAGCACAACTAGTTCCTCCACTCATCTTTGCAGAGGCGGGTAGAGGACAGTGAAAGGGATTCCTGACACTTTGTCAGAGTTCCAAGTCAATCAAGCTCAACAACAGTCCTTCAAGGAAGTTCAGTTTATTGAGAGAGGTACTTAGGTCATCATTCAACACACTCTGTGTCAGGAATAGGGGTTAAGTGGGAAACCAGATAGTTATACACAGTTCATTTGGGGCCCCCTGATGAAAAGGGACCATTAAGGAGGGCACCTGAGCGTGCCCAAAGGGAAACAGCCCATGACTCCCAGCGGGAAAAAGTGGCACAGCGGAGCCAAGCTTCAAGGACAGAAATGAGATAAGGGAACAACCAGGAGTGCATACCAAGACCAGGGGGAGGGGGGAGACTGAGCAGGAGGGAGACAGGGGGAAGGAAGGAAACCGAAAGCATCCATGGCGGCATCAGCCAACAGTGCCATTCTGACACACATAGCCTTTGCATATGGAAGTTACATTCCAGCCTTTGACCACCCTCTCCTTCTTAATTACTCCTTCTAACCCCCCTTAAGATTCTAAGAAACTCACTCTAGTAACCACCAGGGTACATTTTACTTGGTCAACATCTGTATGCAGTGAAGAAAAAAAAACAAGTAGTGTATGACATGGAAGATT
Organism: Gekko gecko; assembly: GCA_029375565.1. Lineage (NCBI taxonomy): Eukaryota > Metazoa > Chordata > Lepidosauria > Squamata > Gekkonidae > Gekko > Gekko gecko. The sequence goes on along the minus strand of JAPDNY010000006.1, from coordinate 75,818,606 downwards.
TTTTATTTTTCATATATTTATTTTTAGACTTATTATCACAGGGGTTGGGGCTGCTCACAACATTCAATAAAACAGTCAATAAATAGAGATAAAACATACTTACAACATACTTAAAAAACATTAAATTACAACCCATAAAATAGCATCCTAGCTCAGGCATCAGAATAAAACATGATCATTTGGCACCCAACAAACAGCGCCCCAGACTGCTGTCACAAACAGGAGGCACTGTTAACAGGTGGTAGAAAGACTGGCCTCAGCCATCCTCAATGGAAAGCTTGGCAGAACAACTCTGTCTTACAGGCCCTGTGGAATAAAAAGATCCAGCGGGGCCCAGATATCATCTGGCAGTGAGTTCCACCAAGCAGGGGCCACTATTGAAAAAGCTCTTGCTGTTGTTCAGGACAGTTGAGCCACCTGTGCACCACCAGCAGACCATGTGATGAGAAAAGCAGCGTTCTTGGGGAGAGGCAGTCCCATAGGCATGAAGGTCCCAAACTTGTTACGGCCCTAAAGGTGAGAACCAGCACCTTGAACGTGACTCAGAAACCAATAGGCAGCCAGTGCAGCTGCTTAAGTACAGGTTGAATATGGGATGGATTGAGCCCAGAAACAGACTAGAAGTCAGTGTATATGATATCACAGGCTTACAATGGTCGTTCTAGCAAGTGTTCCTTTGCCTTCCTTTATGAGTCCTGTGTTTGCTTCTCTACAGTGGAACTGATGTTCATTTTTTTAAAAAATAGAAGGCTATATTTGCAAAGAGTAGTAGTATTTTTCTTCTTTCATTGTTGCCTCAGTGGGGAAGGTTGGTATATTTGTTCAAGGATAAAATGGGAACCTACAGTGTCCTGTGCATACAATTTGAATAATATTTGTGAAGACTGTTTTTGGATGAACTACATAAACATTTATCATGCACTGTGGACCTTTGATCACTGATATTGTTTGGAAAGCAGTTCAGTCCCTGCTGAGAAGCATTTGTTGTCTCTTTCCCTAATAACTCTCTAACATTTTCATTAACTGTCCTTTTCCAAATGATGTCCTTCTCTGAATTACACTGTCAGTAGTGAAAGGGTGAGTTTTGCATTGTTGGTGTAATGTTGTTTTGCATTGTGAGTGCATACTGGTGGCCTTTTTTCTCTGCCAGTTGCATCAGTTAAATTATCACAGGGTCTTATTCTCTAACCCACTGTGTTTGTTTATGGAAAGACTGTATGTGAATGTGCTTTTGCAGGTCTGAAGTGCTAGGTTTGTCTGTAACAGGAGGCAGAACAGATGGAAAAGTCCCCTTGAACAGATCACAATTTGTTTGATGATAGCTACTATATGAGAGTTTGAATGGATTGCTTCTTCCTTTCCTGTTCCTGGGTACGTTACAATATACTGGGTCCGATGCATGAAGTAGTGAATCAGCTCATAACTTTATTCAGGAGCAAGACAACTTAGCCAGCGTAGTGTATCCACAGGGAAACATGGACTCGGAGCAGCCATGTGCTCGGACCGGTTCTGACCGGTCCGCCACGCGGCCAGGCAAAAGGCCGGAGCTTCGTTCCTAAAGACAATAGAATGTAGGCTCCTCGCCTCCTTCCAGTTGGGGAGCCGGGGATAACTCAATTACTGTAAATAAGCGAATCACGGGTGTTGTGTGTTTTGGGTTGTGGGTTCACTTGGGAATAAAAGCCGGCCTGCGAGCCGGCTTAGTTTGTCTTGTTCCTGATCTAATAAAGTATGTGAGAGCTGAAATCACTCGTCAGTCTCAGTACTTTTCACTGGTGACAAAGATGGGATGTCAACTCCCTCCATGAACAACGACCATGAAGAAGAGCATCGCATCGAGCCCTGCCGCTCATCGCACCGCTCCCGAGCCTCGCATCGCTGACCCCGAGAGCTGCATCACACCGCTCACCGCAACCGAAGCCGCCCACGCTCCCGAGCATCACATCGAGCCTGCCACTCACTGCACCGCTCCCGAGCCTCGCCGCTGACCCCGAGAGCAGCGCGCCTCCCGCCTGGCTTTGACGCTCATACCTGGCCACTGCAACTCGCACCACCACTCGCCACACGTGGTAAGACGGCCGCGCCTCCTGTCCACCTCCGTGCATTCGATATCTCTCAACCGCAGAAATGGGATGCCTGGTTGGAGACCCTGGAGAACCATTTCAGTTACCACGATGTGGTAGACACGGGAAAGAAGAAGGCCCTATTCCTCAGTGTCTGTGGCATAGACACCCTCCTCTTTCTGCGGGATCTCATCAACCCCAGGACCACCAAGGAGTCTTAAGCAGTGCTGGTGAAGGCCCTAACGGACCACTTCTCACCCAAGCCCACCAAGTTCGCGGAGCGGCTGGAGTTCTTCACGAGGGTCCAGGGCCCAGATGAGTCCATCACAGATTTTCTGGCAGGCCTTCGGCAGGCGGCCACAAGATGCATGTTCCCAAGCCTCTCGGACACGCTGCTCAACCAGTTTCTCGTGGGCCTCCGCGAGCCCAAACTGCGGCGGAAACTGGACAGCAACAACTACCTCAACCTGGATAAGGCCATCCAGGAGGCTGCCGCGTATGAAAAGGCCCACCAAGACTGCCCCGGCTCAGTGGTCCACCGCACACTAGCCACGCGAGGATCCAATGTCTCAGACGACGAGGAGGTACTCCAGGTACACTGACGCCCGTCCCAGCGACCTCAGTGGACCCGAGAGGCCAAATCCCAGCCATCCGTAGCCTGCACGAGCTGCAGCAACGCTCACGAGCAACGGGCCTGTCAGTTCCGCTCCGCAATCTGCCGGTTGTGCAACAAAACGGGGCATATCGAGAAGGTCTGCTGCTCCAAGGGACAACGGACAACCCTCATGGCGCAACTCGATGCTGAAGTTCTCCACATTGTTTCGGTCCATCACCAACAAACGGTATGTAACTTGCCCCCCGACGGCCCGGACAAGGTGCATGTGACGGTCCAGATTGAGGGGTCCCTCTGCCAAATGGAAATTGACTCAGGCTCGTCTTTTTTCATCATCTCTGTCGAGACCCTCCGGGCCCTATGCCCGCAGGGGGGACCCCGGTTGCACAAGCCACAGGGTTTACTGTTACAGGACTTTAATAAAAACCCTGTGGCGGTCCATGGCTGGGGCAAGTTCCGGGTCCAGTTTAGGGGATTCTTGGGACTGCTGGACCTGTTGGTGGTGGAGGGACGCCTCACAAGCTTGCTGGGACTCTCTTGGTTCAAGCCCCTGGGACTTCAAATATTGGGGCTTAACCAAATTCGGACTGCCAACTGGGAGTCCGTCTGCCGGGAATTCCCTAAGGTGTTCGATGGGACTCCGGGACGGTACACCGGGGACCCCATCTCACTGGATCTGGATCCGGCCGTTCACCCCATCCTCATCAAGGCCTGGGTCCCTCCCATTGCGATGCGAGCTAAAATTGAGGCCGAGTTCGATTGCCTTGTCGAGCAGGGGGTGCTAGAGCCAGTTGCATCCACGTGCTGGGAAACCCCTATCGTCACGCCAGTCAAGCCGAATGGGGATGTGCAGATCTGCGCAGATTATAAGTGCACCCTGAACAAGGCCTTGCAGGACCCCGCTTACCCGGTCCCAGTGGTGAGCCACATCCTCGCTTCTCTGGCAGGAGCCAAGGTCTTTGGTAAGCTCGATCAGGCACAGGCTTACCAACAGCTGCCCGTTGATGCTGCCGCCGCTGAGGCCTAGACCATTGCGACTCACAAATGGGCTTTCTGGGTCACGCGGCTATAGTTCGGGGTTTGCGTGGCTCCCGGCATCTTCTAGTCTCTTATGGATGCACTCCTGAAAGGCATCCCCGGGGTGCAGCCGTTCCTTGATGACGTAATCATCGCGGCATCGGACACCACCTCCTTCACAGACCGTCCCTGCCAGGTCCTCCAATGGTTCGACACGGCCGGCCTCATGGTAAAGAAAGAGAAATGCCTCCTCGGGGTGCCCCGCATCGAGTTTCTGGGGTTCACCGTGGACGCACAAGGGATCCACCCCACGGATGAAAAAGTGAAGGCCATCACACACGGATGTAGGTGTGGACTCCTACAGTAAGTGGCTGGAGGTCATCCCTGTGTCATCAACATCCTCCAAAGCTGCCATCCGGGCAATGTGGCAGATCCTGAGTACCCACGGGTTGCCCGACACGCTGGTCACGGACAATGGCACAGCGTTCACCTCCCGGGAGTTTCAGGAGTTCACAGAATACTATGGGATCCAGCATGTATGCTCCGCGCCGTTCCACCCCACCACGAACGGGCAAGCTGAGCGGATGGTCCGGACCGCCAAGGAAGCGCTACGACGGATCGACTCCTCGGACTGGGAGTACAAACTGGCTTCCTTCCTTTTTGGTCAGCATATCACCCCGCACTCCACCACAGGACGCAGTCCAGCAGAACTTCTCCTGGGTCGCTTGGACAGGCTACATCCGGATCGGGCCCCGGAGCGCGAGCTGGACACAGAGGACCAGGAAGCAAGCAGGGGGTTCTTTCCAGAGGACCCCGTCTACACCAGGAGCTACACCTCGGGCCCACCATGGATTCCGGCAAGCGTGGTACGGGTCAGGGGACCCCGCTCGTATGAGGTCTCCTGCAAGCCGGACGACTACGAGGACCCCGACCCAACCGAGGTAAAAGAACCACAGCCTCCGCAAACTCCGCAAGAGCCCAGCCAGGCGGACAGCTCGACCGCTGCACCCATCACCCCGTCTCCAGACTTGGAGCAGCCATGTGCTCGGACCGGTTCTGACCGGTCTGCCACGCGGCCAGGCAAGGGGCCGGAGCTTCGTTCCTAAAGACAATAGAATGTAGGCTCCTCGCCTCCTTCCAGTTGGGGAGCCGGGGATAACTCAATTACTGTAAATAAGCGAATCACGGGTGTTGTGTGTTTTGGGTTGTGGGTTCACTTGGGAATAAAAGCCGGCCTGTGAGCCGGCTTAGTTTGTCTTGTTCCTGATCTAATAAAGTATGTGAGAGCTGAAATCACTCGTCAGTCTCAGTACTTTTCAGCCAGCTTGCAGGCCATCTTATAACCCCAAGCCAAACCACATCCCAACACACCCCAGCACCCGTGATAGGTCTGTTTACAGTATTGGTCTTTCATAAGTCTAGTCTAGGATCCTAGCCTCCTGATTGGAGCGGGCTAGGATCTGCTCGTCTATTGTTTGTGTGAAGCTCAGGCTCTGGCTCTTCGCTTGACCACGTGTGGCCATACACTCACATGTGGTTGTTTCAGTACACAACATATGTGTAGCCCAGTGTAAGGATACATAGTTTATGAATGCTCCAAGGTTCCTTGAGCTTAAGTAACATTCTGCATTTTAGAGCAGTCGGTACAGGTTGGAGCATCTAGCCTCCTCCTCTTTTCTGCTTTTTATACCTACCTTGATTTGTCTTCTGGCTAACCTTTTTTCTTTCAAGTTCGAAAATTTCTTGTTAATCATATTGACCATCTCCATTTACAAAACTTAGCAGAGATCTGTTTTAAGACATTAATATATTCATTGTGAACTCTCCCACAGGACACCCGGGAGAATATAGTCCTTTTTTGTGGCTCCAGATGTCATGTAGGTGAAATCTGAAATGTACTGTGCTCCAATAATGCTTCTCACATACAGCAATGTTTTTGCAAGGAAACTGGATTGAGTTACAGGAACGTTGCCCTTTGAATAACTCTTGTGGCTTGGGTTACTGTTGTTAGAAGTGATTGAATGTATAATATTTTTTAACAAGTGTACTCAAGTTGCATTATTCAGGCAAACCTTAGGTCAGAAATTGTTGGAGGCATTTGTCAACTGAATTAATCAATTGTAAAGCAGACTGTGAGACAAAGAATAAGGAATCTCAATGTCTCACCATTGTTGGTTGGACTGCGCACAAGGTATTATACAGCAGATTCCAGAGTAAAATATCATGCAATATTGCTATATACACATTAAGCACTGATTGCGTATCATGTCATATTGATGTAGCCAATGTGGTGTACCAGTTAGAATGCTGGACTAGAATATCGCAGAACCAATTTTGAATTGCCACTTTGCCATGCAAGCCTGCTTGGCGAACTTTGGCCAATCACTCTTGATTAGCCTAACCTTCTTCTGAGGTAGGGTTGCCAGCTCTGGTTTGGGAACTAAGTGGATATTTGGGGATGGGGGTGGAGCCTAGGAGGGCAGGGTTTTGGGAGGGGAGGGATCTCAGTGGGGTGTCATGCCATAGAATCTAACCTCCAAAGCAGCCACTTTCTCCAGGGGAACAGATCTCTATTGTCTGGAGATCAGTTGTAGTGGGAGATCTCCAAGCCGCACCTGGAGGTTTGCAACCCTACATAGGGCAGCTGTTAGGATACAGTGGAGGAGAATAATGATGATGATGTTGTAAGCTGCTTTGTGTCCCCATTGAGGAGAAAAGGTATTTTTTTTTAAAGTCACTTGGAGTGGAAGCAGGCAAGGGTGTGTCTGTGGTCGGAATGAATGTAAGCAGTGGTGTTTAACCATCTTCACCCTCCCCTGAAATGATATAATCTATTGTGTAGGAAGGGTGATGATGCTGTCAAGAGTTTGTCCATGGCTGCTAGCTGCTCCTGATTCTTCCTTGCTTGGCTCCTGGGACATTACAGATATCTAGTGCTGGAAAGAAAGGGATCAAGTATGCATCATTCAAGCAACTGCCATTCCAGTAGGTAGAAGGGCGGTTTTGGATCTTTTATAGATGAATTGTGGGGTAAATTTAACAGACTTCTACCCATATATGCATCAGGTAATGTGCACATGCTATATGCTGAATGTAAACTATTTGGGGAGGAGGGATGTACATTACAAGCCTGCCACTGCATTATTGATGGGACTACATGGCTGCCAAAGTGTGATTTTTCTGATTGAACATCTTTAAAATCCCTAGTGATGTTCTTCATTTGTAACCAGTAAACATTCTTTACTGTTCACTGGCAGTACTAGTTTATCAATTGCTGCTGTTTCTTTATATTGTTGTTTAGTGCATATATAAAATATCTCTATGTCCAAGGCAATGTAGGTAGTAATACAATAAAATTATTTGAAATGAATCATGAGGTTGAATCATCATGTACAGTGGACCCTAAGTTCCTCTGGCTCAAGTACTGCAGTTTATGGAAAAATTAATGTTGTGAACTGGGGGAGGGGGTTTGCCTGATGTTTAAAACAATAAAAACTGTTGCATCCCCAAAATATTCCAGATTGCTTTTATCTAAGAATGATTGAACTCTGTTTAAAACCCCAAGGGACATAACAAGAGAACAAAGACCACATTAAAATTATTATCAGATCATCTATTGGAATGGAAGTACTGGGGAACATCCCTCATCTTTAATGTTCAAGACTAGCACCTTGAATTTAATAAAAAACTGATTGGCAATCAGAGAAGTCTCTTAATACTGCTGTAGCACAGTTCCAGCATCTGGTATCAGTCAATTGCATCACAGCAGTTGGGACCATTTGTAATTTCTGAATGCCTGTGCTTTGGATCTGAAGTCTTGTTTCTGTTTATGCAGCACCATTTCTCTTAGACTAGGGACTCTGTTAGAAGCCCAGGAAGAGCCAGAAAGCCAGGGCCCTAGTCTCCTCGGGTTCCCAGTAAGGTAAATAGACTTCTACAAGGAGAACCACATAAATACAAAGGGTTTTAAAAGGGGGATTATATATAATTATTTTTTAAAAGCAATTATGAAGCCAGGATGCCAGCAGGGGATTGGGGGCTATCCAGTGTTTTGCACAGAGTGTCACATGTATGACTGTCTGCCAGCTGGACAGAAGTCTTGGGTATGTGCCCAGTGCAAAGAGCTCCTGGTTCTCAGGGAATGAGTTTGCTCCCTTGAGGTCAAGGTGGCTGACCTGGAGAAGCAGAGACAGTCAGTTAGGTGCATGGAGAAGACTCTTGGGGACTTGTTAGATATGTCCCACTCTGAATATGGCAACCCCACCACTGTCAGGGAGCATGAGGGTTTAGAGAAAACAGGGCACTGTGCTGCAGATAAGGGGAATGTGCCCTCAGAAGGGACCTCTTCTTCAGCTGGTGAACAGGTATCCTTTTGCACCAAGGAACCATCCCTTTGCAGGCAGGGTAGGCTCCTGGTAGTTGGTGATTCGATCCTTAGGCAGGTAGACAGCTGGGTGGCGAACCCATGTACTGACTGTATGGTGACTTGCCTGCCTGGTGTGAAGGTAGCAGACATTACACATGTTCTAGATATGCTGGTAGATAGTGCTGGGGAGGAGCCAGAAGTTGTAGTACATGTTGGCACCAACGATTTGGGGAAATACAGTCGTGAGGTCCTGGAGGAAAAATTTAGGCTGCTAGGCAGGAAACTCAAGGCCAGGACCTCCAAGGTAGCCTTCTCAGAAGTGCTACCTGTTCCACACGCAGGGTTGGAGAGACAGGCACAGATCAGGAGTCTCAGTGCATGGATGAGACAATGGTGTAGGGGGGAAGGGTTCAAGTTTGTCAGGCACTGGGAGGGTTTTTGGAACAAGAGGGAGCTATACAAAAGAGACCGTCTCCACTTGTCCCAAGAAGGAACCAGGCTGCTGGCTCTTAAAATCAAAAAGGTGGCAGAGCAGTTTTTAAACTGAATATTGGAGGAAAGCCAACAGGAGATGAAAAGTCTCTGGTTCGGGATGGCTCATCTCAAAGAGATGAAGGTTAGCTGTTACTTTTCTGCATGGAAATGGATTAGAATTGTCCACTGAGACTGTGGCAGACAATATGGACTGCCTGGCAAGATCTTGAGGCAGCAAGAGGAAGGTTGTGGGCTTAACATGCATGGGAAACTATACAAACTATGTTTATATACAAATGCTAGAAGTGTCCAAGGTAAAATTGGGGAGTTGGAATGCTTGGTGTTGGGGGGGGAAATAGACATTGTGGGTATTTCAGAAACTTGGTGGGATGAGGAAAATCAGTGGGATATGGTGATTCCTGGTTATAAATTATATCGGAAGGGTGGGAGGGGGAAGGGTTGGAGGTGGGGTGGCTCTGTATGTCAGAGAGGGTATATAATCCAGTAAGATTGAGAGGGTAAGAGAATTGGATTTACTTCTGGAAATGTTATCAGTTGAAATAGTGGGCCCAAAAGGAAGCTTAACACTGGGAGTTTGTTATCACCCACCAGATCAAAAGACAGAGGAGGATTATAAAATGATTGAATGAATTAAAGGGCTAGACAAAATAACTGTGTTGTAATAGGTGACTTAACTACACACACATTGATTGGGTCGATATGTGTTCAAGTTGGGAAAAACAAATGGAGTTTCTAGACATTCTCAATGACTGGCATGGTCTAGAGTCAGCAAGAGGAAGGTTGTGGGCTTAACATGCACAGGAAACTACAATTTGGTGTAGTGGTTAACTGTGTGGACTCTAATCTGGGAGAACCGGGTTTGATTCCCCACTCCTCCACTTGCACCAACTGGATGACCTTAGGCAAGCCATAGTTCTGGCACAGCTGTCCTTCAAAAAGAGCAGTTTCTGTCAGAGCTCTCTCAGCCCCACCTACGTCACAGGGTGTCTGTTATGGGGAGGGGAAGGAAAAGGAGATTGTAAGCCGCTCTGAGACTCCTTTGGGTAGTGAAGGGTGGGGTATAAATCTAATCTCTTCTTCTTCTGTGCTATGGAACAGATGGTCACAGAACCTACTGGGGAGAGGCAATCCTGGATTTGGTCCTAAGTAATGCCCAAGACCTTGTGAGAGATGTAAAAGTGATTGCACTGCTTGGGAACAGTGACCATAATGTTACTGAGTTCAACATTGGTATAAATAGGGAGTTGCCCAAAAAGACTGACACAACCACTTTTAACTTTAAAAGGGGTAAATTCTCTGATATGAGGGGACATGCGAGGAAGAAACTGAAAGGAAAAGTAGAAGGGGTGAAAATCACTGGGGAAGCTTCGAGACTATTTAAAACTACAATCCTAGAAGCTCAGAAAAATATATATACTACAGGTTAGGAAAGGCATAAATAGGTATAGAAAAAGGCCTGCATGGTTAACTAACAAAGTAATGGAAGCTGTGAAAGGTAAGAAGGATTCCTTTAAGTGGTGGAAAGCTAGTCTCAGTGAGGCTGATAAAAGTGAACACAGGCTGTGTCAAATAAAATGCAAGTCTGTGATCAGGCAGGCCAAAAGAGAATATGAGGAGCATATCGCAAAAAACATAAAGACCAACAATAAACCTTTCTTCAAATGCATTAGAAGCAGGAAGCCAGCCAGGGAGGCAGTGGGGTCCTTGGATGACCAAGGGGTAAAGGGAGTACTGAAGGATGATAGGGAAATGGCTGAGAAGCTGAATGCATTTTTTTGCCTCAGTCTTCACTGCGGAGTTGCCCATTCCAGAACCTCTGATTTCGGGAGGTGTGTTGAAAGACCTGAGTCAGATTGAGGTGATGAGAGAGGATGTCCTATGCCTGATAGACAAATTAAAAACTGATAAAATCACCGGGCCTGGATGGCATACATCCGAGAGTTCTGAAAGAACTCAAAGGTGAACTTGTGGATCTCCTGACAACAGTATGTAATCTTTCATTAAAATCTGTCTCCATTCTGAGGACTAGAAGGTAGCTAATGTCACTCCCAACTTTAAAAAGGGTTCCAGAGGGGATCTGGGAAATTACAGACCAGTCAGTCTGACATCGATACCGGGTAAGTTGGTGGAAACTGTTATTAAGGAATGAATTAGTAGGCACATTGATGAACAAAAACTATTGAGGGAGACTCAGTATGGGTTCTGTAAGGGGAGATCTTGTCTCACTAACCTGTTAGTGTTCTTTGAGGGAGTGAACAAACCTGTGGACAGGGGGGACTCAATAGGTGTTGTTTACCTTGACTTCCAGAAAGCTTTTGATCAAGTTCCACATCAAAGGCTCCTAAGTAAGCTCAATAGTCACGGGATAAAAGGACAAGTCCTTTTGTGGATCAAAAACTGGCTAATTAATAGGAAACAGAGAGTGAGTATAAATGGGCAATTTTCTCAGTGGAGGGTGGTAAGCAGTGGGGTACCATAGGACTCAGTACTGGGTCTGATGCTTTTTAACTTGTTTATTAATGATTTGGAATTGGGAGTAAGCAGTGAAATGGCTAAATTTGCAGATGACACGAAATTGTTCAGGGTGGTGAGAACCAGGGAGGAATGTGAGGCACTCCAAAGGGATCTGTTGAGGATGGGCAAGTGGGCGTCAACATGGCAAATGGAGTTCAATGTGGCCAAGTGCAAAGTGATGCACATTGGAGCCAAAAATCCTAACTATAAATACACGTTGATGGGGTCTGAACTGGCAGAGGCTGACCAAGAGAGAGATCTTGGAGTCAATGTAAATAACTCAATGAAAATGCCGAGAGAGTGTGTGACTGCAATAAAAAAGGCCAACACTGTGCTTGATATTATTCGGAAGGGAACTGAAAACAAATTAGCCAGTATCATGATGCCCCTGTATAAATCGATGCTGCGACCTCATTTGGAATACTGTGTACAGTTCTGGTCACCACATCTCAAAAAGGATATTATAGCATTGGAAAAAATGCAGAAAAGGGCAACTAGAATGATAAAAGGGTTGGAACACTTTCCCTATGAAGAAAGGTTAAAACGCTTGGGGCTCTTTAGCTTGGAGAAACGATGGATGAGGGGTGACATGATCAAGATTATGCATGGGATAGAGCAGGTAGAGAAAGAAGTCCTTTTCTTTCTTTCTCACAATACAAGAACTTGTGGGCACTCAATGAAATTGCTGAGCAGTTGGGTAAGAACAGATTAAAGGAAGTACTTCTTCATCCAAAGAGTGATTAACACATGGAATTCACTGCCACAGGAGATGGTGGTGGCTACAAACATGGACAGCTTCAAGTGGGAATTAGATAAGCATATGGAGCAGAGATCCATCAGTGGCTATTAGCCACAGGGTATAGATAGGAACTCTCAGCCTGGGGCAAGTGATGCTCTGTATTCTTGGTGCTTGGGGGAGGCAACTGTGGGAGGGCTCCTGTTGTCTTGGTCCCACTGCTGGACCTCCTAATGGCACCTGGTATTTTTGGCGACTGTATGACAGAGTGTTGGACTGGATGGGCCATTGGCCTGATCCAACGTTGGCTTCTCTTATGTTCTTATGTTCTTTTTCCATTGGGGAAGCAGTTCTCTGCTATGGAGCATGGTCCTGTGGTGATAGACCTATGTCTTTCTGAGTCAGAATGATCATATGAAGTTGCCCTATACGTAATACTGACTGTGATAGACCAGTGACCTGATTGTGTACTCCGATTGGCAGTGGCTCTCCAGGGACTTTGGCAGAGGTCTTTCACATCACATTCTAAATCCTTTAAGTGCCTAGTGTTAGTGCAATGTGATTTGCAGTAGAGGATTGCAGCCTTATCTACACACACAGCTTTGTGGCAACCCTACTTCCATTTCAATTCACAAGGGGATGCTTCATCATCTTCTGCCACAAACTTTTGTGACATGTCTGAACACTGCTCTTCCAAAACCTAACTCACCTTCCAACTGCCTCAGCAGTATCATGTGGTCCACTGTATCAGATACCTTCCTCATTTCTATCATCTGTGTTTGCTTTTTTTAAAGTTCCTTCACTGTCATTTCTTTTGTGACCTGCATAGTGGTACCCTACTGGATAATGGTTGGTGGGCTGTTTTGTCTGGCCAATTATTTTTAACCTTACTCAGGAGCTGAGATTGTTTGGTGAGCGATACTGGTTTGTTGGTGAAAAGGAAATACCATAGCCTGCATGCGAGTTGACCATGAGCTGTAAAGTGCTGATCAACAACATTAATTAGATCATGATGGTAAATTTAGACTACAATCATATAGAGAGTTATTCTGGTTTAAATCCATTGATTTCACTGGGCTTTGACTGGAGTAACTCTATGTAGAGATTGCACTGCTAAAACCTTTGATGCCTGTTTGGAAATATCTATCCCCCCCAATAAAAAAAGAGTTGTGGGTTCATTTTATTAAGCTGGACAAGGTTTAATTTATATTATTTATTTCTATCAAATAATAGTTCCTGATTTTTGCTTTTGGAAACCAGATGATAAGAAATTAGATTTTAAATTCTTATAGTATTTAGTATAGTATACTCATATATTTATAGTACATAGTACACTATACTGATAGTAGGAAGCATATTATAGATAAAAAATTTATAATTGAAGGTAATCTCAAGAATAAACTATATATCAAGCAGGTTATGGGGAGATGAAATTGGGTTTAAACTGGCCCTTTTGAAATTGGTGGACATTTACACATGTTTGGATCTAGAAAGGCATCACCTTGAAGGGAAGTTACGTCCATTTGTGCAGGGTGGATGTCTTCAGTTTAACCTTCATAGCACTTCAGCTCCTTGTGCTGCGCTACATACTTTTTTGGAGAGTCCCCTGGCCTCCCCCCAGTGGCTTTTTAGCAGGCATAAGGAGCTGTGGTGAGAGGGAGGAGAGGCAACAGGCAAAGCTTGCAAATGTGAATAGAACATGGCTTGAACTTATTTGGATAAAAGGCAATAATTCAGAAGCTTTGTAGTGCTTACCTTGGAAATGAGTACAATTAAGAGCTGTAGTGATTATTTTGAAACAAATGTGTGTTAGATTTAGGTGGTCACCAGTTTAAATCTGGCAAGTAATTGCAGATATACCTTATGCAGGGCTCTTTTTATAGCAGGAACTCCTTTGCATATTTGGCGACACACCCCTAATGTAGCCAATCCTCCAAGAGCTTACAGAGCTCTTCTTGGAGGATTGGCTACATTAGGGGTATGTAGCCTAATATACAAAGGAGTTCCTGCTACAAAAAGAGCCCTGCTTATGAGTAAAGATGAACTACACCTCCGTGACGTATGTACATTTGGTGAAAAAGTTGGATTCAGAAATGTGGGATGGCAAATTTTATAGCACTTCTGAAGATTCATTGCTTTATAAGGTTAATAACAATGATTGGATGCCATTGCCAATCCAACAGTAGGCCATTTTGCGATTTTCAAAGTTTGTAATTAATGTTTTTCAGGGAATATCCTTAGAAATGATTTAACTGATTTGGGATAAGGGAGATAAAGCCACAAATAATGCAAATTAAAAAATCAAGCTTCATCTGATTGGCTGTGCAGGTGAAAATGTCTCCTGACATGATAGAAGCAGTGATGTGGGTTTTCCAAGAAAATCTGAATTGGAAAACTTTCCATGGAAATAGTATTTTGTATCTGGGTTAGAGGTTAGCTTTTTGTTTTCCACAGAAAATCTTCCATCCTGTATTACTAGGCTGAAGAGGCATTGTGCTCCCCAATCTGATATGGAATTAACAAGGAGTGTAAATGATACGGTGCCCAAGTGACTTGAAATACATGTGTAGACAATCCTGTCTGCAGCATATCATTCTTTGGTTGTGCTAAAATTACTGTGCCAACAATTTTCAGTGCTGTAGGCAGTACATGAAAAAGAGCAGTTTCTGCCAGATCTCTCTCAGCCCCACCTACTTCACAGGGTATCTGTTGTGGGGAAGGGAAGGGAATGGAAGGGAAGGGAAGGAAGGAAGGGAGTTTGTAAGCCACTCTGAGACTCCTTTGGGTAGTGAAGGGCGCGGTATAAATCCAGTCTCTTCTTCTCTTCTTCTTCTTCTGCTGTATTGCAAAAATGCTTAAAGACAAGTATTATTCCAGTAACAATTTCCACATATTCAAAGTTTATAACATTATAATCACACTTGTTATTTTTCTTAATGAAATATTAAGTAAAGGGTTTTTTTGCTTTTGGCACATAAAATTAACACAAGATATTTAAAAGAAAGTATACTATTTTTTTAAAAAATAGCTTCATCAAGTCATGCCCTATTTAGGGAATCAGATGATTTTTATGGAAAATCTACATTATCGCCTAGGTTTGCCCTGCGTAATATGTAGAATTGACCTACTTTGGATATGTCAGAGTCTTATCAGCCTTACTACCTATCTGGGTGCTTGTAAAGGCAAACACAGTGAAAATAATAAAGCACTCCATAAAGTAAGTGTTATGTAAATGATAAATAGCTGTAATAAGAGGTTGTATGTCAGTCTTATAATATGCTTTGTATGTTGCGTAGAATTATTTTTGTTGCAGAGTTCATTCCTAAGCTGAGTACTTACGTAAAATATCACTGTTTAAGAAAGTAAATACAGTACAGTTTTAAAGGGCTGTTTTCTCTTTTCTCTTCTTCCCCCCTGTCATTCAAAGGCCTGGTCAAAATGCAAAGTGAGAACATGGAACCAGTAAATTACTATGTTGGAATTGATGCTGGCACAGCAAGCGTCCGTGCGGCTTTGGTAGACCAGCTTGGGACAGTAGTGGCTTATGCAGACCAGCAAATTCAAATGTGGGCACCCCAACCAGACCACTATGAACAGTCCTCTGATGACATCTGGGCAGCTTGTTGTACAGTCACAAAGGTACAGACACAAAAGTCCACTATTCTGGGTCAAATGTAGTAATATAGCTTATCTAATGAGACTCAGTGCAATTTCCCTCTTCTTTTTTCACTTTGAACTTTTTCTCATGATACCCAGACATAAAAGAATTTATGAGGGCTGACTGAGATAACTGGTGAAATTTGCCATCGGATTTCTCTCTATCTATCAAGACTGGACACTAACGTTAGGAAATAGCAAAATGGGTTTTGGCAAATTTTCTTTGAGTTTAGGAATCTGTCCAAACACTTTGGTGCCAGATACCTTTTTCAGCCTTCAGGGTTTTTTTATGATCACGTTTTCTGTTTGCTACTACACAATCCAGTCCTAACCTATTTTTGCAGTTTGCCATAATTTTATTAATGCTGTGACAGAAGTGTTGGTTTACATAAATCAATAGAGGGTTTGTCATATCCACAAACAAAAAGCTAACCTCTAAACCAAATATAAAATAGATATTTTTGAAGACCTACAGGACTTAAAAAAAGAGGGGGATCCAGGGATTAATGTACAGATATGCCTCAAGGGTTGTTAAGATCTCAGTGAAGCCTTTCTCAGTATATGTACCTGTCCAAGGCTACATGCCAGGGATATTACCCTCACTCTTAACAATCAGGACGGAGTGGAGTTTTTTGAAGAAAGCACAGCCTGTGCTCAGATTATAGCCAGCAAGGGCAGTGGGAGTGGACAAGAGCTGTGGGCATTAATGGCAGTCAAAATAAGAGATAAGAGAGGGTGCCACAATGAGATTTTAGGCACCATGACAACCGGGCAGCTCGCATTTGTTGTGCCTTTCACTAACATGCCTGATGTGGTCTTTCTCAATCCTGAGCAGCCATTTATAATGGACATCTTTTTAGTGTTGCCAGATTTTTTAGAGTTGATTGAGTTAATTTATTTGGGAAGGTGACATGTCTTATGCCAATGATGGCTGCATTATATACCAACACATATATTTATATATCTCTGAGTTTGTGGGGTGGGGGATTCCCTTTGTTTTCTTTCTGGTACAAAGGAATAGGGATTTTCTGAAATACTTGAAGGTACTCTTGACTTTTGTCCTTGATAGCCACTGCCTTGTCTTTTTTTGCGGGGGGAATTACTGGGTGAGTTTTGGTTTAAAAATTCAGGATTGAAGGGAAAGGACATGTGGCATTTCAGTGAGACAAAATTATAAATTTCAAGTAGAAATCCTGCTTATGATTTTAAAAAATCAGGATTTTTAGTTTTATTTTTTGGAGTTAAAAAAAATGACAGTGCAGTCCTATGCACTCACGTCTAAACCAACCAATTTCAACTGTGTAGGAAGCTTTTTACAATGGGCATTACTGCTATTGGTAATGCACAGGACTAAAGAAAGTGCCTCTTGACACAAATTGTGCAAGATATGTGTGTAGAAAATGGTTGAAAAAATAACAGCATCTTTTACAGGGGGAAAGTCATGCTTGTTAAAGTGTGTATGTGTGTGTGTGTTGTAGGAATGGAGGAAGTAAATTTTATGACTTATCAATTACAGGGCTTCTGAACTGGTTTGGTTTCTGGCACATCCAGTCCCATATGATAATTGAAGCTTCTGGATGGTATCATACATAATAAATTTAAATACAAGGTGTACCATATGTAATGTATTTTCTTTTCCTGGCAAACTGCAGTGAAACATAATGTACTAAGTGAAATAAAGAGCTGTTGCTATTTCTCCTGCTCTTTGTTAGTTGATCATGAATTCTTCTTTGCATCTCTGTGTGGGTATTATGACCAGTACTGGTAGTGAGTGTTGAGGGCTCTGTAGTCTTCCACAAAAAGCCTTTGACCAGGAGTGCTTGGTGTTCTGGGGTTGGCTCTTTAAATATTCATGAGATGCCTTGTAATTCGTCATTGGACAGTTCACTGTTCTCTTATTATTGATCAGCCTTTTCAAACATTAATGAACCTTGCTGTGCAGTGAGTGTCCTAAGATAAAGAAGGCAGAGGAAGATGAAGGCTGGACAGGGGATATGATACTGCAATTGAGCTATGCAGATAGTGAAACTAAATTCTCTTTGATCACATGTTTACTTCCTACATTTTAACTTTGGAAAACACAAGGGTGTGAATCCAAAAATTCTGTTTTATTAACTGTGGAGATTGCCTCTGTTGCAAAGAGAATTTTGTTTGTGCCAAGAGTCTTTCACTGGTGGGATGTGTGGCGTGAACCAGCTGAATTCTCCTTGCATTGGAGGAAGGCTCTGCTAAGTAAGTGAGTAAGGAGATGGTTAGAGTAAGTAAGGAGGTGGTTAGAGAGTATCTAGCTGCTTTAAATACTTTCAAATCTCCAGGGCCGGATGGCTTGCATCCCAGGGTGCTAAAAGAAATTGCAGATGTTATTTTAGAGCCCCTGGCTCTTATCTTTGAGATGTCCTGGAGTACTGGTGTTGTGGTGGAAGACTGGAGAAGAGCAAATGTCGTCCCGATCTTCAAGAAGGCAAAAAAGACAGACCTGGGAAATTACAGGCTTGTCAGTTTGACATCAATACCTGGAAAATTTTTAGAGAATATTACTAAACGCTCTGTCTGAGAGCGCCTTGAACAGAATAAGTTAATTGGTAATAGCCAGCATGGGTTTATCAAGGATAAGTCATGCCAGATCAACCTTATCTCCTTTTTTTGACTGAGTTACTAAAATGGTTGACTCTGGCAATGCTGTGGACATAGTGTATCTAGATTTCAGTAAAGCATTTGATAAAGTTTCTCATGACATCCTTGAGGATAAGCTGGTTAAGTGTGGGCTGGATTGTGCAACCAGTGGATGGATTCATGGTTGGTTGAAAAATCATTCCCAACGAGTGCTCGCAAATGACTCCACGTCTACATGGAGAGAAGTCTTGAGTGGAGTGCCACAGGTCCTGGGCCTGGTGTTGTTCAGTGTTTTTATAAATGACCTGGAGGAAGACATAGAGGGGATGCTTATCAGATTTGCAGATGACATGAAGCTGGGTGGGATTGCTAATTCTGAAGAAGATAGAGTCAGGATTCAAAATGATCTAGATAGGCTGGAACAGTGGGCTGAGACAAATAAAATGAATTTCAGTAGAGATAAGTGCAAAGTCCTACACTTAGGTACAAAAAGTCAAAGGCACAGATATAGAATGGGAGGGACTTGGCTTGACAGCAGCACATGTGAAAGGGATCTAGGTGTTTTGATTGATCACAAACTAAACATGAGCCTGCAGTGCGATGTGACTGTGAAGAAAGCTAGTGCAATCTTAGGATGCATTAAGAGAAGCATTGTGTCCAGATCTCGGGAGGTGGTAGTTCCACTCTGTTCTGCTATGGTTAGGCCTCACCTGGAGTACTGTGTCCAGTTTTGGGCATCACATTTTAGGAAGGATGTTGACAAGCTCGAGCATGTCCAGAAGAGGGCAACCAGGATGGTGAGAGGGTTTGAATCCAAGTCTTACAAGGAAAGGCTGAAAGAGTTGGGTATGTTTAGCCTGGGAAAGAGAAGGCTTAGAGGGGACATAATTGCAGTCTTCAAATATTTGAAGGACTGTCATGTAGAAGATGGAGTAGATCTATTCTCTCTCGTTCTGGATTGCAAGACTAGATCTAATGGGTGGAAATTACAAAGGAGTTGTTACCGGCTAAATATCAGGAGAAACTTCCTAACTGTAAGAGTGGTTGAGCAGTGGAATAGACTGCTTTGGGAGGTGGTGGATGCTCCTTCATTGGACATTTTCAAGCAGAGGCTGGACAACCATCTTTTGGGTATGTTGTAGGGCTATCTTTCGGCTATGCTCCTGCAGAGTGCAGGGGGTTGGACTAGATGACTTGCAAGGTCCCTTGCCCAGCTCCAACATTCTATGATTCTATGATTCTATGATTCTAATTCAGCTATAGGTGCTGATGTGAATAATGTCCTTGCAGCTCCTAGTAGTACAGACTAAGTTTATCTTTTTATTATAGCCATAGAAAGCGAAGGAGAGAAAACCACAAAAAAAAATACTGGGGACTGAATTTTCTATATCCGTGAGCATTAGCCTCCAAGTTTTTTTTCTACCCCACCAACCAGTGTCCAGAAGCTACTCAGCAATGTAGGAGCTAGAAGATCTCCCAGGTTTGTTTTGTAGCTGCTGTTCTCATAATAAGGGAAAATGAGTTGCCTTCCTGTGTGTATTGAGCAGGAATGAAGACCATGATAAAAGCTCCATGTCATGGAAATAGAACCTCTAGACATATACTGCTTCAAGCGTATAATAAATGGTTCAGCTTTCTAAAACTGTTTTTGTTTTCAGAGTAGTGAAAGTCCTTCTGTGCTGCACTGCTTGATAATTCTTCTTGTTAAATCAGTAGGTGGTTTTCCAGAAGCTGTAGGAAGTGAGAGATTTGCTGTCCCAAGCATATGGAGTTGATATCGACTTTTGGTTGATGTCTAAATTTCTAGGCAGTTTCTGGGAGATATAAAATTAGATAGGCAGCTTCTTTGACAACATTTCCCTGTGGTGAAAAGACTAATATGGGGAGGTAACTAAGGCCTAGATTAGACTATTATTACAGGCCATATGAAAGTCTGTTCTTGAACATGGTTCGGAAACTTGAACAGGTGCAAAATACTAAAGCCAAATCATAATTTGGCATTTGCAGGCAGGATTATCTCTCCAGAAGGCCAAATTCAAAGTGCTTTACAGAGTGTTTGACACAGGACCCAAACTTTATCTTGGAGAGGGTTGGACCTTTGTATGGTTGGTGGTCTCGGTTGGTGAGACCATGCTTCACATTTTGTGTGGAGTTGCCAAGTTGGCCTCTGCAAACAGAAATACCTAATCAGTGGTGATCCTAGAACTTTGAAATTCCTTCTCCTCTGAAATTCACCTTGCTTTGACCATACAGCAAGAAGGTTTTATTCATATTTTTTCAATGATGTGTTTATATCCTGCTTTTTATTGCTGCTATTCTATTGTTTGATATTATATTGATATTTTATTTTATTCTTGTATTGTTTTCTCCATTTTTATATGCCGCATTGAAAAGAAGCTTGAAAATAAAATATGGAGGACCATTTTGAGCAAATTAATTATACTAGTTCCACTGAAACCATACCTTCTATCTGTGCTACATAAATCTGGCTTTGGGGAGAGGGGCGGGGTGCATCTAGTGCTAGGCAATGTAAGCCTTTTTCCATTTTCTATTTTTATGCTTTCTGCCAGTTTGTGTAAGTTTTCTGCATTTTGAAAATTACCAGGCACACTTCTGGTTTACCTTTTATAATTTAATTTTGAACATTAAATAAGCCTTTCCCCTAATACTTACATGTGCTTATGTTTTCATGATGTCTGCTAGTTGTTTCTTTCTCCCTTCCTTGGGAAGGTTATAGAAGGGGTTCTGGTTGCCTAAGAGCTGGAGAGAATGGGTTCTTGATACTTGAAATTAGATTTATTTGTTTATTTTAAAATATTTATACTATACCTTCTCTCCTCAGACTCAAGGCAGCTGACAAAGCAGCAAAATCTTCAAGGACATGAATATCATAAGCATCCAGAAACAATACACAGCTTAAAAAACGTAGTTAAAAATCAATCCTCGGAGTTAAAAAATGCAGTCAAATTTGCCAAAACAGTTTATCCTCCAGCAACTGATTCTTAGATGGTGGCAGCTGTTAGGTTTTGCATCATTTGTTGGTACAATAGAGAGTCCTATCTGGGCATGTAGGAAATGGTGGATGAAAAGCCCTCAGCATGCCCCAAGAGGATGGCCCTCCAGCACAAAGGGCTATAATTGTTCCTCTGTCTGAGACATTGTAGAACTACTGTCAGAACTGAGCTAGAAGATGGAGTAATTTCTTCTAGTGCAAGGAATTTTTATGGATATATAGTTTACATAAACTTTTGAATTCTCACCTACATGTAGTGTAGCTAAATGGAAACATTAACAAGATCAGTGCCTTTGTGCTGCTATCCTAACTGCTAAAGTTTAAGCCTCTGTGGATATCAGTATTTTGAATGTGGGCTGACTGTTATGTATGCTGTTCTGTGGTTTCCACCTGAATGCATCTTTCTTGTGTTTTTCCAGAAAGTTATCCAAGGGATAGATATTGGACAGATTCGAGGCCTTGGTTTTGATGCTACTTGTTCCCTTGTTGTCTTGGACAAAAATTTCCATCCCTTGGCAGTCAACTTTGAAGGTAGGACACTCAAACTGAACATCACTATGGCCTGTGCTTCAAGAAAGGACTGCTATTAAAAATAATCAAATATACATAACGGGTAAAGATGAAATTTACAAACGGGCCTATAAAAGTTTGGAGTGCTAGAAGAGATTCCAGAGTGATTCCAATCCAAGGCTCACTCAGGTCTGTAGAGATGGGTATCATCTGCATGTTGACACCCTGCTCCATCATCAGGGCCAAAAGTTAAGATCACACATTAGGTCTCAACTAGCTGACTGATTCTCCTATGAGCACTCTGTTTCCTGCCAAGAAGAAAATAATGAAACCGACAGAGGACTGTTCCTTTTATGGCAAACATTTGCTTTGGTTTAAAGCTATTTAAGTATTCTCATGGAACAAGAATTAAATTAGTTGCCACCAGATTTTGCTTTAAGTGTGCATTGATACAAATTTGAATAGTTTTGCCCGACTGACATAACCAACGTGAAAGGAGAAAGGGAACCATAAACATGAATATAATCAGATACATTTCTTGTGATCATTTTTACATCTGGCTTTGATCTTGTCTTTTAAGGAGACTGCAAGAGAAACATCATCATGTGGATGGACCATCGTGCATCTGACCAGGTGGCACGCATCAATGGGACTCAGCACAATCTCTTGTGCTATGTTGGTGGTATGATGTCTGTTGAGATGCAGCCGCCTAAGTTGCTATGGTTGAAGGAAGTGAGTTTACCTGGAAAATGTAATAGATTATGGGCTGATTTTCAAGGAATTTTTATTTTTCTGTCTTGTAACCTTTGTTTCAGTGATGAAGTAAAATGTTCTGACTCTTCCCACTGGTTTTGTAGAAGCCATTGTTCTGAGTTGGAGAGCCTGGCATACTATATATTAAGTTTCAGGAAAATGAGACCACACCTGCATAGCTTGCTAACTAAAGAGAATTTTATATCTGCATACAAATTTAGCTGTAGAGCATACTGTATAAATATTTGCCAGCTTTTATAGTCTAGTACATTATATGAGGTGCTGATCACAGCATTCCAACTAGTGGTGGTAGTGTTTTGTTTTGTAAGGATTCCTAAATGTTGGCTCTAGTGATGGTTTGGTTGCTTAATAGGAGAGGGAAAAGATCCAGTACTGGGTAACAAAAGGTAATTTCATTTATGGACATGTTAGAATTTCTGATCACAGTTGCCAGCATTGGAAACACTTGGACACACACTTTGGAGCTGATTCATGGGATTAATTGAGTCCTTTAGTGCATTAATGAAGTACATTTTGTGTGCTTTCTCTCTTGCTGATATTCTGCCCAATTCTTGCAATTTGGTTGTTCAGTTTGAGGGCTGCTTCACTTATACACTTTAAAGGTTTATATGTTTTTTTTTGTCACATTCATAAATTACATTTTTGTAAGTAAAATGTGTTCACATGTGTGATGGAAGTACACTCAGGAGCTGGTATTAGCCATGGCTGATGTTCATGTTGTTTGCCATGTAATCTACTGTGTAATATCTGAAGCATCTTACTTGTTTATTGATTAAGTGAGAAAGGACTAAGCAATGGTCCATCGCAGATTTCCCTTGCCTATTTGTTCTGGCCCAATCATTTTCTGTGTTCTGTGTTGTTAGCCAATCATTGAACTTGATTTGTAGTAATTTGGCATAAAGTTTACCTATGACAGATAATAGACTTATAGGTCTAAAGTTAGAGGGGTTTGAGTGGTCACCCTTCTTAAAGATTGGTACAATAATCGCATTAGTCCACATGGAAAGGATATGTCCAGTAGAGTTTATAATAGTAAAGAAAGTGGCCAAGGGAGGTACCCACCATTTTGGGTCTGCTTTTAAGACTTCTGAAAGTATTGGTTTTAATTGGTCAATAAGCATAGCTGCTTCTTCCGAAGTAACAGGAGGCCATTCAGGGATGTCATCTAAAACAATTTTGACCATCTGCAAGTGCTCAAGAGTTTCCTCTTGGAATAAATCTCGGAAATATTGGTACCAAGTGGAAGCTGAGATAACAGACGGTATTCCCTTTGCCAATAGACTTTGCCCTTGTACATGTGAAATGATTGAAACAGTGTACCATGTGCTCTTTGAATGTTGTTGTTATGCTTCCATTAGGAAACAAATTTTATCACCAATTTTGGGTAGAGTGTTAGATTGTTCCAGGCCGAACAAACTACTATTTCTGTTGAATAACACTGAGGAAGACATAACCGAACTTGTGGCAAAGTTTTTACTGGCTGCTACCTGTATATGTAGCAACATTTTGTAGGCACTCAATATAGGGTAATTTTTAACAGAATTCTTTTTTATGCAGAATCTGATTTTTAATTTCTCAGCTATTATGTCTTTACTCTTGTGAAATGCCATTAAAGGAATTGTTTGTGTGTGTGTGAGTCTGAATATCTGAAGCTGCCCTTATGTTTACATTTTTTTCTTGAAGATGGATTGTTAGATTAGTTAAAATACAGGCTGCTTTCACATATGTTGGATAATGCACTTTCAATGTACTTTAGTGATCATTTGCAGATGAGTGCAAAAGTGCATTATCCAGCATGTGTGAAAGCAGCCACACTGAAGGACAGCATGGTACAGTGGACCTGCAGAGTAATTTTAAGTCATATTTGTGCCACAGGTTCATTGTTGGGATGCACTGTGTCTTGTTTATGGTTGTGGTTTTGTTCTATCATTGTACTTAATTAAAGAAATAAAAGATAATAAAGGGACATTAGAATTTTAATTGCATTAAAAGAGAGAGTAGGGATCAACTCCTTTCCTTATCTACAAGACAAAAAAGTAACAGTGGCTCAAAAAACAACCCAAAGGATTTACATTGAATGTTAGGAAGTACTTTACAGCACCAGAATGTGGAATGCTAGATATGTTGCCAAGTTAAAGAAACATCTTACTAACTGTACGTTTGTTAACAAGTTAGAAAGCTGTTTAGATGAATTCAATTTCTGAGGCAAAAGGATTGGTTGAAGGACTTCCTAAAGAAATCTTTCAGCTACATAGCCAAGGGTATAGTACAGAAGAGAGAGCATAAGTAATAGTATATTGTGTGTGCTTATTTTTAAAATTCATATCATACTTTTCTGCTCTGTTACAAGGTCCAGCTTTTGGTACAAAGTTTCCTCCAATTCTGTGTTTTCACTTACTTGTACTAGTAAAGTAATCAGCTTTTCACCAAAACTCTGAAATCACCTATTGAGCTGTCCTGTTTTATCTGTGCAAAGCAACCCTTGAGCAAAAGTAGGAACTCTGTTCATAGAATCACATTCGAATGGCCTCTTTTTTAGTTTATATTTTATGTGTCTTAGGTTGATATATAGCCTCTTAATACTAACTGTCAGATGAAAGGGGAAAATGTGTGCCACTTGAATTTTTTATAATCTTCACCAGTCTGGCGTGTACATTTGGTCTCAATGATGCTTTCTATCTCTTAATGAAGGCCAAATGTAAATTACCCCCTGTCAGCTGGAGTCTCTTTTCTTGCCTCTCTTCATAAAGAAATAAGGTGCAAGCGGGAGAAGGTCAAGGAAGTTAACTGGCAGAAATGGGTAGTGACAGTTTCATATTAATTAGAGATTAATTAGCATTGCTTGTGGACCATGTCAGGCAGTATGAATATTAATTTACACTCTTATTGTATACTTCAGTAGTCTTCTGATTATTTTAATAGTTTTAGGAAAATATTGAGTTTCATATTTTTTTGAAAAAAGGGAGTTAGAAACATCAACAAGTAGAGTTTGCCAACAAAAATGTTTAGTCTCATAGTCCCAAGGAAACAGGGAAATAAGTGGGTGTGAAGATGTAAGATCTCTGTGACTTGCCAAGATTGATGTTGTAGTCAACTGAAGGTTTTAGAGTAGTTAACTGAAGGTTTTGCAGCCATAGTATGCCTCCCAGCTAGTTAGTACAAAACAACAGATGGTTGGGGCATGGAAGCTTTCCCCAGCAGATTGGAGTACATATTAAATCCCATGATTGCCTTTTGTTTAAAAGATTACTTTACTAGCTTGAAAGTCCTAAGGACTTGAATTGAACATTTATATCCCATTTTTGGCATGTGAAGCACCTATTAGGGGTGTGATAATGAAATTCCTGAGCTGAAGGTATACATGGAAATTGATGGTGTGGGTCAGTATGGTGATTTCCTACAATGGTAATACAAATCTGGAGCTGTTAGTATAACAAAATCCCTTTCTCCCAAACAATCTTTTTTTTTTTTTGAGATTGAGAGTTTACCCGCAGTGCAGCACATGGTCCTCTCTTTCTTTGATTTCACTGATTTCCTGAGCAATGGCATGTCTCCCTTCTAATCAGATCCTTGCTAAGGAGGAGCATTATCCTCTGCTCCCTTATTTGTGGGGGTGAGGCCTGTTTTCCCTCTGCAAATAGGATGGCTGGGGGCACCTTGTTTGAGGGCCTGTAGAATTTGAATCCTTGGTCCAATTTGTTTGAAACTTGGATGGTCTTGAGTGGACAGGTAGTCCACACTTACCTACAGTTTTGGTGGAAAAACAACAGCCTGCCTCCAAAAATCCACCACAGGCAATAATAGCATAATGGCCATTCCCCTTCCCCTCACCTTTCTAGGGATGGAGATTCCCCCCGCCTGCTGAAAATACAGTGCTTGGGGGCATCTTGTTTGAGGGCCCATATAATTGGAACCCTTAACTCCAATCTGCTTGAAACTTGGTTGGTCTTGAGGGGACAGGCAGTCATCATTCCCCTACAATATCGGTGCCATTTAATTCAAAAACAGCCACTCCACCCCCCCATCCCCCATAGAGAAAATGGAAAAGCTGTCCATCTCTGTCCTCTGTTTGTGAAACAGAGACTACAACAAGGAAGCACGGCAAACACAGAGTTTTCAGCAGAAAGGTAAAAAATGTACTTCACTGTAAAAATAGGAAAATGAAATGAATGTGGACAGGTTTTTTAAATGTTTGTGGCCACACAATTCCCCTCCCCCATAGGAATCAGCGGAGGAAACGGAGCTTGTGCTGAGAGGCATCTATTTCAGGAGTCTGTAAAATTGTACCCCTTGGTCCAATTCCCTTGAAATTTGGGAGATCTTTAGATTA
The DNA here is from genome assembly GCA_029375565.1 of Gekko gecko. NCBI lineage: Eukaryota > Metazoa > Chordata > Lepidosauria > Squamata > Gekkonidae > Gekko > Gekko gecko. The sequence continues at coordinate 75,791,905 of JAPDNY010000006.1, read as the reverse complement.
GTGGGGGGTGGAGTATGCTCTGTGCAAATTTGGTTCCATTATCCTAAAAAACAGCTGCCCTAGACCTTCTAGACATCAGCATCCATATCATAAGCACACTTCATGGAAATCATTTCAGTTGAAACAGGGTCTACAAATCTTTGGGACTGGGATGTTTGCTGGAAAAATTAAGCAACTAGACTAGGAAATCTGAGAACTGTGTTCAGGGCTGGAAAAATACTTCAGATTCCTAGGAACTACCAGGATCAAACTTTGGTGAACAATTGCTGTGCTTTCTCTGCGTCTTATTCTCTTCCTTAGATACTTTTTTTTTGCTGTCAAGTCACAGCTGACTCATGGTAACCCCTCTTAGGGTTTTCAAGGCAAAAGACTTTCCGAGGTGGTTTGCCATTGCCTGCCTCTAGACAGGGCTATTTTGGGGCAGTAACGCACAGGAATGGAGTTCTGGCTAGCTCCTGAGTTGGCCACGCCCAGCAGGAACTCATTAGCATAATAGGCTACACTCACCAGCAGAAACTCATTAGGATTGGCTACATTAGGGGTGTGTGGCCTAACATGCAAAAGAGTTCCTGATACAAAAAAAAGCCCTGGGTTTTGACAACAAAGAAGGTAAACAGAATAAGAAACAAGAGGTGTGTGTGGCTGGATGACCACACTTCTGGTAACATGGGGATGGCCTAATATGCTAATGAGTTGTGCTGTCAGGGTGTGACCTAATATGCTAATGATTTTCTACTGTTGGGTGTGGTCTATTATGCTAATGAGTGCCTGCTGGGCTTTTCCTACAAAAAAAGCCCTGCCTCTAGATAATGGCCCTGGTATTCCTTGGTAGTCTCTCATCCAAATATTAACCTGGGCTGACTCTGCTTGGCTTCCAAGTGCTGATGAAATCAGGCTAACCTGGACTATCCAGGTCAGGGCGTGGAGTTTAGGCATGGTTTAGGTACAATAAATATTGTATATGTAATTATTGAATATGTGAATCTCAACATGACCAGGTCTGTGGGTATGTGAATCCAGATACTGCAGTCATGAACAGACAAGACAGAGCCTCAGGTTTGCAGAAAAAAGCTAAAAACTGAAAACAAAAACTCCGTAGGTTAAAACCCACCAAAATAATGGAAGCAGCACATGTAGCTAAAAAAAAGTCCTCTGTGGCAACCACAACAGAATTGCCAGTTGAAGCCTTGGATTTTGTCAGTTAAAAGGTGGGGAGAAACCCCATTCCAGGGCTGCTTTGGCTTTTGAGGGAGAATTCATAGGGGCCAGGACCAGCAGCAGTCACAGAGTAGATTGCTGCCACACAACTTCCATGACTTATTCAAATGTAGCATCAGCCACCAAAAAAGCCAGTGTACTCTAGTCAGAGTTTCAGGCTAGAATCTGGGAGACCCAAGTTCAAATCTGTTCTTGGACATGTAATCTTGCTGGGTGACCTTGGATTATGGAGAAAGCAAGGGAGTACCAGAAAAACTTCTACTTCTGCTTCATTGACTACACTAAAGCCATTGATTGTGTGGATCACAAAAAACTATGGCAAGTCCTTAAAGAGATGGGAGTATCAGACCACCTCACATGTCTCCTGAGAAACCGGTATATGGGTCAAGAAGCGACAGTTAGAACTGGATATGGAACAACTGATTGACTTAGCATAGGAAAAGGAGTACGACAAGGATGTATATTGTCACCTTGCTCATTTAATTTATATGCAGAGTACATCATTCAAAATGCCAGCCTGGATGCATCACAAGCTGGAATTAAGTTTGCTGGGAAAAACATCAATAACCTCAGATATGCAGATGATACCACTCTAATGGCAGAAAGTGAAGAGGACCTAAAGAGCCTTTTGCTGAAGGTGAAAGAGGAGCGTGCAAAAGTTGGCTTGAAACTTAATGTGGTGGTACCTCTCTTTTATTTTGTTTGGTTAGGTATGATGTAGTTTTAAATTTCTTGTTGTTTCTTTCTCTTACTCAAAGTATCTATCACTGCCACCAGGAATTTAATTGCAGTCTTTAATTAACTTTTCCCACAGTATTGTGCCCAAGCTCTAAGGCTCCTTTGTTGGACTATATGGTTCTGAGGATAAGACTCTGGATCAACAATAAACAAGATAAAACTTTATTGGTAAAAGAAGTGTATCAGTTACAAGATGTTTTGTTAAGTTGCTCAGTAAAATCTTTCCCTTTTTACTCAGGTCTCTGTCAGCCTTTTCCCTCACTCTCTTAAAATACTCTGAGTATATTAGATTTTGCCTAATATGCCCCCTTAAGTATATGTTCTTCTTCCTTTAGAATCTTAACGCCTTTCACAGCAATTCTATATGATTCTAGTTAGAAGACTACTTGTCAGACTCTGTGTAGATTGACCACAACTGACAGCTGCTGACTTCTGACTTCAGACTTCAAACTGAACACTCTTTTCTTCTCTCTCTCCATACACACACACCTAGCTCCGCCCATACACTCTCAGTCACTAACCAATCACCTCACTCGCTCATCTCCCTCTTTCACTCCCCCCTTGTTCTTCTGACACTCATTACACTCAACATCAAAAAAACTAAGATAATCACTCCTTGGCAAATAGAAGGGGAAGTCATGGAAGCAGTGACAGAATTGATGTTCCTGGGATCCAAGATTATTGCAGATAGTGACTGCAGCCATGAAATTAAAAGATGCCTGCTCCTTGGGAGGAAAGCTATGGGAAACCTAGACAGCATAATAAAAGTAGAGACATCACTCTGCCAACAAAAGTCCATATGGTCAAAGCAATGGTATTCCCAGTAGTAATGTGTGGCTGCAAATACTGGACCATAAGGAAGGCTGAGTGCTGAATAGATGCTTTTGAATTATGGTGCTGGAGAAGACTCTTGAGAGTCCCTTGGATTGCAAGGAGATAGAATCAGTCAATTCTAAAATAAATCAATCCTGACTGTTCCCTGGAAGTCCAGATACTGAAGCTGAAGCTCAAATACTTTGGCCACCAAATGAGAAGGGAGCACTCACTGGAGAAGACTCTGATGCTGGGAATGATTGACGCAATGAACATGAAATCGAGCAAATTCTGGAGGAGGGCAGAAGACAGGAAGGCCTGATGTGATGTGGTCCATGGGGTTGTGAAGAGCTGGACTCGACTGTGTGACTGAACAACAACAAAAATAGCAAATATAACTGAAGATGGGGGTGGAGATAAATTGTAGGTTAGGTAGTGGGTGAGAAGGACACAAAGAATAGGGAAATATAAGGATATGGGGTTGTCAAGAGGAGGAAAACAGGAAATAGTGTGTGGAAACTGAAAAATGAAGTGCCCCTCAGAAGTCCTTGAATGTTCCTCACTGTGCTAATGGGCCTGGTCTGGTGCTCAAATTGGCCAGACTTTTCCCTAGGGGAAGGAAGGTAGGAAAAGAAAAACTGAAGGGGGGCGGGGAAGAGATAAAGGTAGATTGGCTGGTGGGTGGGGAGGAGAGAAATAAAGCCGGAAAATGGGAGAGGCTATGGTGTTTTTCAGTAAGGGAAAATGGTTTGAGACCAACATACCTGCCTACTCCCTTATGAATCTACCTGACCACTAGAGTCATTTTCCAAGCCCCTGCTTTGGGTGCTCCGGCCTTCTGAGATTAGGCAGGTGACACACAGGGAGCGCGTCTTTTCTGTCTTGGCACCAAAACTCTAGAACTGTCTCCCTGGGAACACTGCCGGCTTGCCCACTAGGCGAGCTAGGCGCTTGCCTAGGGCGCTGGGGCCCACAGGGGCGCCAAAGTGCCCCTGCCCCACCCCTGGTGAAGCTGGCGCTAGGAGGGAAGCCCCGCCCCCGGTGAAGCACGCCACTACTGCTCAGGAAAGCCGGCGCTCCATCCCCCGTCTCCAGCCGGCGCTGGGACTGGGAGAGAAGGGGTGGCTGTTCAAACGGCGCTCCACCCGCCCCCCCCGGTCTCCAGCTGGGGCTGGGAGGGAAGGGGCGGCCGGGGGGGAGCTGAGCAGAAAGGGATTCAAAGCGAGGGGTCGGGGCGGGCAGAAAGCGGCGGCGCGGCTCCCCCCTCCCCATGGCCCTCCCAGGCCCTCCGCTGGGCGCGGGGCTTCTGGACTGGGCCGTGGGGCAGGCAGGTGGCAGTGGCGCGGCTTCTCCCCCTCCCCCCGACGGCCCTCCCAGGCCCTCTGCTGGGCGCGGGGCTTCTGGGCTGGGCCGCGGGGCAGGCAGCGGCGCGGCTTCCCCCCTGACGGCCCTCCCAGGCCCTCCGCTGGGCGCGGGGCATCTGGGCTGAGCCGCGGGGCGTGCAGGTGGTGGCGCGGCTCCCCCCCGACGGCCCTCCCAGGCCCTCCGCTGGGCACGGGGCATCTGGGCTGAGCCGCGGGGCGGGCAGGCGGTGGCGCGGCTCCCCCCCGACGGCCCTCCCAGGCCCTCCACTGGGCACGGGGCATCTGGGCTGAGCCGCGGGGCGGGCAGGCGGTGGCGCGGCTCCCCCCCGACGGCCCTCCCAGGCCCTCTGCTGGGCGCGGGGCATCTGGGCTGAGCCGCGGGGTGGGCAGGCGGCGGGTCGGCTCCCCCCCGACGGCCCTCCCAGGCCCTCCGCTGGGCGCGGGGCATCTGGGCTGAGCCGCGGGGTGGGCAGGCGGTGGCGCGGCTCCCCTCCCCCCCGACGGCCCTCCCAGGCCCACTGCTGGGCGCGGGGCTTCTGGGCTGGGCTGCGGGGGCGCGGCTCCCCCCACGGCCCTCCCAGGCCCACCTCCGGCACTGAGAACAGGTTCCCCCCATGGCCCTCCCAAGTGCGGCCCAGCTCTCGGGCTCCCACGCTGGGGGGGGGGGCGCTACAAGGTAGCCCGGCCTAGGGCACAAAGAACCCTAGGGCCGGCCCTGCCTGGGGAGGCTAATTTTTCTCCTTCCATTGGCTTCTTCCACCAGTGGCATTTTTTTGTTTTGTTTGTCATTTCTTCAGTGATCCCACCTTTCTTGTCCAATGTTTTAATTGCTGGTTTTTATGTTTTCATTTGTATTTTAACTCTGGTTTTAATTTGTTTTAATGATAAGATAGCATTATGGCTATATACCATTGGTAGTATTTGAAACATGGTGGCTGGGATGAACAAAGTGGTTGCACATGAAAGATGGTGACTGCAAGGCAGTAGATCCAGCCAACAGTTTCAGTGATAGTTATTCTACTGTGTTCCCTTTTTGCCTGTTTTATATATGAGAATGTATGGACAACAGTTTGTATACACAGTTTTTATACTTCTTTGCTCTTCAGTGTCAAATTTGCTGATAACTAAAGTGGATCTTTAGTCTGGAACCAGCATGTTGTTTAGACTTCAGAGCACCAAGTTTGGTTTCATGTCTCTGCTGGTTCCCGCCCCTATTAAAAATCTGCCTTAAAAAACAGGACTGCTAGGGATTATTTGTCATCCCTATTTTTTTACTTCTGAGGAGAAAGCTTAGAAAATGTGGCTAATAACTGGGCACAGTGTGTGTAGCATGGTAGTGTCTCCAGCAGTTTAATTACTGTGGTGTTAACCACTGTCTCAGCAACAGCTGCCCTGATGAGGCTTTTGTGAATTACAGTGAAGTGGGTGGATCTGGCAGAGCAAGAGAGAATGGGAGAAAGAAGCCCTGAGGTCCCCAGGAAAACAAAACTGACTAAACTAATTTTCTTTGCCTGAGGCTATGGGGGATGAATTGCTGCATTGAAGATTTTTTTTAGGGCCTGTCGAGGTAATTTCAGCATACTTGTTAATTCCGTGGGGGTAGTACAAATATAATAGTGAATTATAATTAGCACTGAATACATGGGGATTGTTGTCCTAGTATGGAAGCTTATAGCAGATCCTCATATACTCTGTGCTAGTCAGTGATGACAAATCACTATCACGAGAACCAACATGAATCACTTGGATGCGTCTTTATGTTTCAGGGTCATTTTATTGTGGTTTCTGGAGGTTTCTACAGTAATAAAATTAAAACCAGTTGCTATTTATTTCTCTCTTCACTGAATAGTGGGATTCGTTTAGGATTATGTGATTAATATTGGCCAGAAGACTGTACTTATTGACACTAAATAATCATGAAAGGGGCATACTATTTTCAAGAATCTCTCTTCAGTCCTACCCTGCTAGCTGATAATTAAGCACAGTCTTGACTGTTTGGGCTGCTCTGGTTCAGTCCATAAAAGGAAACCAGAACAGGCTGTTCAACAGCTCTTGTCCAGAGTTTGTTAACTGTGCCTCATCCAAAGTGCTTAGGCAGATCATGCGAGGGTGGGCAGGAAGGGTTGTATCAGTGCTTAGTTCTTGTGGCCCTTTCTTACATGCCCAGGGAAATGCTGATCACCACTTGGGGTCAGGAGGAAGCAGTTTTTCTCCAGGCCAATTTGGCTGGAGATCCTGGAGGATTTTTTGTTATCTTCTGGGCGTGGAACAGCAATCACTGAAGGTGTGGGGGGAGAATTTCCTGCATTGTGTAGGGGGTTGGAGTAGATGACCCTGGAGGTCCCTTCCAGTTCTATGTTTCTATGATGCTATGTTCCTAAATTCACCTGTTTTTCTTTCTTTGGGACCATGTCCTTTGAGCTCCTGGAAGAATTATTGTTGTATAGTAGTGGTGGTAGCAGTTGCTGCTGTTACTACATTGTCATTGTGATGCTGCTTCACAAAATAATGCAGAAAAGATTTTCACCGAAACCAAATATTTATAATTTAAAAATTAACCTGTGTAATGTGCAGACTTTCAAACAAAGAACTGCAATATTAATTTCATATTTAGAACTATGTGGAGAACTTTCAGCTACAACATTGACCCAGTGGCAGTGATAAGTCATCCCATTTTTAAAAATTTTGATGTTAATACAGTAGTTGTATAATCCACTTCTGCACTAGAACTTTCAAATGCTACTCACATTCTACATTGCTTCTTCTAGGAGTCTATATATTTTTTCTGTTATTTATAGGATAGTTGTGGTTAAAGAAAACACTATTCCAGGGGTCCCCAATTTTTTTGAGCCTTTGGACACCTTTGGAACTCTGACACATAGTGGTGGGCACAACCACAAAATCTGCTGCAGGAAGTAGAGCCAGCCACAAAATGTCAGGAAAACATTTCAGGCAGAAGCTCTGGTTAAATGGATGGCTTTTTATATGAACATATTGTTTAACAATGGTTTTTTTGCATATACACAGCCTACCTTCAGTCACGTAGAGAAGAGCCTTGTGCTGAGATTGTAGCTGCTGCCAAAAGCAATTTAAAAAAATCTGCTTAGCCAATCAGATCTCCAGTGACCACTCAGAAACCCTGTTGGGGGACTTCTGGTTTTTGGCTCAATGATGGCGGTCACTCTCCCCTTCGCTCAGGGCAGTGACACACACACCAGCGGTATGGAGGGAGGCTGCTGACACAGTTTCCCCACAGAGCCCTAGGGTAGGGCTCCTAGCCATAGGGCTTTTGAGGGGTAGCCTCCTCGATGGCATAATGCTGGAGAATTGAGGCACCCCTCCGCCCTGACGGTCCTGCCACTGTGTGGCCTTTGGGAACTAGCTGGGCTAGTTGGAACAAGCGCTGGAGATCGAGCGGAATTGCGATAACAAAACCGAGGTCGAATGGGACCGACAATGAACATGAGTTAGACTTAGACTATAAATCAAGCGGAAACCCTTATAGCTCCCCCCCCCCCATCTTAAAGACGGGAGAGAGGAGGGACGCCTCCTGCTTACATAAACTGATAAGCGAAAAAGAAGGAGGGGAATGGGGATTACAAGGGACTGACTTGATTTGAGAGGCTTACCAGTGGATTCATTCCGAAAGTGATTTTCAGAGGTGGTGACACAGTAATTGGCTTTTGTAAACAATTAGCCATAATGGCGGGCGCGGGGAAGAAAGGAGTGAAACTGAAACCAGCAGGCGGCCAAAGTCCGAGGCTGGAAGAGGGGGTCAACATCATAAAGCTCCTAGCGGATACTCTCAAGCCTGTAATGGAACAACTTGCTGGTATTAACCAGCAGTTGGCCACACTTAACCAGAACTTTGCATCACAGCAACTCCAGCTGGCAGAGACGGTTAAAAAGGTGGAGCAAACAGAGGAAATAGTTAAAGAAATGTACTCCGTAAACAAGAACATGAAGAAAAAGATGGGAGAATTAGTGAATAAGCAGAACTACCAGGAAAACCGTTTACTGCAACTACAAATGGAAAAGTCAGATATGGTTCTCAAATTTCAAGGGGTTCCTGAAGCACCGAATGAGGACCTGAAAAAAGTGCTCAGCGAAATTATTGCATCAGTAACAGGCTTGAAAGCGGAAGAAATCATTCATGATATGGAAGTAGTGTATACGGTGTACTCTAACTACACACAAAAAAAGCCTGCCTGGGAAAATAATGGTCAGGTTCTCAAGAAGACAGACCAGAGATGTAATTTTGAAAGCAACGTCAGCAACTTCACTGAAACTGGGAAGCACAATCATTAAAACTCTAAAGGACATTCCGTTTGAAATTCGTCAAAAAAGAAATAACTACAAGGACTTGATTCTTTTTCTTCAAACTAATCAGATCTCATACAAATGGGCAGTGCCAGAAGGGGTCATTTTTAAATTTAACAATGAAAGAGAGAAGATTGACTCCATCTTTAAAGCTAAAGACTTTCTAAAACGCCACCTGGGGACAAAAGAAGGAGGAGAAACTGGGTCGAGTGGCTCTACTCCCTCAGAGACGGACAAAGACCTGGCCGAGGAAGAGGTTGCTGCAGCCATTAATGTACCTTATGATTTAAGAGATAGAAAGCCTAGATAAAGGCAGAAGGACTCTGATAATTGCCTTTATGAAGCAAGCTGATGGGGATGCTCTGGAATTCCCTCATAACAAGTAACAAATTAATACAGTAGCTGAGCTAGATAGGAACTTACAGTTTGCATTGTTTACTAACACTAAAGTACTAACATTTAGATTAACAGGGATAAGATCTCCTTCTCTTGGGTGGGGGGAGTGTGTTGGAAGCCATCCCACCTCCTCTCCTACACCTGACAGGCAGCTGCCTGTCCAGTGTAGGAAGGGGAGGGGGAGGAGTATTAGAAGCCACTGTGGAGGTGGGGCTACACCTGACAGACAACTGCCTGTTAGGTGTAGGAGCTGGAGGGAGTGTGTTGGAAGCTGTCAGGGATGCTGGGCCAGCAGCTTTGCTTCACCTCACTGGTGGTTGTTGGCCACTCCTTTTTTTAAAATAATTTTTAATTGCTTTTTCACTACACAAACTACAATGGGTAAGGGAAAAGGGGAAGACTAAACTAAAATATAAAGCTAAAGCAAGGATCATAATACATTGATAGTCTTCCCACAATGATAAAAAATAAAAAAGGAATGTTACTGATTATTTTTTCAAAATCAAAGTAATACAAGCATGATTAGCCAGAATAGATGCATCCTAGTTCTCCAGTCAGATCATGCAACACAGGGCTTCTTCAGAATACAACGTTTAATGAAACAGCACTAGAGACACGTGTACAATCTCTGTGTCAGTAATGACTTCTTACAGCAAAGCATACTAGGTTATACTGCATTCAAATGACCCCCCCCAGTAGCAGAACCCAGTGATTATAGTTCGTGTGCACAGGAGACCTGGGCGGGCAATTAAAGAAAACAACCGAAGACCCGTTAACTTTCCCAGCATCTGGGTTTCAGCCACTTGAGACCCAAGGTCAGGTTTTCAGATAAGAAGCAAAACACAACTGTAAGTCAGGGGAGAGGAGGCGGCTGCACTCCTCCCGCATTCCATTTACATGACATCCATTAATATGGCAGGACTACCTGACAGCTTTCAGTATTAAACTACACATCACATTTTTATCTCCTGTGCTTGTTTTTAACATAGTTCAATTTAACTCTGAGGAGTTTAGGAGCTGCTGCTCCTTTTTCAGATTCAGAATCTTCTGAGGGGCTTCCCGAAGTGCTTCCACTACTTCCCAGTCCATGTTCACTGTTTTCTTCTGTTTGGTTGTTTTCCTCTGCTTTCCTTTTTTCTTTTGCTGTTGTTTGATGTTGCTCCAAGAACGCCTTTGCTTTTTGAACAGAATCAATCTTCTCTTTTTTCTCTTTGTAGCTGAAGATAAGTCCTCCTGGAAATATCCATCTGAAGGTGGTGGAATTTTGCTGTAGAAAAGAAGTTAGATTTTTGTACTGTTTCCTCCATTTTCTTATCTCAAATGGAATGTCTTTTAGAACTCTCACCTCTTCTCCTTTGATTTTCAGGGTTATCCCATTAGTTGCTTTCAAGATTGTATCTCTTGTTGATCTTTCAGAGAACTTAACAAATACTTCACCGGGCAGTTTATTTTTCTTAATGAAGTCTGGATAAGTACGATAAACCATATCCATATCGCTTTGTATAGATTCTGCTTTAAGATCTGCCACTGGTGCCAAGGCATCACTTAAAATCTCTTTTAAGTTCTCCTCTTTCTGCTCTGGGATACCCTGAAACCTCAGGATGTATAATGATTTTTCCATTTGTAGCTGTAACAACTGCTCCTTGTCAGAAATCCTGTCTTTTCCCATGACCTCCAGTCTCTGATTAATCGAATTTGCCTTAGCACCAACTTTTTAAAGTGCCTTAGCTGTTTCTTCTGTCATTGTACTAGTTTCTTTCAGCTGCTCCTGGAGAGCATCAAAATTGCTGTTAAGGTTAGTCATCTGGTCCAGCAGAGGGGGAAATGCTATAGCTAACATGTTAGGAAAGTCAGTGGTTACTTCTGGTCTAAGAGTTTACGTTGCTGAGCTGGCAGTTCCTGGAGAAGGTTTCTTCCTAACCGCCATTTCATCTCCCCCAGTGACATTGTTTACACAGAAGAAAGTCTGTTTAACCCTCTGAAAGTCTATGCATTCTATGCTCTTTATACTATTCTGCATGATACTCAGTTAATTAGCGCTTTTCCAGTCAAAACCATCACTCTGCCCCTTGCAATCGCTCATAAATCATAGCTTTTTCCAGGGGGGGATTTGGACTCCTCTCCCCCTCTCTGAATCGGCTTGGAGCTTTGGAGTGGTTATCTGCTTCAACGCTTGGTTAGTTACAAAAAAGCTTGCACTCACAGTTCATTCTACAGATTACTTTGAAAGGTAGGGAGGACATCAAAATGCTGGATCGTGGAGTTCTGGTTTAAGCGTCTTGCTGCTCAGCTGAACCCCGTCTCGTTCTGATGGGGGGGAGCTGAGACTCGGCTGACAGGAAGGGTCTGAGTTCATCTTGGACCTTCCTGGGATCTCTGTAGGATATCCTCACCCTGGGGAGCTGAGGAGAGCCTCTTCCAAGGTGATGACCAAGGAACTGAGGCTCACCTTCTTCCCCGAAAGGTCCCATCGCCACAGAGCCAGATGCTGGTGCCGAGAGATGACTGCCAGATGAGCAGACACGGTCAAAAGTTTTGAAATGTTTCTGAAAGACTTCCAAGGCTTCAAAGTGTGAGCTAAGCAAAACTCAGGTGATTAAAAGCATCTACAAGAACCTTGGTAGCAATTAGAAGCGCCTAAGTGCAAAGCGGCATGGGAGGGAGGAAACTCAAGAATCCCCCCTCACTTAAAGTAAGGCAGTTTTAAAATGGGATTTAAAAACTTTCTGAACTAAGCTAAATGCATCAGAATATCAGCGAAATTGAAAACTGCATAATAATGTGAAGTGGTTAAAATTCACTCAATGTTTACTTTGTTTTGGGAAACTTACTTCTTGTTGATATTATGGCTGGGAGAGGGTGGAAGGCAGGGTCTGGAGAAAAAAACACAAACCGGAAATAGCGAACCAGTGACTCCCTCCCACAACCAGGAAGTAACAGCAGATATGCCTACACTACTGGCGAGCACATTGTGTCTTCTAGTGGAACAGATGACTAACCTCACCCTTAAAATGGATGTTTTGTAGAAGCAAATGTCCCAAATAGATAAAAGGACGTCCATGACTGAAAAGACGTTAGAAAAGATGGGGAAAAAGGCTGAGAGTATTAATAAAAGATAGGATGAAGCAGAGAATGAGAGATCCTCCAATAAGACTTAGTTAATACAGTTCTAGCTGGAAAGATCCATGTACATTGTACGCTTCCAAGGGATCCCAGAAGAAAAGAACAAAGATTTGAAGGCTCTCTTAGCAGAGACTTTGGTTCCAATAATGGATTACAAACAGGAAGACTTAATGAAGGAGATGGACTGGGCCTACAGAACTTGTCCAGACTTTATAAGAAGAAAATAAACTCCTGGGAGAAATATGTTTGAAATTCACGAGACGGTCTACCAGAGATCTGGTGCTGAAATCTACACAGGGGAAACCCTTGAAAATCAAAAATGAGGAGATAAAAATCTTGAAGGATATCTCTTTTGAAATCAGAAAGCAGAGGAGACTTTACAGGGATCTTACTCTCTCTTTTCAGAAGGAAGGAATTCCTCATAGTTCCTGAAGGACTGAGTTTCAAATTTAAAGATAAGAAACTCAACATTGACACTGTTCCTAAGGCGAAGAAGTTTGTAGACAGATACTTTAATCCCAAGCAATGCAACAAAGACAAGAAATCTAAAACAGAAGAGGAGGAAGAAGAAGATGAAGAAGAATCCTACTCACAGGATTCATCAAGCGACAGTTACAAACCTAATAGTTCTTCAGATACATCGGGAGCAGAGAAAGGAGCAGCTGCTCCCAAACCCCAAGGAAAAAAGAAATGCAAGAAGAAAAGACTCTAAAACCAAGATAATTGTTGATAATGCAGTTTTTGTTATCCAGCTAGTTAATGAAACTCTTTATTATTTTTTGTTAATTTTTTACAAGCAATAACAGCGCTGTATCACTAGGTGACAGGGATATATACCTATATAACCAGATCATGTCACCTTGTTAGTCTTCCCTTCCCTATAACCATTAGCTGGTTTAGAGTTAGGGCGGTAGTCTCCCTCCCCCATTCCAGTAGTTTGTGTTGTATTAGTTTTCCCTTCCCTGTTTCCTATAGAATTTAGAGGTAGGGATTTAGTAACCTTTCCCCAAATTCCGTAGTATTTCAAAATCAATAAAATATTTATATATATTAAAAAGTTGGATTGCTTTCTCACTCAGTCTGGCATGCGCCCCTGCATCTATACTGGTTTCGCTGTGGTGGGACCTATCGGGGCAAATAGGAGCCTCAATTCCTTGGTCGTCGCCTTGGAAGAGGCATCCCTTGCGCTCCAGGCTACAAGCCCCCTCCAAGGGCTCTTGGGGGACCTGGAATCATCCAGGACCTCTCCCATCCGCTGTGGTTACGGGGCATTCACATCAGAGCGTGATGGAGCACATCCATCCTGTGAGTCGCCAAAACTGGAAGCTCTGGTTGTTGGCCACTCCTGATTTCCTCAACTATCATTAGCTCTCTGCAGTCCCCTGTAACTGATTTTTTTTTTTTTTACTTCAGAACACTGAGCTTTGCAGTTGACCAATCAGAGAGTGGGGGGGGGGTGCAGGGAGGCAACTGCCTGGCAGCTGCATAGGAATCAATGGTGGGATAACATTTTACCCCTTTTGCCCCCCTTAGGGATCAAATTTCTAAAAATCCCTTCTTAGCGAGCACCTACGCCACGGTAGGAGCACTCTTCTCAAAATTATGTGTCTCTAGGTCCAGTGATTTGGCCTGGGCATTGATTTTATGATGAGGGGACTTTCTTTTATATATATAGATGGCCAATGGCTGTTACCAATACCATACAATACAAGTTATAAAATACAAAATAGGATCTGCATTAAAACACAGGAAATAAATATATATGTGTGTTTAGCATGAAACTGGTTACAAGCTTAAAATAATACAAGATAAAAACTAAAACATACAAAATAAGTATAAGGCTTGGGATAAAATTGCTAAAAATGACCTTATATACCTTAACATAGCCCTGGCTATTTAGCACCACATGTTGGTAAAGAAGGAATGAATGGGGCCAAATGGCCCTATGTCTGTTCTGTCAGCATCTGAGAGAGCCTGGGCTGCCGGAATATGTTGAGTGTTCATGTTAGGGGAAAAAATACTGATTTTTTTCTTAGATATGTATATGATTTAAATTTGTTTAAGAACTGTGATGGGCTGCAACATTGTTTTTAATGTGTGTCTTTCAAAAAATTGTCAGAATTTGCAGGAGTCTTGCTGGGAAAGGGCAGGCTGCTTCTTTGATCTTCCAGATTTCTTATCATGGAAAGCAACAGGTGTCACTGCAAGGTATGTAAAATATTTCCCCTTCTTTTTAAAGATCTCTTGTCTTGTGCTAGTTTTTGGCTTAATTCATTTTGACTACATATAATGTATGTACATCTGTATGTGATTTGGGCTATTTGGAAACATCTTGAACCAATCTTCTGTTGCCATGGTACATTCCTGAACAAAATGGTTCTTGGAAATGCTTTAATTCTTATAGACAGTATGTTGCCATTAGCTTATTGTGCTCCATTGGGGGTATTCTGAGGCAGCTCAGTGCCAGTTTTGTCCATGGGAATGAATGGTAGAGTTTTATAATTTGAATAGTGGCTAGGCAATCTTCTCTTTCAACATTTTGTATCACTTGCACCATTGTGGGGGTAAGGAGACAAATTTGTAAAGACAGTTCCTTCAATGCAGTGACTGGGATACAAATTATTACTTTAGGGATGCCAAAAGGCTTGGGAGTGCCTAGGAAAACCCTCCCCCCCAATTATTATCTTTTAAACATCAAATAAACTGCTTTTGAAACTATGCTGATATTCAAAAGTGGAGACATAGGCTCCTGTTTTAAGTAACAAACCAGACTCTCTCCTCTGTACACAGAAATAGTTGTGGAATTCTTTTGGTTTAAGATACTATCTTGTGAGAAGATGTCATTGTATATGAATATTCTGCATGTTGTTAATGACTGCAATTCTGAAATACTAGGGTTTTTTCTGATGTAAAATAAACTTTTGGATGCATGCAGAAAAGACTACTTGCTCCAGGTCGCAAAGTTTGGCATGGTGCAATGTAACATAAATGCCTTTGCTTTGTTATGACAAAGAGGAAAGGGAAGTATACCAACATAAAGTTATTCTTTGAAATGGCAAGAGGGTGCAGTCTATTATATCCTTCCCAAGGTATAGTACTATCAAAATTACTGATTTCTCTGAAGTTTTCTGAGACATCTATATTTATTTATTTATTTGATTTTTACCCCGCCCTCCCCACCGAGGATATGAAAGAAGCCATTTGGTTCATCTGTTTGGCACATTATTGAAGGCTATTGTTCATACGTTGCCCAGTTCCATGTAAGATGTCTTCATGGATTCCATTTATCTGTAAACACTGTAAGCATCTTTTTTTGGTTGGGGAAAATAGTATCGTAGATGATGTTCTTAATCTTAAAAAAACCCTATTTAATATTGTCTGTCTGAATTGTGTGAAACAGTAACAAGTCTATGGGAGGCAGGTGGATACTAGGATTGCTGTTGAGCTCTGAGAGACTGTGCATGTGTAGATACTCTGTGCTGTACTGTTTGGATACTTGGAATACTTGGAAAATAGCATGACAAATGATTTCTAACTGCTCATGAATAGTGAACTGATCTATGGATAGTGTTTCCAATCACTGAACTGATAAGTGTTAAGAGCATCCCTAGCTACAGATTATTTTCAATTTTTTCCCTGTTGTTTGCTATGTATAGTGTAGAAGAAAATGAACATTCAAGCACCATTATCCTCATTGTGTTAGGGAGCCTTCGCTTCATCTGAGCCCTTAGTTGCTTCTAGAATTGTTAGCTTTAAATTCAGAAGGATCTGGAGATCTGAGGGTGGAGAGTGGAATTTAGGGAGGGTATAAGGGCATGCAGTTCACCTTCCAAAGCAACCATTTTCTCCAGGGGAAGTGGAAAAAATGTTTTAAATAAAAAACAAGACATTTCTGTACTCTAGAGATCTCTAGTCCCCACCTGGCAGTTGGCAACCCTAGTTCCTTCTGATGGGGCAAGATCAAATCTCCTGCTCATAATAGTCTAGTGTACCCTTGACCTTTTATGCAGGATAGCTTAGACCTTTCCCCATGAATATGAGATGCACACTGCTCCACCATTTAGAAATTTCTGACCTAGATGAAACCTCCATAATAAAGGCTCTGTTTCCATTCCCCCCCCCCCCAAATCTGGTTCCTGTACTTATAACATAGCTGTGTTTACAAGCTGGGCATATTTTGGCAGTGTAAAATGTCAAAGTATTTAACAGTAAAAAAAAGCAAAATGCAGATTTCATCAAAACAAACCCTTGGCCTTGAAGGAAATCTGTGATAAAAATTAATGGCTAGGCTGACCCATAGCAGACCGTTTTAACTGCCTCAGTAGCTTCTTTACTGCCAAGGTTTATATAGCGTACCAGGGAAAGCGTTTTATCATAGCATCACTGTACAACTGTCCAAGCTGTTTTCACAATTTGTGACCCAGCACATACTTCAAACAGTCAGCATAACTGGTGCCTCATCTCACATGAGATGACTGATCAATGACCCACTTCAGGATTTTGTCTTGAGAAAGTTAACTTATTAAAGATTTACTAATGTGCCTTGTAATGTGTGCTTATTTATTAATTTTCTAAAGCACCTAAAATCTGTGAAGTTGGTATTTTGTTCCTCTCTTTCCCTCTTTGAGCACATCTATACTTATACAGGATTAGTAGACCTTGCCTTTTAGCATGAAATTCTGGGAAATGTAGTTCAAGTTCCATGATTCTTTGAGGGAATCCAGGACAGTTAAAGTGCTATGAACTGTTCTAAATTCCTCCTAGAGTTTGGTTATCCCATGTTATTATTCTTCTGTTGATTTTTGTGGGCTGGCACTGCAAGCAATCAGAAAGCACAGGGGGGAAAAAGGATAATTCACATTTAATGACAAATCTAGGCTGCCATTACAAGAATGAGTTTGGATTCTTGAGTTTCTGCACTTCCTTCCCATTCGCTTTGTTTGTTGCTCAGAGATTATTTTTTTGTTTTTGCAACAAACCATAGTTTGTTGTTACATCCAACAAACTGTAGTTTATTCTTTTCTCTTCAACTAGGAGTCAAAACAAGATACCAAATCCTGTTCTGGAGGGATAAGGGGGGGGGAACTATTTATTTATTTAGAGTATTTCTGTGCTGTCTCTTCAGAGTCCTGCTTGAGGCAGTTTACAAATAAAAATATCTATCTATCATCTGTATGTCTATCTTCTATCTCCTTTTGATATAAGCAGCGGAAAAACAATCCAAAAAGTTGATAAGATAAAAATCATGTTGTTATTGTTCAGTCGCACAGTCGAGTCCGACTTTTCGTGACCCCATGGACCACATCACGCCAGGCCCTTCTGTCCTCTGTCATCCTCTGGAGTTTGTGCAACTTCATGTTCATTGCATCGATAACACTGTCTAATCATATCACCCTTTGCCATCCCCTTCTTCTTTTAACCTTCAATCTTTCCCAGCATTAGGGTCTTCTCCTGTGAATGTTCCTGTCTCATTTGGTGGCCAAAGCATTTGAGCTTCAGTATCTGGTCGAGGCTAAACAGATATCCTTTGGGCCAGGGATCACCAGGAGATGTTGACTCTTAGAGCATAATCTCTTCTTTTTCCTCCCCCCCCCGGATCATTTTTTGAAGTCGAAATGGCTCCATTGGAGAGTTATTTCCATAACTTTGAATCTGCATGTGGAGTATTCTGTGCAGTTCCAAAATCACGTAAATAATTCTGTTTGAGAAAAAAGCATCAGGAAAAGGCAGGATATTGCCTAATATTTTGTCCCAAGCCTAATTGGCCCCCTCAGGCTTTAAAAACAATGTTCCCCACAACTGCTGTTTAGCTACAGGGAAAGCAAGTTGGGTCTGGAGAACATGGGCCTGACCTGTTAAAAAATGTAGAATGGTGTAAGTCTCTGTAAGATAGCACTGTTAATGAAACAACCTGCTGCTGAGAGGCTCTGGAGCAACCCATTCAACAAAGCCTCTGGAGCATTTCCAGTACCCTTTGCTGAAAAATATGAAACTAGGTGTTAACTTTCTTCCTTAGTTATAGATCATTGTACATTCATATTGTGCCCGATGCTTCCCAAGCTACTTCAGACTTTCGTTGTATTTTTTTAATTATTTTTTGATTTATATATCACCTTCCCCACAAGCAGGCTCAGGGTGGTTTACATCAATTTTAGTATACCATTTAAACAACCATTTAATAACAAATAAAAAAGCATAAAATCAAAAATCATAAAATACCATGTAAAACAGTCTGTTCAGTCAGATTAAATTGAGTACAGCAGTGGTGCCCTAATGTCAATTTAGATCCAGGCCACTGGTGGGAGACTGGCCAGGAAAAGGGACGTCCACCACTTCAACCAAAAGCCCGGTAGAAGAGCTCTATCTTGCAGGATGTAGTAGATCCAGCAGGGCCCTGATCTCATATGGGAGTTCATTCCACCAGGTGGGGGCCAGGGCCAAAAAAGCTCTGGCCCTGTTTGAGGCTGGTTGAACGTCCCTGGGGCAGGGGACTGCCAGAAAATGTTGATTTGTGGACCTTAATGCTTCTACCTTGAGACACTGAACTGAGCATGCTTATTTGAAACTATTTTTCCTATGCTAGTTTGGTAATCAGCAAGCCAAAACCTATACTTTCTGTAGGTTTCATTTCACAATGATGGGGAAATAAAGCATAGTTTAAGAGATACTTCATGCTGAATTTACTGTAAAGAAAGGTAATTCTCGCCATTATTATTAGTTCTGGGCTGTTATTAAACCTGGGTCATAAATTAAAATGCTATTAAATCTGAGAGGTAATCTGAGGGTAATTTGAGAGGGGTGCACTGAAAAATCTGACTTTAATCTTGGTGGAGTAAAGTGATATGTTTGCATTTCACATTCCTCCAGAGACTGTTCTTCCACACTCAACACTGGCAGTGTGAGCAAAAGAGAGTCCAACTTTGAAATGGTTCCTCTTCCCTTGCTGTTTAAATAGCTTTTACCCTCCTTTCCTGCAACATCAAACCTGGTTTCTAGCTGTGCGTACTGCAGTTCAATCCTGTCCTGTTCCCGTCAGTATACTCGCTAACAGCTTTGAGCAAGAGAGAGCTGTGTTAACCCATTGGTCTTCAACTGTTTCGGACCTGGTATCCACTGACCTGAGAGCATGAGATAGGAAGCTATGTGACATCAGAGTCTCATGACAGAATGGGGGTGCAGATTGTGACCTCACTGGCTTCAAGACTAGGACAGAAAACTGCAAATCATGACAGTCAGGGACAGTATATACTGACTCAGCACCAGGAAGGTGTTACCATAGTGAGAAACAAGACAAAGGTTAGAATCAGATGATTTGGAAGAATCCACTTTGGATATGCATGAAAGAGAGACAGCACCCTTGCTCAAAATGCATGAACCCTAGTAGCAGGTTTCCCAAGATGCATTTAAAAAGGCAATTTTATAGGGGCTCATGACCCACTGAAGATCCTGATCCCTGGGATGAAAACCACTGCCTTAAATCACCAGTCTTCTGTGTTTTGATGCCATTCATGAAACTTGTTTATGTATGTTGAGAAGGACAAGAGGAAGAAAACAGTAGAAATTTCAGGTCATCTTGGCAAAAATAGTTGATGCAGTCTTTCAGATGCTTATTGCCCCTGAACATGGTAGTCCAATGGAAGCTTCTTCTTCTGTTCATTGTATCCATCTACTGGTCTTTAGTTTATAAGCACGGTGTGGAAATAAATGATTCCTGAATCCAAACTTGGAAAGGGGGCTGACTAGTAGGCAACCGGGTAGTGAATTAGGCGAACAAAGGGGAGAAAGAAAACATACGTGCTTGAGCTTGAAGAGAAAAGATGGGGAGGGGGAGGCAGTGATTTCAGCAGAAGTTAGAATAATTGTAGACCAACTGTGAGCTTGGGCTAACAGGTAGAACTAGAAATCAGGTATGAAATTGGAGGGCTGTAGTGCCCTTTTTATAGGTAGGAACCACAGTGGGTTAGGTTTGGAAGTATGGGGTCTTGGTTCTTATTGGCACATTTTGAAATTATGATAGTGAAAGGTAAAAAAGGAAACTCCAATTATGGGAAAAGTCAACCATTCTTTGTGTGAGAAAAGTCAGCCTAGGACAGGGTGATTAGATTACCTGCCCAGATTACCAGTTTGAGATGGTTTAACAAAGGAAAAAGCAGAGGCTTGATGTTTTCTTTGGGTACTTGATTGAGTTATGTTGGGGAGTGGAGGGATTTGGTGAAGTTGGGAGGCTTGCTTATTATTCTGCAGGCTTGAGTCAATTATTCATAGCCAGGTTGTGAGGGAGCTCTAGAGTCTTCAGGCAAAAGGTCTTTTATCAGTGTATGCCATTTAGTAACCCAGCAGGTGGGCTATTCCCTTTTCAGATCATCCAGGAGAATTCATGCCTGTTTAGGGACCCACATTTTAATATCAAGCTAGATATTTTATGCAGGCCTGTGGTAATCTAGCCGGAAGAGGTTTGGTAGTTATCAGTTATGGGAATCTGCTTGTGGGTCTTGGTCGGTATCTCCACCTCTTCTGGCAGCCATTTTGTAGCTGTACAACCCTGTGCCAGAATTTCAAAGGTTCTGGCAAGCTCAAAAAGATGAGGGACCCCTTTTGTATTATGTTTCATCTTAATCATTATCTCCCTACATTAAGGTGCCCCAGTGCTTCTAACGTTTTGTTTTAAAGCTATTGTTGCCCCTTTTTGCACTGTTTTCTGTTCTGCGGTATCCTTTTTAAGATAGGGAGATCATAACTGTGTGCTTTATTCTAAACTCAGCATGCCTTCTAACTCATGGTAAGGATACTGATTCTAATGTTGTGTATCTTCGTTAGAGTATTAAGAATTCTCCGATGTATGCCATCTGGACTTGTTAACTTCTAATTTGTTGACTAACACTAGAATTTGATCTCTTCTCTTTAAACTCTTTATTTGGTTTAGCTTTTCAGTTTTTTTAAAAAAGTGGCTCAGTTGTGGGTGTCTGTCCAACTTCCATAGTGAACAGCAATGCAAAAAATTCATTCATCCTCTCTGTAATATGTGTTCCTTTAGCTCTCTTTTCACTAATAGTCCCTTGCTGTTTTCTGTTTCATGATTGCAGTTTTCTTTTTTAAAAGTTTGCTGATTATCTGAATATGTTTAGCAATATTCTCTTCATTTTGTCTCTCATTTTGTTAGACTTCTAATTAACTTTGTTTTCTAGAATTTTAACTCCTTTTTCTTTTTCTCATTTTGAGAAGGACTTCCACATTTTAAAGGAACTTTCTGTGCTTTTTGAATCACTGACAATATATTTAACAATGCTAATTGAAAATGCTCATGGTCACGTTTAGTAACTTCTGGGACTGGTTTGTAGTTCTCCAAATCTGTCCTATACATTTTATCTGAGCTTCTGTTGCCTTAACTTTAAATAATTTTTGGATTCTTTCTTTCAGCTTCTTTTTAACAAATCTTTTCTCTCTTGAAGACCCCCCTCCCAATTAAATGTGACTGTGTTGGGTTTCTGGGCAATTTTCCACATACATATATAGTGTTGAATTTGAATGTGCTCTGAACTTTGTTCCCAAGAAGTTTTACATCAATCACTGAATCCAGGGTAGTACCAAAGGGTTGCCTTTCCTTATATGACTTAATGGCATTTCAGTCCTATGAAGATTTACAACCTTATAAGTCCATTGACTTCGATAGATTTAGAAGGGTACAAGTGGAGCCCTGCAAGTAACTTGCAGAGAGGGGACATCCCTTCCCCTTCTTTGCTTCCTTCCCTCTTCCTCCTTCTCTAACAATCTTCCCCCTTTCTCATTCTCCCCTTATCTGTCAACCTAGCCCCATCTCTTTTGCCCCTCCACTTTCTCCATCAGCCTACCCATCCCTTGCTATCCTCCCCATCTACCACCCACCACTGGCGCTTCATTCATTCCCACCTTTGCGGCTCTCCCCACCTACCCCACACCACCCTTGGCATTCCATTCACCTCCCATCCTTGACATTCACTCACCACCCAGCTTTGCTGCTCTCCCCATCTACTTCCTCACACTTGGCACTCCCTTGACCCCCCACCTTTGCAGCTCTCCCTATCTATCCCCACCTGCTTCCTCACCCTTGGCACTCCAATATCTCCTCACCCTTGGCATTCACTCTTCCCCCACCCTTGCTCTTTTCCCACCTACTGCCTACCCTTGGCATTCACTCATCCCCACCCTTGCTCTTCTTCTCACTTACCCCCACCCTTGGCACACCACTGTACTGCTCCTCCACCCGCCACCTTTCCTATTCACCCCCCATACTTGCTGTTCTCCTTACCTATCTTCTATCAGGCCAGCATTAGGCTGCTGGCTTGGTGGGGGGACAGCACCGTTGCAGAATGGGAAATCACATCCCCCATCTGCTGGCCCCCCATAGGGCCTGCTATGCTGCCAACAGGCCCAGTGCAGCTCCCGGGTGGCTGCTGTGCTGCTGCCCCAGCACAGCTCCCAGGCTGCTGCTGCTGCACTGCCAGGCCCAGCACAGCTCCCAGGCAGCGATGCTGGCATGGCAGCACCACTCATGCCATCTAAACCCCCTTTTCCCCACCCTTAGTTCATCTGTATATCAGAGAGCCAAGATAGTAACAGGGGCAAAGATGTTGCTGGGGGGCAACTTGGTCAGTGGCTTCCTAAAGGTCCAGATTTCAGTGAGCTCATCAAGAGAGCTGCCAGCAGAGCCAGGTGAATCCTGCAGATCATTCTGGGATCCAACTGGATCCAGGAGTCTCCCTGGGTGAGCATAAATAAGCTTGCTGCCTCTGCAGAAGGAGAAGGTGAATCTCAAACCAGGCTTCACAAGGTAATAATCAGTTCATGGCACTGGATTGCAAGGCACCACTGAATCCAAATCAATTCCTGCACAAAATATCAGATCCAGCATGTGGCCTGCTCTGTGCATGGGGGCCAATACAACCTGGGAGAGCCCTAATGATACTATGGCAGCAGTCATAAAGTCCGTCAGACAAGGCAGCCATCCCAAGTAATTCGGTACCAGCAAACGGATCTGTACTGCTAATCCCCAATTCCAGATCATTTATGAACAAATTAAATAGCATTAGTCCCAGTACTGATGTTTGTGCAATAGGCATGGGCATGAACCTCGCCATGAACCTAATTTCGTCACAAACATGGCAGGTTCATGGTTCCATGTTACGCATGAACTGCCCATGAACACTATGTTTTTCATAGAGGTTCATTAGGTTTGTGGTGGCAGTTTGTGAGCCAGACACACTGTCACCATTCAATTAATTGTCAAAGCAACTGGGGGGGATGGGCTTGGCATCACCAGCTGCCCTTGCTGTACCTGCCCATCAACTTGATTTTCCAACTTGCCACCCCTCCTGTGCTAGACCTAACCCCTCTCTTGTAGAGGGATGTCCCAAGGAAGTCAGCTGCAAGTTTGATGGCTCCATTCGAATCAACACACTCCTCAACCTGTGGCTATTGTGATTTCCCCAGAGAGCACTTTCCTGGAAACACCTGTTTTGGGAGGCTGCTCAGTTCCCCCAAGCCAGTCTGCACACAATTTGGAGGGCAGGTAGAGGGGCTTCCCAGGGAGGTCCTCTGTGAGTTTGATTCCTCTAGCTTGCCTGAGGGGGAGCATTTGACACACTCCTGAACCTGCAACTGTGATTTCCCCAGCAACCAATTTCCTGGGGGCACCTCCTTTGGGGGCTATAACTCACCCTCACAATCCAATCCTCACCATACTTGGAGGGCAGGTAGAGAAGAGTCAGCTGGAGACTCGGTGCAAGTTTGACATCTCTAACCCACGGGGGGGGGGCATTTTACTGCACCACAAACCTCATGAACCAGTTTGTTAAATGGGAAGGTTCATGAAAGTTCATGGTTCGTTAAACCCCATGAACCATGAACTGGGACGAACCTCCATTTCCTGGTTTGTGCCCACCCTTATTGTGCAATCCCACTGTTCATTTCCCTCCATTGCAAGAATTGCCCGTTTATTCCTGCTCTACTTCCCCTCATTTAACCAGTTTTAATGTATAAGAAAACCTGTCCTGTTATCTCATGATTACTAAATTTATTCAGGAGTCTTTGAGATACCTTGAAAGATTCCTTGTTCTTCAACTCATTTTCTGTTTTTGTAACTTGCAACTGATGAACAAAAAGCTGAAATATTTTTGAATATCAAGTGTATTATCAAAAAGCAAATAAAAATGGGTCTTGCAGAGTGTTTATTAGAAATAATTGATATATGTAGTCTGGGATTTTTTCAGACACTGGTGCTAGAAGGAAATGGGACCTATTCCTGCCCCAATACATTAGTAATCCTCTTCATTCAGGGTTTGTATTTAATAAGTGTGTGACTCATCATTCTTCTCCACCCACCAGCTATGAACTACAGTAAATTTTACTTTATATGGTGATCTGGTTAAAAATACTACTACTAGTAGTCAGGGGTCATTTCCTGCTGGAGCACACTGAAGTGGTGCTTCGGCAGGAAGGAGCCCTACAAGCCCTGCCCCCACCCCAGGAGCAAGGTAAACCTCCCCCTCACACCTTTCCCCACCCACCCACCAATGCAGGCGGGCAGGGAGAGGCCTGTAGAGGCCCCCTCCACGCCACCTAGCAGCAAGGTAAGTGTTTGTGTGTGTGTGTCTGCCCCTCTGTGTGTTTGTGTGTGTGTCTCTTCCCCTCTGTGTCTCCCTCTGCCCCTCTCTGTGTTTGTGTGTGTGTCTTTGCCCCTCTCTGTATTTGTGTGTGTGTGTCTGCCCCTCTCTGTGTGTCTCTCTGCCCCTCTCTGTGTTTTTGTATGTGTGTCTCTGCCCCTCTGTATGTGTGTCTCTTTTCCCCCTGTGTGTTAGTGTGTGTGTCTCTGTCCCTCTTTGTCTCTCTCTCTGCCCCTCTTTGTGTTTGTGTGTGTGTGTCTGCCCTCTCTCTCTCTCTCTCTGCCCCACTGTATGTGTTTGTGTGTATGTCTCTGTGTGTGTCTCTGTCCCCTGTGTGTTTATGTGTGTGTTTCTTCCCCCTGTGTGTTCGTGTGTGTCCTTGCCCCTCTCTGTCTGTGTCTCTGCCCCCCTGTGTGTTTGTGTGTGTGTGTCTGCTCCTCTGTGTGTGTCTCTTTCGATCCCTCTGGATTTCCAAATTGGAACACTCTGTTTTGGAGCTTCTACAACATGCTGTAATCGTCCTGTTTCCAGATTTCCCTTATCCTCAATACATTCTTTCCCAGATCTGTGTTGCTGTGATCTTTTTAGAAAGAAGAAGTGCAAGCATGTTAGCTTGTTGTCTGGAAGGAGTAGTAGCATTTTCCTGCCCTGTAAAGATCCCAGCCACATTAGTTAAATTTTCCTGCCAACCCCTCATCATCAGCATTTCCCCAATATTTCCCCACTGATGACACACTTTACTGGGAAGAATGGGGGCTGCCACATGGGAACATGCAGGAAGAGGCTGTCCTCAGGGTCCAGTAGACCAACAGAATATGTGGCAAGGTAGGAGCTTTCCTGAGTCACTGCTCACTTCTTCATGCTGCATGTGGTGGTTTAGAGAGGACAAGAAGGCAACAGCTCTGGAAGACAAATAGGACGTCTTGAAGTGGCACTTTAAAGGCCAATGAGTTCTTACTCTTCCATAAGCTTTCATAGGCTAGAGTGCGAATATGCACTGAATACATGTGCACAACCAGTAAGGCACTCCAGGATCATGCATACCTGGTACTGGTGGTGAGCCATGTTTTAGCCTCCCTGGTGGGCGTGAGGGTCTTTGGGAAACTGGACCTAGCTCAAGCCTACCAGCAGTTGCTGGTAGATGATGCCACGGCCGAGGCCCAAACTATAGTAACTCACGGGGGGGGGGGGGCTTTCCGAGTGCGCCGGCTGCAGTTTGGGGTGAGCGTGGCTCCGGGGATTTTCTAAAACCTCATGGACTGTCTCCTTAAAGGTACCCCTGGGGTCCAGCCATTCTTTGATGACGTTTTAATCGCGGCCCTGGACTCTGAGACCTTTGCGATGCACCTATGGATGGTGCTACAGCACTTCAACGACGCTGGCCTCAAAGTCAAGAGGGAGAAGTGCTTGCTGGGGGTGCCGTGGGTGGAATTCCTGGGGTTCGCAGTTGACGCACAGAGGATCCATCCCATGCCAAGACACGAGCCATCGCCCAAGTGCCTACCCCCTTATCTAAGGCTGAACTTACAGTCCTTTCTGGGACTCTTAATTTTTTACCACTCCTTCCTGCACCACAAGGCCCTGTTCACGGAACCCCTCCACTGCCTCCTCGACAAGCACACTTCGTGGGTCTGGGTCTCAAAACATGCTGCTGCCTTCCGTGCGGTTAAAGACCTGCTGTCTTCCAATGTGGTCCTCGCCCATTTCAGTGAGACCCTGCCGTTGTGCTGGCTTGTGATGCTTCTCCGTACAGGGTGGGGGCAGTCCTGGGCCACCAGCTGGCCAATGGCCATGAGGTCCCCATAGTGTACTATTCTCAGACCTTGCTTGTGGTGGAGTGCAACTGTGTGCAGATTGACAAAGAAGCCCTGGCAATTGTGGCTGGTGTAAAAAAATTCCATGATTACCTATACGGCTGGCCCTTTATCATAGCCATGGACCACAAACCCCTCTTGGGCCTGGGTCATCCTGGGTACTTCGCTGGTCCATCTTCCTGGCCGGGTACCAGTATGCACTTGTCCACTGGCCCGGTAAGGTGATGGGCCACATGGATGCACTCAGCTGTCTTCTGCTGCCATCCTGCAATCCAGACCCAGCCTCGGCTCATCAGGTCGCCCTGCTAGAAGACCTGCCTGACCACCCTGTCCAGGTTGTGGAGGTGTCCCACCACACCGCCCGTGATCGCGTCCTCTCCTGGGTCTTGGACTAGGTGGGGAGGGGGTGGCCCACCAGTCTGATGGGCCCGGAATTTGCTGCTTTCTCATCTAGAAGGGATGAGCACTCCTCGCATAAGGGCTGCATACTCTGGGGCAGCAGAGTGGTCATACCAGCGTCGCTGCGCCAGAGGGTCCTAACCGCACTACACGAAACACATCTAGGCATAGTGCAGATGAAAGTGCTGGCACAGAGCTATGTATGGTGGCTGGGACTGGATGGAAAGATTGAAGATCGGGTTAAGCGCTGCCATGCATGTCAAGAATTGCGGCCTGACCCCCCAAAGGCCCTGGTGAGTCCCTGGGAGTCCTCCCACAAACTGTGGGCCAGACTTCATCTGGATTTCGTGGGCCCCTTCCAGGGACAAATCTTTTTTATCTTGGTGGACTCATACATCAAGTGGCTGGAGATGGTCCCGGTGCCTTCCACCTCATCCAGATTCGCCATCTGTGCAATCTGGCAGATCTTTGTCACACACAGCATCTCCGACTCACTAGTAACAGACAATGGGACAGCATTTACCTTGTCAGAGTTCCAGAAGTTTGTGGGATACTATGGCATCTGGCACATTCAATCTGCATCGTTCCACCCCGCCACAAATGGCCAGGCCGAGCGCATGGTCAGGATGACCAAAGAGTCTCTACTCTGTATGGACTGGGGAGACTGGGACTACTGACTGGACACGTTCCTCTTAGGACAAAGCACAACACCACACACCTCCACTGGCCGCAGTCCGGCAGAACTCCTGATGGGTCGGTGCCTCCTGACCCGCCTGGACTGCTTACACCCCAATCGAGCCCTGGAACACAGTGCAACCCTGGAAGACTGGGACGCTCCACAAGGGTTCTTCCCAGGTGACCTGGCCTATGTAAAAACTACAGTTAAGGTCCAGCATGGCTCCCAGCCAGAGTGATCAGGGTCACAGGCCCTCGGTCCTACGAGCTCTCCACAGAAGACAGCCAGCTGCTGTGGAGACACATCGACTAGATGCGCTGCCGAATCACCCTGGTTGAGCAAGAGGGTCCAGATGACAGCAAAGACGAGAGAATGCGGCAAGAGGCCGGGGCCAACAACAAGCCTGAAGAACTGGAACAAGCACAACAGCAGATGAGTGTACTGCCATCTGGCAGCATCAGTGCACTGCCAGCCACTAGCGGGGGAGATACTGCCGAACCAGCAGAAGCCCTGGGGCCTAGCAGCACAACAGTCTCGAGTTGCCCACCGGGACCCTCCACCAACCCACCAGCCTAGCTCCCGAGGTGGTGACCCCGGCCACAGAGGTGTGCCATTCAACCTGCATGTGGCAGAAGTCTGATTACTTAAGAGATTATGTTTGCTAGCAGGGGTTTGAACCATGGGGGGAGGGGTGTTGTATATTAACCAAGGACTGCAGATGCGGTCAGGGTTTGCACATGGTTATGCAAACGGGTGAAGCTTTGCATCCAAGAACAATGCAGTGCGCGGATCCTAGAAGGGACCAGTAGGGCAGCTAGGATCCAGGAAAGGACCTATGGAGTATGGGTACAAAGTAGTAAACCTATCATGGGGAGTGGGGTGTGGTTTTGTTGGATGATTTAAGCTGGACTTTAGGCCAGCTATTTTGTCTTAGTTTCCTGTTCTTCAATAAACTATGAGCTGATTCACTAACAACGTGTCTAGAACCCAGTACTTTATACAGGGAAAGAGGAGTGGCTGTCAGGAGGATGGAAGGAGGAAATAGTGTGAGGAGGAGGATACAGGGGAAAATGAGGGGCCTCTACAGTTCTCCAGCTGTAGTAGTCTAATCTAAACCACGTTTGATTCCTTCACATGTAGCCAGCTGGATGACCTTGGGTCAGTCACAGTTCTCTTAGAGCTGTTCTCTCAACAGCAGTTCTCTCAGAGCTCTCTCAGTCCCACCTACCTCACAGGGTGTCTGTTGTGGGGAGAGGAAGGGAAGAAGATTGTAAGCCACTCTGATACTCCAAATGAAGGACAGGGTATAAATCCAACTCTTCTTCTTGAGCAGCTTTGTCGTTGACTAACAGAATCTCAGTCTTGTTTATGATCATACAGTTGAAATCTTTGCCTAAAGTTGCGGGTTTGTGAAGTGTGTAAAAAGGAAACCTCCTGATTTTCACAAGGCTTTACATCAGTTCACGAATATCGTGTAGCAATTCAGGGCTCTTTTTGTAGCAGGAACTCCTTTGCATATTAGGCGACACACCCCTAATGTAGCCAATCCTCCAAGAGCTTACAGAGCTCTTCTTACAGGGAGTTCCTGCTGCAAAAAGAGCCCTGGGAGCTGTATACAGAATAAATGCCAAACTTCCCTGTGTCATTACCATTTGCTGGAGAAGCTCTTTGGCAGGCCAGCAATCCTAACTGTTATTGTGCAAATGCCTTCTATCAAATTTAGAGCAGCAGAATCTGAGGGGGTTTCCAAATTACCTTGAAGTTTTTTGCTGTTCTTGGCTCCACTGCAGTGCTTAACTAATTGTACAATTGGATGAAACTGGATTCCAATTTTTAACAGATATGAAACATCTGAGTTTGGTGGTGCACTTGTGTATGTCAGGGTCTAACTTATGCAATCTTTTGTAAATATTTTGTATATTTTTTAAAAAAGGTGCTTGGGCTAGTGGTGTTTGCCTTTTATTTTTGTATGATGCTCTTTTGCCTTGAGGAAAGAAAAATGAGCTAGTTTGGTATTGAGTTAGAAGGCAAGGGGAACAGTGGATGGAGGCAGGAGTTGTAGTGGGTGTATTATTGGCTGGCTGCCTGCCATAGAAATGTTGAACTCTGAGCCAACCATGAAGTCATGCTGAACTTAAAGAGTCTTGCTAATCCAAGGCACTGTGCCTTAATTTGACAAACTAAAGACTTCGTGATAAGCAGGCCTGTTAAAAATGCTGTTAAATGATGGGAGGGGCAGTGCTTCTACATTTAGATGGAAAATGAGAAATACGGTGATATGACAGAATCATTTTTTCTTTTCTCTTTTCCTCTCTGCTGTTACATATACTCTCAAGCTCGAGAACAGCTTTGGCACGCTTTTCTTCCCTGCAGTTCTTGGGCTCTGCAATGGCTTGATATGAAATTTGAGAAATGTATGTAGTTTTCTATTTCAGGAAAATGATCTCAAGTATTGAGTGTGTGTGTTGTTGGCTGTGAGGCTCTGATCTTGCCCAGTGTGGTTTGGCTTTTGTAAAATAGTGAGTGAGAAGTGCTAGAGTGCTTTTTTACCAGAAATCAGACATTTCTCCCTCCCTGTCTTTTTTAAAAAAATAGTATTTGATTTGTTTTTATATTGACCTTGTCTTTTAAAAAAAAATCTCACTCCCTTACAACATTGTTGGTATGAAAGATTGCTTGTATTTTCAAGTTGGGTACACGCAGTGGAACCCATATTCAACTAGAGATGTACAAGCGGTGTCATTGAAATTGAGCTGTAATTAAAATATCTATTTAGCAAACAGATAATACAAATGTGAAGTAAGGACAGATTTATCATGGTATTCAAATACAGTTTATAGGGTGTTCTATGCAGGTAGAAAATCAGTTCTAAACAATGAGACTTGGATCCAGGTGGGCAGTGGTGTTGGTCTGCAGCAACTGGACTCCATAATGTTGTAATGAGACTTGGAGTTCAAGATGTTGTCTTTTACTCACCCTTCATTAATCTAATTCCCCTTTTTGAACCCATAAATGTTCATGGCCATCACTACCTCCACTGGCAGTGAATGCCACAATTTAATTATTGAGTAAAGAAGTATTTCCTTTTGTTTGTCCTGAACCTCTTGCCTATCGATTTCATTGGGTGCCCCTGAGTCCTAGTATTATGGGAGGGGGGGAAATTTATCAACTTTCACAGTCCTATAGATAGTTTTATAAGCCTCTATAATGTCTCCCCCTTCTTCTTTTCTGAACTAAAAAGTCCCAGATTCTTTGGTCATAGGAAATGTGCTCCAACCCCTAGATCACTTTGGTTGCCCTCTTCTGTAGAAGGTAATTCCCACAGAATTAGTCACCCTCTGAGGCTAACAAAGTGGAGTTTATTCAGCTTAGATTCAGTATACCTTCCTATTTGGTATAGGAAGGTATAGTCTGAACAGTCTGGTATAGACAAGAAATGGAACAAAATCCAGAGGCGGGACATCAGAACACCTGTTATTAACCAAGACATCCCACCACACTCATGTAAGTTCTTTGTGCATAACAGAAGACTAAAGAAGGACTGTTCTCAATTTTTGCCTTCTTTTGAGTTCTCTGTATCATCCCCTCCTACTCCATGTAGTCATTCATTGCATTTTCTCTGTTACTCATTATACTTTAAATCTCTATATTAGCAGTGCAAATTTGTCTAGTAATTAGTAATTTGACTACCAAAGGCCCATTTCTCTGTTTGTGGGTTATTACTCACTGAAGCACTTTGGGAAATGCTGAACAGATGTAGATATATAAAGGTTCTGAACACCTTTCTATCACATCCTGCTTATATTTTCTTAAGTACATCGTCCTTGTGTGTTGAGTTGCAGCAAATCATCTGCCATCTTAAGACTAAGGTGCAATTATTGATTTTTATAAGCATCTGAATGTGGCTTCTGCTTTCATTAGAATACTATACCCTTTTAACTGTAGACTGTAAATTGGTGTTCCCAGATAGCAAGAGCAGCATTAGATAAATATATAATATAATCAGGCTAGATGGATTAGCCTTTCTATTATGCTATTCTTCCTGCTAAAGGTTCTAACTAATTTTACAGTTGACAAAATGGGTGTACATTTGTAGAATCAAAGACACTCCTTGAGTGTTTTGGGTTTTTTGAAATGTGAGTGTTGAGTGTTTCGGGTTTTTTGAAATATTGCGACTGCAATAAAAAAGGCCAATGCTATGCTGGGGATTATTAGGAAGGGTATTGAAAACAGACCAGCCAGTATCATAATGCCCTATATAAATCAATGGTGTGACCTCATTTGGAATATTGTATACCGTTCTGGTCACCACACCTCAAAAAGGATATTATAGCTTTGAAAAAAGTGCAGAAAAGGGCAACTAGAATGATCAAAGGGTTGGAGAACTTTTCCCTATGAGGAAAGGTTGAGGCGCTTGGGGCTCTTTAGCTTGGAGAAACGACGGCTGAGGGGTGACATGATTGAGGTTTATAAGATAATGCATGGGATAGAACAGGTAGAGAAAGAGGTACTTTTCTCCCTTTCTCACAATACAAGAACTCATGGGCACTCAATGAAATTGCTGAGCAGTCGGGTTAGAATGGATAAAAGGAAGTACTTTTTCACCCAAAGAGTGATTAACACTTGGAATTCACTGCCATAGAAGGTGATGGAGGCTACAAGCGTGGACAGCTTCAAGAGGGAATTAGATAAATATATGGAGCAGAGGTCCATCAGTGGCCATTAGCCACAAGGTATAGATAGGGACTCTGGGGCAAGTGATGCTCCGTATTCTTGGTGCTTGGGGCGGGGTCAACAGTGGGAGGACTTCTAGTGTCCTGGCCCCACTGCTGGATCTCCTGATGGCACCTGGTATTTTTGGCCACTGTGTGACGGAGTGTTGGACTGGATGGACCATTGGCCTGATCCAACATTGGCTTCTCTTATGTTCTTATGTTCTTGACATTCAATTACATTTTAATTGGAAGACCCTTAGGCACTATCTAAAGAATAGCATGGAACAGCAAAGGCAGTGGGAGAAAAATTAAAAGAGGATCAAAAGTTTTACTCAGTACTATCACAGCCTAGAACCTTCTGTTGTGTGCAGACCTTAGGGAGTAGCTGTCATCATCACTATATCTAATTCTCAACATGGTCCTGTCTGTGGATACTTAAATACAGAGGCTGAGGCCATGAATGCTCAAGATATCTTTCTGCAAACTTGAGAAAAGCCCTGGTTTTCAAAAAAGCCTGAAACCTTTAAACAAAATTGAGAGGGTTAGAACACCCCAGAATGATAAAAGGAACACCTGTAGCTGTAAGAAATAAATGCCCTCAGTGGTATTACTAGCCTTTGAGTCTTGGTTTCTTCCAGGAAAAGGAAGGGAAGAGTGGTCTAGCCCCTTTCCAGGCCTGTTTTGGCCTTTGAGGGAGAACTCATAGGGTCCAGGCCCATCAGCAACCACTGGGCAGTTTGCTACCACAAGACATGCTTGACTCAGCCTTGCCTGTCTGCTTGCTACTTGCTCAACAGCAGTCACCCCATGAAAGCCAGTATAGAGCAATAGTTAGAATTTCAGACTAGGATCTGGAGACCCAAGTTTGAATCACCACTTGTAGTGGCCTCATATGCATCCTTGTAAATGGTACTGCAGTGGTGGTTGAGGCCATGAGGCCTAAGTATCACTGAAGTCTGCACTGATATTGGTGGTATTTTTAAACACATGTACTAGCTTTGTAATTTTGATCAGTTTTTATTTAGAGTACCATAAACACCTACTGAAATCTGTTGTGAATTATATGTTATGATGCGGTAATTAGTGAATCTGGAGATGTTTATTGTATCTGATCAGATGTTATATCTATGTATTGTGTGTTTTTGTGACAATATTTACCTCTTTTTGATAATATGGGGTGCTCAGGATCGCTTTTGCCAAAATGTATTTGGCTTTTTATAACACATGTTGTGATGCAAGTTTGGCTTTTTTTTTTTTACAGTTGTCAGGTATTTGAATTTATGCATGGTATATTACCTTTGTAGCAAACTGGAAAGTGATAGAAGTGCACTTATGAAATTATGTTCTAACTGAACAAACAAGGGAGCCCAGCCTCTCAGTCCTTCTCTTGTTAATTGAGGAATGGAGTGTCAGAAATAACTTCACCATCCAGGCAGTTTACTTTACAAGGTTCCAGAACCTGACAGCAGACTCCTTCAGCATGTCCCAGTGCACTCTTGTGAGTAGGCAATTCACCCTACATTTTGTCAGCAGTCTTTGGTGTGTGGAACTACTCCTTGATAGATCTGTTCACTGTGTGGACGAACAGAAAATGCAGGGCTTCCTGCTCTCTGGTGGCTGAGAATCCAGAGTCTCCAGAAGATGCTTTCTGAATCCCTCTGAGCTCCTGGTAGTTGTTCTCACCACTTTCTAACTTTTAAAACTCTTTTTTTAGTAGCAATCCCATCAGCCCAAAGGGTTAGTGGGCTTTGAACCCTAAGGAAGTAATCCCCCCTTAGGAAAATCCACAATACCAGGGTGGGTCTGTGGCCTTGTCTTCAAGTTCTCATCAGGTTGATCTCATCCTTCTACCTTAATCAAGACATAACCCTCCTTATCTTTTTCCCAAATCCAAAGGATGATCATGAGTAGTCATTGCAGTTGATATGCATTTCTAAAAGATTTTAGAAAAGGTCAACATCTTTTTACTTCTTATGGGAGTTATAAAAAACATAGTTTCAGGGTTTCCCCACAGTCCATTTCTTGTAGTGTCTTCGATTAAAATTTGCTATGAGTTGATATGGGTCAGTTGTCCCCTGCAGGTGCCTGTTCATTCTGCTTGAGCTCTGCAGTTCTCCAGTTTGGACTTTCCACTGAAGAGATTTGGATAGCAGCAGCGGCAGAAGAAGAAGAGGAAGAAGAAGGAAGAGGAAGAGATTGGATTTATACCCCACCCTTCACTCGGAGTCTCAGAGCAGCTTACAAACTCCTTTCCCTTCCCCTCCCCACAACAGACACCCTGTGAGGTAGGTGGGGCTGAGAGAGCTCTTTCAAGAACTTCTCTTTCAAGGACAGCTCTTATCAGAACTATGACCTGTCCAAGGTCATCCAGTAGTTGCAAGTGGAGGAGTGGGGAATCAAACCCCATTCTCCCAGATTAGAGTCTGCGCACTTAACCACTACATCAAACTAGCGGCAGCAGCTTGGTCCTCTTCCTCTACTTTCAGCAAGTGGATTCAGTGGATGTTGATATTGTGAAGCAGAAGCTGGAAGAGTAGTTTTGCAAAGTCTCATCAACTGCGAACTGCTTGCCCACCATCTGCGCATGTTAGTTTGTTATTCAAACACGTGGGCACAGTGACCACGGTGCTGAAAATACGGTTGCACTTTCTTCCAGCTGATGTTCATTAAGTGATCATCTGTGCAGTCATCCACTCCTCCCTTTGACCCATCTATGAGCTTTCTAGTTCTCTGTTTTATCTGCTGTCTAGTGGCTGCTTAGAGGTACTGAGGGAGGTATGCTTCAGCTCCTTAGTGTCAATGGCAAAGGGGGAGAAATGGCAGAAAGGGGAGAGGAGTGCCACAAACAGTGTGGAGAACTTTAGAATGTTGAGCAGCAGGCTTAAACATGTGTGAATGCACAGAGTGACCACTCAGTGAACATCCATTACAGGTAAGTGCAACTGCACGTTACCTTTTATCAAGGATTTTAAATAATAGGTAGAACAATTGAACTTCATCTTGCAAGGTGTAGTGGTTAGAACCTTGGGTTAAGGGAGACAAATTCAGATCAGCACTCTGCCCTGGAAGTTTGCTGGTTGAACTTGGAGCGGTCATATACTGTCACTCTAAGCTACGTGTTACAGGGTCGTTGTGATAATAAAATGAAGGTGTGGATGTTGTAAGCTACTTCGGGTGCCCAGTGGGGAGAAAAGTTGGTTTTAAATGAAGTAAATAAACCAATAAATGTATTCTTCCACTGCGTAAGGAGTCAGCAGTGGACCAACCTTTTGAACATGTGAACTGGTTTGAACAACTTTAGTGTGTTGGTGTCTTGCATCATTCCTCTTGCTACTTCTGGTAGCTGTACCTGAAAATTCACACAAAGTTAGACCAATGGTTTTTTTTTTTTAAAGTCTAAGAAATGTATGTCTGGTGTTTTATTTTCATAAAGTCTGAATGCTGCAACTTGAAGGGAAAAAAAGACTGTTTATCCTCATTCCAGACATGAACCTTGGAAAGGTGGCAGAAAAAACAAACAACTGCTGTGGGTTTTTTTGGGGTAGTCTGCATTCCTTTAAACTTTTGAGATCAAGCATACCTTGATTTTTGAGATATTTGTCCTAGGATTTAACTACTTTGACTCTTGCTTAGAAGCAAGTTATGCTGTCATTCATTTTCTCAGAAAAGTGGTTCAGAGTTTTAATGATTTCACAGTTATGAGTATATGATGTGTCCTGATGTCTTTTGTTTATAAATTAAATGCTATTTATTGCTCTTAAGTGCACTATTTTTGTTCAGTGTTAATTTTGCCTCAATGTACTTAATTTCAGTGTTGTGTTATGGTAGAACAGCCTGGCAAAACAACATGACCATTTTTAAAAAGCTCTTTATGATGGTCATATATGCTGACTAGTATATGTGCATTATTAGTATGTGTATTTGCTGGCATCCTTATTACCTGTGTCCTATTGTCAGCCTTTTAAATGGGTCACTATGTATATTCTGCAGAGGGGCATGTTTGTATGATGATTACTGTTTCTATGTATGTATGTACATAGAGTAACGGGCTATGTCAAGTCAGAGGATATCAAATGGACAGCTTAAAATTCCAAGTGAAAAGATGAAAATAGGTACATTTTGCAGGTAGCTTATTCCATTACTAAATTGCTTGAAGGGCTAGTTTATGCACTCCCTAAGTGTTTGCAGTCTACTAGGCAGGACCCAGGAGAGTCCCAGCTCACATATCTGTCCTCCATCCTTATATGGACCTGTGCATTGACTCCCTTTATCAGTCTCTGTATAGAAATGTTAAACATCTGTTTATTTCCTGTTGAACTTGTAGATTATCCTACTAATTTTCCTTTGGATTCTTTAATCTTTAATTTTTAAGCCAGTTTGGTGTAGTGGTTAAGTGTGTGGAGTGGAGTGGGTTTGATTCCCCACTCCTCCACTTGCACCTGCTGGATGACCTTGGGCAAGCCATAGTTCTGGCACAGCTGTTCTTGAAAAAGAGCAGTTTCTGTCAGAGCTCTCTCAGCCCCACCTACCTCACAGGGTATCTGGTGTGGGGAGGGGAGGGGAAAGGAGTTTGTAAGCCACTCCTTTGGGTAGTGAAGGGCGGGGTATAAATCCAATCTCTTCTTCTTCTCCTTAAGTTAACAGTATCCTTCTTAAACTGTGGCTATTGCTGAATATGTCAGCCTCGAAGTGCGTTTTCATGTTTTGTTCTTCTCCCTTGTGCCTTACAATCTAATAGTTCTTAAGCTTGTAGTAGTTCTATGTTGTTCACACTTTGTTTCAATTCTAGCTTCATATAGAGGCTTGAAAAAGGTCTGAATGATGTGATTTTAAACTGCTGCATTTAAACTCTGCAGTCCTCCAGAAGTTAGTGATGGACTCCACCCTTATGGTTCACCCACTTCTCTGACAGCATTCAGTGTGAGGCAAGTTCAGGCATTACTTATCTCACCTGGGAGGTTTAGGATTCTCTGTGTGCACACACACTAAACCGCACCCTTAGGCCAGAGGGTGGTGCATGTGCTCATTTTTTCCAAAAACTATCCTGTTTGGGATTGCTACGTAGTATCTTTGGCTATTTTGGCTCTTTAAATCAATCAATATAATAAAATGAAGTACAAAATCCCTCGCGATGATCAGTTTAAAGGAAAGTAAAACAGAATGGTGTGCGTTTGACAGCTTTGGTAAACTGATATTTATGGGCATCTTTGTTCTGGTTTGCTTTGGTGTGACTGTATCCATGCTGTGACTTCTTTTTGCATATGTATTTGCAAAGCCCTTTAC
Organism: Gekko gecko; assembly: GCA_029375565.1. NCBI lineage: Eukaryota > Metazoa > Chordata > Lepidosauria > Squamata > Gekkonidae > Gekko > Gekko gecko. Next base: position 75,754,408 of record JAPDNY010000006.1, on the reverse strand, counting down.
ATAGTAGCCCCTGATGTAGAGTGGCCTGCATGCATACTTCAAAGTCAGTTGTTTTTGCAGTGGGATACTTAGTAGGACCCTGCTCCCGATAAGACTTAGTGTTCATTTATTTTCTTCTTTTTGCAGTCAGTCTGTTAGATGGGATAGCCTGAGCTGCAAGACAACCACTTTTGGGGTTGCCACCCTCCAGGTGGTAGCTGGAGATCTCCTGGAATTACAACTGAACTCCAGGTGACAGAGATCACTTCATCTGAAGGAAATGGCCACTTTGGAATGTCGACTCTATATCCCAATGAAGTCCCTCACCTCCCCAAACCCCACCCTCCTCAAGCTCCACCCCCAAAGTCTCCAGGTGTTTCCCAACTTGGAGCTGGCATACCGACCCATTGTGTTGTATGGCCTAGACTTAAGTACAGCTGTTGCTTTGGCTGTTCTTGGTTTTCCAGAGGTGTTCATGGGAGGATACAGAGATAGATTAGTCTCAGCCAGGGGCCCCTCGTTCTCTGATGGTGTTTCTTGCTTGGTGACAGACTCTGAGATTCCATCTGGCTCTCCCTGGCTCTTGGATGTGGTGATGGTGGTAGGTCTGTGGATAGATCTTTTTGCCTGCCTGCTTGGAAGATTTCATCCCTTCACAGGCCATGTCACTATGCAAACCTTCCAGACTTCTATCTTTAAGGTTCTTTGAACTGGAGTCAGTGATGCAGTTGACAAAATAATGTGCCATTATACTTTCTAAAGAATTTGTACTGTCAGCTCATAAATTATGATACATAAGATCTGTGTCCCCTAAAGTAGAGAAACACTTTCTGTTAGCTGCTACAGCTGTCAAAATAATTTTCTCTCATTAGTTTAACAGAAGCATGTTTTATTTTTTTTTGTACATATAGTTTGACACTTGCCCTCAGTGATAAAAACACAAATTAAAAAAAGATGGGTTTTGGCAGTTCTCAACTAGCAAGTGACATCTTCATTATAAATAATTCATATTCTCCTCCCATATTAGATATCTGTCAAAGATGATGGACAATATTGTTTACATTTCTATACATTGTTCTGTACTTTGCAGTGTATGGATGAAGTTTTTACACTTATAACCACACACACACCATTTTTAGAGCACAGATTCAGGTGGGTAGCCATGTTGGTCAGAAGCAGCAGAACAAAGTTTGAGTCTAGTGGCACCTTTGAGACCAACAAAGTTTTACTCAAGGTATAAGCTTTTGTATGTATGGACACTTCCTCATATACAATGAAATGGAAATTAGTAGTCCATACATATGGGTAGAGGGTGAGAGCAGTAAATTAGCGCATGACATAATGAAGATGTTTAACAGATGTAAGGACCAAACAGGAATAACAAGGTTAGTTTATATGGTTCCCATTTCTTTGGCTTTAATTCTGGGGGGAAACAGTGAAGGAAATAAATATGTCAGAATTGGAGCCTGATGAGCAGCTGTATCCTTAACTGTGGAATGCTGAGAGTAATTAACTGAGACCATGCCATTACGTTCCATCTGTCTCCTTTCAAGCATGGAGGCGACCTTACAGCATCTTCTGTGTAGAGTTATCTCCCCTGTTCCCAGACCAAAAAAATACATTACAGTCTAGCATTCCAAATCACATTACATTCTACTATTCATTATGTTACACGACAATCTACTATGCTAATCTATTATTCCAAATAAGAAATAAAATAAAGAGGACGTATGGCCCTTCTGTGGGATTGGTGAGAATACAGATAATAATTAATTAATTATCGTATGGCAGTATATCTTGTATAGCCAGGAATTCCAAGGATTCTCTGGCAGCTGAAGTTCTAACTCTTTAGCATTATGCTCCACTAGCATTAGGCATCACTAGATGGTGAGCTAGATTTGTTGTTGGGCTGAGAGAGCTCTGAGAGCTGTGACTCAGCTGGCTTCATGTGGAGTAGTGGGGAATCAAACCCGGATTAGAGTCCTGCCGCTCTTAACCACTACACCAAACTGGCTCTAGAGTACAGATGTAAGGGCTGAATGAGGTTAGTATATGTAGTGAGATAAGAAACCAATATCCCTGTTAAGTGCTTCATTTTTAGAGCACGAAGGCTACTTCTGAAATTGCCCAGGGTCAAGTTCTTTTTTTGAGAAACATAGTCCTACAGATTTGCAGCCTGGTGCTTAATGACTGGTCCCCATGATTTCACCAAGGGCCCCCCCCCCCTGGGGGGGGAAAATTCTCAGAGAAATTTTGCTCCTTTAAAATGTTTTATTCTTTTTTTGAAGTATGGTGACATATAAATGCATGAGTTCATGTGCTCCTTTTAAACACAGAGAAGAGTAAACAACTTGTGTAGGAATGGTGGGAAGAGGCAAAGCTCGTGGCTGAGTCAGTGCATGATTTGTTGGTATGCACATCCATCATTTAGGTTGCAAAGCCAGGTTTGTACTGAAGCTTCAGAATTCTCTGAGAGCTCTTTTATCATATTATATATGTCTTTTAAGATGACAGTTTTGATATAAAGTTCTCTTCCAACATGAGGATTTTTTTTTTTACAAAATAGTTCTCTTGGATATATGTATGTGAGATCATTATGCATCATGTTCAGACAATCCTGTTTATATATGTCCTGACTTCCTGGTAAATAGAACTTATAAAATTATTTTAACGAGGCACTTGGATGACATAACTGAGAATTTTCTTATGCCTGCGTCTTTGGGAATAACTCTAAAACTCATGTAATCCCAAATATTATGCAGGGGTTGCCTCAGAGGGCTGCTTTACTTGTTACAGTTGCCATGTGACGGCCGCTTTAAGTTGCTGTGCAGGGCATATGTCAGAGTATCTCCTCCAGTACTGCACAGATGAAAATAAGGACTCTTATGAGGAAAGCCAGGCCAGCACATCCCAGCACAAGTGAGCCGCAAGCAGAAGTGGGTTCTAGCACTAAATATAACTGCAGTTGCCCCCCCTCCCCCATGCACTTAGATTTCAGGTATGAGTTGTCTGAGCATATGCTTAGGCCATAATTTTCAGTGCAGGACCTGTGTCTGCCATCTTTTACCTCCACAAAAGATCCAGTGCTAGTTTCTTCTCTTCCATCATTCCAGCAGTCCAGTTCCCAAAAGAAAGATTGTTTCAGATGGGTGGCCATATTAGTCTGTGCTAGTAGCAGAACAAAATCTGAGTCCAGTAGCAGCTTAAAGGCCAATTAAATTTTCCAGGGGTTTTCATGAGTCAAAGCTAACATGGGGCATTTACACATAAGTTAGGGCTGCCAGGTCCCCTGGGAGGGCGGAGGTTCTCCCACTCAAAGGGCCCCCAATCTGCTGGTCCAGATCCTGCTGGCAGGGGGGACCCCACCCCGAAGTGGCCAGATTGGACCAACATGCCCAACATGATGACATCGCCTGGAAGTGACATCATCACGCTGGGCATGTCGCCGAGCAATGCTCTAGCAATCTCCCTGAAAACTCTATGGTATCATAGATGTATCATAGAGTTTTCAGGGTGATTGCTAGAGTGTCGCCCGGCAACATGCCCAGTGTGATGATGTCACTTCCAGATGACATCATTGAGTCGTGTGCGCGCGCGAATGTCCTGGAATGGGACCACCGCTCCCCCACTGCAGCCGGTAAGTTACTTGGCAACCCTAACATAAGCTTATTACTCCAGCATGGCTTCTTAAATATGTGCCTGTCATTGCTGTGCCAGTTTCAAGCCAGCTTTTCTTTGCATTTTCCCAGTCTAGCTTTGCACCAATGTTGCCAAGAAAAACACATCCTGATTGTTTTTAGCAGAACCTATACAGTCTGCTTTGTTCATTAAAATTCTGCCTACATAGCATTATTCCTTTCACTGGCCACCCCCTTTCTCCTTGTCCCCTGGGAAGTCTCCATTCTCTCTCTGTTTTTTTAAATACAGCCGGTCATGTTTACATGCATGTCCTCTCCCCTCCCCTGTTATGTGATTTCCCTAGATCTGGAAGTTGCTTGCTGAACAGATGCTTTTATTATTAAGTCCAACATTTCTGAGAGACACTTTGGTGTAGTAGTTAAGAGTGGTGGACTCCAATCTGGAGAACCAGGTTTGATTCCCCACTCCTCCACATGCAGCCAGCTGGGTGACCTTGGGTCAGTCACAGTTCTCTCAGAGCTGTTCTCTCAAAAGCAGTTCTCTAAGAGCTCTCTCAGTCCCACCTACCTCACAGAGTGTCTGTTGTGGGGAGAGGAAGGGAAGGAGCTTGTAAGCTGCTCTGAGACTCCAAGTGAAGGGCAGGGTATAAGTCCAACTCTCCTCCTCCTTCTCCTCTGTTTTTTTACACAACACTTTTAAATTTGACAGCTGGTGGGACCTGGTAGTGGGGGGGGAGTCACCACGATCATCATTATATCTCACAAAATGAAGAAGGGCAAAGGTCCATCTGAAGCTAAGAAGAAAAGGGTGCAGGAAAGTGTAGGGAGAAGAGTCAGAGGGTGGGAGAAAAATGAGTCCTTATCTATCAAGCCAAGGGAGTGTTTCACTCATGGATGCAGCATCTTCTCTCAAGATGATGGTGTAGGTGCTTCTGCTCCTCTCACATCTGAGGATAAGCAAAGCTTTCTGTTTGCTGCAGAGGGTTGGGATGTGGGAGAAGATGGCAGTTATAAAGGCACAGAGCTGGAAGGAGGAGGATGGAGGCCTGCATGGAAACAGACAGTATCCTGGTATGTCAACTTGTGTGTGTTTGGGGAACCCAAAACAGGGCCGTGTATTGCAGACTAGGAGAAAAGTGATCCTTCACTGGCTCCAGTGTGTAAAGAAAAGCCTGGCTCAAAACTTTAGAAAAATTGGAGGGGGGGGACGACACACAGAGGAACCAACTTCTGAAATTACTTCAGCTCAAAGCACAGCAGAAACAGATGAAATACACAGCATAGAGATTAGTGTGGAAGTGCCTTTGGTATCTGACAGAGTGAGCTTTGACTCACCAAAGCTTATTCTTGGAAAATTTTGTTGGCCTTTTAAGATTCTACTAGACTTGAAAGTAGGATTGTAATTTTTTCCCTTCTTCAACAATTTTCTACAGCAGTTTGAAGGGTGCATGTTTTCATTTTTTGATGTAACTTTATTTATTTATTAGACTTTTATACTGCCTTATCTGCAGGCGGGCTCAGGGCAGTTCACAGTACAACTATAAAAACATAAATCAAAATAATCTAAAATATAGATCTAATTAAACTTAACCCCGACCCCAACACGGCGCCATAATACAGTTCTAGGCCCCCGATTTGTAATTAAAAATTAACAGTTAACAATGGGGGAAGGGGAGTGGAAACAGTTTGCAAGGCAGATAGTTATTAATACTAGCTATTAAAATCGTTAAACACCATTGCTGTCCTCAACCGTATGCTTGATGGAACATCTCTGCCTTGCAGGCCCTGTGGAATTTATCTGTAATTAAAGGTCAGTAGTCTGGTTATTCAGTCTTCTGCAAACTGTTTACTCCTACTGTATGCAAAGAGCTGGTCAGAATCCTGAAAGGGCAATGAGACTGAGATGGTAGGCTAGGGATGGCTAAATAGTTAACAGAAATAGGAAGCAGAAAGTTGACTTCCACTACAAAATCCTGCTCAGATTTCTCAGTGACATATTTACACTTCATACATAGGACCTGTAAGCTTTTTAGTTCAAGAAGTTTTTCTTTAACACAGGGGTGGTAAAACTTTAGGGTTGAGAAGACAACTCACCCCCCACCCACCCCCGAGAAACTTCAAGAGGGGAGAGTACCTTACCCTTCCACGGGATCATATCTCTAATCCATGTAGCACTACCCAGTGCTGCTTTTTTGGGGTCCAAAAACACATCAGTATCTCCAGTCATGAAACACCAACGTCATGTGTAGTTTGCCACTTAGACTCTTATACATACCAAAGCTTCTGGAATTCATATCACAGTTACACAGATAAATAACACGGTCCATATTTTTAATAGAAATGATTATAATTTTGATTAGATGAGTCTGACCCTGGTGGTCGGCTGTCTCTAAATGTTACTCTTGGTTACATCATTTGCTGAAAAATGTTAATTGAAGGTCACTTCCAAATTTGGGTGCAAAACTGTCACAGAATTCCCTAAGATCAAAGGGTTCTGTTTATCTTGTAACATTGTCATGGAAAAGAATCCAGTTGTATACACTATCAATTTCTGAAACTGTGTCCAGTGTTAAATATAACATGGAACTTGCCAGGGAGTGGCTGAAATCACATAAGATGAATTGTACACATGGGTGTAGAAAACTGCTGGAGTGTTCTCTCTTCAACAGTAAAATCTTGAACTTTATGGAACAGCACAGGTAGTGTAAATTTTTTGTCTAGTAATGGGAAGCAATGTGAGTCCAATATAGTAAAAAGTAATAAAAAGAATCTTTATTCTTATGAGAAAGTGAAATTACTAATCAGATACTTGATAAAATTATTCTGATACTATGAAGTATAAGATTTTCAGGAAAAATAAAACCAGAAAGAAAATTCACAGTGAGACATCTAGAGAGGCATGGTGCATTCCATTTTGTACAGTCTGACATTATTGTTAACCCAAAGAACCTTGACCCTAAATATTTACTTGGGGAGTTCAAGCTGTAGCTGTGATGTGACAAGGGGGCTAAAGATTCCTTAGTGTTCTGACAGAGCTCCTGTTTCTGCTAAAAGGGGCACATGTGTAGGTCATTCATGGAATGCTTTAATTCCTTTGTGCATCTCTCCTGTCTAGTATCAGCTGTGCCTGGTCCCTGAAGTTAACCAGCTGAGGTCATGGCTGGCAACACTATTTCAGGTTGACTGTGCTTTAGGGTATGAAAGGCTCCACTGGTACTGCTATGTAGTATCTTTGTTGGTATTGTGGCTTGGCAGACTGCCTCCCACTAATTTCAGGGAAGATTTTTTGATGTCAGAAGTCCTAACTTAGTCAGCAAAAACACCAGACCTTGTGATGAAAGCAAGGGTAGCGTTTATTAAGCTGCAATAGATAGATTACTGAAACAGGTCTCTTGTTCAGAATGACTTGGTTACAGAAAGCAAGCGGTTATACAGGGAAGGGGTTGAATGGGGACCCCCCCTTCTCCAATTACATGAGTAACATGCACCTGGGAAATCGAAACTTATTAAACTAATGAATTTCCCATCGCCCCATTCCTACCCACAGCTGCTACATCTATGCTAGCGATAGAGAAGCAGGCAGCCTGACTTGCCAAGGTCAGAACGTCTAGGCTGCCAGAGATAAAGTAATAAAAGCCACATTCCATTCTCACACCCGAGGTGTAAATCAGCTACTCCCCGGATTCCAACCTCCCGGTTGTCACGCCAGCAAGGCGCCAACAGCCCACCGCCCTCCCTTACATCCATCATGACAGGGCTACCTGACATGCAGCCCCCTCGAAAATAATCCTACCCCTTTGGTTTATGGGGGTACAACTTGTGGAACGCTTTGACAAGACGGGGGGCCAGAACATTTTCCGCCCGTACCCACTCCCTCTGCTCCGGCCCAAAGTCAATCCACTCAACCAGGTAGAACAAGCGATTGCGAGAGATCTTAGAGTCCAGAATTTGCGATACTTCATAGTGAGGTTCCCCCCACCAGCAGCGGAGGTGGGGTTGGACGTTGCGGTCTCCATTTGTTCTCCACAGGCGCCTGGCGTAGAAGCCGCACATGAAAGACAGGATGAACAGACTTTAGAGACTTAGGTAACGCAAGTTCAACAGTCACATTGTTAATCACCCTCACAATCTCAAAAGGTCCAATGAATTTCCAACCAAGTTTGCGACTCGGCTGGATGCGACGCAAATGTTGGGTGGATAAGTAAGCAAACTCTCCACATTTTGGAACCCAGGCAAGGCTGCGCTTCTTATCGGCCTGGATTTTATAAGCAGTTTTAGCGTCTTCCAGAGTCTTGGCTAACGAGCCCCACGCCTCCCGCAATTGTTTGCACCAGTCACCAGCGTCTCCCGCCGGGAGGTCGGGAGAAGTCAAAAAGGCAAAGGCGGGGCGTCATAGCCATGAACAGCTTTAAAGGGGGACATCCCCGTCGACGAGTGCTGAGTATTATTGTAGCAGAACTCAGCCAAAGGCAACAGAGAATGCCAGTCGTCCTGCTGAAAGTTAGAAAAGCACCGCAGGTATTGTTCCAACGTTTGGTTCACACGTTCGGTCTGCCCATCCGATTCAGGATGATAAGCACTACTAACCCCCCTCTCCACCCCAAGCAGTGACATAAGTTCGCTCCAGAACTTGGAAACGAACTGAACCCCTCTGTCTGAGATCACTTTAGCGGGCAAAGTGTGGAGCCTCACCACGTGTTGCAAGAAAGCAGAGGCTAATTTCTTAGCAGAGGGGATGGTGGCAAACGGAACGAAGTGTGCCTGTTTGGTAAACAGGTCCACAATCACCCAGATGACGGTGTTTCCCCCACTAGGGGGTAGGTCTGTAATAAAGTCCATAGAAATCACTTCCCACGGTCGCGCCGGTGTGGGGAGGGGTTGTAGGGCACCTGGGGGTTTACCCGGCCTAGGTTTACTCATCAAGCACGTTTGACAGGCCGAGGTAAAAAGAGAAATATCTTTACGTAGTCCTGGCCACCAGAATTGACGTTGGAGAAGCTGGAGAGATTTCACAAACCCCGTGTGGCCAGCTAGCTTTGAACCGTGTGCCCAGCCCATTACTTCCCCCTAAGGGACCGTGGGACAAAGAGTTTGTTATTTTTTTCCCAGCAACCATGCGCATTGCGCGCAATGTCAGATTCCCCCGCAACCTCCTCCCGATCTGCATCCGACAGTTCAGTGGAGAATCGCACCGCCCATTCCAGGGGGGAGGGGTAGGTGGCGGGGATGAAAGTGTGGCCTGCCTCCGCGTGGTTACCGCTCCGCCCAACTGGGAAGGAGGGAAAACTGAGTCACGAATCTCCTCCCTTCTGCTGTCGTGTTGAGGGAGGCGTGACAGTGCATCGGCCAACGAGTTAGATGTCCCTGGGAAATGGTGCAGTGTGAAATTAAACTTCGAGAAAAAGTCAGCCCAGCGGAGCTGTTTGGCGTTCAAGGAACGAGGGGAGCGGAGGAGTTCGAGGTTTTTGTGATCAGTCCAGACCTCGAAGGGGACCCGTGCTCCCTCCAGCCAATGGCGCCAGGTAGCCAGCGCTAAGCGGATCGATCCCGCTTCTTTTTCCCAAATAGACCAATTCCGTTCAGTCTCGTTAAACTTCCTAGAAACATAGGCAAGGGGGTGTAGCTTGCCATCCTCCCCCTCTTGGAGGATCGCCCCCCCATAGCAACGTCCGAAGCGTCAACTTGGACAATGAATTTTTTAAGTTCGTTCGGATGGGCCAACACAGGTTCCGACGTAAAAGGGTTTTCAATTGTTCGAACGCCCGCTGGCACTCCGGAGACCATACCAGTTTAGCTCCTGGCCGAGTGCATTCGGGTGGTTTCCCTTTGGTTTTCAGGAGGTCAGTTAAGGGAAGAGCCACCTGGGCAAAGTTCGATAGGAACGATCTATAAAAGTTCGCGAATCCGAGAAAACCCTGGAGTTGCCTCCGTGTTTTGGGAGGCTCCCACCCCACCACATCCTTAACTTTGTCAGGGTCCATTTCGATTCCCTTTGGGAAATGCGGTAGCCCAGAAAGGGGATCTCCGTTTTGTGAAATTCACACTTAGACAACTTAGCAAAGAGTTTATGCTTGTGCAACGTTTGTAGTACCTCTCTCACCAGTTTCACATGAGAGTTTAGATCGGGGGAGTATAAAAGAATGTCATCTAGGTAAACAAGGACCCCCTTGAACAAAAATTTGTGTAACACCTCATTAATCAAGTTCATGAAGACCCCGGGGGCCCTTGAAGTCCGAACGGCATTACTAAGTACTCGAACTGGCCGAGGGTGTGTTGAAAGCCGTTTTAAACTCATCCCCTCCCGAATCCGGACCCTGAAGTAGGCATCCCGGAGGTCAAGTTTAGAGAAAATTTTCCCCCAGCCACTGCAGCCAACAAGTCTTTTATGAGGGGCATGGGGTAAGCGTTGGTGTTGGACACTGCATTTAAGCCCCGATAGTCAGTGCAAAGCCGCAACCCCCCATCCTTCTTTTTCCGAAAGAGCACCGGGGCCGCAAAGGGGGAGGATGCCGGCCGTATAAAGCCCCGACTGAGGTTTTTGTCAATGAATTTCCTCAGTTCCACCTTCTCCGAGGGACTCATAGAATACAATTTCCCTTTGGGTAATTTTTGGTTGGGCAAGATTTCAATTGCACAGTCAGAATTTCTGTGGGGGGTAGTTCATCGGCTTCCTCCTCCCCAAACACAGGGGCCAGGTCTCGATACTCTGGGGGGATGCCTTCCAATTCTGCGTCTGCTACCCCCGCCGTCACCAGGAGTTGCCCCTCGGCTATGGGTCCCCACTCCTTCTTCCAGGAGTGGGACCGGCATTTCTCGGATATGAAGTTAACTTTCCCCTCCCCCATAGTACGTGGGGATCGTGGTCAAAGAACCACGGGCTGCCGAGGACTAGGGGAAAACGGGCGGAAGGGGTGACGACAAAAGGTCTTTCTTCCCAGTGTTGCCCCAGTCCCACCCGCAAAGGTACAGTCTCGTATTTGCATGGTTCTTTCATTGTGGACCCGTCCATCTGAGTAAAAATCAAGGGGTCCTTCAGTTTAAGAACTTTCGCCCCTAGTCCCGTTAGTAGTGTGGGATTAATGAGGTCTCTCCCACACCCAGAGTCAATGAGAGCCCGTACTCTCACATGAGTTAAGAGCCCTGGGTCCATTAAAGTCACTGTGAGAAAGAAAAGAGAGGGGGTTTGCTCACCGGGAGTTGCGCCTGGGAGTGTGGGACCTGCTGTTCAGCGCTGTTTACAGCAGGTCCGCCTCGTTTCCCTGCGGCACGGTCTCACCATCAGAGGAGTCGGAAGGTTCGCTGAGCGGTTTAGCTTGTAGAGCTCTCGCCCCCTTCGGTTTCGCCACCTGTTTTGGTGTGGATGTGTCAAACTTCTTCTTGGCTCCTTTTGCGTGCCGGGTAGTGCAGACGTTGTTGGGCAGTTCGCGGCGAAATGGCCCCTTCTCCGCATTTGAGGCACAGACCTTGCTTCATCCGGAGTTCCCTTGTCCCGTCCCTCTGCTTTGGGTTGGGGCCGGTGGGTTTCCCTCTCGCGGCGGGTGCAGCGCCCCGGGTTGCCATCGCTGCAGCATCATCTAGTTTGATGGTCTTCAGCCGATTTTCCATCGTGATTGCGGCTTGGATCCATCCGGTGAGGGTGTTTGGGTCTTGGTTCAGGGTGACCTCGCGGCGGACCTCCGGACTGAGCCCCCACTTGTAAAACTCTAGGAGGTTTCCTTCTCCTCTGAGCTTAGCGGCACATCTACGGAACTCCGCGGTGTAGTCTCTCACCGACCTCGCGCCCTGCTTAAGGCTTCGGATCGTTGCTTTTGCGGCTTTCGTTGAGTGCACATCCTCGAATTGCTCTTTCATGGCCCACATGAAAGAGTCGATCTCTCTCAGCTCGCGCCCATCGGCTTGGTGGAGCCCCACGTACCAGTCAGCTGCTGCTCCTTCAGGTGGGCTGCTATGACATCGACCATCCGCTCTTCCCTCTGGAATAGGTGGCCCCAGGTTTCGATGAACTTCTCGGCTCGTACCAGGAAGAACGGGAATTTTTCAGGGTCTCCGTCAAAATCCGCATCTAGGAGCTCTGTAGGCTTGGGGGCAGGAACCCCCAAGGACGAGGGGGTGGTTGCCCCGGCGGCCCCCGCGGTCCTGGTCCTGCTGGCTGATCCGGCGGCCCGGCCGGTACGTTCCCTGGGCCCTGGTCTGGTGCTGGGCGCTGGTCTGGGGGGACCTGTGCCGGCGGTTCTTCCCGTTCTTTGGCGTTCGCGTTCCTCCCGAATTCCCTCCGCAATCATCTGTGGGATGCGGGCGAGGGACTCGTCTAGGAAGCGCATCAGGCGGTCTTGGCTTGGTTCTCCACTCCATCTCCGTCTCACCACGACACTCTCTTGGGCCTCGGAGTCTCGGCCGGTGTCTTCCAGGGTTTCGGCGGTCATCAGCTTGCGTACCGACCTCTCGGGGTGGCTCATCCCCATGGATGCTCTCGGGGTCCCGAACCACGCCTCGTGGGTTTCAGTCAGTGGTTTCACCCAGTCTCGTCTCCGTCCGACTCGGGTAGTTACCCCTCCATAGGCTGCCCCATATGGGTCGCCATAAGGCCCTCCAAAGTCGTGCTCCAGACCCCATTGTCCCGGCACGTAGGTGTCAGGGGTCTCTTTGGGCACATCTTTCCCAGGAGGCTTCTTGTCCTTTTCTTCTTCAATCGGGAGAGTGTCTTCTTCTCCATCACTCATTTTGGAGCGGTGGGGTTAGGACCAGTCCCGAAAGTAAATGATGATTCTGAACAAACTGTCAGAAGTCCTAACTTAGTCAGCAAAAACACCAGACCTTGTGATGAAAGCAAGGGTAGCGTTTATTAAGCTGCAATAGATAGATTACTGAAACAGGTCTCTTGTTCAGAATGACTTGGTTACAGAAAGCAAGCGGTTATACAGGGAAGGGGTTGAATGGGGACCCCCCCTTCTCCAATTACATGAGTAACATGCACCTGGGAAATCGAAACTTATTAAACTAATGAATTTCCCATCGCCCCATTCCTACCCACAGCTGCTACATCTATGCTAGCGATAGAGAAGCAGGCAGCCTGACTTGCCAAGGTCAGAACGTCTAGGCTGCCAGAGATAAAGTAATAAAAGCCACATTCCATTCTCACACCCGAGGTGTAAATCAGCTACTCCCCGGATTCCAACCTCCCGGTTGTCACGCCAGCAAGGCGCCAACAGCCCACCGCCCTCCCTTACATCCATCATGACAGGGCTACCTGACATTTGATCTTCTAGAGATTCTCTCCTTAGTTGTCTCCTTATGCTTATGCATTTTAGGGGGTCAAGGTTTTCTTGAACCTTGAATTCATTCTGATGTTACCTGTTACAAAACCCCAAAAGGTTATAGGAGTTACTGCTGAGACAAAATGGGGTGTGTAATAGTGTTTAACCTAATTTGAAGATGTAAAATCAAAGCAAAAAACTCATGCATTTCTACATGTAAGAATTCTTAGAATGAACAGTGTTGGATTCTTGCTTGGTTTTGCTGATTAATTTGTCATATAGTCCCAGGAAACTCCAACATTGATTAGTTTAGTCTAATTTCCAAGGAGGATTGTCCAGTTTTCCCTTTATAGCTGTGCCTAAATACCTCAATATTTACAAATAGGAGATAAAGTTAATATTGCTATATGAAGATTGGATGCTCATGTGATCTATGCATTTCCACAAACACACTGAGAACAATGAATCAAAATATTTCTACAAATTAGATCCAGCACATCTTAAATCTAATTTTTCTTATTTTAAAAATAAGTAAGAAAAGAATTCAAGCAGATTCACTACTCTTTTAATCATACAATGTCTGTCTGGGTTATGGGCAGGATGCCAGCAGTGGTATGTATCCAGCCACCTGTAGACTTGGAGGAGCATGGGCTTTCCCATTTTTTCCTCCTGCTGCATGCCAGTGAATCCCCTGAAATTTTGTTCCTGTGGGTCAGCTGACCCTCAGAAACAGCCTGGAGTCAAAGTGGAGCTCTGCAGGGGAAGAGAAAAAACAGTGGAAATTGTTGCCCTTCTTCCACAAATGGAAATGCCGTTCCATCAGAGGATCTTTGTAACTGGATAGAAGTCTGTATTATCTAAAGAAGACCCGTGACTATAGAAATGACAGGAATAATACAAAAATAATTTTAAAAAATGTTGATAGCAGCCCAAAAATGCAGAATGTTTTTTGTAGGAGTAAGATGGGTACAAGGAAAAAAAGGAGTTACAGGGCTTATAATTTTTCTTTCATTTTCTTTTTGGTGAGTATTTGTGTGTGTGTATCTGGAAGTCATGGTTGACTTCTGGCAACCCCTAGAGGAGCTTGGATGTTTCAGAGAGGTGGCTTGCTATCGCCTGCCTCTGTGCCCCAGCCCTGGTATTCCTTGGAGGTTTCCCATCCAAGTACTTGCCAGGGTTGGCCCTACTTAGCTTCCAAGATATGATGAGATGGAGCTTGCCTGGGTTATCCAGGTCAGGGCTAGGGCTCATCATTTACAGTTGCTCTGTTTGAGCCAGGAATACTTGTTCAGGCCCCATTAAGAATATAACATAAGAACATAAGAGAAGCCAATGCTGGATCAGGCCAAAGGCCCATCCATTCCAACACTCTGTCACACAGTGGCTAAAAATACCAGGTGCCATCAGGAGGTCCAGCAGTGGGGCCAGGACATTAGAAGTCCACTAGAAGCTAGCAGGATGCTATAATATGGATGGGGTACACCTACACTATTGTGCCAAGTTAGAGTTGGTGAGGGCCAGCATATTTCCACCAATTAACAGGAAGTCTGGTGTCCTCTGCTCATTTTTTTTTCAGATTGCTGAGGATTGGTCCTCTTTATGGATGAGTAACTGGATAACAGAAGCACAGAAAAGTAATAAAGGGACAGTTTTCAAAGTTAAGAGAGATAAGCAAAATTCATAGTGGGAACAGCAATACTTCATTTATTAGTAAACCTTAGAACAAATATTAAAGTAGCTTTGCAGATGACACCAGACTATTCATGATGATAAAAATCCATTAGGATCTCTTCAAACTGGATAAACAAGGAAATTGCAAATGAAATATAATGTAAGTGTACAGTGATATTTATATTTATGTATTTATTTATTCAATTTATACGCAAGCAGGCTCAGGGCGGCTTATATTAGTCAGTAAAAAAAATACCATAAAATTCACATAAAAGCATTTAAAACAGTCAAATGCAATAAAACATAAAGTGCTAGTGATAGTTTCTTCAATTAATTAAGATGGCATTCTACAGTATGTAAACACGCAGGCAGTTTCCAGTGCGGTGATCTTCTTAAGTCATCCGATGGTATGACTCGATCTCAAAGCCAGGCCCAGGCCCACAACCACAGTCGTTGGTGGCAGTGGTGGGGCGGCTCCTTAGTTGAAAGCCTGGTGGAAGAGTTCCATCTTGCAGGCCGTGCAGAACTGTAAAAGATCCCGCAGGGCCCTGATCTCCTCTGGGAGTTCATTCCACCATTATGGAACCACCACTGAGAAAGCCCTGGCCCTGGTAGCAGCGAGCCTGGCATCCTTGGGACCTGGGAGGATCAATCGGTTCTGAGACCCTGACCGTAGTACTCTCTGGGATATATATGGGGAAAGGCAGTCCCTCAGGTATGTCAGACCCTGGCCATATAGGGCTTTAAAGGTAAGTACCAGCACCTTGAAGCAAATTCAGTATGCTATTGGCAGCCAGTGCAGTGTCCTCAGTGCAGGCTGGATGTGCTCCCATCTAGGGAGACCCATCAGAAGCCTGGCAGGGGCATTCTGCACTAGCTGCAGCTTCCGGATTTGCGACAAGGGCAGCCCCATGTAGAGAGCGTTACAGTGGTCTAGTCTCGAAGTGACCATCTCATGTCATCGCGGTCAAGGAAGGGGACCAACTGCCAAATCAGCCGAAGATGGTAAAAGGCCAACTTAGCAGTGGTTGCTACCTAGGCCTCCATTGTAAAGGAGGTATCCAGGAGCACTCCCAAACTCCTAACCTCTGGCGCTGGCACCAATGGTGTCCCACTGAAGGTCGGGAGTGGGATCCCTATCCCTGAGCTGCCCCAACTCAAACACAGGACCTCCATCTTTGCCGGATTCAGCTTCAGCCTATTCAGTCTAAGCCAACCAGCCATGGCTTGCAGTACCCAGTCCAGATCTTCTGGTCTGGAGTCCGACTGGCCACCCAACATCAGATACAGCTGGGTGTCATCAGCGTACTGTGATGACCATCAACAATATGTAGCTTTTTAGTCTAGGAAAAAATACAACCAAGACACAGCTATAAAGATATATAAAACTGTGCAAAGTGGAGAGAAATGTTTCTTCCTCCGTTGTAATACTTGATCTTGGGAACATTCTATGAAATAGATTGCTGGAAGATTCAGAAGAAAGATCTTGGTCTCAAAATGAGGTGTTAACCACTGGCCTAGGTGAGCTTTAAAGAGAGATTACCAATTCATAAAGAAAGAGTCCAGAGTGGTGGTTATATGAACTATAAATGGAACCTCCATTATCAAAAGCAGTGTATCTTTGATTACTGAAAACAGTAGGAAAGTGTAAGAGTCCAGTGGCACCTTACAGACTAACCAAATTTGTGGTAGGGTATGAGCTTTCATGAGTCACTGCTCATGAAAGTTCATACCCTGCCCAGATTTTGTTAGTCTGTAAGGTGCTACTGGACTCTTACTCTTTTCTGCTGCTACAGACGTACTGACATGGCTACCCTTCTTGTTCTATCTATTGGAAATAGTGGGCGAAGGCCATTACATTGATTTTAATCTTATGGATATGGAAACATCTGGGCAACCACTTTTGGAAATGGCATGCTGGAACTCTTGTTATTCTGGTTATTCTGTTATTTAAGGGTTATTCTGATAATCTTATTTGTGAAACTTGAAATAAGTTGATGATAATGTTTATTTGTTGGAATATCAAACAGAGTTGAGGAATCCACATATAACTTAGGGAAGTCACGAATGTAGAGCTGCTTGATTTCCTATGCTGCTTTTTTGTTTTAGTTTTAAACCTTTATTAACCATGACCCAGAGTGCAGCTGGAATAATCTGTTTTACATCTTTTTGCAGTTTTTTCCACCTCTCTTTCTTACCCTTACTGTATGAAAAATAGAAGAAACCATGTTTCCCATTAATGATGTAGAACTGAAGTAAGAATTGTTTTTGCTTCATGAAGTTTAAAAGATACTTAATAAGTGAGTATTAGACTTTAAAGTGATATCACTCCATCATCCACTTTGTGTTTGTATCCCATGGAGCATATATGATCAGAGCTGTCAACACTTTTCATGAATTTGAAGAGGATAGAAGAGACCAAATAATCATTGCCTTCTGTTCTCCAGTAGTGAACACAATTGTTGGAGGAGTTGGGTCTGTAATGTGTGTGAACAGGAAAGAAAAGAGGAGACCCTCACAGTCATCAGTGTGCATATAGCTTACTCCTGTGTATGAAGCATTATAAGGTCCATTAGTCAAATGGCTTGGCATACATTCCCCAAAATAACATAACTTCCTTTATCATTACATCAATACTCCTGTTCAGTGCTTAAATCACTTAGTGTAACTGAAGGATAGCAGACATAGAACCTCTGTTATAGACAACCCATCTAATACTTAGTTTTCATTGTTCAATATACTTCACACAAATTATTACAGTAATCCTTACAACACACTTGTACAGTAACCAATATTGCTATAAGAACGTAAGAGAAGCCAATGTTGGATCAGGCCAATGGCCCATCCAGTCCAACACTCAGTCACATAGGTGCCATCAGGAGGTCCATCAGGGGGGGCAGGGCACTAGATGCTCTCCCACTGTGTCCCCCCCCAAGCACCAAGAATACAGAGCATCACTTGCCCCAGAGTTCCTATCTATGTTGTTGTTCAGTCGCACAGTCGAGTCCGACTCTTCGTGACCCCATGGACCAGACTACGCCAGGCCCTCCTGTCTTCCACTGTCCGCTGAAGTTTGCTCAATTTCATGTTCGTTGCATCGATGACACTGTCTAACCATCTCATCCTTTGCCGTCCCCTTCTTCTTTGACCTTCAATCTTTCCCAGCATCAGGGTCTTCTCCAGTGAATGCTCCCTTCTCATTTGGTGGCCAAAGTATTTGAGCTTCAGCTTCAGTATCTGGCCTTCCAGTAAACACTCAGGGTTGATTTCTTTTAGGACTGACTGATTTGATCTCCTTGCAGTCCAAGGGACTCTCAAGAGTCTTCTCCAGCACCATAGTTCAAAAGAATCTATTCTTCGGCGCTTGGCCTTCCTTATAGTCCAACTCTCGCAGCCATACATTACTACGGGGAATACCATTGCTTTGACCATGCGGACTTTTGTTGGCAAGGTGATGTCTCTGCTTTTTATCATGCTGTTTAGGTTTGCCATCGCTTTCCTCCCAAGGAGCAGGCGTCTTTTAATTTCATGGCTGCAGTCACCATCTGCAGTGATCTGGGATCCTAGGAACGTGAAGTCTGTCACTACTTCTTCTCCTATCTATACCTTGTGGCTAATACGCACTGATGGATCTTTGCTCCATATGTTTATCTAATTCCCTCTTGAAGCCATCTATGCTTGTAGCTGCCACCACCTCCTGTGGCAGTGAATTTCATGAGATAATCTTTGGGTGAAGATTTGGGTGCTATATGGCTGGCACTCCAGCCCCTGTTATCCTCTGGAATGAAGAAGCGACCTGGGTGGTCCAAGACAACCTGAAAGTGTTAACGGTTTTCTGATGACCCATAAGTACAGGATGGGAGAGGCTATAGAAATAGCCTATCAATTAAGGTGAATGGGAGAAGGGGAAGCATGTTATGATGAGGTTAGCCAGGGCAGGTGCTTGCTTTCCTGAGAAATTCATTATTGAAATTAAGTATCTCTTTTAAAGTGGAGGGGAGTGCTATTATCAAGTCCATGACCCTGAGTTACCTTTCCAAAATAGTTTCTCAGGCTAGTTTCTGAGCAGTGTCCATTTTGTTTGTTCCCAACTCCATCTTGGTTCCATTTACAAGCCAAGCTGTACAGCACATATGATTTTGGGGTTGATAATTTGAGGCATGCCTTGAGTAAGACTGCCCTTCTACAGGAGCGGCTTGGCTGCTAACAACCACCACCACTGCACCCACACAGTATAGGTCAGCAGAGCTGTTCTGGGAAGTCAGAGGCCCATTGGGAGCTGCCCTGTGGGAGGAGGTGGACTGCTTGGTGGCCTTTGTGACCAGTTCGCTCAACACTTTGTGGATAAAGTCTCTCATATCATACCAACTTGGGTTCTACATTTAGGGTCAAATGCTGCCAGGGTGCTGAATTGCCCAGTTGTGTGGGATACTTTTTCAGTTTATTCAGTCTGAGGATAAGGACAAGATTCTTAGAAGTCTGAAACTACCGTTTTCACATGTAACTCTTGCTCCTGTGAGTTGCTTAAATGTACTCATGAGGGGCTGGTTGACTGGATCTGGGAAGCAGTAAATACCTCCCTGAGACAGGCAGTATTTGCCCCAGCCCTGAAACAATGCATCCACTTCTATATACACCTGGCTCCAAATAATTTAACTATCATCCAGTTTCAAACGTACCATTCTTGAGCAAGGTAACCGAATGAGTGGTGGCTGGACATTTTAGAATCATAGAGTTGGAGGAGACCTCCAGGGTCATCTAGTCCAACCCCCTGCGCAAATACACCCCATCCCCCAGTGACCCCTGCTGTATGCCCAGAAGAGGGCAATCCCCCCAAAAAACCTCCAGTATCCCTGGTCAAACTGGCCTGGAGAACAATTGCTTCTTTAACCCAAAGTGGTGATCAGCATTTCTCTGGGTGTGTAAGAAAGGGCCACAAGAACTAAGCAGTGATGCAACCCTTCCTGCTCTCCCTTCTCATGATCTGCCTAAGTTCACAGAATCAGCATTGCTGTCAGATGGCCATCTAGCCTCTGTTTGAAAACCTCCAAAGAAAGAGAGCCCACCACCTCCTGAGGAAACTATTCCACTGAGGAACTGCTCTGTCAGGAAGTTCTTCCTAATGTTTAGTTGAAAACTCTTCTGATTTAATTTCAACCTGTTGGTTCTGGTCCAATCTTCTGGGGTAACAGAAAACAACTGTGTACCATCCTCTATATGACAGTCCTTCAAGTACTTGAATATGGTTATCATATCACCTCCCAGTTGTCTCCTCTCCAGGCTAAACATACCCAGCTCCTTCAACCTTTCCCCATAGGACCTGGTCTCCAGACCCCTCACTATCTTTGTTGCCCTCTTCTGGACACATTCTCGCTCCCTGGTGGTGAACCTATGGCACGGGTGCCAGAGGTGGCACTTGGAGCCCTCTCTGTGGGCATGGGCGAGGAGGAGGCTGAGCCCGCTTATTGTGCTGCTGCAGCTGCTGCACCAGCCGGCCCTAGGCCAAACCCTAGGCCCTGGTTGGAAAGCAAATATCACACATGAGAGGAAAAGATGCGCAACCCCCCAGTGCAGGTGCCCCGCTTGTTGACATGGGGGAGGGAGAAGAGGGGAATCGCTTTCTCCGTGAGCTCCACCTTCCTCACAGCCTGACACCAACCCACAATCCCTGCCTACTCAAAGCCCAGGAGCTGCTCACCAAGGAATCCCCACAGCCTGCCCCTGCCCCCTTAGCCCTGGAAAGTGTGGCAACTCCCCTTCCTTTGCAAATGTGCACTCCAATCCACGCCCCTTCTGCCCCAGAGAAGTGAGGTTGAGCATTCCCAGGGATGCCCACTCAGGCTCGTTGCCAAAAGTTGCATCTGTGTGAGTGCACCACTTCAGTTTCCAAACCCACCTTCTTTGGGGAGGTGCGCTATTCCTCCTCCCCCTCCTCCCTCTTTGGCTCTCTGCCTGGTCTCTCTCGCTGCACCCTCCAGCGTCCTGTGCTGTAACCTGGAGTCCGAAAAGCTTTAGTACCCACCCCCTTCGCTTCCTTTCGGGGCTGCCCTGCTGCTTTGGGTGGCATGTCTTGTGTGCCTGCTCAGAGGCTGTGATTAGAAGGGCTGTTCAAGGAGTTGGACATGGAGACTGTTTTGGAGCTGGTGCTGCAGGAGGGGGTGGCAGCCAGCGCTGTGGTGAGGTGGCTCAAGGCAAGCCAGAGCTCTCGCCCTGTGGAGGTAAGGCGCAGCACCCCTCCCCCTAATTATAGCTTCCTGAGAGCTTCCAAGGAATCACACATAGGGCACCCCCCCCCCGTGATGAAAGTCTGTCCCTGGACTTCAGAGCTCCCGACTATCCAGCGATGAGCTGGGGCAGAGGGACGAGGCAGAAATAAATAGCCGCTTCAAAAGCAGTACCCAATCTTGTGCATACTTATTCAAAATTAAGCACCACTGAGACAACTGAACTTGGTTTCAAGTATGAGAGCATAGGATTACGCCTTTAGTCAGATTGTAAACTTGCTCTGGCTTTTTGTACTAATGGGAATAACTAAAATGCCGTTTGGAGGAGCCATGTAGGAGGGCGGATGTATGGGATGTACTAAAAGGAAGGACAGGATTGCCCATTGGAAACAATGGGAAACACTTGAAGGCCCACTGGAAATAATGGGAGACAGGAATGCCAATTGACTTGCATGGGCTTCATTGAAATACATTACAGTACAAGTAGTTGCAATAAAAATGCGAAATGGATTTTCCATTAGGGTCTCTGGGCCCAAATACACTACTCTGGGAATGGAATGAGAGACCACGAAGTGGAATGACAGCCCCAGGCTGTAGCAGGGTGTTCAAGAACTGGAATGACAGGTCCCAGAGTGGAATGATAACCCCAGGGTGGAGCAGGAATGTTCAGGGACTGGGATGAGAGACCACAGAATGAAATGACGGCCCCAGGGTGGAGCAGGAGTGTTCAGGGACTGGAATGAGAGACCACGGAGTGGAATGATAGCCCCAGGGTGTAGCAGGAGTGTTCTGTGACTGGAATGAGAGACCATGGAGTGGAATGACAGCCCCTGGGGGGTAGCAGAAGTGTTCTGCTACACCCAGGGACTGTCATTCCACTCTGGGGCCTCTCATTCCAGTTCCAGAACACTCCTGCTACCCCCAGGGGCTGTCATTCCACTCCATGGTCTCTCATTCCGTGCAGCCTTGATATGCTTTGGGGGTGGGTCACCTGGTTGAAGTGCTCAAGTTGAAGTGCTTTATTTATTCACCAGTCAAGATTTGCAGGATCAAAATTTAATTTACTTCGAATCAATCTAGAAGTGGCAGATTCCACTGAGTGTGCTGTTTTTCTGTCTCTTTCCCATGGAAGGGGGAAGAGGGCTGTCACTTTAGTTGTGAAAATGTGTAAGATCATGTTGAGAAAGACAGACCAGGTAAATAGGAAGGGTCCTGTCCTGTACTAACTGGAAGGAGTTTGTGTGTATGACGTCGAATGCAGACTTCATGCCAAATGCAAACTTTTACCTTTCAATAAAAAGCTGTTTGTATCATTGAAAGCTCTGTTATTGTGCTTTTCTTTTAAGACAAAAGATGTTAATGAATTGTTTTTTCTAAACTAAAACCTCAGTATTCAGGTTAAATTGCCGTGTTGGCACTTTGCAATAAATAAGTGGGATTTGGATTGCAGTTTGGGCACTCGGTCTCTAAAAGGTTCGCCATCACTGTTTTGTCTTTATCCTTCTTAAATTGTGGTGCCTAAAACTGAGCACAGTACTCTAGCTGAGGTCTAACCAGAGCAGAGTAAAGTGATATCATCACTTTGGGTGATCTGGACATTATACTTCTGTTGATACAGTCCAAAATGGCATTTGACTTCAGGGATTCCTGGATGGTGGATTGTTTGGGTCCTTTCCAGTCTGGTTTCAGGCATATTTATGGGACTGAAAAACCTTGGTCACTCTATTTTTTTATTATATATTTTATTTAGGTTTTCTTCTCTATACAAAAATGAAAACGTACATATTATGCCTGTTATAATTACAGAGGATCTCCCCGCCACTTACAAGTCAGCTGACATCCTTTAAGTAATACACACCATAATATTTACATAGAAAATAGATCTTTAACTCAACCATGCGTAACATCTCGACCACAAATCTTCAAAATTATCTTCACCTTTCCCCTTTAATAAGGTTGTTAATTTATCCATTTCTGCTATATCTAAGAGTTTCTGTATAAATTCTTTCCTAGTCAGTATTTTATGTAGCCTCCAGTATTTGGCAAATAAAATCCTTGCCGCAGTTGTTATATGTAAAATCAGGTGTTTATCTGATTTGTTGTATTTCTCTGGAATAATATTTAATAGAAATAGTTCTGGTATAAGGGGTACTTGTTTCTTTACTATTTCTTGAATAATCATTTGTATCTTCCTCCAATATTTTTCTGCTTTGACACAATGCCACCACATATGATAGTAGGTCCCTACATTTTGCCTACATTTCCAACGTGTATTATTTGCTTTCGGGAAACATTTAGCTTTCTTAACTGTTGACATGTGCCACCTATAAAACATTTTATACATATTTTCTTTAAGTGGAATCGATCTAGTGAATTTTATATTAGTCTTCCAAATTTGGTCCCGTTGTTCTAACTCTATACTATGTCCCAGATCTTGTGCCCAAGTAATCATCGCAGATTTAACCACCTCATCCTGCAAATTAAAATCTAATTAAAATATATAGTTTCTTTATCAATTTTTCCTCCGTATCTAACTATACTTTATCTAAATCCATCATTTTTTCATATATTCCTATCTTCTTATCTTTACTGTATCTTGATTCCAATTGTAGTCGTTCCCATCAAGATAGGGTGGGATTTTGTTCCTGTTGCTCAGGGATCATCAAGTTGTTTTTACTATCTGGTATATCTTGGTATCTCCACTTCAGGTGTTTCGAAAATAATGAGGGTTTAATAAACGCTTCCAATGGTGAAACCCATCTGGGTGTTTTACTGTAAAAGAGCTGTTTGGTCTCTTCCTAGATTTTTATCAAGGAACTTCTAATCATATGCTGTTTGAAGTATGTCCTATCTTTACCATAAAGTCATGCCATCCTGTTGCCAAGTTGTGTCCCTCTAATTTTAGCAATCTTGAATTTTTAAGTGTTATCCAGTCTTTTATCCAGACCATGGAAGCAGCTTTGTAATACAATGCTCAGTTCAGAAGTGCCAAGCCTCCTCTTTCTGTTTTATTTTGTAAGATCTTCAATTTAATTCTGGCTTTTTTGGATTGCCAAATAAATTTACTTATAATTTGATCTAATTCCTTTAAATATTTTTGATCCTTCAAAATGGGGTTGGTTTGAAAAAGAAATAACAATTGTGGAAGAATGTTCCTCTTAATTGTTGCCACCCTACTGAAAAAAAGAAATTTGTAGTCCTTTCCAGTTTTCCAGGTCTTTCTTGATTTCAAGAAAAAAGTTTCTTATAGTTGTCTTCTATTAATGAACTACATCTGTTTGTTACATTTATGCCCAAATATTTAACTTTTTACAGATCTCGACTCCTGTTGTTTCTTTTTTTTTTTTTTTGGCCCCCCAAAGGGGATTTTTTATTGTTTTTTTAATATACAACTAAAACTACAAAGAAAAATCAAGGAATGGGGACTACATCTAAGGAGAAAGAAAAGAATACCCACACTATACTAAAAACCCAAGAGGAGATCATATCCCTGTTAGACTCAATGTTAGTGTGTAAGTGTTAGTAAACAATGCATGCTGTAAGTTTCTATCTATCTCAGCTAGATTATTATTTGGTTACTTGTTATGAGAAGGTTCCAGAGCACCCCCCGTAGCTCGCTTCATAAAGGCAATTTTCAGAGTCCTTTTGCCTTTACCTAGGCTTTCTATCTCTAAAATCATAGGCTGATTTGATGGCGGCAGCACTTTCTTCCGCGGTCAAGTCTTCATCCATCTCCGAGGGGGTAGAGCCACTCGAACCGGTTTCACCATCAGCTCCCAAGTGGCATTTTAGGAACTCTTTAGCTTTGTAGTCAAGAGTCAATCTTCTCTCTTTTATCGTTAAATTTAAAGATGACCCCTTCTGGCATCGCCCATTTATATGAAATTTCATTGGTTTGAAGAAAAAGAATTAAGTCCTTATAACTCTTGCTTTTTTGGCGAATTTCAAATGGGATATCTTTTAGAGTTTTGATGGTTGTATTCCACATTTTCAGTGGAGTTGCTGATGTTGCTTTTAAAATTACATCCCTAGTTTGTCTTCTTGAAAATCTGACTGTTATCTCTCCAGGCAGGCAATTTTTTTTGGTGTAATTAGAGTACACCCTATATGCTGCTTCAATATCGTGCATAATTTCTTCCGCTTTGAAGCCTGTTACTGGTGCGATAAGTTCACTGAGTAGCTTCTTCAGATCCTCATTTGGTAATTCAGGAACTCCCTGGAACCTGAGGACCATATTTGCTTTTTCCATTTGTAGAAACAATACTCTGTTTTCCTGATGATTCTACTTGTTCGTTAATTCTCCCATCTTTTTCTTCATAGTCTTACTTTTGGCATACATCTCTATCACTACTTCCACCATTTGCTCTGTCTTTTTAACCGATTCCGCCAGCTGGAGTTGCTGTGTTGCAAAGTTTTGATTGAGTGTGGCCAACTGCTGGTTAATATCCGCAAGTTGTTCCATCAAGGGCTTGAACATATCTGCTAGGAGTCTCATGACGTCTGCTCCTTGTAGGCTTGGGGTTCCAAAGAATGACACGAGACACAAATCTGCAGAAATCTGTCTGACTCGTCCTGGGCTCAGCAGTGTTTTATTAGCTTCCCCTTCTCCCCCCTCCCCCTGCTGCGTATATAGAAAGTTACAAGCATACTGTGAACAGGAATGTGTTTTTGCTGACAGCTCACCTCCTTATCTCTTCCCTACTGCAGCCAAGTTTCTTCTTTCGGTGATCTCAGCAGATGTTTACAGGTACCCTGCTGTGCCTGTGCACTACTTTTATGTGTGGACATTGACCTCCGGGCATGCCTCTCAGAAGCTGTCGTCCCCACATTCCACCCCTTGTTGTTTTAGTGTGCAGTTAATAGGGGAATTTCATCCTCAGGCTTGTCAGGGCATTCGTCTGGGTCAGCATAAGGCCAAGCCACCGACACCTGAAGAGGGTAGGCCCGAGTCGGGGGGTGACAAAGAGAGAATGCTGCCCGCAGGCATTGAATACAGATACATAACAAAACCCCTCCCACAAGGAATGCGAGGACAATGGGAAACAAGGGACGAAGCCACTGCCATGGGATCCATTGGAACAACCAATCCAGGGACCAGGAGGGAGAAGCGGATTCAGCAATGGCTGTAAACACTTGCAGATGGCTGCAAAACTGCGAAATAACAGTTGTAATGTTACCTGTTTGGTCAATGTAATAACAACAGTGCTCATGAACCAGTGCGCATGTCCCACTCCATTAAGTGGTGAGCAGGTCCAAAGCCTGGCGATTCTGAAGTACTACCTGGGCAAGGGAGGAGAGTTCCTGGTTGAGGGCAGCCAAAAGCTGGCTGGAGAGGTTGAATGACGGCTCAACCTCAGCAGAGAGATTTGCAATAGCTGCCTCGAGCTCCGAAACTCCCAGGCCAGGGAGCAAAACCCGGATGACCTTATTAAAGCCGGAGCTTTGGGTCACTAAGGGTTTTTCTGCAGCCCAAGCATCGAGGTTCAGTGTGTCAGTAGCATTAAGGTGAAAGCGAATGTGGAAAGGGAGCTTAAGGTTACCAAAGGCACAACGGCCCTGGAAGGGGTATGGAATATGTTTGTAAGCAAGGGGAGGGTCTCTGCAGATGAAACCCCACCCCGGATGGGTAATGAAGAAGCCGGGGTATGAGGCATTGCAAGCCTTATGGGCTCCACAAGTCGCATTAAGCCAGTTGTCATTAGCATAGGAAGAGGTGTTGCAGGTTACTGCGGCGGCCATTAAGCGAAACAGGCCTTCATTGGAATTATTCCAATTACCATTTCCAGCAAACCAAGTGACCCCAGAAGTATTAAGCTGGATTTGCAAGGTGAAATTGTAAGCAGGAATGTTTAACGAGGGGCTGGTTTGCTGAATTGTAAATTTTGTGGCATTTTCGTTGCCTTTGGTTACCTGCCAACACAAAGAAGTCAGATTGAAATGAATAATGGTGTCACAATGAACGAAGGGCAGTGAGCCCAGAGGGGCTCCAGTGGCATTGTGCTCAAAGCAGACGTAGAATGGTTCAAACAGTTGACCGAAAAGGTATGGGAAAGATAAGTTTGATTATTTGTGAGCTGGACCCTTCCCAACCTCCCAGGCTTCAGGCTCGGGGGTCAGCGCCACTCCACCGGCAGACTCCCCAAAATATAATTTGTATAATTTCTGCCCACCAGGTTGCCAAAACCCACAAATAGTCCCTGATGCACACAAATCCAACAATCAGTCTTATTGCTAAACTTTTGAAGCATGGTTACAAAACCTAAATGCAGGTTGGGGGGCGCCCCCAACCTTGGAAGATCTCGAAGTGCCCACCCTGGGGCACAGCTGAGCACAATCCCTAGGAGGAGCCACAGTTTACTGCTCCACATACCCATCCCACCAAGCCTGAGTCCCTTCTGGCGGCTCCCAGTCAAACCCTCAGTTGTCCGACTCAGAGGAGTCAGTGGAGTCACCGTGGAGGCCACGACAGCGCTCACACCAAAGATCATGCCAGAAGTTGCCGTTAAGGATGGAGGGAGGGTTATGAGTCTCACATGGGACGAAACGGCCCTGGGAGTGCTCCCATACCCAGACGATGTCGGGTTGGGTTGGTCGCCGCTGAAAGAACAGTCGAGGCTTCCACTTATCGTGAAAGTCCCAGAATTGAAAGTCCACCTTTCCCCACCCACAAAGGGAGTCACTTGTGTCAGGGTAGAACCAAATCTGGCAATAGTAGTGCTCACAAACAGGAGCAGGCAAAACGATGAGTTCTGGCCCGTAAGGGAATTGCAAAGGGTCCAGAAACTGACAGCCAAAGACCAGGAAGTGGTGTTCTGGGTTCCAGTTATCACAGTCATCCTGTTGACAGTTAAAGCACGGAAAAGCCTGCATTAGGGATTAGCAAAAAGAGTTGCAGACTAAGTGTGATTGGAATTGGTAGTGATAACCACAAAGATTGCAGCGCACAGGTTCTTGGGTGTCAGATCCCTGCCCTGAACCTGGAGTAGCCTCTGTGCATCGCAGGTCAGTCGCTTCACTGCTCCCCAAGTCACCAAGGGGGCTTGTGTGGTCCTCAGGCGCTGTTGCCAGGGGCTCTCAGTCAGGCTGACGCTCTGGAGCTCTGGAACTGGATTCGGCCCCCTTGATGCCACGCCATGCGCCGGACGCACACACTTCATTGGAACCCAGAGAGGACCTGTGGGCGACAAAACAGAACCATACCCTCTCCCCCAGGTTAACAGGGGGACTGGGCCTAAGCAAGTACGGTCAGGCAGGGCCTGGTAGAAAACCTTGGGCTGCGGAAGCACTGGCTGGCTCCGGAAGTGCCGAGCATAGGCTGACGAGGAGACAGATCCAGGGAGCTGAGAAAAATTTAGCTGATTATATGTGAACAAAACCAGATGGACCTGCTGTATAATCCAGGCCTGATTTGGTAGGTGGCCACCTTTCACTCCTTTTAAATGTTTGCCTAAAATAGTTTTAAAGGAGCAATTGGCCCGCTCCACTACGGCTTGTCCAGTAGAGTTATAGGGGATCCCGTGGGAGAGAGCAACGTCCCAACAGGTGCAAAACTGTTGAAAGGCTTGGGAGGTATAGGCAGGGCCGTTATCAGTTTTCAGCTTGGCAGGACGGCCCAAGGCTGCAAAAGCAGCAAGACAGTGGGAAACGACATGGTTAGTTGTTTCACCTCGCAGGGGGGTAGCCCAAAGTGCACCAGAGTAAGTGTCAACAGAAACATGCACATATTTCCAAGGGGCCAAGGCAGGAACATGAGTAACATCCATCTGCCAAAGCTCACAAGGGCCCAGGCCATAAGGATTGATACCCCTCCTCAGGGCAGTGGGAAAATCCGGCACAATGGGGGCAGGAAGCTACAATGGCCCGGGCCTCCCCCAAGGGAATGCCAAACGATGCCACCAAGCCACAGGAGTTTTCATGAAAGAAATGATGGCTCTCCACAGGATCAGTGAAGAGGCCATGCACTGCCTGATCAGCCCTAGCATTTCCCTCCATTAAGGGGCCAGGGAGGCCAGAATGACTACGGATGTGGGCCACATAGTATGGGTGCTCCCGGGCTTGCAAGAGCTGTTTTTGGGTGAGGAAAAGCACCATGAGGTTAGCATCCACTCTAGGGGTAACATAAGCCCCAGGGAGGCTAAAAATCAAACGGACTACATATTGAGTATCAGCGATTAAATTGAAAGGAGAGGCAGCAAAAATTTGAAATGCTAAAATAGCAGCAGCTAGCTCGGCCTGTTGCGGGGTTGCCTGGGGGGCAGTATATTGGGTTTGCCACACCCCGGCTTGTTGATATACAATAGCACCACGCTGCCGTCCCCCATCAGAGAAAACCGTGGGGGCTGTGGGCAGAGGCTGTGAACTGTGTAAACAGTGGAGAGAGGGTGGAATGGACTGCAATAAAGAAAACTGGGGGTCCTTAGGAAGATGACAAGAGAGACAACCCACGTAATCAGCACAAGCCAGTTGGAGTGGGAGTGAGTACTCCAGAAGGTGTGGAGCCTCGCACTGTGGGAAGGGTAGAACAATACTGGTAAAATCACAGGCACCTCGGGAAAGGGCACGGTGCCGACCCAGGTTAATAAGGCCAGCCGTTGCCTCAATATATGGGAGAATATTTTGATGGGGCCTATGAGAGTGGAAAAGCCACTCTGCAATAAAAATTGGCCCAGCCTCTTGTTCTTGGACCGCTAAGCAGCCAGTAGGCATTTTTGGAGTTGGAAGGATTAGGAGTTGGAGGCCAGTATGAGTAGCTGGAAGCCGGTCAACACAGCGATGGCCCAAAATGAGATTGACTGTCTCTAGGGCTGAGACTGCCTCTGCGGAGGGGATAATGAGATCTGCTGGATGCTTTGCGGAGGTCAGTAAAGCAAAAAGAGGGCTAAGAAGATCAGTAGATAATGGAAAATAAGGTTGAACCCAATTGAGGGTACTGAGCATTTGCTGGAGAGCGACTAATGTTAATGGCTGTGGAAAAGAGAGTCTTGGAAGCAAGGGCGAAGCAAAGGACTGGAGCAGCTTATGTCCTAAGTAAACATAAGGCTTGTGTAATTGAATTTTCTTCGGGGCAATTTGAAGACCCCAGCCAGATCTCCCACCCACTCAGGGGGAACCTGGGGCACTGCCACCAAAATGTCATTCATATAATGATAAACTAGAGGAGAAGGGTGCTGGTTTCTAAAAGGTTGGAGGGTCTGATGAACATAATATTGCACAATGTTGGAGAATTCAGCATCCCTTGAGGCAAGACTCTCTAGTGATAGCGCTTCATGGGGTACTGACAGTTCTCCACAGGAACAGTAAAAGCAAACTTTTCCCAGTCTGCCGGGTATAAAGGAATTGTAAAGAAGCAATCCTTTAAGTTATCAATAAACAGTTGATAATCATTCGGAATGAAATTGGGATTGGGGTTGCCACATTGTAGAGCACCCATAGGCTGAATACAAGCGTTAACAGCTCTCAAATCATGCAACATTCTCCACTTGCCACTCTTCTTTTTAATGACAAAAATGGGTATTCCAAGGGCTTGTGGTTTCCTCAATATATTCGGCGGCCAATTGCTCAGCCACCAGGTTTTGGAATGCCTGCAATGTTTCTCTGGGTAAGGGCCATTGATCAACCCAAACTGGCTCCCCAGGGAGCCAGGTCAGGGGAAGGGCTGTGCGCTCAGTGGGAGCAGCCATCCTCGGGAATGGTGAAGGTGGCTCCTAGCTTACTCATCAAATCACGGCCCCATAAAGTGACATGAAGTTACAGTACATAGGGGCGCACAGAGACAACAGTGAACGAATCTGGCAATTTAAAGGATAGAAAATGAACATTCCACTGAGCCCCCTGTCGACCTCCCATGCCCCACACGCTCAGGCAGCTTTCTAAAGGCCACTCAGGAGGCCATGCAGAGTGACTGATTACAGTCACATCTGCACCTGTGTCAGTGATGCCCGTAAAGGGATGTCCTTGCACAAGGAATGTTTGTTGGGGTCACTGAGCGGTTATGTTATCGTGAGTCCTACCAGAGGGTCAGTGGAGCCAAAACCGGTGTCTCCCCGCTCCCT
Source organism: Gekko gecko (assembly GCA_029375565.1). NCBI lineage: Eukaryota > Metazoa > Chordata > Lepidosauria > Squamata > Gekkonidae > Gekko > Gekko gecko. The sequence goes on along the minus strand of JAPDNY010000006.1, from coordinate 75,723,590 downwards.
GGTGCACCCTCCTGCAGGGACAACATAGGGAATGAGGATAAGTTGTGCCGGGACACTCCCTTCTGGGAGAGTCTGCAGGAGATTAGTCCACAATTGAACTTGAAGAATCCCAGTGTAATCAGAATCTATGACCCCAGGGACCACAAAAATTCCCTTTTTGCCGCTAGGTGAGCAGGGAAGAATGAGTCCCACATACCCAGAAGGGAGGGGACCAGAGAGTTGTGAAGGTACCACCATAACCTCTCCTGGGAATTTGAAGTGCACCGGCTGTTTTAAAGTCAAATCAATACTGGCGCTACCTTTGGTGGTGCTGGGAATAATTAAGATGGAGCCTCCCCCGAAGGAGGATTGGTGCCCATGCTCCCTGTTTGTGCTGGGGCCCGGGAGGGGCTTGGTCGAGAGTTTCCCAACTGGCACTCACTGGCCCAGTGGTAGCCTTTCTGGCATTTCAGACATTTAGACTTTGGCTTGTTCTTATTCTGCTGCTGTGTTTTTGAGCGGGCTCCACCTCCCCTCGGGGCCCTACATTCAGCCTGAAAATGACCAGGTTTGCTGCAGTTGAAGCAATTGCCTTGGGGCTTATTCCCCTTTTGCAAGGTAGCGGCAAGCAAATTTGCCTGATAAGATGTGTGCCAACCTCCTGGCATGCTTTAAGCATATCAGAAAGAGAAGGATCTTTTCCTAGGCCTTGTATAATGCGGTGGTATTCTTGGGTATCATTTTCTTTTGCCAATTTTGTTGTAAGTTCCACCTGAGCTTCCTCATTATCAATCTGGCGCTTTAAAGCTTCTTGAAGGCGATTAATGAATTCTATATAAGGCTCTGTAGCCTTCTGCCTAATACTTGAAAAGAACTGTAGGGGCTTTCCAGATGTGGGAACACGTTGGAATGCATGGAAAGCACAATGAGAGGAAACCTCCAGGGTTGCAGCAGGCAAGAAAATTTGTTGAATAGGTTGAGCGAAATTGCCGTGCTCGTAAAGTTGTTCCGCTGTATAAGCTCCCCCTGAGGCTAGTCCTCGAATATGGCACTGTTGTTGGAACTCACTGTCCCACACTACATATTGTGCTGGAGACAGAAGCATCCGGCAGGTTGTTTTCCAATCATAGGGGACAAGAGTGTGATTTTTCATAATCGCTTCCAGCATTCCCTGAACATAAGAACTTTGCAAGCCCATATCTCGAATTGCCTTCCTTAATTCTGCGAGAATTGGATAAGAAAGGGGTTTGTACTCAACAATATTTTGCCCTTGCGCATTTTGACCCGTTACATGTACCAGGCAAACAGACAACATATCAGAAATCTCTTTTAAGTTCTTCCATGGATGGTTTTTGGTTCTTCAAATGGTCCATAAGTACACTTTGCGGAGTGTGTCTCTGTTTCTCCTCAAGAGGGTCTCCTGGGCAATCCGGAGGATCACCAATCGGAGGCTTCCGTATTACTGGAGTCAAGGGTTCTGGAGGTGCCGAAGGCACAGGGGGATATAGTGCAATAAGCGGTGGCAGTTTGGGAAGAACTAATTGCGCCCCGTGGGAATAAGCGGGGGGAGGGGTCTTCTCCCTCTCCACATTTAAGGGAAGCCAACAAGGAGACAGGCCCAATGGACTCAACCGCAAAGCAACACAAATACCATGAATGTAACACTTCCACGGGTGCACAGGGCTCCACATGGAATGTCCTACCAATCTTTTCCCAGTCTCTTAGTTTCAGGGATTCCCCCTCAGGATACCACAGGCACTGTTTCTGAATTTCCAAAAGAAGTTGGGTAAGAGATGCAGAAGACGTGGACCGGCCGGCCTTCTGGGTAAGAAACTGTAGTTCTTTTAAATGTTTCTGCTGCGGCAGTGTTAGTTTTCCACCCATACTCACCAATGAAGGGGTCACAAAAATATGACGAGGAGTGCACTCAGGGGCCTATGCCAGGCGTTGATGAGATGGAGTTCTTCTGTGGAGTCCCTGTTTGGGCGCCACTTGTAGGCTTGGGGTTCCAAAGAACGACATGAGACACAAATCTGCAGAAATCTGTCTGACCCGCCCTGGGCTCAGCAGTGTTTTATTATCTTCCCCTTCTCCCCCCTCCCCCTGCTGCATATATAGAAAGTTACAAGCATACTATGAACAGGAATGTGTTTTTGCCGGTAGCTCACCTCCTTATCTCTTCCCTACCGCAGCCAAGTTTCTTCTTTCGGTGATCTCAGCAGATGTTTACAGGTACCCTGCTGTGCCTGCGCACTACTTTTATGTGAGGACATTGACCTCCGGGCATGCCTCTCAGAAGCTGTCATCCCCACAGCTTGTCAGCATATCCAGATTGCTTGCATGATCACAGCAAGTCATGCAGCCAGACTGTGTAGATCAGGGCAATCTAGTTTGACAGTTGTGGAGTAATATGGTCAGAGTCACGTGTCTAGGATTGCATCAGATCTTCCAGAGTCACTGTGACTCAGCACCATTTCAGCACTGTTCATATCTGTGTTCTGATTGGACTACCTGTGTATATATTGTAACCAGTTCTTGATGAAGTGTGGCCTATATGGTTACTGTTGCTCTGCATAGCACTTTGTCGGCGAAAGTCCTGAAGTTGCTACTGTGTATATAGTCTCTGTAAATAAACTATACATACTCTGTAAGTATATCAGAGTCCTCTGCTATTTTCCGGTGTCAAATACCCTCACGGCTCCCTCTTCTGGCCTCGGACTTTGACTTCCCGTAAGTTTCGGCTTCGCTCCTTTCTTCCCTGTGCCCGCTATCTTCGCGAGTTTTTTACATAAGCCACCCGCTATCTCACAACCTCTGAAAACCGCTTCCGAATTAAATCCGCTCTGGTAAGTCTCTCAATACAAGTCAATCGTTTGGTTTTTTCCTTCCCCCTCTCTTTTCCGCTTATGTATTGTGCTCATGGGAGGCATCCCTCCTTTCTCAGCTTGCCAATATGGGGGGGATCAGGAATTTTCCAGTTATTTCAAAGTTTGCTTGCATCTAACTCACGTTCATTGTCTGCCTCATTTGACCTCGTTTATATTTTCGCCAGTCGCTCGATCTCCAGCGCTTATTCCAGTCAACCCAGCTAGTGTCCAGAGGCCACACAGCAGCAGGACCGTCAGGGTGGAGGGGCGCCTCAATTCTCCGACATTATGCCATTGAAGAGGCTACCCCTCAAAAGCCCTATGGCTTGGAGCCCTACCCTAGGACTCCATGGGGAAACCGCGTTGGCAGCTTCCCTCCATACCGCTGGTGTGTGAATCATTCCCTTGAGCGATGGGGAGAGCGACCACCATCGCTGCACCAAAGACCGGAAGTCCCTGTTGTTTCTTGTAGCTGCTGTACTTGTTCCTTCATACAATTTTTAGTTACTATTTTTGTTTTTTTGTAGTTAATTTTAAAACCTGCTACTTGTCCATATTGCTGTACTAATGCCAATAATTGTTTATGGGAGTCATCTGGTTCTTCTACAATGAAGACCAAGTCATCTGCGAAAGCTTGTAGGTTGAATTCTTCATCTTTCACTTTAAGTCCCTTAATTGAGTTATGTTCTCTAACCATATCATTAAGATATTCCAGTGCGAAGATGAATAGAAGGAGAGAGAGTGGACAGCCCTGTCTGGTCCCTTTCTGTATGGCGATATTATTTGTTAAGTCTCCATTCACCAGTACTCTAGCTTGCTGTTTATCATAAATCGAGTTAATCATTCTATAAAAATCTTCTCCAGAGTCCCATGATTTTAGCTTAGATAGTACAAAATTCCAGGTAATATTATCGAATGCTTTTTCTGCATCAATAAAGAGTAAAGCCATCTTTTTGTCTGGGTGTGCTTCACAGAATTCAAGTGTATTCATAACAATTCTTACATTGTTTCTTATCTGTCTTTTGGCAGAAACCCGGCTTGGTCTTGATGTATTATTTGATTAAGTACCATCTTAATTCTGGCAGCTAGTATTGCAGCATATATATTATAGTCTACATTTAATAGTGATATTGGCCTGTAGTTTTTTACATCTCTCTCATCCGAATCTTGTTTATGAATCAACGTAATTAGGGCTTCATTCCATGAACTTGGGAGTTGCTTCATTTGTATAATACTTTGAATGGTGGCTTTAAGTGGTAATATTATCTGGTCTTTGAAAGTTTGGTAAAATTCAGCTGGGATGCTGTCTGGACCTGGCATTTTCTTACTTTTTAATCTTTTAATGGCTTTGGTTATTTCGCACATTGTTATCGGGACATTTAGTAATTTTTTTTGATCTTTATTATTTTTTTTTTGTGCTTATAAAAAAATTGTTCTGTTAAATACTGATCTTCTTCTCGTCGGTAAAGCCTTTTATAGAAGTTTTCTATGATATTTTTCAGGTCTTTAAGGACAATTTTTTCTTCTCTTTGTTCATTTATTAAGGATCTTATACATTTTTTGTCTCTCTCTTTCCTTAGTTAGTATGCCAGCCATTTGGTTGGCTTATTTGCATTCTCAAAATATTGTTGTTTAGTATATTCATATTGCCTTGCAAGCTCTTTAGTCAAAATGCAATTCAATTGATGTTGTAATTTTTTAATCTTGTTCCTTAGTTGTTCCAGGTCGGTTTTTAATTTCATTTTTTCTTCTTCTATTTTAATTTGTTTCCGTATCTGTTCAAATTTCTGTTTCCTTTGCTTTCTCAGCCAGGCTTCTTGACTAATCATCTTGCCTCTTGCATATGCCTTAAAGGCATCCCAAACAATGTTCATGGGAGTCTCCTGTTGAATGTTACACTTGAAAAACTTGTTAAAATCTTCCTTCGCTTGTTTTACAAAGTCTTTGTTCTTCAGAATCCATGTATTCATGGACCATCCCATCCTCCTAAATGTAACTTGCAGCGTCAAGAATAATGGGTTGTGGTCTGCAAAAGTAGATGGTAGTGTCTCCACTTCCAGAACCTCGTCTATTAATGTTGTTGATATCCAAGCCATATCGATTCTTGACCAGGATTTGTGTCTAGCTGAGAAAAAAGGTAAAATCTCTTTTATTAATGTTCTTAGTTCTCCATGCATCTACGACACTGAATTCTTCTGTTAACTGTAGGAAGGATTTTGGGAGTTCGTTTCCTCAATTCCGTCTCCCTCTTTGCTTCTTTCTATTTTTCCGTCGAAAACTGCATTATAATCCCCATTATACATATATCATCAAATCTCTATCTAGAGATAGTATCTCTTAAAGAGTCATAAAATTTTTCTTGTATCTGATTTGGGGCATAGATATTTACTAATGTAACTTTGGTTTGTCTTCGAATCCTAACCATCACAACTCTACCATCATCTGATTCAAACACCAACTCAGGTTGAAGAAAATTTTTAACATAGATGGCCACTCCCTTTTTTTTTTGTCATCTGCAGAGGCAAAACATTGTCCGATTTTTTAACACTCTAATAAGTTTTTATTATCTTTCTTAATATGGGTTTCCTTTATACATATTATATCTGTCTGGCATTTCTTAACTTGCTGAAAGATTCTTCTTTTTTGTGGTGCGTTTGGTCTGTTAACATTTATGGACAATTTTTTTTCCTTATCTATCTTTTGTATTCTTCAGTTCCTCTTCTTGATTTCTCTGTTGGAATCTTGTTTGGATATGCCATGGTATATATTTTTGGGGTTTTCTTCCTTTTTTTCTCGGCTCTGCGCGTTTCTGGTTGTCCTTCTGTTTCACTCAGGTTGTCTTCTTGCATGCCTAGGTCTTTCCCATTTTTGTTGATGAAATCTTCTGCTTTAAAAATTGAGTTTATCTTGTGCCTTCTACCTTTGTACATAAACATCAACCTTTCTGGAAGTAACCATCTATATTGTATATCATTATTTCTCAGCAAAGTTGCCCGAGTTTTGTAATCTTGTCTCTTTTCTCTTACCCACCAAGGTACATCTTTCAATATTTGAATTTCAGATTCTTGAATGCAAAGTGATGTTTCTTTCGATATCCTCAATACTTTGTCTCTCATTGATCTTTTATATTAAATCTGACATTTATTTCTCTTGGCGTTTTATGTCGTTTGGCATATGCTGAGTTTTTCTATAAACCACCTCCAGATTCTCTGACACTTCTTTCACCATTTCATCTCCTATAAACTCTACCAGAGCATTGACCATCATTTCTTTTATGTTCTCATCTTTCTGTTCAGGGCTATTTTGAAATCTTAAAGTGTGCGTGGCTTTCTCTAATTCCAAATTTGTCACTGTTTCTTCCATTGAATCAAGTTTTGCTTTTAGATTTGTTCCTTGTTGGTCAAAACCTTCCATTTTCGATTCCATTTTTTTTTTTTGACGTTCTCTCCAGTTTGGATACATCTGCTTTATTTTCCAGTATTTGCTTTTTTAAATTTTTCCGTTTGTGTGGATACTTGCTGCGTTAATACATTCAGCTGCATCTGGAGAGGTTATATTGCTTTGCGGCAACATGTTTTGTGTTACGGATTCCATTGCTTATTTTACACTGTCCTGTATCGTAGTATGTAACTCCTTTGGATTCATCTGTGTTAGAGACCTTCTCTCTGCTTTAAAAACTGATCTTATGTCCCACATTGATGAAAAAATTTTACCCTTGGGAGAACAGTTAGACAAAATCACCAACTCCTTAAAGCAAGTTGCTAATACAGCTAATATGGCTATGGAGCTAGGAGTCACGCTACAAAATGAAGTGCAGTTTCTGAAAAAAAAGACGAGTGGGCAACAGAAAAACTCCTAGCACTGGAAACTAAATTGAAACAGAATTCACTTAAATTTCATGGAATGGAAGAAAAAGAAGGAAATATGGAACTCTTTACCTTTATGACACACTGGCTTACAGAAGTACTGAGTCCCGAGGATAAAATTGCACCCTTGATATTGCGTGCCTATAGAATCGGGTCTGCAGCCACCCCTTCAAACAGAAAATCTAGAGACATAATAGCTGAGTTCCAAGATGCCAGAACAGTAAAAACAATCTTACAGCTTGCACGTAAAGAAGGCTTCCTTCCTTTTAAGAACTACAAGATTCAAGTTTTCCCAGATTTGCCTAGAGAAAATCTGCAAATTAGAGCTATTTTGAAACCAATCACTGCCGCTTTAAGAGAGGCTGATCTCTGATACAAATGGCTCCCATCTGGATCACTTCAAGTACGTTTTCAAGGAAAGATCCTCACTGCACATGATTTGGAAAGTGGTCACTACTTGCTGCAACAACTGAAGTTAGAATCGTCATCAGAGCCTGGAGGAAAGAAATCTATGAAGAGAAAGCTGAATCTCCAATTGTCTCCAATCAAGTGGTCTAAGATCCCAATCCGTTACCAATCTACTTGACTAACTTCTCTGATTCTGTGAATTTATGATGGCTTATTTTTACTCTCTCTTGTTGTTAAAACTGTGGTGATTTATTCATTATACTTGCCCATCTTTATCTCTATTTTGCCTGGGTGCTACTGAATGGGAGGGTGGGCAATATGTTGCTCCTTTTGAAATGTATTCTATGGTTATTTTTTTTGTTGTTGATGTTGGAAGGTATGAAGTTAATACCTAACTGGCAAGTAGGCCTTAGTAGAGGCAGCTGGTCCTCTCTTGTCTTTAAGACAGGTCTCCTTATTGTGTTTTTTTTTGTTTTTTAATACTGCTTTATTCTCAATAATAGGGATCTCTATGTCTTATATTAGTCCTGTATTTTTTATATCTCAATCAGTTTACTCACTATGGCTAGTTTTTTACCTAACATTGAATTGTTCTTACAGTTGCTGGGTTATAATGTTTACTACTTCTTACTTGTTAAAAATCTTAAGATTCAAAAAATTGAGGTTTATATGTTTTTTTTTCAAAATGGTTAAACTACATTTTTTTAAATGGTGGGTCTTCAATTTATGCACCATATACATAACAGAAGTTCTATTTTTTAAAATATCTGATGATGTAACTAAATATTGGATGGTATTACAAATTGACTTCTTTTTGCAAGTCTATTTTCTTTTAAAACCATTAGCCAATACTCTGCAGGATCTTTTCTATGCCTTTCAATACTTTTTTGTCTGGGACTGGATTCAGTCTCTTGTATTTTTCTTAGTACAGAATGAAATAACAATGTTTATTCTTTTATGTTGGATATTTCAGCAGGTGTCTGTTCTCTATTCCTTATATGATACTCTCTTAATCTCAACTCATTTTCAATGGACGACGCTATGGGATCATTTACTTTCGTGTTTTCCTGATGGCGAATGATCTACATATTGTTTCTTGTAACGTCAGAGGTATGAACCATGTGGTTAAAAGAAGGCGTCTTCAAAATGCTTTAATTAAGGCTCACCCAGATATTGTGTGCATTCTGGAGACTCATTTAAAAACTGAATCACAGAAAATATTTAATACGACTAAATTTCCATATCAATTTCACGCGGCTGGAACATCAAAGGCTAGAGGGACAGCAATTTTGATTTCACACAAATTCTCATTTACCCTTAAAGAAATCCAAAAAGATTCAAAGGGCAGGTATATTTTTGTTTCAGGTGAATTAAATAATAAATTACTAACAATAGCTACATTATACGCACCTAATGAGAATCAACTGGTTTTTATTCAAGATACATTACAACAATTAAGTTCATTTGCAAAAGGACAAATTATAATAGGAGCAGACTTAAATTATATTATTGACCCGTATTGGGATAGATCTTCTCCACTATCTTCAAGGAAGAAAAATGACCCAAAAACTCAGCTAATATATTATCAGAATTTGGATTAATTGATTTATGGAGAATGTGTAACCCAACGGCCAAAGATTATACTTTCTTTTCAGGAAGACATCAAGTTCACACGAGGATTGATTATATTTTAATTTCTATAGCATTAAGTACAAAAAAGTCAGAAGCATCAATAGGGCCCAAATTGTATTCTGACCATGCATGGGTGGAAGGAAAAATTCATTGGACTCCTGCTACCCATCAAACCTCCTATCACTGGAGATTGAATCCTGCTCTACTCTTAAATGACTCTATGTGTGGTTCCTCGAACGCTTTTATTTGGGATGCATTAAAGGCGGTCCTCAGAGGCCATTTCATATCTTTAACTGCTTTTTTAAAGAAACAAAAAGATCTCCTAAGAGCTGAACTAATTTCTAAAATTAAGGAGTTAGAAGCTCTACATAAAAAAACTTCTAGTAAAAAAGTCTATCAAAAATTGTTAATAGAAAGACAAAATCTTGACAATTTAGAAATTTCCAAAATTAAACAAAACATCATTTATTTCCAGCAAAAAAAATGGGTGAAGTCCCCTAAATATTTAAAACTTTTAACACAGAGATTAAAACCCAAATCTATTAAAGTGCCAATATCATTGTTGAGAGATTCAAAAGGTGTCCTTTGTGCAGAACCAGGTAAGATTCTCAATATTTTTTGGGAATTCTATAATGATCTATATAAGACCACTTCTCCATCGCTAGATTCAACTAGAACTTATCTTCTTGAAAAACTCAAATTACCAACCTTGTCCCAAGAACACAGAGAGTTTTTAGATGCTCCCATAGATAAAAGTGAGGTAGAACAGATTATTGCAAACTTAAAAAACTTTAAAACTCCAGGAAATGATGGCCTCCCTGAGGAATTTTATAAAGCCTATAAAAATATTTTATCTAATCAGTTAACTTTGCTTTGCAATGATATCCTTAATTCTGGAATGCTTCCACCTTCATGGAATGAGGCTAACATAATATTAATACCTAAGCCAGGGAAGGACACAACTGACCTAGGGTCATACAGACCTATTAGCTTATTGAATCAGGACGCAAAATTTTTTACAGCCATATTAGCCTCACGTCTAAATACAATTATACATGAATATATAAATGAAAATCAAACTGGTTTTATCCCACAGAGAAATATGGCTGATAACGTTCGTAAGTCACTTAATATAATAAATTTTTGTAGGAAAAAACAAATATCCTCAGTGTTATTATCACTTGACATACGTAAAGCTTTTGACACTGTTGAGCACTCTTATTTATACATATTATTGGAACTTATGAACTTTGGGGATAATTTTTGTAATGGTATTTCGTCTTTATATGCATCTCCACAGGTTAGACTAAAAATTGATGGTAATCTTTCTGAACCCATCCGACCCTCAAGAGGTACACGACAAGGCTGTCCTCTTTCGCCTTTGTTATTTGCATTATGCATAGAGCCCCTTGCAATAGCCATTCGAAATAATACTAATATACAAGGTATATTAATTAACAAACATGAATTTAAAGTTAATATGTTCGCAGATGATACTGTATTATTTTTAACTGATCCAATATCTTCCTTGAAATTTGTATTGTCTGAACTAAATTTCTTTGCTTCAGTTTCTGGCCTTCAAATTAATCAATCAAAAACTGAATTGTATCCCATTTTTATCTCAAGTGATTTAACTTTATTAATTAGAAAACAATATTCCTTCAAATAGATTACAAAATCATGGCGACATTTAGGAGTTGAGATCCCCTTACAATTAGATAATTTGTTTACAGCAAACTTTGCTAATTTACAACAATCCATTAAACGCCAATTAAACGAGTGGTCATCGTTACAACTCTCTTGGCTTGAAAAAATGGATGCTGTGAAGGTTTTTGTTTTACCCCGTTTTATTTTCCTATTTCGTACCTTACCTATCTTTATACCGGTACAAAAAATCAAACAATGGCAAAAAATGTTAAATGACTTTATTTGGAATTAAAAAATGCCAAGAATTTCTTTTGAAACTTTATTTCGTAATCATAAAGCAGGAGGCATGGCATATCCTAACCTGCTCTTTTATCATGATGCTGCACAATTAACCAATCTGATTAAATTTTTGAAGATTAAAACAGCTCCTGAATGGCACATAATAGAACAAGAATTTTCTCCAGGACAAGCATTACAAGAGGTGATATGGCAGTCCAAATCAGAACGTCCCTCTGAGTTACAAGAAAACCCTTTTTTGTGGAACACTTTGTTGGTTTGGGATCGTCATCGTAATAAACTTACTCCACAACTTTCACCTTTTTCAGTTTTTACTGGTCAAAGTTGGTTTACACCTGCAAAAGATAATAAAATATTTAATCTCTTTAGACACAAAAATGCCAATAGATTAATAGATTTAACCAACAATGGCAAATTGTTGGAAAAAACAGATGTGTGCACCCTACTCTCTAGTCCTTTCCCATGGTATGCTTATTTTCAATTAAATCATATGTTTAACTCTCCGTTAGTTCAAAATGGTTTTAGAAGACAACCTACTCTCTTTGAACAGTTATTGAAACGAGATTTTTCAGGGTATAAAGGTTTTATTTCAATTTTATATAATATTTTATTCCAGATGACATATCATAAAGTCCCATCTTACGTGAATAACTGGGCCAGGGAGATTGATATTTCTTTTACTCTAGAAGACTGGAATACTATTTGGAAATCTAAGGTCTTTCATGACAAAAATATCTTAATTAGAAGTCAACTTTTTAAAACCATTTCAAAGTGGTATTTAACCCCAGTCAAAGTTCATTATGTTACAAAAAACTCTTCTCCTAATTGTTGGAGAAATTGTGGAGAACGGGGAACGTATTGGCACATTTGGTGGAAATGTAAAAAGGTACAAAGTTTTTGGAAAGTTGTTACATCAATTATGACGCAAATTACAAACTACCCAATACCCTTGGATCCAAAGTTGTTATTATTTAATTTATGGCCTCAATTAGATATAGATGCAGCCACAAAATCTCTCCTGGAATACCTCTGTGCAGCTGCTAGGATGACTCTGGTTAAACATTGGAAAAGTTCCAGTCCAATATCTGTTAATTCTTGGATCCTAAAAACTAGTGAACTGTGTATGCTAGATAAGATTACCGAATCTTTGAGACAAAAGAACAACGAATCTTATCGTTCTAACTTTACAGCAATTTGGTTTCAGTTCTTAGAATTTCTGTCAGATAAAGAGGACTTTACTTTCACGTTACAAACAATTCTTGCTTTGTAGTGAGGAATCTACATTTGGTATTATTATTCATTGTTGCTCCCTATTATTACACTAAGTGTTTTACCTTTTTTGTTTTGTTTTGTTTTGTTTCCTGTTTGCTTTTTTTCTAGTTATCGTTCTAGTTGTTATATAGGATGTTTTATTATATTGTATTTGAAAATTTGTTGCAGTTATTGTACATGTTTATTGTTGAAATTCAATAAAAAAATTATAAATAATAATAATAATAATAAAAAAGTAACCTATATTGCCCTCTAATACGTTCCTCAGGAGCCTCTTAGTTAGTATTTCACCCTCAAATTTGTTTTACAGTTTCCACAAGCCTGAACAGGTATCATATTCAAATACACCTTCAACCAAATTAAAGTCTGTCTTTACATTCCCAACTTAAATGAACCGCTCTGTCTTTAAATCTCTTTGTTTGTTTCGTTCTTTGGTTTTGTTATTGCTGTTGTTATTAGTATTTCAACAATTTTCACTTTATGTCAATATGAGATTTACTTCCCCTCTATATTCTTTTTCTTCCTTCTCTGTTGTTCTTGCCTCTTTCTCCCTCGTCTTTCATCCTCCTTTGTCTTCCCCTCTTCTTTTCCTTTATTGTGCTGTAGATTATTGGCTTCACTCCCGGTGTTCTCGATCCACAGCGCCTTTGTCTCCAATTCGTCTCCTCCCCTACGCATTTAGATTGTTGACAGTCGGCCCCATTCCATTCCGCATACCAAGGGTGACCATTGACTTATCAGTGAAGATAGGCTCGTCTGGAAGAGGCGAAGGGCCAGTGAAAACAAACAGAGAAAAGAGGTGGGGAGAGAGAAAAAACAAGAGTGAGAGCCTGTCACCAGCACTTTTTGTATTAGCGGGGGTTATTCAAATCCCTCTATTTAATGTTCTACCCAGAAAACAAGAAAAAGAAATTGAGTTTGGGCAACTTTCACACGCCATTTAAATGGGTAGAGGAAAAAAAGACTCACCCCTTTCGCTCCTCTCTGCTCCGAAACTCAATGGAAGGTGCTTAAAGGGGATGTCTCTCCTTTATGCCACTTTGTTTCTTTATCTGTCGGGAAGAGAAAATTGTCCTATGATTTTAGTCTTCTTAGTAGGAAGGTGTGTAGTCTTGAATACAATGCAAAATATATAGAGAGTCCTCTGTGGTTTCCTAGCCTTTACTAAACTTCGATACAAAGCATTGACTGCCTCATTGCGACTTCCTGCTTCGGAGCAGTACCAGGTTCTTGCTCTGACTGCCATCCTTTCTGTCTCTTGGTTTGAGCTCCTTACCTTCGAGACCCCCTCCAGGAGTTCTCAGAAAAAGAAAGCTGGTAAGTTCATAATGAAAGTCGGTAGGTTCAGCGGGTTTTACAGCAGTGCTCTGAAGAGCGTTCTCGCTGCAGCCCTCTGTCATCAAGACCAGAACTGGATCCCCCCCTTTGGTCACTCTAGTAGGGAGCATGATCCTGTCAATTTTCCTGGGCATATCAACAATCAGCAAAGCAGCCTCTCAGGGTTGGGACTGGGAGTTCTGTGGTAGTTTCAGTCCTATCTGGATGGTAGGTTTCAAAAGGCGATGCTGCTCCACCTCTTGGTCACTGGCCTATGGGGTCCACAGGGTTCCATCTTGTCCCCTGTGCTTTTCAGTGTTTACATGAAACTGCTGGGTGAAATTACTCAAGAGATTTGGCCTGGGTTGTCATCAACATGAGGATGCTGCTCAGTTCTATCTCATGCTTCCAGCAGATCTGGAGGAGGCTGTGGAAACCTTGGAATGATGCCTTGAGGCAGTTTTGAGATGTTTGAGGGCAAATAAACTGAAACTTAATCCTGACAAGATGGAGGGACTACTGGTGGCAGGGAGCACTGACCCAGGTGTCTTCTGTTTTGAATATGGTTGAAAGAGAGCAGGTTCGCAGTCTGGGGGGTGCTGCTGGATCCAGGCCTCCTGTTGGATAAACAAGTGGCAGTGGCAGCCAGAAGTGTCTTCCACTAGGTTTGGCTGATGAGCCAGCTGCAGCCTTTCCCAAGTAAGAATGATCTTCCCACTGCAGTAGATTACTAGAGTAGATTACAGTGATATGCTCTGTATGGGGCTGCCCTTCAAGATTTTCCAGAAACTGCAACAGGTACTGAAAGTTGCAGCAAGAATGCTGTCTGGAGTCGGTCCTAGGTACCATAGCACTCAAGTCTTGTTCCATCTACAGTCTGCTTCTGGGCCCAATTCAATGTGCTGATGTTGAGTGTTAAAGCCCTATCCATTTTGGACCTGAATACCTTAAGGACTGTCTATGCCCATATGAGCCTATCTGGCCATTACAATAATCTTTGGGGGCCCTGTTTCAAATGCCCTCAACAGTGTGAGGCTAGATGGGTGATAGCTCATGAAAGGGCCATCAGGGTCTGGGTACCAAAATTAAGGAATTTCCTCTCCATTGAGATTGCATATCCCCTCAATGTTGTCTTTCACGAGTAGCTGAAAGCTTTTCTGTGTTTTTTCTTGCATTTCTTAATGATCCTCCTTCTTTGTTTTTCATTTTTCTCCTATCAAGTTACAGCTGACTTATAGCAAACCTGTAAGGTTTTCAAAGCAAGAGACAGAGGTGGTTTGCTATTGTCTATCTCTGCCTGGCAACCCTGGAATTCCTTGGTGGTCTTCCATCCAAGTGCCAGTCTGGACTGAAGCTGCTTTACTTGTGGGATCTGATGAGATGAGGCTAGCCTGGGCTATCCATGTCAGGGTTGTATGTGTGTGTGTGTGTTGATTAATAATGTCTTTTTAATTGTTTCCCAGTCTTGAAGACCCTAATTAGGTGGGAAGTTGAGATACAAATGTTTTTGGCGCAAAACTAAGAAAGTCACTTGTCTAAGTTTACCTTCTGGAGTTCTGGTTGAACTAATGCTTGAACCAGAGTACTCTGGATCATAGGCGATTCTCTTAGCCACTATGCTATACCTTGTCTCTTTCATCTTCCATTCATATAAATAGCAATGGGTTGCCAGCCGATAAATGGGGAATGGCACCATACCAGCTGCACAGTGCCGCTTCTAGTGAATACCTGGAAGTGACTTCACCGTTTTTAAAATATCTTCTCACTGGCCCACTGCAAGCTAGCAAACAGCAAATAGGAAGAGTGGGTTGTCTCCTGATGAAGGTCTCACCTACATGGCTAACTTGTTTTAGACTAAAGAACTGGGAGTCTTTTTTTTTAATTCCTGCTGAGACTTTGAGAAAGGAATGAACTACATAGGTCCCTTGGGCTGCAGACAGTCCAACACAAGTTCTTAAAAACAGAAAAGATCAATGTGTGTAGTCTA
Source organism: Gekko gecko (assembly GCA_029375565.1). NCBI lineage: Eukaryota > Metazoa > Chordata > Lepidosauria > Squamata > Gekkonidae > Gekko > Gekko gecko. The sequence goes on along the minus strand of JAPDNY010000006.1, from coordinate 75,708,318 downwards.
GTCTTCTTTTGGGCTTCTAAAAATCTCAGCTTTTTCTAAGTCTAATGCAGATATACATTTGAAAACCTGTGTCTATGTATTTGGGGAACTGGTAAACACAGAAGAATCCTAAGCAGGTGTACTCAGAAACAAGATCTATTTTATCCAATGGGACTCATTCTCAGGAAAGTGTTCATAGGCAATACTGACATTTTTGATTTACTGGTAACAGCTTATGTTCAGCATAGCAGCTAGGTAAAATTGTTTGATAAATATTGACTGTATTTTCAAATATTATGTAATAAATCTGTAACCTTCTTTATGCTTCAGTATGCTCCCTTGATCCTAAACTGTTATGGAAGTTGAAATCAGTGAGACTTACTTCTAAGTAAATATGATTTAAGTAGGATAACAAATGAGAACATAGGATAACAAATGAGAAGTGAAGACAACAACAAAGAAACAAACTGTGTTCCCACTCAGACTTTTGTCTTTTCACTCTTTCCCCTATTTTCTTAATCTGGGTTGACATTTTAGCTTCCCCCGAGCCTGCATTTACCACCCTCTGTTGCTTTGTGGCTTCCATCCAGCAAGAAGAGGGAGGAAAAAGAATCAACTTGCCAAAGAGACATAAATGAGTAACTGAAATCTAAGTAGCCCTGACCTGGTTAGCCCAGGCTAGCCTGATCTCATCATGTCTTCGAAGCTAAGTAGTCAGTCCTGGCTAGTATTTGGATGGGAGACCTCCAAGGAATACCAGGGTTGTGATGCAGAGGCAAGCAATTGCAAAGCACCTCTGAACTTTTCTTGCCTTGAAAACCATTTGGGGTTCCCATAAGTCAGCTTTGACTTGATGGCAACCGCAACAACAATAAAAGTAGCCAGTGGCTGCAAATTACAGGGCTGAACTGATGTTTATCTAGAAGCGTGATCTTAATTTATGTGCTCTGGCTATGTGTATCTAAATATTTTTTGTAATGACATCAGTGCCTACCAGGTTCAGGCTGTCTTTACTTTCCCCCCAAGTTCTCCTTCAGCTATTCTCTTACCTTGTACAGGATAGTAGCCCTGCAGAAAAAGAAGCTGCCAATTCAGACACAATGGGCATTTATATGTGCACTGTGTCTAGAACTAATGCAGGATCCTCCTGAAATTAATACTGTAGTAATTAGCCACAATGCTGGAGGGAATGGTTGCTTGTTTTCACATACTTCCACATGATGACCTGTGGCTTCCATGGCACCAACACCCAGCTCTGTTTAAAACAAAGTATTGCTGGAGGGTTTAAATGTGCTGACTAGTCTGTCTGGGATAACTGTAGGTGGGGTAAGGGGAGAATACTAGTGTTTCTATAGGTCTGTTTTCGTAACAAAAGAAGCCTAGAGCTGTTTGGAGTCTTCTTGTGTGCTGAGAGCCCTGTCCTCTAATAGTTGGGGCTCTGCCAAAGGTTCCCTTTGTTTCTGAATCTTTACCAGACTCTGCCCATAAGATTATATTTTTATTCATGTTCCTAGGGAATTGGAAACTTTACTCCTCTAATTTTTTTAAAATAAAATTGCTTTCATTCTCTTTTGTTCATTGTGGCTTCCTGGGATAATGGAGGATGTGTCCAAGTATTATTGCTACCTCTAGTGCAAGGCCCAGTCTGAGCTTAAAATGTTGACCTGTGTTTTTTTGTCAGACATTGTGGAATACAGTCTTCCAGCTGGTTCTTCTGTGGTGAGAAATTCTTTTCTGTTGTAAGATTAGTCACAAGGGCTGGGTTCAGGTGTTGCGTGAACTAATACGATTGTGGGAACACAGGAGACTCCAGTAGTTGTTTTTAGTCAAGGTTCATCAGCCCAGTATCTAGAACCATGTTCTAAAGTTGGTTTATTAGCCACAGTTAATCGTGATTATGGTTCTGCATGATGTACAATGATATCCTTCATGAATTGCAGGTTGGGATACCAATTAAATCTTTGAGGGAGCGTGGGGAGTCGATACAAAAAAATCAAGACAACACAGATATTTATAGAGGAAAGCCAGAATTTGAATGAGTTTGTGAAGCCAAAACTTGACTCACACACAGTGCACATAGTTAAACCATGGCTTCATGTTATGTCTGAATTGAACCAAATGGAACCTTAAAGGAGCTTAAAGCTTGCTTGTGCAAGTTTATTTTATTTATTGATGATATTTGTGTCTTTTTTGTATAAATAAAGAGGATTTTTAAAGTTCTGTTTTCTCAACATCTGAACCAGCAAGCTTTGGTTTGGGGTTGCCCTGTAAACTAAGATTCTGTTCTTGAACAAGTCATTGTTTGCAGTCCTGATTTTGGAAACTGAAACACAAACCACTGTTGGCCAGTTTTGATATAACAGCAAATGACTGTTTTCCTTGAGTGCAGGGTTAATTATTATGGATACACCAGTGTATTTGTTTGCATTTTTAAAGCATGGTTGCAAAGGTGATTTTTGTCCCATCTCTTTTCTTTGGAAAATTTCCCATTTATCTGTTGTTGTGCTTGGCTTACCAGTCCCCTAGTCGGGGGGGGGGGGTGTCCCCTGGTTTTTAGGGCTTCTCCCTGCTGCTGGCCAGCTGGATAAATTGGTCACAGAGCCAACAAGATTGGTAGTGATCTTGGACTTGGTTCTGAACGGGGCTCAAGGCCCAATGAGAGATTCGGTTTTTGTTGCACTAGCTGGGAACAGTGACCACAGTGCTATTACGTTCAGCATTCAAGCCAGCCCTTAAAGTCTGAAACAGTAACATTTAATCTCAAAAGAGGGAACATTACAAAAATGAGAGGACTAGTTAGAAGGAAGCTGAAAGGGAAAAGCCAGAAAGTCAAAACCCTAAAGGATACTCGGAAGCTAATTAAAATCACACTTATTGAAGCCCGGATAGAAGTAGTAGTGTTGGATTTATAAAGCTCTATGGTAAAACTGGTTTAAAACCATAGAGTTTTGCCCTTGAACTAGACCGGCCCTTCTGGGTGACATCATCATGTTGGGGGCATCCTGGAATGCCCCCCAGACTCCCCTGCTGGAGCAATAAGGGGACCTGACAACCCTATGCCATTTTAATTCTCTTTACACTGATTATATGCAAATGACAGACAAAAATGTGTCCATTTTAATGGCAACAGTCAGTGACTGCAGTTTTCATCTTGAACTTGCAAATCAAACCAACCTTGTAGCCAGTTTGGTGTAGTGGTTAAGTGCACAGATTGTAATCTGGGAGAATTGGGTTTGATTCTCCACTCGTCCACTTGCAGCTGCTGGATGACCTTGGGCAAGCCATAGTTCTGTCAGAGCTGTTCTCTCAAGGACAATTCTCTCAGAGCTCTCTCAGCCCCTCCTACTTCACAAGGTGTTTGTTGTGGGGAGGGGAAGGGAAAGGAGTTTGTAAGCCACTCTGAGACTCCAAGTGAAGGGTGGGGTTTAAATCCAATCTCTTCTTCTTCTTCTTGTAATGCTATGTAGGTTCATCCATACTAATCAGCTTGCAACAAGCAGGAGAACAGAGGTTACATGAGCAAACCTGAGGCTCTTCAAGTCTAATTCACATGGTGCAAAACCATGGTTTGCATTATGTCTGAATCAAGGTTGTATCTAAGGGATTAATTTAATCTGGGTAAATGTCCTCTTCCAAACATGAAAACATTAGATAGGATTTTTTCTCAGAGCAGTAGACTGTCATTTGGATAACTTTAATGTATACTGTAAAGACACCCCCAGCCCCTTCCAAATCTCTGGTTGAATGTTTCTTTCTAAAACACTCTATTTGATTGTTCTGTTTGAAGGCTGAGATTCTTAGGAGGGTGGATTCTACATACAGTTTATTCAGTCCTATCTACGTTCACTCTTGACGAGTCTCACAGTGATGAAGGAACTCCAGTTCTATTGTTTGGACTATGCCCATAGGAAGAGCAGGAGTGGCGCTAAAGAAGACTGAACATAAAGAAATCTAGATATGATGACAAACAGAATTAGTTCCCGATCTGCTGAAAGGGCCCATTTGATTTCATCTTGTGGCTCTAACAGATTTAGATGAAATTGTCGCTACCTGTGTGATTTTTATTGCTTATTGTTTTAATGATTTTAATGCAATTTTATGTAACAAGTCTTGGACGCAGTTTCTTGTGATCAGCCTTGAGCCCGCTCTGGGGAGGGCAGAATAATCTAAAAAAAAAAAATTACAGATTTTATTTAGGGACTCAAGTAGCTTATGTTGTTTTCCTCTCCTCTATTTTATCCTCACAACAACCATGAGGTAGGTTAGGCTGAGGGTATGTGACTTGCCCACGGTCACTCAGAAAGCTTCCATGGCACAACTGGGGATTTGAACCTGGTTCTTCCAGATACTAATCTGACACGCTAACCACAGCACCATATGGGCTCTTGATTATAAACTGCTATGATTTTACAGTTGGTTTTCCTGCCTGCAGCAATCTGGGGCTTTGTCAACAGTGTGAGTGCTGTTCCAGGTCATACTGTTTCATAAACAATAATTCCTGATTAAAGCTGTAGGGGAGATTTGAACCATCGGGGTTCCTGGAGCTGAGCCTGCTCTAATTAGGATTGCTACTGACTTTTTAAGCTTTTTTTTTTACTCAGGAATCCCAGTATTCTTTTTATTCCCATGAAACATTATTTTTGTAGCCAGTGATGTTTTCCATGAAGCTGGAATGATTCCATCCTTATTTATCATTGTGGGGTGTGGCGACGCCAAGGAAGATGACAGTTGCTTGAACCTTGAGCTCCATTTCCCACCCTCATCCTGCCAATCCTATCCTTCCAACTAAAAACTCTTTTACTCCAGATTATGGGTAAAAGAACGGGAGTCCTTCCACTATTGTCAAATCAGCTCATAAGAGATAAGAAAGCAGACAACAAGAGCTTGAAAGACAATGCCACAAAAATGGCGGGAAGTCAGGTGTGGAGGGTCTGGCCACTATGCCAACACCTGCCCAGAAAAACAATGCCAGCTGGGAAATGCCAAGCCCCAAGGCTCCATGGGCCTGGCTGCTTGGGGCACACAACAGGCCCAGAAGAACCCGACCATGGAGGACCCCACCACATCCTAATTCTGGTGCGCTTATATCCTCCTTGGCGGGCCTGGATCCTGACGCATGCTCTGGTGGACTCTGGAGCATCCCAGTCATACATGGAGATCGCCTTTGCCACCCAATACCAGGTACCTCTCTGCGAAAAACCAACAGCAGTTCAGGTGGAAGCCATTGATGGGCGGCCCCTGCATTCTGGACCAGTCACTCAGGAGACCCTACTCTTGCTTCTGCAGATCCAGCACCACCAGGAGATGCTGAAGCTGGATATCGCACACATGCCCTGGTTCCCATTGGTATTCGGGATGGACTGGCTGATCCTGCACAATCCTAGCATCAATTGGACTGCACTGGAACTCTGTTTTCAGGATCCCTATCCCCACCTCCCACCACACTGACCTTTCGATTGCGAGATTGACCTCCAGCCCGGGGCACCTTTGCCTGTAGGCTGCTTGTACCCTCTATCCAAACCCAATCACCAAGCCCTGTGCAGTGTGGGTTCATCCAGCCATCCACCTTGCCTACCTCAGCACCAGTACTCTTTGTGAAGAAGAAATATGGAGAACTCCGGCTCTGTAACGATTACCATGCCCTGAATAAGATCACAGTGAAGGATCGTTACCCTCTCCCATTAATTCTAGAACTCCTAGAGAGGGTCAGTGGGTCTCACCTGTTTACCAAGCTTGACCTTTAGGGGGTGTACAATCTTATTCAGATCCATGCAGGTGATGAATGGAAGACAGCTTTTGGCATACAGTATGGCCAGTACGAGTATCTTGTCATGCCCTTCGGGCTCTGTAATGCCCCCACAGTGTTCCAGCGCTACATCCATGTAGTGCTACAGGATCTGATTGACCGCTTCATGATCGTTTAGTTGGATGATATCCTGATCTATTCTCGCAACTCTAGCTGGCATGTGCCGCATGTATGGGGCAGTACTGCAGCATCTCTGAGAACACTGGCTCTATGCCAAGCTGGAGAAATGTGCTTTCCACCACTGACTTCTTGGGGCATCACATTTCCCCCCAAATTATACAGGTAGACCCAGCCAAAGTGACTGCAATTCTTGAATGGCAAGAGCCACAGAATTGTAAGGACCTTCAATGATTCCTCGGATTCACCAACTACTACTGGCAATTCATTGAAAATTATGCCTATGTGACAACTCCTTTGACCCGGCTGCTATGACCTAAAGAACCGTTCCAGTGGAACGAGATGACCCAGGAGGTTTTCCAGATGTTGAAAACACACATCACCACAGATCCTGTACTGCAACACCCTGACCCGGCGCTCCCGTTTGTCGTGGAAACCGATGCCTCTAGTGTTGTCATAGGGGCTGTCCTGTCCCAAAAGAGGAGCCCCACGGACCTGCTTCGACCATACGCCTTTTACTCGCGACAACTAACTCCCTCTGAATGGAATTATACGATCTGGGAGAGGGAGTTGCTGGCCATCAAAGTAGCCTTCAAGGTCTGGCACCACCACCTCGAAGGAGCCAGACACCCTGTCCAGATCCGGACCGATCACCGGAACCTCGAGTACCTACAGACCACTTGGCAGTTAAACCAGTGATGAATCCGTTGGTCGCTGTTCTTTTCCCAGTTCTTCTACCATTCAATATGTCCCGAGCACTCAGAACGGGAAGGTGGATACAACATCCCAGAAGCCTGAGTACTACCAGGACCCTGCACCAACATCGACACCAGCAACAGTCTTACCACCCTCAGCTTTCACCACTACCTCTGACCTGCTGTCGCTCCGGGAGCATACAAAGCCAAGGTCAAGTTCCCTGAACTCAGGAACAGATCCAGCTGTTATAAAGCCAAGACGCTCAAGCTGCTGCACCAAGGATGCCTCTGTGTCCCCACTGGCACATTGCATGGTGAAGTCCTCCACCTGTCCCACGATGTGGGCCCCACCGGCTATTTTGGTCACTATCGGACCTTGCACCTTGCCACCCGGGACTTCTGGTGGCCCCGGATCCAAGCCAACATAGCCTGGGGCCCCCAGACTGTGACTACTACAACACTTGCCCACCCCACCAAGACCCTGGCATATGATTTCGATTGACTTCATCACTGAGTTACCACAGTTGGGAATTCACACCTCCATCCTGGTCGTCATCGACTCCTTCACAAAGATGGGCCACTTCATTCCATGTTTGGGGATTGCCACCACCTGGGAGACTGCCCAACTATACATCCAACACATCTTCCACCTGTATGGTCTACCGGAACACATAATCACCGATCGGGAGTTCAGTTCACGTCCTGATTTTGGCAAGCACTACATTCCCTCCTAGGCACTGGTCTCCACTTCTTGTCTGCTCACGAACCGCAGACCGATGGGCAGACGGAACAAGTAAATGCTGTTCTGGAGCAATACTTCAAATGCTACTACAACCACGAACAGGACAATTGGTCATCCCTGATAGCCCTCACTGAATTTGCGTATAACAATGCACTGCATGCATCTGCATGACAGACGCACTTCCAAGCCAACTATGGCTATCACCCCTGGCATATCCCAGCTTGTATTGCCCTGTTTGATGGTACCGGCTGTGGATACCATTGCCCAAGAATTACAGGCCCAACACGCCATGTTGCGGGAGCATCTGGACCAGGCCAAGGCTGCATACAAAGCTAATGTTGATCGTGCTCAACTCCCAGGAGAACAAATCTATGTCGATGACCGTGTCTGCTTATCCACACGCCACGTCCACAGCTCCCAACCCTTGCGGAAACTGGATGCTCAGTACATTGGCCCTGTCACCATGACTGAACAGATCAACCCTGTTGCCTTTCGGCTTGACCTGCCACACTCCCTCTGGATCCACCCTGTATTCCACCGATCATTGCTGATCTGGGCGCTTCCTCCAGATCCACACTGGTCTCCAGTTTCTGCACCCCTGCCTGTATGGATTGATGACCACAAAGAGTTTGAGGTTACACAGATCCTGTACTCCCGTTGCCGCTGCAGTCAACTGCAGTACCTTGTTGAATGGGCTGGTTTTGGGCCTGAGGACAATTCCTGGGAGCCCGCTGAAGCTGTCCATGCCCCTGACCTGGTTCTGGCCTTCCATACAGCTTACACTGAGAAGCCTGCACTCCCCATTGGGAGGGGGGCCCTAGAGGGGGGATAGTTTTGTGGGTACTAGGTCTGCCAAGGCTGACTACTCCTAAGATGAGGAAGAGGCAGGGAGCAACCCGGCCTCCTCTGGCGTCAGCCCAGAAGAAGAACCCTCAATACCTGAGGAGGAAGAGTCCCCAACAGCTGCACAGGGGGTGCAGCTAGAAGGAGAGGCTGATCCTGAGCCTGGCCCAGCATCCCCAGTTGCAGACATCCCAAGGCCAGGAGCAAAGAAGGAGTGCCAGACTTCAGCTCCTGCAGAGGCAGAGGGAAGAGCTGTAAGCCTTTGCAGACTCAACCCCAGGGAAGGAAGGACCTGCTCAAAAGCACTCCATGCACCTGGTTCAATATAGCAGCAACTTTGCTCACTCAGACCTGCATCTCTGTGTGTGTAGCAGCCGCTCCTTGTCCTTGCAACCTGCAATCTTGACTTAACTTCCCAGTTCTTTGACTTTCAGCTCTGTGACTGACCTTGATTCTGGACTGTGTTTACAAGCTTCCAGTGTGTGGTGTCTGTGGCAGCCAGCCAAGACAGCACAATTTCCTTCTGGCTTGCAGCAATGAGTGCCGAACAGTGGGTGTGTTGTTATATTTAAAAAGTTTATAATTTTGTTTAATCTGATTTTTGGCCTCCCTGCAATCTCTGTCAAACCAGCTTTTCACATAGCAGCTAGATCCACTTGACTATCCTTTTCCTTTCCCACTTTTGAATAGAACCAGGTCAAAAAGTTTAATGAGCAATGACATTTTTTCCAGAGCTGTGTGGCAGTCTTGTTCTGTTATAATTTTCTCTTTTAGTTTTTGTGCTTGCCCAGTGTGGAGTATTTTTATAGCAGCTTCAGCCAATCCTTTGAACCACCTCTGCTTAATGGGTAGTGTCTTAGATCTGATTTGGCCAGTATTCAAATTTGGTGTGGCCTCTAGTGATACTTTGATGGAAATTGGGAAATGATCACTTGTTCTCTGGTCACTTACTTTGAACTCATGTACTTCAGGAAGGTTGGAGTCTTCAATCAATCATGTAATCAATAACGCTAGCACCTTGTGAGGAGACAAATGTAAAGTCTCCAAAAGGATCAACAGTGCTGTTCCTATTTAAAGTTGTTAATGACAATCTGGAGGCCATGTTCACCAGATTTGCCCCCAATCTATTAATACCTTTATCTTTAGAACGGTGCGTTCCTTCTGTGGTGTTATGATAGAGGAAGTTTTCTTTCCAGAAATTGGAGTGGAGCAGTTCATTATCATTTGAGCCAGTTCTTGCATTGAAGTCCCACTCTATTATCATAACAGCTTGTGGGTGGCTACTTTGTAGACCTAGCAGATATTCCTCTAAGATCGACCACTGGGTATCAATGTTTGTTTCTGATGTTTTAGGAAGATGGTAGACATTTACCAGCAAGCTCTCTTTGAGAGTGGTGGCTATCTTCATTGCCATAGCTAGGGCGGGGGGAGAAGGGATGATTTGCCCAGGTTACTGGAAATAAAACAAAGTAACCCTCCTTGAGGGTATCCTTTTGATTTTACAGCAGGTAGACAGAAGGAGTTATAACCAGCTAGGTCACAGGGGCTAAATGTCTACAAAAAAAAGGACAAAGCTGACTCAAACAACTACTGACCAATCAGCCTTCTTGCAGTGATTGGGAAGATCTACGCATCTTACCTACATAAAAAGTTGCAGCGCTGGATGGACAAAGAGGATATTAGGTGATGAACAAGCAGGCTTTAGAAAGGGCTATTCTTGTGTAGATCACTGTTTCACTTTGGCCCCGCTGATAAGCAAATATTCACTAGACGCACTTGGCTCCTTATATGCAGCCTTTATTGATTTAAGGGCTGCCTTTGACTCTTGTGTTATATGCACGCCTGTGGAATAAACTAAATGTTACAAGCCTGCCTAAAAGGTTGTTAAAATTAATAATGAATCTTTATTCGGGAAACTCACTGCGTGTTAAAATAAACCATGAGGTGCAGTTATCCAACCCTATAGCTATCCAAAGAGGTGTTCATCAAGGATGTGTTCTTGTACCATATCAATTTATATCTAAATGACTTTGTCCCAGGTTTTCAAAACATACCCACTCATGCATCGTGTGTAGGAAACCGACCAGTGCCTGCCCTGCTATATGCTGATGACCTTGTCTTATTATCAAGAACTTCTGTTGGCCTGAAATGTGCCATTAAAGCATTTACTGCCTACTGCAATGAAGAACTATTGGAGATAAATGAGGATAAGTCCAAAATTATGGTCTTCACAAAATCAGCAAGAAGGTCAAACAAAAGATAGAAAATTGGAACGTACAAATTGCAACAGGTTGATGAATTCAGATATCTAGAAATTGTATTCCAGCTAAACCTATCATGGTCCAAGCACATTAAATATCTTAGAAAGTTGATCTAGCCTTACTAGCCTTGAAGAAGTTTTTCTATACCCAAGGAGCTCAATATGTGCCAGCGCTCCTGAAAGCATATAAGACCTTAATACTACCGTGCATACTATATGGTTCCCAAACTTGAAAAAATACAGCAAGCCTTCTTCCGTAAAATATTAACTTTACCATCATGCATCACTTCCACAGTATTAAGGCTCAAGATAGGTCTCCTAAAAATCTCAACTTTATCTGGAAGGCTGTAGTCAGATATAAATATTGACTGTTAAATGCTGAAAGCCTCCCAATCTTTACCATATTGACAGAACATGAATGTTGCTGGTCAAAACTGAATGATGCTGTAGATGCAAAAAGAAGACAATTGTGCTTATGGAAGACAGAGAATTTAACCAAAAAAAAAGACAAATTTTACTCACAGAAAAGTTGCTCCAAAATGATTGGGATGCTCTTCAAACAGATGCTAGACGAAAATGCTCCCCACTTCATCTAGGAATTACATATTGCACCAAATTTGACGTGCATCTTTACTTAAACATTTTGACCATTCCAAAACTGAGACGGTTGTACATGATTGCACGCTGCAATGTGTTTCCAACAGAAAAAGAAGAAGAAGAGATTGGATTTATGCCCCGCCCTTCACTACCCAGAGGAGTCTCAGAGTGGCTTACAATTCCCTTCTCCTTCCCCTCCCCACAACAGACACCCTGTGAGGTAGGTGGGGCTGAGAGAGCTCTGACTGCTCTTTTCAAGAGCAGCTCTGACAGAACTATGGCTTGCCATAGGTCATCCAGCAGGTGCAAGTGGAGGAGTGGGGAATCCCAGTTCTCCCAGATTAGAGTCCGTGGATTTAACCCCACTACACTACACCAAACAGCCCAGATGAAGGGCCATTTTCTCAAGACCCTTCTGGACTAGCGCTATTGTGACTGCCCTTTGACAGAACTTGACTCAGCATGTCATGTTTTCTTCTACTGTCAAAAACATGCAGCAGCAAGAGAAAGATTTCTAAGAAAATGGCTGTTGAAGTATTCATCTTTCCCTGATGCAGCAAGATTAAGACTACTTCTGAGCAGCCTCTGTCAAAATCGCATTGTGGATACGGCAAATTTTTGTTTTATTGTTCATTTAAACTCTTAATTTTTTTTTTGCCCCCTGAAGGAGATATTTTATTGCATTTTCTAAGTATCTACAGAAAAGGGGAAGGGTGCTAACATGAACAACTACAAGAAAGGGATGATAGGAAAGAAAATCCAAGATGTGGTGATAGTTCACAATGTTTACAAATATGGCATTAACAAAATAAAAAACTTTCAGTTGTAAACCTTGAAGGTGACAGTTGAATACATCGCTTATAGAAGCTCTAGCCCATACTGACTGTTTGGAGTATACTTCCAAAATACACTTAAATTTCTTTTATGTAGACATTAGGCATCCTCATCATCTGGTTACAATAATTTCTGCCTATCTGGCTATTGCTTTCTGTTCATCTGACTATTTAAAAATTTTTAACCAACCATTACCTGCAATCCAAAACTATTTAAGTAAGGTTATTAAATACATCCAAATTAGGCTTGAATATGCTTCTCCTGAAGGCTTTCCATTCACCCTCTTATTAAGAAAGAGAAAAGACAGAAAAGAAAGAACCTAAGTAGGCATCAGATAACATCCCCTTCCCCTTTTCCTTTTATGATACTAGTCAAAGTTAATAAGATGCAAAGTTAATAAATTTCATTTGAGCACTCATCCCCAAACATCCATCTTTTCTGTGTTAACCCTTCCCCCCTGTTTTATCCAAACATTCCCCCCTCGGCCAAAAGTCTTATCTCCAAAAAGGCTCTTCACTAGAGAATCTTCTCTCCTCAATCTTCTTCAGCTCACAGTCCACATTGTAATATCTTCTGGAACTCTGCTATCACCTGAACCTTTAATCCACGTAATCACCTTTCACCCAACATTTCATTAGCTATGTCCCCCATCAAAATATATAGTAACTTTATTTTTAGGAGGAGAGTTTCCCCTCCTCCCCGCTTGTTGTAGGAGAACATAGCTGCTTTACTACCTCACCAATCTTTCTCAGTGGGATTTATTGTTCAGTTAAACTTTCGACTTCCTGAAGAAGACTCAGTTTCATTTTAATTCTTTCGACGCAACAGGTGCCATTTCCAGAGGTGCCATTTCCAATGCCAGGGGTCTGTTTATCTTCTTTTTGTTGCCAGATTGTCGGGGTCCCATAAATCCATCAAATTGTTTTGCCACCTCCAATGATTCTCTAGATCTATCCATCTTATTTCCAGTTAATTCCAAAGTATTTTATTTTTAAAAGGGGGGACTTCCCCCCCATTCAACGCTTCACAGTCACCACTCACAGAGCTGTTTAGAGGCTCTTTAAGAAGAAAAAGAATGCTCTCCAGTGCCTAAAAAGGTTATTTTCAAATGTTTACACAGTCACTTTGTCTTTTGAGAGGGGAGATTTCTCACCCTCTGTCTGCTAAAGGAAGGTTCTGCAGCGTTTCCAGCCAATATTCAGGAAGCACTTCAACTCTTGTAAGTTTTCCCATTTAATACTTTCTCTCTTTTCTGGCATTCTCTTTGCTCTGCCTACCCCCTAAGAGTTTTATTTTTATATTGTTATATGGGGGGAGGGAATTCGCTTTCCCCCCCACTTCTTTTTTTAATGGGGGGGTAGACTTAGCTCCACTTTGTCTCTTACTGTGGTGTTAACAGTCTTTAAAAGAGAAAGTTCTGATTCTTCCTTCTAGTCATTTCTAGCTAGCCATATAGTGCATTTTCAGATGTTGTTTTTAAAGTCCCAAATGTTTGCTTATCTGTTACTCAGTTCTTAGATCTCAGCATTCCTCCATCACAGTCCCTTCAAGCTCCATTTATCCAGTAGTAATTTCCTTTATCTGATCATCCGGGGGTGTGTGTCTCCCCCCCATGCTTGCAGGGATAAACTCTTCCCTCTAATGATTCATTAACTTGGTGGTGGTGAACCTCAGCACCCCCTGACTCAGGGCTCATCTCTCGAGCCCTGGGGAGATATGTACAATCTCACCCCCTCTCTATCCGCTGGTTTGCAGTCCGTGTCCCCGGGAGCCGGGAGGAACGGCTGCCATCAGCCTGCCAACCCAGAAGCGGAGTCTACTCTCTTAATTTTTTTATGGTGTATGGCCTATGGGCTATTAAACTTAAATAAACTTTATTTCTGTGGCACTTAATATTTTATGGTGGTGAAGTTTTGCAATTTTTACAACTGTTTTGTGTCAATTGGATACAAATGCCATATAATGTGTAGGCAGTGTAAAAATGGTATGAGTGTGCAGTAAAGGAAACAAATTGGGAACACCAGCAACAAAAATGGGCAAAATGAAAAAACACACAATGGCAAATTTTAAAAAAAACCAACAAAACCAAAAGAGAAACTAAAAAAAGTATATTTTTATTTTCCTGGCTGTAATTAAATTCATAGTAGGTTGAAATAAGCTTTATTCCACTGTTTTAACTCTGACAACTTATTTCCTTTTAGTCATAGCTGGCGATGATGCAAATGAATCATCACAACAAATATGTTTGACCAGTTCAGCTGCAAATCAGGAGATGCTCCTGAGAAAAATAAGAGGGTAATCTTGTTCTCCATACAGATCACCCTAAGCAAATTTTGAGTCTGAGCACATTGAAAGAGGTGAAGGGATCCCATAGAGCTGAAGATAATTTCTTCCAGATATATTAATGCAGTTTCCTAATGAGAAATTATCCAGTTAAGACTATCTAAAGGCTCATGAGGGTGAGAGAAGCATCAAGACAAACAATAAAGATTTCTAGCATCAAGACAAACAATAAACATTTCTTTAAATATATCCAGAGCAGGAAACCAGGCAAAGAAACAGTTAGGCTTTTAGAAGACAGAGGAATACAGGAACTACTAAAGGAAGATGGGAAGATGGCAGAGAAGCCCAAAGAATTTTTTGCATCTGTGTTTACTGCAGAAAGTGTGGGACATACTCAGGCACTATTTTCAGGAAGGGAGTCTGAAGAACTGAGTCAAATTGAGGTGACAAGAGATTGAAGTTCTAGACCTGTCGGGGAAATTAAAAGTCCTTATGGCATACACCCGAGAGTTCTTTGGGAACTCAGATGTGAGATAATTGATCTACTAATCCATATATGTAACCTATCACTAAATTCAGCCACTGTACCAATTTTTAAAAGGGGGTAACAGAAGGGAATCAGGAAATTACAGTTCAGTCATCCTAACGTCTGTCCAAGGAAATTAGTAGAAACTGTAGTCAAAGAAATAATTGTTAGACACATAGAGGAATAAAGCTTGATGAGGGAAAATCAGCATGGCTTCTACAAAGGGAAGTCCTACCTCATCAACCTTTGGGAGTTCTTTGAGAAGGTGAACAAGCATATCGATAACGGTATCCCGATAGACATTATATACCTGGACTTTCAAAAGACTTTTGACAAGGTACCTCACCAAAGACTCCTAACAATTATGAAATAAGAGGATGAGTTCTCTTATGGATGAAAAATTGGTTAAATGTGTGGAAGTGAAGAGTAGGCATCAATGGACAGTTCTCACAATGGAGGGAAGTAAACAGTGAGGTCCCACAAGGATCAGTACTGGGGCCAATATATTTAATATATTCATAAATGAGCTGGAACTAGAGGTGAGTATTGTAGTGGCCAGATTTGCAGATGACACAAAATAATTCAGAATGGTGAAAAACAAGGCTGAGTTTGAAGAGCTCCAAGAGGATCTCCACAAATTCGGTGAGTGGGCGACAATGCGGCAAATGAAGTTCAAGGCTGGTAAGTATAAGGTGATGTGCATTAAGACAAAAAGAATCCCTGAGACAGAACTTGCTGAGACTGAGAGGGGGAAAAGATCTTGGGGTCATAATAGACAGCTCAGTGAAAGTGTCAACTCAGTGTGCTGCAGCAGTGAAAAAGGCAAACTCTGTTAGGATTATTAGGAAAGGAATTGAATGTAAAACAACCAATATTATAATGCTCCTGTATAAGATCTATGGTGTGGCCTCATTTGGAATACTGTGTGCAGTTTTGGTCACCATATCTTAAAAACGACATCTCAGAACTAGAAAAAGTACAAAAGAAGGCAACCAAGATGATTGGAGGTTGCAGCACCTTCCCTATGAGGAAAGGCTGAAGAGTATGGGACTTTTCAGTTTAGAAAATAGACATCTAAGGGTGGGGAACATGATAGAGGTTTATGAAATTATGCACAGAGTAGAGAGAACTGACAAAGAGAAATTTTCTCCCTCTTCCAAAATACTAATTCCCTCCAGTGGAGTTTGCTGCCAGATGTAGTGGTGGCCACAGAAATAAACATCTTTAAAAGAGGATTAGATAGATTCATGGAAGATAGGTCTATCAATGGCTACTAGCTATGGTGACTGAGGGAAACGTCTATGTTCAGAGACACTAAACATCTGAATCCCAGAGCCAGAAGGCAACATTAGAGGTAGGTCTCAACCTCTATGCCCTGTTGTTGGCCCTCCAGAGGAACTGGTTGGCCAGTGAGTGAGATAGGATGGACCACTTGTCTGGTCCAGCTGGGCTCTTCTTATCTTCTTATGAATCTTGTGTTGATCTCTGTTATTGAGGGCTATGTATATGTTTTATTGTGTGTTTTGTTATAACTGGCCTGAGCTTTGGAAGGGTGGAATATGCATTTTCAAAGAAATGTTCAGTAAGATTTGGTGAAGTATTGTAACAAATGAGTGAATGATCTTCATGGTCTCTGTGGATCATACCTCTGGGACACAGTGCGCCTGTGCCAATCCCAATCGGTATAATGGAAAGCAAAAGGGATTTTCGCGCCTGCTCCCCAGTCACGTGCCGGGCTCCACTGTGTATGACTTGGGGAGGGGCATGACAATCCACCAGTTCTCTTCTGACCACCGCGCTAGTAGGACCTTCTCCACCTTGGTCAGTAACAATCTTGGCCTTTAGGCCCCCTTTTCACCTTTTGTTAGTTTTAGGAAAGTAAATTGTAGTTAGTTTTTCTTCAGACTATCTCTGCTCCAGCGGAGATTTCCCCCCCCTCCCTCTGGCCTATGGCCAAACGGTGGGGTTTCTTTAAATGGTGCTGGAAGTGCGGTAGCAAAATCGCCCCCCCGATGGACACTCACTTTGCCCTTTGTGCCTGGGGGAATCACACTGAGTAGACTCTTGCATCCATTGTTCCAAGTTCTTCAAACAAACTAGAAAGAATTGGGCAGCCAGACTTCGCGTTGCGTTGCTGGAGGTTGCGCTCTCTCCGATGGCATCGTTGCAAGACACGTCTGGTCACGCCTCGATGACGATACCTGCATCGGAATCAACGGCCACTCTGTCTCTGACATCGGCTCATATTGACGCTGACAGATTGGTGCTCATGTGCCCAATCCCGGCACTGCAGTCTGAAGCCCATACTCCTTCAAAAAAACGTAAGGAGGGCAAGGACGATTGGCCTATCAAGTGTAGGAAGCACAAGAAAGGCTCTTCCAACAAAACTCCATCGACTCCTCTCCAAACTGAGCTAGCAATGTCTTCCGGAGCCGCTTTGCTTGACTTACTTGGCCATGGGCAGCCACAAGGTTCATCTCAGTCGCCTTCGCTTCACCTCACCCAGTCCACTGACTCCGAGCAGGGCATGGACTTAACCCAGGTTCTTCGCTCCCCCAGTGTCGAGAGCCTGCATCTAGAGCACCGGGCAAACGTCACTGTCCCTCCACTTCTGTACGGACCTGATGATCGGGATCGACCTATGGGACCCTTTCAGCCTCCTCCCTGTGATGTCTATTGTCCAGGTCAACTCTGGGCAGTTACAAGGGTTATGTGCCCTGCCACAATGAGCACATTTCTTACACTTCACATAATCCTCTACAGCTCCTGAGTGCAACTCTTCATGTGCAAAAACTGAAGCCGATGCTCCAAAAACATCCTTATCAGCCCTTGGAATTCTACCCGGCTGATTTGATAATACAGTCATGGCTTGCAACTGTGCAGTTGTTGCTGCAGCTAACTGACAAATCTCTACTGCCTTTTCTACAGTGAGATTCGATTCTTTCAAAAGTCTTTCTTGCAGTTCAGGAGTTGCACTAAAAACAATCTTGTCTCTAATCATATCATTGGATGCAGAACCAAAATCACAGTCTAGGGCTTTGAGCTGCAGCTCAGTAACAAATTGTTCAATCATTTCTCCCCTCTTCCATTCATGTTTCCAAAACAGATACCGCTCAAAAATAACATTTTTCCTGGGAGTACAATATTTCTCAAACTGCTCCAACACTGCTTCAAGGTCTTTTGAGTCTCCATCAGGAAAAACAAATGTCTTATAAATAGACACGGCATCCTCACCCACAGTACTTAAAAGGATACCAATCTGCCGTTCATGGGAGAATTCATTAGCTCCCACAGCTGTCAAGAAATAACGAAACCTTTGTTCCCAATTCTTCCATCTTTCAGGCAGATTACCTTTAAACACAAATGGAGGCGGTAGTCTTACAAAGTCCATAATTCTGACACCATGTGATGTCTATTGTCCAGGTCAACTCTGATAATATCTCAATCACAGTCACAGGCGAGGTTTAATCCCAAAACACAGTGTTTATTCAACAAGTCCTCCAACAGCTACCACTGCATAACACAAAGTGCTGATAATCCAAACAAGTGGAAGACTGATAAAAACACACTGCTGATGCACTGCAGGTGAACATAACAAACTCTAAGCGGTCTTAAAGATACATTACACCACACTCCCACCTGAGATCAATGCCAGTGGCAGTAATTGTATGGGGCTTATCCTTTCCCAGGAGGGATGCCATGGCTTCCCCTAGACAATCCTCCTCATCCCAGCTCTCTCAGTATCAGGACCCTTCCCCCGACACCGGAGGTTGCCAAAATTCAGCCATCACAACCGATTGCCAGATGTCCTGTTCAACAGTTGTCGGCTTCAAAAAAGTTCAAAGAACCGTCGGAGCTGATGCCATCGACATCGATTCTCCAAATGTTGTTTTCCAAACCCTCGGACCATTCCAGTTCCTGCAATTCGTCATTGGGTGAGGAAAGCCCATGTCCCCCAATGGAGCCTTCCCCACTGCAGCAAGTAGGAGATGATCTCCCAATATCTCCCTCTGAGGACGTCAGGTCTTATGGGGACTTCGTTAAACAAATGGCCAACAAGCTAGCCCTGTCAACCATACAACCACCTCCAGCAGTTACAGACTTGGTCTTTGATATTGTCCAGATGGACACTTCAACAGCAGTCATCCTCCCCATGACCTTGGTCCTTTTACTAACCGCCAAAGCTCCCTGGGCTCATCCTTCGTCCATCCCTATTTCCAGCAAATGACTGGACCATATGTACAAGGTACAGGAGACGGGAGCAGAATTCCTCTTCATCCACCCGAAACCGAATTCCGTAGTGGTGGCAAACGCAGCCATTCTACACCCTCCGACAAGGAAGGTAGGAAACTCCACTCCTTCGGTAGAAAATTCTACACAGCTGGAGCAATGGGTATCAAAACCTCCAATTATGGGGCCTGTGTGGGTCAATATCAATATACCTTATGGGAACAAATGTCAGAGTTTATCTCTGCTCTCCCAGATGATATCGATCACCAAGCTAGACAAATCCAGAAGGAAGGCATGCTTCTGGTGAAACACCAACTCAATGCTTCCAAACATACATTGGATGTTGCAGTGAAGACCCTTACTTTCTCGGTTGCCCTGCAACGGCATGCATGGCTATGCTCCTCGGCATTGCAGCCAGACATCAAAAGCATTGTTGAAGATCTTCCTTTTGAGGGTGATGGGCTCTTTAGCTCTACTACCGAAACATTGCTCCAAGAACTCGATAAGAGCATCAAGGCATCTCGCAACCTGGGGGTCACATCAGTTGTTAAGTACAAGGGGAAACCTTGGATTAGACAATGGTCCCATAGACCCTCATCAGAATCCTTCCCTGAGCCACACTGGCAAAGATCCCCTAGCAGTTCTTCATGACCTTACAGGGGAAAGCTTAAATTTTTGCCTGCTTCCCAATTCAGATCGAAAGCTCCAAAGGCTTCCAAGCAGAGTCTTTGACCTCCAGCTTCCTCCCAGTGTCCCCCACTCGCTTGTCTCCTTACCTGTCCACCTGGCAACTTATAACATTGGATCAGTGGGCCCTTTCAGTTATCAAAGCAGGATACCTCATAGAGTTCTCCCAAATCTCTACGACTGCTCATTTCATTGTCACCCCTCCCTTGGAAGTACTATTAGCGGAGGTTCAGACCCTTCTCCAAAAAGATGCCATAGAACCGGTGCCCGTAACCCAACATCAAACAGGCTTCTACTCACGTTATTTCACAGTCCCGAAGAAGGAAGAAGGCCTCCATCCCATAATGGACCTCAGAAATCTAAACTGTCTCATCACTTACAAAAAATTAAGAGAACATAAGAACATAAGAGAAGCCAATGTTGAATCAGGCCAATGGCCCATCTAGTCCAACACTCTGTCATACAGCCGCCAAAATATACCAGGTGCCATCAGGAGGTCCAGCAGTGGGGCCAGGACACTAGAAGCCCTCCCACTGCTACCCCCTCCAACACCAAGAATAGAATGCATCACCTGCCCCAGACTAAGAGTTCCCATCTATACCCTGTGGCTAATAGCCACTGATGGACTTCTGCTCCATATGTTTATCTAATTCCCTCTTGAAACTGTCCATGCTTGTAGCTGCCACCACCTCCTGTGGCACTGAATTCCATATGTTAATCACTCTTTGGGTGAAGAAGTATTTCCTTTTATCTGTTCTAACCCGACTGCTCAGCAATTTCATGGAGTGCCCACAAGTTCTTGTATTGTGAGAAAGGGAGAAAAGTACTTCTTTCTCAACCTGCTCAATCCGATTCATAATCTTATAAACCTCGATCATGTCACCCCTCAGCCGTCGTTTCTCCAAGCTAAAGAGCCCCAAGCATTTTAACCTTTCTTCATAGGGAAGGTGTTCCAACCCTTTTATCATTCTAGTTGCCCTTCTCTGCACTTTTTCCAATGCTATAATATCCTTTTTGAGATGTGGCAACCAGAACTGTACACAGTATTCCAAATGAGGTCGCACCAATGATTTATACAAGGGCATGATGATACTGGCTGATTTGTTTTCAATTCCCTTCCTAATAACCCCCAGCATAGCGTTGGCCTTCTTTATTGCAGCTACACACTGTGTAGACATTTTCATTGAGTTATCTACTACGACTCCAAGATCTCTCTCTTGGTCCGTCTCTGCCAGTTCAGACCCCATCAACGTGTATTTATATTTAGGATTTTTGGCTCCAACATGCATCACTTTGCACTTGGTCACATTGAACCCCATTTGCCACGTTGACGCTCACTCACCCATCCTTGACAGATCCCTTTGGAGTGCCTCACACTCCTCCCTGGTTTTCACCACCTTGAACAACTTCATGTCATCTGCAAATTTAGCCACTTCACTGCTTACTCCCAATTCCAAATCATTAATAAACAAGTTAAAAAGCATCAGACCGAGTACTGATCCCTGTGGTACCCCACTGCTTACCACCCTCCACTGGGAAAGTTTCCCATTTATACTCACTCTCTGTTTCCTATTTATAAGCCGGTTTTTGATCCACAAGAGGACTTGTCCTTTTATCCCATGACTATTGAGCTTACTTAGGAGCCTTTGATGAGGAACTGTATCAAAAGCTTTCCGGAAGTCAAGGTAAATAATATCTATTGGGTCCCCCTTGTCCACATGTTTGTTCACTCCCTCAAAAAACACTAACAAGTTAGTGAGACAAGATCTTCCCTTATAGAACCCATGCTAAGTCTTCCTCAATAGTTTTTGTACATCAATGTGCCTACTAATTCTCTCCTTAATAACAGTTTCCACTAACTTACCCGGTATTGATGTCAGACTGACTAGCCTGTAATTTCCTGGATCTCCCCTGGAGCCCTTTTTAAAGATGGGAGTGACATTAGCTACCTTCCAGTCCTCAGGAATGGAGGCAGATTTTAAAGAAAGATTAGATATTTTTGTCAGGAGATCCACAAGTTCACATTTGAGTTCTTTCAGAACTCTCGGATGAATGCCATCCGGGCCTGGTGATTTATTAGTTTTTAAATTGTCCATCAGTCGGAGGACTTCCTCTCTTGTCACCGCAATCTGATTCAGGTCTTTCAAACCCTCTCCCGAAATCGGTGCTTCTGGAGTGGGCAAGCACTTCTCCTCTTCCACAGTGAAGACAGAGGCAAAAAATGCATTCAGCTTCTCAGCTATTTCCCTATCATCCTTCACTACTCCTTTTACCCCTTGGTCATCCAAGGGCCCCACTGCCTCCCTGGCTGGCTTCCTACTTCTAATGTATTTGAAGAAAGTTTTATTGTTGGCCTTTATGTTTTTTGCAATATGCTCCTCATATTCCCTTTTTGCTTGCCTGATCACAGACTTGCATTTTATTTGCCATAGTCTCTGTTCCCTTTTATCAACCTCACTAAGACTAGCTTTCCACCGCTTAAAGGAATCACTCATACCTTTTACAGCTTCCATTACTTTATTTGTTAACCATGCAGGCTTTTTTCTATACCTATTTGTACCTTTCCTAACCTGCGGTATATATTTTTTCTGAGCTTCTTGGACTGTATTTTTAAATAGTCTCCAAGCTTCCCCAATGGTTTTGACCTTCTTCACTCTTCCTTTCAATTTCTTCCTCACATGTCCCCTCATACCAGAGAAGTTACCCCTTTTAAAGTTAAAAGTGGTTGCGTCAGTCTTTTTGGGCAACTCCCTATCTGTACAAATGTTAAACTCAATGACATTATGGTCACTGTTCCCAAGTGGTGCAATCACTTTTACATCTCTCACCAGGTCTTGGGTGTTACTTAGGACCAAATCCAGGATCGCCTCTCCCCTGGTAGGATCTGTGACCATCTGTTCCATAGCACAGTCATTGAGAGTGTTTAAAAACTCAATCTCTTTTTCCCGACTAGAACTCATATTGGCCCAATCAATGTGTGGGTAGTTAAAGTCACCTATTACGACACAGTTATTTTGTCTAGCTGCTTTCTTTAATTCATTCATCATTTTATAATCCTCCTCTATCTTTTGATCTGGTGGGCGATAACAAACATTCAGGATGACAATGTTGCAAACCATTCTTCTACTCCTAAACCGAGGTGTGTGGATGGTGATGTTGGACCTCAAGGATGCATATTTTCATATCTCCATTCACCCTACCCACTGTATGTTCTTCCGTTTCACGGTAGGAAACAGGCATTTCCAGTACAAAGCCCTCCCTTTTGGATTGTCTACAGCTCCTCGAATCATTACAAAGGTGATGGTGGTCATCGTAGCACACCTCCATTTGAAGGGCATCCAAATTTTCCCTTATATCGACGAATGGTTGCTGATAGCAGACTCCAAGACATCCCTACTCAACTACAGCAAACTGACCTTGACCACCCTAGGATCTTTGGGCCTCAAGGTAAACCTAAAGAAGTTGATGCCCCTCCCCTCCACAACTGTACAGTTTATAGGAGCAATTCTAAAGTCTGTCGTATGCAAGACATTGTCGATCTAGTGGACCTCTTCTGCAGTACGGGAGGTGCCACTGCAAAACAAATCCGACTATTGGACTTGATGGCAGCCACCACCACTGTAATTGTCTTTGCCAGGCTCCGCATGCAGCCACTGCAACTGTTGTTTGTCCAGAAATTTCTTCCACAACGACAGCCTCAATCCCTACATCTTGTCCTCCCACCGAATGTATTGGACTCACTACTTTGGTGGTCAAATCCACTGAATCTCCTGACGGGAGCACCGTTTCACCCACCAACTTCAACACTGACATTGACAACAGACACATCCCTATGGGGATGGGGTGCATATCTCAAGGGACTTTGTGTCAGGGCTTGATGGGAACCCCATGTAGCTCACTATCACATCAATTTCCTGGAAGTGCTGGCTATGCAGTACACACTCAGATCCTTCCGCTGCCTAGTGGCCCATCAGGTGGTCACCGTCCTTACCAACAACACCACGGCCCTGTGTTATATCAACAGGCAGGAAGGCACGATATCCAGGGGGCTGTACTGTCTAGCCCTGGAAATATGGGACGAATGTCTGTTGTGGAACACATTCCTGAGGGCAGCCCATCTTCCGGGGACTCTGAATGTACAAGCAGATTTCCTGAGCAGAAGAGGTGCGTCGGGGCACGAGTGGGAATTCAATTGGAGTTACCTCCTACCGATTTTTCATCTATGGGGCCACCCAGAGGTGAACGTATTCGCAACATGCCAGAACAGGAAATGTCATTTGTTCTGCTTCAGAGCAGGGACAGATCCACTATCCCTGGGCGACGGTCTTCTTATCCCATGGTCACACATGCACGTGTTCCTTTTTCCTCTGATTCCTCTAATCTCCAGGGTACTTGTCAAAATGATGTGGGAGAGACCATGTTGTCACTTGGTGTCTCCATGGTGGCCCCGGCAACACTGGTTCCCCATTCTGCTCCATCTTTCCAAGGGCTCCTTCATCCACTTTCCCCCAGCTTTGGATCTCCTCCTTGCAGGGAAGGGGCAGATACTGCATCACAATGTGCACTGCCTCAAGCTCACAGCCTGGAGGATACTCTTTTAACATTTAGAGACAGGATAGAACATGTCCTCTTGAATTGTCGTAAACCATCTACATGAGTTTCTTATGCTGGAAAGTGGAAGAAATCGTACCTGATGGTGATCTTTGTGTTTTGTTATCCTGTTTGGACCTGGGCCTTAGCTGTGCCTCACTGAAGGTGTACTTAGCTGCCATCTCGGCTAATCATCCACCAATTGATGGTCATTCAATTTTTTTCCCACCCTCAGACCAAGAAATTCCTGAAGGGTCTGACCCACCTTTTTCCTCCATCACATGGCCCCACGCCAGCCTGGGACCTACCCCTGGTACTCACGAGACTTATGGGCAGACCTTTTGAGCTGATAGCTACTTGTAGTCTGCAGCTTTTGTCCTGGAAGACAGCCTTTTTAGTTGCTGTCTTCACCAGGAGAATGAGCGAGCTATGAGTCCTTTGCTGTGACCCTCCGTACCTGAGCTTCCATCAAGATGGGGTTATGTTGGCTCCAGATGTCTCTTTCTTACCAAAGGTGGTTTCATAGTTTCATCTGGAAGTGGACATTGTCCTCCTGGTGTTCGTCCCATCCCCTACGACCAATGAAGAATGCCAGTTCCATTCATTGGACGTTAAGAGAGCCTTGCTTTTTTATCTGAATCGGACATGACCCTTTAGAAAATTGCCAGCGCTGTTTGTCTCCTATACTTTACCCATTCAGGAGAAGAAACTGTCATCTCAACATCTATCCAAATGGATTGTGGAGACTATTAAGCTATGCTACTCTTTGGCTAAAAGGTCACCCCCGGGTCCACTAAGGGCGCATTCTACCCGGGCGGTGGTGATGTCCACAGCCTTCCTGCGAGGTGCATCACTCGAAGATATCTGCAATGCAGCAACTTGGGCCACTCCTCACACG
The DNA here is from genome assembly GCA_029375565.1 of Gekko gecko. Classification (NCBI taxonomy): domain Eukaryota; kingdom Metazoa; phylum Chordata; class Lepidosauria; order Squamata; family Gekkonidae; genus Gekko; species Gekko gecko. The sequence goes on along the minus strand of JAPDNY010000006.1, from coordinate 75,683,231 downwards.
TTTGTGGAGCACTATGCCCTAGATGTACAGTTTCATCAGCGTTCAGTAGTTGGACGAGTGGTGTTGCAGGCGGCGCAGATCTAGGACCTTCAGCTCCCTCCTCCAGGTAGGTGTGTACTGCTTGCTAGTCTCCCAGAGGTGTGATGCACAGAGACCGCGAAGAAGATAAACAGGTTGCTTACCTGTAACTGATGATCTTCGAGTGGTCATCTGTGCATTCACACCACTCACCCTGTTTCCCCTCTGCTTTTGGTCCTTTCCTTTCTTTGGAGACTGAGGGCTTCCCATTATACTGATTGGGGTCGGCGCCAGTGCACTATGTCCCAGAGGTGTGAATGCACAGATGACCACTTGAAGATCACCAGTTACAGGTAAGCAACCTGGTTTTTTTTACCCTGTTCAAAACCTTTTCCTATCCCCTAATGGAAGATGCATGACTCGCGGGGCAACGTTTTGTAAAATGTGCCTCCTTCCCCATTCATCTCAGACCTGTCAGAGGGTTATTGTGCTTTGAGGTTCAGTCAATGATTATGCCTACCTTTCCCTAATCTTTTTTTTACTTTGTTTAATACATATGCTTTGGGGTCTTCACCACTAAAAAGATTTATATTTTTGTCCTGAATGTGTTATGCTTTTATTAATACTTGAAGACATGGTGTATGTAGCATGGTGTATTTAGCCTTGCCTTACAATAACGTACCATTTTAAGATGAAAAATGTCAGTGTCTCAGCATTATCCCTTGGTGCTTTCTACTAAAGGAAGAATATTTAGCATCAGGCACTGAAAAGGTTCACACTTGAAGACTGTAGTCTGTTACCAATTAAAACAAAAAAATTGATTTAGTTGCATGGAATAAAATAGGTATAGATTCAAGTACTTCATCTTGAGCTGTACATCTTGAGCTGTGCTCCTGAATGTGGTCATTCTACAGGAATGGTATGAATGTCATTGTCTACTCCAGATTCTTCAGTTTTTGAGAAACAGTTTTCACACTTCGTACTCTGAGCCTGGCTCTAATAAAATGATTTGAATATCAGTAGTTTGAAAGCAGCTTCATTTGTGGGCATACAGCTAGAAACACAGAACTGGATGAAGTGTTTTTCTGGTATAAAATGCAATGATGGGTAAGTCCATTGCACAGTGTATTTTGTAAACTCCAGATGATCTCTCTGTATCACTGTAGCTGAGATGCACAAATCTTGCTTCATGTGTTATAGGAGGAAAGGGGAAAGCAGAAGTGCAGATTACTTGTGTTTTCTCTGCTTTTTCAAGATATATCAAGTAGTTCAAAGGAGTTCAAAAAGGGTTCATCTGTATTTGAAGTTCCCATGCGTCCAGTATGGTACATTAGCATGAAACCAGAAATATGAGAATTTTCTGCAGAAAGCCAGTGCAATGTGATACAGTATTGCCCCTCCCCATGCCAGCAACTGATCTCTCGTTCCCTTGTAAGGTCTGTGCCTCTTATGCTGACCTTCTAGTTTAGCATAGATTGAACTCAGAGTGTTGCTTCTAAAATAAGTACTACTGAATGGAAACCTTATGATTCCCTATTCTCTGACTTGATAGATGCCCCCTAACAGTTCTGGACACGTTATTTAAATGTCGATTCTATTGAAATCAGTTCACAAGATGATTGCAGGCTGGTGCAGTTGGTTTGTGTATACTCTGGGACTCTGCCATTAGTTTACTGTGCACTCATACACCTTTCCTTCCCATAAGTAGCATTGGAAGCTTCATGAATATTGGAAGCTTCTTATCTGGCATTTGTATTTCCAAAGTAGATCACCTGTATCTTATTTCTCCTTATTGAGGAGACACACATAAGGTAAGAACATAAGAGAAGCCAATGTTGAATCAGGCCAATGGCCCATCTAGTCCAACACTCACACAGCCGCCAAAATATACCAGGTGCCATCAGGAGGTCCATCAGTGGGGCCAGGACACTAGAAGCTCTCCCACTGCTGCCCCCTCCAGCACCAAGAATAGAGTGCAGCACCTGCCCCAGACTAAGAGTTCCCATCTATACCCTGTGGCTAATAGCCACTGATGGACTTCTGCTCCATATGTTTATCTAATTCCCTCTTGAAACTGTCCATGCTTGTAGCTGCCACCACCTTCTGTGGCAGTGAATTCCATATGTTAATCACTCTTTGGGTGAAGAAGTACTTCCTTTTATCTGTTCTAACCCGACTGGTCAGCAATTTCATGGAGTGCCCACGAGTTCTTGCATTGTTCTTTCTCAACCTGCTCAATCCCATTCATAATCTTATAAACCTCGATCATGTCATCCCTCAGCTGTCGTTTCTCCAAGCTAAAGAGCCCCAAGCGTTTTAACGTTTCTTCATAGGGAAGGTGTTCCAACCCTTTTATCATTCTAGTTGCCCTTCTCTGCACTTTTTCCAATGCTATAATATCCTTTTTGAGATGTGGCAACCAGAACTGTACACAGTATTCCAAATGAGGTCGCACCAATGATTTATAAAGGGGCATGATGATACTGGCTGATTTGTTTTCAATTCCCTTCCTAATAATCCCCAGTATAGCGTTGACCTTCTTTATTGCAGCTACACACTGTCTAGACATTTTCATTGAGTTATCTACTACGACTCCAAGATCTCTCTCTTGGTCTGTCTCTGCCATTTCGGACCCCATCAACATGTGTTTATATTTAGGATTTTTGGCTCCAATGTGCATCACTTTGCACTTGGTCACATTGAACCCCATTTGCCACGTTGACGCCCACTCACCCATCCTCGATAGATCCCTTTGGAGTGCCTCACAATCCTCCCTGGTTTTCACCACCCTGAACAACTTCGTGTCATCTGCATATTTAACCACTTCACTGCTTACTCCCAATTCCAAATCGTTAATAAACAAATTAAAAAGCATCGGACTGAGTACTGATCCCTGTGGTACCCCACTGCTTACCACCCTCCACTGAGAAAGTTTCCCATTTATACTCACTCTCTGTTTCCTATTTATAAGCCAGTTTTTGATCCACAAGAGGACTTGTCCTTTTATCCCATGACTATTGAGCTTACTTAGGAGCCTTTGATGAGGAACTGTATCAAAAGCTTTCCGGAAGTCAAGATAAATAATATCTGTTGGGTCACTCAAAATTACAACTGATCGTCAGGTAGCAGAGATCAGTTCCTTTGGAGAAAATGGAGGACTCTGTGTCATTATACCCTGTTGTGGTCACCACAGCAAATTGACACGGAGTGCCCAAGGCTGAGGTATTCTGCCGGACCCTCTTTCTAGAGCTCGTTGTATTTACCTCCACAATGGGACTTATTCCTAGTAATTTTATAAACCTGTATCATATCCCCCCACAGTCATCTCTTTCCTACTGAGACGTCCCAGACCCTTCAGCCTTTCCCTCTGGGGAAGGTGCTCCAACCAGTCATCTTGGTCGCTCTGTTCTGTATTTTCCCCAGTTTTGCAATGTCCTGTTGAGATAAGGTGTCCAGAACAGCAAACTGGAGACTTACTGGTTTTTAATTTCTCCAATAGAGCTAGAACATCTCTCATCGCCCCAATTTGACTTAGTTCTTCAGACCCCCTTCCTGAAAGTCGTGGCTGTGGCATGGGCACATGCCACACACTTGCCACAGTGAAGACAGATGCAAAGAATTCATTTAGCTTCTCTGGCATCTCCTCATCTTTCTTTAGAAATCCTTTTATTTGATGCTGGCAGTGGTTCTCTGTACTGCATAGATCTCAAAATAGGAGCGCCGGGGGGAAGGCAGTCAGTTGATAAGTGGCTGTTCCTCCAGAGGCGCTCAAGGCAGTAAATGGTCCCCGTGGGCAGTGGGAGACCCAGAGGCAAGGCCTCAGAACTTGGAAGGGAAGCTGGGAGTCCTGACCTTCCCAGTGGGCAATTCCTTACAAAGATCAGGTAGTATTGGGAAAACTTTGGAGGGCAGGGTGGAACAGGGTCTGTAGGACAGAACTGGCCCATTCCACCACAACCTCCTTTATTTCCTTCTATATCTCAGGCTAAAGAGTTTGATTTGACTGGTGGTAGTATATCCCCACTTTTAAATACCCCTTAGGCCCCAATGAGCTGCGGTGGCTCAAGTGGTTAAGTCGCTGAACTGCAGGCTGTGGAAGGTCAGTAGTTCAGCAGTTCAAGACCTGTGAGTGCCGCATGACGGGGTGAGCTCCCGTCTCTAGTTCCAGCTCCTGCCAACCCAGCAGTTCGAAGGCAAGAAATTGCAAGTAGATAAATAGGTACCACTTCGGTGGGAAGGTAACAGCGTTCCGTGCACCTTGGTGTTTAGTCATGCTGGCCACATGACCACGGAAATGTCTTCGGACAGCGCTGGCTCTTCGGCTTTGAAACGGAGATGAGCACCGCAACCCTAGAGTCGGATTCGACTGGCTTTCGAGCAAGGGAACCTTTACCTTTACCTTTAGGCCCCAATATTTCCACCTATATTGCTTCTGTTGGGCAGTTCATTTCCTAATGTTTTTGAGACACCCACTATATCTAAATTGTTGATTTAGCACCAAGCTCTCCAGGTCCGCCATCTTAGCTTGGAGACTTCTAGCATTGTCATGTAGACACTGATAATGTGTTTCCCTCTCCAGACACCCTCTTCTCCTTCAGCCCTTTTGGCTCCACGCATGCCCCTCCTTTACCATTCTATTCACACTCCCAAGTTCTGTTGTGCTCCTTCCAATATTACCCTGAGTATTGGCACTATTGTCCCTTTGGAATGAGCAGTTCCAAACCAGAGGCTCCCCAGCTTCCGTTGGCTTTCCCCTGGGATTAAATTAAAAGCTGCTTTACCATCTTTTTGATATTAAGTGCCAGCAGCCTGTTTTCCTGTTGGTTCAAGTAAAGTCCATCTCTTTTGTATGGGTTCAGCTTGTCCCAGAAGGTTTCCCAGTGCCTAACAAATATAAATACCATGTTCTTATCCATGTGTTGAGACCCCTAATCTGTGCCTGTCTAACTGGCCCTGTGTATGGAACTGATAGCAATTCTCATAATGCTACTTTTAAGGTCCTGGTCTTTAACTTTCTGCCTAGTAACCTGAATTTTTTCCTCCAGGACCACACAACTACATTTCCCAATATCTTTGGTGCCAACATGCATTGTGACTGCTGACTCCTCCCCAGCACTATCTGCCAATTTATCTAGATATTGCATAATGTCTGCAACCTTTGCATCAGGCAGGCAAGTCATCATGCAGTTAAAACAGCTGTCAATGACCCTGCTCTCTGTATTCCTAATCAAATCACCCACTACCAAAATCCTAGCTTCACCCAACTCCAGTTTTGGTACAAGAGAATATTGGTCCTTCATCTGAGGAAGGGGCTCTTTCTAATAGATCATGTCTCTTTTCCTTAGCCTGCCACCCTCCAAGCTCAAGATCCTCCATCTGAATGACAGCAGAAGAGCTGTCAGCACAGGAGTGGGACTGTTCTAGTACATCTATATACAGGGCTATTTTTGGGCAGGAATGCACAGGAGCGGAGTTCCGGCTGGCTCCCAAGTTGGCCACGTCCAGCAGGAACTCATTAGCATAAAAGGCCACACCCAACAGCAGAAACTCATTAGGATTGGCTACATTAGGGGTGTGTGGCCTAACATGCAAAGGAGTTCCTGCTCCAAAAAAAGGTCTGGGTTTTGACAACAAATAAGGTAAACAATAAGAAGCAAAAGGTGGGTGTGGCTGGTTGACCACACTTCTGGTAACACGGGGGTGTGGCCTAATCTGCTAATGAGCTGTCTATATATATATAATAATAACAATAAGCTAATGAGTTTATGCTGTTGGGTGTGGCCTATTATGCTAATGAGCTCCTGCTGGGCTTTTTCTACGAAAAAAGCCCTGTCTATATATATAAAGGGAGCTGCGGTGGCTCAAGTGGTTAAGACGCTGAACTGCAGGCTGTGGAAGGTCAGTAGTTCAGCAGTTCGAGACCTGAGAGTGCCACATGACGAAGTGAGCTCCCGTCTCTGGTTCCAGCTCCTGCCAACCCAGCAGTTCGAAAGCAAGAAATTGCAAGTAGATAAATAGGTACCACTTCGGTGGGAAGGTAACAGCGTTCCGTGCGCCTTGCTGTTTAGTCATGCCGGCCACGTGACCACGGAAACGTCTTCGGACAGCGCTGGCTCTTCAGCTTTGAAACGGAGATGAGCACCGCAACCCTAGAGTCGGATTCGACTGGCTTTCGAGCAAGGGAACCTTTACCTTTACTATATATATAAAAGAAAGTCCCCTCACCATAAAATTAACACCCAGGTCAAACCAGTGGACCTAGAGACAACAAATTTCAGGGAGAACATGCCTACCATGGTGTAGGTGCTCGCTAAGAAGGGATTTTTAGAAATTTGATCCTTAAGGGGGACAAAAGGGGTAAAATGTGCTCCCCCATTGATTCCTATGTGGCTGCCAGGCAGCTGCCTCCCTGCCTCCCCCATTCTCTAATTGGCCACCTGCAGAGAGCTAATGACAGTTGAGGAGATCAGGAGTTTTAAAGTTAAAAATGGTTGCGTCAGTCTTTTTGGGCAACTCCCTATTTATACAAATGTTAAACTCAATAACATTATGGACACTATTCCCAAGCGGTGCATTCTGTAATGTGATTGTTCACCTACAGTGTTAACTGGTACAGTCCGTTCTACCTCGGCATTCAGTATTCTGATATTTTATTCCTTCCTCATTCCCCAGAATATATAATTCAGGCATCACAAGCAAGGCATTCCCTATTGTTTATCCCTACCGTGAAGTTCTGAGGGATGCTACATGTGAAGGAGCTTCTCCAAACAAATATCAGTTTTTAAAAGGAAACCAGCAAAAAGCCCTCCTGTGGTACAGGAGGGAATGGTGGGTGTGAGAAAGACAGCAGCGAAATGGTTCCTGTGTTTGGTGGTGGTGGTCGGTTTTCAAAAACATGCATTCCCATCCATATGACATGAAGTGTATCGACTTCAGTTTGTAAGCTTTCATTGTAAGGATTGCATATTATGTATCATAAATGTGTTTTTTCCAATTTCTAACCTGCATATCTTTTGTCTTTCAATGATTAAAAAACGCCAATTTGTTTTCCTCCCCCCTTAACAGGTCTTTGTGTACTTTGGTGTGTAAGTGGACCTACTCTTCAGAAAAAGGCTGGGATGACAGTTTCTGGAGGGTGATTGGATTAGAAGATCTGGTGGCAGATAAGTACACAAAAATAGGTAACTTTTACCTTAAATACTTGGTATGATTTTTAAAAGACAGCTTTCATAGAACTAAGTGTTTCTCATGTGCACATTAGTGGGAAATTTAACAGAAATAATAAAAGAAATCACTTCTGCAAACTAATCTTCTTGTAATACTGTACAGTATTCTATAATTCTTGTTGGCATCATAACTGTTGAAGTATTGTATTTGTAAATAAAGAAAACAAGGTTCTCTTACCATATAGATAAATTCAGTTTAGAGCTTGGAAGAACCTGCTGGTTTGAATGGCTTTGCCCACCTCAGGGAGATGTTGGCAACAATTTTAAGCTTTGTAACTCTAACCAAAGTTACCTTTTTAAGGAGGATCTGAAATCCAGGTTTAAGATTGGTTTCTGATATAACATTAAGAAGAATCCTGGTTATTGGTAACACTGGTAAGTTGATGCTGACATTGTTTTCTTGACATCAGTTTTTGAAGTAATGTGAGGGGAATTTGCTCCAGAGGTTGGAGAAGGGGGTATGTATATTCAAGGTTGGCTCCTTCACTTAACTGCAAAGAAGAGGTAGCCAGCTTTATATTTACACCAGCCACAGAAGTGAAACAGTATTATAATGCAATATGTATGTTGATTGAAAAGCACATTGTGTTGTATTCATTAGAGTTTAGTCTGAAGGAGGTGTACATAGGATTGAGGCCCTAGTCTTATACCTTAAGGGACAAAGAAATGAAAACCTTCCCTCTTTCCAGCTTATTGGTAGGTTAAGGTGCAGAATAATTTGTGTGCCAGGCAAGAGAAACCCAATCAGAAATATGTACTTTCTGTGATGTTGGCCCACTGGCGAATGAAACTAGGGCTGTGCAAAATAAATAATAAATTCAGATTCTTTGGGGCTGAATATATTGGCCCTGAAAAAAATCAGTGTTTCCCAATATTTCAGGAATCCCATTTTTTTCCAGCTCCATTATGCCTTATGGGACCATTATAGTCAATGGTCCCCCATAGGGTATAATGGGGAATTGATCCAAGGGCCTGGGGGGTTGTTTTTTGAGTTAGAGGCACCAAATTTGCAGCATAGCTGCTGGTGCCTCTTCTCAGAAGAATCTCCAAGTTTGAAAAAAAAAATCAGACCGTGGGTCCAATTCTACGGGCCCTCAACGAAGGTGCCCCCATCCTCCATTGTTTCCAATGGAAAATAGGCATTTGTTATGTATTGAGCCTGAACTCTACTTGCAAAAGGACTTAGCTTGAGGATGCATAACAATAGCTTGCTAGGATCCTAGAATGGACCAGTAGGGAGACAGGGATCCTAGAGTAAACCAATTGGGAAACAATGGAGTGTAAATAGCCTATCGTTGTGAGTGGGGTGTGTAAATAGCCTATCATTGAGAGGGGTGTGTGCTTTGGGTGTAACCTTTTTCAGGCATAAATCCCTGTCTTTGGCCAGGGATTTTCAGTCTTCTTTCCTCTTGCTGAAATCATGAATAAACTATGAGCTGATCACTTTATGTGTCTCAAATCCAGTATATTTCAGCATTGAAAGGGCTTGTGGTCCCTTTGAACACCTTCTCCAAGCTGTGAGTTATTCTGAAGACATTTAAAGGGACTGAATCCTATAAACACCATTTAACTGTGTCTATATAACATTCCCAGATAATCCTAAATATTTTCAGGATTTTTCGTGAATGGCTAATTTGAATAGCAGAAAAAAGACTGTGATCTGTATTTGGCTGAGAAAATACCTGAAAAATACTGATAAGGTATATTTTGGGGTGGGGTTTTTTTGGCTCAGATGCAGACAATTGCACATATCTAAATGAAATTCCAGCACTGAGAGCAACAGTTAACTTGATTTAGGATAAATACACAAGATACACCCAAGCATTGCTCAGGACCAGGTGTACATTTCTTACTGATTTATTTTGTTTACCCTGTCTTGAACTGTATGTGGCCCTCAAGACAGCTTACAAAATCCATCAAATACAACCAATTAATAATGCAGCAACAAACAGCTAGTGGATGTATATCTCAGTGTCTTCATCAGTCTTCAGAGTCCTCTTGTACCTCTGAGTGTTGTTCTTCCTTCAAGGTGTGGGTAAAATAGTAGTAATAAGATTGCAAAGCAGCCAGTGTCAGTATTCACGGGGCAGAATGTGGGTCTTGTGGGTATGCTCCTGCATTTGTACTGCTGGTGCAAAATAACCTGGCCTTAAAATGCTGTGCTTTACATATTTTGTGACCTGCACTGTTCTTGTTACACTTCCTTCACATTGCTTTGAACTTCCCAAAGGCCTTGGGCTAAATTAGACTGCTAGCTTTGCTAATTGTATAATATTTATGGCAGATTTCCATTAAAAGGCCATAATGTTCATTTACCAGAAATTTTTCAGGGTAGCTTTAAAAAAGCTTTCCTTGTTAAGTTAATGGATTTTTAATGGCTGTCCTAAGCAGACATGTCCTTAATGAGAGTGTTATCATACAAGAATTTAAAAACCCTATTCTTCAAAGTTAATCACTTGAATTTTTAAAACTAACACTTTGAATTGAACAAATCTCTATAACCGTTTAATGGATCTAACTAAATAGAAATAATTTGATATCAGTAATGAAATCTATGAAGCTTTTTGATGTTTAAATAGAGATGTAGGAAGTAGTTTCTGGACACATTTTAAAACTCTGGTTGAAAGTCTTTTCTGATGCTGCAAATTGTTTCTCTTTCTATATTTGTTGTGGTACAAATAGAGATTTACGCCATCGCACCTGTGTACCAGTATGTGTGGGATAAGCAGAGCAAAGCTTGAATGTCTTCACTCTGCTTGCTTCTATACGTAAGGAGAAACTACCGCTTGCACAAGGTAGCACTAGTGTTTGAAGATGTGGGCTTGCAAAGACCTGGTGGTACCCCCACTCCTGCAATTAAACACTCCTATGGCTTAGCACCACCCCCAGGCCAAAGAGTAGTACTTCTGTTGCTGCTGGTAGTTGCTTCAGTGCAGAAGATTGTGTGACCATCTTGTGGTGCTGGAATGAGGGGACATGGGGCTTCAGTCTCAGGGGCCCTGATGCTGTGTGTATCCTGTGCAGCAGAGTGTAAAAATTGGCTGTTAGACTTTGGCATTTCCCCACCCCCCAATTCATTCATTTTGCTATCTGACAGCTATTTTGCATTTGACAGCTATTATCAGATGCATATTTTTAGTTAAAAAAAAACGTTTTTGGTTCTGGGAGAACACTGAAGGAGAATAAGCAGTAAATAAATGGTCTAAAAGAAATTTGAGCACTCTAGTGCCTATGGCCCTGCAGGAGAAAATTTTTTAAAACATAAATTATTTATGACGTGAGAATGAAAGATTGAATACAATATTTATATAGTGCGTTTCAAGGACAGAGGGAAGCATCTGACCGCTTTAAGTGACTAACAGTGCAGTCCTAAGCAGCACTGTGCCCATCTAAGTCAATTGAAGCTAATGGGTTTAGAAAGTGGTGAATCTGTTTAGGATTGCACTGTAAATGTACATGTTGCCAATGAAAACAAATTGCTTTAAGAAAGGTAACACTTTCATATAATGAAACTAGGATGAGAATTGTGGAGAATATCTAAGTAATGATTGCACAGGAATTTGGAAATTAAGACCCTGTACATTTACAGAAGCATTTCTTTTCCTCTTAAATTGTGAAAATAAAAACAAGTAAGATGGGATCCTGAAAATCCATTTCACTGGCAGTGGCTCTTTCCTCTGCTTCATGGAGCTTTCCTCTGGAGTTAGGCCTCCTACCAGTAGAAGAGCTCCCTGCATCAGGTGAAGGCTCCTTCACTGAGAGAAAGTGCCACTGCTACCTGAAAAGATCCATGAGATTCAACCCATAAATACATGCAAGCCAAATGTTCATGTGTTGTTTGTCCAAGTTGTGACTTTAACTATGCAATTTCAATGTTTTTGAGAACCTGACACAGGAGATTGAATTGTGACAGATTCAGTAAGATGTAGGTTTATTTATCCTGGTGCACAGATCCAGAACATTTCTGCAGGTGTCTCTACCTTCAGACTTGTCCTAATGCATTTGGTGTAATGCTTGGAAGAGTACTAGCTGGTTCAGTCCACATAATTTATTTGGTTGATGTAGCATGGCTGACACAGGGTGCCATCAGTTGTTTATTTACATTAGATCTGACTTTTTTGCTTTATAAAGCCTTCAAGGTGGTTTACATATATTAAACAAAACCATTACATTAACATTAAGAGAGCCAATGAAGCCCCCATATAACAATAATATATTGACTCAGGCAATCTAGCCACCTGCATCTATGACAAGGTAACACTGAGATTAGACCACTGTAATGCACCCTGCATGAGTCTGCCCTTGAAGTCACCTTGGTACAGAGTGCCATAGCTCAGCTATTATCAGGAGGTAAATGGAACATGCACATATCACCCATTCTGCACTGACTCCATTGGCTGCCCATCAACGAATGGAATCAATTGAAGGTACTGACTACCAAGTACAAAGACCTGCGTGGCCTTGGAACCTTATATCTGCAGAACCCCCTCTTCTCCTAGGTTCCTCCATGACAACTTTGCTCATCTGTTTAGGGCCATCTGCAGATGCCACCCTGCAAACGGAGAAGATCAACAACCACCCATATGCATGCTTTCTTTGTTGTTGCTCACAGCTTTTTAGCGTCTGGCTCACACACTTTTGCCTTAGCTCAGGCAGGATGGCTCCAGAGCAAACTAACTGATGCAGTAGACAAATCACTCACTCACAACTTTAATGCCAGCAGCTCACAAAATTGAATTTTTTGCTCACAAGCTTAGAGGGAACATTGCTTGGCACAGAACTGTACCTACAGCTGCCCAATTTATGGGCTTCTTACTTAGTTTAGACTAGGAATGTAGATAAATTCAGCTTGGGACTATTTATTGTTTGGTATTTTATACTGCATTTTGATACTTTTTATCCAGTGTATGTGGATGGGTGCTTCCACTTTTTAACCTCGCAACAACCTTATGAAGCTGATTAGACTGAGAGAATGACTGACTCATGGTCACTCAAAGGCACAGTGGGCCCAGCCGTCTAACCACTCCACTTTAGTTTCTTTCCACACAGAGACTATACCTCCAGCCTCAGGAAAATGATTATGTAGTGCTGGTGGAAAGTGCTGTCATGTCACAGCTGACTTATGGTGATCCCGTAGGGTTTTTAAAGCAAGAGATGCTCAGAGGTGGTTTGCCATTGCCTGCCTCTGTGTACAAACTCTGGACTTCCTTGGTGGTCTCCAGTCAAAGCATAAACCTGGGCCTCCTCTGCTTACCTTCTGAGATCTGATGAAATTGGGCTAGATGTCAATTCAATTCATAATTAACACATTATATTTATCTTGGTGATTTAGAAGTGAAAGGAACAACCAGGCTGGACAGTGTCCATGGGTAAAAACTTCAGCACACACAAACATTTCATGTGTGATCTGGACCAGTGTTTGTATATGCAATTGGAATTTCAAATCAGGGAGGCGTGATACTGACCCTCCCTGTCATGCATTCATCTCTGCACCTTAAACATCTGCACAGGGCATCTCTGCCTCACTTTGGTCTCTTGATCATATGACATATATGTTTAGTTATCTGCATTTCAGGGACAATTGTAGCTATTTTCACAGACTAATTGTTGCCCAGCAAGGAGCTTTGTGCTCTCCTATGGACATAAATGAACTGTGTGCCAGACACATGCCAGCAAGAGCCTGAGACAATGTGCCTGTGATTCCCAAGGTTGCCCTAATCCAGATGTATCCCTAGACACATGAAGCACTCCAAAATAGCTATCTGCCATTGCTGTTTAAGCTGAGGACTCCTGACGCCATTAAGGAAGTCCGTCTTCATCACACTGGCAGCTCTCCCCAACCTTCTCTGTAGCGAAGGCACAAAAGACTCTTTCCCGCCTTCAGTTTGACAAAGGACTTGACATTCCTAAGGAACCGGTTTTCCTACCCTGAAACAAAGAACACAATAGGTGTTAGCTGATGAGTCATTGCAACCATCGAGGTGTCTCCGTTACAAGCCAAGTTAGAATTCAATATTGGCCAATTCCTTAAGCCCCTCACCCATTGCGAACGTGACTTTTGGAACGGACCACCAAGGGGTCGTCCCAAGGGAGGGTCCAGCATAGCCCTCCCCCAAACACCCCCTAATAAAAGTGGGTATCCAGCAGCATGCTCACTCTCTCTATGCCCTCTCTACGTTCTCTCTAGATCTTTCTAACCCCATAGCTCTTGCTATTCTGAAACTCACCCTGCTTCTAAGATTCTTGGACTGCAGCCAGAGTCTTCCACATGTGTCTGCCGGTTCAGACCATGATCCTCCCCCTTCCTATTAGTCTCCCCTATTTTTCCATTGGGACGCACCATCACGTTGGACAGGTAAATATTGCCCACCAACGATACCCTGCTCACGCGAATGTCTCTATCTGATTTTCCTAGAAGCTGTGTAACTATGTGTGTGTTTGTGTATTGTGTGAATGCAAAGTTTCTCCAGTAAAAGACATCATTTTTACACTGACTCCAGCCTCCGTGTCTACTACTGGTATCTCTGGAAGAAGCGGGACCTCTGTATATACAGGTGTTCGTTCCCTTATTGTCTATTGTCCATTTGATAATATCATAAATTCCCCATTATAATTGATAATTCAAGGCAATCAGCCTAATATGTATTTGGAATTCCATAGAGGTTAAATAATAATTCCTTAAAATTAAAGTTAAAGCTTTTTTTTTTAACAAGGGTAAATATTGAATGCATAAAACATTTGTTAAGATCTTGTCATTTAAAATTACACTGATATATGTATATTTTGAAAGCCATGTCCTCTAAATCAACAAAAAGGTAATTAAAACAACCCTACAACCAGTATTACTGTAATTATATGGCTTGGTACCAACATACTTAAGGGACCGCCACTTACCATATATGCCTCAGAGAGCATTATGCTTTGATAGTAAACATCCTCCTGGTGATCCTTGGCCCAAAGGACGTCCGCCTAGCCTCAACCAAGGCCAGGGCTTTTTCTGCCCTGGCCCCCACCTGGTGGAACATGCTCCCAACTGAGATCAGGGCCCTGTGAGATCTTATTCAATTCCGCAGGGCCTGCAAAACAGAGCTCTTCTGCCAGGCCTTTGGCTGAGGCAGCGGGCGTCCACATATGCCCCCCCCAAGGCTGCGCTTTCTCACCCACTGATAACCAGCCATACCTAGCTACATCAGTGGGCTGGATCTCCCTACAGCAAGCATGATTATTGATTTTATATGTTTTAATGTGTTTTAAATTTTATTGTATTTATCGAACTGTTGTAACCCACCCTGAGCCCTTTACGGGATGGGGGGATATAAATGCAATAAATAAATAAATAAATTTTACAAAAGTTGTGTTGAAGGCTGACTTCCAAGAAATTACAACAAGAGAGCTGCTCTAATGTGTACGAAACTCTGACCTAGAATCAGATTATCTACAAATGATTTAGCACCAGGTTCCCCTTGAAAGGTTCCGGCTATAGTTTTATGTAACAGCCACATTCAGTTTCACTTTTAATTGATATGTTTGTAGGTTATGCAAAACCCCTCACACTTTACCGGATCTCCTCTGAACCTTTGCCACATCAAAGAGTGTGGTTTCACCTACAAAAATACCAATCTTCAGACTTGACTTTTTGCATTTCCCAGGTTAGGTTAAACTTTCAGGGTTGCAACAATCTGTTTATTGTGTTCTTCTCTTTTATGTTATGAATAATGGCATACTTAAAGGTATAGATCTGAGCTTTGAATTGCTGTGACGTTTATTGATTCAATCAGTTTCAGTCTAATAGTAGGAGTTGGATTGTGCACAAAAAAAACCCTAACCCTATTGTGCAGCAGTTTCTAGTGTGTATGTTTTCTGATTAAAGTAAAGGCTGTCATGGTATTATAAAACATAGGTAGACATTAACAATTCTGTTTAAATTTTTATGAACTCTGGAGCTTTTGGGTGCTGAAATGTGCAATCTGTGTTTTAAAATAGGCTGATACATTTTCATCCCTATTCCTCTACTTAAGGGGCTACTTAAGGGATTAAATAATGATTTTTCACTGAATAACAGTGCTCTATACATAACCTGTTTTTCTACAGCAATTGACATTTGTCTTGATGTAAAAAATGCTATGGATGTGTTGTAGTTATTTCTGGGGCTGTCAATACTCCACATTTAAAAAAACACATACTCAAAAAATGAATGTAGTATAGGGATTGTTTTTATAAATATATTATCACTGTATCTGTGATGCAACTACATGCTTTCAGACATCAACTGGAATTTATCTCTCCTTATAAATAATTATCTTTTGGTTTCGCAAGATTCCATGCACTCCCATTGGCTGTAAAATGCCCTCCCTCAGCCATTGGCCCATCAGCCGCCACTCAAGAGTACTCGCATGCCATTGGCCAGGTGCTGAGTCTGCTCCTCTTCCCCACCCACTCCCCCTGGCAGACAGCTCTCTCTCCTGAGGAAGACAGTTCTCTTGACTCCTGTGAGGGACTGTCCCCTCAGGGGCTGTTGGTAGGCAGCCAAGCTTGGTTCTGTGAGTAAAAAAACAAAGGACTTTCAGCATAACCCCCTCCCCAATGGCCACTTTCCTGTCAGAATAAATGGAAAAAGGCTCTTTCTCCTGCTTAGCTTCAGCATGGCTGGCTGGCTGGCTAACGAGGTGGGCCAGCGACCATCAGACCATTTTCTTCAACTCCCCGCTGTGCAGCTGACTTTCCCCTAGGGCTGCCAATCTCCAGGTGGGACCTGGAGATCTCCCACTGTTACAATTGACCTCCAGATGACAGAGATCAGTTCCCCGGGAGAAAATGGTTGCTTTGGAGAGTAGACTCTATGGCATTATACCCTGCTGAGTCCTTCCACACACACCCCAAATGTTGCCCTCCACAGGATCCACCCCCCCAAATCTCCAGGTATTTCCCTAATCAAAGTTGGCACCTGTACTTTCTCCTCTGTCAGTAAAAGGCGCTTTCCACACCTATGTTGGCCTTTGGGAGAAAACTCATTGGGCCCAGTCTTGATCAGGTTGCCAACTCCAGGTGGGCAATTCCTGGAGATTTGAGGGATGGAGCCTGGAGAGGGTGAGGTTTGAGGAGGGGTGGCACCTCAGACAGGTACGATGCCATAGAATCCACCCTCCAATCCAGCCATTCCCTGATGGGGAACCATTGTTGCCAGTCTCCAGGTGGGGGCTGGAGATCACTCAAAATTACAACTGCTCTGTAGGAGGGATGGGGGAGGAGATGGAAAACTAAAGGTAGGTTTATGGTTGGCTGGGAGGGAGATAGGGTTGTCAACTCCAGGTTGGGAAATTCCTGGAGATTTGAGGGGTCGAACCTGTAGAGGGTGAGTGTTGAGGAGGGGTGGGACCTCAGACAGGTACAATGCCATAGACTCCACCCTCCAAACCAGCCACTCCCTCCTGGGGAACCACTGTTACCAATCTTGGGGGTGGGCTGGAGACCACTCAAAATTACTACTGCTCTTCAGGTAGCAAAGATCAGTTCCTCTGGAGAAAATGTTGGACTCTGTCATTATACGCTGCTGAGATTGCCACAGCAAATTGTCACTGAGCCTCTTTCTAGAGCCCATTGTATTTATTTCCACAATGGGCCTTATTCCTAGTATTCATAATAAAGCACTACCAGCATCAATTTGGGGCCCTGTTCATTTTTTTTATTATTCCAAGGGACGACTCTTATCCTTGTACAATTTGGGGCTCTCTTTCATCCTCCTTTTCTCTCTTTTTTTCCTTCCAATAAAGAATGTGATACTTCCTTGACCAACTGCACTTACAAAGAATGGATCAGGAAGATAACACAGTCAGATGTGATATAAGTAGGCCAATGTTACTGCTTTCAGATTCTGAAGGGAGCACGCATGGATGCATGACTATCCAGACTTGTGTGTGAGGTAGACATTTCTTTCTGAAAAGTTAAGAGGAAATTCTACTTAAAATGTTACCTAAGAGGGAGAAATAGAAAAGGAAAATTAAAATCAAGATTTGATTATTGAGTAAGAACTGAATGTAAGAGAATATTGACTGAAATATTAATGGGGGTGGAGCATCGCTGGGAGCTGGGGGAGGGGAGGGAAGAAAAACTGTAGAAAAGGATATGTTAAGAATTGGTTATTAACTATGGAACATGTTATTATATCCTGTTAATAATTTTTTTAAAGAGGAAATTTGCCCTTTCAACTATCATTCTAAGCAGAGGTATTCACTGTTTAAGCCTACAGTGGACTTAGAAGGGCGTCACTCTGCTTATGATGGCACCTTTAGTGTAGCAAGGCAAAGTTACAAACTTCTTTGTTGTTGTTCAGTCGCACAGTCGAGTCCGACTCTTCGTGACCCCATGGGCCAGATTACGCCAGGCCCTCCTGTCTTCTGCTGTCCGCTGAAGTTTGCTCAATTTCATGTTCATTGCATCGATTACACTGTCTAACCATCTCATCCTTTGCCGCCCCCTTCTTCTTTGACCTTCAATCTTTCCCAGCATCAGGGTCTTCTCCAGTGAATGCTCCCTTCTCATTTGGTGGCCAAAGTATTTGAGCTTCAACTTCAGGATCTGGCCTTCCAGGGAACAGTCAGGGTTGATTTCTTTTAGGATTGACTGATTTGATCTCCTTGCAGTCCAAGGGACTCTCAAGAGTCTTCTCCAGCACCATAGTTCAAAAGAATCTATTCTTCGGCGCTCGGCCTTCTTTATAGTCCAACTCTCGCAGCCATACATTACTACGGGGAATACCATTGCTTTGACCATGCGGACTTTTGTTGGCAGGGTGATGTCTCTGCTTTTTATCATGCTGTTTAGGTTTGCCATCGCTTTCCTCCCAAGGAGCAGGCGTCTTTTAATTTCATGGCTGCAGTTACCATCTGCAGTGATCTTGGATCCCAGGAATGTGAAGTCTGTCACTACTTCTACGACTTCCCCTTCTGTTTACCAAGGAGTGATGGGGCCAGATGCCATGATCTTAGTTTTTTTGATGTTGAGCTTCAAGCCCACTTTTGCGCTTGACTTACAAACTTAGACTTCAACAAGTGGAGACCCGCAAGAAATTTGCGAGATGGTCATCCCATTCCTCACACCTTTGCTTTCTCCCCTCTACCCTTACCTAACTCACACTCTTTCTCCCTTCTGGGGGTGGAGCCATAGACTCAACTCTCCAAAGCAGCCATTTTATCCAGGGGAACTGATCTCTGTCACCCGGACAACAGTTGTAATTCTGGGTGATCTCCAGCTCTCACCCAGAGGCTGGCAATGGTAGTTCTCATGGAGGAAACGGCTGGTTTGGTGGGCATTATACCGGTCTGAAGTTCCTCCCCTCCTCAAACCCCACACTCCCCAGGATCCATCCCTCAAATGTCCAGGAGTTTCCCAATCTGGAGTTGGTAACCCTATTTTCTTCCCACCCAACAGCCAAGCTATCTTTATCTGCCTTTATCAGTCTTCAGCTTTTCATCTCCACCCCCCTCCCCCACAGCTTCTACCAAGGAAAATTATAGTCTTTCTCCACAGTGGGGACCAAAGCAGCTTACATTATTCCCTCCTCCTTTTTATCTGCACAACAACCCTGTGAGGTTGGTTAGGCTGAAAGTATGTGACTGGTCCAAAATCACCCAGTCAGCTTCCACCGCAATATGGGGATCTGAACCTGGGTCTTGCAGACCCTACTCTGAAGCTCTAACTGCTGCACCACTGCTGGCTTTCATAGGGTGGCTGCTGAACAGCAGCAAGCAGCCTGGCCAAGTTGAGTCGTGCAAATCAGGTGGTATCAAGTCACCCAGAAGGTTCTGTCTAGGGATGCCAACCTCCAGGTGGGATCTGGGGATCCCCTGGAATTACTGCTCAGCTCCAGACTCCTGAGATAACTTCCCCTGGAGAAAATGGATGCTTTGGAGGGTGGACTCTAGGGCATTGTACCCCACTGAGGTCTCTGTCCTCCCCAGGCTGCATCCCCAAATCTCCAGGAGTTTCCAGACCTGGAACTGGCAACCCCACCGCCCCCATCTCCTGCCAGTCCTCATGGGGGGACCTGGCAACCCTACACTGCTGCCAGGCCTAGGGTTGGCAACCTCCAAGTGGGCCCTGGAGAGTGATCTCTAGACAACATTTTCCCTGGAGAAAATGGCTGCTTTGGAGGGTGGATTCTGTGGCATGATACCCAGCTAAGGCCTCCCCCTTCCCCAAATCCTGCCCTCCTTACACTCCACCACAAAACCTCTAGGAATCTCCCAGCCTGGCCCCAAGGCTCCCTCCCTCCCTCCAAGGCCAAAAGAGGCCTGGAAAGGGCCCCTCCCCCACCCTTTTACTGACAGAGCCAGTTAGAAGCCTCCCCCCCAATGTTTTAATCTCTCACCATTGACACCTGGAGTTAGGTCCCTGCAGAGGCAATTTCAAAAGGTTTTGGGGGGAATTCAACCATCCCTGAAGGGATTTTTTTAGTTTTTGGATTTTTCTACAAACCCAGGAAGTCTACTGACTATGTAGGAAAAGCTGTTGGAGGAGAGTGAGCCCCCTGTTGGTGGAAATAGGTATCCACACAAAAAAACCCTCTGGGAAATAGTATAAGGACAAGTGGAGATCCGCAAGAAACTTGCAGGATGGTTATCTCATTCATCACACCTTTGCTTCCTTTCCTTGTTCCCTACCTCTCTTACACTATTTCTCCCCTCTGCCCCCCTTTTCTTACTCTCTATTTCTCCTCCATGCATGTGACTTCCTCTCTCTTTCTGATCTGTCATCTTTCTCTTTGTTTTTCTGCCTCCCCGCTTCATCACTCTTTCTCTCTCTTTCTGCCCCCATCACTCTCCCAGTCTCCTGCCTGCGTCCTCCCCCACTCCACAGAGCAGCAGCAACAGTGGTGGCAGTGCTCTCAGCCACCCACCTGCTTCCTCTCCCCCACAGCAGCAGTGGCAGCACTCTGGGAATCACAACGGATCTCCCAGCTACAGAGATCAATTCACCTTAGGGCTGCCAGCTCCAGGTTGGGGAATTCCTGGAGATTTGGGGATGGAGCTTTGGGACAGTGAGGCTTAGGGAGGCAAGCAGCCTCAGCAGGGTATGATGCCATATACTCAACTCTCCAAAACAGCCATTTTATCCAGGGGAACTGATCTCTGTCGTCTGGACAACAGTTGTAATTCTGGATGATCTCCAGTCCTCACCAGGGGACTGGCAATGGTGGTTCTCATGGAGGAAATGGCTGGAGGGTGGAGTCTATGGCATTACACCAGTCTGAAGTTCCTCCTCTCCTCAAGACCCACCCTCTCCAGGCTTCACTCCTCAAATGTCCAGGGATTTCCCAACCTGGAGTTGGCAACCCTATTTCCTTCACAAACCAACAGTCAAACTACCTTTATCTGCCTCTCTGTCTTCTGCTTTCCATCTCCACCCCCCAGCCTTTACCTAGGGAAATTACAGTCTTTCTCCAAAGTGGGGACCAAAGCAGCTTTCATTATTCCCTACTCCTTTTTATCTGCACAACAACCCTGTGAGGTTGGTTAGGCTGAAATATGTGACTGGTCCAAAATCACGCAGTCACCTTCCACTGCAATATGGGGATCTGAACCTGGGTCTTGCAGACCCTACTTTGAAGCTCTAACTGCTGCACCTCACTGGCTTTCACGGGGTGGCTGCTGATGAACGGTAGCTAGCAGCCGAGGCTAGGTGAGTCATGCAGATCATGGGGGACCTGGCAACCCTAGACTACTGCCAGGCCTAGAGTTGCCAACCTCCTAATGGGAACTGGAGAGCCCTCAGAATTACAACTGGACTCTAGACAGCAGAGGTCTGTCTCCGTGCAGAAAATGGCTGCTTTGGAGGGTGGACTCTGTGGTATTATACCCTGCTGAGGCCTCTCCCTTCCCAAAGCCAGCCCTTCTTAGAGTCCACCACAAAATCTGTAGAAATCCCCCAGCCTGGCACTGGCAACTCTTGTGAGGCCTGGCCCCAAGGCTCCCTCCCTCCCTCCAAGGCCGAAAGAGGCCTGGAAAGGGCCCTTCCCCCACCCTTTTACTGAGCCAGTGAGAAGCCTCCCCCCCCCCAACGTTCTAATCTCTCACCATTGATGCCTGGAGTTAGGTCCCTGCAGAGGCCATTTCAAAAGGTTTTGGAGGGAATTCAACCATCCCTGAAGGGATTTTTTTAGTTTTTGGATTTTTCTACAAACCCAGGAAGTCTACTGACTATGTAGGAAAAGCTGTTGGGGGAGACTGAGCCCCCTGTTGGTGGGAATAGGTTTCCGCACATTTTGGCAATTAGTATAAGGATGTCATGTAAGGACAAGGAAGAGGACAATTCATATCATTATTACCGCAGTGCCTTCATCATTCAGCACTCCTGCTGGGAAGAGATTGGAGCCAAAGATGTTCCCATATGTTTGTTTGTTTTTTGGAGGGGGGAATTTCATCCACTATGGGGAAAAACATCTGACACTATCTATCCCTAATAGCTACGTATTAAAGGTTTCCCTTGCTCAAAAGCTAGTTCAGTATGACTCTAGAGGGCGGTGCTCATCTCTGTTTCCAAGCCGAAGAGCCAGTGCTGTCCAAAGACATTTCTGTGGTCATGTGGCCGGCATGACTAAATGCCGAGGTGCACAGAATGCTGTTACCTTTCCACCAAAATGGTACCTGTTTATCTACTTGCAATTTCTTGCTTTCAAAGTGCTAGGTTGACTGGACTAAGTATTAGTCCTGTGATAATGGAGTATTTCTTTTATAGTCATTGTGGAACCTTTACTGAGCAGCAGTTCTAACTTGTTTTACAGTCTAATGTGCCTGAGGAGAGTTTTATGAGACTTGTTTTAAGGTGCTATATGTTTTAAGCTGTTTTTATACAAATGCTGGACTTTAATAGTTTTTCTGTTGTTATAACTTTCATGGTGTTATTTTTTTAAATTAATCTTTACTTTGTAAGCCTCAAGCAGGCTCTATGGAGAGGTAGCATAGAAATCATCCCAATAAGTAAAGAGGATTGAGGAGATTATACTTTCATTTGACTTGTTTCACACAGGAAGGTGGCAGATAAATACCTCACATAAGTAAATTGTCAAACATGAAGACAAGACCAAGCTAAACAGGTTCCTCAGACCACGCCAAAATATTTACTCCATGTTGTCTACAAACATAAAAATCTCAATAAGAAATTTTGCAAATGCAAAATATGCATTCAGATCACCAAAATTTAAACAACTCTGACAAAGGCTTTCCAATTCAAAGCATTAGGATTTTGTTTCTTGTTTGTGATCCTTATTTTTCTGCTTGGTACATTACTGTCTTTGGCTCACCAGATTCATGGAAATGGAGGTTTGTGTTTGAGACCTCTTAGCAATTAGGAGGCATGTTAAAGCAAATAAATAAAAAGGTTAATCAAAGTGTACTTTCATGAGTCCAGTCACTAATTTATTTTATTCATTTAAAATGTTAATTTACCTCCCTTTCTCCCAAACATTCTGGGATCTACCAAGCTTCACTTTCAAGAATGTTTATTAGTTTGAAAAATGTATTGTATTTCCCTGTCATATTCCTTGGGCATCCATGGACTTTATAATTGGTGATCTGGAAGCTCTGATGTTGCTTAGGCTTTCTGCTGTCACCCCGCCCTCACCCCTGCTCATGCATGAGGTACGTGACAGCTAAGTGGTGCTTTACTAAGTGTTTTAAAATAAATGTGACTCTGCAAGGTCTGTGGTTGAGTCTTCCTAGTGTTTTAGAGGCAGACCTGTGCAGTTTGTGTCACCAGTTATGTGGCTGAGGGGAGGATTTTTACTGTACACTAAAAGGGCTACTATGAGCTAAGTCCCTCAAGTGCAAAGGGAAAGCATTTATCTGTTTATATTGGCTCAGCCCAAAAAGGTTGTGTCTGTATCTTTGATTCAAGGGAAAGTATGCCCAAATAACGGCTACCCTAGAGAATAGATAGCTTTACTTAATATGCACAAAGAGATTTGATTTTAAACTACTGTCTTGGAATGCATTCCTCCTTTTTTCTTTTATACCAATAGGGTTATAATCTCTTTTGTATTATTGTGATAGGAGTGTTTTCCAGATGAAGTTCCTGTTTCGAGTGGATTTTTTAATACTTTTAGTTTTCATTTTTAGTAGATTGTAAAGTAGAAGAGCCACCTTCCTACATGGTGTTTTTGTTGTTGGGTTTTTTGGGGGTGGACGTGTTCCAAGAATACCTTGTGAGATTTAGTTTACAGTGCAAATGCAGTAGGAATTATCCTGCTGTAGAAATGGTCAGTTTTCTATTGTCTTCTTTCCTATTGTCTTCTTAGATTGAGTTTCTAGACACTCTCAATGACTGTGCTATGGAGCAGATGGTTACAGAACCTACCAGGGGAGACGTTATCCTGGATTTGGTCCTAAGTAAGTCCCAAGACCTGGTGAGAAGTATAAAAGTGGTTGCACCTCTTGGGAACAGTGACTGTAATGTTATTGAGCTCGATATTTGCATAAATAGGGAATTGGCCAAAAAGACAGTGGCAACAACTTTGAACTTTAAAAGGGGTAACTTCTCTGATGTGAGGGGACATGTGAGGAGGAAACTGAAAGGAAAAGTAAAAAGGGTCAAATCATTGGGGAAGCATGGAAACGATTTAAAACTACAATAGTTTTAAATAGCTCAGAAAGCTCAGAAAAAATATCTCAGAAAGTTCAGAAGCTCAGAAAAAATATCTACCGCAGGTTAGGAAAGGCACAAATAGGTATAGAAAAAAGCCTGCTTGTTTAACAAACAAAGTAATGGAAACGGTAAAAGGTAAGAAGGATTCCTTTAAGTGGTGGAAAGCTAGTCTTAGTGAGGCTGATAAAAGGGAACACAGGCTGTGGCAAATAAAATGCAAGTCTGTTGTATATTAAGGGGGCCATGCCAGCGCTAACATGGCCAAGCAATCAAGCAGCACTTCAGGTCTGGAAACAGTAGCCAAATCGGATCCTAGCACAGACCAATAGGCTTGCGCAGATCCCAGTAGGAACCTATGGGCAACTGGGAGTGTAAATAGAACCTATCACAGGGTGTGGGGAGGTGATGTGTGGGGGGGTGTTACACAGATATAAGCTGGTCACAGACCTGCTAGTTTGTCTTCAGTTTGAGCTACTTAATAAATTATGATCTGATCATTATGCCACGCATCCGAACTCAGTATACTATACGAACATATAGCAAAAAACATAAAGACCAACAATAAACCTTTCCTCAAATACATTAGAATCAGGAAAGCAGACAGGGAGGCAGTGGGGCCCTTAGATGGCCAAGGGGTAAAGGGAGTAGCTAAGGATGATAGGGAAATGGCTGAGAAGCTGAATGCATCTTTTGGCCCCATCTTCACTGTGGAAGATGAGAAGTGCGTGCCCACTTCAGAACCACTGATTTTGGGAGGTGTATTGAAAGACCTGAATCAGATTGAGGTGAAGAGAGAGAGGAGTTCTTACTACTGATAGACAACTTAAAAACTGATAAATCACCAGGCCCAGATGGCATACATCCAAGAGTTCTGAAAGAACTCAAAGATGAACTTGTGGATCTCCTGACAAAAATATATAATCTTTCATTAAAATCTGCCTCCATTCCTGAGGACTGGAAGGTAGCTAATGCCACTTCCATCTTTAAAAAGGTTTCCAGAGGAGATCCAGGAAATTACAGGCCAGTCAGTCTGACGTCGATATTGGGTAAATTGATGGAAACTGTTATTTAGGAAAGAATTAGTAAGCACATTGATGAACAAAAACTATAGAGGCAGACTCAGCATGGGTTCTGTAAGGGAAGATCTTGTCTCACTAACCAGTTAGTGTTCTTTGAGGGAGTGAACAAACATGTGGACAGGGGGACCCAATAGATGTTGTTTACCTTGACTTCCAGAAAGCTTTTGATACAGTTCCTCATCAAAGGCTCCTAAGTAAGCTCAAAAATCATGGGATAGGTTTCCAGTCTTTGCAATTGCCATGGCAGACGTCTTCTCCTGGGGCTCCAGGAGAAGCCTGCCAGCACCTGTGGCTTGGTGGGGGCACGATCATCCGTGCCACCCCAGGAGTCCTTGAGTTTGACTCCTTGCCATAGGGTGCTAGAGAACGCCCCTCCCCGGCGTGACAAGCCAGAGAAGGGCAGGCTCCTCCAAGCCCTGACGGGCCCGCTGCTGAGTGTCCTGAATGGGAACAAGATCGGCACACTGGAGCAAAGCGTACGGTGATCAAGCGATTATGAACGCAGAAAGACAAACACTAAAAATGTGAGTTGGAGTATAAGCAAGAATCACCCGCAAACATTGTGCCCCCCTAAAAGGAAATGAGGGGGGGGGGAACCTTCTCCCGCTAAGGACTGCTTGCAAACTATTTTAAAGTCAGAAAAGGGGGGGGGAGGCGGTAGTAAAAATCGATTGAATGGAAATAAAGAGACTGTGAGAGCTTACCGTTTTAAGAACTTCCAGAGGCTTTGACAAACTTTTACAAAAAGTAAACAATCCTCAAACATGGTGCCGCCGAAAGACTCTAAGGACAAACTAATGAAAGTTAGGCCTCCTTCAGGAAGTTCCAGCCCTTCAAGTTCTGTGCCTAGATAGGACTCAATTGTGGAGCTCCAAAGGTTGCTGTCGGAGATGTTTTGACCTCTGCTGGAGAAAATTACAGCTATTGATAATAAGTTAGACGCACAACAAGCGCAAACAGTGTTAAACACATAGAAAATCAAAAAAGTGGAGCAGGAGCTTAAAGAGATTGGTTCCAACTCGAAAAAGATGAATAAAAAACTGCAGGCACTTGAAAAGAAGTGCCAAATACTGTTTTACAGCTGTAAATGGAAAGGGCGAACTATGTATTGAGACTTCAAGGGATCAAAGAGGAGAAAGGGGAGAATCTGGGACAAATTGTGAGTGATTTGTTGACTCCCTTGGCAGAGACAACGTTGGATCAACTTCAAAGTGAAATAGATACGGTCTTTAGATCGTATTCTGAATTTATCAGAAAGAATAATCTGCCAGGGGAAATTACAATAAGATTCTCCCAAAGAAAAGTGAGAGATCAGCTATTGAAAGCAACCAATGGAGTTGCCTTGAAGTTGAAAGACAAGGAGATTAAAGTATTGAAGGACGTTCCATTTGAGATAAGAAGGAAGAGAAGGAAATACAGAGACTTGGCGCTATTTTTACAAAGTCACAAAGTGGCCTACAGATGGTTGGTACCCGAGGGACTGAGCTTTAGATATGCAAATGACAAAGAAAGGATAGACTCTGTTGAAAAGGCTTCTGAATTTTTGCATCAGCACAGTCAACCACCAGGAGAGGGAGAAGGAACCCCCGATGGCACCAAGGAGAGCGAAGAAGAGAGACTGGATCTACTGATGAGGACTTGGACTCTAAGTCAGGGGCAGGAGCCCCCAAAACAGGCTGTCAGTTGAGAGGGAAAAGAGGGGAAAAGTAGAATGTCAATGTTCTCTGGAGTACTTAAAATTATTCATTCTAGGGCACAGCTCTTTATGAAACTGTAATTGCTGGTGAAATATCAGGATATTTTATTAGCTAGATGATCATTTTTGGCAAAAGTCAATTTGTATTCAAGAAGTAGAGTTTATATTTTAAAAGCTATGTATGATCACTGATTCTTGGGTTTTTAGAGGGTTTTCTTTTCTTTCACCCATAGAGTGTAGTTTGCCCATCCCTATTTTTCTGTGTATTGTAGACTCTTTTTTTCTTTTCAGTATGTAGATTTAGAAAAAGCAATTAAAAATCCCCTTCAGGGGGGCCAAAAAAAAAAATCATGGGATAAAAGGACAAGTCCTCTTGTGGATCAAAAACTGGCTAATTAATAGGAAACAGAGAGCGAGTATAAATGGGCAATTTTCTCAGTGGAGAGTGGTAAGCAGTGGGGTATCACAGGGATCATTACTCAGTCCGATGCTTTTTAACTTGTTCATTAATGATTTGGAGTTGGGAGTAAACAGTAAAGTGGCTAAATTTGCAGATGACACAAAATTGTTCTGGGTGGTGAGAACCAGGGAGGATTGTGAGGCATTCCAAAGGGATCTGTCGAGGATGGGCGAGTGGGCATCATAATGGCAAATAGGGCTCAATGTGGCCAAGTGCAAAGTGATGCACATTGGAGCCAAAAATCCTAACTATAAATACACGTTGATGGGGTCCGAACTGGCAGAGACTGACCAAGAGAGAGATCTTGGAGTCATCGTAGATAATGACTTCATCATCAATGAAAATGTCAAGACAGTGTGCAACTGCAATAAAAAAGGCCAATGCTATGCTGGGGATCATTAGGAAGAGAATTGAAAACAGATCAGCCAGTATCATAATGCCCTGTATAAATCAATGTTGTGACTTCATTTGGAGTACTGTGTACAGTTCTGGTCACCACACCTCAAAAAGGATATTATAGCATTGGAAAAAGTGCAGAAAAGGGCAACTAGGATGATAAAAGGGTTGGAGCACTTTCCCTGTGAAGAAAAGTTAAAGCACTTGGGGCTCTTTAGCTTGGAGAAATGATGGCTGAGGAGTGACACGATTGAGGTTTATAAGATTATACATGGGATAGAGCAGGTAGAAAAAGACATACTTTTCTCCCTTTCTCACAATACAAGAACTCGTGGACACTCAATGAATTTGCTGAGCGGTTGGGTTAGAACAGATAAAAGGAAGTACTTCTTCCCCCAAAGACTGATTAATACATGGAACTCACTGCCACAGGAGGTGGTGGTGGCTACAATCATGGACGGCTTCAAGAGGGAATTAGATAAACATATGGAGCAGAAGTCCATCAGTGGCTATTAGCCACAAGGTATGGATCGGGACTCTGGGGCAGGTGATGCTCTGTATTATTGGTGCTTGAGGGAGTCAACAGTAGGAGGGCTTTGAGTGTCCTGGCCCTACTGCTGGACTTCCTGATGGCACCTGGTATTTTTGGCCACTTTGTGATAGGGTGTTGGACTGGATGGCCTTTTGACCTGATCCAACATTGGCTTCTCTTACGTTCTCTTATGTTCTTGATATTGAGCTGAACTATATTTAACTGATATATCACTGCTTTTTTCTGATTACTCTTACCTTTTTCGCAGACTGAGGGCTTGCTGTCATACACATGGTTTGGATGCACATCTCTTCAGCATACACAGATTTGGAAACATGAGACACAAGAATTATGGATGCATTGTTGTGTATTCATATGCCTGACTGGCGGCAGAACTCAGTCAGGCATATAAAGGTATGGCTGTACAGACATACCATCTTCATCAGTACATACCTATTGTCCCAGTGTTAGAGTAGGATCTCTGATCAGGACGTCTGGGAGCCATAACTAGATTTCCCAGGTATCTCTAATTTTTATTCCTGCTCTCTAGTTTTTTCCATGGAAGTTATTGAGTAAATTAGCAGCCTGGTCTTAACCTTGATAGGTAGGGAGCTGATTCAGCAAGATACTAACAAATGGGCAAATGTTATAATTCACTTCTTCCAAATTCTGCTGCCCAAATATGGTACATTAATTAAAAAATTCTCTTCTGTTTTGCATCATTTCTTCTTAGAATTGTAGTCAGTTGCAATTTCACATAAAACTCAGCTGGTTCTGCAAGACAGCTTAAAAGCTGTTCTTAAGTGGGTGAATGTGTCATAGCTGAATCAGCTGGTCCCCCGCTTTTCTTTTGTTATTTTTAAAGGCTAGTGAGTATTAACATGGCTGATTCTATTAATATCCCTGCCAACTTGGGATTCAGTGATTTGCTCACTAAAGATACACGGTTGTCCACCTCATGTGTTACGTCTGGTAAACAACTGGTTACCATGACAAAAGCCCAGAAAGGTGTCGGTTCACTGGTACCACATAAATTTCTTTAAACAAAACATAAGCATGGCGAATTCCAAAGCTAGTTGTCAGGAAAAGATAAAAGGGAAGGAAAGGTTTCAGACAGGTTTTTCCTTTGGTAAACTTGTTTCTCACTTCACACTGGGAAAAATCCTCTTCTAAAAATGGGCTGTCTGCTATGAAATAGAAGTGCTATGATTAAAGCTTTGCAATAAGAAAAACTGTTCTCAAAC
The DNA here is from genome assembly GCA_029375565.1 of Gekko gecko. Classification (NCBI taxonomy): domain Eukaryota; kingdom Metazoa; phylum Chordata; class Lepidosauria; order Squamata; family Gekkonidae; genus Gekko; species Gekko gecko. Next base: position 75,653,942 of record JAPDNY010000006.1, on the reverse strand, counting down.
AGCTGCATAAATGTGAAACAAAAGGTTTTTTGCCTTTAGCGGTTTTTTTAGATACCCTTAGTGTAGCAGCACTGCTAAATAGTTCATACAACCAAATTAGCTGGCACTTTCTTTTATAATAACCTTATTCTTCTTTGTCCCAATGAAATCTCCTGCCTGGGACCTCTTGCTTGTTACAACTGCTTCTGGTCCATTCATATAATTTCTGCTATCGATGTTGCCTTGTTTTATGAGTTATGCAGCAGTTTATTGGTATGGTATAAAATGCAAAATCTTTCACTATATTCTGTGACTCTCAAAATTTCCTCTTTTTCTAATGTCTCAGGAAGTCAATACTTCAGTTTTTAGGGTACTCTAAAATCTGTTTATATTAAATCAACCTGTAGCTAGGTTGGATCCAACTAGTCTTTCCACTAGTAAAAATGAGAGAAGAGGGTCTTTTGCCTACTAGTGAAAGCTACTTCAGAGCAAGTAGTATGATCATTCTGGTATTTGTAAAGAAGAGTAAGAATTCTACTCTTCATTATAGCATAGGAGCACCTTCCAGGAGGATATCAAGAGAAGTGCTAGAAAATCATCCTTATTTGTTCACTGAAAAAGACATAACATTGCCACAAGTGGTAAGAAGTGAAAGTAGACTCTATGCATGGGATGGAGGAGCAGTTATGTAGGTACTGCAATTATTTCCAAAATTGACATCCCATATCTCTGTGCATGGTATAATTGATGCAGGCTGTATTTTCTGTGTAGGAATATAAGGCTCAGAGATTACTGTGGCATAAAACCAAACACCCGATTACGATTAAACCATGCTATGCTGAAGCAAATTGCCAAATGTCACCATGATTAATACAAATTTCTGAATTTGGGCCTCTGAATCTTCTTTTGGGGTACAAGTGTTCCCAGGGGTCATTTCGTAGAAAAAGAGCTGCAGGAGCTCATTAGCATAAGGTATCAGAAGGGGAAGCAAAAGAGGGGGGAAGGCATCTTAAAGTTTAAACCTCTTCTCACTAGAGTTGGGCCACTGAAGTAGGAAAGAGGGAAGGAAAGAGAGAGAGAGTAGAGATAAGGAAAGAAGGAAAGAAAGAGGGAAAGAAAGAGAAGGAAAGGGGATAAAAAGAGAGAAGGAAAGAGTGAAAGAAAAAGAAGGATAGAAGAAGGGAAAAGGGAAAGGAGAGAATGAAAGGAGGGAAAGAGAGAAGAGAAGAAGGAGGGAAAGAAAGAGAGAGAAAGGAAGAAGGAGGGAAAGAGAAAAGGGAGAGAACAAAAGGAGGGAAAGAGAAAAAGGGGAGAAGGAAAGGAAGGAAATAAAGAGAGAATGGAAAGAAGGAGAAGAAGGGAAAGAAAGAAAAGGAAAGGAGAGACAGAAAGAGGGCAAAGAGATGGGGAGAGGGAGGAAGGCTCTCCCACCCCCACATCAAGCCCCCACCACCCCCACCCCTGTGGATCCCTCACTTACCGCACTCAAGGCCTTCCCAGGGCAATAGACCTCCTCATGCCTCCCCAGGGCTGCACCACTCCAGCACAGGCCCTGGGAGGCTGGCAACAGGCCTCCTTGTGCCTCCCCAGGGCTGCAGCGCTCCAGCACAGGCCCCGGGATGCTGGTGACAGGCCTCCCACGGGCTGCAGCACTTGGAGGCAGGGAGCTAGGGGCAGGGCTTGCCGCCTCCGCCCTTTGTGCCGTGCTTGGGCTGTCGGAGCAGTGCTCCAACACGCTCCAGCCCCAAAAGACCCCTGAGTGTACCATAAGTTAAATATGAGCAGCCAGTGTGATGCAGCGGCAAAAAAGGCTATTGTGATCTTGGGGTATATCAACCAAGGCATAACATCCAAATTGCAAGTTGTCATAGTCCCACTATACATTGGTCAGGCTGCACCTGGAGTATTGTGTGCAGTTCTGAAGACCTCACTTCAAAAGGGATGTGGACAGAATGGAGTGGGTACAGAGGAGAGTGATGAGGATGATTAAGGACCTGGAGACCAAGCCCTATGAGGAAAGGCTGAGGGATTTGGGAATGTTCAGTCTAGTGAGGAGGTTGAGGGGGAACATGATTGCTGTCTAAGTAATTGAAGGGCTGTCACTTAAAGGAGGGTAGGGAGTTGTTCCTGCTGGAAGCAGAGGAAAGGACTTGCAATAATGGGTTTAAATTAAGGGCGGGAAGGTACCGGCTGGATATTAGGAAAAACTTTTCATAGTAAGAGTTGTACAACAGTGGAACCAGCTGCCTAGGGAGGTGGTGAGCTCCCCCTCACTGGCAGTCTTTAAGCAGTGGCTGGACATAACACTTGTCAGGGATGCTGTAGGCTGATCCTGCGCTGAGCAGGGGGTTGGACTACATAGCCTGTATTGCCCCTTACAACTCTGTGGTTCTATGATTCTATGGATGTTGTGTCATGTCATCCATATTAGGATGCAGTAAGGATCCTCATGGAATATTTGTCTTATTATTTAATTCATTTATGCCTCACCCTTCTCCCCAGTGAGGACTCAAATAGCTTACACCATTCTCCCTTTGCACATTTTATTCTCATAACAATCCTATGAGATCCATTAATCTGAGTGTGTGCAGCTGGTTCAAGGTCATCCAGCAAGCTTCCATGGCAAAGGTCCTAGTCCAACACTATAATCATTATATGATGTTGGCCTAAATTAAGGTGTGTACATCCCCTACCAGGTATGTCATAAGCATAATAGGCTCGTCATTTTACAAAGAAATTCTTCTAAGGTGTAGTGATTTTGATCAATGGTCTGTCCTGTGTATGTATGATTCACTGCTTAAAGTAGAGAGTGCTGCGTAATTGTTTTGATTTCTCTTTATTTCATGTGCAGGGGGGAAATAGCTACAGTCTAGAAAACTATACTCACAGGTGGGAAGTCAAAGAACTATGAGGGCAAGGTTTTCTCTAACCACCAAGAGCATATCTTGAATGATCCTTCAGACTATATAATGCTTTTAAAGGAGCGGTCATACTTTCAGCTGTTGTGTTGAAGAATAGTCCTATGTCAACACTCTTTAATTTTAGTGATTATTTTACATTTTTTTTCACACAGACATAAACATAGCCACATTTATGATGTTTAACACATAAAACAGGAACTTTTCTAATTAGCAGGGTTTGTTAAATATATATTTTAAAAACATTGAATATTAGTACTGAGGAAAGTAATGTGGGAAATATCTTCAGCTACTATGTTGTCATAGCAGCCATCTGGACAGCTCCATGGCCCAGATTTAGGAAAACAAATCTACTCACTTCTGCCTGTCTATACTATGTCTTAGACTGTGAGCTACGGTGGAGATTGCTCTGCAAAGTGCTATGGCAATGCATTTGAGACTATGGTGAACTTTGTGTAACTTGGAATTCACAAGTGCTCAATTGGTCCTTAATTCTTTTGACAACTAAAGGGCATATAACAGTTGTATTAACTATCCCTTTGTGGAAAGCATAGTCAAATTTTACTACTTAGTGTATCAAGAGAGAGTTATCTAGTCACTTTGTTTCCCCCATACTAAATAGAGAGGCAGAAATAAGCGGCAAGGATGTTTGGTCAGAGAATCACATAAGACTTCCTAAGGTCAACTTCAGTGTTTGGACTGTTATGTTGTCTTGGGCTCAAATCTCTTGAATCTTCAGATTGCTTCATGGTCTCCTAATTAGCTCTCCGGCGTCTTGCCAGCAGAGGTGCATACTGTGTACAGGAAGGAAAAAAAAGTGATAAAAAGATCAGTCCACACAAGGCAACTTTATTTGTATAGCTACAAGTGCAAGGACTTGTGGGGGGCACCTCATTTTCTCCTCTCCCACTATTTTCTCTTTTTCTTCCCTGAAAGCCCCGTTAGCCTGTCCTTTTCCTGCTTTCATCTCTTCTTCCCACCCACCAAGCAACCTATCTTTATCTCCCTGCCCCCTTCCAGCTTTTTCTCCTTCCCTCTCCCTGGCAACTTCTTCCCAGGAACACTTTGGCCAAGTTGTGCAGTGTTGGCTGAGTCTGGTGCAGTTGCATGGTGGAGGACTCGCAGGGACTTCCTGAGGTGGTATCTCACTTTCTCCTGTATCCCCTCCCCACATAGGTCCCTTTTTCTTTCCTCCTGGGAAACACCATATCCTATCCACCTTCCCTGCTTCATTCTCTCCTTTTCATCTACCAGCCAATTTACCTTTGATCTGCCTCCCCATCTTCAGCTTTTTTCTGACTTATTTACTTCAGTTGTATCCTGCTTTTCTCCACAACGGAGACCCAAATCAGCTCACATTATTTTCCTCTCCTCCATTTTACCCTCATAACAGCACCATGAGGAAGGGTAGGCTGAGACTGGCCCAAAGTCACCGAGTGAGCTTCCACAGCTGAGTGGGGGTTTGAACTTGAGTTTCCCAGCTCCTAGTCTGAAACTAATCACTGCACTGGTTTTCATGGGATTGCTGCTGTTGAACAATAGCAAACAGCCAGGCCTGAGTGAGTCAGTTGTGTAGCAGCATGTTGCCCAAGTGACTGCTGATATTACAATCAGATAGACATCTCCCCTTTTTTTTTTTAAAAATTTTTAAATGAGATTTAGCAATGCTTGAGAGATGATATAATAGTAAAATTTATCAAGATTACTGTTAATTCTTCATATAGCATTTGGGTTCTGTAATTATTTTGCATTTTAAAAAACCCTGAACCCAACTAGTATTTTCTGTCTCCTAATGGAAAACTTCCTGTGAGAATGGATAAAAATGAATAAAAATACTGAAAGTTCTGTACCTCCTCATCTTAACTACTGCTTCAAGATAGCATGGATGGATGGATGGATGGATGGATGGATGGATGGATGGATGGACGGACGGACGGACAGACATATACAGATAGATTGACACACACGCACACACACATACACACAAACTCACACACTGGAGCTGGAGTCTGACACCAGTACCCTTTCAGGAAATTCTCAAATAAAAATGGTGCTTGCATGAGTTTGAAGCCATATAGAGCAACTGCTCTTCTTTGCTGAAGGAAAATAACTGGGATATAAAGAAGGACAAACTGAAATCAGTTGAAGTCAGTGATGTCAATTGTTAAGCCAGATACTGAGGCTTAATAAGGTTTATTTTTAAAAACTAGCTTACTTCAATAGGTTGGATCCCACCTAGATTTCCACGGATGCAAAGAGGGCAGGTGATTTCATCAATTCTTTCATCCCATGGAAGTCCAGAACACTCTGCATTTCTGTGTTAGAACATCGACATGTTATAACTTAAATAGCAACATTTAAAACCTCCCTCCAACACCAAAAGGATGTTAGTCCAGAATGGTGATGTGCACCTTGGGAAAAAAAATCTGTTTTTTTGGATACAGATATCAAGAAGCCAAAAAAATTGGTATTTCTGGTTACCCAGGTTCCAAATATTGGTTTGGTATTTGAATGTAATTTTTTTTGGGGGGGTGGTTCTAATATGATTTGACTCCATTATTCCCTATGGGGAATATTTTTGAAGGGCTAGAGAAGTTGTTTTTTTGAGCACATGGCAGCAAAATTGTAAGAGAGCTGCTGGTGCCTGTCCATTAAATAACACTAAAGTCCCTGAACAAGGTCCCCCCCCAGCCATTTTCTACTGCTTCCTATGGGGAAAAATTCCATTCTTTCTCCAGGGCAAAGAGTAGCCAAAGGCACAAGAGCAAGCAAAGCAACCACTGGCCAAAAGCCTCTCAAAGCCCACAGGACCAACAAACCCAAAGAACCAATGCAGAACCAGGAAATCACAGCAGAAGCATGGGACAATGTGGCTAGCCTAACACAACAAATTCCCTCTTGAAGCCGTCCATGCTTCTAGCCACCACTACCTCCTGTTCTAGTGAGTTCCATGTATTAATCACTCTTTGGGTGAAGAAGTACTCCCTTTTATCTGTTCTAACCTGACCGCTCAGCAGTTTCATTGAGTGCCCACGAGTTCTTGTAGTGTGAGAAAGGTAGAAAAGTACTTCTTTCTCTACCTGTTCTATCCCATGCATAATCTTATAAACCTTGATCATGTCACCCCTCAGCCGTCGTTTCTCCAAGCTAAAGAGCCCCAAGTGCTTTAACCTTTCTTCACAGGAAAAGTGCTCCAGCCCTTTTATCATGCTAGTTGCCCTTTTCTGCACTTTTGAGGTGTGGTGACCAGAACTGTACACAGAATTCCAAATGTGGTCACACCATTGATTTATACAGGGCATTATGATACTGGCTGATCTGTTTTCAATTCCCTTCCTAATAACCACCAGCATAGCATTGGCCTTTTTTATTGCAGTTGCACACTGTCTCAACATTTTCATTGAGTTATCTACAATGACTCCAAGATCTCTTTTTTGGAGAGTCTCTGCCAGTTCGGACCCCATCAACGTGTATTTATAGTTAGGATTTTTGGCTCCAATGTGCATCACTTTGCACTTGGCCACATTGAACCCCATTTGCCATGTTGATGCCCACTCGCCCATCCTTGACAGATCCCTTTGAAGTGCCTCACAATCCTCCTTGGTTCTCACCACCCTGAACAATTTTGTGTCATCCACAAATTTATCCACTTCACTGCTTATTCCCAACTCCAAACAATTAATAAACAAGTTAAAAAGCATCTAACCGAGTACTAATCCCTGTGGTACCCCACTGCTTACCACCCTCCACTGAGAAGATTTCCCAGTTTCTGATCCACAAGAGGACTTGTCCTTTTATCCCATGACTATTGAGCTTACTTAGGAGCCTCTGATGAGGAACTTTATTGAAAGCTTTCTGGAAGTCAAGGTAAACAACATCTATTGGGCCCCCCTCTGTCCACAGGTTTGTTCACTCCCTCAAAAAACACTATCAGGTTAGTGAGACAAGATATTCCCTTACAGAACCCATGCTGAGTCTGCTGCAATAGTTTTTGTTCATCAATGTGCCTACAAATTCTTTCCTTAATAACAGTTTCCACCAACTTACCTGGTATCGACGTCAGACTGACTGGCCTGTAATTTCCTGGATCTCCTCTGGAACCCTTTTAAAAATTGAGAGTGACATTAGCTACCTTCCAGTCCTCAGGAATGGAGGCAGTTTTTAATGAAAGATTACATATTTTTGTCAGGAGATCCACAAGTTCACCTTTGAGTTCTTTCAGAACTCTCGGATGTATGTCATCCAGGCCTGGTAATTTATCAGTTTTTAAGTTGCCTATCAGTACTAAGACCTCCTCTCTCCTCACCTCAATCTGACTTAGGTCTTTCAACACCCCTCCCAAAATCAGTGGTTCTGGAGTGGGCAAGCACTTCTCATCTTCTGCAGTGAAGACTGAGGCAAAAAATGCATTCGGCTTCTCAGCCAATTCTCTCTCAACTTTCAGTATTCCCTTTACCCCTTGGTCATCCAAGGGCCCCACTGCCTCCCTGGCTGGCTTCCTGCTTCTAATGTATTTGAGGAAAGGTTTGTTGTTGGTCTTTATGTTTTTTTGCGATATGCTCCTCATATTCCCTTTTTGCTTGCCTGATCGCAGACTTGCATTTTATTTGCCACAGCTTGTGTTCCCTTTTATCAGCCTCACTGAGACTAGCTTTCCACCACTTAAAGGAATCCTTCTTACCTTTTACCTTTTCCATTACTTTATTTGTTAACCATGCAGGCTTTTTTCTATACCTATCTATGCCTTTCTTAACCTGCGGTATATATTTTTTCTGAGCTTCTAGGCTTGTGATTTTAAATATCCTCAAAGCTTCCCCAGTGGTTTTGACCCTTTCTACTTTTCCTTTCAGTTTCTTCCTCACATGTCCCCTCATATCAGAAAAGTTACCCCTTTTAAATTTAAAAGTGGGTGTGTCAGTGTTTTTGGGCAACTCCCTATTTATACAAATTTTGAACTCAATAACATTATGGTCACTGTTCCCAAGCAGTGGAATCATTTTTACATTTCTCACCAGGTCTTGGGGCGTTAGGACCACATCCAGGATCACCTCTCCCCTGGTAGGTTCTATGACCATCTGCTCCATTGCACAGTCATGGAGAGTGTCTAGAAACTCAATCTGTTTTTCCTGACTTGAACAGATATTGACCCAATCTGTGTGTGGGTAGTTAAATCACCTATTACGACAATCTTATTTCATCTAGCCGCTATCTTTAATTCATTCATCATTTTATAATTCTCTTGCGTGTTTTGATCTGGTGGGCAATAATGAACTCCCAGTGTTAAGCTTCCTTTTGGGCCCACTATTTCAACCCATAGCATTTCCAGAAGCAAGTCAAATTATCTTATCTTCTCAGTCTTACTTGACTGTATACTGTCTCTGACATATAGAGGCACCCCGCCTCCAACCCCCCCATCCTTCCAATATAATTTATAACCAGGAATCACTGTATCCCACTGATTTCCCTCATCCCACCAAGTTTCTGAAATACCCACAATGTCTATTTCCCCCCCCCAACACTGAGCATTCCAACTTCCCGATTTTACCTTGGACACTTCTAGCATTTGTGTATAAACATCTATAATTTCCCATGCATGTTAAGCCCACAACCTTCCTCTTGCTGCCTCTAGACCTTGCCAGGTAGTCCATATTGTTTGCCACAATCCCAGTGGACAATTCTAATCCATTTTCTTGTAGGGCTTCCGGTTGGAGTAAAATGCACCTTGCGAGCATGCGGGGTGAACGGTGGCTTCTTCTGACAGTTTGGGCAATTAAACTGCCCAACGCAGCATCCCCCAGGCAGGGGGGTGACAAGCAAGCAATGAGGTCCAAGTGAGAGTTGAGATTGGCGTATATAAGTCTCGAAGGAGGCTTGTTTACGCTTTGATCCCCTCTCAGAAGCGGGCGATTGCAAGACAGCACTAAAGAAGCCAGCCGAGCTGAAGAATCAGCTTAAATTCATCATTTCCCGACTTCTTAAGGAAGAGATTGGAGCTGAAAGCCAAAAGAAGCGATGCGAAGTCCCAAGATAAGCATGCAAGGTAACAAAAACAGTTGGCTTACCGGGATGAAGTTTTAATGAAATTTGAATAAGGCGGTTAAGTGCAAAAGACTTAAATCCAAACAATCAATCCATCGTATAATTAAGAAGAGTTTGTCAAAGCATTTAAATTGAACAAAACAGACTTTGTTTAACATTCCTGTGGTTAGAAAGATCTAGAGTGAAGTGCAAGATCGAAACCAACAGAAAAGATTGCGAGACTAAGGTGTTGCAAAAATCTGTGTCCAGCTAGAACTGTGACTAAGGGCTAGAGTGCTTGCTGGAGGACCAGAAGAGTGGCGGAACAGGAAGCTTCTAGTAGGACGATGTTAATGTGGGACCGGAAACAGAAGCTTAAAGAGAGCCTACTCTAGCCCAAGAAACCAAAAAGAAATTGCACCCGCCATTTTGAGGAGGACTAAATTTTAAAATTTAATTTTAACAGCGAAATTGACTCTTAAAGGGCAGCAAAAAAAGTCTGAAGAGAAGAACCTGAGGACAGTTGAAGTATACTTTAAAATTTTCAAAACGGACCCAAAACAGCGACAAAGAGCTGCTTCAACTGCGAACCCAAGTATGTCAGTGAAGGAAAAGAAAGAATGGCAAGCTGCAATCGAAGCAATGGAGAAGCGGATGATGGAAGCAATTCAAGGTTTGGTGAAACAGATAGATCGACAGTTGGAGAAACAAATGGAAAAACAGCTGGAGCAGTTGGAAGAAGTACAAGAAAAAATGTGGCAGCCTTGAAAGAGCTAGTGCCAGCAGAGGTGGCTGAAATTAAAAAAGAAGTGGCAAACACAAATAGTCGTTAAAAGTTTGGCAACAAAATCCACTGAACTGGAGCAAAAGACACAAGATATAGACAAAAAAATGGAAACAACTCTACAAGAAAACTGCAAACTAGAGGCAATGATGGAATATAGAGCAATGTTAAATCATCTGAGGTTAAGAGGGATAGAAGAAACGACTGATGAAGATATATGTACGGTAGTGATGACAGCTTTGACTGAATATCTAGGGGAAGATCAAGGAGAATTGGATTCTGATTTTGATTTAATTTATAGAGTAAATTCAGCATATGCACAAAGAAAGAAATTGCCGAGAGATGTTATTGTTCAATTTGTAACAAGGACAATGAAAGAGGATATTTTTAAAAAACAATTCATACAACCTTTGGAGATTGATGGCAAAAAGATAATAATAATGAGAGAACTCCCAAGAATGATTTTGCAGGACAGAAAGAAATATAAGAAGCTGGTGGATAAATTGAAGCAGTTAAGCATCAGATTCAGATGGGAGATACCACAGGGTCTGTCTTTTACCTACAATGCAAAAAGACACACAATTAAGACATTAGGAGATATGCATAGGTTTAAGGCGGAAAATCTGGAGGATTTTGGAGATATTTAAAGACAAGTCATGATGGATTACAAATTGTTATCATGGAATGTAAATGGACTTAATTCACCTTCCAAAAGGAAGTTAGTGACTTATTGGCTACAAAAGCAGAAATCCAATATCATTTGTCTACAAGAAACTCATATTAAAAAGCGGGACAATAAGTATTTGATTAATAAAAAACTGGGACAAGAATTTTATTCATTGGCAGAGAAAAAAATAAGGGAGTTGAGATCTACGTAAATAAAGATCTGGATCCAACAGAAATTTTTAGTGATAAAGATGGGAGATATATTGGAGTGGAAATTACAGTGCTTCAGAAAAAGACATTGGTAGTTAACTTATATGCGCCTAATGGAGCTAAGGAAATTTTTTTTAAGGACTTGATGAAGGAACTGGACCAAGTGAACTATGGTCAGATATTATTGGCAGGTGACTTTAATGGCACTGTAAACAACAAATTGGACAGGAAATAAAAAAAGACTGATGAGAAGATCGGAAAGCTTTCTATTTTTTTTTTTTTAATTGATGGACCAAGAGAAACTTGAAGACATTTGGAGAAAATGGAATCCCAAAGTTAAAGATTTTATTTTTTATTCTAATTGACATAAATCCTTTTCCAGAATAGATATGATTTGGATGTCTGGTGATATGGCATTAAAAACTCAAAAAGTGGAGATCTTGCCAAAGACTAATTCGGACCATAACCCGGTGATTTGGATGTCAAAAGAGAAAGTGAAACAGTTCCAATGGAGAATCAATGAAGATTTATTGGACAAGACAAAAATAACTGAGATATTGCATAAGGAAACTCAATCATTTTTTCAAATGAATCTAAATCAAAATGTTAAAATACAGACAGTCTGGGATGCATATAAGGCCATGATGAGAGGATTACTTATATTGTTGAATGTGACCAAAGAGGAACAGAATATAAAGCAACAAAAGGAGTTGCAAGAAAAAATCCGGCAAAAAGAAAATGAACTGAAGAGGAGACCGGGAAAAAAGAAAATTATTAAAGAAATTCAAATTTTACAAGATCAACTGAACATTATACTTAATTGGAAACTCTATTGGAAGTTAAAGAAACTGCAACAAAAATCTTTTGAAAGAGCAAATAAACCAGGAAAGTTTTTGGCATGGCAACTGAAAAATCTAAGAGAGAAAAGGTTAATAAGCAAAATAATTGAGGATGGCAAAGAAATTGTGGATATGAACGGTCTAAAAAGAGTCTTCTTCAAGTATTATGCGAAGTTATCTCAAAAGAAGAATATAGATCCAGAAAAAATCAAAAAATATTTGGACAAGGTAGAAATACCAAAGCTCGAAGCAAAAATTAAGGAAATGTTGAATGGTCCAGTCCAAAAAGAAGAAATCTACAATGCGATAGAAGATGCTAAGTTGGGGAAAGCTCCTGGTCCAGATGGTTTTACTGTAAAATTTTATAAAAAATTAAAAGAGGAGTTGACCCCAATCATGGAACTTTTAGCAAATGAGATACAGGTGACCAAAGCAATACCAAAGACATGGAAAGAGGCCTATATATCACTTATACCAAAAGAAGGACAAGACTTAACAGATGTTAAGAATTACAGACCAATTTCTTTACTCAATAATGACTATAAGCTGTTTGCCAAAATAATTTCAGAAAGATTGAAGAATTATTTGAAAGATGTCATAACGGAAGAACAAGCCGGTTTTTTACCAAATAGACAAATCAGAGACAATTTAAGGACGGTGATAGATGCTATTGAATACTACGACAAGCATCCAGAAAAAGAGGTTGTTTTTCTATTTGTAGACGCCGAAAAAGCCTTTGACAATTTAAACTGGGACTTTATGTTTCAAGTGATTGAAAGAATGGACATCAGATAGCCTTTTTTAAATGTGATTAGGGCGATATATTCTGAACAGAATGCATTGCTGAACGTAAACAAGGAAATGACAGAACATTTTAAGGTTCAAAAAGGGACCAGGCAAGGGTGTCCGCTATCCCCCTTATTATTTATTTCGATTTTGGAAGTTTTGCTGGGGAAGGTAAGACAACGTAAGGATATAAGGGGACTAACAATTGGAGGCTTTACCTATAAGTATAGGGCTTTTGCGGATGACATAATATTTTAGATTGAAGATCCAGTACTCAATTTACCGTTGTTGATGGAAAAGATCAAAGAATTTGGAGATTTGGCTGGATTTTATGTGAATAAGAATAAAACAAAGGTGCTTTGTAAGAACATGACAAAAGAAAAACAACTGGAACTGCAAGAAAAAATTCAGTGTGAAGTGGTGAAAAAAACAAAATATTTAGGAATTGAGCTCACAATGAAAAACATAGATCTTTTTAAGAACAATTATGAAAAGACTTGGTGCAAAATTCAACAGGATATAAAAAAGTGGGATACTTTGAATCTGTCACTTGGGTAGAATTTTGGTAGTCAAGATGAATATTTTACCTCATTTGATGTTTTTATTTCAGACAATTTCGATTGTAAAAGACTGTAAAGTACTGAATTTATGGCAGAAGGAGATCTCAAATTTTGTTTGGTCGGAAAGGAAACCGAGGATCAAAATGAAGATTCTATGCGATGCAAAGGAAAGGGGAGGATTTCAACTCCCCAATCTTAGATTGTATCATGATGCAGTGTGTCTATCTTGGCTTGAACAATGGATCAACTTGGATAATAGGAAAATGTTAGCGTTGGAAGGACATGATCGTAAATTTGGATGGCACGCCTATTTATGGTATGAGAAATCCAAAGTGGACAACTTTTTTAAACACCATTTTATAAGAAGATCACTGTTTATGACCTGGATGAGATACAAAAGATTTTTTTTTTTTAAGCAAGACCATTATGGATAGTTCCGGCAGAGGTAATTAAACCACTTTCAAGGCACAAAGGAGAAGATTGGCTACCTTATATAGACATTTTGAAGGTAGAGGGGAGTAGTTTTGTGATGAGAGCTAGAGAGGATCTGGAATTTGAATATGACTGGTTAAATTACAGACAGATTTATGACTTATTTAAGGCGGATAAAATGAGGTGTGGCTTCAGGAAGGAAAATAATAAAATTGAAACTGTATGGGCAGAAAAAGGTAAAAAAGTGATTTCAAAAATTTATAAGGTTTTGTTAAAATGGTATACAGAGGATGAGACTGTAAAAGAACAGATGGTGAAATAGGCTATAAATATAAATAGAGAAATAGATATGTCATCATGGGAGTGTCTGTGGAAAAAGTCAATTAAAATTTCAACATGTGTTAATGTAAAAGAAAATTGTTATAAAATGATGTATAGATGGTACATGACTCCAAAAAAATTGCTAATATGAATGAGAACATGTCTAACAAATGTTGGAAGTGTACAAAAAAAGGAAGACTCATTTTATCATATGTGGTAGACTTGTGATAAAGCGGTAGCTTATTGGACTGAGATCCATAATGAAATTCAGAAGATCCTGAAGTGTACTTTGAAAAAAGAGCCAGAAATGTTACTTTTAGGGCTTAAAATGGAAGAATTTAACGTGACAAAGAGATCATTGTTATGGTATTTGATTACAACTGCTAGAATGACATTTGCTCAAGTTTGGAAGCAAGAAAAGACACCGGAAAAAATGGGACTGGATAAAGAAGATGCTTTTTATGGTAGAAATGGATAAATTGACAAAGAAGCTTAACGGTAAAGAAGATGAAGAATTCTTAGCAGAATGGAAAGACTTTAAAGACTATTTAGAGCGGAACTGGGATGTAAAAAATAAGTTACTCTGCTTTGATAACTATTAAGATTAGAAGACTAGAAAGTAATGATTATTAGCTAAAATGTTACCTAATACTGAGTCAGAGAAAATGAATATGTTAGAAACGATGAATTGAATATTGGACAAGTTTTTATTGTTAGTGAATATTGATTGAAATGATAATAGGGGTGGGCATCGCTGGAAGCCAGGTGGGGGGGAGGGAGGGGATATTAGAAAAGGATGTATCAAAAAATATTTTGAAACATGGAACGTGATAATATATCCTATTAATAAAGTTCTTTAAAAAAAATCCATTTTCTTGTAGAAAAGTAACAGCTACCCCTTCATCTCTTTGAGATGAGCCATCCCGAACTAGAGACTTTTCACCTCCTGTCAGCGTTCCCCCAATATTCAGTTTAAAAACTGCTCTGCCACCTTTTTGATTTTAAGTGCCAGCAGCCTGGTTCCTTCTTGGGACAAGTGGAGATCATCTCTTTTGTACCGCTCCCTCTTGCTCCAAAAAGCCTCCCAGTGTCTAACAAACTTGAACCCTTCCCCTCTACACCATCATCTCATCTGCACATTGAGATTCCTGATCTGTGCCTGTCTCTCTGGCCCTGTGTGCACTTCTGAGAAGGCTACCTTGGAGGTCCTGGCCTTGAGATTCCTGCCTAGCAGCCTAAATTTTTCCTCTAGGACCTTATAACTGCATTTCCCCACATCGTTGATGCCAACATGTATCACGACCACTGGCTCCTCCCCAGTACTGTCTACCAGCCTATCTAGAACATGTGTAATGTCCGCTACCTTCGCACTAGGCAGGCAAATCACCATATGGGCAGTACGCAGATTTGCCACCCAGCTGTCTACCTGCCTAAGGACTGAATCACCAACTACCAAGAGCCCCCCTGACTCCCTGCCCAAGGATGGTTCCTTGGTGCGAAAGGATACCCGTTCATTAGCTGAAGAAGAGGTCCCTTCTGAGGGCACATTCCCCTTACCTGCAGCACGGTGCCCTGTTTCCTCTCAACCCTCATGCTCCCTGACTGTGACGGGGCTGCCATATTCAGAGTGTAATGTTGAACGTGAGAATCCATAGCAAACTCAACACAAACTAGAGCAAAGAACACAATGTTGAAAGAACAACAAAATCAATGTCAAAGGTCAGAATCAAAGCCAAACCAACATGACAAGCCCCAAGAAGTCTGGAGAAGACACAGGCACATAGGAAAAATAAATCAGTTCCTGGGAGCCTTAAAATGCTGGCTTCTAATAGTCCTGGTTATTCATGAATATTTCTGGGATTTTTCAGGACCCATTTCCTAGAAAATCCTGGATACCATCCAGAAACCCAAATATATCTGGAAAATACTGATGGTATTTTTCAGACATATATTTGTACTGGATATGTCCAAACACACATTCCTAATCCAGAATGGGGACAGAAAAATCCAACAGAGCGATGCGGGTCATAACTCAAAAAGAAGGTGGGCTATAGGAGTCAGCCAATAAAGATGCTTTGCACACAGTGGCTTGAGAATTCATTCTTGATGATTTTGCAGACTTGGTGTGTGGTAGTGGGTTAAAGGTTAAGAACCACTGCTCTAGCCCTTGACTTTTCATCAGTACAGTACACCACCTGGTGACTGGGTGTTTTATGGCCATTGTCCTGGGTTGGTATCAGTGAGGTCATCATAACATTACTGTCATGTGACTCTGATGTCATTATAATTGCGTCTCAGCCTGAGTTAAAAGTGTTTCCTGGTCCAGAGAGGCTGAAGACCACTTTTGTATACCCTATACCTTTCTGGAGCTGGAAGCCTTTGTCTCAATCTGCCACCTTTTCATTGAGTCCAGACCAACTAGCAATTGTGTACACTCCAGAGAAAACCTCCAGAGAAAACCCTCCAAAGAATTTCCTTGGAGAAGCACTGTTTTAATTATTTATTTAAAACATTTATGTGCCACCTCATCACAAACCTGCTCAAGGTGACTAAAAAAATAAAACAAGATGAAATTATAAAAAAATAAAATAATTCGAATTAACAACCATTAAAAACCCAGATGCATAAGATGCAGGAAAACCCAAAGCAGAAGACATTTGGCAGCCTAAATGGTCCTTGATCCTTGTAACAAGCTAAATGCAGATTGTAAAAACAATTTAAAAGGTTAAACCCCAAGTTTAAAGAGATATTTTGCCCAGGTGTCTGAAACAGAGTAGAGCAAGTCTCAAGGGGGAGGGAATTCCACGGATGAGGCTCCACTGCTGAAAAGGCAGTAACTTCAGTTGCCACCCTCCTCATCTCTGCAGGCAGGGGCACTGAAAGCAGGTCTTGTGAGGAGGATCTTAACTGGTAGGTTGGAATATACTTCTTCACAACACTACCTTTGTCTTAGTGAAGCCCAGGCAAATTTGACCTTTAAAAGCCAGAGAAAACTAAACCTCAAAATGCTGAATAACTGCTGAAATTTCACTAAAGTTATATGTTTGAAATCCAATTGATGTAGCCTTTGAACATAACATTCATGTCTATCATGGATAAATACAATTGTTGATTATAAGCAGTAAAACTGTTATGGTTAACATTATACAATCTGCATATGTAGTGTTATAAAATAAAATACATGATGTTTAGTGCTTGGTAAAAAATATAAGGAGTGTGTGTGTGTGTGAGAGAGAGAGAGAGAGAGAGAGAGAGAGAGAGAGAGAGTGAGAGTGAGAGCTTTTGTTGAGTGAGTGAGAAGGCAAAGGAGTTTTTTGAAGTGCAATGAAGTTGGTTTCATTTTCACCAAACTGATAAATATTTTATTTTTTCTTGTGCTTGCTCAGGAAACGAAGTTCTGCCTCCAGGAGCTCCAGTTGGAAATGGGCTGACACCAGATGCTGCAGAAGACCTTGGCCTTCCTAGTGGGATTGCAGTAGCTGCATCTCTTATCGATGCACATGCTGGAGGACTTGGTAAATAATTGCTGCCTTTTCTCTATTAAGAACATAAGAGAAGCCAATGTTGGATCAGGCCAATAGGCCATCTAGTCCAACACTCTGTCACACAGTGGCCAAAAATATCAGGTGCCACCAGGAGATCCAGCAGTGGGGCCAGGACACTAGAAGGCCTTCCACTGTTGTCCCCCCAGGGACCAAGAATACAGAGCATCACTTTCCCCAGCCTGAGAGTTCCTATCTATCCCTTGCGGCTAATAACCACTGATGGATCTCTGCTCCATATGCTTATCTAATTCCCTCTTGAAGATGTCCATGCTTGTAGCCGCCGCCACCTCCTGTGGCAGTGAATTCCATGTATTAATCACTCTTTGGGTGATTAATCCTTTTATCTGTTCTAACCCAACTGCTCAGCAATTTCATTGAGTGCCCATGAGTTCTTGTATTGTGAGAAAGGGAGAAAAGTACTTCTTTCTCTACCTGCTCTATCCCGTGCATAATCTTATAAGCCTTGATCATGTCACACCTCAGCCGTCGTTTCTCCAAGCTAAAGAGCCCCAAGCGTTTGAACCTTTCTTCATAGGGAAAGTGTTCCAACCTTTTATCATTCTAGTTGCCCTTTTCTGCACTTTTTCCAATGCTACAATATCCTTTTTGAGGTGTGGTGACCAGAACTGTACACAGTACTCCAAATGAAGTCACACCATTGATTTATACAGGGCATTATGATACTGGCTGATCTGTTTTCAGTTCCCTTCCTAATGATCCCCAGCATAGCATTGGCCTTTTTTATTGCAGTTGTACACTGTCTCAACATTTTCACTGAGTTATCTACGACGAAGATCTCTCTCTTGGTCAGTCTCTGCCATTTCGGACCCCATCTATGTGTATTTATAGTTAGGATTTTTGGCTCCAATGTGCATCACTTTGCACTTGGTCACATTGAACCCCATTTGCCATGTTGATGCCCACTCGCCCATCCTCGACAGATCCCTTTGGAGTGTCTCACAATCCTCCCTGATTCTCACCACCCTGAACAACTTTGTGTCATCTGCAAATTTATCCACTTCACTGCTTACTCCCAACTCCAAATCATTAGTAAACAAGTTAAAAAGCATTGGACCAAGTACTGAATCCTGTGGTACCCCACTGCTTACCATGCTCCACTGAGAAAACTTCCCATTTATACTCACTCTCTGTATCCTGAATTAGCCAATTTCTGATCCACAAGAGGACTTGTCCTTTTGTCCCGTGACTGCTGAGCTTACTTAGGAGCCTTTGATTTTTTTTTGAAGCTTTTCATTTTTTTAATATTTTATTTATTTTTATTATAAACAAAAAGACAACACAATCTAAATATCAACACTTACAAAATACCAAAAACCAAGAGGAAGGATTGATGAGGAAAGCAAAAGCAATAGTAAATATAAACAGTGCTAATATATTTTCTAAGAACTAGTATACAATAACATTGAAGGTTCAAACTCTAAGGTGAATTTTAAAGCCCTTGACCCTTTGATAATATTTCAAATTTAGGTTTAACAACTGAGTTCCAATCTAGTACATTTAAGTTTAACTTTTCTAATAGAGGGTACCATTTGTCTAGGGGGTTGAAAAGAAGCTCTTCAATATCGTCATTTGAAAACCATAGAGAGATTTTTTCTTGAAGGCTTAGGAGCCTTTGATGAGGAACTTGATTGAAAGCTTTCTGGAAGTCAAGGTAAACAACATCTATTGGGTCCCCTGTGTCCACAGGTTTGTTCACTCCCTCAAAAAACACTATCAGGTTAGTGAGACAAGATCTTCCCTTACAGAACCCATGCTGAATCTTCCTCAATATTTTTTGTTCATCAATGTGCCTACTAATTCTTTCCTTAATAACAGTTTCCACCAACTTACTCGGTATCGACGTCAGACTGACTGGTCTGTAATTTCCCGGATCTCCTCTGGAATTCTTTTTAAAGACGGGAGTGGCATTAGCTACCTTCCAGGCCTCAGGAATGGAGGCAGATTTTAATGAAATTTTGCATATTTTTGTAAGGAGAACTCTCGAATGTATGCCATCCAAGCCTGTTCATGCCTTGCAAAAGTTTTGCTTTAGGTGTGGCAGTGCAGGTCGAAGGTTATTCTGCAGAGGTTACAGGGCAGGTCAGTTTAATTAATTTTGGTTTCTGTTACCATTTGAAACAATCAAGTAAGGAAAACCTGGGACAAGCTGCTAAGAAGTATGTGTCAGCATGTGGTGAAATTACTCTGGATAAAGTGGTTTTTGAAGTCATTCCAGCCCTACAGTTTTCTAATTCTGCAGTTTTACTCCTCCAGCTGACCATCATCTGTTTGCTTAAAACACATTAGCAACCTTCATATTTAAAAAAAATAAAGTTGTACTCTTTCATCCAGTTATGATGTAGAAGTCTCATTGAAAAACTGTCCTTCTCAATTTTCCTTGCTCCAGGATGCTCTCTGTGTGTACAGTGCAGTTGTGCAACACTTTCCCCCTCATCTGTTATGCTCATTTCATATCTACTAATGTGTCCTAATTTTCTCCTTCAATGAGGGCAGTAATCCAAACTGGTTAGGACATACCTGCTCCTGCTCCAGGCAGGGCTACACAAATTTTGTATGTCTCTCTTGGAACAGAGCAAGGCTGCCCTTCCAGTTTTGATAGCCCTGCAGCTCCAGGTCGCTCCAACCTAGCTCCACTTCTGTAGCAGACAAAAAAGTAAAATATAGAAAGACAAAATCTTCAACAGTACGCTCTTACCTTACTAGCAGTCTCTCCATTTCATGGAAGACAAAGATCCAGTAAGATCCAAGGCTCGGGATCTGTCAAAAAGGAGGATCATGTTAAGGCAAAGCCCTCCCTGTCTGAGACTTTGGGCAGTGGGGAAAGGCAACCCCACACATTTAATACAGTGGCAGTGAGCGTCTCCAAGTCAGGAAGCTCTGAGGCTTTGGAGCTCTCCCCAGCCATGCAACTTCCAGCGCACACTGTCTCGACATTTTCATTGAGTTATCTACTACATTGAACCCCATTTGCCATGTTGACACCCACTCACCCATCCTTGACAAATCCCTTTGGAGTGCCTCACAATCCTTCCTGGTTTTCACCACCCTGAACAACTTCATGTCATCTGCAATTTTAGCCACTTCACTGCTTACTCCCAACTCCAAATCATTAATGAACAAGTTAAAAAGCATCAGACACAGTACTTAAAAAAAAGATTTAATTTTTTTATAAAGACAAACATCACATAGACAAAACACACAAATACATAAATGGGGGCGGGTTAGTTACATCATCAGTTTACATGCTTAGATACTTCATACCATATTTGCTTTCCATGTTCCACCTTATATTCTTACAAAAAGTATTATGCATATTTTTGAATATAGGTTTTTGTATTCTATGAAAGGTTATATATCTGTATACTTTATTTATTGTATTCTTCAGTCAATTTCAAAATCTAAACCATGTAGTTTCATACATACACAAGAATTTACATAGGTATCTAAATAATAGGGGATTTCAATACGTCATCAAATTATCTATTTAAATACCTCAGTACTTGTTTTCCAGATTTCGCCTTGTATTCTTACAATGATCTTTCATATATATTTCAAAAATAAAAATTTTATACTCTTTTGGTATATTTTCCAATGTTTCAACACATTTATACAATTTTGAATGGCTGTATCCTTATTCTAATAGCCAAAAAGTGCGGATACCTATTCCCACCAACAGGGGCCTCACTCTCCCCCAACAGCTTTTCCTGCATAGTCAGTAGACTTCCTGGGTTTGTAGAAAAATCCCAAAAGTGAAGAAATCCCTTCAGGAACTCTTGAATTCCCCAAAAAGCCTTTTGAAATGGCCTCTGCAGGGACCTGACTCCAGGCATCAACGGTGAGAGATTAGAACGTTGGGGGGAGGGGGAGGAGAGGCTTCTAACTGGCTCTGTCGGTGGAAGGGGTGGGGGAAGGGCCCTTTCCAGGCCTCTTTCAGCCTTGGAGGGAGGGAGGGGAGGGAGGGAGGAAGCCTTGGGGCCAGGCCTCACAAAAGTTGCCAGGGCCAGGCTGGGGGATTTCTAGAGATTTTGTGGTGGACTCTAAGGAGGAGGGCTGGGTTTGGGAAGGGAGAGGCCTCAGCTGGGTATAATGCCACAGTGTCCACCCTCCAAAGCAGCCATTTTCTGCAGGGAGACAGACCTCTGCTGTCTAGAATCCAGTTGTAATTCTGGGGGGTCTCCAGGGCACATTTGCAGGTTGGCCACTCTAGGCCTGGCAGCATTCTAGGGTTGCCAGGTCCCCCCTGATTTGCATGACTCACCTAGCCTTGGCTGCTTGCTACCATTCATCAGCAGCCACCCTATGAAAGCCAGTGAGGTGTAGCAGTTAGAGCTTCAAAGTAGGATCTGCAAGACCCAGGTTCAGATCCCCATCTTGCAGTGGAAGGTGACTGTGTGATTTTGGACCAGTCACATATTTCAGCCTAACCAACCTCACAGGGTTGTTGTGCAGATAAAAAGGAGGAGGGAATAATGAAAGCTGCTTTGGCCCACACTGTGGAGAAAGACTGTAATTTTCCTAGGTAGAGGCTGGGGGGTGGAGATGGAAAACAGGAGACAGAGAGGCAGATAAAGGTAGGTTGGCTGTTGGTTGGGAAGGAAATAGGGTTGCCAACTCCAGGTTGGGAAATCCCTGGATATTTGAGGGGTGAAGCCTGGAGAGGGTGGGATTTAAGGAGGAGAGGAACTTTGGACTGGTGTAATGCCATAGACTCCACCCTCCAGCCATTTCCTCCATGAGAACCACCATTGCCAACCTCTGGGTGAGGACTGGAGATCACCCAGAATTACAACTGTTGTCCAGGAGACAGAAATCAGTTCCCCTGGATAAAATGGCTGTTTTGGAGGGTTGAGTCTATGGCATCATACCCTGCTGAGGCTGCTTGCCTCCCCAAGCCTCACTGTCCTAAGGCTCCACCCCCAAATCTCCAGGAAATTCCCAACCTGGAGCTGGCAACCCTAAGGTGAATTGATCTCTGTAGCTGGGAGATCCATTGTGATTCCCAGAGTGCTGCCACTGCTGCTGTGGGGGGAGAGAAAGCAGGTGGGTGGCTGAGAGCACTGCCACCACTGCTACTGCTGCTCTGCGGAGTAGGGGAAGAAGCAGGCAGGAGGCTGGGAGAGAGGCTGGGGGCAGAAAGCAGCCAGGAGGCTGGGGGCAGAAAGAAAGAATGATGGGGTGGGGGCAGAAAGAGAGAGAAAGAGTGATGAAGTGGGGAGGCAGAAAAACAAAGAGAAAGATGACAGATCAGAAAGAGAGAGGAAATCACATGCATGGAGCAGAAATAGAGTAAGAAAAGGGGGGCAGAGGGGAGAAATAGTGTGAGAGAGGTAGGGGGTGAGCAGAGGAAGCAAAGGTGTGACGAATGAGATAACCTTCCCTCAAGTTTCTTGCGGGTCTCCACTTGTAATAATTATAATATTCAGACCTTTATAAAATCTAGAGGAACTGTGTTTTCTTCATTATCCAAAAATTTGATGCTTGCGTATTCTCTCTTATCTAAAACATTTTGGAGGCTTTTCCATAGATTTTCATCCTTCATTTTCTGATTTCTCCTCTTAAGTCTTAAAGTCTTAATTTTATGCCTTTCCCCCTTGTAGATGAAACAAGTATCTTCTGGTGATAACCATCTATAATCAATTTTTAAAGTAGTTTGAGATTCCATATATTCTTTTTTCTCTCTTTGAATAGATATTTCATTTGCTGGTTCAATAATTCTATCTCGTCATTCTTTCATGGGGTCTCATGTTCAGTTCTTCAGTCAGTTTATCTCTTTTTGAATATGTTTTGTAAGTCATATCAATTGGATTATAGACTTCATCTGTATCTTCTGCATCAATATATTCCACAGGAGTAAATGTTATATCAATTTGCTCTTCTTTCTGATTTGTGCTCTGCTGTAAGAGTAGATCAAACTTAGGCTGCAGATCCTTCATGGCTTTTTCCACAGCTATTCTTACTCCTGTTACAATTGTTTCTTGTATTAATCATTTAAAGTCTGTAATCAATAATGTATCTTTGTCTACACCAGCCATTTCCAAAATATCGTGTTAAAAACAGGGAATCTCTCCAACTCATTGTCAGTACAACCTCTTCACAGCTACCTATAATTACACAGCAGGTTTTATTATGGTTACATTAAAGAAAAACAAGAGCACTCCCAAGGAATGGAGACAGATTTTAATGAAAGGTTACATATTTTTGTCAGGAGATCCACAAGTTCACCTTTGAGTTCTTTCAGAACTCTCGGATGTATGCCATCTGGGCCTGGTGATTTATCAGTTTTTAAGCTGTCTATCATTCGTAGGACTTCCTCTCCCATCACCTCAGTCTGACTCAGGTCTTTCAACACCCCTCCCGAAATCAGTGGTTCTGGAGTGGGCAAGCACTTCTCATCTTCCACAGTGAAGGCAGAGGCAAAAATGCATCCAGCTTCTCAGCCATTTCCCTCTCATCTTTCAGTACTCCCTTTACCCCTTGGTCATCCAAGGGCCTCACTGCCTCCCTGGCTGGCTTCCTGCTTCTAATGTATTTGAGACTAGCTTTCCACCGCTTAAAGGAATCCTTCTTACCTTTTACTGTTTCCGTTACTTTGTTTGTTAAACATGCAGGCTTTTTCTATACCTATTTGTGCTTTTCCTAACTTGTGGTATATATTTTTTCTGAGCTTCCAAGACTGTAGTTTTAAATTGTCTCCAAGCTTCCCCAGTGGTTTTGACCCTTTCTACATTTCCTTTCAGTTTCCTCCTCACATTTCCCCTCATATCAGAGAAGTTACCCTTTTTAAAGTTAAAAGTGGTTTTGTCAGTCTTTTTGGGCAACTCCCTATTTATACAAA
This sequence comes from Gekko gecko, assembly GCA_029375565.1. Taxonomy (NCBI): domain Eukaryota; kingdom Metazoa; phylum Chordata; class Lepidosauria; order Squamata; family Gekkonidae; genus Gekko; species Gekko gecko. The sequence continues at coordinate 75,630,028 of JAPDNY010000006.1, read as the reverse complement.
TGTTGAACTCAATAACATTATGGTCACTGTTCCCAAGTGGCACAATCACTTTTACATTTCTCACCATCTCTTGGGCCTTACTTAGGACCAAATCCAGGATCACGTCTCCCCTGGTAGGTTCTGTGACCATCTGCTCAGTAGCGCAGTCAGATCCATAGCACAGAGCCATAGCTGGATCTGATGTAATTGTGACTTTGTCATGCTGGGCCATGTGTGCCATAGAACGTAACACCAGGTAGCAGAGATATAAACTGTATAAAGGACAGCAGCTGGTAAGCTCTGCATTGGTGTATCCTCACTGCAAAGCCCCATGAGCCGGGAGGGGGGTGCAAAGGAAAACCCCTATGGGCAGACTGGAGAGCCAGCAGTGCAGCACTGGGCAGATGCCCCCACACTGCTTGACTACTGCAGACGAGGTTGTTCTGCCATGCTGAAGCCACGATTGGAGTAACTCCACCGACTCCCCCCAAGCAGTCTCCCATTCCCTCCCCTGCACCAGTTGCTCACGTGCCAAATAAGAGCCTTGGATGAGCCAGTTTGACACCCCTGTAGTGAATACTCTTCACAGAAGAAGTGAGACAGCTGTTAAAAAATTGCATGAAGCTGCTTCACTGGCAATCAGATCTTCTTCTGCCTTATCCAGCTTTACTCGAGTAACCATAATTTGGGCTGATAATGTGCTACAAGATATGGATCCTGACCCACTGACTCTAAAGAGATCCTTGCTTAAAAGTAAAAGAGCAGCTGAATTTGCTTCAGATGCTTCATGGGACACCATGCAATTCTGACGTAAGGCACAGGCTGCAAACATGGTTGTCAGATGAAACCTATGGCTGAAGCACTGGAAAGTTGACCCTCTTTCCAAATCAAATTTATCAGCAGAAAAATTCTCAGGAAGACTTCTGTTTGGAGAAGGGGCCTTGGACAATGTTATGTTGGAAACTAAAGAGAAGAAGGCAGCAATGCCTTCCTCCTCAGCCTCTGAAGAGAGGAACACAAAAGGAAAACCCTTTCATTCCTTTCGCAGCTATAGGACCTCCACTAGAGGTAGAGAGACCAGGGACTTCAGAGGTGGTTGTACCTTTAGATACCACCCCAGTGATATAAATAAAATCAAATAAATATAAATTGGAGCAATTGAACCAGTTCCCTCTCATCTACTCCATCTTTCCTCTTCCTCATTCCCAAGAAATCGGGGGACTGGAGAATGATCGTAAACCTGAAGGAACTCAACCTGTGGGTTCAGAAATGCAAGTTTTGTATCAAGTTACTCTGATCTATACTCCAAATTTTACAATAGAACAATTACTTGACTTCACTAGATCTTAAAGAAACTTACCTGTATGTGCCTATCCATCTTCAAGACAGTACCTGTGCTTCTATTACAGGGATCAGTATTACCAATACAAGGCCCTTCCATTTGGCCTTTTTTCTTCTCCGTGGGTCTTCACCAAAATTATGGTGACTCTTATAGTGGTCCTGAGACAACAAGGGATCTGTATTTTCCCATATTTAGACAATATCTCAATCAAGGCACAGGATTTGGAGACATTCATCAGTGACACCAGCACTATAATCCAGCTTCTGCAGGCATTCAGCTTTTTAATAAACTCCGAGAAGAGCCACCTCAATCCATCCAGGAATCTGGTTCATTTGGGAGCCAGTTGTGCTGTCTTGGCTGGTTGCCACAGAGACTACACACTGGAAACACAGTCCAGGATCAAGGTAAGCAACAAAGCCAGAGGTCGGATAGCAGGGGAGTCAATGCAAGATTGCAGGTTTCAAGGACAAGGAGCAGCTGCTACACTCACAGAAGCAGGTCTGAGTATGCAGAGTTGCTGCCGCACTGAAGCAGGTGCACAGAGTGTTTTTTAGCAGGTCCTCCATTCCCTGGGCGTTGAGTCTGCACTCCTTCTTCGCTCCTACATAGTCAGCCTCTGGTGTGCCCTACATCTAGGGCACTCAGGAGAACTAGGCTGCCGCACTGAAGCAGGTGCACAAAGTGTTTTTTAGCAGGTCCTCCATTCCCTGGGCGTTGAGTCTGGCACTCCTTCTTCGCTCCTACATAGTCAGCCTCTGGTGTGCCCTACATCTGGGGCATTCAGGAGAACTAGGTGGGGAATCTGGTCTCGGGATGTCTGCAACTGGGTGTGCTGGGCCAGGGTCAGGATTGGTCTCTCCTTCTGGCTGCACCTTCTGTGCAGCTGCTGGGGACTCTTCCTCCTCAGGTACTGTTGAGGATTCTTCATATGGGCTGACGCCAGAGGAGGCTGGGTTGCTCCCTGCCTCTTCCTCATCTGAAGAGTAGTCAGCCTCAGCAGGACCAGTACGCACACCACCAGGATTGACACCCGTCAGGCCAAAGTTTTTCTTCCAGAAGAGAAGCAGATAAAAGTGATCAAGGCAATAGGCAGGATTTGCAAGCAAAGACATGCAGACCTCATACTTCTGTCGCAAGTTCTGGGGTTGCTGATACTGGCCATAGACCTTGTCTCCTGGGCATGTCTCCATGCAAGAGCCTTACAGTGGATGCTGCTACCTTATCAGAAGGCCATCTGCAAAAGAAGTCACAAGAAGATCCTGGTGACTGGTTCTAAAGAAATCTCTGAAATGGTGGATTCTTCAGAAAAATCTGAGGTGTCAGCTTCCTTCAGTCTCCCTGCATTCTGGTCACCACAGATGCCAGCACAAGGGGGATTGCACTGCCTGGATCAGGTGGTGCAAGGAAAATGGTCACTGGCAGATAAGTCCAATAGCATAAATTGACTAGAACTGAGGGAAATCAAACTAGCCCTGTTCTCCTTTCACAGTTTGGTTTGGCACAAGCAGACTCTGGTCAGGACTGTCAAAACAACAGCAAAAGCTCATATCCACTGCCAAAGGGGCACCAGAGCAGCGACACTCCACCAAGGGGTAGTACAACTGTTCCAGTTGGTGGAATTACACCTGAAGAGTCTGAAAGCACAACACATGCAAGGTCTTGCAAATGTTTAAGCAGAATGGTTGAGTCTGAAGGATATAGACAAGGGATAATGGTTTCTGAACAAGAACAGCTTTTGGGAACTCACAAGTTGCTGGGGGTCTTCAGTTACGGAACTGTTGGCATCATTGAACAAATGACAGGTACCGAGATTCCTATCGAGGTACTTCAATCCACAAGCAGAGGGCAACGATGCTTTTTTTCACCAATCACCACTTGGGCTTATATATGTCTTCCCTCCGACTCCTCTAATCAGCAGGGTGCTGAATAAAATACAAAGAGAGAGCAGAGGTGATTTTCATTGACCATTCTGGCCAAGATGACCAGATGATGATATTTGGAAGTGGTGTAAATGTTGGTGGACACTCCATAGTGGCTTCCTCCCAGGAAGGACCTCCTGAATCAAGGTCCTGTTCTGCACCCAGATCCAGGATGGATCCAGCTAATAGCATGGAGATTGAGCGGGCAGGCCTAGAGAGCTCAGGCTTCCCAAAAGAAATTGTGGACATTATGGTCTGAGCAAGGAGGCCAGTGGCCAGGCATATGTATAACTACACCTGGTCTAACATTATAAAATGGGTGGTTAACAAAAATATAGATCCACTGAAACCATTCCATATGGATATGATTGCCTTCCTGCATGAAGTGTGGAAACAAGGGCTGAGGCCTGGGTAGCACCTCTACTAATACAGTATGTCAGAAGGTTTCTGAAAGGTACTATGCAGCTTGCACTACCTGTGAAACACAGGTTCCTAACCTGGAGTTTGTCTAAAGTTTTGCAGGTTCTGACAGGGATGCCTTTTGAGCCATTAAAATCTATAGAGTTAAAGTTTCTATTGTGGAAAGTTGCCTTTCTTATTGCCATTACCTCTGCTAGACAAATTTCAGAGCTGGTGGCCTTATCTGTTAGAAAGGAGTTATGTGTCTTTACTAAAGATTCTGTGGTACTATGATCTGTCCTTTATACCTGAAGTTAACTCAGCCGATCATTTGAATCAGCAGCTGATCATTCCTTTGTTCTGTCCCAGAACATCACATCCCAAACAAAAAGACTGGCACAAACTAGATGTTCACAGGACTCTGCATACATACATCAACAGAACTGCATCTATCAGACTAACATGTGCTTTTCATGTCACACAGCATGGCAAACCTGGGGGGAAACAAACCTGGGGGAAAATCAACTATTGCACTTTGGGTTAAGCTTTGCATTCACAAGGCATATGAAATCCTGGGTCTCAGTGTACCTCTGAACATTACCACACATTCCACCAGGGTGGCAGCAAGATCACCCACTTTTTCTATCAGAACTCCAGTAGACAATATCTGTAGGGCAGAAACCTAGTCATCCTTTTCTACTTTTGTAAGGCACTATAGAATTGATCAGCTGAACTCTGCTGAGGCTGCTTTTGGGAGGAGAGTTCTTCAACAACTGTTTGACTGAAAGGATGATGCAGATCTCCCACCCTTTGTTTAGCTTCCTTACATTGGATGACTTCCCCCACTGAAGGAGAACGAGACACTGGACTTACCTGAAAGTTTCTTCTACTCAGTGGGGCGAAGTCATCCAATTTTTCTCACCAAACAAAAAACTAAATAAATAAAATTAAAAGATCTTAGTAAGGATGTTATCTTGGGAACTGGACTATTTGATGACTGGAAAGGCAGCCTTGCTCTGCCCCAAAGAGTCATATGAAATTTGCATAGCCCTGCCTGGAGCAAGAGGAGGCGTGACCTAACCAGTCTGGATGACTTTGTCCCACTGAAGAGAAGAAACTTTCAGGTAAGTCCAGTGTTTCATTCTCACACGATAGACTCTGACATATGTTGTGATCAATTATTTGAAAGGTTTTCTGCTGGCAGGGCGGGAAGAAGTCAACATTGGTTATAATGAGTTAGTTTTTAGACAGAAGGGAGCAAAATCAATTTTGCATCTTAGAATATTTTTGGCTCTTGTAAAAGGCATGGGGGGAGATGAGCCCCTCATTCCCTGCGCCACAGTCCTCAGCAGAATGGGCTCACATGGTGTTTTGAAAAGTTTAAAAATAAGTTCTGAAATGGTGCTGTGTCCCTGTGGAGGACTTGGGGATGTGGTATCATCTAGTTTAGTCCTTCTTTTCCTGGGACAGGAGAGTGAGTGAGGCCTAATTGCCACTTCTCTGGAGAAAAGACTGGGGTGTAAGCATAAGGGTCCTGTTTTACAGCAATGCAGCAGCTTTTTGAAAGCTGCATTCCAAATACAAAAATTCTTGTTATAATCTTAGTTGGAATCTTAAAGTCACTACCTTTGTAGCATCTCTTGGCAAACATGGGCTAGGTAAAGAACAAAATATTTGCCTAACACTGTTTCAAGATTATATGAATTCAAACTCAAGGGATACTGTTGTGTCAACGCATTAGAGATCACGAGACAGTGTGATGTTAAGCATAGTCATTTACTGGACACAACAAGAACCAGAATACCGGCCAGGTGGCCAACTATATACAGATTGGGGGAGATTCCCCTAGGTCCCATTGGCTGGTTTAAACTTCCCACCATTGTTCCCATTGGTTCCCCAAAGTAAGATTCAGGAGCCTAGTCCCTATTGTTGTCTGGGACTCAAGCTCTGACTGTGTCGCTGTCACCCTGTGGCAGTCAGTGGACACAACAGATACAAAGAAACCACAGGGGGCAAAGCTTGTACAAATGAGGCTACTTGATTGTAGATGCTAAATGGGAACTTGGATGTTGAAGACAGCCCCAAGGAATGAAAGTATTTGCCCAAAGTTGTCTATGGTGATTTGATAACCTTTTCATAATACAGAATTTAAATATTTTAATCTGTGTTTCATTTATAATCCAGGATGATTCCATTTTCAAGCTCTTTTAGTATTAAACCAGAATGGTGTTTGTGTATGTGCTTTCATGTATGTATTTTAGAGATGCTAGGTTGCAGAAAACCCTCTCAGTTATTTTTCTTGTCACTTTTTAATACTGAGACATTGTGTTGATCTTGACATTAGTTTTTCTTTGATCTTACTTATTCACTAGAGAAATACCAATGGTAGATATAGGATCACAACTAATGTTGTTATGTAATGACTAAATGCTTGCAAATAAAGGCAATTCTTACATAGAACATAAATACCTTGAAGTAGGTTTATAAGGCTGCAACTCCCCTTAAGATCACACTGTTAAGAGTTTTAATATTAATTCTTAAAAGTGGGACCAAAACAACTCTAAACATGTAATTGTTAAAGGCATCATGAAAATTCACTTTCTTTCCCATGGAGGCTGAGCATGATGAAGTGATAAGCTCATGTGCTTCATTCTCCTGAGAGGTGAGAGAAGAGGCAAGTATTAGACATACCGATGTTTGTGCACAATCTGATCAGTTACATCTTGTAGACAAACTGTGGTTTGTACAATAAATTCTGGTTAAACATTTTGTTTTCTGAATGGAGCTGCACCCTCAGATAGGCCAAAGTAGCTCAGATGGCTGTACAGGAAACAACGCTGTCTTTGAGTGATATAACATACACAGACCTCCTTTTGATCTACCATACCTATTACTTAAATCAAGGAACTCACTCTCTGGGTAAACTTGGTCTAGAGACTGGAAAGTTGGCATAAATATTACTTGGTGTTGATTTCAGCATGATTAACACATTTGTGAGTCATTAATAGCAATATGATTCATACAGATTTCTACCAGTTTTGGGTGATGCTTTCCTTAACTGACATGAACATTTTGAAGTACATAAAGTATTTTAAGCATCCTTGTACATTTCTAATTATAGCACTGCTTTGTACAGGAAATTGCCTGCTGGCCTTCTCTATGCAAAACCCATAACACAATGTAGAATATTTGCCTAGCCATAGGGTAAAATAAGAAAGCTTAATTGTTAGCAGGAAGTCCTGATTGTTTCTGTTCTTCACAAATGAATAAGTCTTATGTGAGCCTGATACACCCCTGGAGTAATCCACTAGTCATGAAGAGGTTATCTTTCATAAAGACTGTTGGGAGCTAAGCATATAAATGTCACATCTGTCAGTGGAACAACAGCAGTGTTCAAAATACTACAGAGAAGCATTTCTTTGCATAATTAGCTTGAGTTTAATCGCTTGTGAGAAAATGTTATGTAAAACCTACAGAAAGTGACATTATTCTGTTTTTCTTTACATTATGAGAATGAATGGTCTTTGGTTAAATGACTGATTAAGGTTTTGGATTATGTTCCCACATTTGCTCTAGGAACACTCTATTAGAATTTACACATGACACTGTATACCATATCAGCATACTTTCTCTTACAAAGTCTAATATAATTGTATTCTAACTTCAGTAGGATCTAGTGATGTAGAACACAATTCTGAGCTAGCCTCAGAAAAAAATATTACTTTGATGGCACTTGACAGAAACACTTGAAAATGAAAATGGACATCTCCTTTCCTTGCCAGTTATTCTTCCAGGTCAACAAAACCCTTATTTGTGGAAGGAAAACAGGTAACTAAAGACAAGGAGAAATAATTGAACACAGGAGAGTCCTGTTGGGAATGACACTGTATCTGGCAATTCAAATCACCATATTTCTTCCATCATGTCAAACGACATTATGGGAGTTGTAGGTTTTGTTGCTTCTTGATTCACAATGGTAAAGTTTTGTTGCTTTGTAATAGGGAGAACTGATGCTACCTAGCAGTGAAATGGGATGCAGAACTGAAAAGTACTGAGACTGACAAGTGGTTTCAGCTCTCATACTTTTATTAGGTAAAGAACAAGACACTTTTAGAAAGTAGCCACCTATGACTTTGGATACTGTGATCTGAATATTGAAAACCATAATATTAGACACAAGGGGATAAAACATTGAAATTTCATTGTCTAGGTAGGTTTATTGCTGTTTATATCTGGGATACGATTGTATTCTTTGAATGAAGCACATGTAGTATAGTTAGATGCAGGCTGTATATGTGAAGCAGAATCCATATGTTACAGTAAATGTCCGAAATTTGGTGAATGTTGATAATACCTGACAAATTTAGTGAATGTCAGCAACCACTTGTTATGTACAAGCTGGTGAATGTTGACAATATTTGCTAGTGTGCATCTGATGTTTTGATGATTCACAAAATTCCTCTAGGATTGTCAACATTCATATGTGATTGTTGGTATTCACCACATTTCAGGCACTCATTGTGACTTACATGCATTCAGTAGCTACATTTTGAAGGACCCAGTATGAAACAAGGAGAGCCAAGTTAAAAAATCTCGATCAATAGCTTTGATCCATTTTTCTTGACCTGTCATTATGGACAGAATTAGACATGATGGCAGATCTTTGTCCCACCCCTCCTACCTTGCACTTTTATATTGAAACTGTGCACACACATAACACACTCACCCTCTGCTTAATAGCTGTATTTCAAGATATAGATCTGCTCCAGCCACATCTAGATCTGTCCTGTCTCCTTGATGTGAACCTTTGTGTTGGTTCTGATTAGATGGATTATATCAGATGGATTAATATATTTTAAGAATATATCTGCCAAGAACCAGTAAGTAGAGAGATTAATTTATCTGTAGCTCTCTTTGGTAGCCTTCTCAATGATGTCATGAAATATTGCTCTGAAATAGGTTTCGTTTATTTATACTAGGCATGATTGGAGCCAGTGTGAGAGGATATAACTTACCTTGTGAAAACCAGCCAATTACTTCCCGAATTGCTGTGATATGTGGGACATCTTCATGCCACATGGGGGTAAGTTGGGGGCAGAATCCTGATTCTAGTCATATAAACTGAACTGATGAGAAACTGACCTTTGAAGCTCTTCTTTTAATTTCCTTACCTTTATGTGTGTGTCTATCCCATGTATTATGGTGGTAACTCTATCATTACCTTGAGATATTAATTATATATCATTATGCATTTGCTATCAAGAAGCATCTTTAATAGTTGCAGAAATCAATACTGGGGGGAATAGCACAAAATGTAAAAGCAAATGATTCTACTGTGACTTCAGCTGGGCAGTGTGAAATTGGAGCCAGACTCTGGCTTTGAGTAACCTATGATGAGCTTTGTCGCTAATGTATAACTGAGTACTCAGTGTCTTTAGAAAAGCCCCTTGGACCACCTCCTCACTCAATCAATATAAATCCATCTTGCTCTGAGAGCTGTAATGATCTATCGAATTATGAGATGCATTGTGGCTCCAAAAGAGCCCAGATAAGCAATTTTTACTTTGTTAATTTTTCTCACTGAATTAGGGGGAAAGCTTTTTCCTGGGATTGCAATTAAAGTTTAGTGTCTCTTTAAAATTTATACCTTTTTAAAATTTAAAGGCCTGAAAGCATTCAATTTCATGACTATCCTTTTCTACCATCTTTGTTTCGTTTAAAACTTGTTAACTCTCTTAAATGTAGACTGAATCATTGTAAGTGGAGTATGAGATTAGTACATGCAGCAAAACAGAGATTTTTATTCTTCACAAATTGTCATGTTTTCCTTTTGTATACATTTTTCCTTACCAGTGATGATATCTGTATAAGAAGACAGCCGTGCATAAATTGGCCCTTAGGTGATGAACAAGAGATACCTGACCTGCACAGAACAGTTTAATGTTAGTTTTAATATATGTCTTTGTATGGGTTTTGTAAACAAGAACATGTTAATGTGTATTAGCTTTTAGTCAAGTGGCTCCTGCTCCTCTGCCTGCCTGCCTATAGAGGCAGGAGCCTCTGCCAGGCATGACCCTCAGTCTACCGTGTCCCTCACCAAAGGGTGGATGAAGCCAGGCCAACAAAAGTGTGTGGTCTGCATAAGCACAGACCATGCTCCTCTGCTGGAGGGGGGATTTAATGCCTGCTCTATTTTTAATGTTTTAAATTTTCCTGCAAACCTGAAGCCCTCCTTTTTTTTGCAGAAAGATCTCTTTCTGTCTACATGGCCCTGATCCACAGATTTAAGAATCTGCAGTTGGGGCCATGTGAATCTTTACTTATGGCAAGTGAGGAGCCCACAAGAACTTGTGTGGGGGGTCACTTCATTTTGCCCTTGCATTTCCTTTCCTGTACTATTTCATTTTTTTCTCCTCCTGGTAGCTCACTATATCACCTCCCATTCCCTGCTTCCTCCTCTCCTTCCGACCCATCAACCAACCACCCCACTATTCAGCTTTATTGATTTACTTTATTTATACACCATCCTTCTCCCCAGTGGGACCCAAAGCAGCTTACATCTTTCTTCTCTCCTTCATTTTATCCTCACAACCACCCTGTGAGGTAGATTAGTTTGAGACAGAGTGAGGTATATTAGGCTGAGAGAGAATGACTGGCCCAAGGTCACCCAGTGTCAGCTAGGCTGCTGCCATAGCTGGTGGAGGGAGGGGGGAAGGTGATGGATGGTACATTGCTGTAATGGAATCTTAACTTTTGTTTCTTCCTGACTCATCTTATCTTCTAGCCTAGGCCAGTGACCTTGGTACCTTATTGCTGCTTTCGCTGGGAACGTAGACTCGTTGAGTTAGGCAGGCTTTTGCTTGTTCCCTGATTGGTCCAGGTCCATCAGGGGGACCCCTTTGAATCATGTATAATTCCCCATTGTGCACGCTTGCAATCAGTTCTAACACAGAATGTATGCACAGATAACCTGCCTTTACTGTACTCAATAAACTTCACTCTTCTGAATGGGAGTTGTTGGGAACTGATTGGTGTGGGAGTCTGACACCCAGCAAGCTTCCATGGCAGAGTAGGGATTTTAATTTGGGTCTCCCAAATCATAGCCTGACGTTCGAACCACACGGGCTGTCAGCTTTCCCTACTTCTCTTCCTGGGTAACATTTCCTTGGGGAAACTCTGGCCAAGTTTCAAAAGAAGTCTGGTAGCAAGTTGCTCAGATGAGTTGTGTGGTGACCACTTTTGGACATGGCCAAAACATGCAAGTTGTGCAGAAGCTGCTGGGGATTGAATCTTGGGGTCCTTCTGCATGACAGGCAGATACTCTACCACTGACCCATCAACCTTCAATCTTTTAGGTCACAGTTACAACAAAGTAATGTGCACAGGTTCTTTTAAACAGTGCAAATCAGAGGTTGGCTTATGCTTTACAAAAAGTGCTGTGACAACTTCTATGATACATAGAATGCAGAGAACATGTTCAGCAGATAAGCATGCTGGCTTTCAGTAGTCATGATGAACCAATCCCCAGATCTCCTGAATTCACTGCTATCCAGTGAGCAGCTGTCAAACAGCTTTGCAGCTGTGGTGGTGATCATTCCTTTCTGCCTTGCAGATGCTTTCACATCTATACAGTATGCAAAATAGATTCTCCCCCAGGATGAATTAAATGATGGCGGGAGGGAGGAGAACTGCTAGGCCTTGGGTCCTGAGATGCTCAGGAGAAAAGCAGAATGTACATATTTTAAATAATTCAGACACACAGAGCAATGTTGATAAAATTGATTTTGATCCCAAAGCATAAGATTTTAAAAACTTTAGTTACAAATAAATGACTGGTTTCCTTGCTGTTCAATTAAACAATTGGCTGTGGAGTGGCATGCCATGATGTCAAGTCTGTGGAGGGTGGGAAACTAGGACTCCAGTTGGGTTGTGTGAAAATGTGCATGCATAAAATGCTGCTGATTGCACTGTATTTTTTTAATATGCAAAAAGGAACCTGCTGAACATCCTGAGCTGCTTATGAGCACTCAGACTTCTTGGTGTAAAACTGGCTCCCTGCTTGCTACTGGCAAACAGAAGATACGTTAGAATGATGGGTGCTTTAGTATCCCTAGTTATATATTGACTCTTCAGTACTTAAAGGTTAGTCACGGGTAAATTGACAATATACTTCTTATGCCAGTACTGCCCTGCCTTGGGAGACAGGGAGGTTGGCAATGCTTCCATGGGAAATAAGCACTTTACTGGCCCTGCTCATGTTGTTGACGTACTTCAGGTGCTAATGGGAGTGGGTAGGAGAAAGTATGTTATGATGGTTCCTATGTTGCTGCGAGTAATATATGATTTGGCCCCAAACAGGAGTTTCCATGCATTAGCCCTTGATAGATTTTTTTCCGCATTTATAATTTAAATAACTTAAAGATGGAAAAGAAAAACCCAACAAGGGTGAGACAGAGTTAGACCGCAGCTTCAAAAGACAGGTAGAAAGAGGAGAAATAGAGGATATACTGTGAAAGCCCAATGCCCACCACCCACCCTGTGTGCCAGACCCCCTCCCACCCGTTCCCACCCCTTCAGTCCCCTAGAGCCGCTGGAGCGCTCACTTCTTGTTGGTCTTCTTCTTGGAGGCCAGCTTCTTGTCCCTGTCACCCGCATATTTCTCGGCCATGGGGCCCTTGACAGTTTACCATTATGGTGATCAAACAGTGTGCCATAAGCAAAGATGCCTGGAAGGCTAAGAGCTCCGCATGACTCAATCTTATCACCTTTAAGTTCTAAAGATGACTCCCTGATGTGAAAGACCTGGACCAGAGAGAGCCACTTTCAGTCAGAGTAGACGATACTGACCTTGATAAACTACCAGTTTGGTGTCGTGGTTAAGTGTGCAGACTCTAATCTGGGAGAACCGGGTTTGATTCCCCACTCCTCCACTTGCACCTGGCTGGATGACCTTGGGCAAGCTGTAGTTCTGATAAGAGCTGTTCTTGAAAAAGAGCGATTTCTGTCAAGAGCTCTCTCAGCCCCACCTGTTGTGGGGAGGGGAAGGGAAAGGTGTTTGTAAGCTGCTCTGAGACAGCTTTGGGTAGTGAAGGGCGGTGTATAAATCCAGTCTCTTCTCTTCTTCTTCTTCTTCTTCTGACAGTATAAGGAAGCTTCATGAGATCAATTCAGTTCTTCTGCTGAGGCTCTGTGTATACAGATCTGGTGTAGCATAAAAGCTGACTAATCTAAAAGTTCCTAATTTGAATCTTACCTTTGCTGTGTCACCTAGATGGGCTTGGGCAAGCCTCTCTCAACCTCAGCACTCACAACTGCAATATGCATAGCTATCCTACAGTGGTGTAATGATTAAATAATATACATGGCTGTTCTCTGAGAACACCATATAAGTTGTTGCTGTTATTAAGTTTTGTCCGATGAAGAAGAGTGTCAAAGGCAGTGTGAAGTACTACTCAGACCAAATCATACAACAAAAATATTGCTAATGATTAGTTTCCTATTTAAGACTAGGCATTTTCTGTACTTTAATAGATAATATAATCTGCTGCAATTTTATAATACAGCTGCTCGGTATTTATTCCACCCATATTTCATTGGCCAAGGCAATGTAATTTCCCATTAGTGGACAACTAATGAATACAAAACTGGTTTGAAATGAATGTATGAAAGGTCTTCAGTGAAGTACTCTTTTATCTGTACCTGTTTATACTGCACCGATGACATAGGGCAATTGTGTGTACCTTTTTAATGAGATGTATATGCAGCTGCAGTTGGTTGAAATTAACTGTACCTTTTTTTAATTAGGGCCATAAAATGAAAGTTTATTATCCTCCATGTTTTTGTTAGAAATCTCTCTCTACATATATTTCTCCTTTTCTTTGTATGAGAGACCCAGAGGGCAATAGAGATGAATCATTGGGCTTAATTTAATGCAGTGGGAGAGAGACCTGTGTGGTCAGGCTGGCATTTAAAAAGTGCCTTTGATCTGCTTCAGGTGCATGGAGCCAGTAACAATAATATCTTTGTGAGATGATCAGCACAGAGAGTGAAACAGGGGGGTGGGGGAATGGTCTGTATGGAAACTCAAGGCTTTTCTTTGTTGTGGTTCTGGCAAATGAAAAAGTCAACTGTCAGGAGAAATTCAGAGAACATAAAGCAGGGTGAAAGTGCAGTGGTCAAGTAGTAGGTTTCTTTCAAAGGGTCTTAACAAGAAAGCATTCAAAGTAATTTGCTGGGTTAGTTTAGTTTCTTGCAAGCATGGGTGAGGTGGGGGAGGGTGCCACCAGTGGTTTGTGTAAATTCAGAGACAAAACAATAGGATCCTTTGCTAAGATGACTATTCTGTGAGTCAGATGTATACGCCCCCCTCAGCAGGGGCATGTAAAATTATTTAAAAAGATTCTCTGTTAGCTTTATATACTCCCCCCACTCTGAATCTCTGAAATATGAATAAAGGCTTTTATTGGTCATACCGCTGACGCGGTAGTACGGAAACTGAATATCACTTTTCAAGTGAAACAGTGCTAGAAAAAGGGTAATTGGCATAGTTATTTCATCCTTACTACCTTCACATACAGTGAAGCAAACAGTGCCATAACAATGGCTGTCAGCAACTACATTTCACTATAGCAGTTCTGCAAATAAACAGTCTCTTTTGACACATTGCTTACTTCCACATGCATGCTCCAGGAATTATGCTCCTGTGAAAACTGATTAGTCAGAATGCAGTGGGGCAAATACTGGATTTGGTCATGGATCCAAGCGTGGATCTCCCCCTGCCCTCCATATAAAGGTCATCAGCCCTGTATTCAGTTAAGGAGGAAAAAACCATTAATATGGCATGTAATTAAAAAGAAAACTATGATGATCCATCCTCAATGTGCAAATGTAAGTGTGTGGATTAACCAGAGTTAATTTCTCTCCTTCCCTGGATTAAGCCCTGGTTTAATCTTGGTTGGTGGGTGGGATACTTGCTCCAGTTCCCCACATGCCTGCATTTGTATATCATGGATAACCAGAGCTGGAGTTTAGCCATGATCCTTGGCATGAAAACAAAGGAAAGAGTATCGGCACATGTGGAAGACCAGCAACAGGCTGGGTTTGTCCACATTTTCCCTTACCCTCAGTCATACACAATGTCTGAGCTATTCAAAGCTCCCTGCACTGTTTTTTGATCTAACTTTCATCACAGGTCTGTGTTTTCTTGTGTCCCTTCCTCACATGGGAGTATAGGACTGTAAAGAAACTCTGCCAATCCTCATTGAAATGAGTAGTAATTACACATAGGCTATGTTTGATAAATTTGTGCAGTGTTTACGAAATTGCAGAATAAATTCAGTATGTTCACTAGGCGGGGAACATATACACTATTCATGTATCCCTGTTGTTCATGCCGGGGCTTAGTGCAGCTCTGATCCCACCCATGCCAAACAAAAGGCAGCGTCCTGGTCACCTGCAGCATACTTAACTGACAGAAGGCCAGCAAGGAGGCAGAGACAGCAGAGACACTGAGGCCAGGTGAGTTGGAGGCAGCCACAGCCATATGAAAGGCGGAGGCAACAGAGGTGACGGCTGCTAGAAGTGAGCCACAGGATATGCCACCAAGGCTGCTGGTGATGTCAACAGCTGGTGACAGCTCTCTGCAGGTCATATTGGCCAGGAAGAGGCCTGGTGGCATCCAGGATAGGCCAGAGATAGCAGTGGCTTTGGAGTGGCAGGTAAGAAGACTGGGCAACCAGGATGTAACTGGTGGGGGGAGAACAGGTCAGGGCTGGTCACGGGGAGGCCAGAAGGGGAAATGGAGGCGGTAGAGCACTCCTCAGATCCTCTGGCATGGCATGACAACCCAAGGGAAGGCAGAGACAGCACTAGAGGGAGCCAGTCCTGAGACTGAACCAGGTGCTGGAACTACCTCTCCTCCCCATTCTGAGGCCTGTGGTGGAGGCTAGCCAGGATGGTGGAGAGTGGTCAGACTAGCCATGAGTGCAAAGAGACCCAAACCTATTTTCTGGTTATTTATGTGATCATCACAGAAGATGGTATCTGCACATGGGCAGGAGTGTTAGCACAAATTCTTGCAGCACAGCACTTCAGCCCTATGATTTATTTAAAAATGTATCTGCTATATTTATATGCAGTCTATCTTCTAAGGATCTTAGGGGTTCTCATTTTATCCTTGCCACAATAATGGGGGTAGTTTTTCTTCTTTCTTCAGTTCAATTCACATTACTTTGTGAACCACCATTAAATTTTAAGTTTGCACATTCACACAGGCTGGATTGGGAAATTATTAAATCATGCAAGTTGTGCATGTGTTCCAAATGATTGGCCAGGTGATGATGATTAGGATAGGCATGAACTGGCTCATGAACTAAAGTTCATCATGAATTTTTGCCAGTTCGTGGTTTGTGATGTTTGTGGTGGTGCAACTGACATGAACATTCCACTAACTATCATGTTATTTGTGGCGGTTCATGGTGGTTTGTGAATGGATACATTTTCAGACACTGTCTCTATTCAATTAAACTGTTTACCAAATGTCAACAACCGGGGGTGGAATTCTCCAATCTTGGAAACACCAATAGGGGTCCTCCAAAGCTTAACAGACACTACTGGCTGCCAATAACAGAGTTCCCATTCTGCTCTATCAAATCAGAATGTTATATATACCCTCAGCTAAAATATTTTGACAATTAGACTGAGAGGCAGGGGACTTCTTAAAAGCAGAGCACATTCATTTATTTGTGATTGTGAACATATCTCCCCTGTTGGGGTTTGAGTATTAGGTGGACTCAGGGCTCTGAGCCACTCCTTCTCTCTGCTTATGCCAAACTGTGATGCTTAGCTACTGGGTGCCTTGGTTGAGGACCCACATTTTATACTTTGCTGACTGTGAATTCTTCTCCCCTGGTGGGTTTTGGGTGTTCAGTGGACTCAAGGCTCATGGCCATGCAAGAGAAGTTGGGCCAGATGACAGCCTTCTGTGACCAGTACTCCAGGGGATTGGTGTCAGTGGACTTATGGGACTTGGTGAGGTACTCCTTCACCATCACCTCTGCTGAATCCTCTGCCATTGCATGCCTGGAATCTCCATCATCACTGTCCTCCCAGTTCACTACTGACAGCTAGTAGTGGAGCTTCTCCCTGGTTGGGCTTCTTAAGGTAGAGGTGCTAGTCTGCAGCTCCCCCTCCTCCTCAGCCTCTTCCACCCTCTGTTCCCTCTGGCCATGTCTGTTGGCCTGTAGACCCCACTCTTCTTTGCAAATCTCACACATCTGTTGCAAGCATAGTTCCTTCTAAGCTGTGCTAGGGGGCACTGGCTCACAAAATTTTAACAGGCAGCTCATGGGATTTTTTTTGCTTCTGCTCACAAGGCATTTTCCCTCTATTGAAAACAATGGAGGATGGGGGCACCTCCTTCTGGGGTCCATAGAGTTGGACCCCCTTGGACCAATCTTTTAAAAACATGGGGGAGTTCTTGAGGAGAGGCACCAGCAGCTACACTGCAAATTTGGTGCCTCTACCTAAAAAACAACAACACAGCCCCTCCAGATACCCCCAGATCAATTCTCCATTATAGCCTATGGGACCATTGACTATAATGGTCCCCATAGGCTACAGTGGAGCTGGAAAAATGATATCTTTTTTGCACACCCCTATTATGCTTTTCAGTATGATTTGTAAGCTGCCTTGAGTTACAGGAACTACTGGGATATAAATATTTGAATAAATAAGTTGTTTGGCCAGGTTGATAATATTTAAACAATTTCCTGTTTGTTAGGTTAGACAGGATTCTGACAGTGATTGTTGCTCCTCCGTTATACTTGACCTGTTACGCTGGTTGTCATATTTCACTTAAAAAACAGCAAAGTAAACTACAGGAGTCCTCCACCCACAAGTGCTAGAATGTTTTCTAAGGCTTAGCATGAGGTGATGATCCAAGGCCAGGTCTACAAATACAGTGGAAATGGGTGGGTGAAATTTGACTTAATTCTGTTTTCTCTTATAATGTTTATTCTTAAAATATAGTTGAAACATAAATTTAAAAGAATTTATTCTAAGATTTTTACAAGGTTATGGAAGTAATCTTCTAAATAACTAATTTACATGGTAGCCAAATGTAGACTCACTCACAACTTCAATGCTGTTAGCTTTTTTTGCTCATGAGGTAGAATTTCTACTTGCAATACTGTGGCGTTTAGAGGGAACATTGGTTGCAGAAGGTTTGAGTTCAGAAGAGGAGTCCTGCCTTTTATCCGGGGGTCACAGATATAGGCCAGTTTGTACTCTCATTTCTTGCAAAGATGATGCAACCTGGTGGTGATGCCCACCTGCTACCACCTGACCTGTGGGAGAACAGCTGGCTCCAGTGTGGAGGCCAGTGCCTGGTCCAGCTCTCGAATTGGGGGAATTACTTGCCCCACTGGCTGTATGGGTGCACACCATGTCAGTGGTGGGCTTGAGGAAGCGCAACATTTGGGAGAGGGAAAGCCAGTCATTAGAGCTGATGATGAGCTTCTCTTCTCCATTCAGGATAGTCATGGAGGAGATGACAACCTGTGCCACGCTCTTCTGCGCCACCAAATGTACAATAACAGCATAGGTGGAGTTCCTCATTGTCTCCCCCAGCCTCATGTGCAGCAGACAGGCAGACTTAATACAAGAAGTGTGCGGCCAGTTGCTGGCAGGTCTTGAGCAAGGACTCTGTCTTGAGGGGGCCAGCATCCCAGGTGGCCTTGACAGTGCTCCCTAGCCCCAGAGGTTCCTTCACCACCAGGTGAAGTATGTGCGCCAGGCAGACAATGCCCTTAAGGTTCACATGCTTCACCTCTGCCAGCATCCATGACCATATAATCATAGACGATGTTGCCGCTGCCCACCCATTCCCTCAGTCTACTCTATATCACACAGTGATGATGTTTTGCACCATGTGGTCTGCATCCATCCGCTGCACATGGAACAGAACTATTTGTAGCCCGATGGCAGGACTGTGCCCTCCTGGGCCCTGGGCCATGCCCTAGCGGTCTTGCTGGCAGCTCCAGAGGTTTGCCGTGAAGTGCATGGTTCTGCCTTGCGCTCTGGAAAGCTGAGTCTTGACCATCACCACTACAACCAGCAAAAGTTTACATCCTTCATGAGGGAGAAGGGTTGGCCATCCACAGCAATCATCTCTCCGACAACAAGGTGAATGATTGCTTCCTCAGCCCTCCAAGTAGTTCTTTTGACCTCTTGGAGGGTGGCCCACCTTGGTGTCCCACCCACAACACCCTGAGTGCGGGGAGGCTTTCTTGGAGGGGCCTCCTGCTCCCCCCTGCTTCTCCCTGTTGAAAGGGAGTGGACCTCTTCTTCCTCCTGCTGGGCACCCCTCTTTCCTCCAGCAGCAGCATAGTTGGGTGCACCCTTTGCAAGTGCCTGTGGAGGACAGAGGAGGACAAGGAGATTTGAGGCCCTCTGGACATGGGTGTGGTGTACCTGGCACTCTGCCACACAGGGGTCACTGGGGAGGAAGTGGAAATGTTTCCAAACTGGGCTTCCCCCCCAACCTCTGAATCACTGCTATCAGAGTCTTCCTCTCCAAAGAGTGTTAGCAACTGCTGGTGTCTCTGGGCAGTGCTAACAATGTTTTCTGCCCCTATGGAGAGCTCCAAAAAGAGATCAGGGGAAGGACGCTCTGAGACCGCTGGTGATGCCCTACTAGGGCTGGGCTCCAGTGGGCTGGCAGGATGGGTTTGGTGCCTGGGGACAGGGGGCCTGTGGTACACAGGGGGTGGAGGATTTCTTCTGCCCATGACAAGCACCCTTCACACCAACTTTCACCCTCATGGCACACAGAGGTGTTCACACTCAGGAGGGGTGGGAGGGTATAAATGTGGGAGACGTTTTTGGGACCCCAGAAACGTAATCCACCCCCAACTTGGAGAGACTGTGGAGGAGCAGGCAGCAGGATGAGGTTCCCTGCGCATTTGGTGTGCATAGCTTGCAGGGGGTCCGTTCTGTACAATTCTGAACCTGTGCCTGACATCTCCCCCAAAAGCACTTTCCTGGCTTGATCTTAGTCCTGTTGGGTTTGCACTGCCCCAGTGGCACTGGTTCTGCTGGGTAGATTGCACTGGATCTGTTAGGCTTGCACAAAGGCCTCCACCTTCAGTTTCTATTGCAGAGGTTTTCTGGGACTTTGAATCTGTTCTGCTGGGCTCCTATTGTTCCTGTGTCGTCATCAACCCCCCCCCCCCGTTTTCCCCCTTCATTGGAAACAATAGAGGATTGTGGCACCTTCTTTGGGGGGCCATAACTCAGACCCTGTAAATCCAGCTTTCACTAAAGTTGGAGGGCAGGTAGGGGCAATTCAGCTGGAGATCCCCTGTGAGGTTGGTGTTTCTAGCTTGCACAGGATCCATTCTCTACACCCCTGAATCTCTTGAACCTACACCTGTCATTTCCCTAGAAAGCACATAAATCCAATCTTCATTAAAATTGATGGGCTGGTAGAGGAGAGTTGGCCAAAGATCACCTGCAAGTTTTGTGTCTCTAGCACACCCGGGGGGGAGGGGTGGTGGTTCTACCACATCACGAACTGAACTGGTTTGATTGGCATCTAAAAGTTCATGAACATTCATGATTCACAAATGGGGCACACTACGAACCAAACCGCATTTTCCAGTTTGTGCCCATTTCTGTTGATGATGGCTAAATGAGACTCTCATGTTCAGAGGCAGTATACCTCATAATGTCAGTTGCTGTTAGGGAGTGGCACGGGAGACTTTAGCCTCTGTATCCTCTGCTGGATATGCTGGGTTAATCCAGAACTGCTACTCTTTTATTCTTATATATTAGATTGTTTCTTTCTATTTGGAGCCATTAACACTTGATCTGCAGTTCCTTATCTGTTGAGCTGACTTTGTCCTCTTGGTCTTCGGAAGTTCCTTAAAGATCAAAAGTGTACAAGAGAAGGGATTGCTTGGATAAACACGTATATTGGAATATCCTAAAGGTTTCCCTTCTAGTTGTAAGAGATCTCCCTTGCTAGTTTGTTTTTTGAAAGCAACTTCAGGCAAAAGTATTTGTTCTGACTTGGTTCCTCAGCTCCTCCCAGCAACCAGCAAGCATAAAACAGTGCTGCTTTTGCTGCACAATATCCACCCAGACTGCCAGCTTTGTTTACAGAAATAGAGCCTGAAGCACGTTTCCAGCCCCAGAGTTTGCACAGTACGTGTCCTTTGCAGAACATCCTGGGGTGGAGACCGCAGAGGCATGCTGGCTCAAAGTGTTCCTGCAGTCTGATCTCTGTAATCTCAGTGGGAGCCAGACCAGCAAGTGGTTTCAGTATATGTTGGCTGCGATTAGAGGGCAGATGATGCCACATACTTAAACCATCCAACCCCCTGAATCAGTATTGCAAATGAGTCCTCAGCTATGATGGGAAAAGCCTGCACGGAGCCAAAGCATACAGCACACCACACTGTTGGCTTGGGTCTGCGAACTCTGTTCAAGTGTTTCATGTAGCAGAGCTAAGCAAATGTGCTTTCAGCATGAACATCCTAAATCTGAATTCTGGATTTTCACCTTGTATTCTTCAGCCACTGCTGGCTCTCCCATGTTAGAGAGATGAAACGTACAGACAGTCTCCAAAGGAATGTTGCCTAATGCCCTGGGTGATGAATCTCTGAGCCAGCTGGCCATAACCCAGCATTCAGCAAAGGCAGCAATTTGTCCTCCTTTGGATCAGTGGAGAGTTGTGGGGGTGGGGGAGATTCATTGCAGAGCAAAGAAAACAAAAGCAAAAGCATTGCAAATAAGACACCATGGGACAACTTTGAAAGAATTGTGCAAACTAAAATTATACAGCCTCCAAATCCCTGTTTTAAAGCAAGATCACAAGTAACAGCATGTATTTTCAAACATGGGATATAGTATTTGAAATTCATATTGCAGTTCCTGTATCACTGCTTGTTTCATTCACATGGCATGGTGGGCATGCATGTTTCTGTTTTCTGAACAAAGTTACAGAGACGAATTACTGTAATAATGTTGCTATGTATAGAACCATAGAATTAGAAGTAAGCTTGCCATTCCCCCCCGGGAAGGAGGGTTGCCCGCTTTTAGGACTCCCAATCTTCCGTGCCCCCAAAGTCCCGGGATAATGCCAATGTGCCCGGAGTGATGACGTCACACCAGGCATATTGCCAGGGGGACGCTCTAGCACTTGGCCAAAAGAATTCTATGGTACCATAGAGTTTCTGGCTGAATGCTAGTGTCCACCTGGTGACATGCCTAGTGCGATGACATCACTTTTGGGTGACGTCATAGTGGCGTGCATGCTATGTGCACGCACCACAAGATTCCAGATTGGAATCCTTGTACCCCCACTGACAAAAGTTAGGGATCTGGCAACCCTAGCTGGAAGAGACCTCCAAGGTAGGGTTGCTCGACCCCCCAGTTTGGTGGGGGTTTCCCACTTGGGGGGGGCGGTTCTACCCACCGCCTGGCCAGCTGGCTGGTGGGGGAAGCCCAGCCCCCAAGCAGCTGTGGGTTGCACACCCAATCTCTGGGCAGGTGGAGTCCTCTGGCTGCAGGCACTTAAAGGGACCCCTTTGAGTGCTCGCAGCCGGCGGGACAGGGTCCTGTGCACCTGATCTCTGAGTGGCAATGCTTCTGGGAGATCAGGCATGCAGGGACCTGTCATGCTGGCTGTGTGCACTTAAAGAGACCCCTTTAAGTATTTGCAGCCAGCGGGACCATCCCCACGGGGATGGGGCTTGGAGCTGGGACATCCCCAATGTGACCCCCGCCCCCTCCAGGAACATCTCCCAAAGTCTCTCACTGTGGACAAAGATGGACCTGGCAACCCTACTCCAAGGTCATCTATTCGAACCCCCTGCACAATGCAGGAAATTCACTATTATTATTATTATTATTATTATTATTATTATTATTATTATTATTATTATTATTATTATTATTATTATTATTATTATTTCGAATTGTATCCCGCCTTGCCAAAGCAAACTGGCTGAAGGCGTCGAACAGCAATTAAAATACAGTAAAACAATAAATACAATAAAATTAACGAACAATTACTTAAAGTGCTAGTAGATACAGATGGCAATTTCTATAAAGTAGACAGATTGAAAGTAATATCTAGCATTCCAACATAGGGCCCTAGCATGTTCGGATTCTGGCGGCTTGTTCGTCAGTGGCGGCTCCTAATCGAAGGCCCGGTGGAAGAGCTCTGTTTTATAGGCCCTGCAGAACCGCAACAGGTCCCGCAGGGCCCTAATAAGAACATAAGAACATAAGAGAAGCCAATGTTGAATTGGGCCAATGGCCCATCTAGTCCAACACTCTGTCACACAGTGGCCAAAAATACCAGGTGCCATCAGGAGGTCCAGCAGTGGGGCCAGGACACTAGAAGCCCTCTCACTGCTGTGCCCCCCCAGCACCAAGAATAGAGTGCATCACCTGCCCTAGACTGAGAGTTCCTATCTATACCTTGTGGCTAATAGCCACTGATGGACTTCTGCTCCATATGTTTATCTAATTCCCTCTTGAAACTGTCCATGCTTGTAGCTGCCACCACCTCCTGTGGCAGTGAATTCCATGTGTTAATCACTCTTTGGGTGAAGAAGTACTTCCTTTTATCTGTTCTAACCCGACCGCTCAGCAATTTCATTGAGTGTCCACGAGTTCTTGTATTGTGAGATAGGGAGAAAAGTACTTCTTTCTCAACCTGCTCAATCCCATGCATAATCTTATAAACCTCGATCATGTCTTCTGGGAGCTCATTCCACCAGTGTGGAGCCGCCACTGAAAAGGCCATAGCTCTAGTTATGGCCAGTCTGGCATCCCTTGGACCAGGGAGAGTCAGGCGATGTTGTGCCCCTGACCTCAGTGCTCTTTTGGGGACATATGGGGAAAGGCGGTCCCTCAGGTAGACATGCCCCCGACCATATAGGGCTTTAAAGGTCAAAACCAGCATCTTGAAATGAATCCAGTATGCTATTGGCAGCCAGTGCAGTGCCTTCAGCACAGGCCGGGTGTGATCTCGTATAGAGAGACCCATCAGCAGCCTGGCTGATGCATTTTGCAATAGCTGCAGCTTCCAGATTTGGGACAAGGGCAGCCCCCACCCCCCAGTGACCACTGTTCCATACCAAGAAGATGACAAAAAACCTCCAGGTTATCCAGCCAAACTGACCTGGAGAAAAATTGCTTCCTGAACCCAAAGTGGCGATCAGCATTTCTCTGGGTGTGTAAAAAGGGCCTCAAGAACTAAGCACTGATGCAGCCCTTCCTGCCCTCCCTCTCATGATCTGTCTAAGTTCACAGAATCAGCATTGCTGTCAGATGGCCATCTAGCTTCTGTTTGAAAACTTCCAAAGAAGGAGAGACCACCACCTCCCCAGGAAACTTGTTTCACTGAGGAACCACTCTGTCAGGAAGTTCTTCCTGATGTTTAGCTGAAAACTCTTCTGATTTAATTTCAGCCCGTTGGTTCTGGTCCTACCTTCTGGAGCAACAGAAAACAACTGCATACCTTTCAAGTACTTGAAGATGGTTATCATATCATCTCTCAGTTTTGATGTAGAAGCTAATATATTTGGCGTTCTTCCGGGATATGGCCTCTCTTGTACTAAAACTCAGTGGGGGGAGGGAAGAAGACACATATTGTGAAAATAAAGAGGGTTGGATCCATCACAGCATTTCTATGGATGGAAGGATTTCTGTCTGCTGAGCACACCTGATTCACCTGAGAGTAGCATTTTGGGAGCCATTTTGGGCTGTAGCAAGAGGGGGAGGTGACAAAGTTTCATTCCATGGGTGGAAACTTTTTTGTCTGTGGAACTACTCCAACCCAATGTATGTCTATGCAGTACAGGTCAGTGTGACATCGTGATTGAAGTACAGGAAATTAAAGAAGTAATTGCAGCATATTTTATGAATACCTTTAAAGCTGCTTTTATTTTATTTTATTTATTAGATTTATATCCCGCCTTCCACACTGAGGCAGGCTCAGGACAGCTTACGTAAAAAAATTTAAAACAGTTTAAAAATACATAAAATCTAAAGTGCTATACATACATTCCTATGCGAGGGCAATCATAATCCAGTATTTTCATAACAGGAGTCAGTATAGTCATAGTTGATGGAAAGGATCCCAGGGAGGTTCTGATGTTATATCAAGATGTTAATGTGGTCAGATGCCTGGTGGAAGAGCTCCGTCTTACAGGCCCTGCAGAATTGAAGTAAGTTCCGCAGGGCCCTGATGTCCTCAGGGAGCTCATTCCACCAGTGTGGAGCTGCCACAGAGAAGGCCCCCTAGCCCTGGTGATAGCCAGTCTGGCCTCTTTAGGGCCAGGGAGCAGTAGGAGGTTTTGCGTCCCTGAACACAGTGCTCTCTGGGGAACATGTGGGGAAAGGCGATCCCTCAGGTATGCTTCAGACATTACTTTCCCCCCCATGTGGGAATAAACTTCATTTTGTTCCTGGAGTAACAAAATCTTATGTGTGTATCTTATGGTGTTAATTTACAGGACAAGCATTCCCTGTCAGATATATAAATGCTTAATGCAATGAATAATTTCTCGAACGTTAATGTTCTTTTGCTGACATGGAGACACAGATTAATTTCTTTATAGGAAAAAGTAACAAAGAAGGAGGATCTATAGAACGGTGCAGAGACAACTGGAACAGAGTTAACAAGCTGATTAATTGTACTGTTTCAGTCCACTCAGTCACAAAGGAGGCTTTTCATCTAATAAACATATTTTCCAGCCAGGATTGGTGGACTGGGGCTCTCATAGAATGATAAGGGTCTGTACTAACTTGGTTTTAAAATTAAGCTTTTCTTAAACATACAGATTTCAGACTCTGTAGCTGCAAAAGGTCAACCGTTCCATTTGAGCACCTTGGAACTATTTTTGTTCTGTGTATAGCTTTGCAGATGGGACAGGCTGGCTCACAAAAGTTAAGGGAGCTGAGGTATATTGGGCTCCATTCCAAAACTATGTAGGGCTCTAAAGGTCAAAAACAACACCTTGATTTGGGATTGGAAGCCAGTATAATTGCTACAGGATTGGGGTTATGTAATCATAGTAACTGGCCCCAACCATCAGTCTAGCCACAGCATTCTGCACTAGCTGCAGCCCCTGAATTGTCTTCTAGGGTAGTCCCAAATAGATCACATTGCAATAAGGCCAAGAACACAGGTGGTAGGTCTCTCCAAGGATCTTAACCACATCCTTGAGATCTACAGAGTGGAAGATATCCAAATAAATTAGATAAGCAGATGCCAAAAGTACATAATCTGAACATGCAGCCATGCCAGTGTCTAAACCAGGGGTGTCAAACATGTGGCCTAGGGGCTGGATCAGGCCCCCGGAGGACTTCTATCAGGCCTGCAGTGAAACTGGCTGTCTTCTGCTGCTGCTTCCAGTGCTGCTGCTGCTGTGCCATCATAGGTTCGCAGCTTACAGAGACACACCTGAACAGCATACTCAAGACTGCAACAGCACAGACAATTTGATGCAATAATTCAAAGCAAGAGGTGTCAGTTATCAGGCACTGTTAAATAAACAAAATATTGCAAGAGTGCTAATGTTTTAAGCATGTTTTTATTTTAAGTAAAAAAAAACCCTTTGTGTCCTTTGTAAAGTTTATATCTCCACTGGCATTACATTTTATGACACACACGGCCCGGCCCAACAAGGTCTCATTTATGTCAGATCCGGCCCTCATAACAAATGAATTCGACACCCCTGGTCTAAACCAGAGTGGATCTGGGTAATTTGTCTGCAAAGTAAGTAGCAAATTGATCACAGCAAGCTGTCATATGGTCAGAATTCAATTACCTGGGGCTATGATGTAAAACCCCATGAACCACACAGAGTAGCTCAGCTGGACAATTACATGAAGGTGCAATGGTAGTGGAGAAATAGTGCATTTTTTCCATCACCACTACCATGGAATAGGCTCTAATTGGGGTTCTATGCCATGTTTGATCAGTCTCTCTTTGAGTTTTCCACCAGTGGCCCTGTAGTCATTGTCCCTCCTGTTTCATCATCATCTGTACCCCAGTAAACCAGGGAGACTACTTGGCTCTGTCTGGGGGGAGAAGGCACTTAGGGATGATTGTGTCAACAGCCTGGACCATTTCTGTATTCCAGGGAGTGGTTAGGCCCTCAAAAGAATCATCATCAGTTGAGGTAGGAAAATCCTCTGGTGCTGATAGGAAACCATTGGGATCTATCAGGTGCCTGAGGTGACCATCTTAATGGGTCCATCACCCTTGCAGAGGAAACAGGAAACAGTAAGTCTAAATTCTGTTAGGTAATGATCTGTCTATGACAAGATTTAACTACCCCACTTCCAGATCACAGCCCTGGGAGGTGCTATTTCCCCCATTGTAGCACCAACCACCAAGGCTGTTTCAGGTTAAGTGTAGGGTAAGGGTGAAGCCCCTCCCCTCACACCATGGTGCCAATACTGGTTTATATTTAAATCTCTTCTATAAAACATGAAGTGTGTACCTCCTCAGAATAAAGCCAGCATCAGCAAGAATGTTATGTACCAAGGTAGACTGCGTACGCGGTCGGGCTCGCACATGGACATGCGGACAAGCCGAGCTTCACATCCCAAAGACAATAGAAGTGAAGGATCCGAGAACTCGTCTATCGGCCAGCCCGGACCCTAATAGAGAACCAATAGGGGGAGTTGTTTGTAAATAAACCAATCACGCAAGTGTGTGTGTTGGGTGTGCTGAGAATGGGAATATAAGCAGGCCATGGGCCATGCTAGTTATCTCAAGTTCTCCTGTGCACTAATAAAGTATGAGCTGAAATCACGCTTCAATGCATCAGTCTCAGTACTTTATAAAGAATGAAGTCATGATTTTAATCACTACTCAGGAAGACTTGAGTAAAGGTGTTCTTCTGGATCTACCTCCAGGGCACACCCTTGGTCAGGTCCTTCTCAGCTGTGACCTCCCCCTAGCTACTGCCATGACCTCCACCAACCCCTCCCACTCTTGCAGCCAGAGGATATGCATATGTTGATTAAACAACTGTTCCTGGGCTGTTGGGCTGTTGGCTGATTCTCTTAGGCAATTTACTGGTCTATGAACTTTTTCCTTTTTTTTTTAAAGAAATTTTATTAACAGGATATAATAATACATTCCATAATTGATAACCAATACTTAACATATCCTTTTTCCCAGTTTCCTGTCCCCCCTCCCCTGGCTTCCAGCGATGCTCCACCCCTATTAATATTTCTATCAACATTTTCTTACATTCAATTCTTATTCAATATTCAATCATCATTTTCAATATTTTCCTTTTCTATTTCTCACTATTAGGTAACACTTCTAATACAATTCATTTTATTACTGCACTTCTATACTTAATAATTATCAAAGCAAAGCAACTTATTCTTCACATCCCAATTGGATTCTAGATAGTCTTTAAAATCTTTCCATTCTAATAAAAATTCTTCGTCTTCTTTTCCATTAAGCTTTCTTGTCATTTTGTCCATTTCTATCATAAAAATCATTTTCCTTATCCATTCCCATTTATCAGGTATCTGCTCCTGCTTCCAGAGTTGAGCATAAGTCATTCTTGCCATTGTAATTAAGTACCATAACAATGTTCTCTTTGTCACTTTAACTTCTTCCAGTTTGAGCCCTAAAAGTAACATTTCTGGTTCTTTCTTCAAAGTACATTTCAAGATTTTCTGAATTTCATTATGGATCTCAGTCCAAAAAGCAACCGCTTTTTCGCATGTCCACCACATATGGTAAAACGACCCCTCTTTTTTCTTACACTTCCAACATTTGTTAGACATGTTCTCATTCATATTAGCAATTTTTTTAGGCATCATATACCATCTATACATCATTTTATAACAGTTTTCCTTCACATTAACACATGTTGAAATTTTAATCGACTTTTTCCACAAACATTCCCATGACGACATTTCTATGTCTCTATTTATGTTTATAGCCCATTTCAACATTTGTTCTTTTACAATCTCATCTTCAGTATGTCTATGAATTTTTTTCTGACTGTTTCTCTTAGACAATTGCATTTTTGTTTGTTTTTTAATCTCCTTTCTTTTTTGCTGGATTTGTGCAGTGCTGTTTCTTTAATGAACTTGTATAGGCTGTCTTGAATGCCATCTTTTGGTATAAAGACAGCATAGGAATATTTTAAATAAATAATAAAAGTTAAAAGGTGTTATTGTTTAAAAATCTTATATAAGCAGCTGCAGTTGTAAACTTTCTGTAGTGCAGATTTTTTTACCTAGATGCATGCTATGTTTTACTCATCGGAACATTAAAAAAATAGATGGAGTTCAGTTTTCATGGAATAACTCTTAAACTATACTGAAGGTCATTATGACTTTGAATTGGGCAGAATTTATCATACAGCTTCAGTTAAACTCTCAATAGCTCAGCACCCAACTGCATTTATTTATATATTTACCTCTTCTATAGTTCTTTTATACCTCTTTTCTTGCTGAGATACAAGGCAGATTACAAAATATAAGAATAATGCAATACATTACTTCCATACTCCCTGGATTAAAAGCAACCTGTTGAACAATTTTGTTAAACTACAGCCCTATTTTCTTCATAAAAATGTCTTCCTGAACATTTCACTGCTACCTGGTTTAATTTTTGGTGAGACTGCAATTCAGAATCAAAGAAAATAATATGTTAATTAACCATGTCTGGTTAGGTTGCCAAAATCAGATGATTTTGCAATTAGAACATTAGGGCATGTTTTGCAGTCATACACATTGCAAAGTTTAATAACCTATGGGGAACCCACATGGACTTGCGGCTGGCATCTCTTTCACCTCCCCCCATTTCCTTTCGTTGTTGTAGATTTTCCGGGCTGTATGGCCGTGGTCTTGACATTGTGGTACCTAGGTACTACAATGGCAAGACCACGGCCATACAGCCCAGAAAATCTACAACAACTTATGAATTCCAGCCCTGAAAGCCTTCGACCAAATATTTCCTCTTTCCTCTACATGAAAGCCCCTCTAGCGTGTCCCCATTTCCTCTTTCTTTCCTTCCTTCCCAGTCATTAGCTTCCTTTATCTGTCCCCCTGTTTTCTGCTGTCCCTTCCCTGGCAGCCTTTACCCAGTGGTTCCAATTGCTGGGCCAGGTCCAGTTGCTCAGTGGGGAACCCACAAGGACTTGGAGAAGGCCCCTTATTTTTTCCCTGTATCCCCCAACACTATTTTTCTCCTCTTGATAATACCCATAGCCTCATTTTTCCATGCTTCCCTCTCTCATTCCCACCAGCCAACAAACTTACCTTTCTTCTGTCCCTCCCAGTCTTTAAATCTTTCTCTGCAATGTGGACCCAAAGTGGCTTACATTATTCTCCTCTCATCCATTTCATCCTAACAACCCTGTGATGCAGATTAGGCTGAGAGTGTTACCCATACCCAATGACCTTCCATGGCAGACTGGTGATTTGAACCTGCATCTCCCATATCTTAATTAGAAACTGTAACTATTATACCACACTGACTTTCATGGGTTGGCTCCTATGTAACAGAAACAAGCATCCAGGCCCAGGTGAGTCATGCAAGTTGGGTGGTAGCAAATTGCCTGGTGGTTGCTGACAGGCCATAAAACACTGAAAGAGCCCTGAAAAGAAACCTGCCCCTTCCCCTGCCCTTTAGTGATAGAAACTTGAAGTCTGGTAGTGCTGTTGTGGTTGCCTAGCAATGGCCACTGAGGGCATGCATTTTTTAAAGCTACAGGTGCTGCTTCCGTTAGGAGGGCGCATGAAACTCCACAATTTTGTTGTTCTTTTGCTTTTAGATTTCAGATATTTCAGCATGTCTTTTCATGGTTGCAGACTCCCAGTTTAGGTATTTCTCCATATTGATAATTAGATGGGTCTGAGAATCAATAGCTAGGGTTGCCAGATTAAAAAGAAAAAGCAAGAGGAAATACACTGAAATAGTAAGTTCTGTTCTATAATTTGAAACTAGAATATTCTAATGTGAATGATATCATCTTTGGAACTGTCATGTTCTGCAGAGAGGAACATTCCCCCCTTCCTTTTTTAAAGGTTCCTTAATATAACAGACATATGGAAATCCTACTAATAGACATGTAGTGTTTCATCTTCGTATAGAATTTCCACTATGTGCTACAGAGTCTGTGGTACTTTAGAAGGGTACATAAAGGCATTTCAGTTCACAACAGAGCAGAGTTTGTAGAAGTATACCCAGACAACCTTTGTGTCCATTTATCAAAGTGCTCTGTTTCAGTTTCATGGCAGGCGACACAGTAAATACTAAAGGGGCAAAGGTTATTTTGTACCCAGACAATTTCGTTAAACGATTTTTTAAAAGAGAGAGAAAAGCTGTGGCCTTAAAAATTATGGAAGAATCATTCTGCCTCTGCTGGAAATAACAGAACAAAAATACTGGGGGGGGAATGAAGGGATGGGAAATCTGTCTTTATTAATATAAGCTTTGTCTTTTAGAAATAAAAAGTAGGGACACTACTCACACCTTTATTCCATTGGTAAATGTCTGCTCATATGCAGGTTGAAGATGAGTTTAAAATTATGATGACCTGAGGCGGATGGGTGGAGGAAATGGATCCTTGGAAGTTCAGTATTCCATAGAACAAATGTTCAGACTATGAGTACAATCAAAGACATTAACAGTGGAATCCTTAACAGAGTTTTGCTTTTTTAGATTTGTTTCCTTCAGTGAATTTAGAAGGTTGTACTCTGTTTAGGCTTGAGCTGTAAAACTGGTGAATAAAATGGACAGAAAACATTCCATCCATGGAAGCGCTCCTTCGGATCCAAGCCTGTTACTACTGTATTCTTCCTCTGTAATGGTGCAATCATTTGGAAAGGACTTCCAGCATCATATTAGGCAGAAAGAAGTCCAAGCAGGTCAAAGTAAAATGGGAGAGGCAGGATTCTGTGGACCCACATAATGTTTTTAAGATGCCAGTGAAAAAACTTTTAGAAAAAATACAGTTTCCCCATAACTGATCCCCAGCACTGATTACTGATTACTGACTTCGGTCAAGACATTCTGAGAGAAACAGACATTCATAAGAACATAAGAACATAAGAGAAGCCAATGCAGAATCAGGCCAATGGCCCATCTAGTCCAACACTCTGTCACACAGTGGCCAAAATATACCAGGTGCAATCAGGAGGTCCAGCAGTGGGGCCAGGACATTAGAAGCCCTCCCACTGCTGCCCCCTCCAGCACCAAGAATAGAGTGCATCACCTGCCCCAGACGGAGAGTTCCCATCTATACCCTGTGGCTAATAGCCACTGATGGACTTCTGCTTCATATGTTTATCTAATTCCCTCTTGAAACTGTCCATGCTTGTAGCTGCCACCACCTCCTGTGGCAGTGAATTCCATATGTTAATCACTCTTTGGGTGAAGAAGTATTTCCTTTTATCTGTTCTAACCCGACTGCTCAGCAATTTCATGGAGTGCCCACGAGTTCTTGTATTGTGAGAAAGGGAGAAGAGCACTTCTTTCTCAACCTGCTCAATCCCATTCATAATCTTATAAACTTTGATCATGTCACCCCTCAGCCGTCGTTTCTCCAAGCTGAAGAGCGCCAAGCATTTTAACCTTTCTTCATAGGGAAGGTGTTCCAACCCTTTTATCATTCTAGTAGCCCTTCTCTGCACTTTTTCCAAATGAGATCACACCAATGATTTATACAGGGGCATGATGATACTGGCTGATTTGTTTTCAATTGTTTTCAATTCCCTACCTAATAATCCCCAGCATAGCATTGGCCTTCTTTATTGCAGCTACACACTGTCTAGACATTTTCATCGAGTTATCCACTACGACTCCAAGATCTCTCTCTTGGTCCGTCTCTGCCAGTTCAGACCCCATCAACGTGTATTTATAATTAGGATTTTGGCTCCAATGTGCATCACTTTGCACTTGGCCACATTGAACTCCATTTGCCACGTTGACGCCCACTCACCCATCCTCAACAGATCCCTTTGGAGTGCCTCACAATCCTCCCTGGTTTTCACCACCCTGAACAACTTCATGTCATCTGCAAATTTAGCCACTTCACTGCTTACTCCCAATTCCAAATCATTAATAAACAAGTTAAAAAGCATCGGACCGAGTACTGATCCCTGTGGTACCCCATGGCTTACCACCCTCCACTGAGAAAGTTTCCCATTTATACTCACTCTCTGTTTTCTATTTATAAGCCAGTTTTTGATCCACAAGAGGACTTGTCCTTTTACCCCATGACTATTGAGCTTACTTAGGAGCCTTTGATGAGGAACTGTATCAAAAGCTTTCTGGAAGTCAAGGTAAATAATATCTATTGGGTCCCCCTTGTCCACATGTTTGTTCACTCCCTCAAAAAACACTAACAGGTTAGTGAGACAAGATCTTCCCTTACAGAACCCATGCTGAGTCTGGCTCAATAGTTTTTGTTCATCAACGTGCCTACAAATTCTTTCCTTAATAACAGTTTCCACCAACTTACCCGGTATCGATGTCAGACTGACTGGCCTGTAATTTCCCAGATCTCCCCTGGAGCCCTTTTTAAAGATGGGAGTGACATTAGCTACCTTCCAGTCCTCAGGAATGGAGGCAGATTTTAAAGAAAGATTACATATTTTTGTCAGGAGATCCACAAGTTCACATTTGAGTTCGTTCAGAACTCTCAGATGAATGCCATCCGGGCCTGGTGATTTATTAGTTTTTAAATTGTCCATCAGTCGGAGGACTTCCTCTCTTGTCACTGCAATCTGATTCAGGTCTTTCAACCCCCCTCCCGAAATCGGTGCTTCTGGTGTGGGCAAGCACTTCTCCTCTTCCACAGTGAAGACAGAGGCAAAAAATGCATTCAGCTTCTCAGCCATTTCCCTATCATCCTTCAGTACTCCCTTTACCCCTTGGTCATCCAAGGGCCCCACTGCCTCCCTGGCTGGCTTCCTACTTCTAATGTATTTGAAGAAAGTTTTATTGTTTGCCTTTATGTTTTTTGCGATATGCCCCTCATATCCCCTTTTTGCTTGCCTGATCACAGACTTGCATTTTATTTGCCATAGTCTTATTCCCTTTTATCAACCTCACTAAGACTAGCTTTCCACCGCTTAAAGGAATCCTTCTTACCTTTTACAGCTTCCATTACTTTATTTGTTAACCATGCAGGCTTTTTTCTATACCTATTTGTACCTTTCCTAACCTGGGGTATATATTTTTTCTGGGCTTCTAGGACTGTATTTTTAAATAGTCTCCAAGCTTCCCCAATGGTTTTGACTTTCTCCACTCTTCCTTTCAATTTCTTCCTCACATGTCCCCTCATACCAGAGAAGTCACCCCTTTTAAAGTTATCTAAAGAAAAACCGAAACAATTATATTGGAGAATTAATGAGGACTTATTGGATCAAAAATTAATTAATGAAACTTTAAAAAAAGAAACGAAAAGTTTTTTTGAACTGAATTTAAACAAAGGTACTGATATACAAGTCGTATGGGACACGTACAAAGCGGTAATGAGAGGTTTGCTTATCTCTCTGAACTCTAAAGATAAAAAACAAAGGATGCAACAACAAAATGACCTTCATGAAAAAATTCGACAAAAAGAAAAGGAATTAAAGAAAAGGCCAGGGAAGAAAAAAATTATTAAAGAGATCCACTTTCTGCAGGATCAATTGAATGTTCTATTAAATAGAGAATTATACTCGAATCTGAAGAAATTACAGCAAAAAGCATTTGAGGGTGCAAATAAACCAGGAAAATTTTTAGCGTGGCAATTGAAAAATAGAAAAGAAAGGAATTTTATAAGTAAGATTACTGAAGATGGAAAGGATGTTATGAATCTGAAAGGCATAAAAAGAGTCTTCTTCAAATACTACACCAAGTTGTTTAAAAAGAAAGGAATTGATCAACAGAAAATTAAGAAATATTTGGAGACTATTGAAGTTCCAGAGCTGGGAAAACAAATTAAAGAGTTATTAAATGGTTTAGTAACAAAAGAAGAGGTGACAATGGCGATAGAAGATGCAAAGTTGGGCAAAGCTCCAGGTCCAGATGGTTTTACAGCAAAGTTTTATAAGAAATTTAAGGAGGAGCTAACCCCTATCTTAGTACTTCTGTCGAACGAGATAAGAAAGACTAAACGGATCCCAGATTCATGGAAAGAAGCAAATATTTCATTGATACCCAAAGAAGGTTTGGACTTAACTGAAGTAAAGAATTATAGACCAATATCGCTATTAAATAATGATTACAAATTATTTGCAAAAATAATTTCGGAAAGACTGAAAAAATATTTGAAAGATACTATAGCGGAAGAACAAGCTGGTTTTTTACCAAATAGACAAATTAGAGATAATTTAAGAGTGGTGATTGATGCAATTGAATATTATGACAAACATCCAGAAAAAGAAGTTGGATTCCTCTTTTTAGACGCGGAAAAAGCTTTTGACAATTTAAATTGGGAGTTCATGCTGCAAGTTATTGAAAAAATGGATATAGGACAGTCTTTTTTAAACATGATTGTGGCAATTTACTCAGAAAAGAAAGCAGCTTTGAATATAAATAAAGAAAGAACAGATTTCTTCCAAGTTCAAAAAGGAACACGCCAAGGCTGCCCGTTATCCCCGTTGTTGTTTATTTGGATACTGGAAATATTATTGACAGCGATAAGAAAAGACAACAGCATTGAAGGACTCACAGTGAAAGGTTTTGCATATAAATATAGGGCATTTGCAGACGATGTAATGTTCATGATTCAAGATCCAATTGAGAAAATACCACAATTGATGGAAAAAATTGAAGAATTTGGATCAGTTGCGGGATTCTACGTTAATAAAAGTAAAACCAAAGTGATGTGCAAAAATATGACGAAACAAAGACAAACAGAACTTCAAGAGAAAATTCAATGTGAAGTAGTTACAAAGACTAAATATTTAGGAATTGAATTGACTATGAAAAACATTGATTTGTTCAAAAATAATTATGAAAAGGTTTGGTATAGAATTCAGCAAGATATGAAGAAATGGGATACCCTGAATCTATCATTATTTGGAAGAATCGCAACTGTAAAAATGAATATTTTACCGCGTTTGATGTTCTTATTTCAGACTATTCCAATATTAAAACAAAGGAAAATACTGGATACGTGGCAGAAAGAATTATCTAAATTTGTATGGGCAGGAAGAAAGCCAAGGATTAAAATGAAAATTTTATGTGATGCAAAGGAAAGAGGAGGTCTACAACTACCAAATTTAAGACTGTATTATGATGCCGTCTGTTTAACATGGTTGGAACAGTGGATTAATCTTGAGAATAAAAAGTTATTGGCTCTAGAAGGGCATGATAACAAGTTTGGATGGCATGCATATTTATGGTATGGAAAAGTAAAAATAGACAAATTCTTCAAACACCACTTTATAAGACAATCACTGTTCGAGACTTGGATGAGATATAGAAAATTCTTCTCTGAAGAAAGACCACTTTGGATAGTACCAGCAGAAGTGATTAATCCATATTCAAGAAATCAAGGGTTAGATTGGCTACCTTATAAGAGTCTTTTAAAATTAGAAGGGAAAAACTTTGTGTTAAAAGACAGATTTGATGTGGAATTTGAATATGATTGGTTGAAGTATAGACAGATTTATGACTTATTTAAGACCGATAAAAGAGAACATGGTTTTAGAGAAAATAACACTGAAATTGAAATTGTATGGCTTGAGAAGGGTAAAAAAATGATTTCTAAATTGTACAAGGTTTTGTTGAAATGGTACACTGAGGATGAAACTGTAAAAGAGCAAATGATAAAATGGGCGGTAAATATTAATAATGAGATATTAATGACATCTTGGAAATATCTGTGGAAAAAGTCAATGAAAATTTCAACTTGTGTAAATGTTAAAGAGAATTGTTATAAAATGATGTACAGATGGTATATGACGCCTAAAAAAATTGCTATTATAAATGAAAGTATGTCTAACAAATGTTGGAAATGTAAGAAACATGAAGGGTCTTTTTACCATATGTGGTGGACATGTGATAAAGCAGTAAAGTATTGGACTGAGATCCACAATGAGATACAAAAATTTTTGAAATGTACTTTTAAGAAAGACCCACAGATGTTATTGTTAGGTCTTAAAATGGAAGAAATAAATGTAGCCAAGAGAACACTATTATGGTACTTGATGACAGCAGCTAGACTGACTTTTGCTCAATGTTGGAAACAAGATAAAGTACCTGAAACATGGGAATGGATTAAAAAGATGTTGTTTATGGCAGAAATGGACAAATTAACAAGAAAGTTAAACAACGAAGAAGATGAAACTTTTTTCAAAGACTGGAAAGACTTTCAAGAATACTTGTTGAAAAACTGGGATGTTAAGCGTGGTTTGATTTGTTTTGATAGCTATTAAGAAGAAATTGAAAGAGAATTAGACTTTTGAATTGTTACCATTAGTAAAAGAAAATATGTTTAGTAGTATATGTAATTGCATAAGAGAAATATCAATGGGGTTGGGGCAGTGCGGGAAGCCTTGTTTGGGGGGGAGAGGGAGAAAGAAAAATTGATATGTATTGGTGTGTTTAAATTGTATGAACATGTGATAAATCCAATAATAAATTGTATTTACCTAAAAGTGGTTGCGTCAGTCTTTTTGGGCAACTCCCTATCTGTACAAATGTTAAACTCAATGACATTATGGTCACTGTTCCCAAGTGGTGCAATCACTTTTACATCTCTCACCAGGTCTTGGGTGTTACTTAGGACCAAATCCAGGATCGCCTCTCCCCTGGTAGGATCTGTGACCATCTGTTCCATAGCACAGTCATTGAGAGTGTCTAAAAACTCAATCTCGTTTTCCCGACTAGAACTCATATTGACCCAATCAATGTATGCCGCTATCTTTAATTCATTCATCATTTTATAATCCTCCTCTATCTTTTGATCTCGTGGGCGATAAACTCCCACTGTTAAGCTTCCTTTTGGACCCACTATTTCACCCCATAGCATTTCCAGAAGCGAATCCAATTCTCTTACCCTCTCAGTCTTACTGGACGGTATACCCTCTCTGACATACAGAGCCACCCCATCTCCAACCCTTCCCCCCATCCTTCCGATATAATTTATAACCAGGAAGCACCGTATCCCACTGATTTTCCTCATCCCACCAAGTTTCTGAAATACCCACAATGTCTATTCCCCCCCCAACACCAAGCATTCCAACTCCCCAATTTTACCTCGGAGACTTCTAGCATTTGTGTATAAACACTTATAGTTTCCCACGTTTGTTAAGCCCACAGCCTTCCTCTTGCTGCCTCGAGACCTTGCCAGGCAGTTCCTAACATTAGCCACAGTCTCAGTGGACAATTGTAATCCATTTCCTTGTACAAAAGTAATAGCTACCCCTTCATCTCTTTGAGATGAGCCATCCGAATCTGAGACTTTTAATCTCCTGTCAGCTTTCTCGCATTATTCAGTTTAAAAACTGCTCTGCCACCTTTTTGATTTTGAGCACCAGCAGCCTAGTTCCTTCTCGGGACAAGTGGAGACTGTCCCTTTTGTACAGCTCCCTCTTGTTCCAAAAAGCATCCCAGTGCCTAACAAACTTGAACCCTTCCCCACTACACCACTGTCTCATCCACGCATTGAGACTCCTGAACTGTGCCTGTCTCTCCGGCCCTGCACGTGGAACAGGCAGCACTTCTGAGAAGGCTACTTTGGAGGTCCTGGCCTTGAGTTTCCTGCCCAGCAGCCTAGATTTCTCCTCCAGGACCTCACGACTGCATTTCCCCACATCATTGGTGCTGACGTGCACCATGACCACTGGCTCCTCAACACTATCTACCAGCCTATCTAAAGCATGCGTAATGTCCGCTACCTTCACACCAGGCAGGCAAGTCACCATACGGTCAGTACGTGGGTTCGCCACCCAGCTATCTACCTGCCTAAGGATTGAATCACCTGCCTAAGGATCGAATCACCAAGAGCCCCCCTCCCACCCTTCCCAGGGATGGTTCCTTGGTACGAAAGGATACCCGTTCACCAGCTGAAGAAGAGGTCCCTTCTGAGGGCACATTCCCCTTATCCTCAGCATGGTGCCCCGTTTCCCCTTGACCCTCATGCTCCCTGGCAGCAGCTGGGCTGCCAGATCGAGAGTGGGACATATCCAACAAGTCCCCGAGAGTCTTCTCCGTGCACCTAACTGACTGTCTCTGCTTCTCCAGGTCAGCCGCCTTGGCCTCAAGGGAGCAAACTCGCTCCCTGAGAACCAGGAGCTCCTTGCACCGAGCATACACCCAAGACTTCTG
Source organism: Gekko gecko (assembly GCA_029375565.1). Classification (NCBI taxonomy): domain Eukaryota; kingdom Metazoa; phylum Chordata; class Lepidosauria; order Squamata; family Gekkonidae; genus Gekko; species Gekko gecko. The sequence continues at coordinate 75,591,060 of JAPDNY010000006.1, read as the reverse complement.
ACCAATGGGCAGATAGTCATACATGTGACACTCCATGCAAAACACTGGATAGCCCCCAACTCCCTGCTGGCATTCTGGCTTCATAATTGTTTTTAAACAAATACTTTTCTATAACCCCCCCCTTTTAAAACCCTTTGTATTTATATGGTTTCTGTTGTAGAAGTCTACTTACCTTACTGGGAACCCAAGGTCCTGCCTTAAATAGAAGTGTCCCCCAGGAGAGGGTATGGCCAGCAGCTACTCAAATTCACCCAAGGCACTTAATGACAGGCAAACAATGACCCTTTCACACCCTAACTCCAGCAGCCAGGAGTCTGCTGTTCAATTTCACTCAGGCACTTAATTAGAGGCAAACAATGACCCTTTCACACCCTAACTCCAGCAGCGAGGAGTCTGTTACAACTCACCCACACACTCCCAAATACAGTCCCCCACACAGTACCTTCTCAGCTAAAACACCTCAGCTGAAAGTAAATAAATAAAAATACCACTCACCCCTCTGGCAGCTCAAACACCTTGCTCCTTCTCAGAGCTCAGCTGGGTCAGCTCTGCTTCTGGCAAGCTTCCTGCCTTACATTTCCTCTAGCAGATGTGCATGTCTGTAGGAAAGTAGTGTCCCTTCCTGGCATTCACACTTTTTAAAAAACCCATATCCTATAGCAATGCTTTTATCTTGGTGGGAAGGCGATAGGTTCATTCATTGTCTCCCCCCAAAGATGGTACTGAGAACGACGTATGAGTTTAGTGTTTATGCCGGGGGAGGGGGGATGTATCTCTGCTTGTTTGACTTTTGTTGCTTGTGTTTTGTTTCTGGAACAAATGACATTTATTTGCCAAGAAAGTCTTTTGGTGTTTTACTGTATTTCCACATAGAATTATATATTTCACGTTGTGTATTATTTATTTTATAACAACATTAAGTAGTTACTCAGTGCTCTTCTGCAGTCTTCTGATCCTAGAGAGTTTGATGTTGATTTTCAGTAGGGCATGCTGAGGTTAAATTGAGGACTGTATCTTATCCAGATGATTTACTCATAGCAGACCTTGCCTTCTGGCATTTACATCACAGCTGAAGACTGTTAAACTGGATTCATCATTTTATTTGTTTCTGATTGCTCTAAAATGTTTACATATCTTACATATTAGTATAAATCTTGCAGGGAGTACAGACTGAGGTTAAATCCTCCTACACAGACTTTTTAAATGTCTCCCTCTTACTGAAAACATTGAATATTTTTATAGGAGTTAAATGTTGTGAACCAAGATGGGGATAAATCCATGAGACAATTGCATAGTCTAAATGAGTTTTCATTAGTGGTGCCAAAGTTTGAAAATAATAGGCTCATAATTCAACCTTTTAATGTTTCTAATACTCAGTCATTACCAATCAAATCCTCTTTTCTTGTAATTAAAAACAAGATGCATGTTGTGCTTATGTGCCGCTTTTGCATCTCAACAATCTGTCGACATCTTTTTAGATTGTTCTGTCAAGAAACTTGGGACAATGTTATCTTCATGACAGCTAAGTGGGATAGGTCAGAGAGAAACTGGAGAGAGTCACCCATACAGCTTTATGGCTAAGCAGATATCCTAGTCTACCACTTTCCAGTGTTTGTATAGTTGAAGCTGTTGCTTGATGGAGTTGTCTCCTTGTAAATACAGGTTTGATGTTTCAAGACAGCTTCTTTCTGCTCAATGGACCTGAGAACATATGCCTGAGGGAGTACTCTAACCTGGGAACCCACAGCCTAAGGGGGATATTACACTGCCACTCTGAGTAGACCAGGGGGTGGGGAGAAATGTGCAGTGCCCAGCCATTTTGTGTTCCTAGGCTAAGAGCATGTTATATTTTTAGTATATATTTTTAGTTTCTGCTGTGATCTTTGTGCTTTTTCTTGATGTTCTATTTTTAAAGTTGCATTGCCAGTCCCCAGTATTCCTCCACCTTGCTATTTTAGGCAGGCATCTTTTTTTGGATGGGGGAGGTTTGGGCAATGTCAGTTATCAAAGACTGTTAAATAAACAAAATATCACAAGCTTTTTAAGCATATTTGTATTTTAAGTAAAAAATTAATATCTTTAATTGTGTTTGTATCTTTTATAAAGTTTATATCTCTGCTATCTGGCATTACATTTTATGACATGCATGGCATGGCATGGCATGGCATGGCATGGCTCCACAAAGTTCCAGCCCATGGAACAAACGAGTTCGACACCCCTGCTTTTAAAGGGCTGTAGAATTACTGCTGCAGCAACCTTTCTCTTTGCAGTGGGATCCATTTTGATTTGAGGCAGTACATGGGCATTGAGGAAAGGTAAGGGAGGAAATGTAAGTTTGTGGAGACAATTGGGGAGACATGAGAAGGCTCACCAGTGTCCAGTCTGCTTCCCATTCAGAGAAGCAGACAACAGATTCTTCCCCCCCCCCGTGCAATCCTATGCAGAGTTATTCCAGTCTAAGCTCATGGATTTTAATATCTCCATAGGGTTACACTGTTATATATGGAACTATGTAAAATTAATCATACAAAGTTTGGTGCTTTACAAAAGGATATAAATACAGTTATTAGTTAACCAGAATGCTGTTGGGTTTATATGTATGTTACCGGAGTAAACACAAATGTGAATCATTTTGTAGAAACCTTTAGCTGTGATCCAGGAGGATGGTATATGCATACATCCCCCAATGCAATATATCTTTTGTTTTCACCTTTTCCACATCTCCTCTTATGCCCAACTCCTCAATAACTTTTTAATATTTGGAAGTTGTTTTTTTTTTTTTAGGCAGTTGGGGGCTGATGGGATGTGGCATTGCTGAAAGAAAAACTAACTGAAAAACTCAGGAGCATGCATAAATCAGATACTAATGTACTTCACTGGGCATAGTCCTGCTGTGGTGTGCCTATATTCAAGTGCACAGAACTGTCCTATAATCTCAGCTCAGTCTTGGAGCAATAGTGAACATCAGTAAGTGTGCAGATCATCCACACAATGTAGAAATAATGTTATAATGTCCCATATTTGTTATGAATGTATTGGCTGACCTTTTAAATGCATGTTGTGCAAATGGAAAAGCTGGGGTGTGTATATGTAGCTGAAATTCTGTAGAGATTTATTGAAAACAGAAAATGGCTCTCAGCCAGATCCAGGGAACTTCCTTTTCCCAGCAGAGTTACTGGGAGGAGGAGAAGAAAATTCCCCGTGCATAAGAGAAACTCCACACCCTTTGCCTGTGCTTACAGATGTACCAATGTTCAATTCTTAATTGCTCCACACATTTGTTGATAGTCTTTTGGAATGTATACAAATGGTATTTCAGTAGTAAGATGATATGAACAACTAAGAGTGTAACCAGAAACGGGCTAGCATGGAAATATCCTGTCCTGGCAAATTCTTGTGGGTATCCTCTAAAATACCAAGCCTGACTGCAGATATTCAAAACCTGATAGTTTCCCAGAAGTACCAGTTATAGTCTTTTAATTGGACTTTGCCTTTGAAGGCTGGCAGAAGTGCAGGGTAGCTTTGGGAACAGTGAAACAATAATTTATGGAATGTGGGAAATAATGAGGCAAGACACGTAATATTTAGACTTTCCTGAAACCATTCATAAAATGCATATTACATGTGTTTGTGTTCATATTTACAGGTAGGGTTCCTAAGTATAACTGGAAGGAGGATTTTATTTTAATTTCAGTTTCAGGAAAGGAGTCATTTCATTTCAAAGTAGTTTGTGAGTTAACTGTTATCTAGCTTTCAGATGTAGGTAAGGTAGGATGTCATAGTATCAGACAACCTACAAACATCACTTCTAGAACTGTTTTGGAGTGACTTTTAATACTCATTAGGAAAAGTAAGCTAACGTTTCGTGTTGTTACTACCCAGTACTTTTCTTTATATGGAGGTAAATGTCTTTTGTGCACTTCTTTTTTTATTTAACTTATATGGCTTTCTGACTGTGCCATTTATCTCTGTATTGTATCAAGAGGAATGTGTTTTCAAGTGCTCAGATTAGAGCTTTTGAACATCTAACATGCAACAACAATACTATACACCAGATCTATGTCAAGGAAACAGAACAAAAATCAGGCATGGGAAAAGGAACAGAAAATAGCATTCTAGCTAGATAGAATACCAAATGCTGTTAGTCATCACATAATGCTGTTTTTTTAATAGTTTGTTAATATTTGTGCTGTTTTATGTTTTTATCTGTTTTATTTTGGAATCATCCTAAAGCAGGTTCCCTAGAGAGATAGCATAGAAATGTTCTAGATAAAATTAATATTTAGTTTAAGGATCCAAAGGGTCTGTAGTTTTTGCTGTGAGGAAGATAGCCATTCAGCCCTTTCATCTGCAGTCCACTGAGGTGATAAACCTTGACCTGACAGTGGCTGTGGAGCATAGGCAAGAAAGGCATGACATAGGCACTGAAGCGTGTAAAGGGGCTGTGATTTTTGTTACAAGGAGGAAAGAAGGAGGGGTCTGGATATAGGGAGGAAAGCAGAACAGGGAGAGGCAAAGGGTAAAGAGAGGAGAATAGTTCTGGGTATTTCCTCACTGCTTCTCCTTTTTGTGGAAGCAAAACAGTATCTGGACATAACAGCTATAAGTGGACTGTGGACTGGTCCACTGAAAGGAGAGATCTGAACTTGGATGAATAAAAAGTGTTACCTACTGCACATTGTCTTGCCTTTTTCTGTGTCTTTGGGCCAACTGGAATCAGATCCAAACCCCCTTGTCCCCATGTTAGACAGCAAGGTCTCTCTGTTTTGTGGAATAAAGTGATTTTTAGCTTATGTGCTGTAAAACAACTCAGTTAAACAAAATCAATCATTAAGCGTTTATTTGAAATGTTCCAGTTAATACATTACTTTATATGCTGTGTAAACATGGGTGTGGTAGATGAGAGGAGGGAGGGAAGGCTGTTAGTTAAAATCTTTTAAGAGTAGGTTTGAATCCTTCTTGTTCTCTGTGAAGGGTCTGAGAAGAAACTAGGCTGGTATAGGAAAAGATTAGCATCTTTTCACTTCATCCTCAGTTCACCTCATCCCTAAGTCACTGATTGTTTGCTGTTGCCATCAAGTAATCCTCTTAACTCTGTTTCCTCAAAGGTGTCAACAGTGTTTTTTGTGCCTGTGTAGAACTTGTTCATGCAAATCTAGGATAAGTTCCATCATGAGAGGTCTATAGTACAGGGTATAAATATGCTGCGAAGGACATGAGCAGTTATCTACAACAAAGACCAGACTGCTCATATTTATTTGCATCCTTTTTAGCCTTAAAAAAGATTCAAGGCACAGTTACAATATTACTTACAGAATTACTTAAAACTATAATAAAATGAGATAAAGATCATTTAACCATATCAGTATTTCTCGATCTGGATCCGAAAAACTAGACTATCAAAGAATCCCAGTTCACATAAATACCCATCGGCAGGGTTCTTTTTGTAGCAGGCTCTCCTTTGCATATTAGGCGACACACCCCTAATGTAGCCAATCCTCCAAGAGCTTACAGTAGCCCCTGTAAGAAGAAGGTCACCTAATATGCAAAGGAATTCCTGCTACAAAAAGAGCTCTGCCAGAATAACTTGGTTTTGCACTACCTCCAAAAAACCAATGGCAGGATGATGGCTCCCTTACACTCTTAGGAAGCCTACTCTACCATATAGATGCCATTACTGGGAACATAGGATGTTCTAACCTGTCTGCAAGATGGAATCTGTTAATAAACCTTGACCAGCAGAATGGAAGTGTTGCAGCAAAGATAATGATACCTCGCTACCCTTACCTTTTCCTCCCTGTCCCTTTGTCATCTCTCATATTGTTGGAACTTAGAACATAGGCTTCTCAAGGTAGGGACCCCCTTGTTTTGCTCATGTTACTGTGTCAAGCATCATGTTAATAATGATTAAGGCTTAACTTGGATTTTTGGCTAACCAGATTTGGATTTATCATTTCAGATAAGTGAGTCTCCTTTGTTTGTCCCTGGTGTTTGGGGACCATACTACTCAGCAATGGTGCCAGGGTTCTGGCTAAATGAAGGAGGCCAGAGTGCTACAGGAAAACTGGTAAGTTTTGGCTTTTTCTTCCTAATAAAGAACTTGGAGTATCTTATCAAGAACTTTAGCTCTCAGCCTTAACTGCAACACTGTTTGTGCCTGGGGAAGAGGGTAGGATAGCTTTGAGCAATTGTGCCCAGCATTGTCTCTCAGTCAGGCAGCCTTTAGGCAGCTTTCTGCAGCCTCTGTCCCCCTTAGCCAGAGGCATCAATGAGGGAGTGTAGGGCCAGCAGCCCTGAGGGATGCAGGCTTGAATTTGGTCTGCAGTTTATGTTGACTGGGGAACATAGTGCAGGGTGTGCAGAGCTGGGTTCCCTGCATTATCTAAAGGGGGAAATGTCATGGGCTGGGCTTGGGATGAGAGGCAGAAGTCAAGTCGGATCTGAGGTTGTTGCCAGGAGAGTCAGAGCAAGAGCCAAATCATGAGTCCAAAAGAGGGGTCATCCAAAGCAGGAATCAGGGAGCCAGAAATCCGAGCCAGAGTGGGGGGCCCGAGGACAGGAGCTAAAGGTGGATGCAAGGCACCCACAGAGATGACTTGTTGCTTCCACAAGAGCCTAATGCTGAGTAGGAGTTATATAGGCTGGGCTTCCCATGGTGGCAGCAGTGCTCCTGCTAATACTTAGGACTCGGCACTCGCCTTTCCTGCCAGTGTGCATCTCAACCGCAGGTGGCTAAGTCTCTGCAGAGCCGCTCCCTTTGCTGAACCACCTGCGGAGGTGAGTCAGGCGGGCTCCCTGATTGCACCTGTGTCTCCTCGGCTGTTGCAGGACCAGGTGTCAGGTTTACAGGCTCAGGCGCTGGCAAGCTATCAACTTATGAGGAATCAGAGGGGCCGGCTTCTGGTTCTGGCAATGCCAGTGCCTCTGGCTGTGATGTCAACTTGGGCGGGGACTCAGCACTGTTGCTGTTGCTCATGACAGGAATCCCGTAAAAAAAGCAGGGTGCATAACAATCAATCTTAGGATTGACATGTTGACAATGTCCACAGGAGGCTTGTGATGGGCAGAAACAGTGGCTTCTGCTGCTTCTTCCCCCTAATACCATCCCTCTGTCTTTGATTACCCCAACATGGGTTAGGGGGTCACTGATTCTGTGAACTTAGGCAGAGCATGAGAGGGAGGGCAGGAAGGGTTGCCTCAGTGCTTAGTTCTTGTGGCCCTTTCTTATATGCCCAGGGAAATGCTGATTGGTACTTTGGGAAGCAATTTTTCTCCAGGTTTTTTGGAGGTTTTTTGTCATCTTCTGGGCGTGGAACAGCGGTCACTGCAAATGTGGAGGGGGAGGTATTTGTGAATTTTCTGCATTGTGCAGGGGGTTGGACTAGATGACCCTTCCAACTTTGTGATTCTATGATGTCAGTTGGGCTATTGGCTGCACACATTTTCTTCAGCCTGTGCCACACCAAGATTTGAGCAACCTGTAGTCAATGAAGTTGTGGCCTAATTCTCCTTAGTCTGGTGTATCTATGTCATCTTCCTATCCCCTCTGGCATGGGCTGGTCACTACTTAGGATTGCCAGCTCTGGGTTGAAAAATACCTCAAGATTTTTGAGGTGGCAAAAGCACGGTTTGGAGAGGGAGGGGAACTCAGCATGGTACAATGCCATAGAGTCCACTCTCCAAAGCAGCCTTTTCTCCAGGGGAACTGATCTCTGTAGTATGGAGATAAGTTGTAAAAGCAGGTGAGCTCCAGGCCCCGCCTGGAGGTTGGCAACCTATCCCTACCCCAGGCACAGTCATTTAAAGAATTACACCAGCCTATCCCAGCTAAGGATTTTCTCTCATTAGCAAATACTTTTACCCAAGTAAATAAATGGGATCATACAAGATGCTACTGGGGCTGTACTTCATCAGTGTTACCTAGCAACCATTAATTGTAATAAAAATATGAGCTATATTGATAAGATGGTATTAGGCACTTGGTTTCGTGTCAGTTCAAGTATTGTAGCCTGAACCACTGACATGTGGAAATACTGTGATGACTACTTTGGTCACTCATATGGTCCTTCATAGTCTATGCTAACATTTCCCCATTTTCTCTTTGCTCAAACTACCCAATTCTAGGATCATTTGCAAGGAAGCTACCGTGGTCGAAGCAAATGTGTATTAGAGTTGGGGAATCTGGGTTTGAAAGATAGTGAGATGTAAGATTCTTTTAAAAACAAGCCTAAAGCATCTGTCTATGTAGTTGAGACCCTAGGCTGGCTCAATGAACCCCCAGTTACATCATTCAACTTTCACATGGGTGGCCAAATTTATGAATATGTTACAGATAGTAATGGTGTTGGGGGCATAGATGTATTCCTTTTTTGTGTCATTTTCACTCTGAAGAGATGTGTGTAACTATAAACATATAATAAATTCTTCAGAATTTAGGAAGTTGAACCCCTTTATTTATTTAAACAATTTATACTTTACTTTTCTCCCAAGTGGGACTCAAATGATTCACAACAAAGATTAAAACATTCAGTTAAAATAAACATGAATCTAATAATATAAAACAGAAAGGACTACAGACATATCAACCACCTTCAAGAACCCCTGAAACAATTCAGCCTGAAGAGTAGGTGCCTTCTTGACAGTTTCAGGAAAGCCATACCCGTACTGTCTGGACCACTACGCTAGAGACACAAACCTGGCATGTCTTGAATTTATTTATTTATTTATATATTACTTTCTATTTGTATCCCACCTTGCCAAGACAAACTGGCTCAAGGCCAGTTACTATGTATGTATCTATGGGAACATGGAGAGAAGAAATTGATTGAATGATTGGAGTCTTGGGCATGAAGGGCTTTAAAGATAAGAACCACCAGTTTGAATTGAACCCAGAAACAAAGGAGCAACCAATGCAGTGATCTCAAGATGAGTGTAATATGTGAAAAACAGCTAGTTCCAAACAGCAGTCAAGCAGCTGTATTTTAAGCCTGTTGGAATTTCTGGTTTGTCTTCAGGCAAAGCACACTAGAATAGTCTAATCTTGATGTTACTGTAACACAAATCAACATGGCTAGCCCAGCCAGATTTAGGAAGGAAGCTACCTTCTATGCTAAATTAAGCTGATGAAAACACTTTCAGTTATTTTACCAGCTTATTTTCCTGCATCCAACAAAATTCAAATGCTTAACCAAATCTGTCAGAGAGAGATTAAGAGCCTCAAGGGTAGAAAGCATAATCCCTTTCAGAACATCGGCTTTGCCAGTTAGCATAAATTTCATTTTATCTTGTTTTAATTTCAGCTAATTCTCCCTTAGCTACTTGACCACACCGAACAGATACTGTCCTAGAGCAGAGAAGGCTTCTTCTGGAGGTTTATTCAAAGAGGAAGATAGCTGGGTTTGACCAGCATATTGATGGTACCCTGCAAAGCTTTGGAATGATTTCATTCAGTGGTTTTAGACAGATATTGATATGAACATCAATATAGATAGGTATTGATGTCAGCATGAGCAAAAGTACAGAACCTTGTAGAATCCTGCAGTCAGATAAGAACCTTATTGTGTATTGCATTTAATTTTGCATTTTGTGTTTCTGATAGCCCTTTGGAATTAAGTTGATAGAAACATTGTGTATCATAAGATGATACTTCAGATGTAACCACAGTTATTTCAAGCAGCGTTGTTTCAATTCTGGATAATTCCGGAAGAAATCAAGGGCTGCTGGTTGGGCCTTATTTCCTTTCAGGTTAAATAATTATGTTAAACACCATAATAATTGTTTCAGGCATGAAGGAGAAGGTGAAGTTCAGGTTTCACACAAGCACATTGGACAGTTAAATTGTTCAGTCATCTTGTGCTTGGAAGAACTGAGAAGGTCATGGGCCCTTTTCTTTTTCAGCTCCTTTCTGCCCATAGGCTTATACACACAGGCATTGTTAATAAGGGGTGTCTTGGAAAACAGGGAAAGCTAACCAGTTCTTCCGGAATTGTTAGACATAAAAGCACATTTTGCAGTCTAGTTTCTGCTTGTGCTGCTGCAGTTTAGATGAATTCAAAGGCTAAGGTGAGCCAAAAGAAATTGTTATACATACTTTCATAGTTTATCAACATACAGTGACAAGTTTTGATTCATTGCTTATATTCTGCTTGGCAATACAGTGTGCAGTTGCATATGATCCCTGAAAAGTCTGTGTCATAGATGTAGTTACCCTAACATTGCAGCCATACACAACTGGCAATACTGGAAACATAAAGATTTCCTTTAACAGTTTGACTGGGATCGCACATAGTTAAACAGATTAGTGTTTTTGGAAGATTACAGAATCACAAAATTTATCTTCTTAAAAAAGCAACAATACAAGAAACAATATGCAAAATCATTTATCAATTTCTCTCTCTCTTTCTGAAGACAGATCCAGGTGGACAGCTGTGTTAGTCTGAAGTGCGCGTGCGCATATAAGCTCATACCTTGAATAAACCTTTGTTGGTCTTAAAGGTGCTACTGGACTCAAAATTTGTTCTTTCTCTCTTTCTGTTTTTAAAGATAGAGCATGTCGTCGAAGGACACGCTGCTTTCTCAGAACTACAAACAAAAGCTGCAGCCAGGTCACCATCTTTATTTCTTTATTTACAGTCTCCCTCTTAGAAACATTACTTTGGCTGCAAATCAAAAACTAGTTCAGCTGAAATATTCCAGCTTTACTGGGTTGCAGGCTGTGCTATTTGCCACCATCTTAATTTCTTTCTCTTTCTTTACAAGCTTGTACTTTATACTTCCCATTACACAACAGTTCTGTTGTGAATATATCCACCTGAGGACTAGTTCATTTGGTCATTTCTGAGTTGGGAACATCCCCAGAAATTGCCTTTTCCTAGCCATTTTTTCATTGCATACACTCTTGTGAATGCTTAGACACTTCAGTATCTCAGACTAATTTCAAACCCTTGTTTTACCACATTATTGAAATTCACAAAGGTCCTCTACCCTATCAAACTTTCAGGAACAATCCACTTGTAGTAATTTTGCCACCTCAGAAATTATCACAGGAATAATTAAGCCTGTGTTTAAACAGACTGGAAAATGCAGCAAGGGCATCAATGTAGATAATGCAGATTAAGAGTTTGAAGCTTTGAAGATTCACCTTTATGTTAGAATAACTTCCAGAAAGAGTAGAAATTTGGTAAAGACCTACAATTCTTAAGACACATGCCACAAAATAAAATTATTCTGTACAGATGCCATCTTTATAGTCAGCCCCAGTGATATTTTATGATATCTGAAACTGAAACTATCATAACTTTAGATTCATCTAGCATTCTTTGGACAGGAAACTAGTGCATACAAAGTCATTTCCTTCAGCACTGAATACAAAGACTCATACTTTTCTTAGCACAGTGAAATAATTAATTAATTAACATTAACACAGAGCTATACTTTAGTGGGTGGTTTGGTTGGTTGGCAGGAAGTGATTGCACATATATATTTAATGCAAGAAAGTTCATAAAAAGCAACACTAACATAGCAGCAGTCCTTGAAGGAGTCTTGCAGTGCAGTTCTAAACAGACTTGTAAAATCTAAAAAAAAACCCAACCTAAAACATTGGGCCACTTAGAAAAACCTGAAAATGATAAAAGGAGCACCTGTAGCTTTAAGCAACAGATTCCCTCAGTGGCTGTTACTAGACAAGCACAGCATTCCAAGTTTGGTTTTGTCAGTAAAAAGCAGGGGGAGGGCCTTCCCAGGCCTATTTTTGGCCTTTGAGGGAGGACTCCTTGGGGCAAGAATTGACTAGGGTTGCCAGCTCCAGGTTGAGAAATTCCTGGAGTTTTCGTGGTAGAGTCTGAGGAGGGCAGGGTTTGGGTCCTCAGATGGATATAATGCCATAGAGTCTACCCCCAAAGCAGCCATTTTCTCCAGGGGGACAAATCTCTGTTGTCTGGAGTTTAGTTGTAATTCTGAGATAGCTCCAGGGTACCACCTGGAGGTTGGCAACCCTAGGCATGGAAGTGACCTCTGCATGACTTGATACCACCTGACTTGCATGATTCAACTAGGCCTGGTTGCTTGCTACTATTCAACAGCAGTCACCCTATGAAAACCAGTGTGGTATGGATTACTGCCTTGTCGTAGCGAGAGGGCTTGCATGGTTCGATGAGGCTGTGGGCTATGTCGTGGAGGGCCACCCAAGATGGACAGGCCACAGCAGAGAACTCAGACCAAGTGTGATCCACTGGAGAAGGAAATGGCAACCCTCTCCAGTATCTTTGCCAAGAAAACTCCATGGACAGTAACAAAAGGCTAAAAGATATGACGCCGGAAGATGAGCCTCTCAAGTCGAAAGGTGTCCAATTTGCTACTGGGGAAGAGCAGAGGGCAAGTACAAGTAACCCCGGAAAGAGTGAAGCGGCTGGGCCAAAGCCGAAAGGATGCTTAGTTGTGGATGTGTCTGATGGTGAAAGGAAAGTCCAGTGCTGCAAAGAACAATACTGTGTAGGAACCTGGAATGTAAGATCTGTGAATCAAGGTAAGCTTGACGTGGTAAAAAATGAGATGGCAAGAATGAACATCAACATCTTGGGAATCAGTGAACTAAAGTGGACGGGAATGGGCGAATTTAACTCAGTAGACCATTATATCTACTACTGTGGCCAAGAATCCCATAGAAAAAGGGGTGTGGCCTTTATAGTCAACAAGAGAGTGCAAAAGGCATGAGGTGGTCTGGTACTCCCATCTCTTTAAGGACTTGCCATAGTTTTTGTGATCCACACAGCCCAAGGCTTTAGCATAGTCAATGAAGCAGATGTTTTTCTGGTACTCTCTTGCTTTCTCCATAATCCAACGAATCTTGGCAATTTGATCTCTAGTTCCTCTACCTCTTTGAAACTCTGCTTGTACTTCTGGCAGTTCTCTATCCACATACTGCTGAAGCCTAGCTTGTAGGATCTTGAGCATGACCTTGCTAGAGTGTGAAATGAGTGCAATTGTGTGATAGTTTGAACATTCCTTGGCATTGCCCTTCTTTGGGATTGGAATGTATACTGACCTTTTCCAATCCTGTGGCCACTTTGTGTTTTCCAAATATGCTGGCAAATTGAGTGCAGCACTTTAACAGCATCATCTTTTAAGACTGTGAATAGCTCAGCTGAGATACCACCACCTCCACTAGCTTTGTTCTTAGTAATGCTTTCTAAGGCCAATTTAACTTCACTTTACAGGATGTCTGGCTTGAGGTCAGTGATTATACCGTCGTGGTTGTCAAGGACATTGAGGTCCTTCTTGTATAGTTCTTCTGTGTATTCTTGCCAGACCACCTCAAATGTCTCTTGAGAAACCTGTATAAGGGTCAAGAAGTGACAGTTAGAAAAGGATATGGAACAACTGATTGGTTTAGCATAGGAAAAGGAGTATGACAAGGATGTATATTGTCCCCTTGCTTATTTAATTTATATGCAGAGTACATCATGCAAAATGCTGGCCTGAATGAATCACAAGCCGGAATTAAGATTGCTGGGGAAAAGATCAATAACCTCAGATACGCAGATGATATCACTCTAATGGCAGAAAGTGAAGAGGACCTAAAGAGCCTCTTGCTGAGGATAAAAGAGGAGAGTGCAAAAGTTGACTTGAAACTTAACATCAACTTTTGTTGGCAGGGTGATGGTCCCCATAATCCTTGGCAAATAGAAAGGGAAGTCGTGGAAGCAGTGACAGACTTTACGTTCCTGGGATCCAAGATCACTGCAGATGGTGACTGCAGCCATAAAATTAAAAGACATCTGCTCCCGGGGGGGAAGGTGATGGCAAACTTAAACAGCATGATAAAAATAGAGACATCACCCTGCCAACAAAAGTCCGTATGGTCAAAGCAATGGTATTCCCAGTAATAATGTATGGCTGCAAGAATTGGACTATAAGGAGGCTGAGCACCGAAGAATAGATTCTTTTGAATTATGCGCTGGAGAAGACTCTTGAGAGTCCCTTGGACTGCAAGGAGATTAAATCAGTCAGTCCTAAAAGAAATCAACCCTGACTGTTCCCTGGGAGGCCAGATACTGAAGCTGAAGCTCAAATACTTTGGCCACCAAATGAGAAGGGAGCACTCACTGGAGAAGACCCTGATGCTGGGAAAGATTGAAGGTCAAAGAAGAAGGGGACGGCAAAGGATGAGATGGTTAGACAGTGTCACCGATACAACGAACATGAAATTGAGCAAACTTCAGAGGATGGCAGAAGACAGGAGGGCCTGGCGTGATCTGGTCCATGGGGTCGTGAAGAGTCAAGACTCGATTGTGCAACTGAACAACAACAATAGCAGTTAGAGCTTCAAAGTAGGGTCTGTAAGACCCAGGTTCAGTCCCCATCTTACTGCGGAAGCTCAGTGGGTGAATTTGGACCAATCTCATACTTTCAACTTTATCTACCTCATTGGGTTGTTGGCTGGATAAAAAAGAGGAGAGGAGAGGAGAATAATGTAAGCTGCTTTGGTCCCCAGTGAGGAGAAAAGTGTGGTATAAATGAAGTAAATACATTTATTTTTATTGTCCTTACTGTTTTTGCACTGTATTCCTGGTGTTTGGGGGGGGGCAACAGTGGGAGGGCTTCTAGTGTCCTGGCCCCACTGCTGGACTTCCTGATGGCACCTGATATTTTTGGCCACTGTATGACAGAGTGTTGGACTGGATGGGCCATTGGCCTGATCCAACATTGGCTTCTCTTATGTTCTCTTATGTTCTTATGAGTTTCACTGACTCTTAAGGTTTAGAAGGCTGCTACAATCAACCATGTTCTCAAAATCCTTGTCTATATACATACCAAGGGATCATTCCTTGTTATGTTTTGGGCTGGAATATCCCAGATCTGTCCATAAGAGACATGCTGAGCTTGGAGCTCTGGAACAATAGACCACCAGGATTCTAGAGGTAACCAATGAGAAGGCAATGTTATGCAAACAGAGGTAACCAATGAGGAGACAATGTTATGTAAATAGCCTATCATTGAGAGTTGGGTGTGTTTGGGTGTGGTTTTTGCATGCTACTTAAACAGGGCAGTTGCCCTGGAGTCTTCAGTCTTGTTCCTGAAATCACTAAATAAAGTAGAGCTGTTCACTGCAATGCCTCTTGTATCCAGTATTTAACACTCCTATTTTAAGAAATATCTCCTTTTTCACTGGGCAGGGATTGCTTCTTTAGACTAGAAACTCTTTTAGCCTCATTCCCAGTCCTCAGTCAGTGCTAAACTGTCACTTCTTCAACTGTCAGTTCCCAACTGTCATTTCTTAACTGATACTTTCCACAAAGTTCCATTTAAACAGCCTGTCACTCTAAGGTTCTCAGACTTTGTGAGGCAGTAACCCTTGACTGTCGGTCACAGCTTCTCACCCCAAACATCGCTCTCCCAAGGCTTCACCCACAACTATCCAGGAATTTCCCAACCTGGAGCTGGTAGCCCTAAGGGGAACTGATCTCTGTAGCTAAGAGATCCATTGTGATTCTGAGAGATCTCCAGGTCAGCAACCCTTGAAGGAGAGAAGGAAGCAGGAAAAGGAGAGAGGCTATGGGGCTTTCAGGAAAGGGAGACAGGAAATAGTGGGGGGCAGGGAAGTGAGATGACTCCAGCAAGTCCTTGCAGGTTTCCACTTGTGCTATACTAATATTTCATTACATTGTCTTTAATGTATTACATGTATTACATTTCTACTAGGTTTCCCCATATTTCTTGGTCTTAGTAAACAACTAATAATGTTTTTGTGAATGGCTTCAATGTTTTACATGCTTACTAGTTAGGAAATGAGGACACTGAAGAATTGTAATCACTGTCTAAGCTATGTGTTTTTCCTCTCAAGAAGTTACATAAAGCAAATTTTAAAGTATGAGAATGATATGAATTAATTAGTTTAATCTCTTCCAAGTGTATTTCATTTTGAATGATACCTTCAATAGCGAACACATGGTATAGCGGCCTAATTGAAACAATGTGCAGCTGAATGCATAAACTCAGAGTATAAATATATAGCTGCAAGGAGGTCATAAGTCAGAGCAGTAAACACATGCCAAATTCCCTCAGGGAGCTCATTAGTGCATGACTGAATACACATGCAGGGGCTAAATGAATATTACTACTTAGACCTCCAAAACAGAGACAATGACCAATCAATTGTAATTAGAGGAAGATGCTCACACTGACCTACCTCATGCAATTGAGGGTGTTCCAGAGGAGGCAAACCCAAAGATAGAATTTTAAAAATCTATCCCAAATGTTGTTCCTAGAAATTTAGAATGCATGGTAATTGTAAGTCATAGTAGCATGTTCAGCTGACATGCCAGTACAGGCTGTCCAAGGCTGGATCACAATTCCCACTAATTTCACTGGAACATAAAGGGAAGTTTACTTTCTTTGGATTTCATCTCTGGGTGTATTCCAGAGAAAATTAAGCATACGTAAATTCTACTGAAGTGGATGGAAATTAAGCATTCGCTGGATGGCACACCAGGTTTCTAATAGCTGCGCAACAGCATTTGTATTGTGCCATGGTTTCTAAACACAAGATTATTCCCATGAGCAAGTCCTATGATTAATTCCACATGCAGATGTTTTGCATGCCAGGCTCATGTGCACAGTTGCTTTCCAGAAGCCTCATGTATTGTAGTCCTCTTCATGAGAGTCTTCAGACCTCAATTGCTGTCTGTGAGGCTACCTGCTAATATAGATGAAGTCACTGAGACTTGGTTTGAGATTTTGCAACCAGGCTGCGACCCTAAGCAAGTCCTTGCACTAAGGGAGACTTGTTTAGGATTTGACTATAAATCATCTTCTAGGTGCTACTGAGATGAGAATCTAGCTCCACGTTTGACCCTTCTCCAGGTGGGCTTTCTGATTATTCAAATGTGCTTAAATTAGGAGTACTTATCATGCAGTATGTTCAAGGAAGAACTTCTGTTGCTTACTCCCAACCCTTCCCTGTTTTCTGCTTGTTTCTCTTGCAGTGCTCAAAGTATATATATGTACTTGAATGGTCACCTGGATTTGATTAAGAAATCCTTGCCTGTGGGTTTCCTCACTGTTGATTTGCATGTTTGGCCAGATTTCCATGGCAACAGATCTCCCTTAGCAGATCTGACTCTAAAGGGCATGGTAAGCCTGTCTTTGCAGAAGGGTCAAAAGAGAATAAGGAAGTAAAATAAATTGGAATTAGCATTTTTTATTTTAAACATTCTCATTGTTAATCACTACAGGCTGCACGTGATTTGGGTTTCTCCATTACATTTGCTGTTGTAGAAATCTGTAAATTTTTAAAAGACGCAGGGGTACTGGCTACTTCTACTGATCCATTATTATAAACTGATTTGAACCGTTTAATGGGAAAATGGGGTTAAAATCTGAAATAAATAATACAATTTGAATAAAATGTAGGGAGAGATGTGTTCACATTTGAACATTTAGTTTGGGTTTGCAAATATGTTTGCTGCTATCAGATATCCTGCATGCACAACTAAAAATATGAAGTATGAAGTGACAATATGACCCACTAAGAATTGTGTCTTGCAAAGCTATTCCCCCTCCCCCCCAAAAAAAGTCCCAGCAAGTTCAGCTTGATCAATCTCATGTTATGCCAACCTGAAGAAAAGAATGGGATGGTGTTGCCTTTGGTGGCATCATTCTTTGTGCTAACTCTTTTCTCTTGGGGACTGGGGGCTAGTCCAGCATTCCTTCTTCTCATCTGTTCATTTTAATAATTTGCTTAGCAAAGCATTCTGAAAATACTGAAATCTCAGATTGGCAAGTATGGTATGCTTCTCCTTGTTTTCCCTGCAGGTTGTAGGACTGACATTATCTCAGAGGGAGGAGATAGTGCAAGTGCCTGCTTCAAAGAAGTGACAGGCACTGCACGTGGCTGACAGTGCCATCGCGCCCTGTGTGCCAAGTGTGTTGCTGTTAGTGTACGTGCCTGGAATTGCCTACCCCATCTGTATACCATTATGACTAGTACCTACTGTGTGCATTCTGGAGATGGGGCTGGATCTTATTTTAAGTTCTGTAGGCCCTTGTGAGCAAGATAGTTGTCTCATAGTGTCTTTTGAAATACTTCGTTGAAAAAAAAATACTCCATTCTTAAAAAAGCCATCTCTGGACCCGGCCGAATTGGCCAACTATCGGCCGGTGTCCAATTTGCCCTATTTGGGCAAATTGATAGAGAGGGCGGTGGTGTTACAGTTATAGGGCTTTCTGGAGGATACTTCAGTCCTAGATCCCTTCCAGTCTGGTTTCGCCCAGGCCACAGGACGGAGATGGTGCCGGTCACCCTGACTGACGATCTCCGAAGGCATATGGATCGAGGCAGTGTGGCAGCATTGCTGTTGTTAGACCTGTAGGCCGCATTCGATACGGTCGACCATCAACTGCTGACCCGCCGCCTCACTGACATGGGGATTCAGGGGCTTGCCCTTCAATGGTTTGCCTCTTTCCTTCAAGGTCGGGGACAGAGGGTGGTGATTGGGGATCAGTGGTCCCGGAGGCATCCCCTTGAATGTGGGGTGCCTCAGGGGGCGGTGCTGTCCCTGATGTTGTTTAACATCTATATGCGCCCCCTCGCCCAGATTGCCTGGAGTTGTGGGCTTGGGTGTCATCAGTATTCAGATGACACCCAGCTCTATCTGATGCTGAGCGGCCAGTCGGACTCTAGTCCCGATGACTTTCATAGGGCGCTGCAGGCCGTGGCCGGTTGGCTCAGGCTAAGCCAGCTGAAACTAAACCTGGCGAAGACAGAGGTCCTGGGCCTGAGCCAGACCGGTCTGGGGTTGGGGCTCCCACTCCCAACCTTCAATGGGGCACCGCTGGTGCCATCGCTGGGGGTTAGGAGTTTGGGGGTGCTCCTGGATGCCTCCTTAATGATGGAGGCCCAGGTGGCAGCCACTGTCAAGTCAGCATTTTACCATCTTCAGCTGGCACGACAGTTGGTTCCCTACCTCGATCACGACGACCTGGCCACAGTGATCCATGCGACGGTCACCTCGAGGTTAGACTACTGCAATGCTCTCTACATGGGGCTGCCTTTGTCACAGATCCGGTGGCTGCAGCTGGTGCAGAACACAGTGGCCAGGCTGCTGATGGGTCTCACTAGACAGGAACACATCCAGCCAGTGCTGAAGGCACTGCACTGGCTGCCAATAGCATACTGGATCTGTTTCAAAGTGCTGGTTCTTACCTTTAAAGCCCTATATGGCCAGGGTCCAGCCTATCTGAGGGACCGCTTTTCCCCATATGTTCCCCCAAGGGCACTACGGTCAGGGGGACAACACCTACTGGTCATTCCAGCCCCCAGGACAGTTAAACATGCTGCAACCAGGGCCAGGGCTTACTTGGTGGCGGCCGCTACCTGGTGGAATGAGCTCCTGGAAGAGATCAGGGCCCTTCAGAACCTTATGCAGTTCCGCAGGGCCTGCAAGATGGAGCTTTTCCACCAGGCTTTTGAGTAGGGGCTGCCACCGCTACTGTACCACCATCACATAGACATCTCGAGGCATACCGGCCCTGGTATGGGACTACAGTTCTGTTAGGACACTACTGGAGCAGTGACAAATGTTTAGAGTGTTGAGTGATATGGATTTTATATTGTGAATCTTTGTTCTGCTGACTCCTCTTTTAATTGTTTTAGTGGTAATGGATTATTTATGGTTTTAGTATTTATTCTTGGCTTTCACCTTTATGTTTTAATGTCGATGTATGGCATTTTGCCTCCTGTTCGCCGCCCTGAGCCCATGTTGGAAGGGTGGGATATAAATCCAATAAATAAATAAATAAATAAATAAATAAATAAATAAATAAATAAATAAAATATTGGGGGGGAAAGACTTCTAAAATGTGATTTATAAGGAGAATAGCATCAAGGAGAATATCATCTTAATAATTTGACCTACTACTCATTAAATAGGTCAGCATTTAAATTTTGCATTTGTCCAGAAAAAAACCATGTATGGTACTTGTGCAACTCATAAAAGCAAAGTTGCAGTTCACTTTAATAATTTGCTTAGCAAAGAATTCTGAATATACTGAAACCTCAGATTGGCAAGAACGGTATGCTTCTCCTTGTTTTCCCTGCAGGTTGTCGGACTGACATTATCTCAAGGCCTTGATGATCTTGCTCTTTTATATTTGGCCACAATTCAAGCCATTGCTGTAAGTAAGTTACACTGCAATCCTAAGTAATTAAGCATTTCTAATGCCACTAAGTTCAATGGACTTTGAAAGTTGTAACTCTGTTTTGGATTTCCCTTTTAAGAAAGCAAATCACAGTGTTTATATTTTTACAACACATAAATCAGATTTTAATTCATCCAGTGTTATAGGTTGACTATACTTGTTTTTGAAACAGATTTGTAATTACCAGTGTTTTTACCATAAGGTAAGAATAAAGTGAATTTCAAAGTTTAGTTGCCCAAATATTTCCCCTCAGGATTTAGGAAATGCCCTTGTTTAGATCATAATTGGAGATTGCCTCTCAGATTCTTTTTAGTAAGTTCTTTGTAGGCCTGTCTTTCCTCTGAAGCTGTTGCAATAAAGTTTTTGAGAAGCGAGGTTCTATTTTACTGAAATCTTTTTAAAATGTCAACTTGATTGTTGTCAGAGGCAGTATGCTAGACTATATTTACATATGGTTGCTGTACTCCTAAGAGGCTCCTCCTGTTTATGGAAACTGGGCCTCTTCTTCTTTGGCAGAGAATGTAAAACTCAAGATGCTTGCTTTTGGGGAGCAGTATACCCTTCCCTTTCCTGTGATTACTTTAGATGCTGATGACAAGAATAACTTTCCCAATGAGCCAAGGAGACAGTTATTTAGGATTTAATGAGACTTTGGACTTGCTCTTCTGTAAGGTGTGAAAGTTTAGCAAAATAAATGCCTTCCTTGTCAAGGCTGAACCCATCATCTTTTAACAAAGCAAGTAAGAGTTGTCAGGATTTGTTTCATTTTGCTTTAGTTTTTACTTTCTATAGCATTTTTCAGAAGCCAAAACGTTCACCAGTCATTCTGCTGTTCTTAAAGTCTTAGACACAGTGAGGTCTACAACTGTACTTTTACTTACATCTTGTCTTACGTCTTTTACTTACATCTTCATGCTTGACAGCTAATTTCAGTCATTAGTCATCAATGTATAATTTAATTCTGTTTAATTGAAATGTAAATCTACAGCCTTGTAAACACATCACAAAAGCAATGTAAGGCCTGGCATGGAAATGAAATTCTTTTGCTTCTTCTGCCCAGTCAGTCATTTATTAGGGTTACCTTGAAAGACACCAGTTGCTACCAATGTTCCTTCTAAGCTGAGTTAGTGTTTTTTAGCCTCCGGCTCACAATTTCTTGTCTTAGCTCAAGAAGGATGGCTCCAGAGCAAACTAATTTATGCAGTAGCCAAATCGCTCGCTCACAGCTTTAATGCCAGTAGCTCATAAAGTAGATTTTTTGCTCAGAAGACTCCAAAGCTTAGAGGGACCATTGGTTGCTATTGTTTTCTGATGTGGGTTACAAAGGCAGACAGGCAGCGCAAATTGCTTTTACATTCAGCAACATGGCACTCCATAAAGTCTGGCTGGTAAGAGCCAATTCTGTGAATGCCACTTACAGTGTTTTTGCACTATTAACAAAAACAGGATTAGTCTTACTGAACCTGGAATATATTAACGCTAGTCCTATCATTGCTGGGCTGTAGTCATGTAATACCAATATACTTGGTACTTTATACCACCCCTTTAATTTAAATAAGAAATGCGATCACTTTCTTGGAAAGTGAGAGCTGGTGATATTGTCTCATGAAAGAGATTACAGACAACAACTTCTCAGTGCCAGACAAGTACCACGGCATTATTCTATGCTAATGAGGTGGAAGCTAACTCAGTTGGATATCCTGGGAAAACCTGTTATTATCCAAGTGCTTTGTGGCACATTATTACAATGTGGTTTTAAGTTTAGACCTGTTTTGCCTGCATCAGATTTTAGTGATGATTAAGATCCGTAATATAAAGAGAAATGATCATGTCTAATTTTTTTCTTGATAAATTATTTTTGTCTGTATGCGGCAGTAATACAGTTAAGGCAACAGAGAATTGTGTTGGCAAGAATTTGTCATTTTCTGTAATGTTCAGGTTTTAATTCTTTTTTTCATGATGTTTGATACCTTCTTTTGAATGCATAGTTTTAATTTTTGAAGTTGGCTATAATTCTTTGGGGGCTTGGTACTGACTCATGATATTAGATGGTATTTGCCATTAATGTTAACTGAAACAGTGCCTAGATATAAACATGAAATTCATTAAAAATTTAGTCAGAATCATAGGCCTCTTTAAAATTGCTGTTCTAAACCCATTGTTATCCATTGTTGGCCTGAATCTGAGTAAAGTGATATTGGGACAGGGGTTTCATACATCATATTTAAATCCACTTTTTTCTCCACGTCTTTTCCGTGGCACATTCTTTTCCACACACAAAAAAGGAAGAGGAAAAAGCAGCACTTTTGGAAGTGCCTCAGACATTCCAAACACACTAGAGCAATTCAGAAGTGCAAAGAAACCTGAAAATGGAAGAAAGCACTTTAAAAAACACACACAAACAGCTCAGAACCTATTTGTGAAAGGGAGACAAGTGACTTTGTCTGAAAAGGGAAAAATAATCCATTAGCAGCCAGGAGCCAAAACGATCCTGTCTGATGTGACGCAAAAAACCAGTTAGCAACCATTTTCTAAAACAGATTATAAAGACTGTTTGAAAGGGCTGTAATCTTATCTGCTAAATTTTAACCTTTTGTTTGCTGTCCATTGGAAAACTTTATCAGGGGGCAAGGATAAAATTAGGATTGGCAGCTTCCAAGTTTGTATTTTCCTTAGCCCTACATTAAATTTAGTTCAACAGTGAAATATCATTTGAAATTTCAGTGTGAATATTATTTCCTAGTCAGATAAATGGAATAAATTAAATTATGAAACACAAAATGATTTTCTTCTGAAATTCTCCACATGCTTCAGTAACTGATATAAATTTGTAACATGATCTCTAGTGCCTCTTCATTTTTTAAATTCAGCTTGAACAGCTGGCATTTCTTGTTCTATATACAGCAGTAGTCTTTGTTTTAAGTTTTGGAGCATCACTGTACTCACATGAGAAATTAATGCAATGGTCCAATAGTTGCTGCAGTCTTTGATGTCTCCTTTTTCAGAACTGGAATGTAGACTGAGTATTTCTAGTCTTTGGGTCATTTTTTTGTTTTCCATATTTGTTGGCATAAACAAGAATATCTTAACATTGATGGACTCTGTTTCTGTGGCTTGGAATGGCTCTAGAAATAGCCCATCTACTCCTGGTGATTTATTTGTTCCAATGGCTTTGAGTGCAGCTTTCACTTCGCTTTCTCAAACTGCAGATTTTTCTTCAAAAGATTCTTCTTTGAAGGAATCTATCATCCTTTCATCTCTTCTGAATAGTTCTTCGATATATTGTCCCCATCTTTTATTTATTTTGTCCAGTTCAGTTAATGTTCTTTGGGTTGATCTTTCATCATAGCTAACTGTGCTTTAAACTTTCGCTTGATTTCTTGGCTCTTGTGAAACAAATCTCTTGTTCTTCCTTTTTTGATGCTGCCTTCTGTTTCTTTACACTGGTTATTGTAATAATTCTCTACATGCAAGTCACTAGAATGCTACAAGAATAGTCTTTGCACATTCTTTCTTGATAATATCACTGGTTTCAACCCATGGTTCTCCTGGTTCACGTTCACTTGAATTTAGTAATGCAAATATGTTTTTTACACGGTCTTTAAATTCTTCAGGAATATCATTTAGATTGTATTTTGGCGTATGGTGTTTTTCTTCAGCTTTATTCTAATTTTTGGTATTAATAATTCATGGTCTGTACCACAATCAGCTCCTGGTCTTGTTTTAGCTGACAGAATTGACCTCCATTTTCTGCTTGCAATTATCAAATCTATTTGATTTCTATATTGGCTATCTGGTCACACCCATGTATACAGTCGTCTGTTTGGTTGCCTGAAACATGTATTCACAATGAACAAATCGTTGTCATTGCAGAATTCTTTGAGTTGCTTTCTGGCTTCATTTCATGCTTGTAGTCCAAATCTTCCAACAAGTCTGATTGATATTATGCAGTCAGACTTTGCATTATAACCCCTGACTACTTGTGCTACATTTTGCCACAATATTAGAGCAACTCAGTTGCTTCTGTATTTGTCATTTCCAGAATAAAACACTTTATAATTGTCTCACTAAAAACATCCTAATCCTATCTGCTTTAGTTCAGTCACTCCCAGGATTGCAATGTTCAGATGTTCCATTTCTCATTTTATGCTTCCAAGTTTACCTTGATTCGTACTTCTCATGTTCCATGTTCCAATTATATGTGTTGAAAAGCTTTGGACTTTCCTTTTGCATCCATTCATGTCAACAACTGAATGTCCTTTTGACTTTAGTCCAGTTGTGTCATTAAGAATAGCGCTACTCATACTTGTCCTCAGCTCTTCCCTAGTAGCTGATTGAATGCCATCTGACCTGGAGGTCTTGTATTCCAGCACTATATCTTTTTTCATTTTGAATTGTCTCGTCATAGGGTTTTCAAGGTAAGAGGTGTTCAGAAATGGTTTACCATTGCCACCTTCTGAACAGTACTAACTAGGGTTAGCTGAAGTGGCACTGCTGTTGTAAAGATCCTCCACTAGTACTACTACTGCTTCTGCCCAGTAGATACCTTTCAAAGATTCCTCCATCCCCATCACCATTGGAACAGTCTATTCTCTTCTGCTGATGTGGCCATTGATCCTGAAGTGGGTGGGTGCATCTTTGTCTGGTGTCTCAGCTGTGATCATTCCACCTTACATGACTCTGCTAGGAGTTTAGCTTCTTGACAGATTCTGAATTCCTTATGGTATTGCTCTCAACTTCAGTGACTCCCTCACCATATTAAGGTGTGAGTCCAAGAGGAGGAAGAACTAACCATGCATGTACCGATATATGAAAATCTGCATTGCGACAGGGTCTTTAGATATATACAGAGGTGTTTAAAGTCCCATTTGTGCACATGTATGTAGTTTAACTGCTTTGAGAAGCTGGCAGAGCAACACTAGTGTTCATACAATGGTTATATTGACCACAAAGCCTATCCTGCTTCTCTAAGGCACTCATGAACTCCTGGTTTGTTTATATAATAGTTGTTACTTTGCAACAATAGAACTAAGATTAGAGAAGAGCTCTGAGTTCTGATTTTGTGAAAAAGCCAAAAGCTTGCATCACCATTAGATCTTCCGCATGCCTTTTCCCTGTTTCTTCATCCATCATAACAGTTTAGCTAAGACTTTGATGCCTTGATTTGCCTGACTCTTAGATCCACAGCTGCCTCATTTAAAAGAAGTGCAGCATGAACTTTCAGCTTTCCTTATTGGATTTTTCAATTTTGTTTTAAATATTTTCAAATGAGAAATTCTTGAGCATACACTAAATTTGCCATTTGTAGTTTCTTTTTTAAAAAGACTATGAGAGAGTGTGCTGTATTAAAGCTTTAGAAAAATATCCAATGGCAGTGACAGGTGATCTCCACACATGAACAGGTTTCCTAGGACAAATCGTCCCTGTTCCTGTAGGTGAGCAAGAATCTTTCATCAACTTCCTTAGTTAATGTCTGGATCTGGTTCTGATCCAAAGATGCGCCAAGGTGACCGCATAAAATTGAGCTTGTGGGGCCTTCCATCATTCATGGGGGACTGGGAAACACTCAACTTTTATGGCATTATGCCCCTTTGTACATCGCCCAGACCCCAGCATAAGCTGGGATAGGGCAATTAATAAATCAGATCAACAACAACAACAGACTTCCCTTTCCCTGCTAATCATTTGCTTATTGGGAAATTTATATACATGGCTTACCAAGGAGTTTAGACAGTCAAAGAAGTTGCTCAGATGGCTAGAGAAACCTGGTGACCAATTCATGACGAGGCTACGAGAACAATCTATAGAGCCCAGTTGAATGCCTTTGAAGTAGCCATGAAAGCAGTGAAGAAATTTCGCTTTTATGCCTCCATTGTGTTTGCTATTTCTTATCCAGCACAATTATTTTGGATAACTGTTCAGTTAACCTCTCCAAAGATGGAGACCTGAAAATGTAATGGAATGGCCATCTTAGATCTGAATGTGAATGTTGCATGAAGTTATTGTGGATAAGAGCACCAGATAGAGAAAATCAGAGAGGATATATAAGGAGTGGGAAGTGGCATTGCAATGTCTGTTCAGGTTGTTACTTCCAACACTCTAGGAATTTCCTGAGTCCCTGTGGATTTTACCATAGTCACTCTTACCCCATTTCTGCTCCCATTGGAGTGAGGAGCCCAGCTAGCAATGCTACTTTGGTCCTAGAACTTCTGTGTGGGATTCAACCCATACAAATTCCTCATGCACATTCAGACATATAATTTAATCTTGAAAAATAAGAAATTTGTGTAAGCCAAGCTAATGTTGAAATTGGTTCTCACTGTCTTTGCTAGGTGTCCTGGCAGTTTGCCTAGCTGTCATTCTCAGAGTATACAGCCAACAATCACCTCTCTTCAGCTCTTTAGACAGCCTTGTGGTCTTTTTAATTGTTTACTTATCTGTTTTTCTGTTTTTCTCATATTCAAGTTGGGAACAAGGCATATTGTGGAAACTATGCAAACTGTGGGGCATCATATCAACACCCTATTTATGTGTGGTGGGCTGAGCAAGAACCTCCTCTTTGTGCAAATGCATGCAGACATCATGGGTAAGTTTGAGGGCATAGTGAAGGGAGAAGATAAACTGTTTTTCCCTTCCATCCTTCCTATGTCCAAGTGAATTTCTCTTCTTTTCCCTGGCTAGTGCTATTAGAGAGAGGTGTGTTTTATCCATACTAGAGCTAACTATCATTAATATTAACCTTGGTTAATTTTAACCAAGATTTGCAAGCCAGCTGCTAACCATGGGTTAAAAACTAATCAAGGAAAAGAGTGGAAAATTTGTGTGAGAGAGAGGAGGAGATGGGAAAGAGGGTATGGTACGTCGTTATCAACATATTGTCAATTGTTGTAGAGGTTGTATAGCTCTAATGTGATTGTTTTATGAATAATTAATCTTTAATAATACTCATTCCATTTTAAAACTTCAGTTTAAAGGCTATACACAGCTATGCCTCTAGAATAATTTACACAAAACTATTTAGTTTGTGTACAGAATGATCCAGAGGAAATCCTCGAACACAATCACTGTTGAGATTAATAGGTGTTACAAAGGGAAAATGGCTGTGTGGGTGACAGTTTCTAATGAACTGTGCCTCTTATCTTTTCTTTCATATTTGACATCTGTAGATACTTTATTTACTGATTGCCTAAATGGTGAAAACAATCCAACATGCAGCTCATTTTTATATCATTATATCCAGGGGTCTTTTTGGGGGGAGCGCACCAGAGCGCAGCTCCGGGAGCTCAGGAGCCAAGCCCCGCCCCCAGCCGGCATCCCGGAGAGTCTTTCAGGCAACCGAATGTCAATTTCAGCTCCATTATACCCTATGGGCCATTGAAGTCAATGGTGAAAACATAGGGTATATTCTGGGGGCTGGAGGGGAGGGGGTTTGAGGGAGAGGCTCCAAACTCACAGGGTAGCTGTTGGAGCCTCTCCCCAAGATATCCACCACGTTTCAAGAACATTGGATCAGGGGGCCCAATTCTATGGGCCCCTAAACAGGTTGCCCCTATTCCCTCCATTGTTCTCTATGGTGGGAAAAAATTAACTTTTTTTCCCACCATAGAGAACAATGGAGGGAATAGGGGCAACCTGTTTGGGGGCCCATAGAATTGGACCCCCTGGTCCAATGTTCTTGAAACGTGGTGGGTATCTTGGGGAGAGGCTCCATCAGCTATCCTGTGATTTTGGAGCCTCTACCTCAAACCCCCTCCCCTCCAGCCCCCAGAATATACCCTATGTTTTCACCATTGACTTCAATGGCCCATAGGATATAATAGAGCTGAAATTGACATTCGGCTGCCTGAAAGACTAGGGGAACAGCAGTCCAGGAGACACTCACTGGAGTGCGGTATGCCTCAAGGGGCAGTGCTGTCCCCGATGTTATATAACATCTACATGCG
This sequence comes from Gekko gecko, assembly GCA_029375565.1. Taxonomy (NCBI): domain Eukaryota; kingdom Metazoa; phylum Chordata; class Lepidosauria; order Squamata; family Gekkonidae; genus Gekko; species Gekko gecko. The sequence continues at coordinate 75,562,921 of JAPDNY010000006.1, read as the reverse complement.
CCCCCTTGCCCAGATCACCCATAGGCAAGGGTTGGGTTGTCATCCGTATGCTGACAACATCCAGTTCTATCTAATGCTGGGCAGCCAGTCGGACTCCCGACCAGAAGATCTGGACCTGGCTCTGCAAGCCATGGTTGGTTGGCTCAGACTGAGTTGGCTGAAGCTGAACCTGGCAAAGACAGAGGTCCTATGCCTGAGTTGGGGTGGTTCGGGGATGGGGATCCCACTCCCGACTTTCAGCAGGGCACCATTGGTGCCAGCGCTGGAAGTTAGGAGTTTGAGAGTGGTCCTGGATGCCTCCTTAACAATGGAGGCCCACGGAGCAGCCACTGCTAAGTTGGCCTTTTACCATCTTCGGCTGATTTGGCAGCTGCCAGTTCCCTTCCTCGGTTGCGACAACCTGGCTACAATGATCCATGTGATGGTCACTTTGAGACTAGACTACTGTAAAGCTCTTTACATGGGGCTGCCCTTGTCGCAAATCCATAAGCTGCAGCTAGTGCAGAATGCCATGGCCAGGCTTTTGATGGGTCTCCCTAAATGGGAGCACATCCAGCCTGCGCAGAAGGCACTGCACTGGCTGCCAGTAGCATACCAAAATCACTTCAAGGTGCTGGTATTGACCTTCAAAGCCCTATATGGCCAGGGTCCAACATACCTGCAGGACCACCTTTCCCCATGTATACCTCAGAGAGCACTACAGTCAAGGTCACAACATCAACTGACCATCTCAGGCCCTAAGGATGCCAGGCTTGCCGCCACCAGAGCCAAGGCCTTTTCAGTGGTGGCTCCATATAGGCGGAATGAGCTCCCAGAAGAGATCAGGGCCCTGTGGGACCTTTTACAGTTCTGCAGGGCCTGCAAGACAGAGCTCTTCCACCAGGCTTTCCATTAGGAGCTGCCACACCACTACCACCAACATCTGAGGTTACGGACTGGCTCTGGCCTGGAGATTGTGCCATACCATTGCACTATGCTGAAGACCATTGAGCTGGAAACAGCTCTTAGTATACTATATAGTATGCCATCTCAACTACCATCACTAGCATTTTAAGTATTGGATTGGTTTAATGTTTTAATGTTCAAATGTTTTAATCTTGTATATGGTTTTATGGTACTAGTACCAATTAATGTAAGCCACCCTGAGCCTGTTCGCGGGGAGGGTGGGGTATAAATTGAAACAATAAATAAATAAAGTCTTGAAGGAGAGGCAGGGTGGAATGAGAAAACCCCATAAGGATAACTTTTTAAAAATGTACAAGTCAATATGGTTTAGATCAAGTTTAAAGTTTGGTTTCAGGGTATTTAACATGCAGATTTGCATCATTTGAACATCAAGCCAGACTTCCTACCTTGATACAGGAAGAAAGATGGAAATCAGCATTATGTAATTATATCTAATGGAAGCAGAAAGAGAGAACCAAATGACACAGGGTCTTGACCTAGGCTAGATATGTGTGCAGGCTATTGCCACAGCGGTACTTTCTATTTGTCAAACAAGATTTTATCAAATCCACACCTCCCCTTATCTAATTCAAACAGCCTTGGAATTGAGAGTTGCTTTCTGATGTCTAAAATTAAAGATCTATTAATAGATAATTCAGATTAAATTTTAAACGGGGGTCCTTTGACTGTATCTATTAGCCAAGCACAATGTAAGACAAAGAGGCCTTTCTGCCGTCTTAGAATTCTCCCTTTTTGTAGGGAACTGTGACTGACAGGAGATGTCAGAGTTCATCTGAGTAAAATGCTCTTGGTTCCCCTGCCCTCATTAAAATCTATCAGATAAAATAGCTAGCATTCCTGTATCAATCCCCTATTCTTCCAGGAAAAGACAGGGAAAATCTGAATATACTACTGTAAAATGTAAGCTCCCATTAGCCAGTTATGCAGGCTACCAGCAGATAATTTCTTAGACCACTTAAAAGCCTCAGATTCATATTGTTAAGTGCTAAGATGAATGTGTCCTTTGTGAAGCACTTGCAGAGTGGAAAGCAAGCAGCCAAGTTTTAAAGTACATTTTAAAAGCACCAGATGTAAACTAAGTTCTTAATTTAGTTTTCTGTTAAATTTAAACAACTCTGTGTCAAAACATTTTTGCCACTGAGAGCATAGAGATTTGATCATGAATATCCTGTACTGAGCTTAATTCTGGTCTGAAGACGTGGCTGGAAGAAAAACAAAACAAGAAAAATGACCCAGAGAGAAAAGGGTTTGGGGGTGTATATGGACAGGAGAACACATGCCATTTCCCTATTTTAATGTTCCCATCATCCCACTTTAACATTAGAAGGCAATGGTAGCATTAGATAACGTGTGTTTGCCTTTTACCATTAAATAATTGCAACAGTCAGTTTGTGGGCATAAGGATTACATGTACCTACAAAGTACATAAACTGTTTAGCTCTCAGGACTATAAAACTGAATAGTTAAATTTGGTAAAAATATTCATTGTGTTATACTTAGTGTGAGCTGCAAATTAGATGATCATTCCTAAAGAATCATTCCTCTACAGAAACTGAATACGATACAGGAGATTTCAAAATCTGTCGTGAGATACAATTGGAGAACGAATTGAAAGAGTTTCGTGTTCACCTGCAAATGTTCCTTGTGTCTTTATATCATGTTTTATTCCATGTGTGCATTCTGTGAACCAGTCTGTGACACAACAATCTGAAACTCACAAAAAGTCATGGTTAGGTTTTGGGGGATTGGAGGAAAGTAGTATAGTTGGTTTCTGATCTGACTCCTGTTAAAGTTGGAGCCAAATTAGCCCCTTGTGATAATACTGAAGAAGGGATCCTCATAAAGCCCTATCAAGCAACCAAAAGATCTGCTTTATAGGGGTGACATGATCGAGGTTTATAAGATTATGCATGACATAGAACAGGTAGAGAAAGAAGTACATTTCTCCCTTTCTCACAGTATGAGAACTCGTGGGCACTCAATTAAATTGCTGAGCAGTCGGGTTAGAACAGATAAAAGAAAGTACTTCTTCACCCAAAGAGTGATTAACACGTTGAATTCACTGCCACAGGAGGTGGTGGCAGCTACAAGCATAGATAGCTTCAAGAGGGGATTAGATAAACATATGGAACAGAGATCCATCAGTGGCTATTAGCCACAAGGTATAGATAGGAACTCTCAGTCTGGGGCAAGGGATGCTCTGTATTCTTGGTGGTTGGGGGGAGCAACCGTGGGAGGGCTTCTAATGTCTTGGCCCCACTGCTGGACCTCTTGATGGCACCTGGTATTTTTGGCCACTGTATGACAGAATGTTGAACTGGATAAGCCATTGGCCTGATCCAACATTGGCTTCTCTTATGTTCTTATGATCAGAAACCCGTGAATATAATAACGAAGAATTTATAAAAATAACTTGTAAATTTTTATCAAATGTTCTAATCCGAATGAAGAATATTATACAAAATACCTTTGGTGTCAGTTCAATATTGAAAACACCTCCAAATCCCAACAAGCAGTGAAGCAGTAAGGAACTGATGGAGACAAGGCAATCCTGTTAACGGGGCACCGGTAATTTTAAAAATTTTGGACCTGTTTTATCAGATCAAACTAGGAAGCAGAAGATTAAATGCAATATGAAAATAATATATTTGATTGCCCTACCTGTTCCTGAAGAAGAACTGTGGGAATGGGATATTACCGGTGCCCCATTCACTTCACTGAGAATCACTGACTCATATAGATTACTGTTTCCACAACACGAGTCATAAACAGCAAGCCATCATACATTAAAAAGGAAGCCTAAGTTACTTGAGTTCAGGGGTCATTTCATAGAAAAAGAGGTGCAGGAGCTCATTTGCATAACTCATTAGCATATCTTATTTGTATATGCCACACCCCCTGACAAAGGGCAGGCATGCAAGCATGCCTGAATTCTCTAACCTGAGCTTCAGGCAGGGAACCCAGGCATGTTTAAAATGCCTTTCTTCCCCTTTCCCAGATGGGTAAGGGAAAGAAAGGCATTTAAATTCCCCCTCCACTTCCCCGAGTTTCTCTGCAAAAGCGGAGGGGCTCAGGGGGGAAAGGGGGCATGTCTGCCTGCCTGCCATTCCCTTCCCCAACCAACCTGATGCCGCAGGCTGGCTGGGGAAGCAAAGGGCAGGCATGCAAGCATGCCTGGGTTCCCTGTTCCTGGGCTTGTTACTTCCAGAATGCTGTTCCAGCTCGTTCTCCCTCAAAATGACCCCTGCTTGAGTTACAGCATGATTTTACTACAACTGCCAAAAATTTAGCCACACAGAAAGTTACTGTTTTGTCTTCATCTCTTACTAATCAAGAAAAATTAGCTTCTAGAGAGATAGAGTCCAACTTAAGCAAAGGGAAAATCAGTTCAGCTCTCAAATCTGAAAATTCCCATGATCTATAGAGTCAGTTCAGTTAGTACCATGTCCACAGAATCTATTAGAGTAAGGAATGCCATTAAACCTCCCTAACAACACTGCTGATGGCAAGGCATTCACACGTGCAAGCGTAAATGCCCTTCTATAATTAGGAAGAGATAAATCAAACAAATAGTTTGGCATTTTTATTGGGGGAAGGATACCAACTGAATTGAGCCTAATTCACAGCTACTCATTGTTTCTATCATATCATAGGTGTTTCTCAAACATAATAATTTGAAGTCCAACATAAGAGCCCAATCCCTCATATGAGGATCCAGCATAACTAATCCAAGAAGACCTTATTCTAATTTCAACATCCTATTTTTCAAATTAACTGCTGTCACCCAAGGCTTTGTTTCAAAAGACATAGGGTATGCATAGCATAATTCTTCAGCTGTTTGTACTTCTAATTATTTGTTCTGTCTTTTTAATGTTATCTACACTTTGTGCATTCTGAAAAAGGTCTTATCTTTGCCTAGGCATGCCTGTTGTCCTGGCCCAAGAAGTGGAGTCTGTTCTAATAGGTGCTGCTATCCTTGGAGCTTGTGCTTCTGGAGATTTTGCTTCACTGAAGGTACATAATCATGGAGGATCTGGAAGTGAAAACTTGACTTCGGCATTTTTCTGTCTTATATCAAATTGCAACTTACATTCATAACAAAATTGGATGCTTGCAGTCTCATCTCTGTTTATTAGGTTGGTCTTTTTAGGTTAACTAAGAAGATGCATCATGCAGCCAGTCATAAAAGGACCTAGTTGTTCAGGGCGGAACAGGCTTGAAATGTTAGGGATAAGAGTTCACCATTAAGCTGAAGAGCAACTGAATTTATTTTTACAGGCTGATGTTGTAAGGGATCACTGCAAACATATTTTCATACAGACCTCTATATTTCTGCATTAGAATAACAGAAGTCATTCAGAGATTTTTCCACATGACTGATTGATACTGTATCTGAAGTGTGTTTGGTTGTTTACAAAAACAATGAAATGTGCATTTGAAGCAGTAACCCTTTGCAATGGCTAGTGAAGAACTGCTGTGTAAAGTGTCATAATGCCATGACTTGGTAAAGTACATTTATATCATTGGGATTTCTCATTTTTTGCAATAATATGGTAAAAGTTTCCTTTATTGGGTGCACTGTTTAGAAAGAACAATGCTTCCTGAAAATGTAATAGAGTGGACATCTCTGAATTGTATTCATTGTTTCTTCTCACAAAGGATTTCTCTCCTAAATTTGTTTTCAGTACTATAATATTTGTATGATACTTATTGACCTCAGAAGGCAACTTCTGAGGTTGTTTCTGAATAACATGCTGCCTTAAAGGAGAATGTTTTGCTTTGTAGAATGCCTCTATAATAAGAGAATTCCCACAGTCACTTGTCTCTGCTTGGAACAGTATACTCTTTACTAAAGAGAAAATTGATTTTGTTTCTTTTTGGCTGTGATCGTGTAAACACTTACTGTCCTGAACACAAACAAGTCCATTGAAAACTGTGAGGGTTCGTTCTGGTTGACATACCTTGGATTGCACTGTTCTGTTGCTGTGGCAGTGCTCAAATGAATAGATCCCTGTTCGAAATTTCTCACCTGTGTTTTTAGCATTTTGGATTTCTGAAAATTAATTGAAAGATTAAGAATGAGGATAAATTCTTCATTTCATTTTGAAGTGTAGTTATCATAGCTTTGCTGCAATAGACTGCTGGAAGATAGCTGTAGATAGATAGCTTATTAGAAGAGTCTTTTTTCATCCAGCTGCAAACAGTGTGATAGCTACTTCTGACTAAGAAAAGCCCACTAATTAGAAAGTGATCATTTTCTCATAGGGCCAAATTATACATGATGCTGGGAAGGAATGTTTGGATCCCTTTATGTTAGGTCAGCCTCAAAAAAAAAAGTCATGGGAGGATGGAGGAGGACAGCATCGTGGATTGTGGCCACAAGCTAAGGAAGGTGTGATTTGACTCATCCCTCTGCCCCGTTTCTTCAATTGAAAATGGCCTCATTGGGCTGTTTTTAGTTCATTGGGTTAATTTCAGTTGGGAAACAGTGAAGGAGGGGAGTAATCCTTCCCCCTTCACTGGGACATGGCTCTGATTCATATCAGGCCTGCCTACAGCTGTTTCTTAAATGTATTTTACACATTAGGGGATCTAATGATGTTCCCAGGTTTATGTGTAGTTTGGCCTTTAGTGCATGGCATAGGACAGATACTGGTACCCCTTTGCAGTAAGATTACAGTAAGGAGGCTGCCTCTCTCTTGTACTGAGAAATTCTCCTTAGCAGTAAGGCTGAATTCAGACATGTGCCTGTTTGTGCATCATCAGTTTTTACATCTTTGGGTCCCCAGTATGCAAGGAAATCAGCAAGTACTGTTCAGAGCATAAATTCCCTGGGCAGGCACAGTATCATAATCTTCTCACCCAATCCCTGCTACCACAGGGCTCTGCATAATATACAACATTTGATAAAATGTACCAACAGTACTAATACAGCTTCAGTCAGCCTCCTCCTCCCCAGCCAAGAAAAAGAAGAAAGACAAGTCGCAGAAATCCCATAAGAGCAGCAAGGGCAGTGTCAAGCCCCCTGTTACTGCTTCTGCTGTTGAGGTTTTGGGTCCTGTGCTGAGCTCTGCTCCTTTGGCGCAACCCATCCTCATAACCATGGCCTCGGATGTGCCTAAGGTGCATCAGGCACCTCCTATCCAACTCTTGGACTCACCTATTAGGCAGTTGAACCCACTGATGCCAGAACGGCTCCTGGAGCCTCATCCATTTTCTGATTTAGAGGATGTGGAGATCTTGACTGCACATTCCCTTCATCGGGTCAATCTCCTCCGAGGTCACCTATTAACACCAATCGATCCTTCTCACCCATCGATGCTGACCATCCTCATTGCCACAGACGGGTTTTCGACACCGAGGTGTCTCAGCAACACGATCCCTGTCTGGACCTCCCTCACTTTGACTGGGATCCTCGAGCATCCAGGCATCACCAATCTCTGACGCGTTCCCCAAGAAGGTTCCAAGCTATGTTTCCAGCAATGGTGCCCTGGGATCAGCGCCAGTATCAGTGTCCATTCGGCGCCTTGGCTGACTCTGGCAGGGTTTTCTGACTGGGAATGTCTGTCTACCCATCATTCCCATTCACCCAGAACACCTCATGCCCCACCATCAGCGTCATTGTCAAAACCTCTGGAGCCCCCTTCTAAGGACTCTCAACATCGACCACCACCTCGATATCGATCGTTGCTTCGACAGCAATCGCCAACTCCATCGGGTCTGAAGTGGCCAATATCAATGCCTCCTCCACCACCTCCCCGGCCCCAGGAACAGCCGACTGATGTTCCCACTCCAACACAGCTCTCGGTATCGGCCTCCTCAGATTCATCGAATGCAGAATCTGAGAATGCAGCTTCTGACGTACCTAGTTCACCTGACGACCTGTCTCCTAAGCCTAAGGTGTCTGACAACCTTCCTATTTCGCCCTCTGAGGATCTGACTTCATATGGTGATTTGATAAAGCAAATGGCTCACTCTTTAGGTCTCTCAGTAGTGCAGCCTCAGCTTTCTGTTTCTGATGCTGTTTTCGACATCGTTCAACTTGATACATCCACATCGCTCTGCCTATGTCTTCAGTGCTTCTCCAAGTGGCCCAAGCTCCTTGGGATAAGCCCTTCTCAGCATCAGTCTCCTCCCGCCTGGACCATATGTACAAAGTCCAGGAGTCTGGTGCAGAATTTCTCTTCAGTCATCCTAAGCCTAATTCGATGGTGGTGACTTCTGCATTCAAATCTAAAAAGATGCATTTAGCCCCCTCGGACAAGGAAAATAGGAAGTTGGACGCATTTGGTCAACACTTTTATTCTGCTGGTGCATTAGGTGTAAAGACCACCAACTATTTGGCATTCATGAGCCGATATCACTATGCGCTTTGGGAGCAACTGGGTGAAGTTTTCAACTCCCTGCCAGAGGACAAACGTCAAGTGGCCCATAAACTACAGAAGGAAGGACTGATCCTAGCAAAACAACATATTAATTCTTTGAAACATGCCCTGAACACCTTTTCAAAGACTATAACATTGGCCATAGCGCTGCATAGGCATTCATGGCTATGCAACACTACTCTCCAACTGGACACTTGATCATATATCGAGGATCTTCCATTTGATGGCCTTGGGCTCTTCCATGCGAATACTGATACTGTCCTACAAGAGATGGACAAAAGCATTAAGGTGTCACATATCTTAGGTGTGTCATCCTTGTCGAAGCATTATAAGCCTCGCACATGGTCCAGATCATGGCCCAAGCGATCTTATGGTAGGAGTTCCCCAGATAGTTCCTGGAGACCTCGTACATCACCTGCAGCTAAAAGGCCAGCCTACTCTTCCAAGCAGAAATATAGTTCTGGCCAACAGCCTAACCGTTCAAAGAACACCAGGCCTCCCAAACAGGACCTTTGACTTTCTTGGATCTTTCCCACATGCCACTTATCTGGTGCCTTTCATGAGTACTTGTTGTCTGGTCACATCAGACTTTTGGGTCCTCTCTATTGTCTCTCTAGGATACCTTATAGAGTTTGTTCAGCTTCCCACACTTCCAAGATTATGGTCAACCCCCCCCCATCCCCGGCTCTTCTTCAGGAAGTCAATACCCTTCTAGAAGGTTCCACCTGTGGAATGGAGGACTGGATTTTATTCTCATTACTTCGCAGCTCCCAAGAGGGATGGCGGTTCCAGACCTATCTTCAACTTGAGAATGCTGAACACCTTTATAGAGTATCGTCATTTCCGTATGGTGTCTCTTCATCAGATCCTTCCACTCCTCAGATGAGGCACTTGGATGGTGACTCTCAACCTCCAAGATGCTTATTTCCATCTAAATATCCACCCTTCCCACCATCAGTATCTCCGCTTTGCTATTGGCTAGCACCACTATCAATACAAGGTTTTTCCGTTCGGCTTATCAACTACTCCATGTGTGTTCACCAAAACCATAGTGGTGGTCGCAGCCTTCTTACATCTCCAGGGAATCACCATAGACAATTGGCTGCTGGTAGCGGATTCTCCAGCGGAACTCACTCGAAACATCACAGAGACCCTCACCTTTCTATCCAGGATGGGTCTTCAGGTAAACAGAGAGAAGTCCCATCTTCAACCGTCTCAACAGGTTCAGTTCATAGGGGCAGTCTTGGACTCGGTGACCTGTCGGGCTTACCTCCCAGACGACAGAGCACTGCCTATCCTCGCTTTATGCCATCAGGTATGTTCTCTCCCGTGTTCATTGGCTCTTCAGATTCAACATCTTTTGGGCCTCATGGCTGCAACAACTGCTGTCCTTGTCTTCGCAAAACTGAAGATGAGACCACTGCAACTGTGGTTCCTTCTCTCTTTCAACTCAGAGGTTCAACCACAGACATCCCTTCTCTCCCCTCCTCAAGAGGTGAGGGATTCCCTGATGTAGTGGAGTTCCACAGCCAACCTGCTTCAAGGAGCCCCCTTTCACATGCCATCACCACAGCTTACTCTCATGACGGATGCCTCTTGGTGGGGCTGGGGAGCCCACCTGAAAACACTGTGTGTCAGTGCCAAGTGGGAAGGGCATCTACTTTGTCATCGTATCAACTACTTAGAGCTCCTGGCAATACAATTGGCCTTGCATGCCTTTCTACCACTGGTCAGCGGCAGGTGTGTAGCAGTGCTGATGGACACCGCTACAGCTCTCAGCTATATCAACTGCTAGGGTGGCACTGTCTCCCTCTGCCTCTGTAATCTAGCACTTTGACTATGGGACCAATGCATGGCCAGTAGCATTTTTCTGTGTGCAACCTACATTCCAGGCACCCTGAATGTTCAAGCTGACCTCCTCAGTCAAGGGCAGGTTCATCTACACGACTGGGAGCTCAGCTGGTCTCACCTTGTGCAGGTCTTCCTTCTTTGGGGGTTCCCGATGGTCGATGTCTTTGCCACCAGGTCCAACAGGAAGTGCCCTCTGTTTTGCAGCTGGGGAGGCTGTGACCCCTTATCACTGGATGACAGACTCCTTTATCCTTGGACACATGGTTTCCTGTATCTGTTTCCCCCACTACCTCTGTTCCCATATGTGGTCCACAAGATTCCGTCCAACAACATCAACTGCATTCTGATCACTCCATGGTGGCCAGTGATCCTCTCTTTATCTAGAGGGTGGTACCATCATTTTCATCCAGATCCAGATCTCCTCTCCCTGTCAGGCAGTCCACTTTTGTACCACGATGTTCCCCATTTAAAGCTAACCGCCTGGAGGGTGCTGAAGCTTCTCTGATCATATCACAGATGTTTTGTTGAATTCTTGTAAGCCAGCTACTCACAAATCTTACAGCTACAAATGGTCCAAGTTCTGTTCCTTCCTCAGTTCATCCCAGGTCTCACCTACTGAGGCAGGTCTGCCACATCTTTGAATTTTTACTATCATTGTCCAAACATTTCCTTCGGGGTCTTCTTCATTTGTTCCCACCAGTCAAAGTGCCGACCCAGCTATGAGATCTTCTGCTAGTTCTGTGCCAGCTCACCAGAATGCCCTTTGAACCACTAGCAACATGTGATCTTAAGTTACTGTCCTGGAAGACTGCCTTTCTGGTTGCCATAACTTCGGCCAGGTGAGTTGGTGAAGTGCTTTCATTTCATCATGATCCTCCTCATCTCTGTTTTTTACCCAATGGTGTACGCCTTACTGCAGGTATATCTTTCCTTCCAAATGTTGTCTCTGAATTTCACCTCCGCTCCAAGGTTTTCCTTCCAGATTTTTTCCCTGATCCACAGAATAATGAGCAGTGTCTTCTTCACACCCTGAATGTAAAATGTGCTCCCCTTTTTTATCTGTCGTGGACGCATCCAATATGTCAGGTACCACGTTTGTTTGTGTCCTATGCTTCTCATAGGCAAGGGACAACTATCACAGCACAATGCCTTTCTAAGTGGATTGTCGAACTCATCCACTTGTGCTACTTAGTTGCTAAGCGCCCTCTTCCTGGTCCCTTACATGACTAGAGCCATGGCGGCTTCTACAGCCTTTCTCAAAGGTGTCTCTCTTACTGACATTTGCAAGGCTGCTACATGGTTTACGCTGAACACCTTCATCAAGCACTATGGACTCGATGTCTGCAGTTCCAGTCGAACAGACATGGGTCACCTTATTTTTTCTTCTGTTTTACGTTGACTGCCTGCCAGCACCCTCCTCCAGGTAGGCTATGCTTGCTAATCTCCCATGGGTGTGAAGCACAGAGACCACATCAAAGATAAACAGGTTGCTTACCTGTAACTGATGATCTTCGAATGGTCATCTGTGCATTCACACCACCCGCCCAACCTTCCCCACTGCTGTCAGGCTTACTGCTCTCTGTGACAGTGGTCAGAAGGAACTGGCAGGATATCCGTGCCCTGCCCCTCTGGGCATGCATAGTTGGGGTTCCAGTGTATGCCCAAGGAGCTGGTGCGAAAATCCTTTTGAGCTTTCTACAATACCGATGAGTTCAGCGCTGGCACACTAACCCCCCCCCCCCCCATGGATGTGAATGCACAGATGACCACTCAAAGATCATCAGTTACAGGTAAGCTGTTTTTTCTCTCCTCTTCCCCCTGAATTGGAAACAAGCATGGCAGATATAGGAGATGGAATTCAGGTAGAATTAGCAGATGAAAAATTTAATATGGCACCTGGACACCTGCATGTGAAGAATGTACCCCCAACCTATCTGAATTTGATAGCTTACAGTAAAATTAGTTATAGTAAATTTTGTAATCTAACTTGCTAGATTTCTTCAGGTGGATAGCAATGTTGGTCTGAAGCAGCAGAACAAAGTTTGGGTCCAGTGGCACCTTTAAGATCAACAATGTTGGATATAAGCTTTCACGTGCATGCATACTTGTTCAGATACATCAAAACAGAAGTCTCTAAACACGGCATATAGGTAAGGTGAGGAGGGTGTTGCCAGGAAAGGCCAATTAGAGTCAAGATGTATAAGTAAATATATCTAAGACTGTATGAAGGTAAGACCTGTGAATAGCAGCAGATTAGCATACAGCATATTAAAGGAGTTTACAACAGGTGCAAGAACTGAATTACATTAGCATGATTGGTAAGATAAGAAACCAATATCTCTGTTAAACCCTGGGGGTTCCATTGTCTTGAGAGTTATAATAACTTGTAACTCAGCAATCTCCTGTTCTAGTCTGTTTCTGAAGTTTGCAATAAAACAAACCCTTGAATATCCTGGATGTTGAAGTGTTCTCCTACAGGTTTCTCAGTTTTGTGATTCTTGATGTCAAATTTGTAACCATTTATCCTTTGGCATAGGGTTTGACCTGTTTGCCCTATGTAGAGGCAAACAATGAGATGGTCACAGTCAGAAGAACTTACAATGTATAAATCATACAACTGTGATAAAGAAGCATCCACAATTATTTATCTCAGGTGTTTTATACAAAATATTAATTTCTGAATATAATTATAACAAAAATTAATACAATAGAAACGAAAAGGCGGCGGGACGGTGGTCTCCGGATTGGTGCTGCCGTTTCGACAATATGCCTTCTTCTGACCAAAAATTGTACAATCAGTGTGAAATATGGAGTTCCTCAAGCAACACAAAGCTGCATACCCATGATTTTTTGAACTCTTATAGCTTGAAAAGCAACATGGCTTATACTAGAACAGGTTCTCCCAGAAGGGCTGAAGTCAACTTGGTCAGAAGAAGGCATATTGTCGAAACGGCAGCACATAGGGCAAATAGGTCAAACCCAATGCTAAAGGATAAATGGACACAAATCTGACATCAAGAATCACAAAAATGAGAAACCTGTAGAACACTTCAGCCTTCTAAGACATTCAAGGCAGGACGTCAAAGTAGCTGTTTTACTTTAGAACTTCAGAAACAGACTAGAACAGGAGATTGCTGAGTTACTAATTATTACAACACTCAGGACAGTGGAACCCCCAGGATCTAACAAAGATATTGATTTCTTATCTCACTACATTGCTAATATCATTCAGGTCTTGCATGTGTTATAAACTCTTACTTTGCTGTATGTTAATTTGTTGCTATTCAGAGGTCTTACCAATCGCCTTCATCCAGTCTTAGCTATATTTACTACCCAGTTACTTGTGCCTCTTCACTCTAATTGGCCTTTCTTGGCAACACCCTCCTCTCCCTCTACCTATACATAGTGGTTGGTGACTTCTGTTTTAATGTATCTGAAGAAGTGTGTGTCCACGTGAAAATTTATGCCCAGAATGAAACTCTGTTCATCCTAAAGATGCCACTGGACTCAAACTTTATTTTGCCAGAATTGTGTGGGAGTAAAAACCTTTGACTTGAAAACATCACCTTTAGGTAAGAAATTAGAACAACCATCTCCAGTGCCTGGCCTCCATATGTTGCTTTTCAGAGTCACCAGACTGCCTTTGTTTTCTCTTCTTTTACCTCTGTGTGTTCGACCTCCCCACCCCAGTGTCCCATGGCAAAAGAAAATGATACAATGCTTGTATATCACAATTTCACACACAGTGCTCAAGAGAAACTATATTTCTTCCTTTTAATCTCTGGATTATGTCTTGAGTCTCAGGAGAGGAAAAGAAAAGAAAATCCTGTCTGAGCATACTTTTTGCTATTTAATTTTCATTTCAACCTTGCCTTCCTTCTCTTGTACCTTCATGGTCATATCTCTTCTTTCCTGGACATGTTGTAAAACAGACCACCTGTGTCAGTTTGGTACACTTGAGATTTTTTTTGTGTTTGCTTTGTTGCTCAATAGAAATGATTAACTTATAACCAGATGTGAAGCTGAGTTAATTCAGGATTTGAAATCTTTGGTGATTTTTATATAAATACTTATAAGCAAAGTGCTTTCCAAGTGCTATCTTCATCTTCCAAAACTTTTTTCATGTTGGTCACAGGCAGGGCTCTTTTTGTAGGAGGAACTCCTTTGCATATTAGGCAACACACCCCTAATGTAGCCAGTCCTCCAAGAGCTTATAGTAGCCCCTTTAAGAAGAGCTCTGTAAGCTCTTGGAGGATTGGCTACATTAGGGGTTTGTCGCCTAATATGCAAAGGAGTTCCTCCTACAAAAAGAGCCCTGGAGGTTAAACTGCCCAATACAGTTTGTTGACAAGGTTATTCTATACTTTCATATAAGGAAGTGGGGCCTAGAGATACAGTGCCAGTAAGTCAGTATCTGTCATGGTGAACAAAGATCTCCCACTACCAAGTTTCATCCAGATTGCTGGATGAAAATGGACCCTCTGTGGGCAGAAGTACTGGCCATTCTTCTCTTGCTTCCATTACCAGGTACCTGATTCATTGCACAGACTTCAGTGAGTTTTTAGGAAGAAAGCACACATTCCGCCTCCACTGTCTTCAGAACCCATCTACTGCTTTGCTTTTGCTAAGGCAGGTTCTTCTTTTGTAACGCAGAAATTGCTGTCAAGAGGAGAGCATTGAATCTTTCCACCACACAGTACCTTTCTCCTCTTTTTCCTGCCCATTTCTCCTCTATTAGAAACAGTGTGTTGGATACAGGAGAGGATTCACTTGCTCTCATGCTGTCCCAGAGGACCCCAGCCACCAGGAGAAGCATTCGGCGAGGGGGAGGCACTTGGGGCTGCAGTGGGAGGGGGAAGGGCAAAAGTTACACTCCGTGAATGGAAATATCTTCTGTAGGATCCAAGGCTCTGTGCTATTAGTCCCATATCTTAAGGGGGAAGGTTTCAAAGTTAGATTTTAGAAATGGAACCATTATTTCACTCTTAGTTTAACTGGAAAAGATACAGTCCCTAGGTTAGGAAAGCATCCTATTCATATTACTCTATAGTTGTATTTTATCAAAATGTAAAAATCTTATTTGGCAATCTTCCAGAGTATCTACACTTGGGACCATAATTATTGTTGTATTAAAAAAATCAAGAACCTGCAGGTTTTCTTTTTTACTATACATTAAAGTCAGTACATTTATGCATATGAGGTCTAATGACTAGTTTTCATTTTAGTTTAATTCCTTGAGGTAGATTTTGGTTGCTAAGAAGGCAAGAACTGTATACTCAGGGAATGGTGACAGACTGCCAACATTTTACCAGAGCCACTAAAATACAATGTTAAGTGGAGAGAGCATGACATTTATAAGCTGATTGATATCTCAGTAGCATTTCTCCTCAAAGTCTAGAGGATGGACCAGTTCTTCATTAGTAGGCTTTTTCCATTGTGAACATTTGGTATTCTTCACAATAGCAGTGTCCATTAACACATCACTTATAAGGTAAAACAGTTAATTTTAAAAATGTATTTCTCCATGAAAAGGTGTCCAGTGACAATGGTGTTGTATTAGACAATTTGGCTGCAGTTTAAAGAGGCCTATAAGCAAAGACTGCCATTTTTGCTTGATTTTCAAGCAATGGGCTTGAGCCTGTGTAGCATCCTTGAATGCGAATGGAATGCTCCTATCCAGCTCAGCTGACTACCTGTGGAATGTTTACGAGCCCATAAAGGAAGCTCCGCTTATTAGTCAGGTTTACATTTATTGGTCCATATGATTGGCACCAGACCACATAGTTTGGAGATGGGATCTTGCAGATTTATTCATATATATTCCTATATAATCCTTATTCTCAGTCCAATTTGATAAGTGCTGGATTTTTTTAATAGTTCAATGCATTTGCGTAAGTTTTGTGAGCATAGATTTCTTAGAAATCCAAGACACTTAGAAACCCAGGCCCCACCCCCAACGAGAAATTGTGCCGCCATAATTTGCATGTTAGATTTTGCACATATATGGGCAAGCTGTTCTACACAGAAGAGATTCTGTGTCTGCATTAGTGGCTCAAATATTTGAGTTCAAGGAGGTCGCCTCTAATGTATAAGTCATGGGTTGCCTCTAGCTGGTTGCTTTTGTCAAGGTATGAACTATGGATTGCAGATGCTAGCTGCTTTCCATTACCACATTTCTAGGGTTGGTATGTGGGATGAATTCTCTGATCTGTAAAAACGCCCACTCTCTTGTTGAAGCTATGCAACCAATATTCACTTAAGCATAATTAAATATATTTTCTTACTAGGGAGCAAAGCCTGTTGTGGTGGAAGACAACGGACCCTAGAAAGGAAAGGAGGGAGGTGGAAGGGAGAGAGGGTTGGAGAAAGGAAGGAAGGAAGAGGGGGAAGAGTGAAAGAAAGGAGAGAGGAAGAAAGGAAAGGGGGGAAAGGAAGAGAAGAGGGGCAGAAAAGGGCTTCTCTGGGCCCAGAGAAGGCCTTTTATGTCCCCCACACACCATCCTCTGGGCCTTCTATGGGGGCAGTAGGCAGTGTGTGGGGGAAACGGCTTCTCTGGGCCTACTGCCCCCATAGAAGGCCCAGAGGATGGTGTGTGGGGGACAGAAAATGGCTTCTCTGGGCCTACTGCCCCCATAGAAGGCCCAGGGGATGGCGTGTGGGGGACGGAAAATGGCTTCTCTGGGCCTACTGCCCCCATAGAAGGCCCAGGGGATGGCCTGTGGGGGACGGAAAATGGCTTCTCTGGGCCTACTGCCCCCATAGAAGGCCTAGGGGATGGTGTGTGGGGGATGGAAAAAGGCTTCTCTGGACCTACTGCCCCCATAGAAGGCCCAGGGGATGGTGTGTGGGGACGGAAAAGGGCTTCTCTGGGCCTAGTGCCCCCATAGAAGCTCAGGGGATGGCGTGTGGGGGACGGAAAAGGGCTTCTCTGGGCCTTCTGCCCCCATAGAAGACCCAGGGGGTGGTGTGTGGGGGATGGAAAAAGGCTTTTCTGGACCTACTGCCCCCATAGAAGGCCTAGGGGATGGTGTGTGGGGACGGAAAAGGGCTTCTCTGGGCCTAGTGCCCCCATAGAACGCCCAGGGGATGGCGTGTGGGGGAAGGAAAAGGGCTTCTCTGGGCCTAGTGCCCCATAGAAGGCCCAGGGGATGGCGTGTGGGGGACGGAAAAGGCCTTCTCTGGGCCTAGGGCCCCATAGAAGGACCAGGGGATGGCATGTGGGGACAGAAAAGGCCTTCCCTGGGCCTAGTGCCCCATAGAAGGCCCAGAGGATGGCGTGTGGGGGGCCGAAAAGGGCTTCTCTGAGCCTAGTACCCCATAGAAGGCCCAGGGGATGGCGTGCAGGGGGTGGAAAAGGCCTTCTCTGGGCCTACTGCCCCCATAGAAGGCCCAGGGGATGGCGTGTGGGGGACAGAAAAGGGCTTCTCTGGGCCTACTGCCCCCATAGAAGGCCTAGGGGATGGTGTGTGGGGGATGGAAAAAGGCTTTTCTGGACCTACTGCCCCCATAGAAGGCCCAGGGGATGGTGTGTGGGGACGGAAAAGGGCTTCTCTGGGCCTAGTGCCCCCATAGAAGCTCAGGGGATGGCGTGTGGGGGACGGAAAAAGGGCTTCTCTGGGCCTTCTGCCCCCATAGAAGACCCAGGGGGTGGTGTGTGGGGGACGGAAAAGGGCTTCTCTGGGCTTAGTGCCCCATAGAAGGCCCAGGGGATGGCGTGTGGGGGACGGAAAAGGGCTTCTCTGGGCCTAGTGCCCCATAGAAGGCCCAGGGGATGGCGTGTGGGGACGGAAAAGGCCTTCTCTGGGCCTAGTGCTCCCATAGAACGCCCAGGGGATGGCGTGTGGGGACAGAAATGGCCTTCTCTGGGCCTAGTGCCCCATAGAAGGCCCAGGGGATGGCGTGTGGGGGACGGAAAAGGCCTTCTCTGGGCCTAGTGCCCCATAGAAGGCCCAGGGGATGGCAAGTGGGGACAGAAAAGGCCTTCCCTGGGCCTAGTGCCCCATAGAAGGCCCAGAGGATGGCGTGTGGGGGCCGAAAAGGGCTTCTCTGAGCCTAGTACCCCATAGAAGGCCCAGGGGATGGCGTGCAGGGGGTGGAAAAGGCCTTCTCTGGGCCTAGTGCCCCCATAGAAGCTCAGGGGATGGCGTGTGGGGGACGGAAAAAGGGCTTCTCTGGGCCTTCTGCCCCCATAGAAGACCCAGGGGGTGGTGTGTGGGGGACGGAAAGGGCTTCTCTGGGCTTAGTGCCCCATAGAAGGCCCAGGGGATGGCGTGTGGGGGACGGAAAAGGGCTTCTCTGGGCCTAGTGCCCCATAGAAGGCCCAGGGGATGGCGTGTGGGGACGGAAAAGGCCTTCTCTGGGCCTAGTGCTCCCATAGAACGCCCAGGGGATGGCGTGTGGGGGACGGAAAAGGGCTTCTCTGGGCCTAGTGCCCCATAGAAGGCCCAGGGGATGGCGTGTGGGGACAGAAATGGCCTTCTCTGGGCCTAGTGCCCCATAGAAGGCCCAGGGGATGGCGTGTGGGGACGGAAAAGGCCTTCTCTGGGCCTAGTGCCCCATAGAAGGCCCAGAGGATGGCGTGTGGGGGGCCGAAAAGGGCTTCTCTGAGCCTAGTACCCCATAGAAGGCCCAGGGGAGGGCGGGCAGGGGGTGGAAAAGGCCTTCTCTGGGCCTACTGCCCCCATAGAAGGCCCAGGGGATGGCGTGGGGGGGACAGAAAAGGGCTTCTCTGGGCCTACTGCCCCCATAGAAGGCCTAGGGGATGGTGTGTGGGGGATGGAAAAAGGCTTTTCTGGACCTACTGCCCCCATAGAAGGCCCAGGGGATGGTGTGTGGGGACGGAAAAGGGCTTCTCTGGGCCTAGTGCCCCCATAGAAGCTCAGGGGATGGCGTGTGGGGGACGGAAAAGGGCTTCTCTGGGCCTTCTGCCCCCATAGAAGACCCAGGGGGTGGTGTGTGGGGGACGGAAAAGGGCTTCTCTGGGCTTAGTGCCCCATAGAAGGCCCAGGGGATGGCGTGTGGGGGACGGAAAAGGGCTTCTCTGGGCCTAGTGCCCCATAGAAGGCCCAGGGGATGGCGTGTGGGGACGGAAAAGGCCTTCTCTGGGCCTAGTGCTCCCATAGAACGCCCAGGGGATGGCGTGTGGGGACAGAAAATGGCCTTCTCTGGGCCTAGTGCCCCATAGAAGGCCCAGGGGATGGCGTGTGGGGGACGGAAAAGGCCTTCTCTGGGCCTAGTGCCCCATAGAAGGCCCAGGGGATGGCAAGTGGGGACAGAAAAGGCCTTCCCTGGGCCTAGTGCCCCATAGAAGGCCCAGAGGATGGCGTGTGGGGGGCCGAAAAGGGCTTCTCTGAGCCTAGTACCCCATAGAAGGCCCAGGGGATGGCGTGCAGGGGGTGGAAAAGGCCTTCTCTGGGCCTAGTGCCCCCATAGAAGCTCAGGGGATGGCGTGTGGGGGACGGAAAAGGGCTTCTCTGGGCCTTCTGCCCCCATAGAAGACCCAGGGGGTGGTGTGTGGGGGACGGAAAAGGGCTTCTCTGGGCTTAGTGCCCCATAGAAGGCCCAGGGGATGGCGTGTGGGGGACGGAAAAGGGCTTCTCTGGGCCTAGTGCCCCATAGAAGGCCCAGGGGATGGCGTGTGGGGACGGAAAAGGCCTTCTCTGGGCCTAGTGCTCCCATAGAACGCCCAGGGGATGGCGTGTGGGGGACGGAAAAGGGCTTCTCTGGGCCTAGTGCCCCATAGAAGGCCCAGGGGATGGCGTGTGGGGACAGAAATGGCCTTCTCTGGGCCTAGTGCCCCATAGAAGGCCCAGGGGATGGCGTGTGGGGGACGGAAAAGGCCTTCTCTGGGCCTAGTGCCCCATAGAAGGCCCAGGGGATGGCAAGTGGGGACAGAAAAGGCCTTCCCTGGGCCTAGTGCCCCATAGAAGGCCCAGAGGATGGCGTGTGGGGGCCGAAAAGGGCTTCTCTGAGCCTAGTACCCCATAGAAGGCCCAGGGGATGGCGTGCAGGGGGTGGAAAAGGCCTTCTCTGGGCCTAGTGCTCCATAGAAGGCCCAGGGAATGGCGTGTGGGGGACGGAAAAGGCCTTCTCTGGGCCTAGTGCCCCATAGAAGGATGGCATGTGGGGGACGGAAAAGGACATCTCTGGGCCTAGTGCCCCCATAGAAGGCCCAGGGGATAGCATGTGGGGGGCAGAAAGGGCTTCTCTGGGCCTAGTGCCCCCATAGAAGGCCCAGGGGATGGTGTGTGTGGGGCAGAAAAGGGTTTCTCTGGGCCTAGTGCCCCATAGAAGGCCCAGGGGATGGCGTGTGGGGGACAGAAAAGGGCTTCTCTGGGCCTAGTGCCCCATAGAAGGCCCAGAGGATGGTGTGTGGGGGACGGAAAAGGCCTTCTCTGGGCCTAGTGCCCCATAGAAGGCCCAGGGGATGGCTTGTGGGGGGCGGAAAAGGGCTTCTCTGGGCCTAGTCCCCTCATAGAAGGCCCAGGGGATGGTGTGGGCTTCTCTCACTTGCCTCAGCCTTGAGGGCCTGTCCCTGCGCTCACACTCCAGACGGTCCTCTCCTGTCAGAGGACTGGAGCAGACTGAACTGAAAACACTGACCGGGGCTGACGTGGGCGGGACTTTGCGAAGCAGCCAGTCAGCCCTGGCCAGTGTCTTCTGACTGCCAGTTCTTGAGCCGAATCAATTATGGCAAGCATGGAATGCTGTGGAACTAAAATTCAAATATATATAAGGACAGGATGGTTTAAAATTTTCTGTGCATACAGGTTCATCCTGTTAATGAGCTAATTATTAAGTAGTAGAGCCCCAATTGGCTACTTCAAATTAAGCAGATACAGGACCCAAGCCAAAATTTCTCAGAATCAGGACACAAATCCAGGCCTTCCAAACTTTTCAAGGTGGAAACCAAGCTCTCTGCTTATCTTTTCTTTTATGTATCTGCTTACACTGAAAAGAAGAAAGGTCTAGGCATTCATTGATGACTAAACAGGCTTCATTAGAAGAAGCACTAAGATTACTTGTATCTGTTGAATTAGTCAAAATCTCCTTCACCTCAATAAAAGAAAAACCATACTCTTCTGCATAAACTAGGATGATACAGTAATTAATTGCTGTAATCACCTTATGTAAACACCACACTGGAAGAAAGAAGTTAATGAATCATTCTGTTGGCTTGCTGCTAATGCACCTTTTATTAAAAGTCTCCCATAGTGTCAAGAACTACTCTTTTAATCATTGTATGAATATTGGGGGAAGAAGGAAAAGATGGAGGTTCTGGAAAGTTGGACTGAGAGAGAGAACTAGGCTAAGATGCTTTAATCTTCTTCTTTCATTCCTTGTCAGAGGAGCAGGGTTAAGTCACTCTCTATGTTTTGAGTCTATAATTTAGAAGTGTGTTTATTAAAAGCATCTTGCATAAAACTGACTTGTTTTTTAATATGGAGAGATATTCTGATTTTCTGTTTGTGAAAGTTAATGCAGTTAGTACTTCTCCCTTTAGGGGTAGAAATTGCCTTGTTATCTACAGAGGAAATAGGGAAATGGCCATATTCCATGCAGGAGTCCTTTTCATAACACACTTACAATCAGTTGTCCTGGCTAGGTGCAAGTTCAATAGCACCTTAGAAGGATCTGGTGAAGGGAGCTTTGGCTCTCAAAAGCTAATACCCCGCCCCCAATCTTATTGGTCTCTAAGGTGCAGCTGGACTAGAATCGAGCCTTTCTACTGCAGTCCAGTATGAAATAAAAGCAAAGCTAATTTTGTAACAATTCAAGGCAAAAAATATACTTGCCTCTGGTAGTTGTTTAAATTTGCTAACTAACATTCAAATATAATCCTTTCTGTTTCTGTATTGTCTGCCAACAAATTTGCTAGAGTTATTTTTAGTAATAGTTTGTGAAATGGATACCTTTCTGTCATTGATCCTAGTGAAGGTGGCCTATCCAGTCTCTGTTGTAAAGTAGTTAATTCGTGATAACTCTGATAGAAACACCAAAATGATGGTTTCAGATCTAAAGGTAAACCATTTGCCCTGTAGTTGAAGGGTGCTGGAGGATCCTCAACTTGTGCAGTCAGCCAGCTTAAGGCCAGTTTACACATTGGTTTTACCACATGCATGTATACCTGTAAAAACTTTATGTGCACATGTTAAAAAGTGTACTTAGTCGCGCACATGGAACAGTATTGCAAAACCTATGCATTTGGTCTGGCATGACTTTGTGGTGTAGCTAAGTATCTTTTGGTTCTGAAATGAATCAAACCATTGTATGGGCTCTGTGTTAGATTTTTAAGCATAGGATATAGCTCTGCTCCTGTTAAACTTTTCCTTTGTGAGATGATAATGGGTGGAAAATTTATGCATTCCTTGGCTGGAGTAGCTGCCCTGGAGGAGTGAAGGGAGGATCCAACTCTTTTATTGTAACTTAGAGAGTTCAGCGACTGCAACCTGGCTTTACCCTAACGTGATGTTTTCACAAACAGGCGAAGGAAGATCTGTAGATTCATGTGCCACCGCTGTTTACTGACACATGATACAGGTTGACATCTGTTGCCCTTCTCGCTTGCTGAGCACTTGCTTTGCTTTATTTATGGTTAACATTTCCACTTTGCTGTGTGCAGTAGTACCAAAAGTAAAGCTCTCTTTTCTTGTGCTCATTCAGTAGAGGGTCAGTGGATCTCCCATCATTTGCTAGGTTTCCCAACATTCTATCAGCCTATTTTGAAATAAATAAGAAAACTGAGAGCATGCTACTAGCATAAGCTCAGTCTCTGAAAAATCTCAAGGAAAATGCTGTGTTAGGTGTTGTCATGCATTTGATGTATTATCAGACTAGTACATGCTGTACTGTTGTGTTTTGTTAGCTACCACTCTGGATGAATTGCAACCATTTTATATCACTAAAAATATATAGGTAAAACCTATCTAAAGAAATCCAAAGTCTAACAGTAGGTCATAACTTCTGCAGACCACAGTGCAAAGTCCAAAAGTAATCAGTTGATATAAAACATTATCAGTTGTTTTATTTGGGCCCATCATTGCTGAGGCCCTGACTTGACTAATAATCAGTGGTATTTGTTATGAAAATCTGATCAGAGCCTAGGTGAAAATAACACTTGGTTCATAATCTCCTTGAGTTGGCAAGATGTTAGAGCTTCAGTCACTGGCCTCAGTTGAGAAATCTACATCTCCAGGAAAGGAAAATGTCACAGAGGCTCAGCAGTGATTAAGCAGAAATTTTTGTAGTTTTCTCTGAATCCCTGAGGAAAACATTGTCTTGGCCAAACATAATGTCAGACACTAACACTTGATGCCTATGACCAGCAATGAACCCTATGAGTTCTGTTTGCTGAGAACAGTATCCAACTTCAGAATGGTTCTGTCAGAGTGATCCCTATTATATTTACTCACAAATAAGTCCATAAATATTCTATTCAGGGAGACTCCCTAGCAAGTGATAAGAATTGTGTCCTTGGACTTTCTAGACTGAATAGCTGTGAATAAGAGTAGCAGTGAAGCAACTTAAGGAGCACACCCTCTTCCCTCAACCACTGTGCACTGGAGCATTTCCTTTCTATTTTTTCTGTATCTGGGCACTTTGTCCACATACCTTAACCTTTCTGTTTCTTTTCCCACCCTGCTCAGTTTGTATAACTACATCCACCAGTTCAGATTCTTTTTCATTTTATTTTAACATATGTTTTTGCAGTCCTCTTCAGATTTTGACATAAGACCCTCTTGATCTGTGGATAGTGGGTATTTGTCACTCCAGTGAAGTAATTAAAGGCAAAGCACATTTGCAACCCAATCCTAAGCACTTTTACTTGAAATACAAGTTTTCTGATGCAATGAGCCTGTTTGACAATTTTGTGCATTTTAGGATGACAACCTTAAGCTGATTCAGTATCAAGTGGCAAGCTGGACAGTGGCCGTGTGCACATGAGCACCACTTGTTTGAAGAAGTTCTCAGGTTAAAAAAATGTCCTTGCTCTTGCAAAGTTCATATGTCATCACCCTACACACATCTCAAGTAGTACAATCCTGTGGGAACTGAATATACCATACGTGAAGTGGCTTTCACTCTACCAGAGGCCAATCTTTTCTTTCTTCAGTAGTTGCTAATCCTACGCATGTAGCATCAGAGCTTGAAGGAAAGTTACTGATATCCTGATCCTAAAAACAATTCCCTTTGAAGTTGCATATGTGTTGAAAATTGATGGGATGAAGCGCATTTCTGCATGTTACAATTTTTACACAGGAAACACCAAGATACCATCAGTGTTTCCCAAAGCAAACTGATACAGTGGAGGTATTATAAATAACCACATGTGCAATCTTTAATCATGGCCATATAAATGTCTATAAATTGCAGTAGGGTCATCTGTGATGCATTTCTGAGAGCCAGTTTGGTGTAGTGGTTAAGAGCTCAGACTCTAATCTGGGAGAACCTGGTTTGATTCCCCACTCCTCCACTTGCAGCTGCTGGTGTAACCTTGGGTCAGCCATAAGCTCTTTCAGAGCTGTTCTCTTAAGGGCAGTTCTTGAGAGAGCTCTCTCAGCCCCACCTACCTCACAGGGTGTCTGTGGTGGGGAGGGGAAGGGAAAGGGATTGTAGGAATTCTTCTTCTTCTTCTTCTTCTTCTTCTTCTTCTTCTTCTTCTTCTTCTTCTACTTCTACTTCTACTTCTACTTCTTCTTCTGTCTGCACTTGCGTGTGTGTCCTGCAGGAAGCACTGGAGATAGTAGTGGTGTTTCCCAGAGTAATCATAATGTGCATGGCAGTCTTTAATTCCATGTAATGCATTTTGGAATGGAATGTTACAATAAAATGGTTCAAGCATCCTGTTTATGCCTCATGCTGTAAATCTTCTCTGGTAAAGACAGTGAGGTTGCTATTTAAATAAAACATGTAAATCACTGAAGATTGTTGTTCCAGAATAAACTGATTTTCCCAATTGACTTAAAACATACATCGATTACATACAAATGGCTCGAATGTGTATTCCCAAAAGGTGGCTATATTAAAGCAATAATGTTATCTTCCTTTGCTGTGCTTGAAAACCAATAAACATGAGGATTCTTTTAAAGCTTCTGAATCTTGCATAATGTTATATGTTCCTTATGGAGACACAATTTCTACTATGGCAGTTAAAACCATTCTTTGCACTGCTGATAAAATAGTGCCATTATTAAAGTGAAGGTAGGGCAATCTGGTTTCTTTATAGCAGATCCAAGTTAGCTGTCTCTCTTTTCAGAATGTGCCTTCCCTAATTATGTCTGCTGTATTACAGGCAAATTGAGTAGTCTGGCCACCCTCCCCTCTAGCTAAGTTGAAGAGAAACTTCAAGACATACACAAGAGAGTAGGAAACTCAATCCACCTCATTAATTCCCCATCTGGGATCTGAACTCTTGCTATGCCAGTGTAGGAGATCAGAGTGTTCTGTAAGGAAACATAGGCATGTAGAGTCAGTGCAAGATGTCTGAAATGCCTGAGGTTTTTTAAAATGAATTTTTTCAAAGGACACGATGATTACTGTGCCTGCACATTTGACACCAGCCATCTGAACCACTAGGATATACTTCAACAAGCTTGGTTCATAGGGAAGTTTGCTACCTTGAATGTTCAAGTTTTGCTCTTTATCCTGAAGTTGGCTGTAAGAGTTAAATTTCAATTCTCAGTTTCTTTATAGTGCAGTAAGTCCTACTGAAATCTATGGGGTTGACTTCAAAATAAATGTACAAATATCTCCAGCGCACCTGTTATTATATCACTGTTGAAGCTAAGCCTTCTCTGTGTTATATCTGTGCTGGCCTCTTTTGTGCTGTATCTGTGTCCTGTACAATATTAATTCCTGTCATCTGCCACACTTCTAACTTTCCTTTTCCTTGGAACAAAGTAACATACAGAGCTGTTTCAAATATCTCTGGAGGTTGATCACTGAGTTACTGCTGGATGGCTAATTGTTTTTAAAATATTGTGTTCATGGCAATGTGAATTGGTTTAAAAGTTCTGTCTGATGTCTTTGATCTGCGAAGGCTTGTTCTCATATGCAAATCATAAGCATACATGTCTGAACCTACCCATGACTTATAGGCAGTGAAGTTACAGGATAGCTTGCAGTCTTCTGAACCTATACAAGGCAGGAAGTTGCATAGTTCTTTTTAATCCTCTTTCTTTACTTGATTCTTGCTGCTCCGTGAAGCACTGTAGAGAAATTCTGGTGGTGCTATCACTCATCCATTAAACTCTAACACAGACACTGTGAACATCTAATCAGCTAGTAACAGGAAAGGTTTCCAGCCTGTGCCATCTTTCCACAGACTTGTTTCTATGAGGCATCCTGGTTAATTGGGCCATTTTAGGAGGAAATCAGTAGAGCAGGAGGCCCCCAGTGTGATATCTGTGAGTGCCGTGGTGCCCACCAACACTTTGCCTGCCACATGGGGTGGTGGGGCCATGTGTGGCTTTTGTTCAGCAGGGCTTCTGACTAGCCACTGAAGATCTGATTAGCTGTGCAGATTTTCTAACAAATTTGCTTTGGCAGCAACCTGCACCGCAGCACAAGGTAACTGCTGACTAAAGGTAAGCTGTGTATTCAAGAAAACATTTTAAAACAGTAAGTTCATGTTAAAAGGCATCCTGTTGTCGAAGAGTTATCTCATTCCCTGATGCTGGAGGGGTGGTGGTGGTGGGCTCCGCCTCCTGTGGCAGCCTTTTTGAGGCCACACCTGCCACCCTGTACCAGAATGCCAAAGGTGCTCTCAGGCTCAGAAAGGCTGGGGATCCCTGCGGGTGAGTCTATGAGCTGTGCAGTTGGGGGTTATTCCACTGACACACACACACGCAATCTCCCTTCTGGTTTTTGATTTGATTTGATTTATTTGATTTATATCCCACCCTCCCAGCTGAGGCAGGCTCAGGGCGGCTTACAAGCAATTCGAAACCAATAAGGAGCTTGCTGTAACCAAAACCAGCCCTGGGTTCAGTGGCAACACTGAATAGCTTTTTGATTTCTGGTCTGCCAGCCCGTCCTGTTAATTATCCAGCAGTTGTTCCAGCTCTACCTTCTTTCATCAGCTCCAGGAATCCCTGGTATGGTGTCATGGCTTCTGTAACATCAAGGCCAGGTTTTGCCATTCAAAGACAAAAAACCTTAGCTCCTGTTATGCCATTCTTAGTCATCTGTAACTAATTTCTACCACTTGTACAAACTTCTGGTGGCCTTTAGACCACATTCTATAAAATTAAGTGGCCACCATAAATTGCACATGATATTTTTGTGTACTCATGTAAAGTTAGCAGTCAGTTTGAAAGCTGTACTGCACCATTATTTGGTTCATAATCTGATCATAATCATGTTTACTCAAAATGAATTTCCTAGATTTCATAGGATTTACATCCATCTAGTATGTGTGGATAGGGATGATCCAAGGCATTTTGCTGCCTCAGATGCCCTCCTTTTATGCTACCCTGGCCAGGTCCAAGCCAAGTTCCAGAGGCAGTGTCTCTGCAGCCTGCCTTGGAACAGGTACAGGAGTCATGTGCTCCCTCCCATTCTGGCCTTGCCATTCTGGTGTCCTGAGCTACCACTCGGGTTACTTGGACATTGAATAAGTCCTCTGTGCAAAGTTGAATCCTTAAACACAATTTATATCAATAATTTACTACTTCCTTGTTGTGATCTCTCGAGCTAAATTTACTGGTAAGTTACCCAGAAGGACTATATTGTTTTGGTATATTTCCTTTGTCCAACTGTATATAATATATTAACACAAAATAAGCTTACTACCTTTATCTCAATGTTTTCTGGAATAAGTTACAGAAAGGGTGAGGAAGAGGGGTAAAATGAGATTAACATTGCTGGTAAATTAGATATGTTCAACAAGATTGGAGCTTGTATTTAGCTTAGTTGAAAAGGAAGATTATTTCCCTTAAAGGTGCTACATATCAGGATCCCTTGGAGATAAACAAGGTTTTAGGGGGATGGGCAGCTCTTGTTTTCCCTTAATATTATATATAAAAGAATTTGGTGCACCAGTATACATTTCTTGTAATTTCTGGTAATGAGAGCTTGAGCAGTCTTTTAATTTTGCAGCAGCTCCATCTGTAGAATAATACTAAAAGTGCAACAGAAATCTTTAAAAGCTGACTTCCTAACCTTTTTATGTTCCAGCATTCAATGACAACAACAAAAAGTCATTCATGTACTAGCAGACATATAGGCAAGATGGTAGTCACAACAATTTCAGAGGTGTGTATTTATTCAGACTTTTGGCTACCCAGATGTGTAGTAGGGATTGAGGTATCATTAATTAACTGGAAGACAGAAGGAAAGAAGATATGAATGCCACAGTTACATTCAGAAGTTGGTTTTTGTAGGACTGTTTGTTTTCTCCGGTTATTTTGCTGGATAGGACATTAAATGTATGGTCCTTGGTCCTCCTTGAACCTCAAATAGGAGGATGGGAGGGGAATCCTCATCCGAGATTCTTTCTCTTTCCAAAGGATCCCTGCACCAACAATCCCCAGCGTTGAATGTGACAACCTAGCGTGGGTGTTGGTGTATGTGTGTGTCTTGCTGGCTTACTGTTTGCCTAGGTCACCAGCTGACACCCTGCTGAGGTTTGCAGAGGCAGCAGCCAGGTAGGCATTGCACTTTTCCAAGCTTTTCCAAGACTTTTCCAAGTCTTGGGGGATTTCAATGTCTTTGTGGAATCTGCTTCATCCGGGGCTGCCTCGGACATCATGGCTGCCATGGCAATATTGGGACTCTCCCAGGTTGTTTTGGCCCCCATGCATGAAGCAGGCCACATGCTTTTGTGCAGGAGCTGATCTGAGTTTCACAATTCTGTGTGAACTGGTGCCATGGTTGGATCCTTTCCTTGTGAAGATTAGTTTGAGTTTTGCCTCTCCTTCCTGCAAAGGCAACAAGCCTATTTATAATTGCCCATGGAGACTTATCGATCCAAATGGTTTCCAGAACTCTCCATGGGATTTGTCTGGACCTGCCAGCAGTTCTCTCAATGAGCTGACTGAGGCCTGAAACTTAGGCCTGCAGGGAGCCATTAACCAGATTGCTCCCGGATGTCCTCTATGCCCTCAAACTTCCCTAGCTCTGTAGTATACAGAGGAGCTGAGGGACGCTAAGAGAGTGCTTAGATAATTAGACTGATGCTGGTGGCAGATTTGTGATGAAGCATCCAGAACACTTTATAGAGTCCATGCAGTGAAAGCCGTGAAGCAATCTTACTTCTTCACATCCATTCAATCTGTTAGTTCACGTCCAAAGCAGTTTTTTAAACTAATTTGGCAGTTGACCACTCCTGCAGTAGTTCCTAAAATGGATAATTTGGTTGTTAGCTGTGATTCTTTTGCAACATTTTTTTGCAGATGAAGTCCCCTACCTCCACTAGTACCTAGTTGGCCAGGTTTGGAACCAATAACAGACCAGAGGCTATGCCTGCCATGTGGAGTCCTTTTTGGACCCCTTCGGCCTGCTCTCTCAGGCAGATGTTGACAGGGTCCTGACTGAGATTCAACCTGCAACGTGCTCCTTGGAGCCTTGCCCTTCCTGGCTGGTGCAAGCCTGCATGCAGAAGGTAGGAGAAGCCCTGAGAGAAGTTATTGATCTCTCTCTCACTTGAGGCTCTTTCCCTAGCTCCCTCAAGGAGGCAGGTGTGCTGCCTCTCCTGGGGAAAAAAAAGCTTGATGAGAGGGACATAGCCAATTACTGCCCAGTGTCAAACCTTCAATTCCTGGGAAAGGTGATTGGGAGAGCAGTGGCTGAGCAGCTTCAAGAATTCCTGGATTAAACATCAGCCCTGGATCCCTTCCAATCCAGTTTCAAGCCAGGGTTTGTCATTGAGACAGCCCTGATAGCCTTAGTTTATGACCTCTGATTATACCTTCATCAAGGTAGACCAGCACTGCTGATCCCCTTGGATATGTCAGTCCTGGTTGACTGCCTAGCCTCCTTGGGGATGAGGGGCACTACACTGAGGTGCTTCTCCTTGTACCTCAAGGTAGCCATCGGTGGAGAGAGATTTGCTCCTCAGGCCCTAACCTGAGGTCCTGCAGTGGTTGATCCTTTTCCCAATGTTGTTTAATATCCATGAGCCCTCTGGCAAAGAATGTCAGGAGGTTTGGAGTTGGTTGCCACCAATATGCGTCTGATACCCAGCTCTACTTCTTGCTTGAAAAGCAGCCAACCCTGGCCTTGTACCTAAATGCTGTAGTGGATTGGTTAGGTGAGAGCTTGCTTCAGTTAAATCCTTCAAAAAGAGATCATGTGGCTGAGTAGGTCCAGGGCCCAGGGGTAGTCAGCTTTACCTGCACTCAACAGAGTCCAGCTCTATAGTAGACTCTGTTAGGTGCTTAGGGGTGTGGCTCAGTTCTTCCTTACCCTGGACAAACGTGTGTCCAAGGTGGCGAAGACAGGGTTTTATCACCTACACCAAGCCTGCCAGCTGACCCTCTATCTGCCCGGCTCTGACTTTGCCACTGTGATCTATGTGATGGTCACTTCCAGACTAGACTACTGTAATGATTTCTACATAAGGCTGCTTTTGAAGAAACTTCAGAAGCTTCAGGGAATCCAGGATGTGACACAAGTAGACATTGTCAAATGAAAAATAGGAAGGAAAATTGTGTGGTTCCACAACTCCAACCAGAACCTTCTTTTAGAAGGTTTTCTTTTAATAGGATCCAGAAAAAAATGCATGTTGAAACCAACAAGTAAATATGTTAAGACAGGTCTGTATTCAAATGAGGAGATTTTTGCTTGCAGTCCAACTGTACCACTCAGGTTTCCATTTAATCCAAGATTCTGTACACAGGATAGAGGTATTATTTTGTCATATAGACAAAAATGATGGTTGTGCAGCATGAAGTGTTTAGGGCTTCCAGAATCAGGTATGCCAGTAATCTTGTTGCTGAACTTGCTGAAGTCATCTGATCTGACTATTAATTGGCTCATTCATATGAATGAGAGATGTGTAGCTCTTTACTGTGATTGCAGTTGAGAGACATTTCACAGCCAATTCTTATATTACAAAAGTGGAAGAGGCCTTTAGGCCAACTCCTTGCTCTAAATTCAAACTAGAGTGTTCCTGACAGATTGCCCTTTGTTCAAACACGTACTGTGAGAGAGATCTCACCACCTTCTTAGGTGATTGTGCCATTGTCAAACTGCTCCAACCATTAGGAAACTCCTTGTAATGTTCAACTTAAACGTACTTCCCTGAGACTTAAACTACACATGACTAGGGCTTCCATCTAGCCATTTCACCTGTGAACATATTACTTAGGCAATGTGATGCTGAAGATCACATGGGAAGGACCACCGTTTCCATTAGATGTGAGTTAGTGGATAAAGTGGCTTGAGAACCAACCACTCAGATGTGAATCATGCCCCTAGTGTATCATTGCCTTCAGTTGTGGATATTTAGGGTCAAAAATCTATAATCCTGCTGTTCTATAACATTTTATTCCTCTCTATCCACATACTTTTTCCTTTGCCATATTAGCAAGTGTCATGACGGAAACATTATAGTGGGCTGCAGGAACTCAGTAATATTGACTTTGGAATTGACAAGTACATGTGTTTGCTCACACTCAAGGTCCAGCTGATGCCATAGCTTGGAAATAACTGTTTCTTGGACTTAGGGTTGACTAATAAGCAGGGGTCATTTTGTAGAAAAAGAGGTGCAGGGGCTCATTAGCATAACTCATTAACATAATTTATTTGCACATCCTGACATCACCAGAAATGTGTCAGAAGGCAACACCCACCACTCGGACTCCACCCCAAAAATCTCCAGTTATTTCCCAACTCAGAGTTGGCCAGCCTATCTGGACAAAAACTGCTTCAAAAGCATAAAGAAAATTTGTGGCAGGGGATCAGCTTTTGTGAGCCACTGCTCTCTTCTACAGATACTTCATTGCTGAAGAAGTGACCAGTGACCCAGTTATGAACAGAGGCTACAGTTCCCACATTTGCAGAAGTCTACCAATATGGGCAACATCCTCCTCACTTGCTACCTACATGTAATGGTTGATGACTCTGTTTCAGTGTATCTGAAAATGAGTGCATGAACACGAAAGTTTATACCCAGAATTAAACTTTGTTGGTCTTAAAGGTGCCACTGGACACAAACTTTGTTCTATTGCTTCAGACCAACACAGCTACCCACCTGAATCTATGCAAACCAGAATTATTCAAGAGGGCTCTTCTACACAGGCAATAGGGTTACACTGTACAAAAGATTTCACAAAGTTACTTGAACAAATTATTAGGGTAGACCCAACACCTCCTGTCCACACATGCTTAAGGTAGTATAGCAGCTCAATGTTTCGTTAGCAGTGGTACTTAAGAATATCTGTTCCAGTGCAACAGAACAAAGTTTGAGTTCAGTGGCACCTTTAAAACCAACAAAGTTTATTCACATGAAAGCTTAGACCCAGAATTAAACTCTGTTGGTCTTAAAGGTGCCACGGGACTCAAGCTTTGTTGGGCACATTTTGTGTTTATTGACTGTTAACCTTTATTTAAGCTGGTTATAGCCTAACTCATTAGCTGAGGGGGGGGAGGAAGGAAGGAAGGGAAAAGAAAAAAATTGAAAGTAACTGATAGAAAGAAACGGAAGGAAGGAAAAGAAAAGAAATGGGGGAAAGGGAAAGAAATGGGGGAAAGGAAAAGAAAGGGAGCAAAGAAAGGGAAAGAAAATGAAAGCTTCTGTGAAAGCTTTCCGCAAGTTCTAAATTCCCCCACCAGCAGTTTAAAAGGAGGTTGAAGGTTTACATTTGAAACGTCCTCCTTTGGCTGTGAGTTCCCAGGCTAGAGTACTCACTCAGCCACCCGTTCTCTGGTCCATTCAATATATAAAAATGAAAGTGAAACAAGAGCTCCACCCAACAGAACTAAACTAAATTACACAGATATTAAGGGAAGAGCAGACTGTTCCATTACATATAGACATGTATATAAGAGCAAGACCCTTTGGGAGGAGTGAGAAACCAAAAAATATAATTAAATAAATAAATAAATAAAACCAACTGAAGGGTGGGGGAGAGATGGACTTCCTCCAGTATAAACTATAAGCTGCGGCAGGTTGGCCGGAGAAGGAAGAGGAGGTGGGGAGACATGCCTGCCTTCCCTGCTCCATCTTCTCCAAGCACCTGGCATAAGAACATAAGAACATAAGAGAAGCCAATGTTGAATCAGGCCAATGGCTCATCTAGTCCAACACTCTGTCACACAGCAGCCAAAAATACCACGTGCTATCAGGACGTCCAGCAGTGGGGCCAGGACATTAGAAGCCCTCCCACTGCTGCCCCCTCCAGCACCAAGAATAGAGTGCATCACCTGCCCCAGACGGAGAGTTCCCATCTATACCCTGTGGCTAATAGCCACTGATGGACTTCTGCTCCATATGTTTATCTAATTCCCTCTTGAAACTGTCCATGCTTGTAGCTGCCACCACCTCCTGTGGCAGTGAATTCCATATGTTAATCACTCTTTGGGTGAAGAAGTATTTCCTTTTATCTGTTCTAACCCGACTGCTCAGCAATTTCATGGAGTGCCCACGAGTTCTTGTATTGTGAGAAAGGGAGAAAAGTACTTCTTTCTCAACCTGCTCAATCCCATTCATAATCTTATAAACCTCGATCATGTCACCCCTCAGCCGTCGTTTCTCCAAGCTGAAGAGCCCCAAGCGTTTTAACTTTTCTTCATAGGGAAGGTGTTCCAACCCTTTTATCATTCTAGTAGCCTTTCTCTGCACTTTTTCCAAATGAGATTGCACCAGAACTCTCGGATGAATGCGATCCAGGCCTGGTGATTTATTAGTTTTTAAATTGTCCATCAGTCGGAGGACTTCCTCTCTTGTCACCGCAATCTGATTCAGGTCTTTCAAACCCCCTCCCGAAATCGGTGCTTCTGGAGTGGGCAAGTACTTCTCCTCTTCCACAGTGAAGACAGAGGCAAAAAATGCATTCAGCTTCTCAGCCATTTCCCTATCATCCTTCACTACTCCTTTTACCCCTTGGTCATCCAAGGGCCCCACTGCCTCCCTGGCTGGCTTCCTACTTCTAATGTATTTGAAGAAAGTTTTATTGTTGGCCTTTATGTTTTTTGCAATATGCTCCTCATATTCCCTTTTTGCTTGCCTGATCACAGACTTGATCAGGGGGAAGGAGGCTCAGGGGGAAAGAAGGGCATGTCTGCTTGGCTCCAGGAGGCTCAGAAGGAAAGGAGAGCATTTCTGCCCAGCTTCTCTTCCTGTTTCCAGCCAGCCTGGGAACGCAGGGAAGCCAGGCATTTAAATCCCCCCCCCAGTCTCTCCGCAGAAGCGGAGTGGCTCGGGGGGAAAGGAGGACATATCTACCTGGCTAGCTGGAGATAGGAAGGGGAGCCCAGCAGACATGGTTGGCTTCCCTGCCTGATCTTCTCTGAGTACCTCGCTGTGAGAAGGTCACGCAGGGAAGCCGGTCATTTAAATCCGTCCCCCCCGTTTCTCCACAAAAGCGGAGTGGCTCAGGGGGAAAGGAGGGCATGTCTGCCTGGCTTCCCTTCATGTCTCCAGCCAGCCTGGGGAAGGGGAGCCTAGCAGACATGCCTGGCTTCCCTGCGCGATCTGCTCTGAGTGCCCCACGGCAAGAAGGTCGTGCAGGGAAGCCAGGCTTTTAAATCATTCCCCCCCCAGTCTCTCCGCAAAAGCAGAGCGGCTCAGGTGGAAAGGAGGGCATGTCTGCCCAGCTTCTCTTCCTGTCTCCAGCCACGCTGGGCTGGCTGGAGAAAGGAAGGGGAGCCCAGCAGATATGCCTGGCTTCCCTGCGCAGGGAAGCCAGGCATTTAATTCTCCCCCCTC
This sequence comes from Gekko gecko, assembly GCA_029375565.1. Classification (NCBI taxonomy): domain Eukaryota; kingdom Metazoa; phylum Chordata; class Lepidosauria; order Squamata; family Gekkonidae; genus Gekko; species Gekko gecko. Next base: position 75,527,848 of record JAPDNY010000006.1, on the reverse strand, counting down.
AGGAGGGGGTGGAGCCTGGGCTCATTACTGCCAGAGCGCCACTCCCAGATGCTCCAGCAGGAAACGACCCCTGCTAATAAGCCTGTTCAGAGTCAGAGTTGTGTTTTTGACTTGGTTTTCTCTGACATTTGATATTTTTAGATATTTAAATCATCTGGAGCTGTTTTCTGTTCTAGCACCAATATGTGATGCACCTTTTTTTGGTAAGAACAACATACATGGTCTGGAGTATCAGATGGAATAGCAAATGAAGGTTGGGAAGTGAGGTTGTGTACTGAAATTTAGACCATGGCCTTTTGGTATCTTTTAAGTACATATTAAAATCAGCATGCTACATTTCTGACTTCTGCCATACAAAAAAAAGAAGCCTTCCAATCATTAGGAAGATAACTGATATTTCAAACTTTTCTTAAGGAAGGCACCTACTTACTGTTCTCTGGTATATGATGTGGTAAAACCTGCAGCTAAGACTATTGAAGAATAACAGTGCAAAGAGTGACGTAAGTATACTTTCTGTTTGACGGAGCATCTGCCTGGAACTTGTGCAACACTTTACATAGCTTTAAACTCATTTACTGCCAATAGCACACATTCTCTAGAGAGCCAGTTTGGTGTAGTGGTTAAGTGCACGGACTCTAATCTGGGAGAACCAGGTTTGATTCCCCACTCCTCCACTTGCACCTGCTGATGTGACCTTGGGTCAGTCACAAGCTCTGGCACAGCTGTTCTTGAAAAAGAGCAGTTTCTGTCAAGAGTTCTCTCAGCCCCACCTACCTCACAGGGTGTCTGTTGTGGGGAGGGGAAGGGAAAGGAGATTGTAAGCTGCTCTGAGATTCAGAGTGAAGGGCAGGGTATAAATTCAATCTCCTCCTCCTCCTCCTCCTCCTCCTCCTCCTCCTCTTCTTCTTCTTCTTCTTCTTCTTCTTCTTCTTCTTCTTCTTCTTCTTCTTCTTCTTCTTCTTCTTCTTCTTCTTCTTCTTCTTCTTCTTCTTCTTCTTCCTCCTCCTCCTCCTCCTCCTCCTCCTCCTCCTCCTCCTCCTCTCATACATCACAGTCTATGTAGGACGAAATCGGTTAGCAAAATATTTTGCTGTTCTCTACTGTATAAATGCATTGGCAGTAAATAGAGATTGGCAGTGAGGTGTGTGCTAGCTAGAGTGCCTGTATGGGTTCTGAGCATCCCAAGGTCAAAGTCCCACTCTACAATGAAGCTCAGTGGGTGACCTTTGGCCAGTTACTCTGTCTCAGCCTAACCATCTCGGTAGCTGCACAGGGATGGGAGAACTGTGTGTGCTATCTCGAGCTCTTTAGAGGACAGGCAAGGTAAAACATACTAAATAGATAACACTGTTCAGTGTCATATTAAAATATATTTAGGACAATCTCAGTGCTAAAAGCAAGGAATGTGGAATGAATCATCTTTACCTGCAGTGACCAGCACATTAATTTTAATTCTGTACAAAGATGTAAATTTGTAAAGGGAAGAGATGTCTGTAACTGATGCAGCAAACAGACAGCAGAATTCAGGTGCAACCTTTTGAGATAAGGGTGAGAACGTATAATTTATAAACACTCACAGTTAGAAGGAAAGACCACATTAAATATGTTGTTTTTCATTCTTATTATAGGCAGTATAGCATAACTTAAAGAGCCTAAAAATAAAAGTGTCCTGTGGACTCTCGGATCTATTGACATTTAACCAGTAGCAAAAGCCTAAAATCCTACTGCTTACACATATTAAAATTTGTCTTGCTATATAATTGTATCATACCAAGTCTGAATCATACACAACCATTTCTGTATGCGCCAGTTTCTATGGGAAAGGAATAGTTTTACTCTTTCAGCTGTGTTAGCACATGCTGAGGCCATTGTGCATATGCATGTGCATATTGAATTCGACTTTTGACACACTTCTCCATCTTCTTCTCAGTGTTGCTTTCATTCCTTAGAGAGCATCCAAGGCTTGCAGGGATAACAAGAACGACTGCGTCCTTCCGATTTAAATTAGAAATTATTTCATAAAAGCAGAGCATCTAAAGGAAAGAAATATAAAACATGTCCCTAGTTAACAAGGCCTACTTGTTTGACAGTGGCATGTCTTAGGAAGTCTTGGCAGAATTGTTTGACAATTAAATTACTACATTGGGTGGAAAGGGCCTGCATTCTTTCTGCTCTTGTAAAATTAAATGACTGACAATCTTTGGGTTCACATGTCTCTACAATTCCAATTATATTATGTGATTTTTTTTCTTATTATGGGTATACAGAGAAAAACGCACATTGTAAATGCACACCTTCAAGAGACCTGTCATTAACAGAACTCAGCTTTAAAACAAATTTACACAAATAGTCTTGAGTTAAAGAAAAGGGAAGGTGCATTAAAAAGACAACTCCAGGCTTTCCTGTATGAAGCAAATTGTTTAGACTCCTTCCAGTCTGGCTTTAGGCATGGTTATGGGACTGAAACAGCCTTGGTAACCCTGGCAGATGACTTGTGCCAGGAAATGAGCAGAAGGAGTGTGACTCTGTTGATTCTCCTGGACCTCTCAGTGGCTTTCAGTACTATCTATCATGGTATTCTTCTGGAATGCCTGTCAAGGCTAGGATTAGGGAGGCACCAGTCTGCTGTAGTTCTGATTTTACTACCTGGAAGGTAGGTTTCAGAAGGTGGTGCTGAGGGACTGCTGTTCAGCCCTTGGCCTTTGGCCAGAGGGGTTCACAGAGTTGGGAAGGGACCATATAGAGGGGCCTCCCTCTCCATAGAGACCCAGGTCACCACCACTGCCAGGTCTGCTTTTTTCTGTCTGAGGCAGATACGGCAGTTAGCCCCATATATCACTCCCTGAGATCTAGCTACAGTGACCCATGCAATGGTCACTTCCAGACTGGATTATTGTAACTCTCTCTATGTGGGGCTGCCCTTGACTCTGCTCTGAAAGTTGCAGCTAGTGCAGAATGCGGCAGCACGGGTATTGACGGCAATGCCTGCGCGGGCTCGTATGCACCCAGTGTTTTGTGAACTGGGTAGATTTGAATTCCAAATCTGCTTCAAGGTGCTGGTGCTTATCTTTAAAGCCCTATATGGCCAGGGGCTACCATACCTACAAGACAACCTCTCCCCATATGAGCCCAGAGGGCACTGAGGTCTACAAATCAACATCTCTTAGTGGTCCCTGGCTGCAGGGATGTCTGATTAGCCTCAACCAGGGCCAGGGCCTTCTTGGTCCTGGCCCCTGCCTGGTAGATAAAGCTCCCCTATGAGATTAGGGCCCTGTGGGACTTACTGCAGTTCCACAGGGCCTGCAAGATGGAGCTGTTCCACCAGGCATTTGGTTGAGGCAGCAGACTCCCCACCCCAACTTTTGGCCAGTCACCCATCAGTAGCTTGGATCTGACTGGACATCTGATTAGATTTGATTTAACATCTGATCTCTGTGCTTTTATTCAGTATTTTATGACATTATTCTATGTAAATGTTTATTTTTATGTTATTTTAATTTTATTATTTAATTGTTGTACACCACCCTGAGCCCATCTGGGAAGGGCAGTATATAAATCAAATAAATAAATAAATATAGGCTATCTAGTCCAACTGCCTGCTCAATGCAGGATAAATCTAAAGTATTACTGACAAGTGTTTGCCCAGCCACTGCCTGAGGACTGCAAGTGAGGGGGAATTCAACACCTCCCTAGGCAGCCAATTCCACTACTAAAACTATTCCTACTGTTAAAGAAAATCCTATTATCCAGCCAAGACCTTTCTGCCTGTAATTTAAACCCATTATTGTGAATCCTGGCCTCTGCAGCCAGCAGGAACAGCTCCCTGCCCTCTGCTAACTGACAGCTTTTCAAATACTTAAAGAGAGCAATCACACACAGACTGCTGCCTAGAAATATATCCACCATCCAGTATGTGTGCTTGTCATTTTTGTTACTCAGATATAGAACTCCACACTTATCCTTGTTGAATTGCATCTCCTTCATATCTGCCCACTTTTCCAGTGTGTTCAGATCTTGCTGACTTCTATCTCTATCTTCTGGTGTGTTCACTACTCCTCCCAGTTTGGTGTCATCTGCAAATTTAATGAGTATTCCTTCTACCCCCTTCTCCAGATCATTTATAAAATATTGAAAAGTACTGGGCCCAGAACTGAACCCTGTGGCACGCCACTGGACACCTCTCTCCAATCAGATTAAATGTCATTGACATCTACTTGAGTGTAATTCTCCAACTAGTTCTCTATCCTCTTAACTATCCTAGAGTCCAGTCCTCCAGTTCACCCATCAAAATATTGTGGGAAATCCTGTCAAAAGCTTTACTGAAATCCAGGTAAACAATGTTGATGGCATTCCCACAATCCAGTAAGCTTGCCATTCAATCCAAGAAGGAACTGAGTTTGGTCAGTCAGGACCTGTTGGGGGCAAATCCATGCTGACTTCCCAGATTACCAAGTTATCTGGGAAGGTAATGCTATGAATACCACACAGCGGAGCATTCAGACAAGAATAAAAAAACATGAAAGACACTGCAGACTTGGCCAACCTGAAAAATCAGCAGTGGCTGAACATAGCCTAACCCAAACACTGAAAGACTGGACAACACTTCCAAATACCATGTCAGATTATATAGGGAAGGTATTGAAATTCATAAACATAAACACCATTTCAGCAGGAAAGAAGAGAGTTTAAAAATAAATAGGGCATGGTTTCCTGTCCTGAAAAACACAAAATGCTCTACAGCTGACAATAGCACTACAGATAAGATTAGAGTTTCAATAGCCATTCCACACACAAAAGAACCTCCTCAGGAAACAGGAAACCTCCTCAGGAAACAATCCGTAGACGAAAGAACCTCCTCAGGAAAGCTCCTTCATTAGCATGTTCATAGCCTGGAGAACTACTACAAGATAATGACTCAGCCCTACCCCACCTTCTAGGGTAGATATAAATGACCTGCCTACCATTTTTCTGCTCACCTTGACACAGAGAGTACTACATCTTTCTGTGTTATACCTCTGAGGATGGCAGTCACAGCTACTGGTGAAACGTCAGGTTCTACAATGCCAAGACCATGGCCACACAACCCAGAAAATCTACAGCAACTAATGAATTCCGGCCGTGAAAGCCTTCGACAACATATCTTTCAGATGTTTGCAGATTGACCCCTTTAAAATCTGCTCCAGTATTTTCCCTGAGACAGAAGTTAGACTAACTGGTATGTAGTTTTCTGGGTCATAGTTCCTCCATTTTTTGAAGATCAGGATAACATATGCCTTCCAGTCTTGTGGCACATCTCCTATCCTCCAAGAGCTTTAGAAGATGGGCAAAGGCTCTGCAATCTCTCTAGGAAGTTTGTTGAGTGCTCTTGGGTGCACACCATCTGGCCCAGGGAATCCAATGCAGCCAGATGCCTCTTAACAACCTCTCTGTCCATGTCGGCCAGGAGCCCAGACACTATGCCTTGCCTACTACCATCTCTAGATTAACTTCTTCTTCAGGGAAGAAACTGAGGCAAAATAGGCATTGAGCCTTTTAGCTTTCTCTGTGTTCTCTGCAGGGGTCATTTCGAGCAGGAGCGTGGGGGAGCACCACTCCAGGAGTCGGTGCCAGCCCCCCCCCCTGCAGGGGAATGCCTGCTTTTATGAGCCCTCTCCCGATTTGCAAGAATTGGGTGGGTGGGAAATGGCAGCACCAGGCGCCTCTACGAATTTCTCCATTGAGGAAGAGGGCTAGAGAGGAAGCTGCTGGAGGACTTGGCACTGGTTGGAGTACTCGGAGCTCGCCTTTCCTCCTAACTGTCTGTGCTAGCGCACCAATTCCCCCCCCTCCCTGCCAGTGTACAGCTCAATGGAAGCCATGGAGTGGGGAGGGGATGCAGCAGCAGGCTTCTCCTTGCCGCCGTCGCCACCAAGCTGTCCTGGGCTGGTGGGGAGTGTCAGGGGCTTGATTGGGGGCAGGCGTGGCCCCCATGTGAGGCTCTTGAGACTTACCACCCCCCGCTCTCTCTCAGTTTTCAGAAAGTTTTTCCAGACCGGGCTCAGTTGGCTGCCCCTCCACTTCTTCAAATGGCGAGGGCCGCTGTCTATCGGTTGCTTCCTTCTTCTGTCCCTCCCCTCTTGCCTCCCACCAGCGTGCATGTTGTCTTTCATTTTTGCCATCTTACTCCTTGCTGTTGCTGCCTCGCCACCTCGCTCTTTTTTTAAAAAAAAATGCCTCCTTTACCTCACGCACTTGCCCCTCACTGCCTATCTCGCTGCTGTTGCTAACACCGGCGCATGCACCAGGCATTGTGCATCACCCTTTCCCGGGTGGGCTCTCCAGCGCGCCTGTGCCAGGCTCAGCTTCCCTCCCCATCTCATCCCACCTGGCAGCCAACACTGAAGAGCTGTCACTGCTGCTTTCGCCCGCTGGAGTAAAAGAAGGAGGAGGAGGCGCCATGCAGTGCTTCATTCACTCCTATCTCTCCTCCCAACTTTTCCCAACTTGTCTATTTAAAGTCGGTTCAGAGGGCAGCCATTCCTTTCCTGATCGCTTGCTTTCCCACTTAAGGCTCCTTCTGTCTTTGTCGTGCCAAACTAGCCATGACTTCCTCTATGGCTGGGCACCCCATCTTTCTGGAAGGAGAAAACTGAAAGCTGTCCTGGAAAGAGGCAACTGCAGGCTAGGATCAGACAGATACCCAATTGGAGATCATGGGGAAGCCAGTGATGGAGCAGAGGGAGACCCATATGCGCTCCTTGCTACTGTGGCCACCTCCAAAGGTAAGAGGAGCTGTGTCAGAGACAAATCTAAAGACAAAATATGTGCAATACCTTTTTTTAAAAAAACTTCATTGTGCTGGATGCTTGTGCAAATGCCCCCTACCCCTTCCCCCAAAGAATTTGTGTTGTGTCATGGCTGCAGCAAAATGACCCCTGGAAAGGTCCTTATTCCTCCGACCAGCCTTCTGAAGGCTTCAGCCACCACTGAAGCTATCCCCCCAGAACAGTGGTATTTCTGAGGCTTGGATTAGTGGCTGTCCCCTCTCTGCCAGCTTTCTTTCTTTCTTTCTTTCTTTCTTTCTTTCTTTCTTTCTTTCTTTCTTTCTTTCTTTCTTTCTTTCTTTCTTTCTTTCTTTCTTTCTTTCTTTCTTTCTTTCTTTCTTTCTTTCTTTCTTTCTTTCTTTCTTTCTTTCTTTCTTTCTTTCTTTCTTTCTTTCTTTCTTTCTTTCTTTCTTGTATGCAACTCAACAAGGAGATTGAGTTCAGAAAGTGATTCAGCTTTATTAAACAGCAACCAGACGATCAGACAGCACACACACAACAGTGGAGCACAGCTCCCTTTTTAAACAGTGCGGGCTATCAAAGCCTTCATAAGTTAACAACCAATAACGAAACAGAGATAAAGGCCAATGAGGTTTGTTCCCTCCATAACTATATACAGTGTTTGATTGGTTATCATATTTACAAGATTGCAATCAGCCAATGGGATTGTAGAGGCTTACAAGCCTTGTCCTGACTCCAAGCTTAACATCAGAAAGAATAGGGTTGATTCACTAGTTAGGACATAACACTTCCTTCCTTTCTCTCTCTCTCTCTCTCTCTCCTTCTTTACTTCTTTCTTTCTCTCCTTCTTTCTCTCTTTCTTGTCTTCTGACATACTTCCGGTGATGTCAGGGGGTGTGGCATATGCAAATAAGTTATGCTAACGAGTTATGCTAATAAGCTCCTGTACCTCTTTTTCTACGAAATGACCCCTGGTTCTCTGTCATTTTCACCCAACAGTGGGCCTACTGTTAGAAGTTAGACTGCTGCAACGGGGCACAGACCTTCTGTCTCTGGGAGACGGCCTCCTCTACCCTCTTGGTCAATAAAGATCTGGCCACTGTGGTCCACATGCTCTGGTTACGACTAGATTAGATTACTGCAATGTACTGTATGTGGGGCTGTGCTTGAAAAGTGTTCAAAAACTTCAATTTGCACAGAATGCTTCAGTCAGGATGTTGACTGGAGTGGGTCATTGGTACCATATCACTCCAGTCTTGGCCTATCTATCCAGATTGTTTTTGGGTACAATTCAAGGTGCTGGTCTTGACCTTCAAAGCCCTGCTTCAGGTGCCCCTGTCTTATAAGATCAAAGTGGGTGGCAACCCAGGAGCTAACCTTCTCGGTCATGGCACCAAAGCTCTGGAATTCTCTCCCCAGGAAGATCCGTCTTTCACCTTCTGTTACCATTTTATGCCAGTGGGTGAAGATTTTTTGTTTTGTTTGGCATTTCCTCAGTGATCACTCCTTCCAATGAGTTTAGGTTTTGTATGTATTTTAACTGTTTTAACTCTATTTTTAAAACTCTTAAAATTGTTTTAATGATGTATGTTTGGGAGGAATGTTGATTTTAATGGTTTAATGGTTTTATAATGTAGTTTTATCATGCATGATTTAAATTGTTAGCAACCTTGGTGGCCCTTCTAAAGGCAAAAAGGTTGGATATAAATTTTGTAAATAAAATAAAATGAAAATATCTTAGAAATAGTGCAGTGGCCACTAACTTAAGCTGCCTTTTTTCCATCCTTCAAGATAATCCACCCCACAAAACAAGTTGATGGGTTGACTGAGGAGAGCTTTTCATAGCATTATCTGTTCACACACAGTGTCAGCAGTAGAACTTTTGTCACAAAGTGGTAATCATTCCTTTTCTGTCTTGGTCATCTGTCCCTGATCTTTTCAGGAGGAGGACAATATGAGAAGACCAAAGGGCCTGCTAGTTTTAAAGCATGAAAAGAGATAGTAAGGACTTACAAAGCATGGCAAGAGGAGCAAGTGTGTGGGAGACAGGATAGTAGATTTTGTTCCACAACTTGAAGAAGAGATTGGATTTACACCCACCCTTCACTATCCGAAAGAGTCTCAGAATGGCTTACAATCCCTTCCCCTCCCCACAACAGACTCCCTCTGAGGTAGGTGGGGCTGAGAGAGCTCTCTTGAGAACTGCCCTTGAGAGAACAGCTCTGAAAGAACTTATAAGTGACCCAAGGTCACACCAGCAGCTGTATGTGGAGAAGTGGGGAATCAAACCTGTGTCAGAGTCCTTAGTTAGTCAGCCAAACACCAGGCCTTGTTCATTGAAACAAGAATAGTATTTATTAAGCTGCAAGACTAGGTCACTTAAAACAGAAGCATTGTTAAGAATACCTTGGTTACATGAAGCATAGAGATATACCCTAAAGGGGGGGAAAGGCCCCTCCCTTCTACCAATGGAGGAATCTCGCGCGCGCGGGAATCACAGAAGCTGTAAATAACAGTTCACCCTCCATCCCACCTTTCCCAGCCTAACTGTTGTCTTTAGAAAGCGATAGGAGACAGTTAGCCTGGCTTTCAAGGCCATTCTTGGCCTGGGATCTTAAGATACGGCCCGGTTGCCTGGGCAGCATCGGCAGCTCCCCACATTCCATCCCACCAGTCTCAAAGCATCAATCAACACCCGACAGTCCCATCCTCCCTCCCTTCATCCATACAGTCCCATCCTCCCTCCCTTCTCCATCCATTATGGCAGGCAATACCTGACAACCTGGTTCTCCCAGATTAGAGTCCATGCTCTTAATCACTACACCAAACTGACTCTCAGGAGTGTTAGGATGTTGAGCATCTGGGTCAGCGTAGCCATTTAAAATTCAAAGAGGACTTTGTTCTATATATGTGTGTGTGTGTATAATTTTTTATTGCTTTCATATACTACATCCTAAGGGAAGGGGGCAAAGGAAATACTAGAACTAATACAGAAGCTAAATTAAGACAAGGATCAAATTTCAAAAAATAGCATTCTTATATATCAGCCCTACAATAATAACAAAGGTATTATGTCAAGATATAGATTTCTAAATGTAGCTGGCTTGAGTCTTTAATACAAATCTATAGGTGTTTTATAGTCAAATTATGTTCTATTGAACTTTCAGTTCATTTTCCACGCCTTTTCTTCTTGTATTTCAATTTAACTTTAAGTGCTTTGGGAGCAGCTGCTCCTTTTTCCCGAATCTGAGACCTCAGAAGTACTGCCAGAGCTTCTTGACATATCTTCAGATTCAGAGTCACTTTTATTGTCTTCTTCATTGTTATCGTTGATCTTTCTTTCATCTTTGTTCGGATTTTGTTGCTGTTCCAATAAAAATTTGGCTTTCTGAACAGAGTCAATCTTGATCTTCTTATCTTTATAGTTGAACACTAGTCCTTCTGGAAATGTCCATATGTATGCAATTGAGTTATTATGAAGGAAGAAAGTTAAATCTTTGTCTTGTCACCTTTACTTCTGCACTTCAAATGGAATATCCTTTAAAATTTTCACTTCTTCAATTTTTACTTTCAAGATTTTCCCAGATGTAGCTTTCAAAACAGCTTCTCTAGTAGATCTCTTGGAAAATTTCACAAATATTTCACCAGGTAGCTTATTTTTCTTAATGAAATCTGAGTAGGTCCGATAAGCCAGATCCATATCATTTTGCAGTACATCTTGTTTAAGTTCTGTCATTGGTGCTAATGCTTCGCTTAAAAGTTCTTTTAAATTTTCTCCTTTTTGTTCTGGAATGCCTTGAAAGCGCAAGACATACATTGATATTTCCACTTGAAGCTGCAACAGTTGACCATTATCTGAGATTCTCTCTTTTTCCATTTGTTCCTGTTTCTGTTTAATATCCTTTGTTTTTGTCTCAACTTTCTTAATGGCTTTCTTGGTATCATCTGCTCTTTTATCCATCCGTGTCAGTTGCTTTTGGACTCCATCCAGCTTACTATTGATATTTGACATCTTCTCCAGCAGAGGGCACAGTGCTAGTGCCAGCATATTAGGAGAGTCAGCAGCTGCTTCCTGTGTCTGGGAAGGAGTCGTTGGTTGATTATTTCCTGTGAGAGGCTTCTTTTCTGGTGCCATTCTTCTCCCTCTACCAGACATTGTTTACGCAAGAAGAAAGTTTTCAAACTTAAAATGAAACTTCTCTGATTTAAAAGTGCTTTGGACTATTTTGTACCTTTCGGTCTCATGTGCTGTCTCTCACGGCCAGTTTCACTTTTTTCACTCTCAGTTTATCGTTCAGGAATTTTTAATTTCGTAACGGGGGGATCCCCCAACTCCTCCCCCAACTCCTCCCCCACCTGGCGCTTTTCTTGTGAATTACTGCCATTTACCTTATAGGCTCAGCCGCTTGTAGGGGGATCGGTTAACTCACAGTTTTATCGCCTTTAGGTTACTGTAGGAGCTCATTCACACTGGATCACTTATCAGCTTCCTCCAGCAGCCAGCTATAATTGCCCTGACGGCTTCACAGCAGCAAGACCTCTTGGAGTAAGGAGAGCCCCAGTTCCTCGGCCATCACCTCGGAAGGAGCTCTCCTCCGCACTCCAGGCCAGAAGTCCCCTACAAGGACTCTGGGAGGGGGCAGACCGATCTGGGACCCTTTCTGTCCGCCGTGTCTCGGTTGTCCCCATCAGAGCTCAATGGGACACGTCCAACCCATGAGTTGCCAAAACCAGAAGCCTCAACTGCAGACTATTCCACCGTATAGGAACAAATGCTGAAAAAGGTCTGGGCCAAACAGATGTAGATCTAATCTGTCTGCATTATACCTTTCTTTGTAGGCCTAAGACTGATAAGTAAATTTTTTGCCCAGGAGAATATTGGTAGAGATGGTCCTAGCTATGAAGAGCTTCATAGGTCATAACCAACTATACCTGGAACCAAATAGGCTGCCAATGCAGTACCTTTTAGTGTTGTGAAAATGTGACACTCACATGGCACAAGCAATACTTTAATTAAAGGCTCTTGGATTATTGTGTCTTCTTCTGTTTGGATGTTCAACTTGGTTTGAGATGGGTTGTAAAAGGAGAGAATATCAAGACCTCCTCTAGCTGTATTCACATGGTGGCCTGGGCATCTACCACTACAGAAATAACTTTCTAGCACTCACAATCCTCCCATTCCATATATATCCTTAGCCTCTCACTCCCTCATCTATAGTAATTTTTTTCCTGTGACTGAATAACTACAGAAGGTTCTTTTATTTAGAGATGTTGCTGAGTAACAAAGAATCTTACTCAGGTCAAAACTCATGTTGAAAATAAAGCAGGTCTGATACTAGGGATAATTAATAAACGTCAAGATTTTTTTAAAGAACATAAGAGAAGCCAATATTGAATCAGACCAATGGCCCATCTAGTCCAACACTCTGTCACACAGTGGCTAGAAATACCAGGTGCCATCAGGACATCCAGCAGTGGGGCCAGGACACTAGAAGTCTTCCCACTGCTGCCTCCCCAGCACCAAGAATACAGAGCATCACCTGCCCCAGACTGAGAGTTCCTATCTATACCTTGTGGCTAATAGCCACTGATGGATCTCTGCTCCATATGTTTATCTAATTCCCTCTTGAAGATGTCCATGCTTGTAGCTGCTGCCACCTCCTGTGGCAGTGAATTCCATATGTTAATCACTCTTTGAGTGAAGTACTTTTTTATATCTGTTCTAACCCGACTGCTCAGCAATTTCATTGAGTGCCCACAAGTTCTTGTATTGCGAGAAAGGGAGAAAAGTACTTCTTTCTCAACCTGCTCTATCCCATGCATAATCTTATAAGCCTCGATCATGTCACCCCTCAGCTGTCGTTTCTCCAAGTTAAAGAGCCCCAAGCGTTTTAACCTTTCTTCATAGGGAAAGTGTTCCAATCCTTTTATCATTCTAGTTGCCCTTCTCTGCACTTTTTCCAATGCTATAATATCCTTTTTGAGGTGTGGCGACCAGAACTGTACACAGTGCACAAATGAGGTCACACCAATGATTTATACAGGGGCATTATGATACTGGCTGATTTGTTTTCAATTCCCTTCCTAATAATCCCCAGCATAGCGTTGGCCTTCTTTATTGCAGTTATACACTGTCTTGGCATTTTCATTGAGTTATCTACTATTACTCCAAGATCTCTCTGTTGGTCAGTCTCTGCCAGTTCAGACCCCATCAACGTGTATTTATATTTAGGATTTTTGGCTCCAATGTGCATCACTTTGCACTTGGCCATATTGAACTCCATTTGCCACGTTGATGCCCACTCACCCATCCTTGACAGATCCCGTTGGAGTGCCTCACAATCCTCCCTGGTTTTCACTACCCTGAACAACTTTGTGTCATCTGCAAATTTAGCCACTTCACTGCTTACTCCCAATTCCAAATCGTTAATAAACAAGTTAAAAAGCATTGGACCGAGTACTGATCCCTGTGGTACCTCACTGCTTACCACCCTCCACTGAGGAAAGTTTCCCATTTATACTCACTCTCTGTTTCCTATATATAAGCCAGTTTTTGATCCACAAGAGGACAAGTCCCATGACCATTGAGCTTACTTATTTTCTCCATCAAAATGTGTAAGAGCAATTCAGAAATTAGTTCAACTTATTTCAACTATTCAGTTAGTTCAAATATTTGCTACTTCAAGGGTGGACTGTGCTTATGTTTTTTAAAGTAGAGTTTTAGTGCACTTTGTAAAAATACATATATTTTGTTTGATTTATTTATCGTGATTTTATCTCACTCAACCTTTGCAAGGGTTTATGGTGGCTGCTATCAGTGCTAGCTGTCTGGTTTCCCAGATAATTGTATAGTGTGATTTTTCACAGTTTCTTTTGCAGTGAAATTGTGGACTATTGAAATAGAGAAAGGCACTGTGAAATGTAAGCAAATGTCCATAGTTGGAGAAGTAACAAAAATAGAAGAGGTAAGTTTCTTCAAGAGCTTTAGGCCATGATTTATTGCCTCATGGAAGGCAGATTTGGGGGAGGTCACATCGTGGAAAAATAATTGTCTGTGAAAAGTTTGCTTAAATTTTATTTTCTTAAATGGCTGAGTGCAGCTCTACAATCTTTGGAATGTTCAAAGGCATTCCAGTTCCCAGAGCAGCACCTGCAGAAAGCTTTGTGTGCCTTTATAGTTGAGTTTAGTATAGGCAGTCTTTCTTATGAGCTACTCAGTTTGGAGATGGTATGTATCTAAAAAACAGTCAGGGTAAGCTAACTGGAAGTGAGGTTGAAAAAAATCCAAAAATACAGTATTCAGATACACTGAGGGCAAGCTCCTTCTGTCATCACAAGAATTATGGGTTGAAGGAATCGTTCTGCCTCAAATTAGGCAAACATTTGAGAATTAGAAGAGGACTTGGAGGTCTTAAAATATGTGATCATCATTGCTGTCTTGAGCTGTGTCTCCCATTCCAAAGGCTATAAAGAGTTTATTATGAAACAGCAAGTGCACCTCTCACAGGAGACTGTGCCACAGGACTGTCTTCAGACTCTAGTTCCTTAATTCATGGTTGGTCTCCATGCTTGTTGCACCCTTAGGTCTGCTTTTAGACAGTGTCTTGTTTGTCCAGTTGGAGGCAAGTCTTAGGCCACAACAGATCTTCCAACAAGAGTCCTAGGTTTCCAGTAACACAATGCAGAATCAAAAGCTGTCCAAGGTCAGGTAGCAGAGTTCCAAGAGCTAAGCTGAATGCATTTTTTGCCTCTGTCTTTACTGTGGAAGATGAGAAGTGCTTGCCCACTCCAGAACCGCTGATTTCAGGAGGGGTGTTGGAAGACCTGAGTCAGATTGAGGTGACAAGAGAGGAGGACTTACGACTGATAGACAACTTAAAAACTGGTAAATCACCAGGCCCAGATGGCATACATCCAAGAGTTCTGAAAGAACTCAAAGGGGAACTTGTGGATCTCCTGACAAAAATATGTAATTTTTCATTAAAATCTGCCTCCATTCCTGAGGACTGGAAGGTAGCTAATGTCACTCCCATCTTTAAAAAGGGTTCCAGAGGAGATCCGGGAAATTACAGGCCAGTCAGTCTGATGCCAATATAGGGTAAGTTGGGGGAAACTGTTATTAAGGAAAGAATTAGTAGGCACATTGATGAACAAAAACTATTGAGGCAGACTTAGCATGGGTTCTGTAAGGGAAGATCTTGTCTCACTAACTTGTTAGTGTTTTTTGAGGGAGTGAACAAACATGTGGACAAAGGGGACCCAATAGATGTTGTTTACCTTGACTTCCAGAAACCTTTTGATAAAGTTCCTCATCAAAGGCTCCTAAGTAAGCTGAATAGTCACAGGATAAAAGGACAAGTCCTCTTGTGGATCAAAAACTGGCTAATTAATAGGGAACAGAGAGTGAGTATAAATGGGAAATTTTCTCAGTGGAGGGTGGTAAGCAGTGGGGTACCACAGGGATCAGTACTCGGTCCAATGCTTTTTAACTTGTTTATTAATGATTTGGAATTGGGAGTAAGCAGTGAAGTGGCTAAATTTGCAGATGACACGAAGTCGTGCAGGGTGGTAAGAACCAGGAAGGATTGTGAGGCACTCCAAAGGGATCTGTCAAGGATGGGCGAGTGGGCATCAACGTGACAAATGGGGTTCAGTGTGGCCAAGTGCAAAGTGATGCACATTGGAGCCAAAAATCCTAAATATAAATACACGTTGATGGGGTCTGAACTGGCAGAGACGGACAAAGAGAGAGATCTTGGAGTCGTAGTAGATAACTCAATGAAAATGTCAAGAGAGTGTGCAACTGCAATAAAGAAGGCCAATGCTATGCTGGGGATTATTAGGAAGGTAATTGAAAACAAATCAACCAATATCATCATGCCCCTGTATAAATCAATGGTGCAACCTCATTTGTGCACTGTGTACAGTTCTGGTCACCACACCTCAAAAAGGATATTATAACATTGGAAAAAGTGCAGAGAAGGGCAACTAGAATGATAACAGGGTTGGAACACTTTCCCTATGAAGAAAGGTTAAAACTCTTGGGGCTCTTTAGCTTGGAGAAACGACGGCTGAGGGTGACATGATCGAGGTTTATAAGATTATGCATGGGATTGAGCAGGTTGAGAAAGAAGTACTTTTCTCCCTTTCTCGCAATACAAGACCTTGTGGGCACTCAATGAAATTGCTGAGCAGTCGGGTTAGAACAGATTAAAAAAAGTACTTTTTTCACCCAAAGAATGATTAACACATGGAATTCACTGCCACAGGAGGTGGCAGCAGCTACAAGCGTGGACATCTTCAAGAGGGAATTAGATAAGCATATGGAGCAGAGATCCATCAGTGACTATTAGCCACAAGGTATAGATAGGAACTCTCAGTCTGAGACAAGTGATGCACTCTATTCTTGGTCCTTGGGGGGGCAACAGTGGGAGGGCTTCTAGTTTCCTGGCCCCACTGCTGGACCTCCTGATGGCACCTGGTATTTCTGGCCACTGTGACAGAGTGTTGGACTAGATGGGCCATTGGCCTGATTCAACATTGGCTTCTCTTATGTTCTTATGTTTTTAAGCAAAGTTCCAAGAGCTAAGCAAGTCAGGCATGGTAGGCCCATCAGCAGGTTTGCAAACAAGTTGTTCCCATACTGCCAACACCCTCTCTTTTGGGCCTCCTTATCTGAAGGCCCTTTGCCTAAGGGGATGGTGCTGGGTCAGAGTCCCTTTGGGATAGCATTGGGAAGTCCATCTCACTGGGAGGGTCTGCCAAGGCAGGGCTTTGGGGCAGGTTGTTCTCCTCCTCCAATGATTCTTCTTCCCGTACTAAACCAGGTCAGTACATGACAGACAATCACTTCCTTTCTGTATTCCTGAGAGATTAGAGTCCTCCAACAGGATTACTTTAGCAGAAGAGCTTCTCCATAGTTAGGGGTGGATTTCTCATCTCCCTTACCTTGTTTATGATTGGGGGCATATGCAATATGAAAAGGGGCATTGCAGTACATTCTTCAACTGAGATGCTCGGCCAGCTTTGCATTGGAAATGGCAGAAAAGAAACTTCTACATTCCATGCAAACTAGGAGCCTGTTGGCCATTCATATCAGGACAGGAGGCTGTGGTCCCATGATGCATCTGATAGGCATGGTCATTGTTTCATGTGATTTGGACAATGTGTTGATTGTCCGTGTGCAGGGAAATTCAATACACACAAACCAGAACTGATGGGCTTCTAGTTCACATCGATGTAATGACAGAAGAGGACTAAGCACATTTGGCAGATCACACACTGGTTCAAGCTAGAAGACTTGATCCTTTCCACCCACATGCTTGCTGCCACATCCTCCAACTCCAGAAATTTTAAGAAGTGCCAGGGAAGGAGTGAGTGGGATTCACCTGCAATTGTGAAGATATAGTGCAGCATAAAGTATGGGAAGTTTTATTTCCATATTAATCTCTCCCTTCGACTAGGTATTCAGCTATTGTGAGTGCTTCTTATTCCCATCAAAAACAATGATCCTGTGTAGGTATTACAAGTACCCTGAGGCATTTTCCCTATGTGGACCTTCCTGTACATTGTGACTTTTCTAGGGAGCCCTGCTGCTCATGGCATCACCAGCTGAAGTGTAGTCTGTGGTTATGTAGGACATGACCTTCTTAACTCTGGCAACAATGTCACTGTAGAATTCCCTGCTGAGGACACCTGCCTTGCTCCATCTCTCTTCATATTTAAGCCCCAGATCAATCTAGCATTTAGAGTATTGTAGTTTTTAAGCTAAGGATGACTGATAATGGTCTCTACTGATTTTGCTTATTTAGTTTCAGAGCTACTATATTATATTTAGTACCCTGTTGAAAGCAAATCCTGATTGTATAAGCCCTGGGTGGCAAATACGAAGTAGTATTAAAAATGAATAACACTACCTCCTCTTCTCCTTCAGCTGCTGTTACCAGTTCTATAAACTTTTGCAGAAGGCACAGCCTTTTTTTCCCCTGTGGGTCACAAAGTGGCATTTGTACAAGATATTGATGAGGCATGGCTACTCTTTCAGTGGGGAGGTCACCATGTTCTTTGACAAATCATTCATTGCCTTTGTCAACATGAATCTTAGAGTCTCTGGATATTTTCCTCTATTGTGAAAGGTCACAACTCTCTCTTGTCTGCTTCCCTCCCCCGCCTTCCAGGGTACATTTGGCAGCACATACCATCGACCAGTTCAAGCATAATTAGTCATGTGTCAAAAGGGGTTTTCAGTATATTTTCCTATTTTGTTTGTCCTTTCTGAGATTGTCAGTGCCCTGCAGTGTTTTATATAGAGAAGTGGGTATAATCACAGATACTTAATTTCTTGAAAAATAGTAACATAACATATACTATAATATGTAATAATATAATGGGGCAGCAGAAAAGAGTAAGAGTCCAATAGCACCATAAAGGCTAACAAAATTTGTAGTAGGGTATGAGATTTCACGAGTCACTGCTCACTTCTTTGTACACAGCTAGAATGTCTGGTAGGGTATGAGCTTTCGTGAGTCATTCTTGCTGTATCTGAAGAAGTAAGCAGTGACCCACGAAAACTTATACCCTACCAGAAATTTTGTTAGTCTTTAGGGTGCTCCTGGACTTTTATTCTTTTCTACTGCTACAGACAGACTAACAGGGCTACCCATCTCAATATAATGGGCAGTATCCTATCATCTGTATGTGGAAGACACACAGTTTCCCACATCCTTTTGCATTATTGCAGCTTTTTCTGGCTACCCCCTCAAAATCATTCCTGGGATCACAGAGTCCATGCAGAGGAACTCTGCAGTTTGGTGGTCTGGACTGATGATGGACAAAGGACGAACTTGCCCCCTCCTCTCAGTGGAGCCTGTGCTTGCAGAAGAGGAAAATGGAACAATCTCAGTTCCTTGTCCTTCCTCACTCCAGCTGCACAGCTATTCCTCCATTTGAGTCCCATGACCCTGGGACTGATCTTCCCAGGGGGTCAGAAGGAACTGCAATGATGTATATGGGAAAATGATACCTTCCACACACTGAGTGGTAGGATACTGCCCAGTACTAATATAAACCCATACCTCTTCATTGTTGGTCTCTCTTTCTCCCCACTTAAATCAGTTAGGCTATGTGGGTTCCAAAACTTGATTTTGATTAAGTACTTTTGATGTTTTATCCATGTGACCTCCAATAAAACATGGGTACCAGGTAAGAGAATATAATATGCTCCCCCCATAAATTATAACCAGTGTCTCAAAGGTAAGGGAAAAGAGGTCAAAGTCTGGATGAAATGTGTCTACTCTGCCTGACTCTCTGAGACAA
The DNA here is from genome assembly GCA_029375565.1 of Gekko gecko. Lineage (NCBI taxonomy): Eukaryota > Metazoa > Chordata > Lepidosauria > Squamata > Gekkonidae > Gekko > Gekko gecko. Next base: position 75,508,769 of record JAPDNY010000006.1, on the reverse strand, counting down.
TCACTTCTGAGTGACATTTAACTAGGATGCAGCTGAACTTGGCTCCTTGCCAGGCTCATATGCATTTTTCCCTCCTCCCCCTGCCCTTCTTGCATGGGGAATCCCAGAGTTTAATCCCAGATTAGAATCCCTGTTAGTGGTGGCTAAACAAACTTTTGCTAATCCATGTCCATTTGCACATTACAGATTTCTAACTGAGATGCCCCACACAAGAATGATGGAGGATGGAGGAGTGTGGGGTATGTGTCCAACAACAAATCAGGTTCATGCATATCCCATCCTAATACTGGTTAAGTGAAATCTGTATGTAGCCTGAGGTTTTTCTTAGAAGTATATGCAGAATTAGGACTTTTCCCCTCCATTTTAGGATACTCCTTTTCCAAGAAGGAAAGCAAATGCCCTTCACTTGGACCGATTTCCCACTAGCTTCTGCTCCGTCCTCGCTCTTCCTTTCCCCCCAATTCTAGGTGTCAATTTCCCACTACTTGCTGCGCGGCTGCATTTTGCCCTGCAGCTTCACCCGATTCCCCTGTGTCTTCTCGATCCTCAAAAAGAGGATCGAGAAGACGCAGGTGAAATTGGGTAAAGCTGCAGGCCAAAATGTGGCCGTGCAGCAAGTAGTGGGAAATTGACACGTAGAATTGGGGGTGGGGAGGGAGGTCTTTGTTCACTCAGCCTAAGAAGAAAGTCTGTCTTCTTCCTGTCTCCAGTGAAGCAGAGATAGTTTGAATAGGTAAGTATTCTGTGTTGGGAGGCAAGATATATCAACAGTGCAAATTTAGTAGAAAAATATGTTGTCTCCTTGTTTGCATGCATAAGTACAAAATCCATTAAAACCAGAAAAAAGCAGCTGATGGAAGTCATCAGGTGTGAGCTATACATAACACTGGGGGTTATGCCCTGATACAGACTCTGTTACAGCATTCAAGCAACTCTAATTAGAAAAGATCACGATGCAAAGCTCAGCAATTGGTATTTAAAATCTTAACCTTAGGAAGCTACTAGATGTTGGAGAAGAGCATCTAAGGGGTAGAATTAAGGTCATGGAGTCAGTACTGGAAAGATGAGAATGAATTATTAGTCCATCCTGTTGGGCAGAACATTAGGAAACATAACTGCATGGTTCTTTGTTTTTATGACAATAACAGTGAGGCATGGTGGCCTCTATGAAATGGTTCTCATGATAAAATCCCAGCTGGATGCTCAGAACTGTGTTGTGGTCTGTGCCTGGGGATTTGACAGAGCACTCTATATGCATGTGAACTGGCTAAATCCAAAACATTTTTACGAGAGGGTAAATGAACATATGGAAAGAATTGAGAAAACCCCTATCCAGCTTCTAATATTCAAACAGTGCTCTAGCCATAGGTCATAAAGTAAATACAGATTTGTAGTTTTTTTAAAAAAAACACCCATTCACCAGATGGTGAAGAAAAGTTTGAACTGAAGATGATGAAAGCAAAATGGGTGCAATGGATATGATAAGAAGTGGCTTTCCACAAAATCCGAAGTACAGTCATTTTTCAGCAATGGACAACAATGTCTTAGTCCAATCCACCAACCCTCTTTCCCTGCTTAAGAGTTTTCTTCAGACACTAACCCTATCTGTTTCTCTTTTCACCTCTCAGCTTCACTGTGTGGAAAATTTCCCAACCAAAATGCAAAAACAATTGGTACCATCTGTAAGCATAATCTTCCCACAACCCTGGGATTGCCTCAAAAGAATTTGTTGGCATCTCTTTCAGCCTTCCCTAACAAGTTTCATTGTAGACACGATATTGTTCTTCATACTATATTTATTGGTTTTATTGCATTAATTCAATTTATACCCCACCCTCCCTGCGAACAGGCTCAAGGCGGCACTAAACGATTCTAGGTGTGCTGTTGATCATCATTTTGCTCAAAAGGAAGCTTTCCCTTGTTTTTGTAGTTGTGCTGAAAAGAAGTGTCTCTCAGTGTCTTTCATCCACTTTGAAAAATACTCCAGCTTCCGCAGGCACAAAGAAAGGGCTGTGTTATATAGATGTTAAAGAATGTTATTTTCTAATATAGGTCTGGGTCATATAGTTACAGGGACTAATGACCCTTTTTCAAATTGAGGAGATCTAGTCATTAGGGTAGTCAACTTCTGATGCAACCTCTCTTGCAGTTCCTTTAACAATAATTTATTTATTTATGGAATTTATATGCTGCTTCTCCAGAGTCCTGCTTGAGCCATCTTAGTGAAAACTATGTCATAAAACATCATAAATTATCTATCTGTCTGGGTGTAAGGGTGCAAAGGGGAATCCCTTCTCCCCCGCCCATCACCTAGCTTGGCACAGTTCCGGGCCTCATCACCCACTTTTGAGCTTGGCAGGGGAAGCGGCAGTGCCTGGGAACTGCTCCCTGTGTTTTGGAGCCCCTCCTGGTGTCCTCCAGCAAGGTGGCTGGGTCTAGAGTGGCTCATGGCATCCTCCGCTCTGGTGGCTGGACCCGAAGTGGCTCCCGGTGTCCTCTGCTGTGCTGGCCAAACCTGGAACCTCTCCCAGCATCCTCTGCCACCATGGCCAGGCCCAGATTTTCTCCTAGCATCCTCTGCCATGGTGGCCAGGCCTGCAGTGACTCCTGGTGTCCTCCACTATGGCAGCCAGGACCAGGGCCTCTCCTGGCATCCTCCACTTCAGTGACTGGGTCTGGAGAAGCTACTGATGTCTTCTGCTGCATTGGCCACTGCACAAACAACACTTTTTTATTTGGGGATAATTTAACCCCCCAATATATTTTTGTTAAGTTTTTAGATTTTTCTGCAAAACTGGAGTGGCAAGTTTGCATGGAAAAAAAAATATTTAGCATCAGTATAGCCCTGATCCATGGATTTAGGTATCCGCAGATGGAGGTCAGACTTTGCTATTAAATATACAGATATATATTTAAAAACTGTCAGAGGCATAAAACCAGCAGAGAACAACTGTTGATAACCCTAAAAATGTTCATAAAACATACCCAAGAGCAGAAGCAAACCATAAGGCAGCTAAAAAGTAAAACCCCTTAGGTAAATGCCTGGGTAAAAAGGAATGCTTTGGACTGGCACCTGGAAGATGTTAGGGTAGGCACTAGGCAAGCCTGAAGTGGGAGAATATTTCAAAGGCAAGGTGCTACTTCTGAAAAAGCCCTGTCTCCCACCTCTAAAGGCAGTGGCACAAAGACCAGGACTTGGAAGTCATGTTTTAATAAGTGGGCTGGACAGTTTGGGAGGAGATGAATCTTCAGGTAGCCTGGCCCCATTCGTATCTTTATTTACAAAGCAGCACTTTATAGCACAGTATAGTAATCTATAGCACAGTACAGTACTCTAACTTGGATATGATAAGAGTATTGATCACCATGGCCGGATCACATTTTTTGCGAAACAGTCTTAGCTAGTGGACTAAATTTAGAGTCCAGTGGCACCTTTAAGACCAACAAAATTTTATTCAAGGTATGAGCTTTCGTGTGCACACACACTTTTTCAAATACATTGGAATGGAAGGTGAGGTTCAAACTTACAGATGGGTTGAACAGCATATTAACATGTAACATGATGAAGATGTTTAAGATATGCAAAGACAAAACTAAATAACAAGCTACGGTTATATGGTTAACAGTTGTAAAGCAATAAATACATCAAAATAAGACTGAGACTCTCCATTCACTCCTCTCCCCTTGTGAAAGAGAACAGTCATTATCTAGTAGAGGTTGTAAGTAGTTGACGATGCGTTGAACTGTTTTGAGCTGAGAGCTGTATGTGACCACTAGTGATGTTGTATTATTGTCTCTTTTGGGCCTGTCTTGTAACAGGTATCATTCTAGCTTTGTTAATCTGTTTCCTGACTTCATCAAGTGGATACTTTAGTTCCAAAAAGGTGTGTTTGTAAATCCCTCAAATGAGACTCTCTGTAGGAATGGAGCAGATGTGGCTGTAGCATAGAGACTGGCTGTATACAATGGATTGTTTGTTATGTTTAGGATGGTAGTTGGAGGCATGTAGGTATGTTTGTCAGTTAATACAGTAGGTTTCTAGTATAAGGTAGTGTATATGTATCCATTGTGTACTTTTACAGTAGTGCCCAGAAAATGTGTTTCTTGCATGGATTGGTTCATTCGCAGGTTGATTGTGGAGTGAAAATCGTTGAATGCCTGGTGGAATGCGTCCAGGGCTGCTTTACCATGTGTCTAGACAATAAAAATGTCATCAGTGTAATGCGGGTATAAGAGAGGTATGAGTTGGTGGGAGTTTAGGAAGCGTTGTTCCAAGTCAGCCATAAAGATCTTAGCATACTGTGGGGCCATGCTGGTGCCCATGGCTGTACCATTGATCTGGTACAGACTGAGGAGGTCTGCACTTACAAGCATAGGCCAGGATCCAACAGTACCTCCAATCTATAAATCTGCACCTCTAGGAGGTGTGTCCTCCAGGACAGGCTGACTCGGCAGATCTCAAGTAGCAAGTCCATCGAACAACAGGACCTCAGCCTTGTCTGGACTGAGCTTCACTTTATTAGTCCTATTTCCATCAGTCAACAGTTTGTCCTACAATATGGTAGTGTTTAGTTCCATGCTGTGAAACCTTCACCTCCTGACTTCTGCAGCCCATTTGGACCTGAGATCTTATTGATGAGTGCTTCAAATGTATAAAAATTCTTACATGGAAACAATTCCATATAGAAAATATCATAAAAGCCACTTGGGATTTTGCTTCTTATAAATGCTCGCATATTTTGATAGAATCCCACGGCTTCTAGAACATATATTTGTTTTTCCTGTTTCTTTAAAGTCTCTACTTGATGCTACAATCGAGAACAGTTCCCGTTGATATAAAGGAGCATGTGGGAACCTTCCCAATAGTGATAGGATGTATCAATGCACTGTTCTTCATAGGTTGAATAAGAGAATATTTATTTGGGGGAATTCTGATAGGCCACAGACTGTTATCCCCATCTGAGTCATGAAACCATTCAGGAGCACCTGTTCCCTTCCACTGTGTGGAGTTCAGCACTCCTGAGTCAGAGACCAAAGCCTATTAAGTCATTATTCTTGGTGCCAGTAAAACTTCAGAGCTGAAAGCAGAGTTAATCTGTTGGTCTCCTTCCATTGCCCATGTAAACTGAGCCTCCCACTACGGGGCAGTCAGACTGGCACCTGATCTGCTTTAGTTTGTGCAAAATTGCCAGCTGCCCACTAAACATGATTGCTTAATTACTTGTGAGTTGCAAGAGATTGGGAGCCACTGGAAAAAATAACACATGGGGTAAGCAACTGCCTAATTTCAGCAAAAGATATTAGCCACAAAGCAGACTTTCCAGCTGAAAAGTGGTGGGATGACAATCAGAATGGCTTATTCTGTTTCTAAATTTGGTCTTCAGAATAAGTGAGTAACATGACTGGAGTGCCAGAAAACTCTTATTTGTGTTGCACTGGTCCTTGTGATTTTAGCCAGCTGTCCAGTCTCACTCTGGGTCTGTTTACATGGGGATTACTCCTGGAGGAGCTGTTGACAAATTAGAAACTTTTCATTTGCTTCTTTGTCTTGCAGTGATCCTGAACAACCCCTTCCCTTCCTTACCCTGTGCTCACTGCAACACTATCTCTTACAATGAAAAGAGCTTCTCTTGATGTGCATATTGCTATTTTTTGGTGTAAAGTATGCTGGGAGAAGTCAGAAGTCTTCTTACTTTCAACTTTTTAATAAATTTTAATTTTGTTAATGGTTATGGGACAGTGTAAAGGCATGGCTTTTACACTGTCTCTCAGCCTTAAAGTTTCCTGGGTGACTTACAACACAAAAACAATATTTGACAAGTTAAAAAGCCCAGCCTGTATCCACAACCCAAAAGTAGCAATACTAATTAAATCAAGCTATATAACATTACAAAGCAGCATTTCAGACTACATTGTGGGTAAAATAAAAACAAATAAAGCAGCAATAAAACAATTCACTATTGATCTAATCTCTCCTTATAATAATTATCTTTTGGTTTCGTAAGATTCCATGTGCTCCCATTGGCTGTAAAATGCCTTCCCTCAGCCATTGGCCCATCAGCCGCCACTCAAGAGTACTCGCATTCCATTGGCGGGGTGCTGGGTCTGCTCTTCTTCCCTACCCACTCCCCCTTCAGACAGATTCTCTTGACTCCTGTGAGGGACTGTCCCCTCAGTGGCTGTTGGTAGGCAGCCAAGCTTGGTTCTGTGAGTAAAAAAACAAAGGACTTTCAGCATAACCCCCTCCCCCAATGACAGCCACTTTCCTGTCAGAATAAATGGAAAAAGGCTCTTTCTCCTGCTTAGCTTCAGCATGGCTGGCTGGCTAACGAGATGGGCCAGCGACCATCAAACCATTTTCTTCAACTCCCCGCTGTGCGGCTGACTTTCCCCTAGGGTTGCCAATCTCCAAGTGGGACCTGGAGATCTCCCACTGTTACAATTGATCTCCAGATGACAGAGATCAGTTCCCCGGGAGAAAATGGTTGCTTTGGAGGGTAGACTCTATGGCATTGTACCCTGCTGAATCCTTCCACACACACCCCAAATGCTGCCCTCCACAGGATCACCCCCCCCCAAATCTCCAGGTATTTCCCTAATCAGAGTTGGCACCTGTACTTTCTCCTCTGTCAGTAAAAGGCCCTTTCCACACCTATGTTGGCCTTCGGGAGAAAACTCAGTCCTGATCAGGTTGCCAATTCCAGGTGGACAATTCCTGGAGATTTGAGGGATGGAGCCTGGAGAGGGTGAGGTTTGAAGAGGGGTGGCACCTCAGACAGGCATGATGCCATAGACTCCACCCTCCAATCCAACCATTCCCTGATGGGGAACCATTGTTGCCAATCTCCAGGTGGGGGCTGGAGATCACTCAAAATTACAACTGCTCTCTAGGAGGGAGGGGGAAGAGATGGAAAACTAAAGGTAGGTTGATGGTTGGCTGGGAGGGAGATAGGGTTATCAACTCCAGGTTGGGAAATTCCTGGAGATCTGAGGGGTCGAACCTGGAGAGGGTGAGTGTTGAGGAGGGGTGGGACCTCAGACAGGTACAATGCCATAGACTCCACCCTCCAAACCAGCCACTCCCTCCTGAGGAACCACTGTTACCAATCTTGGGGGTGGGCTGGAGATCACTCAAAATTACTACTGCTCTTCAGGTAGCAAAGATCAGTTCCTCTGGAGAAAATGGTGGACTCTGTCATTATACCCTGCTGAGATTGCCACAGCAAATTGTCACTGAGTGCCCAAAGCCGGGGCACTCTCCCAGAGCCTCTTTCTAGAGCCCGTTGTATTTATTTCCACAACGGGCCTTATTCCTAGTATATTATATTTAAAAAACTGTAACAGCAAAATACAATGAGGGAAGGTGAATAATCCAAAGCAAAACACAAGTGTATAAACTGGAAACAAAACAGCAAACAAAATATAAACAGAAACAGCCTGACTAAACAAATGAGTTTTCAGCTGGTACTGGAAAATAAACTGATCTGATGCAAGGTGAATAGCCATGGGGAGCATATTAATATCTGAGGTGCTGCAGGCAGTAGGAGAAGCAGGTCTTGATGTGATGAACTTATCTGATGAACAAGAATATTTGGGACCAGTAGGTGGTTCTTCATATATCCAAGCCCCAGGTGGTTTGTTTATTTATTTAAAACCTTTCTATGCCACCTTTCAACCCAGTTCAAGGCCTCCAAAGCACCAAACATTAAAACATTTCAAACATTAAGAATTTAAAATGCAAGCATATATAAAATATTTTAAATTAAAACCTAATATAAACACTTAACAATAGAAACTCATAAACACATAAGGCTTTAATATTTAATGCAAAGGTTTACACAAAAGCCTTTCTCAGAGTAACAGTGCAGTCCTAAGCAGAGGTATCCCTTCTAAGCCAGTTGAAGTCAATAGACTTAGAAGGATGTAATTCTATTTAGGATTGCACATTAACTCAGGGGGAAAGTTGTATGTGAAATATGACTGGTTTATCCTATAGAATTATCTCAGTCTCAAGGTGGTGTGCATTTATATTTATATTCTGCTATATTGTGAGTCTGCAGATTCCTCAAGTAAAGGAAGCAACAATATAAAAATATAATTAAAAAACCCACAAAGCAACATAGAAGCAAAGTTGTGTTTAGAACCCTGCCATAACATACCAAAATAACAATGCTCACCATCCATTTGCCTGCTGAAACAAAAAACATTTTTAGTAGTATTCTCAAAAAAAATGGAAGTGGCTTAGTCTTCCCTTGGTAGGAGTTCCACAGTAAGTGTGCCGCTGCAGAAAAGGTCCTCCTCCTTGCTGACATCAGTCTAATTTCCAATAACAATGGAGTTTAGAACAAAGACAGATCATATTAATGTGTGGCATTCTTGAGGGGACATTCCCTAAGAGTAAGGCCATTTAGCATTTGAAGATGAATATCAGCACTTTAACTTGTATTCAGAAACAAATTTGGAGCAGTGCAGGGAGGAAGTAGATTAGATTAAAATCAGACAGTGCTGGCATAGTTTCAAATCATTTAGTCAAATTCCTTCAGAACTAGAGGAAAGGACAAAAGGGCGCCTATTTGAGATTCATGGGATGAAGGAATTCCTTCAGTTGTCAGCAGGGCTTTTTTTGTAGAAAAAGCCCAGCAGGAACTCATTAGCATAATAGGCCACACCCAACAGCAGAAACTCATTAGCATATTAGGCCACACCCCTGACAGCACAGCTCCCTCCCAGGATCAGCTTCCCCAGGTGCCCCATGGCTCGCAGGATGCATGGGGAACCTAAGGGAAAGAAGGCAGTTTCTGGATTGGCTTCCCCAGGCGCCCCGCAGCTGTGGGGCACCTGAGGAACCCAAGGAGGGGAGGCAGTTTAAACTGCCTTCCCTCCCTGGATCAGCTTGGCTTCCCCAGGCACCCTGTGGCTTGCAAGGCGCCTTGGGAACCCGAGGGGGGGAAGCTGCAAGCATGGCCAGCTCGGAAGCCAGCCGGAACTCTGTTCCTGTGCGTTCCTTCCCAAAAATAGCCCTGGTTGTCAGATTCCAAAATGGGGTACTGTTGCCCACCTGACTCATTTTTTTAAAAATGAGCAAGAGAGCAATTACATTTTGAATTTTCACAGCAGGTATGAAAGTGTTGCTGACCAGCAGTACTCCCTTCTCTATACCAGTAAAGCTTTCACAGGGTACAAATCTGTGAAATGTATCAGGCTTTCTTGGCAAAGAATAATTTCATTGGGGAGTTAAGAAGGTGCCTTAATTAGCTTTTGAAACTTGAGCCCTAAATTCCAAAGACCCTCACACCCATCCACATACAGATGCATAATTTCTCACCCAATATCTGGGGAGACCAGAATGTCAAATGACTAAATTGAAACATTTGGTGTTTTCCTCACTGGAAACTCTGAAGATTTAGGTTGTGGTCACATGGGCGATTTGATGCAGTGTGGCCCCAGTTCTAAGAAATCCAGGTTTTTTTGTAACAGGAGAGTTTGATCAAACTGAATCCCTAAATCCTCCTCACTGCATGTTCATTCCTTGTTTGATCATTAAGATGCAGCAGTCAGGAAGTTGGGCAGTATGGCAACTTTTTAAAATGATTACTCCATTGAGCATGCTCAAAGGCACTTATGGGAATTAGCGCTTCAAACTCCTGGCAGAATGGTGGCAGCTGGTGGCCAGTGGGATTGTTGGAGGAGGCTGCTAGGAAATGGTGTCCAGTTTGATGACAGTGTTTCTGAAACTGCTTCTGAGAAATCCCATGTTTCAAACATTCATCCTGTGTCCTGTGTCCGCTGGTGTTTTTATTTAAATGCCTGGAGTGTGGCTGGAGTCACTGGCTTTGTTCTCAGACTCCCTTCCCCCCTCTCCCTCCTGCTCTTTCCCTCCCTCTCTGAAACAAACTCATAGTCAATTAACCCTTTCCGTATTCTGTGTGCTGCAAAGCTGTAGACAGTGATCCAGGCATGCACACATCACTAACTGTTTAAAAAAATTGGTGAAAGCGCAAAGAAAATATTCAGATGTCCTAAATGTTCAGAAAATGTTCAGATATCAAATCATTAGGAGGCAGTCCAGACAGGCAGAAATGCAGGGTGAAGCCGGAAACAACCATAAAGTGCTTGATTTTCCAGCTGGTGAGAAATCTACAATGGAAGAGGGTTGATTGCAGGAGGGGACGAGGGCATGACAGGAGACTGATGTGGCCCTTCTGAACATCCTTTTTACATCCATTAGGGAATTGGGGCAAAATGCCCCTGTGATCACAGCCTTAGAGGCAGACTATGAGCAATGATTATATGTCCAGGTGGGATTTTCTAAAAAACATCTTCATCATGTTACATGCTAATTTGCTGTTCAGCCTCTGTCTATAAGCTTGAACTGTTATCTTCCATTTCTAAGTGTCTGAGGAAGTGTGCGTGCACACGAAAGCTCATACCTTGAACAAAACTTTGTTGGTCTTAAAGGCATCACTGGATTCTAAATTTATTCTAATGATTTTATGTGGCAGTGGTCCCCAAAGTGGCATCCATGGGCCACACCTGCCAACACCTTTTCTGATACCCTTCAAGTGTTTTCAGAAAGTGGGCAGGGCCAAGTGGGGCTTTTGCCCAGGAAGGCTTCTGATTGGCCACTGGGGATCTGACCGGCTATGCTGGTTCAAAAATAAATTGTTTTGGCAACAGCTGCTGCCACAGCTGCATGACTGAAAGTATTCAAGAAAGTATTTTAGAACAATATGTTGATTTTAAAAGACATCATGTTAAGCAACACTTCTGCCTGTCATGTTGAAGAGTTACCTTTAGAGTTATACATAGCCACACTCCCTGACATTTTGCAGTTGGCTCCTCTTCCTATGGCAGCCATTTTGTAATTGGCTATACCTGCAGCAGTCATTTTGTGGTTGTGGCCACCACCCTGGGTAAGAATTTCAAAGGAGCCCACAGGCTCAAAAAAGGTTGGGAGCCCTGATATATGGCATATGTTACACTTAGGAATCCTCTTCTTGGGCACATCATACAACTTTAGCCATCATTAATAAGTCCTAACAAGAATCAGTGCTGCTATTCACTTTCATTAACAAAGTAACTTGTTTTCTATTTATTTTTTTTTAAAAATCATGTCCTCTAGACCTAGTTTTTCCTATCAATTATCCCTTTATTTAGAGAATTTATTTCTTGCCTTGCAACATAAAACCCTGAAAATCACACAACAATTTCTAAAACTACATGGAAAATAGAATATGTAGTCAGCAATCAAGCTATACAAAATGAACATTAGTAACAGCAGAAATTTAAAAAAAAACATAATAAAATAGCAGCATAACTTGGTAAAAGAGAAGTGACTACTCCAGTTCTGGTATTCTCCTAATGCTGACTAGATTGTTTACTGGCTTGTATCTGAGCACTGATGCTATAACAAAAGAGAAGGAAGCATGAATGTACCCTTTTATTTATGGGCTACACTTGCTCTATTTTTGTCTGCAGAAGACCTTTCACTTGCATTTTATGATTAAATATGAACATTTGTGACTTTATTTTTAGCACAGCGTTTACTGGAAAATAAATTATTCAAATTAATTTTAGAAAATACTTTTAAAAAGTGAATTCATTGTAATTCCATCAGTTTAGTAAAGAATGCATCAGACAAAAAAGGCAAAAATAGGCACATGTGTGCTCTCACATCTGGCAGTTTTCCAGTTTTAATGTGAAGCCTCTCTTTGCAGAGCATTTTTGCCACTATGTCATATTTACATCAACATTGGACATGATGAACCCAAAATACATAGATTATGGGTCTGATTAAACATTGCAATTCTTATGTCCCAAGACTGGCAACTATTTTTTTTTTAAACAAGATTTTTATTGGAATATATTCAACATTTTTAAACATAATTTCCAATTCAAGTTATAGATTATATCCCTTCCCCCCTTCCCCCCAATAGGCTTCCAACACTGCTATTGCCAATAAAAACAATAAAAGTAATCAAGTTTAAACTTATAACAATCTATAAACCAGGTAACTTATGTTTTATATACAAAAATCTAACTTAATCTGACGTAACTTCATTTTCAATAAGAATCAAAGTTATACATTTTCCCTTTCATTTTATGTTCAGTTTCCATATAAATTTTCAGGTCTTCCCATTCTTTTAAGTATTGTTCTGCCATTTGCCCGTTTAGTTTTTTAGTCATTTTGTCCATTTCAGCTAAAAATAGCAGTTTCCTTAACCAGTCCTGTACATCCGGTACTTTATCCGCTTTCCACTGTTGTGCAAAGGCCATTCTCGCCGACGTGATCATATACCATAATACTGTTCTTTTTTTTTGCTTAATTTTTTCCATTGTCAAACCTAAGAGAAGAAGTTCCGAACTTTTACTAATAGGGATTTTCAATATTTTCTGCATCTCACAATGAACATTTGACCAGTATACTTTTGCTTTCTCACATGTCCACCACATATGATAAAAAGAACCCTCTATCTTTTTACATTTCCAACATTTGTTACTCAAGTTCTTATCCATACTTATATTAGCAATCTTTTTGGTGTCATGTACCACCTACAAAGCATCTTAAAACAATTTTCTTTTACGTTAATACAAGTTGACATTTTTAGAGCTTTTCTCCACAAAAATTCCCGAGAATCCATTGAAATTTCCTTATTCATGTTTATGGCCCACTTTATCATTTGCTCTTTAACAGTTTCATCCAAAGTATATATGGTTAACAATATTTTATACAACTTAGAAATCACTTTTCTCCCTTTTTCCAACCAGGTATCTTCAAACTCATCATTTTTAGCTCTAAAACCCACCTCTTTACAATCTTTTTTATAAATGTCTCGTATTTGTCCATATTGTAACCAACCATATTCAAATGACAATTCATTGTTTGGTTTTAAAACAAATTTCTTCCCTTCTTTCTGAAGCAGCTCTTGGTACATCAACCAATCATTACTTTTATATTCTGAAAAAGGATGAATAACTGCAGCAGGCACAATCCATAGAGGTCTTTCATCAGGAATTGTATTCCTGTATCTGGTCCATGCTTCAAACAACGTTCTTCTTATATAATGATGCTTAAACATTGAATCCACCTTGTACCAAGACTGGCAACTAATTTTTAAGATGGCCATATCAGAACTGAGAAGACCTAAAGTGTCAGCAATCATGACCCGCTGACTGACTCTATTTATTTATTTATATACCGCCCTCCCCACAGATGGGCTCAGGGCAGTTCACAACAATCTCAACACAATACCGTTGAAACAACAATTAAATAACAATTAAAACAGTAAAACGATAAAATACTGTGCAAACAACCTAGTTCTGATGTCAATTCAGCAATACTGATACTAAGATCCAGGCCCCTGATGTCAATTCAGCAGTACCAATGTTAAGATCCAGGCCACTAGAGGGGAGGTAGCCAGGAGGGAAAAGGGACGTCCACTGCCTCAACCAAAGGCCTAGTGGAAGAGCTCCACCTTGCAGACCCTGCAGAACTGTAATAGATCCTGCAGGGCCCTGATCTTGTATGGGAGCTCATTCCACCAGGTGGGGAGTAGGGTTGAAAAAGCCCTGACCCTGGTTGGGGCTAGTTGGACATCCCTGAGGCCAGGGACTGCTAGAAGATGTTGATTCATAGACCTCAGTGTCTTCTGGGGCTCATATGAGGAGAGATGGTCTCGAAGGTATGCTGGCCCCTGGCCATATAGGGCTTTAAAGGTAAGTACCAGCACCTTGAAACCGATCCAGAATTCAATAGGCAGCCAGTGCAGTTCACGCAGCACTGGGTGGATACGAGCCTGCACAGGCGTCGCTGCCAACTTCCGTGCCGCCACGTTCTGCACTAGCTGCAACCAGTGTTCCCTCTAAGCTGAGTTAGTGTGAGCTAGCTCACAGTTTTTAGCTTCCAGCTCATAGATTTTTGTCTTAGCTCCGAAGGGATGGCTCCAGAGCAAACTAATCTATGCAGTAACCAAATCACTTGCTCACAATTTTAATGCCAGTAGCTCACAAAGTAGAATTTTTGCTCACAAGACTCCACAGCTTAGAGGGAACATTGGCTGCAACTTCTGGAGCAGGATCAATGGCAGCCCCATGTAGAGAGAGTTACAATAGTCCAGTCTGGAAGTGATCATTGCATGGTCAGTGTTAGCTAGGTCTCATGGGGTGAGATAAGGGGCCAACTGCCTGATCTGCCTCAGATGAAAAAAGGCCAACCAGGCAGTGGTGGTAACCTGGGCCTCCATAGAAAGGGAGGCATCCAGGAGCACCCCCAGACTCTTCACCCTCAACGTTAGCACCAATGGAGCCCCATCGAAGGTTGGGAGCCTGATTCTCTGACTCAGTCCCCCACGACTCAGGTGTAGGACCTCTGTCTTAGATGGATTTAGCTTCAGTCTGCTCTTTCGCAACCATCCAACCACAGCCTGTAACGCCCCATCCAGATCACATTGGGCCATGTCCGGGCATCTCCAGACGACCAAGATCAGTTTCCATGGAGAAAATGGTTGCTTTGAAGGGTGGACTCTATGGCATTGTGTCCTATTGAAATCCCTCCACTCCCAAAACCCTGCCCTCCTCAGGCTGCACCCCTAAAATCTCCAGGTATTTACCAACCCAGAGTTGGCAACCCTAGAAGGAAACCACATAAGTTAAGCCACATCCAAGCATTTTAGGCTTATGGCATTGGGATCCTGATATACCTCTAAGACTTAAGATGTTCTCAAGGAGTATATAAGAGCTGGAAACCCAGAACTCCTAATGGTAAGTAAGTCGAGGGGTGAAGAGAAGCCCTTTCAGTGAGTAGGGTGCAAGTACAGAAGACAGATCTAGAACTGTGTGGAAAGATCAGTTCTGGCTCTATACTCTGGATGTGAAGAGCTAATTGGTAGAGAAATGTCTTTGAAATAAGAATAGACTGAGACCTCTTCTCCAAAAGGAACAGAAATACAGTGAGGCCTAGGCCAATTACAGTTTCTGAGGGCCCAATCCATGATAAAAATAAAAAATGATGACACATGATATACATAAAAATAAGTAGTGAAATGTATCAAATGCCAAAATATTAACAATTGTCTCAATTTGAGACTGAAGCCCAGCCAAAATAGTCCTTCTGTCTGCCCTGTGGTTTAAGGCTAGAACTTTCAACGATAGTGAGGCTGAGCCTGTTAGTCCAGCGCAGACAGGATAAAAGCTGGGGTGGCTTTTCCAGCCATATCCTGAACAGGAATCCAATAGAATACTCACATACATACATGTACTATCAGTAAATTTCTTATGCTGTATACCCCTGAAGTGAGTGAGATTTTCCTAGGCTCTGTCAGCCAACTTGCAAAGATGGGCATTGATAAATAACTGGCAGAACACAGTGCATCATGACAAGGTGTTAAGGGTGGTGGAGTCTTCCCCCCATTTTCCCTGAACAAAAGCCATTTAATATTTTTTATGGCTTTCGTGGGTAGGTGTTTTCTTCATTCCAGAGGGCTGGGGCAAAACCTTCTAAGGCTTAATGAAGGCTTTTAGTGTGTGAGTATATCTCTGGAAGCCTGGATCCTCTCCAAGAGAATAACGAGTGCTTCTTTTAAGCAGAGGATGTTCTCTGTACAGTACCTGTGACCCTGTTGGGCAGACTAGAATTGCTTGAGGGGCTAGCCAGCTGTCCTTTTGTTCTCAGGCTGGGTTCTTTGCTTTCCAGGACACTTAAGGCCTTCCCACATGATCAGCTTACAGTGCAGCAAATGCAGTTATTGCACTTTTGCTCCATGAGCACTAGATATCTTCCCTCAAGCAAATACCTCTGCTTTTGAAGGGATTGTTTCCCCCTTATTTTCAAACCATAACATACTGTCCATTATCCCAACAAGTGTGGCCACTGGCCTTTGAAGTGCAGCATGATGTTACTATTATTATTTAAAACATTTTATGCTGTCTTGCCACCCAGTTCAGGGTCCCCAGTCAAAAAATAAAAACAAATTTTAAAATCCACGTATACAAAGTCATAAAAACAATTCAACAAAATCCAAACACATAGAAACATGCACAAAAACACATAAATGGGAGGGGGGGGGGTCATTGAGGGAATCCCAAACAAAACCAAAATGTTTTCAGCCTCTGGCAAAAGACAGTGAAAGATGGGGACAAACAGATCACCCTGCAGAAGCGATTCCATAAATTCAGTGCCATGACTGAGAAGGGATATTTCCAGGTTGCCACCCACCTTCTCTCGGGTAGGGAGAGTACTGGCAGGGTCCCCAAAGATGATGATAGTAGTCAGGTAGGTTCATATGGAGGTAGATAGTCCTTAGGACACGTTGGCCTCAAGCCATATACGGCTTTAGAAGTCAGTACTAAAATCTTGAATTGGGCCCTGAAATAAATTGGGAGCAAGTAAGGGTGGAACAGCACTAGAGTGAGATGTACCAGACTGGCAAGATCTTTTTTGTCCAGGAAAGATTGCTGCTGACTCAGGAGCCAAAGCTGGTAAAAGGTACTCCTGGACACCACTGCCACCTGTTTATGTAACAGGAGCCCCAGGTCCAGTAGCAACCCCAAACTACAGACCTGTTCCTTTAGGTGGAGTACAGCCACATCCAGAACAGGAGATATCCCCGTTCTGGATCAGACCTTCCTGCCACCAGTAGTACCTCCATTTTATCAGGACTAAGTTTCAGCTTGTTAGGCCTCACCATCCCAAAATGGCCTCCGGGCACCAGTTCACGATTTCTACAGCATCCCTGGCATGCACAGATAATGCAAAACAGAGCTGAGTGTCACCCACATATTGGTGGTGACTCAGCTGAAATCTCTGTGTGACCTCTCCCATTTCATGTAGGTAGTAAAAAGCTTGGGGGACAAAATGGAACCTTGTGGAATCCTGCCAAGAGCCAAGCAACATGAGAACATTGCAGCACCATGAATTCTTCTCTGGTTTGGATTAAAATCCCAGTTTGGCAAACACTGCTTCTTCCCAGGCTTTCCTCCCTTCCCATCACCTAGCTGGCTGCCTGATAGCTATTGCCATAGTGCTGATGGCAGAGGGAGATCAGTCAGTCTCTCTTCTTGCCAGCACCTGCATCAGCGGCATTCCAAGCAGTAGGAGCCCTTGGACATATAGTTTTCCAAGGGCATTTGAAATCCATTCTAAGGCCATCAGTTGCCCTGGGAAAGCTACATTTATCAAGCTCTCTGGTGCTTGGGATGTTGCCAGAGCTGCCTTCATTCCAGGCACCAGTGGGAGATGAAGGGGGAAATACCTCCTTCCTGCTACTACTGGAGCACACAACGTTCATGGAGAGAGAATTGGGGGTTCACAGATAGGATGGAATTGCAAGTGAATTTATTTATTTATTTATTTATTTATTTATTTATTTTTGCCTTTATATCCCACCCATCCCGTAAACTCGGGGTGGAGTTTCCTCCAAGTATTCTGCAATGTCGCTGTTGCTGGCCCCACTTCTGACTGAGCCTGAATGTGTTGGTCCATTACTAAAAGGTAAAGGTTTCCCTTGCTCGAAAGCCAGTCGAATCCAGCTCTAGGGGGCGGTGCTTATCTCTGTTTCCAAGCCGAAGAGTCAGCACTGTCTGAAGCCGGCGTGACTAAATGCCAAGGCTCACAGGATGCTGTTACCTTCATTACTACCTGAAACTAAATAACATGAAGACAAGTGCAGGGAAACCCCGTGGTAATTTCACACCTGGCAGTCAATCTGCAGACCAAGTCTTGAAACCGACTTGTTTCCCAGGCAGGTAGATACCTTCTTTGCAGGCTGAGTGGTCCACTGTTTTGCATCAGAGCACAGCATCTGCCTTAAAAACACTGAGGGGGGCACAACTGTCCAGTCCTACAGCAAGGCTGCCAATTGCCTTCCATTGCATACTGAGTGGATTTCACGGTACTATTTTTGAATCAGGCAATAAGGGCACACTTTGAACCGAGCATCAGGACAAGCCCTTAAAATATCAGACATTCATGGATACCAGACCTGCCAAAAAAGAAAATCTTTTAGAATTTGCAGTCACAGGCATTTTTCAGAAAATCCCTATAGCCACAGGACATTAAGAATCTGGGCGCATGATTGATAGCTGGAGAGTGCTAGGATCTTGTGGCTTCCTCTGACCCAGCCCTTTGGAAGCTGAGACACAATCTGCTGGGCTGGCTGCCAGTGGCTGCTTTTGAACAGGTTCCCTTCATCCTCACTCTGCACTTCTCTCAGTCTCTCATAGCTCCCTGCCAATACTTAAGCAGCCCATGTTTTTCACACATAAACTACCTTCTTGCCAATAAACTTCAGCATTCCATGACAATATAATACAATAATTGCAGCCCTCTGGGCTTAATTTTGCTTAATTCTGTGTGCAAATGGTAGATATTTTTTTGAATTTGCAGGATATACTTTTGTTGCAAAATCTGGAATTCCAGATTGCAGAATCAATTATTTTCTATCTTTTCTATTACCTTCTCATCCTGCTCTTCCACCATGGAACTCATGATTGTCCCTTCCACTGTTTTGCCCTCACAACAACCCAAAAGTTGGCCAGGCTGACAGAGTGAGTGTCAACCAGCAAGATTCATGGTTGAGTAGGAATTTGAGCTCAGGTCTTCCAGATTGTAGTCAGACTCTAACTGCCACATTACAATGGATGCCACACTGAATTTTGTGACACTAGATACTGAGGAGTCTATCCAGTTCCATGTTTGGGAACATGATTGCACATAGCACTACTCCAGATGGATGTCATAACATTAGAGAGTATAAGATTAGTCAGTCCTTTGTGTTGTTAGGACAATGTTTTGGAACTAATTACAGCAAATAAAAGACTCACAATGCAATCTAAATCAAATTACATTCTTCTAAGCCCATTGGTTTCAATGATCTTAGAAGGGTGTGATTCTGTCAGTCATTTAGAGCAAGGGTCAAGCTAGACATGACCTAGAAAATCTATGATTAGACACAGGTATGACTTTTTTTAAAAAAAAAAAGCTAAAAGCGGCGGCCACGGAGACAGGAGATTTGGATTGGGTCTGCAGAATTTAGAAGAAGGGAAAGTTTAACCCTTTCCCCTTTCATTGCGTCCCCAGTTAAAATTTCTCCACCTGGACTTGTAATACCACAGAGAAAAAATTAGAGGTAGCCATAAGTTACCATATGCTTTCTTTGTAGGAAAATAACAGCCCCAAAGGACAGTTAAGTTTAACTGTGTCCTTCGATCTCTCCTAATACTATGGACTATTCCCAAAATCCACCCCCACCCCCTTCTGGCTGCATTTAGTCTTAGAATCTTCACAGGAATAGATTCGGAGACCACATCAATATGTTAGTATAAGCCTTTGAGTCTTCTTGTAGCTGGCTTAAATGTGGCTTGTTGGCTATCACTGTGCACACTTTTTCTCTTTCCCTTGTACATAGAATATAATTGAAAGCTTCCTCTTTTGGAAATCTTTCAGTCATACTCCAGTTTGCTCTGCAATCCAAACGCAGATGCCTTTGCAGATTGGGAGTTTGTCTCCTCCCCATGAACCAGACTTCTAAACCTTTTCCAATCCTGTGGTCACTGTTGCATTTTCCAAATTTGCTGGCATATGGAGTGCAGCACTTTAACAGCATCATCTTTTAAGACTTTGAATAGCTCAGCTGGGATACCATCACCTCTGCTAGCTTTGTTGTTAGTAATGCTTTCTAAGGCTCATTTGACTTCACACTCCAGGATGTCTGGCTCGAGGTCAGTGATCACACCGTCGTGGTTGTCAAGGTCATTTAGATCCTTCTTGTATAGTTCTTCTATGTATTCTTGCCACCTCTTCCTAATCTCCTCTACTTCTGTTAGGTCCCTACCATTTTTGTCCTTATATCATGGCTAGCTTTGCACAGAATGTTCCCTTGATTTCTCCAGTTTTCTTGAAGATTGTCCTTCCCATGCTATTGTTTTCCTCTGTTACTTTGCATTGTTCATTCAGGAAGGCCTCCTTATCTCTCCTTCCTGTTCTCTGGAAATCTGCATTCAGTTGGGTAAATCTTTCCTTTTCACCTTTGCCTTTCACTTTCCTTCTTTCCTCTGCTATTTGTAAAGCCTCATCAGACAGCCACTTTGTTTTCTGCCATTTCTTTTTCTTTGGGATGGTGCTGATTGCTGCCTCCTGTACAATGTCACAAACCTCCATCCATAGTTCTTCAGGCAGTCTATCAAATCTAGTCCCTTAATCCTATTCTTCACCTCCACTGTATATTCACAAGGGATGTGATCTAGGTCAAAACTGAATGGCCTAGTAGTTTAAGCCTGAATTTTGCAATGAGTAGCTCATGATCTGATCTCCCTGAACAGTAATACAAATCCAGTAATACAAATCCAGGATTCTTACATATTACAACTCCCATCCCCCCCAAAAACAATCCATGTTGTTTTTTGTCTTCTGGTGTTTACCATCAGGAGCAGCAGAGCAGGCATCTTGCTTTTCTTTGACTCTCCATATATCCCAGGCAGTGGCATTTTCCCCTTCCAATTGGATCCATTTGGGCAAATCTCACTGAGCAAGGGTGGCTGCTGGCCAGTGCAAGCCAAGCACAGGGCCTGGCAGAGCTGTGGGTCTGGCTACCTCATTCACTCCCTTCTTTGTCAGGGTGGAGCTGCAGCTCTGCAGATAGGATGGTCGTGGGCACCTTGTTTTTTTAAAAAAGATTTTTATTTTTTATAAAGACAAACATCACAACAACCAAACACACAAATACATAAATGTGGGGGGTTCGATTTCATCATCAGTTTACATGCTTGAATACTTCATACCATATTTCTTTTCCATGTTCCACCTTATATTCTTAGAAAAATCTTTTGCAAACTTTTAAATATCAGTTTTATAATCTATGAAATGTTATTATATCTGTATACTAATAGCCAAAATGTGTGGATACCTATTCCCACCAACAGGGGGCTCACTCTCCCCCAACAGCTTTTCCTACATAGTCAGTA
Organism: Gekko gecko; assembly: GCA_029375565.1. Taxonomy (NCBI): domain Eukaryota; kingdom Metazoa; phylum Chordata; class Lepidosauria; order Squamata; family Gekkonidae; genus Gekko; species Gekko gecko. The sequence continues at coordinate 75,487,811 of JAPDNY010000006.1, read as the reverse complement.
GACTTCCTGGGTTTGTAGAAAAATCCAAAAACTAAAAAAATCCCTTCAGGGATGGTTGAATCCTCCCCCCCAAACCTTTTGAAATGGCCTCTGCAAGGATCTGCTTCAGGTACCAACGGTGAGAGATTAGAATGTTCGGGGTGGGGGAGCTTCTAACTGGCTTTGTCAGTAAAAGGGTGGGGGAAGGGCCCTTTCCAGGCCTATTTTGGCCTTTCAGGGAGGGAGGGAGCCTTGGGGTCAGGCCTCAGAAGAGTTGCCAGTGCTGGGCTGGGGGATTTCTAGAGATTTTGTGGTGGACTCTAAGGAGGGCTGGGTTTAATTGTTTATTTATTTATTAGATTTCTATCCCGCCCTCCTGCAGAGTGGCTCAGGGTCGTTTGAAAAGGGAGAGGCCTCAGCTGGGTATAATGCCACAGAGTCCACCCTCCAAAGCAGCCATTTTCTGCAGGATTTCTAGAGATTTTGTGGTGGACTTTTAAGGAGGGCGGGGTTTGGGAAGGGAGAAGCCTCAGCTGGGTATAATGCCACAGAGTCCACCCTCCAAAGAAGCCATTTTCTGCAGGGAGACAGACCTCTGCTGTCTAGAGTCCAGTTGTAATTCTGGGGGGTCTCCAGGTCCCATTTGGAGGTTGGCAACTCTAGGCCTGGCAGTAGTCGAGGGTTGCCAGGTCCCCCCTGATCTGTCAACAGAGGGCTCACTCCCCCCAACAGCTTTTCTTACATAGTCATGGGCCTTCCTAAGTCTGCAGAAAAATCCAAAAAGTAAAAAAAATCCCTTCAGGGAAGGTTGAATTTCCGCCAGTACCTTTTGAAATAGCCTCTGCAGGGATCTAACTCCAGACATCAACAGTGAGAGATTAGAATGTTTGGGGGGAGGCTTCTAACTGTTTCTGTCAGTAAAAGGAGGGGGAGGGGGGACGGCCCCTTTCCAGTTCTATTTTGGCCTTTCAGGGAGGGAGCCAGTGCCATGCTGGGGAATTCCTAGAGGTTTTGAAGTGGGCTGTGAGTAGGGTTGCCAGATCTCGGTTAGAAAATACTTGGAGACTTTGGGGGTGGATCCAGGAGAAGGTGGGGCCTCAGCATGGCACAGTGTCATAGAGTCCACCCTCCAAAGCAGCCATTTTCTCCAGGGGAGCTAATCTCTGTCAGCTGGAGATCAGTTGTAAAAGTGGGAGGTCCCCAGGCAGGCCCCATCTGGAGGCTCGAACCCTATTGTGAGGAGGGCTGGGTTTGGGGAAGGGAGAGGCCTCAACTGGGTATAATGCCACAGAGTCCACCCTCAAATCACCAGGAATTTCCCAACGTGGAGCTGGCAGCCCTAAGATGAATTGGTCACTGTAGCTGGGAGATCTGTATGATTCCCAGAACGCTGCCACTGCTACTGTGGGGGGGGGAGGAGAGGAAGCAGGCAGGAGGCTGGGAGAGAGATGGGGGCAGAAAGAGAGAGAAAGAGCGTTGAGGTGGGGAGGCAGAAAAACAACAAGTCAGAAAGAGAGAGAAAGTAACATACATGGAGGGGAGAGAGAGATTAAGAAAGGAGGGGCAGAAGGGAGAAAGAATGTGAGAGAGGTAGGGGGAAGCAAAGGTGTGAGGAATGGGATAACCATCCCGCAAGAAGCTTGCGGGGCTCCACTTGTACTTTTCCATTGTATTCTTCAGTTCATTTTAAAATCTAAAACCATGTAATTTCATACATACACAAGCATTTACTTGGGTATCTAAATAATACAGGATTTCATTACTGCATCAGATTACCTATTTAACTATCTCAAAATTTGTTTTTCAAATTTCACCTTATATTCTTACAATAATCTTTCGCATATGTTTCAAAATAAAATTATACTCTTTTAGTATATTTTCTAACGTTTCAACTCATTTGTATAGTATTAAACAGCTGTGAATTGTGTTTCTCCCTTATCCAAAGAAATTGATGTTTATGTATCTCTCTTATCCACAAAATTTTGGAACTTTTCCATAACTTTTCATCCTCTTCTTCATTCTCTGATTTCTCCTCTTGAGCCTTAAAGTCTTAGTTTTGTGCCTTTTTCCCTTGTAGATGAAACAAGTATCTTCTGGTGGTAGCCATCTATAATCAATTTTTAAAGTAGTTTGAGGTTCCATATATTATTCTTTTTTCTCTCTTTGAGTAATTGTTTCATTTGTTGGTTCAATAATTCCATCTCTTATTCTTTCATGGGGTTGGGGGTGTGGCATCGGATCGCTCTAAAATGGATGCCTAAACTCGTCTCTCCATCGTTGGCGGCCCTTTTTCCCCTCTAAAAAGCCTTGGCACGAAGCAAAACCTCACCCCTCAACATGGAGACGTACCTGGTAAGCCAGTGGAGGAGCAGTTGGCCAAGTTTTTGCAAAAAAATCGCCGGAGGTAGCTGGGTTCGCACAACAAAAGACACGGCCAGCTACCCATGGCCGCCAACCACAGAAACCAGAGATGGGACCAGCTAGAAGAGCCAGTAATACTCCCTCTCTCAAAACCCTCCAAGCTATGCTAAAAACAACAGTACAGTGCTTTGAACAATCAATGCTTGATAAGTTTGTCACCAAAATTGAAGATTTTCTACAACCAGTGATGGAGCAGCTAAATCAATTGATGATCACTTTAGAGACCACCAAGTCTACAGCTGAAACTGCTGTCACCCTGGGCCAAATGCTCCAGATGGAGAACCAACATATTCAACAGAAGCAACAACAGTTGAAAGACAGAGTACTAATATTGGAAGCTGATGACAGGAGTCATCATTTAAAACTTAGAGGTTTTAAGGAAGCTGCAGAAGATGACCCTGCACTCTTTAAAAGCATCCAAGTATGGATAGCATCTATACTACAACTTCAGGACGACAAACAACCTTCTATTTTAAAAATGTACAGACTGGGAGCACCAATAAAGCCAAGCCGACGCTACCCAACAGACATTCTAATAGAATTTGCAAACGTCAGACAAAAGGTAGCAGTCTCAAATGCAGCAAGAGAACTTGGCTTTCTTAAATATCAAGAGGAAAAAAATCACTATTTTTCCAGATTTTCCACCAAAAGCATTAAAGATTCGACAACAGTTGAGAGAGACTACATCAAGACTTTGTGAGCAGAAGATGAAATACAGATGGGTAACACTGGGAAAAATCAGAGTAGCACATCAGGGTCATTTCCTATACGCTCAAGATGCAGACAGTGGGAGACTGCTTCTTAGTACACTGCAGCTAGATACTACAATGGATGTGAATAGGCAAACAAGAGGAAGCTGGGATTTGAACTTTCTCCCCTGAAGGCAACTAAGATTCTGATTCTGAATGTGACATCTAAGTAACTATTTAGAAACATATCTAAATGTTAATATATAATCTGTAAGTTTTATAAGTCTTACTTGTTAATTATTAAGATGATGTATAGAGTTAATTAAGCTAAGTTAACTATATTTGAAGAGAGGGAGGGGGGAGGCCAACACAAGGAAAGCTGTTAAGAGTTGAAGCTCAAGAAAGTAGTTAAATAAGTGGTGGTAGTAGATAGATAGAACCCTAAATACAAGTTCTTTAGGTAGTTGGACTAAGTTTAGTTATAGTTAAGTATAGTTAGGTTAGACAGGGATAGTTTCATACGTAATATAGAGTACATTTAAGAGATAGGAACTGTAAGCTGCGTGATACCATTGTGTGAACTTAAATACTAGCAATATTTATCTGGTCATTAGAAACAGGAGATTAGTATGCAAGGGCTCAAAATAATGTCTTGGAACGTGTGGGGGTTGAATAACTGTATAAAACAGAAACGAATTTCAGCACAATTAATAAAATTAAAACTAGACATTCTCCTATTACAGGAGACACATTTGAAAAATAGCTCTAATCAAATAATTAAATCAGCATGGTACAAAGAACAATATATGTCACCTGGGTCCTCTAAAGCTCAGGGCACAGCAATTGTGTTAGCAAAAACAGTACAAATTAAAATAACTGGTCAACTGACAGACACTCAGGGAGGTATGTTTTCTATAAAAGGGCAATTAAATGGAAAATGGTAACCATTGGTTCGGTGTATGCTCCTAATACTGACCAAATTTCATTAATCAAGCAGACTTTAGAACAATTAAAAGGATTCCAAGAAGGAGAAGTATTTTTCGGTGGGGACTGGAACCTTATTATGAATCCACAACTAGATAAATCAAAATCAAAGGTGTCAAAGCAGAAAACAGACAGTGAATCTGAATTACAATCTTTATTTAGAAGTTATGGGCTATGTGACATTTGGAGGATCATGAACCCACAGGAGAGGGATTACACTTTCTACTCTTCCAGATTTGAGGTGTATACTCGCATTGATTTCATTGTAATGTCTCATGCATTAATTAACAAAATTGACTCTGCAGGTATTGATATCAAGATATGGTATGACCATCACCCCACAAAATGCATTATAAAATGGGCAGAGAATAGAAAGACTGACAAAAAATGGGTTTTGAACAAATCCATTTTATTAAACCCAAATTTAAGAGCACAAATAGCTAAAGCCTTAAACTATTGGAATGAAAATAATCCAGATGACACATTGCACAAAGTAATATGGGATGCAATGAAAGCAGTCCTGAGAGGGCAACTTATTTCAATCTCCACGCATCTAAAGAAAGAAAAAACCAAACATATTAGCATTTTGCAAGACAATTATTAAAAATCTTGAAATACTGCACAAACTGGCCATAAAAACATTTTAAAGAAACTAATGGCAGAAAGAAAAATCTTAGAAATAACTACTACTAATCATATACAAAAAGATATTTATACTAAGCAAAAATATTGGAAAAAAACACCTAAAGCCCTAAAACTGCTTTCATGGAAAGTTAAAGAAATGAAAGCTGTGAGACAGATAAACACAATTAGAAACACAAAGGGCAAAATATGGACAAATAATCAGGAAATAAAAAATATAGTGGAAAATTTTTATCAAGCACTCTTTTAGACAAAATGAATAAAGAACGATTTTATTGCAAATTATTTAAAAAATAATAGTTTAGTTAAGAACATCTCTAAGACTCATCAGGAATACCTAAATAGTCCTATCACTAAATAGGAAATATTAGCGGCAATAGACCAACTGAAAAACAATTCAGCTGTGGGACCCGATGGTTTTCCTTCTGAGTTTTTTAAAGCTTTTAAAACAGAACTAGTGGAACCAATAGAAAAATTATGCAACAACATTTTTGAAACTGGGAAGATCCCTGAGACTTGGTACAATTCTGAAATGGTCTTAATATTAAAGCCTGAAAAAGACCCAAGTGTACCTAAATCATACAGGCCTATCTCATTATTAAACACTGATAACAAATTTTTACAAAAATAATTGCAAATAGACTTAAAGTGATTCTCCCGGATTCTGTAAGCCTGGATCAGTCCAGTTTCCTTCCAAAATGCAATATCATAGACAACACGAGACGTACTCTAAATTTAATTTCATTCTGCGAGAACTACTCCATTGAGGCACTGATTGTCTTTCTTGACGTCGAAAAAGTTTTTGATAGCTTGGAAATAAATTACCTTCAGCAAGTCATAAAGGGAATAGGCTTTGGAAACAACCTACAACAAACAGTCCAGGCCTTGTACCAAGCACCATCTACAAAAATTGAAATAAACCAAGAGGCTACAAACAAAATTCCAATGAAGAGAGGCACTAGGCAAGGCTACCCCCTTTCCCCCCTTTTATTTATTTTAGCACTAGAACCTTTAGCAGAACTTATAAGGAAAAACAACAGCATTAAAGGAAATCAGGTTGGCACTGTTGAACATAAATTAAGCCTATACACCAACGATATTTTATTGTATGTTACTTCCCCACATGACTCCCTCACAGAGATTCTGCAGGTGCTAAATGATTTTGAACAAATATCAGGCCTACATTTTAGCAAGGAAAAGACTTGAATACACTCAACAAACTTAGACAAAAGAAAACATATGGGAGAATTATAAGCTAAAAGAAACCACCAAAGCATGGCAATAGTTAGACATCCAAATCCCATTGCAACTTCACCAGTTAGTACAAGCAAACTTTCATAAATTACATACAGAAATTAAAAACACTCTGAAACATTGGGACAAAAAACATTAACTTGGATAGAGCAGATTAACTTAACAAAAAGCTTTGTATTACCTAAATATATCTATTTGTTCAGAACAATACCTGTTCACATAGACAAGAAAAAATTACAGGAATGGCAATGTGATCAGAAATTTATCTGGGCAGGAAAAAAACCTAGAATTAAAGCAATTACTTTATATAGAATTCAAGATCGAGGTGGCTTAGATATAACTTAGTATGGTATTATGAAGCAATTACTATTAGCACCTTGAGCTTTGCGGCAACAGCGGAAAAAGCCCCAGTGTGGTCCCAAATTGAAGTCAAACCTCTAATACCATTTAACTTATACGAATTGTTATGGAATCATAAACTATTAAAAACATGCAGCAGTACAAAGAACCCTTTCTTATATAATACCTTAAACATTTGGTATAAATGGAAAGAAAAATTTGCCCCAGGCATTTCAAAACAGTGAATTTATATAAGACAAGACTGGTTCGGACCAGGATTAGCCTGGAAAGAATATACTACCTGGCAAAAAGGTGGAATCACAAAAATAGAGCACTTTTTAGACAAACAAGAAATTATCACAAAAGCCCAATTCACTGATTTAAATACTTACAAATTAAGCATTTATTAGAATCCCCCTCCCTGATGAGTACTAATGTTGAGCCCATCCTGTGCCCTGGGCGCCGCACCTCCCGTGGCTGTGGTGGTCCTGGTGAGGTGGGTCGGTCGGTCCTGGGAGCCGGAACTCACTAAAGGAGGGGGGGAGGCGATGGGGCCTCATAAAAGTAGGGGATGGGGTTAACTGCACCCCACAAGTCCCTCTGCCTGCGTGCATCGGTTCCCTTCAGCTCAGCATCCCCACGAACTCTCTTCCTCTCTGACTCACTGGGTCTTTTCTGAGCATGTTCCTCCTTCCTGGCCCCTTTGTCTTCCTCCTCCTTTATCCCCAGCCCCACTCCCAGACCTGTGCCAACACCCGCATCCTCAGTTGGGGGCACCTTGTTCAGGGACCCACAAGACTGAAGTGCTTGATCCAGTTCACTTGAAACTTGGGGAGGGGGCTTTAGTGGACAGGCAGCACTAAGTCCCCTGCAATTTTGGTGTCATTTGATTGAAAAAACAGCAACTCCAGCCCTCCCCCAGAAGTTCTCCAGGTGGTGTTTATCCTGAATCTCTGGGGACTTGGAGGGGAGGTTTTCTGAAAAGGAAGCCTTCCTCACTTTCTGAAAATAAACCAATAATGAACAAACCACAAGGAAGAATAGCAACTGCAGAGTTTTCAGCAGAAAGGGGGAACACAGAGTTTTTAAAATGCCACTGGCTAGCTTGTGCTGTTCTGCTAGGCTGCTGCTGACCATCATTTTCACCCCATAAGAAATGTACCTGCACTGAGAGGCACCTACTTTGAGGACTTTAAAATCAAATCCCTTGTTCCAATTTGCTTGAAATTCGGGAGATCTTTAGATTAGAGAGAGGACTACGTTCTTGGCAAATTTGGTGCCATTATCTGTATATACCCTCTAATAGATATATACCCTCTGTATACCCTCTAACAGATGCCTCTTTGAAAATAATGGTCCTGAACCTCTGGAACCTGAACAAACCACATGGATTTGAATCCCAAACCAGCTGTGTCCTGCACAAACATATGCAATCCCAGTTAAAGTTTCCTCCTGAACCCTGGATAAAAACTATTTTTTTTTCTCAGCACACACTCCATCCTAAATTTTAGACATAGCAAGAATCTGGACCTCAGTTGAGGGCTTCCCAGTCCATGCTTTCAGTCATGTACCACATATGAGGAAAAGAGGATGTTGGAACAGAGAAATAGCACACAACCACAGCTAACAAGTTGTTGTTTCTTTATTCTCATCACAAGGAGAAATTTGTCAATGACATGTGAGTGCTGTGTGGGATTTTGTGTTTGCCTTTTTGCTAGCGAGGCAAATAGGAGCTCCACAAGGCCATTTCAGTACAAGAAAATGGCAAAGGGGATCATGCCATGGCCTTGATCCATGTCCTGGCCCCATGCAGCTGCTCTTTTGAGATATGGATTTCCAACATCACATGTATTTTATCCCTTAGAACCAATTCATATAACAAAAAGGCCTTGTGATGGCCAGAAGGACTTTGGATCATGTGTGCTAGGAATTCTGTACTTCTAAGGCCCAGTTAGGATCATGGCGTGTGTGGAGAAGGGGCTGCTGCCTTCTCCCACATAGGTTTGCCAGCCCCTAGGTCCAGGAGGGGTTTTCCCCCGCTTCTGGGGGCTTCAGTCCACCCTGGCCAGCTGACCGATGGAGGAAGCCTTACCCCCTAGAGCAACCACTTGCTTGGCCACCCCTCTCCCTCCGCTTCTGCCTGATTGAAAGGACTTCAGCTGATCTGCAGGGACCACATGGCCCGCCAACTAGCTGGAGGACCCTTTAAATCTAGCAGGAGGGATAGAGAAGGGCAGTTGCAGGCCGCATGCTTGGCTAGCAAAAAGGCCCTTTTAGTGAGCCAAGCATGTGGCCTGCAACCGTCCCTCTCCCTCCCTCCTGCTAGATTTAAAGTGCCCTCCAGTTGGTCAGTGGGCCATGTGGTCCCTACCAGTCAGCTGAAGCCCTTTAAATCAGGCAGGAAGGAAGGGAGAGGGGTGGCCGGGTGGGCAGTTGCTCTTGAGGGTGGGGCTTGGAAGCATCCCCACCCACCCCTGGAATGCCCCCAAATCCCCCACCAGAGCAACGAGGGGACCTGGCAACCCTACTCCCACATGCTGTTTTTCTCACCTGAAATGGCCTTGGGGAGCTCCTATATGTTATGCTGGGAAATGTATGTATAATGATGGCTACATATAACTTTACCAAATGGAGCAAATAGTTGCTTCCTAGGACTGTTTTAGGTCAGGAAAATAGTTCATGAGGGATGGCTGAAGCCCCTTCTCCTCATGCATCACAGTCCCAAAAATATGCCCCCCACACCTGAGAAGCATAGAACTCTCTGTGCACATGTGATCCAAACTTGTGTTTGTATATTAGATTGGGCCCAGACATTTCTGAAAGGTTAACTATCTTCTCCAACTTTATTGATATATCATCAGTTTCTGTATTCATACACATGCATTTATGAAATAATTTCTTGAACGTACTAGCTGTTCACTACTGTATATACTTTTTGATTCATTTTGAATAATCAGATTTCTTCACTCTTTTCAAGTACTACTTGCAAGGGTGTCTGGCTTCTTGAACAGCCCGGCAATGGCTTCTTAATACTGCTTTATAACACGCAAGACCATATTTCAAGCACTGTGGTGTGTTAACTCTGAACAAAAATTCATCAGTGATGTTCTGTTTGATTTCTGAAACATCTTGTTCTTTACAAAGAATGTTAAACTGAAACAGGCCACTCTGGCTTCTGTTGATCTTTAAACAGGATGCTATGGAGAAAATGGGGAGAGTTGGGAAAATTGTGCTGCCAAACCACAAGGATAAAAGGTAATTGAGTTCCTTCTTTTCAGAGTATCAGTCTGGGAGAGCTACAACATTGCAAAAAGCTGTCTATTCTTGACTCTGTGGAACTTAAGGTCTACTCCAGTTTTTACACTGTGTCCTAGGTAGGGCAGGGGTGTCAGACCTACAACCCACAGGCCAGAACTGGCCTACCTTTTGAGTGCAGAGAGCAGAGGGCAGGGCTGCCAAACTTCCCAGCTCACTTGGCCTTTGAGTGTGTTCCTCTGTCCAGCCACTGCTCCCAGCTTCTGTCATCCTCCTCACAGGTAGGGGCCCCAGGGCATCCTTCTGCTGTGATCCCTGTACTTCTTGTTTTATTTTAAAAACTAGCAGTAAGGCCCATTGTGAAGGCAATACAATGAGCTCTAGAAAGATGTGATGTGTAATGAATGCATAGGTTAGAAGCAGGTTAGGTACATATTAGGAGTATGTAATAGAAAGGCACAAATGTGGAAGTAAAGTCTCATATACTTTATGTTACACAATACCTGGTGTCCAAGGTCACACAATGTGGGCCAGAAAATGCAGCACACAGGTCTCCGTGGAGTCATTTCTACAAATGGGCACCCTCAAGTGCTCCCTCTAAGCTGTGGAGTCTTGTGAGCAAAAATTCTGCTTCTCAGCTAACTATCAATGTACTGTTGTCTGCCCCTCTGACTGCAGCTGACTTCTGCCCGCCCGCCCTCCTGGAGATCAGTTGTAATTCTGAGTGATATCCAGCCCTCACCTGGAGATTGGCAACAGCGGTTCCCCAGGAGGGAATGGCTGGTTGGGAGGGTGGAGTCTATGGCATTGTACCAGTCTAAGGTCCCACCCCTCCTCAAACCTCACCCTCTCCAGGCTCCATCCCTCAAATCTCCAGGAATTTCCCACCTGGAGTTGACAACCCTATCTCCTTCCCAGCCAATCATCAACCTACCTTTATTTCCCCCTCATCCTTCAGCTTTCCATCCCTCCCCACCTGCAGGCTCCACTGTGCTCTGAAGCCCTGACTGCCATGTCACATTGGCTGTCATGGGGGGAGCATCTCAGCAGGATATAAAGACACAGAGTTCACCATTTTCTCCAGCAGAACTGATCTCTGCCATCTGGAGAGCAGTTGTAATTCTGAGTGATCTCCAGCCCTCACCTGGAGATTGGCAAAAATGGTTTTCCAGGAGGAAAAGTAGTCTTCCTCTGCAATGGGGACCAAAGCAGGTTACATCATTCTCCTCTCCCCCTTTTGACTTGCACAACAACCCTGTGAGGTAGGTAAGGCTGAAAGTCTGTGACTGGTCCAAAATCACCTACTCAGCTTCTACAGCAAGAACCTGGATCTCAGAGACCCTGCTCTGAAGCACTGACTGCTATGCCTAGGGTAGCCAACCTCCAGGTGCAGCCTGAAGATCACCAGGTATCACAACTGAACTCCAGACAAAAGATCTCCCCCCTCCCCCGCCCAGAGAAAATAACTCCTTTGGTGAGCTTTATGGCATTCTGTTCAGCTGAGGTCTCTCCCCTCCTCAAACTCTGGCTTCCATAGATTCTACCAGAAAATCTCCAGGAATCTCCCTACCTGGAGCTGGCAACCCTAGACTCATGACTGGCCCCAATGAGTTCCTCACAAAGGCCTGCAAAGGGTTTCCTTCCATTGTCTGAACCAAGCTTGGTTGCCCACTGTGGTGAAATGGGCTCCAGTTTACAACTCAGCTGTACACCTCCCACCCTTGTCCCGTGGGCATATCTCACTCCTTAAATTCACTGCCACCACTCACTGAATTGTCACTGCCTTTTTAGAGGGACACTGAAACCCCTCTGGGCGAATCTCCCTATTTAGAGATTGAATCCCCAGTCTTTGGGAGATCCCTGGAAAGTGGTCTGGCCTTTCTTTGCCTTCTTGGGCTACCCCCTCCCTTTGTTATTGTGCAGAGCAGGAGAGACAATGTGGTCAGAGCACAACACAGATTATTAGCCCAAATAAAAGAATTTATCTAACTATTTACACAGTTATGGGGCGCACACACACTGTAGGAGTAAAAACACACTATGAACCAACAGGGCATAAATCCACAGGGGTATCCTCTTTCCCTGCACACTGGCCTCTGGCTCTCTGCTCTAGCCTCTCTCTCTCTCTGGCCCAAGAGAGCAGGGAAACTTCCATTCATTCCCCAATCCAGCCAACTGTGGAGTGGCTGAATTTCTGCTGCCTCCCAGGGTTCCCCCACATCTCTGGCTTGTGGCCTGGACAGCCTAGTCAGCACAGGCAGCAGGAACCTTTCCTAACCTCCTGCAGGACGAAGACAGCCTCCTCCCTGGATGGGCTGCAGTCTATATTGATGCCGTCCCACGCGTTGGGACAGTCCTTGTTTTCCCACCCTTTTCTGCCTTGGGGCAGCTGGGTACTGTAGTCCAGCAGATGAGAAAGCCCCATTCAACCCAGTGAGTGATACCTCTACAGGCCCCTCCCTGGAACTACAGCTCAATTAAGCCTTATGGTGGAACAGTTTAAACAAACAACCACAGACAGCAGCCATCTTACAAACACAGGTAACTGCCATTTCGTTACACCTACCAACAGCCACACAGGACGCAACCAGTAGAAGTGTCTGCGTCAAGAGAGAAAGCCATTTTCCAGGAATTCTGACAGGGCAGAGTGGCTGAAGGGGGAGTGGGCAGGGAAGAGGAGCAGACCCAGCATCCATCCAATAGCATGCGAGTACTCTTGAGTGGTGACTGATGGGCCAATGGCTGAGGGAAGGCATTGCACAGCCAATGGGAGCACATGGAATGTTGCCACTTCAAAGCAGCATTATTATACAGAGAGATTGCATTGCCAAATCCCACTATTCCCCTCCCCTTTTCCACTTTAGGCAGGCATCTTTTAAGGGGGTTGGGACCAACTACAGTTAAAATATAGAATTCTACAAACTTAAGGAACTCTAGTTTGCACAGAAATATTAGTTTTAAAACACCCCCTCTTAATGTGGGGCTCCAATGGAATTGCAGAACAAATGTGGAAGAGGACAACCAAAATTATTATCTCAAACCACCCCGTAAAACCCCCCCTGAAAACCCGAGAGAAGCTTGCAATGCTCAGCCATTTCATGTTTTCCCCTGGGTCCTAGACTCAGAGTATTTATATTTTTAGGTTATATTTTTAGTTTCTGCTATGATCCTTGTGTTTCTTCTTGATGTTTTATTTTAAAAATTACATTGACAAATCCCACTATTCCACTTTTCATTTTAGTCAGGCATCGTTCCAGGGTGGTGGGGGGTGGAATTTGGGACCAACTACAGTTAAAATATAGACGTCTACAAAGCCAAGGAATTCCACTTTTGCAGAGAAATATTAGTTTTAACATCCCCCCTTCATGTGGGACTTCAATGGAATATCTCTGCTACCCGGCATTACATTTTATGACACACATGGCTCAGCCCAACAAAGTCACATTTATGGCAGATCTGGTCCTCGTAACAAATTAGTTTGAGACCCCGAATATACAGTGTTTTTAAATACATGACTAATAGGCTGGTTGTACAATCTTCAGGTACAACAGTCATGCAAGCACCAGTCAACTGAATGGAGTGCAGAAAGGTAGACTGGACTATGGCTAAAACATATTTTAAGTGAAAACAAAAATTTATGTGACAAACATGTGGAAACATTACATGTGTTTCTCCACTGCAAAATAATGGGAAGGGTGCAAGGCATCTAAAAAATAAGAAATATATGTTTTCTGCTGTTCAAGATTTGTGAATCAATGAGCTTCTAAGGGTATAAAAGGAAAGGGGGGAATGACTAACTCTTCTCCTGCCCACTACTTTTCCCCTACAGGTCTCCAAAGTCATTTTTTCTCAGCCAAAGTTCCAAGTGCATGTTTACTGTGTCCATGGGGATCAGTTACTAGAAACATTTTTTTATATAAAAGGGCAAAGGTTAATCAGTTCTACCCACCCATTCTTTCTTCAAATTCTTCTCCATTTCTCCACTCTGCAATGAAGAGCATAACTGGGATTCCCAGGCAGGTGGCAGCAGCCAGATGTTAAGTCCCAACATTTGAAGTTTGGTACAGTAACCTTCAATGCTGATTGTAAAGCCACTGGGGAGAAGGCTCTACTAATAATAATAATGGGTTTATTTTGAGTGTTCAATCAAGATTTTCTCAGAATTACAGTAAAGGCTTTGTCATCTGGGGCTGGCACTTGTTTTCCAGAATGTTGAGTTAACCAGCACCTGAGGGCTAGCTTCTCCCCATCAGCCACCCTATCCTTGCATCTTCGGACACACGTGCCCCCTACTCACAGCTCTCCAGTCAGCCTCTGGTATTTGCTGGGCAGCCAGCATTTCTGGCCAACATCATCCTCGGGTGCTTCCTTCTCCCTCAGCCTCCCTCAAGCTATCAAGAACCAGTTGTGCTGGAGGACTCCTTGGCAACTAGCCTGTATTTTTGCCTGCTTCACAGGAGAGTTCTGGCAGGTTGGGGAAATGGGAAGGGGACCCACCATGTGTGGGACCTGTTGCCATGACATCACCAAGGTGGCAGATTTGCTCACTGCAGATTCCTTTGGCAGGAGGTAGAGCAGAGTAATATTCCACATGTTTAATTAACCAGGTGCTTCCAATCCCCGTGAATGCCTGATAACAAAGCTTTTACTGTGTTAGGTATATGCACAAAGGTTTTTGTGCATTTTCAGTTATTTCATTGTTGACATTTTGGATTTATTTCCTCTTCTCTGTTTCTATGGAAGAACTTTTCAGCATGTCACACATAAAGTAAGGAGGAGTAACGAACTTGTGACAAAAGAGATACTGGGTGTTGGCCCTAGGACTTCTATTTCTCCTTGACTCTGTGGTATATTATAGACTCTGCCGTCCAAAGCTGTCACTTGCTCTAGGAAAATGATGTTTGTAGTCTGGAGATCAGTTGTAATTCCAGGAGAACTGCAGGCCTCATCTTGAAGTTGGTAGCCCAAGCAAATGCTCACTTAATCAGCTGGTATATAGCTGAAAACCCAGAAAATCCCTTTTTGTATTGTCAGAATCCTAAAAGGAGAGGAGGACCAACCTTTTCATGGTGCAGTTACTGTTTGGTTTCTTGAAACTGCTGAAAGAGATGGAGTTGAAGACATAACAAGGTCACAAAGGGGCCACAGAAGTTAAACTGGCAGTTGGGTATGGGACAGTATATTCATGAAGAGAAAAGGAGACTGAAGGAAAGTTTGGAAGGTCAGAGAACAGAGTTTAACCTGAGGAACATGGTTAAGTTATATCACAAAGATACTACAGCCAGGACAGGAATCAGTCAGTGGTAAAAACATTCTATAATTCATTCATGGCCAAAGGTAACTTGGACATTTAGAGTAATAGATATTTTGAGTGGGCCAGTAAAACATTCATTTGCGAAACAGTATCAAAGCTATTAAAAACATACCTCCCCGATATGACAAATCACTTACATTCTATGTTAATGTAACTCTGTTTTGAATACTACATCTAAACAATTTCCATTATATGTTTCACTTATATCCAATGTTCCCTCTAAGCTGTGGAGTCTTGTGAGCATAAATTAGTTTGCTCTGGAGCCATCCTTCCTGAGCAAAGACAAAAATGTGTGAGCCGGAGGCTAAAAAACTGTGAGCTGGCTCACACTAACTCAGCTTACAGGGAACACTGCTTATATCCATTACCACTGATAGTTCTCATCTTTAGAGCTCTACTTCTTATTGTGCGTTTCTATGTGAACAAGTTGCATTGCAATTTAAAGCAGCAGACAAACTTATTCAAGAAGTGCTATAGCATCACCTAGAGGTTTAATGAAAGATCTACAGTTTTTTTTAATTTGTATTTTGTATTTGCGATGAACAAAGCTAAAATGAAAAAACTGAGCCTATTGTACTTTGGCCATATTATGAGGAAACAAGACTCACTGGAAAAGATAATAATACTAAAACAAATTGAAGGCTGTAGGAAATGAGGAAGACCCAACGTGAGATCGATTGACTCCATAAAGGAAGCCACAGCTTTCAGTTTGCAAGACCTGAGCAAGGCTGTTAATGACATTTTGGAGATCATTAATTCATAGGATCATCATAAGTCAGAAGGAACTTGCTGGCATATAGCACAAATTTGCAATGAAGTTCATCAATCTGTACATAACTGAAGAACATGAAAACCAGAAGGGTTAGAATGAAGTCAAGAGCAAGAGAAGTCAGAGAAGTTCATAATGCAACAGCAGGATTTAAGCATGAAAAGCACAGTCTTAGCCTCTAAATGCAAAGGGATATGTGACCGACAGTGGCACACTGCGCTGTCCCATTGACACTTCCAAGCATAAAGCTAAAACATGTGGCATTTATAAAAATCAGAGTGTGCACTGAAGACTATGACTGGCTCCCTGCTCCCATTCTTTCATAACACTGGGATGTTGTAGCCTGATCTAAATGTAAAGCTGCCCAAAGCAAAAGCTTTGGAACTTTGCATTTGCACATTAAACTGGCTGCTAACTATGCAAAGGAGCTACAAATGCAGGTAGCTTTAAACAAGACGCTTTGCAAAAGGAGAGTTTTACTGAAGCATGCTTGTGCTTTGGCTGGCATCACCTTTAAATAAAGCCTGTATTTCATATTGGAACATGAAGAACACCTAAGAACACCTGTATCTCAGAAGTCATATTTATAAAGCATTAAAATTAATATTGAGGTAGTTATTTACCTACCATAAATCACAGCCAAATCTTTGTGTGCCTCACATAGAATGACTTAAGACAAGGTCAGTTGATCGGCATGCATTTATACACCAGAAGCTTCTTCCGAAGAGTGTGTTGGGTGAAGAAATTGAGGTCCCAGTAGATGTGTATATAATGTGTATATTCTAGGTACATTCAGGTTAGTTTCCAATTGTTAAATTTTATGCTTTCCCCTACAGATTTTATGACAAGAAATACCAGGTGTTTCTGAAACTTGTGGAACATCAGCAGCAGTATAAAACCATCATGCAGAGTACATAGAGAGCATGAAAGAGAATTGCTTATCATGTTCATGAAATCTGACAATGATTTTATCTTTCAAAGTCAGTGAT
The DNA here is from genome assembly GCA_029375565.1 of Gekko gecko. Taxonomy (NCBI): domain Eukaryota; kingdom Metazoa; phylum Chordata; class Lepidosauria; order Squamata; family Gekkonidae; genus Gekko; species Gekko gecko. The sequence goes on along the minus strand of JAPDNY010000006.1, from coordinate 75,471,176 downwards.
AACCCAAAATGTATTTTTACTGCTAATAAAGAATCCTGAATGTTTATAGCCTACTGAGTTCTCCATGTCTGATCAGTCAGTGAACCAGACACACACAGAGCAGGATACATGCCAATTTTTAATGAAACCAAAGAATGGAAAGCCTTTCTAGGAATCTGTAATAACTCATTGTACTCCTCTGCTAGGCTCAAAATCATAGAAAGTGCTCTCATGTTGCAGAGGATCACTTGCTATGATTTCAAGCCTAGTTGAGAGTAAAAATGAATATGGATGTCTAGAGAGGTTTCTACATGACTGAAGTCCACTATTGCGGGCATCATCCAATATTAGAGTAAAATGGGGCTTCTTAAGCCCCTTCCCAGTAACCAGGGCTAGGAAGTTTTGAAACTCTAGTCCTCCCTCTTGTCATCCCTAACCACAGTAAAATCTCTTGATTCCAATGAAAGCAAAGATTACAAGATGCCACTGTCAGGAGTTTGTGGAACAACTTTATACTTAAAATCTAGATAAAACAAAGTACAAACAAGCCATTAAAATCTCTGGAGAATAGGAAGGTCTTAACTTGACTCTGGAAAGAAAATGGTATAGGATAACTGAGAAGAATGATAATAAAAAGGAAACTACTACTGAAAGGCCATCTGTCCAGTAGTATAGGCAGGGGTCATTTCCTGCCAGAGCACGGCAGAGCGGTGCTCTGGCAGTAAGGAACCTGGGGCGCCCCACCACCACCATTCCTGGTCCGCCTGCACAGAGCCCCCTGCCACCTGGGGGGATTTAAATGCCTTTCTTTCCCTTCCCCAGATGGGAAGGGAGAGAAAGGCATTCTAAACATGACTGGGTTCCCTGCCCAATGTTCTCTAGGTGCCCTGCAGCCATGGGGCCCCTGGAGAACATCCAGCAGGGAACCCAGACATGTCTGCTTCCCTGCCCTCCCTCCCCTTCTCCAGCCCGCCCATCATGGTGGGCGGGCTGGAGAAGGAGAGGTGGGCAGACATGTCCCCCCTTTCCCCTGAGCCTCTCCGCTTTGCGGAGAAACTCAGTTGATGGGGGGGGGATTAAATGCCTTTATTTCCCTTCCCCATCTGGGGAAGGGAGAGAAAGGCATTCTAAATATGCCTGGGTTCCTTGCCTGATGTTCTCTAGGTGCCCGGCAGCCATGGGGCACCTGGAGAACATCGGGCAGGGAACGCAGGCCCCTCTTTCCCCTGAGCCTCTCTGCTTTTGCAGAGAAACTCAGGGAAGGGGGGGTTTAAATGCCTTTCTTTCCCTTCCCCACATGGGGAAGGGAGAGCAAGGCATATCTAAACATGCCTGGGTTACCTGCTGACTGGAGAAGATCAGGCAGGGAACCCAGGCATGTTTTCATGCCTGCCCTTTGTCAGTGGGTGTGGCATATGCAAATGAGTTATGCAAATGAGCTTCTGCACCTCTTTTTCTGCAAAATGACCCCTGGGTATAGGCATCTGGAGATGAGTCTTCTTTTTAAATCCGTGTTTGAGCAGGTTCATCTGACATCCTCTTGCAGCAGCACAAGTTCAGGTAGAGAAAGAGGAACTTGATAATCCTAAGGATGGCCAAAAAGAAAACATAAAAGTCCAGCTCAGTTTGTTCAATGTCTTTTAAACTCAGTGGTCCAGGGCATTTTTCAAAACTGTCAGCCTTACCCTTGACTGGAATGAAACACAGATTTGACTTAGCTGTTCACATCTTACTGACTACAGTCATGAAGCAGTCTATGTCAAGGAAACAAAATATAATTGTTAATAGGTGGCCTGCAATTCCTGCCCAGAGTAGGGCTCTTCTACTAACAGTATGTCCTTCAGCTTGTTTTGTCCATTTTATTGTTTGTTTGTTTGTTTCAGCTTTTATCCTGCCCTCCCCTGCAAGCAGGCTCAGGGTAGGTCACAATCAATGCTCCCTCTAAGCTGTGGAGTCTTGTGGGCAAAAATTCTACTTTGTGAGCTACTGGCATTCAAGTTGTGAGCAAGCAATTTGGCTATGCCATAAATTAGTTTGCTCTGGAGCCATCCTTCCTGGGGTGGTATCTGGATGGCTGTCTATCATCAGATACAGCTGAGTCCCATCAGCATACTGATGACAACCCAGCCCAAACCTTTGGACTATTTGGGCAAGGGGGCACGTATAGATATTAAATAGCATAGGAGAGAGGATTGTGCCTGGGGGAAGCCACATACCAAATGGCAACACAGTGATGTCCTTTCCCCAAGTGCCACCCTTTTTCCCCAACTGTGGAGAAATGAGACCAGCCACTGCAAAGCTTCCCCACATATCCCCACCTCGGTGAGGCGGTGGGTGGGGGTTGTACTCACTGTGTTGAATGTTGCCATTAGGTCTAATAACAACAGGAGTGCCAACCCACCCTGATCCAGATGATGCCAAAGATCATCCGTGAGGGTGACCAGTGCCATCTCCGTCCTGTAGCCGGGCCAAAAGCTGGACTGGAATGGGTCCAGGATAGAGGAATCTTCCAGGAAAGCCTGGAGCTGTTTGGCTACTGCTCTCTCAACTACATTACCCAGAAATGGAAGGTTCGAGACTGGGCAGTAGTTGGCTGGATTCAAAGGGTCCAGAGATCTTTTTTTTCAAGAGCAGTCTCACCACCACCTCTTTTTAAATCCCTGGGATTTCTTTTAGTGTTTGCTGTACAGTCTTTCCAACATACTTTTCAAAGGAACTTTTTAAAAAATTGGTGTATGCACACACATTTGCAAAAAAAGAAACAACACAATTCTAGAATCTTTTGGAATGATAAATATTTATATAAACACACACATTCTTATGTACAGCTAATGTATAAACAGAATTCCCAGCACTCATTCCATAGCACAAACAAGTAATACCAAGAATGTGTGTACTTACTAAGATATGCATGTAAATGTCTGTGCATGTACTTATATCTAATATAAAATTGCTCTGTGTTCTGTCCTGATTTTTTTATTACAGTATACAAGAAGCCTTTCTTGGGAACAAAAGGGCGGGGGGTTACTACCATGAAACTCAGCATGAGGAAGTGATTTGAAAAGAGCTCTGTTTTTTTATATCCAGAAGAACCAGATAATAATGTTCTCAAGTTCCTTGCTTGATCCATCTAATCCCTTTTGTTTCATTCTTGAGCTCCTGGGTTTTGTTTAGATTTTTTCTTCAGTTTTGAATTGTAGTTTGATTCTAGGTAAGTAACGTTATGAGTGTTAACAACTGTTGGCAAAGCTACTCATATTGCAATCACTGCACATGTGTTTGCACAGATGTAGAATCCCAAGTTCATCTCAGCTTAGTAAGCTGTCGAATGCCCCATAAACTCAAAAGCAGACACTTTTCTTTCTCCTGCACACCTATCCCACGGAGGTTACTTTGCAGATGCCACTTCAACAGAATATTTTCAAATTTAAATGTACTGAACTGTTTATAGCAATATCAGAGTTGCTGAGTTGTAATCCCTGTGCTTCCCAGAAGTCAAAAGTATACAGGCAAAATTGGCATTTGTTAATAAAACACCACCTTCACTAGTACATTTCTGGTGACTTACAGACATTAAGTCTGGGTATTAGTCCATGGTTAACATTAGAAGTTTCATCCAACATATTTTTTGTAAACACCAGTGTGGCATATCAACCCTTGGAATTCTTCAAAGCTAAGTCTATCCTTGTTGCTTCCAAAAGTCAGGAAAGCTCATCATGGTGTGATCAGTGTTCATGCAGGAAGAAGCAGTTCTTGAGTCCATTAAGATTCCACCAGGATATTTTGTGTTGTAGAGTTTGCCAAACTTGTTCCTTCTGATGCCATTTGTGAACAAATGTTTATCATAGAAATTATTATTAGGAACACAACAACCAGGTCATCAACTGCACCCAGGATTCCACAAAGAGGTTCTGGCATCACATCAAATGGAGAAGTTAGACACATCATAGTTCCAAAAGAGCAGATGACAACTCTTAGGAAGAAGATCCCAACAAGACCACCCAAGGTAAAAACTCCTCGTATGGCAAGGTTGAGAAGTAATGGCATGTCATAGAGGTAATCTGCAAACTAAACATGAAATTCAAGTAGGTTATAAAACCATCATTTTTATTGCAAATTTATATTGTTTCCTTGGATCTGTGAAACAGTGGGTGTGCTGGGTATCTGGGCTGACTGAACATCAGCCTTTTTATTGGCAGGACTGGCAGCTAGCCCAGGTATTACAAAACCAGACAAACCAGTAACTAGCAGCCTGGTGGCAACCCTTTTTCCTCCTTTACCTAATCTTCACAGTTATTTCTTACTGTTAACTATTATTGGAACTCGCTGCCCTGTTCAGAAACACCTTTTGCTAATGGAATAGTCAGCTCCAGTTTAGCTAACTTGGTTTGGGGAATGATCAAGAATAGCAATGCACACAAACGCAGAACTAATTTCCCATCATTGCACAGTATGAAGCTACTTACCGGCCGAGGCTGTCCTGAGAAGCGTTTGTTGTAATCTCTGATGTCATAGACAATTTGTTTGCTCTGCTTGTCAAGCTGATTTTCATAAGAGATCTTGTAAAGAAGAATAACCTTCAGGTGAAAAGCAGCAGCATTTTAGGGTAAAACTCACCAGCACAAGCTTTCCTTCTCTCTTTTAAAATCAATGTATCTTATAGTTTTATTGGTGCTTATCTCTCTGACCCTTGCTCATCAGTTTTTACCTCCAGTGGGCAAATTTCCTCCATGGCAGGCTCTCTTCCATATTCTGAGTCCCAGGGCTGTTTTTGGGCAGGAACACACAGGAATGGAGTTCCGGCTGGCTCCCGAGCTGGCCACACCAAGTAGGAACTCCGTAGCATAACAGGCCACACCTAACAGCAGAAACTCATTAGGACTGGCTACATTAGGGGTGTGTGGCCTAACATGCAAAGGAGTTCCTGCTACAAAAAAAGCCCTGGGTTTTGACAATAAACAAGGTAAACAGAATAAGAAGCAAAAGGTGGATGTGGCTGGATGACCATACTTCTGACAACATGAGGGTGTGGCCTAACATGCTAATGAGTTTCTGTTGTTGGGTGTGGCCTATTATGCTAATGAGTTCCTGCTGCGCTTTTTCTACAAAAAAAGCCCTGCTGAGACCTTTGCGATTTCTACCAATGTCATACACATGCAGCTGGTGATGAGGGTGAGATGAGGATAAGAATTTTATCTTAGGTGAGAGAATGCTATGCCAAAGAACCAACCAGCCATAATAAAAAGCCTGCTGCAGACACCCTGTTTAATATTTGATAGGTGGTCCTGATCTGACAGGCAAGACATGAGAGATGCAGATGGTTATAGGAGTCTAGATGGCTCTGGAAAAATCTACCAGGATGAAAATCTACCAGGATCAGTGTCAATATCTTTCCACCTCTCCTACTAACTGCCAAAGCACAGATGATCACAGAGAAAATTCTTACCTTTTGTCTGCAGAGTGGACAGTTTATTGCTCCTAGCCAAGATCCATGTTTCCAGTATTCAATCAGACAGGAGCCTAGAAAAAGGATGAATGACTCTTATAAGAACTGGAAGAAAAAAAACTACTTACACAGCTGAAAGACAACAGTCAGCTTTTTCCATTGTGCCAGCAACCCGCCCCCTCCAGTGAAGACAAGGGACAACATTACTAGGCTTATTAAATGAATGGTTTGCATCATCACACTGGAGGTTAACTCTAAGGGCAGGCTGGAAGTAAGGCAATGCAGTGGCTACTTGCATTCTGGGCAACGTCACCAGAGCTCTGAGTATGGCCAGCATTCCCACCAGATTTGTTTACCCACACCTACGTCTTAAGTGTGCCAAGAGAGGCACAGCTTCATTCCACTCCTCCAGTATACTTTTCTGTCAATTAAGGGTTTGGTTCATGCTGCTCAGCACCAAAGTCATTCCCTCTGTTGCCCACTCTGCTGCTCAAGCAAATAGTGGGTTTTTGGAATGGCCCTTCATCCTTAGATGCCTCAGGATACTCACCAATGAGCCCTACCTGTGTTGAGCAGCCAGCACTATTCCTGCCATCCCTAGTTAGGATCTAAGCAGTCTTTAGACAAGGCTTATTTAAATACCATACCTGTATAACAACATAAAATAATTTTTTAAACATCCTTCCTGAATTAATTCAAGGCGATTAAAACAAATCCTGCTGAGCTCCTAAAGGTGATCAACCAATCCCATACTGATCCTAAGGGAGGATAGATTGTCCAGCAGCACATCACAAAATCCTCTCACAGGCTCTTCTGTCGGTCAAGCACCAGCCCAGCACTGCCAATAGCATCCCAGGCCACATTTAAACTATTGGGGTTGGCACAACAGCATCCCTTGAACTACTTCCTTTGCACTGAGATCAAGTCCACTGAGATCAAGTCCTCAGGATCTAAACTGGTAACAAGAATTTAACCTGCAAGTTCTGTAGTCTGGGAACTCTGCAGGGGGCAGAGATTGAAACATCTGTTATCAGAGTCTTAGATCTGAAGTACTACAGCTGGAGCAAAGCTCACTGAATGCTACCTTCTCACTTCCCCCTTCCTGTTGCAATCCACTGACACCCCCCCCCCGATTCTGCTCCTGGGAACTGGGGAGCCCTCATGAGTAGCTTGGTGGGTGAAGTGAAAGCCTGGCATGGGAGGGAGGAAATCAACACACACATTTAAGGCAGGAAGTTTGCCAGAAGCAGAGCTGACCCAGCTGAGCTCTGAGAAGGAGCAAGGTGTTTGAGCTGCCAGAGGGGTGAGTGGTATTTTTATTTATTTACTTTCAGCTGAGGTGCTTTAGCTGAGAAGGTACTGTGTCAGGGACTGTATTTGGGAGTGTGTGGGTGAGTTGTAACAGACTCCTGACTGCTGGAGTTAGGGCGAGAGCAAAAGGGCGAGGCTCTTTGCCTGTGGCTCTTGGCCTAGGGGCTCTGTAAGAAGCCCAGGAAGAGCCAGAAAGCCAGGACCTTGGCTCCTTGGTAAGGTAAGTAGACTCCTACAACAGGAGCCATATAAATACAAAGGGTTTTAAAAGGGGGGTTATAGAAAAGTATTTGTTTAAAAACAATTATGAAGCCAGAATGCCAGCAGGGGGTTGGGGGCTATCCAGTGTTTTGCATGGAGTGTCACATGTATGACTATCTGCCCACTGGTCAGAAGTCTTGGGTGTGTGCTCGGTGCAAGGAGCTCCTGGTTCTCAGGGAGCGAGTTTGCTCCCTTGAGGCCAAGGTGGCTGACCTGAAGAAGCAGAGACAGTCAGTTAGGTGCACGGGGAAGACTCTCGGGGACTTGTTAGATATGTCCCACTCTGGATCTGGCAGCCCGGCTGCTGCCAGGGAGCATGAGGGTCAAGGGGAAAAGGGGCACCATGCTGAGGATAAGGGGAATGTGCCCTCAGAAGGGACCTCTTCTTCAGCTGGTGAATGGGTATCCTTTCGTACCAAGGAACCGTCCCTGGGAAGGGTGGGAGGGGGCTCTTGGTAGTTGGTGATTCAATCCTTAGGCAGGTAGACAGCTGGGTGGCGAACCCGCGTACTGACCGTATGGTGACTTGCCTGCCTGGTGCGAAGGTAGCGGACATTACGCATGTTTTAGATAGGCTGGTAGATAGTGCTGGGGAGGAGCCAGTGGTCGTGGTGCACGTCGGCACCAACGATGTGGGGAAATGCAGTCATGAGGTCCTGGAGGAGAAATTTAGGCTGCTGGGCAGGAAACTCAAGGCCAGGACTTCCAAGGTAGCCTTCTCGGAAGTGCTACCTGTTCCACGCGCAGGGCCGGAGAGACAGGCACAGATCAGGAGTCTCGATGCGTGGATGAGACGGTGGTGTAGGGGGAAGGGTTCAAGTTTGTTAGGCACTGGGATGCTTTTTGGGACAAGAGGGAGCTGTACAAAAGGGACGGTCTCCACTTGTCCTGAGAAGGAACCAGGCTGCTGGCGCTCAAAATCAAAAAGGTGGCAGAGCAGTTTTTAAACTGAATAATGGGGGAAAGCCGACAGGAGATGAAAAGTCTCTGGTTCGGGATGGCTCATCTCAAAGAGATGAAGGGGTAGCTATTACTTTTGTACAAGGAAATGGATTACAATTGTCCACTGAGACTGTGGCTAATGATAAGAACTGCCTGGCAAGGTCTCGAGGCAGCAAGAGGAAGGCTATGGGCTTAACAAACATGGGAAACTATAAGTGTTTATACACAAATGCTAGAAGTCTCCGAGGTAAAATCGGGGAGTTGGAATGCTTGGTGTTGGGGGGAAATAGACATTGTGGGTATTTCAGAAACTTGGTGGGATAAGGAAAATCAGTGGGATACGGTGATTCCTGGTTATAAATTATATCGGAAGGATAGGGGGAAAGGGTTGGAGGTGGGGTGGCTCTGTATGTCAGAGAGGGTATACCGTCCAGTAAGATTGAGAGGGTAAGAGAATTGGATTCACTTCTGGAAATGCTATGGGTTGAAATAGTGGGTCCAAAAGGAGGCTTAACAGTGGGAGTTTGTTATCGCCCACCAGATCAAAAGATAGAGGAGGATGATAAAATGATGAATGAATTAAAGATAGCGGCTAGACGAAATAACTGTGTTGTAATAGGCGACTTTAACTACCCACACATTGATTGGGTCAATATGAGTTCTAGTTGGGAAAAAGAGATTGTGTTCTTAGACACTCTCAATGACTGTGCTGTGGAACAGATGGTCACAGATCCTACCAGGGGAGAGGCGATCCTGGATTTGGTCCTAAGTAACACCCAAGACCTGGTGAGAGATGTAAAAGTGATTGCACCACTTGGGAACAGTGACCATAATGTCATTGAGTTTAACATTTGTACAGATAGGGAGTTGCCCAAAAAGACTGACGCAACCACTTTTAACTTTAAAAGGGGTAACTTCTCTGGTATGAGGGGACATGTGAGGAAGAAATTGAAAGGAAGAGTGGAGAAGGTCAAAACCATTGGGGAAGCTTGGAGACTATTTAAAAATACAGTCCAAGAAGCTCAGAAAAAATATATACCGCAGGTTAGGAAAGGTACAAATAGGTATAGAAAAAAGCCTGCATGGTTAACAAATAAAGTAATGGAAGCTGTAAAAGGTAAGAAGGATTCCTGTAAGCTAGTCTTAGTGAGGTTGATAAAAGGGAACACAGACTATGGCAAATAAAATGCAAGTCTGTGATCAAGCAAGCAAAAAGGGAATATGAGGAGCATATCGCAAAAAACATAAAGACCAACAATAAAACTTTCTTCAAATACATTAGAAGTAGGAAGCCAGCCAGGGAGGCAGTGGGGCCCTTGGATGACCAAGGGGTAAAAGGAGTAGTGAAGGATGATAGGGAAATGGCTGAGAAGCTGAATGCATTTTTTGCCTCTGTCTTCACTGTGGAAGAGGAGAAGTGTTTGCCCACTCCAGAAGCACCGATTTCGGGAGGGGGTTTGAAAGACCTGAATCAGATTGCGGTGACAAGAGAGGAAGTCCTCCGACTGATGGACAATTTAAAAACTAATAAATCACCAGGCCCGGATGGCATTCATCCAAGAGTTCTGAAAGAACTCAAATGTGAACTTGTGGATCTCCTGACAAAAATATGTAATCTTTCTTTAAAATCTGCCTCCATTCCTGAGGACTGGAAGGTAGCTAATGTCACTCCCATCTTTAAAAAGGGCTCCAGGGGAGATCCAGGAAATTACAGGCCAGTCAGTCTGACATCGATACCGGGTAAGTTGGTAGAAACTGTTATTAAGGAAAGAATTAGTAGGCACATTGATGAACAAAAACTATTGAGGCAGACTCAGCATGGGTTCTGTAAGGAAAGATCTTGTCTCACTAACCTGTTAGTGTTTTTTGAGGAGTGAACAAACATGTGGACAAGGGGGACCCAATAGATATTATTTACCTTGACTTCCGGAAAGCTTTTGATACAGTTCCTCATCAAAGGCTCCTAAGTAAGCTCAATAATCATGGGATAAAAGGACAAGTCCTCTTGTGGATCAAAAACTGGCTTATAAATAGGAAACAGAGAGTGAGTATAAATGGGAAACTTTCTCAGTGGAGGGTGGTAAGCAGTGGGGTACCACAGGGATCAGTACTCGGTCCGATGCTTTTTAACTTGTTTATTAATGATTTGGAATTGGGAGTAAGCAGTGATGTGGCTAAATTTGCAGATGACACAAAGTTGTTCAGGGTGGTGAAAACCAGGGAGGATTGTGAGGCACTCCAAAGGGATCTGTTGAGGATGGGTGAGTGGGCGTCAACGTGGCAAATGGGGTTCAATGTGGCCAAGTGCAAAGTGATGCACATTGGAGCCAAAAATCCTAAATATAAATACACGTTGATGGGGTCTGAACTGGCAGAGACGGACCAAGAGAGAGATCTTGGAGTCGTAGTGGATAACTCGCTGAAAATGTCTACACAATGTGTAGCTGCAATAAAGAAGGCCAACGCTATGCTGGGGATTATTAGGAAGGGAATTGATAACAAATCAGCCAGTATCATCATGCCCCTGTATAAATCATTGGTGCGACCTCATTTGGAATACTGTGTACAGTTCTGGTCACCACATCTCAAAAAGGATATTATAGCATTGGAAAAAGTGCAGAGAAGGGCAACTAGAATGATAAAAGGGTTGGAACACCTTCCCTATGAAGAAAGGTTAAAATGCTTGGGGCTCTTTAGCTTGGAGAAACAACGGCTGAGAGGCGACATGATCGAGGTTTATAAGATTATGAATGGAATTGAGCAGGTTGAGAAAGAAGTACTTTTCTCCCTTTCTCACAATACAAGAACTCATGGGCACTCTATGAAATTGCTGAGCAGTCGGGTTAGAACAGATAAAAGGAAATACTTCTTCACCCAAAGAGTGATTAACATATGGAATTCACTGCCACAGGAGGCATGGACAGTTTCAAGCATGGACAGTTTCAAGAGGAAATTAGATAAACATATGGAGCAGAAGTCCACCAGTGGCTATTAGCCACAGGGTATAGATGGGAACTCTCAGTCTGGGGCAGGTGATGCACTCTATTCTTGGTGCTGGAGGGGGCAGCAGTGGGAGGGCTTCTGGTGCCCTGGCCCCACTGCTGGACCTCCTGATGGCACCTGGTATATTTTGGCCGCTGTGTGACAGAGTGTTGGACTGGATGGGCCATTGGCCTGATTCAACATTGGCTTCTCTTATGTTCTTATGTTCTTATGTTCACACACACCCCAAGTCACTAAGAGGAAGAACTCCAATGCAAACCAACAATATTGCTCAGAAGAGTAAAATTCAAAACATAATTTTAAGGTATTGCAATGTCAGTTCACAGAGAAAATTAGCACAAGATTGCAAGGCCTTAAGAATTATGTTTCAGATGTTACTTTTCTGACTTGACCCACTTAAAACAGCAAAGAGGAAGGAAGGAAACACAGTGCCCTCTCTACCCAGGCTATTTGTGCTCTTCCACATTTTCATAATTGAGATCAAATCTATGTTTAATCCAGCTTTCTGCAGAGTTTATTAAAGCCCCCACAAATAATTCTGTTGATTATTAGCAATTAGAGAAAAATAATATTGGCCTGGGATCAGCTTTCTAGCCTGTTTCCTGGACATATGGTTTGAGATACAGCTGGAATTCAAAATGTCTTGAAAGACACATAGGAACACCCCACATTAAACAGACTATCATACATTTCCCCTCATAAATTATAGTCAATTGCCCTTTAAAAGCTAGCACATAATATGAATTTTAGGTATGACATTTGCCTATCTTTGCTTCTATTGATGTCAATTAGAATGAAATAACCAACTTTCAAACGAAATTACCTCAGAAAGAGAAAGAGTTAGCCTGTGCATTTTATCTTAGGTTTTACTTAATATGTATGTGCAAGAAAGAGCGTGAAATTATGTTGTTGCTTGCTACTATCCATGACAGTGTGTGGATTGACTCACTAGCTCAAGCCATCTGGACTGTTTTATAGAATTAAGTTACAAGTTTATAAAAGTTAACCAAGATTCTATCCATTCTTCTCAGTGGGAACCTTAACTACTGGACACTATCCATTTATGCTCTGTGCTTATGGCACTTTATTTATTTGTTATTGGTTAATTTATTATTTATTAATTAGACTTTTAGCCCTCCCTCCCCTGCACTGCAAGGCTCAGGGCGGGTTACAAAATTTAAAATACAGTAATTGTTAAAATCAGTTGATCAATTAATTACTAAACTTTCAGCACCCACAATTTCTCAAGAGATGGCACAGTAAGAGGCAAGATAAGGGCACAGTACATGAGAACAACCTGTCGCTTATCCTTGACCATATTCCTGGTGGAACATCTCCACCTTACAGACCCTGCAGAATTGTTCCAGGTCCCACAGGGCCCTGTTATTTAAAACAAAGGGTTCTACCAGGTTGGTAGACAGAGTTCTACCTTTTCAACCCTTGCTCTGGTCAAGGATAGCCGGATGGCTTTCCGGCCAGGGATCACCAGAACCCTCCGTCATCTGCAAGTGTGTGTGGAATTAAATAAGAACTATATGTTGTCCTCCCTTCCCCTGAAATAAAACATTGTTAGTCCCATGTCTCAAAGAGTAACTGTAAATTGCTCAGAGCCTGCAGGCGTGCAGGGTGAGCAATCAATAAATCAAAAGATGATGATGATGATAATGATTATCTGGTATTCAACTCAGAACCAGTGCAGCTGGTGGAGCACTGGTTGAATATATTATCTCAATGGGGTTCCTATAAGAACTTGAATATCAAAATAGGATAAGAGCAGAAAGAATGGGCATATGGGGGTCTGAACAATGAAGGGTTCTGTCAGCTTATCTAGATAATGGGATCACTTCTAGCAAGTTTGAATTAGATGTACTGGAACATGATTAGTTAACTCTGACGCTTTTTTAGGACAAATATGTTATTGAGGAAAATGTATAGCTAAAGCAGTGGAAAACAGAATAATATTCTTTTAACTTAGGTACTCTATGATGCTAGGTAACAGAGCAGGCTTGATGTATTCTGAAGTGGATGTATTCTGTGTTTAAATTGGAATCATACTTCTCTTACAAACATCTTTTATAAAGCAGCACTTATATGAAAGAACACACATTGGGGCTGCGATCATACGGAAGGGGGAAGAGGCGGGCGGGAAGTGAGGCTGTTTGCCCCGGTTTTTGACCTTGCAGATGAGGAAGCCCCATTCAACCCAGTGAGTGATACCCCTGCAGGCCTCTTTGTGGAACTGCAGCTCAATTAAACCTTATGGGGGAACATTTTAAACAAACAACCACAGCCATCTTACAAACACAGGTAACTGCCATTTTGTTACACCTACCAATAGCCACTGAGGGAAAAGTTAAGTCCCACACAGGAAGCAAGCAGGAAAAACATCTTCATCAAGACAGAAAGCCATTTGCCAGTAATTCTGACAGGGCATAGTGGCTGAAGCGGGAGTGGGTGGGGAAGAGGAGCAGACCCAGCACCCATCCAATGGCACGCAAGTACTCTTGAGTGATGGCTGACAAGCCAATGGCTGAGGGAGTGCATGGAATCTTGCCATTCCAAAACAGGATTATTATATAAGAGAAGACTGAATGTAGCATTGATGTTGCTATATGTTTTAAAGCACAATAATTGGAAAAAATAACAATACTTACCGCAATATAAATGTCCACAGTTAGTTTCTACTGGGAAATTAGTCGTCTGGAGGCAGATAGGGCAAGTCAAATCACTGTAGTAACATTGCTGCCAGGGCCGAAGAGATCCCTAAAACAAAGTTAGTCTTTTTTAATGTGTATAGATTGTAACTGATATACCCTAGTTAATTCATAAAATTCACAGTAGCCTTTAATAAGCATTAATTAACTCTAGACAAATCTGGAAAAGTTTAACTTCCTTGTACCCATAAGCACCAGCTTGTTCTATGTTTACTACTTTTAACATTTCAAGATCTGCTGTATTCAGATTTATCATGGTCTGATTTAGCACTGTGGGTTTCCTTTGGAAACCTCTTATCGAAGCACAAAAAACTAAAAAGCTGATATAAGCTTTAGTTATATGGCAATCCCATATGTTAACAAGACAGGAAAACCTGATTAATGAAGTCATTCTGCTTCTATAAATTCAGTATATCATGTAACAAGCCTCTGTTCTGAAAAGTAATCCCACTTCTTGTTTTCTAAGCTTCATCTGTATGGAGGAACCAAGTATGTTTCTAATTAGGTCACCAAGATTCTGGATCCAGGGCAACTGAGTTGTTCCAGAAAGGAAATGATGGAACGTTTGAAAAGCTTTCCTGACATTCAGGATCCAGGCATGCATCAATTTTTTTTAATGTTACAATATGCATTTTAAAGAACTGTAGATTTATCAACTTACTATGTGGTTTCTTGAAGACAAAGTGGCATAATTCTTTTCCAGTGGACTCATCTTTTGACTTAAATTAGGAAAACTGTAATAAAAAAGGCATTTGTATAATGTATGTAGGTATAGCTTCCTGGAGAGAGGTGTGCTGAGATTCATAGACAGGACTGCCAATCTCCAGGGGGTGGCTGGGGATCTCCTGCTATTCCAACTGATCTCCAGCGTGTCAGTTCACCTGGAGAAAATGGCCAGTTTGGAGGGCGAACTCTTTAGCATTATACCCCACTGAAGTCCCTCTCCGCTCTAAACCCTGCCTCCTCAGGCTCCACCCCCCAAATCTCCAGGTATTTCCCAACTCAGAACTGGTGACTCTAGTCACAGAATAAGTAAACTGGTAAAAAATAATGTATTTGTACAGAAATGGGCTATCCCTCATCAAAAGTTCTGGTGGTTGTGTCCTCTTTGTTTTTCACCAATAGGAAAAAAATGTTCTTCGAGGAAATGAAATTTAAACTGCACAAACATAGCTTCTGGTAATGTTGGTATGTGCAGCTACTCCCAGATGTTTTCAGCATAGCTGATGTAGATCCACTGCTATTTAAATCAAGTTCTAGTCAGTAATTTTAGAGAGACAAGCTCACAAAGCCTTATAAATGGATATCCTTATGCCTTCTGTGAGAATAATGCTGATGTGACACTGTTGGCATAAAGCATAGTCTAATTGACTTATTATGTAACTATAAGCACATTAAACTGATGTTTGTGAGCACAGGCGCTTCCATGAAAATATGGACCTCTATTATCAATAAGCATTTTCCCATTCATTTGAATGCAGAGAACACTGCCCCATGTACACATTTTCTTGCACATGGCACTCTCCCACTATTGAAGCATACATGGAAACCACAGGAAAGTCCATACATTCAGCATAGCTGAATACAGAAGTACTTGTCAGCTGACACAATTAGTTCTCCAGGGTGCCCAGCAGTAGAATTACAACATACATCCCTGGTTATACCATAATATGCTAGCTGTATATACATTCTACTATAGTGTCACTGAAATCCATGGGACTATGTAGAGATTTGTAGCCTTTAAATCTTGTTTGAAGTATTGCATAGGAGAAATTTATACCTGTATCTGGAATTTAAATAACTTCCTATCAAGGGGTACATTTCAAAAAGACAAAAAAACTCCACAACCCTCCTTCAGATAGTTTCAAAGAATATTCTGGTACATCAAAGTGAAGGTCTTAATGCAAAACATCTTTTTCACATTGGCTAGAGCAATGTGTGGCTGAAACACCCCTTGTTGAAATCTCTCTTTGTTTGTTTAAGTTTGCCCAACAGGAGGATGGGGTAAAAATCAAATAAATAAATAAAATAGATATTAATTTTTGGATAAACGGTTAAGTTTGTGCTGAGTAATTCTGCAATCCCAGCAGGGTTTGGAGTCTGATATACTAGACATATTTCAACAGTGCAAGACCCTTTGGCTGTAAAAGTCTCAGTCAGCACACAGATCAGGTCTAACGAAGCTTCTTCCTTATCTTTGACCTGAGGCCCCATTTGTAGTTAGAAGGAGTGTTGGTTTAAAATAAGCAACAGAACTGCCCTCTGTTTATCTTGAACCAACTCCAGCATCTAAAAATGGGTTATACAAAGAAATTGTAAAGTTCCATTTAGGCAGCTGTATACTTTTTTCTTTTTATATTTAAACATTATTGTCTGCTTTGGCAGGGTGACTTCTAACAGCATCCCTATGTTAAATGAATTGACTGGTCCCTGGGTGGATGATGAAAGCCGCGGAACCAAGTATTCTGAAAAATGGGGAGGGGGGGGATCTAAAAATCCCATAATGACCGAGGACTAAATATGTTCCAGAAAGAAAGCAGCTGAATATCAGTTAAAGGGAAAAGAGGAGAATCCAAGGTGCTTCATCTTATGAGAGGTTCCCCCCAGAAAAAAAAACTTCTATTTTGCTCTGAAATCTCCAGAATTCCAACTATTGTCACAATGCAATAATGCAGTGTCATCCTTTAGAACAATTTCCTAGGAGTAAGATGCACTGAATAGACATTGGTAGAATTTTGATCAGACTTTTTATGATTGTTCTCTGGCATCAAGCTAACCAGCTGTGTTTAAAATTTGGGCAGTTCCCTTTTGGGAAAATAAAATATTTATAAAATATAAGCCAGGGACCGACAAGGGCTTTTCATTTTCCACTCCCTCACTATTCAAGATTTCGGGGTTTTTTTCTGCAACCCTGAGGCTTTTCTCAGGTTTGTAGAAATATCTTATCTGCTCATGGCCACAGTCTGTGGATTTAGAGAACTGGGCTGAGAATTAGGCATCCCATTACCCCTGCCTTTCCTCCCCCCCATCCCTTTTCTGTACCTTACCCCCCTTTCTGTCTCCCCCACCCATTCTCTGTCACACACCCTGCTCACCAGGCTGCACCCATGGCTCAGGCCTCTGTCCCTATTCCCTCCCTCCTGCCTCTAGTGCTGCCACCTCTGCATGGAGGACAGCAATGACTCCCATGCCCCCTCCCCAGTCTGCCTTTGCAGGACATGGAGAGAGCGTCACTGCCTCGGCCACAGGGATGGCTGGGGAGTCCTGCAGACTCTCCCCCAGCCACTTCCAGTTTTAACACCAGTGGTGGGGCATTGTTGCCTCACCCACTGGGAGGGGCAGTGGGTTCTCTTCTTCCCCTGTCCCTCTCCAATATCAATGCCTCAGCAGCTGAGTGAGGCAGACAGCAGTAGTTTCTGCTTCTTTTTCCACACCCTCCTCCTCCTCACATGCCTCCTGTCTGCCTATAAAGAATAGTTGTCTGTTTGGGTCCTTTTTGTTTAAAAAAACACTTTTTTAACTTTTAGGGTTTTTCTGCAAACCTGGCCTTCCCCCAGGTTAGTAGAAACATCTCCTTCCTCTCTCCATGGCCTGATCCACAGAGTTAAGTATCAACAGATAGGGCTATGTCGGGAATTAGATATATTGATTGATTCCTAATGATCAGTTTGCATATACAGTGAGATAACATACTATAGTATACTGGGTTCAAGACATGCTGGTAGTGAATCAGCTCATAATTTTTTCGGTTAGAGAAAACTGAGACATTGAAGCAGAACCGGAAGCCTGCTTAAATCCCTGTTGCAAACCACACCCAAACACCCACTCACATCCATGATAGGATTATTTACAGGGTCCCCAAATCCCATAGGTCATTCCTTGGATCCTGACTACCTGATCGGTCCCTTCTAGGATCTGGGATGGCTATTGTCTCTGGATGCAAAGCTTTGCCTCTTCACATGACCATGTGCTAACCCGACCGTGTGTGCAGTCCTCAGTTGGTACACAACATTCCTCCCTCCATGGTTCAGACCTTCCCTAGCATACAAAGTCTTTTAGGCATGCAGGCTTCTTTTGTTCCTGTGTCGAACGGTGTAGTTTGGTGGCCAGGGCTGCTTGCTCTGGTAAGGTTGCGGGCAGCACGGCTGGGGTCTCTGGGGGCCCCACTGGGCTTGGTGTGCCACTGGCTTCGTGAATGCAGGCTGGCTCCCTGGAACTTCCTGTGTCTGCTTCGGGGGATGCGCTTGTTTGCTGCAGCGTTTGGCTGGATGCTGCGGCCTCACCCACATTGCTGGTGTCAGGGCTGGTGTCTTCATCCTCACCATCATCCAGCCTGCTCGGGTCCACCGGAATGAGTCGATGGTGTAATTGATCAATGTGATGTCTCAGCAGCTGTCCGTCTTCTGCAGAGACCTCGTATGACAGAGGGCCTGTGACTCTGACTAGCCCGGCTGGAATCCAGGCAGGACCCCGGGCATAGTTCCGGGCATACACGGGGTCCCCCAGGAAGAACCACCACGGGGCTTCCTGACTTTCCAGTGCTGTGCTGTGCTCTGGGGCTCGATCTGGATGTAGACAGTCCAGACGAGTTGTAAGGCGGCGTCCCATCAGGAGCTCAGCTGGGCTGCGCCTGGTTATGGTATGCAGTGTTACTCGTTGGCCAAATAGAAAGGCAACCAGCTTGTAGTCTCAGTCCCCCTGATCCATCCGATGCAGGGACTCCTTGGTAGTTCGGACAATGCATTCTGCCTGGCCATTGATTGCAGGGTGAAACCGAGCAGAGCAGATGTGCCTGATCCCATAGTAGCTCACAAAGAACTGTAATTCTGAGGAGGTGAAGGCCATCCCATTGTCAGTGACTAGGGAGTCTGGAATGCCATGGGTGCTGAAAATCTGCCACATCGCATGGATGGTGGATCAGGACAAGTTGGAGGGGACCAGGACCACTTCCAGCCACTTCCAGCCACTTGGTGTAAAAAAAAAAAGAAAATCTGCCCCTGGAAGGGTCCCGCAAAGTCCAAGTGCAGTTGAGCCCTTGGCTTGTGTGAGGACTCCCATGGCCACACTGGGGCTCGCAGAGGTTCTGGCCATGATTCTTGGCATGTCTGGCACTGCTTTACTCAGTCTTCAATTTCCCTGTCCATCCCAGGCCACCACACATAGCTTCGGGCCAACGCTTTCATGCACACAATTCCTGGGTGCATGTTGTGCAATGCTGTGAGCACCCACTGGGGCAGGTATTACCACCCAGCTTCCTCAGAGTAGGCAGCCCTTGTAGGATGACAACTCATTCCTCTGGGATGAAAACACTGCGAATTCTGGGCCCACCAGAGTGGTGGGCCATCCCCTCTCCACCCAGTCCAAGACATGGGACAGGAGATGGTCCTGGGTGGTGTAGTGGGACACCTCGGTTACCTGGACCATCAGGGAGTTCCTCGAGGACGGCAATGTGGTGCACAGGAGCTGGGTCCAGGTCACTGGATGGCAGGGGAAGGTGGCTGAGAGTGTCTGTGTGGCCCATTGCTTTACCAGACTGTTGGATGAGTGCATACTGGTAGCTGACCAGAAAGATGGACCACCTGAGCACCCATGGGGGCAACATTTGGGGAATCTGACAGTTCGGGGCTAGCAGACCCAGGAGTGACTTGTGGTCCGTGACCACTGTGAAGGGCTGATCATAAAGGTAATCATGAAATTTCTTCACCCCCACCATGATCACCAAGGCCTCCTTGTCTATTTGAGCATAGTTGCGCTCTACCATAGACAAGGTGCAGGAGTAATAAGCAATTGGAACCTCCCAGCCTTCAGCAAGTTGGTGCCCCAGGACCACCCCCACCACGTACGGGGAAGCATCATAAGCCAGAACCACTGGGAGGGACTCGTTGAAGTGAGTGAGGACCGAATTAGACGTTAACAGTTCTTTCAGCGCCCGGAATGCAGCCGTGTGCTGGAGGGCCGAGGCCCACAGAGCATGTTTGTCAAGGAGGCAGCGCAGGGGCTTTGTGATGGTGGCCTTGTGGGGTAGGAACGAGTGATAGAAATTCAAAAGGCTGAGGAAAGCCTGGAGCTCAGCCTTTGAGGAAGGGGTAGGCGCTTGCACGATGGTGCGAATCTTATCTGGAGTGGGGTGGATGCCCTGTGCATCGACCGCAAACCCCAGGAATTCTAACCGTGGCACCCCAAGCGTGCACTTCTCATGCTTCACCTTTAATCTGGCATCGTTGAAGAATTGCAGGACAGATTGCAGCCGCATGGAGAAGGTCTTGGCGTTGGGGGCTGTGATTTAAACATCATCAAAGAAGGGCTGGGCCCCAGGGATACCTTTATGCAAACAGTCCATTAGGTTTTGGAAGATCCTGCCCAACCCCAAACTGCAGCCTCTGAACCCTGAACGCTCCACTGTGAGTCACAATCTTTTTGGCTTCAGCTGTGTCATTGTCCACCGGTAGTTGCTGATAAGCTTGTGCCAGATCCAGTTTGTTAAAAACCCTGGCACTCACCAGGGAGGCGAGGACATGGCTAATGACAGGGTCTGGATATGCATGATCCTGGAGTGCTTTATTTATAGTGCATTTGTAGTCTGCTCATATCCTGACGTCCCCATTGGATTTTACCGGTGTTACGATGGGGTTTCCCAGTGTGCGTGGGACATGGGTTCTAGGACCCCCTGTTCCACCAGGCAATCCAGCTTGATATCTATTTTAAGACATAAAGGGTGTGCCTGGCCTTCATGAGGATGGGTCAAGTTCAAGGGAAACCGGAGGTCCAGTGTAGTGGCTGATCGTCCCATCAAATATGGCTGGGAACTCATCACATACTGTATTAAAGTCTTGTGGTTCACCCCGGTCACCCCAAGGGCCCAAATCACGACAGTCCTTCCATCACCAGCAAATCTAACCGTCCATTAAAGTCCTTGTATTGAACTCTGAATTTGCCCCACCCCTTGATGGCCACCGGGTTCTTTTGGAAGTCTCATAGGGCGAGACCAACTGGTTTGTCTAGGAGGGGCCCCCTTGGGGGCAGAGTCTCCTAAGAGTTTCTGCTGATATGATGGAGAAGGAAGAGCCTGTGTCTAATTCCATCTCAAATGGGGACCCCTCTATTAACACAGTTACATGAATCTTGTTGGAGGCATCCCAGAGCAATTCAGTACCTGGTGCTGAAGATTGGCTGTTGTGGTGTGTAGTTCTGCTGCTTCTTGGTGGGCAGTCATCCGTTGTCCTCAGGGTCCACAGGAGCGGCAAACACATGCAAGATGGTCGGCCTTGCCGCATATTCAGCAGATCATGTCATGGAACCGGCAGGAGCGGCGCTCGTGGTCCTAACCGCAGCTGGCACAGGGCGTTTGTGCACTGACCTTTGTGGGCACTTGGGTGGTTGTCCTTCCCGGCGAGGTGTGTACGTTGTGGCAAGCCAGGCGGCAGACTTGGAGTACCTCGTAGTCATCCGAGGCATCAGAGCTCTGGGCTGTGGCAGTCTGATGTGCAGCGTGTGTTGTTCAGTCCCGCTGTGCTTTTTTGAAGGCCATGGCCACCCGGAGGGCCTTGTCCAAGTTGAGATTATTGTGGCCGATGAGTTTCCTTTGGAGCTTCGGTTCCCGGACACCCCAGATGAACTGGTTCAACAGGGTGTCCTTGATGGCTGGGAATTCGCAGTTGATTGCAAGCCTGCGAACGTCAGCCATGAAGGCAATGGCCAATTCTCCGGACTGTTGGTTTCGCGCAAAAAAGTCCATTCGCATTGCAATCTTGGAGGGTTTCAACTCAAAGTAGTCATTGAGAGCTTTGGCCAGCTCATCACAGGAGGTGGTGTCCAGGGTCTTGGGTGTGATGAGACCCTGGACTAAGCGGATTGTGGTGACCCTGCACATGCTGAGCAGCCAGGATTTCTTCTTCTCTGCATCCTCGGTGCCTTGGATCCTGAAGAAGTGCTTCAGCTGTTTGACCCAGGCTTCCCACAGCTCCCAGTGAGCCGGGTCAAAGGAGGAAAGTTGTCCTAGAGCAGCAGCCATGACCAGAGAAGCAATGCGGGGTGCAGTGAGCTGGTCCTTGATGTGTGGTGCGATGCTTGGGGTGGCAGCAGTAGCCTCAGAGCTGGAGTGGTCAGGCGTGCTCATCGGGATCCCACCTTCATTGCCAGTATAATATAGTGGGTTCAAGATGCGTTGGTAGTGAATCAGCTCACAGTTTATTTGGTTAGAGAATTTATTTATTTATTTATTTATTTATTCAACTGAGACAACAAAGCAGGACTGGAGGCCTGCTTAAATCCCTGTTGCAAACCACACCCAACCCGTGATAGGATTATTTACAGTGTCCCCAAATCCCATAGGTCATTCCTCAGATCCTGATTACCTGATAGGTCCCTTCTAGGATCAAGGCTGGCTTTGCTTCTTCGCATGACCACATGCTAACCCGACCGCATGTGCGGTCCTCAGTTTGTACACAACACATACCATAGGAAATCCTTTTCTTATGTTTCCCTTTCCCCACAGCAGAGCTGCTAGGACTCCAAATACATGAATCACTTTAACAAAGTAGGTAATAGATGTCAGTTGGATAATCTCAGCACAGTTTATCTATTTACTTTATATATAGCGTATATGTATGCATCCCTTGCAATGACATGTGATAAGAAACTGAGTTTCCTTAAATTCTCAGGATATCACCCAACTATTTGCATTGACAACAACCCAGTTACTTTGTCATCACAGAGAGAGAGAGAGAGAGAGAGAGAGAGAGAGAGAGAGAGAGAGAGAGAGAGAGAGAGAGAGAGAGAGAGATCATCCCGGCATAGAAGAGGGTGTGCTGTAGGCAGGGCTGGAGGGAGTGTGTCATCTCTAAAATGTGTGTCAGTAGACAGTCTTGAAAAACTACTGATCTCTGCAAGCCTGTTCCCTGGGATTTTAGAGAAGCGCTATTTAGAGTTACACAAGCTTTCCTGTTCTTCATGAGGACAGCCCAGAATCACTGGGTATGAAGCTTAATACTTCCATTAATTGCTCAATGGGGTACAATGGTTATTATGATTAAATGAGAGGTAAATCCTGGATGGATGTATTTATACTTTTTTAATTCTGTTTTTCAGTTGTATTTTTATTTTTTTTAATAATTATTTTAAATGTACTTTATTTCACTTATTTTTCAATTCTGATCTGTAACATGATTTTTTAAAATTAAATAAGTGCTTTAGAACTTTTAATAAGCATTTCAAGTAACATTTTAATTAACATTGAAAACTAGACCTATTAAGAATTTGTGGAACTTAAAATTAAAAGTGCTTGGGATTTTTTCATACGTTAAAAAAGTCTTTTTGATGTTTATACAGTACATTGCAGAGCCGAACTCATTTCAGCTTAAGCACTTGTACCTTCGGTTTTACATGTTCAGTCTTTAATATCCCTTAAGCAAACTACATCCATGAGACACTATGGGGTGTTTTGCTGTAAAGCGCATGTTAAAACTGATCCAGTAAAAGTGTACAAAGCTGAAGTAGGGCGTTACCTGTGGCAAGGAGTTCTGTTTCTTTGCCAGATGAAAGCAAGGACCATATGAAATATGACAGAGATTATTAGAAACTAATATACAATAGAATTTATATTGACTATAATGCTCTCACCATTCATTGCACTTTATTGTTTAACTTTTGTACACTGCTTTGAATGCTCTTCAGCAGAGAATGAAGTTAGTAAGTGTAATAAATAAAATAGATTTACCACAAGAACATGAAAAAATGGAATTCTGGTTCTTAAATATCTCTTGAAAACCTGTCTGATCACAGCTAAAGGCACATCACATTTTTGTTTTGATAAATTATAACACAGAAACCCATATTATTATCTCAGTTCAGTCCACCATAGTACCTGATCTTACCTGATCCAAGAAGAGCTGTGCAATATATCACGTATCATTCTCACTTCAACAGAGGCTTAAAAACAACTTCTTTAAAAGCTTGCTGTGATCTCTCTGTGCCTGCCTGACAGGAGCATGTTATGATGTCGGGTTACAGCCCACAATTCATTAAGGCAGGCCATTTATTTCAGTTAATCATTAACCTGCTTGACTCATGTCAAGGTTTTGCCAGAAAAGAAATACCAGAAAAGAAAAGGATTTCCCCCCAAATTTACTAAAAGAGAACTCTTGCAAAAGATAAAGACTTCTCTTTAAAACTGTATGAGTGATCCCAGAAAGATTACAGATCTCAGAGAATAGTATCACTACTTTTTAAAACACAGATTTGCTCATTCAGTACTGAAGAATGCCATCACGGATATCGGTAAGAGATTAGTAAAAGTAACACAATGAATGAAATAGGCCAAAAGTGATATAACTATAAAGGGCGGAGGGGGGAATCTCATGCTACATAATAAAGGTAAATGAATTTCATATGATTTACATCAGGAATCCTAGTAAGAAAAAAGGATTACTAATATGAATGTTCTGTTAGGCAATAGTAATATTGAAAGTTAATCAGGATAGAAATAATTGGATTATAGAGAATTGGATATGATAGGATTACTCTGACAAGTGCTTGCTGTTCAGTATCAAATTCATGTTTTACCACTATGGCGATGTTTATACAGTGTAAATGAACAAATAAAAATTCAAAGAACTGAGATCAGTAGCAGGATAATTAGGCTGTCAGGGATCCATATCTCTCATAATGGCAATTTTCAAGGATGAAATAAAAAATTGCTGCATAAAAATCTTATTCTTTTTATCCTTATCTCTGCTGTAAGATTAGAAACTGCTATGAAAATAACCACAAGTATTTGTGTTGAATCTTGGTACAAGGTATTGTGGGATGAAGCACTGATGAAGGAGTTAACCTTTTATTTGTGATGCACGAAAGAATATTTACAGACTGATAAACAGGGCTGGTGCCAGGTGTTTTTGCACACTAGGCGAGGCCACCTTCTGGTGCCTCCCCCCCCCCGTGGGTCCAGATTTTTGTGCTGTGCTGTGCTGTGCACATTTTTGAAAAATGTTGCTTCGGCATCAGCTGCCACCACAGCACAAGGACTGTGTGGCTGAAAGGCTGGCTCCACCTCTTGTGACAGCTATTTTGTTGCTGCGCCCACCACGAAGTGTCAGAATTCCAGAGGTGCTAGCAGGGTCAAAAAGGTGTGTGTGGGGGGGCTGCTCTAACCATTAACCCACACTGACCCATCATGGGAAATGTTGTCCAATTTGAGCGCAGGATAATTTTTTTGTAGGTCATTCTCGGTTGTTGTTTTTTTAGGAAGCAGATTTCCAGAATATTTCCTTTAAAATTTTCCTCTAGCAATTACAAGTCACTTGTAAAACAGGAGCTAAACTGTTCTCAGCGGTGCAGAAGTGGAAGCGATTGGCTTTATACCCTGCCCTTCACTACCCGAAGGAGTCTCAGAGCAACTTACAATTTCCTATCCCTTCCCCTCTCCACAAGAGACACCCTGTGAGGGAGGTGGGGCTGAGAGAGGTCTGACAGAAACTGCCCTTGAGAGAACAGCTCTGAGAGAACTTGTGACTGACCCAGCTGCATGTAGAGAAGTGGAGAATTAAACCCAGTTCTCCCAGATTAGAGTCCGCCCTCCTAACCACTACACCAAATTGGCTCTCAAAAAATAAAAATGGATGGTTTATAGTGAGCATGGGCAGGAAAGAGGGGAAATGTAAATCCACTCTGACTCCTGGTGGGGAGGCAGGGTTGCCCACTCTGTGTTGGGAAATTCCTTGAGATTTGGTGTACCTTGGGGCAGGTGGAGTTTAGGGACCAGAGGGACCTAAGTGGGGTACAAAGCCACAGACTCCACCTTCCAAAGCAGCCATTTTCACCAAGGGAACTGATCTGTGTCAGCTGGAGGCCAGTGCTAATTCAGGGAGATCTTTAGCCACCACCTGGAGGTTGGCAACCCTAAGCCCTCTCTCCTCTGACTGCTGGGGGGCTTCCTCCCTTGTAATATCATAATGGCAGATGAAGGGTATGGACGGACACAAGAGTCTGCTGCAGCCAGCCAGTCTTCAGCCTTTTGCTCTGAACTTTCAAACCATGCTGCCTGGCCGTCGGGGCATGGGGAGGCAAGGCACATCCAGCCAGTTGCAGGCAGTCCCAGCTCGGGCTCCTCGTCATAGCCCTGTCTGGACTCATAGGCAGTGGCAGCAACCTGTTGGTGAGCCTCCCCCCGCTCCAGTGCCGCAGCTGCCAGCCAGCAGCCCAAGCCGGCCAGTGCATTTTGCGGAGAGGGCTGCGACCGGGTGGTTGGGGCGCCGCGGCGGGTGGGTGAGCACCAAGCAGGAGGAGGGCCCAACGAGGACTCCTTGCAGCCAAAGGGGTGGAGCAGGGTGCCGGCTGCGACTAGCATGTTAGTGACTCTTTTAGTAAGGAGCAGAGGGGCAGGGAGGGAGGGAGGGGAGGGACGGCAAGCCAGCGGTGCGCCCTTCTCGGCTTGTGTCCATAGGCGAGTGCCTAAGCTCGCCTCTATGGAAGCTCTGGCCCTGCTGACAAATTCCTTGGAAAACAGTGATCCTTCTTGATTTATGCTAATGAAAGGTCTGAAATTGTTAACCTACTTCAAAAATGAATTATTTTTAATTAAATGGCATAGCAAGCATGCGAGAGTCCACAGCAGCCCCAGCAATATCCACCAGGGTTGCAAGTCTGGCATGGGAAATCCCTGGTGATTTGGGGGTGGAACCTGGGGAGACCCGGGTATTGGGGAGGAGAGGGACCTCTACAGGGCATAATGCCATAGAGTCCATCCTCCAAAGCAGCCATTTTCTCAAGGGGTCTAGAGATCAGTAGTCTAGAGAGCAGTTGTAATTCCGGGAGATCAACAGGTCCTGCCTGGAGGTTGGCAACCCTAATAACCACCTGACAACATCCGCTTTTGATGCCCCTATGTGTGCCATATCATAGGTATTTTCTTCTGTAACATTTTCAGTATTACAAACATATAAATAATCACAGAAGCTCCACAAAGCAGCTAAATCAGTTCCCTCTAATACATTCTAATGCTGTGGTGCTAAGTCTCTGCAACAGTAGTATCTTGAGTGATAGGGTTGCCAACTCTAAGTTGGGAAATACCTGAAGATTTTGAGAATGGAGGGTTTGGAGAGTGAGGGGACTTCAATGGGTTTTAATGCCACAGAAGCCACCTTCCAAAACAGCATTTTTTTCCAGGTGAACTGATCTCTGACACCTGAAGATGAGTTGTAATCCCAGGAGATCTCCAGCCACCACCTGGAGGCTGGCAACCCTATTGATTAAAGCTATTCAGTGATTATCTGGGAAACTTGTTTTATTAGTCCAAGTCATCTGAGTCCAGCTGTCCACTGGATGTCTGGAACTATGGGCTATTACAGTAAAATTAAGGCTTTTCCACCCTAAAGCTTTAAAGAAGCTGGGTTTGATTTGAAAGTGTTTCTTGTACATTTGTGGCCTATTTTCCATTCTGGGAAATCTAAAAAGAGAAAGCTGACTCTTTGTATGCATAGACAGGCCTTACAGTGTGCTGGAAGAATACAAAATTTTCACTTGTAGAGTGGCTATTACTCTGTTTCCAATGTAAGAACAAAATATGGGTCACCTGCTGTCAAGGAAGGCAAGACTAAAAAGGATCAAGCCAGCAGTCTATGGGAGATGCTGTTCAGAACAGGGACAATAGTCCTGTGTGTGCCTATACCATGCTCGCGGGGAGGGTGGACTATAAATTTGAATAAATAAATAAATAAATAAATAAATAAATAAATAAATAAATAAATAAATAGGGAACTAAAACAACAACAAATCATACTATAAATGCACAAGGAATATAGAGCTGTGTGTGCTTGAACAAACACAATGAATCTCATTCCATTTTTCTTGAATTTCCTACAAGAGATTTGGGTTGAAGAAAGAATGGGATCCAGGGATATTAAGTTCCTTGTTATATTTGCGGATTTTGTATATGTGCATTGAGCTTATAACATGAAATATGTAACTGGCCTTTGATGTGATATTGTAAAATTCAAAAATATTTTGCCAGTATGGCTCACAGACAAACATCCTGGGGAATAGATTGCTGATTTCGAAGAACTACCACTATTCTTGAGATAGTTAACACTTAGGAATCTAATCCTAGCAAGGACATTTAAGCATTCCTTGTTACTCAGCCTCTTTCTAACTCTAATGCTGGGACTGCTAACTTTCAGGTGGAGCCTGAAGTTCTCCTCACGCGGGTGTCTCCTGGACTGCTGTTCCCCTAGTGCCACCCTTTGTCCCCAACCTTGGAGAAAGGAAGCAAGCCATTGCAAGGCAAGCCCTTGAATTCCCATGTTGGCAAGGTGGTGGGTCAGTAGCTGATGGTCGACCATGTCGAACGCAGCTGACAGGTCCAACAACAACAGCACTGCTGAACCACCCCAATCCAGATGTCTCCGGAGGTCATCAGTCAGAGCGACCAGTGCCATCTCTGTCCTGTGTTCCAGACGAAAGTCAGACTGGAAGGGATCTAACTTGGAAGTGTCATCCATAAAGCCCTGTAACTGTTTCACCACCGCACTCTCAATTAATTTGCCTAGATAGGGCAAGTTGGAGACCAGCCGGTAGTAAGCCAGTTACATCACCTCTCAGGTTTCTGATTGGCTTAATGGGCCCCAGGTCAGTCAGAGACCTTCTCCATAAATGTAGTTAGTTTTTGCCATAAGGCAGCTTAGTAATCTCTTGGCACTAAAGTATGTCAGTGGTTACCCAGCTCAGCATGTGCTCATGGCATCCATCTTGAACTGCTTGCTTGGGATGGCTATGCCCTTGGATATTTTTTGGATTGCTGATCTAACTGCCTGAGATGAACCAGTATTGGGTAACTTTGCTCTATGTATTAGCTATGCTGGATATGCTTAGATTTATTTGCTTTATTCCTTCACAGTCTTGTCCTTTTATCTATTTTTTGCTCCTTAAATAAAATGATCATATTTTTTACCTTGTTGTGAATTTTGCCTTCACTGACCTCGAAGCCTTATTCCAGAAGCCTTGGCCTTTGACCACTTACCAGATAACTGTTTTGTGTTTGGAAACTTAGACTGCAGTCCAACTCTGCAGGGCTGACTTTTCTTGTTAATTCCCTGAGAAGCTGGGAGACTTGTCCTTTCACTCTTGGGCTGTTGGGTTAGACTGAAAGGATTGGTGGCACCTACCAAAACTAGGGTGAGATTAGTCTCTCTCCAGTATTTTTGTAACTTTGATTTGCAGCAACCCTTTGTACCAGAAGTTCTTAACTTGGGTTGGGACAAGAACATTTGACACCACCCACAAAAATCCAGTCCATCAGCCACTGGTGCTCAGCTACCTTTCACTCTTATATCTGTCCACAGTTTATCTAATGTGTTTCTTATCTCAATCTGCACAGGTCGGCTCAAAAAGGTCTGGATCACTAGGCACAGTATTGTTTACTGGATGGGCCAGTATGCAGCCTTCTCCATTTGGGGGGAGTCATTGGGGCTTGCAAGCATCTATACGTCACCTGGTTGGGCTGGAAGAGCTTCCCGGTTAGAAACTGTGTCTCAGCAGGCCTTTCATCATGGCCCACCTGATGCCTTAAGTATTCAGCTGAGAGAGAATGATATACCTGCCCCAAAGGGTTGTGTCAGGTGATTACATCAGATCCTCACAGCATGCCTTCATCACGCCAGGTTATTCTGGTCAGAGCTTTTGGAGTGCTGGAATTGGAGAGCTGCCATCAACCCAGAGAAAGGTGACTTAGCAAGAAGAAAGGTCTGCAAATGCGCAGGAAAAGACACCATGGCCATGGTGGACATTTCTTTTCAGAGGAGTCTTTATATAGGGTGGGTAGTGTTTACCTCTCCAAGTGGAGAGTGGACATGTGGCTGTTCAGCATACAGTATACATTGTGTTGTTGGCTGCAGGTTTAGGAGTTTTGGTGGGAGTGCTGGAGGTGGTTTTGCGCAGCTGGGGGAATGTTTGGGGGGCAAATGGGCCTGCATACCCACCTCCCCCATTTGGGGACTCCCTTATAGGGACTGGGGATTTGAGCCACCATGCGGTAGGCCCAGCTCAGGGGCTGTGCCCAGGCTCACTCCAGGTGACAAATGGTACCACTCAGCAGCAGCCACCCTCATGATACCACTAATATTTGTCACACCCAGGTTTTCCCAAGAAGGTGGACTATGGCATGTCTTATCATGCGGCAGGCAGGTCACTCGATTCCCAGGATCCACACGCGCATGCTTCATGCTCCTTCATCTGTAATCAATAAATGCTGTGGCCTGTTTTGTTCCAAAATGTTCGGTGTGGTGTGTTTTGTGAGACCAGTTCCTCAAAAGCAGTTGTTTCATCCTCAGTTTCCCATTTCCCCCGGTTGTACTGCTCAATTTCCCACTATTTGCTGCGCGGCCGCATTTTGATCCACATCTCCCTGATTTCCCCCATGTCTTTTTGATTGATTATGGCATTAGATGGGGAAAATTGGGGGGAGATGCGGGTCAAAATGCGGCCATGCAGCAAATAGTGGGAAATTGAGCAGTACAACTGGGGGAAATGGGAGAGCGAGGACGGAACAACTGCTTTTGTAGAATCAGTCTGACTCTCCAAAAGACCTCTCCTTACTAAACCCTGGGCCTGCAGGCTGGAGTTGACAACCCTATCTAATCCCATAATGCTTTGTAATCAAATATAATGTCTATATGTTTATATTTCACATGTGGAACTTTTGTACATAAAATGCTTTAAATACACACCATGATTTTGAGCTTTATACAATGCATGCCTCATTCAGTACATTCCATTGTCTTCTGCTAGGAACTTGTGTTGATGTTCACTTGGGCAGAGAAAATTCTCTATCCCAGAACTGGCATACAAACAATGAGCATGAAAGTAAAACTGGTCCTAATAAGGCATCTTATATAAGTACCCACTTTTCCCTTACCCTAGTTCTTTTGCATCTGTGTTGCAAGTACTTTGACAGCCTCTGAGTAGGTATTAAGTTTACCTTCCGCAACAGAAATGGGCAAAACTGAAGCAGGAGTTATCCATACCATTCTGTGTACCATCCAAATTCATTGGCTGTACACTGGCTAGAAGTCCATGGTAGGATGTCGTTCCAAAAAGACAGTTGCAGTTTGGTTCTAAGCTGATAGTCCAATTTTAAGTGAAGTGCCTGAACCCCAGAACTTCCTTTCAATAGCAATGTTGTTAGCCTGATTGCTCTTTGTTATTATCAAAATTCGGGGATTTATGAGTTATTATCAATATGCAATCAGCTAAGGGAGCGATCACCTGTTTATACAGAGGTCCCGCCCTTCCAGAAGTATCAGTAACAGACACGGAGACTGTATTAGGTTGGAATTAAAGTCCTTTACTTGAAATCTTCTTCACACACAAACAATACACATGCACACACTCAATTAATCAAGACTAGGAAAATAAAGAGAGATATTTAGCACAGTTGCATGAGCAGGAGTTTGTTGGTGGGGCAATAATTACCTGTCCTCATCGAACGAGCTGTTCCGATGGAAGAAGGAGGGGAAGAAATGAAAAAGGGACACGTGGCTTGAACCAGCAAGCAACACATGGACCTAGAGTTTAAAGATGGAGGAAGGGTATTGGGATAGCAAGCTGGACATAAGAGGGATAAGGCTTAGATAGGGGTCATAGAGCAAAAGGGGTGAGCATGTGGTCGGGTAGCCCCTTTTATGAGGAGGTGTGGGGGCTGGCTACACCTCCCTTGGTCACACCTCCTAGTTAGTCCATCCCTGAAAACATACTATTGGCTGGAAGGAATAGGGGAAGGGACCTAAGGAGTGGTCAATATTGAGAGCTAGAAGCTTAACTTGTGGCTGGCACCTGGGTGTATTTGGGATGAGTCATCGGGCCAAGGCCATTGTCTTCTTGATGGTCTTAGCTGGGTCCTTGATGGGCGAGTGATTAGTTGCTAAGCAACTATGAATAGAGTCTCTGGGATACGTGTAGCTTTGCAGGTATGTTGGGGGGAGGAAAGGGGTCTGCCTGTGTGCACTGGAGAGGTCTCCTAATGGCGTTTTGGAGACCTTTGTCTTCATGCTCTGGCATGGCATGGTTTTAGGTGCTTTGTGCATACTGTGGAACTGATTCAATCACCATCAGATGAGCGGCCTGGCAACTTTGGATGGCCACTGGAGCAGCAGTGAAGAAAGGAATGTGTCCTTCTCTCAGGGTGCAGTCTCAACTGGCTTCATAGTGGGTCACCATGCTTTACAGTTCCTTAAGCATACTTTGCACAGTCCATACTTTATTGCAGTTCATAACAGGCACGAAAAAGCCTTGCAGGGCAACAGTGTAAAGGTACCATAATAGTAAACCACCTCAGTAATGAAGTTGTCAATGTAGGGTTTTATCCTAGTGAATTATTATGACACAGAATCTCACAAATAAAGCAGTGTGTTGATTTTTTGGCAAATAAAATAGTAGCATAGGTCCAATGGTCAGAAGTACATGTGTCATGCCACAATGCTTTGGTGGTGGAAAGCGCTGTCAAGTCCCAGCTGACATGGTGACCCCATTGGGTTTTCAAAACATGAGATGTTCAGAGGTGATTTTTACCATTACCTGGACTTCCTCAGTGGTCTCCCATCCAAGTACTGACCAGGACTGACCCTGCATAGCTTCCGAGATCTGAAGATATTGGGCTAGCCAGGTCAGGGCTTTAGTAAAAAAGAAAGATATGTAATCGTGATTCTGTGAAGCCAGCTAATGTCAACTAGGGGCAGAGTTTAATTTGCCAAACTTTTCCTGATCTTCATCTGAATTTTTTTAAAGGAAGGGGTATAAAAATAGAATTGGAGATATCAGTAAAAGTAAACAAAAAGTTCAAAACAGAAAGGAATAGATAATGATGGGCTGGAGCAGAGAGAGAAAGAAAGAGAGAGAGGGGGGGGAGAAATAAAACATGCTGAAATGTACCACACGTATGATTTTTTCATGTTGTCAAACTACTCTAATAAAGCAGTCTACACCACTTGACCAAACCACTGCATACCTCATTCAGCTAACTCATGCTAATGATTTCCTTTTAAAAGTTAATCATTGTTGCCTTTACGAGATCTTGATAAGTCAAAATGTGCAATGTTAAAAACAGACTAATGCCTCTGGTAGAAGCAATCTTTTTAACATTTATGAGGTCCAGAGTCCCATGCACCTACAAAGCTCTGGGGATAGAATGGGTTATATATTCATTTAAAAGGAATATGCACATAGACAACATAATTCATGCACTGGATGATGAGGGAAGTTTCACATGTCCAGCAGAGCACACACAATGTAAGTACATTGGATCCCAGTAGCGGAGCTACCATACAAATCATGCCATTCCATTTACTTTGGCGAGTGAAAGTGTTCTTTATCAGCCCATCTGCCACTATGTAAGTGCATGATGAGAGAGAGGCTGGAATCAGTTACCTTGCCATCTTCTCCCACAGGACAGTAGTCACTCCACTAGCATTGTGTAGTGAAAAATGTGTAGCAGGAAACGACTGTTTTATTCACTGGACCCCCTCCCCCCAAAAAAGGGAGCAAGCTCTCTTCCTTCAGTTGACACATGCTGCCGCCACACTAAATGGCAGCAAAGGATCCCCCATCTTTCCCTATCTCCTTCACAGCCAGTTAGCAGAAAGCAGATGCAGAAGCTGCTGCTTGTTGCCATTCATGCATTCACTCTCAGCCCACTGCCAATCTGAGAGGGCAGCAAGCACTGTTAGGAGCAGCTGGTTCCCAAAGGGAGAAGAGGAGATGGACAAGTACTGGCTGCTGTTCTTAAACAGCTATCAGTGGTAGCAAGCAACAGCCTTCTCTGTAGCATGGAGGAGGGGGAGAGCAGCTGCTACTACTAAAGGTGGTCTAGTTCTTAATAATAGTTTGCCATTGTGCCAACAGTTCCCCAAAACCTACAGTGAGTCATGTGTCCATATGGCTCTTCTAGACTGTGTGAGATTGTTTCTTGATCTGCAAACTTCCAGATGCATATTACTTCCCTCTGCAACATGAGTTGATATTGGAAATGAACTCCCCCCTCCCAAAACTCCTGCGCTACCAGATCTATTGAATAATACATTATATTCTTCAGGCTTATTTAAGAATTAAAGTCTTTTGAAGCAAAAAACAACAACACCAATCATATCTGAACTTCAGAGCGGCTGATTTGTATAGTAAAGATATTAATTAATTAAACCATTCATTGGATTGTGATTAATCATTTCAAAATAATTTCTAATAACTGGGAGGTAAGCTACACTGAGGAACCTAAAGGCACAAATGGAAAAGCCTGTAGATTGTTTTATGTCTCAGATTTCTTGCACAGCAAATTTTTAAAATCAGAAATGCTTAATATTTTATTGGTAGCAAGTGAGCATGCTTCCATTAAAAAAATCTATAGGGAACGCAAGGTAAAGAATTGATACAAGTGGAAACTGGACGTTTCATGGTTAATTCTTAGTGACTTCTAGAGATGCCAATCAGCCCTTCCCCCTACAGAAATGTCAAGGTAGGTCAAGGTATTTATAATCTCAATTGGCACAGATTGACTAGCACATGAATTTCATCACATGTATTTTTTTACTGGCCAAGAAAAACTGCATCATATCTTTTTCCTAGGTGACTCCAGTTCTTCTCCCTTCCACTACCTCTCAGTCAGGTTTTTTTTTTTTCATGGACAACATCCAGAACAAATTGCTGTCTTCGTCCTGCTACACTGCACCTATGTGTGACAAGTGAGGGTGATAAAGCTCAGCCCTGCTGTCTGCCAACTCATGAGATACCTTGTGAGTCAGCGGTTTTATTCAGTCAAGCCTACATGCTGATTTTACATGTCTCACATCACAAGGCACTATTATTTCCATTTTATACACCCAATTTGATCAAATACTTTATATGCAACTAGAGATATTTAATATAATGACATTGCTACTTTGTATGATTTGGTAAAGCTTGAGAAATTGTTATTCACAAAAAGTCTTTTACAATTAATAGGTGAATTGGTTCTAAACCCTGGGAATCAACCAGTTGATAAGTAACCAAAGATAACAGTGGTAAATTCTTCACTAGATCACAGTATCAGTTTGTAGCTGCTAATCTTTAAATACTGTCAGTTTCCCATGAAGTCCCAGTAATGCCACTCATCGGTCAGGTAAAGAGGAGAGATACAGAGCAGATTAGAGGGCTACACCTTAAACTAGTGATACTTAGTGGCCCAGGAGCAACGTGCAGCTGTCTGACACGCCACCTGTGGCAGTTCTGGATACCATTACCCAATGTGGTACCTGCCCCATGTTTCAGAAGCAAGGCCCTTAACCCAGTGGGGCTTGTAGTTGGCAGGTGGTTCCCCCCTCGAAACGGTCACTGGCCCATTACGCACACACATCTTACTCCAGAATTTCAGAGCAGTAATCTTTAATCTTGACTTTGGGTTCTGTGCCTACCTTACACACTATTCTTTATCTCCAGTGTATTTATTCTGCAGGAACAATTTAAAAAACACACTTTTCTAAATCAGGGTTGAATGTCACTTGCGACTTGTAGGAGGTGGTGTCCAAAGTTTTTTAAAAAAATATGCAGTTGTCCTATCACAGCTGCGCAGTAGCATCCAGCAAGCTCCTTCCATTTAATCAGGTTTTGCGCATGCATTTTAGCATTAGTTCATTGAATGGAACAGAAAAGAACGCAGATGATGATGATGAAGAAGAAGAAGAAGAAGAAGACGGGTTGGTTGTTATACCCCACTGTTCTCTACCTTAAGGAGTCTCAAAGCAGCTTACAATCGCCTGCCCTCCCTTCCTCTCTCCACAATAGGTGCTTTGTGAGGTAGGTGGGGGTGGGAGAGTCCTAAGAGAACTGTGACTGGCCCAAAGTCACCCAGCAGGCTTCAGGTGGAGGAGTGGGGAATCAAACCCAGTTCTTCAGATTAGAGTCCACTGCTCTTACCCACTAGGCCATGCTGGCTCTCAAAGGGGAAAACCCAATGTTGAAACTGACAAGCAGCTGCAAAGCCCCATTTTCTATATTGGCAAGCACTGGGAGATTCTCTGCTGTGTTATTGGCCATGGTGAAAAATGGGGGAGAGTCACACAATCTTATAATATGTGGAAACATGCTGCATGTACGGAATGCATGACAGGACCCACTGACAATGGCATTGCAAGCTGAGATCGTTGGCAATGTGTGTGTGTGCATGCCTGTGGAAAGTTGGCTGCAACTCCACCATGCTTTGCATAGGTCTGCAATTTGTATGAGGGAGGAGTCCTGTGGCTGAAGCTCTGGAGAGCTTTCTTAGGCAGCGATGGAGGGGTGGCTGACTGGAAAAGAGGTGGCAGCAAGGGCTGAAGGGGCAGCTCCAGCGGAGTCTGCTCTGACAGGGCTTTCTCAGCTCTTCTCCTGCATCCTCGCCCTCCTGAGGGACAGTGGCATCATCTTCTTCCCCTCCTCATCCTCCTTCCTCCAATTCCATCACCTCCTCCTCCTCCTCCTCCTCAGGCTGCTGCTGCTCCTTGGCTAGTGGCAGCTCCACTTCTTCTTGCCTCATCTCCTCCACCTCCTCTGCCTCAGCAGTGGTGGTGTCATCAGCATTCCTGGCTTCGCCTTCTGCTCCGCCACTGGCTGAGGACACAAATGCTGTGGCACTGAGGGCTGAGGAGAAAGGCAGTGATGGCTACTCTCTAAAAGGTCCTCTGAACTCAACCAAGAAGAGCTCCAGGAAGTGGCAATAACTTCACTCCTCAGTGTTAGGGGTGCCCACAGCCATCGCTTCGCTTTCCCAGTGGTGGTAGAGTGAGAAAGAGGGAGCAAGAGTGCAAGTGAATGAACACCGTCTCCCCTCAGTGCATGCCTGCCCACTGTCTCACCTCAGAGTCCTCATTCATCTTGTATCAATTTCATTGCATGCTGATGATCCTCCCATTATTTTGTTTGCATGCAGCACTGAAATCCTTAAAAAAAAACAAAAAAAAAAACCTGGTGATGCTGCTCTCCAATCCCCCTTTCAAGTCAATACCAGCATGGAACTAAACCTCATGCAGCTCCTTTTAAACTACCCCTCCCATTTCAATTTTTTTATTCATCAATCTGAGACTAGTGATAGTCTCACACTGTAAAAAAAAATAAAATTTTAAGATAAGGGGAAATGGAGCTTGTACACTGATGAAGGGGGAGGACAGCAGAAGATGCAGAATGGGAGATATGACCAGTGTGGGTAGTGAAGTGGCCTTTGAGGGGAAGGAAAAGGGTGTGTGGGTGGAATCTGTATGCTTTTGAATTACCTTTGGCTTGGAAGTGAAGCAAGGGGAAAAACTGGCAAAAAAGCATTCTCAGAAAACCCTGGGAAACACTGACTGGAAAGTGAACTGAGCACTGAAGGGAGGCAAATCAATATAGAACAAAAAAGAAAACCTGACTGACATGCACAGTGAAAGAGGCAAAACACCCATGCATAATGGGTCACTCTCAGAGGAACATGGAGGCTGTGGGCCTCCTTGAGGTGCAGAACTTGAGCCACGGATGGAAATAAATGTGCCTCTTTGGCAACTGCAAATGTGGCTCTCCACAAATCAAAAAGTGAACACTACTGCCTTAAACAATTCCTTCTTGGAAGGCATTTATAAAGTTAACATATGTTACAATATGCATGTGCATTTTGGATGGATTCTTAGAATACATTTCAAAGAGGAATTGCTAGGTTATACTTAAATCAGCCCTGAAGAATCAGTGTACAGTGGTGTCAATTTAGGACTAAGGAGATCAGAATTCAAACCTCTGAAATTCAATGAGTTGCATGGGGCCAGTCAATCTCTCTCAGTCCAATTTATTTCAGATAGTTGTGTGGATAAAACACAGGGAGGCAGAGCCAAATTGCCTTAAATTGTTACTCAAAATGGGGAATTATGATCTTATACCAGGCAACAGGCAAGTAAGCGGACAAGCATCTATGTATACAGGGGTTAGTTTCTTCCAGACACACCAAATAGATGCTGAGACTGACGTCAGTATAAGGCGATTCTGTTTACTGAATATATTTCAAGCATACAACAACACAAGCACACACAATTGTACAGTATCTAGGAAATATAGATAGAAGAAAATAGCACATTAGCATTAGCAGGGTGTTTTGTTGATTGGCAATACTTTACCTGTTCTGTAGTTAGATGGAGTGAACCTCAGGAAAAGAAGGAGGGCTGTGGGGTGCGAGGGGAGGATCATGTCCTGAGCGGGCAGGGGCACGAGGGGACTCTGGCTGCGCATCCATGAGTCAGAAGCTTAGGGTGGGGGGTCAGGTAAAAGAGCAAGCGTGCAGGTAAGCAAGAGAGAGAGCTGGTACTGAGCACTCTCTTTTATTAGGAGGTTGAGGGGTGGGCTAAGCTTGGCCACCTTTCTGGTTAGTCTGTCCTCCAAAAATATGCTGACTGGTGCTGGGGTCGAAGGTCTGGGGAGTGGGCAATGCTAGACCTAATGACAAACTAGTCTGGACAATGGCACCTGATGGGATTGCCTTGTGCTGGTCAGAGCCATTGTTCTCTTGTTGTCTTCTGGCTGCAGTTTCGACTAGGTGATGTATTAGGTTGGGAGAGAACAGGTTGCCTATGTGTGGGGAAGGAGACTCTGTATGGAGTTCGAATCCCCTGTCTTCTGGCCTGGCATGGCCACTGCCTGATTTCTCAATGCTATGTATGGCTAGGGAGCTGGTCCATCTTGTTACAGGAAAGTGGAATAGTGACAATCATAGACACACTCTTTCACAGGAAGGCTTTCTTCTCCTGGATGTGTGCTGTAACTTGCATCACTTGAAATCACCTTGCAGTTCAGACCCTGTTGCACATAGCTAGCAAAGTCCAGATTTTCATAATTTATGAGTTCATAAGAGCACACTAGGTGCCTAGTAGGGCAACACATGTATGCTGCTCTGTCTAGTTGTAAGAGACTCCTTTTTCCTCAGACTACTAAAGCCTCTCTCTTACTCCACAGTTGGGCCTTCCCCCCTCAGAGAGTACTATGCAGCAACAATGGAACCTCTGTCACCAAAGAAAACTCTCTTTATTAAAAGGAAGGGAGGGAGGAAGTAGGGTTGCCAGCTCCTGGCTGGTAAATCCCTGGATAATTTGGGGGTGGAACCTGAGGAGGGCAGGGTTTGGGGACTTCAGTGCCACAGAATCAACCTTCCAAAGCAGCCACTTTCTCCAGAGGAACTGATCTCAGTCACTTGGAAATCAATTGTAACAGCAGGAGATATCCAGCCACCACCGGAAGGAAGAAAGAAATACTCACAAAATAACTCTGGCAATGGAAAGTAACATAGCAAAGTTTTCAGTAGTAAATGAACACCAGTAGCACACCTAACCCATTACACTGTTATTTGACATGAGCTGCACAACAAGAGAAAACCTTTCTAGAAGGAAGGGTTAATTAAACACTTGGTAATAAGTTTCACATAAACAAACTTAACCCTTTGCAGCAGAATGTCTCTTCATAGGAATGTTTCATGAGAAGTCTGAGAAGCAGCATGGTAAAATAGATCTGGTTTGGATTGTGGAAGTCAAGCCCCTGCATAGCCATGAGGCTTACTGGATAATCTTTGGCCAGACAGTCATTGTCTCTTAACCTAACTTCCCTCACAAGGCTCTAGTGTGGATGAAATGCAGTAACTCCATGTACATCAACTTGATCTCCTTGCCATACACATGTAACAAATAAAAATAAAATGTACAGAAGAAAATATTTAATTATTTTAATAGCATACTGGATCCTGAACATTCTGGTGCAAACTGGAGAAATATATATTGTTGCATTAATTAGCAGCTCAATTTATAAGCTTCTATGAAATTTAAATGATGTATTTCTATGGTAGAATATTACTACTACTAATGCCAATATCTACCTCAAGGTAAATAAGGTTCTTAAGGCACTCCCCAAATTCAAAACAGAAGAGAGATCTGTTCTAGTAGGTCAATGTGTGTTTAAAATTAATTTTAAAAATCAAAATATACAAGACAACAAAGTAATAAACCTTCCACAAAAGCTACTGAAATGGAGCAAAAATTGTATCAATAATATTTAGTAATAAAAATGAAACCTAATAAAATTTCACCTTATTCAAAGTGTTCAAATAAAACCATTAAAAGCATCAAAATTTAGATGGGGGGAGAAAAAATGAAAGTTTGACTTCTGTCCCTCTTGCACTGTTTGATAGTGTACAAGCAGTAATTATATAGCTACCTGTGGTGACTTGGCTGTTTTTCTAGATATTACCATGTGGAGAGGTGAGAGGAGTTCAACAGCAGCAGTTCATTTCATCTGCTCACCAAGTTCTCTGTCAGAATATTCTCATTTGCTGGTGGCTGAAAAAAGAGTGAACAGACTGTCCTACCCTTGGGGCCAAACAAACTGAAATCTTTTGGAACAGAACTGATGACAGTCTCTAAAGCAGGTATATAATCTATTCTCATGCTACACCAAGATGCTTAGCACCTGGTAAAATAAATTGTGGGTAGGGTAGGAGAGAGGGTTATCAAATCAAAGAGGCTCGAGAGAGATTTACATCCTCCCTTTGACTTCATTATTGTGTGGCAGATAGCAGAAAGACATTGCTAGATATTTCTAACTTCAAAATATCATTAAGACACTTCTAGTTTTTCCAGCCATTTCAAAGTAAGCCGTTTTTATTACATAACCTCAAAATCAGCTTTGTAGTTAAAGCATGTTATTTTTCAGTGTTCTACCACTGTAATGCCTAAAAATTCCATTAATCACAAAATCAACCAGTTTGTTCCATTAGCCTAAATCAGGGCACAGAGAATCTCCTTGGAGTGGGATATAACATGGCTACAATGCAGAGAAAATGTACACATCATCAGGTTTTCCGCTCTAAATTATTGATTGAAATAAAGGCAAGTTATGAGTTTGCATTTTGTAAAGCAAGCCTTGTCTCTGAAAGGTCTTCCCAAATGGTGTCTTGCTTGCTTGCTGAGCCAAGGAAAGAGGAAGGAGAAAGCAGGATATGCTACAACAGACTCCCTTATCTTTGTGAATAAAGATAGGCTCCAATGTGTTCTGTGCCTCCCCCCCCCTCTCTCTCTCTATATATAAAAAAACTACCATTTCACTTCTGTAGAAAGGTTCTAATCTGCATTGTTGCTGTGTCACAGAAATTCAAGGAGTTACAATACTGCCATTCAGTAACTGTATTACTTTCTCAATAAAAACTAGAGTAATTCTTCTGATTTCTTGTAGATGTGGCATTTTAGGAAATAATGAGACAACTCCTACCCCCACATTGCCACAGATGCAAAGATCCAAGCTCCTAACACCTGTCATAGAAGTACAAGCTGTGACTGCATTACAACCAATCCATCCAATCAGCTGCAAGCAGGTAGCATGCACGGAAACGAGGGGCATTGCTTTACAGAGTGGGTGAACCATTTGTAATTCAGTACAACCAGCCACTCTTGATCCAGACTTACTGCTATCATCCTGGTAATACTTCAGTATTCCCAATCAAGTAAAGCACACGTGAATGGGTTACACTAAAATCCACTGTGACTGAAAGTGTAAGTAATCCTGTATCGGAAAATATATCATCTCAACTATAAGAAAGAAATGCCATGAATATAACACTTTTCCACATATGTATGTGTGTATGTTTTAAAAATGTTGATCCTCCAGACTAAGCTGACCTTTGTTCTTAAATGTGTGTGGAAATTATTATCATCTTATTTTGTGTCTTTCTCTGAACCAAACCAGAGTTTTCCTGTCAGGCATCTGAATCCATGTCG
The DNA here is from genome assembly GCA_029375565.1 of Gekko gecko. Taxonomy (NCBI): domain Eukaryota; kingdom Metazoa; phylum Chordata; class Lepidosauria; order Squamata; family Gekkonidae; genus Gekko; species Gekko gecko. The sequence goes on along the minus strand of JAPDNY010000006.1, from coordinate 75,429,759 downwards.
AGTGATGACATTTGCTAACTGTGTAAGATTCTGAACATGTTTCTTTCCTTTAATCTGTCCCCCCCCTTAAGCTACTGATTAATATGGTTGTTTATAATAATATATTTTTTAAAAAATTATGGGAATACATGAAAGCCCATCAATGTGTCTAATTCTCAACATGGCCCCACTGAGTCTGCTGACGGGGCCACATTGACAGAAGGCAGGTTTTTTCTCTAAATTTGGGATACCCCCGCCTGGTTTGCAGAAAAATCTGAAATTTAAAAGGGAAGGGGATTCTAACTCTCCCAAATACAATAGTTGGTTGTTTTTGCACAGACAACTATATCCAGGGAACTTCCCCCTCCAGCAGCTGCTGAGGAGGCCTCACTTGAGGTGTGTGGGCCAGCCCGGCGAGTCTCTGTTGCCCCCTGCCAGCATCACTGGATCCAGGGAGGGTGGCAGGAAGGAAGTGGTCGGGTGGTGGAGAGTGGAACAACTGAGCAAAATCCTCTCATGGGTCTCTTGGTAGGAGAGAGCAGGGGGACCAGTGAGCTGCCTGACAAGTGGTTGGCCCAGGGAGGAAGGATGGGATCCCCCCCCCCGCATGTCTCACGGGTCCTGACTTGTCTTTTCATGATATTCCAGTAGGTTCCATTCTTTGTATTCTGCTTGACTGACCAGGTTCCATGTACATACACTCAAGTCAACAAAATGGTCATAGAATGAAAATTATGCTATTTTATGTTTTTGCCAGTATATCTGAATACTATTGTGTCCCTGAATAAGTCTAATGTTAGTTCAACTGTTCTTTCTTTGTCCTTGGAGTTTCAAGAGCTTGGAATAATACAGATCATAGCCATTCAACCTGTTACTCTAGATACAATCTGGCGAATAAGCAAGCGGTACATTGGAAAGCCAAAATGGTAACCTGGAATGCCACTTGAAATAAATAAGGAAAATACGAGGCTGTAGGAAACTCTAATTGCATGGATGTTTTTTTCTTTTTTTTAAAGCTGGATGACGACTGGCCTAACTGATCTGTTCTCACTTGGGTTAAAAATTGCCCAGTTGCAGTTTTGAGAGTGATAAGAGTGCTGAATCACATACAGCAGCCTCTGGAGCTATAACTATCAGCAAATGCCACCAAATTAGCATGATGCATCATATCTTATCTGTATATCTAATAGCCAAGGGTCCCTCTGCATGCGGATATTTAAATCCACACATTGGGACCACATGGAGGGTAAACAGATTTTCCTGCACACTTGGGCACTCCCCAGGAGTGCAGAAAAATCTGAAATGTTGACAAAACTATATGGGGGATACTTAAATCCCCCCAAAAGTAAAAGAGCATTCCCTGTGCTTGTGCAGAGAACACACTTACCACTGAGAACTGGCAGCTGGGCTCGCCGCTATTGCCAGTGTTGTGGTGGGGGAGAAGTCTTGGTGGGCTGGAGCCATGCAGGGCTCACTGTCATTGCTGCTGGCTGGGGGGAGAAGTCTTGGTGGGCCGGGTGACTGGGAGCCATGCAGGGCTTGCCACTGTTGCTGGCCGGTGGGGGGGAGGGGAGAAGCTTTGGCAGGTGGGCGGCCATGACTTCTGGGCTCACACTTAGCCACTGCCTCCTCCTCCTCAATGCGGAGCTCCTCCTGCAGGCTGGGAGCCATGGGCATACTCCCCACCGCGAGTATTGCAGGTCTCGCTTCTTTTAACTACAGATTCACTTAGACACATTCAAGTATCTAACAGTCAGGTCCGTCAGTGGCTACAACAGATGGTGACTGAAGGGAAACTATATTTACAGAGGCATTGAACTTCTGAATACCAGTGCTGGGAGGCAGCACTGGAAAAGGTCTTGGTCTCTATGTCTTCTTTGGCCACTGTGAAACAGGTTGCTGGACTAGATGGACCACTGGTCTGATCCAGCAGGGCTCTTCTTGTTATTTATATAGTTTCTTAAACATGTCTCTTCCACTATTAGTTTCTAAAATAACATTATTTTATTCTTGGTTTGCTGAAAATATTGTCATCCGACATATCCTATTGACCCAACTGAATTTCATTTTTCTGTTAACTCTAATAGGACTCTAGCTTTCCTCAAGTTCCTAAGACCTAACTGAAACCCTGACATTCACATCTTTCTTGATAATACTGTGAGCACTTTGGTTGCTTAGTTTTAGCCACATATGACCTAGTTTTTTACCGCAGCAGTGTAAACAACTCCCACTGAAATTAACTGAAGTTGTCAGGGAAAAAATACCCTGAAAATCATACATAGGATGTCCTGAAACAGTCATCCCAAATGAGTGCAACTGAATGAAAGCAGCATCTAAATAAGAGAGTCATTGGAGCCTTTGTGGTGATGGAAGGAAAACTGAATGAGTGAAAACTGCAATCAGTAGCTGAGCTGTTGGGAAGCAGAGTGGCTAACAGAAGTGTGATTATAGTAGAAAGGTTTAAGCATTTTGTTGGGCATTCAGAAGTGGCAACCTGTGATCTCATCAGAAATGGACACTGGGATACAAAGAGGCACAAATAACTGGATCAAACAAGGGGCAGTATGGACATAATCCTTGTGAATTTATGAGAGCTGATAAATGTTTTAACTCTCCCTCAAATGCAAGCAGTTTTTGACAATTTTGCTTTGTCTACAGAGTTGTGAGGTTCCCATAATGTAACAATGTTGTAGTTTTCCTGTCTAAAAGAATGTTTCTGTTATATTCTGTAGGGATATATACATGGACTTCTTTCAAGCAAGAGAAACCCAACTTATTTGTCACATGTTTAGACAGCTTTTCCCTCAAAGAGCTTCAAGGTGAATCACAAGAAGTTATTATGGTTGTGGTTGAAGTACTGAGAAACAAGGCAGTGATCAAGACAATACTTAGTTTTGTTGGTTTTGCCAAAAGAACAATACACTGTCTATTACATAAATGTTGGATTTCTCTATACTACTGCAGTTGTTTATCTTTTCTTTAGACCTTATGGACTCTTCTGCCCTTAGACTGCCTGACAGACAGACAACATTCAACAGAGAAAGTTTTTTCCTGGAATGAGAGGCAGTGACAGGGAAAGCCTTTCCTCCTTGAATAAACTGGACAGATAACTGTTAAAAACATTCAGCCCCTGCATGCAAAAAAAGAGAGACAATGCCCCTAGTTCTATAAATTCCCATCAACCCTCTTTCCTCTGCTTCCTGTCATTTCCCTCTGTGTAAAGTATCCATTGTGCGTGCCTTGTAGCAGTTATGTCTTTTACCTATGAAGCTCCATAAACATTATATAACATGCCTAGTTAGTTGATTTTGACACACTGCTAAGAATCACTGGGGAGCTGTACTTCTGCACTTTGTAATTAATTTTGAATATTTGGATTCATACGTAAGCATGGGCAGGGCTTTTTTCATAGAAAAAGCTCAGCAGGAACTTGCTAGCATAATAGGCCACACCAAACAGCAGAAGCTCATTAGCATATTAGGCCATACCCCTGACAGTGCAACTCATTAGCATATTAGGCCACACCCCATGTTACCAGAAGTGTGGTCATCCAGCCACACCCACCCTTTGCTTCTTATTCTGTTTACCTTGTTTGTCTCAGCCACAGACTCTCGAGGCGGCCTCAGGCAAGCTACTTTCCCTGCCCTTGGAAGAGCGGCCTGCCTTGCAGGGCTGTTGTGAGGCTTACTGTTGCTGTGGATGTCAAGCTCTTTGAACATGGAAAAGGACCCAGAAGTGCAAAGTCCTCCTGTTTGACTTTGGTTGCGAGGCAAAGGCAAAATCCCTCTCCTACGAGAGGAAGGAGGAGAGGGGCTTCTTTGTAGTTGCTCTGAAGGCTACGAGAGAGATCCCTCCTCGGCTTCAGCCAGTCGCTTCTCCCTGCCTTTGCAAACTCAGGAGAAGGCATGCCCCTCCCTTGCCAGATCTCCTGTGACCTCTGTTGTATTTACTTTGGTCATGCCCTGCCTTTCTCCCTAATATGAATCCAAAGCCACTTACACTTTTCTCCCCTCCACAGCGAGCTGTGGTGCAGTGGTTAACTGTGGTGTACTGGTGGACTCTGATCTGGAGAACCGGGTTTGACTCTTCCTCTACATAAAAACCAGCTGGGCGATCTTGTGCCAGTCACAGTTGTCTCAGAGCTCTCTCAGCCCTGCCTACCTCACAGGTCATCTATTGTGGAGGGAGGAAGGGAAGGTGATTGTAAGCTGCTCTGAGACTCCTTTGAGTAAGAGTGGGGTATAAACCAACTCTTCTCCTCCATTGTATCCTTACGACAACCCTGTGAGATAGGTCAGGCTGGGAGTGTGTGAGTGGCCTGAGGTCATCCACCAAACTTCCGTGGCAGAGTGGAGATCTGAACTGGGTTCTCTCAGATGCTAATGGTGTGACCGCCCAAGACCCAAGGAGGTCCATAACGCGCTCCGCTCAGAACCCAGAACCATAGTGAGGCCAGGACAGCCTGGCTAGTCATCGGAAAGAGGACCCTTGCCTGGGAACAGCAGCAGCAGCAGCAGGGAAGGATTCTGCGACTGAAGCTTCCTGTCAGCAACGCTGCAGACCAGCCAATGTCTGCTCGTGGTCTCTGCTCCTGTTGGAGTGAGAAGCTCCTTAGGTGGGTGTCTTGCAGGCTGGGGATGGCATGGAGGCATGGCTGGTACCAGGTTTTTTTGCACATTAGGCAAGGCTACCTTCTGGCACCCCCACCCCCTGTGTGCCCATCAATTTTCAAACATAAATGCATTTTAGGTAGAATGAAAAACACAAAATTTGAAATTGCTAATTTAAAAAAAAAAAATTGTGAGAACAAGTAATTCAATCTTTGATTTTCTCTCTCAAACAGAAAAACACAAATCACAAAGCATTTTGAAAAATCCTGTTAATTGTGATGTTGAAATTTAAGTCTATTTAATGTTTCCATTTCAGGTGCACATCAGAATCTCATTTTGCGTGCCTTTTCTTTAGCAAATACAGTATAGTTAGAGTGCACTGAGAGTCAGAAGAGTAGCTTCCTGATCGTCTAGGCCTAAATGTCAGCAGTCTAACATTTTAGTGTAATTGTCCTGTATGCTGCAGTTTGGGGTCGGGGATAGATTAAAAATTAGCTGCTCGTGGGATAAACAAACTGGAAAGTACTCATCTAGCCCTAAACAAGAATGGTACAATGCAAAAAAAGAAAGAAAGAAAGAAATATTCCCTCTCTGTGCTGAATTGGGATGGACAGGATAAACTAGGTTTGGGGGATGCATTCCTCACAATATACATCCTCCAGACCTTCACCCCGTTCTTGGATACTATGAATGATCAGGGGATCTGCCTCTTTTGCAGATTATTAATTAGGATTGGAAGAAGGGGCAAAACTGTAACTCAGCAGTACAGCATCTGCTTTGCATACTGAAGGGCCCAGGGTCTGTCTCTGGCATCTCCAGTTACAACAACCACTACCCTAGATAGCTGCTACCAAAGAAGAGAGTCCTGACCTCAACAGATCAAAAGGTCTGATAGTATAAGACTTCCTATGTTCCTATGTAATGATTTCTGCATACTCAACAAAATCTTCTCTCTGCATTCTGACAGCTATTACCTACATTATTACATATTCTGTACAGCCACCCCACAGGGTAGGGTACTATTATCCCATGTTGCAAATTATGGGAAGGAACCTGAAGAACTATTATTTTATTTAGTGCATGTTCTCACCCTTCCTCCAAGGAACTCAGGGCAGCACACAAGGTTCTCTATTCCTCCATTTCATCCCCCCTACAACGCAGTGAGGGAGTTTAGGCTGCAGAAAGTAACTGGCCCAAGATCACCCAGTCAGTTTCACAACAAGAGGGGGATTTGAACCCAAGACTTCCCAGTGTTTGTGCACTGTTCTAACCACTCTGGCTTTCTAGAAAATAAAGTACAGTATATTCAAAGCAGGCTGGTGATTTCAAGGCTGAGGTGAGTTTTGAATTGAACTCATGGCCTGGGTGGGCCACAACTACACTGTCTGCAAGTGCTCTTCTGTTGTTATAATTTCATATTCAACTCTCCTTCCAAGGAGTTCAGGGCAGCCTGCACAGAGCTGTGGCTTGTTGTGGCACCCCCCCGCCCCCCAGTCCTGGCTCTGGAGCACAGCTGTAATTCCTGTAGGAAGCATCCCTAAGACTCAAAGAAAATGGCTGAGCATGGGTGTGTCTTTAACCGGGGCTTTGTGTTTTGAAACACCCTAGAAGCCAAAGAAAAAAAAAAGGTGGAAGGCAGCATTGGTGTGTGTTTTCGTGTAGGGAGTGCTTTGAAACCAGGGAGGGGAAACAATAAAGTGGAGAGAATTACGGAAGAAAGCCAGGGTGCCATTTGTTTTATTTTGACAGTCTGGTGGGAAGTGTGCTTGAGGCAACTTCAAGTTGGGAGTGAGTGTTCCTAAAAACCGTGTGTCCTGCCTGCTCTCTGCTCCTGCAAGGCCAGAGAAGGGGGAAGATTGCTGAAAGACCTTGCCCTTTCTCAGATGCTGCAAAACCTGCCTGAGAAGGCCAGATGGTTGCTCTGCTTCCCCCCCCCCACAAGGTCTGGGCATGAAAAGAGATGGAAGACGTTTTCCCAGACCCTACCCCCCTCCCTTATTCAGATGGAAAAGAAAGCAAAATAATTGCTTCTCCCTTCCCCTACAGAGGAAAGGAGAGAGAAAGAGAGAGAGCACAAATAAATAAAGCAAACAGCCCTCCGAGAACAGATTTCAAGCAACTTACCAGCCAGAGTTTCACCCCAGAATCGCCGGCAGCGAGGGTGGGGAAAAGGGCAGCCCATGAGGTTGCAGCCTGAGCCCAGGGGCAGGGGAGGGGCAGAGGGGGAGCGCAGTCCCAGTGGCAGGGAGTTCCTCGCCCCCCTGCGGGTCCTCTCGGTGGCTGGGCTTCAGATAGGGGGGACTTGCTGCTGCCCTCATTGTTCCTCCAGTGGAGGGGCAGGGAGGGCGGCCTGGGAGGGGCAGCCGGGAGTCCTTCTCCTGGAGCCAGCATGGAGGCATCGGGCTGCCTGTCTTAACAACAACTCTGAGAGCTGGAGTAGGGAGAGTGGAGGAGGCGGCGCGGCGAAACCCGACGGGGTGGTGGCAAGCCGGCTGGAGACAGCTGAGACAGCCAGGAATGGAGGCCCCAACCTGGGCAGGCAGGGTGGAGCCTCTCTGCAACGTTCAGGCAGCAACTGGGGATGTGCCCGAGCCAGACCACGGCTGAAGCCGGCAACAGGTATGAGAGGCGGGAAAGATGCCGGCGACCACAGGAGCCGCTCTTGTGGCAAGGCAAGAGGCCTCATTGGGAGGACGGGCAGAAGCCAGGGAGGAACAGAGCCACCAGGGCCTCCTCCACCAAGGGCGCCCGCTCTGCACCGAGATGACGGGGGTGTTTCCAGATGGGAGAGCCCCTTTGCAGCCCTGCAAGCTTAGCCCTGCCAAAGCACCCCCACCCTTGCCAATCAACCGGAGCTGGAACAGTTTGGAATGGAGGGGCACCGCTTATTGGGTAGGGGAGTCTAGCCAGGGCCGGCTCGCCCACTAGGTGAGCTAGGTGCTTGCCTAGGGCGCCGGACCTGCAGGAGCGCCAAACTGCCCCCCGCCACAGCCACTGCCGCCTCCCTGCCACCGCTGCCAGCGAGGAGCATCCTGGCGGGGCTCAGGAGGCAGCAGCAGAGCTTGCCAGCTCTCCCCCTCCCCCGGGAGGGAGAGAAGGCGGGGATGGCGGTCAGCGCTGCCAGCAAAGAGCGCCCCAGCGGGTGCTCAAAGGCAAGCCAGCACCTCTTCCCTGGCTTTCCTAGGCGCCCTGCAGCTGTGGGGCACCCAGGAAAGCCAGCGCTCCAAGGGAAGGGGCAGGGGTTAGAACCCCCGCCCCTTCCCTGGCTTGCCTGGGGTCCTGCAGCTGCGGAGCACCCAGGAAAGCTGGTGCTCCGCCCCCCCCCTGGTATCCAGGCCCCACCGGGAGGTTGGCATCCCTGGTGGGGTTGGCACTCCAAGCTGTCCTACCTAGGGCACCCAGACACCTGGGGCCGGCCCTGAGTCCAGCAGTGGCCCATTGGATGGCCAGGAGGGAGAGCGGAGGCCTGATTGACCGGAGGCCGGATCCCTCCAGGTGATCTGGTCTCACTGAACTGGAAGTAGAGGGGGTCATGGTGGGGGTGCACATCCCTCCCCCCACCCCCTTACCTAGCAATGCCCAACAGGAGTGTGCCCAGAGCAGCAGCAGCAGGAGGCCTTGACAGTGAGAGAGGCTGTTGGGACGCGGGCTGCTCGGCAGCAGCTTCCATCTCTTGGTTTGGGGAGGGGTGGGCTGGGCCTGGAAGTCAGCCGTTCCATTGCAAAATGAGAGACAAAATACAGAGACAAAAATAGATTTGGTTGGATAAATAAAGTTTAATATTTCAAAAGTGCCCTGATGTGAATAGCCCAGGGTAGCACCTTATCATAACTGGGAAGCTAAGCAGGGTCAGCCCTGGTTAGTACTTGGATGGGAGATCACCAGTGAATACCAGGGTTACTATGCAGAGGCAGGCAATGGTAAAAACCACCTCTGAATGTCTCTTGCCCTGAAAACCCTAACAGGTCATATAAGTCAGCTGTGACTTGACAGCAAAAAAATAAAATAAAATAAAGTGTAATATTTCAACCGTTCCTGACAAAGACTTATCTCTGGCAGAGCTCATGCTTTACACGTAGAAAGCCGAATCTTCAGTTGCAGACTGTCGGGTAGGCTGGAAATTATGCCCGCCTGCGCCTTGAGGAGCTTCTTCGGAGTCAGAGCAGACAGCCCATAGCAGACACATCCTGACTGCACAGATTTGGAAGGCGGTTGCTGGAAGCTCCCAGTCGTGCGTCACCATTTGCCCCCATCAAGGATCTGCCGCTGAGTTGGTATGACTTTCAGTGCTGTCCTACGTCGAATTATAGTCTCCTGAGCCTATTGACTTGCGAAGGATGTAATTTAGGATGGCGCTGTTGGTGTACCGAAGAGGAAAAACCTCAGAAGAATGCCCGTAACGAGTAAAAAAGAAACACACCGATCTCTCCAGGGTGAAAGGCAAAAAGGCGGGGAGGAGGGAGGCGTTGCGCCGGGGACCGACACCCTCCGCGCCAGTGACTGATGCCTTACGTAGTAGCTGTCGGAGGACGTGGCGTTTCCCCTTCGCAAGTGGGTCAGAGGAATCCACTTTGACCGAAGCACTCCCTGATGTTTCCTCAGGATGGCGCTATACCTTTTGGCATCGCCGCCATCCCTCTCCACAGCCCGTCAAATCCACCCCGGCCGCCTTTTTGATTGGCTCGAGTGCCTTGTTACGCAGTCTAACAGGCAACACCGCCCTCATTTCTCTAGATTGTGATTGGTTAGCTCCCACGTCAAACAAAAAATTCTCCCCGCCCCGACTGGATGGCTGGCTAAATGAGTGTCTCTATGTGACACCGAAGGTGGGTGATACGTAACCTGGCATTGTTCTGGGCGTAAGTGAGGTTGGTGCAGCGCACGCTCCGCAAAAGGAGTGCGGCGGCAGCACTGCTGTTGCCGCTGAGAGAAAAATCGCTGCCGCCGCCGCCACCACCGAGCCACCATGGAAGCCAAAGCGACTAACCAACTACTGTGCGACAGCCTCATCCTCTGGGTAAGGGACGGAGGCCGGGCTGGGCAGGGAGGGAGACAGGAGACGCACGCCCCTCTTTTCAGGCGCCCTAATCGGGGCAGAGGGCTGTCCTATGACGGTGCCTCCCGTCAGGATCCCGCTCATAGACCGCCGCCCTTCCGCGTGCCAGCCCGGAGCCGCTTCTCGCAGTCACTCACCTTTCCGGCTACCTCGTGGCGCCCAGCCAGCTGCCCTAAGGCACAGATCCAAGCAGAGCTGCAGAGCTAAAGCAACAGGATTGTGCATGTCCTCTGGGAAGCAAGCCCAGCTTTGTTGTATGGAATTTATCCGTACATTAAATTAAACAGAACGCCAATGGCACTTCAATAATTAGCAAAATTTACTCGCCACCATAAGCTTTCCTAAGTATAAACTGATATATTTTTTTTAAGTCTTTAAGGTGCCACTGGTCTTCAGTTTACTTTTGCTGCAATGTATTACTCTCTGGAATCATTTTTAGGTTGTGTATGCTTTTAGCTGGGAATAAAGTACACGGAGCAAAGTGGGATTTAAATATGCAGAAAGTTGGACTCACCGGACATCTTACAGAGATGCATGTTGCAGGCTTCCAGGCTCCGTTCTCGTCCCCCTCTTTTACATTTAGAGTAATAATTATGTGGCTGTCCACTGCTTTGCATGGCACTGGTTCAGTTACAAAATTGATGTGCTGTAGGGTGCAGCATCCCGTAGGTTGCCTTACACATGGCTGTAGATGTTGCCATTAGTATGCCTCCACCCACAGCATTTATTTATTTAAGAAGAAATTTCTAATCACCTATCTATGCTTTTTTATGCTTATGGATTCTGTCATTGTCCACATATTTCCTCTTTCAGAAATATTCAGTTTTGTGTCCCTGTTCCACATATCATTTACCTCAGGCAGTATTTTCATTTCAGTATAAGCAAATCTAACATGCAGCCTGTGTGTATTTATTTACATGCAGGTCCCAATGAATTCAGTGGATTTACTCCCAAATAAATATGCTCATGATGGCAGCTAGGTTTTATAATCCTATGCTTGATTGTTGATAAAGACATCCAGTAAGTGCTGCGTAGCACAGCCTTATTTGCTTTACCAGTCACTTTGTTATAAGATTTGATTGCAATGATGCATGTTGATGTTTGCTTTCAAGATAAGTTCCATTCTTTTCTACTGTATAACAAGAAAGGTGTGGTCAATCAATGAATTATGGCCCCGGTCACACGGAGCATTTGCCCTGCCAAAGACACAGTAGCCCTGTGGAGTTTCCGGGCGGAATCACACAGGCACATCTGGGAGGCGTAGCACTTTCGTGGCCAACACGCAGCTTCCCTCCGAAGATGCGGAATAAAAAACTACCACGAAAGGAGCACTAGTTTCTGGAAAACCCAGGGCAAAGGCCAGCGTCTGATCGTGGGAGCACCAGTATCCCGCAGCATCCGACCCCCACCCATATCCCGGAGCAAACCGGATGTTGTAAGTTTCCATAGGATGCGCACCAACACCAAATGGCGCATGCGCACACACAAGACACCAACAGTAGCCCGCCCCCCCCAACGGTGCATGCACACATTAAAACAGCACAGGTTGTGCGATCGTGCTGCACCGCTTTTTTGCCACGCTGCAGCATCTAGGTGTGATCGGTGCTAAGAGCTGGCGCGTGGCAACTTGGAGGACCATGTGTTTGGGCTACCGCGCTTTATTTTGTTCCCGGAAGAACAGCCACGCCTTCCCCCCACGTTTTCTGGCCCGTATGACTGGGGTCTATGTTTAGTTGTCTGAAATCAGATGTCATTAACAAAAGTACTATATGGCAAATATATGAGAGCAGACCAACAACTGGATAATCAAATTTAGATAATGCCAAGGAGGGCATCTCATTTTTCCCCTCCCTCACAATTTCTTCTTTCTCCTTCCTGAAAGCCCCTGTAGCCTCTCCCCTTTTCCTGCTGCCTTCTCTCCTTCCTATCCACTAGCCAACCTACTTCTATCTATCTACCCATTTATAGTTTTCCTTCCTTTCCTGTCCTTTGCAGCCTCTCCCCAGGAAAACTTAGGGTGAGTTGCACAGTTTTGACCATGGACTGGGCCCAATTGTATGGTGAGGAACCCAGAAGAACTTGTAGGGAGCACCTCACTTTCAGCTGTATCCCTTTCCCCACATAATTTCCTTTTCCCCTCCAACTCGCAACTCTCATATCCTTGCCTTTCCTTGCTTCCTTCCCTTTCACACTTGCCAGCCTATCTTATATCAGCACCCATCTTCACCGATATTATTATTTATTTACTTCATTTATACCCTACAAATCTCCACAATGGGGATCCAAAGCCACTTACATCATTTCCTCCATTTTATCCTCACAACAGCCTTGTGAGATAACTTAGGTTGAGAATCAATGTTCCCCTTAAGCTCTGAAGTCTTTGTAGCAAAAATTATACTTCATGAGATACTAGCATTAAAGCTGTGAGTGAGCCTGCATTTAACTATCATGTAAACCTAAGCCTACCTCAGAAGCTTGTTGTGAGTGTAAGACAGAGGATGAGAAAACAATGGACAGCACTCTGCGCGACATGGAGGAATGGGCAGGATTAAAACGTACTAAATATCCAATTTAAAAATGTGTGGGAATCCAGTTCCAATCTGATTTTGCAGACATATGTGCACAGGTATTTAAAAATGTATATGCACATACACAACCTATTTGTCCACTACAGCAAACTCAGATATACCATTGGGCTAACAACCGTAATGTGTGGAGGTGTCCTAACTGCAGCCAGCCAGTGGTTAGTGTCACACTAGAACCTGGGAGAATCCCATCCCCTCTCTCCAGAGCCCACCAGTGGTGGCAGAGGTTAGTGAGTGCACAGTAGAGCGCAACAAGGAGACCCCTCCTCTGTCCTGCCTTGCTTGCAGCTGGGCTGAGTCCATTCCCTTTTCCCTCTGTCCCTCCCCACCCACCAGCTCTTGCTTGGCTTTCCATAAGGCTGGGAGGGAAAGAGGCAAGCTCACTGCCTTTGCCTGTTCCATGCCCAGCTCACCCACTGCCTGCTGTTGTGCACTAAGGGACCAAATCTGTGAGCCAAGGGACCAAAACTTGTGGGTGAATGCACAGCAGCTCAGCTTAGGGGGAATGCTAAGAATGTGTAACTGGTCCAACGTTACCCAGTGATCTTCCACAGAAGGGTAGTGATTCAAGCTTGCTGTCCCAGATCCTAGTCTGAAACTCTAACCATTACACCTGGCTTTTGTGGGGTGGTTGCTGGGCCAAAGTGAATCATGCAAATCAGGTGGTAACAAGTTGCACAGTGATTGCTGCCTGGGCTGGCCCTGATGAATCCTCCTCATCATGGAAAGAGTGACCAGAAAAAAGCCCACAGGAAAAAACCCACGGTCATAAATGCTCACAGGAAAAATGCCCGCATGGAAATAAGCCCATATGGAAAAATACCATGTAAAGTACCATAGATAACCATTCATCTCCATTTATGAGAATGAACAGGTATTACCTATATTCACATGCAACAATTTTTGTTGTGCTACTGTCAATTACAATTAAATAGTAATTTTGCTATGTTATTAGTAAATTACTTCATTACTATACAAAAGTGGCCCGTATGAAGAGGGCTTTAATGGTCTTGAGTATAAAGGCTTGGAAGGGAAAATGCAGGCAATAAAAGTGACCATTTTGTTATCAACAAACTTTATTAAGAAGGAAAAACAATAACAACAGAAATTAAACTCTGTATAGAAATATTTTTAAATAAAATTAAATACTTTACTTTTATTAATTTACCATTTGTCAACCTTTGTAATGTTGGTATGAAGTAATTATGAAGTAATCTTCATAAAGATTTAATAGCTTGAGAAACCAAATCTCTGTCCTTATTTCGTAAAATAATTTGAAATTGCATAGATTTGAATGTAATTACTTTAAGTGAGTCTATTTTAAGTTATTTATTAAGTTAAGTTATTTTAAGTGAGTCTAAGGGAGCAATCCTAAACAGGTCTATCCTGTATATCCAATGTTATTCAATGGGACTTTCTCCCAGGAAACCGCATTTAGGATCAGTGTTCCCTTTAAGCTGAGTTAGTGTGAGGTAGCTCACAGTTTTTTAGCCTCCAGCTCACACATTTTTGTCTTAGCTCAGGAAGGATGGCTCCACTGCAAACTAATTTATGCAGTAGCCAAATAGCTCGCTCAAAACTTTAATGCCAATAGCTCTCAAAGTAGGATATTTGCTCACAAGACTCCACAGCTTAGAGGGAGTATTGTTTAGGATCACAGTTTATGTGTTTAATCTAAAGAAAGTTATAATGGAAATGAATCCCTTGTCACAAGTGTTCTCTCTAAGCTGAGTTAGTGTGAGCTGGCTAATAGATTTTTAGCCTCCGGCTCACACATTTTTGGTGTAGTGGTTAGTAACGTGGACTCTAATCTAGGAGAACTGAGTTTGATTCCACGCTCCTCCACATACCGCTGCTGGTGTGTCCTTGTGTCAGGCTCAATAGCAAGTAGATCCAAGCATTCTTCAGGTAAAGAAAAGCTTTATTGGAATACAACGCTGTAACCCACAGTAGTACGGTTATTGTCAGGAATGGCGGCATAAGCTGCTCAGGCATTATTATAGTATGATGCAAAAGCGCAGCTGGCAAATAAACTTTTAGCGTGCGCGTGGGAACTCCCGGCGGGAGACTACTTAATGATTGGGAGAACAATTTCCCCCCACCCCTAGGTCTCAGAGGACTGGAAAATTCCCTTAGACAAAAGAATACTCCATAGCCTCTTTCCAAGGCCACTGTGATAAGACGGAGCAGCCGAAACCATTCTCCCACGTTGCAGCTGGCAATACTTCGCAAGCGCACAAGCAAAAGACAAGATAGCAGACACAGTACAATGAACTCAGTGTAAAAGTAACCCAAGCCTCAATTCTCTGACACCTTGGGTCAGTCATAAGTTCTTTCAGAGCTGTTCTCTCAAGGGCAGTTCTTGAGGGCGCTCTCTCAGCCCCACCCACCTCACAGGGTGTCTGTTGTGGGGAGGAGAAGGGGAAGGGAAAGGGATTGTAAGCTGCTCTAAGATTCCTTTGGGTAGTGAAGGGCATGGTATAAATACAATCTCCTCCTCCTCCTCCTCATCTTAGCTCAGGAAGGATGGCTTCAGAGCAAACTAATTTATGAACTAGCCAAATCGCTCACTCACAACTTTAATGCCAATAGCTCACAAAGTAGAATTTTTGCTCACAACACTCCAAAGCTTAGAGGGAGCACTGCTTGTCACTTCTTCAGTTTGATTGTCAGTCATTACCATTTGAGTTGAGTGAGATATCTTTGAAATACTGAAGGAAAAGTGAGACAGTTATTGTTATGGAATCAAGAGACTTGGAAAGTGAACTAATGTGTTCTTAATAAACTGTCCCACATATTAAAATTTGCCATACTGGTTAACCAACTAAAGCTAAAAAAATTTAATCTCTCAATTTAAAGAAATTAAAACTTTTGGCATTTATTTTTGTGTTTCATTGTTGTTTCTTGATTTGAATAGACTGTTTCACAATGATATTTTTTCTTTTATTGTTCTCCCAAGTGCTAGTTTATAAACATTTAACGCTATTTTCAGCCATATGCTGCTGCAGTCTGTGGTGTCAATTCTCCTTGGTAATTTAATCTTGTTTAGGAAAGGAATGAAGTGCTTATTGAGGAGATTCTTAATATGCACTTGGAAACTCGTAAGGCTGGGTGCTTAGCATAAAGATTTCAAATGTGTCCAAAACACTGTCCATATTAATTGATGCCAGCACTGTAAACAGGGGATGCCAGTACTTATGAATGTGTAGTTTTAACCAAAGAAGATGACCAACAGAAATCAAATTCAGAACACTTCTAGTGATTTCAGGAAAGCTAGAAGAAGCTGAATGCTAAAAAAAAGTGATGTAGGGGATGGATAGAAGATTTGATGTTGGAAAATATATAAATACTAGTAATAAGGCCCATTGCGGAAATAAATGCAATGAGCTCTAGAAAGAGGGTCTGGAGACTCCATGGAGAGAAAGAGAGGCAGAGGGAGGGAGGGATGGACGGACGGACGGGCAGGAAAGAGTGAGGCAGGATGACAGACACAACCAAGCAAGGCGGATTCAGAACAGTTTGAAAGTGAAATCTGCGAAGGGGGGAAGAGAGAGAATCGGAGGGAGGGAGACAGAAAGAAATCAGGCAGCCGGACCAAGAGAGAGAAGAGCTGGAAAGGGGAAAGGCTCCAATTGCAGCATACTTACCTGGAAATTTTATTGCACTTAGTCAGACTTCCAGGTAAGTGTGCTGATGACGGGGGCTGGAGGTGGCATTAGGAGGAAGAGAGCAATGGACTGGCAGATGGGACAGGCTGGGCAGGCCGGAGGCAGAGAGTGGAGCGAGGGATGGAGAGGAGATAGTGAGATCAAAAGAGAGGCGAGGTGGAAAGGGGAAGTGGTGGTGGGGAATTAAGAAAGTGGAGGGCGGAGGTATTCTTCAGGTACTTCATGGCAAGGTGTTGCTCTGTCTGTTTCACCAGAGATCTGCTCGGCAGGGAGAGCAAGGGAGGCTCCAGGAGAGTTGTGGGGATGAGTGAAAAGAGAGAAAAGAGGCAGGAAGAGACGTGAGAGTTGGCGCCCCAAAGGGGAGGTCGGCAGTAGGAAAAACTCCCCCAAGAGGGTGAGGGAAAGGCAGCACAAAGAGGCCTGCCCGTATCATCCCCCCCCCCACCAGCTTCAGCTGAGCACCATGCCAGGCTGCCATGGGATGGGAGCCCCAGTGAGCCGAGTGCTGTCATGGACAGGAGGCCAGGCCTCGTCCTGGGTGGGATGTTGGGCTTGCTGCCCCCATCTGCTGGAGGCTGCTTACCCTGGCTGCTGGGCTGAAGTGCACCGTGTGGGCTGCTGCCACCTGCCCCTCCCAGAGCCCTACCAGTGCCCTGCGAAGTGATGGGGGGCGAGGACAGGGAGCAGATGGATGGCACCCTGGCAAAGGGGAGGCCCGACACAACCTGTCCCTCGCGGAGCATCCATCCCCTTTGCCACCTCCCCCCAGACTGAGGCTGAGACATCGGGCGCAGGCTCTGTGGGCGGGAGCGAGGCAACGCAGTGAGGGAATGCAGCCCGAGGATTGGCAATCCTTCAGAGTGGCACCTGAGAGACTCAAAGGCTGTGGGAGCGTGTGCAGCGTTCACACCAAAACAGCTTTATATATAAGGAGAGTTTTCAATAAATAAATTAACTTAATAAAAGCTGGATCATGATACTCTGGTAGTGCACCTAATGGTGGCTGTTTTCTGGAATTGTTGCAAGGAATAATGGACTGCATGGATCTTAAACTGAACCAACACAACCCTTCTTGTATTCTTATGCAAGAGTCTGTGTTCAGAATCACAAAAATTAGTGAGACCTTGTCTTTTAAGAGATTATCAATATGTACCCTTGTTTTATACTTCTGAAGCAAACTGATGGACCATGTAGATTCTGGTTTTTGTGTGTTTGGGGGAGGGGGGTTTAAAGCGCACTCAAGAGACCAGTCAATCTGGTGTCAGTCTATGCATTGTGAGTACTAGCGAGAGCCAAGTTTGCTCATTGTGTAGACTGGAGACACCTCTCACTAGATACCGCCTCTCCAACCAAGGATGAGCGCCCCAGAGGAGTACCGGTGACGGTCCCAAGTACCACGATTCCCACCTGTCCCTCGCAGGGACTTAATTAGAATTCTATTTGGATGCCTTGTAGAATCGCAAAGATATATCCTAATGCTGTAGATTCTACCTACTTAGCTTATGTCTAAAATATTGTCTTGGCTCCACCCCAGAACTCATTGTTTGATAGTTATAACATAATGCATTAGTACATGTTTCCTTTGACAACTGTCATATTCTTATCTCTGTTACTGATTGGATGTTAATTTTGCTTTTTGTGTTAGACAATTTACATTTCTGCATCTGCCTGAGGATTTTGAGGAAATGTTTAAAATAACTTTAATACTTAGAAAAGCTGGAACTTCTTGCCTGTGAGGGTTCTTGCTTATAATGCTGTTGTTTAAGTGTTATTTTTCCATTAAAAAAGCTTTGGTATCTATTTTAGAAAATAATTGTAGAATGAAAATCGATGTATTACCTTTTGAACTACTGTTGAGCTGACTGAAGTATGATGGACAGGTGGATAATTATCATCCTGAATTGTTCATAGTATACATGGCTTGTAGAATATAGTCTCCTCTACAAATGCCCAAATAAAATTGCTTCCTATTTCTAGCTGTCATATCTAGCTTTGAGATACCAAAGCCCATAGTTGACTGCTTATTGGGAAAGCAATGAAATGAAGCCACCCACATGCAAGGCAGGAGTTTCTACATACTCTACACTCTAAGGATAAGTTTGTAAATTTTTTAAAAAGCCATCCAAAATGATCTGATGGAGACTGGACATGCTTATTGCTTTTGGAATGGTGCAGCTGAGAATCAGTTGAGAGGAGAGAGAGAGAGAGTGAAACCCAAACTATGCGTGACGTTTGAAAATTGCCTGTATGATCCTCTGGCAAATCCAATTTCTTGTGGGAATTTTTTGGGATGCCTGCTCCATTTTATCCTTTCACCAGTCCTGTAAGGTAGCATAGGCCTTAGGTGAGTACCATCATAAGCAGATTTGCCCTCTTCTAAGTCCATTAACTTTAAGGGAGTTGGAAGGATGTAACTCTGCTTATGATAGCACTGAGTGCACTTAACCTCTATGCAGCTTGATCTTTTGGGTATGTCTTCAAGAAAGCTTCCAATGGATGCAAAATGTCTAGTAAAGCTCAAGACTGGAGTCTGGTGATATTTATTTATATTTGAATTTTGATCCTGTTTGATCCTCAAAAGTATCTTTCAGGGGATATAATAATATGAAAGAAAGTATAACATTTAATATAGCCTATAAAAAAGCAGGCTCACATTGATGTGGAGCGATAGACAAAAACTTGATCAGTTTTCTACAAAACTATACTCTTCGTTTCTCAAGTTTAGTGAGGTCAACTGCTCTTTGCTATTTCATGTTCTCTCCATTGTACTGTTCGTAAATTGTAGTGTGTACCCCAACTGCACTGAAAAAGAAATTGATGTGAGTAGATATTGTGAAATTGACAAAACTGTATCTTCTCCCCAGTATATTTGCTTCTATTCTATTCCTTTACTGCCAAAAGGAAAATGCTTAAAAAGACTGCTTTTCTTGGCAGCTTGGTGGCATGCTCAGTGAAATGCCCCAGGTTTTAAAAATGTTGTAGGATTTTATTTGATGCCTCTCACTAGATTAATAAGGTACAATTTTGGTTTGTTCAAGAATTAAAATTATTAATTTGCAGCAATCAAAAGCACATTGTTTCTCCTTCTTTTTAGGCCTGCTAAAGCCTACATGAGAAATAGCCTTATTTTTGGTGTACAGATTTAACATCAATAGTCTGGAAATTGAGCTGGGTATCCTATGTATTCTTTCCTGAGCTAAATGATGTTTTGTTACAGCCAAATAACTAGTAAGTGCAATACTTGCACTGTATAAATGTATGCAGTTTGTTTACTTCTTTTTATGCCTGTGTGTAATGCTAACATTAATAATTTTGTTTGTCCACAGAGGTACTTATTCTTGCTTCTCTCTAGTTGCAGACATTTAACACTGCTGAATCCTGCAAAGATGTTCAAGACTTAACTAATGGCGTTGCTATGGCACAGGTACTTCATGAAATGTAAGTTAATATGTATTAAATTACTCTTATTTCTTACAAATATTTCATTTAGAATTACTACAAGAATCAGGAATTATAAAGGGCTGCATTCATGAAAAATTTCGATACTTAATACATGATTATAAAAAGATACAGTCTTCTTTTGAAATGGTCATTATCATCTACTAGGAATAAGGCCTGTTGTGGAAATAAATACAACGAGGTCTAGAAAGAGGCTCTGGGAGAGTGCCCTGGCCTTGGGCACTCGGCGTCAATTTGCTGTGGTGATCTCAGCAGGGTATAATGACACAGAGTCCACCACTTTCTCCAGAGGAACTGATCTCTGCTACCTGAAGAGCAGTTGTAATTCTGAGTGATCTCCAGCCCTTATCTGGAGATTGGCAACAATGATTCCCCAGGAGGAAATGGCTGGTTTGGAGGGTGGAGTTTATGCCTGAGGTCCCACCCCTCCACAAACCCCACCGTCTCCAGGAATTTCCCAACCTGGAGTTGGCAACCCTCCCTCCCTCCCAGCCAACCAACCTACCCTTATCTGCCCTTCTGACTTCAGTTTTCCATCTCCTCCTCCCTCTCTCCTGGAGCGCAGTTGTAATTCTGAGTGATCTCCAGCCCCCACCTGGAGATTGGCAACAATGGTTCTCCAGGAGGGAATGGCTGGTTGGGAGGGTGGAGTCTATGACATTCTACCTGTCTGAAGTCCCACCCCTCCTCAAATCTTACCCTCTCCAGGCTCCACCCCCCCAGTCTCCAGGAATTTCCCAACCTGGTATCTCCTTCCCAGCGAAGCATCAACCTACCATTATCTGCCCCTCACTCTTCAGCTTTCCGTCTGCCCCCCAGACCTGCAGCCTCTACTGTACTCTGAAGCCCTGACTGCTACGTCACATTGGCTGTCATAGGGGGGCCATCTCAGCAGAGTATAAGGATAGAGTCCACCATTTTCTCCAGGGGAACTGATCTCTACCGTCTGGAGAGCAGTTGTAATTCTGAGTTATCTCCATCCCTCACCTGGCGATTGGCAATAGTGGTTCCCCAGGAAGAAAAGTACAGGTTTTCTCTGCAATGGAGACCAAAGCAGCTTATATCATTCTGTTCTTCCCCTTTTGACTTGCACAACAACCCTGTGAGGTAGGTTAGGTTGAAAGTCTGCTCATCCAAAATCACCCATTCAGCTTCCACAGCAAGAACCTGGGTCTAGCAGACCCTGCTCTGAAGTGCTGACTGCCACGCCTGAAGATTACCAGGTATCACAACTGAACTCTAGACAACATCTCCCCCCCTGGAGAAAATAACTGCTTTGGAGGGTGGGCTCTATGGCATTCTGTTCAGCTGAGGCCTCTCCCCTCCCCAAACCCTGGCTTCCATAGATTCTAGCCTCCCTGGAGCTGGCAACCCTAGTCAGCATTGGCCCGAAACAGTTTTCTTCCAAAGGCCAAAATAGGTGTGGAAAGAGCCTTTTACTGACAGAACCAAGCTTGGTGGCATAGCAATAGTCACCGAGGGGAAAGTAGGGAAATACCTGGAGATTTGTGGAGCGGATCCTGTGGAGGGCAGCTAATCTCTGCCTGGCAGACCATGCTGACTGCTACGCCTAGGGTAGTCAACCTCCAGGTGGAGCCTGAAGATTGCCGGGTAGCACAACTGAACTCTAGACAACAGATCTCTCTCTCCCCCTGGAGAAAATAACTGCTTTGGAGGGTGGGCTCTATGCCTCGGGTTTTTGACTTCCTGTTTTCTGTGTGTCTGGTCCCATCCTCTATCTCTGCTTGTGTGTGTATCCACTGGTTTTTTTGTGATAACTTGGGCTGGTGTCATCCCCCCCGCCTCCATCACGCTGACAGCTGTTTACTTGGTGGTTTTTTTTCCCATTCTGGAAAGTGTTGCCTCAGCAAACTTGGCTTGGAGGCTAAAGACAGTGGGTTTTGTCCCCTGAGGGAATCAATCGTCGTCTGGCGAGGAGAGCAAAGACAGTAGCTATGTTCACTGGAGTGAAGCAACCATCTTCTGAGGAAAGTTTTGGTGGGTGCAGCCTCTGTGGGTGGGACTCAGGCAACGCAGCCAGTGGATAGGGACAGCTTCTGAGTGACACATCATGGAGCCAACTGATTTAGGGGCATGTGGAATGTTCAGAAAGTCCCACCCCACTACTCAATTATATATAAGGAGAGATACTCATATTCAGAAGTCAAAATACTTTGTGCATAGGAGGAGCTTGTGCAGTGGTGCAGATGGCTGCCAAGTGGAGAGCAACACCTGGCACTAGCCAAGTGACATCATCACTTATACCTTGGGGCTCTCCCTGTGATTTTAGTTCCCAGACAGGGATGTATGGGAAAAGACAGTCCTTCAAATACCCTTGTCCCAAGTCATTTAGAGCTTTAAAGATCAAAAACAATGCCTTGAATTGGGTTCAGGAGTGATTGGAAGCCAGGGTAATTGCTGTAGGATTGAGGTGACATGATCATGGTAACTGTCCTCAACAAGCAGTATAGCCACAGTATTCTGCACTAGGTGCAGCCTCGAAATACTTTTCAAGGGTAGCCCCAAACAGAGCACATTGCAGCAGTCCAATCTAGATGTAACTAAGGCATGGATCACTATGGGTAGATCAGACTGAGCTAGGAAGGGTGCAGCTGGTGCACCAATCAAAGCTGAGTGAAAGCACTGTGAACCACAGCAGCCACCTGTTATTCCAAGGAGACTGCTGTGTCCAGCTGTACTCCTAAATTGCAAACCTGACTTTTCAAGGAGACTATAACCGTAACCAAGTCAGGGGAAATCTCAAGTCCCTAGTCTGCCCTTCTACTAGCCAAGAGTACCTCTGTCTTGCCAGGATTAATTTTCAGCTTGTTCACCCTCATCCAGCCCATTACTGATTTCAAACACATGTTTAGAACGTCAACATCTTCTTTAGAATTAGGTGGGAAAGTGTGGTGTAGGTGTGTGTATGTTTCTTTAAGAGAACTGTTGTTATGGGAAGAGGTGTATATAAGTTGGATGTAGGAAGAAGGAGTGAATGCAGCTGTAGGAAAGTGTTTTAATTGCTATCTGGCTGAGACCTTAATAAACAGATTTTGGAATTTGACTTTGGAGGCATTATTGAACAGACATAACAAAAAGAAAGGTATAGCAGTATATCATCTGCATATTAGTGACACTGCAGCTGTAGTTGCTTTAAGAGTTTAGGTTTTTAAATTAACCAGGTCTAAGGTTATACACAAAAGATTATACCCAGAATTAAACTTTGTTGGTCTTAAAGGTTCCACTGGACTCGCACTTTGTTATGTCAGTTTTATGTTAAAGGATAACATAAAATTATATTTTTCTAATACGTTCAGGGTACATTCCCCTCTCTTCAAGCTTCTCCCATTTGCTTTTTTATTACCATTTTCTTTCCACTTCTCTTTCTTCTACATTATCCATTCTTATCAAACAATGTTGAACTGAATATGGGGAGAAGGAAACGGGAAAGAAAAAGAACCCATCAAATTTAAGTAAGTTTAGTTAATTGAACTGCATAATTATGTTTGTGAGGCTTTAATATTCTTTACTGGACAAACCATCTTTGCCCAGGAGTGGAAACAGAGTTGGAGCTCAGTTGTGAACATCAGTCATTTCTGTAATATTCAGAAAAATACTTAATTTTGTTCTAGCGATGCTGCCTGGTTTGATGATGCTTGGCTAAGCCGCATTAAAGAAGATGTTGGTGACAATTGGAGAATAAAGGTAAACAAGAAAGTATCTGTCCTTTTACTCAGTAAGATTTTATAGCTGTTCCACAAATAAACAAATTTTTATACCACTGGAGAAAGTTTGGTTTAACAGTTTAAACTTTGAAGGGGAAGTTGGTTAGAACAAGGTTCTTGTTTGTGCCCTCCAGCCAAAGACAGATTCACATGTGCAGAATTCACCCACTCTCTGTTCTTGATATGACTGCTGCCAGGGAAGAATTGTGTGTTCCAGCCGCCAGAGCTAGAGGACCAGCTACTCAGCCCCACCCACCTTTGTGCTTGAGGAACTCTATGAACTTCAGCCAGTGAAAAGGACTGACAGTATAATAAGCAAGAGATTTTTGCTGTTTCTACGTTATTTTATTTATTTTACTTCATTTATATCCTGCTTTTCTTCCCCAGTGGGGACCCAAAGCAGCTTACACCCTTCTCAACCATTTGATCCTCACAACAACCCTGTGAGGTAGGTTAGACTGGAAGTGTTTCACTAGCCCAAGATCACCCAGCAAGTTTCCATGGAAGAATGGTGATTCAAATCTGGGTCTCCCAGACCCTAGTCCAACACTCTTACTACAGTGTGCTAATTAATTTTTGTACTGTCATGTCTATTGGATGTGACTCCTATTGTGTGGGGTAGAAATAAAACAGGCAGTTTTACATGTATAACAGTGCAATCCTGAAGGCTGCCAAAATGGAGGTGCCCAGTCACTAGTGCAGCAGCTGAAGAGTGAGGGGCAGATAATACAGCAGCGCCACTTGTCCATTCCCTAAAGCAAACCCACAGAGGCTGGAGACCAGGCAGATGCCCCAGCAGTAGGGCTGCAGGTGCTGCAATGACATCCCAAGCAACAATACCATTCTACCTACAAGATGTTGCAGCCGTGATGGACAGGGGAGAACCAGCCAAGCACAGGGTGACAACCACAGGGACACATGTTTAGAAAGGAGGCAAGCAGCAGGCCAAACACCACCAGGCCAGGCCCATGGCACATACTCCACCCCCTTAAAGGCACAGACCACGCACTACACAGAACAGATGCAGCAGTAGAAGCAAAAGGGGAAGGGGGGCCACTAGCCTACATATTAGGATGGACCCAAGCAGGTCCCCCCAGAAGTAAGTCTGTGAAGCAAAGGGGTAACCCCCAGGAACGTGGCACAGGGATAGCAAAAAGTACACATGGCCTGCCACAGGTGGCCAGTGGTCAGCGTCAGTTGCACCTCCCACCTCAGCCTGGCTCTGTGCAACCCCTACACTGCTGCTGGTGAAGTGGAGGGGGCCGCAGGGGCTGGTTTAAGGCCGTGGATCACCAGTGATGAATCCCCAGTGACTGCAAGCAGCCCCTCAGTTTGCACTTGCCACCCATCCGTGTCCCTTGTGACAGCTACCAGCTGCTTGGGCTGCCCAGTAGCCATCCCTTGAGCAGTCGTGAAACCTTCCAAACACTGCTGATCCCAGGCCACAGCATCCTTCCACTTGTGCTAGGTCTCCAGCTGCTCCCTCTCAGTAGCTTCCCACTTTTATGAGAGGGTGGGGAGGTAAACTGCATTAGGCATGGGCACCGTATTGGTGGGCTTGGGAGTTGTCTGAATTCCCAGTCTCACCAGGGACTGCACAAGCTGCACCATCCAGGGCTGGTGAACCCAGGAGCCTCCCCCAGTTATCCCACTCTACTCCTGTTCTTGGATATGAAGTGCACCTCTCCGTGATGCTTCACCTTCAACTGTTTACCAAAGTTCATCATGAATCAAGCCCAGTTCATTGGAGTGGCTTGTGAGCCAGCTGGCAGCCATTAAATGGGTCAGTTTCACTTCCCTCCTCTGCTTCCAAGCAGGTGAAAGTGAAATCAGCTCCTGAAATGGCTGTTAGCCATTTAAACCTAACAGCCTAATGGGTCCACCCATCAGCTGTTAGGTTTAAATGGCCAACACAAAACTAACTGTGTAATAGAATAGCAGACAAACCTTAAACATATAAATTTATTTCAGATGTCATAACACACTGAAAATATCTCCAACAAAATGTATTCAATCTCCAAAGGAGCACCACTTCAATCTCTAATAGCCCATAATTTCGAAAATATCAGAGTAAAGTCCAAAATTAATGTCCAAAAAATCAGTCAATGCTGAAATGAAGAATGTAGCACAATACAATGTCTTCATTGGCCGGTGTCCCAGCTGCTTTTGGCCAGTTACCAAGCTACTCACCCAGCAGCTATGCTTGTTTTGCTTGGACTTCATTCTGGCGCAGCGCTGTCTTGCAAAACTTATTTAATGGGAATGTTCCTTTTAAATAGATTATGACAGTGGGCATAATATGGGAGAAGAGTCCAAGTAGCGGGGTGAATTTGCCACTTGGACTCCACTCTTGCACGGCCCCCACTTACAAAACCCAGTTTAAAGGAACCTTTAATGATACTTAAATGTTCGCACGTGATTTTGGCCCAGTAAGGAGAGTACATATGTAGTGACAAACTTTAAGAAAGTCTAAAAATGAATTCTTAATTATAACCAAGTTTTTTTTTCTTTTGAACATTCATAGGCCAGTAATTTGAAGAAGGTTCTTCAGGGAATTATGGATTATTATCATGAGGTATGAAAAGGCCTTCGGTCTGTTTAGAACAGGGGTCCTCAAACTACGGCCCGCGGGCCACATGCGGCCCGCCGAGGACATTTATGCGGCCCGCCGAGTGTTTATGCCCACCCACCCCGCCCAGAGCCGTCTCCTCCTCGAGGAGCGCAGCAGCAGCACTCCCGCGGCCTCTTTCTTCCTCCAGCAGCCCTGGGCGGCAAGAGCACCCAGGAGCTGAGGAGGAGGAAGGGGCGAGCAGGCTGGTCGTGGGGGAGGAGGCGAACGTGGTGGCGGGGCAAGCAGGCTGGTGGGGGGCAGGGGGCGAACGCGGCGGCGGGGCAAGCAGGCTGGTGGGGGGCAGGGGCGAACGCGGCGGCGGGGCGAGCAGGCTGTTGGGGGGAGGGAGCCAACATGGCGGCGGGGCGAGCAGGGTGGGGGGAGGGGGCGAACACGGCGGCGGGGCGAGCAGGCTGGTGGGGGGGGAGGGGGCGAACGCGGCGGCGAGGTGAGCAGGCTGGTCGTGGGGGGAGGGGCGAACGCGGCGGCGGGGCGAGCAGGCTGGTGGGGGGAGGGGTGAACGCGGTGGCGGGGCGAGCAGGCTGGTCGTGGGGGGAGGGGGTGAACGTGGCAGCGGGGCAAGCAGGCTGGTGGGGGGAGGGGCGAACACGGCGGCCCTCCAACGGTCTGAGGGACAGTGAACTGGCCCCCTGTTTAAAAAGTTTGAGGACCCCTGGTTTAGAATATCAACGTTTTTAAAATTCAAATTCTAAACCTGAATTTGTACCCCATTTGCTGTGTATTATGAAATGTTATTGTACAGTTTACATTCCTTGTTGACTTAAAAATAATAGAACATTATATGTGTAAAACTTACTTGGGTGGGGTTACTTACATATTCTGTCACTAAATCATTTTTACTCTCCATAAATTTAATCTGTAATTCATTGTATCAGGAGATCTGAAACATCTAAAAGGGAAGGCTTTTTAGAAAATATTTTTATGAACAATATAAATATTTTTCATTTTGTGTGTGTGCTTATATGTATATGTATATTTATGTGTGTGTGCATGTACGTGCTACCTACATGGGTGGGTTGCCATAATGCTTCAGATAGGCAGACATATCTTTTTTGTGGACAGCCAATCTTCTGCTGCATGACCTTTTTTACTCATCCTCCTATTCTGAATTTCTGCTACAGCCACTTCTCTTCTAGCATATACTGCTGCATCTCTAGCAGAGTTCCTAGCATTAAGCTTCATCCAGTGTCTTTTGCCTGTGAACTGGCTGAGGACTCTGAGGCTGCAATTCTCACCACACAGTTGCCCTATAAGCAGCTTGCATGCTCTCAGTCATCCAGTGATGATGGATGACTTAACTGATTAGGTACAGCTCTTATGCATTTTTAGTTTTAGTTTTTCATGTTCATGTGCGATAGAAAAGTAAGAGAGCAATCCTAAGTAGGCCTACTCAGAATTAAGTGCCATTTTATTCAGTTGGGCTGAATAAACTCCCAGGAAAATATTCTTAGGATTGCTGCCCAAGTCTTCAGTCCTGCAAATAAGCCAAACAGCTTTTTAACTTCACCAGTTTCTTCCCATGTTTGTAGTAGGTTCAACAGATATATACCTTTGTAGGCTACATGTTTTGGCATTATAAAATTATAAGACAAAATTCTTTACAGTTTTTGGGCCAGCAGATTTCAGAAGATCTCCTTCCTGATTTAAGTCAGATATCTGAACACTCAGATCCTGTAGAACTGGGCAGGTTACTGCAGCTTATTCTTGGCTGTGCTGTCAACTGTGAAAAGAAACAAGGTATAACACGCTGTCTAGTTAAATTTTTTTCATGTGAATTAACTGTGTGGCAGATTTTTACAGACTGTAGTAAGAAAGAGATTGCATAGAGATATTATGAAATAGTTTGCAGTGATAAAACTGTCCATCTCCTTATGAGATGTTCAATACAGTATATATGTAAAAGGTAAAGGTAAAGGTTCCCTTGCTCGAAAGCCAGTCGAATCCGACTCTAGGGTTGCAGTGCTCATCTCCGTTTCAAAGCCAAAGAGCCAGCGCTGTCCAAAGATGTTTCCGTGGTCATGTGGCCGGCATGACTAAACACCAAGGCCTACGGAACGCTGTTACCTTCCCACCAAAGTGGTACCTATTTATCTACTTACAATTTCTTGCTTTCGAACTGCTAGGTTGGCAGGAGCTAGAACTATATATGACTAATTGTTAAATGGGAGCTTAGTTTAACAATTTAAAAGTATTTGAGAGAGACTCAAAACGATGTTTATTACCCCAATCCTAAGACCCCTGTGCAAGCACTGTGGCTGTACCACTAGTCTGTATCCTGTTAGCAGAGAGGCAACAGAAAAGACGCCACTCCATGATGCATAGAACATATCAGTTGCACAAGAGTCCACAGCAACCTCACTGCAAAGCCACCCATCGAGAGTGGTGTGCCAGTGACATCCCCATGATAAGCAGATAAAAACAACCAACCAGTGCATGCTGGTGTGCCTACATCTCCTTGATGTCCCACACAGAATACAGCAAGTGACCTCCACTAAAACAAGCATCATGGCATGGCCAGGAGAAGCCCTAGAAAGAGCTCTGCCTGTGTGGGTTCAAGTCCCCTCCTACATCCATTTTTCTTTTGCCTGAGGCACACAAAAGAAAGGAAATATGGCTATACTCTGGACACACTACTTGCACACTCCAATAGCTCACTCTGCACAGGGACCCCCACTAGCACACTTAAGACCTCAAAGCACACGAATTCAGGTTTTGAAGTTGCCAGTGCTTAGGAGCACCAGCCTTTTGCTAGACAAGGAGAATGTGGATCCTGGTGCAGAAACAAGGCAACACACAACTGCATAGTCACAAAGGTGTTTATTCGCCTGTCAGGGTCTTGGGTCCTGATTTTGCTAAGGGTATATTGACACATAGGCAAAATTGACCACTTTGCTAGCAACAGGCTGAGCAACAGCCAAATAGAAAGAGGAGTCCAAACTAGAACCCAGAAGTCTCATAGCCAGGAGTAATCCACTCATCAAACACTCAACTAGGCATACAGGGCCAACACATAACATAGGACATTAGGAATCCCCAGCTGCCCTGACATCAACACCATCCATATATTCTAGGGCAGGAAGGACTGCAAGGCCACTGGTTGAAACCCTGCCTGTGGAATCCCAGGCACAGCTGAGGTTTTGCCACATCAACCACAATGACTCGGCATGCACTGCTCGTACTGACTGGCAGTCCCACAAGCTCCTCATTTTGGCCAGCACTCCCATATGCATCATGGGCTTAGTACTTCTAGCTGCTCCCTTTTATCCCAGCAACCTGTCCATCCAGCTGTCTCTCTTGTCATGCAGGCTGCATGACTTATCACATGCTAGCAGAGATCTGGGGTAATGTGAAACATCAGGATTCTTCTCTTACCATCTTGCAAGAGTATACCTGTTGCAAGAACTATTCCCTTAGCCCCCTCTCAGTGTGACTTGTATGCTGAAGAGAGACTTGTAATGAGGAGACAATGGATCCCTATCCACCAAACCTTAAACATACAGAAACCCAGCTGTAAAGATATGAACACACTTATTGAACAGCATCAGAAATACTGGCCACAAGAATGGGGTTGCCAGCTTTCTTTTTCCGGCAAGACTTCTTTGCCTTTGGAAAGTGCAGGATCAACTGTCTGTTGAGCATCTTGCAGTGGTGCAGAATACAGACACGGCGCAGCACAAGTAGATGCTCTGCCACTGAACCACAGCCCCCTTCCTTTAACATACTGAAAAAAAAGTAATTTTAGAAGTGTATTTTAAGAGTCCTTTCATAGCAGTATGTATAAATTGAGTCTTCATTTGCCTTAAACAAACAAAAAATTTAAGTGGAGTAAATGTTTCAGAAGTGAACTGCAGAACAATGTTCTTTTGTATTATGTCTTATTACAAAAAAACTCTTTGCAAATTGGTTTGCCTTGTAGAACATATACAAGTTATAATGACACTAGAAGAGTCTGTCCAACATGTTGTCATGACTGCTATACAAGAGGTAAGCATGAATTTTATACATTTAAAGATGCTGTCAGTTCTTTATCAGGGTTGCCAGGTCCCTACTGGGTGTAAGGGATCCCCTGCCCCCAGCTCCCATTTCCTGCTGCTGCTTTAAGCAGTGGTGTAAGAAAAGTTTTTAAAAAGGGCCATCAAGTGTGATGTCACTGCTAGACAAAACCTGGAAGTGACAGTAGTCCTCCCTAAGAATCACTGGTATGATGCCACTTCTGAGATTTCCTGGAAGTAATGTCATGCCGTCACTGACAGCCACCCTCGTGTCTCTCCCCTTGCCCCATCTCCTGCTGGTTTCAGGAATGGCCTGGCAGCCCTATGCCATATTCAAGAATCAAATCGATCAAAACCTCTAGGGCTATAGCAATGATTAAACAATTGGTATTAATCAGCTAGAAATCTGTAGGTATCCCCTCCACTCATACATGGCTGACTCAGTTTTCCTTATAGTGAAAGAAGAAAATTTGTACAAAATATGTACCAGATTGAAAATGTATATCAAATATGGATCATTTTCTTTGGGAAAGATAATAAATCACTCCTGGGCTCTTGACTCACAACCTGATCCCACCCCACCTTTTGCTTTACTTTCCTCTCTTTTCTCTTTTGTTCGCTGCTTAGTCAAGTTAAGTTGCTTAGTCAAGGTTTGGTTGTGCTGGAGACATGAGGGCAGAGGTTATGGCAAGTAAAAGATCTATAGCTGCTTATTATTAAGTGTATCAACATTTTTGTGTGTGAATACTGCTGTTTTTCTTTATGAGGGAAATACCAAATATTTGTCTAACTATAGATGTACTGTAATGTGCTTGGTTTTTCTAGAGAGCTCCTAAAATAATCTGAATAATTGAAAAACAGTCCAATCTTTTTATCTGATCCAGTCACACTGCTTGTTCTGCTCTTGCATTTTGAAGAAGAAAGCTGTTGTTTAAAAGTATAAGCAGCAATTATTTATGGCTTGTAACTGTTACCTGTGTATATGGTTTTGGGGTCAGACTATGAATAATGGCACAATAAACCTTTCTACATAAAAGAGTTTAGATTGCGCTGTTAGTATCTTCCCAAGGACAATCCTAAACTGAGTTATGTGCTTCTAAGCTCATAGACTTCAATAGATTTAGAAGGTTGTATTTCTGTTTAGGATTGAGCTGTAATTGTAGTTTGGTCTAGCCTACTCCAGGAAAGACCGTATGCTGAGTTCTATTAGTCTGAGTCCAGGTCACAGATGTTCTTTTTATCTATATACTATTATTCACCCATAGCCACCATCTGCAGATATCTAGATCTGTGGATTGGGGCCACATGGAGGCTAAAGAGTTTTTTCTGCACTCCTCATGTTTGCAGAAAAACCTGAAAATAAAAATAAAATACATGGGGGATGTTAAATCCCCCCAAAATTAAAATAGCTTTCCCTGCGCAAGTGCAGAGAACACACTGTCGGCAGTAGGACAGGGGACCTAAGCTGGGTTTGGCGACAGTGGTGTCAGCCACAAGCACCACCAGCAGCTCCTCCAACCCAGCTGCTATGGCAGAGGACTCCAGCTGCTCCAACATGGCTGCAATTCCCTCCCACAAGTATCGCGGGTTCACATTTGTAGCATACTTCATTGTATCTAAGTTGTTAATTTTTTATTGTAGTTAATGAGCAAAGAAATAGCTGGCTTTGTTGCAAGTGACTTGTCTGGTGATCTGGAACAACAGGTAATTATGATAGATAATAAATGATAGATAATAAATTATGATGGATAATAAATTTTCTACTGTAAATGTATAATTACTTTCCAACTAGTGGACTTAATATTGAGTGTATCTGTAGAGGGAAGATGGCGGCGTGTGAGGAGTGTTGATAGCTTCGCTCCGGAGGTGGAATTTTATCTTCATTTTATTCTACTTATCTGTTTTATTTAATTTCCCCCTCGGACTCCTTATGCTTCAAAGCTATAACTGTGTGCCAGCTACAGATAGCATTTGATTCGAGTAACGTTGTGTAAAGCTTTGGGAGCAATTTGCCTAATGTCGAACCGTAAACGCCGTCGCTCTTCCTCTGATATAACCGAGTTAAAAGATGGCAAACAACAAAAAAAATTGATAAATTTGTCTCGAGTACGCAGTCTGGAGTGTATCTGTATTTGTTTGAGTCCAAGGGGGAAGTCATCACTGAAGGAAATACTCTTTCAGTTCTGCGTTGGGTATTGCCCAAAACAGTGTCTGGGAAGGCATAGTCAATTTCAGCCTGTGGAGTGATGCTGAATGTCCCAGTGCTAGTATAACTTAAAATACCAATTCTGTTGATATGGAATTCAGATTAAAGACTTCAAAGGTCCTGTTACTGGACTGTAACTAACTCTGGAAACAACCTGAATAATTTAAGCTGGGGTCACACTTCAAACAATATGCCATGTTGTCGAAGGCTTTCACGGCCAGAGTTCATTAGTTGCTGTAGATTTTCTGGATTGTGTGGCTGTGGTCTTGGCATTGTAGGACCTGACGTTTCGCCAGTAGCTGTGACTGGCATCCTCAGAAGTATAACACAGTGTTTCTGTGTTATACCTCTGAGGATACCAGTCACAGCTACTGGCGAAATGTCAGGTCCTACAATGCCAAGACCACGGCCACACAACCCGGAAAATCTACAGCAACTAATATGCCATGTGTTTATTAAACATACTTTATTTTTCTCAGGACCTGGCCATAGTTTTCCCACTGGGCAGGGTGAGTGGATGGGTGCTGCTAATGCTCAGTATGTAAGCAAGAAACAGACTAAAGTTTTGTGTGTTGCTAAATAACTGAAAGTGACAATTTCATTTTCAAGCTGAAAAGAGCATTGGAAGAGCGTAATGAAGCATTTGCAGAAAAAGAAGAACTGAAACAAAGATGTCAAGAGCTAGACCTACAGGTAAGTGTTTTTTCAAGTGTTTTTTATAAAGGGAAATTCACTGACCTTAGTTTGCTGACTGTGCGGTCCTATGCAGACTTACTCCATTGACCAGCAAGCTTAGACTGGGAATGAGTTTAGACTGAAGTAACTGCATAGGGTTGTACTGTAAGATCATATTTCCATCAGACAGCTATGTGTGGCATTCATACACTAAACTAATGATACCTATAAACGGTCTTTATGACGGTTTCAAAATATGTTGTTAACCATACCATGCCATGCTGTTAACTGATTTTTCTGTGTCCAGTAATCTGATGCAATATAAAATTTAGGAGAAAGCTCTGTGAAAGCATACTTTTAGTTTAATTCAAAGTAACAGTTTCTTCACAGTCCCTGACAGAGTCCTTACACAATTTTAGCTTTTGTAGGCATATCTCCATTATGACAAAATGAACCCTATACACCGCTTCCTCCATGTCATTTTCCATGCAGTTCTAAGCAGAGTCACACCATTCCAAGCCCATTGAGTTCAATTGGTTTAGCAGGGTGTAACTTTACATAGGATTGCACTGTTTGTCTCCTTTTTATTCCTGCAGCACTTCTGTTTGGTGTAGAACATCCCATAGTCTGATAGCGCTTGACTTAACAAAAGCAATATCTTGTTATCTTTTAAAGGAAACAAAAGTATTACCCTGTGTCCTCCGACCTATAAAAAATATGTATAAATATGTATCAGCTTCTTATAAGCTGGAAAGGTTTATGGAACATGGGATGGATCAAGGGAAAAGGCTTATGAAGTAGAACTTTGGGACATAAAATCTTGCTGTGCTGGCATTTTCATTAATATGACAAATGCAACGTGCGGTTCTCCTGGGAGCTTTCAGATCCCATTGTATGCTGAAAAGGTTGTACATCAGGTTGTGCTTGCATCCTTGTGCACAGAGTTTTATTTTGGACAACATGTGATAGGATGGTGTTCAGCACTGCTGCAATGCTGTCTTCTTTCTTTGATCTAGGCACCAGTATAATGCCATAAGCCATGACTTAATGCCAGCTGGGCTGTGTTCCCTGGCCTGTGTTTTTCTATGCTGGTGCAGTGGATCAAATAATGGGATCATTTTTAGGAGTGTTTTTCCTGTTTATAGCCCTGCAGTTATAGAATACTTTGTTGTTAGATACTCGCCTAGCAGGGTATCTCTGTAGTTTTAGGAGATTAGTGAAGACCCATTCACTCCATTGGGCTTCTGGCAAAAGCTGATAACTGTCTTTGTCTGTAAGGCACATTTGTTTTTGGCTGTGTCTCATTGTGGAATGTTGGTGCCTGATATTTTTATCTTATTATTCCTTTGTTTTAGGCTAGTAATTTTATTATGTTTTTATTAATGGGTTCTGTTTTGGCTGTTATAAAAGGCAGAATTATGAATATAAAATACAAACTTACATAAGGCACTCTTTCTGCCAGAGTTCTCCAACAAAGCCAAACAAGATCTGTTCTTAAGGAAGCTGACCAAACATTGCATAAGACAGGTTTTTATAACAAGGACCGTAGCTCATTGATCCAGTGCATCCTCTGCATGCACAAACTGTTTGGTTCAATTCTCAGCATCTCTGCTTAGAGAAACCATTTGAGAGCTGCTGCCAGTCAGTATAGATAGATGGACTAGATGGACCAGGAAAGTGACTTATTACAAAGCAGCTTCAAGTTTTAATGTGTATGGGCATTGGTTCAACACTGGAGCACCTGATTTGAATGCAGAAGGTTCTCAGTTGGTCCCTGGTATTTCCAGTAAAAGGGTCGGGTAACTGAATTTAGGCAAAACCTTCCTCTGGCTGAGATGCTTGAGGGCTTCTGCCTGTCAGAATAAATGCTGATGTAACCAAAAACACTAAACTCTTGAAAGTGGGCTGCACCTCAAAGGCTCCCAAATCATATATAGTAAAAATATAAAAAATCCACCAATAAGAATTCACAAATACTAACTCTATTGAAAACTGTACAACACTGTAATCAAATACAAAGTATGTGTTTCCACTTTTGAATTCCGCTGTTTCCACTGAGCTGGATTTACTGTGGAGAAAGTGTAAGCTTATTATCCTGGATGGGGGACTGGGAGATTTTCACCAAAGGTCATTCCCTTGGGAGGCTTTAAAAGTTTTTCATACTGTTTCATTCAATATAGATTCCCACTGTAATAGCGACTGAAGAAGAACTCTTATGGAAACAAGGAAGCTATACCGGGACTTTGTATCACTGTTACTGTTATTTTTGAATGTAATTGTTTCTTGCTGTTATTGTAGCCTTTGAATGTTATTGTTTCCAATTTTATAGGATGTCTCAGCTATTGGATAGTTTGATTTTGCTTAATTACATCCTATTTGTTCATTTGGCAACTGTGCTTTTGTAAATTTTGTGTGTTCATTTGTATTTGGTTACAGTGTGGTACTGTTCTCAATAGAGTTACTATTTGTGAATTCTTATTGGGAGCCTTTGAGGTGCAGCCCACTTTCAGAGTTTAGTGTTTTTGGTTACAGCAGCTCTCTCACTCTGTTGTCCTTTGTTGTTTTTGTATTCCTGATTGATAATAAATGCTGAAGCAGTTGGACCAGTGGTCAAACTCCATGTAAGGCAGCTGCATGTGGGGAGAATGCTATTACTCAGTGGAAGAGCATCTGTTTGCCATGCAGAAGGTTCCAGCTTCAATCCCCAGCATCTCCATTTAAAAAGATTAGGTAGTTGGTGATGAGACTCTGAAGAGCTGCTGCCAGTCTGAGTACTGGCCCTGAATAGATCAGTGGTCTCATTCATTTTAAGGCAGGTTGATGTGTACGTGGGTCCAATTCCCTAAACTGGCTTCAGGTTCCTTTGATGAAGGAAGAACAAAGGTATCAGCTAAGATAATAAGCACTCATGGCAATAATATCTACAAACCACCCTATATGCTTAGGGGAAAGATAGGAGAGAAATTGAAATCATATCCCTAATTTCACCCTAACTCATATTATATTCATTACTGCTTAAGATAGGAAACATTTTATTTGATACTACCAAGTAGTGCCACTCAGATATTTTCGTATATTGAATATATCTTTTTAGTTGAAAATCAACAAAAATGGATGATTCTTGGTTAAACTAATTGTTAATAAATTCACTTATAAGGTCTCCTATGATACTTTACAAGAATATAAGAAAGGTAGGTTTATTTTTGTTTCAGGGGAAAGTAATCCAAACAGCGTATTGCATCTAAGTACCAATGAACTAACATGACATGCTCTGATGTTATGGTATGATACTAAAATTAACACAGTGGCTTTCACTAGCAAAAGCTTGAGGCTCTGTTCTTTTAATCTGTTGCTCTTTTATGACTGTCAATATACTTACCGTTGCGTTCCCTTTTTCTCTACTGGCAACATACTCAGAAATAATTACAAAATGCATGTTCTCCCATGTATAGTGCTGTATAGATATTTATATGCTGTTGACTTCTGGCTTGTGGAATTGCTTTTTGCCAAAACCATTCATTGCTGAGTTTTAGTCAGTGCCATGCTGCTTCGTGTCTTATAAACTGGAAAGCTTTCCCCATCTATATAAGTTATAGATTCCTCATTGTGTGTCTTGTTTGATTTCTCCTTCCATAGCAACCTAGAAACATTATCATTTTCTTATAAAAGACATCTGCCTTATCTAGATCAGATTAGACAACCATAGTTTGTATCTTCTTTGTCATCAGCCACTACATAGAGCACACAAGAAAGTGAGCTGTGTGAGGTAATGAATCTGTTAGAAAAGCATATGAAGGAGTTTGCTCAAGCAGAACAAAATGTTAGGATAAGGCTATTTTCTACCCCAAACAAGGTTCTATTAAGGAGTTTTGCACAAGAAAGCGAAAGTACCTTCCTGTAAATAGTATGTCATCTTTGAAGGTTCATAAGGATAGCCTTGCTGAAAAAGATCAATGGTCCATCTAGACCAGCATTCTGTTTCACGCAGTGGCCAGCCACATGTCCAATCAAGAAAGCCTAACAACAGAGTACAGAGCCCCAAATCTCCCCCTTTTTTTGCCCCTCCCCTCTCACCTCTTGGTATTCAGAGAGTTATTGGCTCTAAACATACAGATTCCATTTAGTCATCATAGCTAATAGCCATTGATGGACATATGCTATATGAATTTGCCTAATCCCCTTTTAAAGTCAATACAAGAAGTGGAAATGAGGACATCCTGTGACCATGAGTTCTACAAGTCAATTACTGTCATTAAGTACTTTCTTTTGTTTGTCATGAATCTGCTACTGATTAACCACATTGAGTTCTCATGAATTCTAGTATCTAGAAAGAGAGAAACAGTAAGTCAACTGAAAATTAAATCAGTATTTCTTAATTAATGTATAATAGTGTATATAAATAAGTGTACATTGGCACAATACAAGGTAACAAAGATATTTCAGCAAAATGACTTTTTCATTATTTATTGCCCTTCATCCGTATTGAGATTATTTGGATGGGGTCACTTTTCTCTGGCATTGGCTGAATATCAGTACATTTTGTTGGATGATTTGATGAATCAATAATCCTAAAGTGGATTCTGTATCTCTAGGTGGCTGCCCTTCAAGAGGAAAAGAATAGTTTATTGTCTGAAAATGAGGTCATGAATGAGCGATTGGACCAGCTGGATGGCTCTCTTGATGATACAAACACTGTGGTTACGAAAAAGTATTTTCATGCACAGTTACAGCTGGAACAACTGCAAGAGGAAAATTTCAGGTATAAATTAATGGTTTGTATTAGCATCACCAATCCCACTGACCTCATGGATTAGTTAATGCTGTGATTCTCCAGCTTTTTCACTTCTAAACTGACTGTATTTTGGGGAATCTTTATTTCCCCCCTCCCCAACATAAAATGGACTTTTACACCAGTTAACACTGAACAAGTTTATATTTTATTTTTTATGTTTAGTATATATAAATATATATTGAGCAGCAGGCTGTACGTCATGGTTATTTTTGCACATTATGCACAGACAAATCCAAATTTGCCATTGAACCTCCCAGACCCTCATCTCCCAGCTCATCCTGTTCTTCCCTCCTGGCCTTGTGAACAATCTGTAAAAGACTCATAACCCACTGCAGGTCCACAGTTTGAGAACCACCAGGTTAATATCATGATCACTTTGTGAGGCTGGCCTTGAGGACGCTTCTGAAGTTGATGCAGAGCACTGTCCTGTTGCTCCATTCATGGCTCAGCCGCACTTGCTTGCAGTGTGCTTCCTATATACTTTCAGTATGCTTGATTCAAAGCACTGATTATAGGTGATAACTATGACCAGCCTAGTTCAGCATACCTGAGAGAATGCCTTCTCCAATGTTAGCTTGCCTAATTGCGCAGATCTTCTCAAGAGGCTTCTACTTAGGGTTCTACCCCAATGTGGGTCACTTTTGAATTATGGAGCACACTTAGATGCCTAGTGTAAAACTTTCTGCTGTCAGACTGACACAAGTTCATTATGTTTTTAATTAATTGCTGATTTAATGAATTGCTATGGATCTAAGATATTTCTGCTGCTTTTAATTTTGGCAATCTGTTGTTTTATCATTTTTATTGGTTTTATTTTGTACAATTTAAATGTCATTGATTTTGTGTGATACTTTTTCTCAATATTTTATTGAAATTTTGTAAATATTACAAAAATAATACAAAAATACACAGCAAAATTATACAGCTCATATAATGGAACTTAACATCAAGTTAGTAGCACATAAAAGAACCAGAGATTATTTTTTTAAATAATCACTACACGGAGGTTGAGATACAGAACAGAGTATCTAATGCATAGGTTTTCTCACAAACATAAGTAATCGATTACTTTAGAAATTTCCTGTTGAGAGGTCAAACTATTTTTTAAAAAACATAATCCCATCAAATCTGCAGATAAGCCATATTTTGTTTTCACTTTTTTTGCTCATCTTTAGTTACCACATGTCTTATGAGTAATAATCAGTTTTTATAATGTAGAGACCCTATAATGCCCTTTTTATCCATTTCTCTTAATGGTTGCTTGTTAATAAAGTACAAAACTGAATTTTTGAAATGTAGTGATTCTAGAGCAGCCAGTCAGTGGATTGTGGAAAGGAAATGTGTATGCTAAGTTGCTCCTTTGTCTTATACATACATACCTTTGTGCCAAAGTTATTAAAAAAATTATATTGCCAATATAGGTATAAAATAAATGTGCAGTACTGCACAAATGTGTAGTATTAAAGAAGTGAATAATGTGAAGCATTTTCTAGTAATTTCGCTATGTTTTTGAAAAGGCTTGAAGCTGCAAAAGATGATTATCGTGTTCACTGTGAAGAGCTTGAGAAACAACTGGTTGAGCTTCAGCATCGGAATGATGAACTGACTGGTCTGGCCGAGGAATCCAGGGCCTTGAAAGATGAAATTGATGTTCTTAGGTATGGTGTGAATTGTTGCCACACATAAAGGAGCTTTCCAGCATATGGTGAGGTTGCCCAGGTTTCAGGCTTGATATTTCTTACAACAATGTATAGTGCTTCATTTCTTGTAAACAAAGAACCAAAACATTACCATGTCAGATAAACACAGCAATTCAGTTGCAGTGTAATACATTTTTTAAAAAACTAATAGATTTAGACCATAATCCTGGAGCCTCTTATTTGCAAGTATAATGGGAAGTTGTCAAAATTGTTAGGTAATATTTGATATTCTGGTATGAAAATGCAAAACATACTAGTAAACAAAGAGTGGGTGTAATGGGTTTCTTTTTCTATATTTTAATGTGTATAAATAATATGAGGGATCCCTATGCTTTGGTTATCATGTATATTATTACATTTTTCCATATCTGAACAAGATGCCATTGGACTCAAGGTTAAGATGTAAGACATCTTACATACTTCCCAAATAACAGTGCTGCTCTAAGCAGAATGATTTTAGTGGACTTGAAAGGATGTCACCTTGTGGAACTATAAATATTGCACTGCAGTGTCAGTTATCCAGACTCTGTGAATCTTAATTCATAATAGCAAGTGAAGACCTATGGCATTCACACCTGGAATGTGTTTTTGTATGGTGGGAGAAATTCTTTCTCTTAGTGACCTGTTTGGAGAAGAAGAGTAAAGGGGCTCAGGTCTTCCTTTCCCTCAAGCTGATCTTTTGGGTGGGGGTGGAATGAGATAGATTGGGCTCAAAGTAGGATTGTCAAATCTTGGGGACAGAACATTGGGAGGACAGAGTTGGGGGAGGAAGCTTAGCACAGATGTGATTCCATAGACTCTGTCCCCCAAAGCTGCCATTTTCTCCAGGGGTCCTGGCCTTTGTAGTCTATAGAGATCAATTATAATTCTGGGAGAACTTCAGATCTTACTTGGAGGTTGGAAACCCAGCTCAGCCCCCAAAAACTTAGTTTTGGAAGAGGTATTTGTAGCTCATTCTGTTGGCTTGGAAAGCAAGTTAAACCTCCTCCACAATCAGGACTATCATATTTGTGCTACTTTATGTTACCAGGGATATTCTCAAGAATTGTAGGAAGAGTGCATATGCCCTCCATCTCTACATCCAAGTTAGAGGACATGGTGCCTGTGGGGTGGGAGTAAATCAGTTAGATTTCTTCACCCCCATATTTTCCTGTGTATATGAAATCTCTACCATCAGTAGATAATCTCTGTGAAGGAAGTTAACAGTTTCTGTAATTTTGTATTTGATTCTTGTTTAATGTTGAAAATTGTAGCCTTTGGCGGGGGGGGGGAGAATGTTCAGTTTCAGGGACAAAGGTTGTAAGTCAGCCTCAGAAATAGAAACCAAAGGCTTCCGGTCGGAGTAAAATGGCGAATTGACACACTTTGCGAGTTGTGCAGAGTGTACTGCGGTATCTGATGACAGTCTGGGCTTTATTTGGCCCAGCGCAGCACTCCCCAGGCGGGGGGGTGGCAAGCAAGCAGCCAAGCCTGAGGGGGAGTTGAGATCGGTGTGGATAAGCTTCGGAGGAAGCTTGTTTACACTTTGATCTCCTTCCGTGAAGAGGGCAGTTGCAAATCAGCACTACAGATACCAGCTGGGCTGAGAATTCAGCATAAATTCGTCATCTACCGACCTCTTTAACATCAAGTTTAACATCGATTACAGAAGAAGCACCGCGAAACCCCGAGATTACAAGCAAGGTAACAAACGAACAAGCGCTTACCGGTTTAAAGAAGAACGCGAAATTGAAACGTACGGATAAGCGTAGAAACCTTTAATGAACTATTCTGCTTGATTTTAAAGTAAAATGAAAGCTTTCCTTTAGAGAAAACGGCTGAAAAGTGACTTTGTTTTGCATTCCTGTGGTTAATCAAGTCTAAACTTTACGTAGCAGAAACAAAACTAACTGGGACTCTATAATACAGGAAGTAGGCTAGAGTGAACGTTTTAGAGGTTGCTGTGCCGGAAACAGACGGACGTCTGATTGTGTGACACCACCTTTACCGGAAGTTGGATTACAGAGATGGACAGATAAACAGGAAGTTTGGAAGGAGCCTACTCTAGCCGGAAAATCATAGAGAAATTGCGCCCGACATTTTGAGGAGGACTAAATTTTAAAAAGTTATTTTTAAGCCGAAAAAGCGCTGATACAAGTTATAAAGGTGGCGACTTGGCTTGAAGATTGCTAATATAAAGATTGATTAGTACTGAAGTTGCTTCCAAAACGGATTTGAGGTCAAGACCTAGAGCTGCGTCATCACCTAGTCCAAGAATGACTGCAAAGGAAAAAAAAGAGTGGCAAGCGGCTATGGAAGCGA
The DNA here is from genome assembly GCA_029375565.1 of Gekko gecko. Lineage (NCBI taxonomy): Eukaryota > Metazoa > Chordata > Lepidosauria > Squamata > Gekkonidae > Gekko > Gekko gecko. Next base: position 75,388,379 of record JAPDNY010000006.1, on the reverse strand, counting down.
TGGAAAAACGGATGACCGAAGTGGTGCAGAATCTTGGAAAACAAATAGAATCACAGCTGCAACAACAATTGCAACAACAGCTGCAAATACAACTGGAGCAAATAGAACAAGTGCAAGTCCAAGTACAGAAAAAAATATGGAAGAACTGAAAGAACTGGTACTAACAGAAGTGTCAGGGATTAAAAAAGATACAGAAGAAGTCAAGAAAGAGGTCAAAAGTCTGGTGACAAAATCTGAAGAAATGGAACAGAAGGTTAAAAAATCCCTGTTAGAAAATACAAGGCTGGAGTCTATGATGGAATATAGAGCTACTCAGAATCATCTGAGATTGAGAGGGATAGAAGAGGAGGAAGATCAGGACTTACGAGCTCTAGTAATCAATACATTGACAACTTATGTAGGGGAAGATGTTGGAGATTTGGATCCAGACTTTGACTTGATTTACAGAGTAAACTCAGCTTATGCCAAGAGAAAGCAATTACCCAGAGATGTGATTGTTCAATTCGTGACAACAAAAATGAAGGAAGATGTTTTCAAGAAACAATTCACACAACCGTTGGAAATTAATGGAAAAAAAATAATAATTCTGAGAGAAATTCCGAGATCGATTTTACAAGACAGAAAGAAATTCAAGAAATTGACAGACAGACTAAAAGAAATGAATATTAGGTTCAGATGGGAGATTCCATATGGACTTTCATTCGTGTACAATTCGATGAGATCTACTCTTAAATCTGAAGGAGACTTATACAGATTTAAAGAGAACAATTTTGATGATTTTAAGGATATTTAATTCAACACAATTATGGATTACAAATTTTTATCTTGGAACGTAAACGGACTAAATTCACCAAGCAAAAGAAGATTAGTGAATCATTGGCTGGAGAAACAAAAATGTAACATAATTTGTTTACAAGAAACACATATAAGAAAACAAGATAATAAATACTTGATTAATAAAAAATTGGGAGAAGAATTTCATTCCTCAGCAACTAATAAGAAAAAAGGAACAGTGATTTATGTTTCAAAAGAATTGGATCCTAAAAAAATCTTCTCAGATAAAGAAGGAAGATATGTTGGCGTGGAAATATTGATGAACAGAAAAAAGACATTACTTGTAAATATATATGCACCCAATGGTGCAAAAGAGACTTTCTTCAATGACTTGACTAAAGAGTTGGACTGTTTAAATTATGATCAAATAGTCCTAGCTGGAGACTTTAATGGTACAGTGAACAACATATTGGACAGAAAATCCAAAGCAAGTGGAGAGACAATTGGCAAGTTACCAAAAAAATTTTTCCAATTGATGAAGCAAGAGAAACTGGAAGACGTTTGGAGGAAGTGGAATCCCAAGACTAAGGACTACACTTTTTACTCTAATAGACATAATTCCTTCTCCCGAATTGACATGATCTGGATGTCAGAGGAGATGGCGCAAAAAACGTATAAAATACAAATTTTACCGAAAATTAATTCGGATCACAATCCCTTACTCTGGATATCTAAAGAAAAAGCTAAACAACTATATTGGAGAATTAATGAGGACTTATTAGATCAAAAACTAATCAATGAAACTTTAAAAAAGAAACGAAAAGTTTTTTTGAATTGAATTTAAATAAAGGTACGGATATACAAGTTGTATGGGATGCATACAAAGCGGTAATGAGAGGTATGCTTATCTCTCTGAACTCCAAGGATAAAAAGCAAAAGATCCAACAACAGAAAGACCTTCATGAAAAAATTCGACAAAAAGAAAAGGAATTAAAGAAAAGACCAGAGAAGAAAAAGATTATTAAAGAGATCCACTTTCTGCAAGATCAGCTGAATGTTTTATTAAACAGAGAACTATATTGGAATTTGAAGAAATTACAGCAAAAAGCATTTGAGGGTGCAAACAAACCAGGAAAGTTTTTAGCGTGGCAATTGAAAAATAGAAAAGAAAGGAATTTTATATCTAAGATTATTGAAGATGGAAAGGATGTTATGAATTTGAATGGTATAAAAAGAGCTTTCTTTAAATATTACGCCAAATTATTCAAAAAGAAAGGAATTGATCAACAGAGAATTAAGAAATATTTGGAGACTATTGAAGTTCCAGAGCTGGGAAAACAAATTAAGGAATCATTAAATGGTTTAGTAACGAAAGAAGAAGTGACAATGGCGATAGAAGATGCAAAGTTGGGCAAAGCTCCAGGACCAGATGGCTTCACAGCAAAGTTCTATAAGAAATTTAAAGAGGAGCTAACCCCCATTTTAGTACTTCTGTCGAATGAGATAAGAAAGACCAAACGGATCCCAGATTCATGGAAAGAAGCAAATATTTCATTGATACCTAAAGAAGGTTTGGATTTGACTCAAGTAAAGAATTATAGACCAATATCGCTATTAAATAATGATTACAAATTATTTGCAAAAATAATTTCGGAGAGATTGAAAAAATATTTGAAGGATACTATAGCGGAAGAACAAGCTGGATTTTTACCAAACAGACAAATCAGAGACAATTTAAGAGTGGTGATAGACGCAATTGAATACTATGACAAGCATCCTGAAAAAGAAGTTGGATTCCTCTTCCTAGATGCGGAAAAAGCTTTTGACAACTTAAATTGGGAGTTTATGCTGCAAGTTATTGAAAAATTAGACATTGGACAGTTCTTTTTAAACATGATTGTGGCAATATACTCAGAACAAAAAGCGGCTTTGAACATAAATAAAGAAAGGACGGATTTTTTCCAAGTTCAAAAGGGAACACGTCAAGGCTGCCCGTTATCCCCGTTGCTGTTTATTTGGATGTTGGAAATATTATTGACAGCAATAAGAAAAGATAATAGTATTGAAGGTCTTTCAGTGAAAGGATTTGTATACAAATATAGGGCATTTGCAGATGATGTGATGTTTATGATTCAGGATCCTATTGAGAAAATACCACATCTGATGGAGAAAATTGAAGAATTTGGCTCAGTTGCGGGTTTTTACGTTAATAAAAATAAAACTAAGGTGATGTGTAAAAACATGACGAAGCAAAGACAAATAGAACTTCAAGAGAAAATCCAATGTGATGTAGTTACAAAGACTAAATATCTTGGAATTGAATTAACTATGAAAAATATTGATCTGTTTAAAAACAATTATGAAAAGGTGTGGCACAAGATTCAGCAAGATATGAAGAAATGGGACACTTTGAATTTATCATTGATGGGAAGAATCGCAACTGTAAAAATGAATATTTTACCACGTTTGATGTTTTTATTTCAGACCATTCCAATACTAAAACAAAGGAAAGTATTGGATTCGTGGCAGAAAGAATTATCCAAATTCGTATGGGCAGGAAGAAAGCCAAGGATTAAAATGAAAATTTTATGTGACGCAAGAGAGAGAGGAGGCCTACAACTACCAAATCTAAGACTGTATTATGATGCCGTCTGTTTAACATGGTTGGAACAGTGGATTAATCTTGAGAATAAGAAGTTACTGGCTTTAGAAGGGCATGATAACAAATTTGGATGGCATGCATATTTATGGTATGGAAAAGTAAAAATGGACAAATTTTTTAAACACCACTTTGTAAGGCAATCACTGTTCGAGACATGGATGAAATATAGAAAATTCTTCTCAGAAGAAAGACCACTTTGGATAGTACCAGCTGAAGTGATTAACCCACATTCAAGAAATCAAGGGTTAGATTGGCTACCTTACAAAAATCTTTTAAAATTAGAAGGGAAAAATTTTGTGTTACAAGATAGATTTGATCTTGAATTTGAATATGATTGGTTGAAATACAGACAGATTTATGATTTATTTAAGACCGATAATAGAGAACATGGTTTCAGAGAAAAGAACATTGAAATTGAAACTGTATGGCTTGAGAAAGGTAAAAAAATGATTTCTAAACTGTACAAGGTTTTATTGAAATGGTATACTGAGGATGAAACTGTAAAAGAGCAAATGATAAAATGGGCTGTAAATGTTAATAATGAGATATTAATGACATCCTGGGAATATTTGTGGAAAAAGTCAATGAAAATTTCAACTTGTGTAAATGTTAAAGAGAATTGTTATAAAATGATGTACAGATGGTATATGATGCCTAAAAAAACTGCTATTATAAATGAAAGTATGTCCAACAAATGTTGGAAATGTAAAAAACATGAAGGGTCTTTTTACCATATGTGGTGGACATGTGATAAAGCAGTAAAGTATTGGACTGAGATCCACAATGAGATACAAAAAAATTTGAAATGTACTTTTAAGAAAGACCCACAGATGTTATTGTTAGGTCTTAAAATGGAAGAAATAAATGTAGCCAAGAGAACACTACTATGGTACTTGATCACAGCAGCCAGACTGATTTTTGCTCAATGTTGGAAACAAGATAAAGTACCTGAAACATGGGAATGGATTAAAAAGACGTTGTTTTTGGCAGAAATGGACAAACTAACAAGAAAGTTAAACAACGAAGAAGATGAAACTTTCTTTGAAGACTGGAAAGACTTTCAAAAATACTTGTTGAAAAATTGGGACATTAAAAGTGGTTTGATTTGCTTTGATAGTTATTAAGAAGAAAATGAAATAGAATTAGATTTTTGAATTGTTACCGTTTATAAGAGAAAATAAGTTTAGAAGTAATTGTAACAGAACAAGAGAGACACTAATGGGGTTGGAGCAGTGCGGGAAGCCTTGTTTGGGGGGGGGAGAAGGGAAATTAGAAAAAATGGATATGTAGGTAGGTTTAAAATGTATGAACATGTGATATATCCAATAATAAATTGTATTTACCTAAGAAATAGAAACCAAAATGAAGTATTCCTGTTGAGGGTTGGAGAACTGAAACTTAAAGCTGCCTTTAATGATTAATCAGAATCTGGGAGGGAGTGCCAGATATAAAATTTATAAACAAGAGAACCAGAAACAAAATAAGGACACATCAAAGTACCAAAGAAGAGAGCTGAAGAGAAACCTTTGCTGGAGACTGGCTGGAGGTTGACCAGAGAAAGGAACAAGGCTGAACTAAAGGAAATTGCTGTGCTTTAGGATCTACTGGGATTGTTAGGTTTAGCTTGGTGTGTTTTCCTTTTTTACTTTCTTATCCCAAATGCTTTTACAGTTTTTTTTGTAACTTAGTTGGGTCCTATAAGAAATATTTAATGTTATAAAGAAAAAGGTGTTCGTTGGAAGCAACCAAAAGGAGGGGGGGAACACTTCTAGTTAGTGGTAGTAGAAAAGCAGTAAAGACTACTGGAGGAGAGGAGTTGAAAGGGGGCCACAGATTTGAAACTAGGGATGCCAACCCCAGCTTGGAAAATCCCGATAGATTTGGAGATGATGCCTAAGGAGGGCATAGGTTTAGGAGGAGAGGGAAGTCAGCATGATGTGATACCATAGAGTCTGCCCTCCAAAGTTGTCATTTTCTCCAGGGGAACAAATCTCTGTATTGTGGAGATCAGTTGAAATTCCAGAAGAACTCCAGGCCCTATCTGGATTTTGGTAACCCTGACAGATATTGTTCTGGCTCACTTTCCCTGCCTCTCCCAGTGGAGACTACTGTCCAACCTGTGGCATTCTTCACTGTTACCACCTGCCCTGAGGTTCCACATATGAACCAACTACTTAACTAATAATATAAGATAATGGTGATTGTGATTCAGATGGCTTATTCCACAGCAGTAGGATTGCCAACCTCCAGGTGGAACCTGGAGATCTCCCAGAATTACCATTCTAGATGGGTGGCTGTGTTAGTCTGTCTGTAGCAGTAGAAAAGAGAAAGAGTCCAGTAGCACCTTAAAGACTAACAAAATATGTGGCAAGGTATGAGCTTTCATGAGTCACTGCTCACTTCTTCAGATACCTGAAGAAATGAGCAGTGACTCACAAAAGCTCATACCCTGCTGCATAATTTACCTCCAGACTACAGAGATCAGTTCTCTTGGACAAAATGGCTATATAATGTGACATAATAGCCCTCTAAGGTCCTTCCCCTCTCCAAAAATTGTCCTCTCTGGACATAATAGCCCGCTAAGGTCCTTCTCCTCTCCTACCCCCAAATCTCCAGGAATTTCCTGACCTAGAGTTGACATCTCTGCACAGCAGTCATTAGCAAACGTGTAGCAATTGTGGATGTTCTACTGTTGGTTTTTGTAGTAACCATTGCTTGCTCTCTGTTTTGCCGCTACAGAACAATTGCAGATAAGGCAAGTAAGCTGGAATCAACTGTTGAGGTGTACCGTAAAAAACTGGAGGAAATGAACGACTTTCGCAGACAGGTGAAATCTCTGCAGGAAACAAATATGATGTATATGTATAATACTGTTAGTCTAGAGGAAGAGCTAAAGAAAGCGAATGCAGCACGTACACAGCTGGAAACGTATAAAAGACAGGTAAGAAATTTACTTTTCTTTACATCCTGTGGATTACTCTCTTTCCTCATTATTGCCACTGTTTAAAAATTTGTTCTCCCTGATTTAGATGTGATCTGAAAGCACACTTGCCAAATCCAATACTTTTTTCTTGTTTAATGGGGCAAATTCCTGTCTTGCCACATATTTACATGTTGACATGTTACTGTTTATTTTTAAAAAGTGAATTTGTTACTGTATGGTAGGGCTAATAGTCACCCTTCTGTGACTCAGGGCAAGGGGAACAGCTTGGCTATGAGAAATGCACATTTAAATCTACCTATCCTGCAATTTGGTAGCAATCCAGAAGTTTGTATGTTCTTCTACATGTATGGGTTGCATGTTCATTTTGATGTATTTACAGATTGAGACTTGCCCCCTCCCAAAGTAAGAGGCCAAGCTACAATTGTGGGAGTTCTGCACTGAAGACTGAGGACTTCTATGGGAATTGAACCTGGGTGTCCCATAACCTACTCAGACATGACATGGTGTTCAGTGTGTTGTAGAAGAGAGTTCAGAGCTAGTTATTGGAGCTGCTGAAGAAATTATGTGTTAAATGACAGTAAAATTCTGCCTAGATCCCTGCCTTCCCCCTTTTCTAAATCAACAAATGTCAAGCTTGGTTTGTTTTCCTATTCACAAAAGGTCCAAGAGCTTCACAAGAAACTCTGTGAAGAATCCAAAAGAGCTGATACACAGACTTTTGAACTGAAGCGACTAGAAGAAAAGCATGAAACGTTACTTAAAGAGAGAGAGGTGGGGCTTCTGTGAGTGTACTTGAAATACATTGTTTGTTTTTCTCAAAATAGCTGAACATAGGTAAGATACGGGAACAGTGATGCCTGATAACAAGGCCATTTTCTGTTGATAGAAGACATGGAAATCCCTAATCACAAGAGACCTGGCTTGGCCAAAATACAAAGCAGAAGGAGAATGTACTGTAATTTTAAAGTAAGCACTTCTACAGCATTAAAACAACATTACTAAACATGGCAAATACTTCTGCTGATGAAAGTAAATCATGTATTAATTTTTTTTGTGAGTTCAGACATCAAAGAGTTGTTTAAAACTGGGTTTGCCAGCAGGATTCTGCTTGTCCAAAAGTCAGAATTAAATTGGCCCAATATTCTAATGAGGTCATTGCTGTAAGAAAATCACACAGCATCTTGTGGAGCACTCAAACAGAAGGGCTAACAGGCAGTTAAATGTAGAACTGTTGCATGAGGCAATGAGGGGGGGAAGTGTGTGTCTTTTGCTTGGGGATGTGTGTGGTTCTGAAGCTTTATTGTAGATTGCGAGTCTTGAGGTTGGAGGGCATCAGGCTGGAGAATAAGAAATGATTCCTTAGAAGAGATCGTCTTATTTGGAGAATGTTCTTGTATTGGGGATATCCCCGTGGGGTTAGGGGCATAAAATCTGTGTGTGTGTGTGAGAGAGAGGACAGGCCTCACTTGCCCGCTCCCTTCCCACTGTACTGTGTACAGTGCAACTAATCAAACCCATTTATTTCTTGAGGTACAGATAGTGGCTGTGTGTGAGAGAACTGCATCACATACCTGCCCTCTTCCCTGGCCAGCTACCTTACTGTAGCCTAATCAAGAGTTTCTGGTATATGTTTGGAATGGCCCAGCATGGAATAGCCAAACAATAGTCTATCTTGCCCCTTCCTGGCAAGTGGGCAATTTTTTTTCTATCCTGCCCATTTGTCTTCATAAAAGAAACTTATCTTTACCCAGTGTGCAATATGAGAAGTTAAGTTGCTTCATTTCCCAGGAAAGAATGTTTTCTCTGAGATCAGGCACTCCTTGACTGTAAATCGAAGTACTCTGCACCTGATTTCCACCCGTCTCCTGAGATTAGGAACAGTGGTTGCCCAGAAGGGAATGGCTGGTTAGGAGGGTGGAGTCTATGGCATTGTACCTGTCTGAGGTCCCACCCCTCCTCAAACCTCACCCTCTCCAGATTCCATCCCTCAAATCTCCATGAATTTCCCACCTGGAGTTGGCAACCCTATCTCCTTCCCAGCCAATCATCAACCTACCTTTATTTCCCCCTCTCTCTTCAGTTTTCCATTTCCTCCCACACACACACCTGCAGCCTCTCCTGCGCTCTGAAGCCCTGACTGCCGCAGAGTCCACCATTTTCTCCAGGGGAACTGATCTCTGCCACCTGAAGAACAGTTGTAATTCTGAGTGATCTCCAGCCCTCACCTGGAGATTGGCAACAATGGTTTCCCAGGAGGAAAAGTAGTCTTTCTTGAAAATGAATTTAGGCTTAAATGGACTGAAAAGGCATGGAGACACTTGGGAATTTTTATCCCAAGTGACTTGAAAGATCTATTGAAGGTCAATTACCATCACCTCCAAGAAGAGATACAGAATAGCATGAAAAGATGGAACAGCATTGCTTCTCTCTTGGCCAGACAGATTCCATCTGGTTAAGAGTTTCATCCTTCCCAGATACATTTTTTTATTTAGGGCATTGCCAATTAAAATACCTCAGTCACAACTGAAAGTATGGCAATGAGAGTTGAATTATTTTTTATGCTCTAACAAAAAGTCTCGACTTAATTTTAAGATGGTTTGTAACCCCAGAGAACGTGGAGGTATGGACGTCCCAGATTTAAGACTCTATCATGGGGCAGCTTCCTTGGCTTACCTGGTAATGGCAATGACCCAACCCACAGTTGTGGGCTGGCTGCAGATAGAAAATGCTTTCTCTCCAACTAACCCCTTAGCTGACTTTTTGTGGAACAATAAGAGGAACAGAAATGCAATGAAATTTTCTTCTCCATGTCTAGACAGCATGATTGCAATATGGGATAAAAGACGGAAAAAGATATCTCCAGGGAGATCTTTACTATCTTCAATGCAGAACCAGAAATGGTTCCCTCCCACAAATTCTCTGTTGGCAAGTTGTACCTGGAAACCAACTAGAAATCTACGTTTAATGGATCTGCTTGATAATGGACTATTGAAATTAAAACAGAATGTAGAGGATCTTTTGCAACAGACTCTTTCGTGGTGACAGTATGATCAAATTAGACATTAGACAACTTCTTCTACTGTTAAAGAGTCAATCTCAAGGCCTCTAACGGACTTTGAAATTTTGCTCAAAAATATACCTGAGCATACATCTGGTCTACTTTCTAGATTATATGATATTCTGTTACTATTAGAAATGCCGAAAGCTTATTCTTACCAACAGCTTTGGCAGATAGACTGTCAACAACGAATTTCGGAGGAGGATCGGCCAGGTATATGGGAGGCAGTATGTTTCAAATCAAATCTATATTCTCTTAAATACCAATAGATTAAGTTACTGACAAGATGGTATTTACCACCTACAAGAATTCATTGTATCAACAAAAAGAATTCTCCAAGACATTCAAAGAGATGTGGCTGTGTAGCAAATTTTCTCCACTGTTGGTGGGCTTGTGAACAAGTACAAGACTTCTGGAGAGGTATTCTCTTACACATCAAGAATATCACAGGGTGAATCTTCTGTTTCTGCCAGAGTTTTTGCTATTATTGAAAAGTGCCACCAATTGACCTCAACTCTAATTTCGGCAGCTAGAACATTGTTAGCCTCAAAATGGAAAGATAATAAAATGCCGAGGTAGGTAAGGCTGAAAGTCTGTGACCGGTCCAAAATCACCCAGTCAGCTTCTACAGCAAGAACCTGGATGTAGCAGAACCTGCTCTGAAGCACCGACTGCTAAGCTTAGGGCAGCCAACCTCCAGGTGGAGCCAGGTATCACAACTGAACTCCAGACAACAGATCTCCCCCCCCCGGAGAAAATAACTGCTTTAAAAGGTGGGCTGTATGGCATTCTGTTCAGCAGAGGCCTCCCCTCCCTAAACCCTGGCTTCCATAGACTCTTCCAAAATCTCCAGGAATCTCCCTACCTGGAGCTGGCAACCCTAGACTCATGACTGGCCCGAATGAGTTCCTCACAAAGGCCTGCAAAAGGTTTCCTTCCTTTGTCTGAACCAAGCTTGGTTGCCTACCATAGCGAAACTGGCTCCAGTTTACCACTCAGCTGTTTGCCTTCCCCCCTTGTCCCATGCACTTATCTCCTTAAATTTGCTGCCATAACTCACTGAATTGTTACTGCCTTTTTAGAGGGACAGTGAGACCCCTCTGGCTGAATCTCCGTATTTGGAGATGGAATCCCCAGTCTTTGGGGGATCCCTGGAAAGTTGGCAACCCAAGGGTCTGGCCTTTCCTTGCCTTCTTGGGCTACCTCCTCCCTTTGTTATTGTGCAGAGCGGGGGAGACTATGTGGTCAGAGCACAACACAGATTATTAGCCCAAATAAAAGAATTTGTCTATTTACACATGGAGTAAGAACACACTATGAACCAACAGGGCATAAATCCACAGGGGTTAAATGCCATCCTCTTTCCCTACACACTGGCCTCTGGCTCTCTGCTCTAGCCTCTGTCTCTCTGGCCAAGAGAGCAGGGAAACTTCCATTCATTCCCCAGTCCAGCCAACTGTGGAGTGGCTGAATTTCTGCTGCCTCCCAGGGTTCACCCACATCTCTGGCTTGTGGCCTGGACAGCCTGGTCAGCATAGGCAGCAGGAGCCTTCCTAGCTTCCTGTAGGATGAAGACGGCCTCTCTCTGGATGGGCTGCAGTCTATATTGATGCTGCCCCACGTGTTGGGACAGTCCTTGTTTTCCCACCCTTTTCTGCCTTGGGGCAGCTGGGAACTGTAGTCCAGCAGGTGAGGAAGCCCCATTCAACCCAGTTAGTGATACCCCTACAGACCTCTCTCTGGAACTACAGCTCAATTAAACTGTATGGCGGAACATTTTAAACAAACAACCACAGACAGCAGCCATCTTACAAACACAGGTAACTGCCATTTCATTACACCTACCAACAGCCACTGAGGGAAAAGTTACTCCCACACAGGACGCAAGCAGTAGAAGTGCCTATGTCAAGAGACAAAGCCGTTTGTCAGGAATTCTGACAGGGCAGAGTGGCTGAAGAGGGAGTGGGCGAGGAAGAGGAGCAGACCCAGCACCTGTCCAATGGCATGCGAATACACTTGAGTGGCGGCTGATGGGCCAATGGCTGAGGGAGGGCATTGCACAGCCTATGGGAGCGCATGGAATGTTGCCACTTTAAAACAGCATTATTATATAGAGAGATGTATTTATTTATTTATTCATTCATTCATTCAGTTTGTATCCTGCTCAGCCCCACTACCATGGGGTAGAGCAGGTCATGTAATGAACAAAATTATAATATAATTAAAACATGCGAGTTTAAAACAATTCCAAACATTTACAGTTTATCAGATGGCACATAATAACACCATGACACTGTCCAAGGGGAATAAAAAGGGTGGAAGAAGCAGGAGAATCTGTACGTGGGAATTCTCCTGACTTCACCCATATGCTTGGTGGTACATTTCTGTTTTACAGGGCCTTTGGAACTGTTTTACAGGCCCGAAAAGGCTCTGGCTCTAGTTGAAGCCAGATGAATACTCCTTGGTCCTGGGATCATCAGTATGTTGTTGTTTAAAGAGTGTAGTGCTCTTTGAGGGGTATGCAGGGAGAGGCGGTCCTGAAGATATGTTGATCCCAGACAGTGAAGCGCTTTAAAGGTTTAAACCAACACCTTCAACTTGATCTGGTATTCAATCTGGAGCCAGTGCAGCTGGCAGAGCACTAGTTATATATATGCTCTAATAGGGGTTCCTGTAAGGACATGCACCATCACATTCTAGACCAGTTGAATTTTCCAGGTCAGTATCAAGGGTAGCCCTACATAGACCAAGTTACAGTAATCTTAAACTAATACTAGGGGGATGCCAACATGAGCTGTAGAGCCTCTAGTTTGAGATGACTCATACCAAAGGAATGATGTGATAAATTCTTGGGAAAATATTGATGGAACCAGGCTAGAACTTCAGAATGAGAGTAGGTCAGTAAAGGGGAGCAAAGAAACCTAAAGGCTTAGGGAGGCAGGGATTGTTTGGAGTGGAAAATAAGATACAAGTGCATATATGCTAATGTTAGAAGCCTCCAAACCAATGCAGGATAGCTGGAGTTCTTGGTGCTAAGCAGTAATTTAGATATAGCGGACATTATGAGAAATTAATAAAATGTGGGAAATTAATGGGATGCTGTTATCTCTGTATATCAAAGAGTGCATAGAATCAAATAAGTCTGTAAACATTAGGGGAATGAACTCTTCCATGGAATTGCTATGTGTTGAGATACCAGGCCCTATGGGTTACTTACAAGTGGGGGTGTACTATCATTTCTCTGATCAAAACCCTGAGTCAGCTCTTGAGAGGGAGAAGGAAATAAGGTATGTGACTTAACTGGAAAGTTAGATCAAGATGGGTAGCCATGTTGGTCTGAAGCAATAGAACAAAGTTAGAGTCCAATGGCACCTTTAAGACCGACAAAGTTTTATTCAAGGTGTGAGCTTTCGTGTGCATGCACACTTCGTCGGACGATGAAATGGAATTACATAACCTATATATACAACTATGATATGTAATTCCATTTCATCGTCTGATGAAGTGTGCATGCACATGAAAGCTCACACCTTGAATATAACTTTGTTGGTCTTAAAGGTGCCCTTGGTCTTTAACTGGAAAGTGTTGTAATACCAGGTGGCTTCAGCTACCCTCACTTTTGACTCAGAGGACCAAAGATCCATGGTAATGTGAAGCTGCCTTACACCATCTGAGTATAGTCTACTGTGACCAGCAGCTGCTCTCTAGGATCTCAAGCTTTCCCAGAGTTTTGGACCTGAGATGTTAGGAATTGAACGTGGGACTTGCAGCAGGCATTCTGCCAAGAAACAGCCTCTAAGGGCTTCATTCAGGTGCAACTTCTCTTTGAGATACCGCTACTTTGACTAAACATTTTAAATTTTATTTTCAGAGGTTGATAGTACAGCGTGATGCACTGAAAGAGACAAATGAAGAACTTAGGTGTTCACAAATGCAGCAGGATCACCTCAATCAAACAGGTGCTTCCCTGTTTTTTTCTTTCTGTACTGTTCTTTTTTTATTATTCCATAAAGTTGAGAGGGTCTTAGTGATGTGCAATCTTTTTCAGATGCATCTGTTGTGACAACTCATGAAAATCTTGCTGCTGAAATTCTTCCTGTGGAATATAGGTAAGAAAAGTGCTAGCAAAACCCATAATATAATAAAGTGGGGTTTTTTTTTGGGGGGGGGGGGGATATTATGGCTGAGTTTTGTCTAGTAATGTCCTTGAAGCCCTGACCTGCATGGCCTAGACTAGCCCAGTGTAATGAGATCTCAGAAGCTAAGCATGGTTGGCCCTGGTTTAGCACTTTTTAGCACTTGGATGGGAGACCACCAAGAAAGTCCAGGGTTGCTTTGTATAATCGGGCAATAGTGAATTGCCTCTATTCATCACCATAAGTTGGCTGCTGCTTGGCCTCACTTTCCACCACCAATGGCCTTGAAGAGGAGAGTTAGTAGGCCTTAATAACACTTCAAAATCAGTCTGGAATCTGGATTACTATGGGATTTGCTATATAGTTTTTTAATGGTTGGAAAAACTACTAACATTTCTGTGAAGAGGTCCTAAAATGAAATCTGATGAGAGTGGGTCGTTTTAACTTCCGTTTTAGGAAAAAATGTTTCCCCTTCCATAAAAGAGATTTTTGATAATGTGAGAGAATTCTCTTTGTATGTAACAGTGTGGCTTGTAATTATCCCTATGTGCTTACAAGTCTGTCAGTACTTCTTAAGCAGTCTTCTAATTCAGTGCTTTAGTATTAGAGGAAACCAACAATATAGCATATAAACAAAGTGAAAAATACACTTGTTAATTGTACATTGTAACATAGCTTGCCCAGTTCCAGATATCGTGGGGGAAAAGATACTGAAGTAAAATAACACCTTCTGGACAACATTTCAGTCATAAACTTTCTTTCTGAACTTCAGAGAAATGTTTATTCGGCTACAGCATGAAAACAAAATGCTCCACTTGCAGCAGGAGGGGTCAGAAAATGAACGGATTACAGAACTTCAAGACAAGCTAGAACAAAAGCATCGGACAATAAATGAACTGGAAACAGAAAACAGGTAATCATTTCTCTTATATCCAGTATTTTGAAAAACTTTTGTGTATAAAATGTTACTGAGTAAAACAAAATATTGATAGGCAATGTGCAAACTATCAAAGAGCAATTCTTCAGTCAGCAAAAATGGGTGACTTTTATCTATTTTCTTATTCTTCAGTCCTTGAGACCTGTAATTAAAGTGCAAAACAACAAGCTCAGGAGGCAGACTTTTTTTGTTGTTGTTCAAATAACCAAAGACATCTGGTTTTTTTTTAGTTTCTAATTAGTCACCCATCATCACTGCACCCTTCGGCATCCACTAGCATCCAAACCATGGTACGCCAGAAGCAGAAAACAGGACTAAAAGGGGGGCAGTAACTAAAGAGACTCCTAATGTAAATCTACTTAGAGCCTTTTCATTCTTTACATAGCAGTTATGCTTGCTACAGCTAAACTATTACTAAAGTGGTGTTTCCTGCAATAAATATGTAAAGTGCCTCAACCTTCCCATTCAAGCACACGATCACCGCGTTTTCCACAAATACACAGATGTTATAGCAGTGTTTTCCACAGTGTTTGTGGCTCCTGCCTAAAGTACAAAAAGGAACAATGCCCGGCAATGCTCCCTCTAAGCTGTGGAGTCTTGTGAGCAAAAATTCTACTCTGTGAGCTACTGGCGTTAAAATTGTGAGTGAGCAATTTGGCTACTGCATAAATTAATTTGCTCTGGAGCCACCCCTCCTGAGCTAAGACAAAAATGTGTGAGCCAGAGGCTAAAAAGCTGTGAGCTAGCTCACACTAACTCAGCTTAGAGGGAACACTGATGCCCTTTGATAGTTGACTGATTTATTATTGTGCAAAGTCCCTATGCATTTTGCCATTCAGGCTTCGTCAGGGGGAATCATTCACCTGATGCTGGAACTGTCCACAGCAATTAAGTTCTTGCTTAATTGTGGTGGACAGTTCCAGTACTAGATGAATGCTCTGATTCTCCCCGATGAAGCCCGCACGGAGAAATGCACAGGGGCTTTGCACAATAAATCAGTCAACTATCACCAGGCATTTTTTCCTTTTTGTTCTTTTGGCACATTGTAGGGTGCAGCCCACTTTTTCTTCATACTCTCTAAAGTAGCCCTACCATAAATGTGTTCTTTCCTTTTCAGCATTTAGCCATAACAAAAAGATACTACACTTTACAAGGTTACTATCAAAATTGTCTTTTACATTATTTCCAACAAGCATGGTCCTTTCAAAGCATTACTCTTCTCCAACAGACAATGACTATATTGCTTTCTTTATGTTCTTCTCTACCAATAACTGGTTGGGGATTTAAAAAATATGTTTCCCAATAGACTGAGCAAGGAGCGTATTGGAGAGCTGCAGCAGCAAATTGAAGACCTCCAAAAGACCTTGCAAGAGACCAAGTCAGAAGGTGATGGGGTAAGTGCAGATATTGGTGATATTTTCCAAGATAAAACTGTTCACTGTTTTTTGTCTGAGAATCATGATCTTGTCAAATATTTGACTTTTAGTGAACATTTCATGCCTTGTGACTCACAAGTGCTGACAGCTTACCTTGTTAAAAACAGTGAAAACACAAGCACAATGATTTGCATTCACCATAAAAACAAACCATTGTTCAGGAGCTATTAGGAGAGGGTCTTGAGAAAGGAGGTAGTGTGAAGTGCTGGACACAGAGCTGGGTTTTTATGTGAAACTCCAAATCACTGGAAGCTTGTTGGGTCGCCTTTAGCAAGTCACTCTTAAATGACCCAACCTCACAAAGTGGTTGTGGGAATGAATGAGAAACTTTGAATTGCTTTGCATACCGTTGCTGTTGTTTATGCTGTGGGGTTGGTGGATGGGTGCAGAAGTGGTCATAAAATATTAAACTACTATCTATTTATATTCTATGCATTTCCTCTATAGCATCTAATATTAGGCACTGATGGGAACAAGTTACTGGAGCATATGTGGATTGTTAGCTCAACCTAATAAGTTTCTAAACATTTTAACTTGTTTTTATAGTCAAGCAAGTTGAAGCAGAAGATAGCAGCACATATGTAAGTTTTAAGAATTAATGTGTACATATTAAATCTACCAACTATATATATATATATATGCATGAGAGAGAAAGGGAAGAGAAAGCCTCTTGACTGTGCCCATGGCAAAAAAACACTCATGTCCTCTCGTCTATGCAGTGCAATTTAGAAAGGGAATGATCATTAGCCATGAGGAGGTCCTACCAACCTCTCATCAGCCCTCCCTATAACACAATTTATCCCAGTTACTTATTCAGTTACTTATATTCCGCAAGCCCAAAGACCTTTGGGTTCGTAGTAGATAGCTCAATGACAGTGTCAACCCCATGTGCTGCAGTGATGAAAAAGGCAAACTCTGTGTTAGGGATTATTAGGAAAGAGACTGAAAATAAAGTAGCCGATATTATAATGCCCCTGTGTAGATTTATGGTGCAGCCCCATTTGGAATACTGTGTGTAGTTTTGGTCACCATCTCTCACAAAGGATATCACAGAGCTGGAAAAAGTACAGAAGAGGGCAAGCAAAATGATTAGGGGATTGGAGCACCTTCCCTTTCTGGACAGGCTGAAGAATCTGGGACTTTTTGATTTAGAAAAGAGACAGCGGGGGGGGGGGGGCGGGACACACACACACATGATAGAGCAGGGGTGTCGAACTCATTTGTTATGAGGGCCAGATTTGACATAAATGAGACATTGTTGGGCCAGGCCGTGTATGTCATAAAATGTAATGCTAGGTAGCGGAGGTATAAACTTTATAAAGGACACAAATGCAAAGGGGTTTTTTTTACTTAAAATAAAAACATGCTTAAAACATTAGCACTCTTGCAATATTTTGTTTTTTTAACAGTGTCTGATAACTGACACCTCTGTGCTGTTGCAATCTTGAGTATGCTGTTCAGGTGTGTATCTGTAAGCTGTAAACCTACAATGATGCAGCAGCAGCCGAACTGAAAGAAGAAGCAGAAGACAGCCAGTTCCACTGCAGGCCTGATAGAAGCCCTCTGGTGGCCTAATCCGGCCCCTGGGCCGCGTGTTTGATGGCCCTGTGATAGAGATTTATAAAATTATGCACAGGGTAGAGAGTTGACAAAGAGAACTTTTTCTCCCTCTCCCAAAATAATAGAACTCAAGGGCCTTCCCATGAAGCTGACGGGTAATAGTTTCAGGATGGGCAAATGGAAATAGTACTTTACACAGCAAGTGTTTATAATGTGGAATTCTCTGTCAAAAGATGTAGTGATGGCCACAGGCATTGACAGCTTTAAAAGACAGATTCATGGAGGTTAGGTCTATCAGTGGCTACAAGCCATGGTAACTAAAGGGAACCTCCATGTTCAAAGATAGTCAACATCTGAATACCACTGCTGGGAGTCAACGTCAGTTGAAGACCTTGGCCTCTAAGCCATGTTGTTTACCCTCCATAGGAACTGACTGGCCACTGTGTGAGACAGGATGCTGGACTAAATGAACCACATTGGTCTGATCCAGGGCTCTTCTTATGTTCTTATTTAGTTTTACATTTGACCTCTCCCGAAGTGTCCTGTTTTTCCTTAGAGATACTGTATAACAAAGTTAAAATAGTATTGTTCCCACTCAGACTTGTATATATGGACAAAATGATTTTCTCATCTTCACGTTTTTAATTAAACCTTTTCAGTTCTTGGGGCTAAGCCTCAAGGCCTATAGAACCTAAAATATTTGCCACAGAATTCTCCCTGGGCTTTGTTGTTGTTTTTTAATCATTGAACATCTTCTGTTTTCTAAGTTCCTGTTCTGGAAATGAATGTAGCTGATTTGATAATTTAACATGTCGTTCTAAGGCAACTCAGAGCATTCATGTTGCTCTTTTTCACAGTGATGGCTCATCATCTTAAAATGTCTTATAAAAATACAAGCACCAGTTTGTTTCATATCTTTTGGTTACAGTGAGTTCCTAAGTATACGAATAGTATGATCTGATCTCTGTATCAATATATCTGAATCTTTCAGGGAAAAACTGAGCGAAGTTCACGATGAATTGCAGAAGAAGGAGGCTCTTCTTGCAGACCTCCAACCAGATCAAAATCCAAATGGTAAATGATTCCATGACTGGTACTTTGGCTACATATTGGCTTGGATCCAACCCCCCTCCTTAGTGGAAGGCACTAGTGAGTGGTGTTTTCCCCTGTGTTCCCCCAACCCCCAGCAGTCCTACCAAAGTGCCTGGTGTCACAAGATCCGCATGAACAGCTGCTTTTATAGGGCTACATTGAAGAGGAACAAGGGGGTGAAATCATCCCTCTTCTGTCAGTGGAACTGCACTTGCAAAAAGGAGTGGTTATTTCATTATAGCTGTTCTCAGTGATTCTCACTGATAAGCCTTTAGGCAATTTGTGCCTTGTACTGCCAGTCTGTAAGACAAATAGAAGAATGTATTTCATCTTCTCTTTTCATAATTTAATTTCTATTTAACTATGATATGGTTAATTAAAAAAAGGCTGTGTAATGCACTGGATCGAAACAACCAAAATAACACAACATGATGTGTTACTATTCAAGTAATGCATAGCATTTTTATCAGTTGTGCTGGTTTTTATATTTTCAGTTGGAATTTTCTGAAAGCCAAAGGCATACAACATGATACCATCTCCAGTTTGGTGTAGTGGTTAATCTGGGGGTTTGATTCCCCACTCCTCCACTTGCAGCTGCTGGATGACCTTGGGCAAGCCATAGTCCTGGCACAGCTGTTCTTGAAAAAGAGCAGTTTCTGTCAGAGCTCTCTCAGCCCCATCTACCTCACAGGGTGTCTGTTGTGGGGAGCGAAAGGGAAAGGAGTTTGTAAGCCACGCTGAGTCTCCTTTGGGTAGTGAAGGGTGAGGTGTAAATCCAATCTCTTCTTCTTCTTCTTCTTCTTCTTCTTCCATGCAGCCTGACCCAATCTAATCAAGTCTGCAGGCCCTAGGGTCAAGGACCTGAACTCTTCCTCTCCACACGCACACTTATTTTAGCATCTAGGTCTTGAAAGTACTTCCATACTGTTTTGTTGTATTTAGTTAGTCCTGATAAAAGGTATTACATACTTTTTGGTTTTGCAGTCTTTATTAAGCGATTATTTGCAGTACACGAGTGAGTGTGTGCTGTGATTCCTGAGTTCTACTCTGGAGCTGAGGCTGGATAACTAAGAAGAAACCCACAAGCCATGCTTCCGCCTGTCAAACAACTTGTTTTATTGATAACTGGGAAGTATGGCACTCTTTTATTGCCATAGCTGTAAATAGTTTTGAATCCCTGTAGAGAATGCTGCATCCCCACGGTACTTCAATCTCATTCCTTGTTTCAGGTTAGATAAGATATATTTGTGTGCTGATAATCTCATGGTGTTTTTCACTAAATAGCACAAAAAATTGAAGAGTTGGAAGCAGCTTTGCATAAGAAAGATGAAGATATGAAATCAATGGAAGAGAGATATAAGATGTACCTCGAAAAAGCAAGAAGTGTGAGTATTGTGGTTTATGACATCAGTGGATTTATTTCAGCAATGTGAAGCTGGAAGGTCCTCTTTCTCATGTCCAATTCCATTGCATTTAAAGGATTAGTTTGACAGCTTTTGGTCAGACTTCCTAATTTTATTGTTTCAGGGTCCACCCAACAGTATTATGTCACCAAATCCTTTTAGTATTTGCCAGATTGGAAAATACTGTGTTATTTTGCAACAATGCACCCAAGCATATTTTACCTTCAAATTCATTTTCTGACCAGGTGCAAGGCTAGTAAAGGTAAAGTCCAAAGCATTTTTAATGTTAATTTTCATGCAGGTGATAAGGACCTTGGACCCCAAACTAAATCCAGCATCAGCTGAAATCATGTTGCTGAGAAAACAGCTGACTGAAAAAGACAAGAAAATTGAAGCACTTGAGGTAAAAAATAATAATTTATAAGATCCTTAACATTTTCCTCTGGAAGTTACAACTAATTTGATTACAAAAACTAAGTATGTTGGGGGCAATTCAAAGAAGAATGAGAGAATCAAAATACTGTGTTTATTTTTATTTATTTATGTATTTGAAAATGTCTGCTCGTATTTCCACATGGTCATCGCAAAAAAGAAGACTCAGCCCAAAAATATAGCAACGTACAATAACCATAGTCCCCAGAAATAATTCACAGAAGACAAAACTATCAAAGTCAATCTGTATATGTCTTATAAAACAAAACCATCTCTCAAACCTTACAAAAGGCTGGTAAAGATGAAACATGAGGTCTTGCCGTAGTAAAGCAAGCCACTTTGGGGGGAAGATACTGCCAGAAGAGTACAGGGATGGTCTAAATTGGTACCTGAATTTCTACTGAGAGAACTGTTCCTTCAAGTACACAGGTCCCAAGTCATGAGAGGCATTAAAGGTGGGACACCAGGACCTCAGATTGAATGTAGAAGCAAGTAGGCAACCAAACAAGTTTTTTCAGACTCAAATGCATGCCATTTGGGACCTTATCAGAAGGTGAGCCACTGCATTTGTACCAATTAAACCTTCTGGCTTGTCTTGCAGTGAGGCCCTTTGTAAAGTATATTACAGTGATCCAGCCTAGGGATAACAAAAGTGTGGTTCAGCATAGTCGTATCTGTTAAGGCAGGAAGGGAAGAATACCTGCAGACTAAATGCAGATGATAGTGTGAATACCCAGTTCTGTTATTCATTGATATGTATGGATGCTCTAGAAAAAGATGTAAACTTTGATCATTTAATTAGTCAGCTTTGAATGTCGAGGATCATACATTTTTTTCCACATGCATCTTACAGTTATACATTTCTTCTAGGGAGAATGTAAATTGGCTAAGATACGTGACCATGAAGAGAAGTTAATTGTATCTGCGTGGTATAACAAGGTGAGCTGACCAGTGGGTGGGTGTGTGGGTGAGAGAGAGAAGATTGCACATGAACATGAGGAAAATAAATATTAATACTTTCCAGAAACAAAATATTCATTCCCATCACCCACCTACTCACTTCTGGCTGCAGTGGCAGCAGCTTCATGCAGGTTCCAGCTGCCATCCCCTGCAGTCAGGAAATTGGATTTTAGAGGCTATCTGTTTAGTTAATGTTTCACATTTTTAAAGTGAAGTGAAGATGCAAATTGTGCCATTTAGCCTACACAGGCTAAATTTTTTCAAACTATGGCACATCCTTATTTCCTTCTACACCAACAGAATTGCAAATTAGAGGTGCCAGACTGAACTTTTGAATTACACTGGACATCTGCAATAGTGAGCACAATTTTTAACGGTTTCAAGACAGAATGTAGGGGATCACGTGTCTAAATAGCTTATCTTGCTTACTTCCAGAGCATAGCATTTCATAAATTGGGCATGGAATCCAGGCTGATAAGTGGGACTACTTCTGGCCTCCCTGGGCGCTCTTTCCTTGCACAGCAACGTCATGTCACCAATGCCCGAAGAAATCTCTCTGTTAAAGTACCTGCTGCAACATCGGATTAAATCACCAAGGATATTTGTGCACTAAAGTGTCCTTATATTATTTTGTAATTCTGTTTTAGACTACCTGACAGATGAAGAGGTTGTGATGCTGGCCATCGGTTATTTTACATGTGACACCTGTGTGTTATGCTGGTAAATTGAATTTAGCCAGCTGATAACACAAGACAATGTATATCTGTCAACTTTTTCTTGATTTTAAATAGACTTGAGGTACATACTCATAAGCACAACTGTAAAGGATTTATATCTGTCTTCATAGTCTCTTGTATATGAATTCCAAAATTTGGCATTATATTGAAAATTCTATTTAAATGCTGTTGGTCTAATTTCATTTATGGGTAGCAATTTTTATATAAATGCTCCACTCCACAATAAGAGTATTTTTTCTGAGATGGTTCCATTTTATATTGAAGAAGGAAAAGAAACTGAAAATCGATTGCAGTTATTTTTGACATGAATGGTTCTGCTCTCTAAGCAAAATGTAACCAAAATGATTTACTGACTTGAGGATTTGATTGTAAGGCTGCAGTCCTAGGCACACTTACTCAGGGCTAAGATTCATGGAACGTCTCAAGCACAATCGAGCTCCCTTTCAATAGGATGAGGGTTAGGATTTTTTCAGTGACTACTTAATTACAGTTTAAGAACATAAGAACATAAGAACATAAGGGTAGATAGCGTAAAGAAAATACTTCCTGTTTTAAAGGTATGAATTCAGCAGAGCCAGAATAGCTGTATATTTGAAGTTAATTGGTGATGTTGCTGATTATGCTAGATTTTAGGCTCTTGCATAAGATTATTTTAGCATTTCTAAAAGATGCAAAATCCATTACTCAGATCTGTGTGGTACATAGAATGGACCTTGAACCATTCCATAGTTTTGGATTATTTGAGCCCTGTATATCATCCAGGCAAGATTCTAACCTTTATGTGAAGACTAGGCAGTGTGGTCATAGAGCTGTGCTCAGGAGCCCACAAAGTTGATAGTTCATGACTTGGGACAGTCCTTATTTGAAAGATGACTGCTAAGGGACAAGCTTGGGTCTTAGAGAGTTTTAAGTAGGTTGGCTGCCAAGTGGTCTCTTTGCTCCAGCACTTGGTATGGTAGTTAGAAGGCTTCAGGCCACTGGGTGGTGCAGGGGATCTTTCCTTGTCATGCAATGGCCTTTATACTGTGATCAGCTGCAGGGAGTGGAAATAGCTAGTACGTTCTGTTCCTGAGGGTTGGGTGTGCCTGGTCCCTGGGATTATACCATAGCCACAAATTGGATCATGTTGTAGGTTAGCAACTTTGTGTTTGCACCCTTTTCATACAAAAACTTACAGTAGACTCTCTGAAATAAGTAGCCTAGCAAAAAAACCCTGCTGTTGATTTTGAATCCTTATAAAATGCTCCTCAGTCTGAAGTATTCTTGTTGACATGTTGATACTATTGAAATTACCATAGTTAAACAAAATCAGTAGGGCAGGTTCTTGCAAAGAACAAAATTCTTCCATTTATCCCTGTGCAACAAGCAAATCCTGGAGTATAGGCTGTTTTCTGCGAAAGTCCCTGGCATCATAAAACTCTGTCTATAAAGTGATACTACACATCTAGAATCAAGGGTACAATCTTTTGGCAACCTGGTACAATTTACTGATGACATAAAAGAGAGTGTGAATGTAGGTTCTTGGTGGACAGGCACATTTGTTTTAAAAGTAGACTAGGCAATGCTTTAAAACTCTTGAAAAACCCAATATAAAGTAACTAAAATGGGGTGATATTTTTCTTTCTTTGTTTTGAAAACAATCCTAGTGCAGTTATGAGTGTTTAATATAAATTAATTGATACACCTTAAATAAGATGAAATCTGTCACTTGGATTAGAGATTTGTTTGTTTATGGTGGTGTTCCCGTCAGGGGTAGAGTCCTAACACTCTACTAAACTACAGTTCAGACCACAGTTCCCTCTAAGCTGAAGAGGATTTCTGCTTCAGCTCACAAAAAATGGAGGATGGGGGCACCTTCTTCTGGGGCCCATAGAATTGGACCTCCTGGTCCAATCTTTTTAAAATTTGGGGTGGCGGTTGGTTGAGGAGAGGCACCAGCAGCTATGCTACAAATTTGGTGCCTCTGCCTCAAAAATAGCCCCTCAGCCCCAGATATCCCTGGATCAATTCTCCATTATAGCCTATGGGGCCCGTTGACTGTAATGGTCCCCATAGGCTATAATTGAGCCAGAAAAAAATGATTATTTTTTTTGCACACCCTTATTATGCTTTTCAGTGTAGTTTGTAAGCTGCCTTGAGTCATAGGGAAAACTGGGATATACATATTTCTATAAATAAGTAGGTTGGGCAGGTTGATACAATTTAAGCAACTTCCTGTTTGTTACATCAGGCAGGGTTCTGACAGTGATTGTTCCACCTCCGTTATACTTGGCCTGTAATGCTGATTGCCATATTTCACCCCCCCCCCGCCCCAAGTGCTGGCATGTTTTCTAAGGGCCAGCGCAGGGCGATGGTCCAAGGCCAGGTCTATCAATATAGTGGACTGGAGATCTGTTCTCCAGAGGACAGGTCTACCAATATAGTGGACCAGGGCGGGTAGACCTGTTCTCCAGAGGCCAGGTCTACCAATATGGTGGAAAGGGGTGGGTGCCAATATAGTAGACTGGGGAGGGTAGACCTCTCTGGAGGACAGGTCTACCAATAAAGTGGACTGGGGTGAGTAGACCTGTTCTCTGGAGGCCAGGCCTGCCCATATAGTGTAAAGGGGCAGGTAGACCTATTTTCTGGAGGCCTAGGCTAGCTCAGTAGAGGACAACATTTTGTGTAATGAAATTTGACTTTATTCTGTTTTATCTTTTAATGTTTAAATTATTCTTAAAATATAGTTTAAACATACTTTAAAATAATTCATTCTGAGATTTTTTACAAGGTTATGGAAATAATCTTATAAAAATAATTTATGCAGTAGTCAGATGTAGACTTGCTCACAACTTTAATGCTACTAATTTTTGCTCACGAGGTAGAATTTTTGCTCACAACGCTGCGGCACTTAAAGGGAACATTGGTTCAGACTTTACTAATTTTTGCATTCATTAAATTGGATTTAACCTATTTGTGGCAGTAATTGCAGTATTACATGCTTTTGTTTTAGATTTTAGTCCTAAAAGTGTGAAATACTCTCTTACAATCTGATGATACGCTGCACTAAAATACAAACAGTTCAAGTGTGTTACTGAGTGAGACTTAAGAGTTTCCATGTTTCTGTTGACTACCTGTTGGGTTTTAATGTCCCTTATTATTGTGCTGAACTTACTATACATTGTGTTTCTGAGGTGTCTAACTGCTCTGAATTGGTAGAATGAAATAATGCAGATGTTGTAGCATGATACGTAGTGTTTTTGATACCGTAGTATATTTTTGTAATTCAGTATGACTCTTAACTGCACTGAAGAACTATTTATTCTCCATAGATGAGGTTTCACAGGCACAGTAGATTTTAATGGCTTTAATCTTTTAATCATTTTTTCTAGTTTATTCTCCTTGTACTGGAATGTCATGGTCATAATCTATGTCAAACTAAGTATGTTTATGTACTGTCAGAAGTAATGGGATTTACTTGTTCCTTGAATTTCTGTAGGATTGAATCAGATCTAATTTTGACCTGGATTGGGACACAGTATAATCTTTATACCAAAGGTGTTTTGATCATAGACAGTAATAGAGACAAAACAGAATCTAAGGGAAAAGGCCATGTATCTTTGAGACAATAAGAGGGCTAAACCAGGCATAGTACTAAACATGATGCTGCAAAAAAAAAAAAAAAATGGTTGTTGGGTAGTGTGTTCCCGCCCCTCCCTGGCATCATAATGTTAAGTACTGGCTGCTAGCGATGGAGCAAGGAAACACTGCATATTGTAAGGTCATTACACCAGGTAAAATTCAACGAAACGTTGTGAGGGGAATTTGGGAAGAAAGTAGATATGTGATAGATGCATACTTACTGTCATGTCTAGTTTGGCTCTGATTTTAACAAAATGTTATCATTTTCCCTGTCTTATAGCATCATCTTCCAAAATACTAAATTTCACAAGCATGATGCTAAAATTGGCTAGAACTAGAAACAGACTCTGAACTATGTTGATGCAATAATTGTTTAAAAAGCCAGATGCAATTGTATTTATTATCCCAAATCAACAGTTTGCTTAAAGCTGTCTCTCCTCTCCCTCATCTCTAAACAGATCATTATGTTCAGTATCACAACTTTGGCTAGGATGTGTGTGCATATCACCAGCTTTTAGATTCAGACATTTATCCTGATGAAATGCATTTCCAAAACCTGTACATGCAACATTCCTCTTATTGGACTGAGATGTCTCTTAGGGCATCACATCCTCAATCTGAATTGCTGAACATGGAGAAAGTATATCAGAAAAGCACTTGTGTGTACTAGCTATTTGCAGCTGAATTTGGGTATACTTGATACAACGCTAGTTTAAAACTTGAACTACTTCCTTTGAGTAATAAAATTCCAAGATTTGATCACCAGCAATTCAATTCAGAAATTGACCCCTCTTGCTTTTAAATCTATACAGTTAAGTTGAACTGGGATTTTCCTCTTGCATTTATATTGAAAATATGATACATTTTAAGGTGGATACTCATTTAGCAATGAATTTTATCTCTTTGTATTATCTTTCATGTAGTATATTTTGATTGGACATAATGCTGAGTAATTTAGTTATCTGTACAAAGCCTATAAAATGCATTGTGTTCACATGGTTTCAAGGAGGGCAGATATAAAATTATTGTAAATGAGCTACATCAATAATTTTTATTTAGGAAAATAAATCAATAATTACTTATTTAGGAAAAGATAACACTTATTTCTCTTTCCAGTGAAAGAGCTGAAAATAATCTTTGTTCTTTCTAGTTTAAGTATTCAAAAACAGTGTTTTTTATTGATGATAAATTCAGGACAAAGTACAGTTCTCCAAGCAGGACTCCTCCATAACTCTGCATTCATATTTTAGTGGGGTTTGGGCTGGAGAAATGCTTTGTAACTTGCACATGGTATGGTAGTCATTGACAGAATCCACCCAGTACCCCTGCTGTGCAGCCTTTCCTTGTTTCAGGAGGGGATGGTATAAAAAGTGGTGCTTAACAGATTATGCCCTTTCTCGACTGCATGGTTATTGTAATTAGATTCAGAGGCACCTTGTTAATAATTGCCACTGTGTGGATTCATAAATTAATAATGGGGCATGTGATTTAGTAATTGAAACTCATGAACATTTTTGAAGTTTGCTTTCTTAAAGTTCCATGCTTATCAGAATAAAGCATTCAGTGAATTGAATTCAATCAATCAATCAACCGTTATTGGCATAACCTACAGAACAGTGAATTTAATTGAATTTTTCACTTAAGGATATACACTACTTTTTATTAATACAGAAGAAGTGAAACAGTTTTTCCACAGTAAGCATTTATCGGGGACCGCATAATTGTTAGCAATACTAATGTATTCATTTACTAAGGAGAAACAGTTGCTTTTATTTTATTTTTTCCAGAATCTAATTTTGAGGTCTAATTTTTTAATGTGTATGTATCTGTAACTGTTCAAAGAAATGGCAATAAATTGCACTAATTTGTAAACATGGTTTTCATTTTTATTTGATGAACATTCTTTTATATTCACATAAAACCTTTTGGCTTTAATTTTGTGATCTCTTTATTCTAAGGTCTGTACTAGTGCTTTCACCGATTGTTTCCTTAATGCTAGTGTATGTGCCTACAGTCCAGTCCTAAGGTTTCTCAGTTTCATGGGATCAAATTCCACATATTGTTGGTTTCAAATATCTATGCAAAGCAGCTTCCCTATTCAGTAAGTCTGAGACACATACAACAGCCATTTTCCTCTTGTTCTTCTAGTATTATTGAATAAGCCACCTTCAAACATAACTGGGAGCTGTGTTGGCTTCCCAGGTAACAACAATGAAAGAAGGGCTGCCATAGAGTATCAAGATTAGGGATAGGCACAAACCCAAAAAAAGCAGTTTGGTTTGAGGTAGCCCCTGAACCAATCCAAAAGGACTCCACCTGAACCAAACTGGTTCAGTGAGTTTGGTTCCATAGAATCATAGAGTTGGAAGGGGCCATACTGACCATCTAGTCCAACCCCCTGTTCAATGCAGGACCAGCCTAAAGCATCTCTGACAAATATTCACCCAGCCTCTTCTTGAAAGCTGTCAGTGAAGGGGAGCTAACCACCTCCCTAGGCAGCTGATTCCACCTTTGGACCACTCTGACCGTGAAAAAGTTTTTCCTAATATCCAACCAATACCTGTCTGCATATAATTTAAACCCATTGCTTCAGGTCCTATCATCTGCTGCCAATTGGAACAGCTCCTTGCCCTCCTCCAAATGACAGACTTTCAAATATTTAAAGAGAGCAATCATGTCCCCCCTCAATCTCCTCTTCTCCAAACTAAACATTCCCAAGGCCCTTAGCCTTTCCTCATAGGACTCAGTCTCCAGACCCCTGGTCATCCTCTTTGCTCTTTTCTGCACCCTCTCAATTTTGACCACATCCTTTTTGAAGTGAGGCCTCCAGAACTACACACAGTACTCAAGGTGCAGCCTGATCAAGGCAGTATACAGAGGGGCTATAACCTGCGATTTCGTTGCTATGGCCCTTTTAATACAACTCAAGACTGAATTAGCCTTTTTTGCCACCGCATCAAACTGACTGCTCATACTTAGTATACAGTCCACCCTTACCCCAAGATCTCTTTCGCATACACTACTCCCCAGAAATGTATCCCCCATCCAGTATTTCTGCTTGACGTTTTTGTGGCCCAGATGTAATACTGTGCATTTATCTTTGTTGAATTGCATCCAGTTTGCAGCTGCCCACTTCTCCAGAGTATTCAGGTCTTGTTGAATTTTAACTCCTCTTGGGTGTTTGCTACTCTTCCCAATCATCAGCAAATTTAATGAGTAGCCCTTCTACCCCTTCATCCAGATCATTGATAAAAATATTAAAAAGCTACTCTGAAGCTTTACCTGCTGCACCATACTGACTGTCCTAGGGTTGCTCATGTTGAATAGTAGCCAGGCCCGGGTGAGTCATGCAAGTTGGACAGTGTCAAATCACCCAATGGTTGCTGCCAGGAGACAGGCCTCAAAGACCAAAACAGCCTAATGGA
The DNA here is from genome assembly GCA_029375565.1 of Gekko gecko. NCBI lineage: Eukaryota > Metazoa > Chordata > Lepidosauria > Squamata > Gekkonidae > Gekko > Gekko gecko. Next base: position 75,359,202 of record JAPDNY010000006.1, on the reverse strand, counting down.
TTTGATGAGAGTTACTACAAGATATGACTAGAGTGTTTGCCAAATGGATTAATAGTATTCAGGTATTTCAACAGTACTCACTTTGATAAAGTTATACATGAAACAAGATATATGCATGGTTCATTGGTGTTGACAGAATTTGAATTGCTTCAAGTAAACTGAATATTGGAAAAAGAATTTTCTAGTCTGTGAAGACTTTTTTTGGCACAATACATCATGGTTGTTTGTTTCCTTTCTACCTCCATCCTGTGATCTCTCTCTTTGGTTTGCATGTTGAATAGTAGCCAGGTGACTCATGCAAGTTGGACAGTGTCAAATCACCCAATTGCCAGGAGGCAGGCCTCAAAGACCAAAACAGCCTTGGAAAGTATGCTGCCCCCTCCCCCTGCTTTTTACTCACAGAAAGGAATCCTGAAATGCTATGGTTGCCTAGCAATAGCCACTGAGGAAATCCTTTAAAAACAAAAAAAAAGCTACAGGTGCTGCTTTTATCATTTTGTGGGTTTTAAACATCCCCTATGTTTTTTTAATTTTTGTTTTTTACTTTTTTCTGCAAATCTGGGGCACTTTTCAGGTTTGTAAAAAGATTTCTCTTGCCCATTCATAGCTCCTTTCATAGCCGGCTCGCCCACTAGGCGAGCTAGGCGCTCGCCTAGGGCGCGCCGGCTGCAGGGGCGCCAAACGGCCCCCCGGCCCCTCCCAGAAAAAGTCCCCCCCGCTGCTCCCACCGCCTCCCTGAGCGCCCCGCCGGGGCTCAGGAGGCGGCAGTGGAGCTCGCCGCCCTCCCCAAAGCCGGCTTCTCTCCCCACCCCCACCCCCGCCCTCCCAAGCCCACCGCGGGGTTGCGGTTGCTGGGCTGGGCCGCGGGGCGGCCAGGCGGCGGAGCGGCTTCTCCACCCCCCCACACGGCCCTCCCAAGCCCAGCGCCGCCGCTGGGAGGGAAGGGGCGGGCGTTCCAAGCCCGCCCGTTCCCGGCTCTCCCCGGGCGCCTCGCAGATGCGAGGGGTCCGGGAGAGGCTGCGCCGCTGCTGGGAGGGAAGGGGCGGGCATTGCAAGTCCGCCCGTTCCCCGGCTCTCCCTGGCCCCTCGCAGCTGCGAGGGGCCCGGGAGAGCCGCGCCGCCCCTTCCCCGGCTGTCCCGGGTGCCTCGCGGCTGCGAGACACCCGGGAGAGCCGTGCCCGCCGCCCCTGCTGGGAGGGAAGGGGGGGCTTCTAAGCCCGCCCCTTCCCCGGCTGTCCCGGGTGCCTCGCGGCTGCGAGACACCCGCGAGAGCCGCGCACGCCGCCCCTGCTGGGAGGGAAGGGGGGGCTTCTAAGCCCGCCCCATCTCCAGGCCCCACTGGGAGGTTGGCATCCCCGGTGGGGTGGGCGCCCCAGGCAGTCCTGCCTAGGGCACCCAGAAACCTGGGGCCGGGCCTGTTCATAGCTCCAATCACCGGATTTAAGTATCCTCAGATTTTGTCAATTTAGCTATTAAAATATACAAGTGGGAGGCTGTAAGACTCGCAGGGGGGAACCCCATCTCTCCCTTGTTGCTGAGTCTGGTGTGGCTCCAGACCACACCACCTACCATTGATCCCAGTTGCCAGCATCCTCTTCTGCCACATCTGGGTCTGGAGCAAGGGTATACAAAAAAAATTCATTTTTTCCCAATTCAGTTTTTTTTCCTGCTTGCCCAAATAGGCAAGGTTTATTGTTTTTTTAAAAAAAAAATTGAAAGAGCCATACAGTTTAAAATATCTAGCCAGATATCTCATACCAGCATCATATTTGCATACATCTTACCAATTTTCCTTGCCTTAACTTATATTCAAACAACATAAATAAAAAAATCATAAATCTGTTCACAATTAGTTTTTCTGTATCCTATCTGCTATATTTCAGTTTGCCTACAATCCAATTTTCCTAATCAACTCCATGTCTATAAACCTGAAAAAGAAAAGAAACAGGCATTTCCTAACTATTTAAAAATACTGATTTGGACACATTATCTTTTTTATGTATGTTAACACTCTATTCTCTTTAAAATGTTCTTTCATGTTATCAATAAAGCTGACTTTAGAACTCCCATTTACTTACAAACTTCTCAAAGTAAGTTATATATCAATTCTTAAGATCATAAACCCAAGAATCCTTGACCTTCCACTGAGTCCTCCTGTCTATTCTCTTTTATCCTTTAGATCCTTACACATTCTCTGCATAGACCGCCCTACTTATACATTTCCCTGCAGTACCAATTTTATGTTTCAAACTGCTCCATGTCTTTTTGTTTCCGCTCAATTAAAACATTACAAATAATCCAAGTATATTGTTACAAATTAGACAGCCTTTGTATCTAAATACAACTTTTAATCTCCATTCAGTTAAAACATTGCCAATAGTCCAGGTATATTATTTCAAATTAATTGCAAAGACAATCCTTCTTTATATATTTATTACTTATAAAGTTTCAGTTTTTTTAGTTTTCTCTGTAAATTTCTCTTAAGAATTATCACTATTTTGTTTCTTAAATCTTTGTAGATTTCTCCCTCTTCTCTGGGCTTGCTTGTGTAGAAAATCAAACAGCTTTTAGCCTGTATTTCAAACTCTGCAAACACCTTGTTATGTCTAGCAACTGCAAAGACTAAAGTCTCTGAATAATCAGAATAAGAACTGGGTGTTTCTTCCATTGTGGTGGCCATATCTTCTGACAGACTGTGTTGCTTGGCACTTCGCATCATAGGTGACGACAGCTGAATTTGACAAACAAGTGATTCCGATCTCTCAAAGCCAGTCAAAGTTTTTTCCAGGGCATGAAGAACAGCTGCTGTAATCTCCATTACCATCTTTTGCTTTATATGTTCCCAAAAGTCTTCTGACAATTGTAGTATCTCTCCATCTCCCTGAAAATCCTTCTTTTCAAATGTAATCAAAGAAGCCATTTCATTCTTTAGCTAGCAGCTTGAAAATGACAGCCTCTATAACATTGCGCAGTTAGAAAATGTGAAGTTCCAATGCCATTTTAAATCCAACCTCCAGTTTTCCCTAAATCAGATAAGCCTCAGTTCTTTTAAATTTATCATCCCTTTAATGATATTTTCCAGAAAGCATACAGAAGATTTTAATATGTTGCTTTGCCCCTGTATTTTTATTGCATTGACTCCCCAAACTCTGCCCAGCCACTCACCAAAGAGTGCATGGGGGCAGATTTATGGGGGCAATAAAGTATTCTTTTCCATGATTGAAAGTTGTAAAGAGTAAAAAATACTCACTGAATCTTCACCAAGATGTTGAGATGAGATTGAGGGCTCTTAATGTGGGGGTTGTTACAACTTATCAGATGTGCTCCCACGTCTGTTTCCTTGAAGCTTCTTGCACAGGACGATCCAATTCCTACACCCGCTATTTACCACATGCGAGGGGCTCAGAATAAAGTCCTTTGTGACCGATATCTTGCACATGAAGTACCGGTTGGACTCCTGTAATCACCAGTCACTGGAAACTCCAGCATGTCCACTAAAAAAACTCCAAAGTTGGTGAGATTCAGGGAGCCCTGAAAATCTCAACCACACCATTGCACAGAAGCCCCACCCTCCCCAATTCAGTTTTATTGGACCCAAAAAATATTGGCATCCCCAAATATTCCCAAATACCAGTATCTGTATTGTATTGGTATTCAGGTAAATATTCGGGAAACTTGAATTTGTTTGTCTTCAGTATACCTTATGGGAACCATTCCTGTAGAGCTGGGGTGTCGAACTCATTTGTTATGAGGGCTGGATCTGACATAAATGAGACTTCATTGGGCTGGGCCATGTGTGTCATAAAATGTAATGCCAGGTAGCAGAGATATAAACTTTATAAAGGACACAAACACAAAGGTGTCTTTTTACTTAAAATAAAAACATGCTTAAAACATTAGCACTCGTGCAATATTTTGTTTATTTAACAGTGTCTGATAACTGACACCTTGCTCTGAATTACTGCATCAAAATGTCCGTGCTGTTGCAATCTTGAGTATGCTGTTCAGGTGTGTATCTGTAAGCTGCAAACCTACGATGACGCAGCAGCAGCAGCACTGGAAGAAGAAGAAGAAGACAACCAGTTTCACTCCGGCCCCCAGGGCACATGTTTGACACCCCTGCTGTAGAGTATAATAGAGAATTTCACTCACCAAGTTGTGCTGCGATGGCACAACTCAGCGACTGAACTGAAGGCATTTAATCTGTAATTGGCTGAATAAATACCCCTAAAATATTGAAAAGGTATTTTTTAGGTACTTATTTGGCTCGGTATATATTGAGCGCACTCCTCTAGTCTGAAGTGGCTGCTGGCGTCCACTGCCCTGACCAGGCTGGAGCAGCTCTCTTCTTTACTGGTAAGTGCAGTGTCTGAGTGTGCTCAGACAATGCAATTATGTTTTGGGGGAATTAAACCCCCTTATATATTTATTTTTGAATTCCAGATTTTTTGCAAACCTGGGGAGTCCCCTAAGTTTGCAAGTAAATCTGTTTAGTGTTGTTCTGGTCCCCATCTGCAGATTTAGGTATCTGCAGATGGGGGCCACACGTCACTATTGAATACATAGATGACAATGATACTTTGAGGTAAACAGTGATATAGGATAGCTCTTTTTCATATAAAAATGTGAGCAGGCAGCTGGAGGTGGCCCTATTGTTGCTCAGTCCTCATGAATTGTGATTTTTTTCCCCCAGGACATGAGCAGCTACTGGGGCATAACCAACCTGTTTGATTTGCATATTTCTTTGTACAGTTGTCTTGGGATGTGCATGTAGGCTTACAGGTGTGTTAGATTCTGTACAATTAATTTCCTATTATAGTGGTAAATAGCTTTATATGTATTTATTTGTATATATATGACCTGCTTTTCTTTTCAATTAACACTAGATAAATAATTCCAGGGATTCTAGTCCTCACCCTCTACTAAAGACCTGGCAAATTTGAACTGACTTTGACAAATGGGTTTGATTTTATGGACTCCTGAAGAAAGTGCCCCCAGCCATCCTTGTCTTCATTAGGGGGGTACCTTGTTTTTTATTGGGGGGGCACCATATCTTGCAAACGCTCAGCTCAACCTATTTTTTTCCCCTTAGGAACTACCTTACAGCAGCTGATAACCAAACATGTAATGCCTATCTTTAAAATCAGATATGAGTCCTCAGTTTCAAAGTGGCTGGCCTCTGTGTAAACACTGAAAACAGTGAGTTTGGCCAACATACTAAGGGGACTCCCCAGGTATGAAAAAAAGGGTTAGTAAATTAACCAAAAGAAAACCTCAAAACCCAGCCTGATAGGAACTTCATCTACTCCAGAAGGGATGGAATGCTGAGAATGGCTGAGGGCCAGTTGAAGTCAAGGGGGGGGGGGATTCAGCCTGTTCAGGAGCATAGAGAAATCTGGGAGGGGAACATTTTTGGGGTTTTTTTTTTCCAAATTATTTCCCTGTGTGTCATTCCTCCTGAGTCCACAGCTTGAGTGTTTTTTGGGGGTGGGTGGGGGGAGTTAGTTATTAAAGTTTTTTAAAAAGCTTATGATGGTGATGTCTCATATTTACAGCAGCTGCATATGTTCCTGAAAATATCCCCTCTCTCTTTAATGACTCTTGTAAAATGTTTGCATGTCCACTTAAGAAATAATAGATTCAGTAAAGTTAATTTCTCACCTAGTTTGTATCTGTTTAAACTTCACAAAATTTCATTTAGAAGGCATCAGTCATAAGGAAGAATTAAATAGAACTGATGGTTAAAGTAATTATTAGCATGTCCAAAGTTTTCATAGAAGAATCTGCAGTATAATGTGCAAATGATGCTCCCTTGTGGTTTAAAATTGCAATTGCAATGCTGATCATCCTCAAATGTTTCAGTTAAGACTGTTTTTTATAAAATGGAAATAGATATTATTGATTCAGTTACCCACCTGTTATCTATGTCAAATCATTGGCCACAGTCTTACTCAGAGCACTAAAGATCACTGATTTTAATGGGGCTATCTGTTGGGGTTTTGTTTGGAATTGTGATTAACTATCAGCTGGTTATTTTATTCTGGTGAGTTACAAAATTGACTAAATCTTTACCAGTTTAAATTCAAGAATTTTAAAAAAGTTATGTCAATCAATCTGAATGTTATGCCAATATGGTATTGTTTTTGCAGCAGGAGAAGTTCAGAGGTGTTAATTTATATTAATAAATGCTATTCAATAGTCATTCAATTTCCAGTTCTTTACTTGACAAATATATCTTTGCAAAATGTCATAACATCAACATATGTAGGAAACAGCGTTACAACTTTATCTTGAGTGGTTACATCTATTCCCATAAGGAAACCATGCCCTTTACACAGCCCTGAGTAATCACAGTGTATTTGTTCAAGTGTGAAAACTTTTAGTACCATTTTGCAAGACAGGCCTATCATTTTAGACAGTAGCCATCTTCTGTCTCCCTTTGCTGCTATTGAAGGCCATTTCACCTTCATTTGTACATCTCAAAACAAATGTGTGTGCGAACAAGAACCATGCATGTGGGGAGTAAATGATTAGGAAATCTCCACCCTTCCCAAGTTAAATATCCCCTTCCAGAATAATATAAACTCATGGGATCTGGAAAAAGCCAATTTATCTTCCTCCTCCCATTTTCTTTCTTCCAACTTTAACTGATATTCCTTAATTTCTCATCAATTGTGTTCAATCCTTATAAGGTCTTCTAATTTTACTAAGTATTAATTTTTGTGCATGGCAGGTAAGTCTGATTAATATGCAGAGACCCCATCTTTACTACGAGTGGTCTATTTTCATGACACTATCAACAGACACTTGAGCATCAAGCTTGGGAACAGAAGGAACAAGCTTGATGTCTACAGTTAGGCATAAACTGTTGGAACTGGGGATACTGAGAATTTTGATGTTAATGAGATCATCACTGGAACTTATCATGAATGAATTCCTCATTTACATGCAAGTCAGTCCCCTTCACAGGATCTCATCAATGTTTTTGTTTGAAATTGGACTCATATGCTAGGCTAATCACCTTTGTGCCTGTGGTCTTGCATTGCAGGGTCCAGGACTCTGTAGAAAGCTGTATTTGTAACTTATCTGTAGCATCTTGGAGCAGTTCTTGTACCTACACAATCTGTGAAATAAATATTACTCAAAGAAGAAGGTGGGTAACAAAAATTAAAGTGACCTATGTACTCTCCAAGCACAGAACCATTCACAGTTGGCCCCCTCTTTGTACCTGCACAGTCAGATTCATCAAATGAAATTCAGTGTACATGCTGCTTTTTGCACCTGTGCAGTTGGCAGCATATATCATATTGGCACAGAACTCGTAGCAAAACCAACAATACTGCAATAATATTTATTTATATTATTTTATCTTATATATTAAAATTATGTGATGAATAGAAGACGAGGACAGGTGTAACAAAGGAGAATGTGATTGTACACACACTCCCCGCCCCCCGCAAACACATTCAAGCTCATTGGCCACAAGTGAACTGTGCTGGCCGTTTAACTGTGATGACGGTAACTTTTGAGCAGTCTGCAGTCTGAACTGGATCACTAGTCCTGCTCCCACCACTCATTGCCTGCCCTTACTCCAGTAAGTGGTTGTGGGAAAATGGGGCTGAATCAGTACTCCATGGGGTAATGACAATCATGACTGGAAGCAATGTCACAGGACACTCTAGGATTCACCTGAAACTATATGGTTTTACAATAGAGTTTTGACTGAAACTTAGGGACAGACTAGAAGTGATGGTGTTAGCTGAATTGCCTTATTTCTTAAATAAGCTTGAGGGAATTATATTAAAGCTCAATTGGCATATAGCACAGGGACATAAATCTGTGTATACCAGAGTCAGAATTCTCAGAGCCTCTGAATAAACTAAGAGACCAGATTGATGTGACGATTAGTCTTTTACTTAATAGTTATCAATCATACAGAATTGTCTAGCACACATACACACACAATGTAGATGTAGGAATAATTAGGCAGGAAAAGACAGTAACTTTCACATTAGCAGAAATATTGTCGGTGGGTCATACATTACCTGTCTGGTGAGATGAGCAGGCCTTGCAGTGAAAAGAGAAGCAAAAGAAAGAGGGGAAATGGATTGTGAGCTGGCCAGCGACACACATGGAGTGGTCCCAAAGTGATCAGGGGTGGAACCTGAAAAGTGGGGTGGGGGTGAGAGCTCTGAGAGAACTCCACATGCAGAGGGTTTCCTTTAAGTAGCCAATTTTGTGGCCTAAAGCAAGAGGCGGGTGGTCACTGGTTCCCAGGAGATGTAGAGGACAAAACCAATACCTTAGGATGGATAGGACAAAGGAAACAATGGTTAGACAATTGAGGGCAGGGCCGGCCCGAGGTTTTTTTGTGCCATAGGTGGGGTTACCTTCTGGTGCCCCCCCGTGCGTGTGTCCCCATCATGGCTTGCCAACCTCCAGGCATGGCCTGGAGAGAAGGAAGTTGTCCAGGCTCCATCCCCTCATGCCAGCCCACCCTGGCAACAAATCACTCACTCCCAACTTTAATACCAGTAACTCACAAAGTAGATTTTTTGCTCAAAAGACTACACAGCTTAGAGGGAGTATTGGAGCCACCTCGTCCTAATGGGCAGGGGGGTAGCAAGGCAAGCAGCAGACAAGTGGGGCAACAGCGGCCCGGGTGACTGAAGCACCCGCAAGAGGGAAAAGAGGGCCAAAGAACACGTGAAGAGAGGAGGGGGGGCTCCGGAGGATGGTGGCCACCTCAGGGGCCTCGCTGGGCTCTGGATTTCCAGGTGCGCACAGTCTCCACAGAGGTGCTCCAGCCGGTGGGAGACAGACATGATCGCCAACACAGGAGGACCTTTCTGCCTCCCTCCCGTCCTCGAGGCTCGGAGCACCGGCTTTCCTGGGAAAAGCCAAGGAAGGCCAGGGAAGAAGTGGGGGTTCTAACCCCCACCCCTTCCCTCCCAGCGCCGGCTTCCCGAGGGGGAGGGCGGGCAAGCTCCGCTGCTGCCTCCTGCACCCTGCTGGGGTGCTCTTCACTGGTGGTGGTGGGGAGGCGGCAGGGAGGGGGGCTTTTCGCAGGGGGGCACAATTTGGCACCCCTGCGGCTGGCATGCTCTAGGCGAGCACCTAGCTCGCCTAATGGGCGAGCCGGCCGTGATTGAGGGTTGATGTGTATAAGGGAGTGACACCTCTTGGGGCAGGTGTGAGATAAGGGAAGGGGGAAAGAGGGTGCAATCACTTTAACGATTCAATGCTTGTCATGGGCATTATCGGGATCGGTGGGTGGGAGGCTTATCACATCTTTTGCTCCTGGCTGGGCAACAGTCTTTGTTTGAGGATGACTCAGGGGGGAAAGGAATAGGCTGTGTGATGGAGAAGCAATCCCTTAATGGCTTCCTTGCAGAACATCTTTTTTTTTTAATGTTTATAAAGAAAATATACGTACAATCTACTTAAATTTACAAATATCATGAAAGTCAAAATTTTTGGTCATTTTTGGATCCATTTGTACACTCTTGCGCATAATTTTAGGTGATTTTCTTCTTCTTTTCCTTGGAGTAAGTTGCTCAGTCTATCCATCTCAGCCATCTCCAACAGTCTTTGGATTAGCTCTTCCTTTGATGGTATTTTATCCAGTTTCCAATTCTTTGCTAACAAAATTGTGGCTGTTGTCAATACATATGTAATAATGTAAAGATCACATTTATTGTAAACATCCGGTAATATATTTAATAAAAAGAGCTGTGGTGGCTCAAGTGGTTAAGACGCTGAACTGCAGGCTGTGGAAGGTCAGTAGTTCAGCAGTTCGAGACCCAGGTGCCACATGACGGGGTGAGCTCCTGTCTCTAGTTCCAGCTCCTGCCAACCTAGCAGTTCGAAAGCAAGAAATTGCAAGTAGATAAATAGGTACCACTTCAGTGGGAAGGTAACAGTGTTCCGTGCACCTTGGTGTGTAGTCATGCCAGCCACATGACCACGGAAACGTCTTTGGACGGCGCTGGCTCTTCGGCTTTGAAACGGAGATGAGCACCGCAACCCTAGAGTCGGATTCGACTGGCTTTCAAGCAAGGGAACCTTTACCTTTACCTAATATCCAGTATTTCTTGAATTATCTTTTGTATCCCAAGCCAAAATTTATAAATTTTCCCGCATCTCCACCACATATGAAAGTATGTCCCCACATTTTCTTATATTTCCAACAATTTTTCGTTAAGTATGGATAACATTTAGCAATTTTATCTGGTGACTAATGCCATCTATGGAACATTTTATAAATATTTTATTTATATGCGGTAGCCCTTGTAAATTTTACAGCATTCCAAATTTTAGCCCAATCGTCTACGTCTATATTGTGACCTATGTTTTTCATCCAAGTAACCATGGAAGTTTTCACAATTTCATCTTGCATATCCTTATTCTAATAGCCAAAATGTGTGGATACCTATTCCCACCAACAGGGGTCTCACTGTCCCCCAACAGCTTTTCCTGCATAATCAGTAGACTTCCTGGGTTTGTAGAAAAATCCAAAAAGTGAAGAAATCCCTTCAGGAATGGTTGAATTCCCCAAAAAGCCTTTTGAAATGGCCTCTGCAGGTACCTAACTCCAGGCATCAACGGTGAGAGATTAGCATGTCCGAGGGGGTTGGGGGCTTCTAACTGGCTGTCAGTAAAAGGGTGGGGAAGGGCCCTTTTCAGGCCTCTTTCAGCCTTGGAGGGAGGGAGGGAGGGAGCCTTGGGGCCAGGCCTCACAAGAGTTGCCAGTGCCAGGCTGGAGGATTTCTAGAGATTTTGTGGTGGACCTTAAGGAGAGCTGGGTTTGGGAAGGGAGAGGCCTCAGCTGGGTATAATGCCACAGAGTCCACCCTCCAAAGCAGCCATTTTCTGCAGGGAGACAGACCTCTGCTGTCTAGAGTCCAGTTGTAATTCTGGGGGGTCTCCAGGGCCCATTTGGAGGTTGGCCACTCTAGGCCTGGCAGTAGTCTAGGGTTGCCAGGTCCCCCCTGATTTGCATGACTCACCTAGCCTCGGCTGCTTGCTAACATTCATCAGCAGCCACCCTATGAAAGCCAGTGAGGTGCAGCAGTTAGAGCTTCAAAGTAGGGTCTGCAAGACCCAGGTTCAGATCCCCATCTTGCAGTGGAAGGTGACTGTGTGATTTTGGACCAGTCACATATTTCAGCCTAACCAACCTCACAGGGTTGTTGTGCAGATAAAAAGGAGGAAGGAATAATGAAAGCTGCTTTGGCTCTCACTGTGGAGAAAGACTGTAATTTTCCTAGGTAGAGGCTGGGGGGTGGAGATGGAAAACAGGAGACAGAGAGGCAGATAAAGATAGGTTGGCTATTGGTTGGGAAGGAAATAGGGTTGCCAACTCCAGGTTGGGAAATCCCTGGACATTTGAGGAGTGAAGCCTGGAGAGGGTGGGATTTGAGGAGGGGAGGAACTTTGGACTGGTGTAATGCCATAGACTCCACCCTCCAGCCATTTCCTCCACGAGAACCACCATTGCCAGCCTCTGGGTGAGGACTGGAGATCACCCAGAATTACAACTGTTGTCCAGGAGACAGAAATCAGTTCCCCTGGATAAAATGGCTGTTTTGGAGGACTGAGTCTATGGCATCATCCCCTGCTGAGGCTGCTTGCCTCCCCAAGCCTCACTGTCCCAAGGCTCCACCCCCAAATCTCCAGGAATCCCCCAACCTGGAGCTGGCAGCCCTAAAGTGAATTGATCTCTGTATCTGGGAGATCCATTGTGATTCCCAGAGTGCTGCCACTGCTGCTGTGGGGGGGAGAGAAAGCAGGTGGGTGGCTGAGAGCACTGCCACCACTGTTGCTGCTGCTCTGTGGAGTGGGGGAGGAAGCAGGCAGGAGGCTGAGAGAGTGATGGGGGCAGAAAGAGAGAGAAAGAGTGATGAAGTGGGGAGGCAGAAAAACAAAGAGAAAGATGACAGATCAGAAAGAGAGAGGAAGTGGGTTTCGGTTTCGGCGTCGCGAATGGCGGCCGCTTCTCGGGACGCTCCCGGAGGCGGTTAGCCCACGCGCAGTTAGGGGGGGTCTTCGCATGTGCGAAAGACCCTAGTGAGCCTTAGGTAAAGGCTCCGAACCGGGGGCGCTTGGGGAGTAGCCTCTTTGCCGGCAGACAGCCGGGAAATTGAGGCTTTCTCCCCGCCCCAATCGGCCCCGCTGCGGCGTGCCCGTAATGGGACTTAGCGGCGCCACCGAATTCCAGGAGTGAAGACAGCGCTATGGCTTAAATTAAAAAGAAGAAGTAGCATCGAATCGTGAGTTGGAGATCTATTTTGAAGCGTAAATCGGAGCCCCCCTGCATGCGTATAAGCGTTGGGAGGAGGGAGGAGTTCCCACCCCCTTTGAGAAGCAAGATCCACAAAGGGAGCGCAAAGGGGGCTGAGAGAAGAAAAAGTGTTGGTGAAAGTACCGTTGGGGTTGCATGGAAGATTTTGATCATCTTAGCTTCCTGGGGGATGCGGCACAAACTTTTTAAAAGTAAACAAAAAAACAAAATGTCGATACTGGAAAAAGTCCTGCAGATACCGGAAGAGAAGAGAGGAGGGACTTCCGGTCCAGACAGCCCCCCCAAGAGCTTGCTGTCAATCAACAGGAAAAGGAGATGCTGTGCCCCCTGCTGGAACAATTGCGGAAAATCAACGAAACTCTGTCTAAAATGGATAGTGTTCTCATCAGTCGACAGAAACAGATATCGGAAACAACTGGAAAGATGATGGAGATTGAACAGAAAGCGAATTTGATTCTAGGTTTCCAGGGCGTTAAAGAAGAAGAGAAAGAAGATTTCGGATTTACCTTGACAAATGTCTTGGCACCCCTAACTGGCAGTGAAGCGAAAAAATTAAAAGAAGAGGTGGATGAGGCTCCCAAAGCCTATTCCGCTTTTATAAAAGAGAATACTCTGCCAGTAGAAGGGGATGTTGAGCATAGCAAGCGACAAGCTGGAGATCTAATTTCATCCGAAGAGTTTGTGGAGCCCAGGAAGCCTGAAAGCCAGAAGTTTAAGGAAAAAGAAAAAAGAAAGAAGGATTTCATCTTTAAAATACAGAAACTTCTGAAGAGACACGCCAGCAGGGAGGAAGATGCAGTATTCCAAACTGGGACAAGCGAAGAAGACAGCAGCCCAGGGGAAAGTGGTGATGGAACAGAAGACTTCAAAGTTAAAATGGACTCAATCCATAACTGGAAGAGAGTTAAAAAGAAGATATTTTGAGGACTGTTCGTGTAACATCTGGAAGGAGCTGTTTAATTACTAACCCCAATGGACTTTACTAACTGCATTAACAGAGTGATTTTGGACTTCACAATAGTTAAAAAGAAGATCTTCTAATCACGATAGATGCCAAAACTGGTATTGGTTATTAACCTAAACTAACACTCACTAACAGGAAAAATTTCACTCCATCTTTTTCTTTCTCCATCTGTCTACCCTTCCTGTTTCTTATAAAAAGAATAAAATTCTCTCTTTTTTAAGAGAGTTTTACAAAAAAAAAAAAACAACAGAAAGAGAGAGGAAGTCACATGCATGGAGCAGAAATAGAGTAAGAAAAGGGGGGCAGAGGGGAGAAATAGTGTGAAAGAGGTAGGGGGTGAGCAGAGGAAGCAAAGGTGTGACGAATGAGATAACCATCCCGCAAGTTTCTTGCGGGTCTCCACTTGTCCTTATACTATTTCCCAGAAAATGCAGTATGAAAATTTGAGAAAAGAAATCCAAAAAGAGGAAGATAAAATGAAAAGAAATTCTGACACAGAAGAAGTGAAAATTAAAATAAAAATTTTACAACACCAATTGTCTAATGTGGGGGATTTAAAAATACCAAAAAGGCTGGATCACCCACAGCATGGAAGGGCATGGCACTTCTGTTACTCCCTCCATGCCTTTTCAAGCGCCGAAATGACTGGGGGAGCAGCTGTTTCAGCACTTGGAAAAGTGTGGGAGGGGGAACAAGATTGGGCCTTCATAACCTTTTTAAATCTTTAAAATGATGTCAGAATTCCTGGGTTGATCTTCTCCAGTTTTCCTCTTACCCTTATCAAACATGTCTTTTGTCTATGCAGATCCTATAATCCCCAGCACAGCATTTTGGTGGTCTAAGGGACCCTTGTCTTCTTCATCAGCATAAAAATTGGCTGGATCCAGTCTAAAATCTAGATAGACATTTGGATGATAAACATCAAATGGATGATTCTATACAAGAAATCAGAGTCAGAAGAACCATAAGAAGCAACATTCTCAGAAGAACTTTTTGTTTCTAATAATAGCTCCTAACAGAAAAGTCAATTATTGCCAGTCTCTCCTATACAAAAGCGGGACAACTTTACACCAGGGCTCTCTCCCATCGCTGAGAGAAGGAAGCAGGGCCACATTAAGAGATATGGAGGCCCTAAGTCAGGGGTCCACAACCTTTTTGAGCCTGTGGGTACCTTAAAAATCTGACACAAGCTGTTGTGTGCAACAACAAAATGGCTGCCAAAGGAGGCAAAGACCTCCCCCACACACAGAGGAAATCAAAGTGCAAGGGAAAAGAGGGGTAATTTTTTAAAAAATACAATGGGAAAGAGGAGTGAGAGAGAATAAAACCAATTGTGTGGTGATAGTTGCTGCTGAAGCAATGATATTTTAATCTGCATAGCCAATCATATCTCAAATGGCCATTCTAAAGCCACACTGCGCAAAATCCTTACACATTTTCTGAAAACACTTGATAGGTACTAGGAAAGGTGTTGAGAGACAATATTGAGGCCATTGGAACCATGTTGGTGATCTCTGCCCTAATCTATATCACATTTACATAGCATCCCCTCCAAGTCTATTAGACTGCATTCACATGCACCTTTAGATCTGACATAGGTGCGAATACCTGACAGATCTAAAGGGAGAGATCAGACGGCAACATCTGGGGAGCATCCCACAGTTGTCGGCAACCCATGCTGCTCCGTCACAGAAACGGAGTTGAAAGACACTGGGGAAAGGCCAGTAGTAAACAGGTTCCGATGAGCCATAGATGGACTTTCCCATGTCTGATTGCTCAAGCACATTCTCAAGCCATTGGGATGTTCTGATCAGGCCATCCTGGCTTGGTGCCTCTCCCCCCCTTTGCAGTATGTGCATCATTGCATACTCCATAGGGGGCCCTCAGTGTGGAGGTGCGATTCCTTGTTTATGCACAATGGAAACAAATGGCCAACCCCCCCCCACTCACAGTTGTGTCTGATCACACAGTGACCAGCTGCGCCTGCAGCTACAAAGGGAGGTGTGATCTTGCAACTGTGTGTCAAATTTCTCTGGAGGGAGTAGCCTCACTTCCCCTCCACTTCAACTGGTGCATGTGACCGCAGCCTTATTCTACCATTGTCAGGTTCTCCAGACAGATCATGCAACACAGGGCTTCTTCAGAAGACAGCATTTAATTAAACAGTTCCAGAGACACGTTTACAAGCTCTGTGTCAGTAATGACTGGGAATAGCAAAGCATACTAGGTTATACTGTATTCAAATGACACCCCCATAAGCAGAAGCCAATTATTATATTTCGCGCGCACGGCAGGTCTGGGTGGGCAATTAAGGAAATTAACCAAAGACCCAGCGTCTGGGATTCAGGCGCCTGAGACCCAAGGTCAGGTTTTAGATAAAAGCAAAACACGAGATGATGCAGAGCAAAGAAGGAGGCAGCTGCACTCCTCCTGCATTCCATGTATATGACATACAGTAATATGGCAGAACTACCTGACGACCATTAACATTTTGTGGGGGATATTTAGAGGCTTTTTATAATTGGAGGTCCTATCTTGTAATATACTTAGCTTGTGTATAAATTTAGCTTTGAGGGGAGGCAAGAACAGGTTTGCTGAGGATTGGGTTTTGGTTTTGTCATCTTACTGGACAGTGCAGTCTCTGCTGACAGGGATCCTGTCTTCAATCCAAGAGTCTCTGCAGTGTACTTTCCTTTCCTCTGATCTCCCTGTACAAATGTTACACATTTCATGAATAGATTCTATATTGGGAAACATGTTATATTACAACATAGGCGTCAAAATACTACAATCCTATTATTAAAAAGCACCTTTCTGAGAAGGAAAGGAGCAGCCAAGTTTTCTTTCTTTGCTGTGTGAATTTAATTAAAGCTAAAATGTCATTCATGTACATATCAGAAGCATTTTTCCAGGCACAGATGTCTGTCTGGTGCCAATATGCTGTTTATATACTTATCTATCTAAAGCACATGGCCATGTGCTTATGCCCTTCTGGCACAGACGTGGTGTAGTCTGAAACTCATATTAGGCTGTTAATTAATAATATGCATTTAAAAAGGGGGAAAATGGAGAGTGGATCTTTTGGAAAGAGCATGTTTTAGAGATACCTTTTTGCAGAAGCAGAGGGAGAGGATTTGCTGATATGTTGGCATCTGTGGAGGCCTGCCTGAATGGATGTCTGCAGTGCAACTGGATTTTTCACAGGTTTTGGAAGGGGTGTTTTTGGCACTGTGATTATTCTAAGTCCTGGTGCTGCTGATGTATGGGAGTGTGACTGTTGTTGAGGAATGCTGAAAAGCCGGAGCAGATGTTTGGCCTGTTTAAACAGCATGAGATCTAAATATTCAAAATATGGAGTAGAATATTCAATTGATTTTGTACAAAGACACCGTGGGCTGCTCTGCTGACTCTTCTGTCTCCAGCATGCTGTGATCCGAATCACTAGACAATGTAAAAGTTCAACTAGACATAAACTTGCATAGTTCCATTTACAAAATATGGTGGCCTGAAAGGTGGCATTGTGGCTTTAATCTTCATTAAACTTGGCTGGGAGTACCTTCATGTTTGGTGGCATCCCTTCCTTCCCATTGCCAAAAAACTCAACAGAGTAGTTCTTGCCTCCCATGCAGTGCCCTTAGAATTCCAGCAACCTTTTCTCCTTCTCCTATAATAACAGAAATCAAGCAGCCAATGAAGCATATAGTATTAGTCTGAGGGTAGGGAAACAAAAAACTGTATGGAACTCACTGCCAAAGAACTGTAGCTGTGGCCACTAACTTACATGGCTTCAAAAGGAGGCTGAACAAATTCCTGGATGACAGGTCAATCAGTGATGGCTAAATGGAGCCCTCATGTTCAGAAACAGAGTATCACTAAGCACAAGTTGCTAGGGACAAGAACAGTGGGAGGTTTAGGCACCATGTCCTGATTTCAAGACCTTCTAGGGGCATCTGGTTGATCAATGTGAGAAACAGGATTCTGGATTAGATGGAATATTGCTCAAGTCCAGCAGGGCATTTCTTATATTTCCCTAAGGCCAGACAGGTTTATTGGACGGAGAACAGGGATCGGAACCACTGCTGACAAGCTTAAAGGGTAGAAGGGCAGAGGCCCATAATTGGAAAAGGACATTTTTTTTAAAATTCCTTATAAGGATGGTACTTCAGGACTCCAAATTAGGGATGCAGAATCTGAACTGAGTCTACCTTTAATATAGCTGTTGTTACCAAATTAATGACAATCAGTAGTAATGAGGGATAGTCACCTCCACCTTCAACATTACTTCAGGAGGTTTAGTAATTAATCCTTTGTCCTGGTGCCTTGCTGATACACATCCAGTTTAACAAGGGCATTATTAATTCTGCAACCAAAGAGGTTTGTGCAGAAGGTATACCAATTCTTCCAATGCCACTCAAACATTTCCCTCTCTCTAGGTGAAACTTTTTTTTGGTCAAGCTCAGCTCTCTTAATAAAAGTTTTTTTTATTTTCATACAAACAAACAACAAAAAAGACACACAAAACATACAAACAATCATACATAAAATGGATGGAGGAAAGTGTGGATAATACAGAAGTCTCTTACTTTGTTATAATAACTAGTAGTTAAATTCTAATTACATATTTTAGCCTAATAAAATAAGGTAGTCTAAAAAGTCTGCTACATTTTTTAAAGTAGTAAAGTATCTCAAAGTGTAGGAAAGAGTATATATTCCAATTCATTCGATGTAGTCTTCAAACCATGCATAAAATTTGTTCCATGTATTATGAAATTTCTCTTCCTGAAGTCTTTTTAAAAATAAAGCCAGTTTATCCATTTCTGCAGTTTCCAATATTTTAGTTATAACCTCTTGTTTTTCAGGTGTTTCTTCTTTTCTCCAATATTTAGTATATAATATTCTAGCAGCACCAAGGAGCTGTGGTGGCTCAAGTAGTTAAGACGCTGAACTGCAGGCTGCGGAAGGCCAGTAGTTCAGCAGTTCGAGACCCGAGAGTGCCGCATGACGGAGTGAGCTCCCGTCTCTAGTTCCAGCTCCTGCCAACCTAGCAGTTCGAAAGCAAGAAATTGCAAGCAGATAAATAGGTACCACTTCGGTGGGAAGGTAACAGCGTTCTGTGCGCCTCGGCGTCTAGTCATGCCGGCCACATGACCACAGAAACGTCTTCGGACAGCGCTGGCTCTTCGGCTTTGAAACGGAGATGAGCACCGCAACCCTAGAGTCGGATTCGACTGACTTTCGAGCAAGGGAACCTTTACCTTTACCTTTTTATTCTAGCAGTTGTTATTACATGTATAATCAAGTAAAAATCTTCATTTTTACAATTTTCTGGTTTTATATTCAGAAGGAATAGTTCAGGAGTAAAAGGTATATTAGTTTTAACCATTTTTTGTAAAATTTCATGGATCCAAACCTAATATTTTTTAGCTTTATCACACATCCACCACATGTGGAAAAAGGAACCAGCAACTTTTTTGCATTTCCAACATAGATTTGATAGGTTAGGATAAAATTTTGCTAGCATATCTGGTGTCATGTACCATCTGTAAAACATTTTATACATATTTCCTTTGTAGGAAGCTGCTTTAGTAATTTTTACATTCATTTTCCATACCTGGGCCCATTGATCCAAATGGATATTATTGCCAACATTTTGTGCCCATTTAGCCACAGAGTTTTTAACAATCTCATCTTGTGTCTTCTCTTCTAGCATTAACAAATACATTTTTTAATCAATTTTTCTTCGTAGTGAAACAATATTTTATCAATTTCAGACATTTTAGGACAAAATCCTACCACTTTATCTTTAATGTATCTCGATTGGATTTGTACCAATTCCCACCAGCTAAGCTCAGGGCTCAATTTTTTTAATATTGTCAATCATTTTTAACTCATTTTTAGTGTCAAGCAAATCATCATATTTCAATAAATGTGCTTTTGAGATCAAATTTGGATTTGTAAAAGCCTCCAATGGAGCAACCCGTTTAGGTATTTTAGCATAAAACAGAATTTTAGTAGTTTCCCATACCCTTAACAATGCCTTTCTAACAATATTTTTGAAGTATTTATGTGACTGCCTTCTCATACCAAACATATGCATGCCAGCCCAACAGCAAATCATGGCCCTCCAGTGTTAGTGTTCTGGGATTCTCTAAGGTTATCCAGTCTCTTATCCATGTGATTGCTGCTGCCTTAAAATAAAGATTCCAGTCTGGAAGAGCAAAACCGGCCCTTTCTTTTGTATCTTGTAGTGCTTTCAGATTTATTCTTGGTTTCCTTCCTTGCCATATAAATTGTTTCATCAGTTTGTCTAATTCCATGAAATATTTCTGATTTTGAAGAACTGGGATTGTCTGGAACAAAAATATCAGTCTTGGTAGTACATTTATTTTTATTGTCGCAATTCTATCCATAAAGGATATTTGTAAGTTTTTCCATTTTTCAAAGTCTTTTTAAATTTCTGAATAAGAGAGGAGAAAGTGGGCAACCTTGTCTGGTTCCTTTTTGTACATAAATGTATCTTGTCAATTCTCCGTTAACCAGGATCTTCGCTTGTTGTGTAGGATAGATTGCCCAGTTCTCAATCAAGCTGAGGGGGATTTACCCATCATTAATTATTCTTGGCTGGTATATGAAGAATGGCACATTTCCTTATTAGTATTTCATTCACCTGGTGCTGAACCACCAAGGTAGTCAAAGCAGGACTGAACACTGGAGATTTACTTCAAAAGGATACAGGGTTCCTGTTATTATGTAAACACCACCTATACTATTGTTGAACCTCTTGTAAAGCGGTTTGTCTTGGCTTCTCACCCTGTGAAACTTTTGCTATTTGTTTGCTTATTTAATGCACTTATAGCCTGTCCTCCCCTGTGCAGCAAGCCTCAGCTTGTAAGGATACTAAAAATTATTTCAAAGGGAGTCATCACATAAACATTCCCAGGTTTCCATGAATGGGGGAAGAGTTATAACAGTTAAATTGACAGAGATTGAGGTTAAGACCATACAGTAGGGTACAAGACGGTGAGGTATATACTGGGAAAATATTGAAAAGACAAAAGGGAAGATGAAGAGAATACTGTGGCCCTAATTTTTATTTTTTTTTTATTAATAAGCAAGTTTTACAAAATTCATTTATCACAGCACACATATTATAAGAACTATTACAGAAAACAGACAAGGTAAAAATTCAAAAGGTAGCTTGTCAGAATGGGGCTTTATCAAACAGGCTGGTATTTGCAGTTACATAATTAGAAATATTTCCTCAATTTGGATCTTACAAAAGACAAAAAAGTAATATATAAAACAGCCAACTAATGAAGGCTGTTGAGAGTATCTCAAACATTAAATATTCATAAATATATTCTGTTGTATCTCACAGAGGTGTTGAGGAACAGTTTCCTATTGAAGATTGGCAACTGAATTTACTTAGGGCCACTTTAAAGCACCAATGCTTCCAAAGTGCGATCCCAACACATAAATAATGCAAAGCCAGGGCAAGAAAATACATATTTCCACATCACTGAAACAAAAAGCCAAAACTCTCAGAGTTACAGGGCTTGGATTAATCCAAATAAAAAAATAATAAGGATTTTCCAGATTCTTTGGTATTGTGCCTATATTCCTTTCATTTGACTATGCTCAAAATTCCATATTCCCTCAAACCTTGGGCCCATTCTTCATTTAGTATCCCAGATCATCCAACTATCCATGTATATTTTAAGTAGCAAGCCATTACTCTGTTAGAAGAAATTCCTTTCAGCACTTGTAAACATATTGAATATAACTGTGAGACATCAGGAACAGATGGGGAAGTGGGGCAAACAGATGGGATAACTTCATTTCCAAAAAGAAAAAGAAAGACTGATATGTAAGCTACTTTGAGCAAATATTTCATTATTAAGAACCTATGGGATCCTAAAATCCATATCAGAACTATAAAAGCCATATATTCTATGCTTCTAAAGGACAATATGGAGTAAGTTCTATAAGGTAAATAAGATACAATTGTTATTTGCTTTTCCTGTATTGTAGCTTGTCTTGAAGATAACTATGAATGGGAACAAACCAGAAAAATGTGGTTTTTGTTAGTTCATGATTTGTGGCCAAATCACAAACCGAACCAGGAGGTCTGTTCGCGAACTGAACTAGTTCATGGTTCATGGCCTTGCAAACCCCATTGAGAGGGACTACAGTCCCTTTAAACAGGGTTTGCAGAAAGTCTGAAAATGTCTTTTTGCAGTCCCTTTAAAGCTTCTCTGCCACTCAGCTATTTTTGTGGCTTTTGCAGGGAACAGAAAGCAGGAGTTTAAAGGGACTCAGAGTCCCTTTTGAGAATTAATTATATTGATGCATTCATTTACTTTAAATTTTTATACTTCATAGTTTAGCTACCCCAGCTCCTAAGGCAGAGCTGTACACTATATATAAAACAGGTCTTTTTCAGGGTTATTACTCAGTTATGGTGAATATTTTGATCACTCACAAAAAAGAGCTGAGGAAGCTCTAAACATGTTGGGTCTATGCCAGTGGATATTTGCATCTTGTTTCTGGCAGCAAAAGTGTACCAGCCTAATATTACTGGTCAGCTTGTAATACCACAAGCAATAACGAAGTCACACCACATTCTGAGTAGTGTCTGATGCCACAATGCTATTAGTATCAGGTTGTTAATCAGATTTCAAAATGGGAAACTTTACTATGAAGTTTTAACAGGTAGGAAAATGCGTATTTTAAAGGGGTACCCATAACTTTCCTTTTGCCCATCCACTTCCTTAGTACAAACGTAACCTAGAATCAACTTCTGTCAGTATCATTATGACAAATATTGAGCTCAATATGGAAGAGAACACCTGGGAGGCTACTGTCAGACAGTGAGTTGTCACTTGGCAGGGTAGCAGTAGCTTCCTGCAGCAGGTTAACTGTAACTGACTGTGAGCTGGGAACTTCTTCGCCTATTTGCCTCTCTTTCCCAGAGTCCTCTGCCTCTTCAGCATTGGCTGTGCCCAGCTGATCCACAACAGGTGGACTCTAATCTGGAGAACAGGGTCTGATTCTCCACTCATCTCCTTGAAGCCTGCTAGGTGACCTTGGGCCAATCACAGTTCTCCCAGAACTCTCTCAGCCCCACCTACCTCACAAGGGGACTGTTGTGAGGAGATGAAGGGAAGGTGACTGTAAGCCACTTTGAGAGTCCTTCTGGTAGAGAAAAGTGGGGTATAGAAACCAACTCTTCTTCCTCTTCTTCATAGGATTCCCTGGCCCCATCCCACCTGGCTTTTCTCTAATCTCCTTCTACCTGCTCCACTTGGGATACTACAAATGGAAAGGGAAGCCTTTCATATACCTTTCCTCTGATGCCTGTCTCCCTGCCCTGTTCCTTCCCCTTGCTGCTCAGGGATGCTTCTAAGCTTCTCCCATGCCCCCTCCCCACCTCCACTTGGGTCCCTGCCTAATTCTTGGCTGTGTCAGAGTAATCTGCCTGGGTCTCAGCCACCTCCCTCTCCTGGCCTTTCTCCCATCAGTGAGTCTGGGTTCCCACTGTTCTCAGGTCAGGCAGCTAGGGTAGGGTTGAGCTTGGACCAGGTATTGGCTCCAGGCAATTCAATAGTGTGGGCATATGTGTATATTAAAAAAATAAGAATAAATGAAAGTTTTGCAGATGCTGTATCTATCAGAATGTCAATGTACAAGCGAGCGTAAGAGAAAAGAGAAATATACTCATGAGTACCATGTTACAAGTCCTGGTTACAGCTCCTTTAAGTAATGCAGCAGAGGTTCCAAAGGTATGTCTTGACCAGGACGGGAATGTTGAAATGCTTTGTCAATTTTCAGTGGACTAAGGCACAGATCATAAATTTGGTTGTAGTTATGGATCAAGCGTTTGGCTTTTTCCCTGTTCAACTTGCCTGTATATAATTACAAAAGTAAACAAAGTTTGTAAGCTTGTATCTTTCTCCCCTAAAACCTAGCCCATTGGAACAAAGATAGACTTAAATACTGAGCAAATGCAACTCCAAGGAACCACAAAGTTCCTAGGGATTTTTTTTAACTGAAGAAGAAATATCTATTTAATTCTGAGATACCAATAATTAGCTGTTGCTTAATATTCGTCTCAGTCAACCAGATATGAATATAAAATTGATTTCATGAGCTGCCAACTCCACCAAATAGTCATTCATGAGAATTCTTGCCTGTGTTTTTGATATCAGACAAATAAAGGGCTTTCTCCAGTTTCTTGAACCTGTCTATCCAGGCATCTCGTTCCTCAGAATCACTGGAGTCAGGTGTATCATACTTTTCTTGCTTCCAAGTCTTGGCAGCCAGACCACTGTGCTCTGCTTTATCCACCTGCAAAGAAATAAATAAATGAGATAAATTCAAAAGTTTACCACTACTTAATTTTCTGTTCAAGAGCAGACGGGGAGCAGGGAATCATAATAGCTTCAGTGTCATCTTCAGATACAAGATTGCTTTTGCTGGTACTTAGAAATGGACACTGTATATTCTTGCCCATGCTCCTGTCCTCTACGATAAAATCACTTGGAGTGTTTGAATATTTGGGTTTCATTGTCAGCCTGAACTGTGCTGAACAAATTTGCTCTTAATTTTTCTTTCTACTTTGAAGTAAGATCAATATTTTCAGGGACAAGACTACATGGTTATCGCCATTAGTTTTTGATGGTGCGTGCTGTCATTTTTGTTGGTTTTAGTCTGTCTCATTTTCATTGCTGTGGAGGATGAGTCTTTTGCCTTTTTAATCCCATTTTAAACATTTATGTGTACATACCATTTATACACCATTTATAAGAATGCACCTTTTATGTCATTTATGTACAATTTCTTTTTTTTAAATAACATTTTATTGTTAATAATATAACAAAATCAACAATATTAACAAAGTAACAAATAGGTAAATTAGCATTCAATAGTATATATACATAATTTTTAGCTTTGATATACAACTTCAAGTATATTGATGCAAGTACTATTACAACAGAACCAACCAGGGGGGAAAAAAAGATTACTTTACCACAAATTTAAATCATTAATTATGCAAGGTATATCTCCTTGTGCAATTAAATATTCCAATATAGGAAGCCAGATTGCAGCAAATTTTAAAGCAGATTCAAAATTATTAGTATCTTTAATCTTTTCAGTAACCTTTGACAATATATATAGTTTCCATAACTTAGCATGCCAATGTTGTCGTGTTGGGCTCTTAGTGTTTTTCCAAAGTAGTGCAACAGTGTTTTTGGCAGCTGTTAATAGAATTGCTACTGTCAAATTTGTACTATTTGTAGAATTGATTGATTTCCATCTATTTAGCAAAATATGTTCTGGGGCATTTCTGTACAATTTCTGCAATTCTGAATCCTATTATATTGCTTACTAGATGGATCATCCTATTGATCGAACTGATTTACGTTGTGTAATCCACCTTGATTCTCAGTGAGAAAAGCAGACAATAGATAGATAGATAGATAGATAGATAGATAGATAGATAGATAGATAGATAGATAGATAGATAGATAAATAAATATGCAAATACAGTACAGAGAATGTTGAGAGATGCATATATTGTCATTAGAAAAACTTGGTATGATGAAAGAAAAACTCGGTGGAAATACTCAGTTTTATTTCCTACAAGGGAGAAGCAAAATTGAAAACTGATATTCAAGCTGAACTAGGAAGCTTGTGAATGTTAGTCTCATTCCTAACCATTTTACATAGTTTGGCATGGTATGAGTACAGGATGATGAATATGGGAAGGATTTTTAGGTATTTTGTCCAGATACAGTGAAATGCTTAAGTTTCGAGTATAAACATTTACAAATCAGGTCAAATTAGGCTTTACTGAAATGGCATGGGGGATATTACCCTATTCTTAACTGTTACACATACAGTTAGTACAGGTGGAGCAGCCAAAAAGAGGGAAGCAAGAGTTCCCACAGCTGCTCGATAGCTTCAGTGAGAGAGTGTCCAGTTCAGGAAACCGAGATTCCTCCTTTAAAAAAAGGAATGTCTAGTTTGTCCTTCAGATTGTCTTAATAATAATAAACCAATCAAAATGTTTTTGACAATACCTGAGTGTCATCTTCATTTTTTCCTCCTAAAAAGAAAAATGGGAAATTGTTTTATGCAGTTGAAAGAGTAGGATGTTATTTGCCTGGAACAGGGTTCTCTAAGGTATGGATGAGGATGTGAATTTCTGAAGTACCAGGTGATAGTGTAACTAATATCTCGACACTGACATTGGACATATTCAACCTTGATTCTATTTTCAATTTACTTTAGCATTTCAGCAAAATGTTGAAAAAGATAATATTGCCACACTCCTTTGAATGACTCATAAAAACATCTTACCTAGGTATAGAAGCCAACTTTTGTGTACATGTTCTAAACTGGATAACTGAAGAACCATGAGCACAAATAGGTGCAATGTGCATTTTCCATAGCCTAATTCAGCAGCCAATGCTGCATGCAGATGGCCCTAGTCAGAAAAGCAGTAATAGCACCAATCTGGAGAGGGGCTAGATTTAGAGCTGATTGGCCTATATCTGCACTGGGTGTTGCTGGTCATTAGTAGAGTTCCTGCAAAGTGCTGTGTGAGCTACTTGTGTCTTGGCTGCCTCTAGCAGATGCCTGTTTAGTAAAAACATAAGGCTCAATTGCCTCCAGTTCTCTATTCAGTGGCGTTTTCAATACTTCTCCCTTACCTCACCAGCCACTGCTATGTATACTGAGAGCCAGTTTGGTGTAGTGGTTAAATGCATGGACTCTAATCTGGGAGAACCGGGTTTGATTCCCTACTCCTCCACTGGCAGCTGCTGGATGAACTTGGGCAAGCCATAGTTCTGTCAGAGCTGTTCTCTCAAGGACAGTTCTCTCAGAGCTCTCTCAGCCTCACCTACTTCACAGGGTGTCTGTTGTGGGGAGGGGAAGGGAAAGGAGTTTGTAAGCTACTCTGAGACTCCGAGTGAAGGGTGGGGTATAAATCCAATATCCTCCTCTTCCTCCTCCTCTTCTTCTTCTTCCTCTTCCTCCTCTTCCTCTGCTATATTTTAAAATCATGTGAAAGTTTATTTTCCTTATTTCTATATCTTCTAAAGATTCCCTCAGAAAACATGCTACTGCAGTATGGGGTTGCTAAGCCCCTCCTGGCAACTGGCAGAGGATTGGGAGGGAGGACTTACCAGGAGAAAAGGAAGGCCCAGGCCACATTGCTGGCATTGCATGGGAAGTGAGGTTATCATGCTGTGATGCTCTGGTATTTGGGCAAAAACTCTATGGTAAAATTGGCTTCTATCACAGAGAGTTTACATCCAAATACCAGAGCATTGCCTGGATATTGCTGATGTGATTATGTCACTTCCTATGCGACGCTAGCAACTGGACTGGGCCTTGTGCTTTCTCCAGGTAAGTCCTCTGGTGGCCAGCTGATCAGCAGCTGGGGACAGGTTCTGGCAGCAGGGGACCCCTGCCTCCACCAGGGAGTATAGCAACCCTACTGCAGCAGGGTTGCAGCTGGGTGAGTCTTATGTTTAAGAGGGATGGCTCAGAAGAAGCATTGACACAAACTTGTTCTTAGGAAATGAACATACAGTTTCAAGGCTAGATATGCAGTAGACTCCAATAGAAAGTATAGTGTCTTGGAATTGGGCAAGGTGCAAAATATTATCTCTGCAATAGCAGGGATGGTCTTAGAGATTCTGCAGGAGGGTTGTCAATTGTGGACTGGGAAATTCCTGAAGGTTTAGGAGTAGAGTCTGGGGAGGACAGGGTTTAGGGATAGGAGAGACCTCAGCAGGGTGTCATGCCACTGAGTCCATCCTCCAAACAGCCATTTTCTCCAGGGGAACTGATCTCTGTAGTCTGGAGATCAGTTGTAATTCTGGGAGGTCTCCATGCCTCACTTGGAGGTTGACAACCCTATTTTGGGGTGCTGGGCAAAAGTCGAAGAAGCCACCCCAGCCCTAGGTTCCAGGCCATGGAGATAGGAAATCACTATCCCCAAAGTGCAGCCATTCATTTCACCTAAAAACAAAAGACTGACTTCATTGCACTAACACTCTCAAGATCTTTAAAGGCCCTAAGGCAGAATTAAATCTGCCAATACAAACAAGGCCTCAAACCCCAGAATAAGTTGTTTTTCTCCCCATTCATTTTGTACTGTGCATCAATCTAATTCAGTCACCTATGCGTTGTTTGCTGCAGCAGCAGTGGCTGGCATGCAGTGTGAAGATGTCTGCTGTGTGGGCCATGGACAAGCAAAAGGACCATGTGACAAATTCATGTGGCTTAGAGTTGCCAGCAGCTTGCAACTGGTGGGAGTCTGGAGGGGGTGGGGACATGGGGGGTGATGTTGGTGAAAACCCATAAGTGATGTCTGGCCTCTATAGGAATCACTGGAAATTACATGGTTTCCTAGAGAGGCACGATGTCGTTTCCATGGCAGTGACATAACACCATCACACCAATCGTGATTTTTTACTCAGTATTCTTCTTCTGATCACTGGAATTGGCAGTGGGCAATGGGAGCTGGGAGCAAGAGATCCTAATGTGGGCATGCTTCCTGTTCCCAGGGCCAGGACTTGGCTTCATGGTCAAAGCCTAGCTTCAAATTAAGCACTGATGTTGGTCCTTCTAGGAGCCACTTAACAGAAGTTAATTTTCTTACTAACCTATCACTTGTAGTCGAGTTTTGCTTATTAAGGCAGCACAAGTGGTTACATTCATCACATATGGCACCATATGTACTTTTCTCTACAAAGCAGAAATATTCATGCAGATCGGTGACATAAAACTGGCTTAGTTTTCAGTTTTAGTACAGTGCAAGCAGTTTAGCATGGTACAAGTATCCTGATCATTCTCAGACAGTAGTTATTATTGCAATTGTCTCACCTTAGTGTTTAGTCACCACCTGATTATTACAGGGACACCTTACAGAGTAATCTGTAGAAACTGGGGATATTTCAACAGTTTTCTACACAATGCTAAAATGCTAAAACTCAGTTGACTGCTTGCCATGGTTAGATTTAATCAAAAACAGCAATGATCTAGCTTACTTCTGTATACAAGAAAGGAAGGATCTACCCCATCCTGAACTTCCTTCAGAAACTCCACAAATGACTTCCACCTGCATTAAGAAAACAGCTCAAAATTAAATGCAGCATTTGAAAATAAACTGGCATTTTCATGAGATTCTCTGTCATAATTTCTCACATTATGCCTAAGATTAAATGCAAACAAAAACAAAAGCATTAAAATAAATGCCCCATTTCCTTGTCCTTTTGACCTTTGGCTAGTTCTTTTGTTTTTACTTTGTATAGACCATAAATTCTTTTGTACTTCTTTCTTACCACTACTTTTTCCTTATTGTGTTCCTTCTTATTATTCTAAATCAATTTACCTCTTTCTCATGTACTTTCATTAGTCCTTCATTTAGTACTACAAGTTAACAACATCTCTCTTATTCTGGTTTTGACTCTATTCCTCATTACACCGATCTGCTGCTTTTCCTCATGTTCTCTATTTAATTGATTTCTGCTGTTAATAAATCAATTCTTTTCATAATGCCTTGAATTATTCTTGGTCTTTTGTTATCCATGAAACCCAAATCCATCTGTGACCCTTACAGCTTGTTCTTTTGGCTCCTCTTTCTTTTCCCATATTGGTGACAGTTGTGGAGTTAGTTTTCTTCTTCTATCTGTTGCTGTTGCAGATATGCATTTGGTTACTGACTAACCAAAACCCAAACTAAAAAACTTCAAATTGTTAATGTAATTATTATAAGCAATCCAAACAACAACGATAAAATAACAATAGGTCCTGTTAGTCAGCCGTGTTGGTCTGAAGCAGTAGAACAAATTTGGAGTCCAGTGGTACCTTTAAGACCAACAAAGGTTTATTCAAGATATGAGCTTTCGTGTACATGCACATGTATTTTAAAAAGTGTGCATGCACACAAAAGCTCATACTTTGAATAAACCTTTGTTGGTCTTAAAGGTGCCACTGGACTCTAAATTTGATCAACAAAATAATAAATAGAAGTATTCAAAAACCTTTCTTCTAGCCTTGTTCTGTTGCCTGCTTGTCTGAGTTGGGATGGGGAGACTGACTCAGCAGATATGTAACTGATGGAGATATTTACCATTTAGCTGCCATGCAGATCTTGCAATTAAAAAGGATGTGCCGAGAGACCGGTCTTTGTCAAGTGTTCAGTTGACACCAATCACATTAGTGGCTCCCCTTTTTGGGGTGGGCTTTGATTCTATGCAAGAAATTATTTCTGATTGCTTTCCTGTATCCTCTGACATTGAAGCTGCTAGGCGCAGGATGCTTTGTCTGTGCACCCTAGCATATTGGCAATGCTGCAGACTCAAGAGGAATACAGGTAAACATTATACTCAGCCCCAGTGGTATGCAGCACTGCCACTGTAGTGGACAAATAACTGCTTGCACCACCAAGATGGAGGGAAAGAGAGAAGCAAATACTACACTTGCTCCCCTCCCTCCCCAGTCTGAAGCAGAATTAGTCCTCCCAATAATGTATGTTCAAGAAAGAAAGAAAAAGAGACCAAGGGGCAAAACTGACCAGATCCATGATATAGAAAGATCTGAGATCTCTCAACATCTCCAGTATTCTCTCACACTTGCTAATGTGTAATAAAAGAGGGAGTGGGGTGGGGCTGGGACAATATGAGTGAGAGGAACTAAATCTTGCCCAAACCCACATCTTATTTCACCTCTCTATTTTTTTTTCATTATTTTTCTCCCAGACCAAGCCCCTTCTGGTATTGGAGCAGGGGAGAAACTTGTGGAAAGAAATGGAGAACAGCGAGCTATGGAATGCATGAATTTAGCTATTTGCAGATTGCAGCCACACGTGCCTAATAGTATAAAGATTTATATATTTTTGCTCACTCTGCAAGGCTATCTGCTTTCTATCGTTGCCCAAAGGTGTCCTTCCTCCAATGGGTGAACAGTACCCAATTTCATCTCAGCTGGAATTGGGGGGGGGGGTTTATAGTAAAAATGTGCTTCCCATTGAATCCATTATAATTTTTTAAAAATGAATTGAATAAGTAGAACAAGGGATCTCCTCTTCTCTTTTTCCCAGTGGAAAAGCTGGTTGGATTCAACACATTATCTTGTAGTAATGCAAGGATATGAGCTAAGATCCTAATTGATGAAGCTGTGTGGGATGAAGGGCAGATTGTACAACAAAGGAAGAAACAACTGTATATTAAACATTAACCCTTTGATTTAAAAAAACACAGTCAGAAATCTCTTGTTTTAATGTAAGGAAAATCAAAGGATATTAGAGAAATCTGTGGCCTCTCTATTCCAGTTGTTCCTCAGTTTATCTTTGTGTCCTACTCCCTTTCTTTGACAGCTTAAAGAGAGAGTATTACTTTCTGCAGGGGGATTAATCTCACATGACTGTAATCACTCATGGCAGTTTATTGATCTTAAGCACATTTAATCACAAAATGGCTCAGAGAAACTAGACTCTCCTAATTACTGAGGAGTTAAATTCACAGTGGGAGTGCAGATGCTTAACTAAACTAATGATGCTAGCACACAGGCATACCCTTCAAATTTTCTTCTCTTTATATTGGATTTTTAAAAAATCTTTCACACGTTTTGAGTATGGGCAGACTTTGCTAAATGTGTATGGTGTTATTGCATGGCCTTAGAAAACTTGAATTTGCAACTTTACATTACATTACATATAATACATTACATTACACCAATATATCTAATTCTCAGTGTGGCCCCATCTATGTGTACTTAAATCTGGAGACTGGAGATGTGACTGTACAAGACAGATTTTATTACAAACCTGAGAAAAGCCCCAGGGTTGCAGAAAACCCTGAAATCTTAAAAACAAACAAACAAGTGGGGAGTTAAAAACCTCAAAAAAGGCGTGCCTATAGCTTTAAGAAATGAAAACCTTCAGTGGCCATTTCCAGGCAACCACAACAGCTTTCAAGCCTTGGTTTCTGTCGGTAAAAGGCGGGGGAAGGGAACAAGGCCCTTTCCAGGGCTGTTTTGGCCTTTGAGGGAGGACTCATTGGGACCAGGCCTGCCAGGAACCACCAAGTGAATGAATCACTACCAGGTGACTTGCTCATCTCACCCAAACACTCTGCCTCTCTGTGGTGCTCACTGGGTAACCTTGGACTAGCCTCAAATTCTCAGCCTAACCTACTTCACAGGGATGTTGTGAAATACAATGGAGTACAGGTCAACAACGTGAGCTGCTTTGGGCCTCCATTGTGGAGAAAGGCATGGTATAAATGAATGATAAATATAGCTGAAAATGAGGGGGCAGATAAAAGGTAAATTGGTTCATGGCTGGGAAGAAGAAAAGGAATCAGGGAAAGGTGAAGATATAGGTAAGAGAAAATAGTGCGGAATGGGGAAATGAGATGCTCCCCACAAGTCCTTGCAGGTTTGCCAACTGAGCCTGGCACAGCTGGCACCATGCAAATGGTTTTTCCAAGGAAAGGCTGCCAGGGGAGGGATGGTTGAAAAACTGAAGGCAGGGGCAGATAAAGGTAGATCAGCTGGTAGATGGGAAGCACAGAAGGAAGCAAGAAAGGGGAGGGAATATGGGGGCTTTAATGGAAAGGAAGGAAGAAATACTGGGGGAGGAGAAAATGAAATGCGGTCTCCTAGTTGTCAATATGTGGGTCCCTTAATTGTCAATATATCTAATTCTTAACATGGCCCTGTAAAGTACTGGGTTCGCCACATGGAGACTCAGAATATGACATGCGTTCAGATGCATTTATTGTACTTCACACACAAGACTGGAAAACTGGCCCCGCAAGGGCCGACTATATACACCCCACCCAATACACCCACGGTCCCATTGGAGGGTTTGAATTTCCCGCCAGATGGCCCATTGGTGGACACTAGGTGGTCTAGAAGCTGAGGTCCCATTGTGTTTGGGACCCAAGGTCCTTATTTTAGCCGCGGACCCCTGATGGCGGTCCGCGTACATAACAGGCCCCATCTATGGATACTTAAATCCAGAGATCATGGTTATGGAACTTTCTATGAACCTGAAAAAAGCCTCAGGTTTGCAGAGAAATCTGAAATCCAAACAAAGAAGCAAAAGAACATTGAGAGTAGCGTTATCAGCCATTCACTGGTAACCTGCAGGTGAGGGAAGGGGCTAGAATAGGGGGAATGACATCACACTGTTGGCATAATGTCTCTTCTGGCAAATACATGGAAGTGATGTCACATTGCCAACATGACTTTCATCCAGCACTTTAGGATCCTGATAAACCTCCACAGTAAAAACAAAGAGTTTTGTCTGAATCCTAGAGCATCATGTTGGCATCACATTGACAACATCATATTACTTCAGGGCATTTGTTGCAGATAAATGTTAGGTGGGTGGGTGGGTGGGAAGCTGAAAAGGAAACAGGGAAAGCTGAGATATGGGGGCTGCCAGGAAGAGAAAAAAAGGCAATAGTGTGGAGAGGAGGGTACAGGTAAAAGTGAGAGGTCCCCAACAAGTCCTCACAGGTTCCCTACCATGCAACTGGGCCCAGCCTGGCTGGCATCATGCAGCTCAGCCCCAACTGGAAGCTGGCATCATGCAACTGGACCACATTTTTGGTGGGGGAGAGGCTGCCAGGGGGAGGCAGAGAAGGAAGGAAAGATGAAGACGGGAAGAGATGAAGGTAGATTGGCTTATGCATGGGAAGAAGAGAAGGAAGCAGGGAAAAGGCTATACAGGTTTGCAGAAAAGGAAAAGAGGATATAGTGGGGGAGAAGAAAATGAGATGCCCCCACAAGCCCTTGAAGGTGCCCCTCATAACATTTAATACAAAGCTAATCTGACATCAATGTAGAGTAATAGCCAGGATTTTAAAAAGTATTCCCTGGAGAAATCTGAAATGCAGGCTAAGCACTTGGGAAATGCACAGGGATAACATTAAGTTCATTACGGAGGTCATCCCTATTCTCAGATGCATGTAGTACTGCCAAGAGAATACTAGTACAGAATATTATGCTACAGGTCCATGACCCAACACCTGAAGGCTACCAGAGAGACAAGGAGGGGCTGATTGAACAGCACGGATTATGGGGGGGGCCCTCAGTACTTCGCAGGATTGAGTTCTTACATTTCAGTTTATGTACCTTATGAAGCAGGCAAAAATGAAAGCCTTGCAAATGGGCAACAATGGGTATCAGTATAAAAATAAATGTGTCAGAAATATGACTCAGAGCTCAAAACACTGGGCTGGCAAAGCAGCAGAATGAAATGTTTTCTTGGTGGATGTTGCCAGTAGCATATAGGAAACTTGCTGCCAGGAATCACATGAAACTGAAGCCAGTACTGGAAAGGTTTTACAAGCAGGACAAAATGTGCTTTTCTTTGTGCTTCTTGACTGCAATGCTAACCTACAAAATCAAAGCACAACTTCTTATGATATCTGGAATAGAGGCAGTAGATCTCCATATGTAATGTGTTTAGGTGTTTAAATAAGCCTCTGAATCAAGACCGCCGCCAGCCGCTACCTCCCCACTGTCGCTGCCAGTGAAGAGTGCCCTGGCGAAGCACAGGAGGTGGCAGTGGAGCTTGCCCGCCCTCCCCCTCCCCCCTCGGGGGGGACAGGAGGTGGGGATGGTGGCGGCCGCCACCTGTGAAGAGCACCCCAGTGGGGCACAGGAGGCCATGGCGGAACTTGCCTGCCCTCCCTCGGGGGGGAGGAGGTGGGGTGGCAGCCACTGCTGCCAGTGAAGAGCACCCCGGTGCAGAGCTTGCCCGCCCTCCCCCTCCCCCGCGGGGGGGACAGGAGGTGGGGATGGTGGCAGCCGCCACCTGTGAAGAGCACCCCAGTGGGGCACAGGAGGCCAGGGCGGAACTTGCCTGCCCTCCCTCGGGGGGGGAGAGGAGGTGGGGTGGCAGCCACTGCTGCCAGCAAAGAGCACCCCGGTGCACAGCTTGCCTGCCCTCCCCCTCCCCTTGGGGGGGACAGGAGGTGGGGATGGTGGCAGCCGCCACCTGTGAAGAGCACCCCAGTGGGGCACAGGAGGCCATGGCGGAACTTGCCTGCCCTCCCTCGGGGGGAGAGGAGGTGGGGTGGCAGCCACTGCTGCCAGCGAAGAGCACCCCGGTGCACAGCTTGCCTGCCCTCCCCCTCCCCCTCGGGGGGGGGAGAGGAGGCGGGGGTGGTGGCTGGTGCCGCCAGCAAAGAGCACCCTGGTGTGGAGCTTGCCTGCCCTCCCCCTCCCCCCTTGGGGGGAAAGGAGGCGGTGGTGGTGGCCGACACTGCAGCGAACAGCACCCCAGCACAGAGCTTGCCTGCCCTCCCCCCTCAGGGGGAAGAGGAGGTGGTGGCGGTGGTGGTTGCCAGTGCCTCCAGTGAAGAGCACCCTGGTGGGGCACAGGAGGCCACAATGGAGCTTGCCCGCCCGCCCCCTCCCCTCAGTGGGGAGGGGGCGGGGGCTAAAGGGTCTCTAGGCCACACCGGGAGGTTGGCATCTGTGCCCACCTAGGGCTCAGAACCACCTCAAGCTGGCCCTGTATAGAGGGTATCTCAGAAACACGGAGGAACAGGGAAAATCTATGGGATATGGTCATCCCTGAGAATGAGATCTATAGACAGGACAAGGAGGGACATGGAGGAAGGTGTTACATTGTAAAAGAGAGCACAGAGTCAAATAAACCAGAAAATATTAGGGCAATGCATACCCTAACAGAATAATTACTGGTGGAGATACTAGTTCCTAAAGTCATTTAAAAGTAGGGGTATACTACTATCCCCTTTCTGATTGAACCCTTGGGGCAAATCTCAGGCTGAAGAAGGAAATAAGTGAAGAGACTACAGCAGATAATGTTGTGATGCATTAGCAATGTTGCCCAGCAACGCTCTGGTATTTGGGGCAAAACTCTATAGTTACCATAGAATACTCTATGGTTACCAGAATATCAGTGTTGCCATGCAACATCAATGACATGATGATGTCACTTCTGTGTGATCACTTTTTGGGGCGGGATTCCTCACTGCTGGCCAGCTGGCTGATGGTGAGGAAGAGGCCTGAAAATCGGGGGATCCCCTGCCCCCAACTGGGGAATGGCATCCCTATCCTAAGCATCATAAATGACTGTGCATTGGAACCGTTGGTCACAGAGCCATCCAGAGTGGTGGTGATCTTGCACCTGGTTCTGAGCAGGGCTCAGGACCTGGTGCAAGATGTAGATATTGTTGCAACAATTAGGAGCACAATGTTACCCCTAAAGTTCAAAACTGTATCATAGGCAACAAAGTTACCCCTAAAGTTCAAGTTATCCCTAAAGTTCAAAACTGTAACATTTTATTTCAAAAGAAAGAACTTTACAAAAATAAGGGGAATAGTTAAAAGGAGTCTGAAAGAGAGACACAAGTGAGCCAGGTCCCTAGAGAATGCTTGGAAGGTATTTAAAACCACACTAAGTGAAGCCCAGATAAGATGCATTCTCTGAATTAGGAAAGGTACTGCCAAGTCTAAGAAATGTCCGCATATTTAATGACCCAATTCAAGGAAGCCATAAAAGGTGAAATGGCTTATTTTAAGAAGTGGAAAGCCTGTCCCAATGAAGTGAACAGAAGGGGTCACCAGCTCTAGTAAAAGAAGTTTAAGTTAATAATTAAGACTGCAAAAAAAGAGAATTTAAAGAGTGAAGCGCTAAAAGCATCAAGACAAACAATAGGCAATTATTTAAATATAACCAGAGTATAAAACCAGACAGGGTAGCAGTTGGGCCTTTGTATGACCGAGGAATGAAAGGATTGCTAAAGGAAGATGCCAAATGAATTCTTTGCATCTGAGATGACTAAGGGAGGACATTCTCCATCACTCAAAATATTAGGACTCAAGTGCATCCAATGAAGGTGATGGCCAGTAAAAATAAAGAGGCGATGGCCAGTCAATTCAGGATAGTCAAAAAGAAATACTTCTTTACTCAGCAAATGATTGAAATATTGACAACTGTCAGAGGACATAGTGATGGCACAGACAGCTTTAAAAGGGGATTAGACATGTTAATGGAGAATTATTATTACAGAGTTTGGTCTGGTCACATAGGAGATGTACCATTACAAGAATCCCAAGGAGCCATAGTAGCTAGTAGCCATAGTGACTAAAGGGAACTTTTTCACATTTCAGAAGCAGTAAACCTCTGAGGGTTTCAGTTTCGGCGTTGCGAATGGCGGCCGCCTCTCAGGATGCTCCCGGAGGTGGTTAGCCCACGCGCAGTTAGGGGGGGGTCTTCGCATGTGCGAAAGACCCTAGTGAGCCTTAGGCAAAGGCTCCGAACCGGGGGCACTTGGGGAGTAGCCTCTTTGCCGGCAGACAGCCGGGAAATTGAGGCTTTCTCCCCGCCCCAATCGGCCCCGCTGCGTCGTGCCCGTAATGGGACTTAGCAGCGCCACCGACTTCCAGGAGTGAAGACAGCGCTATGATTTAACATAAAAAGAAGAAGTGGCATCGAATCGTGAGTTGAAGATCTATTTCGAAGTGTAAATTTGAACCCCCCCCGCAAGCGTATAAGCGTATGGGAGGAGGGAGAAGTCCCCACCCCTTTTGAGAAGCAAGATCTACAAAGGGAGCGTGAAGGGGGGCAGAGAGAAAAAAGTGTTGGTGAAAGTACCGTTGGGGTTGTACGGAAGATTACGATCCTATTAGCTTCCTGGGGGATGCGGCACGAACTTTGTAAAAGTAAACAAAAAAACAAAATGTCGACAATGGAAAAAGTCCTGCAGAAACCGGAAGAGAAGAGGGGAGGGACTTCCGGTCCGGGTAGCCCCCCCCGAGCTCGCTGTCAATCAACAGGAAAAGGAGATACTGTGCCCTCTGCTGGAGCAAATGCAGAAAATCAATGAAACTTTGCTTAAAGTGGAAAGTGTTCTCATCAGTCGACAGAAACAGATATCGGAAACAACAAGGAAGATGGTGGAAATTGAACAGAAATCGAATCTGATTCTAAGTTTTCAGGGCGTAAAAGAAGAAGAGAAAGAAGATCTCGGATCTACCTTGACGAATGTCTTGGCACCCCTAACTGGCAGTGAAGCGAAAGAATTAAAAGAAGAGGTGGACATGGCTCCCAAAGCCTATTCCGCTTTTATAAAAGAAAATACTCTGCCAGTAGAAGGGGATGTTGAGCATAGCAGGCAACATATCAGAGATCTAATCTCATGTGTAGTGTCTATGGAGCCCTGGAAATTTGAAGGCCAGAAGTACAAGGAAAAAGAGAAAAGAAAGAAGATGGACTACATCTTTAAAATGCAAAAACTTCTGAAGAGACACGCCAGCATGGAGGAAGACACAGCACTCAAAATTGGGACAAGCAGTGAAGAAGACAGCAGCCCAGGGGAAGGAGGTGATGGAACGGAAGGCATCAAGGCTAAAAAGGACTCAATCCATAATTGGAAGAGACTTAAAAAGAAGACACCTTGAGGACTGTTCGTGTAACATCTGTAAGGAGCTGTTTAATTACTAACCCCAATGGACTTTACTAACTGTATTAACAGAGTGATTTTGGACTTTGCAAAGTTAAAAAGAAGATCTTCTAACCGTGATAGATGCCAAAAATGGTATTGATTACTAATTAAAACTAACCCTTTTTAACAGAAAAAACTTCACTCCATCTTTTTCTTTCCCCATCTGTCTACCCTACCCTTTTCTTATAAAAAGAATAAAATTCTCTCCTTTTTAGGAGAGTTTTACCACAAAAAAAGAGAAGAAGCAGTAAACCTCTGAATACCAGCGTCAGGAGGCAACATCAGGGAAAGTCTCAACCTCTATGCCCTGTTGTTGACTCCCCAGAGTAAATGGTTGAGCATTGTGTGGAACAGGATGCTGGACTAGATGGACTCCCGGTCTGATCTAGTAGGGCTCTTCTTTTGATTTTAATGGTAAAGGAAAGCAAGGATGATTTGGGAGCAGAATCAACCAGCTGTTCTCTATTCCTCTGGCAGGAGCATGTCCCTTCTTATAATATTACAGTATGAGTTGGCCCTGTACGGGATGCTATTATCATAGACAACAGGGAAGGAAGACCACATCTTTTCCTTATCTGTTAAAACTCACCGTATTCTGCCCCTTCTACCAATGTCATAGGTGCTAACAAAACTTTCCAGAATGCCAGGAGGAAGAGTTAGTTCATGCTTTCTGCAAATTAGCTCT
Organism: Gekko gecko; assembly: GCA_029375565.1. NCBI lineage: Eukaryota > Metazoa > Chordata > Lepidosauria > Squamata > Gekkonidae > Gekko > Gekko gecko. Next base: position 75,320,740 of record JAPDNY010000006.1, on the reverse strand, counting down.
ATCTGCAAAAAATAAATAAATAAAATTGGCTGCTGCATGTTTGTATTAATTATTTCCAAATGCATTTTTGCTAAAGCAATCAAGGTACTTTAGAATTTAAAATAATGACTGTTTAGATTCAATACAAAAGGAAAATGGTGTGAGAAGGAAAAGAAAATAAAGAAAGCAGTTCATGGGAAGCAAGATTTATTATGAGTTAGAGAAGTGCTCATCAGTTTGACCAGTGGTATTAATGTCAGTGGGCATATACTTCTGAAATGCTGAGCACCCAAGTCCCAAACTCTGGCCATTTAGAAATGTTCCAGTTGACTATGATTTGTTGCCATAGAGGCATGCTGGACATATTAGTCATAGATTAGCAAAATGCCTGTCAACAGTATAATTTTGGATTTTTTTAAATGAAAGTCAATGGCTTACATTTGTGGTCCATGAAGAAAATAAAAAGGCTTCAGTTGACAGCATCTGTCAGGTGAGAGATAAACCCATCCCTGACAGCTATATGATAGAGAATGCAAACTGGGAAGCAGGAGGAGGGGAAGGGGAATGGGCCCTCTTCTCTGGCTCCTTGGGATTCTTGTAATGGTAAATTTCCAGTGTGACCAGGTCAAACTCTGTAATAATCAGCCTATATGTTCATTCCTGATATAGAAAAAGAGGGTCACAATACTACAAAATCAACATGACCAAAATATATGAACTGGTGTTTCTGTGTATGACACTGTACTTGTTAAAAAAACCAAACCCAAACCGAAACCAAAAAACTTCCGCTTGTTGTTATGTCTCAAATGCATATCATACCAGATTAAGCCAAATACTACTTTTAAGGTTAATTGTTGGATCCACTCATCCTTCCATGTCACATGGTTTCATTTTTTAAAAATGATATGTTAAAACTATAGGTGGTGCATTATAAAAATGGTTGTTATCAAGGCTCCCTCTAAGCTCTGGAGTCCTGTGAGCAAAAATTCTAATCTGCGAGCTACTGGCATTAAAGTTGTGAATGAGCAATTTGACTACTGCATAAATTAGTTTGCTCTGAGGCCATCCTTCCTGAGCTAAGAAAAAATGTGTGAGCCGGAGGCTAAAAACCTGTCAGCTAGCTCACACTAACTCAGCTTAGAGGGAACACTGGTTGTTATAGTAACTCAGTATTTTTAACATTCAGAATCAGCATTCAAAGATAGTTATGTTCATATCCCTAAAGACTAGTTCTACAGAATTCATACCTTTCCTTACTCAATTATTTCTTTACAATATGACATATAGTGACAAGAAGGAATTTGACAGCCAAATGTACTGAAGTAATTGTTTTGTGATTAGAAAATCATCCTGTTCATATACTGTAAGAGAGAGCACCCTCTGAATAACACCTACAATGAACTGTGAGTATTTACCTCAGACAGTGAAAGAAGACCAGAGCAACTGTTGTCTTGTTGAAGAAAACTCAGACTTAGTTTTCCTAAGTCTAGTTTTTTCTTCTGTTCCTTCAGTATTTGCTTCAAAACTTGGAATGCATTTTCTGGAGTCCAAGAACTAATAGAACAATAATGTATATAATGAAGTGGCAATTTAAAAGACCTCATTGTATTATTGTTACAGCCAGTTATTTAATTCAGTACTATTTTGCATAATAGCTATTACCAGCACTGGTGCCTCAATTTAGGCTGATGTTCTGGTGCTATATCTTCAGCTGTCTAATACTACTGTTTTTGAAAGGTGTACCATATCAAGTTGTTAGTCAAAGTTAGGGCTGGTCCAAGGGTTTTGGACACCCTAGGCTAGGGTAGCCAAGCCACCCCCTCCAAGCCATGGAGAGGGGAGAAGATATTTCCCATCTTCCTAGCTTCCTGCTGGGCCACAGGGAGGTGAGATGATGGCATCTCCTTCCTTCCCATGTTGGGCTGCAGAGATAAGCTGCTGCTCCACACCACTTTTCCCTTGGTGAGGATCAGAAGTCAGCAGTAGGGCACAGTGGTGCCCATCCTCCTTGCCCCAAGTGGCATGGTAGGAAACTGCCATCCTCCTCCTCACCGCACATAGTGAGCCTTAGTGAGACATGGCAAAGGAAGGAGGAAAAAAGGCTGGTCCCACATCACACCCCTGATGGAGGAAGGGAAGGAGGGTGTAGACTCCCTGCTGGCCACCCACTGGGGCCAGGGGTTTCTTCCAGGACAGACTGAATGCCATGGTTATGCCCCTTGGGAGGGTCAACAGGCTGTTTTTAAAAATACTTGGGATTTAAAAATTATAATAATTATAATAAGAAAGGAAAACACCCCAGTGATTTCAGTGACATTTATTTTTATGAAGTGGATCTCATATAGTGTTACTAGCTGAAGGAGAATTTCCCCCACCCTTTCCTTGGCAGCTTGTTATGCCTCTTAAAGTCATGCACCTGGGGCCAATGGACCCTGGCAAAACTGTGAGGAATGAAATGGGAGGGCTGTGCAATGGAAGTATAGAGGAAGCCCAGAAATTCAAATGATCCTCTATTGATTATTGCTGGGATTCCAGAGGGCCCCTGGGAAAGGACTGTGGGGATTTTTCAGAAATAACTGGCAAATCGTTAACCACTAAGCAGAATTGTAGAAACAGGTGTTTTATATCCAATTTAATTGACAGAAGAGGATAATTAGGATGGTACTTTTCACTACCATTTATCACCTAATGAACTATCATAGTGATCTATGTTCAAGCTCTCTACTTCAAAAGAAACTATAATGGTTTAATTTTAAATAAGAAAAAAATCAAACTAAACTTCTCTTTTTCCATTTAAAATGCTTTAACATATAAATATTGAATTATTGGAATTTATAAGCAACGTAAATATATCTGCCTTTTAGCAGCTTATTATTTTAAGGCAAAAAAGGATTGTTTGCTTACATAGAGAAATAGTTATATACTAAATGAAGTGAGCTGGCAAGTGATGCCCAGTAAAAAGAATTTAATAATTGATCAAAAAGTCTAATTGGGGGTGAACAAGAGGGTAATTGTAAATCCCCTCTTCTGATTTGGTGTGCATTTAAAAAAGTAAAATACAAACTTTATATTTTTTTGGCTGAGAATAAAAGTTTATGGTATAAAATATTTCTGAATGTTTATATAAAAAAGAGAAAACTCTTAATTCTTAATTCTCTAATAAGGAACTGTGCTTAAGACTAGGAAACTGCTAACAAGCAGAGGTTGGGATATGGCCAAAGACAGTTCTAAAGGCTAATGAGGTAAGAGCTATTAATCATGCACACCTGTCATTAATTAGAGGCCAATTAAGAATGCAGAACTTATGTTATACAAGAAGGACCACTACTGGCCCAAGTAAAACAGCATTTTATACACATATATACATGTATCAAAGTAGAGAAATCATTTTTGTAATGGGAAGTTAGATTTTGTAGTGAAAATGAACTCAGCCTGAAAGTTCATTCAAAGGTGGAGCAAGTCTTGGAGAAAAGCCAGTAAGAAGCATTAACCATTTTAAACAAGATGAACACCTGCATTGTAAGGCTGAAATGCAGCCAGGTAGCCTCTTGTTTGTCAAACACTTGATAAATGATTGCTGAGACAAAGAAACTTAAACTGAGCATGTGTAAATGATGTCAACAAGGATGTAAAGTTGGGAGGAGTAAGAAAAGCATATAAACCAGATCCCTGCTGTTACTCACTGGACATCTGAGCTGAATTTTTGGCTGTATGGTGTCCCTTATTTGAATAAAACTTTTTTTTTTACCTTTTTACTGCCTGGAATTGTCTGTCTCACTGTGTGGTTTATTGGCTAGCCACACAAGTCAAAGAACCTTAGTGCCCTCAGGGCGTTGCCTTCAATTTGGCAACCCAGATGGGACAAGACTTACCGCTAGCTGTACCAGGGCATGGGTGGACAGCACTCAGAACCTTCAGTGGCCACACCAGGACCATAAGAACATAAGAACATAAGAGAAGCCAATGTTGAATCAGGCCAATGGCCCATCTAGTCCAACACTCTGTCACACAGCGGCCAAAATATACCAGGTGCCATCCGGAGGTCCAGCAGTGGGGCCAGGGCACCAGAAGCCCTCCCACTGCTGCCCCCTCCAGCACCAAGAATAGAGTGCATCACCTGCCCCAGACTGAGAGTTCCCATCCATACCCTGTGGCTAATAGCCCATTGAGTCCCCAGGACTGACACCCGCCCGCTGCCCCTGGGAAACCAAGTGAGTTGTTGTCCCTCCTTTTTGGAGACAGGCAGCAAAGGTGAGAAGACTGCTCAGAGAAAGAATCCTCCAAGCCAACTGGTGAGTACTGATTGAAAACCAGGGAAAGGTGCTAGGTGAGGAAAATGGAAAGGTTCAGTGAATGAGTCTAGATTAAGACTCTGATGAGAGCTCTAGCATACTGACCAGCACAGGTGGAAAAGGGAAAGACTCTTGACAAGGGCACTAGCACATAGACCAACATGGGTGGAAATGATTCCAAGCAAAGGGATTACAATGTTTCCAAAACGTCTATGCAAATGGATCCAACTCCTTTGGAGTCAGTGGTTAACAATTGGTCCACAATTGTGGGAATGATGAAGATTTGTTAACATGGCCAGTCAATTGCCTACTTCATTATTGTACTATTGAATGGCCTTTTTATAACTTGGATAAAAGGGGGAAATGACCTGATCAGGGATCTTTTGATTTTGATGCGGTGCACAACTTGCTTAATATGTGTAACAGGGAGGGGAAGGAGGATGAAGTAAGATATGTGAGATATTGGATACATGGAATAATGACAAATCGCTTGTTAAATGGTTGTGATTTTCAGTCTAAGTGGATTTTGCAAATGTTGACTAGGAATTTTAAATGTATACCTGTAACATGTTCCCTCAGGGAACAAAAACCTTTAAAGGACCCCATTGTTTCCAATGCCCTACCCCTTCCAGGGAAAGAAGATATGGACCCTTTAGATGGGTTGGGAGGGGCTGCTAGTCCTGCTCAAAGTCTGTATCCCCCACTACATCCTCCAGGGCCTCCTTAGCACCCTCAGGGTATTGCCTTCAGAAGTGAGGAATCACTGAAAATTGCCTTTCTACTGCCTTCCACAAGGAAACAGAATTAAGATCCAAGCATATGTTTAGAATTCAGCTTTCCCATGGAAAATTGCAATGGTGCCCACAGGTTCACAAAGGGTGGGGACCCCTGTTATTAAGTATGAAGCCATGTAGATCCATGTATAGTTATTAGTTCATGCTGTTAATGTGGGGGGCAGGACTCATTCCTATAAGGCTCACCAAGGACTGAATTATGTGTTACATTGGGAAATCTGTGGCTGGATCTCCCAATATATTTTTAATGTTACAAAGCAGTTACAGGGGAACTCTATCTGAATTGGGGCCACAGTGCAAAGCAGAGGAAAGGTCTGTCCTTACTATTTTCCTGATAGTAATTGTATCTGTCTTTTTCCCCTGTCAGAGCTAATAGTAACTTTGGGGGGGGGGAGGGCTTTCTGTTGGGAAAACAGTACCTGGGAAAGAACTCAAACATCTTTAACTCCCATAATAATTCTTTGATTAGAGTTGCCAACCTCTAGGTGATGGCTGGAAGTCTCCCAGAATTGCATCTGATCTCCAGGCGACAGAGATCACCTGGAGAAAATGGCCACTTTTGAAGGTGGACCCTATGGCATTATATCCCATTGAATTCCCTCCCCTCCCCAAACCCCGCCCTCTTCAAGCTCCACCCCCCAATCTCCAGGTATTTACCAACCCTGAGCTGGCATCTCTAGCTTTGATCCAAATAGTCAGATTCAACAGCTGCTTTTTTAACATTAAAAATACACTAGAAGATTTAATCAGGAATCTTTCATGTAATGTACAGTTCAAGCCAATGACTGTTTCTTTTTCTATCTGTAAAATCAAATCGTCTACTTTCTTAACAGCCAGTCAGTATTAGTTAGAGGTTTTGATAAATTAAAAATTACAACAGAATCATTATAGCTGCAGATCATATGTCATAAATAGGCCCAAGGTTATTTTAGACAAAGCAGAGCATGTTTATTCTGCTAAAACTCTGCATGCTAATTGATTCTGCACTGATTAATTCCATATTTCTGGGAATTAATGGATCAGTTGGCACAGAATTTAAATGTAAAATAATACCTTTTCTTACTTGAATTCAGAGCCAGATTCAGCCTCCCTAACCTTCAGGCCCATAGCCAGGATTTTTAATTAGGGGTCTGGAGGGAACAGCATGCCAGGCTCTGGCAGGACATGCAGCAACAGGGCAAGGGGGATGATGATGTGCCCTGGAAGCTGAGTGCCATGGAGCTGGCCTCCACTGGTGCTCTGGCTCTGGCTGGGCACCCAGGTACAAGAGGAGGAGGAAGAGGTGCACCAGTCTGGCTCTGCTGACCTCTGAGGGCCGCTGAAAGTTCCTGTGCCACACTGGGCATGTCAGGGAAGTACCAGTCAAGGCCCAGTGGCCCCACTTCACCTGCCAGCCTGCCCACCTCGCTGCCATGCACTGCTTCTTATGGCAGCTGCCCCATGCCACTGCTACCACCAGCTCAGGACCCACAACCCCTCCCCTCAACCACCATCCCAGGATGGAGCCAGTGGAGCTGCTGGCAGGCAGGGAAGTCACCCTGCCCCTGGAAGGGCTTAGGGAAGGGGCAGTGGTGGGGAGTCCTCTGGGTGGGGGGCCTGGGTTGAAGGGGGAGTCATGGGGCCTTGGCAGGAAGTTGAGGGGCCAGGCCCCGAAATGCCCCACCATAGCTATGGGCCTGCTTGTCTAAGGCCAAAACTAGGGCATGCAGGTTTTTGAAGAGCTAGGACCAATTTCCCTGGACCCAGCTCTGGTTCTAGAGTTGCTAGCTGGGATGAGAAATATTTTGTTTTTTTAAAAACACAGCAAGTGTCTTCATGCATTTTAAACTTTTAAAAAATACACTCTGTATTTTAATTGTGAGAGCAAAACCCAGCAATGTAGGCGATGTTCATCTGTTTACATGGGAAATGTGGTCCTCAGTTTTTCCGGGATGTACAAGACAGGGATGTACAAGACAGACAGAATTTTGCATGCAGATGTTTTCAGTGGTTCTTGGGCTATATATATTAAGAGAAACTCAGATTCTAGGGTTGCCAAGCTGACATATATCATTAAAAAAACCCACTTGAAATGAATGCATATATCTTTTCAGTCTTCCTTTGCTAAGGTCAATTAAAGGAAGTCTGCAGTAATCTCCACTGATTAATCTTAACAATCTGCAGTGTAGGTGTTCACAGACTCAAAATATGTTTCTTTAACAGGGAGTTTCGGGGGGGGCTGCAAGAGAAAAATTTGTGTTCTTCAGTGCTATGTAAAATGATTTCTAATGTCATAAATGAGCCAGCTTTTCATTCGGAACTCATCAAAGCGGATTGTTAATGACAGCACCTATTAGATCTTAACCATAAGGAAGCTAAGGGGAGAGGAGTCCCCCCCCAGCAACATTGCTCATTTAGTGACAATAATAAGCATATTGAAAATTAAAATAGAACCTTTCACTGTGATTCTTTGACTTTTGTCTCTTCTTTGAAACGACTTGTGAATTCTGCATTTTACTTGCTGCCACTAGCGTTAAACAGTGGACCAGTTTTTCATAATTTACCTAAAAGACAGGCAAAAAGGTTTAAATTCAAGAGATAATTTAAAATAGGGTTCTAATAGTTCAAAAACTGATTTGTGAAGTAGCAATTAAATACTGCTTTTGTCTGAATTAATTGAAATTATTTGTGAGAAATTTGTTAATAAACAAAAAATAGTGTATTCTCTATTAAGTCTTTATAGTCTTTATAGTCAAAGAATATGGAATCTATCTTAATGTATAAAGGAGACATTTACTCAACAAATTTAGATTGATTTAATAGCTGTTCCTATTTCCCAAAGAGTTAGGGAACTATGTCTTTATAAGAGAAGGAACTAGAGACTGCTATAAGAAATTTCTCTACAAATTAGAATGCCTACAAATCCTAAAGGCGAAGCTAGGACAGTAGAAAAAACAGATGCAAGTCTGTAGTGCACATGTGTGTACACGTGTATGCATATATATTCCCCCTAAGTACACTGAACCCATAGAATCTGCATCCGGATGAGAATTTGTGACCGACTGTTCAGTGCTGCTGCTTCTTTTCCCTAGAAATTGAAACAAAACAGTAATGTTTATGCTTGTATACTTGAATAAATCTTGTTTTAAGATTTGGACAAAAAGGCCTACCTTTATTTTGAAAGTCAAGAGTCCCATTGACCCACAATATTAGCAATCATGTCTAAAACAAGACAATGCCTATTTCCTTTATTATTTCTTTTTCTATGTGCATTGGGTCAAAATATTATTTATTTATTTATTTATTTATTTATTTATTTATTTATTTATTTAACTTTTACCCCATCCTTCCCACCAAGGCAGGCTCAGGGCAGCTTACATAAAACCAATAAACAATATACAATTTGGAATAAAATACATAAACATTATAAAACCATTTGTCCATCATCGGTGGCACAATACAATAAAGTGCATTTGAAACACGTTCCACAGTGCAGCCACTTTGAATAGCTTCAGCTGGCAGATTGGCTCATGCTTGGCCGATAGGTGCTGCTCCTACTGGAATGCCTGGTGGAAAAGCTCCATCTTCACAGCCCTGCAGAACTGCTGGAGGTCCCACAGGGCCCTGATCTCGCCAGGGAGCTCATTCCAGTAGGTCAGTGCCACCAAGGAGAACGCCCTGGTCCTGGTTGATGTCAATCTGGCATCCTTAGGACCAGGGAGGGCCAGGTGTTCCTGATCATAGTGCTCTCTGGGGAACATGTGGGGAAAGGCAGTTCCTCAGGTAGGCAGGCCCCTGACCCTAAAGGGCTTTAAAGATCAAAACCAGCACCTTGAAGTGAATCTGGAATGCTATTGGCACCCAGTGCAGTGACTTTAGCACAGGCTGGATGTGCTCCCACCTAGGAAGACCAATCAACAGCCTGGCCGCCGCATTTTGCACCAGCTGCAGCTTCTGGAGTTGCACCAAAGGCAGCCCCATGTAGAGAGCATTGCAGTAGTCCAACCTCGAGGTGACCATAGCGTGGATCACTGAAGCCAGATCTTTGCGTTTGAGGAAGGGAACCAACTGCCTAATCAGCTGAAGATGGTAAAAGGCTGTCTTGGCAGTGGCTGCTACCTGGGCCTCCATTGTCAAGGAAGCATCCAGGAGCACTCCCAAGCTCCTGACCTTCAGCGCTGGCATCAACGGTGCCCCATCAAAGGCCGGTAGAGGGATCCCTACCCCCGAACTGCTCCGATTCAGGCACAGGACCTCTGTCTTCATCGAATTCAATTTCAATCAGCTCAGCCTAAGCCATCCAGCCACTTCCTGTAGCAGCTGGTCCAGGTCTTCCGGGGTAGAGTCAGACTGACTGCCCAGCAACAGATAGAGCTGGGTGTTATCTGCGTATTGGTGATGCCTCCGGGCAATCTGGGCAAGGAGGTGCATGTAGATGTTAAATAGCATCAGGGAGAGCACTGCCCCTTGAGGCACTCCACAGATTAGTGGGTGCCTTTGGGACAGCTGCTCTCCAAGTGCCATCCTTTGTCCCCGACCTTGGAGAAGGAAGACAAGCCATTGCAAGGTGAGCCCCTGGATCCCCATGTCGGTGAGGCAGTAGGTGAGCAACTGGTGGTTGACCATGTTGAACACAGCAGCACCGCCATCCTGCCCCGATCCAGGTGTCTCCAGAGGTTATATGTGAGGGCGAGCAGTGCTGTCTCCATCACATGGCCTGGGCAGAAGCCAGACTGGAAGGGATCTAGCATGGAAGTGTCATCCAGAAAGCTCTGCAACTGTATCGCCACCACCCTCTCTATTAATTTGTCCAAATAGGGCAAATTGGATACCGGCCAATAGTTCGCCAATTCGGCCAGATCTGAAGATTTTTTTTTTTAGGAGAGGGCAGACCATCGCTTCCTTGAGAGCCCCCAGGAACAGCCCCTCAGAGAGGGACTTGTTGATAATGTCCCTAAGGGTGCCTCTAAACCCCTCTCAGCCAGCTTTAATTAGCCAAGAGGGACATGGGTCCAGGCTGCATGTGGTTGGACATACAGTTGAGATCAATCTGTCAACTTCCTCTAGGCTGAGTGGACTGAAATAATCCAGAATGGGACCAGAAGATGCGCATAGAGCCTTGAGTTTGCTCACTGTCTCAAATGTGGCAGGAAGGTTGCAGCAGAGCAACAAGACTTTATCTGCAAAATAGCTCGCAAAAGCCTCACAGCCAATATCCAGTTCCCTAATATTTTGTCTGCCCTGTGGCAGAACTGTTAAGGACTGAATTGTTCCATACAATTGTGCTGGGTGTGAGTTTGCAAATGCAATCGTGGCTGTGCAGAACTCCCTCTTCCCTGCCTTGACTGCCATCTCATAGGACCTCATAAATGTCCTATAGGATGCTCTTGTTGCCTCATCATGAGCACATCACCACTGTCACTCTAGCCATCTGAGCCTTTGCTTCATCAGCCTCAGCTCCTGGGTATACCAGGGAGCCTCCCTTGAGCAGAGGTGCAGAGGGCATCTGGGAGCAATCTCTTTGATGGCTGTTGAGAGTTGGCCAAGCCAGACCTCGAGTAGCTCATCTAACGAGCTGCCAGGGGGCAATGGATTCCGGAGGGCCATCTGAAGCCACACAGGGTCCATTTGGCTCTGCAGGAGAGGGAAAATACACTTGCCGCTCAAACAGGGTTGCGGTGATACATTCACTTGAGCCCTCAAGGCATGGTGGTCCAACCATGGAACTGCCTTGGCAGTAATCTGGTCCACTGTAACCCCTGCTGCAAAGAACAAATCAAGCATGTGACTGGCTTGGTGAATGGGGGCCATTACGTATTGGGAGAGTCCCAGCACCACCATGGACGACGCCAGGTCCACCGCCCGTGAGGAAGCTGCATCGTCAGCATGGACATTGAAGTTCCCCAAGACTATCAGCCTAGGGTGCTCCAATGCCCAGCCCGACATGGCCTCCACTAGGGCTATCAGACAGTGCATTGGGTGGTCGGTTGTCCGACCCTTTTGAAATGTTGTATTAACATACCAGTTCTCGGTCATTTGCCTTGGAAAAGGTCTTGAAAAGAAGTTTGACTGTTGGTAGTTGCAGAGGGATTTCATGCTTTAGAAGAAGGATGCTCAGCTGTGTCTGAGGAAGAAGCCCTGAAACTCTGGGATCCAAAACCTTACATGCTTCCTGCAGTTTTTCTAGTGCAGTCAGACTCAAAGGATATGTCTCTAGTTCTTTTCTGAGGAATGTCAGAAGAGAATCATTGTCTTCAGATGTCTCAGATGGTTTTGGCACAGTGTCCTAAGAGAAGTAATTATTTTAAATATATAAGGAAAAGTGCTGATTAATGTATCTGTGTGTGTGTGTGTGGAAAATTTAATAAGAAAACAAACTGTAGAGAACAATAGAATTCCAAGGTACACAGAGCCTGGGGAGGTTCCTGATGAAGGAAATACACCCAAGCTCATATCGTTGTATTGCAGTTGGTAGGTTAATGAAGTGCCACCTCTTGTTTTTATACTCACAATCGTTAGTGGAGACTGAATCCTTACTTTCTTCATAAAAATATATCAAAATGGTGTGAATTTTTTAAAATAGTTTACTCTGATTATAAGAAAACAGTGCTGCTGTCAGGACTGATTTTGGAGTAGATATCTCACAGGTTCAATGGGACAGGTGGGTGAGTCTCCACAGTAAGCTATAGCTTCACATTTAAAGTATACATTACAATGGGAAGAGGACCCGCCTTAGACCAATGTCTAACATGACCTAATGACACTACTATATGAAAGGGTGTTTAAAATGGATGAAGGGGTAACTATTTCTTCTTAACTGAATGAGCATGACAAAATATCACTAACTTAGATTTGCATGAATGTAACTTTTGCTCATTTCAACAGACTGTCCCCCCCCCCCAATAAATGTCTGCTTGGAATAACAACTTTAAAATTTTGTGAACTTGATGTTAGCCTGTATTTGTTTTCCGCATTATAAAGAGAACAGCCAAGTCCAGGTTGGGAAATTCTGGCAAACTGGGTGTGGAACTGTGTAAGGTGGGGAGAGGAGGGAGCTCAGCATGTGATGCCATATGGTCTGCTCTCCAAAGCTTCTCCAGGGGAACTGATCTTTGTAGTCTGGAAATAGTTGTAATTTCAGGAGATTTCCAGGCTCCACCTGGAGCTGGCAACCCTAAATTATAAAACATCCCAGTATTTAAACAAACAAACAAAAACTCAAACAACTTAGGCTGCAAAATACATAAACATGGGTTTCAATAATCCCATTACTTTACCTGCTGTCTTTCATGTTGCTTTAAAGTCTGGGCTCCAATAGATGGCTTTTGAAGGGTATGCATATAGGACAAAGATTTATCTCCAGATGGAACAGAGACACAATGTGTATTTGGAAGGTTTACACCCTTGGGTAACAAACACACAATTAGAAGGAATGCAATCAAGGAAAAACAAACTGTCCTACTTTAAAATAAATACTGGCACTGAAAAGTTTCAATGAGTTCAAACAAAAATAGAGAAAACGTGTCAAATGGAAAATATTATGAGTTGGATCCTACCAGCATTTCCCGTTGTGCAGGATGGAAGTGGGGTGATCTCACATCACTACAACCTCCATCCTGTGTGGCTTTTCATGCCTGCCATTCCACAATCACCGGCATGGCTATTTTGGGGATACAGAACGGCCCTCTTTTCCCTATTCTGTCAGTGGAAAAGTTGGTAAGCTCCAGACCCATATTATTTATAAAGCAACAGGTGCTCTGCTTGAACCAGGAAGACTCGGGGTCAAACTGTTCCTAAGCCATGAAGATCACTTCAAGGAGACCAAGGGTGCCTATCTCAACATCTTTCAGCTAACCTACCTCATAAGATCATTGTGAGTATAAAAATGGGAAAATCTACATAGATTATTCTAGGATGATCCTTTGAGGAAGATTGGGATACATATGTAATAAATACATATGATGATTTCCTTCAGCTATTAATTTAATTTTTTTCATTTTGTAACAGCATTATGATCTCCCAATGTATGGCTATAAGATAATGTCATACTAAATAGAATAAGTGCTTCACCTAGTGCAGTAGTATCTAACATGACCAGAAGTTTCAACTGTCAAGTTAGCCCCCAAACAGATACAGTCTAAGTAGCCGTAATCAGAGGTGTCTTCACAGAAATGGGTTGAAAGGAGAGAAAAAGAAGTCAGCCAAGGGGATGGGTTGGGAGCGGTGGCAGCCATGTACTGGAATGGAAGAGTTGACCATGGCAGATCCCACCACTGTTTCTCTGGACTTTTCTGGCAATTCCAGCCTGTCCTAGGTTTCATGGACAGAAACTCACTATATTTAAGCTGCTATTTCCCTAGTAAGTATGCTGTGTTTAGGAATGCAGCCAGCACCTGATATGTGTGCACTTGGAAGTAATTCCAGTTGAAGTCAATGGACCTTACTCCCAGATTGTCAGGTTCAACTGCAAGTAAGTCCAGGCACTCTTCATAAAAGATATGCTTTATTGAAATACTAGTAAGTTGCCCTTTATTAGCAGAGTCATTGTCAGGAATACTCCACCAGGCACAATGGCCTCCAGATATAGTATGATGCATAAGCTCTGTTAGCGAATGAACTCTGAGCGTGCATGCACGGGAATACTCCCGGCAGGAGAATACATAATGACCGGGAGAAAGGGCCCCCTCCCTTCCCACTATCTAAGGCATGAATATTTCCACCGGCTGGGAAATGAGCCTGTGTCTTGAGCTCAAGGACACGAGATAGCAGGCAGCAGCAGATTCCTTCTCCCCTGAGTTACAGCCAAGCAACCTATGCGCATGCAAGCCAATTAATTAAAACAAAACAATGAACACAGTGTCCAAGGCGAGACAGGGAAGAAACATGGAATCGGACACAAAAATTACCAGAACTGCCTTGATGAGAGAGAGAGAAGCATTCTTTATTCCTGGTGGTATATAAGTATTAGAAGTGAAAGGAAGCAGATACCTTGCTCCCCTTTCACTGGTCTACATGGTCAGTTACACCAGTGGAGGTGGGTGGTCAGTTACACCAGTGGAGATGTCTTTAAAAGGCAAAGTTTAGGCCCATCAAAAACCAAAAAGCCTCTGGCAGCAGTAACTATGGCTATTTTTCAGACTCAGGGGAAGGGATTCCTGAGATTTGATAGATATAGTGAATTAAAGAGGGGGCCTTCCAAGGGCTCAGCTGAAAATAAAGTTGGTAGTTCTGTTATCCCTGATCTGGATAGCCCAGGCTTGACTGATCTGGTCAGATCTTGGAAACTAAGCGGGTTGGCCCTGGCTACTCTTTGGATGAGAGACCTCCAAGGAATACCAGGGTCATGAAATGGAGACAGGCAATGGCAAACCAGCTTTGAATGTCTCTTGCCTTGAAAATCCCATGGGGATCTCCATAAGTCAGCGGTGACTTTATGGCACTTTCCACTCCACTCTATATAATTAAAACATAAGCCCTATAAATCTGATGATTACTTCAGCGGAATAAGGCTGACTTTTATTCATAATAAAATGACCCTTCAAAGCTGAGCCACAACCAGCTACTGATCTGAGTGTAAGAAAGAGTCTACATAGCACAGATTCAGGAACTGAATGCCTCTGCCTCCTACTCCAAACAAACGGGTGGTTAGGTGGCGACCCATGAGGAATTCTGCCGGGCTACAGCCAGTTGTAGTGCTGGGGGTTGTGCAGTGGCCAAAGAGGAGGGCCGCCAGCTGGTGATCCCAGTCCCCATGGATGATCCATTGGAGATAGACCTTTGTGACCTGCACCAGTCTTTCTGCTTGGCTGTTGGTAGCTGGGTGGAAGGGGGCTGAGCGAACATGCCTGATTAAGTAGCGGTCAAGGAATTCTTGAAACTCGCTGGAGGTGAAGGCTGTCCCATTGTCTGTGATGATGGTGTCTGGGAGGCTGTGTGTGCTTAGGATCTGGTGGAGTGCCGAAATGGCTGCCTTGGAAGAGGTGGACATGACCGGCACTACCTCTAACCATTTGGTATAGGAATCCACTAAAATGAAGACAATCTGTCCTTGTAAGGGTCCCGTGAAATCCAGGTGCAGGGGAGCCAGGGATTGTTGGTGGATATCCAGTGTTGCACTGGTGCCCTGGGAGGCTCTGGTCAGGATTCTTGGCAGACCCAGCAGCATTTTACACAGTCCTCAATCTCACCGTCCACGCCAGGTCACCATACGTAACTGCAGGCCAGCACCTTCATGCACACAATCCTGGGTTGCATCTCGTGTAGAGCCATGAGGACTTGCTGGCATAGTGGTGCTGGAACCACCACCTGGCTTCCCCACAGCAGGCAACCCTTGTGCGCCGAAAGTTCCTCTTTGCAGGAGGAGAATGCCATGAATTCCACATGACCCATGGGCCATCCTAGTCCAAAACACAGGAAAGGATGCGGTCCCCAGCAGTATGTTGGGCCACTTTGGCCACTTGGAGGGGACAGTCAGGAAGCTCCTTGAGCATCAGGATTTGGTGTGCTGGTGCAGGGTCCAAATTGCAGGATGGAAGTGGTAAATGGCTGAGGGCGTCTGCATGCCCCATTGCTTTCCCCGGGTGGTAGACAAGTATGTAGTTGTAGCCAGAGAGGAAGATCGAGCAGCGCAACTTGTGAGGAGACAGCATTAGTGATCTGGGGCCAGCATGCCCAGCAGCGGCTTGTGGTCAGTTGCTATGGTGAAGGGCCACCTGTAGAGGTAATCATGGAACTTTTTGATTCCTGCCACGATCGCCAAAGCCTCTTTGTCTATCTGGATGTAGTTCCACTCGGCTGAGGACAGGGTGTGGGAGTAATAGGCCACGGGAACCTCTCTGCCATCAGGAAGCTGGTGGCTGAGGACTGCCTCAACACCATAGAGGAAAGCATCACAGGCGAGGACAAGAAGAAGAAGATAAGAGATTGGATTTATACCCCACCCTTCACTACCCAAAGGTATCTCAGAGTGGCTTACAAACTCCTTTACCTTCCCCTCCCCACAACAGACATCCTGTGAGGTAGGTGGGGCTGAGAGCGCTCCTGACAGAAAGTGCTCTTTTTTCAAGAACAGCTCTTACCAGAACTATGGCTTGCCCAAGGTCATCCAGCCAGGTGCAAGTGGAGGAGTGGGGAATCAAACCACTTAACCACTACACCAAACTGGTTCTCCGGCAATGATTCATCAAAGTGGGCCAAAACTGCATTTGAAGTTAGGAGTTCCTTGACCACCTGAATTGCGGCAGCCTGACTCTGACCCCAGACCCAAGGGGCCCGTTTGTTGAGGTGCCAATGCAGGGGTTCCGTGACTGCCGCCTTGTGGGGCAGGAAGGAGTGATAAAAGTTCAGCAAGCCTAAGAATGCCTGGAGTTCCTGCTTGGATGTAGAGGCCCTGTGCATTGATGGAGAAGCCCAGAAACTCCATGCGAGGAACCTCCAAGAGGTGTTTCTCCCGCTTTACCTTTAGGCTGGCAGCTTGGAACCCCTGTAAGATGGTGTGTAGTTGGTTGGAGAAGTCCTCTGCCATGGGTGCAGTGATCAAAACATCATTGAAGAAGGGCTGAACCCTGGGGATCCCTTTGAGGAGATAATCCATTAGATTTTGGAAAATTCCTGGGGCTACGCTGATCCTGAACTGTAGCTGTCGCACCTGGAATGCACGTCTGTGCATCACAATCATTTGTGCCCCTGCTTTTGTGTCATCTACAGGGAGTTGCTGGTAAGCTTGGGCCAAATCTAGTTTCCCAAAAACTTTGGCACCCACCAAGGAACCCTGAAAGACCCTTTTGTTCATGTGGTTCACCCTGGTCACCCCGATTCCCAACGGCTCAAACCATGCCAGTCCGATGAGGCTCATGTGCCTCCCCTTGACCACTAACAAGGCCAGCAGGCCCTCAAAGTGATGGTACTGCACCCTGAACTTGCCCTTCCCCAATATAGGCATCTCGTTCTTACAAAAGTCCCATAGAGTAAAACCGACTGGCTGCAGGGGGGGACCCCTGTTTGGGCATAGTCTCTTAAACATGTCCTTTGATAATATTGAAAGGGAGGACCCAGTGTCAAGCTCCATCATGCAGGGGTGCCCTTTGATTAAGACAGTTACAGTAATTTTGTTGGGGGAGCTCTGAGGTAAGTGCATTACCTGGGGCTGCTGGACAGATGTGGTGCTGAGTTTGGTAGAGTTCATTGATTAGTTGTAGCTGCTGGACTTCTCCACTTTCCCTTGGACCAACAGGCATAGGCGATGTGTCTGACTTTTCTGCAGTTTCAGCATGTGGTGTCTCAGAACCTCCGCTCATGATGATCCCCGCAGCTGGTGCACATGATCAAAGTGGCAGAATCAGTGGCATGTGGTGGTGCAAACATGCATTGTGGAGCCGGTGGCGGGTGTTGACATGTGGGGTGCTGAAGCTGTTGAATCTCATCTTCTTCCTTGTCTGAGCTCACCACGTGGTGGTTGGCCGTGGATGGTCTTTGCCAAGATGGCGGCCCCTTGCCTCATTGGACCTCTGCCGTGTACTGGTTGGCTGCCTGAGCTGCGAGGGCCATCTTGAGGGACTCCTTGAAGTTCAGATCACCTTTTGCTAGGATCTTTTGCTGTATCCTCTCGTCTCGAAGACCACAGACTAACCGGTCTCATAGGGAGTCCTCGAGGGCTGGAAAGTTGCAGTGCCGAGTGATATGACATAGGGCAGCAACAAACTCAGATATGGATTCGGTGGTGGTCTGGTTTCACATGTGGAACGTGTGGCGAGCTGTGATGACCGACAGCTTGGGGGAGAAGTGCTCCTTGAGCCAGTCTTTGATTGTGGAGTAAGCTATGTCTTTGAGATCCGCCAGAACAAGAAGCGAATGGGCGATCTCATAGGTCGATCAGCCGCAGACCTTGAAAAACATGGCACGCTTCTTATCATCTACCATGATGCCCGAGGCCTCGAGGAAGAACTTGAATTGGCCGATGTAGGACTCCCAGTCCTCTTCGATGGAATTGAATGTGTTGAAGTATCCTGGAGCTTCAGCCATGGTCCTGGTAGCGGTGCGATGCACGTGGCACTGGAGCTTGGTGCCTGGTGCAGTGCTGGTGGGCGCTGGGCTGGCTCAACAGGATCCCATCCTTGTTGCCAGTGAAATATACTGGGTTCAGACACGTAGAGTGATCAGCTCATTTTATTAAGTGATTTCAGCAGTGAGAACAAAGACAAAGACCCCTGGCTGAAGCCAGGTTTTATGCGCTAGGAAAGTCACACCCAAAACACACCCTGCTCCCAATGATAGGCCATTTATACCAAATTACCTTTCCAAGTGACCCTATTGGGTTATTCTAGGATCTGAGCATTCCTATTGGTGCGCTCCTAGGATCCTAGCTGGCTATTGTTCTATATATCAAGCTCCATACATTACAGACACTCTGCATATTCCTGAACAACTGCAAAATCTTCCATGAGAAAAAATATGAAAACCAAGAATCAAGAATGTTCTATGCTTCTAAGTGATTTGTTGCCATCTGCAATTTTTGCTACTTTAGTGTTTCACCTGATTCCAGGCCATGTACAAAAATCAATTTGGCCTCCAGTAAAGGTGTTAGTGGAATAAAAAAATTCAACGTAGGAAGCAACTTACTTTAGTTTCCACAAATTGGTCATTGTTTGCCTTTGCTTGTTGAGGCTTGTATCCTTCCTTTTCATCTTTGTTCTGTTGTTCATCATTTAGCCCATAATTGATTTGTTGACAAGGAGGCTTATTGAGACCTGGAGAGTTTCCATGTTTCTGCCTTGTATGACATGGAGGTAGTGTTCTGAACATGGATTGAATTTCAGCTTTCATACCATCTTTTGCTTTGCTGTCAGAAACAAGTGTGCATTGTACTGATTGATACATAGGCAACTGATCTAGCACATCCTTTTACATTACAGAGCAATACAGGAAATGTTTTCTTAGAAGTTTCTTGACTGGGAAGAAATGCAGTAGTTTTATCAGTGATGTTTATGAAGGGACAGGTGGAATTATTATGAGTATAGTTTGGAAATACAATATTTTTGAAAACAATCTTGGGACAATTCTATTTATTTTTGCTAAAGCAATAACTTCAATGAAATAATAGTTTATGGATCTCACCATTTGTGGAGAATAATAATCTAAGAATGATAACAGAAAGAGTTTTAAAGTCAAATACAAGTGTAGAAAAAATCAACCCAAAGCCTATGCTAAAAGAATTGTTTTCACCTGGTACCTAAAACCACATACGCTAGGTGCCAGGTGATGTATATGCAGGGAGGGAGTTAGTTTGGTATAGTGGTTACAGTGTAGGGTTGCCAGTTCTAGGTTGGAGAATACCTGTAGACTTTGGGGGTGGATCCAGGAGAGGATGGGGTTTGGGGAAGGGAGGGACCTCAGCATGGTACAATGCCATAGAGTCCACCCTTCAAAGCAGCCATTTTCTCCAGGGGAGCTGATCTCTGTCAGCTGGAGATCCATTGTAAAAGCAGGAGATCTCCAGCCCTCACCTGGAAGCTGGCAACCCTACTACAGTGCCAAACTGAGATCTGAGAGATCCAGGTTCAAAACCCCTCTTGGCCATGGAAGCTTGCTAGTTGAACTAGGGCCTGTAACCAGTGTTGCCTCTAAGCTGAGTTAGTGTGAGCTAGCTCACAGTTTTTTAGCCTCCGGCTCACACATTTTTGTCTTTGCTCAGGAAGGATGGATCCAGAGCAAACTAATTTATGTAGTAGCCAAATCACTTGCTCACAACTTTAATGCCAGCAGCTCACAAAGTAGAATTTTTGCTCACAAGACTCCACAGCTCAAAGGGAACATTGCCTGTAACACATTCCCAGCCTAACCTATCTCACACGGTTGTTGTCAGGATGAAAAGGAGGAGAGGAGAATTATGTGAGCCTCTTTGGGTCCCCATTGGGGAGAAAGACAGGGTCTAAATGAAGTACAAAGAATAAAATAAACAGGGCACCACCAGAGAAGGCCTTGTTTGGAGTTGTACCTTCTCACTTTATAAGGTGGGTTCTCATGGAAAAGAGTCTGAACCTAAGATCTTAACACTTATCTAATTATTATTATTATTATTATTATTATTATTATTATTATTGTTGTTGTTGTTGTTGTTGTTGTTGTTGTTGTTGTTGTTGTTGTTGTTGTTGTTGTTGTTGTTATTATCTCATTTTAAAAAAACCCAGTGACTTAGAAAAAAAATGGAAATAAGATCAAAAATGAGCATATTACAATTTAAATATTAAGTAAATGAAATTTACTGAGGCTAGATGGGTGGCAACCTGAGAAAAAGCCTTCTTTATTGTGGGACCAAAACTTTGGAATGCTCTCCCCAGGCAGATTCATCTGTCTCCGGTGCCTTTTGCTAGCAGGTGAAGAATTTTTGGTTCACCTGGCATACCCCCAATAATGGTAATTGGCTCTCCTTCCAGTATTATTTAGTTACTAGGAGTAAGGCCCGTTGTGGAAATAAATACAACGGGCTCTAGAAAGAGGCTCTGGGAGAGTGCCCTGGTTTTGGGCACACAGTGTGAATTTGCTGTGGTGATCTCAGCAAGGTATAATGACAGAGACCACCATTTTCTCCAGAAGAACTGATCTCTGCTACCTGAAGAGCAGTTGTAGTTTTGAGTGATATCCAGCCCTCACCTGGGGATTGGCAACAATTGTTACCCAGGAGGAAATGGCTGGTTTGGAGGGTGGAGTCTATGGCATTCTACCTTCCTGAGGTCCAACCCCTCCTCAAACCCCACCCTCTCCAGGTTCCACCCCTCAAATTCCCGGGAATTTGCCAACCTGGAGTTGGCAACCCCATCTCCTTCCCAGCTAACCATCAACCTACTGTTATCTTCCCCTCTGACTTCAGCTGACTTCTGCCCTCTCTCCTGCAGAGCAGTTGTATTTCTGAGTGCTCTCCAGCCCTCACCTGGAGATTGGCAACAATGGTTCCCTATGAGGGACTGGCTGGTTTGGAGGGTGGAGTCTATGGCATTGTACCTGTCTGAGACCCCACCCCTCCTCAAACCTCACCATCTCCAGGCTCTACCCCTCAAATCTCCAGAAATTTCCCAACCTGGAGTTGGCAGCCCTATCTCCCTCCCAGCCAATTGTCAACCTACCGTTATCTGCCCCCTGACTTCAGCTTTCCATCTCCTCTGCCCTCCCTCCTGGAGAGCAGTTGTAATTCTGATTGATCTCCAGCCCCCACCTGGAGATTGGCAACAATGGTCCCCAAAGGATGGAATGGCTAGTTTGATGGGTGGAGTCTATGGCATTGTACCTGTCTGAGGTCCCACCCCTCCCAAAGCCTCACCCGCTTCAGGCTCCATCCCTCAAATCTCCAGGAATTTCCCATCTGGAGTTGGCAACACTATCAGGACTGGCCCCAATGAGTTTTCTCTCAAAGGCCAAAACAGGTAACAGGATCAAGCTTGGTTGCCTACCAACAGGCACTGAGGGGAAAGTAGGGAAATACCTGGAGATTTGGGGGATGGATCCTGTGGAGGGCAGCATTGGGGGGGGGGCGGAAGGACTCAGCAAGGTATAATGCCATACCCTCCAAAGCAGCCATTTTCTCCAGGGGAACTGATCTCTCTCATCTGGAGATCAATTGTAACAGCAGGAGATCTCCAGGTCCCACCTGGAGATTGGCAACCCTAGGGGAAAGACAGCTGCACAACAGGGGGTGGAAGAGAATGGTTTGATGGCCACTGGGCCAAGACTGGCAACAATAGTTCCCCAGGAGAAAATGGCTGTTTTGGAGGGTGGCGTCTATGGCACTGTACCTGTCTGAGGTCCCACCCCTCCTCAAACCTCAAACTCTCTGGGCTCCACCCCTCAAATCTCCAGGAATTTCCATACCTATAGCTGGAAACTTTATCTCATCCCCTCTCAGCAGCCTCTTCCTAGGCAAAATTCTTTCTCATTAGCGGGAAGCAAAGCAGTTTACTTCATTCTTTTCGACTTTGTGATCTGTACAGCAACCCTGTAAGGCAGGTTAGGCAGAAAGTCTCTGGCTGGTCCAAAATCACCCAGGCAGTTTCCATAGGGATGCTCCTGCTGAACAGGAGCAAGCAGCCAGGCCTAGGGTTGCCATTGCCAACAAAGACAAATTGATGCAAAGCAGGATGGAAAAGTCTCCGTATCTCTATTTTGCCTTCAATTGGTTTTGATGCCAGCAGAGTGAGAAAATGCCAGAGGCTCTGGCTGGCTGCCCCATGGTAAATGCACCAAACAATTCCTAAAGATTTTCCACTGTGTCGATAAATCATTTTCTACACTCACAGCGTCCCCTGCCAGAATTAATACCAGAGCTTTTCTTGCCTTGTGGTATTCTGCTTGTGGTGTGACCTGTCTTTTTTGTGGTGTGGTATGGTTGTGTTATTAGGTTTGTTTCTTTTGAAGGGGAAGTGTTGTGAGTGAGGACATATTTCACCTCAGAATAAAACAGGTTGCATAAACAACTGACAATTCCAACTGTCTTGCAGGGGGGGAGTTTGAGGTGCAAAATGGAGTGAAGTCCAATCAGCTTTCGTATGCAAATGAGCTTGAAATGCTGGCCCAATCAGAGAAGAGTGGCCTAGGCTGCAGTGGGTGGGAGAGAACTCAGGCAACGCAGCTAGTGGATATGGACAGATTCTGAGCGACATACCAGGGAGCGAATTGATTTTGCCAAGCATAGAATCTTGCCAGACCACTACCCTTTTATTTAATAGGACAGGATATGTTTTTAACTGAATTTTGTATTTAAACTGTATTTTGTTTAAATGTTTTAGTTTTTAATGTTTGCCACCTTGTGGACCCTGACTGGGTGGAATGGTGGCATAAAATGTGCTAAATAAATAAAAATAGATTTAGATCATATTGTAATTTAATATCTATCTCCAATTACTTTTAAAGTTAATGACATAATTTTATTAACAGGAGGCAAAGGGTACTTTTCTCAGAAATCATACTTACCTATCAGGTTTTTCTACCAGGTATTTGACATATTTGCTCCCAATGATTTTTATGACAGTCTCATAATTTGCACTGAAACCATAAGGGAGGTTTTTGATAGAAGCCATTGACTGCAGAAGGCCACGTTCCTGTAATTTCAAAAGGCATACTTTTACTGATTCCTTAGAAAGGAATCTCTGTCTCTTTCTCTGTAAAAGCAGAACTGAAAATAGTCAGTGGCTCTCAGATGTTTTAGGATAGGAGTCTAATTCATTTCATCAATTCCTTAACACATATTAAATTAAGGACCTCACCCAACAGCATGACTTAGAGAGGACTCAAAAGCAAATAAATGATGTAAAAAAGGAAGCTTAGGGTAATAAGGAGCACATGCAAAAATGCAGTTACAAATAGTTGGGTAATTTCTACTGGATATGAAGATTTTTGTTCTTATATAATTTTATCTTTCTTTAGGATCTATGTGTCATTGAAATGATACATCTGCAAGCCACACACATTTTAGTCCACTTCACCCAATGGTCCAACTTCAGTAAGATCCATATGAATCTCATCTTAGGAGTTTAGTCATTCCATTTCAGAAGGAAGAACCAGTCTGTTATTATTTGGGATCTGTTCAAGTTCAAAAGGTATGACAAACGTTCAGTTTCTGCATCCTCACCTGCTATTAAGGAACTCATTTTTAGAGACCTGAGTCAGAGCAGCTGTAGTTTTGAGCTGCTGCAGTGCACTGAAAAACCAGAATGATTCTTCATCCCTGCTACAAAGGTCTGGGTACATAGTCTGTACTTTTCACACTAGTTTCCCATCAATTTCTTTTTAAAAAACATTTTTTACATGTTAGAAACATAATGCCTCTGTACGAGGGTCCTTGGAATGACAATGCCTGAAACTGATAATGTACAATTTTCAAGTAATTTGGCCAATGAAATCTTTGATGGGAAAATTGTCATGGATACAAATGCCCAAATAAGAATTCCCTAGCAGACCATAAAGCTGTTGGACTTTTCTGAAAAACTCCTAAGAAATTATTAGCTCCGGAACCCTCAGTCTGATGCTGAAGCTCTTGAAAAGAACATCCGGGAGAAAAGGAGATTCTTCGAGACATCTTTGTACTCAGTGCAAGGAGCAAGACATACAACTATTGGTTCCAGTGTATAGTTCTCTAGACTGATGAAGGTCTGCTTCTCTCTGAAGTACCTCTTCAATATCTACAGTGAGACCAGCACTTCATTTTGAGTTACTGAATGTGCCCATATTGAACCATCTGAAAATCAACTTATTAAACAATCAACAGTTAAAACAGTTCACAGTCAGCAAAAGTACCATTTTAAAAAAGTATTTTCTACATTCTTATAAAGGACTGGGAGCACCCACCTCTGTTGAGTTCTCTATATTGACTTGCCTTTTTTTTAAAGGCAAAAGGTATCCAGTCACAGATGCAGCCGCACCAGGGTGAGCGAATAGCTTTTCATTCTCTGCTGGGATAACAAATCTGCTGTAACTAAGGACGCAGTGCCGTTGCTAGGCTGGGCAGAGTGTGTCATTCCTCAGTAAATGAAGCCAACAGGAGGCATGTCTTAGCTTCAAAATGATCAGGTGGGAAGACTGTTTGTCTGGTATATGATCCAAGTTTGGGACCAGTGGCACCTTTAAGAACAACAGTGGACTCAAACTTTGTTCTGCTGGTTCAGACCAACACGACTGCCCACCTGAATTTTGTCTGGTATATGTCCCCCCCCCATTAATTTTTGTATTGGTTATTTAATCTGTTACATTGAGTATTTATTAGTTATATACATTCTCTCCCCTTTCCTCCCTCCCTCCCTCTCTTTTTGTCTTAGTCTTTCCCCCCCAGCCATGGGCAGAGAGTCTTAATCTTCCACTGAATGTCCTTCCTTCTTTCTTTCAGTATCCAATCAAGGTAGGTCTTCCATCTGGTCTTGATTTCCATGGATTTTTCTTCGCATGATATTCCTTTGTTAATTGACACCATGATATCCGACTGTGTAAAATCAAACAAATATTTGTGCCAGATTTCTATTGTCCATTTACTTTTGTCTTTCCAACCCAGAGCGGTGACTGCCTTTCCCGCCAGAATCATAGCCTTAACTAAATTTTGAGTAGTCTTATCCAGTAATGGGCTTCCTATTGTACTTAACAACATTAAATCAAAGTCTATAGGTAATGTTATATTGCATACTTTTCTAATGATTTCAGTAATTTCTTTCCAAAAGGTCTTTACTTCTGCACATTCTCACCACATGTGCGCATACCAGCCTTTAGAATGTTTACAATGCCAGCACAAGGCACTCAGTCCTGGAATCATATTAACTAGCTGTGCTGGTGTCTTATACCATTTTGTGAGGAACTTGTATTCAAGTTCGTTAAATTTGGTTACCTTAATCTCTTCCACTCCTTTCATAATTTTATCAACCATCCTCTCTGTTATCTGACCTTCATGGCTCCATCTCTTTTGTAAATATTCTATTATTTTATTTTTATTTGTTAGCATCTTTCTATATATTTTTCCTGCTAGACCCTTTTTTTGCTTAGCCATTTCTTTGTATATTTCTTCCATTGGTGTGTCTATCCAGAGGTCTTCCTTTTTGCGAATGTTTTTAATTATCTGAAATAGCCCTGCTATTTTTAACCAATATTGGTTGCCTATCTCTTCTGTTATTTCCTGTAAGGGTTTTAAAATTCCCCCACTAAAAATATCACCCACTCTATAGTAACCTTTAAATTTTAGCATTTCCCACCATTTAATTTCTTGTGCTTCTTTGTTTATTGTTTCAAGGGGAGCCCATCTTGAAACTTTCCCTAGCCAGTAGGGTTGCCATTTCTTCCAGATTTCTAGTTCTTCTAGGGCCTATTGTTAGTTTTAGATCTTTTGTCATTACTGTGGTAAAAATGCCAAATCTATCTATATTCCTGTTAATTTCGTTCTCAAATTTAACCCACTTCTGTACTTTTTCCTCACCTATTTCTAATATTGGTTTTATTTGGAAGGCTTCATAGTAGTTATTTAAGTCCGGGATCCCCCATCCAAATTCCGATTTGTTTGCCTGGTATATGTTATTCCAAATGCTCAGAGATCATGTGGAGCTGTGCACCAATGTGGAGGCAACCCTCAGATGTTTCAGCAAGACAATGAGACTGTGGACATTTAGATCATGCAGAAGAATTTACACAGTTAATTAATCCAAATATGCATAGATAGAGGTAAATTATTCAAATAAGTCAACTACCAAAAAAATACACACTGCAGAATTTCAGTAGAAGATGACAAAAACAACTTCAGGGTCTCAGCCTACTATTTCAAACCAGAAATTTCAGACCACTAACTAAGAGTAATAATGTCAAAGTCCTGGGACACAGAATGGAATATAAGTCAGAAGGGAGCAATATTTCCTACATGGAGCTATATCATGAGGGCTTAATAATATTGAATTTAACAAGGACAGAAGAATTACAAGCCTTCTTGCTGGAGGCTAGGGTTGTAATATTGGATTTATAAGACAAATAGGTTAAGTTGAAGTGCTGAAGAAGCAGAACCTAAATGCAAGGGGAATATAAGAGGAACAAGGAAAGATCTTTATTATGAGTTGGCATATGTACAAGTCCATCTAGTGACACTTCAAATTAAGGGATGTTACAGGAGCCAATATTATTTTGCAGGTATGATGGATGTGAAAAGACTGGTGCCTTTGCATACCTACAAATAATGAGCTGTAAGTAGCACATGGATTTCCCCAGTGGTCAGCTCCAGGGCCCCGGTCACATGGGCCAGAAAACGCGCAGGGGAGGCATGGCAGTTTGCCCCAGAGCTAAATAAGGCGCGGTAGCCCAATCTCACGGGCCACCGGGTTGCCACGCGCCAGCTCTGCGCCGTGATCACACTGCACTGCTGCAGCGCGGCAAAACAGCAGCACAGCAGTCCACGCAAGTGCGAAGTGCGCATGCGCCGTTGGGGGCGGGGCGGGCCGCTGTCGGTTACTTGTTTGTGTGCATGCTCTGTCCAGCATTGGTGCGCATCCCAGGGAAAATTACAACATCCGGAAACCCCGGGGACACGGGCGGGCGTTGGAAGCTGCGGGATACCGGCGCTCCCGCGATCAGATGCCAGCCTTTGCCCCAGGGTTTCCAGAAACTAGTACCTCGGACCTACTAGTTTTTTACCCCGCGTTTTCGGAGGGAAGCCGCGGGTTGGCCACGGGAGCCCTACGCCTCCCAGATGTGCTCGTATGATCGTGCACGGAAAGTCCGCAGGGCTCCCGTGACTTCAGCAGGGCAAATGCTCCATGTGAACGGGGCCCAGGGCTATTTTTGGGCAGGAATGCACAGGAACAGAGTTCTGGCTGGCTCCCAAGTTGGCCATGCCCAGCAGGAACTCATTAGTATAATAGGTCACACCCAACATCAGAAACTCATTAGGATTGGCTACATTAGGGGTGTGTGCTCTAACATGCAAAAGAGTTTCTGACACAAAAAAGCCCTGGATTTTGACAACAAACAAGGTAAACAGAATAAGAAGCAAAAGGTGGGTGTGGCTGGATGACCACACTTCCAGTAACATGGGTGTGTGGCTTAATATGCTAATGAGCTGTTCTGTCAGGGGTGTGGCCTAATATGCTAATGAGTTCCTGCTGGGTTTTTTCTACAAAAAAAGCCCTGGTCAGCTCCATAGTAATACTGATATTTAGATGAGATCCTCCTTCAACAGGTCCTTGGGCATGCCATGCTGGATCAGTTCTTTGCCTTCCAGAACCTGATACATTTCATTACATGATAACCATGGAACAGTTTTACTGCATTAACTATCTGATAACAGGCGATTGGTCCAAATCAACACCTGTCTAAGAAAACAGAATTAAGCCCTGTGTCTTGTACCTTTTCACATCAAAATACAAACCGATGGATTACCTTATTACTTAGCTATGGCACAGTTTATAGCAGTCAGAGGCCTGTTTTGCAATGGCTCTGGGCAAAACTTCATCCCAGGTGCCAATTCTTTTTAATTAGAAATGAGGCAGAGAACTGGAGCCCCCTTGCCGCTTTGTTCCCTGAAATTTGCATGGTTATTAACACACAAGCTTCATTTTTAGGAAACTTGGCAACGCTTCCAGGTTGCATGTCAAGGAGAATCAGAACTTTCATATCAACGCCGCATGGATTTTCCTTCTTCTAAACTACTGTGCAATCTGTAATTTTTAACCTCACAAGTTTAAGATTATACCTTAACATTTGTGGGAAACAGATGGCTCCTGCAAGCTGCCAACCTGTTGTTAAAAACGTGTCTTCCAAGAATTGTTTTCTACCCATAGTTGCTTAGCATAATTAACCTTTCACGTGATTTAATAAACAGGAACAAACATTTGCCGTATCATAGTAATAAAGAGAGTCACTTAAGGACACACAGGATTTCTCTCTCTCTCTCTCTCTCTCTCTCTCTCTCTCTCTCTCTCTCTCTCTCTCCAGAGTGTGTTACAGTTCTTTTATATTTCTTCATATGGCTTTTAGAAAATTTCCAAGACATGGTCCCGCTAATTAATGGTCACATGGCTCCAATGCTGATTCACACAGGATCATGCTCTTTTGCTAATACAAAGCATTATTTCACTCAAAAATAAATCAGCAAAATCTCAAGGCAATGGTAGGACAGCTTAATTAACTGGGTTCTTGGCTTCTATACTGGAACCATATCCATATTTTTATTGCATACCTCTTAGTTAAACATTTTAATTATTTTTTTATTTGTTTCACCACACTGAGAATAAATATAAAAATAATATACATTATTTTTATGTATAACATATTATTATGGTCTATTTTAACACTGCATAGATTTCTTTTACTATATATCATAATAATTCTGTTAAAATATGAAGTCTTATTCAAAGATATTTATTTTTAGGAAAAGCAAGTGCCAGTGACAATGGTAGGACTGTCCGGGGAGCAAATTCCATTTTATACCTTTCTCACCATTATGATTTTTTATGCCTCATATATTTCTAAGTGATAGTAAGAAAGGCTCATAGTGCTTTGACCTTTTCAATATTCGGAAACTTTACTGACTGGTCATTTCTGGGTGGAAAGAAATTTAGCATATATCAAGGTGATGGGCACTGCTGACAGATGTTAAGTGCAAGGTATTATTATTTTATGATTTCACTAATGAAAGGAGGGAAAGGAGAACTGAAACTGGCTGGGGAAAAAATGATTAAAGTACATGAAATGTAGCAAACAGAGATTAAAATATAACAGACTAAATCTGTTGGGTAGAGTTTTTGCCTAGGGCTACGATTTCAAACTCATTCTGACAAACTGAATACATGAAGAATAGGATTGCTTGGTTTGTATGACTGTCAGACAAAAATGAATCCTCCTCTTAAGACACATTCAGAATACTTTATTTAATCATGCTTGTTTCTTATGAGTGCCATCCATTAGTGTGATGATGCAAATCGGATATTAATGATTCATTACTAATGCTGATCGGAGTCATAATCCATTTGCTGGTATGTACCAACTCTGGTGTACAGTGGACTTTGGGAATGGGCAAAGGGTCTCCCAAAATACAGCTTGGCCTTTGAGGACTTGATGTACTTGGGTCTCAAAACCATAGAAAGCTTTGAAAAAAGATTAGACAAATTCAAAGCAGTGTGGACTGCTGTTAACCATGAAGGCTGAATGCAAATTCCATGTCTGGAGATTGTGTGCCTCTGACGATTGAGCATGAGCCCCATAGGCATTTCAGGGAGTGTGATACCCACTGGCACCAGCCACTGTTGTTCCTTTGCTGTCATCCCTTTGAAGTTTTTATAAGGGCAAGGAGTGACACGTCTCCCTGTAACAAAGTGTGGGAAATTTTTGAGTAAGTTTGCCATGGCCTCATATTACAAAGGGCAGGATAAAAGGTGCTGAAAAGTTTAAGGCAGCCAGTTGTTATTTGTTTTTTCCATGGTTTATATTGGATTTTGGGCCAATTTTTCATTGTCTGTTGTAGTTACAATTTTAATTAAAAATTAAAAAGACATGATCAAAATTAGTTCCAAAAATTGATACATATTAGTCTATATGCAATATAAGATTAATAAACTATACATTGCACATGCAACAAGACAATAAAATATATAATATATGAAGCAAATACTGACCAGAGCATTTACCTAGTACTGGAACCATCCACAGCAATATCTAGACTAATATGTATCAATTTTGGAACTAATTTTGATCATGTCTTTTTAATTAATATTATTTTAATACTTTCCCATTAATTTTGTATTAAGGGGTCCTTCTATTATTTGTATTTCTTATATTAAATGTAAAATTATGTTTTCATAGATTCCCCCAGATAAAGCCTGTAGGGACTTTGTACAATAATAAATCAGTCAACTATCATGTGACATTTCCCCTCTGCTTTTCTGTTGAAAGCAGCAAAGACAATACACTTCTCTTGTCACCATTACATCCAGATGATTCCATCTGGCAAGCCTGTTATAGGGTTGTAACTTGAGGGCTTTTTACATCTTGAGCCCCACAATGAGGAGCAGAACCCTCCATAGCTCATCGTGATCAGTTTGCCAGTCGCTGTGTGGATAAAATTGTCTGACTCCATCTAATGACTATTTCTTTTTATATATTTAGGGAATGCCTCTGCCACTTCTCCTAGGGAACCTACCTGAGGTAGGTGTGACAGACTAAAGGTTTGTTGATAAACAGCAGTGAAGCAAAAGAGCTGCCAGGTTACATGACTGATGGGGGGGCAAGTAGCTCAGAATTCTCAGTGAAGTGACAGTTAACAGTTAACAGCTGACAGCTGACAATTAGGGAGTTACCTGGAGAGCTCTTGAGAGAGAAGGAGCCTCTGAAGCTGAGTGATACAGCAAGCCATTCATTCGAGAAAAACTGGGGCTGGATAATGCTCCTACTGGTCATCTCTAAAGAGAGAGGGTAGTGAGCTGAGAGGAGAAACTAAATAACTCCTCAGTAGTCACAAAGCAAAACACACACTTCTCCAAGGGAATTTGTGAGGTGGTTAAGGGAAGAACTGGGAGACTGTAAGAGACTGGGAAATAGCTGGAATAGGCTTACCAGTCAGTCTCAGAGAGCCAGACTGAGAAAGTCCAAGGTCTAAAGTTACCAGAGAGTGAAATCTGTACCAAAGAGAGTCTGTGACCATCTTAGTGTTTTATAATCAAAACCTATGGTAATACAGAGAGAGGGGGGAGGGGGGAGAGAGAGAGAGAGAGAGAGAGAGAGAGAGAGAGAGAGAGAGAGAGAGAGAGAGAGAGAGGCACTCATACAAACAGCAACAATATAGCCTGTGTAAATATCCCACCCCCTGCTATGTTTCTGTGAAATAAAAAGTTGTGCCGTTTGATTTTAAAAAGCACTGGTGCCTGACTTCTTGATAAGGATTCGTACTGGCAGATATCCTCCATCTACGAGAGATACAAACCCCGAAGAGACTTTTAAGTGAAAACTGGACATCCCTCAGAAAGGTGAGGTGATCAGACATAACAGAGTAATAATCTGAATCCAGTGTATAATATATTAGAATAGAAGACACACTCCCCCACTCGGTCGTGTTGCAGCAGCTTACAAAATAACATAATAAAACGTAACATTAAAAGTTATAAATGAAAACCGAACATTAAAAAATCTTATCCAAGGAATAACAAACAATTCCACTGAATATTCCTGAGGTTTCTGCTTGTCACTTTCATGTGACTATCTTTCACTGAATTCAGCATGAAAAGTGAACCTGATACTGGGGAGGACAGGACAAAACATAGTTAGGAAGGCCCTCCAGTTCTGTTGATCAACAGGAAAATAGATGCTGGGCAACAGGTTTTTAAACCCAAACATCGTTGTTGGCATAATTTGGAAGTGAATGGCTATGAAAGCTATTCTAAGTTTATGGAAAGTGATTCTAGAAAGATAAGAGGCTCTGTTGTGATCTCTTCTGATCAATCCAAATGATGATTTGAAGCTAGATATGGGTTGGTGAACACCTTTTTCCAACAACCTAAGAGGCTACTCTGCACATGGACATCACCAGATGGGCAAGACTGAAATCAGATTGACTATATTATTTGCAGTCAAAGATGGAGAAGCTCTATCCAGTCAGTAAAAACAAGACCTGGAGCTGACTGTGGCTCAGATCATGTGCTACTCATTGCAAAATTCAGGCTTAAACTGAAGAAAGTTGGGAAAACCACTAGGCCGTTCAGGTTTGACCTAGATCACATCCCTGATGAATATACTGTAGAGGTGAAGAATAGATTTAAGGGACTAGATTTGGTAGACAGAGTGCCTGAAGAACTATGGACAGAGGTTCGTGACATTGTACAGGAGGCAGCAATCACCACCATCCCAAAGAAAAAGAAATGCAAGAAAGCAAAGTGGCTGTCTGATGAGGCTTTACACATAGCAAGGAAAGAAGGAAAGCGAAAGGCAAAGGTGAAAAGGAAAGAGTTACCCAACTGAATGCAGATTTCCAGAGAACAGCAAGGAGAGATAAGGAGGCTTTCCTGAATGAACAATGCAAAGTAATATAGGAAAACAATAGAATGGGAAGGACTAGAGATCTCTTCAAGAAAACTGGAGAAATCAAGGGAACATTCCATCCAAAGCTAACCATGATAAAGGACAAAAATGGTAGGGACCTAACAGAAGCAGAAGAGATTAGGAAAAGATGGCAAGAATACACAGAAGAACTATACAAGAAGGAACTCAACCTTCTTTGGACCATTGACAACCACGATGGTATAATCACTGACCTTGAGCCAGACATCCTGGAAAGCGAAGTTAAATGGGCCTTAGAAAGCATTACTAACAACAAAGCTAGTGGAGGTGATGGTATCCCAGCTGAGCTATTAAAAGTCTTAAAAGATGATGCTGTTAAAGTGCCGCACTCAATTTGCCAGCAAATTTGGAAAATGCAACAGTGGCCACAGGATTGGAAAAGGTCAGTATGCATTCCAATCCCAAAGAAGGGTAATGCCAAGGAACGTTCAAACTATTGCACAATTGCAGTCATTTCACACGCTAGCAAGGTCATGCTCAAGATCTTACAAGCTAGCTACAATAGGTGGATAGAGAACTGCCAGAAGTACAAGCTGGGTTTTGAAGAGGTAGAGGAACTAGAGATCAAATTGCCAAGATTTGCTGGATTATGGAGAAAGCAAGAGAGTACCAGAAAAACATCTACTTCTGCTTCATTGACTATGCTAAAGCCTTTGATTGTGTGGATCACAACAAACTATGGCAGGTCCTTAAAGAGATGGGAGTACCAGACCACCTCACATGTCTCTTGAGAAACCTGTATAAGGGTCAAGAAGCGGCAGTTAGAACAGGATATGGAACAACTGATTGGTTTAGCATAGGAAAAGGAGTACGACAAGGATGTATATTGTCCCCTTGCTTATTTAATTTATATGCAGAGTACATCATGCAAAATGCCAGCCTGGATGAATCACAAGCCGGAATTAAGATTGCTGGGAAAAACATCAACAACCTCAGATATGCAGACGATACCGCTCTAATGGCAGAAAGTGAAGAGGACCTAAAGAGCCTCTTGCTGAGGATAAAAGAGGAGAATGCAAAGGCTGCCTTGAAACTCAACATCAAAAAAACTAAGATCATGGCATCTGGCCCCATCATTCCTTGGCAAATAGAAGGGGAAGTCGTGGAAGTAGTGATAGTCTTCATATTCCTGGGATCCAAGATCACTGCAGACGGTGACTGCAGCCATGAAATCAAAAGACGCCTGCTCCTTGGGAGGAAAGTGATGGCAAACCTAAATAGCATGATAAAAAGTACAGACATCACCCTGCCAACAAAAGTCCACATGGTCAAAGCAATGGTATTCCCAGTAGTACTGTATGGCTGTGAGAGTTGGACTATAAGGAAGGCCAAGACCAAAGAATAGATTCTTTTGAGTTATGGTGCTGGAGAAGACTCTTGAGAGTCCCTTGGACTGCAAGGAGATCAAATCAGTCAATCCTAAAAAAAATCAACCCTGACTGTTCCCTGGAAGGCCAGATACTGAAGTTGAAGCTCAAACACTTTGGCCACCAAATGAGAAGGGAGCACTCACTGGAGAAGACCCTGATGCTGGGAAAGATTGAAGGACAAAGAAGACAGGGACAGCAAAGAATGAGATGGTTAGACAGTGTCACCGATGCAACGAACATGAAATTGAGCAAAATTCAGAGGACGGTAGAAGACAGGAGGGCCTGGCGTGATCTGGTCCATGGGGTCGCAGAGTTGGACTCGACTGTACAACTGAACAACAAAAATGGGTTGGCCCTGGTAAGTATTTGGATGGGAGATCTGCAAGGAATACCAGGGTCATGACGTGGAGGCAGGCAACTGGAAAACTACCTCTGAACGTCTCTTGCCTTTAAAACCCACAGGGTCACTATAAGTCGGCTGTGACTTGATGGTACTTCCAATCACCACATTGCATGCCTATCAAAATCTGAAGTCATCTGGGGTAATACCCTAGAAATAGGCTGGTAGAAAATAATGATGAAAAACTTGGTTGTAACCAGCAATTCATTGCCTTGAGAGTTGGGCAGCTGGAATATTCCTCTGCTTATGTAAATTCTTAGGGCAACAGGCACATGGGCCACAACCGAAAGGAGACCAAGTTCATCCTGCAGCAGGGCTGCTGGAATGCTCTGGGGCAAAGTCAGAATCCTCCTTAAAAAGAGATCGGGGGCAGTCTCCATGTTCATGAGGATTCTATCATTCCAGGAGAAAAAAGCTTTTGTACTAAAAAAAATCTCAACAATATCATTAATGTATCAATAAATTGACACCTTTTCTGGTGCAAGCCAACTTGCCACTCTGGTGGAAACCAAGGAATTGTTGGCTAGACCCCATGGATTCTGATTCTGGGAATGAAAATTAGATGCTAACAACTGGTTATTTCAGTTAAAAAAAATTACAATCCAGTTTAAAGTATTTTGTAAGTTTATGAAACAATCTTTCTGGAAAATTCTTTTAAAATATTATGAAGACCCTGAAGTCAAGAAGCTTTTTGTTCCCTTGCTGCAATGCAGATTCAGTTTTAGAGGTTGTGGTCTATTGATAGTCAAACAGGAACCCAGTTTTAGCCATTTTCCTTCAGTTACATTGCGAAATGGCTTTTCAGCAATGTGAAGGTAAGAATTTTTATTTTACCTACAAAATATAAATTATTAGCCATACATTTTCACTAGTGGGTGTATAGACAGAACTGTGTATGTGCCCAATTCACTCAAAATAACACTGGTCCTGGTAAAGTGATCATCAGATTACTGCACTTTGTAGTCCAGATAGTTTACATGAACTGAGAACATTTTTTTAACCTTTACTAAAAAATTATCCTGACCATGAGAATCCAAGTGATTGCTTCATTGTGCAGATAGCTGTAAGGATGTCTGAAATAAAACTTTCCACTAGTTTTGCATGTGGGTCACCTTCTGTTTAAAGGTTTGTACACAGTTCAGTTGTCTCCATTGTCTAAATCTATGGCATTCTTGGTCTATCAGACCTGTGTGTTAGTCAATGTAGCTTTGTGGAGGTGAGAACAAAGAAAGAGGATGCAAAACTATTTCACAGTTTTTCCCCATGATTTTGAAAACTTGTAAAAAGTGGTAACGCACACCTCTGTGATAAAAGGCATAATCTGTTCCCCTTTCAGGTGCAGTGAAATTTTACTTTTGACACAAGCCATCTTTAGGCAGTAAGCACCAATGCCTCAGTTGGTTTAATTAGTAGAACAAATACATTTGCTGGGGTCCAAAATAACACTTTGCAATACACTATAAATATTTCAAATTAACAAAAATATTCTGTGGGATCTTTTTCCTGTCAGACAGAACAAACATTTCATAGGACTGTGTATAATCGTTAAAC
This sequence comes from Gekko gecko, assembly GCA_029375565.1. NCBI lineage: Eukaryota > Metazoa > Chordata > Lepidosauria > Squamata > Gekkonidae > Gekko > Gekko gecko. The sequence goes on along the minus strand of JAPDNY010000006.1, from coordinate 75,284,826 downwards.
ATTTCGCAGTAAATGGGATCAGACTTGGAGCTTTTTAAAAAGTCCTTATAAATAGAGAAAAGAACATTATTGTCTTACAGTTTGCTCCAAGATGATGGTGTGTGTGTGTGTGTGTGTGTATTTTAACTCTAATGTAAAGTTCCATCTGAGGGGCTACACATGTGGAGCATTAGTTAACTGCACATCTGTTAACAAGTATAAAATTGACACCACATCTGTCCACTGGTATGTGTAAAACACATTGGAATGAACATTTGGTAGAAAAGGATAAAAGTAAGGCCTGAGCTAAATTAATTTCCTTCACATTCTGTAACTGTGAAATTACTTTTCAAATTTGCATTGCATTGGCCAGCTGTATCTGAAATTAGAATGGATTTTCAAACTTTTTTTAAAAAATTGGCTGTCAGTAGACAAAGAAGTCAGTATTACTTAAGCTATTAAATCTAACTATCATTGCTTTCTCCATCTCTTATGCTGCAAACTATAATTTCAGCCACCTCCTTGATCCCAATCAATCAACTGAAATAGGCAGAGACATTATATTGACTTGAATGGTTCTTCCAGTCCAAGTCATTCTTAGTATCATTTTGCAGGTGGGCAACAGTTTTCCTTGTTTGTTCCCATCCCTACTCTTTAAATGATGTGTAAATTACAACCTTTTTTTAAAGGAAGGAGATTATTTGGGGGGTTTGCTGTGCTATAGCACAACCTATTTACAAGCATAGACAAATATGTAATGATACAGTAGGCAGGGTTTGTGCAACTAGTGGATGCTGCTCAGTGGCTGGTTGAAGTGCTTCATCAGTCGAGACAGACATAACTCGTGCCTGTGGTCACATCTCGGGTTTGTTCCAAAGCCGTTTAGGCAGGGCCTCTGCAGCCTGCCTTTGACCCAGGAAGGTGGTACAGGAGGAAATGCCCACCCCTCCATCAGTACCACTGCCATACAGGTCCAAGGTGGTCTGCAGAGGCACTTCCTCTAGAATACACTTTGCTTAGCGGGTCCACAGGAGAGGAAAGTACTTGGGATGGCAAAATGTCCTGAGCTGCCCCTGATGCTTTTTCAGCCCTGGTCTTCAGCCCAAAGCTACATTTTGAAATTTTAGAGGTCTGCATGTCTATATATCAAGAGTCCATAATTAGACATTTTAGACTGTAATAGTTCAAGGATTTAAAATTTCAGCTTGTACATTCCTGTATGCAAGAGTACCACATGACATATTGTTGATTGTTACAGCAATTCAAACAAACTGTGAATGAACTGAAATCTCCAGAATCTGCATGGCAGGGGGTGGGGATGTTCCTTTGTTTATTTATCAAGTAGTCACATGGTCATGTTTGCAATTTAATTTTCAAGAAGGTTCACCTTTTTGCTCCTGAGACCCCTGAGTCGTCCTTGAGTTTTATTCCACCCAATCTAGTGGTATACTGCAAATCCTGATAATTGGTTTAGGATTAAAATGCAGAGCCTCAGCACTCTTTTGATTAACCAGCAGCCAAACAAGTCCACCCCCACCCTCCTAATGACTACCACCAATGAAAAAATAACTGTATAAAGGCAACCTTAGTTTCTATACAGTGTACAGTTTTTACTAAAAGATAATGGCAGGATCAAGGGTCATTCCAGTACTAGATTTTTACTAGGAATGCCACAAAGCTACATTAACAAAAGATTATGTGGTGACTTCAGCAGAAAGCATTTTGATGGATTTCCCCCTTTATATATGCATCTCTCTCTCTCAGACACACAAACCCCTATATACACAAACAAAAACATGCATTAAAATGATGCATTTTCAAACACTAACATACATGTATAATATTTAATTAATACATAAAATTAATTGTATCAGAATGTAAATATTGAAAGTCAGCAAGGATAAAGACAATGAAATTAAAAGTCACTTGTGACTAAACTGGATTTTTTAAAAAACCAATCCCTTTTATTCCATCACCTGAAATGTTTTTAGGGTCGAACTATGCATTTCATAGGCAATTGATGACTGGAACCTCCAGTGATGTCTTTGACATTAAAAGCAATCCAAAGGAATATCTAAGTTGGACTGGGCTGTTGCAGTGAGAAGTTTTTTTTTTAATCTGATCATAGTTCTTCCATATATCATGTTCGTGAGAAGAGATTAGAATCAGAAGAACCTTCCTGCTATGACCTGTTTCATTGAAAAAATGAAGGTTTATATGCAGAAGGATTAACTTCAGTGTCTCAGGGTACACTTTATGGATGGATCCTTGTACAAACACTTCCCAACAATGAAATGATGACAAAATCTTATAAAATAAACATTTCATAAAAAAGGCAACAGTTTAGCAATAGCTTATGTTCTTAATTTCTACATAAGCCCTCCAGGGACACAGAAATTTTAATTGGTGGGTAGTGTGGTTATTAACATAATGCCTAGTCTACTGCATTAGAATTTCTATACTTTGATCTACTATTAGATCAGCACTTTAGAGCTGAATTTAATAATGTGTAATGAACAAACAGAAGAGATGCTACAGATTTGGAAGAATTTCACAATTAAATAATTGGTACAGATGGCTCTCCCTTTCCCTCAACTGTGTGTCAGATTACTGAACTACAGTTCCCATGCATTTCTATTAAATATAGCATATAAATCAAGAATTATAAAAAATGTGTATTTTCAGTGTCTTCCATTTTTTAAACTTTTAATTCTGAATAAAACTATTTAATAGATCTCTGCCTCACTTTTATATCACTGAAATACCAGTACCAGCACAATTCTCACTATCTGTGAGATATATAATATTAACATAAAGTATTGCTAGGCCTCTTGCTCTGGTCCATTTCCCCTGTCTGGAGAGGGTAGAAACAAGTAAGCTTGCTTAGCCATTATACTGTTTTTCTCTAGTCAGCTTCCCAGTTGTGCTTACTGCAAAGACTTGTGTTATGCGTAACATATGAATCTCTGACTCTGTAAGATGCTAAAAAGACATGTCAGATGGAATTCTCAGTTCAAAATGTAGATACATTGAGGATATTTTTTCCTCCTCCTTCAAACTGTTTTAAAGTCATTTTGCAGCTCACAGCTTGGATGACTATAGTGACTCTCTTGACATTTGTAGTGGCTTTGTTTCTCCCAGTAAATATCTTGTACCATTAAATTATTCTGGTATTTTTAGGGTAGTGTCAGGTAATGAAGGAACAGAACAAATGTATCTTCCTTTCTGCATTTGTCTACATTGTCTTGCAACCCATTTCCTCTGTGTTTGTACGAAAGCACATTTCTGGTCTGCGGATGTGCTTACTGTTGCTTTTTCTCCTTTAAAGTTTTCGAAAGTCACTGATCGGCCATCACTCCACACCCAGCTGTCCTTTTCACCTTCTTCTTTTAGCCCTGAAATTGGAGACAGTGCAATGTGAATTTAACTGCCTATCTAGCTACGCTTCAGTGTGCTGACAGAAATTACATTACACCTCTTACAGTCTTAAATGCAATCATTGCTAAAACAGATTTCAAATGTATATGGGCAGATGCACATGACCACCCTGTTCTTAGCAGATCCATGATTGCAGTGAAACAAATAGGGAAATTATTCTGGAAAGAGAAGAGGTCAGCTCAGTGGAAGAGTAAAAATTTTTGTCTGCCAGATTCAGCGTCTGGAATCTCTAGGCAAAAAGAATTGAAGGTAATAAGGTTAAGACCTTTCCCTAAGACTTTGGAGAGTCACTCTCAGGTTGAGAAGATAGTGCTGGGCTATAAGTCTGTCTCTATCATTATGGGAATAGAGGATCTTTAGATTCTCTGCTGTGGGGGCTGAAGCACAAAGCTCCATGGGAGTCCGACTGGGCTAGAGATTTTGTGTGACCTGGTCATTCTATCAATGGGAGGCTAGGAGCAGCCATTTAAATCACTACTACTTCCCAGTCACGGGATTTTGGCTGCAGCTGCTATGCTACCTTCCCATCTTGTGATGGATAAAAGTGGTATCAAGTGGGATACCATTGGGCCTGAGTGGGATTTGTGGAGTTTTCTTCCAATTGAGAAGCCCCCCCCTCTTTTTGGCTGGAAATTATTTCATAGCATTGGCTTTTATAAAAATTAAGTATGGACCATACGGATTGTTTTACACTTTAGGAATGGCAGAAATTATGCACATCGCTAGTGTGTAGGTATGAATAATGAAGGGAGGTTTCTCATCAGTTGCTCATTGGTTGTATGACTGGGAATTAGGTTACAGTACAGAGCAGTACCATTCGAACCCTTGACAGCTGCATGTGTGGAGGAGGGTTGGCACCACTTGGCCCAGGTTTCTATGCAGGCTAGGATAGAAAAGAATGTCAATGATGCTGCCTGGGTTTGCAGCCAGGGTGGGTTGCCCAAACTTTGGTCAGCGAACAGAGACTGCCTGTTAGTATTAGTGTGCACTAAGAGAGAGAGAAATATTTAATTTATATGTTATACTACCTTGAATAAGTTTTACTTAGCAATCCAAAATGGCTGCTTATTGGCAAATTTACATAGCCATGTCATTTCACTTGCAGAATGTGCACTGGCTAGATAGCTGTTATGTCCGCTGACTGCCACGAGGCAACAGCAACATTTACCTGAGCTTGGAACGTAAGAGACAATAGGGACTAGGATCCTGAAACCCCAAGCAGGGCACCAATAGGAACCTTGGTGGGAAATTCAAACCCACCAATGGGAACTAGGGGTGGTCTATGGGGACTGTATATAGTTGGCCTGCGGCCAGTATTTGTTGTTCTGTTGTGTACCAGTAAACCATGTGTTGTTTACCACGCTGTTTCCTGACTCTTTAATACATTGAACCCACTACACAACAATGGCGACGAAGGTGGGATCCCGTTGTGCAGGCCAGGCCATGGAGGCACCAGAGGAAGACCGAGGATGATCGCGGTGCCAGCCAATGAGTTCCAGAGAAGATCAAGCGACCCCCGTGTCTTCTTCGACTCCTGCTTCACCTCCTCCACCACCTTCACGCAGCATGATGGCAGTCGCTCTGGGAGCAGGACTTGTCCCTCTGTTTGATCCGGCCCAGCTGCACCACTGGGAGGCCTGGGTCAAGGAACTCAACTCCATCCTCATATTCTATGAGGTCACAACCGAGGAATGGAAGAAAGGTCTCCTCATCGGCTCATGTAGCCCCGCCACAGTGCAGCTGGCACGGAATCTGCTCTCCCCCACTTTGCTGACCGATGCCTCATTCGAGTACACCATCAAGAAGCTCTGGGACCATTTCATCCCACAGCTGTCGGAGATTGTGCAGCACATGGCCTTCTACACACAGCAGCAGCAACCACAGGAGTTGGTGGCTGAATACCTGGTGGAGCTTTGCTGGCTTACTGCGGAGTGTGCTTTCGGGGCCCATCTAGAAATGGCCCTCTGAGACAAGCTGGTTTTTGGGCTTGGTGATGAGAAGCTCCGATGCCACATCATGGAGGATGAGAAGCGCTCCCTAGCTTCTGCCCTTTCTATGGCCATGGCTTGGGAGAGGAACCAGCCCTCGACCATGGCTGCCGTGTGCCAGATGCAAGAGGACAACCTCAGCCTGGGGAGCAACGAGGTCCACCTCACCCTGCAGTCCTCCAAGTGCTGGGACCAAGACTCCACACCCTGCTCCGGCCTGGCTCTGGAGTGTGCGAGTTGTGGAGAGAAGCTTGAGAGGAAGACCTGCAGGTTCTGGGATGCCAAGAGCCATGGGTGTGGCTGCGTGGGGCACATCACATGTGCCTGCCATTCCCAAGGGTCCAGAGCTCAGCAGGGCCAGCCACTGCCCCGCCGACGAGCAGACGCCCACTACAAGGACGAGGCCTCCAGAGAAGAGCTCTACCTCCTTGCTGCAGAACCTGCCGAACAGGTACAGAGGCTTCTGAGCCAGTCCTCCACCCCGAAGATCCAAGTCCGGATCCAAATAGTGGGGTCCTCATGCATCATGGAGCTCAATTCCGGCTCCGCGGCCTCCATTATATCGGAGGAGACTGTTAAAAGACTTTGTCCCTGTGGGGGACCGCCCTTGTGCCCATCAACCCTCATCCTGACAGACTTTCAAAGGAATCGTGTTCTGATAAAGGGGGTGGATTATAAGTGCATACTAAATAAAGCACTTCAAGACCATGCTTATCCAGTCCTGGTGGCCAGCCATGTGCTGGCCTCCCTGGCAGGGGCAAAGGTTTTTGGTAAACTGGACCTAGGCCAGGCCTATCAGTTGCTCCCGGTAGATGAGGCCACCGCTGCAGCACAAACGATCGTTACGCATAGTGGGGCTTTTAGAGTTTAACGGCTGCAGTTTGGGGTAAGTGTGGCCCCGGGCCTCTTTCAACAACTTATGGACTCTCTGTTGAAAGGAATCCTGGGGGTCATGCAATTTTTCAGCGATGTGTTAATCACTGTGGCAACGCGGGTTACTCTTACTCCCTGATCCATTGCCTGGGCAAGGCAATGGGCCACGCAGATGCTCTGAGTCGCCTGCCTTTGCCAGTCATAGAGGAGGACCCGGCTCTGGCCCATCATGTTCTGCAGGTAGAGGACCTTCCTGATCCCCCCCTCCAGGCAGCGGACGTCGCTCCTCACTCGTCCAGGGACACTGTCATTTCCTGTGTTCTGGGCTGGGTGGTGAGGGGGTGGCAAGAGGCAGTAGATGGGCCGGAGTTCACTGCCTTTGCCGCCTGCAGGGACGAGCTATCTGCATATAAGGATTGCTTATTGTGGGAAGACAGGGTGTGGTCCCCAGCATTCTGAGGCATGGGGTCCTGCAGGCCTTACACGAGGCACATCCGGAAATAGTCCGGATGAAGGTTCTCACCCGCAGCTACATGTGGTAGCCCATGATAGATGTGGAGGTGGAAGCTTGGGTGAAGCACTGCCAAACTTGCCAGGCTGTCAGGCCCAATCCACTGAGCACACCCACCCAAGCCTGGGAATCCACCTGGATGTGGATTTCGCTGGGCCTGTCCATGGGCTGCTGTTTCTGGTGATGGTGGATTTTTATTCAAAATGGTTAGAAATCAGCCCAGTCTCAGCCACCTCCTCCAAAGCCACCATCCGGGTGCTCCGGAAGATCTTTTCCACCCATGGGTTGCTAGACACCATCATCTCGGACAACGGGATGGCATTCACCTCAGAGGAATTCCAGGAGTTCCTCTAAAGCAACCTGAACTGGCACATAAGGTCTGCACCATTCCACCCTGCCACCAATGGCCAGGTGGAGCGGATGGTATTGACTGCCAAGGAAGTCCTTAGCTGGCTAACAGAAGGGGAATGGGAGTTCTGTCTGGTGCGCTTCCTTCTGGTGCAAAAGACCACCCCCGAACCTGGTCAGCGGGTGCTGCCCTGCAGAGCTGTTAATGGGGTGGCAGCCCACAATCCTTTTGGACTGGCTCCACCTGGATAGGGCCCCAGAGTTGCGCAATTTGTCCAAACAGAGGGAGGCACTGCGGGGATTCTTTCCAAAGGACCTGGTTTACATCTGGAACTTTGGGAGGGGTCCTGAGTGGCTTCCTGGCAGGGTCATCCATCCCACTGGCCCAGTGTCATGTGAGGTCTTGGTGCCTCCTTCCAGTCACAGAGGAGGGCCTGGCCCCGAGGGAAACTGGGAGGGAGCTACCAGCCATCCCAGAACACAAAACTTCCAACGAGAGTTTGCAGGAGGCAAACCCCATCACCATGGCAGCCCCAGAGGACAGAGCACCCTCAGCCGCCACAGAACCAGTCAAGGCTCCACTGCCTCCACCTCCCAGCACACCGGGCATGGGGCAGGACTGGCCTCCCATTGGCACACCAGCTCCATCCCCGAGGCATTCCACATGAGAGCGCCGGGCCCCCTCCTACCTCAAGGACTACATAACATAAGCAGGGTCTGAGCTATGGGGGGAGGGGTGTTATGTTCACTGACCACCACCAGGCAACAGCGACATTTACCTGAGCCTGGAATGTAAGAGACAATAGGGACTAGGATCCTGAAACCCCAAACAGGGCACCAATAGGAACCTTGGCAGGAAATTCAAACCCACAAATAGGAACTAGGGGTGGTCCTTGGGGACTGTATATAGTTGGCCTGTGGCCGGTATTTGTTGTTCTGTTGTGTACCAGTAAACTATGTGTTGTTTACTATGCTGTTTCCTGACTCTTTAATGCGTCGAGCCCACTACACAATAATAAGCATTGGACCTGTATGCCAGACTATAAAACATGAACATGGTACTCAGTCTCCTGCTAATTTTATAACTGTTCTATACATGTATGAGTCAGGGTCCTACCTTTTATACCATTTATATTATACCTGAATCTGCATTGGAAAGGCATGGAGGCATGGCTCAGGATACCCTTCATTGTCAGTGGTGTTAATAGCTTTTAACCAGAAATCAGAGCAACATCTTTGGATTTAAGTATTGTTATGTGTGACATGAGTTGGTACACACACATGCCCTACTAGATCTTTTTTCACATGTAACAACTTGTATGAAGTGTGTTTACTCACCTTAAAACCACTCAATTGCTCTGTTGGGCTCTGGAGCACTATGATTGGGAGAATGGTCTTCTGACTTTTCTCCCACACGTTTTGCCATTCTTGGAAACCACATGGAATCAGAGAAAGTCAGAGACCCCCCCCCCAAGTGGTTACCATTAGTGGAAGAGACAGAAGAGGGAAGCTGGAAGCTCCTCCCCTCTCACAGTGCTTCAGACCCCAACAGAATTTTTAAGGTTAATAAGTCTACTTCCTATTAGTTGTTATGTGTGACAGTGAGTTGGGGTGGGCACCTACATCCTGACTTGTGTCACAGATAATGTCTAGGTTGGCTCAATCTTCATTATTGAGACATTCTTTAAAGTGTCATGTTCTCTCAAAACTACAGCATACAGAAGCATCTCCTTTGGAAAAAAAGGGGAATTGTCTTTTCCTCACAACATAATATTTTTATCTAGTCCTTAACATAAAAATAATACAGGTAAGGCACTCTCACTTATGCAGCAATATTTTATCTGAACTTTCCGTGATTTCCTTTCATTTGTCAGCAAGGGTAAAGTATCAGCCATTGGCTTTCATGTCAGCTCCTAAGTTATTTCTGCAACATTATTGTGACACCCTCTTCTCCACTCACAATTATTTTCAATGGATCTCTTCCAGAGTCTCTCACACATTCACTGGCATTTTTTTTTTTTAGAATTGTCTGTAAACCAGCTATGTAGATGTGGGGAATTGAGTAGATGTGGGGAAAATTGGGCGAAACTGTGAGGCAAAATGTGGCCGTGCAGCAGCTTGTGTGAAACTGACACGTACCATCGGGGTGAAAGGGAAGGGTGAGTGCAGAGCAGCGCTTGTGGGAAATCGGCCTATGTGGCTTTCTCTAGTAACATCTACTCTGTCACTCCTATTCAAGGCTTATATATGAGACACTATGTGAGAAACAATTTTTATGGCATTTAAGTCCAGTACTACCTTAGAGACTAAGAAGATTTTTGGGTATAAGCTTTCTAGGGTCAAAGATTCTTTCATATCTGATGTATTTGAGGAAGGGAGTTTGACTTTGGAAAGTTTACACCCTCCAAATCTCGTTGCTCTCTAAGGTGCTACTGAAAAACCTTGTTGGCCTCTAAGGTGCTACTGAACTTGAATCTAGCTGTTCTACTGCAGCCCACCACAGCTACCCTCTGAAACCATTTTTACTGCAGTGTCACGGATGGGCACTGAAACATGCAGACAGTGGTATATATTCAGAGTCATTGCAGTCAAAGCATTAGATAAAACCCAGATATCTCTGGGTCTTACTTATCACACCAAGATGTTTTCCACACAGACAGCTTTCCCCACTCTTGCATTTCTATTCCTCCGCCTCTTCAGCTGGTTTCTGCAAAGGTATTTGCAATCTGAGATGCAAAAATGAGGCTTGTCTTCCCTTGTGGTGTAGCACCAGACTTCCTTGTTTCTGGGAATTCTGTTGCTGTGCCACAAGAGGGAGCAAACCTCATTTTTGCATCTTGGACTGCAAATATCATTGAGGAAACCAGCTGAAGAGATGGAGGACTAGAAATGCAAGAGCGGGGAGTGCTGTTTGTGTGGAAAACATCTGAGCCAAATCACACTTAAAACCCATATATTGAGTGTTCTGCACTTAAAACCGAAAAACTAATGTGCAGCACCAGTTGGCTGTTTCTGAGATCAGGGAAGAGTGGGGAAAATGCATCTCACCTCCTCTCTCACCGGATGTGCTGACCTGTCCTTAGATGTCACTGAATTGCTGTATTGTGAATGTAGTTAAATCTTCTCTTTGGGCTGCAAGCCTAGGAACACTTTCCTGCAAGTAAGCCCTATTGAACTAAATAAAGCTTACTTCCAAGAAATGAATTTAGGATTTCTCCTGTAATCTAGGATTTCAATAGTGCCTATGGATGCCGTTAGATGAGAGTCTGGAGCACTGGGTGAGTGGGCAAGATACATAGATCCTCTGTCCACTCCCTGCCACACACAAACTGAGCTACATGACCTATGGAATTAATAGTTTCACATCCCATGAAAAAGAGAGTAATAGGAAATTCAGGCCCCGGCCAGTAGTACTTTAAAGTTGTCTGTTGCAGTACTTTGACTGAGTTCAGACTGGCAGTTTGCAGTGGGAGCCAGTCGTGGCAAAAAAACCCTGGAACAAACTTTTCTGGGTTTTCCCGGTTACATTGTGTGGACTGACGTGGGAGCATACTGGGAGTGTTCAGACGGCTGGCCCGGAGGCGCGGCTGTAAACAGCTTTTCCCTGATGATTTGGCTATGTGTGCACGTGCGCATAAGCACATGTGGCTGATTTGGGGAGGATCCTGTTGCGCCAGCACAGTATTGGGCGATAGAGTGGTGCACAGCCAATCATATTGCTGCTGCCTTATGCATAACGCGAGTTGCTCCTGGCTTTTCAGGTTGGTGTTCACACTTCCTGGCAGTGGAATGAAGTGGGATAAAGGCACTCTCCAGGATATGCTACCGCTTTCACCAGATATCTTTTAAACGTGGGAATGAAGCGGGACAGCATGGGTTGACTACGGGTGGGGAATGCCAGGCAGATGTGCCTGTGTGAACGCCCCCTTTAATCTGCTTGTAAAACATAGCTGAAACGTGGCTATAGGGGGGAAAACTGCCAGTCTGAATTCAGCCTTTGTGAGGCAGAACACCTTTATTTCCTTCAAGGGCTAACATGATTATTAGTGGGCCTCCTCCAGCCAACAGGTTTCCATAGTTTGGACCTTGCTGCTGATACTATCCTTATCTCTTTCAAGACTGGATTCAAGAATGTGGTAATTGGTTAATTGTGAGAACCTGTGCTCGATTATGTAGCTAGATGGGAGTGGCTTACAATCTCCTTCCCTTCCTCTCCTCACAACAGACACCCTGTGAGGTAGATGGGGCTGAGAGAGCTCTGAGAGAACTGCTCTTGAGAAAACAGCTCTGAGGGAACTGACTGAGCCAAGGTTACCCAGCTGGCTGCATGTGGGGAATCAAACCTGGTTCTCCAGATTAGAGTCTGCTGCTCCTAACCACTACACCAAATTGGCTCTCAGAGACCACCTGGTGCCAAAAGGCAAAAGACTATAATAAAGTTATAGGCCAGAGGGAAGTCATAACTTTATGCTTGTGCCATCCTAGTATGCTTTTAATGTTATGCTACATCATGAGGGACAGCTAGATACAGAATGCTTTAGATTAAAGTTTGGACTCTTATGTTACAAGAAGGTGTGCCAGGTAATGCCAGGTACTAACCACATTAGATAGAAAGTTAGTTTTTTTCTTTGCTGCTAAGAGACTGTACTGCATAGTGACATTCCTTTTATAAGATGTTTAATAAGCCTTTATATATTTTTTACAAATGTCTGCTTCATTTGTGTGCATTTAACCTCAAGAACCCACAGGGCTGGGTGCTGCTCAGTAGAAAGGAGTGGTGACCCAGGGGGACCAAGGCTTGGATCTCTGACACACTCTTTTGGTGTTTCCTGCTGTGACAAATTAAATGACCTTAGTACTTTATAAGAGAAATAGCCTAGTAAGATATATTTTTATGTAATACTGTAAACATAGGAGAGGCCTGTTTTCATTTTCATTATTTATGTGACTTGCACAGTATATGAAGACAATATGCTTGAAATGACTGATTATGGAATATTGCTCACCTATTCAGACCATAATATTTTTAAACTCATCTTTACATCTGTTTTAGGAAAGGAAATATGTTCATTCATTATCTTGGCCTGTTTAACATTCTCAGACTGAGGCAGCTATCTACATGGTAATTAAACAACTAAATTTTACCTGTGTGACATAATATTCCAACAGCCCTCACTCTTGAGAGAATCAGCTGAACACATTGTCTTCATAACTTATGAATTAATTTTAGAATGAGTAAATCTGTAATTTAAAGTTCTCAATAATAAAGGTGTTATGTGAATTAGATTTTTGTTATTGTTGTCTGTTCTTTTTGTTATCTCCTTGTTCTTTCTATGTTAGCTATGTTCCTTCTAGCTGGAAAATGCATTTCTCTTACTAGAAGTTTTAAAGAATTATGACAAACCTTAATAATCCTTTTGAATATTATTTCTAAAGATTGTAGTTTTTAACCTTAAAGTCTTCCTGATATTTATACAAATCCAAATATATATTTATGAAACTGTTGAAATGTAGGAAGTCTTAAAAATAAAAAGGTAGTGACCGTTTAAAGACTAGTAATTTTATTGCTGCATAAGCTTTCATAGACTAGCTTTTATACCTTAATAAATCTGTTAATCTTCAAGATACCACAAGGCTAATTTTTTGTTTTTCCTGTAATGAATGAACACAGCAATCCTGGAATTTTTCATCACTTTTAACAATAAAAGTATTAGACCATTGTGAGACAGAATTTGACTGTATTCATTGACTTGTATTGGTCACCACAACCAGTCCAGGAAATAACTTTATCTTAGTTTGTCAGGCTTGGTTATATTTGGCCTGGATCATGTGAAATTCTAAAATATATGAATACTAGGGAGCAAAGCCTGTTGTGGTGGAAGATAATGGGCCCTAGAAAGGAAGGGAGGGAGGGTGGAAGGGAGAGAGGGTTGGAGAAAGGAAGGAAGGAAGGAAGGAAGGAAGGAAGGAAGGAAGGAAGGAAGGAAGGAAGAGGGGGAAGAGTGAAAGGAGAGAGGAAGAAAGGAAAGGGGGGAAAGGAAGGAAAGACGGGCAGAACGGGCTTCTCTAGGCCTACTGGGCCCATAGAAAGGCCAGGGGATGGTGTGGGGGGGGCGGAAAAGGGCTTCTCTGGGCCTACTGCTCCCATAGAAGGCCCAGGGGATGGTGTGGGGGGGCAGGAAAGGACTTCTCTGGGCCTACTGCCCCCATAGAAGGCCCAGGGGATGGTGTGTGGGGAAAGGGCTTCTCTGGGCCTACTGCCCCCATAGAAGGCCCAGAGGATAGTGTGGGGGGCAGAAAAGGGCTTCTCTGGGCCTACTGCCCCCATAGAAGGCCCAGGGGGTGGTGTGGGGGGCAGAAAAGCGCTTCTCTGGGCCTACTGCCCCCATAGAAGGCCCAGGGGGTGGTGTGGGGGGTGGAAAAGGGCTTCTCTGGGCCTACTGCCCCCATAGAAGGCCCAGGGGATGGTGTGTGTGTGGGGAAAGCGCTTCTCTGGGCCTACTGCCCCCATAGAAGGCCCAGGGGATGGTGTGGGGGGGACTGGAAAAAGGCTTCTCTGGGCCTACTGCTCCCATAGAAGGCCCGGGGGATGGTGTGTGTGTGGGGAAAGGGCTTCTCTGGGCCTACTGCCCCCATAGAAGGCCCAGGGGATGGTGTGGGCCCCCCGGAAAAGGGCTTCTCTGGGCCTACTGCCTCCATAGAAGGCCCAGGGGATGGTGTGGGGGGCAGAAAAGGGCTTCTCTGGGCCTACTGCCCCCATAGAAGGCCCAGGGGATGGTGTGGGGGGCAGAAAAGGGCTTCTTTGGGCCTACTGCCCCCATAGAAGGCCCAGGGATGGTGTGGGGGAGGCAGAAAAGGGCTTCTCTGGGCCTACTGCCCCCATAGAAGGCCCAGAGGATGGGGGCGGAAAAGGGCTTCTCTCACCTGCCTTGGCCTTGAGGGTCTGTCCCTGCGCTCACTCTGCAGATGGTCCTCTCTTGTCGGAGGACCGGAGCAGACTAAGCTGAAGACACTGACTGGGGCTGACCTGGTGGGACTTCACCAAGCAGCCAGTCAGCCCTGTCCAGCGTCTTCTGACTGCCAATTCTTGAGCCCAATCAATTATGGCGACCATAAAATGTTGCGGAACCAAAATTCAAATATTAATAAGGACAGAATTGTTTCATCCAAACAACTAACCACATGTTTGGAGATCTTTGAGGTTCTCAGTGCAACTGATCCAGAAATAAAATAAATATCTATGCATATATAAGGTATTCCATAGGGATATTATTCTAACTCCACTTTCTTCCCTCTATTCATCTCCTCCACATTGTTTCCCACTCAACTTCTCCTAACTGTTTAGTAGAAAGGTTTAAAGAAAGGTTTAGTAGAAAGGTTGTCCTCAGAGATCCCTCTTCCTTGCACTACTGTTGTCCTCAGAGATCCCCCCTGCACCAGGCCTTGCCCCCCCAAGATCATCTGGGTGGCAAGGGGGGGTGCATACTGGCAGGAGAGGAAGACCTAGGCTGCTGTGACCAGTGATGCAGCAATGTTATTTCTGGTCTGTGCTGGAAGTGATATCATTGCATCACTGGCATTGCAACAATGCTGTTATTTGGGAAAAACTCTATGGTAAAATCCATTTTTACAGTAGAGTTTTTGCCCAAATACCAGAATGTCCCCACAATGCCTGGAAGTGACATCATCACAATGCCGGCAATGAAGACTAGGCCTCCCCCCCTGCCCAGTTTCCAAGAATTTTAGTTGCTGTTTTATATTTTTGTATATGTATTTTAGCTGGGTTTTAATGGTATATTTTTTGCTTAGCTTTAACAGTTTTTAAGATGTGTTTTTTGTATGTATGCTAATATCAGTCACCTTGGTGGCTCTGATGAGGATGGAAAGCAAGGTACACATTTTGTAGATAAAATAACTGTTGTAGCAGGTTGAGCAAATGGCAGGTCAAGCCAGCTGACACTGTGATTATGCAAGTGGGGTAGTACTGAGTGCGGCTGAGGAAAGCACTAGCCCTCTCCATCCCTCCACCCTTCTCCCTCCCCATGAAACTCAATATGTCTTAACCAATCTGTGGCCAAATTTTAAGTGGCATGGACTCAGTCCTTAGATTCCAGTCTCATACTTCTTTGAAAAGACAGCAGGGATACAAAGGCTTTTTGAAATAAAAGACTAGGGGCTCCACACCTGTTGTGTCCCGTCTCCCTCCCTCCATTCTGCTAATATGAGAGATGAAAATCTGTGTTCTGATACTAAATAGAAAAGTGAATTATTATCTGAAACTATAATAAAAGATAACTGATAACCCTGTACACTCCAGTTTGTATGAAGTGTGAAATTAGCCCTGGACATGATCAACAAATAATATCCAAGTAGTTGCTGAGGTGTCATTTTTGCAGTATTATCCGTAGGGATAATACTGCAAAAATAACGATAATACTGCAAAAATAATGGTAGTAATGGTAATCTCTCTATATAATAATTTTGTTTTGATCATGGACTCTCCCAAACATTCCACACGCACCCAGAGCCTTTGGCTCTGTGATCTGCCACGCAGAAGCTGTCCCTATGCAATGGCTGCGTTGCCTGAGTCTTGCCTCCAATATTCTAAACAGTTTGTTCCTCCCCCCCAATAGCCAGTCAGAACACAGAGGTCATTTGCATATGCAGCCTGATTGGCCTTTGCTGCTAACATTCTAAACACTTTGCTATTGCTGTTGGGAGTCACTGAATGTGTCCTGAGGTAAAGTACATTTTACCTTAAATGGTCACTGGATTGCCAAAATACATATCCCATTCTTCCCTTAAACAGTACTTGAGTTGCCAATCTCCCTGTGGGGCCTGGAAATCTCCCAGAAATCACCATGTTCCCCAGCCACAGCACATCATTTCCCCTACAGAAAACTTCCCAGGTATTACAATGGCTGCTTTGGGCAGACTCTATGGCATTATACCCTGCTGAAGTCCCTCTGCACCCCAAACCCTGCCCTCCCCAGGCTCTACCCCTCAAATCTACAGGTCTGGCCCTCCCCTTAGTATTGCCAGCCTCCAGGCAGCACCTGGAGATCTCCATGATCAGTTCTCCTGAAGAAAATGGATGCTTTGGGCAATGGACTCTATGGAATTATACCCTGCTGAGGTCCCTCTGCACCCCAAACCCTGCCCTCCCCAGGTTCTACCCCTCAAATCTACAGGTATTTCCCACCCCTGAGTTGGCAGCCTTATAACTGGTTATGGAACTGCTTTCCAGACCCTTGGAACCCAGAAGACTTGGCATAGGAGGAGTTGCTTTTCTACCTTAGCTGCCACTGCATAACCCCAAATCAACATAAGTCAGGGGTGGAGGGAACCATACCTGTTACCATGAGGCTGTCCTCCCATACTACCCTCTCAGGGCAGCAAAAGGACTTGAGACAGTCCTGCCTTATAGCTGAACAGAAGGAAATCAACATGGCTTGCCTCCGATCACAATTTCTGGTTTGGCAGGCTGATGGCATCCATTTCTCCCAGCTCCCGGAGACACGGACTGCAAACCAGCGAGTAGAGAGGGGTGCGATCGTACGCATCCCCCCCAGGGCTCGAGGGATGAGCCCTGAGTCAGGGAGCGCTGAGGTTTGCCACCCCCCCTTTTGCCCCGATGGTCTCTCCGCTGTGTTCCAGTATTGGTCGAGGCTTCGCATACTTGCTTGGACCAAGCAAGCAGTGATCAAGTTCTAATTAAGCAACTGGCTGAATCGATGAAGTAACTGAAGAAGTGTGAGTAAAAGCTACGAAGCATTATAGGGAGGCGAAATTTATTCCTGTAAGCGTGTGGGGGGGGAGGTAACTATGGACCCCCCCCCCCAGATGACCAGATAAAGGAAATTAATTACTACTGGATAAATAGAGCTTGAAGGAACTGTGATGGAGGAGTGCTGAGATTAAAGAACTGAGTAACAGATAAGCAAACATTCGGGACTTTAAAAACAGTATCTGAAAATGTACACCATCTGGCTGGCTAGAAATGGCTAAAGAATCAGAAGTTTTGTTTTTAAAGATTGTTAACATCACAGTAAGAGTCAAGAGTGATGCAAAGTCTACCCCCCCCAAAAAAAAGAGAAGCGGGGGGGAAAGGAAACTCCCCCCCCATATAACAATGTAAAAATAAAGCTCTTAAGGGAGTAGACGGAATGACAAGAAAGGATTGAATGGGAAAACTTACGACTGTTGAAGTGCTTTGATGAATGGCGGCTGTAAATGCAGCAGAACCTTTCTCTAGCAGACAGAGAGTGGGAAACAGCCCTGCGAAAGACAAAGTAACTATGCAAACAGTTGAAAACAACCTCTATAGGCATTGGAAATCGTCCTTTTTTCCCTTTAAAGAGACTTTAAACATCTATGTGAGTGATGGCTGGCAAAACTTTAATACAGGGGGGGAACCTCCCCTTTAAAAATAAAATACTTTGGAATCAACTTGAAGTACTCTGGATACACTAGAGAGAAACACTAGAGGTAGCGGAACAATCTGACGGATTTATGGGACCCTGGTAATTTGAAGATAAACAGACCCCTAACTCTGAAAATGGCGCCTATTGCATCGAAAGAATTAAAACGAAACTGAATCTTCTTCAGAAAGTCAAAAGCTTAACTGAACAATAAACCTTACTGAGAAAGACTGGCGGGCAGTGAGGCAGCTGCGTCCTCCCTTGACAAGCGTGGGGGAGAGAAAATTCTCCCCCCCCCAATAAAGTTACTATGTATTTTGATGGGGGATGGAGCTAATGAAATGTTGGGTGAAAGATGGTTATGTGGGTTAATTGTTCAGGAGATAGTGGATTACTAGAAGACATCAACAATATGGACTGTGAGCTGAAGAAGATCGAAAGAAGAAGATTCTCCAGCAAAGATTTTTTAGAGATAAGGCTTTTGGTTAAGGGGGGGATGTATGGATAAAATAAGGGTGAAGGGTTCACATAGAAAAGACAGATGTTTGATGATGATTGTTTATATGAAATTTAAATGCATTTTATCAACATGGACAAGTATTATAATTGAAAGAGGTGAAGGGGATGTTATTGGATGCCTATTAAGGTTCTTTTTGTGTGTGTGTGTGTTTTTCTCAATAAAAGTGTAAATGGAGTGAGATTTTAGAAGAAGTATATTCAAACCTAATTTTGATGTATTTAGTAATTTCTAAATAATTTTAGATGTTGGGAGGATCGTAGGTAATGGTCAGTTAAAACTTTATAAACAGCTAGACGGGCAGAATGTAATAGCCAGGTGGGCAGAATCTACTGTTATCAGATGATGAGGATGCCTGATGTTTGCATAAAAGAAATTTAAGTGTATTTCAGAAGTATACTCCAAACAGTCAGTATGAGCTAGAGCTTCTATAAGCAATTTATTCAACTGTCACCTTCAAGGTTAACAACTGAAAGTTTTTCTTATTGCCATATTTGTAAGCACTGTATACGATCATCACATCTTGGATTTTCTTTTCTATCTCCCCTTCTTGTAGTATGTATTAATACCCCTTCCCTTTTCTGTAGTTTTTTAGAAAATGCAATAAAAAATCCCCTTCAGGGGGCCAAAAAACAAACAAACCATGGCTTGTCTCCCTCTATTTCCCCCTTCCCTCTGCCACCCCACCAGCCAGAGCTGGGACACTCACCTGGAGCTTCCTTCTAGAGCTCGTTGTATTCCTTCCCACAACAGGCCTTACTCCTAGTTTATAAATAATGGTAATATTTAACATTTTAAAGCATTCAAAGCACTTTGTATACATTATTTCAATAATCTTTATGTCAATGCTCAAAGCAGACTACTATGCTCTGTTTTAGTAGGGGGTTAGGGGAGAGAGGTTGAAGGACTATGGCTTGCCTAAGATCACCCTAATGAGTAAGGCTATCAACTCTGGTTTAGGAAATTCCTCGAGATTTAGGGGTGGAGCCTGTAGAAGGCAGGGTTTGGAGAGGTGAGGGATCTCAGCAGAGTATAATGACATAGAGTCTACCCTCCAAAGCAATCATGTTTGCTAGGGGAACTGATCTCTGTAGTTGTAATCCCAGGAGATCTCTAGGTCCCACAAGTATAAAGAAAGAAAGTTGGATCCAGTGGAAGATTTCTGCTAAAGGAATGAGGGATCACCAATTCCCCCTTCTTGCTGGAGACCTCTGACTCTCTCTCATCCTGTTCCTGTTCCCTAGAAGCAGCATTTCAGGAGACATTTTGGGCTGCAATAGATGGAGGAGGCAGAAAGTCTTACCACAGTGACAGAAATGTCTTCCATCAGTGCTGGAAATGACTGCTGAATCCAAGCCCATGGAAGGAACTAAACAGAATTTTTAAATCTTCCAGCCAGTGCTGTTCTGTTTTTGAATAAAAGTCCTTGGGACAGGACAAATATTTCCATGTTGTTCATACATTACATGTATTTCCCAGCTAAAACAGCATCCTTGTGGTGTTTATTTTTCATTTTAATCTAAACCACATCGCTTTAATTGCTCAGCCAAGCCATTATGATTAGCTTTCTCCTTTTTAAATTTACCTGACTTGTACTTCCCTCCCACACACACCCAAAGCATTTCAGAAGAGATGGATTAAACCAATATTCAATTGTGTGAGTAGGCTTTTAAACCACATACTCTCTTTTTCCTGTTTGATTCTAATAAAATTGTAGTAATTACACAGATTTTCTCTTCATGGAAAACACCTGAACAAAACAAAACATTATGAAGCTCTTGTGAGGTACAGTGGAAATCTGTAGTTTCAGAACTCCATTAGCTTCTAGTTCTTTTTGGTTGGTGTTTTGGCCAGCATGTTCTTTTCAGGTTGGTGGAACTATCCTCCATGGCTTTTGACGCAAGGTCAGCTCTGTTTTGTCTTGGAGTGGAAAATATTAACAACAAGTGTGACTAAACCATTTCCTTGTTGTCCACTTCAAATTCCACTTTTTCAGTAAGCATGGAAGCTGAAGACCATAAATGCTCACAGGGGTTTTAACCAGTTAGGTGGGATGTTAGGAGGTGGCTAGCCTTCAGCAAAGAAGAAGGAAGAGGAGGAGTTGGTTTTATATTGCAGCCTTCACTACCCAAAAGAGTTTCGGAGCAGCTTACCATTACCTTCCTTTCTTTTCCCCACAACAGACACCCTGTGAGGTAGGTGGGGCTGAGAGAGCTCTGAGAGAGCTGTGACTGACTCAAAGTCACCCACCTGGCTTCATGTGGAAGAGTGGGGGCTCCTGGCTTGCTCCCGGGGTCTTCACTTGGAAGTGACATCATCACACTGGGCACATTCTATAGGGGATGCTCTAGCCATAGTTTTTAACCAAATGCTAGAGCGCCCCCTGCATGACGTGCCTAGCAGGATGATGTCACCTCTGGGTGGGGTGTTTGGGGGCACAGTGGGGTGTTTGGGGGTAGGTCTCCCCCACCAGCCACCTGGCTGGCGGTGGATTGGGGCCCCTGAAATTGCAGGAACTCTTCCCTCATTTGGGGTATTGGCAACCCTAGGCTGTCATCAACATGCTGATGACACACAACTCTGTATTTCTTTATCCAAACCACCTGATGATGTTGTAGAGAACTTGAACCAGTGACTTACTGCTGTGGTTAAAAGGGTGAACAAATTAAAACCGAGTCCCAACAAGACAAGGTAATGTTCAAGGAATTCATTTGCAATGTTCCCATACCATTTTCTGCAGGCTCTTTCAGCACTCTCCCAGGTTGCATTTCTAACCAGGCTCAAAATGTAGCAGTGATTATCTCTGAAACCAATTTCCCACAAGCTGCTGCTCCACCCTTGCTCTTCCTTTCCTCCCAATTGTATGTGTCAATTTCCTACTACTTGCTGCGCAGACGCATTTTGAATCACAGCTTCACCCGATTTCCCCCGCATCTTCTTGATCCTGTTTTTTGAGGATTGAAAGATGTGGGGGAAATCGGGTGAAGCTGCGGGTCAAAATGTGGCCATGCAGCAAGTAGTGGGAAATTGACGCATACAATCAGGAGAAAAGGAAGAATGAGGGCAGAGCAGTGGATTGTGGGAACGTCTGAGTGTCCAACCAGAAGGGCATTTCCTGGATTGAGCCTTCTAGGAACAGGGGAGAGGAGAACAAAGTAAGATTATGAGTCTCTGAAAATTATCTTGTTTGAGGTTTGTTCCACTAGAAAAGGTATCATTGCTTTTTAAAAAAAGTAACATAAAGGTGGCAAGTATTATTTCATGGATTGTTCTCCAGACCACATTTTAATATATGACAGGGAGGAGGGAGCTTGCAGGTATTGCAACAGTGAACATGCAAATTGGTTGGCACATGTCGATTTAATTCTTCAAAACCCTGTGCCTGGACTTAACAGCAATGTGCAAATCACACATGTCTGAGCCATTTCTAGGATTGATCTGAGTCATGAGAAAGCAATGTGTGGACTGGCCATCCAAAGATTAGTCCTCCCTTTTTCATTTATTCAAGAGCATTCAAATGGACTAAGAATACAATCCTAAAAACATGTTTTTAGGAGTAAACCCTTTTGACAGATGATGAGACCTGCTTAAGATGAGACCTGTTTAGGATTGTTGCCTAAGCCCAATTTGATGCAAAGTTATTAAAGTCTAAACCCACTGATTTCGATGGACTTGCACTGAAGTAACTCTGCTGCATAGGACTGAACTGTTAGAGCCCAATTCTCTAACTCAATTCTCTAATTCATGATTGAGGTTTATAAGATTATGCATGGGATAGAACAGGTAGAGAAAGAGGTACTTTTCTCACTTTCTCACAAAACAAGAACTCATGGGCACGCAATTAAATTGCTGAGCGATTGGGTTAGAACGGATAAAAGGAAGTACTTCTTCATCCAAAGAGTGATTAACACTTGGAATTCACTGCCACAGGAGGTGGCGGCAGCTACAAGCATGGATGGCTTCAAGAGGGAATTAGATAAACATATGAATCAGAGGTCCATCAGTGGCTATTAGCCACAAGATATAGATAGGAACTCTGGGGCAAGTGATGCTCTGTATTGTTGGTGCTGGAGGGGGCAGCTGTGGGAGGGCTTCTACTGTCCTGGCCCCACTGCTGGACCTCTTGATGGCACCTGGTATATTTTAGCCACTGTGTGACAGAGTGTTGGACTAGATGGGCCATTGGCCTGATTCAACATTGGCTTCTCTTATGTTCTTAAGGCGGTCCCTCAGGTAGGTCGGACCCTGGCCATACAGGGCTTTAAAGGTCAAAACCAGCACTTTGTGTGGATTTTACTGGCTCAGTTGGCGGAGTGCTGATAAGTGTGAGAGCAAGATAACTGTGAGTAGGGCTGCAGCCATTAGTACAGTAAAAGCAGTGTTATCCAGCACTTTGTTATCTAGACAACTCTGTGAGTGCTTAACCCCCTTTCCCTACAAGTTCCATTTTTCCTATCAAGATCAATCCCACTACATCTTCCCCAGTGCTTTCTTTACCCTCTGATGAATAATGCGGAGTGCCCATTTTTCTTCCTGATCAGAAACTGCCTCTACAGTCCTTGTCTAATTTGGCCTTTAGGTTGTACTCCCTCACTTGGTGCCAAAGCTCCTGCTGAGAGTAAGTGATGAGCTGGACCTTTTGTCGGCACAGGCTGCAGCTTTTAGAGAGGGCAGCTGCAAACACAGAGCCCTTTAGGATGCCAGGGAGTGTGACAGAACCAGCCCGGCAGCAGTCACAGCAGCCTGTTGAGCAAGAGAGCCCCCCCCCCCAGTGTCTCACAGGAGCTGCTTTCCTTGCATGATGTTGGGAAGTACAGTAAGAATAAAGTAAGGCAAAGCTTGTCCATCATGGTATCTTATTTGCTTTTTAAAACACGGTACTGCTTTGATAATGTTTTGACTACCTAATTTTTGAATACAGAACAAAATTCAGCAATCATTGGATCAAAGCACGGTTAACATCTGAATAATCAGCAACCCTCATTCCTCATTGGTGCTGGATAACAAAGCTAGGGCTGGAATTGGTTACTTCTTAGCTCTAGTTCACTATGCTAAAGATTCTCAATATTTTTTTCCCAATCTGATTCAGTGCTGTTCACTTCCTTGTGAGATTTTGATTTAATACAGCCATTTTGCAAAGAGTAATGAGTGAACTGGAAGATCAAGATTTGTTTAAAATGTTAAATCAGCTTTCAAGATGTGAAATGGAATGGACAAAGTTGGACTCAGTTTTGCTAGCTAGTTAAAATTGTACAGTCAGGATGCCAGAAGTCTTAGTTAAAGCCCCTTCTGCTTTGCTCACAGTCAGGTTATATTTTGATTTTCAGAGTAGGGAGCTTGTATGCTCATGTCCCATAACAGCCCTTGGGATAAAAAAATTTCTTGAAGAATTTTCTGAGAGAAAGAACAATGTCATATGCTTTTGTTAGGCATGTGCTCTGTCAATTGCCAGTTGAGTATTGGATTCACTTAAAGGTGCTAGTAATGACTTTTAAAGCCTTTTATGGCCTGGGACCAACATATTTAAGAGACTGCCACTTCCCTTATACGCCTTGAAGAGCATTGCACTCTAAAGCTCAACACCTCCTGGTGGTCCCTGGCCTGAGGAATATCCATTTTGCCTTGGCCAGGGCCAGGGCTGAACTTTCCATTGCTTCCCAATGAGATCAGGGTCTTGCAGGATCTTCTTCAGTTCCTCAGTGCCTGTAAGATGGAGCTGTTATCCCAGGCCTTTGGTTGAGGCAGTGGGTGCCCACATATGGCCTCCCTGAGGTTGCTGTCACTCACCCACCTACTTACAACTGGCCTTTATATCACCTTCACTATTGGGCCAGAATCTTTATAGCCAGTGGATTTTTATCTTAAGTTGTGCCCATTGATTTTAATGTTTATATTGTGTTTATAATATTTATATTGTGTTTTTAAACTGTAATTGTAAACTGTAAACTGAATTACCCACCCTGAGCCCATTCGCAGGATGGGTGGGATACGACTACAAATAAATAAATAAATAAATGTGGCTTGAAAGCCTGGAGACATGTGTCCTGGGGCTACAGTTACAACATCTGCAGAAATCTAGTCCAGATGTTCTCCATCCATGATCCAGAAAGGTGAGGGGGAAGTTACCTTTCAGTTGCTCCTCTTTTATGCCCAAACATTTCTTGTTATGTTTAGACATAGTGGGTGCACCGCCACTACTTCATCAGGGGCTCAGAGAAAATCATGGATCCTGATGCAGAAATCATAAAGCCCAGAGAAACATAATAACCCTACCAAAATGTCATAGGTACAGAATGCTCAAGAATTGTACCACTTGATTGTTAGCATGACACAGTCTGTCTGTCTGTCTGTCTATCTAGTACTGCTCATACGGCTATCACCTTAAGAAGAAATTAGCATGACACAGTCTTGTGTTTAAACAGACTACAATTTCCTGGTCAACAGTGAAGTTTACTGTTGGCTTTGGATAAGCAATATTCTCCCTGAAGATTACCTCAGAGAGTTGTTGTCCATAATATGATTTGGGGAACTCCAACATTCTCATAGCATGCTGCTCAGAAATCTTGAATCATTTGAGATATCTGAGTGGCATGCCGATTTGAGAATGTTGGAGTTTATAGCTTGAAATGATTGATAGGTTTGGTTCTGCTTTTGAAGGAGCCAGGATGGAAAGCAATTCATTGCAGCTAACTATCATGTGAAGATATTACTGGAACCTTCCATCCAATTGGACTCATTTGTCTTATAGGCGTATCCACTGTGAATGCCATGGATTTAGATACTATTGGAGTCCTTGATTGGATTGGACTCATAGGCATATCTAGCGTGACCACCACAGATCTATTGTATGTAAAGCATTTCCATTTGTTTCCACATTTGTCTTTGTACATTGTGGACTTTTGTACTTTAATACTGAATAAGAATTTTGGATATTTATAACATGTTTTCACTTATTGTGATTTGTTGAATTGTTCTTGGAATGCACTGAATAGTGTTTAAACATTTCATATACAGTTTTTGTTTCCTTTTGATACTTTGTACTGTGTATCTCCAGTGTTGTGTGATGATTTGGGGAAATGGCAGGAAAGAAAATAAATGGCATTAAAGTAATAATTTCATTAAATAATAATATAAATATCTCAAGCATAAGGAATGCATGTCTTCTCTGTCTCAAAACTGCTACTCTTTCCATCAGTTTTATCAAACTCCATAGAACATTCTGAGAAAGAGGACTTGAAATTAGGGCTGAAATAATTAAATCAGTTGTGCACCATGATTAACAGATTGATGCCATAATTGCAGATTAACAACTGAGTTCTGATTGAGAGTCCATCCTTTGTTTCTAGTAGGTGCAATAAAATTGGTTGGGAGACTCTGAACCACTAGCAGTAGATTGCCCTTAAAATATTCTGCTGAGGATTTACAGCCTTTATATAATTTTAAACATAGTTTTGTGGAATATCATGATTTATAATATGCACTGCACTTTTGAGGATATATATCTTTCCTTCCCCTGTCACCAGTGTTTTTCCCCTTTAAAAGTTAATTCTCCTTTCTTTGTGCTTGACTATAATGAAAGAGGTTCATTCTTCATGCCCAAACCTCTCAGAGGATGGTCAAGCTGTTTTTGTAGGTGAAAAGGTGGAAAAGATAAGAGCTCTCTCTCCAGCAGCTTCTTAGATGTTAGAGGGCAGAGCAAATAGGCCTTCTTCTCATGTTGGAGTAGTTCCTTGATACTAAAATTATAAATGATCAATAAAATTAAAGTCAAAGTATAATGCTTTTAAATTTAATTTCAAGAGCAAGCCTAGATAGGGGTCAAAATCCAGTCACTACTTCTCCTCTGAAACACACTGGGGGCAAAATCTGTAAAGGAGAAATTGTAGATGGAAGTTTGCTCATCCCTTCCTTGCTATCACTTTTTTCTCTGTAACACCTCCTCTCTTGCTTCCCTCCACTTGATGAGGGAGGAAAAGAAGTAAAAAGGACTAAACTGTATTCCAATGTAATGGAAGCTTGTGGTTGACCTTGGGCCAGTCACCCACTCACATACCTCACAGGATTGTTGTGAAGATAAAATGGAGGAGAGGAGAATGATGTAAGCCTCTTTGCATTCTCAATGGGGAGAGAGAGGCAGAGTATAAACAAAGCAAATAAATAAAATAAATAAGTAAATCTTTCAGCATGGCCTGAAATGCTGGATTTGGATGCTAATGTTGTCTCTGCTGCTAAATGAGCTTGCAGTTCTGGCTGAGGAGCTTCACCTCTTTGTGATCCTCTTGGATAGTGGAAAGTGCCATCAAATCCCAGCTGACTTACGGCAACCCTGTAGAGTTTTCAAGGCAAGACATGCTCAGAGGCGGTTTGCCATTGCCTCCCTCTGTGTAGTGACCCTGGACTTCCTTGGTGGTCTCCTTCTCAAGTACTAACCAAGGCTCACATGGCTTGCTTCTGAGATCTGATGAGAGATCAGGCTAGCCAGGGATCATCTTTACATACTACTTATTAGCAGGGCCTAGTCAAAGAAGAAGGGGATGGCAAAGGATGAGATGGTTAGACAGCATCATCGATGCAACGGACATGAAATTGAGCAAACTTCAGAGGACAGTGGAAGACAGGAGGGCCTGGCATAATCTGGTCCATGAGGTCATGAAGAGTCAGACTTGACTGTGCGACTGAACAACAAGTCGATAAAAAGTATAAGTATGCATATGATTGAATATCTTTCAGGCTTGTAAGTACAAAGCTCCTCCAGGTACTTATGGAGCTGCCACATCCTGTCACTGTGAATCCCAAAATTAGGTATCCTAATCTGTAGGGCTGGAGAACTATAATTTGGCCTATTGATGGTTTGGGGAAGGTTTTGATACTGAAAGAGACACTAAGGTTGTATTCTAGAACTGAGAAGTACAGGATGGAAAAGCAACTTCCCACAAACATTTTTGTCTCCTGCACCCCCTCCTTTTGATTTTTTAAGGAGAATGGGTGGTGTGAACAGGCACAAAACCATTGGCAAGTATGAAGCTGTGATTCTCTTCTGGTATTCTCAGAGTCCCATAGTGGGGACAGGAAACATTGCTATCACCCTGAAGTGGCTCCATTGGGTGCATGACATTATCTCATAGTCAAATTTGATTGGCTCCATGTTGTCATGCTATGTAATCTTTGGTTGAATGTGGTCACATCATAGTTATGAACATTTGAAAAAATGGCATCAAAGCAGCATACTGGGGAAGTGACAGTGAACAAGCATAGTACAGGATAGATGAGATGTGTTCCAACAAACTTTGTGCCTCATTACAAGCTCTTCCTTTGTGCTGAAAATGTTTGCTTCCCAGCTAGGGATGGGCATGAACCAGGAAAATGCAGTTTGGTTTGTTGTTTGTGGCATGCCTGATTTGCGAATCACGAACTGTCACTAACTTTTAAGAGCTAAGCAAACAGGTTTGGGTTGTGAGGTTCATGATGTGGTAGAATGCCCCCCCAGCATGCTAGAGACACTGGGTGATTTCCCACTAAAGCTGCTGCGGGCTTGCGCAGCCGTTTGTCCCGAGATTTTTAGTCAATTTCACACCCGAAGCCGCGGGGCTGCATTTTGACCCGCGGCTTCGCCCGATTTCCCCCGCAGTTTCGTAATCCTGTTTTTTGGTCAAAATGCAGCCCCGCGGCTTCGGGTGTGAACTTGACTAAAAATCTCGGGGCAAACGGCGGCGCAACCCCGCGGCAGCTTTAGTGGGAAATCACCCACTGAATTCACGAGGGATCTTTGACTAAGTTTGGTGAGGATTGGGTTTACAGGGTTCAAGTTACAGCCCCCCAAAGAAGGTGCCCCCAACCTCCACTGTTTCCAATGGAGGGGAAAAAACAGCAAAAAAGCAAGGACAATAGAAGCCCAGCAGAACAGAATCAAAGTCCCAGAGAATCTTAGCAGTAGAAACTAAAGGTAGGGGGCATTTTTGCACATTCAGTAGAACTGGTGCCACTATGGCAGCACAAACCCAACAGAACTAAGGTGAAACTAGAGAATCTCTGCACTAGAGATGGGGACAGTTTTACAAGCCCAGTAGAACCAGTGCAGTGTACTAGTGCCTAGCAGAACTCAGTCCCATTGTGGCAATGCCAGCTCAACAGGACTGATGTCCAGTACAGAATCACACTCCAAAGGGCCCCCCCAGCTGGAAGCCCAGCAGAACCCAGTGCTAATGTGTCAGTGCCAGCTGAATCACAACTGAAGCAAAAAGGGGCATTTTTGCAAGCCCAGTAGAACCAGTACAATGTACAGAGTGCCCAGCACTACAAGTGCAATCACAGAGTGCCCAGCAGAACCCACTGTCACTGGTACTGCAAACTTTAAAGGATTGATCTCAAATCCAAGTAAGGGGGGGTGGGATTTTGCAAGCTCTGTGCAAGAAAGGAAAGTGGGCAAAGGGGGACCTCTTGAAACTGACAACAGTGTTTCCAAGCTTGGAAAATCCCCCCCATTGCTTTGAATTTTGGTAAACATGTTGTTTGAGCGGAGACAGTCTGTCTGGAAACACATCCAATAAGAATATATTCATTCATGAACGGGCATGAACCTCCACAAACAGCTAAAAAGTTTGCAGAAAGTTTGTGCCAGTTGGCCACGAACTTCGCTTCATGACCCACAAACTGGCCAAAATTCATCATGAACTTTAGATTGTGACCCAGTTCATGCCCATCCCTATTCCCAACACTGTCCACAACCAGCCACTTGAGTCATAAATATGCTTTGGGCCACTCGGTTTGTTAACATTGTTTCCTAAAATGATGTGGGAATCATTAATAATATCAAAATAAATGTATCTCCCTCATTATTGCATTATGTATTGGAAGGATAGGCTCTGCACTGGCAGGTAGATGTACTGGAAGAACATCTAGTACATTATTTTCATTACTCTCTTTCATTAACAAATCTTTCATTTCCCCTCATTACAACTTTCTAAGCAGTTAATTCACCCAGAAAGGCAATGATATTAATAATTTTATGGTGACTTATTTTGCAACATCAGCAAGAAACCAAAGTGTTATTAATAGGATATATTGACCTCACATAGTTGAGAAGGCTGAAAAAAATCTATTAATTAATAACATCTGTTCCTCCCGAAGGAACATTACCTTGGCTCTTTTGCTTATGAAAAAAATGGAGGGGGGGGGGATTGTGCCATCAAGTTGCACCAAATTTATGGTAATCCCGAAGGGTTTTCAAGGCAAGAGAATTTCAGAAGTGGCATGCTATTGCTTGTCCCTGTGTAGCAACCCTGGTATTTCTTGGTGGCCTCCCATCCAAATACTGGCCAGACCCAGCCCTGCTTAGCAGCCAAGATCTGATACGGCTAGGCTGGGTTATCCAGGTCAGGGCAGGATTAGGGCATTGTTGGCCTGTTTCAATCAGGAGAGGCTGTCTGCAGTCAGTAGAACCAACTCATTTTACATCTTCTATAGCCCTAAAATCATGTTTTCCTGATCCTTACATATACTAAGATATATTAAAGAACTTCTACAGTAATTAAAATGCAGCTCTGAGGATGACTACTTAGCTATTCATTTGCTTACTAATTATGTCTACAACTGCTAAACTTACAGGGTTACCAGCTCTGGCTTGGAAAATAACTAAATATTTTGGGTGTGTAACCTGGGTAGGGCAGGGTTTGGGGAGGGGAGGGACATTAGCAGAGTACAGTGCCATAGAGTCTACTCTCCAAAGCAGCCATTTTTTCCAGAGAAACTGATCTCTGTTACCTGGAGATCAAATGTAACAGTGGGAGATCTCCAGCCTCCACCTGGAGATTGACAACCCTATACATTTGGGTATGTATGTGTGTAATCTGTACATACCATCTGAGAGCTCTGCTCAGTTGCTTGATACTTTCTTTTAGATTTATCATCAGCAAGAACGTGGATATCAATGTGTCCATGATCAGGCAAGTGTTCAGTCTGAGAACCATGATGATGATAATCAGTATGGGCCAGACGTTCTTCCTGGTGGACATTTCTTCTTTTGCTTGCAATAAGTGACTGCTCAGGAGGTCATGGAATTTCTGAAAATGTGCTAGTTTTCTCCAGTATTTCCTTAGCATCATCTATTTGGGAGAGTGAAGAAGAATCACAGCCACCTAATTATAAAGTAGGAACATAAAGAGAAAGAGCTGCACTGTGAAGATATTGGAAGACTTTTGCAAGCAATTCCTTTCTGTTTCTCTGGCTCTTTGCATAAGATATTTTAGGAATACAGGAAAGGTTAAGGAGAGGTTACAGAAAAGGAATACAGGAAAGGTTAAATTTTCCACTCTGGAAAGCTGCTGAGAACCCCCTCCCCTGTACAACCCAAGAGATGCCTGTTTCATGGTGATCTGTCTTTGCAGTCCAAGGTTAAATCTAAAATAGAGCACAAATGAGATTAATGTTGCAATCTCAGCTTAATCTTCAGAGAAGTCATTTTTGAAAGGGCCCCAAGCCAGACGCTGCAGACAAAAGCACAAAACAACAGTGCTGCTTTCCCTGCCAGTATAGTGTCTTGCTTTCAAATTCACCACTGCAATGTCAGCTCAGGTTACACTTCCCACTTCGGGAACTTCCAAGGACAAAACAAGAAGGTTTCTAAACAGCAGGGCTGGAAAGTTAGTTGTGAGGGGAATCAACATTTTCTAAATGTATGTTTTTTTTAGCAAGCAATGTAAAAAATGAGAATACGAACGCAGGTGGGGTGAGAAAGGAACATGAAAAGTTATTCTTGTCCACAGGGTGTCACTCTTGACCCAAGTTTCAGTCAGTACATGTCATTGTCAATGGCACTTGGAAAGTTGGTTTAGTGTCAAAATCATCAGGTGCTTCATGTCTCCCATTAAAAAGGTAGGTAGCTTAGCATATGAATGTTTATACTCATGCATAGAACATATAGCATATTATTCATAATTCTGCAGGGCCTAATCTTCTCAACTGGACACTAAAACTCAGCTGAAGATAATGGTGACCACCACTTAAAAATATGAAACAAAAGAAGATATTTAAAAGCAAGAACATATTGGCTCTGGGTACAATTTAACCTCAGGCAACTTGGGCATCTGCTGCTGCTGCTACCCTTTCTTCTTGACTCAGTTATATGTGATCTCTATTAGCGGAAACATCTGGATCAGTCACCTTAAAAATACTTCAATTGAAACTATATCTGGGATCATGCAAAACAGGCAGGGAAGTTACCTCAATTTAAAGCTGAGAAAATAATTGCCACTAAAGCTATTGTTTAAAGGGTATGGTATGTATGTCAGGAATATTTAAATAATAGAATGGAGAAATATTAAGGATTGGTTAGGTAAAATTGATTCAGTAAAATAGCACTAAAGATTCCAAAATTCTATCATAGCTGTATAAGAGAAGGAGAGGTAACAGAGGAACATACAATGCTTTCGAAGAAAGACATTCGCCCCCCCAGTCGGAATAATGAGACAGACAACAGGTTGGAATTAAACAAGGGCCACTTTATTAACTATTTAACAGAACATTGCAGCAATAACAACTAAGCAAGCATGGAACAGGCAAGGCAGGCGTCACTTCCCTGACCAACCCCCTTGCCCTTAAAGGGCGGGTCACCCAGCTCCAGCCGTGAGCCATCTACTCAATGGCTCGTGACCAGCAGCCCAGCAACTGGTTGCCTTCTAGGAGCACCTACCCCTGAAGCCTTTCAACTTGCAGAGAGGAGCCTGCCATAAAAGGTTCCCAGTGGAGGTGATCACCATTCCCCACCCTGGACCCTGAAATCCGAAGGCAGTTCCTGATGACCGCCTGTTCCCTAACGGGATATGCCGAAAGGTGCTCACCAGTTCCGTTTCTTGCTTGCATAAACCTGCCATAGCCAAGGTCAAGCCTCTGCTTTGGCCTTTGCTCCCCACTCAGCAACCTAGTGCCGACCTAATTCCTTGCTGCAAGTCCTGTAAAAAGATCCCATTGCCCTTGAAAGACAAGTGCACCCCGTCATCCCTATACAGGTCTGGGAACACGACCCGTATATCGGGGTGCGGCAGAAACATCCCCAATCCAGCATCCATGGCCTTTTTCAGCTGCCTATTTACTTTACGCCGGGCGCGGTCAATACACCTGGGGTCCTCTAAGTTCCGCCACACCTGGCGGGGCAGTATGGCAGACCATACTATCGTTACACTGGGCCACCTTGTTCTTATCCTCGCAAGGTCTGCCTCAGCCTGCAACACAAGGGCCTTGCCCTTCAATAGACCCAAATCATTGCCCCCCAGGTGTATGACCAGTACGTGCGGAGGAGGCCCTGTCCTCTCGTGGAACAGCAAGGGAAGGAGCGCAGGCCACCGCATGCCCCTCCGACCCAACCATTCCACCTCCGCCCATGCGCTAAGGCCAAGCTGAGAGCCGCTGGATGTCCTCTTGGCCTGATGAGCCGCCCAGAAGACCATGCTGTGGCCGCAGACAGTAACTCTCTGTCGCATCCTGCGGCCTGCAGCATCTGTAACAAACAAACATTAATAAGCGAAAGTACAGTGAGGATAGTCAAATAGCACAATTCCGGACATAACCCTTATAGCACCTGGACTTCCAACGCCCTATCCTTTGAATATCACTGCCAGTGTACCCCATATCCGCAGCCGTTGATGCCGCTCCTATCCGGAAGAAGTGGGTGCCAAAGTGAACACCACCCAACCCCAATTGAGCTAGCGCCTTCTGGGTCACACTCCAAAATTGAAATTTAGTGAGGGGGGTACCATCCCCATGCTGGAATAGGTAGCCCCTACCCTCACCTCTTAATGCCAAAAAATGGCTCAAGGCCCACACTGGGCACAATTCGACCTCTGAACATTGGTCAAGCTCAATAAACTTCCCCTTGCCACACTGATCGGTCTTCGACCTGCGTAGCTGAATACCCACTTTGGAATCTGAGACAGAAACGTCACGCCGTTCAAGAGCTAGGCCAGACACATCCTGCTGTGAGCTAGCAACCAGCTCACTGACCCGCAGAGCCCCCAAAAAGGCGACCAGTGACGCCGCATGAAACAAAGCAGCTTCATAGCTATCAGCGCAGACTGTGTGCCACTGGTCCCTGAGACCCTTCAAAATAGCTGGGGTCAGGGGTTCTCTGGGATCAGCCACTATGCCGCTCTCCCTGGACCAACCCTCGAGCATCTTCCGAATACGGAAGTCGCCCGTATGATCTACATGCCCCGATGCTTTGCTAGCATAGGCCAGAGCAGCCAACTCGGATCTGATGGTACGAGCTGAGAGGCCCTCCCCCCTCAACGTCACGCAGAACTCCATTAAATGAGGAACAGGTATGGGCCAAAGCTGCCGCAAGCCTGCCCCCTCCCTAAAGGAGAGGAATTGCTTACCCGCCCTCATGTAAGCCCTGCGGGTGGAGGGGCGAGGGCCAAGCTCATTGCCCTATCGGCCTCAGCCCGCCAATCTGCCACACCTCGTCTGGCATACGCACCGGGAACTGGTCGGCCTCTGGAGCCAGCTGACGGAATCTCTTCATCTGTTTACGAGAGAGAGCGTCAGCGACCCCGTTATTAACTCCCGGCACATGCCTAGCCTTGAACATTATATTATTGTGTAGACACTGCAGAATGAAGGCTCAGACCAGAGCCATGACTCTGGGGGATTTGGACGTCAAGGAATTAATTACATGTACTGTGGACATGTTGTCGCACCAGAAGTGGACGGTGTGGTTGGCAAAGTCCCCTGACCAAATCCACACTGTTGCGACAATCGGGAAAAATTCCAGGAAGGTGAGGTCAGCGACCCACCCTGCCTGAAACCACTCCTCAGGCCAGTCCCCAGCACACCAATGACCCCGGAAATATACTCCAAAGCCGGAGGAACCCACCGCATCAGAAGCGACCTGCAGCTCTGCTTCGACTAATAGGTCCTCACGCCAAAAGGACACCCCGTTGTATGACCCCAAAAATTGCTGCCACACAAGGAGGTCGTCCCGGATCCCCCTGGTGACCCGAGTCCTATGATGTGGAAGACGCAAACCCCTCATAGACTCGCAAAGTCTCCTAACAAAAGCTCGTCCAGGTGCCACAACTTTGCATGCAAAGTTGAGGTGACCAACCAACTGCTGCAACTCCAGAAGGGTTATCTTAGTCTTCCTCCACGTTGTGTCTATTAATGCCTGAAGTGCAGTTTTTATCCAAAGGCAATCTGCAGAACTGTCCCATCGTGTCAATTTCTATTCCCAGGAAAGTCAAAATAAGAGCCGGGCCTTCAGTTTTCTCCTCAGCCAGAGGAACTCCCAGCTCCCTTGCCAGATTAATGAAGCTGGACAGCAAAAATGCACATTGACCCGTACCCCTCCTTCCTGCCAATAAAAAATCATCAAGGTAATGGGCAGTACTGCCGAGGCCCGTCCTGTACCGCAAGGCCCATTCCAGAAAGGAACTGAACCTCTCGAAAGCGGCACAGGATACTGAGCACCCCATAGGAAGAGCCCTATCCATGTAGAATTTGCCCTCAAAGGCAAAACCCAGGAGCTCAAAGTCATCCGGGTGGACAGGAAGGAGACGGAAGGCCGACTTAATGTCACATTTTGCCAGTTCCGCTCCCTGTCCACAGCTACGGACTACCCTCAAGGCCTGATCAAAAGAGGTGTACCTAACAGAACACAACTCCTCAGGTATCGCGTCATTCACCGACTCCCCACATGGGTAAGACAAGTGGTGAATGAGGCGATATTCTCCTGGTGCTTTCTTTGGCACAACTCCCAAAGGGGAAACCCTCAAATTAACAACTGGGGGGAACGAAAAAGGACCCAGGACTCTGCCCTCAGCACATTCTTTGGCTATTTTTTGCCCCACTAATTGCTCCATACCGTGTACTGATTTCAAATTAGGAGCCATGTATGGAGTCCGAGAACCCTGGAAAGGTATCCTAAAACCTAACCTAAAACCATCCAACAGGTAAACACAATCACGCCGGTTCGGGTAATCCCGTAACCAACGCGCTAAAACTTCCAACTTTATTGGACTAGGTCCCTTTATCAGGAGGGTGGTTGTAGCCCCCACCACCTCCGGGGCGCTTACCACCTCTACCTCCACCCCGGCCCTTAGGTTTAGGGCAATTGGAGAGGGAATGAGGCCCGGCACATAGTGGGCACTCGTGCCAGAATGAACACGACTTCCGACTACACGTCCCATGGGAGGTAAACTCCCAGCAAAGCGGGCGTCGCTGAACCGCCTGCCCTGCCTGGGCGCGGGTGCCTGACTGGGTTTGCAACCTACGGACGGAATGGCCACTATGAGTCCTCTCACTCCCTGGTGTCCTAATAGTGGACATAATCTGCAACCATAGATCAGGATGAATCCGGTCCCATCGCATGGCTGCATTCATGGCTGCCCGCATACGGAATTCCTCATCGTACTGCGACCAGGCCGGGCTCGGAAAATCCGTAAAGGCCTTATAAATAATGTCCATGTATTGGAGCAAAGCTACAGCTCTCCATGGATGGTGCCGGACAATCACTGAAGCATAAATCAAGAACCCTGGGAACCAATTAGCCCAGGTCCTATCCACTACTCGCCTCTTCAGGCGTTCTTTCTCACGGTCATCTAGCTCCTCCCTATCCTTCTTCTCCAGCTCTCTATATAATAAAGTGAATATATCTATGTATTCTCCCTTAAGGATTTTTTCCTTAGTGGCGATAGAAAGATGGTCCCCAAGAGGCAATGCTGAGTCACCCGATGGCATGGCACCCGGTGATACGGTATCGTAAGAAACAGCTGCCACATTTGTAAACCCTGTTCCTGGCAGCGTATAGCCCCAGCCAGGCCAAACCCCGGGGGGGGGGGCGGTGGATACCCACAGCCCCAACCCATATACTGCTGACCAGTAATTGGCGCAGTCTGCGGCACAGGCCCAGGGGCATTCTGAGGGCTTGGGCCCCACGGCCAATGTGAACTGCCCCTTTCACCATGCACCTCCTTACCATCCTTCTGTGGCTCCTTGTATAAATCAACTTGCAACTCAGCGGTGCCCAGCTCCTGTTGACCAGACGCCGAAGCCTCGCCTCCGTCGTCTTCCAAAAAGGCCAGCCGGGCCAGCACCTGCTCTTGAAAAGAAGCATTGGAATCCTTTACAAAACGCTTCTTCTTACCCTTCATCTAAGGGGCACCCCGCTCCCTCTCAAGAACCTCCAACCACTGCAAAATAGCAGCATTTATAGGGTCATCCTCCTCATCACTGGATGGGAGCACTGGCTCTGGCCGTACTGGGGGTCGCTTAGGGGCAGGCTGCTTCCCCTTGGCCTTACCTAGCCCCTTCTTAGGAGCCATCACAATTAACAATCGCCCTTACTCTGTACGCAAGTAATTGAATTGATGCGACAAGTCCGCAACAGGAAAAAACCGGTAACCACCCTCAAATAACAACCAGTAAGGGTTGTGTAAAATATCCACCCAGCTCCAGCTATATAAAATGGCTGCCGTAAGAATTCCTCAAAATGGCCACCAGGGACCGATATATCCAAGATGGCCACCCCTGACTACCCTACCAAGATGGCCGCCTCCAAGGAACAGCCTAAGATGGCCACCAACAGAGAGGACCTCCCAAAATGGCCGCCGCACCCGCCGCCACCAAATCCTACAAATTAAAGTGGGTGGAGGCTTATTCACCCAGTACAGGGAAACCAGTAGGGAGCTGGGCAATAAAACCTAAAAAGGGGCCCCAGCAGCCTCACCAACTGCAGCACTAAGTGAACCATGAAAAGGGGGGGAGGAATTTTTTTTTTTTGGTGTGTGTATGTTTTTGTTTTTACAAAGACGGGGGGGGCTGCCAGCCGCCCCCATCCACCTCCGGCCCTGACGCTAAAGAAAGGGGGGGCCTCCCCGCCGCCGCACACCGCTGCCTCCTCTCAGCGCTAGAAAAAGGGGGGCGTTCACCCGCTGCCCCGGGCCGCTACCGCCGCCACCGCCGCCACAAAGCAACCCCCGGCCGAGCGCTCTTTGTCCAGCGCTGGTCCGGAGGCACCCCCCCAAGCAGCACTCTGAGGCCCAAGGCCTAGACAGCCGCTCAACTCTGCGTGCTCGGCTGTATACGAGCACGCGGAGCAACTGAGGAGAGCGGGAACGGAGCCCGGCCCTTATAAAACAGCTGGCTCCGCCCCCTGCCGCGTCGGGACGCACAGCATCCCTTCTGTTGCCGCCCCAACTCCTCCAGAGCGGCAAAACAGCCCCCGCCCGCCATCGGCGTTGCCGGGCGGGCGGGAGCTCCATTTTCATTGTTGTAAAAGCACTGTGATTCCAATGGTCAATTGCAGTTAGAAACCTGTTGCCTTATGATTATGAGTTGTGTCCCAGTCCAAAAATAATCAAGATGAAATGCCTTTATACCAGTAGGCATGCTCTATCTTAATTCTGTTGAAAAACCTGCATGACTTATTTCAGGAATTAGTGCCAAAATCTCAGAAAGCGAGCCAGTACTAATGCCAATTACAATTTTATTTTAGAAAGATTTAGAAAGATACATCAGGTTCATTGCTATCAAAACAAATATTTTGTTATTTTTTAAAAATCACAGTAATATTAATATTCATAATATTTATTGGTAGAGGCCATCTGACAGCAATGCTTAGGTAGATAATGAGAGGGAGGGCAGGAAAGGTTGCAGCAGTTTCTCCCATGCCCAGGGGAATGCCGTTCACCACTTTGGGGTTAGGAAACAATTTTCTCCAGGCCAGTTTAGCCAAGGATCCTGGAGGGTTTTCTTTTTCTTTTGCCATCTTCTGAACATGGAACAGGGGTCACTGGGGTTATGGGGAGGAGGTTTGTGTGAATTTCCTGTGTTGTGTAGGAGGTTGGACTAGATGACCCTGGAGCTATAGTCTGTCTAAACAGAAGCCCATCACATTCTGTTCCAACTCTATGATTCTATTGAAGATATACTTCTTTTACAGTGTTTACTTTTGCATTCTGCATCCAAATTCCTACTTTTAACCAACACTGCTCGAAGAAAGGTGAATTGCAGTTTTTATATCAGGCAAACTCTGATATCTTAGTCCCCATGTTAGAAAGTAATTCCATTATGGCAAAATCTTCAATACAGGAGTCATATATTTATTAATTTTAAATATGTGTTAGCTGCATTTTTCCCATACAGACCTCAAGGTGGCTTATAATATAAATAAAATAAATAAAATACATAAAATATATAAAAACAAAAAACCCCACAGTTTAGGACTGCTAGTAAATGAAATCAAATTAATCAAAGGTGATCCTAAATAAAACTGTCTTCAACTGCCTCCTAAAGATCAAAAGTTAGCCCCCCCCCCCCCCGTGGCTGGCCTGCTTCCTGCTGGGCTTGGCTTTGCCACCGGCACTGGTGGTCCCTGGGCTGGAGTGGCCTCCTTCCCTACTGGTACCACCTTGACTGCCCCTGCCCCGGGTTCCTGGGGTGGGTCCAGCTGTTATACTGCTACCATAGCCTGTGGCTGTGGCCTTGCTGCCTTTGTGTGGCTTGCCACAGCCTTATACTCTGCTGATCACCCCTTCTCCACCACCAGCTGGCTACCCCTTCTCTGTCACCAGCCTCCTGGGTGAGTTCTCAATGGGAGATCTGGGGAGGGGGTATCCTCAGGCATTGGGGAGAGGATGCATGTGTGCCCAGGCTCTTTTGGATTGCCGGGTGATGGATGGGGGCTTCCCCTGCTGAAACTGCACCCGACCTCAGACAGGTTGCTCCCTGTTTCCTGGCTTCCTTGTGCAGTCCCTTTAAACAAAAAGGCCTGAAACAGCTGAGCAGTGGAGAGTGCTTTCAGTTTCTCAGCTGTTTTTGCTAATTTCTGCCTGAAGTAGGGGTTTTAGGACATTCAGGGTCCCCTTAAATCCTTGCTTTCTGCTGCGACCAGAAACCAGCACAAACCCCACAAACTCCCTTAAAAATTTGTAAAAGTCTGTGACTGTGGACCCATCATGGAATTCAGTTCCCAAATCATGGACAGGGCAAAATTCATCAGGAATTTTGCTTTGTGGTTCAGTTTGTGCCCATCCCTACACACACAACAGTGGAAGGGCTTCTAGTGTCCTGGTCCCACTGCTGGACCTCCTGATGGCACCTGGTATTTTTGGCCACTGTGTGACAGAGTGTTGGACTAGATGGGCCAATGGCCTGATCCAACATTGGCTTCTGTTATGTTCTTATGATAATTCACAAGTCTTTTTTCCAATAAAGATAGAGTTTGATCCTTACAGTTGTAAATGTGCTTACATATAAAAATATTGGATTCAACAAGCCTTACTTCCCAATAAATATGCATATAATTGCAATCTTAGTCCGTAAAATCTAGGAGTCATATACAAGGATTCACATGCAATTAATACATGGTGAATGTGACTTTGGTTACAGTCATAAGAAGATGCTGATTAGAAGACTGAAAATCAGAATACTCTAATCATACTTGTTGTCACAACCTACTAGAACCCACTGATCCCAGTATGATACACTAATTGTATTATGTTCAAACTGTAGCAATCGTAGCAATTTGGTGAAACATAATCACACATTGTGGCAATTTGTGGGCTATTTGATGAAATACAAAGGCAAGGGCTAGAGTGGTCCTTTTTGAACAGGCATTTAAAGATTTTTTCTTACCAGCCCTTGGATCTAGAATTTTGACAGTTCCCTCTTGCGACACAGTACAGCATTTTAAGACTTATTCAGTATTATTTTGAATACTTCATTATTTTCTTCAAGGCCATCATCCTGAATGACAGTATTCCACATCTTTATGGAAACATCTGTTAAAAACATCTAAATGAGGTTGTGTCATCTTTGAACACAGGCTTGTGCTCTAAATTGGATGAGAATGAATACACTTAGGCTCAATCAATCAAGACAAAGTAAAAGTAATGCTGGCATGTGGGGGGGATGCTTTACAAATGGCTGGCTAGGAAGACTGTTTGAAAATTTGCCTCTTAGCAAGTGTTCTGTAGAAAGCATTTGTTTAATCAATTATATATTCTTGCCTAGGAGCATATGATCGTCCTGGTCCTTTAATCCTACTGGCTTTGTTATCTCATGCTATTTCTCTTGTATTTTGTATTTTTCATTTTATGGTTTTCATTTCTGTTACTTAAAAATGTTACTGATGTGTACTGCTCTGAAAATATTTCTGAAAAGCTGATACAATTTGTAAAATAAACATTTTTATTATTTATAATTCAAAATATTTATAAACTGCTCTTTCTATCACAAAACATAAAATGAAGTATGATAAATTTAAAAAAACAAATAAAACAAATAAAATCATGAGCAATATATCACATTTGAAAATAGCTTATATACTGCAATTACTACTACAGCCTCACATCCTTCATCTCTCCACCTATCAGGAAGATTGCAGCAAGTGCAGGAAATGTCCAGCAAAGGGTCTTTTGGGTAACTTTCTTTATCAGCATTTTCTTTATCATTCAGATGGTAACATATGCTGGCTCATTAACACTCCAAGGCCCAGTTCTTCATTTCACATTAACCCCTTAACATCCACAAGACACCTGCTTCCCAATATATTTCCATTGCTTTGCTGAATAAGAATCAGGAAGTGATGGCCAACCCTCTAGTGAAGTAATTATGTGCTATTATTTCAAGGACCATTAAGGTCTTTAGTAATCCTCAGAATCTACATCCCAGGGGAATACTGTGCTCGCAGTCCTATTTACATTCAGTAAGATTAAATAGAAGTTTTCCAAACCAGATAATTTTCATGCAACACTGCTCAGGAACAGAAATGGAAAAGGACAGAGGCATAGGGAAACATCTGACTAGATTCTTACTGGTAGAACCTTAGAAGAAAAAGAACAGTAACAACAACTCTTATCCCTGTCAGCTCCCTCTTGGCATTACTCTTGCTTTCTTTTGTGTCACAAGAATATCTCTGCACCTGGAGCTATCGTCTGTTTAAACAGGAGTCCGTCACATTCTGTGAAATAGTGTTCAAAATCCAGGAGATGATTTTGTTATATCCTTATGCCCAGTTCTAATATGCTGCTGCCACAAAGGAGTCTTATAGGTCAATTTTCAAGCACAGTGCTGGCACCAGCCCCACTGAACAGAATCTGGCCAGCACCATGGGATCAATTTTAGGATCTAGATAGAAGTTTTATTCCCATTTTGACTTCACATAACACTTAACCACATGCTTGTCCTATCAGGATTTTGTAGCATAGCAGGATATATTTATTTATTTCATTAAATGGAGAGGGACAAAATGAAACATTAAAACCCTCCTACAATGAAATTATATGAATGATCACACTCATTCAAAGGTGTTTTTTTTTCAGCATTGTTACATTGCACATTAACATGCAAAACAAATACGTATTTTAGATTCACTAAATAAATAAGCTTAAAGAGAAAGTACTTCTATCCTGTTTCTTCCTCTCTCTTTCTTACATATTCATATTTGCCAGGAAGCAGGTTAGTATTCTAAATCTTTATTTTTAAAAAAACAACTAAAGATGCTACTGTGAATGCTTTTCATGTTCATAACTGGTTCTCTGTACTCTGTTTTGGGGCATACAGGACTCACTTGTGGGCACAGCGTGGAAGGATCATCATAGGAAATAACGGAACCCAGTTGTTTCCCCCAACCTTTTTACACTTTTGGCCATCAGGGAACTTGTAGCGGTGGGTCCAGGCAGAGAGTCAAGGGAAGGATGCTGTGAAATAGAATGGCTCGGTGCCCTTCCAGCCTGCGACACATCCCGAAGGTTGTCGGCAGTGGGGCTAGGATTGATAAGCCCCCTCCGACATTGGTATTGTGCAATGCCAGGTCTATAAATAATAAGACCACAGTCTTTCGGGACTTCCTCCTGGAACAGAAGGTAGACCTGGCCTGTGTGACCGAGACCTAGGTCCAGGATGGGGAGACCGTAGCTCTCTCCCAACTTGCCCCCCCTGGGTTCTCGGTCCTACACCAATCATGGACTAGGGGGCAGGGGGAGGAGTGGCTATTTTCATTTGGGAGGCTTACTCCTTCAGGGCACTCCTGCTGCGGGAGATCACAGACATCAAGTGTATCAGTCTGGTGCTGGAGGCTGAGGAGAGTTTGGCAATCTGGCTGGTGTACCGACCACCTAATGCACCAACCAGTAGCCTGCCATCCCTGATGGAGGACGTCTCAGACTGGGCATTGGAGCACCCTAGACTGTTGGTCTTGGGTGATTTCAATGTCCATGCTGATGATGCAGCTTCCAGTCAGGCAGAAGACCTAGTGAAATCCATGGCGATGCTGGGACTCTCGCAGTTTGTAACGACCTCCATGCACCGGACTGGGCACACGCTTGACTTGATCTTCACGGCTGGGATGATAGCGGACTGGATTACTGCTTTGGTAGTACCATGGTCGGACCACTATGCCCTGAAGGCCCGTCTGAATGTTCTACCCTGACCCTGTTTTTTATATATATATTGCTAAAATTGTATAATTAAGGTATCTGTCTTAACTTCTTGTTTTTTGCAATATTACTTTTGATATTAGGATAATGCTAAATGCTTTGCTGGGTATTTCTTTATTATATTTAAATAGTTCTCTTTATGGGGATGTCAACCTATTTTTGTTAATTTACCTTTTTAAAGAGAGTCATTTTATAGTATTGCTAATCAGACTCAAATCTGTAGCCAAATGATTGCATTCAAATACAAGATGCAATTTTTATACCCTAATTTAATAGATCTTATTCTTAGATAAAAAAGGTAAAGGTTCCCTTGCTCGAAAGCCAGTCGAATCCGACTCTAGGGTTGCGGTGCTCATCTCCATTTCAAAGCCAAAGAGCCAGCGCTGTCCAAAGACGTTTCCGTGGTCATGTGGCCGGCATGACTAAACACCAAGGCGCACGGAATGCTGTTACCTTCCCACCAAAGTGGTACCTATTTGTCTACTTGCAATTTCTTGCTTTCGAACTGCTAGGTTGGCAGGAGCTGGAACTAGAGACGGGAGCTCATTCCGTCATGCGGCACTCTTGGGTCTCGAACTTCTGTCCTACCGACCTTCCACAGCCTGCAGTTCAGCGTCTTAACCACTTGACCCACCGCAGCTGGAAATAAGTACATCTTAGATACTCAGATGTAAATTTGTGTTAATAAGGGAACGTATCATTTTTGCTCTTATTTTTTCCACACTGACTATCCACATTATTGATGGGAATTTAAGATCAACATACTAATCACCTACACATGCTTAAATATTCATTAATTTAATTTTAAAATTCTCTTTATCTTTTAGGAGGTTGAATGATTGAACTCAATGTTGATACCACAGGGGGGATGGAAGGGACTTACCCTGATTCCCCCATTCAGTTCAACAGTGAGTAGTGGGTTACACTGCTTACCAGCTTGTACCCTAAATTATTAGGGCAAGCTTGTTTATTTTACCCTCATTAGAGGGAACTTATTTTGAATAGTTCAGAGTTACAGATTTATTGTTAGATTTAATGTTTTATTTTGAGAATATACAGTTGATGTTAAAATTTTATAGTACAAGCAATGAAACTTCTATATTTTTATTATTATCAAGCAATTTCAAAGTATACTTGAGACTTGTAAGACTTCAAATAAGTTTATTCTTTTTCTCCAACCTTTTAATGGATAATTCTATAAAAATACTCACACTAAACTGCAGAGATCTGAATAACAAAATGAAAGCTAGAAGAATAGCTTCATTGCTAACTAAAAAACATCCTGACATCCTGT
Organism: Gekko gecko; assembly: GCA_029375565.1. Lineage (NCBI taxonomy): Eukaryota > Metazoa > Chordata > Lepidosauria > Squamata > Gekkonidae > Gekko > Gekko gecko. The sequence continues at coordinate 75,241,029 of JAPDNY010000006.1, read as the reverse complement.
TTTTGCAGGAGACACATATTAGGAATTCTAAATATCCTATTTTTAAGTCCAAATGGTTCACTTCCCAGTATCAAGAGACTGGAACATCCAAATCCCGGGGGGTTGCTATATTGTTTTCAAAAAACTTACAATTCCAATGCCAAGCTCAATCTCTTGACCCTAGAGGTTGGTATATCATCTTAAAAGGGCACTTGAACAACCTTCCTTTAACCCTAGCTTCCATTTATGCCCTGAACTCAGGCCAAGAGCAATTTATACAGGACATGTTAAAATGTTCAGAGGACTTTCAAGAGGGACACATAATTATAGGTGGTGACTTAAATTGCATACCTAACACCTCTTGGAATAGATCATATAATGTAGAAACTAAGAAAAGATACACAACTAAAAAGAAAGAAAAATCTATCTTACAGAACTTATTTGATTAACACAACCCATATGATGTATGGAGATTACAACATCCAGGTATTAGAGTATACATATTTTTCACCCAGGCACAACATTTTACTCGAATTGATTTTATTTTAACTTCCAATTCTCTTGTTAACCAGATCCAGCAAACGGAAATTGGCTTGAGAACCCTTTCAGACCATGCTTGGACAGAATGCTTACTTACGTTGGATATAGAGAACAAAGGTACACACACATGGACATTAAACAAAAATATTTTATTTAGTAATACAGCATGTACAGACATAGAACAAGCAATAACAGAATATTTTAACATTAATTCTTCATATGCAATCCCTTCACATATTGTCTGGGATGCCATGAAAGCAGTCATTAGGGGCAAACTTATATCTATATCATCAGCCTACAATAAAAAGAGAAAAAAAGTAAGACAAGAACTTTCAAACAACATAAAACTTTTAGAAAACAAGCATAAGGAAACAGGTTCTAAACAAAACTATAAGCATCTTTTAATTGAGAGGAAGAAAATTAGAAGCATTAGAGACATCACAGGTACAAAAAAAAATTTATACCTTAAACACTATTTTTAGTTTCATCACCCTATGACACTAAAACTCCTTGCTTGGAAACTTAAAAAACAACAAGCTTCTAGAAACATCAATTCCATTAAGGATGCTAAGGGGAATATAATAACCTCAACAAAAGAAATTCTTCAAGTTTTTAAACATATTACCAAAAGCTTTATTGCTCAGACCACCCTTCTGAGCTGGATATTAAATCTTTTTTGAATACAAATGATGTCATAAGGAAACTGTCACCCACTCATAGCAAAATAATGGAAGACCCCATAGCAAATCAAGAAATAATAATGGCAATAAGACAAATAAAACCTAACAAAATACTAGGAAGAGATGGCATACTAGCCGAGTTTTATAAGAAGTTTATAAAACAACTAGTTACCCCACTTCAAGACACCTATAATTTTGTTCTCCATTCCGGTAATATCCCTGAAACGTGGACCCAAGCTAAAATCATTATCATCCCAAAAAAGGGTAAAGATATTCAATCCCCTCAATCTTTTAGGCCAATCACATTACTGAACCGTGATTACAAGATTTTCACAACAGTGTTAACCAACAGACTTAATAGTTTAATAGGCAAATATATTCACGTCAACCAAACAGGATTTATACCTACCCGAGATATTACTGACAATATCCGAAAAACAATTGGAATTATATACTATAGTAAAAAACATTTATCAGACATCTGCCTTCTCGCATTAGATATCAAGAAGGCATTTGACAAAGTAGTACCCAAATTTTTACAGACAATAATTAGTGAAATGAATTTTGGCAATAATTTTCAAAGAACTATTCAAACCCTTCACGCAGCACCCAAGGCACAAATAGCAATCAATACCTCCATCTCTGAGAACTTCATTCTTACTAGAGGCACCAGGCAGGGGTGCCCTTTATCACCTCTACTATTCGCTATGGCCATTGAACCTCTAACTAATAGAGTTAGACAATTAAATAGAATCTCTGGCATAACTATACAACAAACCAATTATAAAATCAGTTTATTTGCTGATGATTTTGTACTTTATGTTTCGCACCCTCAAACTTCCCTTCCAGTGATAGAAGCCACTCTTTTAGATTTTGCATCAATCTCAGGTCTTCAGGTTAACCAGTCAAAAACTGTATTGTACCTGATCAATATTACAAAATCTTCTGAAAATTTTATAAAAACCCAATTTTTATATCAATGGGTATCCCAACATTGGTCCTACTTAGGAATCAAAATTCCCTTAACATTAAATAAATTGTTTAAAATTAATTATTTAGATACAATTAATAAGACTAAAACCTTACTAGAGCTCTGGCATAGTCAGAACTTAACTTGGCTAGAAAGAATACATTCTTTAAAGTCGTTTGTCTTTCCAAAACTTCTTTATCTTTTTTGAGCACTTCAATTATCCATCCCAGTTTCTCAATTTAAATTGTGGCAATCAAGTTGGAACAAATTTATTTGGATCTATCATAAACTGAGGACTCGTTTCACTACTTTGAGATGACCTACTAAACTTGGAGGCCTAGCTCTTCCAGACATAAAACTTTATTATGATGCTTCTATACTATCTACTCTAATTAAAATTATGAGATCAGACCCTCCTCCAGAATGGGTCCAATTAGAAAAACACTTTTTAGCCACTACTCAAAATCAGATAGCTCTCTGGAAAAAAACATCAGAACACTCTTATTCAATTTCAGATAATCAATTTATCCATGCTTTCTTTAAAATCTGAAGACTCAAACACAACATATTAGCTCCAGATATTTCACTAATGTCCACATATGTGGGACAATCCTGGTTCCCTCCAGCTCAAGATCCCAATACTTTCCAACACTGGAAATCAGCACACCTACTTACACTGTACAACCTTACCCACAAGAAACGCCTTTTGGAAAAGTCCAAATTAGATTCTCTTGTTAATACTACACTCCCTTGGTATGAGTATTTTCAAACACAACATTTATTTTCTACTCCCAAATTAAAACAAGCTTGTACCAGACCCTTCACAGAATTTGAGAAATTCATGGTAACCTCAACAGGAACTGGGAAAGGAGCAATTTCAAAAATATACAAAATATTAATTGACCCTAGCCCCCCAAACTTACCTACATATGCCTTGTCATGGTCTGCAGATCTTGGTGTGTCGTTCTAGGAGGAGGTTTGGTCTTCATATGCTTCCACCACCAAATCACTGATTGTACAACAACAGAATTTTAAAATACTATCTAGGTGGTATTTAACACCTTTGAAATTACATAAAGTCAATAATAAACTGTCTCCACTATGTTGGAGAAAATGGGGGAGTATTGGTTCTTACATGCATTGTTGGTGGGGATGTGCTATAGTGAGGTTATTTTGGCAAGAGATTTTTGTCCAAGATTAAAATGTTGACAGAACATGTGATTCCAGAGAGTCCAGAGGTCATCTTATTGAACTATTGGAAAGATGTTCCTATTCCCCATTATAATAAAGAATTGTTAATGCTTCTTCTTTCTGCAGCAAAAATGACAATAGCTTTAAGTTGGAATAATAATTCCTCATTACTTATTGATACATGGTATTCTAAAATATGGAACCATCTTCTTATGGATAAGATTTCTGATAGAATAGCAAATGTTCATCCCTCACTAAATTCCCGTACTTTTTATGGAAGGTGGCATTCATTACTGGAAAATCTAGAAATTATTCTTGAGAAGATTAAACCCAGCCAACATTCACAATATTATAATTTCATACAAAAAGACTGGATTTTATGATGATTTACCCATGCATATAAAGCTGATTGTATTTGTTTGTTTATTTTCTGTTTGTACATAACTTTTGACGCTATACGTAGATTGTTGTTAATTGTTCTTTTTGATTTGTATTATATGTGTTACATTTGAAAATAAAAAATATATATTAAAAAAAAACAATTGGGCTGGGTGCGAGCTTGTGGACGCAATCGAGGCTGCATAGAACTCTCTCTTAGCAGCCTTGGTTGCCATCTCATAGGATCTCATAAACATCCTATAAGATACTCTTGTAGCCTCATCGCGAACACGGTGCCACTGTCTCTCAAGCTGTCTCAGCTCTTGCTTCATAAGCAGCCTTTCCTCGGTATACCAGGGAGCCAGCCTAGAGTGGGAGTGCAGAGGGTGCTGAGGAGAAATCTTGTTGATGGCTGTAGAGAGTCGGCAATGCCATTCCTCCACAAGCTCATCCAACAAGCTGCCAGGGGGCCCCAGATCCTGCAGAGCCATTTGAAGCTGTACTGGGTCCATTTGGCTCCATGGGCAAGCCAAAATCTCTTGGCCCATTCTTCCAATGTTTGCAAGCGACATATATCCTCTTGTACTGCAATTGTGCCCTCCAGGGCCAATTCCGCCACCTGGGTAATGTCAGGCAAAGTGTCGGTTAAGAGTTTTTAGTTCATCGGTAATGGGCTTTAGAGCTGTATGGATTTGACAAGCAATGTTGTTTTCCAGCTTCTGAATTGTTGAAAAGAAATCGTGATGAGAAAGGACGGCTTCGTTGTCATCGGCTGTTTCTGAGCTGGTCACCATTTTAAGTTGTTGTGCCGCAGCGCAGCCTGTGGACTTCTTTAAGTCTTTTTTCAGAAAGGAGGTTGCCATCGACTGGGGAGTCAGCTGAGCCTTCTTGGTTCTTGTGTGCCCCATTTTGCCCATTTTCTGGCAGATTTATAGAGCTGTTGTAGGAGGTTGAAGTGTTAAATCACAAGATGGGTGAGCGAAACGAGCCGTTATGCATCCACCTTGCTTGGTCGTGATGCCACGCTCCCCCCAGCCCAATTGTTTAGAATGATTTGGTCTTTAACAGCTCTGCCACAGTGCAGGCAAAATGTTAGGGAATTGGATATTGGCTGTGAGGCATTCGCGAGCTATTTTGCAGATAAAGTCTTGGCACTCTGCCGTGATCTCCCCACCACAATTGAAACAGTAAGTGAACTCGAGGCCCCTTGCATGTCTTTGATTCTGGGTTTGGATTGTTTCCGACCACTCAGCCTGGAGAAAGTCGACAGATTACTCCTATCTGTGCGCCCAACCACATGCAGCCTTGATCCGTGCCCTTCCTGGCTCATTAAAGTGGGCCATGAGGGAGATTGTCAACAAGTCCCTCTCTGAGGGACAGTTCCTGAAGGCACTCAAGGAAGCGATAGTCCGCCCTCTCCTGAAAAAAACAACACTGGATCTGGCTGAATTGGCCAACTATCGGCTGGTTTCTAACTTGCCCTATTTGGGCAAATTAATCGAAAAGGCAGTGGCAATAAAGTTACAGGGCTTCCTGGATGATGCTTCCATCTTAGATCCCTTCTAGTCTGGCTTTCGCCGGGGACATGGGATGGAGACAGCTCTGGTCACCCTTACTGATGACCTCCGGAGGCATCTGGATCGAGGCAGTTCGGCAGTACTGTTGTTGCTAGACTTGTCGTCTGTGTTCGACACAATTGACCACCAGTTGCTGACCCACTGCCTCGCCAACGTGGGTATACAGGGGCTTGCCTTACAATGGTTTGCCTCTTTTCTCCAGGGTCAGGGACAAAGGGTGGTGCTAGGGGAACAGCAGTCCTGGAGACACCCACTTGAGTGCAGTGTGCCTCAGGGGGCAGTGCTTTCCCTGATGTTGTTTAACATCTACATGTGCCCCCTAGCCCAGATTGCCCGGAGGTATGGGCTAGGTTGTCACCAGTACGCAGATGACACCCAGCTCTATCTGATGTTGGATGGCCGGTCAGACTCCAGTCTGGAAGATCTGAACTGATCATTGCAAGCCATGGCTGGTTGGCTTAGACTGAGCTGGCTGAAACTAAACCTAGTGAAGACGGAGGTCCTGTGCCTGAGTCAGGGTGGTCTGGGGATGGGATCCCTCTCCTGGCCTTCAACGGGACACCATTGGTGCTGGCACCGGAGGTGAGGAGTTTGGGAGTGCTCCTGGATCCCTCCTTAACTATGAAGGCCCAGGTGGCAGCCACTGCAAGGTCAGCTTTTTACCATCTCCAGCTGATTCAGCAGTTGGTTCCCTTCCTTGACTGTGATGACCTGGCTACAGTGATCTATGCGACAGTCACCTCGAGATTAGACTACTGCAACACTCTCTACATGGGGCTGCCCTTGTTACAAATCCAGAAGCTGCAGCTAGTGCAGAACGCAGTGGCCAGGTTCTTGATGGTCCTCCCTAGATGGGAGCACATCCAGCCTGTGCTGAAAGTGCTGCACTGGCTGCCAATAGCATATCGAATTCGCTTCAAAGTGCTGGTACTTACCTTTAAAGCCCTATATGGCCAGGGTCCAACATACCTGAGGGACCGCCTTTCCCCACACATACCCCAGAGAGTGCTGCAGTCGGAGTCACAACATCAGCTAGTGATTCCAGGCCCCAAGGAGGCCAGGCTCGCTGCTACCAGGGTCAGGGCCTTTTCAGTGGTGGCTCCTACCTGGTGGAATGAGCTACCAGAGGAGATCAGGGCCCTGTGGGACTTAGTACAGTTTTGCAGGGCCTGCAAGATGGAGCTCTTTCACTAGGCTTTCAGTTAAGAGCCACCAACTATTATCATTAGTAATACCAGGGCAGTGGGTTGGCCTTATAGAAAGACCGAGCCACAGCATCACGAGGGACTGGTTATCGCTGAATCGGATTTTCATGTCATATCTATGCCATCTGTAATTTGATGGAAGAAACAGCATCATTGAGCACTTTAATTGTAATATATGGTTTTTTTATTTGTTTTTATGTGTTTTATATAGATTTGGCACATGGCACCCTTAATTGTAAACTGCCCTGAGCCCATCCACAGGGAGGGCAGGATAGAAATTTAATAAATAAATAAATAAATAAACTCACCCCCTTCCACTTTGTCAAGGTACGCAAGCTCTGGAGGTCAATACAATTACTCAAGAGCAGGAATGACTGGATGGGCTCAGCATGCCTTCTAATCCCTAGGTTTTCCTGTCACAGTGCCCATTTTTTAAGGGGAGAAATTATGAAGATCACTATATACATAGATGCTGCACCTGCAGTAGACTGGATTGAGCTCTTGGTCTTTACCTGAAAAGTCAGTTTTTCAAAATACCATAACAGTGTTGGCAAAGACAATCAACTTTTTGTTTAGATACCACAAGCACTGAGGATGTTAAAAATCCTGACATTTAAAACATTTAAAATGGCAGGGAAAAGGGCATAATAGCTTGGGCAAATACACATGCATAGTCCCCTAGATGCCAGTAAGATAATATAACCATTTGATATTTTGCTGGCATGGTATACAGGGGAACAACATATTACTTAAAATAAGCACACAAATTTCACCAAAGAAAATTCATGCTCTGCTAAAGGACACAATCCGTAGCAGTAGGACTGCACATAGGACTGTGGTTAAGCAGTAAAAAGGATGTGTTGCTTTGCATGTGGGAGGGCCCTGGGCATTTCTACTTACAGAGGCTCAGGTAGCAAGTGTTAGAAGAGGCCTTTTTCTGCCTGAGATTCTAGGAAACCATCCCTAGTCAAAATTAAGCTAGATAGACCTGATTTGTGTGTGTATGGCCATATTTATAAATGTTTTTTCTTTCTATTTTTTCTTAAGCAGCGACACATACTTAACAATGTTGTTATTTTAAATTTCAAGGAAATAAAATAAAAATCTGAATCCTTTTGGTATTTGAGCATTGGAGGATCATGGCCAAAGTATTTTAGACTTAGGTGTTGATGAGACCGGGGGGGGGGGATTTTCCTATTGATTTGCCAGTTTGATTAATTGTACTAAACCCTGCTCCACTTCAGAATTGTCACTGATGAAAATGACAGAACTATAAACCTATCTTCTGAGCAAACAGTGCTAGCAAAGTGAAAAATGAAAAAAAATATGATGGAATAGTAAGCCCCATTTAGCCATCTAGTGTATGGCAATGATAAACAAATTACATAGTTGTCAAGTGCTAAGTTGGTAACAGTAACAATAGTAAGTGTGTAATTACTGATTACACCATTTTCAATGAAGTAACACAGCAATTAGTCAACAGCTTCCATGGAAAAACATTGATTTTGCGGCAAATAAGCAATAAAGTCACACTAGCACTGAGACTATTACGTGATGCTAATAACACTGGCATTTGGCACATGGGATTATTTAGATCTCAGCTGTGGATCTGTCAGTAGATGGCTTTCAGTATTAAAATCTATGAAGTTTTCATTCCTTCATGCACAAGGAATCAACTGAAGCACCATCCAAACTGAAATTCAAAAAATACTAATTCATCAGTGACTTAAAGAAACTAACAGAAAGAGCTAGAATTGCATAGGGGCTCAGAGACTGACCTGTGAACCAGGAAGTCCCAGACTGAAACTCATAATCAGACCACTTGATAGCCTTAAGAAGGCTAGCTTCAGCCATCCTACTTGTAATATGGGGGCAATCATAGTAACCTGTCTTGTTAGTTGTTAACCTGTCTTGTTAGTTGTTAATGCAAGAGTTGTTAATGCAAGATAATGAATGTGCATTCCTTTGAACATTTAAAACATTATTTATACTCTTCACATATACAGAATTATATATATAGTTTTAAGAACTATACACACAAACACACATATATACTGTTTTTTGTAAAAAAAAAAAGTTCCTGTACTAATATATATATATATCTACAATTGCCCCAATTGCCACAGGTCCCCCTCTTTCTCTGCAGCTCTGCACTAGGTTGTTCCTGATGCTTCACTCTCTCTTCCTCTATCTGAGTGGGGTGGGTTGGAATATGGAATATCAGGATCAGGAGGAGCCCCACACACGGGTACTGGTATTTAGTCCAGTGAATATCATCACAAAAAAGTCCTCTGTGTGTGATTGTTTGCACATCTAATTCTCAACGCAACCAAATCTGAGGATACTTAAATCCACAGACTGAAGACATGGATGAACAAGACATTTTTCTACAAACCTAAAAAATACCCCAGGTTTGCAGAAAAATCTGCAATCTAAAAAAATAACCACCCCCAAACAAAAAAAACACCGGGGGGGGGGATTAAAATGTTAAAAGTAATACTTGTAGTTTTAAGAAACAGTTGCCCTCAGTGGCTATTGCTAGGCAGCCACAACATCTTGCCAGCCTTTCAGGCTTGATTTCTGTCAGTAAAAGGCAAGCAGAAGGGGCAAGCTCTTTTCAGGGCTGTTTTGGCCTTTAACAGAGGACTCTTTGGGCCAGGCCTGGCAGTAGCCACCAGGGGACTTGATACCACATGATTGGCATGACACACCCAGGCCTGCTAGAATCTAGGAGACCCAGACTGAAATCTCCACCATGCTGCAGAAGCTCACTGCATCACCTTGGGTCAGTCACTCACTCTCAGCCTAATTTTCCTTACAGGTCTGGTATGAGGATAAAATGGAGGAGAGGGGAATGCTATGATCTGCTTTGGATCCCCATTGGGGAGAAGATGGGGAGATACAGAGTCAATAAATAACTATAGCTGCAGATAGGGGGAGTCAGATGAAAAAAATGCTTGTTGATGGGTGGGAAGGAAAGAAGGAAACAGGGAAAGCTGGGGATATGGGGTCTGCCAAGAGTAGAGAAAATCGTGTGGAGAGATGGATGTAGGGGGAAATGAAGTGCCTCCTACAGGTCCAAACAGGTTCCCCACCATGTGACTCACTCCAGCCCTGCCAGTACCAAGCAAGTTGGCTAGACTTTTCCTGGGGAAAGGCTGACAGGGAAGGAAGGAGAGATAGCTGAAGACAGAAAGACAGATAAAGGTAGGTTGGCTGGTGTGAGGGAAAATGAAAGTGTTATCTGCACAGGCACATGCACTTTATTTGATTCTGCAGAGCTGGTGGTGGATTCCAGGAGCAGCTCCAGTTTAGCCATGGCGCATGCTGGGAGCTGCTCTGGGTCTGGCAACTGTGGAGACAGATGCTGGGAGCTGTTCCAGACCTGGCTGTGATGGTGGCAGATGCCAGGAGCCACTCCAGGTCTGGCTACAGAAGCATATGCCAGGAACTGCTCCAGGCTTGGAGTGGCTCTCAGACACTGCCACTGCTGCAGCCATGCTCAAAAGTGGGTGGTGGCAGCTGGAGCCGCTGTTTCAGATTGAACTGCCAGTTAGTAATCTAACAATCCAACAGAAATGAATAAATAAGTTTGCTGAAACAGAAACAAAAAAATGTAAAAAAAATATTGTTAGATGGAGAAGATAAATATATAGATACTAATAATAAAATTTCTGAAGAGTGAACATGAATATGTATGTGTCGGTAGGAGCTGACTCCCAGCTCCAATTCAACCTTGCCCCAGCCACCCGAGCCACAGATGGCCAGGGGTCTGACTCGCCCATGCATGGAGAGCCAGGAGAGGGAGGTGGCAAGGACCTGGGTAGAGCTCTCCAACCTGGCTAAGGAGAATGCTGGGTTCCAGGCAGCAACCTCTTGGGTGCAGCAGGTAGAAGGGGATTGGGTACAGGCCAGGTGGGGGTGGAGCCATGGAGACGATAAAAGAGAAAGTACCACATCCACCCAGGGAGGGATGGACTGACTGACTCAGCTCCCAGAAGATGAAACAGAAAGCCAGAGTGAGCCAGTCCAGGGAAAGAAGATGACTAGGGTGCTAGAACTTCCTCTCCTTCCCAGTTCTGAGGCTGGAGTCAGGGCCTCCTCACTCCCTTTTGTTTAGAGAAACAACAGAGGTTAGGGAGCCTGCCTGGGGACAGGGGATCCTGAGAGTATGTATGTATGTATTTGTGTGTGCTTGGAGTCCCAGACATTTTCTTTTCAGATTTTTGTTTCCTGCTATGTATTGGAATGTGGAAAAGAACCATAGTTATGTTGTTGTCAAGACAGATGTGACAGGATGGAATGTGGTGCTAAGTGTCCTGGTTGTTAGCAGAAGGAACAACTCTTTCCAATATGTCCAATCTCATTCCAAATGGAATTCCCTTGGATTACCACAGAAGCAAGAAAATGAGCAAAGAAGCCAGCACAGCAGCAGGAGGTGAGCATGGAGGCACCAGTGCCAACAATGAATAATTTTGCCAGTGGTTGTGAAAGTGAAAGGAAGCCAAAACCCCAGCTACTGAGGGGAAATCTCACAGAAAGCATCACCCACATAGAGCAAATGCATTTCTGCATGAGGTTGGTTTTTCAACAGGTGAACTACTGCTTGGTATTGCTATGCTGCCATCTCCCTGAAATGCTCTCCTTTCCAAGGCAGATTTGCCCTATAACCTGAATAATCACAACTGAGGATAAAAACACACAACCAACCCAAAAGGGAGCATCCTGTTCCCATGTTATCCAAATGGCATACCACAGGAAGGATTCAGAGAACTTGCTTTTGTATCAGTTGTTTTGTATCACTTAACATAAAAATGACATTAAAGAAAAAAATGAATTAGGAACACTAGCAACAAAAATGTGTGAAATGAAAAGATTCATAACAATATATGAAAACAAAAGGGAAAAGGGTATAAAATACATAATAGCATGGCATTTAACAATGTTATCTCTGTCCTTCACAAGTTTGGTTCCAGCTACCAATTTGGTAACTCATCTCCCTTCAAAGGCTTCTTAAAATTTGCAGGTGGCTCTCTGGATTTGGCTAAAATCTATACAGTGTTAAACAATGTAGTTACTTGTCTCTGAAATGAAAAGCTTCCTGTTTCTTCTCTAAATCCAGTGTGAAACCATCAATTATCCAGAGTAAATCTGACTGCCACCCATGCCCCCTGACCCACAGTCACTAATTCAGACCCATAAGCCTCCAGTGCTAGTCTCATTTGGGATCACTTTCATTATATGTGAAAATTCTTTTCCCACTTTTCTTCGAAACACCAATATGGGGAATACCATGCTTACATGGAGAAAGACATCTTTTTTGCTTTAAATCTCATGCTAGTTCAAGAAAGCAAAGCAAGGATCAGCTCCCCTGGGCAGCTGCTAGTCTGCTCATCTCATTACATTAGAAATAACATAGTTGTATGTGGCACTGTATAATATTAAATTAAGCACTGATGAAATTGTACAGATTGGAAGCTAGGTGAAAAGGAAAGACAAATCAGTGATATAATAATAATTGCTGAAATCATATATGTACAAACTGAAAATCAATTCCTAAAATTACAGTTTATAAAATTCTACCACAGCAAAAGGATAATTACCCGAAATTGCTCCACGAAATTTAAAAAGACCTAGAAAGATGGAAAGGTCTCCATCTATCTTTGATGGGAAGGATTGCAGCCATTAAAATGAACATATTGCCACCTATCATCTTTTTTATATCAGACTATTCCTGTTTGCGTCAGTCGATCCTTCTTTGAAGTTAACATCAAATTTTATTTGGCAAGGAAAAAAGCCAAGAATTAAATTGAAAGCATTGTAAGATTTTAAAGAAAATGCTGGTTTTGCTCTACCAGATTGGAGGACATATTATAGATTGTCCTGCTTGGTTTGGATGAGAGATTGGATTTTGCTTGAAAATCAAAGACTTTTAGCACTAGAAGGGCATGACTTAAAGACAGGATGGCATGCTTTTGTCTGGTATGGGAAAGCAGCTGGGCATAAATACTTTAAAATCATTTGATAAGAAAATCCTTATTAACAACTTGGGAAAAGATTCTACCATTGGTATATTCTAAAATTCCAAGATTGGTCTCACCCCTTGAAACCTTTTCACAACCAAGCTTAATCTCACTAGACAAAATACTCAGATATGAAGACCTTTTAAATGATAAAGGATGCTTAAAAACAAAGGGAGAATTAATAAGGAAAGGTGTTAATTTAGATTGGTGGGTAAGGGCTCAGATTGAATCTAGATATGCTAAAGATAGAAAATCTGTTTTTTATTTGCCTCCCAAGCCAAAATAATGAGACAGACACAAATGTTGGGTTTAACTATAGGGCCACTTTATTAATTGACAATCTTAACTGGAACCAAAGGCAAGGGCAACACAGCATTGCTGTATGGTCAAGGCCAGAGGACCCCTCCCTTACCTCTTCAATAGGGCGAGCCACCCTGCCCCAGATGAGAGCCCACCACAGGGGCTCCCACCCAGCCGGCTAGCCATTGCAGGACAACCCCGTAGCCCCATCCCCCAAGCCACAAGGTTCAAAGAGAGGATCTAAACAGGGCCGTCCTGAAGGCAGTCCGTTTTCCCCGCCCCATGCCACAAGGCACAAGGACTGTACTCATAGGACCCCTTTAACCCCAAATGAGGGGTGTCAGCTGGTGCTCACCGGACCACAATCTGTATACCACATAGCAACCTGCCATCGCTGAGGCCAAGCCTCTACTTAGGCCTCTGCACCCCACCAGGAGGCCCAAGGCCCCCTGAAGCCCTTGCCGTACGTCATTCAGAAAGATGTCAATGCCAGACTCTGAAAGGTGTATACCATCCTGTTGGTCTAGCTCAACCTGTCCATCAGACACTCAGGTGCAGCAAAAAGACCCCGGCTGATTTCCCACTACAGCTGCCTCGGTGTTGCGCCGCCGTTTGCCCCGATACTATTGGTCAATTTCACACCCTAAGCCGCTGGGCTGCATTTGACCCGCTACTTCCCCTGATTTCCCCCACAGTTTCGTGATCCTCAAAAAACAGGATCACGAAACTGCGGGGGAAATCAGGCAAAGCCGCGGGTCAAAATCCAGCCCCGTGGCTTCAGGTGTGAAATTGACCAATAGTGTTGGGGCAAACAGTGGCGCAACACCGAGGCAGCTGTAGTGGGAAACCAGATCCCCAATCACCCTCAAAACTTGCTGTAGCACTGCACTCCAACCGACAAGCCTTTTTGGTGGCAAGCGGCTCCTAACCCTTTGCCAACCTGGCAAGGTATCATAGCCATCCAGAGCAGTGAAGTCAGGACACCGCCTGCAATAAACAGGAAATCAGCCCAGGCCTGAAGGATTTCACCTTGCCCCTGATCAGGCTGAATTGGTGCCTCCAAATTGCAACCAGAACCTAGGTGGAGGGCCAACCCTCCCCTGGCATAACTGCAACAGGCCCGGCCAGTAGGCCCTGGCAACCCTGCCAGTCCACCGAGGACCACAGCTAAGGCCCAGCTAAGATCCTACTGGCGTCCTCTTGGTGTGATGAGCCACCCAGATGAGCTGGCCCGCAGATAAAATGTTCTTGCACTCTTGCTGGCAAAGCAAGCCTGTAACAAAAAACAGTGAGCAAGGAAACAGTTTCACCTCCCCCGCAGGCACCCCGGCGTCCCCTCAGCATCCCAATCAGGGCCACAAGAGGACCTATATGCCAAAGATGCAGCTCCCCAGCCACCAAGCATCCTGCACAGGGTATTCCATGGCCGCTGCTGGGAGCAGCTCAACGCGGAAGGAGTGGGCATGAGACACCCGTCGCCAACCCTGGTGTCATCAATGCCCTAGTGGTGACTGCCCAAATTGGTGTTCCATTAAAGGAGTGCCACCTAGCACTGAAATGCAAGCCAGCCCGAACCCCTGACCACCATGTAGGCCGCCAAAACTGCCACACGGCACAACTGATTCTCCTTTTCGATCATCCAATCTTTCAGCAGTTTCTTCGTGTCGAGACTTCATGCACTGTGTTAATGCCACTCAGTCTCCCAGTGCAAACTACAGCCCCATCTGGCATCTGCCCATACGGGATGAATGGAGTGTAAGGTATTACTGCCATCAGGAAGGCATGTTAAGAATGGGAACAGGTAGGGCCCTCAAAAGGCCCACTACACCCCATGGATTGTCCTCCCTCGTGACTCCCTTCTCTAGCTGGCATATACACCCTGGGTCCCAGCACGGGAAGATCCTTGTAAGCAATTGCCCAATGCAAGGGTAACAATATCCCTGCACAAGCTCTCAGAAAATCTATGCAGGGTTTCACAAGGTTGACATCTAGCTACCTCCAGAAGTTAGCAGTGGCAGGGACTGGTTACCTTGCTCCCAGATTTAGGCAAGTTTGGCGGGGTAACAACTGGCTACCCTGCACACTGTTCTACCAACCTGCCAGTGGTTGGGACCGACTACCTTTCCACCGCCTGTTCCACTCCTTCAGCATTTGAACTGACTATCCTTCCTGCTGATCACCTTTTTGCGGTTGGGACGACTACCTCCCCTGCTGTCCTCACTGGGGTTATCGACCACCACAGGGGTGCCCTCCACACAGCACGCTTTTTAGAGGCAGCATCCTGCCAACACAGAAGACTTGTATCACACAGGAAAATGGGGAGACTGTAGAGATGAAAAAGAGAATGTGGATCCCTGCATAGAATTTCAAAGCACACACATCTCTCCCACCCCCGGCAAGGATCTGCCAGGGACTTTTCCTTACATCAGTAACTCTGGGCCGTGCGGTCAACACACAGTTCTAGAAATAAAGGATAACTGCGCCATCTTACTCCAGAAAATCTGCAGCCCAGGAAAGCTTCATTAATAAACTTCTTGCCTTTGCTTCACAGGGGAATTAGCAACACAGGCTGAGGCAGCAAGGGCTGGGGTATAGTGAATTGCTATCAGTTTAGCTGAAGAGGTTTCCTTTATCCCCTAGTTTAAGACAATAACTGGTCCAAACTGTTAACAACAGTTCTACTTGACTAACTTTAATAATCTGGATAATTACATTCAGATCAGAAGCTGCAACATACAAGAGGATATAGGACGTGGTTGCAGCTGAACGGAGGGTGTTGGGAATGTCAGGCAATACCACACCCGTCCTAAGAGAGGTAAGATGTGTGAACCACCAGCAAGCCACAGAGGACAGAGGTGTGCCCAGGATATCAGTGTGTGCGCGCCCAGGTAAGTCACACTGGTGTGCAGGACTGATATATTTATACCCCAATGTGTCCCAAAGGTATGTTAGAGTGTGGCAGCTAGGTTCACAATGAGTTGATGGGCTACCCATTGTAGACTGATAGAGCAGTCCAATGTTTCCCTGGTACCAAGCAGAGGAGAAAATCCTTTCCTTAATGTGTGGCAGGACGAAGCTGAATGGCTTACCATTCACCACAATGGGTACCTGGATTGGTCCGGCCCAAGTGAGGAAAGACAGATATCTTAGATAAAAAGATAGTTGCAGAATAGGTGTAAAATGACGTGGAATAGAAAACATACAACATATTCCAGACTTGACAGGACACAATGAACAGTGGCCATCTGTCTGCCCACCTGCTAACCTGACAACAAAAGACCGCCACCCAGGGCCGGCTGGAGGTGTTTCTGTGCCCTAGGCAAGGCGCAGATGCCAACCTTCCAGTGGGGCCTGGAAACCAGCCATGCTGCTCTCACCCCCTCTCCCCCCCCAGGGGGGACGGGGAGGGCAAGCAAGCTGCAAGCCAGGGAAGGGGTGGGGGTTTAAACCCCTGACCCTTCCATCCCAGCTCCGGCTTGCCTGCGTGCCCTGCAGCTGCAGGCAAGCCAGTGCTTGCCTAGAGCGCACCAGCAAGCCAGGGAAGGGGCGGGTTTTTTGGGCGGGGGGCTTTTGGCGCCCCTAAGGGCTGGTGTGCTCTAGGCGAATGCCTAGTTTGCCTAGTGAGCGAGCTGGCCCTGCTGCCACCAGGGCAGCCAAAAATGCCTGGGCAAAGGCCGAGATCTGTTCAGTCTCAAGCCTTCTGTACTAACAGAGAAGAAAAGAGGGGTGTGTGTGTTGCATAAGGGATATCAGACCATGTTGCAGGCCTGGCACATGGCCTAAACTGCTCTGGCCAAACTGTGGCTCTCCCAGCCTTCCAGCAAAATCCACTGCTCGTGGAGGTCCGGAGGCTATTATGGGGTACTTCTCTCTTGCAATCTATAAAGAGAAATGCAGAATGGAAAACAAATGATTAAATGCATACTAGATCAAATGGCTGACTCGAACTGAGTGAGAGGAAAGCAAGGAATACATCCATGAAATATGTGGTACATCACGAATGAATGAATTATAGCAATCGATAAATCATATCAATAGGTTTGGGAATTCATACCTGCAAGAAAGCAGCAATTAGTCACAAACAGGCAGGGACAGTCCCTGCTAGTCATAGAACAACATGAGTACACATTATATGTAAGTCTTAACCCCCCCCCCCCAGCTAGATAGACCAGGAGGAAGAAAACAGGCCATGTTAAAGTCCAGGAGGTAAGCAGATGCTTCAGATATGTGTACACAGAAGAACCATGATATGACTGGGGGAAGTGAAAACCCTATGCTCAGCCGGGAAGGGAAGAAGCAAGAGGTGCAGCTCCATAGATGCTAGCTCCTGTCACCTGAACAGCACTCGGACCTGTAGAAATGTGGAAACTTGACAACCTGGAGAGCCCCGGGGGGGGGCTCAAAATAAATCAAATGCAAACACATTCGCATATACAGAAGATGAAACTCTTAATCACTAGTAGCACATACTAGCTCATAGAATACATACAAAGCATCACCACAACACAAAATTACAGGACTGGAATGAAACAGGCAATGGCACATTAGAGCACAATGCATTGTAAACCGTGTTTAGGAAGAGGGGGCACAGTTTTACCATGTTTCCCCCACCATGTATTGGCGCTGCCCCACTGTAAGAAACTACCTAGTGGCAGACACCATACACAACAGAAGGGAAAGGTGGCCAGCTCCATGCATGAAACAAACTTGGCAGCCCTGAGCTAGTGGACAAAATGGCCACCATGGGCCAGAAACAAAATGGCCACTCTGCAGGCCCCAAAAATGGCTGTCCAGCAAGCCACAAAACGGCCGCCCAAACCAGCACTGAAATGGCTGACAGAGCAAGGACAACTGAAGAAGCCTTGCAAGGGGGAGGACGGACGAACAATGATGTGCTTGGGCTAGCCTGAGCCATCCTGGTCAAGGGAGACATACCAAGGCGGCCAGCAGCATTCCATCCAGCAGAATAACAGAGGTGGTTTACCACTGCCTGCCTCTGTAGCAGCCCTGGAGTACTTTGGTCTCCCATCCAAATACCAACCAGGACCAATGCTGCTCAGCTCCTTCAGATCAGATCAGACTGTGATAGGCTGGGCTATCTAGCAGTTTAGCATGAGGTAGCTCACAGTTGGTAAGCCTCCAGCTCGCACACTGCTGCTGTAGCCCAGGAAGGGTGGCTCCAAAGCAATCAATTGATGCAGCAGTCCAATGGCTCTCCCACCACTCCAATGCCAGCTCAGAAAGTAAATTTCTTGCTCAGAAGACTCCACAGCTCAGCGGGAATATCGGTAGCCAGCCAATGCCTGCCTCTGCACAGCAACCACGGACCTCCCAGATGGCCTCCCATCTGAGCACTCACCAAAGCCAACTCTGTCCAGCCTCCACAATCCGACCAGATCGGGTCAGCTTGGCCATCCAATCAGGCTTGGCTGCCCCAGTGGCCAACTGCCCAATGGCCCAAGAACAATGGGGAAAAAAGGGGGGGCATAAAGAGGGAGAAGCATGGTAACATGCTGCCCAAATGCCACCTGGTGCTGATCCATAGCTGCAGTCCCTAGGAGTAGTTACCAAAACCCCCTGGGCCCAAAACACCTTATCCTGGTGCACAACCAGCTGCTGCCCCACTGCCTGAGGTCCTTCCATCCCACAGCTGTTCCTAGCAAGGGCTGTAGTAAATTGCACCCCAGGCCCAATTGGCACGCACACTGCTGTCCCATGACTGCCATGCGCACAACAAGCTACCCAATGGTCTCAGCCCTCCAGAACCACACAACCAACTGAAGACCGGCCCAGCTAGCTGCATGCTGCTGCTGGCACCCTCCAAACCTCACCACCAGTCCCGTCGTGACCAGGGGTCAGCCTGGTCTGCCAGCCACTGAGCTCCCATGCTGGCCTCTGATGCAGTGCCCGGGCAGCCATGTGCCACAGGCAGGTCCACTGCCACTGCAGAGCAATGCGCCCGCAGCACCGTGCCCTCCACACCGGATCAACGCCAGTGTCCCGAGCCTCCACTTGCGTCAGTCACCAGCCTGAAGAGGAGCACCCACCACGTGCCCCGCAATGCAGGGAGGCCTTCACTGAAGCCACACAGTGGAGCTCCTCCTCAGCCAACAACTGTGCGGGACTGCTGAGGTGGAAAGGCGGGGCCCGGCTTTAAGTCTTCTTGGCCCCGCCCCCTCCTGATGCCCGTATGTGGCGTTTTTGGTGCCTAGATTCCAGCCTTCCTCTTCTGCCTGGGAGGCAAAGGCACCCTCCCCAACCCAATGGCCGTGAATGGCCATGGGCTGTTGAACCATGTTAGAACAATGTGCATTTGAAAAATTATGTACATCTAATGATAAGTTTATCAAGAAAATGTATGTATTTTAATGCAAATAAAAATGGAAGATGAAATAATTGAAGACTATATGATCAAATGGATGCAAAATCAAAATTTCCCACTCAGCTATTCAGATAGCCTTGTTACTACTAATACAAATCTAAAGATTTCTTGCACAGATTCCTGACTGTGAAGATCCCCTTGGTCTGAATCAAAATAATGTATTTTGCTCCTAGAACCTGTCAGGGCCTACTTGGGGGAGGGGGGAAGGAACACTTCACTTGGGGCCTGGAGGTCCAAGGGGTCCAGCAGCAGCCCAGGCTGCAAGTTCTGTTATAATTAGGGGGGGGGGAATGAGGATAAACTGTAGCTTATGCCTGAGGATATTTCTAGAAACTTATTTCCTTGTATCTAAGTGTCTGTTGTCCAGATCTATGAGATTTGCTGGAGCCAATCAGAAGTAGTGTTAGAACAGCAATTCTAAGCTTCCAGGCCCAGCCTTACGTCCTTCTCCAGAACAGATAGAGTAAGCTTTGTGCAGTTAAACTAGGAAGGTGTGAGTGAGACAGAGACACTGAGAGATTTGTTTTCCTCTCTTGGACATCGTCAATATCAAGAACTACAAGTCCTAGAGTTCCTTGTCCACAGGAATCCCAGCCACATGATGCAGTGAATACACATACAGCCTACATGAATGCATGTACCCCTGTTTTTAAGAAAGCCAATGCATGTTCATTTTACAAATGAAAATGGTGACCAGTACCTGGATAAATGTGGGGTTTAAATCACATGTTCAGTTGTGCATGCATTCAATATAATGTAAGAATTATTCAACACATGTATAAAAATATCAAGTGTGTACCATAACTGGTGAACAGGGCTAGGCAGGACTGAGAGACAACTGGTGGGAAAGGCAAACAAAGCACCCTAAGACAGTGAGAGCAAATACTTCAGCTAATTTTTATGCCTTTTGATGGCTAGTTTCTAGTACAAATTCTTTCAAGTATTGAGGACAAAAACAAAATTTTAGCAGACAGAGGAATCTGTTTTGAATCAGAGGTAGCTCTCATTGCTGATATTATTGAAGACAGAAAACAACTTAGAGACCAGTCACCCAAAATTCTACAGGAAGCACATCTACTAACAAAAGGCATGAGAATTATAATGCAGTTGCCAATGAAGAGAGGGACAAAATGGAAATTACTTCATGAGGTATCAGAGCCTAAGAAATCATGCACTACAGTTTCTGGTGAACCAGAGTCTTTATTCAGAAGGAATATTTTTGAAGCAACATTGGATAATATAAACTACGCATTAGACCACAGGTTCAAATCAATCAAATGTGTTTGCTTTACATTCTATATATGACCAGCAGTGGGGCCAGAGAACCCCCCTCCATCACTGGTGCTGTGTAATGCCGGGTCTATTAACAACAAAACAACAATCCTTTGGGATTTCATACAAGACCAACAAATCGACCTGGCATGCGTGACCGAGACCTAGGTGCGGGAGGGTGAAACGGTTTGTTGCCCTGCAAGGCTTTTGAGCCTCTTTATGGACTGTAATAAAATAATAAACTGTGCCAGTGTATGCATAAGGGACTGAACCACATGGTAACCTCACCAAGATGCCAGCAGAGACTGCACCCAGGCAAGAGACGTTCTCCTGACCTTTCCAGCAGCTCCAGCGCCCAGCATAGGTTACCAGCCTGTTCCTCATGAAGGAAAATGGAACAGGCCCAGTATACACTAAACACAGCAACATGCCTTAATAAAAGACAAGGACTAGGAACTCCAAAACCGCCATTAAGAGTTCCTTCTAAATCAGGCAGGCAGCCTCTTTCCCTCCCCCTCACCTGCAAGACCTCACGTAGCCCTGGCAGAGTCTATTCATCGTTGCCTGGTAACTAATTGATGGCCATCAGCTGCCTGGCTAATGCCATCAAGAAGACAATGGAATCGGCCTGGTGACTCATCCTAGCTGCTACCAGGTGTCATACATGAGTAAGTTTCTAGCTCTCAGTATTGACCACCCCTCAGGCACACCTCCACACACCTCTCCTACACCTTCCAACCAATAGGGTATTTTTAGGGACGGACTTACCAGGAGGTGGAACCTAGAGGCTGGAACCAGCCCCCACCCTGATGCTTATAAGGAGATGCCTGACAACCGGCTCTCTCTCTGCTCTTCGACCCCTATCGAACCTTTGACCCTCTTATGTCCAGCTTGCTATCCCCAACCCTTGCCTCCATCTTTAAACTCTAGGTCTGCAGCCTGAGTTTCCATGTGCTACCTGCTGGCCAGGCCACATGGTTCCCCATTTTCTTAGTTTCCTTCCCCTCCATTTTTCCTGAGGAACACTCTGCACAACGGGACCAGTAAGTATTGCCCACCAACAATTTACCTGCTAATGCAAATGTGCTTATTTCTCTCTGTATTTCTTAGGCCTTGAATAATTGTGTGTGAGCTTGTGTAATTGTTTGCGTGTGCAGAACTTCAGTAAAAGATTTTATTTTTCAACTACAAAAGTCTCCTGGTCTGTTACCAACACCTCCCGGCGGGGCTGTATACACAGGTGTTCACTCTCGCAGCCAATTGCTTATTAATAATCAATCATATTTCCCTCATTATTATTCATAATAACACGCAATCTGGCTAACAGGTTGCTCTCACCCAGCTTGCCCCGTCTGGGTTTTTGGTCCTCCACCAGTCACGGACTAGGGGGCGGGGGGGAGGAGTGGCTATTTTAATTCAGGAGGCTTACTCCTTCAGGGAGCTTCCGTCAGCAGAGATCGCGGGCGTGGAATGTGTCAGCGTGATGCTGGAAGCTGGTGAGGGCTTGGCAATCTGGCTGGTGTACCGACCACCTAACGCACCGGCTAGTAGCCTTCCATCCCTGCTGGAGGCCAGAGCAGGCTGGGCATTGGAGCACCCTAGGCTGATCATCTTGGGGTACTTCAACGTCCATGCCGAGGATGCGACCTCCAGCCAGGCTACGGCCCTGGTGTCATCCATGGCAACACTGGGACTCTCTCAACTTGTTTCAGCCCCCCACACATTGGGCCGGTCACATGCTCAATTTGATCTTCGCGGCGGGGGTGATGGTGGACCGGCTTGCCACTGTGGCAGTGCCATGGTCGGACCACCTGGCCCTGAGGGCCCGACTGAATGTTCCACCCCAACCCTGTTTGGGCGGTGAGCAGATTTTTGCTCGCCTGCAGTGCCAGATGGACCCCGTGCGGCTCCAAATGGCTCTGCGAGAGCCAAGGCCCCCTGGCGGCTCATTAGATGAGCTGGTGGAGGACTGGCATGTCCAGCTCTCCTCAGCCATCAATGAGATCGCTCCCAGGTGCCCTCTCCACACTCATACCAGGCAAGTGCCTTGGTATACCCAGGAGCTGTGTGAGCTGAAGTGAGAACTGAGACAGCTAGAGAGATGGTGGTGCCGAGCCCGTGACAAGGCTTCAAGAACATCTTATAGGACACTTATGAGGGCCTATGAGATGGCAGTCAAAGCCGCAAAGAGAGATTACTATGCGGCCACGATTGCATCTGCTAGCTCACGCCTGGCCCAATTATTTAGTACAATTCGGTCCTTGACAACTCTGCCACTGGGCAGACAAAACGCTAGGGAATTGGATATTGGCTGTGAGGCATTTGCGAACTATTTTGCAGATAAAGTCTTGGCACTCCGCTGTGACCTCCCCGCCATAATCGAAACAGTGAGTGAACTTGAGGCCCCTTGCTCATCTTTGGGGCCGGGTTTAGAGTGTTTTGACCCACTCAATCTGGAAGAAATCCTTGCATCTGTGTGCCCAACCACATGCAACCTGGATCCGTGCCCCTCCTGGCTCATTAAAACGGGCCACGAGGGGTTTCGAGGTGCCCTGCAGAAGATTATCAACATGTCCCTCTTGGAGGGATGGTTCCCCAGGGCACTGAAGGAAGCGATGGTCTGCCTTCTCTTGAAAAAGCCATCTTTGGACCCATCCGAATTGGCAAATTATCGGCCGGTGTCCAATTTGCCCTATTTGGTCAAACTTATTGAGAGGGCGGTGGTGTTACAGTTACAGGGTTTTCTGGATGATGCTTCTGTCCTCGATCCCTTCCTGTCCAGCTTTCGCCCAGGTCATGGGACGGAGACGGTGCTGGTCACCTTGACTGACGACCTCCATAGGCATCTGGATCGGGGCAGCGTGGCGGCTCTGGTGTTGTTAGACCTGTTGGCTGTGTTTGACACGGTCGACCACCAGTTGCTGACCCACCACCTCACCGACGTGGGGATTCAGGGGCTTGCCCTTCAATGGTTTGCCTCTTTTCTCCAAGGTCGGGGACAGAGGGTGGTGATAGGTGATCAGCGGTCTCAAAGACACCCCATTGAATGTGGGGTGCCTCAGGGGGCCAAAATGTCCCTGATGTTGTTTAACATCTACATGCGCCTCCTCGCCCAGATTGCCTGGAGTTGTGGGCTTGGAGTCATCAATATGCAGATGACACCCAGCTCTATCTGATGTTATGTGGCTGGTCAAACTCTGCCCCGGATGACCTGCATCGGGCGTTATAGGTTGTGGCTGGATGGCTCAGGCTGAGCCTGTTGAAACTAAACCCAGCGAAGATGGAGGTCCTGGGCCTGAGTCGGATCGGTTCAGGGTTGGGGCTCCCTCTCCCAACCTTTGACGGGGTGCCGTTGGTGCTGGCGTCAGAGGTTAGGAGTTTGGGGGTGCTCCTGGACTCCACTCTAACGATGGAGGCCCAGGTAGCAGCCACTGCCAAGTTGGCCTTTTACCACCTTCGGCTGGCTCGGCAGTTGGTCCCCTTCCTTGACCACGACGACCTGGCCACTGTGATCCATGCGACGGTCACCTCGAGGCTAGACTACTGTAACGCTCTCTACTTAGGGCTGCCTCTGCCGCAAATCCGGAAGCTGCAGCTGGTGCAGAATGCTGCAGCCAGGCTGCTGATGGGTCTCTCAAAGAAGGATCACATTCAGCCTGCGCTGAAAGCGCTGCACTGGCTGCCAATAGTGTATCGGATTTGTTTCAAAGTGCTGTTTTTGACCTTTAAAGCCCTGTATGGCCAGGGTCCGGCCTACCGGAGGGACCGCCTTAAGAACATAAGAACATAAGAGAAGCCAATGTTGAATCAGGCCAATGGCCCATCTAGTCCAACACTCTGTCACACAGTGGCCAAAATATACCAGGTGCCATCAGGAGGTCCAGCAGTGGGGCCAGGACACTAGAAGCCCTCCCACTGCTGCCCCCTCCAGCACCAAGAATAGAGGGCATCACCTGCCCCAGACAGAGAGTTCCCATCTATACCCTGTGGCTAATAGCTACTGATGGACTTCTGCTCCATATGTTTATCTAATTCCCTCTTGAAACTGTCCATGCTTGTAGCTGCCACCACCTCCTGTGGCAGTGAATTCCATATGTTAATCACTCTTTGGGTGAAGAAGTACTTCCTTTTATCTGTTCTAACCCGACTGCTCAGCAATTTCATGGAGTGCCCACGAGTTCTTGTATTGTGAGAAAGGGAGAAAAGTACTTCTTTCTCAACCTGCTCAATCCCATTCATAATCTTATAAACCTCGATCATGTCACCCCTCAGCCGTCGTTTCTCCAAGCTAAAGAGCCCCAAGCATTTTAACCTTTCTTCATAGGGAAGGTGTTCCAACCCTTTTATCATTCTAGTTGCCCTTCTCTGCATTTTTCCAATGCTATAATATCTTTTTTGAGATGTGGCGACCAGAACTGTACACAGTATTCCAAATGAGGTCGCACCAATGATTTATACAGGGGCATGATGATACTGGCTGATTTGTTTTCAATTCCCTTCCTAATAACCCCCAGCATAGCGTTGGCCTTCTTTATTGCAGTTACACACTGTCTAGACATTTTCATTGAGTTATCTACTATGACTCCAAGATCTCTTTCTTGGTCAGTCTCTGCCAGTTCAGACCCCATATGTTTCCCCATATGTTCCCCCAAGGGCACTTCGGTCGGGGAGTCAACACCCCCTGGAAATTCCAGGCCCCAGGGACGTGAAATTTGCCGCCACTAGAGCCAGGGCTTTTTCGGTGGCGGCTCCTACCTGGTGGAAGGAGCTCCCAAAGGAGATCCGGGCCCTGCAGGACCTTGCTCAGTTCCGCAGGGCCTGTAAGATGGAGCTCTTCCCCCAGGCCTATGCTTAGGAGCTGCCACCACTACCATCATTACCATCATTACCATCTTACCATCGCTATTCCATTATTGTTAGCCCTGCGCCATCGCATCCCTGCCATCTTCGGTGTGGGGCGGCCCAGGAAGGAGCAGGGATGACAATCTATTGTTTGGCTGTTGGAGATTACGATCTGCCCCATCTTGTTTTAATATGCTGTTAAATTTTGATTGTCTGTTTTAATTGTCCCATTGGGTTTTATACTGGTTTAATGTGTATTAAAGCCGGCATGCATGCCCTGTTGTGAGCCACCCTGAGCCTTCGGGGAGGGCAGAATATAAATCCAAATAATAAATAAATAAATAAATACATAAATATTCAGTCCTAGAATATATGACACTAGAGTCTGGGAACTGGAAGGAGCTTCATAAGTATCCCACAGATCTCTGTGAGAATTTTCCTTGTGAAATGTAGCTGGAAAAGAATATGCACTACCCCCTCTTATATTACTAAATGCGATTTACAAGAAACAAGTGCAACTAATTTTCAGTGAAGTGTGCATAGTCCTATGGATTTTTTTTTCACATTGCCAGTAACTAGGGCAGAAACTGAAAGAAGTTTCAGCAAGCTAGCATTCTTCAAAAACTGCAGGCATTCTACAGTGAGGCAAAAATGGTTAACTACCTTCCATCTTGTCTGTTCTGTGTGAACTTGCAACAGATTAATTTTTAAAATAACATTGACAGGATAATCCCCTTTTAATAACCAAAAAGTCACAAAATAGTGAACTTGTAAGATTCTCAGGTTGGGCGTTGTTAAACAAAAGTTGCAAAGGTAGGCATTTTTCAGAAATGTAGAATATGTAATAATACTAATTTCAGAAATAAAATAAACTGTTTCATGGCTCATGAGACTGAATGTATGGGATAAGGGATTGCATGGGCAGGGGAGCCTGTGTTAAAAGTTTATAGGCTCTGGAACCTATAAGCAAGTGGCCTTGGAAAAACATGGAAATATTTTTCCAATATAAATCCATCTTGATTACTGTTTCACATGTACAATTACTATACTGCATATTCATGATCATCTAAAAATATTTTGGACATGGGCCGATAGTCACAGGTGGCTATGTGAATTTTATTGTGAAAGAAATCTGGGACCAAGCTGGGTTTTTTTATTTACGTTATTCCTTGTACAATCAGCTGTTTCCAGATTAAAAGCAAAAACATCCCCCAAATTCAATAAATCACTGAATCTAAAATCTGTTTTGGTGACTAAAATCCTGCCATTTATTTGCAAAAGTGTATCTAGTTTTAAGCCAGTCATTAGAGACAGGACAGCAAAAAGCCAATCACAGAACCTCATGCTAAATGAGAGTTGCCATTCTCATGCAAATCAAGAGCAATATGAACCAAGTGTACGGCTGAGTTCAGATTGGCAATTTGCCCCGGTAGGGACACGGGCCAGTGACGACTCAATCCCGGAGTAAATTGGGCGTTCACATAGGCACATCTACCTGGCATCCCCCACCCCGTAGCCAACCTGTGCTGTTGCGCTTCATCGCCGGATTAAAAAGATGCCTCATAAAACTGGTAGCAAATCCGAAAGCCCGCATGTGTCGCGCGTTTCTCCGCTTCTGGGAAGTCTGAACGCGCAGCCGAAAAGCTGGGAGCAACCCACGTTGGGCAGAAGGCAGCAGCAGTATGATTGGCCGTGCTCCGCTCTACTGCCCATACACCCACAGCTGAATTAATGGGGAAACGCCAAATACAGTGCGCCCTCACACATGGCAGTCTGAACGCTCCCACCTGGCTCCGCCCTGCATCTTCCGGCAGTAGCCCGGGCTGTCTGAACAGGAAAACCCGGAACAGTTTATTCCGGGGCTTTTTTGCTACGACTGGCTACCGGAGCAAACTGCCAGTCTGAACTCAGCCTACATCAATGTTAACCAGTTAAATACAACCAGAAAAGATATATGAACTACTTGGCAACTCCCTATGGGAAGACTGAACAGAGCAGTTCCAGATACATAATAGGGATTAGGGAGTGGATGGGGGTGAATAGACTTTTGATGTCTACCTGGCAGACAATTAATCTGCATTAGGAATATGACTAGTATTGCTAGCTGACTTGGATTAGAAATGTAAACTTGAAGAGTAAGCCTTAGAAATCACAGTGAATCTATAAGTTCAGGTCTGTATCTGTGTGTACATATGTGCTTATAATTAGTTTCAATCTATTTACTAAACTGTTTGCTAGAATTTAGCAACAATTTATAACCATAAACATTGGCTTTTAATATATAAATCACAGTTACTGGATGGCCACCAGTTTACCATTCATTTCACTGTATAGAAGTCAACTCTTACAAGACTTCAGAGAGAATGTTTTATGGGTTGAAGATGATAAGCAACTTTGCTCATCAGCTTATCCTTTACTGAAATTAGTCAATGTTGTAGTTTTTGTTTAAAAAAATCTAATCATGTATACTGAAGAAAAGATAGCTGGGAAGCTAGCACTCAACCTGCCATCACTTTTCTTGAAGAAGCAGAAAACACAATGGAGTTTTGTGTATTTAAGAAGAAAGTGTAGAAAAAGGAGGCTGAGGGGGACATGTCAGAAGTCAGAGGACACAGCATGGACCAGTCACAGAATTTCCATGTGCATTTTTCATGAGTCCTGTTTGTCAGTGTATCTATTTCTCAACATGGAGCTACCTGTGGATATTTAAATAGACTGGAACCATGGACAGATGCAAACCTAAGAAAAGCCCCAGGTTTGCAGAAAAATCGGAAATGTATAAAAAAGGGGTTTTAAAAATCTCCAAAATGACAGAAGCAGTGCTTGTAGCTTTAAGAAATGAATGCCTTCTGTGGCCATTGCTAGGCTACCTCAACACTACTGCCAGCCTTCCAGCCTTGCTTTCTTTGAATAAAAGGCAGGGGGAGGGGCAGAGACTTTTCCAGGGCTGTTTTGGCCTTTGAGGGAGGACTCAATGGGGCAGGATACACCAGCAACCACTGGGTGACTTGCTTCCAGCTGATTGGCCTGACTCACCTGGGCCCTGCTACTCCCTACTGTGTTGTGGTTAGTTTCAGACTAGGACCTGCAAGACCCAGATTTAAATCCCCACTCTGCTGCAGAAGCCAACTGGGTGACCTTGGGCCAGTTATACATTCTCAGTCTAACCTACCTCACTGGTTGTTGTGAGGATAAAATAGAGGAGAAGAGAATACTGTAAACTGCTTTGGGTCTCATTGTGGAGAAAGGTGGGATATAAATGAAATAAATAAAAACACAAATGTAACTGGAACCACACAGTTTTCCCAGGGAGAGGCTGCCAGTGGGAGGGAAAGAGAGGAACCTGAAGACAGGGTTCAGATAAAGGTAGATTGGCTGGTGGGTAAGAAGGAGAAAAGAAATCAAGAAAACAGGAAAAGCTATAGGGTCTTTCATGGAAGTGAATAAGGAAATAGTGAGAGAGGGGGAAATGAGACACTTGCAGATCATCCATTTAATTTTCTCATGGGTGAATAAAAACGTGAATGGAAATCATTATTTTCCTGTACAACTTGAAAACAAGTAGTATGTTGATGGGATTATTTAGTTCCAGGAAGTCAATGACCTTCTGCTTCACCCCTTTATCCCATCTGCAGTATATAATAATAACAATATTGATGTGCCCTAAAAAGTTCTCCTAAGGATTACTGAGATTAATATGAATTGTGTTGAATATCCAGAAGTGCCATATTGATAGCAAGTATAAACATCATCAGTGGTGTGGAGCTTTAGTAGCCTTCTGGAAGTCTGTTTCCTTTACAGAAATATTCCAGTAGAAAGCTGGATAAGAAATAAACAATTTCAAGAAACAAACTGCACATAAGGCAGTAGAATCATGACAGATATCTCCATTTTGTGGGGGGGAATGCTAAAAACAGCCACGGGAGGGATGGGATGATCTAAATTGCAGGCCACAGCGTTTTTTCCCAGGAAAGTATAATAAATGGGAATGGGCAAAAATTGGCTGGTGAACAAAAAATTGGCATGAATTTTGGTCAGTTCATGGTTCATGAAGCACTGTTCGTAAACTGAAGAACTGCCATGAACTTTCATGAATGTTAATGTAGTTCATGGTGGTTCATGAAGAGCAGAAAGCAGGTTTTTTTTCTGCTTTCATGAAAAACAATTGAGCAGGGAGAATTCCCTGCCACTCAGTTGTTTGGTTTAAATGGCTCTGAACCTGGGACTGCCTGCCTAAGAAAGAATCTTTAAACAGCTGATCCACATGGAGCAAACTGCTCTGTGTGGCTCAGCTGTTTAAAGGGATTTTCTTGAGCAGCCAGCCCCGAGAGCACCTTTAAACCACTGATCTGTGCGGAACTCTGTGGCTCATCTGTTTAAAGGGGTTTTCTTGGGCAGCCAGATCCTAAAAGCCTGTTTAAACAGCTAATCCATGTGGAGCAAACTGCTCCATGCAGATCAAATGTTTAAAGGGGCTTTCAGGAGCTGGCTATCCAAGAAACCCCCTTTAAACAGCTGAGCTATGTGCAGCAGTTTGTTCTGTGTGAATCAGCTGTTTAAAAGGACTTTCTTGGGCAGCTCCTTTAAACAGCTGATCTGCAGGGAGCTGATTGCCCCCACAGCTGAGTTGTTTCAGCATGAACCTCACAATCCCAGTTTGGTTCATACAGGAGCTGACTGGGTTCATGGAGTTCATGGTTCAGTTCATGGTTCACCTACAAACCATGAACTGAACCATTTTTGTGCCTATCCCACCTGGATAATTTAGATATAAACCTTCTAATATATACCAGCACAGACTTCAAAAAGCAATTTTTCTATCCATTCAACTGCCTCATTGATGCCTTATTGATAGTAGCCACATCAGCACGAACATACTGAATAAACTGTAACTTTTAAAAAATAATACTTTACTTAATTATACCAAAAGGGAAGCAGTACAAAACTTAGCTTACCAGGATCACATTGCACTAATTTTGCTGTACTGTGCTTGAAGTCCAAACCAATTCTCACTGATACTTCTTGGACCTTAAAAGAAAGTCAAAGTCAAATTTATTATAACAGTCATAGACCAGATAAAAAGTTTTACACTTTAGACAGTTAAGATACAAGTCTAGTTCGAATGTATTGCTAAAATATAAGGAAATGGGTGTTACCTTAAAAGAAATGACACCATTAATACCCAAGACAGGAGCATCCACATAACTACTCAGTATCGGCAACGCCTGGAAACTACCATTGTGGCAGGTGTGCCTTATGTCCACTAGTTTGGAAAATGGACAGAATAGATCTTTCAGATTTAAGAATACATATACAATTAAAACAATTTACAGATTGTGCAACAAAAAGAGTAGTGTGTCTCATAAAATGTCCATGTTCTAAATATTACGTAGGAATCTCAATATGAGTGGTTAGAACGTGGATGGAAGGTCCCGCATTTGCCAACAAAACAGATTCTCTACCTGTCTCTCATTTGTTGGAATATCAACATGATTGTAATAGCCTTAAATTTGTTATTTTGGAAGTTTTTAAACATGACCCCTTTAATAAAATTGATACCAAAATGATGTTACTGAGACGTGAAGCATATTGGATGCATTGTTTGCAAACCATTAGTCCCCATGGTCTAAATAATGAAATCGATTTCTCCTGTTTTTTGTAATTTTAAATGGGTATGCTTTATAAACAATGATGTAACAGTATGTTCTAAGGCATTATATTGGAAGGAAGCAAACTGCTGTGTTTGACTAGTGCCCGTTAAGGTCTTTTTAACGATTTACTTCAAGTTTTGATGATTATTTCAAGATTGTGTATGATACGAAGCTGGAGTAACTCTGCATAGGATTGCACTGTTTTTTTTTTAACAATTTATTTAATTTTTTTTTGCAAACATTACACACAAGTTACTTCTACATTCCTGCGAGTCATTTTTTCCCTATTTCATCCTTTCTAACCATACATACAACTTTCCCCATCTTTTTTCAAATGTTTCATATTCTTTCCCTTGCAATATTAAACTTAGTCTATCCATTTCCGCCAAACACAGCATTTTATCGATCAGTTCCTCCTTGAAGGGTATCCTTTCTCCTTTCCATCCCTTAGCTAACAAAATTCTTGCGGCAGTCAATATGTAAACCATTAGCTATTCATCAATTTTACTAATCCAATCTGGGAGAAAGTTCAAGAGTGCACATTCAGGTAAGAAGGGTAATTCATAACCCGTCATTTCTTGTAATAGTTTGAAAACCATACGCCAGTATCTTTGTACCTTCTCACAACGCCACGACATATGCAAATATGTGCCAACATTATTCTTACATTTCCAACATTTTGTACTAGAATTTCTGTAAGATTTTGCAATCCTATCTGGCATCCAATGCCATCTATAGAATAGTTTAAGTATATATGGTATGATGAAGATAAATCTCCCAAGAACTTTACAGGTCATACTTTAAGAAGGGCATTAATATGGAGGGAAATTAGGAAGAATTGCTATCTGAAAACGCCGAAATGGGTAGCCCCTATAGAGGCCTACACGAGGCTGACTTTAATGGACAAGGAGAGAAAGGTGACATATAATGAGCTATTAGATAAATACAACAATTTAAAATTGGAGGAAGAGTTGAGGGCTTTGAATATAAAGTTTACCTGGTGGGATAACATGCAACTGGTATCGAGATTTAACAAAGAAAAGAAAATAGGATTCTATGGCCGAGGACAGACTGGCAGTTTGCCCCGGTAGTCAGTTGTAGCAAAAAAACCCGGATTAAACTATACCGGGTTTTCCCGTCCACACAGCGGGAGCTGCTGCTGGAAGATACGGGACGGAGGCACGTGGGAGCGTTCAGACTGCCGCACCGGAGGCATGCTATATTCGCCGTTTCCCCATTAATTCGGCTGTGGGTGTATGGGTGTATGGGCGTATTTTGCCGATTTTTTTTTTTTGCCCTGCAATGCTGGCACCGCATTGGGCAGTGGAGCGGAGCGCAGCCAATCACACCGCTGCTGCCTCGTGCCCAATGCAGGTTGCTCCCGGCTTTTCGCCTGCGTGTTCAGACTCCCCGGAAGCGGAGAAACGCGCGATGAACGCGGGCTTTCGGATTTGCGACGGCTTTTATCAGGTGTTTTTTAAATTCGGCAGTGAAGCGCAAGAGGACCGGTAGGCTACGGGTGGGGGACGCCAGGCAGATGTGCCTGTGTGAACATTCCATTTACTCCGGTATTGAATCGTTGTCGGCCCGGGGCCCTTCCCGGGGCAAATTGCCATTCTGTCCTCGGCCTATGATAATAAAAATGAGCTCAATAAGATATGGCTCTCCTCTAATGATAAGCAAATACAAAAGGTTTATACTTATTTATTATCGGAGTACCAATTAGATGAGATGGTGAAAAAGAATATGGTAGCTTGGATGAAAGATCTAGAACATACTATAGAGATAGAACAACGGGCCAAAATATGGAGGGCAGTGAGTATGATGAGAGCAATACCATTTAAGGAAAATATAGGATTGCACTGTTTGAGTCCCGAATACTCATGTTGTGCTAGTCAAAGATTCTAATAATCAGTACTGTGTATCATATTGTGGAGAACAGCTTTCACCACTTTCCTGTTTTATGTCTTCAGTAGAACTTTGAAATATTTATGGCAATTATTCTCAGACTACTTCCTCCAATGAAATCTGTATAGTATTTATATTTGGGAGAATTGCCTCTTAGAAGACCACAGGGCTTTCAACAGCTCTGCTGCATACTGGGTCAGTGATAGGGTTGCGAGCCTCCAGGTGTAGCCTAGAGTTCTCCTGGAATTACAATTAATCTCCAGTCTACAGAGATCAGTTCCCCTGGAGAACATGGCAGCTTTGCAGGATGCCCTCTATGACATCACATCCTCTGCTGATCTCTCTCAATTCCCCTAATGCCACCCTCTCTGGGCTCTGCCTCCAAATCTTGAGGAGTTTCCCAAACCAGAGCTGGCAACTTTAGTCACTGACCTTGATTGTCACTTTGTCTCTTTAGTTCCTCAATCTTTTCCTTGTCTTTCCCCCCAATAAACTAAAAAATAGTAATTTGCCTTTCATGACAGTCTTGCCATTCACAGAATAAGGTTCAAGAAGACACAAAAATGCTTCAAAATACTTTTGCTTTTCATTTCACTTGATTTATATTGATATAAACAAGCCCACATAACAAAAACTTTCTTGATGGAAAGTAGACCACAGAATCTCCCAATTCCTCTTAGCAAAATGCTAATAGTGAGAAACATATGCAGATACCTTCATTTCTCTTAGATGCATTAGCACATATCCTCAATAAAACTACTATGAGGCTACAATCACACACGCCAGTAGATCTGAATCGAAAGGGTGCAATCAGACAGCAACATCTGGGAAGTATCCTGCAGACATTGGCAACCCATGCTGCTCCACCACAGAAGTGGAGTAAAAAGACACCAGAGAAAATCCAGTAATAAATGGGTTGTGACGGGTCATGGATGGACTTTCCCCTGTCTGATCGGGCAAGTATGCATGCATGCTGTTAGGATAGTCTGATCAAGCCATCCCAGCTCAGTGCCATTCCCCCCCTCTTCGCAGTATGTGCATCATCATATACTCGGTGCAGAGGTGCGATTCCTTGCTTATGCACAAAAAACAAATGGCAAAAGACCCCATGACTCACCTGCAGTTGTGTCTGATCACACAGTGACAGGCTGAGCCTGCAGGTACGAAGAAAGGTGTGATCTTGCAACTGCAGGTCGAATTACTCCAGAGGGAATAGCCTCGCTTCCCCTCCACTTCAATTGGTGTATGTGACCACAGCCTGAGTGACCTATTTTGAAGGATAGATGGATGCTTTAGCAGGCTCAAATTTTAGATGCATTTCTTTGGCATACACCAGCCCCTAACACTTGACACTTACATCTCTGGAACTATTGTGTTGCCTGTTGTGTCAGAGACTTGAAATTCAAAGCTATCTGAAGTTACCTCCATGGAAGGATTTATAATGTATCGAAAGTTATGCTGGTTTAATTCATCTTGAGTAAAAGAACTTTGCACAACACTACCTGTAGTAGAGAGAACTAGTATAAAGAGAGCACGGGGTTCGCCCCTCCAATGCATGATGTTCAGTACTGTAAACTTTGGAGAAAGACTTGCATACTTTCAAAATAAGACATTTAGCTGTCTTCCAAATTCTTTAAAACTTGAATTGTTTTAAGCTGTCTAACCCTATTCAGTATAATTCCATCCATTATCTATTACACTAAAAATGACAATTCTAAGACATGGCAGCATCTGAAACAAATGTTTTAAGATAGTGTTTCAGGCTACAGAGACTTGCAAATGTTAATTCAATTATTAGATAAACACTGAGTCATAGAATAGCTGAGCTGTATTGGAAAGGAGGCAAAAGAAAATATGCTATCTTTAAGCTAGCTGAAGTTACACACTTATCTTAGATATAAATGCCATCAGCTCAATTGTGAACTATTATATATTTGTTTATTTAAAATGTTTGGCTTCTTCTCTTTTCCAAGACCTGAGGTGCCAGACAACTGAAGAAAAAAAAATCAAAATGTCTAAGCCCCACAAACCAGAATTAAAACAAACAGCATCTTAAGTGAATGTGACTAAGCACAGGTAAGAGCACATTATAGTGCTTAATCTGTGGCAGTAAAGTGAGCTCACTTCTCTTTTACCATTGTATCTGCACAATTCCATCCAGTGGGGCTTTTCCAGGTTGTGAAAGGGCTTTTATCCTAGGGTCCTGAAAATATAGAGCTGGAAAATATACAGGTCTGCTCGATGCATTTTCTAAATAAAATCACTTGCATCTGCCCTGACTTAGATTCTACATTTGGTGCAGTTCAGTCTCAAAATGCCAGTGGAGTGGAGTCTGGTCCTAGCTGTATGGATGACTTTCAGTTGGTGAGTCGTGATGAAGTAGACAAGCTGCCCAGTAGTGTGTGGCCCACCCTGTCTAGACTCGACCCTTGCCCTTTGTGGCTATTGGTAGCAAGCCAGTCTGGGTTGGTCAAATGGATCCAGGAGATAATAAATGCCTCTCTGTGGGAAAGTATAATTCTAACCATCTTGAAAGAGGCAGTTCAGTAACCACTTCTGAAGTGGGGTCCAATCCCTTGACCCCATTGACCTGAATAACTACTTCCTGGTGCTTGAGCAGGTAGTGGCCATATTGCTTCAGGCAGTCTTGGAGGAGATGGATCATCTAGGCCCATTTCAGTCTGGATTCAGGCCTGGGTTTGGTATGGAAATGACCTTGGTTGCCCTAATGAATGAGCTTCACTGGGAGAGTAACAGGGGAGTGAATTCCAGTTGATTCTCCTGGATCTCTCTACGGCATTCAGTATAATCAATTATGGTATCCTTCTGCCTGGTTGACTTGGGGGGAGGTATTGTGCTTTGGTGGCTCCATCTTACTTGATTGGCTGATTGCAAAAGATGGTGCTAGGGGACTGCTGCTTGGCCCCATGTCATTTATGCTATCAGGGGATTTGGAGTAAGGGGTCACCAATATGTGGATGATACTCAGCTCTACTTCTTTTTAACAGCTGACTCAGATGGGTCTGTGGAAGTACTGAACAGGGCCTGCAGATGGTAATGGGATGGGTAATAGCCAATAAACTGAAGATCAGACCAACAAGACCGAACTGCTCTTGGTCAATGACAAAGATACTCAAGGACTGAGGAGTCAGCATGACCTGAAGGGGGTTGCACTCCCCCTGAAGGAACAGGTTCATAACTTGCGGGTACTGCTGGATCCTGGCTTACAGTTGGAGGCCCAGATCTCTTCTGTGGCATGTAGTGTCTATCATGAGCTTCAGTTGATACGTTACTTATAAATGTTCCTTGAAAAGCATGATTTGGCCACAGTGATCCATGTACTTTTAGAGACAGGTTACTTCTGACTCCCAAATACTGGGGATTATACAGAACAGGGGGACTTTACTGATGCTGTTCCACCTGGCATCTGTGAAGGTAGAGAATAGTGAGCTAGATACTTCATGTCAGTTATTGTATGATATGACAGGACATTTTAGACACCAATGCTGACTTTCAAATCATTGCCAAGCCTCCTGATGTGGTGACAGGCATCTCACCAGCAACCCTCATTGCCCTCCGCATCACTTCTGATATGAAGTCCAAAAGCTCTAGAAATTCCAGCCATTCCTATAGTGATATGATGTCACTTCTGGGTTTTTCTATGCATGGTGCATTTGACACTATGAACCATGCAGCAACAACAAAAGGGCTTTTGTGAACACTAGAAACATTTCTGTGGTATTTCACAAGACTGTATTTTATAGCTAAGAAATATAATACCTGCATTTCGGTTTTCCAGATATCCAAAGAAAGGAGGCTGACAAATATGAAGATGAACTCCTCATCTTTGCTATTAGCATCTATGACTTTCAGGTGTTAAGCTGTGATGGGGATTGCAAACCTCCCATCTTTCAGATTTTGTATGGTAGTTGGGCTTGTCTTTACAAGGGGCAGTTTTATCTCGACAGTCAACCTGTTAAGAAGATATATTCAGGGTAATATAAAGAAGCAAGGGAAAGAACACTTATAGGTATCCTTTCTACAACTATCACCTGTACTGTGAATATTTAACTTGAATGTTAAACATGAGAACTGAAACTGATTTTTTCCCTTCACTTAATATTTGATTCAATTGTGGCAGAAGTTTGCCAAGAAGGGCAGATGCCCCTGCTCACCATGTAATCCACTTTGATATTATCTGCTGAATTGCCATTTATAAACTACAGAAGCAACAATGCAGTGTCTGTTCTATTAGATCCATATGGCTGTAGGTTTCTAATTTAAGTAATACTGGCCCTGGTCATACAGGCCATAAAACGTGGGAGGGAGGTGTGGCGGTTCGCCCTGGACCGAAATAAGGCACAGTAGCCTGATCACACGGGCCACCGGGTTGCCATGGTCCGGTGCCGAGTGCCAATCACACAGCACTGCTACAGCGCGGCAAAAAAGCAGCACAGCAGAGCACGCAAGCCACGCTGTAGCAAAGGACGCATGTGCCGTGGGGGGGGTTGCTGCCAGTGTCTTGCATGAGCGCATGTGTCATTCAGGGTTGGTGCGGATCCCATGAAAACTTACAACATCTGGAAACCTCAGGACATGGATGGGCGTCGGAAGCCGCAGGATACTGATGCTCCCGCGATCAGACCCCAGCCTTTGCCCCGGGGTTTCCGGAAACTAGTACTTCGACCCTTGTAGTTTTTTACTCCACGTTTTCCACAGAAAGCCGTGGGTTGGCCACGGGAGTGCTACGCCTCCCAGATGTGCTGGTATGATCGTGCACGGAAAGTCCGCAGGGCTACCGTGCCTTCAGGGGGGCAAATGCTCAGTGTGAATGGGGCCTATATTCTTCACAGAGAAGGGGAGGAGTTTAACTGTGATCTTGCTTGGTCTGAAGTAGGGTGTTGTTAAACAACTGATCCCTTCTATGCAGACATGGATTAGGAGCTTATCTCTCAGTCAAATTTCCCTGAGCAGTTTTACACCAAGTTCTAGCTCTCCTCCCATCCCTTCTGTCCTACTGAAAATTTTACTTAAACTTATCTGATTATGGATGCTACTGGCTTCCAGCAGATAAAGAAAGATCTGGTAATGCTCAGACAGATTTTTTTAGCAGAGACAAGGATTCTGTAGGTTTTGTAGGAACATTTATCCAAGCATTTAGGACACTGGTGAATAGCTACAAACAGCATCTGACTGCTGGCTAGTAAGCAAAATATTCTATAAGCTCTGGGGAAAAAAGTTCCCTTAAAGTGATGGGCAAGTGGCAACACAGAAGGGGAGGAATTAATAATGTCTCTGCTTGGAAGAGAATTTCATAGCACGAGACGGCACAGGGATGTTGACATTTTTGGAAAATTTCATAGAGCACAACTGGGCTGAAGAAAGTGGATACAGGAAACCGTTTCTCCCTCTCCAATAATACTTGTACTTGGGGTCACCCAATGAAGTTGATAGGCAATCGATTCAATACTTTTTAATGTTAGCCACCTTGAACAAATAGTAAAGGCCTGGCACCAATATTTTAATAAATAGTTAGTGTTCAAGTGATTAAATTGTTGAATTCACTGCCAGTGGGTTTAGTGATGACTACTAGAACATATGGATTTTAAAGAGCATTTGACAGATTCATGGAAGACAGGGTTCATCAATGGCTACAAGCCATGGTTACTAAAGGGAACCTTTAGATCCAGAGTCAGTGAGCCTCTGAATACTAGTGATAGGAGGAAATACTAGAGGAAGGCTTTGGCTTCTGTGCTGTGTTAGTTTGCCTTCTGGGTTGTCTGTTGTGTAAAACAAGATGCTGGAGCGCATGGGCCATGAGTTTAATCAAACAAGGCTCTTTTTATGTTCTTGATAAAACTGTGTTCAATGGTAGTGCCATATCAGGACTGCTGACTGGGAAAAAAAGATAAGAGAAGAAAGACAAGTTGCAAAGAAAAAGACCACAGAAAGAATAAGCTTTTGAGGATTAAAAAAAATCAAAGTAAACCATCCCCCTGTAGTTTGGGTCATGCTCCTTCAAGCATACAGCTGACTAGCAATTTCATTAGACCAGAAAAGGTAAATGACGGTAATTCAGTCCATTGTGATATACTCTCCCCAAAGAAGGAATAAAATAGCCTTCCCCATCAACATCACTGTAACTCAGCCAAGTGTTGAGGGTTACACCACTGAGATGCTCGTCTATCCAAACTTTCTTCACCTGTTCTGATAATTCACCCTCCCCTGGGACACACACCTTCATGCCACTGTCCAACCAATTAGTTGCTTGACTGACTGCATTCTGCAGTCCTGAAGTGATGGTTCCCTATCTGACATCTTATGACAACTGATTAGTAAACTAGGCCACGAGTTTTAAGAAACATGCAATTTAGGCGCTGCTTCCATTAACCCTTCACATTCTAAAGGCTATATCACCTTGTAAATCGAATTATCACATCTACAAGGAATAAAGGTATGTTCAAAGTGGACCAATTATTGACAATCTGTTATGTGAAG
The DNA here is from genome assembly GCA_029375565.1 of Gekko gecko. Lineage (NCBI taxonomy): Eukaryota > Metazoa > Chordata > Lepidosauria > Squamata > Gekkonidae > Gekko > Gekko gecko. The sequence continues at coordinate 75,201,633 of JAPDNY010000006.1, read as the reverse complement.
GCTGCATACTTAGTTGGGAGAAAGTCCCACTGAACTTATTTTTCAGTAAACATGTAAGTATCACGGTTGACAGCAAACAGAAACCCCATTTCACAATTTAACATGCCAAAACATATTTTAAAAGGAAGTTCCTTATAAGGGTGCTCAGTAAACCATGACAAGACAGGATATATTTTTTTTTTAAAAAAAACATGCCATGCATTCTCTGAAACAAAAAAATAGGAATGCCAAGCCACAATAAGGAAAGGTCTAAATTGGCTGAGATAAGGTTTAGGGAGATTCTGACCATAGTTAAGTGCAGCAAGGGAGCAGTTAAATGTCATTTAGAATTTGACTGCATTTGGTCACAGACACGTTCTCACATGAGAGCTGGTCAAACCAATCTTTCCGAAACACTGATTCCTGAACTTTTGCCAGAGGTGCCTCTCTCTGGTGGCCACAAAGCCTGATTTACCAGACATGTTAAGCCTCTCAGTCCTGAATAAGCAGTTACTCTGTACTCAGCATCACAGAGTAGGTTTAAAGGTGCAGAGCTAAATTTCACAGTCTAGCTGCAGCACTTAAACACAGATAATAGTTTGATCTATATCCATAGGCCTTACAGCCAATTCATGCAAACAGTTTAAGGGCTTGTTTTGCATTTTCCCATCCTTAAAAAAATATGAACAATGATAGAATGTGAACATGATCAAGAGGCTTGCTTAGGATTCCATGAATCTGGATTTTTTTCATTATGACACTGGAATACCCCCAAAATATTTTCTCTGTGTGGCTCAAATAAAAACATGCAGAGGATGATAGGTATTAACAGGTCTTCATTCTTAACAGTTGCAAAGAAGAGCATATTTGGCAGAAGCCAATGCAGAGGCAGCATTCCCAAAATACATCTTCTGTAAGGAGGAGGAGCTTTGACTTGATGTAAAGCAGAAAGTCCTAAGTACAGTTCCAAAAATCTCCAATTGCTGGGAAAGATCTGCAGAGCTGCTGCTGGTTAGTTTAGCAGAGATAATACTGAGCTAGATGGACTGAGGCCTGGTTTGATATAAGGTAGCTTCATAAAAAATAAAGGGGAGTCCCATCTGCCTTTGCATTCAGGTACCTTAATTTTGGCCCACACTAGAGTTCTTAGATTTATTTATTATTTGTATTTATATCCCACCCATCCCATGAGCAGGCTCAGGGGGTTAATGTCATATTGTAATAAATACAATTAAAATTTAAAACACAGTATAAACATTAAAATTGGTGGTTACAGCTTAAGAACAAAATTCAACCGGCTATAATAGATTCTGGCCTATTGGTATAGATGACAACGTCCAATGACAGGCCAATGTAGGTTATATCTCAGGACTCGTATGACTCCCACCTTCACTTGTGACATGGTAAATCATCTCAAGATTATCCTTGTAAATTTCAAGAGAAGCATATTTCTTAAAAATACATCCCCATAACAAGTACTTATGTTGACATGCAGCCACTTCAGGTGGCAATGTTAAAAACTCTTTTAATATCAATATGCTGTTGAAGGCTTTTAATATCAGTGCCTTACTGGACTATGAAGAAGCATGTGCCAGGGCACTGGACAAAACTGTGGTCCTATGTGAAGTGCCTCATTGCTGGAATATGGACTGTGGCCAAGAGAAACCTTGAGCCTGAGCATGCCAAGCCAGACAACGGCCAGTGAATACAGAAGACTTCTGCCCCTGCAACCCTGCACCAGTGCAAGGACTGTGATGCAGCCCACCAGCCTTGGACTCCATAAACACAGATATAGTAGCAGACCTGAGGAGGAAGCCATGCCTTGACAGAGGACAGATGTTCCTGCAAGCAACCATGGAAAAATCTTCTCTCCACCATGCAGCATCTCCCCCCCACCTTTGTGTGTTAGCTTCACCTGGAAAACTACAGATTCCTCTTTCACCTGAGTCATTCTCAAACAAAAGACTGTAGCCCAGCTCAAGACAATAACAGTGATTAAGCCCTCCTGCCAGCCATCCAGATAATACCCCTGTCAAGCATCAGATTGTTAATGTGAAATACCAACCCAGCGCTGTGATTGGATACCTGCAACCTTTCCTTTGTTTCACCCCCTTCCCCAAGAGGTGTCACTCCCTGCCAACCATCATGTCTAAATTGCCCAACTGTCATTTCTTTTGTATTGCCCTGTGCTAGTATTGTGTCAGTTTCATGTGGGTGTGCCCCAGATGGCCCCAGATGGCCGTGTGTGTGCTGGGGAGCTGTGGGAGCCCCCAAATCGAATGCAGACCCACCAGACGGCTGCAAGCAGCATGACATGAGCAGCACCCTGTCCCCTGCAAATGGAGTCTGTGGCAACAGACTCCAGAAACAACGAAGTCCCATGGACGGGTGCATGTGTGCCGGGGAGCCTTGGGAGCCCCCAAATCAAACTTGGGCTCACCAGATGGCTGTGGGCAGTGCGACTTGAGCAGCACCCCACCTCCCTGCAAATGGAGTCTGTGGCAACAGACCCATGAAACCACAGAGCTGCCCTGGCCCAAGAGACTGACGAATTTGGAGGTGCTGGCCGGGAGAGTCAGGGTGTGGTGACAGACACTGCAGTGGCCCAGGAGAAAGGGCCTGAGATCAGAACCCACGTTCATATGCAGGACTATTGGGCGTGAAGGGAAATATTGGATGGGCAGAGCTTAAACAATCAGGCCCGAATTGCCACCAAGGACCCGGCAGTAGGCAGCAGATGCTGGCGGTTAACCACAGTGAATTATTGGATTTAAATTAATTAATTGCATTAGGGTATAGGAATTATATTTGTTTTATTGCTAGTTCCCCCCCAATTAACAATGGATTAATTGACAACTGATTAATTGTAGATTCGACTGTGTAGAATTGATGATTTGTATGCCCAGTAAATGCTGAATTAATTTTAATTAATTGAGTTGATATCTGAACTTAATTTTACAAATTGGTTAATAAGAGGTTCCTAGCTGCTTAATAGGAAATTTAACACTGAGTTATTAGCCCCTAGTAGTTGAATGTTTTTTAGAGTGGGCTAATTGAATTGGATCATATATAGAATAAGTTAAAGAAAAACGGTATTAGTAGGTCGCTATATTAAATGGTCAGGTATTTACTAAATTTGGAGTAAGTGGGCTCCAGCGCATGCTGTAAAGGACCATCCCAGTGGGCTGTTGCTCTAGTTGATCTGAAGCCAATAGCAGGGTTGCAGCTGGCGAAGATTAGCTGACCTGATGGTGACCGGGCATAACATTCCAGTGCTCCTGTGGAGGGGAAAGTATAGCAGTGGGACTAGGCAGGGAAGTAAGGGAAGGGGACGGAGAATTGGTTTAGCTCAGTCCCCTTCCAGCCTATGTCCCATCCCAAAGGTTGTCGGCAGCAGGAATATTGACCCCCCTCTGACATTTGCATTGTGCAGTGCCAGGTCTATAAATAATTAGACCATGGTCCTGCAAGACTTTTTGCAGGAGCAGAATGTAGACCTGGTGTGCGTGACTGAGACCTGGCTATGAGAGGGAGAGACAGTATCTGTCTCCCAATTAGTTCTACCCAGATACTCGGTCCTCCACCAATTGCAGCTTAGGGGGTGGGGGGAGGAGTGCTCTATTAATTCAGGAGGCTTACTCCTTCAGGGCACTCCTGCCACCAAGGATCACGGGCATTGAGTGTGCTGGTCTGGTATGGGAGGCCAGGGAGAATTTGGCTATTTGGCTGGTGTACCGACTGCCTAACGCACCAGCCAATAGTATCAGGCTGGGCATTGGAACACCCTAGTCTGATAGTCCTGGGTGATTTCAATGTCCATGCTGATGATGCGGCCTCTACTTGGGCAATGGACCTGGTGTCATCCATGGCAGCGCTGGGACTCTCCCAGTATGTAACAACCTCCACTCACTGAGCTGGACACATGCTTGATTTGATCTTTGCAGTGGGGGTAACAGTGGACCAGGTTACTGTTTTGGCAGTCCCATGGTTGGACCACCATGCCCTGAGGGCCTGTTTGACTGTTCTGCCCCAACCCTGTTTAGGCAGTGAGTGGATTGTAGCTTGCCTGTGGCTCCAGATGGCTCTGCAGGATCCGATGCCTCCTGGCGGCTCATTGGATAAGCTTGTGGAGGACTGGCAGAGTTGGCTCTCCACAGCCATCAATGAGAACACTTTTCGGCACCCTCTACACTCCCACAGAGCTGAGATGGTTAGAGAGATGGTGGTTCCATGCTCGAGATGAAACGACAGGAGCATCTTATAGGATGTTCATGAGTTCCTATGAGATGGCAGTCAAAGCCACAAAGAGGAAGTTCTATGTGGCTACAATTGAGTCTGCGAGCTCATGCCCAGCCCAATTGTTTAGAACAATTGGATCTATAACAGCTCTGCCACAGGGCAGACTAAATGCTAGGGAATTGGATACTGGCTGTGAGGCATTTGCGAGCTATTTCATGGATAAAGTCCTGGTGCTCCGCCGCAACCTCCCCGCCACAGTTGAAACAGTGAGCAAACTCAAGGCCTCTTGCACATCTTCGATTCTGGTTTCGGATTATTTCAGGTCACTCAGTCTGGAGGAAGCTGACAGATTGCTGGCAATGGTACGCCCAACCACGTGCAGCCTTGATCCATGCCCTTCCTGTCTTATTAAAGCTGGCCACAAAGGGTTCCAAGGTGCCCTTAGGGAAATTATCTCTCTGAGGGACTGTTCCCAGGGGCACTCAAGGAAGCAATGATCTGCCCTCTTCTGAAAAAAACATCTCTGGATCTGGCCAAATTGGGCAACTATCGGCCGGTTTCCAATTTGCCTTATTTGAGGAAATTAATTGAGAGGGCAGTGGCGATACAGTTGCAGGGCTTTATGGATCACACTTCCATACTAGACCCCTTCCAGTCTGGCTTCCACCCAGGACACGGGAAGGAGACGGTATTAGTCACTCTGACAGATGACCTCCAGAGGCATCCGGATGGAGGCAGATCAGCAGTACTGTTGCTGTTAGATCTGTCAGCCGCATTTGACATGGTTGACCATTAGTTGCTGACCCACCACCTCGCCAACATGGGAATACAGGGGCTTGCCTTGCAATGGCTTGCTTCCTTTCTCCAAGGTCAGGGACAAAGGGTGGCGCTAGGGGAACAGCAGTCCAGGAGACACCCGCTGGAGTGCAGTGTGCCTCAAGGGGCAGTGCTGTCCCCAATGCTATTTAACATTTATATGTGCCCCCTTGCCCAGATTGCTTGGAGGCATGGGCTGCAGTGCCACCAGTACGTTGATGACACCCAGCTCTACCTGATGTTGAGCGGCCAGTCGGACTCCAGACCAGAAGATCTGGACCAAGCATTTCAAGCCATGGCTGGTTGGCTTAAACTGAACCGGTTGAAGCTGAACCCAGTGAAGACGGAGGTCCTGTGCCTGAGTCAGGGCAGTTCAGGGGTAGGAATCCCACTCCCAGCCTTTGGTGGGGCACCACTGGTGTCAGTGCCAGAGGTTAGGGGTTTGGAAGTGCTTCTGGATACCTCCTTAACAATGGAGGCCCAGGGAGCAGCCACTGGTAAGTCGGCCTTTTACCATCTTTGGCTGATTCAGCAGTTGGTCCCCTTCTTTGGCCATGATGACCTGGCTACAGTGATCCATGAGATGGTCACCTCGAGACTAAACTAGTGTAATGCTCTCTACATGGGGCTGCCTTTGTCGCAAATCCAGAAGCTGCAGCTAGGGCAGAATGCCGTGGCCAGGCTTCTGATGGGCCTTCCTAAATGGGAGCACATCTGGCCTGCGCTGAAGACACTGTACTGGTTGCCAGTAGCATACCGAATCTGCTTCAAGGTACTGGTACTTACCTTTAAAGCCCTATATGGTCAGGGTCTGACATACCTGAGGGACTACCTTTCCCCATATATACCTCAGAGAGCACTACGGTCGGGGTCACAACATTGACTGACCATCCCAGGCCCTAATGACACCAGGTTTGCTGGCACCAGGGCCAGGGTGTTTTCAGTGGTGGTTCCATACTGGTAGAATGAGCTCCCAGAAGAGATCAGGGCCCTGCGGGATCTTTTACAGTTCCACAGGGCCTGCAAGATGGAGCTCTTCCACCAGGCTTTCAATTAGGACCCGCCACACCACTACCACCAACTTCCGTGGTTATGGGTTGGCCCCAGCCTGGAGATTGAGCCATACTATTGTGTGATGCCGAAAGATCACTGACTTGGAAACAAGTGCTTATATACTATATAGTATGCCATCTTAATTACTGAAAGACGATTACTATCACGAGCACTTTGATTATCTGATTATTTTAAATGTTTAAAATATTTTAACTTTTGCATATGGTTTTATGTTACTGGGTACCGAATAATGTAAGCCGCCCTGAGCCTGTTCGCGGGAAGGGCGGGGTATAAATAGAATAAATAAATAAAATAAATACTGCCCTTTAAGATTCATAATTCCCCAAGTTTATTAATAAAAATAAGGAAATTTGGCTAACACTTATATCAGTCTGCTAGTTCTCAACTTTTCTCTTTTAACAGCAAATGCTAGCTGTTAGAGATTGCTTTTAAAAGAAATAGTTGCCATATACAGAAAGAAGAAATGTAGTTAATATGCACAGATACCTGTATTGTAAAATCTATAGGGACTTCTCTCCATTGACCATTAACCAAAAATCCATGATTGACTTTATCTGTAGCTATAAATGAGAATTTATCAATTTGTCAAGCTTCTCCATTGTGTTTGTAGTACACTTTCATATAATCTATATCTAGCTGTGTGAATCAGCCCAGTTGCAAGACAGTGTCTTCGATGTACAAATGTCCATACTGTGATAATATAGGTGAGATTATTTACTGGACTGTCCATATCTGTAAGCTGAAGAACAGCTAGACTTAAAAATCCTTTACCGCCTTCTATGATATGGAGACCTTTGTTGTTAAACAGGGCAGGTGGAATGCGGTCCATATGCTCTATGTTCAATTCCAGCAGGCTTCTTTTCTCCACATAACCATTGCTGATGGTGAAACTATTTTGGAAAAGAGAGGGGGAGATAATAATTACAATGCTATTAATACACAGAGCATCAGGCACAATTGAATAGGCTCTTACTCTGAGGAGTACAGAGTCAGATATTGGAGAAAGCCACAACAATATGGAGAGGAAAGCAGCAAAGATACAGAACCATTGTGAACATATGTGGCTTCACATTTAATTAAAACCAGATACTTAAGAAAAACACAACAGCACAACTGTGAACTACAGGAATGAAGGAGAGCAGGTTGTTAGATCTGGGCTGGACCAAGCAGCTCCTCACTTTTCCTTCTCTTTCAATAGTAATAATAGCAGCTAGGTTTGCCAGCTCCATGCAGCAGTGGGAGCAATGGTGTGCATGTGTGGAGACTGGCAAAATGGCATTGCATGATGCCACAAAGTCATTTCCAACTGGACACCCTAAAGTGATGTTGTCATGTTGTGCAACACTCTAGAATTTCTAGAATCTGTATCTCCATATAGATCATGCAACATGTTGCTTCCAGGTTCCAGCTCAATTTCCTCAGCAGATGAAATGTTTGTGAGCATCTTTGTAGACACAAATACATTAAGTCCTCAGTTTACTAATAGGTTGTGTTTGGTGTAGTGGTTAGGAGCAGCGGACTCTAATCTGGGAGAGCCAGGTTTGATTCCCCACTCCTCCACATGCAGCTGCTGGGTGACCTTGGGCAAGCCACAGTTCTCTTGGAGCTGTTCTCTCCAGAGCAGTTCTTGAAGAGCTCACTCAGCTCCATCTACCTCACAGGGTGTCTGTTGTGGGGAGAGGAAGGGAGGAGTTTGTAAGCTGCTCTGAGATTTTGAGTAAAAGGCGGGGAAAAATTCAGTCTCTTCTGTTCTTTTTCTGCTATACAAGTGTGGCACACATCTAAGGACACCTAAGAGATGGCGGGGGAAAAATTGCTTGATTGCACTCAACTTCATTATTAAGTTGATGGGGTCTGAACTGGCAGAGATGGACCAAGAGAGAGATCTTGGAGTCATAGTGGATAACTCAATGAAAATGTCTAGACAGTGTATAGCTGCAATAAAGAAGGCCAACGCTATGCTGGGGATTATTAGGAAGGGAATTGAAAACAAATCAGCCAGTATCATAATGCCCCTGTATAAATCATTGGTGCAACCTCATTTGGAATACTGTGTACAGTTCTGGTCGCCACATCTCAAAAAGGATATTATAGCATTGGAAAAATGCAGAGAAGGGCAACTACAATGATAATAGGGTTGGAACACCTTCCCTATGAAGAAAGGTTAAAACGCTTGGGGCTCTTCAGCTTGGAGAAGCGACGGCTGAGGGGTGACATGATCGAGGTTTATAAGATTATGAATGGGATTGAGCAAGCTGAGAAAGAAGTACTTTTCTCCCTTTCTCACAATACAAGAACTCGTGGGCACACCATGAAATTGCTGAGCAGTCGGGTTAGAACAGATAAAAGGAAGTTCTTCTTCACCCAAAGAGTGATTAACATATGGAATTCACTGCCACAGGAGGTGGTGGCAGCTACAAGCATGGACAGTTTCAAGAGGGAATTAGATAAACATATGGAGCAGAAGTCCATCAGTAGCTATTAGTCACAGGGTATAGATGGGAACTCTCCGTCTGGGGCAGGTGATGCACTCTATTCTTGGTGCTGGAGGGGGCAGCAGTGGGAGGGCTTCTAGTGTCCTGGCCCCACTGCTGGACCTCCTGATAGCACGTGGTATATTTTGGCCGCTGTGTGACAGAGTGTTGGACTAGATGGGCCAATGGCCTGATTCAACATTGGCTTCTCTTATGTTCTTAAGTGCACTTATCCATACTGGGCAACCAAAGAGTACTTGAGGAAGCACTTTAGTTTTGTAAATTTTTATTGCTGAAATGTATTGGTTTCCATTAATAAAGAAAAATTGTTTAAGTTGGGAGATAGATTGCTTTGTCTGAGAAATTGATCTGGTTCTCTGTGTTGTCCAATTTAGGTTATGCTGAAATGTTACCCCTAAATATTTGAAAATTTTGACCTGTTTGACTTCTATATTGCTGATTTTCCATTTCCTTTGGCACCAACATTTTGAGAGTACTAATACTTTAGATTTAGTATAGTTAATGGTTAGTGCATTATCTTGACAATATTTATGTAAATGCTGTAAATATTTTGTGAGGCCAACTTTTATGCATGAAAGGATTGTGGTGTCATCCGCATAAAGAAGAAGAGGGGTTGCATACGATCCCAATTTGGGTGGGTGGCCGTTAATGGGTTCCAAATATGAAGCTAAGTCATTTAAAAATAAGTTAAAAAGAAGGGGAGCTAGTGTACAGCCTTGTTTTACTCCTTTTTGTAATGGGATCTTTGCTGTCAGATGTCCGCTTTCTGCATATTTTACTTGACAGAAGGTGGGTGAGTGGAGTTTTTAAAATCAGAAATAGGAGGTGGGGATCTATCTTCATTAGTTCTAACTTTTTCCAGAGTCAGTGTCTAGATACTGAGTCAAATACACCTTTCAGGTCAATGAAAGCTGCATAAAGTTTTTTGTGCCGGACTTCGTATATTTATCAGCTAAAAAAGATAGCAAAAAGCAATGGTCGGTGGTGGAACTGCCTTTAGAGAACCTAATTTGTTCAGGACAGATTATTTGTTGTGTAAGGGCCCAGGCTTTTAGGCTCCTTTCTAAGTATTTGGCATAAAGTTTGCTAATTACAGAATGGAGACTGATTGGCTAATAATTTTTTGGACAGTTAGGATTGCCTTTAAAAAAATAGGAACGATAATTTAATTCAGCCAAGATAGCGGCATTATTCCATGTTGATTGATTTTAGTAAACAAGCTGGCAAGTGGAAGGGCCCACCACTGAGGAAGTTTTATAAGTACTTCGGCAGGGATTCCATCCAGTCGAGGAGATTTACCTGTTTTAAGTTCAGAAATTAGATCAATCAGTTCATCTGCTTCTACTGGAGGCCAATTAGGGACATTGTCTGGTATGGTATATTCCCAATCTGTTGGAGAGGCTGCAGGGTCAGCAAAGATCATATTATAATAGTTGACCCAGGACTTGGGAATGATATTTGTACTGGGGAGTTCTATTCTATTGTACTTGCATGTATTAACTGCTTGCCAAAATGCTCTATTATTAGATTTTAAGGCTAATAGTAGATTGGCCCACTTCCTTTGATAAAATAGCTTCTTTTTATTTTGTATAAACTTTTCATAGTAATTGCTTTGGTTATGTAAATTGATAAGCATTTCCGAGTTGTTAGAATAGCAGAGTTCATAGTATGCTACTCTTAGTGCTCTTTTGGCTTGCATGCAATCTGAGTCAAATCAGGATGAGATATTATGAGGCTTCAGCAGGATTGGTTTAGTTAGGAAGCCTATTAAACCAATTATTTGATCATAAAGGAGGATAGAGTCATTTGGAGATATTGTAGATGTTAATAGCAGTTTCAAATTAACTGCAGTATTAGAATCAAGTAAAAGGGTTAAATTCTCCTTCACAGTAGGAGACCATTTTATTTTCCTCAGCACAGAATCAGAATTAAGTTGTGGGACCCTAAAGTTGTTCAGACCTGGATTTATGTTACAATTTAAAGAGAGTTCTAAAGGTAGATGATCACTTTCCATTCTAGAACCAATTGGAAAATTGTCAACAAAGGGAAGGGTAAAGGGAGAACAGATGTCAACCACACTGCAGCCACGGGAGGAGATGTAAGTAAATTCATTTGAGGCTGGGAATTAAAATATACCATTCAAAGTTGTCATATTGTGCATAAAACAAAATTTGGCCAATCTAAGGCCCGCATTGTTAAGTATGAGATCTTTTGAGTTACGGCTAAATGAAAGAAAATAGGGGACTGAGTTTTCTAGATCCGCAGAATCTAGTTGTAGGCATAAGGATTGGTTATCTGGTCCAATATGTGCATTAAAATCTCCCAATAAAATAAAATGGGTTGATGGGCATTTTTTATGTAGAGAAGTAAGAAAGTGAGAAAGTTTTTGCCATTTTATTGAGGAGACTGTATTAACAGAAGGTGGCAAATAGATATTTAATATAATAATATCAATAGCTAGCCCCTTAAGGGAGAAAGCTTGAGCAAAAGGTGGGAGCATATCTATTAGGTTTACTGATACATTTGCTTTAAATAATGCTGTGAGGCTGGCCATATAGCAGCCCTTTGAGTGTACTTTATAGGCAGGAATATTAAAAGAGGTATAATTATCAATGCTCACATTAGTTAGTGATCATGTTTCTTGAAGAAGAATACAGTCAAAACTTTTTAAATAGTTGATAAAGTCCAGGTCCTTGGCCTTTGTTTTCCATTCAGTGATATTCCAGGAGATCAGGTGTAATTTCTTTTTTAGTCAGTCCCAAGAGATCAGCTCCAGTTCCCCAGAGGGGTTATTGAAGACACATCCATTCTTTGTTCCTGGGGCATTTGCACTGAAATTTCTATTTACTGTCTGAGTGTCTGTGGTGGGGGCTGGAACTTTTCCTGTTGATGGAAGATTTATCACATTCATCTCCATTTGAAAGTCGTCTTGATGAGTGGTTGTCCACTGGGACTCAGGGTGGAGATCAGCTACAGTGGCGAAGGAGAAGGAGGGGCTAGCTGTAAGTTGGTCCTTTGCAGCAATGGAGGTGGTAGAGGTGTTTCCCAATCAAATCCTGAGGTCCTCCAATCTGTTAATAATTGTCTGCTGGCTTGGCAACCCGTAATGGTGGACGCATAAGGGATTGTCTCCTCCACTTCTCTCACCTTTTTCATCTTTACAACCTCCCCATCGCATCTGAATTGCTCCAAAAACACAATGGGAAAGTCAGGTGCTACTAGGGTGGCTAGGAACACAATGAACCCGTAACAGTTGACTAAATTTTTAGTCAAAGATACGACCAAGCAATCTTCAGGCCGCACGCCGGAACGAGACCCCAAAATGGCAGATGACTTAAATGCTGAAGATGATGGCACGGTACTGTCTCGATTTGAATTCCTAGCAACAATGTGCCAACTGGAATCCACAATAGCAGACCAAATTCATCTGGCCATCCAGCCGCTGTCAGACGAACTGAAATCTATAACTACCCTTCTTTCTGAGGTATCACAAGCGGCAGAGCCTGCTCTAGAAGCCGCAATGACTGCCCAGGATGAGATTCAAAATCTGCAATGGTCGGAAGACTGGGCCACAACAAAAATTATGGTGCTGGAAAACAAATTGCGGGAACACAACTTAAAATTTCGCAACCTTCCTGAGGACATGGAAGGTGAGTCTGAAATTAAAACTTTCATTGCCTCTTGGCTTTCTAAAATATTAAACTTTTTTTTTTGAAAAGGCTTTTATTAATAGGATATAATAACACATTCCATGTTTCAAAAATATTTTTGGATACATCCTTTTCTAATACCCCCTCCCTCCCCCACTTGGCTTCCAGCAATGCTTCCACCCCCATTATTTTTTCATTCAATTTCCATTAACAGTAAAAAATTCTCCATTTTTCAGTTTTTCTTTTCTAACATGTTCATTTTCTCTATCTCACTCTTAGGTAACATTTTAGCTATTATTCAGTCATTTTTTTTTCTTAGTTATCAAAGCAGAGTAGCTTATTTTTAACATCCCAGTTTGTTTTAAGATAGTCTTTAAAGTCCTTCCATTCTACAAAAAATTCTTCATCTTCTTTATCATTTAGCTTCTTTGTCAATTTGTCCATTTAAAAAATATTAAACCTTGATGATAACGTGGCCCCGCTCATCGACAAGGCTTATCGCGTTGGCCACGTTTCCAGAAAAAACGACAAATTCCCATGGGACATAATAGCAACCTTTCCCGATAGCTGCACTAGGGAGATGATCTTAAAGATATCTAGGGAAGAGGGAGGCCTCCCATTTCAGAATTTAAACGTCATGGTACTTCTAGACCTTCCCCAAGAAACCCTGCAACACAGGTGGCTCTTGAGACCAGTGACTCAAAAGTTAACCGACAACAAAATACGATTTAGATGGCTTTCCCCTACTGAACTTCTAGTGGTTCATCAAGGCCAACACCTCTCAGCAGATGATCTAACTTCAGGTTACAAACTCCTCTTGGCTCTGGGAATAGCGTCCGATCCCCCCTACTGCCACCTTCACCAAACGATCAGACTTCTCAGGATTCCAGCGGTCCCACTATTCCACAAAGATGAATCCGAGTTTGTTGTTGATGTCTAATGCTTGTGGAAGACAAGTTTAAATCCTTTACTTTTCATTTATTTTCTTGAACGTTACCTTTTATAGCTTCCATTACTTTATTTATTAACCATGCAGGCTTTTTTCTGTACCTATTTGTGCCTTTCCTAACCTGCGGTATATGTTTTTTCGGAGCTTCTAGGATTGTATTTTTAAATAGTCTCCAAGCTTCCCCAATGGTTTTGACCTTCTCCACTCTTCCTTTCAATTTCTTCCTCATATGTCCCCTCATACCAGAGAAGTTACCCCTTTTAAAATTAAAAGTGGTTGCGTCAGTCTTTTTGGGCAACTCCCTATCTGTACAAATGTTAAACTCAATGACATTGTGGTCACTGTTCCCAAGCGCACTAAGACCATTAAGTCTCTTTTTTTGCATGGTGGATATTGTGGGTCTAGAGGATTTCTTCTGGTATTCTTAAAACAGGGGAGTAATTGTGATGTTCAGAAAAGCTCGAATTAAACAGATCCCTTTTTGGCTCAGCCTATTTTTCTGTAAGAGTAGCAAGGATGGTATTACGGATGAGTTGAAAGAGAGCAGCACTTAAAGATCGACATATATAAGGGTACCCGGCAGGGATGTCTGCTCTCGCCTCTACTATTCATCTTTACCCTAGAAGTTCTATGTGAAACGCTAAGAAACGATAAACTAATTCATGGACTAAAGATAAAAGGTGAAGAATATAAAATCCAAGCGTTTGCTGATGACTTAGCAATCATTTTACAAAATCCATCTCGATCTATGGCTACTTTTCTAAATGTGCTACAAAATTACAGGCAATTAGCAGGCTTTAGGGTTAATGCAAATAAAACTAAAACATGACCAAAAATTGTGACTCTATTCAAATTCAAGAATTACAGGAAATGACTGGATTTGCTGTTCAAAAGAAAATTAAATATTTGGGTATTTATATTACAAATAGACTAAGTTCACTGTTGCAGGATAACTATTTTAAACTTCTAGCAGAGATTAAAAGGGATTTTGTCAATTGGAAAAATTTACAACTATCCCTGATGGGAAGAATCTCAGCTATTAAGATGAATGTTCTCCTTAGCCCCCAGAAAAAATAGCAAAATATTATAAAAGTAGCTCGAACAAATGCTGGAAATGTAAAGTTAATGTCGGTACGTTTTATCACATGTGGTGGCGGTGTGTCAAAATATAAAAATACTGGAGAAAGGTACAGAAAATAATCTTGGAAATCGTTAATGTAAACCTAAGGTTAGATCCAGAATGTTATTTACTTAATGTAATCCCTGAGAACGTTAAACCTCAGGATAGACATTTAATGATATTGATAATAACATCTGCTAGAATCTTATTGGCAAAATACTGGAAATCAGAGAAAATTCCCTGTAGGGAAGAGCTGATTTACAGACTGTTGAATTTAGCAGAAATGGACAATTTGAGTTTCTCAATGTAGGGCAAGGATGAGGAAATGTATGTGGAAAGATGGTTAAGAGTTTATGTGGATAAATGAAGATGAAGAATGATAGACTCTAAATGTAGAAAGTACGGAGATTTTTGGTCATGTACCTGTTAAATCTAATAAATAAGCGTTATTAAAAAAAAAAAAAGATGAATGTTCTCCCAAAAACTTTATTTCTTTTCCAAAACATACTAATCCTTAGAAATCAATCCTTCTTTAAGGATTTGGAAAAATTAGTACAAAATTTCATCTGGCAAAAAAAGAGACCTTGTATCAAACTTAAATTATTGGAAGAAAAGAAAGAGAGAGGCGGATTTGCCTTACCTGATTAGCGAATTTATTACCAGGTGGTGTCCTCAGTTTGGATTTGAGAATGGATACTATTGGATAATTCCAGAACTCTTAAACTTGAAGGACATAATCTCTTATTAGGTTGGCACGCCTTCGTATGGTACTCAAAACAAGACGTGCATACATATTTTAAACATCACAAAGAACACCAAAATGTGTTGCAACCCTAAAAGCCTTCTCTAATCCCAATTTGATGGTTAAAACACGCAAGCTTACCTATAACGAATTTCTAGATTTAAAAAATGAACTGAAATTGCAGGAAATGCTGCAACAGCTAGATATAAATTTTACTTGGTGGGAAAGAAACTAATTAGAATCTAGATTTACCAAAGATAAGCAATAGGTTTTCATGAGAAAATGATAGATCTTGATAAAATCCTGCTGGAAGGGGGGAGAATATACTTATCAGAAAAGTGTACTCATTCCTGATAGACTACAAAATGCTTGATGAAGAAATAAAAGTGATTATGATTGTTTGGACAAAGAATTTAGGTCACAACATTGATTTAAATCAATGGGCAAAGGTTTGGCAAAATGTAAGACAGTTAAAAGCGGTATCTATGAAAGAGAATGTATACAAGATGTGGTATCTTGCCCTGGACAGATTGGCCCATTTTTATCCCAACACGTCCAACAGATGCTGGAAATGCAAACGTAAGGGTGGGTCTTTCTTTCATATCTGGTGGACCTGTGAAAGGTCTATGAAGTATTGGCGTGAGATTCACGATATTATTACACAAATTATAGGCACCCAAGTGTCATTAGATCCTGAAATATTTCTATTAAATATACTGCCTGATAATTTACAGAAATTGGATAAATATTTGATTGTGCATGTACTAACTGTTGCAAGAATTATATTTGCAAAAATATGGAAGCAAGAAAAAATACCATCTAAACAGGACTTTATTAATAAACTTATGGAGGTAGTAGAATTAGATAATTTGATTTTGAAACTATAAGGAAGAGAAGAAACCACTTTCTTAAATATTTGGTCACGTGTATATGACTGGTTAGAGAGATTTAATTAAATATTTGATTTGTACTTGATCTTTGCAAATCAAAAGAAAGAAGGGGAGGTTCCCACTGTGTTGTTTTTGTTGTGATTGGTTGTGTGATGTGGTTGCTTTGTTTGTGATGTTCTTTTTTTTTGTTCTGAAAACAAAATAAATAAAGTTAAAAAAGAAAGAAAGAGAGCAGCACTTTCTGCATTTGTTTGGAACTGTTAAGAGACGCTATGGACAGCAGGTCTATCTGTGAGGCCTTTCTTTGGAGTAGGATACTAAGATGCCTGCTAGCCATATATTTTGAGCTCCAATCAGGGCACTGGTCTCTGTAGGGACAGACTGTTAGGCATATTTTGTTGTTTTATAGAATCAGAGTCTGTGATGGAATGCTTTTTTTTAAAGCACTTCAGAGTCTTGCATAGTTCCTTTAACTAGCTTGTTGTTAAGTATCCCATGGCACGGCTGGCTCTCATTTACTCTTGTTGTTTTTACAGAGTGAAAAATCTTGTCCAAGTAATTTTCTACATTTTTTTTAATTTTAAAAATAAGATTGGTTGTTTTGGCAATCAAAACTACTATATCGGCCAGTACTACATTGGTGTCTGTTGATATAACACTTTGTGCCGGACCTTGGAGCTTTTCTTGTGTTTTGGAGTTTGTTGACTCCCCTTCGTTTAAATAGCTAATTGACTCATTTGGTGGGGTGTCTCTTCTTTTGCAATGAGAAGCACCTTTTTCTGGGCTTGAAGCCAGAAGGCTGTAGTGGTTAGCAATCCTGTACATGTTTACTCCAAAGCAAGCCTTAAATTATTCAAGGAGACTTACTTCCAAGAAAGTGCACATAGGATGTTATGATTAATGGCTTGAACAGAAAGCTCCCATTTTGCCTCCTGCAGACTGTTTTGGAAACTGGACTAATCATAGTTTCTTTGCCTGTTGCTTTTCTTCCTTTTGTAGGGCCAAAGGCCACCCAATGGCTAAATGGGATTCCTGCTTCTCGAGACATGACAATAACCACCTGTGGAGGATGGGAATGTAGTATCCTCTAGGTGTGATGGACAAGAGTAAATTAATCTATCAGATCACCCTTCAGTCCTGCTCAATAGCCAGCACTAGGGACAGGCACAAAACAGGAAAACCCAGTTCAAGTCAGGATGTGTCCTGAACCCAGCCACTCTGCCAAACCAAACAAGTTTGGGAAATTTGGGATGCAGTGGGGTGGTCCCCCAGGCCCTAAAGACTTCAACATTGTGGGACTTCTCCAGCTGACTCTCCTCTTCCTGCCCACCAGTTTTGGTGAAGATTGGACTTGCAGGGTCCAAGTTACAAACCCCCAAACAAGGTGCCCCCCAAAAGTGCTTTTCAGGGAGATGTCAGGCACTGTGACACAGAGGCATCAAACTTCTGGTGGACCTCCTCAGATGCCCCCTACATGCCCTAAAAGTTACGTGCAGATTAGACTTGGGGGGGTCCAAGTTATAGACCTCCAAACAAGGGGCAAATTACAGGACAGCTTGAAGCCCAGCCCACCCAGTGTGATGACAAACATCCAAACCCAACAGCCACTGGACCGCAGCCACCTTTGAGAGAACAGATTGCGAGAATGGAGGGAGCGGCTCCAGCTCAAACCTGCTATGAACAATCAGCATGACTCTGGAATGGAGTCCATGACCAGACTGAATAAGAGGATGCATTCCTCATGTTTACCTATAGCAAACACCCCTGGGTGGGACAATGGGGATGATCTCACTTGCATCAATACCAAAACAAAGCACAGGTTGGTGACCGGCCACCAATCATACAACAGCGGGGTGAGTGAGAGGCGATTTTATAAATTTGACTCAACCTCACATTCTCCACCTCCTGGAAGGGAAACCCAGAGAGTCGTAGTCACACATGGGGCCCATGGGTCTGTCTCTTGGCTGCCAGGTGGGAAAGGAGGGATGTGGCCCATCACATGTGGAACCACTACTGAATGGTGAACTCTTGGAACTAGATTCAATTTGCCTTGCACTGCAGTGCCAGTGATTGGAGTGAAATGGGACTGGACCAAGCAGACTAATGAAGAGAAGGCCCATGGAGCATGGAACAAGAGGAGGGGAAGAAGGAAGATGCTCCTAAACAAGGCCCTTGGCCATGCCTTTAGTGCACATGCAGCCCATCAGTGTCACCTTGACAGTGGGGAGTGAGTGAAAGGAAATGGCTGGAGCCACAGGATGAAAGCAGTGAGTATGAAGACCTACCAAACCCTAAATGTAACCAAGGCCTAGAGGAAAAGGTTGGCCAAACAGCAATCACCTTGACAGTAGGGTGAGTGTAATCTGTTGGACGATGGAGCATCCCCTCCCCCACAGTGGGGAGCATGAAAGGGGTTGGCCAAGGCCCATGGAATGAAGGGAAGGCCCTCTTGGATGAGAGGGGGAGCCACCGAGTGCTGGAGTAGGCACAGTGCATTGACGTGCTGCCTTGAAAACCCAAAGCCATCACAGGTGAGAAGGATGCCACAGTGCCCCACACCTGTGAATATAATGGCTCGTGCCACTACAAAGCATCTCTGACACACATTGCATGTTCTTGCCAGCAGACTGATAATGCAGGCCTGGTAATCACTCCATCTGTGAATGACAGGGTGGCTGGTGGTGGCTGGGAGTCAAGAGGCAAGGTGGCTTGGAGTCAGGGTCCAAAGGGAGTGAAGAGAAAAAGGGGGAAAACTCTAGGACAAGACCCCAGGGAAAGAGTCTGGCCACGTGGCAGCGGCAATCACCTTGACAGCAGGACCAGTCAGACCCTTCCCTGTAGTGCACCACCACACAAGTAAACACCCAAATCCCAGGGACTGGGAGAGAGAGGGATGCATGGTGCACTCTGCAACCAGTCACTCTGACAGCAGTATGGGCAAAAGGGGATGGCTGTGAGAGGAGTTGTGGCCTGGACAGGGGAAAACAGTCATGAAAAGGATGACAAGTTGCCCTGGGAACTTGGACTCTGTTGGCCTGCTGTGCCAGTGCCCAGTGCCCACCCTGCCCCCAGAATCTTCTATGTGGTTGAAAGGGAATAGCTCCGGAAGCAAAGGGACACATCACAGACCTTTGATAAGCAAAGTCACTACAAATTAGCATCCCTGGCCCTGTAGCCCACCAACCACAGGTTGCCCCCTCAATACTGGAACTTCAAGAACATCAGTGATCGAAACCAACTGCTACCCATGTTCCATGCCCAGGAAGGATCTGCCAAGCTGCCAAGCACAGGTAGTAGGGTGATTGACACAGGCTATTTGCTGTGCCCTGGGATCCGAGAAAGTTCCCCAAGTCACCTAAACCTTATGTGATACCAACAAGTTGGAACTGTGGTCTGCGAAGGAAGACATGTTGCCATGAGAAGGAACACAAGTGGCCCTGGGAACTAGGAGGCCTGCCATGACTACCTGGCTCTCCCAGAATCACCCTGCCAGGGCTGTGGGAGGAAGGGGATAGCTACATGACAATCTTTCCTGGGTGGACTTGGCCACAGAATTCCCACCCTGTGGCCACACTACCAGATTGTGCCCCTCCGAATGAGAACCACACAACAGAACTTGCTGTCTCAGGGGCCGCAACCAGCTGCCAACATCCCATTCCCAGATAGAATCTGCCTGCCAGGCATGGGTTACATGGGGCAATTTACACAGGTTGCTTTCATTGCCTGGGATCACTGATAGTCCCCTAAATTAGCCTGTACAATGATGAGTCACATCCGACAAATACTATGGGGTAGTACGCTACATGAAAGAGGAATTCAATCTCAATTTTCCCACCCTTTATAGCAAACAAACAAACAAACAAACAAACAAAAACCAAGTTGCAACACCCAGAACAAAGCCAAGACCCCTGGCCCCTGATTGAGTAAGCTAGCTAAGCGCTCTCTCCACCACACTGAGCAGCAAAGCTCTTTTGCAAGTACACCCTTTCCATCCAAAACCACAACACCAACAAAGGGAACACACTCTCATTCTACACTTATATAGATATGACTCCCATTGCAACAAATGGAAACTTTGTTATTGACAGGTAGCAGTGCCAGACAAGCTTTGGAGGGTCCCTATTTGTGTTTCTAAGGCTGGAAAACACCCCCGCCACCATTGTCTCGTATTTTTGCACCAGAGTTTCTTGATGGGTTTCATTTTCCAAACAGCCCCAAGCTCCACACAAAAGCTTGGAGATTTCTTCAGAGACAATGTGTGTGCCGAATGTTGCCTCCTGAGCCATGATCTGGCCAGAATTTGGCACACATTTTGGCTTGTTACATGGTTTGTGTCCATCCTTAGCCAGCACACAGAAGACTCTGATAACTTCAATAAGGTGGAAAATATGAACACATACAATGAAAAATTAAGCCATCTGTAATGGACTGTTGAGAGCTCAAAAGATGTAGCAACAGCCACACACAAAAAAGATTGGAAGAAATCAATACCAGCGCCAGGAGGACGTCGCCCGCAAGGCAACAGGAAGTAACAACAACAACGCGCTGCAATAAGGGTGCCTGGTAGGCTTGTCACCCCCCCTGGTATGTGGCCCTAAGTTAGGATTTGTGTGTTAATTAGATATATAAACCACTCAGAGCCCTCTGGGGGTGAGCGGTATACAAATTGAAAGATAAATAAATAAATGAATAAAATAAATGCCTAACAAAGTCTGAGAACCTTTGAGTGATAGGCTGTTTGAATGGACTCCTGTTGAGGGAGTCAGTTATGGGAAGTCATTGGGCAGTCCCAATGACAATTGAGAACTAACAGTTGAAGTAGAAACAGTTAAGCACTGACTGTGGACTGGGAAGGAGGCTAAGAGTGACTGGATTGAGGAGGATTCTCATGCAAGCCAAAAAGGAAATAGCTTCTAGTAAAGAGAAAGAGAAAAGGAAATAGCTTCTAGAAAAGAGGAGCGATCCCTGGTCTGTAAATAAAGAAGGATTTTGGGAACCTGGTTGTATGTTCCTGCCTTCTAAATTTCATAAGTCAGTGAAACTCAGAAAAGAGAAACAGAAATTAGCTCTTCAGGGCTCACATATATACACATCAGAGAGGATATTATTGTAGGAGATCTGCCTTTTCCAAAGTAGCATCATATTAAAGAAACGAAAGCTACTTATGTAGCTATGTATGTGTAAGCATATAAGAGACCATATAAGGCTAACAGAAAGCAGAATTCCATCACCACTTCTTTGTGCCTCTGAGGATTCTTAGAAGGTATGAAAAGTAGATAAACAGTCACAAACCCAGGTGCCCATTCTTGCAGCATATGAAATGCCTCACAGTCTTCTGGAGAGACATTCATGGCATTTTTATTATATATATGTGCTGTACCAAACCTGATCTCAGCATTTTTTGGCTTTTGTTTCCTTAGCAGATTTATGATTGATTTTTCAATCCAGTTTTCCCTCTTCATTGAGGTTTTCAACAGTTTTCAAGAAGCACTAGTGTTATGCAGTGAATGGCATTGGCATTATACTCAGAACCATTTTATGTCATGCTGTCACGTTATGTATTGAATGTGAATGGCTGACACAGCACACCTGACAATGTTTGCAGGAGTCAGACCCAAAGACAAAAGTGGCAGAAGCAGAAACAGAAGAGGCATGCTGCATTTAATAGCCTCGGGTCCTGTAGTGTAATCTCTTGAGAAAGTCAAGGATCAGGGTGTGAGAAGAGCTGTGAACAGAATATGACAGGAACTGTACTTTGTGCACAATGTATTAAAACCTGACTGTGAAAGAAACTATACTCAAGCTCCAGTGGATACAGGGATTTTCAGGGAAAAACTGCTTTTGGGGTAAAAACTTCTTTGAAACTCCAAGTTCTGATCCAAAGCAGTCAAGAGCATGTCAAAATCAGCAGTAGCTAAACAGGGGTACAAACAGGGGAGGACTAGAGGGATAAAACTGTGGGGGTTCTTGTTTCCTTAGGGGCCATGGAGCTGGATATTGATTTCATGATTTATTTCATATGGATTTTCTTTTGGATCTGGATGGTGTGAGAGAAAACCAGAGGGAATATTGGGCTGGAATCTCCTTCTCAAAGAATACAGGAATCTCCTTCTTGGACATCCCATGTGCCATAAATTCTGTAGGTGGCCTTCAGCAAATACATCTCAGATTCAGACCTCTATCTACAATACAATTACATCAACCTAAACAACAGGGACATTGAAACAATTGATATAGTCAAGTGCTTTGAACACTTAAAAGCTCTATATAAATACTAAATATTATTTATTATTAGGACTATGTAGTATCAAAGCTCAGAAGTATGGCCCAAATGATAAAGTCTAAATATTAGATTTTAACAGTTTGGGAACAGGAACCAGAAGGCCCACTGAAGATAATGGGAGCCATGAATGCCAACTGACTTGCATAAGCTCCATTGAAATATGTTACAGTGCACAAAAGTTGCAATGAACACATGGAAAAGATTATGAGAAACCTGTCCTGGGCCTAGAATGACAGGGTCCAGGGTGGAATGACAGTGCCTGCTAGCAGAATAACAGTCCCTAGGATAAGATAAAATGCTCTGGCATTAGAATGACAGCCCCGGGGCTGGAATCAGTGCTCTGGGATCTGTCATTCCAGGCCCAGGGCAGTTTGTGTGGTCCAAGGGACCATCATTTCACTCTTGGGATTGTCATTCTAATTGCAGAACCCTTATTCTACTCCCATGTATCATCATTCCACCCTGGGGGCTTTCATTCCTGCCCCAAAACATTTATGCCACTCTCAAGGGCTGTGATTACACTTTGGGAGCTGTCATTCCAGCCCCAGAACACTTATGCTATTCCAAGGACTGTGATTGTACTTTGAAGGTTGTCATTGCAGCCTCAGAACAATTATATCACTCTCAGGGATCATCATCCCACTTTGAGGGCTGTCAATTCAGTCCCAGAGCAGATTTCTCTAAATCCTTTCCAAATTTTCATTGCACCTTTTCTGTGCTGTGGTCTTGGAGAAAGTGACGGGATGGATGAAGGCCAACAAACTGAAGCTCAGTCCAGACAAGGCTGAGGTGCTGTTGGTAAATGACAAAGCTCAGAAGTTTGATAACTAAGGAGTTGTTCATTTTAGTACATCCTGGCCCATGGAGGATTTTTCCAGGGAGCTGGAGTGACTGTTTTTCAACCAAATGATACCAAAATTGTAGCAAAATGAGTGCTGCCTGTCTACTAAAGACTCAAGTGTCAAGCAAGTTGGAACAAAGGGACAAATTTCATGGGCCCCTGAACAAGTTGCCTTAGCTCTCTATTTACCCAGCCATAGAAGAACAAAAGGGCTCTGCCTCCTACAAAGGAGGGAGGGAAAGAGAACTGTGGCTCTCTGTGCCTTGTCTCTAAAATGATTGGCTGGAAGTGCTCTGTGATCCCCATTGTAAGGATCCAACTGGCAGAGAGAAATGCCATTGCTCAACAAATCAGTACAATCAAGGGAAAATACAAGCACATGCTGTGGCTGGCTAGCAGCACCTGAACTCAAAAATAACATAGATTTCTTTAGACAGAGTAGTTTTATTTCACTAAGAGTCCTGTATTCCTAATAGTGTTCTGGGGAAGTCACAGTAATGACCTGAAACAACATGTATATCTTCAACTCAGGTGTTTTATTATGCACACCCCTAGTGACTATACAGCTTCTGGTGTTCTTGGATAGGATAGATTACCTAGACTTGTTTTAATCCAGGTTCAAGCCTGAATTATGGATGGAGAATACCTTGGTTGTCCTGACTGCTTACGTTTTCTGGAAGAGTGATGGGGGAGTGTTGATTCTGTTGGACTTCTCCACGATGCTTAGTACCATCAGTCAGGACATCCTTCTGAAGGGGATGGCTGGGTTGGAGTAGGAGCCCCTGTGCTCCTGTGTTTCTGCCCTTATTTGACTGGATAATTCCAGAAAGCGGTACTGAAGGATTGCTGCTGAGCCCTATGACATTTTATGTTACGGGGGCCTACTAGGATTGGCAGCATCCAGGTGGAGGGTGGACTCTATGGAATTACATCCCTGCTGAGCTCCCTCCCCTCTCCTCCCACCCCAGGCTCCACAATCGAATGTCCAGGAATTTCCCAAGCTGGAGCTGGCAACCTGAGGCCTATCTATAGATGCTGGAAGTCATCATCAAGATATTTAAAGTGATTGGTTGTAACAATTAATATTATTTGGCAAACCCAATGAATTTATATTTCCCCCCACTCCCTTTTCCCTTCTGTATCCCACCTTTTTTCTGAGAAAATAATTTTAAAAAATTAAAAAGATATTTAAAGTGCCACAAAAACAAGGATGAGACTCAGCTGAATTTCTTCTTAACAGCTGAATCAGGTAGGTCTGTGGAAGTCCTGATCAGGCTCTTGGAGAAGGTAATAGAATGGAGACAGGCGGAAAACCAACCTGAATGTTACTTGGATTGATTACAAGAAGGCATTTGATTCAGTCCCTCATACATGGATCCTAAAAACACTAGAAATGGTAGGCATCAGCTAAACTGTAATAACATCTATCAAGATTGCCATGAGTAAATGGAACACCAGGGTGATAGTGAATGGAGAAGAAATTGGAACAGTTAATATCAAACAACGAATTTTCCAAGGAGACTCACAATCACTGCTGCTCTTTGTCATTGCCCTAATGACACTCACAATCATTCTCAACAGCACAGGCGGATACCAGCTTTCAAAGACAGACACAAAGATTTCACAGTTATTGTATATGGATGACTTGAAAATGTATGGAAAGCCATCATCAGAGATTGATTCTTTATTAAATACAGTCCAAATATTCAGCTAAGATATAGCAATGGAATTTAACCTTGAGAAGCATGTGGCATTAGCACTAAATACAGCAAAGATTGTTGAACAAGAGCACATCAAGATGCCAAACAACAACATCAAAGCACTGAGCTTTGAAGAAAACTACAAATATCTTGGAATTTTGTAAACTGACAAAATCAAAATACCCTTGTTAAGAAAAATACAACCAAGGGCATAAGAACATAAGAGAAGCCAATGTTGGATCAGCCCAATGGCCCATCTAGTCCAACACTCTGTCACACAGTGGCCAAAAATACCAGGTGCCATCAGGAGGTCCAGCAGTGGGGCCAGGACACTAGAAGCCCTCCCACTCTTGCCCCCTCCCCAAGCACCAAGAATGCAAAGCACCACTTGCCGCAGCCTGAGAATTCCTATCTATACCTTATGGCTAATAGCCACTGATGGACTTCTGCTCCATATACTTATCCAATTCCCTCTTGAAGCTACCCATACTTTTAGCCACCACTACCTCCTGTGGCAGTGAATTCCATGTGTTCATCACTTTTTGGGTGAAGTACTTCCTTTTATCCATTCTAACCCGACTGCTTAGCAATTTCATGGAGTGCCCACAAGTTCTTGTATTGTGAGAAAGGGAGAAAAGTACTTCTTTCTTAACCTGCCCTATCCCATGCATAATCTTATAAACCTCAATCATGTCACCCCTCAGCCATCGTTTCTCCAAGCTAAAGAGCCCCAAGCATTTTAACCTTTCATCATAAAGAAAGTGTTCCAACCCTTTTATCATTCTAGTTGCCCTTTTCTGCACTTTTTCCAATGCTATAATATCCTTTTTGAGGTGTGGTGACCAGAACTATACACAGTACTCCAAATGAAGTCACACCATTGATTTGTACAGGGGCATGATGATAGTGGCTGATTTGTTTTCAATTCTCTTCCTAATAATCCCCGACATAGTGTTGGCCTTTTTTATTGCAGTTGCACACTGTCTAGACATTTTCATTGAGTTATCTACTACGACTCCAAGATCTCTCCCTTGGTCAGTCTCTGCCAGTTCGGACCGCATCAATATGTATTTATAGTTAGGATTTTTGGCTCCAATGTGCATCACTTTGCACTTGGCCACATTGAACCCCATTTGCCATGCTGACGCCCACTTGCTGATCCTCAACAGATCCTTGCAATCCTCCCTGGTTCTTACCACCCTGAACAACTTCGTGTCATCTGCAAATTTATCCACTTCACTGCTTACTCCCCACTCCAAATCATTAATAAACAATTTAAAAAGCATTGGACCGAGTACTAATCGCTGTGGTACCCCACTGTTGACCATCTTCCACTGAGAAAGTTGCCCATTTATACTCACTCTCTGTTTCCTATTAAATAGCCAGTTTTTGATCCACAAGAGGACTTGTCCTTTTATCCTGTGACTATTCAGATTACTTAGGAGCCTTTGATGAGGAACTTTATCAAAAGCTTTCTGGATGTCAAGGTAAACAACATCTATTGGGTGCCCCTTGTCCACAGGTTAGTGAGACAAGATCTTCCTTTACAGAACCCATGCTGAGTCTGCCTCAAAAGTTTTTGTTCATTAATGTGCCTACTAATTCTTTCTTTAATAACAGTTTCCACCAACTTACCCGGTATTGATGTCAGACTGACTGGCCTGTAATTTCCCGGATCTCCTCTGGAACCCTTTTTAAAGATGGGAGTGACATTAGCTACCTTCCAGTTCTCAGGAATGGAGGCAGATTTTAAAGAAAGATTACATATTGTTGTCAAGAGATCCACAAGTTCACATTTGAGTTCTTTCAGAACTCTCAGATGTATGCCATCCGGGCCTGGCAATTTACCAGTTTTTAAGTTGTCTATCAGTTGTAGGACCTCCTCTCTCGTCACCTCAATCTAACTTAGGTCTTTCAACACCCCTCCCAAAATCAGCAGTTCTGGAGTGGGCAAGCACTTCTCATCTTCCACTATGAAGACAGAGAAAAAATGCATTCAGCTTCTCAGCCATTTCCCTCTCATCCTTCAGTACTCCTTTTACCCCTTGGTCATCCAAGGGCCCCACTGCCTCCCTGGCTGGTTTCCTGCTTCTAATAAATTTGAAGAAAGTTTTATTGTTGGTCTTTATGTTTTTTGTTACATGCTCCTCATATTCCCTTTTTGCCTGCCTGATCACAGACTTGCATTTTATTTGCCACAGCCTGCATTCCCTTTTATCAACCTTACTGAGACTAGCTTTCCACCACTTAAAGGAATTCTTCTTACCTTTTATAGCTTCCATTACTTTGTTTGTACTTCTACCTGAAATACAGATTTTTTAAGGTTACAGAAACCAAAGAAGACTATAAAAATATTGAAATTAAAACTCACTTTGACAACTGGAAGGAAAAGCACTTATATCAACAATATTTGAGAACAAAATTGATAGTGAAAATACCTAGAAGTGGCTCCAAAATGGGCACCTGAAGAAAGAAAAGAAAGGACTCATTCTAACTGCACAAGAGCAGGCACTCAAAATGACTAGCATGAAAGCCAAAATTCAGAAGATAATAGCAAATGTTGATAATAGTGATAATAGCAAATGTTGACTTTGCAAGACAAAGGATGAAACAATTGACCACATGGTCAGTGCCTGCAGTAAAATTGCTCAAACTGACTATACAGAACATCACAATAGAGTTGCAGCTATATTTCATAGGAATCTTTGGAAGAGTTATGGCTTTCCACCAGCCAGAAATTCATGGGAGCATAAACCAGACAAGATTATGGAGAATGATGAAACGAAGATTTTTTTGGACTTCTGACTGCGAACACATAAACACACCTGAAGCATAACACCCCCAATATCACAGTTGTAGAAAAAACAAGAAACAGTGTTGACATGCAATCCCAAGAGACAGCAGAATAGGAAAGAAAGAACAAGAGATCATGAAATACCAAGACCTACAAACAGAATACCGTCTCTGGGAGAAGAAGGTTACTGTCATGCCAATTGTCATTGAAGCCCTTGGAGCAGTGCCTAGAAGTCTCAAGAAACACCTGGACATTCTGGACATTGAGCAAAACCAACTCAGCTCCAGAAGACACTGTTGCTTGGAACAGCAAGAATCCTGTGAAAATACATCTGCAATTCCCAAGAACTTGGCTAGATCTCAAACTGCAAAACACCATCTACCAGTCAAATATCTGACTGTGATAATTCACAACAGCAGCAGCAGCAACAACAACAACCTCATCCTGTTCTGTTTCCTTTGTGTGAGACTCAATTGCCTTTTTTCCAGAAACACAACTGGATTCTCTCACTGAATTCTTTTTTAAACCAATACCCTAAGAATTTATTGAGACACAAATCTTGGGAGATATCATGTCTTTAGACACATGAGCTAATTTTCTTCCTTAAAGATGCTTTCAAGTAGCTCTATGTTTGTGTTATGTGTGTGTCAATCTGCCACTTCTCTAGGTACTTCTAACACATTAACACTAATTGAGACAAATGCAGTCTGCTATCAGCACTACCTTACAACAAACACACAGACACAAACATAACTGTAGCATCATTTCCAGTGGCTGCTGTGTAAGAGAAAACAATGAGTGATAACAGTGTTCTGAGGTTACACCTTCCAGATACCACTTGATTCAAATAAAAATTAACATGAATAGGCAACTATCCAATTGAACCAGATAAATATCTGGGACAATGTCTACTTCTACCAAGGAAGCACAGAGTTGGTTAAGGCTTTGCACAGAGATGCACAAAATATACCTCAATTTTGTTTCTTTTTGTTTTTGGATGTTGTCATCATAACCTTTTCTGATTTTTCTTGTTGGTGTTCCTTATCTGTTTAGGCCTTTTGCAGAATTTTTGAAACCATTAATACATAAGTTGCTGTAGATTTTCCAGGTTGTGTGGCCGTGGTCTTGGCATTGTAGGACCTGACGTTTCGCCAGTAGCTGTGACTGGCATCCTTAGAGGTATAACACAGAAAGATGGAGTACTCTCTATGACAAGCCTTCGACAACACATTAATACATAATTTAATTAAGATAACACGTTAATACATAATTTGACACAAAATAGGTGTCAGTTTTAATGGTAATATGTCTACCAAATTTTGACATTACAGTTGATAAAAAAGATGGCTAAACAGTTTGGTTCCAGGTGGGAAGACCAGAAGTTTTAAAACTGTTATTTCTGAATTCCGGTTTGTTTCTGAATTTTATTATTTTATTTATTTACAAAATTTATATCCAGACTTTCTACCTTCATCAGGGCCATCAAGGCAGCTAATATTAAAAGCATACATTAAAAACTTCTTTAAAACCATTTAAACAGAAGAAAAACACATCATCTGAACAAGTAAAATCAAATCAATCCTTTCCTGGGTTCCCATCCTCCTAATCCCAGACAGCAAGAATACCCAAAGCAGGACCAGATGATGACAGTAGCAGTTGGGTAGGTTCATAAGTAAGTAGGTGGACCTTCGGGCATGCTGGTCTCAAGCCATGTAGAGCTTTGAAGGTCAACAAAAGCACCTTGAGCTGTACCCAGAAACAGACTGGGAACAAAACAAGACTGGAGTTATAGATCCTTATGCCCTATCCCAGTCAACATTCTGGCTGAAGTATTCAAGACCAATTGAAGTTTTCAAAATACTTTTCAAGGGCAGCCTCACACAGAGTACATTGCGGTAATTTAATCTAGACAATAGGGGACCCACAACAAAATGTTGCATAATGTATTGTGACCTTACCGAAGTCTTTGTTGCAGGAAGTCCTCACAAGGAACTTGTGGGGAGGGGGCATTCCCCTACCTTTCCCCCCTTTACTGTCAAAGTACCGTCCTCTTTCTTTCTGCACACCCCCTCTTACCCCAGCCCTTCTCAATGTCCTTTTCCCCCACCCCCTCTCAGTCTGCCCCTCTCTTTCTCTGCACTATTTCTCTACCCCCCAATCTCCCCTTACTCTTTCTCTCCCCCTCCCTCAGACAATCTCCCATTCTTTTCTTTCTCTCCCCCCAACAGACAATCCCGTATTCTTTCTCTGTCTCTCTCCCCCCTCTCACACAACCCCACTTCTTTCTGTTTCTCTCCTTTTGTAGCTGCAGGCCAGCAAACATCCCCAGTCTGGTTGCAGGAGGGAGGGGGGGCAATGACGCAGGCTTCGCCTCCTTGTGCTTCAACTGACAGCTGCAGGGCCAGCTTGGGCAGTGGCAGCGGCAGCAGAGGGCAGGTGGGCTGGCTCCCAGAGAGGTGTCACTGTCCCTTTGGCTCCCTTGGCCGACTGGCTGCAGTCCCTCCCTGGGGTTGCCTTCATTCAGCAGTCCAGTGCCCAAACCTGCTGGCTGAAGCTATAGTCTTTGTTGCCGGCAGTCTGGTGGGGGCTGTCCCAATGGCAGGGCACACAGTTGTTGTGGTGGTGGCTTCCCTCATGGCTCCAACAGCTTTTCCTGTGCCTCAGTAAGTCCATCCTCTGCACATGCGCAGAGTAATCAGTTTTACTATTGGGGGGATTTAAGTATCCCCGTATACTTTTAAAAACATTTTAGATTCTTCTGCAAACATGGGGACTGCCCCAAGTTTGTTGGAAGATCTGTTTACCCTCCATGTGACCCTGATCCATGGAAATAGGTATCCACACGCAGAGGGGATCTTGGCTATTAGATATATAGATGTAAACAGTACATGCACCACAGTGGCTAAATCTTTTTGCCCAGAAAAGGTTGCAGATGGCTAAACAGTTGAAGCTGGTAAAAGGCAGTCTTGGCTACAGCTGTCACCTGCTTATCTAGTAGCAGACCTGGGTCTAAGAACTTCCTCAAACTATAGACTTGTTCCTTCAAGGGGAGTGCAACCCAATACATAATGAGTCCCTTAAGTCCCAGGTCAGACTTTCTGCTCACCAGTAGTGCTGCTGTTTTTTCAAGATTTTTATTAGCTGGCATTCCCTATCACTAGTCACCAGTTAAAAGTAACTGTGGCTTCCCTGGGATTAGCCAGAAGCACCAGACAGAGCTAAGTGTCATCTGCATATTGGTGACAACCCAGCCCAAATCTGCAGATGACCTCTCCCAGCAGTTTCATGTAGAGTTTGAAAATCATACAGGGCTCCTCACAGTCCAAAGGCCAAGGAGCTAAGCTGACTGCAGCACCACTGTCTGAAACCTGCCTTTCAGGCAGGACTGGAACCATCACAAAATGGCAGCTTCCAGTCTCACTCTGGAAAGTTGGTCCAGAAAGATACCATGATCAATGGTATCAGAAGCTACTGAGAGGTCCAAGAGTATCAACAGAGGCACACTCCTGTCCCACTCCTTGTGCCTGTCATCCACGAGGATGACCAAGGCTATTTTAGTCCCATAACCAGGCCTGAAACCGGATTAGAATGGATCCAAACAATCTGCTTCATCTACAAATGCTTGAATTTGTCCAGCTACCACCTGTTCAATCACCTTGCTCAAGAATGGGACATTTCAAACTGGTTGACAGTTATTGAACTCTCCTGGGTCCAGGATAGTTAGCCATTCCCCCCCGCTGAATTTAAGTAGAGACAGTTAAGCATTGACTATGGAATGAGAATGAAGCTAAGAGATTGAGGGGATCAAGAAGGTTCCTCATGCAAACCAAAAAGGGAGATAGCTTCTAGTAAAGAGAAGCAACCTTTGCCCAGTTAAGAAGGGAATAAGTTCTAGGAAGGAGGAGTGATCTCTGGTTTGTGTATAAAGAAGGATTTGGGGAACTTAGTTGTATGCAGGCCTGTAGCTACTGTGGGACCCATGGGGCCCGAAGCCCCATGTTTTTTATGGGCCCCTCCTCCTGGGTGGGGTGGGCTTACCTACCACTAGGAGCCCACTCAGGAGGAACAGCAGGAGCCATAGGGCCCCCCTGCCAAGCCCCCCATTCCTGCTGCCTTCACCAAGGTGGGAGAGGTCCAGTGCGGAGGGAGGTCCAGGCAGCTATAGGAGCAACAGCAGGGGCTGGGCAGAGGCGCCAGAGTCAGATGGAGAGGGGTGGAAGAGGACGGGGCCAAGGCAGCCAATGAGAAAAGGCCCCAGGTGCTGACCCGGCTGTTGCTGGGTAGAAGAGGCTCAGAATGCCACCTGAGTGGCAGAGAGATGGAGAGCAGAAAATCAGTCCAACTCCAGTAGAGTATTGTTTCTCATGCTGCTCCTTAGACTCCCCCCCCACTCTGCCTTCCAGCCAGGGGTTCACAATGGCTACATTCTGCCCCCTCCATTTGGATAGAACCCCCTTGTGCCAAAGAAGGCCCCCTGGAAACACCCCCAGCAGGACGACGAGGGGATAAACAGAAAGAGGAGCTGAGCCTGAATCCCCACCAGTGTTCCATCTGAGCTGGGTTAGTATGAGCTAGCTCACAGTTTTTTAGCCTCCGGCTCATACGTTTTTGTCTTAGCTCAGGAAGGATGGCTCTAGAAAAAAACTAATTTATGCAGCAGCTAAATTGCTTGTTCACAACTTTAATGCAAGTACTATTATTTATTGTATTTATTATTTAATATTTTGTTATTTAGAAGTATGAGCATGGCATGACAGTACTGTGCAGACATATAATGGCAGGCCCCCCAAGAAAAACATTGGCCCCCTGAGCAAAAAGTTGTGACTTACAGGGCTGGTTGTATGTTCCTGCCTTCTAAGCTTCATGAGTTGGTGAAAATCATAGACCTATGCTTTAATGTTTAAGCAGAAACTGAAAAGTAAGCTTCTCTCTTCAAAGTTTTAAAGACCTCATTGAACAACAGAAACACTTGTTGGAAATCAATTATCTGGTGTTTGGGGGAATATAAAGTTACCTCAGTTTTATTATCTGTTCACCTCATGCATCCTATCCCTGATTCCACCTGATCTTTTCTCCTCTAAGATAAATAAAACATTTTTATTTCAAAAGCCTCTCATGTACTATTTCAAAAGCAGAACAGAAGAATGTTCTTGTCTCTTCCCTCAGTTTCCTGAACAAAAAATATAAAAGCAACTGGGTGGGACAGCCATAGACAAACAAATAAGAAGAAAAAAGATAAAGGGGCTACTCTGCAAGAAAGTAGACAGAAGGAAAAATCCTGCATGTGAAGGAGGGAAGAGGGTGAAATTGTCATAATTGGCAATGCAGTTGTGCTTGCCTAGCAATGGATATTTGTTTCCTAACGCTGTAGGCACTGCTTATGCTATTGGGAGAGGGTAGTATTCAGTGTTTTTTGTTTGTTTAGATTTCAGATTTTTCTGGAAACCTGGGGCATTTTTCAGGTTTTTAGAAAGATCTGTGTAATGTATTCATTGACCACGTGCGAGGCGAGGTCCCCACGCAGTCAGGCGAAGTGCCAAAGCTTTGCTGTCAGAGACAATGGCCAAGCAGATCCTAGCCTGAGCCACTCAGAGGGCTTGGCTCCCGGCCATAAGCTTATAGAACTCTCAGCTACTTTTTAGAGCCTATCACGAGTGTGGGGTGTGTTTGGGTGTGGGGTTATTGTGCACGTATAAACCAGCCTGCGAGCTGGGATGTTTGTCTTGTTCCTCACCTAATAAAAGTATGAGAGCTGAAATCACTAGTAAGTCTCAGTAGTTTTCACTGGCGACAAAGGTGGGATTCTACCTCCCATGAACAATGACCAGGAAGAAGATTTGAGCATTGCATCGAGCCCCGCGCCACTGCTCATCGCCCCACTGAATGCGAACACAGCACCGCACCGCACCATGCTGCTGACACCGCTCCCGAGCTACAACCACCATGTGGAGTCACGAAGATGGCCATTCCCCAGGAGAGCATTGCTGCTTTCGATATCTCCCGCCCAGCATAGTGAGAGACGTGGCTCGAGATTCTGGAGAGCTACTTCTCCTGCCCCGACATTGTGGACCCCAGTAAGAAGAAGGCCCACCTCCTCCGGGCCTGTGGGATGGACACTGTGCTCCTGCTAAAGGACCTGATTGCGTCTTAGCAGAGCAAGGATGAGACCTATGGGGAGCTGGTGAAGGCCCTTTCCGGCCACCTCTCACCAAAGCCCACAAAGTTTGCCGAGTGCATGGACTTCTTTGCGCGAGTCCAGGGTCCAGACAAAATGGCTTCCGAATTCTTGGCCGGACTCAGGCAGGCAGCCACCAAGTGCTCCTTCCTTGACCTGGCGGATGCTTTGATTAACCAATTCCTCTTGGGTCTCCAGGAGCCTAAACTTCAGAGGAAATTGGTTAGCCAGAATGACCTAGACCTGGATAAGGCACTCCAGGGGGCCACAGCCTATGAAAAGGCACACCAGGACTGCCATGGAAAGGCGGTCCATCGCACCCAAGCTACCGTCGCGTCAGACGACTCAGAAGCCAAAGAGGTGCTTCAGGTATGCTGCTACATGTCCCAACAGCAGCATCGGTCAGTGGGCCATTCCACTGTCGTCGTCCTGCGCCAGCTGCGGGGATGTGCACTAATGCCGGTCATGCTGTTTCAGGGATGCCGTCTGCCAGACGTGTAACAAATCAGGCCACATCACCCGGGTCTACTGCTCTGGAGGTCCAAGCCTGAAGACATTGGCCCGCTAGACGGATCTCCACTCCAACCTCCACACCCTCTCAACCCACCAACAGCACCTGGTATGTAACTTGCCCCCCGACAGCTCACATAAAATGCACATAACGGTGTTAATCAAGGGGTCCCCATGCAGCATGGAAATTGACTCTGGGTCGTCCTTCTCCATCATTTCGGAGGAGATGCTGTGCTCGTTCTGCCCACGGTGGGGACCCCTCCTGCAAAAGCCATAGGGATTCACGTTGCGGGACTTTAACAAAAACCCTGTGGCTGGATTTAAGCACCCACAGATGTGTCCATGTTGAGAATTAGATATATTGATATCAGCTAAAAGATACTTATCATTTGGTAAGGAAAAGGTCAGTTGGCAGTAAAAAATTCTACAGAACTGAGGTTCAGTGGACAAGTGCTGTTGTCAGGAACAGGTCATATGAGCAGACAGGCTGAGGAGCAGGAAGATGAGGGTGGAAATAGGATGGAAAGGTGGCTGTATGGAAGAGGATGGTGGGCCAGAGGCAAGCAAGTGAATGGGAATATATCTTATATACAATTTAGGATGAGAGCAGCTGGTGCTATGGATAAGAAGAGAATCAGACTACTCAGAAACTGAGGAGACACAGAAAAGAACAGATTAGAGAAGTGTTATGTATTGGGACTGAATCATTCCAGGAATCATGCCAGAACCCTGGAAGTAACCAATCAAGTAGTAATGTTATGTAAATAGCCTATCATTGGGAGTGGGGTGTGCTTGGGTGTGGCAACTGCATGCTATTTAACAAGTGAGGCTCTGGGGTCTTGTCTTGTTGTTGCTGAAATCACTAATGAAGTAGAGCTGATCACTGGACTGGTGGTCTGTTCATCCATGGAACTCACTATTTAACAGTGGTGACAAGGATGGGATCCTGTTGAGCAAACCTAGAGCCCACCTGCACTGCACTGCACACCAAGCTCCAGTGCCACACGCACCATGTCACAACCGGGACCATGGTTGCTGGAATTTGACCCTGCTCACATAGAGCTTTGGGACACCTGGGTGGAGTGGCTCAAATACTTCATACTATTCCAGGACATTGAGGACAAAGAGAAGAAGAAGGCTCTCCTGCACAATTCCTGCAGGATCACAACCCTGAGACTACTCCATGGCCTCATCGTGCCCAGCATGCTCAAGGTGGCCACTTATGATGCCCTCATCACAGCACTTACCGGCCATTTCATGCCTCAGCCAACCAAGATGGCATGCCGCATGGACTTCTACATGCGCCCAGGGCTGATGCTATCATAAAGCCAACCTAGGCCCACAGGAGCGCAGAACTGACACACATTCCTCCAACTTATGTGCTGGCACAAGCCCAGCATGGCACAGTGAGCAGCCGAGTGGTCCCCAGGACCTCGCTGGCCTTTTTGCGAGGACATGAGCCCGACAGCCAGGCAAGCCAGGAGTGGGATCCACATAATGCAATGCAGGCGGTGCAGTGCCTCCCTCTCTCTCTCCTAATGGCGCTCAGCAGAAATGTCTCCTTCACCTCTGCCAGGGAGATCTGATGGCCAAGCGGCTGCATGAAGGGGAGGAGCCGTGGCCACGATGGCCCAAGCACAGGTAGGAGGCAGAGCAGCAGCACCACCACATGTCAGAGAAAGCGTGGCCATCTCCCCTGCCCCCCACTGCTGCTTCCTCTCTTGCCCTCTGGCCTCTCCATCCACCTCGGCTTTCTCAGGGAGCCTCCAGCAGCCACAAAGGGCTTTTGTCTCTGTCCTTACACCACCTCGCTCCGTGGCAAAGCCTGACTCAAAGATGGCCACGGCGGGGGGTTCAGGGCTCTCCCAGACTCCCCTGGTAGGAAGCTTTGTAGGCAACAGCCCAAGAAACGGTCTGAAAGTACCTGATGTGGTTCCCTGTCTGAAGCTAAGTATAGGGCTGGGTATTATCAGTGGGGGACTCCCATTTTAGGTGCTGTGAGCGCCTTTGGAGAAATCGAGTGGCTAGGCCTAACCCATGCTGTGGCTTCCAGAGGAGCCTAAGCAACTGTCCAGGTGGGGGAGAAAAAGAGGAGGAGGAGCCACCTGCCGCTCCAAAGAAGGGGAGTTCCTTGGGGGGGGGCGGTGGCAGCAGAGAGAGAGAGTGTTTCGCCAGCTTCGTGCCAGGGCTGCTTGCCAAGACGAGGAGAGGCCGGCCGCTTGGCCGGCCAGCCCTTCTCTCTCCCCTTCTGCCTGCTGGGGTTGCTGACAGAGCAGGCAGGCAGGGCACAAGGACCCAGCACCGAAGGCCGGGGGGGGAGAGAAACGTGTGTGTGTGTGTGTGTCTGTGTGAGGTGTGGGGATGGGTTGCAAAGTCACAAGTTCCTTGCTAGGGAAGGTCCTCAGGTCCTCCAAGGGCACAAGGTCAGTGGTGTATTGTGAGGTGGGGGTTGCCAAGTCTGACTTGGGAAGCTCTTTGAGATTTGGGGGGCACAGTCTTGGGCAGATGGGATCTGGGGAAGGGGCTTAGCACGGATGTGATGCTACAGAGTCCACCCTCCAAAGCAATGAAACCGAATGAAGTTTTAGACAGGAATGATTTGGCCAAACTGGAATTGCTGAGTTGCAGAATGAAAAGGCAGGAGGAACAAGGGCCAAGGCAAGGCAGCACTATAGGCCTTTTTTCAACATGAAGACTGTGAAAATATGGAGAACAAAGTTTGAGTCCAGTGGCACCTTTAAGACCAACAAAGTTTTATTCAAGGTATAAGCTTGCGTGTGCATCAGTTCAGTTCATTCACCAAGGCCCGCAACAAACCAAGATGCCAGCTCTGCCCCATATTCACTCTGATAACAGAATCAGCAAATCTAACAACACCAGCCATACCATCTCAAGTTCATTCACTTGTTCAAGATGTCATCGTCCACCTGTACACTGCATTTGTCAGGCCACCCCTGGAGTACTGTGTGCAGTTCTGGAGGCCTCGCTTCAAAAGAGATGTGGACCGAATGGAGCGTGTGCAGAGGAGAGCAATCAGGATGATTGGGGGGGGGGCGGGCTGGAGACCAGGCCCTATGAGGAATGGCTGAGAAGAGGAGGTTGAGGGGGGACATCATTGCTCTCTTTAAGTAATTTCTGTATCCATTTGACCATACATATTTTAACTTGTTCTGTCTCTGTGTCATATTGGAGTAAAAAAAGGTAAAAGTAAAGGTTCCCTTGCTCGAAAGCCAGTCGAATTCGACTCTAGGGTTGCGGTGCTCATCTCCGTTTCGAAGCCGAAGAGCCAGTGCTGTCCGAAGACATGTCCGTGGTCATGTGGCCGGCATGACTAAACACCAAGGTGCACGGAACGCTGTTACTTTCCCACCGAAGTGGTACCTATTTATCTACTTGCAATTTCTTGCTTTCAAACTGCTAGGTTGGCAGGAGCCATATTGGAGTAGGAGTTTATAAATTCATCCTAATAAATGGCCTTTTGATTGTAGGATTATCTTTTCAAATTAAGTCAGATCTATTTCACCTCTTTCTATGTAAACACATTTCTTAATTCTGGGAACTAGTTGAAAAAAGATTAGCCATTGTATTTTCTTCCCTGTTTCCTTGATTTTTTTTTTACCAAGATTTAATTTCTCCTTGAGAATTTATCATATCTCCATTAATTATAAAATAATTGTATCCCCTCACATGCTTGCTTGTTGTAATACACATCTATTGGTGACATTACTAGCAATATTGAAGGACTGACTCATCTTCTTGTTGTCTCCCATATTTTGAGTGAGCTGTCTCTAATGATATGACTTTTATGTTGCTTTTTATTTTTTCAAATTGATTTCTTAATCCATAGATGATTATGTAATCTCTTATCCAGATCTGCTGCTTCTTATCTCACTGCCCCCAAACATTCTTCTTAAAATGCATTTATGTTTGAAAATTGTTGGGCACATGGGGGGGGGGTGCGCCAGAAGGTAGCCTCGCCTAGTGTGCAAAAAAACCTGGCACTGGCCCTACATGCGCCAGCAAAGGTCCAATGAGATGGCTGCTGACTTTGTGGCGGACCTTCGCAGACTAGCATTCACATGCAAGTTTACGAGTCTCGACAACGCTCTCCTCAACCAGTTCATGATGGGCATTAGAGAGGAGAAACTATGCTGAAACTATGCCATGAGGAACTTGTAAAGGCGCTATGCGAGGCTGCTGCTTCTGAGAAATCCCAACATGACCGCCAGACCTCTGCCATGCACCAGGCCTCTGTTCCCTCAGCTTCTGAAGCATCCGACAAAGAAGAGACTCATCAGGTTCACCACCCAGCTCACCGCAACTCACAACCTTCTGCTGCCACTGCTCACCCAGTGGAGACCGTCGCACTGACTCCCTGAACCAGCTGCAGAGAAGCTCACGAATGCCATGCCTTCTGTTTCTGAGACGCTACCTGCAGGACCTGTGGCAAGACAGGCCACATCAATTGCGCCTGCCACTCCAAGGGAACCCAGAGATGCACAGCCACGCACCAGGAATCAGCAGATCTGCACATCATTGCCATCTATCAACATCAGGCATTGAATTTGCCCTGGGACACCCCTGATAAAATTAAAGTGATTGTGCTTATAGAGGGAGTGCCTTGCAAGATGGAACTGGACAGAGGGTCCTCCATCTCCACCATCTTGGAAGAGACTCTCCAGAGGCTCTGTCCACAGGGAGGTCCCCTCCTTAGACGTGCTGGCTTCACCTTCCGGGACTTTCAAAAGGACAAGGTGGCCATTAAGGGGTGGGGCAAATTCCACATGAAATATAGGCAGTTTGAAGGAATTTTGGACTTGGTGGTGGAAGGGCAATTTACCAGCTTGCTTGGACTGTCCTGGTTTGCACCCTTGGGGTTCAAAGTAATAGGGGTGCACCACGTGCAGCTCTCAAACTTCTGTAAGGTGTGTGATGAATTCCCCGCTGTCTTCAATGGGACCCTCAGCTGACACATAGGCCCACCCATATTGCTTCAACTCAGCCACGAGGTGTAGCCCATCCACCTCAAGGCCCAGAGAGTTCCGTTTACATTCAAGCCCAAAATTGAGGTGGAGCTAGACCATTTGGTGGCATGGGGAGTTCTAGAGCTAGTTACCCATGCCACCTGGGAAACTCCCATCATAAACCCAATTAAGCCAAATGGGGATGTCCGCATCTGTGCGGACTACAAATGTATGATCAACAAGGCGCTGAGGGACCACACTTACCCAGTGCCTGTGGTCAGCCATGTCCTAGCAACACTGGTAGGGGCCAAGGTCTTCAGTAAATGGGACTTGGCCCAAGCATACCAAAAACTCCCAGTGGACAAGCCAACAGCCAAGACACAGACCATCATTACACACTGGGGTGCTTTCAGAGTCAAGTGGTTGCAGTTTGGAGTGGGTGTGGCCCCAGGGATCTTCCAGAACTTAATGGACTCTCTTTTGAAAGGCATTCCTGGGGTCCAGCCATTCTTCGATGATGTACTGATAGCCACCCCCACTGAAGAGGACTTTGCCATGCCTATGCACCATGCTACAGTGATTCGATTCCACTAAGCTGAATGTGAAGTGAGAGAAATGCCTCCTGGGGGTCCCCCGTGTAGAGTTCCTGGGGCTCTCCATGGATGCCAACGGCATCCATCCAGCCCCTGACAAGGTTCGCACCATCACAAATGCTCCCGCCCCCATGTCCAAGGCTGAGCTGCAAGCTTTCTTGGGGCTTCTGAACTTCTACCACTCCTTTCTGCCCCATAAAGCTTCACTCATGGAGCCACTCCACCGCCTGCTGGACAAAAAGGCCCCATGGGTGTGGGGCTGGTGACAGACCACCGCTTTCCAGGCCATGAAGGAGCTACTCGCCTCGAATGACACCCTCATGCACTTTGATGAGATGCTGCCAGTCGTCTTGGCATGCGACGCTTCTCCCTATGGCATTGGCGCAGTCCTGGGCCATCAGCTGCTGGACAGGA
The DNA here is from genome assembly GCA_029375565.1 of Gekko gecko. Lineage (NCBI taxonomy): Eukaryota > Metazoa > Chordata > Lepidosauria > Squamata > Gekkonidae > Gekko > Gekko gecko. The sequence goes on along the minus strand of JAPDNY010000006.1, from coordinate 75,161,405 downwards.
GAGAGGTGCAAGTGGCCTACTACTCCAGGACCCTGTCATCAGCTGAGTGGAACTACTCCCAGATAGACAAAGAGGCCCTTGCAATCATGGTGGGAATGAAAAAGTTCCATGATTACCTGTATGGCCACCCCTTCACTATCGCAACTGATCACAAGCTCCTGTTTGGTCTCCTCACCACCAATCCACCAGACACTGCAGATGCTTTTGCCCAGGATCTTGCACTGGTCCATATTTCTGGGGGGTTACCAATACTGGCAGGGGAAGTCCATGGGACACACTGATGCTCTTAGCCACCTCCCACTCAGCTCCGTTGAACCAGATCTAGCCCCCATGCACCCAATCTTGATAATGGAGGACCTGCCAGACCATGGTCTGCATGCTGCAGACATTTCCCACCACACCACCAGGGACCAAGTCCTCTCCAGCATTTTGGACTGGGTGGAGAGGGGATGGCCCATGGATTGGGTGGGCCCAGAATTCACAGCATTTGCATCCTGCTGGGATGAGCTCTCAGTGTACAAGGAGTGCCTCCTATGGGGTAGCCGGGTAGTGATTCCCCCACTACTGAGTAAATGGGTTTTGGTAGCCCTACATGAGTCCCACTCGGGAATTGTGAGGATGAAAGCACTGGCCAGGAGCTACATGGGGTGTCCAGGAATGGACAGTGAAATCGAGGCCTGGGTACAGTGTTGCCAGGCCTGCCAGGAGATGCACCCTGAACCCCCGAGGGCTCCTGTTCACCACTGGGAGTCTACCCACATGTCTTGGGCATGGGTACATTTGGACTTTGCCCGCCCGTTCTAGGGGCAGTTTTTCTTTTTCCTGGTAGACTCCTACACCAAGTGTCTGGAAGTCATGCCAGTCACCTCGGCCTTATCCTATGCAGCCATCTGGGACCCAAGACAGATTTTTAGTATGCATGGTCTACCGGACACGATCATGACCGATAATGGCACCACCTTCACCCCAGAAGAGTTCAAGCAGTTCCTGGACCAGAACCTCATCAGGCAAGTGCAGTCTGCTCCCTTCCACCCGGCTACCAATGGACAAGCCAAGCGGATGGTACAGACAACCAAGGACATGCTAAAGTGGCTCACTCAAGGGGACTGGGACCAATGTCTGGCTGTCTTCTTGTTTGGCCACTGGGTGACCCCGAGTGCATCCATCAGTCTCAGCCCCGTGGAACTCTTAATGGGCCGCTGCCTCAGGATGCAGTTGGACTGCCTACACCCGGACCGAGCCCCAGAGTTGTTCCAAGCTCCAGTGAGCCAGGAGACCCCCAGAGGGTTCTTTCTGGATGACCCTTTCTTTGCGCTGAACTATTCCAGAGGCCCCGCGTGGATCCCAGCAAGGGTTACCCAAGTCACCAGACCCCTATCGTATGAGGTATTAATGGATGGAGGCTGCTGAGGAGGAGGAGGATGGCCTGGAATCATCGCTACTGCTGCCGCCGCTGACTGAGGAAACCCCCCCCACAACAGCATGCTGCAGGATTGCTGAGAATAGGAAGGCCCTGCACAGACTGCTACAGACCTCCCGAACTCTGTTCCCGACTTTCAGGACTCCAGTGCAATTCCTGCTTCACCAAACCCAGCTCTGGTGTCATCTCCACTCCATGTAAATAGCCTATCATTGGGAGTGGGGTGTTTTGGGGTGTGGCAACTACATGCTATTTAACAGAGCTGAGGCTCTGGGGTCTTGTCTTGTTCTTGCTGAAATCACTAATAAAGTGGAGCTGATCACTAGACTGACGGTCTGTTCATCCATGGAACCCACTATTTAACATGAAGCAAGAGAATATGGAGGCCAAGGAAGCAGAATTTTGTATGGTGATTTGAAATAAAAGCTACACTGTCAGCTGCAGTTCTAGTAAGGCATTTATTCTGAGGTAGTCTAGGAAGGCATTTATTCCAATTAAATAGCATATGCCATGTTTAAGAAAAACACACAAGCTTTTAAGAATGAACTTAGGTATAAAGTTCCTTAAATGATCCAGCAAATCACTGACCACTGTATATGGCTATGTGTATGTCAGTGCCCACAAGCATTCCCTTATAGACACCTGCAGCCATGTCATTAACATGCCCAAGTATAAAGTTGCTTCTGTTTTAAATTCTAATTATCTCTATATTTCTCCAACTGAATCCTAGACCTGGTCTATATCTTCAGGAGAATGAGGTGGCACAGAGCTAAGGTGGCAGAATAAACTTTACTACTTCACATAAAGGGGAGGGATTATTGTTAAACATTCCCCTACTTTAAGTGGAAAACTAGCACAATACACAATAATAAAACCTCTCTGTGATGTGCCAGGGGGGAGGGGATTTTTACATGTGGGATTTTGATCCTTTCTCTATGACAGTTGCAATAAAATATATACATCTTGGTACCAGAAGTCCAATTTGTATTCCTGTTCATGAACAGCATAGCAGTTGTATTTGTCATCTGTTCTAGATCCACATGTATTAAATGAACATGGATATGCATTTAGATAGTTCCACAGGGTAGCCATGTTGGTCTGCAGTAAAACAGTTAAATCCAAGTCCAGTACCTAGAGACCAACTCTTGTCTCTACAAGCATTGGCCTCTAAGGTGCTACTGGACTCAAATCTAAATGCATTTAAGTTAAGATCTGCAGCCTACATTGAAACTAATGGGGCATCCTTGGCAGTTCTGGAAATTCCATCTGAGTATCTGGAATTTCTCCATCCATAAGGATTTCTTATATTGCGGCAAGAGTATTTTGGTGAGCCGTGGGGTTCAAACCAGGGATATTTAACCCTAGTGCCACTATTCCCTCGCTGTTTTCAAGCAGTTTTGCATAGAAAGGAAGCTTGAACTGTGATTTTTTTAAATAGGCAGTGCTTCAGTCTCCAAATGCTGCTCTTCATGTTTTTAATCACATCTGCTACATAGATGGGGCTATGAATAATTAACAATGTCTCCAACATTACACTCATAGATTATGGTGGAGGCAGTGACTATGCACCGTCTCGAACAGCAGAAGCCATTTAGGAAACTGTTATCCACTTTCCCTTTATATTTGCCATGCAATCACTTACTGCTTAAAAGGGTAAATCTTTCATAGCTTTAATTAAAGCATTTAATATAATTTACACTGATGCTCTATGTGCTCAGGGTCTGTCAAAATTGATGCTTTAATAACGTGTCATTCCCTTTTTTCCCTCCTCTCCCGACTGGCCTGAAATCTGTTAAAATTACCACTAATCTAATTGGGAACAAAGTTGTCAAATGCACGCAGCTCTGACAGTTTGTCTTTCTGCAAACTGCCAACAGATTGCAAGTTACGCATGTGTTGCGCAGATGGGTAAGTTAAAAGGAACATACCAAAAAAAAAGCAATTTATTAAATCACCTGGAACCAGCAGCTCCATTCCAAAAATAGTGAGAATGAAATATAGCAGGAGCTACAAGAGCTGGCACTGGAATATGCCAGAAGGTACCAGTTACAAAATAAGATAAACATTTTGAGAAGCCTCAGCTGTGTAGCAGAATAATGAGGAGTTATTTAACCCGATCTGGATTACCAGTAGAAATTAATTTAGAGTGTACAATTTTTTTTGAGATAAAAATGATCTTTAATCCCTATTTTTAACCCTTCCAAAGCACTGGCAAGATCTCTCTTTCTCGTCCCTTACCCCCCCTAGCAATTTCCCTATGTACCTGTTTTAAATCACCTAATGTAGAACATTGGAAGAACCTTACAGATGGCATCCTCTTCTACAGATACTTAGGACATAATCTCTTTCCTGTGCTCAACCTCCATTTCAGAAAAAGAGATTGGCTCCAACTACATGGTTGGGAACTAACAATAATATGCCAGCATTTTGCTTTCAAGCCACTAACAGAGATCAATTCAGAATTTTAATCTTAAAATGGAACTTCAGTTAAATGCTGAACAGATGTGGTAAATACTTCAAAATTTCTGTACCTCAGTTATCCAAATATCATGACTATCTGGGTGTCCTTTTGTAATCCAATGTCAATATAACCCCAAACTTTCTGCATAGTCAAAGGAACATCTGGATAAAAGAAGCCATTAGAATTTTGTGACGGAGTTCAGCTGTGAAATTTGTCGTCAGTATCCAGATCAAGCCCAAGAATATCTGATGCAATAAGAACAGCACTTCGGAGATGTTTGAGAATCCTTTCTTTTACCAGCATAGCTTCTTTCAGCCCAGTTAAGAAGCAAGAATTCTAACTCAGATGCAGCAGCTACCTGGTAGGACTGAGCATGATTACCTCTCTTTTTAGAAATGTATCATCCTATCCAAACAGATGAAACTCTGTTGCAGCCTAAAGCCTAATTGAACTCTAAGTGCCACCATCAATTGATCACCAGCAATTCCACATAAAGCAGGTGCTGATATTTGAAACACAGCATGGGTTAGTGAGGAATGAGTTTGAACCTTGCCGTGCCCACCTTTTTACTTCCCAAATAGTTTGCCCAGAATTTTTTCCTCTGGTAGATGGACCTTTATGATCAAAAGTAAGACCTGCTGCAAGAAAAAAAAAATATGGAGAAAGAAGTGGTTTTGGGGAGAAAAGTAGGCAAAGCATTCAGTTCCCATTCCTGCCCAACTTTATAGGAATTTGATATGATTCATACTGAACTCTAGACACCAACAGGTCTAGTTACTGCCTAAGGGTAAAATCACAGGCAATCTGGTATTCAGATTTCAACCATGTTTCTCCTTCACATAGCAGCTGCAAACAGCCCAGATTTAGGCTTGGACCTTGGTGAAAGGGAAGGGGTTTGCTATCCTTCTGCCATTCTGCTGATTTTGAACAGCCCCTCTCGAAACTTAAAGGCACCATAGAGCCAAAGAAGCAAACAGCAGTTTTGGGAGGCAGTTTACTGCTGAAGAAGTAGCACCTGGGTAAAGAGTTAGACCATCCTATTTCCCTGCACTGCAGTCCTGATGCAAAATGCAGTCTCCCATGTTTACTTGAGAAGGATAAAACGTGTGGTGAGTCCTATCAGATCAGGGGATGTGGAAATAATAGGAACATAGATGGCTATTCAAAGTCTTAAAAGAAGATGCTGTTAAAGTGCTGCACTCAATTTGCCAACAAATTTGGAAAACACAACAGTGGCCACAGGATTGGAAAAGGTCAGTTTACATTCCAATCCCAAAGAAGGGCAATGTCAAGGAATGTTCAAACTATCGCACAATTGCACTCATTTCACACGCTAGCAAGGTCATGCTCAAGATCCTACAAGCTAGGCTCCAACAGTACGTGGATAGAGAACTGCCAGAAGTACAAGCTGGGTTTCAAAGAGGTAGAGGAACTAGAGATCAAATTGCCAACATTCGCTGGATTATGGAGAAAGCAAGAGAGTACCAGAAAAGCACCTACTTCTGCTTCATTGACTATGCTAAAGCCTTTGATTGTGTGGATCACAATAAACTATGGCAGGTTCTTAAAGAGATGGGAGTACCAGACCACCTCACATGTCTCCTGAGAAACCTGTATAAGGGTCAGGAAGCAACAGTTAGAACCGGATATGGAACAACTGATTGGTTTAGCATAGGAAAAGGAGTACGACAAGGATGTATATTGTCACCTTGCTTATTTAATTTATATGTAGAGTACATCATGTGAAATGCTGGCCTGGATGAATCACAAGCTGGAGTTAAGATTGCTGGGGAAAAGATCAATAACCTCAGATATGCAGACAATACCACTCTAATGGCAGAAAGTGAAGAGGACCTAAAGAGCCTCTTGCTCAGGGTGAAAGAGGAGAGCAGAAAAGTGGGCTTGAAGCTCAACATCAAAAAAACTAAGATCATGGCATCTGGGCCCATCACTCTTGGCAAATAGAAGGGGAAGTCGTAGAAGTAGTGACAGACTTCATGTTCCTGGGATCCCAGATCACTGCAGATGGTGACTGCAGCCATGAAATTAAAAGACGCCTGCTCCTTGGGAGGAAAGCGATGGCAAACCTAAACAGCATGATAAAAAGCAGAGACATCACCCTGCCAACAAAAGTCCGCATGGTCAAAGCAATGGTATTCCCCGTAGTAATGTATGGCTGCGAGAGTTGGACTATAAGGAAGGCCGAGCGCCGAAGAATAGATTCTTTTGAACTATGGTGCTGGAGAAGACTCTTGAGAGTCCCTTGGACTGGAAGGAGATCAAATCATTCAATCCTAAAAGAAATCAACCCTGACTGTTCCCTGGAAGGCCAGACCCTGAAGTTGAAGCTCAAATACTTTGGCCACCAAATGAGAAGGGAGCATTCACTGGAGAAGACCTTGATGCTGGGAAAGATTGAGGGTCAAAGAAGAAGGGGACGGCAAAGGATGAGATGGTTAGACAGTGTCATCGATGCAACAAACATGAAATTGAGCAGACTTCAGCGGACAGCGGAAGACAGGAGGGCCTGGCGTGATGTGGTCCATGGGGTCGCGAAGAGTCGGACTCGACTGTGCGACTGAACAACAACAACAACAAAAAATGGCTAAGAAAAAAGGAAGTAGGGTACAAAGCCAAAAGGAAAGGGAATGGAAAAGGTATAGTCTGGAGATCCATTTAGGGGGCCTTAGAAACCCAGACTAGTTTGGATCACAGCAAAGAAGCTGAAGCATGGCATTGAAGCCAACATACCTGGCATTGCTGTTTCCTTATTTTCTTCCTAATAAGGTTTGAGAGAATGTGGGAGGAGGCTATGGAGAATATTTTTCTCCACGCAGAAAACCAGACCAAGGAACTGTGATTTATAAATGATGGTCTTAACCTCACTTACAAAGAGGCTGTTTAAATGATTTATGGATTTCTTCTTCCCCTTGTTAATTTAACTCATTTCTTAGGAAATTATACCACTTAACCATGGCAAGAATAAAATTAGCTAGAGTGCTCATTTGAAGGCAAAAAGAGTGTAAATAACTTTCAATGAAAAACTGGGGGAGGGAAACATGCTAAAGTGTGTGTCTGTGTCGGGGGGGGGGGCTAACTATATGTTACCCACAAATGTATCAGAGCCCTAACATCATTTTTAGAATACAAGCGTTAGGGGACTGAAAAGGGAGTAGGGGAACAGGGCACAATACTTGCTCACTTTGAATCCCACCCCCAGCAAGAGTTTCCTACCCAAAATTTCCACTGTATGCTTGAAAGAGAAAATGTTACGCATAGTACCCCATGCTGCTGCTTGACTCCCAAACATCATTTTGTGAAGCTGCTTTACAAAAGATAAAAATGACATCAGGGAACTAATACATAATTTTGTACATAAACTGAATTTAGTCCTTGAACAGGTAAAAAAGAGCAAAGTAGCTTGAAGAGGATGATAGCCAAGTGAAACATAAATTAAAGGCCAAGCTACACAGTATGCTGGAAGGCTGTGACTAGAATGCCTGAAGCATAATATGAAAAACCTGTGTGTGAGACAGGGAGGGAACAGACCATGGTGCTGCAGAAGGAAGAAGCCAATTCTTCCCATCCTTCATACCATTTCTCCAACTGGATATAGCCCCCCAGCCAACTTTAAGCCTCAGCAGGGAAAAAAGGCATGTACTTATATTTGTGTTAGATATATTTTTATTTTTTTAGAAAACAAAGTAAAGATGTGAAGGGGATATAGAAACAAAAAAGGGGTTGCATATCACAATTATGTATAAAGGTAAAAGGTAAAGGTTCCCTTACTCGAAAGCCAATCGAATCCGACTCTAGGGTTGCGGTGCTCATCTCCGTTTCAAAGACGAAGAGCCAGCGCTGTCCGAAGGCGTTTCCGTAGTCATGTGGCCGGCATGACTAAACACCAAGGCGCACGGAATGCTGTTACCTTCCCACCGAAGTGGTACCTATTTATCTACATGCAATTTCTTGCTTTTGAACTGCTAGGTTGGCTAGGTTATGTAACAATTATGTATATCAGAAATTAATTATGTAACGCAGGGTGTATAAAACAAAAAGCATTTCACCCCAACATCCCTTTCATTATAATTTTTAAAACACTATCTATAAAATACAATACTACCTACTTCTGTTAGGGTACATTTATATTTAACGTCTTGGATTTCAAATTCCATAACTAATATGTTTTACATCTACATTATTGATTTCATATTCAGTATTATATATTTTTGTCACCTCTACCTACTCAGTGTAACTTTTAACAATATGTACAGAAAGAAAATCTATTATATATCTCAGAAGAAGGTAGAGAATATTTTTGCTCAGGATTCACTTCTTTATACATTTACTAGGGAGCAAAGCCTGTTGTGGTGGAAGACAACGGGCCCTAGAAAGGAAGGGAGGGAGGTGGAAGGGAGAGAGGGTTGGAGAAAGAAAGGAAGGAAGGAAGGAAGGAAGGAATAGGGGGAAGAGTGAAAGAAAGGAGATAAGAAGAAAGAAAAAGGGGGAAAGGAAGGGAAGAGGGGCAGAAAAGGGCTTCTCTGGGCCCAGACAAGGCCTTTTCTGTCCCCCATACACTATCCCCTGGGCCTTCTATGGGGGCAGTAGGCAGTGTGTGGGGGAAAGGGCTTCTCTGGGCCTACTGCCCCGATAGAAGGCTCATAGGATGATGTGTGGGGGACAGAAAATGGCTTCTCTGGGCCTACTGCCCCCATAGAAGGCCCAGGGGATGGTGTGTGGGGGACAGAAAAGGCCTTCTCTGGGCCTAGTGCTCCGTAGAAGGCCCAGGGGATGGCGTGTGGGGGACGGAAAAGGCCTTCTCTGGGCCTAGTGCCCCATAGAAGGCCCAGGGGATGGCATGTGGGGGGCGGAAAAGGCCTTCTCTGGGCCTAGTGCCCCATAGAAGGCCCAGGGGATGGGGTGTGGGGGATGGAAAAGGCCTTCTCTGGGCCTAGTGCCCCATAGAAGGCCCAGGGGATGGGGTGTGGGGGACAGAAAAGGCCTTCTCTGGGCCTAGTGCCCCATAGAAGGCCCAGGGGATGGTGTGGGGGGTGGAAAAGGGCTTCTCTCACTTGCCTCAGCCTTGGGGGCCTGTCCCTGCGCTCACACTCCAGACGGTCCTCTCCTGTCGGAGGACTGGAGCAGACTGAGCTGAAAACACTGACGGGGGCTGACGGGGGCGGGACTTTGCGAAGCAGCCAGTCAGCCCTGGCCAGTGTCTTCTGATTGCCAGTTCTTGAGCCGAATCAATTATGGCAAGCATAGAATGTGGTGGAACCAAAATTCAAATATATATAAGGACAAGATATTCCTTAAAACATATTCTCATTCTGCTACTACATTTCAATACATTTGTGTACAATTTTTTGAACTACTTCTCATTCTAAATTTGTTTTCTGCTTGCATAATAGACACTCCATCTCCCCTCAAATTCTGTGATTGATCTGTTTCTCAGATGTTAATTTTGCCATTACTGCATTGGTGAGTTTATTTTGCCATTACTGCAATGGTGAGCTTATTTTCCCATTCTCTAGGTGTGGGGAGACATCTAGTTTCCATTTTGCTGCATAGATAATTCTAGCCGCTGTCACCATGTATTTGAATATCTATTCCAGAATTTTTGGTAATTTATTAGGCAGTATAACATATCTTAATAACATATTCATAGCTTCTATAGGGAATTTAAATTTTAATACGTTCTGCTTTTTTCCATGTATTTCCTTCCAATTTTTGGGGGCTTTTTTGTAAGTCCACCCCATATGAAAAAAGTTCCATTTGTGTCTGGGCATTTCCAGCATTTTTCTTTGTAGTTTTTGTCTGCTTTCTCAATGTCCTTTCAGTTATATACCGTCTAAAAACATTTTGTACCAATTTTCTCTAAATGCCTGCCTGGCTGTAAACTTGATTTCTCTTTCCCATAACTGTTCCTATTGATCCCCAGGTATCCGCTCTCCAAAATTCTGTGTCCATTTGATCATACTTTTTTTCACTTGTTCTTCTTCTGTTTCTAGCTGGAGTAGCATCTTGTGTATCCACCATAGTAAATGATCCTTTTGTTTTGTAATCAACTGTCAAGCTCAGCCGCATCTCTTAGAACTCCATCTTCTGTATTAACAGGCCTGTAGCCACAGTGGGGCATCTTGGGGCTAGGCCCCTTGACTTACTGGCAAGGCCCCCTGACTTCCCATCTAGCCCAGGGCCCCCAAGTGACAGCAGGTGCAGGGAAGGAGCCGAGTATTCCTTTAATTCAATTAGCCAGTGCCCCCTAAGAAATTTAAATGCCCCCCCGACTTAAAAAATCCTGGCTACGGGCCTGTGTGTTAATGATCTTCTTTAGTCTTGAAACTGATTGATAATATAGCAGTCATTGAATATTTATTCTTTCATCTTTAATAACTTGCCAAGACTTGATTTTCCCCTTGAGCATTTACCATTTTACCACACATTAAAAAGTTATGTTTATTTATCATGATAGGCTTCTATTGGGGATATAAGCAGAGAGTTTGAAGAGCTCAATAAATTCTGGCATGTAAACCATATTCTCAGAAGTCCATCTCTGATTAGAAAGAAGTCCATCTTTCTTGTGTTATAATCATTTTTATTAATTTCTTAATCAATAAATAATTGTGTAAACCTTCTTCTGGATCTACTGATTCAAGTTTTACTGTTCTTTGTCTTGGGTTTTTAATCCAACCCATAATCCAGACCAGGCCTGCCACTTGATAATATAATTTTATATTTGGAACTGCTAATCCTCCTCTCTTTTTCTCATCTTGCAATATTTTAAAGCTTACTCTTGGTTTCTTTCCATGCAAATAAATTTACCTGCCTCTGCCACTCTTTTAGTATTCTTTCTTTTATATGTATAGGTAACATTTGAAATTAAAAAAAATAGTTTTGGCAGTACATTCATTTTGATTGTAGAGATTCTTCCTAGTCATTTTTTTTTTAATTTTTTCCATCTAGATAATTCTGCTTGTATCATTTTCCAAATCTTCTGGTAATTTTTGAAAAGATTACAGTTTTACCCAGTCACATTTATTCCCAGATATTTAATAGGTTCATTGGTTACTGTGGATTTCATACTCTTTATATCTTCTTCTTGTTGTGTTAAAAATTTCATTATCATTTTTGTCTTTTTTCTATTGATTTTGGATCTTGAAAATGATCCAAATTCTTCAAAATGTTCCACTACATACTGTAGTGATTTGGGGTGTGGGGGGGAATCTATGACTCTTAGAACCACATCATCTGTATAGCTTTTCATTTTAAATTCTATATCGTCCACTTTTATTCCTTTAATCCTGATGTCTTGTCTGATCCTCGTAGCTAAAGTCTCTAACTGTAGGATAAATAGTAGAAGTGACAAAAGACATCCCTTACATGTTCCTTTTTCTATGAAGATAGTTTCTATTAATTTCCCATTTATTAAAATCTTTGCTTGTTGCTTCAAATATATACCTTGCATCCATTTCCAGAATTCAGGGCCACAGTTCAAATTTTGAAGTACATTCAATAAAAAAGTGATATTAAATCATCAAAGCCTTCTCTGCATACAAAAATAAAAATGCTGCTTTCTTTCTCTTCTTTTCACAAATTCGATTGCATCTATTATAAATCATATATTATGACATGTACTCATATTGTATGATGTTTTTACTGTATTTATGTTGAATGGAAGCCGCCCTGAGCCTGCTTTGCAGCGAGGGCAAGGTATACCTGAGACAAATAAAAAATAAATAAAATATCGTGCCTGTCTTTCCCCCCACTAGAGCTTAAAGTTTCACTTAACAACTCTATTTAGCTAAGTTATTGCTTCTGGGAATCCCCACTTATCATGGGGTTTGGCCACCCTCCAAGATCTATGGTGTTTTCAGTAATGGCCCCCTTCCTGTGCGATGACCTAGCTCAGGTGGTACACAAGACATCCTCTCTTGTCAGCTTTGTGGATAATGCAAAGCAGTTCTGTTTCAGAATGATTTTGATAGCTGAGTTGTGAACAGAGGAAATATTTTTCCCCCTTGGCTGGACCTTGGTTGGGAGCAGGGACACTTAGAACAATATGGGTCATGTTTTTTGTAATGTGATTTTTGTTTTGATCTAATTTTTCCTTATTGATTTGTAAGCCACTTTGAATAGTTAAAGAATCAGGGTAAAATATTTTAAATTAAGACCACATAAATAAAGAACATAGGTAGGGCACTTCTGATCCAGAAAGTCAACTTTCCCTTCCCCAACACCATGGCCCTGATCCAGATCTCCGCTCCAACACACAAACACACACTACAATTGCTTTTTAGGGCCAAATTATACCCCCAGAATTCCATCAACAGAACTTCAGCATCCTGTGCAGCTTGGCCCTAAGGCCCTAAGATGTGGCTGATTTAAGCAACATGGGCGTTTTTTTCTTCAGGAGAATGGTATTAAAGAGCTGTTATTCCATTATTCAGTACTTGCCACATCTTTTGGTATATCAGTAAAAAGGGAAGATGGAATTCCCCCCCTTCTGTATAAGAGGGAATTTCTGCTTTATTTTTTCCTCTCCTCTGCCCACTCGAGGTATATAAAACCATTACATTTAAGTACCATAATAGCCAACATATGCTTTTCTTTAGAAATGACACCACCATCTGGATTAACTTCTACCAGTGATTTCAGACAATATTGTGGATTTCTCCACCTCCTGAATGCGGGGGGGGAGGAACTACCCCAGGGAGCAACTACAATTTCAAATGTAGAGTAACAATATTAGCAGTATCCCTCTCCTGCCACCTGATATATAGGCAGTTGGGGAAAACAGAAGCCTTCCAATGTAATGTATTGATCTGAGTTAAAATGCTAATTTATTTTAAAAATTCAGCAAATATCTCTCTCAGTATTTTGGGTACTTGGCTCCCAGTGCTTTGGCTGTAGTACTTCATACATTACAGTTAATCAATTGCTGGTACTTACTGCATTCATAAGAGGATACCCAAATTGTCTCTTCTGTATTTTTATGCTAGTCACTTCAATGTTGTAATGACTGCACAGACAGCAAACATCATAGAGAGGTGGGTAGCACTTAGCTTTCCTGAAAAGCTTTTCCACATATTGGGGGAGGGAGTTAAAAAGGGGAGGCCTTCTCACCTGAATGAATCCTTACTGGCCTCATGGCTATTGTCATGAATGTAGCAAATCTTCTGGGCCACAACATCCAACTGGCTGTAGAGGGAAATGGGCATGCCGGGATAATTGATGTACTCAATCTGACCATGCACAGGTGGCACAGAAATGGCATACAGCAGCTTCTCGGGTTTGCCAGTGCCATCTGTTGCCATAAGAACATCTGTTGTCAAGGTCACCCTGTCACCCTCTGTTAAAGTTAAAGGTTTAGTGAATAGAACAATGTCACCTAAAATAAAAAGGGAGGAGGGGAGATACAAAAAACATCACATATAAGAAGAAAAATAAAAATGTGTGTGTGTGTGTGTGTGTGTGTGTGTGCGCGGGTGGGTGGGTGTGGGTGTTCAGTTCTTTAGTATTCTAGAGAGGGAACTGGGGGGGGGGGAGAAAAGCAGCTCAGTGAGCCAGAGATGAGGAAGAAGCAGTAATGGAGTATATCACAGGGATTAACAAAGATCATTATTGTCAAATCAGGCTGTGAAACAATTCCTTTGATAACTCCTGGCTTTTGAAATCCCTGTGTTAATAGCCAGAATTTATTGAACAATATTTTAAGCTTTATTTGCACAAAAGAAAGATGTATTTCAGCATAAGAATTCCTCCTTAGGGACTCTGCATAGAGGCAAGCATGGTCATGTGGCCATGCTTAGCAGTACAGACACATCTAAAAAGGCCATTTAGCACACATGCACAGGCACACATGTGATCTGAGCATGCATTCACAACTTCAGCACACATGAATCTAAACTGACTCTTAACTGAAAGTGACTCATTTGTATACAATGAACAATTAAGTTACTAGACAAAATGCCATAATGTACTAAGCACAGCATGGCACTTAAAGCAGAGGAGGTTATATGATGGTGTAACCTTGCCAAGGGTGATCTGCTTTTACTAGTTTTATTGCAGTGTTGTCTTTTTTAAGTTTTAAAATTACAAGAGAATTTGGCTTGGTGTAGCCACAACATTCATTATTTATTTATTTTAATTTATTTTATTAAATTTATAGCCCGGCCTCCCCAGATAGCAGGTTCAGGGTGGATTCCAAACACACCAATCTGCACACACTGCAGATTTACAATTAAGGTTTAAAACAAATAAATCAATTAAAATTTAAAACCTAAAGCAATCTAGTACTAGATGTCCAATATGCCTCGACAGATGATGTTGATACAAGTAACGTGGATCTGCAGTCCCTGGATGGGAGGCCATATCAGCCTGCCGTGCCCGCTACCTCAACTGAAAGCCTGGTGGAAGAGCTCCATCTTACAGGCCCTGTGGAACTGTAACAGGCCCCACAGGGCCCTGACCTCATAAGGGAATTCATTCCATCAGGTGGGGGCCAGGGCCAAAAAGGCCCTGGCCCTAGTTGAGGCAAGTTGGACATCCTTGGGGCCAGCAACTACCAGGAGATGCTGGTTTGCAGAACACAAAGTTCTGCAGGGCTCGTGTGGGGAGAGGCAGTATCGAAGATATGCAAACCCTGTCTGTATAGGGCTTTAAAGGTAAGCACCAGCACCATGAAGTGGATCCAGAATTCACTGCAATTCATGTAGCACTGGGCAGATGTGGGCCTGCACAGGCAATGACATCAACACAACTGTGCTGCTGTGTCCTGCACTAGCTGTAACTTCTGTAGCAGAGTCAAAAGCAGCCCAGTGAAGAGAAAATTACAATAATCCAATCTGGAAGTGGCCATTGGATGGGTCACTGCAGCCAGGTCGCTGGGGGAGAGGTATGGGGCCAACTGCCTGATCTCCACAGAGGGAAGAAGGCAGATCTGGCTGTGGTGGTGACCTGGGCCTCCATAGTCAGTGAGGCATCCAGGAACACCCGCAGGCTCTTTACCTTCAGCGCTGGTACCAGGGGCTCAAGAGTGCCAGACCTTACTTTCTCCAGGACAGATCCCCCTCCTTTCCTTTGTTGAACTGAAACATGACTCAGCATTTATCTGAGCCAGTGATAATGATGGCAATCGAAGGATCTCATTTAACTTGAATTTGAAATTCAGCTCTGATGGTAATTTACTAACTCAGGTTCAGAGGAAACATGAACTGTGACTGTACTGCGTCCTCAGGGAGGGTGGGATATAAATCCAAAAATAAAATAAAAATCAATAATACAAAATCCTGGCTAAGACGAGGAAGGGAGAGAAGGCCAGAACAGCACCTAAATAGTTAAGGATGGAGGAAAATGTACGGTGCAGTTCTAAGCAGTATTATACCCTTCCAAGTCCGCTAATGAAAATGGACTTAAAAGGGTGTAACTTAGTTTAGGATTGTGCTGAGTAGGGAAAAAACACATTTCACTACCCTTAAATAAGAGAAAAATTATTTTCACATTGTCTTGAAGAGCTGAGTCAAACAATGTTGCTTTCACACACTGGTATTTTAAAAAAGTGTTTGTAGCATCTTCAGGTTTGGCATCTGATTTGGTTTAGAATGTTTTGGCCTCATCAAACATTTCATTTTTTACTGCAAATATTTGTTGTAATATTGAACAGTTTCCACCAAGTTACAGTGATGAAAAGGCTGAGTCCTCTCTAGCATACTAGTCAGTGATGCAAGGGAGGGAGGGATTCAGTTGCAGCCTGACTAACAGATCTACATCAGATTCCTGGAGTCAAATACGAAGTCTGGGGTTAAATCTGCAGTGGATCTGAGGAGCAGGCTCCCTGTGTCTAATGTCTGAACTCTACTCCCTCCCTTTCACATTTCACAGCCATCCCTAGAAAGAATGCTGACATACTGAGATGCACCAGTCAGAATTGGGAGCTGTGGTGGTTCTGGGAGGCACCCTGGAGTGAAAGCAATCTCTGGCACTGTAGGTTCTGGAAAGCCAAAGACTGAATGTATCAGGCAGAGGAGGGTTCTAATTTTCATGCTGTGTGGGGAAGATTGCCAGAAAGGAACAGTCTGGGAGCCACCTCTTGAATTGCACCACTCTAGGCAACTGACTCCCTGTGCTGCATACGTGGCAGAGGCAGCTCTAGTTCCACAATGTTTAGCAAGAGTTCAGTGTTAGAAGGAATGCTTGTGTACTGCTGTCTATGATGACTGTTCCCTCTGACACCTCTTGCCATGTAAATATAAGGATCAAATGGTTACGTATAGAAGAAGAATAGATGGCTGGTAAAATGTGGACATCTGCAGGCTGAAACCCATTGTTTACAGACTGCTTCCTGGGGTTTTATTTAGTTTGGATTTCCCTTGTTTGATTCTAGAATGAAAAACATAACTCGTCATATTTACAAATCTGTTCCCAACACTGTAGGTGTGAAAATTTGAATGCAATATTACTATGTACTCAAATGACTGGCTGAAAAAAAGCAGTGAAGGAAGCACTACATAGAACGGACAGCTGGAAAAAGAAACTTGTATTAGGAACCTACTAAGGAAGAGAATGACAGTGCTAAAAAGAAATTATGAACTGAAAGGGAAGTGTGAACATAAGAATATAAGAGAAGCCAATGTTGGATCAGCCCAATGGCCCATCTAGTCCAACACTCTGTCACACTGGCCAAAGATACTAGGTGCCATAAGGAGGTCCAGCAGTGGGGCCAGGACACTAGAAGCCCTCCCACTGTTGCCCCCCCCAACCACCAAGAATACAGAGCATCACTTGCCCCAGCCTGAGAGTTCCTATCTATACCTTGTGGCTAATAGCCACTGATGGACTTCTGCTCCATATGCTTATCTAGTTCCCTCTTGAAGCTGTCCATGCTTGTAGCCACCACCTCCTGTGGCAGTGAATTCCATGTGTTAGTCACTCTTTGGGTAAAGAAAGACTTCCTTTTATCCATTCTAACCTGACTGATCAGCAATTTCATTGAGTGCTCACAAGTTCTTGTATGAGAAAGGGCGAAAAGTACTTCTTTCTCAACCTGCTCTATCCCATGCATAACCTTATAAGCCTCGATCATGTCACCCCTCAGCCGTCGTTTCTCCAAGCTAAAGAGCCCCAAGCGTTTTAACCTTTCTTCATAGGGAAAGTGTTCCAACCCTTTTATCATTCTAGTAGCCTGCAGATGTGGTAGTATTCTCAAAGCAGAATCCCCATGCTGATTGATTAAAAGGGGAGAAGTGTATATAAGCTTTCATAAGCTAATACATATAAATAAACACACAGCTTGAAAGAAAATTGTCTTTGAGGAAGGAAAGATATTAACAAAAAAAGACTTGTTGACTAATGCTGGCTTTGGGATCCCACCAGAAAGAATTACAAATGGGCTCTTCCCACTCACCCTTCCCCCAGTTGTTAAAACTGTGCCTTAATTTTCACTTGATTGCACATATTATTGTCTCATTAACCACAGAAAGTAAAAAGCACAGAGAATTGCCTCACACATACATCCCCTAAACTCTTGAAGTGCAATTAATAACACTCAACTGGTGTTTGGGTCGGCTGGAAGATGGAGTAGGGTTCCTGCTCCAATTGTAAACTGTAAACCCACTTTTTTGTAAATAGTAATCACACTTTGACAACCAATTAGCAGATTTCAGCCTTGCTGGGAAACAAGCCGGCATTACGGAATGGGAGCAAAGGGAAGAAATACCCAGATAAATGTTCTAGCTCTACAAGGAAGCAGTACTTGAAAAATCCAGGGACATGGCATCCAAAGGCTCCTAAATTTTTGTGGGTACTTTTGTAGGAGTAGAAATAAGTCTATAGTTTTTTTATATCACTATATCTTCTTTTAAACAAAAAAACAAAACCTTCCAATCTTGTTCCTTGTAATCTTGTAGTCTACCCTTTAAAATGTCATCCCTCCTCCAGAAAGTACATGAAATATCCACACGATGATTTAGGATTAATAGATTATGAAAAATGCCAGTTGGCCCTCTGTTGGATTTTTTTAAAAAAATCTCTGTAATAAATGCAGCTGTTTACTAATAAATAAAGCCTCAGCTGTAACCGAAATAAATTAGATGCATTTAATTGGTTGATTGCAAACCTCCCCTCTTTATGACAATACTGCTCCTTGTTATTTTATGATGTCAGGGTAACATGGCAGATTGACAGAGTGTTTATGAATCACAGTTTACAGATGGCATCCCTGTTTTCTTCAGCAGTTATGAGCACAAGTCACAGGAGGACTCAATGGAGGGTTTTCGCCAAAGCAGACCCCCAGAGATTTAGCTGTTTCCATTTCTCTTGTGCCAATCTTCTTCTTGACAGGAGCACTATTTCAAAAAAACCTATGTTCAATAAATTACAGCCACCTGGCACAAATTTAGAAATATTTAACACTCCTGTGTATCTCCATGTGATTTCTATTCATTTCCAAGCAGTCTTAACAATAATGCTTAGAACGGGCTACTCTCATGTGTTTTTGTGGGCTTTCATCCTTGCCCGAACCAAAAGACTTTGAGGAGTTGATTTTACCCTTCTCCCTCCCATCTAATAAAAGTTCTGTGATCTCCTGAGGACACCTCAGAATTTTGAGTGTTGAACTTTGAGATTCACCTAGACTCCTGACAGCTTTGAAATTCAATAGGGATATAACCCTGGATCACTGCACATGAAGACGTTTCAGGACTGAACTCTTCCTTTTGGTCACTAGTCATGAACACACACAAGGGACTGCAGTCATAAGAGTAAGTCAACAGATTTGTAAACTTGTGTCATTAGTTATGCACATAATAGATAGGATTTTAATTAGCTTGTTCAAAAGAACACAGGAAAGAGAAGGCATTCTTTAGAGGTAGCTAAAATACAAACTTCACCCTTGCATTAAAGATCAAGTCAAAAAGGGAGATGCACTGAAAGTCTTCTGTTCTCCATATAGCTCTGCAGCATCATACACCCCCTCCCAAGTTCCATGGATGCTCTTAAAAGCTCATTTCCTACCTTTGTTCACAGTTTTAATGAAGATATAGAAGCTTTCTGATGGAGAGGTGTTCTGTCCATCTTTCACATAAAATTGAAAGCTGTCATGACTTTCTGGAACCAGGATACTAGTGTGGAAATACCAGAGGTGGTTCATATCCACTTCATCTTGACCGAAATTCATTCCAGGATGTAGAATACTCCAAGCTGATGCTGTCTGAAAAAACATTGTGAAATGGATGGAAACAAAGCCTGCACACAAAATATGGAGCACCATTTTAACTATTGTTCAATATGTCACTGAATGTACATCACTGGAGCCAAAGCTTATTGCCCTAACACCTGGAAAATGAGAAGGTGAAGGAGCAGAAATTGGAGTTGCATAATGTACTATCCATAGACTAATACCCCAGGGGGCCTGTGTGCACTGCAGCAGAAATGATACAATGTTAGCTTTTGATCATCAGTTATTCTGTGCCACTGGAAGGGTACTGAGGTTACACTTGTGTGAATACTTCCATTGCATCGCTCTTTAATGGGCCTTCTGAAGTAGTAAACTATTTCACACTGGCTTTCTTTAAGACTGATTTAGACTTGATACTAATCTGTATCCTGCCTCTCTTTCAGGACAAAGTAAATAGGGATTTTCCCCATAGTTAATGTGCACACAAATCCTATGTAATAGTTTAGGCTGAGAGAATAGCTGCCCCAAATTCACCATGAATGGGAATTTGAACCCAGGCCTCCCTAGTCCTGTCTGATAAGAACATAAGAACATAAGAACATAAGAGAAGCCAATGCTGAATCAGGCCAATGGCCCATCTAGTCCAACACTCTGTCACACAGCGCCCAAAATATACCAGGTGCCATCAGGAGGTCCAGCAGTGGGGCCAGGACACTAGAAGCCCTCCCACTGCTGCCCCCTCCAGCAATAAGAATAGAGTGCATCACCTGCCCCAGACTGAGAGTTCCCATCTATACCCTGTGGCTAATAGCCACTGGTGGACTTCTGCTCCATATGTTTATCTAATTCCCTCTTGAAACTGTCCCTGCTTGCAGCTGCCACGACCTCCTGTGGCAGTGAATTCCATATGTTAATCACTCTTTGGGTGAAGAAGTATTTCCTTTTATCTGTTCTAACCCGACTGCTCAGCAATTTCATAGAGTGCCCACGAGTTCTTGTATTGTGAGAAAGGGAGAAAAGTACTTCTTTCTCAGCCTGCTCAATCCCATGCATAATCTTATAAACCTCGATCATGTCACCTCTCAGCCGTCGTTTCTCCAAGCTAAAGAGCCCCAAGCATTTTAACCTTTCTTCATAGGGAAGGTGTTCCAACCCTTTTATCATTCTAGTTGCCCTTCTCTGCACTTTTTCCAATGCTATACTATCCTTTTTGAGATGTGGTGACCAGAACTGTACACAGTATTCCAAATGAGGTCGCACCAATGATTTATACAGGGGCATGATGATACTGGCTGATTTGTTATCAATTCCCTTCCTAATAATCCCCAACATAGCGTTAGCCTTCTTTATTGCAGCTACACATTGTCTAGACATTTTCAGCGACATTTTCCACTAGGACTCCAAGATCTCTCTCTTGGTCCGTCTCTGCCAGTTCAGACCCCATCAACGTGTATTTATATTTAGGATTTTTGGCTCCAATGTGCATCACTTTGCACTTGGCCACATTGAACCCCATTTGCCACGTTGACGCCCACTCACCCATCCTCAACAGATCCCTTTGGAGTGCCTCACAATCCTCCCTGGTTTTCACCACCCTGAACAACTTCGTGTCATCTGCAAATTTAGCCACATCACTGCTTACTCCCAATTCCAAATCGTTAATAAACAAGTTAAGAAGCATCGGACCGCGTACTGATCGCTGTGGTACCCCACTGCTTACCACCCTCCATTGAGAAAGTTTCCCATTTATACTCACTCTCTGTTTCCTATTTATAAGCCAGTTTTTGATCCACAAGAGGACTTGTCCTTTTATCCCATGACTATTGAGCTTACTTAGAAGCCTTTGATGAGGAACTGTATCAAAAGCTTTCCGGAAGTCAAGGTAAATAATATCTATTGGATCCCCCTTGTCCACATGTTTGTTCACTCCCTCAAAAAACACTAACAGGTTAGTGAGACAAGATCTTTCCTTACAGAACCCATGCTGAGTCTGCCTCAATAGTTTTTGTTCATCAATGTGCCTGCTAATTCTTTCCTTAATAACAGTTTCCACCAACTTACCCGGTATCGATGTCAGACTGACTGGCCTGTAATTTCCCGGATCTCCCCTGGAGCCCTTTTTAAAGATGGGAGTGACATTAGCTACCTTCCAGTCCTCAGGAATGGAGGCAGATTTTAAAGAAAGATTACATATTTTTGTCAGGAGATCCACAAGTTCACATTTGAGTTCTTTCAGAACTCTCGGATGAATGCCATCCGGGCCTGGTGATTTATTAGTTTTTAAATTGTCCATCAGTCGGAGGACTTCCTCTCTTGTCACTGCAATCTGATTCAGGTCTTTCAAACCCCCTCCCGAAATCGGTGCTTCTGGAGTGGGCAAACACTTCTCCTCTTCCACAGTGAAGACAGAGGCAAAAAATGCATTCAGCTTCTCAGCCATTTCCCTATCATCCTTCACTACTCCTTTTACCCCTTGGTCATCCAAGGGCCCCACTGCCTCCCTGGCTGGCTTCCTACTTCTAATGTATTTGAAGAAAGTTTTATTGTTGGTCTTTATGTTTTTTGCGATATGCTCCTCATATTCCCTTTTTGCTTGCCTGATCACAGACTTGCATTTTGTTTGCCATAGTCTGTGTTCCCTTTTATCAACCTCACTAAGACTAGCTTTCCACCGCTTAAAGGAATCCTTCTTACCTTTTACACCTTCCATTACTTTATTTGTTAACCATGCAGGCTTTTTTCTATACCTATTTGTACCTTTCCTAACCTGCGGTATATATTTTTTCTGAGCTTCTAGGATTGTCTTTTTAAATAGTCTCCAAGCTTCCCCAATGGTTTTGACCTTCTCCACTCTTCCTTTCAATTTCTTCCTCACATGTCCCCTCATACCAGAGAAGTTACCCCTTTTAAAGTTAAAAGTGGTTGCGTCAGTCTTTTTGGGCAACTCCCTGTCTGTACAAATGTTAAACTCAATGACATTATGGTCACTGTTCCCAAGTGGTGCAATTACTTTTACATCTCTCACCAGGACTTAGGTGTTACTTAGGACCAAATCCAGGATCGCCTCTCCCCTGGTAGGATCTGTGACCATCTGTTCCACAGCACAGTCATTGAGAGTGTCTAAGAACGCAATCTCTTTTTCCCGACTAGAACTCATATTGACCCAATCAATGTGTGGGTAGTTAAAGTCGCCTATTACAACACAGTTATTTCGTCTAGCCGCTATCTTTAATTCATTCATCATTTTATAATCCTCCTCTATCTTTTGATCTGGTGGGCGATAACAAACTCCCACTGTTAAGCCTCCTTTTGGACCCACTATTTCAACCCATAGCATTTCCAGAAGCGAATCCAATTCTCTTACCCTCTCAATCTTACTGGACGGTATACCCTCTCTGATATACAGAGCCACCCCACCTCCAACCCTTTCCCCCCTATCCTTCCGATATAATTTATAATCAGGAATCACCGTATCCCACTGATTTTCCTCATCCCACCAAGTTTCTGAAATACCCACAATGTCTATTTCCCCCCCCAACACCAAGCATTCCAACTCCCCGATTTTACCTCGGAGACTTCTCGGAGACTTCTGATGATTTGTCTATTACAATTCACTGGCTCAATGATTCGTTGAGAATAAACAATATTTATGCATATTAGCTTTTCTTCAGCTGGAAATATTTACTGCTCTGATTTATTAGACTTTAGTTTTTTATTGATTATAGCAGTTGGAGATATGTACACAGGTCTTCCTAATCTATTAGCACTTCTTCCAAAACTGTGTTTTTCTGTATGTCTTTTAGACAAGCCTCACTATCTCATGTCTCTTAGATCCAGCTTTTTAACCAGTCATACAGAAAAAGTGTGGGCATATGCCAAGAGATGCAGATGGATCCACTGTAGCTCACCCTGATGTTCATAGCTGGCACCCAGGTGCCTCAGCTTGTTCTTGCTAGCTAGCCAGAAACTGGTTTTATGCCAAGAGGAGGTTCAAGACAATTAGGTGCCACCATGGTAAGTGTTTGAAGATTTTTAAATACGAAGGAAGCAGACAAAATACTGACACCAGCACCAGACTTTGATGTACAGAGTCAATATACAATTAACTCATGCACCTGGCTGAAACCTCTATGCTGTACCCCCACAACCAATGTCTGACTCTGGTATTGCTGTCACTGGCTTATTTATGGCATGAGCCAGGAATCCCAAACTGAGCCAAGAGCAATTAGTCTCTACATATCCCTGCCCAATTGTGTCTGAACAAAATGACTGTGATAGAGAAACCTCTCTCCTCTGCAACAAGACTAGTCTGTTGTCCATTTTATGCATGTTAAGCAAAGGACCAATTAATACATTTAGTAATCATGTGGTTGATTAAAAATAGAACACACAGGTGCCTTTCTATAAGCAAACCTGTGTGAAGCGCCTTCCCATGTGGTTCAGCAGATTATAACCACCAAACCCTGGTCATTTTTTAAACACAGATTTCTAAGTGGAATCCCTCCCCTATTTTATTTTCAAACAGAAAACAGTATGCTAATATTTTGTAATTTTGAAACGTACGAAATATAAATATTATATACTACAAAGTAATTCAATAGCATATGCTCCAAAGGTGTTCTGATCAAGTCTCTCTATTGAGACTGGTTCCATTTTTATTGCCATAAGGGTTTTTTTAGTGCATTAAAGGTGCACTTCGATAATAATGGATGGAAATCTTGAAGACACTTTAAAGTTAATATAGCAGATATTCTGACACAAGCTTTAAGTTGGCAATACTGTGTGGCTTCTGCACATCTGCATATGTACTAAAAGATTGGGATTTGGTAAATGGCTTAATTAAGGGATTGCAAAGATCTTGGTGTACAGTTTTTTAAAACGAGGGTGTCAGAGAGGAAACATGTGCAGTATCCAGTAGAATCACAAAGTAAGTACCCGAAGTGGAAGCATCCATTCCCAGGCAACCACCTGTAGATGCTTTGTTTCCCAGCAGGTAAGGGAAGAATAAGCAAGACAAAACTGGCAGAAGCAATATAAAAGCACCAGCTGAAGGCTGTGGTTTTATGAGCATTGGATTCATTCACATGCTTCAGTCACAGGTACATCAAAAAGAGCACAGAGCTTCTCACAATACTCTAGGGCAGAGGTGTTGAAGTCATTTGTTATGAGGGCTGGATCTGACATAAATGAGACCTTGTTGGGACGGGGCGTGTGTGTCATGAAAGGTAATGCCAGATAGTGGAGATATAAACTTTATAAAGGACACAGACAAATATAAAGATTTTTAAAAATTTTAAATAAAATATGCTTAAAACACTAGCAGTCTCGCAGTATTTTGTCTATTTCACACTCTCTGATAACTGACAACTCTGCTCTGAATTATTGCATCAAAATGTCTGTGCTGTAGCAATCTTGAGTATGCTGTTCAGTTCAGGTGTGTATCTATAAGCTGCAAACCTACTTTTAATTTATTGACATTTGTTACAGAAATCTCATGCTCAGTGTTCATAGCCTAGGACCCAGGGGAAAACAGGAAATAGCTGGGCATTGCAACATTTTGTACATAAGTTGTTTCATGTGCAGGTCAAGAACATGAAAAGGCATCCTGACACAGAGTGAGGGCCATGTATTTGTCTACAAAACTAATAATTACGACTTCCTACAGAGCAAATGTGCTGGGTGAACTTGGTCTGGACACACACACTTTCTGCCTAATCCACCTCATTGGCTTGTTGTTATTCCTCCTGTAAAACAGTTCACATTGCTTTCTTACTGAGAAAGAATGGATCAGGAGGGCATGGATATAGTGAAAAGGGTGAGGGAACCCAGTTGCACCAAGGAGAGAAAGCCCAGGAACACATACACACACTGGCTCCACCCCTAAAGTCTCCCAGTATTTGCCAACCCAGACCTGGCCAGCCCTATACCAGACTCTCTCAATCACACAGGAGAGACTTGCCATCTATCTCTCCTGTGTGATTGAGAGAGACTGGTAAAGCAGGCTGTGATGTGGCAGCAACAAGAGAACTGGAAAAGGAAGTAAGAAACAGCCAGGGCCTTGCAGGCCAGATTGGGGCCCTCCGAGGGCCTGATCCGGTTCACGAGGCGCATTTTTGAGACCCTGCTCTAGGCCTTTTTTTATTAAAAAAATGAATGCAGTCCAGGTTTGTTTGCTGGACAGTTTAATTATGGAGTATGTTTGGCATTCATAAAAGTTCTAGTCTGTGACATCACTGCAGTGATCCCATGGATGGCTATTTTTCTCTTCTGACTTTTCCTCATTTCAGATCAGTGTTACAGGAAGCCAGAAATGCCAAAATCAGCCATCTTTCAAATTTCTTAATACATTTAGCCTTTTTTAGAGAGTTGGAGGACCTTACAACAACCAAAGACACTCCTCAATCAAGATATGTTGCAATGTTACACACACACATACACAGAGTGGAGAGTTAATGAATTCATTTCTTTTTTTTAAAAAAAAATGTTTTTATTGAGGTTTTAACAAATAAATCAGATATAAAAACAAATAACAAGATATAAAACATCAAACCATTATAATATAATAACACTTTTTGTACAAAACTATTTTCAATAAGATATCGAAATATCAACTTCCATTTTTTGGATTACATTAACATCTTTAGTGTATTTAAATTCAATTGCCTTTGTGATAAAAGGTAGCCATTTGTTAATGAAATTCAGTCTAGTTTTTGGTAGAGCTATACCTTGAATTTCAACTGTAGTTTTGTTGAAAATAAAATAATCCCATACTTTGAGCTTCCATGTTTGAATAGAAGGGACCCCTTCCCCCTTCCATTTAGATGCTAGGACTGACTTAGCTGCTGCAAACATAATCGCAGCTAAATCCTGAGTTAGTTTAGGTATCTCACACTCTTCCCATAAATTTAGTAAAACAATTAAGGGAGATTTAGGAATCTGAAACTCCGTTATAGAATTGACTTCATGCATTATTTGCGTCCAAAAATGTTGTATAAACGGACAGGTCCACCAAGAATGAAAATAAGTACCTCTGTTTCCACACCCCTTCCAACACCAGGGTCAAGCTGTAACTGAGGAGTGAGCTATCTGTACAGGAGTTAAATACCACCTGGCTATTACTTTATATATTATCATCTGAACATTTAAAGCTGGAGAACGATAAATTGAAGAATTCCAAATGTGGAACCAATGGTCTTCCTCAAGTTCCTGACCCAAATCCAAGTGCCATAAATCTTGATATTTTAATCGGTTGGGTTTTTTAAAGTACAAAAGCAAAGCATAAATTGTAGAAATTAATCCTTTAATAGGATGTTCATATTTGTATAATAATTTTTCAAATTCTGTCAGCGCTAATCGTAAGTTTGTAAATTTTGAACTGTAAAATAAACTATGCAATTGAAGATATTCAAACCAAGGTACCTCTATATGATGTGTTGCCTCTAATATGCGTTTTGTTTTAAGATGACCTTGAGAAGTAACATCAATAATTCTAGTAATATTAGCTTTCCTCCATTGCTGAAAAGTCATATTATGTTTGGCTGGTAAAAACCAGCTTTGGCCTGTATAATTTGTTAATAAAGAAGTTGGAGGAACAAGGTGTTTGCTATATTTGTTCCAAACTTTAAAAGTGGCTTTTAGAAAAAGATTAAAGCTTTTTTTTGAAAGAGGAAGAGTCCTATAATTCCATAATGCTTCATGAAAAGATTCATTATAGCATCATAATACAATTGTACATCAGGAACTCCAAGGCCTCCAGATCTGTGTGGACGTCTAAGAGTCTGAAAATTAATTCTTGGCTTTTTAAGGTGCCAGATAAAATTATTAAGATCAGATTGCCATTTCTTAAGTAATGTCAGAGGTAAAGTAATGGGGATAGCCCTCATATAGAAAATCATTTTGGGAAGAATCAAAAATTTAACCAGTCTAATTCTTTCATGGAGAGTTAAGCAAAGAGTATTCCAGTGTTTAAAAAGAACATATGTTTGCGAAGATATTTGCTGATGGTTTTTCTTAAGAAGGTCTCTTAAGTCTAAAGGAATCTGAATACCCAAATACCGAAATGAAGAGTTTACCCATTTATATCTAAAGTTAGACTTTATGTATATTTTAGAATCTTTGGATAGGTTAATAGGATATAATAATGTCTTTTCACTGTTGATTTTTAATCCTGAAATCTTGCTAAATTCGCCTAAATGCGATTCAATTTTTAATAAGGACTCTTTTGGGTTAGAAATAAATAAAAGTAAGTCATCCGCAAATAAACTGATTCTTATTTTCTGCTTACCAATAGGTATTCCTCTGTGAAGAGGTTTGTCTCTCAGTAGATTTGTAAGCGGTTCTACTGCTAAAGCAAACAGCAAGGGTGAAAGAGGACACCCTTGCCTAGTACCTCTAGCCATTGAAATAAAAGTTGAAGATAAATTATTAACTCTTATGAAAAATTGAGGGGCAGAATAGATAGCTTGAATTACTGTTGTAAATTTAAATCCAAAATTCATGTGTTTTAAGAGCATATGAAAATATTGATGTTCCAAAGTATCGAAAGCTTTTTCAATGTCAAGTAAAAGTAAACAAGAATCTAGATCAATAAGGGTTTTACCATATTGTATTGTATTTAAAGCTTTCTGAATATTATCAGTCATATCTCTATTAGGAATAAATCCTGTTTGATCCAATGCAATATATTCTCCAATAATTCTATTTAAACGCTGAGCTAGAATATTAGTAAATAATTTATAATCATTATTAAGCAAGGATATTGGACGATACGATTTAGGGTCTTCTGCATCCCGATCTTTCTTTGGAATTAAAGTAAGCTTTGCTAGAGACCATGTTTGAGGGAGTTTTCTGGTATCTAACACAGAATTGAATAACTTTAATAAATGTGGTGATAAGACAAAATTAAAGTGTTTATAAAACTCTGAAGTGTACCCATCAGGGCCTGGTGATTTATTATTTTTCATAGCCCTTATAGCATTCTGGAGCTCTAGTTCATCAATAGGATGGTCTAGCATTTTTTGATGTAAGTCTGATAAAAGTTTAGTTGATTGTATTGATTTTATAAATTTATCAGTTAAATCATAGGAAGGATTACCAGAAGTATATAACTGAGAATAAAATTTTGTGAAAATGTTTAAAATTGATTTATTTGATGAGTGTAAAATTCCTTTAGAGTCACGAAGTCCTTTCACATCTAAATTTGATTGTTTCTTTTTAACTTTCCAGGCTAATAAATGAAGAGCCTTAGGGTTATTATGCCAAAATGCCTGCCTAAGATATAATAAATTTTTAGTGATTTGGTGAACTTCTAGAGCTTGTAATTTTTTTCTTTCTAATTCTAAAAGCTTGTATATTTTAGGATTACAAGTCTTTTTATGCTGAGATTCTAAGGTTTTAATCTTACTTAATATTTGGTGTTGCATTTGCTGTTTCTTTTTTTTATAAGCTGTAGAGATAGATATAAGCTTACCCCTTAGTACAGCTTTATATGCATCCCATACAGTATCAAGTGGTGTGTCTTCAACCAAATTTAGCTTAAAATATTCTTTAATCTAATGCTCAATCGTTTTGACTATATCAGGATATTTTAATAAAAAATTATCAAATCTCCATGTAAAACTCCTGTCCTGTTCAGTTTTTAGACTGAGTGTGCAGTGAACTGCAGCATGGTCTGACCAACACTTGGGTTCGATTTCAGTCATTACCACATTGTTAATAATATTATTGGAAACAAAAACATAATCAATTCTAGTATATGTCTGGAATCTGCTAGAAAAATATGTAAAATCCCTTTCTGAGGCATGCATGAGCCTCCAGGTGTCAACCAAATTAAATTTTTGTAGTATCCTTCTAAGGCCAGTAAAACTAGTTAATGGCGAAGATATTAATTTTTTTTTTCCGTTTTGTTTTCAAAGATTTCTTGTCCATGACCATATTCATTATATAGTTAAGATCTGCACCCATTATAAGTGGACCTTCTTGAAAGAGAATAAGTTCCTCCAGCACATTTTGTATAAAACCTAATTGACCAGAGTTAGGGGCATAAACTGCAACAATGGTTATTTTAATGTCATTCAATAGTCCCTTAACAAAAAGAAAACGTCCTTTAGGATCCTTTTTTACCTGTAAACAAGAAAATCTATTGTGTTTAGATATCAAAATAGCGATCCACGAGCTCTTGAAGATCCAGGGGCATTAAAGGAATGTGGAAACCAAGAAGATTTAAAAATATAGTTAACGTTGTTCTTTAAGTGAGTCTCTTGAAGTATTGCTATATCAGACTTTTGATTTTTCAAATAAGCATGAATTCTCTTAGCTTTAATAACATTATTTATCCCTCTGGTATTTAGAGAGATTATTTTAATTTGATTAGCCATTAAATATTAAGAAATTAAAGATTTTCTGAAATGTATATAAAACTTGATGAAAACCAAAAACTATAACTCTGTGGTTATAAATCTTCAACCTTTGTTGAATGCATTGAAAAAGGTTAAGCTCTACAATATTGTTTTTAACTATAGCATCTATTTTGAAGCAATTCAAATAAAACCAAAGCTTAAGGCTACCTTTTGAAAAATAAAGGAAATAACAAATTATGCCAATCAAAAGGCATGCAAAAACATTGTACTTAAACTTAAAACTTAGTGTTTCCCCCAGTTCCCTCCTTTCCCTCCCCCTCCCTTCCCTCCCTATCCCCACCCAACAACTTTTACCGATATAAACTTTTGTTAACTCCCTCCCTCCCTCCTCCCATATCCCACCCACATCTACCCTTGGTTTACTTCTAGATGTAAATACAGTGCTAAGAAAAAAAGCAGACAAAAAACCAAATGCACTGCTCCATGCTTCATAAAAGAAAGACCTTTCCGGTCTAAGAACAGTGAGGACAAAAAGAAAATAAACAAACAAAAGTTCCCCCTCTCCTCAGACCGGAGCCTCATGGGCTCTACCTTCAGGTCTCTCTCAAAAAAAGGAGCTAAGGAATAAAGTAATCCTCATATTCCCGTTCCCCCCCCCCAAACTCCCCCATTATAAATTAAACAGTAATTATTATTACCAGACTGGCACAGACCAACAGAGTATTATAAGATCTATCTATCTATCTATCTATCTATCTATCTATCTATCTATCTATCTATCTATCTATTACACACACACATATATATGCATACATACACATATATATACCTTCAAAGTGTGAGCTTAAGGATTATTTCTTACAGGAATCTTGCTATTTTTAAGAGGTGAGGAGAAATCTAATTTACGCTTATTAGATTTTTTATCACATTCCATCGGTACTTGGAGGTGCAAAGTTTGTAGGACCAGTCCTCCTCCCTCTAAGTCCATGTTTTATTCTGATGACGTATTTGCATTTTACCCGTTGGGAGCCATTTATAATGGATTCTTGCATCGGTGAGTTGTAAAGCAACAGGTTTAAGTTTCCTACGATTTTGCAGAGTCTCAGCCGATAAGTCCGGGAAGACCAATATCTTTGTGTCGTTGTAAGTAAGTCCTCCACTACTGCGTGATTGTTCCAAAATTCTTTTTTTGATACGATTATCAGCAAACTCTATGATAATGTCCCGAGATGTTCTGAGGCGTTTAGTAAATGGAGAGCCTATTCGGTATGCCTTCAAAATAAATGGTGCAATTCCATCTTCTAGTTGTAATACTGTAGAAAGCCAGGTTGCTATAAAAATCCCTAGTTCAGTCGTTCCTTCCGCTTTTTCATAAAAGCCGCGAAATTTCAAATTGCGTTCATGTAGTTTATTTTCCAGAAGTAGAATTTTTTCCATGGCCCATTTCTCATGAGATTGGAGGTTACGTACCCCTTCTTGATTTGCCATGCCAAGCTCCATTGCAGTTTCTGCTGTTTTGGCCACCTCTTGCATCGATAATTGTAAAGCCTCCATTTGTTCGTTTAAAGGCTGGAGCATATGTTGAATAGTCTCAGAGATGTCTAACCGCAACAATTGAAGTGCAGATCGAAATTCAGAGACTGTCAGTAGTTCAGTAGATGAGAGATCCGAGTTAGAAGATCCAGCGGCCATGTTGGGTTCGGATGATGATGCACTTGTAATAGCCGCAGATGAGCGTCCCAGTTCCAGAGAATTTTTAAGAAGTTTTTTTGATGCCATAGAGCTCTTGAGTTTAACCCCGTCGTTTTTGCCCATCACTCTATAGAAATATTAATGGTCTGTGCCCGATAGAGGGGAGAATGAGGATATCAGGGTGAGGAGCTCTATCCCTGTGCGTCCGTCTTCATTCAGACCGACGCCACGCCCCCCCATTAATTCATTTCCTTGAACTTCACAAATTTGATAATTCTGTCATAGCAAGACTATTTGGAATTATAACACCTCACAATGATGATTGCCTTCCTATTGCTAAATTAGTAGTATTTAGCTTCTTCCAGTGCAGCAATCTAAATGCATTTAAAGATAATACATTTCAGAGAAGCAAAACAGCAAATCAAAAAACACTCTCTGTTTCTTTTTTTAAAAAAACTGCACATATATTTTAGTTTCATTTATTGGGGACCACAACAATTATAATATATAAAAAGGTTTTGCCAGTTTTTTAACAGTTAAAGCAGTTGAAGGATATGGTACCACAGAAGAAAACATCAACTATTGCAGCCCTCTGAAATAATTATTTTGAGCTAGTTTCCAACTTTCCTTAAGTTCACAGGATGCCAAAAAGCTGGAAGTCTACTTTAAACATGCACATACTCTCTCTTTCCTTTTATATAAATAGGTTATGTGAAACTCATTACATTTTATGGTTTTGCACAAAAATCTTCGTTTCCTTCTAATATTATGCAATGACATAATGCCATTTGTAGAGGTGTCACATAAAGGAATTGACTTTTACTGGCTTCTGATGGCAAGACTATCCACTTTATATTCCTGTTTTATGTAAGTGCTCTCAAAGTTTATTGATCCCTACAGATTTCTCAAGTTACTTAATTATAAAAGGAAGAGTCTAGTATAGTAGTGTAGTGAAGTAACATATCCAGCAGTTAAAATGGTTTGTTACTGCTACACAGAGCTGATTTAAAAAAAAACACTCTAAACACAATGCATAGGGCCCTTTCAAGGAGGGAGTTAAATAGGGAAGAGGAGATGAGTGAGACACAAGACATAGCAGTCTTTTGTGTTAAGAAAAGGATGCTGAGTAGGGGTTGATTTATTTTTGAGTCCCCAGTATTATTCTAATTGGCATATAAAAGCCTCACTGTTTTGCACACCTGCATTTATCTCAGCTCTGCTCTGGAATTCCTGTCACTATTGGAGGGACCTTCACATTCAAGTGCCTTTACATAACTAATCCTGACACTCTGGGGCACGCACTTAATGTCACCTTTCTTGGAAATTACATTGCATGTTTACACATGATAACTGTTGGACGTACAATACCACAAGAGCAGGGAAGGGCAATGAACAGCAGTTGTCAAACATGTTTTGAGTATATGATTGATTCAATAAATATGCTGCCTCATTAGGATTCTCTGAAGCTTTTCCCTTTAGCCTCTAGGTTACGATCTTTCCCAGAAACAAAGGGTGGTGACCTCTTCATTACCATATACATACAGTCAGAAAGATACAGACTGTTTTCATCTGTCTCTTGCTCAGCAGTGGCTTCGGAAGTGAAAATGGTGCTGGAGCAAACCAACGTGAATGCCCAATGTGGCACTACAAGCCAGTGCTGCAAGGGCCACTCAGTTCAGCTGGGCCGACAATGGAATGAACTTACCTATTGCTTCCTCTGGACAACTGGCAGTAGTGTAGAAGGAGGCAACTGGTGCGCTGATACCAATCACTGTTGCTGAGGAATAGTCTAAGCCATGTGGCCCCTGCAGCACTGGCAGAGTCACCGATGCTTGGATCTGCTTGCTCCTGGATATTAGTTGCCCTATAAGTTAAATGGCCAGTCTGCCCCTGCTCTTGCACACAGAAATAAGGACAAGGTCACAAAAAAATTTATAAAGAACATTTCTCGACCAGTCAAATGTAGCAGAATAAGTATAGGGTGGTTTGGGTTTTTTTTAGTGTAGATATTTGAACTGAAGGTAGCAGAGAGATACTGGAAGAGGTTTGAAGGATGTATTTAACATTAGTGATCACTTGACAAAGGAAAATGCTTCAAAGAGTCTATATTTTGTTAGTGTATGATCTGGAATATCCCATCGAGAAGACAGAATCCCCTCAAATCACTGCCACCTTTAACTTCAGGTCTCTGTATTTTGGTTGATGATGTAGTGGAGCTTATTCCTTTAAGAACTTTTGTCTTTGACTTCTAATGACACACTGGAAATAACTTTACTCTCAGCAACTTCAACTTCTAAACCTGCGTTCTGAGAAGTCAGAAAGCAATATGCCCATGGATGGATAAAAAAGGAACAAGTAGTCAGAATACAGCACCTATCTGTATACACATTATATAAATTCCATTTCATATATAGTTCTGTACAAGATATAGCTTTTTTAAAAACAAAATGCTGATTTTTATTCAATGGCATAACTCAGGCCTAGTTCTCACTAGACATATTTGAGCAGCCACCAGTTTGGTTTCATTGTGATCACATATCATGATCACAAAACTCAAAATTCAATGCACAGCATGGGTTGTTTGCAAACCATTTGAGCCAGTTCACCAGGTTGCTTTCCATGTCTACACATTTGCAGTCAGTGGCATCTAGTTGTGATATGAATTACCCTCCCTACCATGAAATACACACTGTGATTGGCTGCCTTCATGTGCTAAATGTTTTGCTTGGAAAAAGGGACTCAGCACAGTTCTCAAGGTGAAAAGTAAGGGCAGGACAAGTTGATTTGAGATTCAATTCATGAATAGTTATAGTGGTCAAGCAAGGTACCTTCACCCAGCAAAGTTATGAAATGTCATAAATATACCATATCACAAACTTGATGCCCAGGCTAGGACTTTGTAATGTCTACCCCTTCAGTTCTTCTCCCCCAGGTCTTGACTTTATTGCTTTAGACTATATATTAATCACTACATGATGAAATCTAAATTTCCCCTCAGAGTAGTTCTAATATATTTAAGACAATGGGCCCCTTATTCTTCTCTCTATACTTTTTCTGACAATTCCCTGACAGAAATCACTGACTCCCATTGGCTACTGATCCAGATGTTAGATTTCAGACAAAGACCAAAAGGTGAATGAATCTTTTCCTTCTGGATCAGCTGTTTTATTTCCTCTCTAAGCTGATGCTGGCCAATCAGAGAGCAAGTAGAACAGCCAATCACCTAAGATCTTCTCTCCGGGGAAGATTAACTCTTGAACTCCCTGACTCTCTGACAGCATTTTAAAAAGCCTGCTTTTCTTTGCAATCCATCACAGCACCAGATTCTTTAAAGGAAAAAAAACCCTAAAAGCCACATGTATGCACACACATACACACTGGCAAAACTTTCTGAACACATTTTTTTAAGGAAGAAAGGACAGCAGGAATGGCACTAAGCTGCAGATAGAATAAGAGCACCACAAAGAGTGTCTACGTAAATAGCGTCCATGAATCTACACAAGGAAAAACAACAACACAGATGATAACAGAGTCCTTATCTCAGCATCTGGTAATGTACCCAAAACTCAAACATGTTGCAAAACTTCCAACAGTTTCTTTGTCTACAAACTCTGCAAGGTTACTCTGGCAAGTCAGACCACATTTAAAAAATCTGGTAGATGAGTCACTGTAGCTGAAAGAAGATTTCAAGAATTGCTAAGCCAAGTGTTAGGATACATGCCATTGAAATCAACATGTGTAAAGGTGGGGTGAGAATGAGCATGGTGGTCCCACCCCATATTTATGTGTGAATGCTGTAATATGATCATGTATCTACATGTAAACAAAGTATGAATATAGGCTCCATCCCCATGATCATGAATGGTTGAACATGTAATGATAAAATGAACCCTAAAAGTCAGTTTGGTGTAGTGGTTAAGTGTGTGGACTCTAATCTGGGAGAACTGGGTTTGATTCCCCACACCTCCACTTGCAGCTGCTGGATGACCTTGGGCAAGCCATAGTTCTGTCAGAGCTGTTCTCTCAAGGACAGTTCTGGAAAGAGCTCTCTCAACCCCACCTCCCTCACAGGGTGTCTGTTGTGGGGAGGGGAAGGGGAAGGAGTTTGTAAGCCTCTCTGAGACTTCAAGTGAAGGGCGGGGCATAAATCCAATCTCTTCTTCTTGGTTGCTGCTTTTGTTCCTATTTGCTATTAGGGATGGGCATGAAATGGCTCATGAACTAAAGTTCATCACAAATTTTGGCTGCTTTGTGGTTTGCGAACCAATGTTCGTGGAAAGGTGCCATTCCACAAATTTTGGTGCTGTTTGTGGTGGTTCATGGCAGTGAGTGATTGGATACATTCCAAACAGACTGTCTCCACTCCATTAAACTGTTTATGAAATTCCAAGGCAACAGGGGGGCAGAATTCTCCAGCCTTGGAAACACCAATAGGAACCCTCCAAAACTTAACAGGCACTGCTGACTGCCAATAACATATTACCCATTTTGCTCTATGGGATAAGAAAGCTATATATCAGTCCAGCTCAGATCCACACCCTTTTCTTTGTTGGCTGTTTACAGAGAGGCAAGGAACTTGTTAAAAGCCAACTAGTAGAGCACATTCATTTATTCCCTCCTGATTGAACTTCTCTTCCCTGCTGGGGTTTGGGTGGCTCTGAGTAACCCCATCTCTCTGCTTACACTGAGCAGAGGGACTTACCTACTGGGTGCCTTGGCTGAGTGAGGACCCACATTTTGATTGTGATTCCTCTGGGGTGTCAGGGGCCAGCCAAATGACACCTCATCAGAGGAGGAGGCGATGGAACAATCGGGTCCCACACCGGTGGAATACCCACTTGAGCAGCTGGGTAGAGAAGCACCTGGAAGTGAGAACACTTTCCAGCCACAGCCAATCTATTCATTCTGGCAGGAGAAGAGAGAAATTACACAGAGGTCACAGTGTCAGTTGTCATCGGTTTCTCCTGAACCAGCAAAGCACAGAAGGAGAGAGCACTTGACAGCTCTAGAAAGACAATGTAGTGCCCACTTGATTGCCCAGCAGTGATTAGTGCTAATTACTGGAGTGGAGTCTTTACAGGATGAGGAGTGGCAAGATGAAATGGAAGCAAAGGACTTGCACCTGGAGAATGATTAACACAATGGTAAAAAGCAACACCTGGACTTTGAAGGATGAGTCAGGTAATGAAGCTGATAAAAGAAAAATGTTGATCACTGTAGGAGCAACTTTGCTTGATACACCCTTTTGTGAGCTGAGCTGTTCTCTCATGACTTCCTGCCCTTGTACTCTGTTCTTGCTAACTTTTGCTTGTGTTCATAGCTAAAGACCCAGACTTTGCACCATGCACTGGTGCCAAGCCCTGGACCCTCTCTTTCTCTGATCTCTGGACTGAACCTTTGGACTGGTTTGTAGATCTTGCTCTTGTCTCTTGCCTTGTTGATTGTCATTGTATTTGGGTACCCCGGAAATCCCAGGTAGAGCAACAGCACCAGGGTTGCCCTGAATGTGACAGGGTTTTGGGAGCTAGGTGGACTCAGGGCTCTTTGCCACCCTGTTTCTCTGCTCATGCTGAACAGTGGCCTTAACTATTGGATGCCTTAGCTGAGTCAGGACCCACATTTTATACCCTCATGATTGTGAACTGATCTCCCTGCTGGGGTTTGGATGTTAGGTGGACTCAGGGCTCTTTGCCAGCCTGTCTGCCTGCTTACACTGAGCAGTAGGGCTTAGCTACTGGGTGGCTTGGCTGAGTGAGGATTGATTGTGATTCCTCTGGGGTTTGGGTGTTAGGTGGACTCAGAGGCTCATGACCATGCAACAGAGTCTGGGCCAGATGACAGCTTTGTGTGACCAATACTCCAGGGGATTGGTATTGGTGATCTTAGGGAACTTGGCAAGGCACTCCCTCATCATAATTTCTGCCAAGTCCTGTACCATTGCATGTTTGGCATCCCTGCCACTGCTGATCTCCTGGTTCACTACTGACAACCAGTAGTGGGGCTTCTCCCTGGTTGGGCTCTTTGAGGCAAAGGAGTTGGGCTGTGGCTCCTCCTCTTTCATTCACTGTTCCCTCTGACCAGGTCTATTGGCCTGCAGCTTTGACAGTCTTTGCAGAGCTCACACTTTCACTCAGGAGGGGTGGGAGGGTATAAATGTGGAAGACCTTTCGGAAGGAGTCTGTAACTGGCACCCCAGAAATGTAATCCACCCCCAACTTGGAGAGATTATAGAGGAGCTAGTGCTAACATCCACTATGGAAGCAACCCTAGAGATACAACTACTACTTAGGAACATACTTAAAATAGTTCCCATACATCACTTAACTGTATGAACTTATGCCAACACTCCAGTTCACAAATGCTTAGTTGGGAAAGAAACTATACAGTCTTTATTATGCAAGACAGTTTGCATCACTGATCTCTTTAAATGGAAAACTCTGATTTCCATTGGTCTGGTAGGGCTGGGGTGCATGCCAAGATGTTGTGGGGTAAATCTGGGGAGCCCCTGTTGAAACTCTGGGGATGTCTGCCTTTCTGTCCTTCAGAACCTGCATTTGGAGACTTGTGGGGGGGCATGTGAGAGCAGGGGGAATGCTTGCCTTGCTTCCAGTGTCTAGCTGGAGGGAGGGGTCTGCCCAGGTTAAGTTTTCCTGAGAGTCTGGTGTCACTGGTTTGTTCCTGAGCCAGTCCATAGACTCCTCACTATAACTGCACCTGTCATTTCTAGAGAAAGCACTGGGGAACCTTTTTTGGGGGGTCTGTAATCAGGACCCCAAAAATATAATCTGCCCCCAACTTGGAGAAATTGTAGAGGAGCAGGCAGCAGGGTAAGGTTCTCTCTGTGTCTGGTGTGTTTAGCTCATAGGGGGTCCATTCTACACACTTTTGAACCTGTGCCTGACAATGCTCAGAAGGATATGTTCATATGCAAAGATCATCACTCTCTTAAATGCAGTTCAGAAATGAAATCTGGCACCCTGATCTGGATAGCCCAATCCTGTCAGATCTCAGAAGCTAAGCAGAGTCGACTCTGGCAAGTACTTGGATGGGAGATCTCCTTGGAATACCAGCAATTGGGAGGTGGGGGCAGGCTTTATTCAGCCACCTCTCTGAATATCCTCCAGGCCCCAGGAGGAGTCAGTCATAAGAGAAGCCAATGTTAGATTAGGCCAATGGCCCATCCAGTCCAACACTCTGTCACACAGTGGCCAAAAATACCAGGTGTCATCAGGAGTCACCAGAGGTTGCCATGACTTTCAGATGTGCATGCACGTGCGCACACACATGCACAAATGAAAACTACAAAAAACCCCACCCCAAAATGAAATCTGACTAGAATTCAAGATGTCCTTTCAAAGTCTACACTCTGAACATTTCATTGGATTTAGGAAGAACAGAGTTCTAAATGTGTGCAATATCCTGCAAATATAATTTTCAAAGGATTTGTACCCACATAACACCTTTGCTGTAGCTCATCACTGGGGGAACACTTATTCATAGAAGGAAAAGGAATTCAGTCTGTGGACTGCATTTATAAGGTGACTAGGAATAAGGTCCATTGTGGAAATAAATACAATGAGCTCTAGAAAGAGGATCTGGGAAGGTGCCCTGGCCTTGGACATTCAGTGTCAATTTACTGTGGCGACCTCAGCAGGGTATAATGACACAGAGTCCACCATTTTCTCCAGAGGAACTGATCTCTGCTACCTGAAGAGGAATTGTAATTTTGACTGATCTCTACCGTTCACCTGGAGATTGGCAACAATGGTTCCCCAGATTAGCAACAATGGTTCCACAGGAGGAAATTGCTGGTTTGGAGGATGGAGTCTATGGCATTGTACCTGTCTGAGGTCCCACCCATCCTCAGACCCCACCCTCACCAGGCTCCACCCCTCAAGTCTCCAGGAATTTCCCAACTAGGAGTTGGCAACTCTTATCTCCTTCCCAGTCAAGCATCAGCCTGCCAATATCTGCCCCTCACTCTTCAGCTTTCCATCTCCCTCCCACATACCTGCAGCCTCTACCATGCTCTGAAGCCCTGCTATGTTACATTGGCTGTCATAGGAGGCTGTCTCAACGGGGTATAGGGACACAGAATTCACCATTTTCTCCAGGGGAACTGATCTCTACCATCTGGAGAGCAGTTGTAATTTTGAGTGATCTCCAGTCCTCACCTGGAGATTGGCAACAATGTTTTTCCAGGAGGAAAAGTACAGGTTTTCTCTGCAATGGGGACCAAAGCGGCTTACATCACTCTCTTCTTCCCATTTTGACTTGCACAAGAACCCTGTGAGGGAGGTTAGGCTGAAAGTCAGCTTCCACAGCAAGAACCTGGGTCTAGCAGACCCTGCTCTGAAGTGCTGACAGCTACGCCAAGGATAGCTAACCTCCAGGTGGAGCCTGAAGATCGCCAGGTATCTCTAGGGATTCTCCTACTTGGAGCTGGCAACCCTAGTCAGGACTGGCCCCAATGAGTTTTCTCCCAAAAGCCAAAATAGGCATGGAAAGGGCCTTTTACTGACAGACTCAAGCTTGGTTGCCTAGTAACAGGCACTGAGGGGAAAGTAAGGTTGCCAGCTCTGAGTAGGGAAATACTTAGAGAGTTGGGGTGCAGATCCTGTGGAGGGCAGTGTTTGGGGAGGGGAAGGACTCAGCAGGGTATAATTCCATAAGGGAACTCATCTCTGCCTGGCAGACCCTGCTCTGAAGCGCTAACTTCACGCCTAGGGTAGCCAACTTCCAGGTGGAGCCTGAAGATCGCTGGGTATCACAATTGAACTCCAGTCAACAGATCTCCCCCCCCCGGGAAAAAATAACTGCTTTGGATGGTGGGCTCTATGGCATTCTGTTCAACTGAGGCCTCTCCCCTTTCCAGACTCTGGCTTCCTTAGACTGGCTTCCTTAGACACAGAATATCCAGGAATTTCCCAACCTGGAGCTGGCAACCCGAGTCAGGATGGGCCCCAATGAGTTCCTCACAAAGGCCTGGAAAGGGTTTCCTTCTACCAGCAGCCACTGAGGGAAAAGTTAGTCCCACAGAGGAGCCAAGCAGGAGAAGTGTCTTCGTCAGGAGAGACAGCCGTTTGCCACTAATTCTGACAGGGAGCCGTGGCTGAAGTGGGAGTGGGTGGGGAAGAGGAGCAGACCCAGCCAATGGCATGCGAGTAGTCTTGATTGGCGGCTGATGGGCCAATGGCTGATGGGGCGCATTGTGCAGCCAATGGGAGAGCTGGAAAGTGCCACCCCACTACTCAATTATATATAAGGAGAAATAACCTGCACTCAAAGGAACTGGAGAGGAGACCCTCCTTTATTTATTCTGAGATATCTTGTATCATAAAAGAAGTAGCAAAATCAAACCCTCTGGTCTAGACCACCAAAGGGGTATATCTTGTACTCTGTGTACTTCTTGGCAAACTAGCCTGGTTATCATAGACAAGATGAAATGTTCATCCACATCTCAAAGTGTTCTGTAATGTGTTTGTTCCCCTTTTTCTATGTA
Source organism: Gekko gecko (assembly GCA_029375565.1). NCBI lineage: Eukaryota > Metazoa > Chordata > Lepidosauria > Squamata > Gekkonidae > Gekko > Gekko gecko. The sequence goes on along the minus strand of JAPDNY010000006.1, from coordinate 75,120,797 downwards.
AAGCTCACAGAAAACAAGAGCCAGGAAGGCCTAGCATGCGTGCCTATTAGTCAGTATGACTCTACAGGTTGTGGTGCCTCTCTTGGCAGCAGTATGAGGGCTTTTGTTTATACACGCCCAGAATACTTTTTAGTAGATTTTCCAGTTTATTAATGCATGAATAAATAGGTTTCCTTTAGCATCAGGTGCATAGATTGATGCCCCCATTTAATGTTACATACTTTTTGTCTGGAATTGGCACTGAAATTTCCATATATGTTCAAATGAAGGTTCTCATGGTATCCCATGGTAAATACTATGCTAGGTCTGATATAAACTCTTGTGCAAGCATGATAGAAAGTTGATGTTAACACTTTTCTGGACCACAGAATGGCCTTCTGAATCACAGGAGTCTATGGTACTACAAATGGTATATACATATAAATTTAGTTATCTTTCCTCCAGTTCCACATAGAAGTTCAAATCCCATTTCTGGAACATTCATTTGCAAATTAACTAATTAGTCTGATTCCTTCTGTTCTTTAATGTTATACTTACTGTAGCTAATCTGATCATTTAAAATAATGACAGTAATCTCTAGAAATGACTACCATTCTGCCTCCTGTGCTGTCTGCTTTTCATTATGGCACAAGGTGAGGGAAATGGGAGGGGTAGGGAGGGTAGAGACAATACCACAGGTATCTTCCAACAGAAACGTTTGCAGATGTTTCCAACAAAGAGGATTGTCCTGATAGTATTTCTGTGCACATCACTTGCTGTTCTGTTCCACTGTGGTGCTGGGCTTACCTGCTGTCTTTCCTTCTCATGACAGGCAATGTCCTATGTTTTAATTGTATTATCTGGAAGATGGGTGCTGGGGGAGACAATAGATGCCAAATTCTGCCCTCTTCCATGGTGGCAGCAGGGTTTAACTCCCCTCACCCAAATGGTTTGTTTTAGTTTAAAAATTCCCCCATGCCGTCAAAGGAAATCACCAGCCAACAGGGCTCATTTCCTGCAGGAGTGCACAGGAGCAAAGCTCCAGCAGTAAGGAGCCCAGGGGGTGGGCACATGCAGCAAGCCCCACCCCCTGCTCCCAGCAGCCCCCCTTCACCTTTCCCAGCCAGCTGGCCGACCCAGCGGAGCGCTGCCACGAGCTGGCCCTCGAGCTGCTCCACCACTGCCTGGGCTATGGCATCCATCCTGCCCAGGCTCTGCTGGTCCTCATGCCGGCCCTGGTGTGGCACCTCTGCAACGTGGGCTCCAGCAACTCCCGCAAGGAGCTCTGCCCCAGCCTCCTGTGCCTACTTGGCCTCCTCCTGTGCCTGTGCCCTGCCACTGCCCTGGTCCCCTACCTGCTCGAGGCCATGCATGTCCTCCACACCGCCCTCCTTGACCCACGAGCTTGCTGGCCATCCAGAAGAGTCCAGTGGCACCTTTAAAACCAAGGTTTATTCAGGTACAAGCTCTCCCTCCTCTGGGAGGGCAGATCTGCGTGCTTCCCCCCTCCCCCATAACTAGCAATCCAAAACAGTCCAGTGGCGCCTGAGTGGTGGGTGTTGCCTTCTGACACACTTCCTGTGATGTCAGGGGGTGTGGCATATGCAAATAAGTTATGCTAATGAGTTATGCTAATGAGCTCCTGCACCTCTTTTTCTGTGAAATTACTCCTGCCAGCCAACTTCCCTTTGACCACCCTGCAAGTGAGAAATATAATTGCCTATACAACAGGGATAATTTCTCTCATCAGCCTGAAATTTGGCACAGAGGGTTTTTCTGGCAACAGTTGCAGCCCAGGAGAATTTGATCTGTTTCATTAGAAGAAGAAAAATTACACATAGATATATTTCTCATTTAACAAATAAAATATTTCAATACATATCACCAGTTCCAACCTATGATGTGACCATTTATTTGATTAGAAGCAAGTTCTCCTCACATATGAAGAATCCATGTGGTTCAGGTGTCTCATGATGAAGCTTCACTTGAGGGGACAACATGTCCTAAATCCATATTCAATAAGGAACTACCAGATATGAACAGCTCTATCCCTTTAAGGTTTACACTGTCCTATACTTGCTTTTTGTTACAGCTCTCTACAGTAAACTTCCTGTATGCTCACTTTACCATGCCAAATTCCTATAACTACTAACTCTGCCAAAATTTAGTTCACAGTTCAAGGAATTACTAGGGACTATTAGAAAGAGTTCTTTATGTGCTAGTGAGCCCCCAGACTAAAATGTCAGCTCTCAGGGTCACAGGTCATCAGATGATTCAGTGGACAGAGTTGAAAAAGTGAAGGAAAACATTCACCTAAGGATGTAGGGTAATGGAATGTCATAACAGAACCAGGAAACCCTGGGTTTTAGTCTCTCCTTGCCATAAAACAAAATAACTGCAGTTATCACAGTATGATACTTTTTCCCAGTAACGGACAAGTATTCTGTTGCAACAAACACAACAGAGGCTTGAGGGACTAGAAAGACTAACAGATATATAATGGCATAAGCTTTCAAGGGCCAAAACCCGCTTCATCTGTTGTATGGAAATAAAAAGGGCACTGGCCAATGAAAACTGATTGCACAATAAATTGATTGGAACAAGACCTTATGTTGCACTGGAATAAAATTATACACCAAGTGATGAATCCATAGCATTTTAACTTTCATGTGCTTTCCGAACACTAAAAGACCTTCATAAATACTAAGTATTAACTATTATTAAAGTAATATAAGGAGATTCTTCCTATATTAAAGGAACAAATACGGAACTGTATTTTAATGGACTGGTAAAAATATGAAATTTCCTGAAGCTATTGATTTTTTTTAACTTGAATGTCCTTTAAAAAGTACTTATTTCTGTTTTACTCATATCAGTCACTTGTTTCATACACACAAATTCACTTTCCACCACCACTTCACCAGAATGTAAGTTATTTCCAAAAATTACACTAGAACTCTTTCCCCCACATCATTACAGCGGAATAATTTTGCTATACTTTCTTGAGTCTTTCCAGCTTATTAGTTACAATACACAACGTTTGTTTAATTTGGTGTTAAAAATAGTACAGACTTTAACAGAGTTAACCCTTCTAAGCCCATTCACTTAAGTGGACTTAGAAGGGTATTACTCTGCTTAGGACTGCCCTATAAAATTTCGAAAGAGACAAGCAATGCATCTGTCTTCTCTACCAACAAATATGTCATTCAACATGTTAACAATTAAAGAGAAATAAAATGTCCCCCCTACCATGACCCATCTTTTGTGAAGTCACTTTACATTGAATGTCACTTTAATGGCTAACCTGGAAAGATGAGGAATTTCATCGTTGACTGGCATGATGTAGATGTAAAGTGTCCCTTGGACTGTGTGCTTGCCATCTGTCAGCTGAATGGTGAAACTGTCCTCCAGGCTTTCTGTGTCATCATGCATGCACATGAGCATCAGTCCTATTGGAGAAAGAAAGGATGAGGGGAAGCAAAATTATAGACAACTTGAGTACCTGGAATACAGCTGTCAAACCAAATTTTAGAGATAATTGACTTTTTAGTAGAATTCATGATATCAAAGTATGGCATCTAGGAACTGGTTTAAGGTACATCAGGAGGTTGAGACTGACAGAACTGGATACCATTGTAGCATTCTGAAATAGTTAAGGTACACATGACATCACAAAATGATATTTTTGAAATATTTACTTGATTCTAATCCTTCCATTGCTCAACAAATCAGGTAATCAGAGTACTGAATGAATTTGCAATAGACCCAGAATGAAATGAAAAAGCGCGCTCTTTCTCTCTCTGGTGATAACTGGACAGAAACTAACCTAATGCGCCTGCAAAGAACTTCTTGAATCATCATCACAGGAAAATGGGATTTCTAACACATGCTCTATGATTGCTATGGGAGTTTCACATTCCCAGCACAAGAAATAGCTTTGGAACATATCTGATTATGAACCATTTCAAAGAGGACTTAGAGATGACTTCTGTGGGTGGCCTGGTAATGTGAACAATTATAATAATGGTATCTGGGGAAAAAACTTCTTTGTGCCATGGCTCTGTGGCATAGCATCTGCTCTGTCCACAGAAGGTCCCAGGTTCAAGCATTGCCATCTTCAGTTAAAATGATTAGGTAGTAGGTGATGTGAAAGATCTCAACCTGAAGCACTGGACAGCTGCTGCAAGTCAGAGTAGACATTACTGATCTTGACAGACCAATGGTCTCACTAAATGTAAGATAGCTTGATATGTTCATATGTCTAATGTCCTTTAAAATAATGTAAGCTAGTGGTCATTGCTATCTTCTGTGGCAGTGAGTTACAGAAGTTAATTTTAAAATTTTTCTATTGCTATTAAAATATGCTTAGGATTAATTTTTGTGAATATTCAAGGGAATAGATTCCAGAACTGTGAAACAGAGATACACACTGCCAAATATCTATGATATCCACACTTGGTGGAGATTCTGCATGATGGTCATAATATTTATAAGGGATGTACTTATATGATCAGCCCAATCATACTATGGAATCCTTTCTCAAGGCTGCTGGTGTTAGCAAATGGACTTTCCATGACATAGGACTTATCCCTTTACTGAACTCTTACAAAAATTAAAGCTACTTATGGAGTTCTTACTGTGTAGAAATGTCTGCCTTTTAAGGCAATCACTAACCATTTCACAAACAAAGCAGATGGACTCCATGCTATGTAGAATGATGATATAATTAGTACTATTACCTGATGCAATACATGCTTAACATTCTGGATTCACTGCTGTACCATGTTGTAACAGCCATTTGCTTCAAAGAAGCGATTAGGCAAATTCATGGCTGCTAGAAATGGAACGTTTCCCTGACAATTGTTAGAGACAAAGTGCTAGATTACATGGATTTCAGTTTGACCAGTATGGCAATTCTTATATGCACTTGATATTAGAAGCCACCTCATTTATGCTATGTAAGTTATGGGAAGTTCTGACAGTGATTTTCACATTACCCATCAGATTATCCAGGCACTATTACTATTGAGTTTTAACATTGTTAGAAACTACTTCTAATTCCCTATGAGACAATATCCTTGAGAGATGAGAGAATGAGCTGGACAACGGTTCTGTTTTCACCTCTGCTGTGCACTTAATTGGTAACCCTAGAAAGTCCTCTTTTTCAGACCCAGGCTCTCATATTTGCTTATTTAGTCAATTTAAGCCACTTATCTGTCCCTGTTTGCAACATGGGGATATTGGCCTGTGTTTTACCACTCCCCTCAGAAGCCGCTGAAAAGCCACTTGGAAGCCAGTTTGGTGTAGTGGTTAAGTGCACGGACTCTGATCTGGGAGAACCGGGTTTGATTCCCCATTCCTCCACTTGCACCTGGCTGGATGACCTTGGGCAAGCCATAGTTCTGATAAGAGCTGTTCTTGAAAAAGAGCAGTTTCTGTCAAGAGCTCTCTCAGCCCCACCTACCTCACAGAGTATCTGTTGTGGGGAGGGGAAGGGAAAGGAGTTTGTAAGCTGCTCTGAGACACCTTTGGGTAGTGAAGGGCAGGGTATAAATCCAAGCTCTTTTCTTCTTCTTCTTCTTAGTCTGGAGGAAGGCTTCAGACTTTGTTGAGCAAAATTGCAGAGTATGATCCAATGTATATGAAATGTCTTGAACACTGAAATCATAAGTATTACTATAAATGTCTCTTGTGTTTAACTAAATGTCATATTATTATGACCATGTATAAACATTTGTATATAAAATAATTTAATACAAGTGAGGGACTCCCAAAACTCACAAAGGGGAATCCCATCCTCCCCCTGCCCTGCTGGGATGCCAACTCACCAGCATGCCCACCTGCCTGCAGCACTTCCAGCAATAGCTACCTAGTTCATGCAGGAGGAGAAAGGTGGGAGGTAGCAACTCTACTGGCTCCTGCTCCCCCTTCTCCTCTTCTGACTACTTGCTTGGCTCAGGCAGCAACAGCATCTCCCCCTCTCTCCTCCTTGCACACTGTTCCTCTCTTGGGGTTGGGGGTGTTAAAACACATATCCCTGCAACCCTGGGGGGGGTTTCTCCTCAGGTCTACAGAAGAATACCCCCTATTTGCACCTAATCTTATTCTCTAGGTTTTTCTATCAACATGGTTCACAATTAGATATATGATACTTCCAGTATTGTTTTTGTGAGCCTTTTCTCTGCCACACCATTTTGGACTACAATCATATGCCCAAATGAAGACGTCAGATAACATATGTGATAAGCTTAGACTTGATTAACAATTCAAAAGGAATTGCAAATAATTAAATTTGCAACATATCTTAAATTTAATTCCATTAGTGTGGGCACCATAAATGGTTTCCCAATGTATAAGCCAATCCACCCTGGCTCACAGCTTGGATCACTAGCATCACCATACCTCTCTTCTCCTTGCCTGCACACTGTGATGATCCCATCTGCTTGCAAATTAGGAATAGGGTATTCACACAGGGATGGGAGCAACTAGTTTTAGGACCTCATGCAGTCAACAATTCAAACTAACAGATGTAACTAAGGAGTAAGGATTCCATGCCATGAGATTAAACCAATACACACAAATAACGGGGGGGGGGAGATTGTTTCATTGTAATGTATCCAAGAAATACACCATGAACACCAAACATATGTTGAAAAAATGCTGTCCAACAACATAATTCCCCTACATGGACCAGCGTGTGGTTTCAGATGATTACATGAAATACCAAGAGAAGCTCCCTTCCAAGGCATGTGTACTAATCAGCCCACACTGCCTGGTTTGGTCAGCTCCCCCAATCCAGAGGTACCTCAACTTAATTAAACTGAAACATACCAAACCTACATCAATCCTTCCAAACCCTTAGTTAGGGCCTAACCAGTGTAAACCAGACCTTTTTAAGTACCTAACCCTCTCCACCCAATTAAACAGGCAAAAAAGGGAATATCTCAAGGCCCATTTAGAGAGAAACCCAAACAATTTCTACTTGGTCCCAAGGTAACCAGCTAATCCCACACAGCTTCTAAAGAAAAGAAAAGTTGGTACACTTGTTACAGTTGAGGAGACAGAGGCCAAACCTATTTAAAGTTTAATAATTCTCACTAGGATTGGCTGTAAACAGCCCTCACAACAGGGCTAGCCAATCAAAAATTAATATACTTATTTGAACCTGGTGATGGCAATAAATCCCAATTAGGTGGGATGCTTCTTCAGTTACATATGATCATTACATTAAAATTTGTTCTTTATTTTTTTAATACTTCAGTGTCCAGAGTCTGTGCATCTTACATATATTTAATTTAGCTATAAAAACATCAAAATAATTATTTCCCAAGGCATTGATGGATGAATTATGAACTGCAAATTATGGATCATTCTCAACAGTGTGAAAGAAAACAAACATTTGAGGTTTATTTTCTTTGAAAATATTAATTAATTGCAGCTCCACTTTGAGTGAGATTGGACATATTATAGAAAGCAAAATCAGAATTGTTTTAATGGAAATGGATATAATCCAATTTATGACAGTCACAAAATAGAATCAAATCTTGGGTGAATTCAGAGAGACTTAAATGCATGAGCAGATGTTCACTGTTTGCAAACAAGGAGGAAATTGAAGGGATAGTATTAAAATATAGATATTTTTACGCACAATCAGGTCAGTTGAATGACTAGTGTTATTCTAGATACAGAACGAAAATATTTTATATGCTTTCATTCCTTCCATCACAGAAAGTTGTCAAAGCACTGCCAAAAAGGAAAGAAGTGACTGCCTAAATACTGTAATTTACCAAAGCTCAATGAAGGAGCATTTCAAATACAGATGGTATTAATCCATCCTATTAATTCCTCGGACAATTCACAACCTAAATGTTCCTGTAAAATTATGCTGTCAGCTTTTGTTTAGAAGAAGTCTAACGTCTTTTGCTGAATATCTCTAAGTAAATACATGTACAGAGTTTGTTCCCCTGGAGGAAAGAAGATTCCCTCCTTCTCCCCACAAAGTTCACTGAATATGTACAGAGTGATTTCCCTCTGTGAAGGGATTGCTCCCTTTTTGTGTGGACACTACATAGTTGTGCTTTTGAATCTGGACTCCTGATCTCACTTTCACAGAAGATGATGGGAATGTGGCATATCCCTTACTTAATTTTGGAAGAGAATTTAATTTGGGCTGCTCTCTGTTTTCAGCTATCCCTTTAGCACCACTGCTTGAGATAAGAACTCCATCTTTCCCTATATTTCCCCCTTAGTGATGTATTTGCCAAGAGCAGAGCTGACCCAGCTGAGCTCTGAGAAGGAGCAGGAGATAGAGCTGCTAAAGAGGTGAATGTTTTTTATTTGCTTTCAGCTGAGGAGATTTAGCTGAGTGGGTACTGTGTTTGGGAGTATGTGGGTGAGTTGTGAGTTGTTGCAGAGTCCTGGCTGCTTGAGACAGGGTGTGAAAGGGTCATTGTTTAACTGTAATTGAGTACCTGGGTGAATTTGAATAGCTGCTGGCCACACCCTCTGCTGGGGGAAGCTTCTATTTAAGGCAGTACCTTGCCAGAGGCATGAGCTTCTGGCACGAGCCAAAAGGTAAGATCCAAAGGGCTCTTGGCCTAGGGCTCGGTAAGAACCCTAGGAAGAGCCAGAAAGCCAGGGCCCTAGTCTCCTTGGGTTCTCAGCAAGGTAAGTAGACTTCTACAAGGAGAACCACATAAATACAAAGGGTTTTAAAAGGGGGATTATATATAATTATTATTTTAAAAGGAATTATGAAGCCAGAATGCCAGCAGGGGGTTAGGTGCTATCCAGTGTTTTGCATGGAGTGTCACATGTCTGACTATCTGTCCACTAGACAGAAATCTTGGGTGTGTGCCTGGTGCAAGGAGCTCCTGGTTCTCAGGGAACGAGTTTGCTCCCTTGAGGCCAAGGTGGCAGACCTGGAGAAGCAGAGACAGTCAGTTAGGTGCACGGAGAAGACTCTCAGGGACTATATCCCACTCTGAATATGGCAACCCCACCACTATCAGGGAGCATGAGGGTTGAGAGAAAACAGGGCACTGTGCCCTCAGAAGGGACCTCTTCTTCAGCTGGTGAACGGGTATCCTTTATCACCAAGGAACCATCCCTGGGCAGGGAGGGTGAGGGGCTCTTGGTAGTTGGTGATTCGATCCTTTGGCAGGTAGACAGCTGGGTGGTGAACCCACATACTGACCGTATGGTGACTTGCCTGCCTGGTATGAAGGTAGCAAACATTATGTGTGTTGTAGATAGGCTGGTAGATAGTGCTGGGGAGGAGCCAGTGGCCGTGGTACATGTTGGCACCAACGATATGGGGAAATGCAGTTGTGAAGTCCTGGAGGAAATATTTAGGCTGCTAGGCAGGAAACTCAAGGCCAGAACCTCCAAGGTAGCCTTCTCAGAAGTGCTACCTGTTCCACGTGCAGGGCTGGAGAGACAGGCACAGATCAGGAGTCTCAATGCGTGGATGAGACGATGGTGTAGGGGGGAAGGATTCAAGTTTGTTAGGCACTGGAATGCTTTTTGGGACAAGAGGGAGCTGTATAAGAAGGAACCAGGCTGCTGGTGCTTAAATTCAAAAAGGTGGCAGAGCAGTTTTTAAATTGAATATTGGGAGAAAGCCGACAGGAGATGAAAAGTCTCTGGTTCATCTCAAAGAGATGAAGGGGTAGCTGTTACTTCTCTACAAAGAAAGGGATTAGAATTATCCACTGAGACTGTGGCTAATGATATGGACTGCCTGGCAAGGTCTCGAGGCAGCAAGAGAAAAGTTGTGGGCTTAACATGCATGGGAAACTATAGATTTTTATATACAAATGCTAGAAGTGTCTGAGGTAAAATTGGGGAATTGGAATGCTTGGTGTTGGGGGGGGGGAATAGGCATTGTGGGTATTTCAGAAACTTGGTGGGATGAGTGCTCAAACTGTTACATGTACAGCTCAAAATTTATGTGAATAGCTTCCTACAGAGGGTTCTTTAAAATCAGGAAAAGGGCTGGAGGGGGGAGCAAAAGCTCCCTGTGAAGCTCTTCATGAGCAAAATCTCCTTTTATGGCTATTAAACAACATTCTAGAAGTTGATTGAAAACAGTAAGAGTCCAATAGCACCTTAAAGACTAACAAAATTTGTGATAGGGTATGAAAATTTGTGAGTCAATGCTCACTTCTTCAAGATCTTGATCTATTTTGAAGCTGAAGTGTGACTCTGACCAAAGCGGTGATCCTGGAGACAGCTTGTAAACAAACATATCATGGAGCTAATCCTTCAGATGCCCCACACCCCAGACCCCTGCTGCCACCTTCTCCAGGAACTCCATAAATAGCAATATTATTAATTACTAATTAAGGTACCCCTACAGTGGATACCCAACATGAAGACAATGTATCTCATAGGAACTGGATTATTGATTCATCACATGCAACCACGCCTACATACCTGTGCTCTAGTTTTTGAAAAATGTATTCAAAGATTGCAGTTATGAAAGGGATGGGAAATTTTTCTGCAAAGGATGCCTTCTTTACTTTGTGAAAGAAAAAAGGACCATGAGAAGTGCTTCTCTGGTTTTACAGACCCCTTTGTCCTTTTCAGCTTGAAATCTAGGAGGTCCTTCAGTTAGAGAGAGGACTGTGTTCTGGGCAAATCTGGTGCTATTATATTTAAAAGCAGCTGCCTCAGTCCCTCACATTGGTTCCCCACCCCAAAACAGGGATTTGAAACCTGTCCCAGTAATATCCTACCTGAAAACCACCAATCACAACAAAGCTCGCCATCCCTTGAATCCTGGATCCAAAATTATAATGGAAGTTTTCTCAGAGCACACCCCTATAGAATATTCATATCAAACTGGTTACATTTATTTTTCATGTATACCCCTCTTTTCTCTCCAATAGGGACCCATCATAGCTTACATTGTTCTCTTCTCCACTGTATCCTCACAACAACAGCTGAGAGTGTGACTGGCCCAAAGTCACCCAGCAAGTTTCTAAGGCAGTGTATGGATTTGAACCTGGGTTTCCCAAATTCTAGTCCAAAAGATATTTTGAATTTATGAACCTGTTTTAAAAATATTATTTGGGGAGAGGTGAGGGAAAGAATTTACTCTGTGCCTTCTCCTATATTGGATGGGTAGGAAAGAGGAATGAACGGTCAATCCTTTAGTAACCACTAAAAATAGACATATTTACACATTAATCTGTCATACTGAGTCAGGCCAAAAGTCTGTCAAGGTCAAGATTGTGTTGCTCCAGGGTCTCAAGTACAGGCATCACCTAATCCTTTTTTATATTAGCGATGCCAGGGATTGAACTTGGGTCTATTTGCATGCAAAGCAGGTGCTGTAGTATTGAATCACAGAATGATTTCAGAGGTATAGAGCTATTTTAGTTTTGCGACAAAACTGATGACATTTTAAAAGTTATAAAAGACATCTAAAATATTTCTCATTTAAAATTTTATAATTAAGTCACAGTCCTACCCTTCACTTTTCAGCTCTTATACCAGCAGGGAATCTGGCAGTTAGCACAACTACTTGGCTTGAAAAATACCGGAGCTTTAACAGCCACACCTTTAGTTTTAAGACATATAAAAATCCTGGGTTCTATGCAGCAGTTATAGCATTTCATAGATGCCCAACCATCATTTTGCCCGGTTGCAAAATAAGGTTTTCCTCAATACGTCATTTTGGAAGGCTAATTTTACCTGCATCTCAATTTCCTTGAAACTGAAGGCACACTTATATGCAACAAGTTTAGTTAGACTTCTGTGAGGGAGGTAAAGCCACAAGATTGCAAAACATACAACTAAATCATATGTTCATAATGCCAAAATTCTGCATTTGTTTAAATCAAAGTGACCTGCCTGACCACCACAGAGAACATGGTGCTAGATTCACATGGGGCTAGCTAATACATAGCCCAACTCACTTGAAACTGATATCAGAACCACAGATCAGCATTTGATTTTTACTGTGAAAACAAATAGTCACATGTTCTACTTGAAGATGTTTGGCTGAGTCAATCAGAAAATTCTTTTGGATGGATTTCAGTGTTTTTCCAACAATATCTTTGCTTTTAAATTTGTAAAACTGGAATTTCTTTTCAGCCTTCTTCTGCACAAAAGTTTAGTTAGTTCCATTCAAGGACCAGGTGGATAGTGATAGGCCAGCAAATACTTAGTGTAAAGCAATCATCTCCTCCATAGGATGAAAAATCTGTGTGTCTGTGATAGCACGGTGTGCACTTTTCAGTATGCAAAACATATTGCCAATCCTCACCTGCTCATACTTCTCAAAAACTATGACTACAGCTTCACAGCTAAGCAGGAATGTCAGTTTCCATCTGTGACACTGAAACTCAGCACTTCAAGAAGGTACATTGGCCTGTTTGCATAATGAGATTGCTAATGATCTCACAGAAACCTGCAAGGAGAATTAATGGGCTAAATATTATAAAGAACTTAAATTAAAACTTAAGCCTTCCATCTTATATGATTTAAATTCTCCATTATGGCCCCCAATTCCTGGCACATCTTCCCACAATATTTACATGGCATCGCCTTTGCGTTTTCCTTGAAATCCCAGCTCAAAACCCATTGGTCTTGTATTATCTTTTCCTCTTCCTTTTCTCTTGTTTTCTCTCCTTCTGTTGTCTCCCATACTCTTGAAATGTAAATTGTATGCTCATTAAGGCAGGGACTTTTCCCCTTTTTTGTTTGAGTTGCTTTGGAAAGGTCTTGTACATTGATGATACCATGGTTAATAAATACAGAGTCCTGATGTGAACATAGAACAGATTATTCAGGACTTCCCAGATCCATAAATGGATTGATGATCTGATCACAATGGAAAACACATGTAGATCAAACTCCTCTGCATGCACTGAAATAAATTAGGATCTCCATGACATAGAAATCCACTTGGACATCAAAGTATGGCATATTACTACCAATAATAAGCAGATAACCCTTGTGTAGAACTTGGTTAGATATGAAATATATGGATGTAGGGTGGACTTTTAAGAAGCTTAAGTGTTTGATATAGGAAATGATTTGGGAATCCTTAGACCGCTAATAACACTAGCAAGCTTTATGTCAGGACAGTCTGACATAAATCTTCAGCACTGTAACAATGTGGTTCATAGAAAGGCTTGGGGTAGAGGGTTGGGGATTGCGGACTATAGTACTGTGTATAATTTGTACTGTCTGTTGCTAAAAATAATTACTATGTAATTTTTGCTTTTGTTTAATGTGTCATGTTAATACTTATGTTGTGCTTCCTCTCAGGGTTGATTTTCCAGATCTCTGCAGGTCAAATTCCTATTTGCATTGTCTTTTGGATGTCCCACTCTATTGATTGTATGGATTTATTCTATGTAATTTGCTTTGAGTTACAGTAAGAAAGTAGACTATAAATAATATACATAAATGAATAAAATAAAATAAATACAGGCAGAGATTGTTCATCAGCCTACAGTGTGCTAAAATATGACACCCACCTCCATTCTTCATTGTCATCAAATCTTGAAAGAATTGTTTGAATATGTTAGTAGGTTGAACTGACACCTCTGATAATGGCCATCCAAGGTCTGGGGAATTATCAGCTCTACCAAGGTTCTCATGAACCCTTCCTTGCTATGAAATTTCTGAATAGCAACAGTGGAAGAGAAACCTTTTACCAGTTTCAGCTACATCCACTTTTCTCTTACAAGTGACATCCAAGTTTTGATATTCTAACATATCAGTTACTCCAACATACTCTATATGTGGGGATGTCTCTGAAAGTCTCTTGGAAGTTGCATCGAGTACAGAATGTTGTACACACCACAGGGAATATGTTACACCCATCTTGGCCCTATTATATTATTTGTCCTTAATTCTTTTCAGTCTTATTCAATATGCTGGTGATTATTTTAAAACTCTTTCATTGTATGAAAACACCATACACTGTGGAGTGACTCTATCAATATGTTTTCCCTCATGCCCTCAAGTCAGCATGGGTGGTGAAAACTGTGAGAGTATGATTTCATGCCTTCTGCATGGGGACAATTTGGGAGGTACTGTTTGGAGGCTTTCTGTAGATGCTAGAATCTGATTTTTAAGGAAAGCTTTTGTAACTGGCTGAGGCTAACTGGACCATCCCCCCCTCTGATTGTGTATTTAGAACACCTGGCAGAGCTGACTTTAATTTTTTTATCATTAAACTGATTTATTTAGTTGTTGCATATTATATTATTTTTACATTCTGTATCACTTCGGACACTACCTTAATGAAAGCAAATGTGCTATAATGCTAATAAGCAGCCTATCATTTTTAGCCCACTATTGCTAGAAGCTGAGACAGTGTGCATGGTTGTCCCACCTTCTGTTTTGTCCTCACAACAGCCACATAAGGTATGCTAGATGATAAGAGATCAACTCGACCAATGATACTCAACGAGACTCAAGTGGGGTTTTAAATCCAGGTTTCCCCCCATTTCTAGCCCAACTTTTCGATTACTCAGTGCTGGCTCTCAGACAAATTTGTTTAAAATGCTCATAACTAATTGAATTGTTTCAAACTTCTTTAAACCCCCAAAAAGGACCTTTCCCAATTTTATTTTGAAACTTTACAGATATAAAAACCAGAACCATTTCTTGGTTTGCTGAAGGCCAAATTCTCCCAGATACTGGTCCAACACTCTGAACCACTGCACCACACTAGCACCACACTCATCTAACATACAGTCAGCCTCCCATCTTTTTGCCAATTCACCCTGCTGATTTCTGTTCATGGAGTTTTCATGAACCAGTGCTGCTGGTACATGAATAAAGCTATGCCTGGAGGATACTCAGTAGCATGTGCTGCCTTTAAAAGCCTTCATCTCCTTCCTTGAACAAGCCTTAGATCACTAGATGGTGGAAGGCCACACCAATCTTGTTGGTTTCTTACTTGGGGACCCAAACAACTCTAATAAGGACTCTTATTAGCTTGGCCAGGAAGGGGCAGTCCTATTAGCAGAAGAAAGGATCAAAGGCCAGACGACAAAACTCACATATCTGGGCCTCTCACAATGTGCACTTCAGGACACACATGGCAATTAGGTCATCCTATTTTGGCACGCAGAGTTATCATGCCAGTAAGGGCCTTCTTCCATATTTGGCCAGGTCTGCAACTGGAATTGCCTCTCCCCACATCTGCCACACTCCTGGTCACTATCTGCCTTTCACACCACAAAGGGAAGCTTTTCAAAGCAGCCATTGGCCCAGCTTTCTTTTTAATTAATTAATAAAATACATAGTACATACATCAGCAATAATTCAATACATTCCAAGATGACAATAAATTTTCAGATTTCACAAGCCTCCTGGGGGTGGAGCTTGTGGAGAATGGAGAGTATGAGAGTGCCAGACTACATACTGTCTTCAACCGAATGGCTGGCGGAACATCTTTGCCTTACATGCCCTGTGGAAAGGTAACAAAGCCTGCTCACAGGGAGGGCAGGGTATAAATTGAATTAATAAAATAAAATAAATAAACAAATCCCACCAGACACAGATGTTCACTGGCAGAGAGTTCCACCAGGTAGGGGCCAGGGCTGAAAAAGCCCTGGCCCTGGTTGAGGACAGCCAGGTCTCTCTTGGACTGGGGACCACCAGGAGGTTCTTACTTCCCAAGTGTAATGCTCTTTTGGGAGCATACTGAGAGAGGTGGTCCTGAAGGTATGTGGATCCCTGACTGCTAAGGGCCTTCAAGGTAAGAACCAGCACCTTGAACCTGATCCAGTGCTCCACCAGAAGCCAGTGCAGCTTGTGCAGCACAGGTTGAATATGTGCCATCCAAGGGGTCCCTGTAAGGGCCTGTACAGCTGCATTCTGGATCAGTTGGAGCTTCCAGGTCAGTCTCAAGGGTAGGCCTGCATACAGCAAGTTACAGTAGTCTATCCTGGAGGTGACTGTTGCATGGATTACTCAATCAACCTATGGCAATAAATATTAAGCATTAAAACAAAAACAAAACCAAGGACAGTAAATAACACAATCAGCTAGAAATCTAAGTTTATAAATCATAAACGTGTTCCCAATTTTCCTCCACGTCAGCCAGAAATTGGCCATGGATTACTGTGGCTAGGTCACAGTGAGACAGGAGCCAGTTGCCTGACTTGCTGCACTTGGAGAAATGCCAACCTGGCAACCCTCGCAACCCGGGCCTCCATTGATAAGGAGGCATCCAGAGTTACACCCAGACTCCTGACAGTTGATGTCAGTGTTAGAAGCACTCCATCAAGAGTCAGGCGTTGGCAACTGTAAAGTACAGGGTTCGCTGAATGGAAGACTCGAACTACGACATGCGTTCAGATGCGTTTATTGTACTTCACACAGTAGCCAAGGAAAAATAGCCCTGCAAGGCCAACTATATACACTCCACCCGGCACATCCATGTCCCAATTGGAAGGTTTGAATTTCCTGCCAAGGTTCTATTGGTGGACTTGTGGTGGACTAGGATCCTAGGTCCCCTTTGGGTTTGGGGACTAAGCTCCTGCTTAGCTGCAGACCCCTGGTGGTGGTCCACGTACATAACACCCCTCCCCCCTTAGTTCCACTCAACCTATGTCACATGGTCTTACAGATAGGCAGGGGGTCTGCACTCTCATTGGGAACACTGGGATGCTGGCACGGGGTTGTTTACAGCTGCCTCTGGCTGGCTGACTTTGTCTGGTTGCGGCAGGGGTGGCAGCTGCTCCTCGGTTTCTGGCAGGGTGACTGGGGGCTCAACTGGTGGAGGCTCCTCCATGAGGGTGGTTTCAGCCCGAGTGTTGGCCCGTGGGGTTTTCAGCCCTGGTCCCTCAAGCTGGGGGGGTGCACTTCAGCCTCTGGGAGTTGTCACTGCCTAAGTTGATCAATATGCTTCTTTAGTAGTTGGCCGTCCTCTGTAGAGACCTCATAGGATACCAGGCTGTTGACTCGGACAACCCTTCCTGCGATCCAGGTGGGCCCCCTCCCAAAGTTCTGGATGAACACATGGTCACCTGGGAAGAACCCCTGGGGTGTGTCCCTCTTTTCTGTCAGCCTCCTTGAGTCCAGCACCCAGTCTGGATGTAGGCAGTCTGGCAGAATAGTGGGGCACTGGCCCATCAGCAGTTCCACAGGGCAGTGCCTGGTGATGGGGTTGGGTGTTGTCCACTGTGTCAGCAGGAAGTAGGTGAGCTGGAACTCCCAGTTCCCATCTGTGATCCAGCTGAGGGCTTCCTTCGCTGTGCAGACCATCCTTTCCTCTTGGCCATTGGTCACAGGATGGAAAGGCGCTGATCTTACGTGTTGGATCAGGTTCTGCTGGAGGAAGTCCTGGAACTCTGCCACCGTGAAGGCAGTCCCGTTGTCCGAGACTATTGTGTCCGGCAGCCCGTGGGTGAAGAAGACCTGGCAGAGTGCTCAGATGATGGCCTTTGCGGAGGTGGTGGATATGGGGCTGATCTCCAACCATTTGGAGTATGAGTCTACTGTTACTAAGAATATCAGCCCCTGGAAGGGCCCAGCAAAATCTATGTGTAACCGGGACCAAGTCTTGTGTGTTGACTCCCATGGCTGCGGGGGCATACTTGGTGGGTTTGGGCAGACTGCCTGGCAGGTCTGGCATCTCTTCATCCAGGCCTCAAGCTCAGTGTCAATTCCTGGCCACCAAATGTAGCTCTGGGCCATAGCCTTCATCCTGACTATCTCCGGGTGCGCTTCATGGAGAGCAGTGAAGACTTGTTGTTGCAGAGCAACACAACCCGGTCACCCCACAGGAGACACTCCTTGAGAGCCAACAACTCATCCCTATGGGTCACAAAAGCCATGAACTAGGGATCAGCAGAAGATGCGGGCCACCCCCTTACCACCCAGCCCAAGACCTGGGAGAGGAGGGGGTCACGGGCTGAGTGGGAAGTGATGTCCGCTGCCTGAAGTGGCAGCTTGGGGAGCCCCTTGAGCATCAGGACACTTGGGTGGGGGCAGTATCGGTGTCCCTGGGGGGAAGGGGCAGTCTGCTTAGGGCGTCGGCATGCTCCATCACCTTGCCCGGGCAGTGTTCCAGGTGGTAATTGTAGCTGGCCAAGAAGAGGGACCAATGGAGAACATGGGGCAAGAGCACCTGGGGGGTTTGTTTGTCCACTGAAAATAAGCCAAGTAGTGGCTTGTGGTCAGTTACAATTGTGAAGGGGTGCCCGTACACACAGTTATAAAACTTTTTCACCCCCGCCACTATTGCCAGCCCTCCCAGTCTATCTGTGCATAATTGTGCTTGGCAGTGGTCAAAGTCCATGAGTAGTAGGCCACGGGAAGAAGGTGGTCCAGGACCATGCTGATGCTTTAGGGGGAGGCGTCACACATGAGGACTACAGGCAGGGACTCATTAAAGTGTGCCAGTACCTCATTCAAAATGAGAAGTGCCTTGAACCCCTTGAATGCTGCTGCCTCCCTCTGACCCCAAGACCAGGGCACTGATTTGTCCAGAAGACGGTGAAGGGGCTCCACAATGGCTGCCTTGTGTGGCAGAAAGGCATGATAAAAGTTCAGCAGCCCTAAGAATGCCTGAAGTTCTGCCTTGCTAGATGGTGTGGGGGCCTCCACAATGGTCTTGACCTTGTCTCTCACCGGATGGAGGCCTGATGCGTTGATGCGGAACACCAAGAATCCACCTCCAGGACCCCAAGGAGGCACTTCTTCCTCGGTGGCCTCATAGTGTGCAAAGGTCTGGCAGTGTGGATGTTGCTGGAAGGAATGGTTCTGGTTGCCCTTGGACCTGTAAATGCAGGCGAGGTGTCTTTGCTTTCCACACGTGTGTCAGGCGGTGTCACAGAACCAGCACAACTTTCTCTTGTCTGTCTCTCCACAACTAGTGCACGTGGAATGACCAGTGGCCATCCCTGAGTGCCCGGAGCCTCCAGTGGTTGTTGGCGGCTTCCAGCGGTTGGGGTTGTGGACGAGACGGATATCCTCCTAATCTGAGTTCTCGAGCACCAGGTCGGGGAGCATGAGATGGGATGCTGTGGATGGTCAGTCATGGTGGGAGGCCTCGTGGGCAATGGTGAGTGGTAGGGCCTCATCGAGGGTGATGTTGGTGGTGCCAATCATCCTCCAGCGGAGCTTCATGTCACTGATTCCCCAGGCAAACTGGGTCACGAGGTTCTCCTCCACTTTAGTGAATTTGCACTCCATGGCTTGTTGGTGCACTGTGGCTGGAAGGCTGCGGCCATCTCACCAGGCTTCTGGACGCAACCTTGGAATTCCATGCGCTTGGCCAGGGTTGTTGGCCAGGGTGTGAGATACCTGGTTAGGACATCGATGATTTCCTTGTACATGCACTCGAGGATTGCCTTTGGGGTCAGAAGGCTCTTCACAAGCCGGATGGTGTTCACGCTGCAAGGGCTGAGGAGGAGAGCCCTTCTCTTGCCTGCGTCGGTCATTTCATGGTAGTGTTAGCCAAACTGCTTATCTACGCAGTAGGCGGACTAACTTATTTGAGGTCTGGCCAGTGTATACAGAGAAAGCGAACTTCGCACCAAGAACCCTTTTCCCCAAAGAGAACGCTTGACAAGGTTTCTTAAGTTTGAATCAAGATTCTCTTTACTGAATATTCTTTTTAATACACAGGTGTACAAAAACAGATTCACACACACATACACTCAAGTTCCTTTAGTTACAGTAGAAATGGAAACACAATATTTGGGGTTTTAAACTAGAAGTTTTAGGAGGGGAAAAGCACAATACTTATCTGATCCAGTAGTCTCGACCTTCCAGTGAAGAATAAGGATAAGTTCTAACTAAAGGAAACTCTCACTTTACAATGTTGGAACCTGCCAACAATTGTAAAGGGTCTCTTGATCCGGATTCCAAGAGAGCACACGAAAGTTACCTATAGGAAGACTCTTAAGTTACTTAGCTAGCTAGTGAAGACAGATGGGCCAAGGAGCAAGCTTAATAAAACAAAGGTTGCACCTCGTTTTATCAGCTAGTATTGGGGGCTGGCTTGGGGTGTCTCTGTGGTCCGTTCCATCCCTATACCTATTGGCTAAAGGATGTGGGGGTACCCTCCTACTAAGGTGGGGCAATACTGAAAGTCTACACCTTACTACAAGGGAGCGTTTGGTCAAGGTGCAAAGATAGGTTGGCATGGAAACCCTTGAGAATGCAGATGACTCTGGCTAGGTCCAGGTGACAGTCTTCACACATGCAAATGCCAAGCATCCTGTGGGTTACATGCGAGGTATGGATTCCTCAATGGTGGAAAGGCTGTTGTTTTTAACATCCTTCTGGAGAACCATAATGGAGATGCTAATGGAGATGCTTCTTGTTCCCAAGGTCTCATGGGTAGAGATATGCAGGGTGTGTGTCTGTGACTTCATTTGCATGAAAGTAAAGGCTGTGTGGTACCTTCCTTACACAGAGAGTCACATTAACCCAAAGCATACAATTCTCCCAATGCAAAGACGCTTGCTGGCACCATTCTGGTGTGTATGCAGGTCAGAAAATAACAAATAAAAGCAATTTCAAAGTTCATCTCCTAACAGTAGGCGAGGTAGCAGGTAGGCTGGTCCATCCACGAATCCCAAAGCTCGGGGTGAGTGGGGTCGAAAGCTGCTAGGTGTCCCGGTATATAACTCCAAAAGATATTGAGAAGATGGATTAAAACTACAAAGGAATTTGCTGGAAATGTAAAGAGATGGATGGTACCATCTATCATATGAGGTGGTCCTGTAAAAATACTAACAAATTTTGGAAAGAAATATACATGCTGAAATTCAGAAAATCTTGAATCTAAAATTTGCCATGAAACCAGAGGCTATGTTATTAGGAATTTTACCGGATAACATAAGTAGATCAATACATGAACTGTTTAGATATATGCTAACCACAGCACAAGTAGTATTCACAACTAAGTGGAAAACCGAAGTCTGCCCTGATCTTGATAACTGGAAAGTTAAAATGGAAGAATATGCTGTTATGGCAAAACTGACAAATCATATAAATAAAAGATTGATTATTGAATTTGAGAACAACTGGAGTGCTTTGTATACCTATTATAGAGAAAGAATGGAATATTATCTTCTGTTCTTTCTTCATTTTCATAAATTGTTAATACTATTACTTTAAAATGATATACAAAGTTAAGAGAATTTCTTTTTTTCTTGCCCATTTTGTTCCCCACAGCCTTATAGACAGGAAATAATGAAAATATGCTATATGGAAATAGTGTATATGCTGTTTATACTGTTAGAGTGATTTGTCATGTTTTTTATGTTTTATATTTTCATATTAGTGATTTGTCCTTAATATATGTTGAAAATTTGATGCTTTTCTTCTTCTTTTCTATTTCCCCACATATCCCTCCTTTTATTTGGTATCCCTATCTTAAATATTAAAATAAAAGTTATTTATTAAAATACTTTTTCACAAGAAAAATGGTCTTTACAGACTGGATGGAGTATAATGCTGCTCAGAGGGCAATGACATATGGCTTGGGGATCTCTGAGCTAGATTAGTACATGTACTGTAAGTTCCTTTGGTCTTGCAGAGCAACCAAGTAAACTAAGCTGCCTACCTCCTGTGGTGTTTAGGTATTGGCTGGGGAACACAATGCAGGGTATGCAGGATGGGCTCCCTGCATGACCAAAAGGAGCTCGGAGGGAGGGGTGCAGGACGGCCAACCTTGGGGCTGATACATTGGCCATGCCCCCAGGAGGATGGTGATGGCTTAGAATAGCAGTTTCCACCACTTACAGCTCTAATACCAGCCCTCTGTCCTTGGTTAACCCAATAGGCAGGTTGGGGAAGGTGCTGACAACAAGTGGGCTGTCAACTTCACCCACTGTCCCCTGCCTTCACAAACTGTCCCCAGCCTATGCTGCATCAAGATCTGATGAACCAGTGATCAATAAAGTTGTGGACAATTCATCCCAGCCTGTGTGTCTGTCATCCTTCTGTCCCCCATCCTGGCCTAGTCCCCACTCTAGGCACAACTGCTATTTGTATACCATAGCAAACTATGTGGACAGTCGTGTTAGCAGAAGACATACCTTTAGCTGGACTGCGACATGGTTAAATTACTAGCTCTCCACTCCCTCACTTGCTTACACATGCTTTCCTATTTGGCTTTCAGGACAGAGCTTTGTATTCAACCACTGGAAAATAAGCAATAGAGTTAGAAATTATCTCTATAATCTTTTTTTTGCAGATTTTTTTGCAATTTTTGCAGAGTTAAATGCAACAAGTGACATTGGTGAGAAAATCAAAGCATAATCCTTGCTAATGTAAAATTTGTGACAATGCCACTCTTGTGCTATGAGTGACCTTTCTCTCTGGCTCTTTTGTACAATATTGCAGAAAGAGAAAAAATGATAGAAGGACGTTTTGTGAAAGCAAATTGCTGCAATGAACTGTGGTTTCCAGTAGAGGACATACGCAGTTCATATAATATAAATCTAGTTTATTTCAGATGCTACCTGAAAAGCTAAAAAGGAAGTATTCTAAAACATTTAGAACTATGGTTTTGTTTCATTCCTCTTCCAGCTCATGGCTGCAAAAGATCTGAGAAATACATGTCCATGTTTCTTACCCAGTCTAATTAATCTAAGTCAAGCAGCAGCATATTGACACCATGAGCTCTTGAAGAGCAGGCCAACTCAAGGTGCTTTGCTATCCTAGGCAACTTAGCATTTTGCACCTCCCCAAACATCATAGATTTTTATGACGGTGAAGAAGCATCAGCTTTTTCTTTCACAGCTGTTATATAGCACAGTCTATTGTTAGTTTAATTTTCCTCTGGTTTGTCTGATGAGAAAAGTATTATAGCAATCCCTGCAATTAAAAAAGAAAAGAAACTACACTAAATAAATAAATAAATGAAGAGCCTACATTTTAGACCTTCATTCGTTGCAATCAGGAAGCCAATGTAGTTACTAAATCCCAAACTAATTCCTCCACCTACTATGATCTTAAGTGTTGTTGTCTTTGGAAATGCTCAAAACTATCACAGTTCATTCCATTGGGATTACCACCAGACTGCCTCAAGAGATCCAGCGTCAGGATGGGGAAATCCATCAGAGCAATATGCTAGTTTGAATTTATTACTAGTTTTAATTCAGTGGACACTGGTGATAGAAGTGGCTGCATTCTCAATAACAATGATCCTAAGTGTATGCTAAAATCACACTTGCAGTGCCAGTGCTTTCTGCTCAGTGCCTTTACCACCACCACCCATTCCAGTTTGTCAGCCTCTCCTCTGGCAGCTCAGTTGTACACTATAGATTTCCAATGCTCAGAAGTATCATAATTCCTATTATGCAAAGCCAAGATGATTCACTAACAATAAGAGAACTGTTAAAGTTTCATAGGACAATGCAGCAAATTACTGACGGAAGCCTAATAAATCAAGTTCTGAAATGAAGCAACAGACAAAAAATGTTTCCAATATGGTCTTTCAGGGACTGACTGAAAAGGAATTTGAGGCTCGCCTGAGCTACAAGAGAAAGAAGAAGGCATGGAAGGAGCACCACCATAAGATATTGACAGGTTTTCTGATATCACGTTTCCATGCTAGCTATCTAACTTAAGCCTCTATGAGAAAGTTGGACTATATATTAAGCAAGTAAAGAAATCAATAAATAACCCACTCCTAAAGGACCCCTGTGCAGTGATCACTTTTTGACTGCTGGGGTTGGCTAATTATCAGTGGTTCCCATGGAATTCTATGAGACAAAATAAACAGGCTTCAATTGGGAAAACTGTTGAGAGAGACTAAAACTTGTCTTCTGTCTAACACACTAACATTGCCAAGGGCAGAAGCAAGCTAGCTCATATATTAGTGTTGTATCCAAGTGCATCTCCTTTACTTTGTTCATATAGGTGAATAACAGCCACTCACTACTATGTGGAAAATTCTGATAATGCCAGCCTGGTATCTACCATGACCCTGAAATTGTGCAGTTCATCCTTTGATGACAAGGTCCTCACTTGTGGCTGCCATTTGTCCCTGTGGGCAGAAGACAGCACTGCATCTCTCAATATGTTTCACATACACGCTCAGATGCAAATTTTAGTGCATTTATAGTTATATTTTCCATATTGTCCTCA
The DNA here is from genome assembly GCA_029375565.1 of Gekko gecko. Lineage (NCBI taxonomy): Eukaryota > Metazoa > Chordata > Lepidosauria > Squamata > Gekkonidae > Gekko > Gekko gecko. The sequence continues at coordinate 75,096,731 of JAPDNY010000006.1, read as the reverse complement.
AGACAGACCTTGTTGGAGTTCATCCATGGTAAAGCAGTGAACCTGTAAGTCTTGAAGAAGCACTGTGGGGCTTAATTGCTTGTAATGATTAATATTGCTGCCCTAAATTCCATTGAGTATTAACCCATGACGAGGTGCAGTGCAGATGTAGAATCTCAGAACATCTTGTGGAACATCAACATCTTCAAAATTAATGATGCCAGGGCCCATTGCACTTATGTCACCTTCTATTACCTGGGAAGAAAATATGAATTTCAGAAATGACAACTAAATAATTCTAAAGTGAGAGAGACTTTACCTACATTCTTTAAAAGCTTCTGCAAAGCTTACAGTTCTAAGACACTTGTAAGTTTATAAAAAAACCCACAAAAGCTCAGTACAGCTGCAGTCACATGAGCAGTTTGCGTCAATACAGTTGCATTACCTTTGAGGATTTAAATAACACAATTAGACAACAGCATCTGCCTTCCATGCCCCAGAGGTTGGCACCCCACTTTGCCTTGCTTTGGAAGCAGAGTGATCATGTACTGGGGAAAGTCTGGTATTTAGGGATGCTAGTGCTTCCACTACACGTTTCCAGCTGTCTGCCCTCTTGTGAATTCAAGCCATTTGGAAAGTCTGAACCTTCCCTTCTATTTCCACATCTTTTTTTTTTTAATCAGGTAGCAATGTTCACATAAGCACATAATCACCCCTAACGTTGTCAATCACCTTGGATAAGCAGTCATTCTGGATTGTGGGAAGTTTTGATCAGACATCCCACCCTGAACTGGATTGGGATGTCTGATCAAAACTTCCCACAACTATTTAAACCACCACAAATAGAGGTGCAGCCAGATTGTGCCAGCCTCCAGTGTGACTGTAGCCTATGACAAACATTTAGGGAATTGAGTTTTTTGTAATTACATTTTGTATCTTTAGTTATTCACCTGCCTTTATTCTCTAGTTCACCACCAGTTCTCTAAAGTTTTTTTCCCCATACATTCTGGGACTGTTTTCAATACCAGCCAGCCTCTCCACCCACCTATACTTTCAACATAGGCCTCTGTGACAGGCTGCAATTTTTAAGAAGCTTAGAAGTGCTGTACCAACAACTAAAGGACTGTGAAGAGTTAATTCTTCACAAATCCAGAGAGGCTCGAGTGACAGGCTGTTCCAGGCAATCTGGTTGGCATCAGTTTAGCAAAAAAAAAAAAAAAAGTCTTGAGCTGGATGCTGAGGAAAAGTCAGACAGATTCCTGTCTTTACTGTGAAGAGATGTGCAGAGACCATCTACAAATAACCCTGTCAAAAAAGGGTTTAGTGCTGACAGAGTCAGATTTAGCTGAGATCAGTTTGAACACAGACAGGAGTACTGGGGGAGAGAGTTTGGCAAGGAAGTGAGTAGTAGAGAAGACTCCTATCCAGGTCAAAGGAAAGGTGATAGGTCTTCTAGAGAGAGAAGTTGCACCAGCTGGGTCGCACTAGCACTTTATTATAGGATGCCGCTGTATTATGTAGCTTTACTGTGTTATTGGAACTGTATGGAACACATTTTATATCTTGTATTTGCTGGTTTTAAATTCTGTGTTGATTTTAAATTGTCTGTAAACTGCCCTGAGCCGCCTCGGTGGGAGGGCAGGGTAGAAATTTAATAATAAATAAATAAATAAATAAATAAATAAATAAATTCCCTATTCAGTCAAACAGGAAGAGTTATCTCTGAGGAGTACAGAGATCCCTGGTCTGGTGTGGTTAGGAACTGCCTCTATAAACCTTAGAAGTCAGTAAAACACTCAAGAAGAGTACAAGCAGAGCTCTTTTTGTAGAAGGAACTCCTTTGCATATTAGGCCACACCCCCTGATGTAGCCAATCCTCCAAGAGCTCACAGTAGCCCCTGTAAGAAGTGCTCTGTAAGCTCTTGGAGGATTGGCTACATTAGGGGGGGTGTGGCCTAATAAGCAAAGGAGTTCCTGCTACAAAAAGAGCCCTGAGTACTAGTGTTCCAAAGAGAAGGGGCTTTGGGTAATGGGGAAAGGATACCAGCCTTCTGGGCACCAAAAAGAATCAGTGATTATACAAATAGTGTATTACAGCCTGTATTACAAATAGTGTATTACAGCCTTCTTGTCACCAAAAAGAGCCAGCAATTGTACAAACAGTGTATTACAGTGCTTGGGAAAACACTAAAAGAAAGGCCTCTCAAAAAGAAAGATCTAAGTAACTGTGAATAATTTCAGAACCTCTCATTAGCCTGATACATAGGAAGAAAAGTCTGTGCTTATAATAGTAATTTCAACCCCTGATTTCATCTGACCTTTCCCTTTGATGTTAAAATAAAACCTTTTGTTATTTTTGAATTTTGAAAGTATCTCAAGCGCCACTTACAAGTGTTTAAGTTAAAGGGAGATTCTATCCCTTCCAGGCCCGTAGCTACAATGGGGCATATTGGGGCCTGGCCCCCGACTTACTGCCAAGGCCCTCTGACTTCCCATCCAGAACAGGTGCTCCCTTGGAGATGTATGCAGGGGTCTGTGCAGGGTGCCTCCTGACTTATTTAAAGGCCCCCACAATTAAAAAATCCTGGCTACGGACTTGATTACTTCCCTGGAGTGCCTGGGCTGAGCAAATAGCCAAAATATACCTTACTGACAGGGTGAGACAGACAAGGTTTCTTCAAGAGAGGAATAAACATGTTACCAGGGCTGCTCAGTCAGCCTGAAAGGAATTAAAAATGGAGGGAAAATCTTGCCTCTAAGGGAGGGAAGTGGACGGGGTCCGTCATAGCCTCCATTCCACTTTTTCATGTACTAAAATAAGTTTACTCGTAGTCATTTACCCACTGCAACTCCAGCAGAGGCAGCTTATAGTCCATATGATTGATGTATTTTGAGGGTTATTGCACTGTAACCATCTTATTTTCAATAACTGTTGCAAATAAGAGTGCAGAGGAGGAAGTAAAGAGAATAATATTATGAAATACTTACAGCTATAGTTACAATTCATTGCAATTACAGGAGGTTATGGGTAGTAACAGAACAATGGCAAGATTTGTCTGAAACATCACATAATTTTTGAAATTCAATAGAATTTCAAAATTTGAATCTCCCCTAACATTTTCAATATTGCTTTTTGTGATATCAATTATATTTCTACAGTTCAATTCATTTCAAATTTGCTTTTGAAATTTAACACTTGGAATGAAATATTTAAATTAGTGTATTTAAGGCAATAATGTTATGAACTGGTTGAATTCACTCTGAATAACTTGGAAAGTTAATACATTTTGAATATTAACATGAAAATTTGAAAATTTATTCAGTTTATGGAAACATACTTAAGATTTCCCCAATTTATTTCAGCTCTATTTTTCCCCTGCAATTGAATAGCTTCACAGGAGCACCCCGATTAATTTGTACCAGTTCTGCTTTCAGAGAGTTACACAATAAATAACACAAACTCCTGGCAAAGCATTACCTTGCATGCTCCCCAACATATGCACACATATTTATTTATTTAAATAGAAGCCATACTGCATATGTCCCACACTGGGTATTTTTGCATTTTAACTAACATATATTGAAAAGTGTGGAGCTGTCTCATTCCTCTATTTGTAGACTGTTTACTTTCATGTCATGAAGAAGCAAATCAATGTGTCTAAACAATTCAGATACCTAGTTACATGGCTCATCTGGTATGTTGGTTCAATTCCATTAGAAATTATTTTTTAAAAAACCACACACACTCTCTGATTGGGAACAGGAGCTCATATCAGTGATCCCAAACCAGTTTGATGGAGTTCACACCTGTCAGATAAGGTCTGAATGCATTAGAAGTACATTTTTCTCATGTTTGCAGTGTGCATGCATTTTAAAAGATTTAGGGCACTTATTCAAAAATATTTTAGAGTTATTTCACATTTTTCTATTAACATACATGTTAGAATAAAGTATGAATGTCGTTAGGTTGAACGACAGCTCAGGCACGTTTTTTTGAAGCACTGAATGCAGACACTCGTGTATAACTCAAGGCATTTGGTTTTTCCATATTCTATAACAACAACAGCATTGTGTGAACCTCCTTTCAGACATGTTTGGATATATGACTTGGGTCACTTCTGCACTGAACTTTCTGCATCCTCCAAACACTTTTCCAATAGAAACAAATCCCCCAATTCCTCTTATCAAAATCTAGTCAAATAAGGTGAAGTCTTCTACAAGAACTTCAACTGATATTGTAGATTTCAATCTTATCTTCCTTGGACATGCACTCCTATAAAGCCATGTGCACACCCACAGCAGTATTCCCTCTAAGCTGAGTTAGTGTGAGCTAGCTCACAGTTTTTTAGCTTCTGGCTCACAGATTTTTGTCTTCGCTCAGGAAGGAGGGGTCCAGAGCAAACTAATTTATGCAGTACCCAAAAGGCTTGCTCACAACTTTAATGCCAGTTGCTCACAAAACAGAATTTTTGCTCACCAGACTCCACAACTTAGAGGGAACATTGACCCACAGCTGAATGGATCTTTGGGGTTTCTGCCAGGGTTGCCTGAGGCTAGCCTGCGCTAAAATAGAAATCACCAGTAGATTACTCTGTTCAAACTTCCCATAGAAATTGACTCAATACAGTTTTCTTTAAGACCTAATTCCAGTTATTTGTCACTCACCAACTGAAGAATTGAATGTGCGTTTTCAGGTCAAACATGCATGCATACATTTGTGACTGAGATGTACCAGTAATACATTATATTAAGAAGCACTCAAGCTTAAATTCATATTCACGCATTCTGCAACCCAGTGCAGAATATTCCCAGGTGAAATTTCTTTTGCTTTTGAAATTAAACCAGCATGAGTATAGCATTTCATTTCTTTTCACATATTTTCATTTAGGAAGTTACACCAGCTGAGAACCATATATACAGGCCCACCCTTCAGTATATGGAGTTTGCATATCTGGGTGTTTACTACTGATAATTATAAGGGATGTTTGAGTTCAATTTGCTTACAACTCACAAATTTACCAATGAGATATTGACAATCATACCAAGATCTTGCCAAACCACTAATTTCACATTTGCTCGGTGGCTTCTCATCAAGCATTGCACATGCTCATGTGAACATGATCAGCTTTCTCACAAGCACATTGTCTCTTACAGCTTGATGATGCTGCCCCATAGACACACTTCTTTACTCTGTAACCGAATCTGAATCTACCATGAACATCTAAATATTAAAGTTGATCCTATATTTTGCTGTTCCCACTAATGATTGCTGATCATAGCTGCTGATATATGCTGCTCTAAACAAAAGAACCATAATGTAGGAGTCTGCACTCTATTCAGTTGGATTTATATTGTTATATTGTTTTGTTTACCTTATATTATATGATATTTAAATAAGAACATTTCAAATACAAAAATATCATAATAGTTTGAAAATTACTTATATACAAGTATTTTATACTTTACACTATGCTACTTTTGTTAGCGTGCTGCTCAGCAAGGTTTTCATATGTGATGGCTTTGCAAAGGACCATAGGAGTTGTAATTTCCCACCGTGTTAGTTGTTTAGATTTAAAGACCTATTGTTCTGTTCCATTCGCAACTACTTGCTTGGTGGTTGCCACACTAAGGCTGCGATCACACGCAATAGTTACCTTGGGAGTCCGATGAGTGGCATGCAGATTTTACGGGTGCGTTCACACTGGCACATCTGGCCAGCGTCCTGCACCCGTCAGAGACCCGTAGGAGGGAGGCAAAGAAGCGCACTTAAAAAACACTACGGGAACTGCAGTATCAAGTGACTGCGACAGCCGAGGACGGAGTTCCTGGGGTGATCGCCCCAGCGCGCTCAAGTGACATCATTGAGTCTTTAAGGAAGCAGGCTGGCATCGCTGAGCCCTCAAGGGAGCAGGCTGCACGGTAACTACACCACCTCACTTGCCGTTGCGTGGGATCATGCAGCGGTGGGTCAAATTACCGCACTACCAATAGCCTCCCTCCCCCCGCGCGTTAGCTGGCACGTCTGACCGGGGCCTAACAGTTGCAAATATATATATTTAAATTTACCTTTAAACTTGTAGGTTTCATAAAATATTGATGTGTGCTAGTAGAGAAACATTACTGTTCTGTGCATGTGCAAAGTGAGGCAACATGATATGTTAGTACAGGTAACAGAGCCACAACCACAAACTGCCTCTCAAATAGTTTGAGATGTTTGCTGAGCAAACGAGCAAACAATGGAATCAGGGGATTGACTCACCATATTTCATAACCTTTGAGCACAGTAAATTCCACTCTCAAACTTTCTTGCAGCAAAACTCATGTCATCTCTAACAATTAATAATTAACCCATGGCTGAGTTCCATTTTGCCAGGCATGGGGGCTCCAGAAATCAGGGCAGCACATAAGAACCCCCAATAAAGACTATTCCACCACTCCCCATAGTTCACAGGGAAAGGGCACCCCCACATCCCCTTTTTATTCCAAACTTGTTATTTAATTAATACACACACACACACACGTGTGTGTGTGTGTGTGTGTGTGTGTTCCTCAGGCTGAACCAGGTGTTATACTTCACCATCCATGCTCTTCCATGCACCTGTGCCAAGATGTTTAAATGTGAAGCAAAGGTATATTCTTTGACTAGACAAATCTTCCCAAGTCAGATTTATTATTGACCAGGACAGTTTATCCTTTGTTTATCTGTTCCCTCTGCAGTTTATTTTGCTGCTTGTATTATGCACTGAAGACACATAGAATGAAACAAATAAGTTTATTTAACTGATCAGCTTAACAAAGTGACAGTGAGCTGCATCTGAAGAGTGCACATATCTACAGTTTGGAATATTTGAGAGGTTTGTAATCATAAATACTACAGTAGATATACTTTTCTTTTCTTTTTTACTTTTAACTGCTTTTGAGAAGAATAGTACCCAGACCCTGCCTATCTGTGAATTCACTAAAGTCCCAACTGAATCCCCTGTCTAATTGGGACCTTCCTCCCTCAAAGCCCACTCTTCAGCCAATTATGCAGTTGATCAGTTGCTTAACTCCCCTTCCAACATTCCATTAAGACAGAGGCCAAACTCAAACCGGTATCTCTCATGCTCAGGATCAGCACCCTAACCACTGAGCCAACCAAATGCACAAAAAAGAGGAACAGCACAAGCCATTAAACATTCCCCAGAAGACTTGACATCATCACCAGCCATATGGAGGCAAGCAGAGAACACTGCAAAGGCTTGGCTCAGTGGAATGGTACTGATATAGTATGGCCATGTCCCTAGTTTGATTTTTGCACAAGGAAAGCTCTGAGACACTCCCACCATGCAAACTGACATTTTGCCCACAAACAGCATTGTGATGGATGGGAGGGCTCTGCTGATGGGCCACCCCATTCATCATTTTAGCTGGCTTGCCGTTTCATACCACCTCCTTCCCACATGCAAATGTTGCATCACAGCCTTCCTCTCCTAGGTGCCCCAGCACCCTTTCCACGCTAGGTACTGCTGCCACCCTCTGTCAGATGCTAGCAGTGTTGTGGGGGAGTGTGACATCCAGAGACTGGCCTCTTCCCCATTGCAAGAGCATGCATATCTTCTCTCAGATCACCCTCCAGCATGCTCCTCATCTGAGAAGGGGCTAGGGAGCAAGTTTTATCTGCCCAAACAAACCACAAAGCTGTAGAGCTCTGCAGACTTCACTTAACACTGAGATCTTCATCTAAATCATGATGGGGTCCGATGAATGGGGTTGCCAACTCTGTCTGTCCAGTATGGGCCCCTATGCCTTTGCCAGCTGCACCAAAAAGCCTTGGAGAAATAGGGTGAGCTATCCCTATCACAGCATGCCTATGAGTGTGTCAGCAAGGCTGAGCAGTTCAGGGCAATATGGGAGCTGGGCTAGAACTACTGAGATGACAGCACAATGGCAGAGTGTGGGGTCTATGCTGGTCACTGTAGTCAGCCCATTATATATTGGTCACATCGTCCTCTCAAGTCTCCTTCTCCCTGTTGAATTGCTGTCTGCACAGATGCCAAATTTCCATGGGCTATGATGAGTCAAGTCCTGACCAATGGCATGGCAGATGTGACTGGCTGAGTCATGCCTGTGGAGTCCTGGTGGGATCTGCAGTTCCCTCCTCTACTGCAGATTGGGTCCCCACATGCACGGATGCCCCTGAGGCATATGCCAGAGACATCCAAATAACACATCCATCCCCTGTGTGGACTTGCATTGTAAAAGTATCTGATCCTGCTCTCAGAGCTGCTCCAAGGAGCTCCAGACCTGCAAGCCAATAGGCGTCATTGGTGTTCCATGGAGCGGGGAGGCTAGTCACCCCACACTGCAGTTATGCTTCCTGTGGCCCCCCACCTGCAGAGGAGGTGCCCTGGCAAGATCCGTTGCTGCTAGCATCCCTTTGGTCAACATAGGCAACTTTCCAGGAACTCCTTCCTGGGAGTGCAGCCCACGGCATGACATAGAACATATTGCTGAGTAAATCTGCCTAAATGCAAACATTGCTAGTCTTAGCTGTGGCAGTAGGGATGGGCATGAACTGGCTCATGAAGTAAAGTTGGTCATGAATTTTGAACAGTTCATGGTTCATGAAGTGATGTTCATGGAAGGGCACTAGGTACACACATTTCATGAACTTTGGTGCTCTTTGGAGCAGTTTGTGAATGGATAGATTTCCAGACAGAGTGTCATGCTCATTTAAACTATTTACAAAACTCCAAGGCAACAAAAGGGAGGCATTTCAAAGCAACAAGGTGGGTAGAATTCTCCAGCCTTTGATTGTTTCGTTTTTTTCTTCTCTGCGTCTCCAGATTCTATTGGCTTCCTGGCTGCTCATAAGTTTCAAGAGGTTTTTTTCCCCTCTGCAACTTGAGTTCCCTTCCTATTTTCTTGCACAGAGCTTGTAAATCCACCACCACCCTGGATTGGAGTTTGATTCAGTGCTAGACATGAATTCTGTTGAGCTGGCATTGCATCTCTTTGGTTGCACTGTTTTTGCTGGGCTTGCAAAAATGCCCCCTTTCAGTTTCTAATGCAGAGATTCTCTGGCTTGATCTTAGTCCTGTTGGGTTTGCACTACTACAGTGACACTGGTTCTGCTGGGTTTAAAAAATTGTCCCTCCTTCAGTTTTTATTGCAGGTATTCTATGGTTTGACTTTAGTTTTCTTTTGCTTGCATTGCAACAGTGGCACTGGGTTCTTCGGGGGGGGGAATATACTAAAAGGAATGACAGGATTGCCCATTGGAAACAATGGGAGAGGTGTGAAGGCCCATTGGAGATAGTGGGAGCCAGGAATGCCAATTGACTTCCATGGGCTCCATTGAAATACATTACAACACAAAATAGTTGCAATGAAAATGTGGAGTGGATTTTCAATTAATGTCTCTAGGCCCAGATAAACTGCTTTGGGACTGGAATAACAGGTCCCTGAGTGGAAAGATGGTCCCCAGAAATAGAATTAATGCTCTGGGACTGGAATGACAGCCCCTCCAGTGGAATGATGGCTCCTGGGAGTAGCAGAAGTGTTATGGGGCTAGAATGACAGCCCCCCCCCTCCATCTGGAATGACAGCCACTGGGAGTAGTAGAACTATTTTGAGACAGGAATGAGAGGTTCCAGAGTGGATCTTCACTGCGTGACTGTGGTCATCCTATTCTAGCTGGCTATGCCTCCTGCCATGGTCATTTTGTGGCAGTGCCAACCACACTGTGTCAAAATCCCCAGGGTGTCCACAGGCTCAAAAAGGTTGGAGACCCCTGAACTGGAGTATGGGACAGGATTTTTCACAGAGAGCCTGTGGATGTGTGAGCAGTCAGACCCCTCCTCTCACTGAGGGGCAGTTTATAGCTACAAAACCAAAACACCCTTCCTAAAATATCATATAAAATATCATAAGTGCAGTACACTGCCTGGCCCAAAATGACACCAAATGGATGTCAGCCAGAAACAAGCCTGAACATGTACTTTAGAAGTGTAAGGGTGGCTGGCTGGCTAGCTGACAACCCCATCCTCACCCTGGAGAGATGCATAGTTTAAGACAATGGGTCTCCCAAGAACCTATTGCCTCACCTTGGATGAATCTTGTCAACATCCAGCCTCACTTCTCCTCACCCATTTACCCTTATTAAGCAACACTTAACACAATTCACCAGACCTGGTAGCTTTTCCCATCTAGTACTTACAGGGTCATCAAGCACCATTCACACCTATAGTTCACCTCAGGAAAACCTATTGAGCTTCTTCCAAATCATCCTCCACCTCCAAAAAACATATCAAGTTATTGTTTTGGGGGCCATTATGCCAGCTTGCCCCAGGGAGCATTTTGCCCTATAAAGTATGGCATCTTGCTCCTTAGCAGTGTGTTTGTGTGTTCTCGGATCCAAAACATCACACACTCAATCCATTGGGTCTTCTCTTCTTCTCTCTGTAAAATGCTGCTTGTTTTGCTGCTGCCTCTGCAGACCTCTTTCTTCAGGACTGGTAAGTATTGCCTTCCCTGAAATTGTTTTCTCCCCTCTCTTCCCTGATTTCCTCTTAATTAGCCTTGTGTGTGTTTTCAGTGTGTTTGTATGCATGCTTTTCCTTTTATCCTCTTTTAATAAAAACCTATCCAGTTAAACAAATGCCTGGTTTATTTAAGAAGTTCTCTTAATGGGGAAAAATCCTGGTATACATTGGTGGAGATCCCAGTTACCTGCCTCTCATTCTGTCTCATTAAGCTAATTCCCCTAATTAAATAGGAGATTGCCTCTTTGGGTAACTGATGGGGTGCTGTGGGACAGTGGTCAAAAGAGTGGACAAAAGTGCATGAGGAACTCAGGGTGTGACATGTAATGAGAACATGGAGGACAGGAAGGAAGCATAACTGGAGACTGGAACTGGAAGGGACACAGAGGCAAGCTTTATACTTGTCAACAGAGGAGGTGGCTGACACCAATATCATGACTCTGCAAGGAAACAAAGCAGCTGACAGGCAGGAGGACCAGTGTTTAGGTGGGGCTGATGAGGGAATAACTACACACCTTCAAAAATATTAATTAAAATGTAAGGGATTTCAATCCACATTATGGTTTGTGATTACAGTTGCAGAGCACTAATTCTATTCCCAGGAGCCATCATTCCACTCTGGGGCTGTCATTCTAGTCTCAGAACACTTCTGCTCAGGCCCATAGCCACAGTGCAGCATTTAGGGATGGTGCCCCCTAACTCATGGCCCACGCCCCACAACTCTGCTGCCCCTGCCCTAACCAGCCAGCTGCACTTGTTTGCTCCAGCCACTACAGGAGAAGGAGAACTGACCGGTGCAATTAATACCCAGCAAGTATGCACTGTCTGCTACAGTAGTGGGCAGACGAGGCCTGCCACTACTGTAGCACAGAGCACATATTCCCTGAGTATTAATTGAGCCAACCTGCTGGCTCTCCTTCTCCCAGGCCAAGTGAGTGAGCAGATGAGGCAGACAGACCTCACTGTAGTTATACAAAGAGCGCATACTTGCTGAGTATTAATTGCACTGGCCAACCAGTTATCCTTCTCCTGTAGAAGCCAAGGTGAACTAGTGCAGCTGGAAGGTAAGGAAAGACCCTTCTCTTCTTCTCTTGCTTGCCTGCCAACAGGATCTCTTTTTCCCCCCTGCTCCCCTGCTCCCTCAGATTTCCCAGTGCCCCACAGTCCTCCTCTCCTTCCCAGCACCAACAGCAACATACACTCATGACAGGTGGCCAGGTCCAGGGCTCACCCAGGACTATGGTCACATCCCCATGGCCTATCTGCAGCAGCCTTCAGAACCTCTGGGCTCCAAAGGGAGTGTTGATGGCACTGCACTCTGCCCCTTTGTCCCCCTTGTCACTCAATCTGTTTTTCAGAATGGTTTGGTCCCCTGAACAGGGGAAGTGAATACAGTGATTACAGAACTAGGAATTTCCACTGAGTGAGATGAGTTAGTTGCACACCAGGCCAGAGGCCAAGGTCCAATCTCCACAGGCAGTAATGAGCAAGGGGGGTTGTGGAAGGGACCACACATCCACGTGGGTGGCCAATCCCTCCACAGTGTAGGCCCCCCCACATACAGTGTAGGCCCCCCTAGGAGCAAATGCTCCTAGATCTTTAGGCACTGGGCCCCAGGATGGTATCGGCTGGCTGGGACCTGGCTTGGCACACATAGTGATGGCATTAACCCTCATGGTAGTTGTCAGGCAGGGAAGCCATCAAGCAGGGTGACACACATATTGACCATGGTGGCTTTCACTTTAATCATCGGTAGACATGCTTGCCCAATAGATGCTGTTATGTGCCAAACAAGACCGTATTTGCATAGGCAAATATCTTCAGGGGAGCTGGGATCCAGATGGGCCAAGCAGGCCTCCGTAGGAGACTGCCCTGTGAAATGGACTACTTGAGTTTGGGCATCAGTTCAAATCACTCATCACTCAGGGGATTGCCACCCACCAGTGCATTTTGTGCAGGTGGAGTGCTGCCAACAGGCAGGGCATGCAGCCTGATGCAGTGGCACCACCTTCATCCCCCTCCCCCCACAGCTGCCATGGGCAGTCCCCAGTGCAGCATACTACCTAATGTGTGGGGTCCATGTCTGTCTAGGGGAGGGCACCTGGCAACCCCAGCTGCCAGGTTCAGGAGCAAAAGACACAGTGTCCAGTGTGGCTCAATGCTACTGTTGTTGGCCAAGGGAGGGGGGAAGGGGGTTGGGGAAAGGGTTCCTTGCTTACCTGTTTATGCGTGGCTGCCCCTTGGGATCCCAGTGGATGAGCTGCCATACCTGTGGGGCCTGAAATCTGGGAGAGGTCAGCCATGGAATGTGGACTTTACTCTCCCAGTGGTCTCTTCCCCCCCAAGTGCTCGCCTAGTGGCGCAAGGCACCCTGTCTTTGTTTTGCCCACCACTGAGGAGCATGTGTACTAGCTCTAAGTCTGCATTGCAGGGAGCTGTTAGATAGCCACACCCTACCTCTGGAGTTGTGGGGTGACCTCCCAGAACCATATGTAGGGTGGGCTGGGTCGGCATTGGGTGCTGGAGAGGGATGGAGATGGCACGGAGGTGTGCTGATTGGGTGTGCACTTGGTATTCTGAGCTGCTTGGGTACCTGAGGGTGTGGCTGCACCTGAGTGGGGGAAGTGAAAAGGGGGTTACCATGGTTGCCAATGGGCTGTGCTGCCATTTTTGCCACACAATTTTGCACCTGTTCTGGGGGGTGTTCCCATGCTGAAAATGCTTTGGAAGCCAACTGGATGGTGCCATGCCCTCTGACACACCCACATTTCCACCAGCACTGGAGTTCATGCTGTCAGTTTGCCAGCCCTCATGTCTTCCACTGGTGTAAATCCACCTTAGGCCAGTGTATATTCGAGTTATGCTGGCGTTGGGGGTCAGTTGGCTCCCTATTCCAATCCCCCACCCCCAGGATTGCTCTGTAAATCATGCATGAGATCATATGGCAGGCAATGACAATCGTGTTTTAAATCAACAGAAATACAATTGCCCGTATTCACTGTAGTGGCCAGTACTGATCTGTCTAAATAAGCAGAAACTACCACACAGTAAATAGTAACATTTACTATGAAGAGACTGCAAGACTAGAAATTATTTCAAGACAAGGTAGTTGGTTTAAAATATATCTACAGGGTTACAAAAAGACCGCAAACTACTGTTGACCATATTTTCTCCCCCATGGGTGTGTGTGTGTGTGCATGCATTTATGTGCACTGGGTATGGGGAGATCTGTTATCAAATTTACTTGTTCTACTGTTGTTGGGGATCAAATGCGTGATACATGTGTGCTCCCTCTTAAAAAATATAATGCAGTTCAACAAGTCTGAAACTCACTTATATTACACCCAGCATTGTTCTTTTCATATCCAGGTGTGGGAAGAATGTTCTCCAGGTAACCATGCTCAGGGCTTTTCTCCAACAAGAAAATTAGTTCCTCAGCCTCTAAGCATCAAGATATTGTAAGGTGATACATGCTGAAGATCCCTCTTCTACCACAAACATGTCTCCTTGTTAGAAAATGCAGAACAACACAATTTTTCACAACATTATAATTTTTTAATGGCTCTGATAGCTTGTTACAATGAAAACCTGAAATTCAATGTAATCAACTATTGATGTGGGCAACAGCTGCAGAGAAAAGCACTAGTGGTAGTTTTTGCCTCAGCTAAAGGATTTGTCTATGTATAGGTATTTAGGATGCCTTAGCAATATTGAGCTGTCGTGTATCTCCACCAATTTTTAGTCAGTGGCAGAAATTGGATCATCTTTCTACTGATAGTAGCTGAAGAGTGTGCAAAGCAGCCAAAGAAATAGTTCTATTTAGTGGTGATATTTGTGTGTTGTAAATAATTTTATTTAATCCTTGTAATTTCATAGCCTACGTGCAAGACATCACCATTGTCACTGAAATAGCTAAAACCACTGAACTCCACTTGGTGAAATCCAGCTTCTACACAATGCAGTAAGTTTCACAGATGTCATCATACTCAGCTCCATGGAAAAAACAGAACCACTGGCAGCATTACATTCACATTTACTTCACATGGAATCCCTGGACATTTCTTGTATGGAAAGCAGTGGTGTGCATAAACACAGGCATAAAGCTTTGGACAAATTTCAAAAACAAATCTGCACAAACTGATCAACTAGAAATAGAATCACAGAAGACAAAGAAAAATGAGGATGTAGCAGAATGCACAAAGGGAGGCTGAGAAGGGCCAAACACAGCAAGTTAACAGAAGAATTGGTGCTTTTGTAGTATGAACATCTACCATGTGTAAAATACAGTCTTAAAGAGTACAAAATATCTCTATTTGTCACATGACTTTAATATTTAGGACTCAAAGAAATTATTACTTTCTCAACTCATAATCAGTGGGTTAATATTATACATATTTTAAAGATGGGACTGAAAATATTGGCAGGTGCCAAGCTCCAAAGTCAATGCTGTCCATTAGCAAATAATTATCTTGAAATGTATATTCATGTGCTGAGAACAGTTACCATCAGAAACTGATACACGGTATAGGATATTTTTCATCCAAATCTACAAGCAATTAATAACTAATGAATAAGGTAAAATTTCATGTTTGCAGACCGTTTCCTAAGTACATTTCCTAAGTACAATCAAAATTCCAGAAGTTCCAGAGATCGGATTGCTCTGTTAGTCAACTGAAGATTCTACAAATGGATTCTCTATTTTTTTATTTATTTGGGACATTTACTTGGTACCATCCCCAGAGATCTGGGTCATGGTCTATCGAGAGATCTTCTGTGGTATACAATATCAATATATCTAATTCTCGATGTGGCCCCATCTGTGAATACTTAAATCCAGAGACTGGAGCCATGAACAGACAAGACAGGTCTTTCTACAAGCCTGAAAAAAGCCCCACGTTTGGAGAAAAATCTGAAATATAAAAAAAAGTTGGGAGGGTTAAAAAAATAGAAGTTGTGCCTGTAGCTTTAAATAATGACTGCCTTCTGTGGTCACTGCTAGGCAACTATAAAAGTATTGCCAGTTGATGTCTTGGTTTCTGCCACTAGAAGACAGAAAGAGAGGACAGGGTCCTTTCCAAGGCTGTTTGAGGCCTGCGAGGGAGTACTCATCAGGGCCAGGGACAGCAACTACCACCTGACTTGCATAACTTACCCAGGCCCACCTGCTTGCTACTGTTCAACAGCAACCACCCCACAAAAACTAATGTGGTATAGAGGTTAGAGTTTCAGGTTCAAATCCCCATTCTGAAAGCTCATTGGGTGACTATGGGTCAGTCACACACACTCAGTCTAATCTACCTTGCCGGGTTGTTGTGAAGATGGAAGAGACAAGACTGATGAGAGCTGCTTTGGGCCCCCATTGTGGAGAAAGGTGGAATATAAATCAAGTAAATAAATAATAAATATAGCTGAAGATGGGGGAAGATGAAAGGTAGGTGGGTGGGAAGGAGACAAAGAAGCAGGTATAGGTGGGGATATGGGAGTTACCTGGATTAGGGAAAGAGAAAGTAGTGTATGGAGGGGGATAAGGGGGAAAGTGAAGTGCCCCCATGATTTCTTGTGGGTACCACATAGTGCAACTGGGCCTAGGTCTGACAGCTGGCAGTGTGCAACTGGTCCAGAGTAGGGATGGACATGAACCAAGAAACAAATTACCATTTGAGCACCAACCAGGCCAGTTCATGGTTCATTTGGTCATATCGTTCCCAAATCAAAAAATGAACTGTCTTTTTTCAGTGGAGGTTCGTTTGGTGCATTATAGCAATTTGTTCTCCAGACAGCCTGGTGCTGATTCAATCAAGTCCTAGGCAATGCTAGGCGAGCCCTAGAAACACCCATAGCAGTTGTCTGCAGCTTGATTGGCAGCTCTGGGAGCCAATCATGGCACTCCCATAAGAACATAAGAGAAGCCAATGTTGGATCAGGCCAATGGCCCATCTAGTCCAACACTCTGTCACACAGTAGCCAAAAATACCAGGTGCTATCAGGAGGTCCAGCAGTGGGGCCAGGATACTAGAAGCCCTCCCACTGTTGCTACCTCCCCCCCCGGCACCAAGAATACAATGCATCACCTGCCCCAGCCTGAGAGTTCCTATCTATACCTTGTGGCTAATAGCCACTGATGGACTTCTGCTCCATATCTATATATCTAATTCCCAAGTGGCCCCCTGTGTGCAGATATCTAAATCCGCATATCGGGGGCACTTGGGGGGCAGGGAGATTTTCCTGTGCATGCGGGGCAGTCCCCAGGTGTGCATAAAAATCTCAAAAGTTGAAAAAAGTATACGGGGGATATTTAAATCCCCCCAAAAGTAAAAGAGCGTTCCCTGCACATCCGTAGGGAACGCTCTGCGAACTGCCTTCCCACCGCTGCCACCACAGGGGATGGGAGGGCAGGAGAAGGCTTGGTGGGCCAGTCGGCCTCGCTGCTGCCACTGTGGAGGAAGGATGGGGGAAGCTTGGTGGGCTGGCCGGCCTCGCCTCTGCTGCTGCCGCTGGGGAGGGAGGAAGGGGGAGGCTTGTCGGGCCGGTTGGCCTCTCTGCCGCTACTGCTGCTGCTCAGGAGGGAGGAAGGGGGAGGCTTGGCAGGCTGGCCAGCCTCGCCACTGCCAATGCTGCTGGGGAGGGAGGAAGGGGGAGGCTTGGCAGGCTGGCCGGCCTCGCTACCGCCACTGCTGCTGGGGAGGGAGGAAGGGAGAGGCTTGGCGGGCTGCCCAGCCTCCCCGCTGCTGCGCTGCTGCTGGGGAGGGAGGAAGGGGGAAGCTTGGTGGGCCAGCCAGCCTTGCCACCGCTGCTGGGAAGGGGGAAGCTTGGCAGGCCGGCCAGCCTCACCACTGCCATCGCTGCTGCAGCTGGGGGGAGGGAGGGGGAAGGTTGGCGGGCCAGAATACTCCCCCCCGTGAGTATCACGGGTCCCGCCTCTTGTGCTTATCTAATTCCCTCTTGAAGCTGTCCATGCTTGTAGCTGCCGCCACCTCATGTGGCAGTGAATTCTATGTGTTAATCACTCTTTGGGTGAAGAAGTACTTCCTTTTATCTGTTCTAACCCGACTGCTCAGCAATTTCATGGAGTGCCCATGAGTTCTTGTATTGCAGACTTAGTCTGAAGAAAGAGACTGACACAGGTATATGGATTAAACTAGGGCAGCTTTATTTTAATGTGAATAATAAAGTTATAACTGTAATTGGCAAGGGCCATCAAAAAACTGGCAGAGGATCCCTTAATCCCTCTCCAGACTCAACAGGTGAATCACCATAGTCCCAGTACAGGCCAATGATAACACGGCCTTTGCCGGTGGCAAATATGTCAGCAACCTGCCATGAACCCATCTTCAGCCACAGAGCATGAAGGTAGGCCCAAGTGAAAGTGCCTAACAGGCCACTTACAGTCCCCATCCAAGGGCCATCCCAAGGCATGGTTTGTGTGTGGTGCGCCAACCCCCCTGCAAAGGGAGGGATCTGTCACATGGTGTTTCCCTGAACAGAACAAAAAACAGACCAGATTTCTGCCACAGAAAGGGGTCAAGCCTCTGCTTTGGCCATTGACCCCACAGATTGGCCAACAATCTGCTGTAGCCCTTGCCTCAAATCCTCTAAGAAGATTCTGTTACCCAAGTCAGACAGGTGGGCACCATCTTCCCGATAAAGATGGGAACATTCCTTGACTATGCCCAAATGGATGATGACAAAACCCCGGCTCCGCAGCAAGGCATTCACAAGCTCATGATTCGCCTTTTTGCACGTCCGTTCAATCACATACGGATCACATGCCCACTTCCAAACCCATCTTGGCAAGATAGCTGACCATACCAGCCAGACAGATGGCCACCTGTTTACAATTTCCTGCGTATCATTCTGTGCCTGCAGGATGAGAGCTTTTCCCTTAACCAGCCTCAAATTGTTACCCCCAAGATGAATCACAACAATATTGGGAGGGGGACACTCCCGCTCACAAAACAAAAGTGGCATAAGCCCGGTCCTACGTCGGCCCCTTCATTCCAGCCACTCCACTATAGTGCAATTGCTGAGGCCCAGCTGAGCCCCCCCATCGGATCTTGATGTGTAGTGGGCAGCCCAAAAAACCATACTGTGCCCCATGACGAGCACCCAAAGTCTCCACTCTGGATCTAAGGAACCTAGAACAACAATAACAGAAAAAAGGGGAAACAGGGACTTCCCTTAGGGGCCAACAAAGGCTGGACATAACCCTTATAAGCTAAGGACTGCCACTGCCCTACCTTCTGAATGGCCTTGCTGGAGTACCCCATGGCCGCAGCTGTGGATGCAGCCCCTATTCGAAAAAAATGGGTACTGAAATGGACTCCTGATAAGCCCAGCTTGTGTAGTGCTCTCGTAGTGACTACCCAAAATTGGAATTTTGTCAAGGGTGTCCTATCCCTGTGCTGAAACAAGGCCCCATCTTTGCTCGATGATCAACATAAAGGCTCAAGGCCTTAACCAGGGACAAACTCCCAGGACCACCTTCTTCCCTTTTCCCTTCTGGTCGGTCTTGGACCGCTGGATCTGGACAGAAACCGTACCCTCGCCAAAAGACAGATCCCCCATTTGGCGGGCATGCTTCAGCGGATTGAGTTTAGACTGCTGAACTAACTCACTAACGCGTAGGGCCCTGAAGAAAGCAGTCAAAGCCACAGCATGAAACAAAAGGCATTTGAACTCAGAGTCTCAATGGCCCTGGCAGCTTAACCCACCAATCAACCAGAGGTCCTGAGGCATCCTGGTCAGATGTAGATCTGCCTTTGGGGCAAGTTGGTGAAACTTTTCCATCTGTTTGTAAGACAGAGCATCCGCCACCCCATTATTGAACCCTAGCATGTGTTTGGCAAGGGAAAGAACATTCAACTGCAAACAGCATAACGTGGAACTATGAACAAGGCCCATGACCCTGGGGGAAGTGGAAGTCAATGAGTTGATGACTTACACCATCGCCAAGTTGTCACACCAAAAGTGAACAGCGCTGTTAGCAAAGCGGTTACCCCACAGCCATAAAGCCACCAGGAAAAAACTCTAAAAAGGTTAGATCCCTACAAATGTCGCCATGCAGCCAGTCCACGGGCCACTTTTCTGTACACCAATGCCCTTGAAAATACACCCCAAATCCGATGGAACCTGCTGCATCAGATGTAACCTGCAGACTACCCTGTACATGAAGGTCCTCGCTCCAAAAGGAAACCCCATTAAACCAGGTCAAAAAATCTGCCAGACACTCAAGTCCTCCCTCATCCCACGGGAAATCCTAACTTTGTGATGAGGCTTTTTGAGGCCAGACATGGCCCTGCAAAGTCTTCAGAGAAAAGTCCTCCCGGGGGCCACTACATGACAGGCAAAGTGTAAATGGCCCACGAGCTTCTGCAACTCCAATAAGGAGGCCTTTTTCTTTGACAAGAAGTAATCCACCTGTTCCCTTAGCTGACTCAACTTGTCAGCTGGTAGGCGTAACATGCACTGTACTGTGTCCAGTTCTATACCCAAGAAGGTTAATGTGGAGGACAGCCCTTTGGTTTTTTCATGAGCCAGTGGAATGCCGAGCTCGCCAGCTAACTCCATAAAGGCTCAGAGCAATCACTGGCACTGCCCAGACCCCCACGAACAAGAAATCATCAAGATAGTGCACTACCTCCTTAATTTCATCTGCAACGCCCACTCAAGAAAAGTGCTGAATCTTTCAAAAGCCGAGCATGAGATCGAGCAACCCATGGGGAAAGCCCTGTCCACATAAAATTGACCCTCAAAGGAGTAGCCCAACAGGTCAAAATCCCCAGGATGGACTGGTAAGAGTTGAAACGCTGACTTGATGTTGCATTTTGCCATCTCAGCTGCCGGACCACATTTACATATGATCCAAACCACCTGATCAAACAACATATACTATATGGAGCAGAGCTGCTCTAGGATAGCATCATTGACTGTGTCACCTTTTGGAAAGTACAAGTGATGTATCAGGCGAAATTCCCCCAGTGCTTTCTTGGGTATGACTCCCAAGGTGAACATTCTAAACGTGGCCACCAGAGGTGAGGGAAAGGGGCCAAGGACCCTCCCTTCCCCACACTCTTTCTTTATCTTATCGCTGACCACCTGCTCTAAGCCCTGCACTGACTTGAGGTTGTTGGCCATAAAAGCCCTTCAGGTGCCTACATAAGGAATCCTAAAGCCATTAGAAAAACCCTCAAACTAGTACCAACTATCTACAACAATAGGATAAAAACCTAACCAATGTTTAAGCTGAATCAGGTTTATAGGGCTGGGACCCTTTTCCCAACCACTGGGGAGACGGGCCACCTCCACTTGTCCTCTTTTCCCCCGGTCTGTGCTTTGCTTGTGAGCAAGCCATAAAAGCATGATATTCCCTCCACAAGGGACACTCATGCTTAAATTTACAGGACTTGCATCCACAGACTCCTTGTGATGCGAACTCCCTGCAAAGTAGTCATGGCTGAACACCCTGGCCCCCCAAGGGGTGAGCTACAGATGACCCAGTGGACCTTTGAGCTATGTGGCCACTGTCTGATTGTTCTCCCGAAACTGGCTTGGCAGAGGACATGAGTTGGAGCCACAAGTGCTGGTACACCTGGTCCCAGGGCAGAGCTGGATTGACAGCCACCCGCATCTTGAACTTCTCATCGTATTGTAACCAGGTGCCCCCAGAAAACTCTGTGTAAGCCCTGTATATGATGTTGATGTATTGAAAGAAGGGGGCCGCCCTAACGGGATGAGTGCACACCACCACCCCAGCATAAATCAAGAAACCTGGCAGCTAATTAGCCCAAGCCTGGTCAATGCAGTGACACTTAAGCTGCTCCTTGTCCCTTTCATCTAAATCATCCTTGTCTTTCTTCTCTATGTCTCTAAATAACAAGGAAAACACGTCCACAAAATCACCATATTTTTCCCCGGATCACCAATGTGAGGTGATCCCCCAAGGGCATTCCCATATCCCCCGTGGCATGGCGTTATAAGGCACCGAGCCCATAGAGGCCAAGGAAAGTAGGCCGTAGCCCCCGCCAGGAGGCTGTTGACTCAGACACCAATTCCCCATCCCAAAGGGGTAGAGCCAGAGGGCAGAAACCCCACTGAAGACCCAAACCGAAGGAAGGACCTACTGGATTACCTCCCAAGGTTCTGGAAGCAGAGCCCTCCTGGAATTCTCAGGTCCTCATGGCCAGGCATTCCCCACAATAGGAGCATCCATCTTATCTGAACTTTCTGTGGCCGCAACAGCCATGCCTACTGCTACTGCCTCACAGCTTGCAGCTTGCGTCGATGCACCCTTACCAGCCGCAGCCCCTTGAACCAACCCTCTGACATTGCTCCCCACAGGGGGAGCAGTGGATGCTGAGCCTATAGCTGAAAGACGTGCCAAAACTGTTTGATTGAATTTGGATGAACAGGACTGATGCTACCTGTCCTCACACCACTGTAATTCCCCGTGCAGTTTCTAAAGTTTCCAGGTGCTCCAAAATGAGATGCTGCTCCAACTCTGTCTCCTCATTGTCCGATGAAAACTGAGCTGGATTAGCTGACCCTGTGGCCTTCGCTGCCTACTGTGTGTCCTTAGCAGACTCTTTTCCCATTTCTGATGACATCTCACATAAGGAGGCATGTGACAAAATGGCGCCCACCACACCACTCAACCGCACCCAACCTGCTTATGAAGCTGCTGAACGCGAAGTGACCTGAGACCCCGTGGCCTACTGAGCCCATTGTGCAGATGAACCAGATCCCGTAAGAAGGGGAAAGGGGGGGTATTGATTAGTAGAGGGGGAAGAGAGGGGGGTCAGTTGGTGGGAAGGAAGCATGCACAATGCCACTCTCTCTTACCAAGTACACTAACTCAATGCCACCCACAGAATCCACCTCCCCAAAAAACCTCCAAACCCTTGAGACAAAGATTCCCAAAGCCTGAAGAGACCACGTCGGAGAGATGCTCCTTCTTGCTGACCGATTTCAAAGAACTGCCCTGATGGGAGGTGGCACAGCAATTAAATTCAGAACGCCCCTCCCTACCCAGATACCCATATGGGCGGGAAACTCTGCCAACAGTCTCCCTCATTCCAAGCCTGCAAAGTAGTCCCTCCCTCCTTACACAGCCTTTTAGGCTGCTATTGGGGACAGTCTTATTGTGAGAAAGGGAGAAAAGTACTTCTTTCTCTACCTGCTCTATCCCATGCCAATCCAAATACTTTTATTGGCATAAAAAGAAAAAAGGTACAACATGGTCAATTTACAGAGAATTTCAATTATAAAAACCATCAAGCATCACATGGAAAAGCTAGGCTTTTGCTCCCTGATCGTTATGGCAGCCAGAAGGTACCTTGTAACTGAACTTGTAATGTGGGAACATTGGTCAGATAGTAAAAGAGATACTAACTTCACCTCAGATAGACCGTGAAAGTTAGACACAATAGGTTTAATTATACAGTCCTGCACTTCCCCATAAAAATCACAATGAAGTAGAACATGGGCTACCGTTTCTGGGTGCCTTCCTTTACATGGACAAAGTCTTTCTTGATAAGGAGTGTCAGCAAACCTCCCAGACAATACCGCTGAGGGTAAATTCTATCCCATGCATAATCTTATAAACCTTGATCATGTCACCCTTCAGCCATCATTTCTCCAAGCTAAAGAGCCCCAAGCGTTTTAACCTTTCTTCATAGGGAAAGTGTTCCAACCCTTTTAACATTCTAGTTGCCCTTTTCTGCACTTTTTCCAATGCTATTATATTCTTTTGAGGTGTGGTGACCAGAACTGTACGCAGTACTCCAAATGAAGTCGCACCATTGATTTATACAGGGACATTATGATACTGGCTGATCTGGTTTCAGTCCCCTTCCTAATAATCCCCAGCATAGTGTTGGCCTTTCTTATTGCACTTACACACTGTCTAGACATTTTCATTGAGTTACCTACTATAACTCCAAGATCTCTCTGCCAGTTCAGACCCCATCAATGTGTATTTATATTTAGAATTTTTGGCTCCAATGTGCATCACTTTGCACTTGGCCACATTGAACCCCATTTGGCACATTGACGCCCACTTGCCCATCCTTGACAGATCCCTTTGGAATGCCTCACAATCCTCCCTGGTTCTCACCACCCTGAACAACTTTGTGTCATCTGCAAATTTAGTCACTTCACTGCTTACTCCCAATTCCAAATCATTAAAAACAATTTAAAAAGCATCGGACCGAGTACTGATCCCTGTGGTACCACCCTCCACTGAGAAAATTTCCCATTTATGCTCTCTCTCTGTTTCCCTTTAATTAGCCAGTTTTTGATCCACAAGAGGACTTGTTCTTTTATCCCGTGATTATTGAACTTACTTAGGAGCCATTCTGCTCTATGGGAGCAAATTGTATTTGTGTGTGTGTGTATATATACCACACCCTGACTCAGCTGCTTTCACTTTGCAGCAAGAAGAGAGATGAGTTAGTCATCATGTGAGAGTGAATTAGGAAGAA
Source organism: Gekko gecko (assembly GCA_029375565.1). NCBI lineage: Eukaryota > Metazoa > Chordata > Lepidosauria > Squamata > Gekkonidae > Gekko > Gekko gecko. The sequence goes on along the minus strand of JAPDNY010000006.1, from coordinate 75,072,748 downwards.
TTGCTTACTGCATAGCTGATTTAAGGGGGGGGGGCTAGAGCTAAGCTTTCCTGGGGGCACCTGCTTTGGGGGGCTATAACTCAGACATCCCAAATCCAGTCTTTGCCAAACTTGGAGGGTGGGTGGGGGAGAGCCTGCTGAAGACTCCCTGTGAGTCTGGCATCTCTAACTCATGAGGGGGCTATTCTACCACCTCTCAAACCAAAGTTTGTGAAAGTTTGTGGTTCATGTAATCAAACAAACCACCATTTTCCTGGTTCATGTCCATCCCTAGTCCAGGGTTTTCCCAGCTTTCAAGATGAGAAAAGGAGAGAAAGTTGAAGATGGGGGGGGGACAGATAAAGACATATTGGAAGGTGGGTGGGAATGGTAGAAGAAAGCAGGGAAAGTAACATAGCATTTGAAAAGGTGATTAGCCTCACTTTTTTCTCTATTGACAATGGTTCGGTTATCATGAACTAGACTGCATCATTTTATTTGCTATGGTAATTGCATCCAGCTAGTTTTCATTCTTTTTTTGAGAATATTTGTCCTTTCCTTTCAGTTTTTTCCTTTCTCTTGGTATGGGACTGAATGCAAGGTATTTTTATCATGTTGTGCTCCAATTAAATTTCCCAATCATACAAATGTGTTTTTACATTCTTTATCAAATCTTCTTGCTGAATCTGCTTGGGTTAAAGTCTAGAGTGATATTATACCTTACGGTTTTTGTCCCATCACCCCAAGTTCATGTTTGCAACTAGGAATATTTTGGGGAAGTTGAACAACAGTGAGGAATTGAAACCTGCATATCAACTTTTCCCTAAGCTTTTAATTTTAGATTTTATTCCACTTAACTGTACAGTGCTCAAACCAACTCTGATAATTTGGAACAATCGTTCAGTTTTAAAATCTGTAGTTGTGTATTTCAGTAGCACTGCACCTCCCTGCCCGTGATTTTTGAAACATATCGAGCACCAGCAACTTTCCTGCTATAGACAATAGACAATGCCCACTGCTCCCTGGAGATGGCATGATAGCAAGGTTCCTATGCTGGCAGGGAGGATTGCCTTTAAAATGTTCTATTATATGAGCTGGTAATGTATTACTAAAAAGGGGGGAGCTTTGTTTCCTAAGTGCAAGCAAATAACCTACTTTTTTTAAAAGACACCATAAAACTGTAGAACAATACGCCTATGAATAAAGCTACAAAATATCACGTTGCTGAACTACTTCTGCTAAGAGTGCCTGCACAGATGGAATGGAGCTGTGTCACCAGTGACCTTGCTCATTCTTCCGCACCAGCTGAATTTTTCCAAGTTCTCTGCTCCTATTGGAGCTATGGACTTTCCGCTCTCAGTTGTATCATGCCTTGCTACTGTGAAGCTCAGAGAGAAAATGCAAATACATTGCTAATTTTTAGCCTAGACAGAAATACTACAGTTCAGTGGTAAACAATATGCTTTGTATATATGTTGCCCCAGATCTGATTTCCATTTAAAAGATCTTAGGCAGCAGAGCTGGGCAAGACCTCTGGCCAAGACTCTTGAGAGCTGGATTTGAACTTCACTGGGCTACATATGCTGTTGTCCATTTGACTTAGGTGGGAAAAAACCAATAGAAAATCTGTTGCTGTTCAACAGACATGGCATAAGTCAGGGATATGCACATGGGGAGACAAATAGGGGAACTGGCATCCCTGGATGCCATAATCCTGTGAAGAATAGAATTCATTCTAAACCACATATGTTTATCCTGTTTATCTTGTATTTCTTGTTTGGGGAATCAAAATATACTTTTGGAAATAAGGAGAACAGTAACATTAGACCTTGATTAGTGCTATTCTCTCTGTATTTTGGGATTCCAGACAACCCAGCAATATTGAGATGCCAGCCAAAACACTTAGTTAAATGAAGTATTGTCTTATAACTGTTGACACTACTCCTTCTGCCAAACAGGATGAATTGGCTGTGATGTTTCCTGGTCTTAAATGCTATCAGCTAAATGACCCAATATTGCAAGGAACAAGCAAAGCCAAAACAGCAAAAAGAACACAATCCAGAATCTATAATCATTCCTTTGAAAAGACAGAAATTTGAATATGAAATAAATAAATAGAAAAATAATGAAACTGCAGTAACCCTATCAACTTTCGAGCTGATTACAATATGCTTTGTACCTCTGCATCCTTTACAAATATTCTTTGCAACACCTCTCCCACCTTCTGACTGGAATATAAAGACTGAGGTCTCCATTCCTACTAGTATCTGATGAAGAGAGCTCTGACTCTTGAAAGCTTATACTACGAAAATCTTGTTGGTCTCTAAGGTGGTACAAGGCTTGAATCTAAGTGTCCTATCAAGTTTGGTAATCTAAAACAGATCTTGGTAACCCAAATCAGTTCCTAGTGTTGGAAGTGCCAAACACAATATTCTGTACTTGAAACATATTTTTGGCATATGATTTTGAACACGTGTGTTGGAAATGGGTCCATATGGAGACCCAGTTATTCATAGTGACCTGTGTACAATAATTCCATTGCGTAACAGTATAGATAAAATTAGTGCATTTCTCTTATTTGAGGCATATGTGTAAACTGATTTTTATCCAGTATTTGATATTTTCTGGGGTAACAGTAATTAATCAAAGCCACTATAATGAACTGGCGGTATTTAAGATAATTCTAGGGTTTGCCAATCTAACATTATTAGCATCCATTTTAAAAAAGAAACCTCCCCCCATTCTGGTAGGCAACAATGTATCTAACTTTAGAATTTTTTTGATTCATTTATATATCATCTAGCTGACAAGTTTTAGAAATTGGTTAGATGCTAGAGAGTCTTGGAATTCCAGAATGGCTTGCTAAAGTAGTTTTTGTGAACCAGTGATTTGTCCCTTTTGTACCATTCTAGGATTAAGAATATTTTCTTTTCTTTGGTGTCTGAATGTTGAGTGATCCCAACTTTTTCTATTGTACTAATCTGCCTCTGGCTTTAAATCCTCCATGTTCTGTGCGTTGTGTGGGACTATCCTGCCCTCTCCTTAAGTTGTCCCTTCTATCATTGGTCTTGGTGGGTAGATGGGCCAGCAAGGCCTCAGAATAGGGAAGGAAGGGGGTTGCACCACCTTGTTCTTTCTCCTCCTTGTGAGCAGCACAGTTGCCTACAATGTCAGGTAACACCTTCCTCCTTAGCTTACCTCTTGGCATTCCTTATAAAGGCTCTCGGGATTGCTCAATCTCCTGCTGACGAGTCTCAATTCCAAAGGGCAGGGCTTGGCATGGCAGTGGAGGCACCACCATGCTTCTCCTACCCAGCAGCTGCTGTGCCCAGTCCAGGAACCCCCTTCCCAGTGATGTTTTCAGGGCCAAAGAGGTCTCTAGACAGCTACAGCTGCTTGGAACCTCATATGGGTGAATCCCCCAAGCACATCCTCTGAGCCAGACATGTTATATTTTACTGATAAACCAGTATTTTGTTTTATATGTGAAACTGATTCATTCCCAAAATGCCTGGAGGGCTAAAGCAGCAGTTGGGATGCCTGGAGATAAATACTTTGTTGGCTTTTATATAGAACTCTCTGGGGTAAAAACTGAGGAGCTGCAAGCTTGGTAAAACCCCCCCACAAACCAGCTCCTTCTCAGCATCTCTTAGCCACCAATGGCTATTGCCAATGATTATCATTTTTGTCCAATTTATTCAGGTGTGCATAAAAGAATGCTCTAGCTTCCTCCTAATCTAGTTGTGTAATAACTCTAAATTATACAGTGAGGAGCACAAAGTGGCCCTGAATCACCCATTGAAGGATACAGTTAAAAGGTTTTTGTTTTTTTTTAACTGCAACACACTGAACAGCACAAAGAGCTTAGCAAAACATACCAATGTGAATGATAGGCCATTGATTATTAATGGGGAAAACTGTGATGTTCAAATCATAGATGGGCAACTTGGAATAAAGTAATACAGATGGTGAGAGATTTTTATCTGAGCAACAGGCATCAGCTATTTCAGCCTCTCCATCAAAGATAATGAAAGTTACAGTGTCCATGATGTACGGGTGTCCTATTTCACCTCCTGGAAGAAACACACACACACACACAATTCAGAGCTCCAAGGAAGCCACCAGACCTTCAAACAAATATGAAATATTAATCATTGTGCTCACAGACATAAAGATAACAGCAAGGGATTGATTCAAGAGGGGACTAAATTTCTGAGAGTGGCTTTACAGTGCTTTGAGCTCCTAAGGAAAGCTGTCCACCAAACTAACTTGAGGAAATCTGTAAAACCTCAGAAATCACCAGTTTAAGAAGCAAGAATAAAATAATCTAATTGAATATAATGAACTGTGCTTATAGGACTTGAAACTTCCAGTGAGTGCTTTAAAGTCATTTATGTCATTACATCCCTGTGCTTCCACAATGAAAATATAGCTCGAGGAAAGCCTTCACTGAACAGAAAAAGGGACATCAAAGAAAGTTAGGAACAGGTATGGCCTCAGCTAGAGAGTAAATGCTGTTAGACAGTTATGGTCCAGAGCAAGCCGAAAGAGAGAAAGTAATAGTACATGGCGAGTTGCTTTGAGATAGATCGAGATGGGTAGTCATGTCAGTCTGTCTGTAGCAGTAGAAAAGAGCAAGAGTCCAGTAGCAGCTCAAAGATTAACAAAATTTGTGGCAGGGCATGAGCTTTTGTGAGTCACTGCTCATTTCTTCAGATAGAGCTAGAATGTGAGTAACCCTCAACAAGTGGATGCTATAAGAGGCCAAATATGTCATTTATGGTAAACAACTAGCTGCATTGTACCAGCCATGAAGCAAAAGCGTGCCATGTTCAGGTCAATAGCTATGCATTCAACAGAATCAATCCTGATAGAAGTAAATAAACTAAACAAAGAGGAAGGAGGAAGGGGCTTGTATGTATATAACAAGTGCACTATTACAACACACATTTTAGAAATAACTCTTGTAGCATGCACAGCATTAGAAGGAAACTGCTGAAGGAAACTGACAAATAATGTTTTGTGTAATTATATACATCCAGAGATGGGCTGGAATGTAACAATGGCCCTGGAACAAGCTAAGCTGAGTGGCCCCTATGGTGGTAAAAATGAATGCTGAAGAGCCAGCCAGTTCAGTGTTGCCAATAAGGGGACGGGTTCACTCATTGCCTCCTCCAACCAACTAGTGGCAGTGTGACAGGAGGCAATTGGTCATCTGACACAGATCATCATTATCCCTGATGAGTCTGAGCCAAGTTGCTGCTGAGGCACTGGCAGAGTTGTTTGGGCTTGGTTCTGTTTGTTCTCAGCTGCCATCCAGCCCATAGGGCAGTGGCCCACCAGGTATTTCCCTATGTTAAATGGCTAGACCACAATATGTACAAAAAAACATTTTCCCAAATAACTCAATTGTGTGCAGTGATTGAATTTTATCAATTAAGGAGTTAATTATCTCCCATTTATGAGAAAACTAGACATCTGAAATAAAAACACAAAATAACCAACTCCAGGTTTTGGAAAATAAGAACACACCAAGGACCCTGTAACTCTTCTGACATGCTCAGTTGTGGTTCTCTGTCTGAGATATATTATTTGACAACAGTGTGGAAAAATGTATTCTCAGAACAGAGCTCCTTCCCTGAATATTTGTGTGAAATTGGCTATGCTCCAGATTCTTAGGACAAATAGCTGGAGAGTTCAGGAGACAAATGCAGCAGCAATGTTCCTGTCCTTGTAGCCATGATCATGAGACCTGGGCAAGTAACAGAACAGTAAAACACAAAAGGAGGTCATTTCCAGTCTGAGAGAAAGAAAAACTGATGGAGGCTCTACTAGGCTCCAGGCTGTTTTTGTGAAGAATAATCTCTTAAAGTCTATTGAGTAATAATATAGATGGTCTGCATAACTTCAATCTGGAGAAGCAATGAAGATACAGGAAAAGATTTAGGGAAGCAGGGACAAAACGATGGAAATAATGAACTGACCCACCTCTAGCCCATGTTTCCATACATATGTCCTCCACTTGGTGGGTATTTTGCTAAGAAGGTTTGGCTCAGTAAAACTGAAAGGAAGAGATGAATGAGGAAGCAAGTAGAGGCACAGATCACAAGGAACTGAGCAAAAGAGGGACAAAGCATGTCTAGGAAACATGGAAAGACAGCTGAGAAGGAACAGATAGTCTCCATATACAAAGAAAAAATTAAAACAGCAGCATAGACGGGATTCCAGGAGTACCCATAAACCCAACCTGTGATGCTCTTTTATCAATGTGAGAATTGAGGAGTGTCTTGTAAGGTAGAATGCCATTCATTTAAAGGACTCTTTGTGTCCCATTCATTTATGCAGCAAAGGTTTAAAGACGTAGTTAATTGTTGCAACTTAAATTAATAGGATTCAAAGTGCTGAGCTCTGGATGAATCGTGCGTGCAATATTTTAATTAAAGGTTCATCAGTAGCTAAAGATGCTGACTGGCTGATTTTCAGACATAACATGAAAAATTGAAGGTACTTCCTTAGACATCTTTCTTTAGCACTGACTACAGTGCAATATACAGTTCACATCTATAAAACATCCACACTACCATGTAGCCACTAGGTAAAAATGCTTAGAAGGTGGTTAATCCTTAAATTTAAGTCAAGAAAAATCAAAGTTGTTTTAAGAGGCATCCCCTTTTACAGCCTAAGTGCCAACAGGACGTGGAATTTAGGGAGTCTTATAAAAGCACCTGAGTTCTACCATGACATTGGAAATTCCTAGGTACAGGAGAGGAAGAGTGTGCTGGCATCACTTAAAAAGGACATTGCAGAGCTGGAAAAAGCACAAAGGAGGGCAACCAAGATGATTAGGGGTTTGGATCATCTTCCCTAGGAGGAAAGGCTGAAGTGTCTGGGACTTTTCAGTTTAGAAAAGAGACAACTAAGGAGGGACATGATAGGAAGTTGTTTTTGCATTAGTCAATGCCAGTTTTCCTTTTTTAATTCAATCAAGAATGGCACTCAAGTCATTAATTTATGCTCTGTCCTGTTTCAGGAGCGATTTTGACTCACCCAAACTGTTGTGTCAATGCAGATCTTGCTCCCTTCATCCTTATTCAAGTATGTTGATCATTTTGCCTCACCCAGGCTCTTTGTGCCCATGCAGATTTGGTTCACAATAACCTAATCAAGGTATTTTCCCCACTTTTTCCTGCCAAAGTTTGACAGAAGTTACCTTCAAATTGCCCAATCAAATTCAAGCTTCAAATCTTAGACCAATCATGTTCCTGGAAACATGGGTTCCCATGTCTAGCTATGGGACCCTTCCCCATAAAAAGACCATCCAAACTCAGTGGAAAGTGTGCCAGGTTTTCCAGCTGCCTGAACACCCCTGCAACTGTGTTGCAGGCCCCCTTTCTTCCCTTTTTCTTTGGACCTCAGCTGAATTTGCCCCAAACCTCTCTGGACCTCAAGCCCAGGATTTCAGGTCATATGTCCCTTCCCTAAAATGTCCCAGTTTCTTCCCTCATACCTTTTATAAGTGTGCCCTTTTGTTCATGTGTGCATGTGTGCGATACTTACAGAATTAGTTCTCAGGTGCTTAGTGTAGGTTCTTTACACTTTACTTCTTTTATTTTGTATACAATAAAGCTATTTCTTTGTGTTTATAATCTCTCTCTTTCACTCTCTTTCTTCATAATTTTATTGTGGGGTATCCCTACTGAGATCCACACACACACACCCAGTATACAAAGACCAAGGTCCTACTTTATTCCTTTCTGGAACCCTTTTAAAGCTAATTTCCCCTTCTTTAGGTCCAAGATGGACAAAAGGTAATACTTCTTTACTGAACGAGTGATTAAGATGTAGAATTTGCTGCCAGAGGATGTAGAGATGGCCACAGGCATTGACAGCTTTAAATGGGGAAGAGATAGATTCATGGAGGATAAGTTTATCAATGGCTACTAGCCATAGTGACTGAGGGAAACTTCCACATTCAAAGGCACTAAATCTCTAAATCTCAGAGTCAGGAGGCAACATCAGGGGAAGGCCTTGCCTCTATGCCCTGTTGTTGGCCCGCCAGAGGAACTGGTTGGCCACTGTGAGAGACAGGATGCTGAACTAGATGGATCACTGGTCTGATCCTGCAGGGCTCTTCTTATGTTCTTAGTACTGGCCTTGGCACATAGCTATTGTATGGGGGTAGTTCTATGCTTGACTAATAGGAGTTCCAATAAGGTAGCTGTTAAATTTAGCCTATTGTGGCGGGGGGGACCTTAAAGACTAACAAACATATTAAATATAACTTTTGTTGGCCAGAGTCCATTTAATCAGATGCATGAAATGGATTCTCAGAATCTATACAGGCAAAGAAAAAATGTGAGATGCAGGCTATGACATGTCTATGCAAAACTTAAAACTATACAAGCTAAGTACAGTGCACATTCACACTGGCTGTAGCTAGTGTTAACAAGATGAATTGCTTCACAAAGTAGGTTAATAGCACCCTGACCTGGATAGCCCAGGCAAGTCCGATCTCATCAGATCTTGGAAGCTAAGCAGAGCTGACCCTGGCAAGTACTCGGAAGAGAGACCTCCAAGGAATACCATGGCTAGGGTGCAGAGGCAGGCAATAGTAAGTCACCTTTCTGAAATGTTCAGGCTCCACTAGGAGTCTTCAGAAGTCAACCATGACTTCCAGGCATACACCCCCCAACAGTGTTCTCTCTAAGCTGAGTTAGTGTGTGCTAGCTCAGTTCTTTAGCCTCCAGCTGACATATTGTTGTCTTAGTTTAGGAAGGATGGCTCCAGAGCAAACTAATTGTGGCATAGCTAAATTGCTTGCTAACAACTTTAATGCCAGCAGCCCACAGAGTAGAATTTTTGCTCACAAGACTCCACAGCTTAGAAGGAGCATGGCCCCTCAACACACAAAATACTCACCAAAAAATATAAGTAGGTTAATAGCCATATTAACTAAGAATGGTGTCCATTCTGTTTAACCCTTTATTGATACAGTCAAACCTACTGATATTCTAATTCAGCAATTCCTCTCTGGAGTCATCGTCTGAAGTTCTCTTGTTGTGAACAACATACAGAAAGGATAAATTGGGCTCTTCATTATATGAGTTAGTCCTTCAGTTGTGAAGAAGGTGACTTTTCTACTACATTTACCTGGCATTGGATATCCTTTAGCTGCTATGACAAAAATGCATCAGCTAAAGCTTCCTGACAAGCAGTTCAGTGGCAAGAAGAATGTGCTCAAGAGAATGTTTTAACTGGTAACGATGTTTAACAATGTTGAATGTATCCCAATAAAATTTTGTTTTTTTAAAAAAAGAGAGAGAGAATGTTTCAACTGGGGCACATTACCACAGAACAATAATTCCATGAACACAAAAGTGCTCCATCCTTAGCTTTTCTCATATTTATTAAATATAGCACTTGTTGATGTAGGAGAGAGCAATGTAGTGTGAAACTTAATTTGGACAAAGAAGTCACTAGAGGCAACAGAAGAGAAAGGTACATTGATAGATGGGAAGTCAAAGAACTAACCGAAGCTTTGTGGTGTGGTAAGTTCTCATGGGGAATGACATTTTTTCCCCTTGAACATTTAGAAACACAATGTGGAAAGGTACTCAATACAATAAAATAGTAATAAAATATCTATCAAACTTCCTGTGGAGCAACAGAGATACACTTAATAAAGTACATGGAAATCTGGAAGAAATCATGAAAGTGAGCACTGTTACTGGTTGCCAGTGTGTACATAGCAGATGCATCCTTGAGTCACATCAGGTTGTGAAAACTTGTCCACTGCAAAGCCATTCTTTTGAATCACTCCATGCACCGGAGCCTGAGCAATCATATAAATGAGCCTGGAGTCATCACTGTCAGCATCTGTTGCACAGAGATATTCAGCAGTGATAGTAACTCTCTCTTCTTCATGGTATTTCAAACTTCATTTTAATCCCAGCAGCAGCTCTGGTGTTTCATCATTAATTGGCATGATCTTTAATAAAGGAAAAGAGCAAGACTCATGGCATGAAGAAAAATGAGCATATTGTCAGGATTACATCTTTAGACCAGAGAACCCGATTCTGCACTATGAACAGTTCAGCCTATATTGGTCTTGGTAACATCTATGTGTAACACAAGAATTATAGGAATTGAGCATTTAATATTGACCCAACTGGATTTGACACAATAGTTGCAACTGATATACTAAATGAGCATTCAATAGCTGTGAAGAATGGACCCAACTTCATCTCTATGCATATACATAACTATACTTATTTCTGCAAACTTAGTTCAATAAATGCATTCACTTTGTGTAAAATGTTGCCTATGAAGTCCTTTGCAGGAACAACATTCTAGGATCAGGTTCTGCAGAATCTGCAAAGTGTGGTGGGGAAGGGGAAGAAGGCAAATATAAGTGCACTACTCATGACTGAGAAAAGAGAGTTGAATTCTCCAACAGACTGTGACTTTTGCTCAGAAACTGCTATGTTCCAGACATTTTGCTCCCAGTAAATACAATTTCTCATTTTGAAGCTCCATAGAAAGAAAAATAGCTGGTCTCCATTGCTTATAGGTCCAAACACAGGGGCAAGGGATATGGTCAACCCTCTGTTCCTGGTCAGTCTCCTGTACTTTTCTCCCCTTTTTGTTTGGAAGCAAACCCAGTGTTCATGCATGGCTCTGCTGCCATCACACCTGGTTATACCTTACTAAAGAGCAGTCTCCAAAATGTTTCACCCAAGTGTTAGACCCAATCTAAATAGAGATCTTTGTGGGAATCTAAGCAGAAGATTAATGAAAATTAAAAATCTACTTGGTGAAAATGAAGGAAGTGGTATGTGATTAATACCTTCCAATTATACTTTGGCAAAGCACATTACTGAGTTTATTACCTGTAGTCTTAACGTTCCATCTGCAGTGTTAAATCCATCTGTTGCTGAAAATATGACTCTGTCTTCAAGGGTTTCAGAACTGTCATGCTGATACCTTTTAGACATAATTCTATCATTATGATGGGCATTCATTCATTCATTATAGTTTGGAATAAGAAAGCTGGGGAAGAACAGGAGCTATCAGCTTCCACATTTACAGTTCATAGTCTGATCATATTTGGATCTGGGCCATGTCTTCACTTGAGAGAATCTGCTCAATTCAGCTAGGATTCAATGACACTAAATGAGTTGTATCATCTGGTGATATGGCAAGAACCACAATGCATCATTTCTTACATAGAGATAAGCAGCAGCTGTTGACTATGTCATGTACCAATACAAGAACCACACAATGAATACAGATAGCGGGAAGGATTTGATAAATGACTAGACAAGTAGCATTCAAAATTTGTTTCACGAAATCATGCAGTTTCCCAGGAGTTTATTAGGGATTCTGCAATGAAAACATCATCCATTCTTCCCTTACAATCTGTGGCTTCAAGAGGTTGTTTGGTGGGGTGGGGGGTTTAATTTCCCCTGCGTTGGAAATGGAATTGACTTTGGACAAAGTGAGTTAATTCTGGATTTTTTTCTGAGAAACTCAGAAGAATAACTTCCTCTTTTTTCCCTCCAATCTCAGTTGCCATATGGTGGCTAGCACTCAGTAATGCCTTAGATGTTTCTGGAAAAAAAGGAAGAACAGGAGATTGGGAGACAGACTCGTTTCCCACCCCTCAACTGGATGGCTGGTTACTGCCATGTGCAGCACCAGGCATGGCTTTCAACAGTGCTAGCTGCCACAAGGGAAGTGGCAACAAGGGAGGGAAGGAAGAGTGAAAGTTATTCTCTGGCTTGTAGAGTTTATATGCAAACAAAAGAATAATTAAGCATGTGTGATGCTTACTTTTGTGTTCCAAGCCTAGGGGATACTAGTTGCAGCTGCCTATTGGTATGTTCTGCATGAGCATCATGAAAGATTTATATGAAATCACCATATGAATTGATGTGATTCTAAGAAATTCAGTGATATGTAAAGTAGGAATTGGTAAAAGGAAATGAATAAAACACATACTTCAGGATGTGCAAAGCATTGGTAAAACAAACCCTACTCCCTCCCCCCAAAAAACCATTTGCTATGTAGTCCTCAGCCTTGTTGAGCCTGTGGGCACTTTTGGAATTTTGATAGGCAGGTGAGCCTCATCACAAATGGCTGTCCTGAGGGGACAGTCACATTTCTTCATTTCAGCCAGGTTTTCTCTGGGCCACCACCTCCATACCCAATTGAGACCATGTGCCAAGATAGAGTCTTCTGATGTTATCTGAGCAATCTGTGCAGACTGAAGAGGAGGTTCTATGGCACAGCTATCATATAATGTTGTCATTGGGGTGAGGCCATCACATAATGACTATAATTGGTACCATAATTGGTTCTTTTATTGGGTGGGGAGCTGTTTGGTTTTAGTTTCCAATGTAAGGGAAGGATTTCCTACCTGTGTGGTAAACCCAGAGAGAAAGGCTGTATTGTTGGTCAAGCCAAGGATATACTGCTGTGATGCAGCTAGCCAGGATAAGTTAATTGCTTTGATAGCCAATCAGCTGGGATCCAGTAGCCATCAGATGTTCTCTGGTTTTTCTGTTCCATTCAAAAAACTTTGAACTCCCCACCCCCAGCAAGACCCATGAAGTGAGGAGGTGCCAGAAAACACACTGGTGGATTCAAGAGTGCCCACAGATTTAACATTGGGCTTCACTATATAAGCCAACATAAGGAAAATGTCTAAAGAATTTTCTGAACCTAAGCATGCCAGGCACTGCTCAAGACAGTTCTCACTTGCATAAGAAGCCACTAATGCAGTTTGATATTCTTAAAAACAAACTCTTTCAATCTTTGTTTTTTGAGGAAACTAATGGAATAATGATCCTATGAGTTATTATGTGAACTAATTACCAAACATTAGAAGAATATAAATCCTCAAGGGAAAATTGCTCCTTTTCTAGCATAAGATGTCCATATAGTTCAATGAGTCCATAGGAAGGAGATCAATTTAATTTGTATATCACTGTTCTTTGTGTCCTTATCTGTTACCACAAGATGCTCTCCAGTGGTGATTGAACTGGTACCTTCCTTTAGTTTTAGTTGGTTGGTGAATATCTATAACAGCACAAACTCTGTAAATGCACTGAAGCATAGAACAGATGCACTACAACACATCTATATATCAGTTTTATTTCCCATGCTGTTCAGTATCTATGTGAAACCCTTGGAATAGATCATTCATCATTGTGGAGCTAGGTGCCATCAATATACTAATGACACCCACTTCTATATCACTGTGTCTAGATCACCTGATGCAGATGTAGCTGTCCTGATCCAATGTGTAGCTGCTGAGGTTAAATGGCTAAGGATGAACAAGCTGAAACTGAATCCTGACAACAAAACAAAGGTGATACTGATTGAGAAGACTGAGATCCTGGGGGGCACTTAACTCTTTGCATTTGATGAGGTTCAGCTGACTACTGTTTACACAGAATTAAGAGCCTGGGTGTTATACTGGATGCAACAAAATTAATTCAGCAGCAGTAGAAGCAGCAGCAGCAGCTTTCTTTTGTCTTTACTTAGCCTGGAGAATTGCTCACTACCTTAACATAGCCCATCTTGCCACATGGAGCCATGCCATGATAATTTCCATGCTTGGCCGTTATATGTGCTCTACATAGCTTTTGAAGTTGATGCTGAACTTAGTGCGGACACCCGATCAGCATAGCCCGCTGCAGCCCAGAACTCCTGAGCTCATGCAATCCAGTTAGTACAGAGTGTGGTAGAAAACTCCAGTTAGTACAGAGTGTGGTAGCTTGTTTAGGCAGTTAGGCAAACTATGCACATTACACCTATTCTGCAGTCACACCAGTGATTACTGATTCATTTCCAAATTCAATTCAGAGAACTAGTTATGAGCTACAAAATCCTTCATAGCCTAGGGGTCTACAGGGTCACCTCTTCCAATATGTTCCACTTAGGCAGCTTCACTCATCTGAGCAAAGCTTCCTAAAGGAACCACCCTGCAAAGAGGTAAAAACAAAAGCAACCTGTTTCTGAGCTTGTGCTGTTATGGTCGCCCACCATCAGGTGGAACAGAGCTGGCTGATAAGATAAGAAAGCTACCTACACTTCTATCATTCCATAGAATGTGTAAAGCAATACTTGTGAAGGGGAAATTTTCATAAAGAGAATAGACATGTACTAGATAGGGATGGGCACAAACCACATTTTCGTGGTTTGGTTCATGGCAAAACCCTAAACTGAACCACAGACTCATACAAACTGGGAGGTTGGTTCTTGAACGGAACCAATTCATATGGGGTTGTGAGCCATTTAAAGTTTAAATCCCTGCTTTCTGCTCCTCAAGAAAAATGGTGGGAAGCAGAAGAAAGAGGTTTAAATGGCTCAGGCCTATATAAACCACTGCTTTCTGCTCCCTGTGAGCTTTTCCCAGCCAGCAGAAAGCCAGCAGAAATGCCCTTCCAGGCATTCCACCCCCAGATTTCTGCTAGCCACACCTTTTCAGAATCAGCAAAAATCTGGGGGGTGGAATTCCTGGGAGGCATTTCATCCCTTACTTTCTGCTGGTTGAGAAAAGCTGTGGCCAGCAGAAATCTAGGGGTAGAATGCCTGGGAGGCATTTCAGCCCCTACTTCTGCTGGCTGAGGATTTTCATGAATTCCAGACTATGGATTTATCATGAATTTGTTCCTTTTCTCAGCTATATTTCATGGCTGTAGTAAATGGCAAAGGAATGAGCAAATTGTAGTAAGATGCCTATGGCACTAAAGACTATTTTTGGGCTTACAGTTTGTCTAAGCTCCATCCAACAGAGCATTGAATTAATGTCCTGGATCTATATAGCATTTGCCGAAATCTAGCTGGCAAGTAACCATTTTCTTCAGCCCTTAGATGGAAAATCTGCACTGACAGGGATGCTAACCTACTCAGGAGGGCAGCTGGTTTAGTAAACTAGTAACACGTGAGACACATAATATTTCTGACCTTGAGCCATTAATCAAACAATGGGCATAAGAAAATCATTTAAACTGTACTTTTTTTCAGCACATTGCTTTCACAGAGCAATATTGTATACAGATAATGCAAAACACCACACAGGTCATCTTTCTCCTAGCCTCCACCCAAAAAGGAAGGATATTTTCTTAATCTGGCTATACTTGTCCCAGAACATTTGGTGTCTCTCAGTCTATATATTATCATCTCTTAACTGGAAACGAGGCAGCAAAAAGGAAAGCCACAGGCTACACACTGAGGTACAAAGAAGATTATTATGTAGAAAGTTGCCTTCTCCTTAAAAGGAGCAAAGATTACTACCTCCCAGGAATTACAGAAAAGGAAATAAGGAAAAGCTCAATACTTCTTGAATTCAGACCTTAAGCTGCTCTAAATTGTGCCCCTGTATTCCAGCAAAGCAGCTTTTCTCATTGATGAGGAATATGTCCTTCCTGTGTGGTGGTTTTTGAAGTCTAAAAGCTTATGGATTTTGGAAAATAAGCTTACCTACTACAATGAGCAATTCTCACAACTGAAGCCTGGAGGGGCACAGTTAGAAGAATGACTTTGAAAGAATAACTTTACAGAATGGCTCCAAAAATACCTGAACACTTGGTAATTTTTTAAAAGGGGTGTGGAAAACTCAGTTGGATACACTGTTTCTCTTAGAAGAAACTCCTGACTATTATTTTGGAAGTGGTATCAATAATTTAACACCAATCTTTCCATTTATGGCACCTGCCTGGAGAAATCACTGCAATTTATTCCAGTGACCTATCTTTGCTCTGTTTATACATTTCCACTTTGAAGTCTACAAGCAAAGAGATTAAATAAATGTCAGAACTAGTACAAGGAAATGACTCCAACTCCCCCTCCCAAATACAAACACTATAGGATGGCCGCATTTGAAAATTTTAAAGAATAAATAATTTTATGCATTTTCTCACTTTCTTGCAAAAGGATAATCTAATTATACTTTCTTAGCAGATCTATCACGAAAGCTTTTTTGGAATGTTTGTTTTTAAATCTGCATTTCTAAAGGGATTTATATGTTTCCACTGCTAGATTTTAGGTGGAACAAGCTTAATAGACCCAGAACAAAGAAATTCCTGTTCCTTGGGAAGCTTTTTCTTAGACATTTTTAAAAAATTCTCTTAAAAAAATTAAACAAACACTCTGTATTGGTGTCAACTATAGGTAGGGCTGTGTGTGGTAAGCCATTCAACACTACCGATGTAGCTAATACTGGACACAGACCTTAGCACCCTGAAGATCTGAGTTTTTAGCTAAAAGCTCCCCAAGTTTCTAGTGCACTGAAAGTAACAATATATTATATTATGGTTTGGATTCCAAAGTGTCCATCTTGGTCTCTCAAGGAGAAGAGAGAGATTTTTGACAGTTCCGTCTTCCTGCATTAGATTCCCAGTTCACTTTCCACACTGTTTTTGGGGGGCCACTGATCCACAGGAACACAGTTTCTGGTGGCACAAAGGCTGCAGTGGGGGGGGAGGCATGTAAATTGCCTTCCTTTAGTATAACTCCACTTGCACTGCTTAGATTCCAAGTGAAATATATCTAGACCTATTTAAACTTTTTCATCTTATTGTTCAGGTCACTCAATAACATTGCTAACACTACAGATAAAGACCACAGGCTATCAGTTAATTAGGATCCTTGACAAATACCTCAGGTGCTTCATCATCCACAGGCATCACAGTGATGTTAAAGAGGAGACCAGTCATCATTCCTCCCTGCTGGTTACTGACAGAGAATTCAAACTGTATAAACAACGGGTCAGGGCCCATCTCCATCAACGGGGGCATGTATGCCACTTTCATATGTGTTACAGCATGCTGGTAATGGAAATGATGGTATAGCATGAGTCCATCAGTTTAATTTGCTATTTTACACACTAAGAAGATTAGGCAAGACACCTGATTTATTTAGCCCATCCATCACGAAGCACTTTCTCACTGTGTGATCTGAGTGAAAACAACTAAAGCAAGCCAAACAGTAACTATACTACATAGCAGAACCTCCAGCCAAATTAACCCTCCTTTAGTCACATAAGACCTCAGTGCAATGAGGCTCTGCTTGTTAGAAGCAGAGGTGGTATGTCATTGCTTTCTGCTGCAGAGTCTTCCTTGGTAGTCTCCCATCCAAGTACTGACCTGCTTAGCATCCAAAATCTGACAAGATTGGGCTATACCATGTCACCTTTCCTGCGCTTGGTATTTAAATGCGACTAATTCTGTCATTAATATGCTATAATGTGTGTGTGTATAAGACTGAATTTCATATTCCAATTGTTAGCTGTATTGTGACAGTATAAGACTGTTTCTGTCTAAACACATTTTGTTTACTATCCATTTTGAGTTTTCTGTTTTCAACTGCTGTTGTTTCCTACCTCTCAAATGACAGAAACTAAAATACACGCACTAAGTAGGCGCAGCAGTTCATAGCTCTCTCTCTCTCCTCTCTCTCTCTCTCTCTCTCTCTGCAATATTGGGCATATTCACTATTTAGCTTTTGTAAAACTAAAGAATTTATAAATGTCACAATAGTACAATTTGATTTGCCAATATCAAATTGATATGCTAATACAAATGACACATTTTACATTTTCAATACATTTTGGTTTGATGACAGTAATCATTTGATATATTTTACTTTTTCTCCTGAATTCTATTTTTTCCAGGAAAATACAAAACAACACCCCTAAAAAATATTTTCCCCATGGCTTCAAAATTTCCAGAAATTTTATGTCTCTAGATATATGTCTTCATATAGCAGACACAATAAGGACAATAAGAAATAGTCTTGAAGAAAGCAGTTTCTGCAGATCACCGTAGATTGGTACACATTATTCATCCTCAGCCAGGGGCCTAGGATTGACAGCCACTAGATGGGGCTTGGAGTTCTCCAGGAATTACAACCAATCTGTAAATTACAGAGATCAGATCCCCCAGAGAAAATGGCAACTTCACAGGGTGGACTCTTTGGCATCATGTTCCCAACAAGCTCCTTCCCCTCCCCAAACACAGTCCTCCACAGGTTCCTCCCCCAAATCTCTGAACAGTCCTGTGGCCATCTAAAGACACAAAGTAACCACCCTTATGTTCACTTACCTGTGTGAAAGAGGACAACATATGAATAGTCAAGTTTTCCATATGATTTTTCATGCTGTCCATGAGAATTTGCTTTCCTGCATCATGAAGTCTAGAAGAAGAAAAAGGATATTGCTTAATTTTTTTTCTATAAAGGTAGACATGTCAAATCTGTTCTATCAAAAATAGAAAAGAAATCCAAGATACCTTAAATGCAAATAAGCTGGGCCACAGATTTCTGAAGGCTACAGCTGTTTCATCATGAAGTGGTTTAGAAAATTGGTAGTTGTTCATGAAATAATGTTTTAAAGAAGGTGACTCATTATGTATGGACTACTCATTGCACATACTTATGTAGTACTGCTGTTCAGAAGCACTCTTTGAGATTTAAAAAAAAAAAATCTTTTAAAAAGACTACTTACCCAGGAGAAGTAGGAGAGAAACAAGGCTCTAATTATGTACATAAACTGGTTGTCTGGTAATTCACTATCTGTAAAATGGAGGTGATCCTTTTGAACAGGCACAATCTCTCCTTCTTTTAAAACAAGGTGCCTTACATTGCCAGCAACTTCCTTAGGTAAATGGTCTTTCACAGAAGTAATGTGAATCATCATAATCTGCAACAGAACTGTATTATCTAAGAATATTTGTCATGAAATTAGATTATTTATCACTTGCTAACCCTTCCTTATGAATGGCCCAGGCTAGCCTCATGTTATCAAATCTCAAAAGCCAAGCACGGTGATGGGAGACCACCAAAGAAGTTCAGGATTGTTACACGGAGGAAGGCAATAGCAAATCACCTTTTTCATCTCTTGCCTTAAAAATCCTATGGGATTACCATGAAATGTACACCACCAACACATCTGTATACTGCAGGACTAGTTCAGTAAGAACCACCAAACATAATGTATAATACAGAAAGTGTAAAGAGAAATATAATGAACACCCCACACAGGACAAGATCTGTGCCATCAGCAAGGCCCCCACACCCTCCTCCAAGGTGGAGCTCCAGGCTTTCCTGGGGCTCTTGAATTTATATCATTCCTTTCTCTCCCACAAAGCTGCCATCGTAGAGCTGCTGCACTGGCTTCTGGGCAAACAGGCTCCCTGGCTTTGGGGCCCTGCTCGTGACACTGCTTTCCAGGTGGTCAAGGACTTGTTGGTCTCCAATGCTGTGCTCATCCATTTCGACAAGTTCCTACCAGTGGTGTTGGGCTGTGACGCATCTCCCTTTGGGGTGGGGGTGGTCCTGGGTTACCAGCTGGCCAATGGCCATGAGGTTCCCATGGCCTACTATTCCCACACCCTGTTGGCCATGGAGTGTAACTATGCTCAGATTGACAAGGAGGCCCTCATGATTGTTGCCAGCGTGAAAATTTTTTACGACTTCCTCTATGGCTGGCTGTTCACGATTGCCACTGACCACAAGGCCCCGCTGGGGCTGCTCGCCCCGACCTGTCAACCCCCTCAGATCTTGTCTCCCTAGGTTCTCCGCTGGTCACTGTTTCTCATGGGGTACCTGTATATGCTTGTCCACCACCCCAGTAAGACGATGGGACATGCCAACACTTTGAGCCAGTTGCTGCTGCCCTCCTCCAACCCCAACTCTGCCCCCGCCCATAACATTGCCCTGCTGGAAGGCCTGCCCGACTGTCCAGTCCAGGTGGGGGAGGTTGCCCACCACTCCGCCAGGGATCACATTCTCTCCCGGGTCCTCAACTGGGTGGGGAGGGGGTGGCTTGCGAACCAGATGGGTCCTGAATTTGCGGCTTTCGCTGGCCACAGGGATGAGCTGTCATTCTACCAGGGGTGTTTATTGTGGGGGAGTCGAGTGGTGATTCTGCAGCCGCTGCAAAGCTGCGTACTAACCGCTTTGCAAGAGCACTACTCGAGGATAGTAAGGATGAAGACCCTGGCCCAGAGTTATGTATGGTGGCCGGGCCTAGACGCACAAATAGAAGACACCGTTAAGCAGTGCCAGAAGTGCCAGGAGTCGTAGCCGGAGCCTCCAACAGCTCCAGTGCAACCCTGGGAGTTGTCCCACAAGCCATGGGTGCGACTTCACCTGGACTTCACTGGGCCATTCCAAGGACAGATCTTTTTCATCCTGGTGGACATGTACATGAAATGGTTGGAGGTGATACCCATCTCCTCCACCTTGTCCCGGTCCACCATCAAAGCAATATGGTGGATTTTCAGTTCCCATGGAATTACGGACTCTTTAGTAATGGACAATGGCACCACCTTTACGTCGGCCGAGTTCCTGGAGTTTGTGGAGTACTACGGGATCCAGCACATCCACTCCACACCTTTCCACCCCTCTACCAATGGCCAAGCAGAGCGGATGATCCACACAACGAAAGAGGTGCTGTGCCACATGGATAGGGGCAACTGGGACTACAAACTGGAGGCTTTCCTGTTCAGCCAGCGCACCACACCACACTCCGCCACCGGTTGTAGCCCAGCAGAGCTGCTCATGGATTGCCATCTGATGACCCGGTTGGACCATCTTCACCCTGACCGGGCTCCAGATCACAGCACCTGCCCAGTCGACCAGGATGCCCCAAGGGTTTTTTTCCCCAGAGAATCCACTCTAAGTTCACAACTACAGCTGGGGGCCCACGTGGGTCCCAGCACGAATGGTTCAGGTGACTGGTCCTCTCTCCTATGAAGTTGCCAGTGAAGATGGACAGCTTTGGAGGCAGCACATAGATCAGCTCTGCTACCAGGTCCTGCCCTTGGCCACAGACAGCCCAGGGGAGGCTGCCATCTACCTTGAGAGACTGGCTGCCGTGGACCCCCCACTTCCAGCATCCAGCCCAATCCCCAGTGGGGAAGATGGCGGCAACCCAGGACTGATGACCTGCCCAGAGTCCAGCAGGTCAGCTACCTCGATGGAAATACCCCCATGACAACACCGGCCCCAGAGCCCGCAACACCGGCAACCGGAAGTCCTGCTCCGGCTCCAGCCGTCCATCGCTCCACACGGGAGCAGAAGAAGTTGGCATACCTCAAGGACTATGTATGTTTGGGCCAATTGGACCAAGGGGGGAGGGGGTTGTGTACTCAGGGAAGCCTGCACACGTGGTTGGGCAAACATGCAGTTGGGCAAAGGAACCCAAGCTTCATTGCCAGAGACAATAGGATCCGAATGGATCCTAGCGCACATCTATAGGAACGCTAGGACCCTAGGAGGGACCTATGGGTCTAAGGGTGCACTGTAAATATCCAATCATGGGTGCGGATGTGTGTTTGGGTGTGGTGTGAGTTGTGAATATAAGCTGGCTTGTGAGCTGGCAAAGCCATCTCTTGTTGTTCTTCTGAAATAAAGTATTAGCTGAATCACTATGCTTCACATCAGTCTCAGTACTTTATATACACAATGCTGCCCATGTTTGCCATCTACCATAAATACATCAAGGTAAGCTATAGCAAAGATAGCCTACAGTAAGATCAGGTAAGACACGATCTGCCATAGTTGGGTGTCATTAAAGATGAGGGAGGGAAACCAACAGATTTGTTTCAGGGGGCCCAACACACCGGGAAATTCTTTTACTCAAAACTCAAACATAGCAAGTGGGAGACATGCAAGACATCAGCTTCCAAAGAGTCATGATACCGGACAGCTTCCCAACAGCTCACACCTCATGCCATTTTTTTGGTCTGAATTTCTTAACACACCTTGGGTCAGTCCTGAACTAAAATCCAACTACTGACACTAAATACCAGTGGAGCCCATGCAAGTCAATTGGCATTCCTGGCTCTCATTATCTCCAGTGGGCCTTCAAGCCTCTCCCATTGTTTTCAATGGGCAATCCTGTCATTCCTTTTATACATCCCAGTTAGTTGTACCACATCATTTTAGGTAACAGAAGGAGGAGGAGGAGGACGAAGAGGAGGAGGGTATTGGATTTATACGCCGCCCTTCACCCAAAGTCACAGAGCAGCTTACAGACTCCTTTCCCTTCCCCTCCCTACAACAGACCCCCTGTGAGGAAGGTGGGGCTGAAAGAGCTCTTTCCAGAACTGTCCTTGAGAGAACAGCTCTGACAAAACTCTGGCTTGCCCAAGGTTATCCAGTAGCTGCAAGTGGAGGAGTGGGAATCAAACCTGGTTCTCCCAGATTAGAGTCTGCGCTCTTAACCACTACACCAAACAGCAAAATGAAGACCATGAACATGTGCAGAGTGCCCATTTCTTGCCAGTGTTCTCTCTGGGCTGCACACAAGGCAAAAGGAAATTTTAAAAGGCCTCTGATCTGCATCCCCCCCCCCATCTTGTTCATGCAGATGAGAGAGAGAGAATTAAGTTGTGTAGAGAGGTGGATGCCAGCCTCCAGGTGGGACCTGGGGATCCCCCATAATTACACCTCATTTCCAGAAATCTGTTCCCCTAGGGGGAAATGGCTGCTTTGGAGGGTGGACTCTATGGCAGTGTACCCCACTGTCCTCCCCAGGCTCCACCCCCAAATCTCCAGGAGTTTCCCAACCTGGATCTGGTAACCCTGCCCCCCCATTCTCTGCCAGTGGCCAAGGGGGACCTGGCACCCCTAGCTTGCAATTAGCCACAAAGCTTTGCCTATTGACTTACATTGCATACACCGGAGCAAGGATTCCTATATCTTCTTGGATCCCCAAACATTTAAGTCTAAATGGAGGGCCTTTTGGAATAACATCTTTCCATAATGATATGGCAGGTATGGGGGTGGAGTGGAGGTGTCGAGGCCAGAAAGATGCCTGCCTGCAGCCTGCTCTTTTCTCTCCTCTCTGCTTCCTTCCTTCCATTTCCAAACCACGCTGTAATCCTCGCCACTCATGTTGCAAGCCACACCTCAACATCTCATGGAAATCCAGCAGAGCCAAAGAGACCCATGGAAAGCAAAGAGCCAGGCTGGCTTCCCTTCCCTTCCAGCAGGGAACGGGATGAGAAAGGGAGAACAACACAGGAAAGTCCTTCCCTCGCATGCCTCCTCTCCTGCTCAACTCTCTGTGGGCTTTTCTAGGGATTGGTGAGCCAGCCTTGCTGTCAGTTTTAACCCTTTCCAAGGGGGAGAGTTAGTGGCCTCCAATCTTCTTATGGTCTTCTTATGGACACACTGAAAGATGAGGCAGATTTCTGGAGGAGGTTGCTTGCAACAAAATGTTTCAGCAGGTATCTTGGATGCATATACACAATGGCTGCTGCAGAAGGCAGAGCCATGTACACACAGAGGAAATCTAAGTGCAGGGGAGAAGAGGGGTAATTTAAAAGATACACAGGGAAAGAAGAGTGAGAAAAAATACAATCAACACTGTGGCAGCTACTGCTTTTCAAGCTAGCCCTGAATTCTAGATGGTCACTGTTGGCAAGGTAGCAGCCAGCCAAACACCTCGGGAAAACTCTCTGGGTGACACAGATATGCCCAGGGGAGAATGGCATGCAAAAGCGAGGACTGCCCCCCCCCCTGTTCCCTTACTTTGAGGAGGTTGTCTGCTGCTCTGTAGCCCACCTCTGGCCCGCCTCTGATACCAGGAGGCAGCTGAATTCTAGATGGCCACTGTTAGAAAGGTAGCTGCTGGCAAACACCTCTGGAAAACTCTCTGGGTGACATGCCCAGGGGAGAACGGTGTGTGAAAGCAAGGACTGCCCCCCCACCTGGTTCCCTTACTTTGAGGAGTTTGTGTGCCACCCTGTAGCTGGCATCTGGCTCACCCCCGATGCCAGGAGGCAGCTGGCTGGTGGTGTAGCCATGCCAGGCCACAAGATAGGGGCTGCTGACAGTGCGCCATTAGCACATGTGGTGGCCGAAGCTCCTGAAGCAGAGCTTGGCATAGTCCCAGAAGTGTTCGACCAGTGCCAGGCTCTCCCAGCCACCGTGGGCATCCTGCAGGGGTTGGGACAGGTCCCAGTGGCAGAGAATGACCATGGGCTTGATGCTGCGGGCCTTGAGGCCCTCCTGGAGGCTCCCGTAGTAGCAGAGGGCACCCGGGTTGCCGGGTGCCATGCCATTGGGGAAGAGGCGGAGCCCACTGAGGTTGCGCTTGCACGGTAGCCATCAATGAGTGCTACATGTGCTGCTTCGTGGTCCTGCTGGGGGTGGAGCTTGCTGCTGCTGCCACTGCCAAAGCACTGCTCCTGCACGCTTCGGGTCGAAATGACTTCTGATATAATCAATCTGATTTCAGTGTTGCCCATCTGGTGATGTCCATGTGTAGAGTCACCTCTTAGGTTGTTGGAAGAGGGTGTTCTCTATGACCAGCATGTTCTCTTGAACAAAACTCTGTTAGCCCAGCTTCATTTTGTTCTCCAAGGCCAAACTTGTCCATTATTCCTGTTACTTTTTGACTTCCTGTTTTAGCATTCCATCCCAGGACATCTTGTTTTGGTGTTAGTTCTAGGAGGTGTTGTAGGTCTTTATAGAACTGGTCCACTTCAGCCTCTTCTGCATCAGTGATTCGGGCATAAACTTGGATTACTGTGATGTTGAATGGTTTGCCTTGGATTTGGACTGAGAATCTTGGACTTGCTTTTTCCCAACAGGGGAGAACTGGTTGATGAGGTGAAAGTAGTGGGTACCTGGATAGTAGGGAACATGTAATTTTCGAATTTAAGATCTTAAGAAAGGAAAAGGCTGTAGGTAGTCAGACATATAGGTTGAACTTTAGAAACACCAATTTCAACAAACTCATGGTTATGTTGGATAGAATCCCATGGTCAGAAATACTCAAGAAGGGAATTCAAGAGGGGTGGGAATTTTTAAAAAGTGAGATATTGAAGATACAATCACAAATGGTTCCCATGAGAAGGAAAAATGGGAGGAGCCTTATAAAGTACTGAGACTGATGTGGATGCATGATAAAAGCTCATACTTTATTAGGTATACTTATGACTTGAGATGGCTGCCCGGCTCGCAGGCCAGTTTATATTCCCATGTTCCCCACTTCCCCAACACAAACCACATGCCCATGATAGGTTATTTACAGTGCACCCTATTCCCCATTGGTTTCTCCTAGGATCCTAGCTGTCCTATAGGTGTGGGCTAGGATCCGATTGGGCTATTGTCTCTGGAGGTGAAGCTCATGTTCTTTTCCAGACTGCATGGTTCCCTGACCCCATGTGCGGTCTTCACATGGTATACAACACTGCTCCCCCCTTAGTCCTGATTGGCCTAGCTAACATAGTCCCTTAGGTAAGCGGGCTTTTTCCACTGTCTCGTGGAGTGTCTTAATTCTGCAGCGGGGGTTAGTCCTTCTGTTGTCGCCCCTGCAGGTGCTGGGGAAGGTGCTGGGGTTGGAGTAGGGGGTGGTGGTACCTCTGCCAGTAGCTCTTCTGCCTCGGCAATGTCATCCGCTTCCTGGTTGTGGAGTACATAAGAACATAAGAGAAGCCAATGTTGAATCAGGCCAATGGCCCATCTAGTCCAACACTCTGTGTCATGCAGTGGCCAAAAATACCAGGTGCCGTCAGGAGGTCCAGCAATGGGGCCAGGACACTAGAAGCCCTCCCACTGCTGCCCCCTCCAGCACCAAGAATAGAGTGCATCACCTGCCCCAGACTGAGAGTTCCTAGCTATACCTTGTGGCTAATAGCCACTGATGGACTTCTGCTCCATATGTTTATCCAATTCCCTCTTGAAACTGGTATTGCTGGGGGGATCGCATCTTCGGCCTCGGGCATCCTGCTTAAGCTAGGTTGTGCTGGGACTGGTGCCTCCTGGTCTCAGCATTCCGGGCTCTCATCCTCACTGTCATCTGGGTCTGCTGGGAGCATGTGGCAATGGAGCTGATCGATGTGCTGCTTGAGCACTTGGCCATCCTCATTGGAGACCTTGTAGGATTGGAGCCCGGTCACCCTGACTATTTTGGCTGGAATCCATGTGGGACTCCTGGCATAGTTCCACGCATAGACAGGGTCCCCTGGAAAAAACCCTCATGCGGCCTCCTGGTCTTTGATGCTCGGCTCACAATCTGACGCCCAGTCTGTGTGCAGACAATCTAGCCTCGTCATTAAGAGCCAGCCCAGGAGGAGTTTGGTTGGGCTTTGCCCTGTCATGGTGTGTGGAGTCATGTGTTACCCGAATAGAAACACTGCCAGCTTATAGTCCCAGTCCCCTGAGTCCATGTGCCGAAGGGCTTCCTTTGTGGTTTGGACCATGTGCTCAGCCTGGCTGTTCATTGCTGGGTGGAATGGTGCCGAGCGAATGTGCCTGATAACATAGTATTGGACAAACCCTTCAAACTTTGTGGATGTGAAAGCTGCCCCCTTTGTCTGTGACCAGAGAGTCAGGGATGCCCTGGGCACTACAGATCTGCCACGTAGCTCAGATTGCAGACCTGGAGGAGGTGAAGGGTACTGGCATGACCTCCAGCCATTTTGTATAAGCATTCAATAAATGAAGACTATTTGGCCCTGGAATGGCCCCACAAAGTCTAAGTGTAACCTGGCCCACAGTTTATGAGAGGACTCCCATTGCTGTACTGGGGCTTTTGGAGGCTTGGGCCTCGACTCCTGGCACTTCTGACAGAG
Organism: Gekko gecko; assembly: GCA_029375565.1. NCBI lineage: Eukaryota > Metazoa > Chordata > Lepidosauria > Squamata > Gekkonidae > Gekko > Gekko gecko. Next base: position 75,046,172 of record JAPDNY010000006.1, on the reverse strand, counting down.
TTTAACCTTGGCCTCTATCTCACTGTTCAGTCCCAGCCACCACACATAGCTGCGCACTAGTGCTTTCATGCGGACAATTCCTGGATGTGTTTCATGCAGTGCCTCTAATACTTGTGTGCATAGGGGTTGGGGAATCATCACCCAGCCACCCCATAATATGCACCCTTTATGTGAGGACAGCTTGTCCCTGTGGGACCCAAAAGCTGTGAACTCTGGTCCCACCAGGCCTGCGGGCCACGTCCTCCCCACCCAGTCCAAGAACCAGGCAAGAATGCAATCCTGGACAGTGTGATGGGCCACCTCCTGGACTTGAACCGGCCAATCGGGCAGGGACTCCAGCAGGGCAATGTGGTGGGCAGGAGTGGGGTCAGGGTTGGACCCAGGCAGCGGGAGGCAGCTCAGGGCATCCACGTGCCCCATCGCTTTCCTGGGGAGGTGGACCAGTGAGTATGAATAGCCCGCCAGGAAAATCAACCAGCACAATACCCTGGGAGACGACACATTAGGGGTTTGGTGATCGGGGGCAAGGAAGCCAAGGAGGGGCTTGTGGTCCATGACCACCATAAAGGGGCAGCCATACAGATAATCATGGAACTTCTTAACCCCCGCAACAATGGCGAGGGCCTCCTTGTCGATTTGGGCGTAGTTGCGCTCTGCCACAGACACGGTCTGGGAATAATACGAAACAGGGACCTCACGGCCATCTGCCAACTGGTGCCCCAGAACCTCCCCACCCTATAAGGTGATGCATCACATGCAAGCACTACAGGCAAGGTCTTGTCAAAGTGACCGAGGACCGCGTTCAAAGTTAACAATTCTTTAACCGCCCGGAAGGCGGCAGTGTGCTTGGGGCCCCATACCCAAGGGCCCGCCTTATCCAGGAGGTGGTGGAGCACTCTGCCATGGCAGCCTTGTGCGGGAGAAAGGAGTGATAAAAAATTAATAATCCCAAGAAGGCCTGCAGTTCCGCCTTAGACGAGGGGGCTGGCATCTGAACGATGGCCTGGATCTTGTCATCTGTAGGGTGGATTCCCTGGGCGTCCACGGAGAACCCCAAGAATTCGACCTGTGGCACCCCCAGAAGACACTTTTCCCATTTCACCTTAAGGCCCGCAGAGTCAAAACATTGAAGCACCATCCTGAGCCGGGCCACAAAGGTCTCGGAGTCCGGGGCTGCAATCAGAACATCATCAAAGAACGGCTGGACTCCAGGGATGCCTTTAAGAAGACAGTCCATCATATTCTGAAAAAGTCCCGGGGCAATGCTAACTCCAAACTGCAGCCACTTAACTTTGAAAAAACCCCACCCCCGGTGTGTGACTATCATCTGAGCCTCCGTGGTGGCGTCATCCGCCGGGAGTTGTTGGTATGCTTGGGCTAAATCTAGCTTGCTGAAAACTGGTGCCCCCGCCAATGATGCTAAAACATGGCTAACCACCAGTACCGTGTATGCATGGTCCTGTAGACCCTTATTCAGGGTACATTTCTAATTGGTGCAGATGTGCACATCTCCATTCGGTTTCACCAGGGTGTCTATAGGGGTTTCCATCTCCCATTATTCACGGGTTCTAGCACACCCTGCACCACCAAGTGGTCCTGCTAGGCCTCAATTTTGGGTTTTAGTGCCAGTGGGGGTTTCTGGGCCTTCAACTGGATGGGCCTTACAGCAGGGTCTAGGTCTACTGCGACCGAGGGACCGGAGTACTGGCTGAGTGTGCCATCAAAAACCTTGGGGAACTTGTTACATACAGTGTTAAAGTCCTGCATGCCCACCCCATTCACACCCGTCACCTGGAACCCCAGTGGCCCAAACCCGGACAGTCCCAGCAGGCTCGTGAGGCACCCTTTGACCATGCGCAAGTCCAAGACCCCGTCAAAGTCTTTATACTGCACCCTGAACTTGCCCCAGCCCCTGACGGCCACTGGGTTCTTTTGGAAGTCCTGCAGCATTAAACCCCGGGGCTGCTGAAGGAGGGGTCCCCCCTGAAGGCAGAGCTTCAGTAGGGTGTCTGGCGATATTATGGAGAATGCCAACTCGTGTGTAACTCCATTCTACATGGGGACCCCTCTATTAACACCGTGGCATGCATTTTTTTAGGGGCTTAAGAGGCAAGTTCAATACATGGTGCTGTTGCTGGTGAAAGGTGATCGTGTGGATGTCCGCAGATTCCTGGTGGGTGGACATCATCTGACGGCTCCCCTTTGATCAGCACACATGGGCGATGTGGCCTTGCTTGTTGCAAGACTGGCAAACAACATCTCGGAAACAGCAGGCCTGCCGCTCATGTGCATCTTCGCAACTGGTGCATGAGGTCTGTGTGGTCGGCTTCTCGGCCCACGTGGTTGTCTGGGGCCATATACTCCGCCTCGCCAGTTGGCGCACCTGGAGGACGTCCTCCTCATCCGATCCTACTGGGGATGTGCTAGTAAAGTTTATCATCTTGCTGTGGCATTCCTGATGGGACTTTTTGTACACCGTGGCCTCCTTCAGAGCCTGGTCCAGAGTCAGGTCATTGTGAGTAGTGAGTTTGCAGTGTAGCTTGGGTTCCTGGAGACCCATGATAAACTGGTTCATCAATGTATCGCTTGGGCTGGGGAACCCACATCGAGTGGCTGCTCGTCTTAGAGTCATCAGGAAATTGACTGTAGTTTCGTCGGGACAGTGGGTGCATGCAAAGAAGTCTATGTGCTCAGCTATCTTTGTGGGTTTGGGCACGAAGTGGTTTGTGAGCACCGTCTCAATTTCTGCATATATGGCCTCCTTCAGCTTCTTCAGGGCCAGCAGATCTTTCAGGAGGTGGAAGGTATCAATTCCATAGGAATCGAGCAGTAAGGATTTTTTCTTACCCTCCTCCAAGATGTCGTGGTAGTCCACATAATATTCTAGCTGCTCGAGCCACGTTTCCCACTTTTCTGGGTGGGCCATGTCAAACTCGGGGATGCTTCCTTGAGTGGCCACCATGATGGGGATTGCACGTGGTGTGGAGATGCCTGGAGCAGTGCAGGGCATGGTTACCGAAGACTCTGAGAGCGGTACGGTGCTGATCCCGGGGTCAGCGATGCAAGGTGCGTCATCAGGAAGGTTGGTGAGCGATGCAATGCTCTGCTTGGGTTTTGAAGGGCTCATTCGGATCCCATCCTCGTTGCTACTATAAAGTACTGAGACTGATGCATGGATGCATGATAACAGCTCATACTTTATTAGGTATACTTAAGACTTGAGATGGCTACCCGGCTTGCAGGCTGGTTTATATTCTCATGTTCCTCACTCCCTCAACACACACACATGCCCATGATAGGTTATTTACAGTGCACCCTATTCCCCATTGGTTTCTCCTAGGATCCTAGCTGTCTTATAGGTATGGGCTAGGATCTATTTGGGCTATTGTCTCTGGAGGTGAAGCTCGCGTCCTTTTCCAGACCATGTGGTTCTTTGCTTGGTATACAACAAGCCTAATGAAGCTAGGATGGCTCTATAAACAGCTTTCTAAAGATCTGAAAATTTTAAAAGATACATTTAGGAAATGGAAGGAAGGCCATATAACCAAGGATGAATATAAACAAATAGCCAGTGCTCATAAGGGAAGTGTTAGAAAAGCTAAAGCTCACTATGAACTTAGGCTGGAAAAAGATGCTAAGCACAACAAAAAAGGTTCATTGGTTATGTTCAGGGCAAGAAAAAGAACAAGGAAGTGTTCACTGTAGGGAGAGGAAAGTGGAATTTTAACAGATGAAACAGTGTTCAACCTGGGGAAAAGAGAACACATGATGAAGGAAGGGAGTTGTAACCTAGGATAGTCACAGAGGTTGTACATAAACACGTAGTTTCTTTAAATGAAATTAAGTTCTCAGGGCCAGATGAATTACTTTTGACGATAATAAAGATATTTGCTGATGTAATTTTGGAGCTTCTGACCATCATTTTTGAGAATTCTTAGAGAACAGGTGATGTGCCAGAAGATCAGAGGTGGGCAAATGTTGTTCCCATCTTCAAGAAGGCAAAAAAAGAGGGTCTAGGTAACCCTAGCTTCGTTAGGCTCCTCCCATTTTTCCTTGACATTTATACATGGAATGGTTTTAGAACAAATCATCAGTCAGTCAGTCCTCGAGCATTTGGAAAGGATGGCTGTGATTACTAAGAACCAGTAAGGGTTCCTCAAGAATGAGTCATTGCAGACTAATCCTATGTCCTTTTTTGGGAAAGTTACTACCTTGCTGGATCAGGGGAATGCTGTGGGCATTATGTATCTTGACTTCAGTAAGGCTTTCATACTGTTCCATATGATATTCTTGTTGACAAGTTGGTAAAATGCGGTTGGGATCCCACTATTGTTAGGTTGATTTGTAACTGGCTAACTAATTGCACCCAAAGAGTACTTGTTAATGCTTCTTCATTCACTTAGAGAAGTGTGACAAGTGGAGTGCCTCAGTGAACCCTCATTGACCCTGTACTGTTCAACGTCTTTATAAATGATTTGGATGAAGGACAGATTGTGAGAAGGAGGGCAGGCAGGGGAGCCAGTGGTTGGCTCTCATGGCCCTTTCTTCTATTCCCATAGTAATGCTGATCATCCCTTTGGGGTCAAAAAGGAATTTTCCTCCAAGTCAGATTGGCCTAAGGATCATGGAGGTTTTCTGCCTTCCTCTGGGGGGTGGGGGGTAGTTGTGAATTTCCTGCATTGTGCAGGGGGTTGGACTAGATAACCCTTGAGGTACCTTCCAGCTCTATGTTTCTATGTTCCTATGTTTCTAAGTGAGGAAAATGAACATACAGAAATGCCCTTTCAATTTTTTTTCAGAATTGTTATTTAAGATCTTATAAACCTCTTGCAGATTGGTGATCTTAGATGAGGAGGCAGGATATAAATGATAACCTTACTTTGAATTAAGGTATTTGTCATAGAAATCTTTTTTCTTATGCTTCATTGAAGAGCTATAATGAGAGGCATATGTTAAATGTGCTAACTCAACACACACAGTAGCTGAAGGCTCTTGTCAGCAAGCACACTATTTATCCTGCTATTGCTATGGTGAACTGGGAAAAACTAAGTGGATGATAACTATCTGGACTGAGTAAAGGCAAAAGGAGGGAAGAGCTGCAGGATTCTAAATCCTTACCACTAAAATAAGTGACACTACCTGCAGCTCTTGAGCTTTAGTGGGATGGGACCATCCCTATTGCTGTCCTTGCTAGACAGAAGGTAAATGCCACACGTCTGAAAAAAAGGGACTCATGATGCCCTGTTATGGATGTAATGAGTCAAATTTCATGCACATTTCCATTATTTTGCAATTTTTCTTGTTGTGAGAGATTGGGATGATTGTGAAATCTGACCAAATTGGATTTGCAACTGATCAAAAGAATATAAGAAGAGCTCTGCTGGACCAGAGCAGTGGTCTATCTATTCCTACACCCTGCCTCACACAGTGGCCGACCTGTGTGAGGAGCAATAAAAGGACATAGAGGCTGATTCACCTCTGGACCCCTTTCAGAAAATTGGTGTGACATTTGCTAGTTTTCTGGTACAGTGGCTGATATTAGTGATAGTTTACACACACTGGTTAGTAGATCAATGATTTCATATTTGAGTTCCCTAAGATATCTCAGGTATTTCCCAATAGGTCTACTTCCTCTCTGTACTATAAATGGCAAGACTGCACAAGTGCATTCCTAGGCACAGAAAATCCTTTCCAATGTCCCTAAATAGTGAGAGTGGAAAAGTGTATTCCTATGGCATACGGGGACAGGGGGATGCAACAGATTGCAAATGTATATTCTTAGCTCTACTGGCACCTAAACATCCTCTAAGTGCCAGAATAATTCCTTAAAATGAAGATTGGGGATAAACCTAGGGATGCTATGGGAGTGCATTTGCCAAGGTCTCTAAACTGCAAGATCATAAGTATGCTCCCAAGGCACTTAGACATTTTTTCTCTAGTTTCCACAGTCCCCACAGAAATAATTAGGAATCTGCTCATCTCTAGAGAGAGGGTACTCAGATTTAAATCTTGAAGTTGTACCCCAAACTCCTACACATGGGCCTAATACCATTCCTCTGGAATAATTTTCCTTTGTGATTTGGTATTTCAAAGTCAGAGGAAAAATTACCTGAGGACTTGAAAGGTTTGGTGGTTCCTGACTATCAGCTATGGTAAACTCAAAAGAGCCTTGGAATATTTCTCCTCCAAAATGATGATAGTAAACAGATCCATGGAAGAGATCTCTTTTCAAGAAGCTCATCACAGGGACACCTTAGAATTTGAAGAGAGCACAAACATAGGTTTAAAAAATATTGCTTCTTTTTTCTCTTTCCATTACCTTATAAACTTTAAAATAGAAATATTACATTGATTGGTCTATTTCTACTTTGAAATTTCCTCTGATAGTCCATAGAAAAAAGCTGCCTAGCTCAAGATATTATTAGCCATTCTGTTGATGCCAGGAAATGCTCCTTTCAACAACTATTAGCACTCTACCTGTTCCATCTGGGAAATATTGCTTGATAAGTTCTCCAGCGCTGGGTGGTTTAGATATTTTATAAAAATATAATCATCACTCGAATCAAAATCAGCAGCCATAAGTATGTAGTTTTCAATCAGGACTGTCTCACCTTTTTTCAGGTCAAGAACAAGATTATTCACTAGGAATGGTGGAGTATCATCTTTAGGAAGAATGTTAATAAGAAATTTGTGTCTAAGACTGTGTTTTCCATCAAAGATTCTGAAGACAATGTCATCCTTAGCCATGTCACTGTCATCATGATGGTAGTGGACAACTTCATCTCTGAGATCTTTTACTCCAAATTTGAAGCCTTTGTTTCCTAAGAAGAACAGAGAAGAAAATACATGTCAGTTGAATACACATATACTAAATCAGAATGTCAGAAGAGCCATGCTGGATCAGACTAGAGGATCATTTAGTCCAGCAACCTGTTTTACACAACAGCCAACCAGTTGCACTTGAGGCTCACCAGACAGGGCAGAAAGGCCAAGGCCTTCCCATGGTGTTGCTTCCTAGCACTGGGTTTCTAAGGTTTACTACCTCTGAATACAAGCTACCCTTTGCTCACCATGGCTAGTAGCCATTGATGAACCTCTCCTTCATGAATCTGTTTCAGCCCCTTTTAAAGCCATCTATACTCTTGGCCAATACCTCCAGTGGCAGTGAATTCCATAATTTAATTACTTGTTGAATAGCTAGCCACTTTGCCCATGCTTAATACTTTGTAACTGAGAGACTGCATTTATGGTCCCTCTGAACTTTGTCACCAACAGGTGCTACTAGATGACAGAACTGTAAGTGTGATTAGCTATACTGTGTAAGTAATTACAGCTATATAGCTAATATTTGAGTTTTTCCATTAAAACAAAATATAGAAAACAAATAAGAGTAATTATAAGATAAATAATTTTAAGAAAAGTTAATGAAGAAAAAAAGAGAACAATTTTTGGGGGGACACTGCCAGTATTTAAGGATTTTCTCATTGATTGCACATATCTTGCTAACTATGTAAACTGGAAATACTCAAGTAGACAACATAGTAAACAGAATAAAGTATGTGTGGTTCAAATTTGCTTTGCTCCACAGCCAGATAAGCCATGCATTTGTACCCATATCACCTACTTTGTTTCAAGAAACTTGTGAAATTTGAAGAACATAGCATAATGATTGTTGAAAAACTGTGTTCTAATTAATTAGTAACTTTCCTGACATGGAACTTTGAATTATCCCCCCCCCATTTTAACGAATAGTGGTCATGATTTAGAATACTTGTACCAACAAACCTTGGATTGTGAGCCAACCATGAATCAAGCCTTCCATCACAAGCTGTTGAACAGAATCTAGGTTATCACTGACAGGGTTCTTTTTGTAGCAGGAACTCCTTTGCATATTAGGTGACACACCCCTAATGTAGCCAATCCTCCAAGAGCTTACAGAGCTCTTCTTACAGGGGCTACTGTAAGCTCTTGGAGGATTGGCTACATTAGGGGTGTGTCGCCTAATGTGCAAAGGCATTTCTGTTACAAAAAGAGCCCTGATTGTCTACAATCTGAAGGATTTCCCAGGTAATTGGACAAGACTGTCCTTCCAATAAGTCAAGTCCTGCAATCATGTATTAAGCACAGTGAAGTCACATGACTCACAGTGATTGAATGGAGTAATTATTTCTTCAGATGTTATTGGCTTTGCCTTTGCCCTGTTCCAAAATGTAAGAAGCTCTGCTAAGTGTAGTAACACAGCTTGCACATTTAGGCTGTATAACATAACATAACATAACATAACATAACATAACATAACATAACATAACATAACATAACATAACATAACATAACATAACATAACATCATATCATACAAATAACATTTCTCCAGATACACAACAAAATACCAGAACTGCTCACAAAAAATCAATTGGTTTTGATATTTATTTATAAACATTTCAGTGCTGCCTTTCTGGCCAAATAGGGTCCCCAAGGCAGTGAGCATCAAAACATTTCAACATTAAAACATTAATACATGAAAACAGTATTTAAAATGTAAGTGTATATAAAATATTTGAACAATTAAATAAAATATATAAGCACACACACATACAACACAACCAGGGAGGAGGGCCAATAACATTTAGTGGGGGGATACCAAAAAAACCCCAAAATAGTCTTTATCCACTGGCAGATGACAATGGTAGAGGGAGACAAATGAATTTCCCTGGGGAAGGAATTCCAAAGTTTTGGCACCATGACTGAGTGGGCCCTTTTTCAGGCTGCCACCTTTCTAGACTCAGATTGTGGGGGCATCCAAAGCAGGACTTCTGAAGATAACCACCAGAGTGGATAGGTAGGTTGCCCATGTCCTCCCCAGTGCCCTCTCTTCTATACCCCATATTAGCCCAAGTTTTAGAGACCCTTGATGATTTTAAGTGCCTTTTCTTGCTGGATAATCCAGATACAGAAATAATTGAAATAGTAGCAAAGTTTCTTTGCAGTGCCATGGTCTCAAGGCCTGATAAGTGATATTATGAATTAGGTTTTATTATGATGCTACTCTTATTATGATGTTACTCTATGGTGTTACTCTGCAATTTTAATTTTACTCTGTACGATTTTGTATTTAGATTACTATATCTTTATGTATATGCCAATAAAAGGCTTTGGATGGGGTAGGTTCTTATGGGAGTAGGTAGTCCTTATGCTGACCCCAAGCCATATAGGGCTTTAAAGGTCAATACCAGCACCTTGAATTCTGCCTGGAAACAGTGGGAGCTAGTGCAGATGGAACAAGACTGGAGTAATATGATCCCTACAACTCACTCCAGTTAGCCTTCTGGCTGCAGTGTTCTGTACCAACCTGAGCATCCAGAAAGCCTTCAAGGGCAGCCAACCCCATGTACAGTGCATTGCAATAATCTAATATAGGTGTTTCCAAGGTATGTACCACAGTGGCAAGGTCTTTCCTGGCAAGGAAGGACTGCAGCTGGCTCACCAGCCAAAGTTGGCAAAAGGCACACCTGGCCTCCACTGCCACCTGTTCATTCAATGGGATCCCTGAGTCCAACACCACTCCCAAGCTATGAATCTGTTCCTTTAGGGGGGAGTGCAACCCCATCCAGAAGATGAAATATCCCAATTCCTGGGTCAAACCTTCCCCCTACCAGTAGTACCTCCATTTTGTCTGGATTAAATTACAGCTTCTTAGCCTTCATCATCCTAAAATTTAGAAGTATGGTTAATATAGAGTTAAAAGAGATAGAATGAAGGAGAGAGAGAATTTCAGTACATTGACATGACACATTGAGAATTCATAAAATTTCAAAAATGGAGTAGGAATTATGATCCATAAATAAAAATGACATCTTTTATGAGGATAATAAATTCCAAATTTATTGAATTAACATTCTGGAATGCTTTTCTCTTAAAAGTAAAAATCAATTCACAGCACCCCAGAGGTACTATAGAGGTACACATCATGAACCCTCTCACATTATATAGTTTTAAATAAAATTCTTCTTACCCATGTTCCATGAAACTCTAGGAGCATTGGTTTCTGCACTTCATATTGAAAAATGGACCATGATAGGAAAACTGTTCATGAAGAAGCTATCAATTGCTTGAAACTCATCCTAGGAAAACAAGATTAATGAAGCACTTTACTGTATGTTGAGCTGCAAGAATATGCTAGCTTGTTGGCTTGGCGGGGGGAAGAACCATTAAAAGCCCATATCTCACCTCACAGTTCTGTCTCTCAGAATGAGAAATATTGGGTGTCTAGAAGGCAACTTTTGTATCATACAAATCCGGCCATGTGAAAGATGTAATGGCCTTGGAATGGCCTTCCAGGTGGGTAATGTATCCCTGAGGAGGAGGTTTAGTAACACTAAATACCAGTCTTTCTCTTGGGGTTTCTTCATCTTCAGCATCCAAAGTCACTAGTGTAACAGGAGTAAGAATAAATTCATCGATCTCCAAGATGAACATGGACATGAATGCAGCTTGAGGTTGTCTGTTTGGAATAACCCCTTTATTCTCACAGGAATCCATATATTTTCAGCCTACAAGCAAGGAAACCAAATAAGCTCTGTATTCAGACTACAAGTGGAATATACTATCTTTTAGTAGTATTTAAGGTTGCTTCTGGGGTATCTGGGTGCTACTACAAAGTTATATTCAAAGAAGGAGGAGAACAAAAGAATGGGGCCTGTTCTATCACTTTGGAATACATGCCAGAGTTTCTGCCCCCCCCCCCAAGCATTCATTTACCATCTTAAACAAATGTAGAGAAGTACTGGAAGCCAGATATTATAACTTTAACCAAAGATTAGTAAAGGTGAGCATTGTGGTTGATTAAACAGAGCTATAGAGGATAAGATCATAATCACCCAATAAGGCAGGCATGAGTGCTGAGCAGAGAAACTGTGGTCTGTGAATTTTGTTAATGTGAATTTTGCAGTTCACCCTCAGGTATGGAAGAAGACAGATTAAGTTTAAAAATTAGGTGAGTAAGGAGGGAAGTCTGTAGAAAAAGTAAAGAAGTTTTGAAGATCTATGGAAAGAATGTAATAACGATTAGATCAAGAACTAGAGGAAGTTGTACAGTGGTTTGGTACAACGGGTAATGAAAGGGAATAAGATAAAGAGGATGGAGATTATTTATGTCTTTAATTTTTAGTCTGATTCCTAGGAAGAGGAGAATATATAAGAAACAAAGTGTCTTTAAAAGATATGTATAAAATATGTGGATATATGTACACGCAATAAAAATGTTAATGCAAAAAAAAGTTGTTTACATTCATTTCTCTACTTTTATCTACTTCTTCCCATAGGAGGAAATAATAAAGTTTGGTGCTTCATTGGCATAAGGTCAATTCATGCACCCAGCAGTCCCTATGCAATTGCCTAGGACTGCTGCCAGGATCTCTGTTGAGTGGCACTTACAAAAAATTCTTAAATGTAGGAAACAGTCAGGGCTGTCAGCCTCCTGAAACTACTTCTGATCTGCATATGATTGAGGTCAGTTCCCCTGGAGAAAATAGCTGCTGGGGGAGAGTTGACTCTATGGCATTATACCCTATCATGCTCCCTCCCCAAACCCTTTCATCCACAGGCCCCACCCCCAAATCTCCAGGAATTTCCCAATCTGGAGCTGGCCACCCTAACAGCTCTTCCATGTGGGGACTGTTAATGAGGCCACTGTGAATTGTGCAATCAATATATGCCCATATAATGGTGTGTCATTCGTCTGGCAGCCCCCCTTCAGAAGCACTAATTCATCAAACAATATCTCTTGCTTGAACCCATTTCTAGGACTGGAACCGTTGAATATTTCAACCAACCCTAAGAATGATTCATATGGCAGACACCATTCATTTGTCTGCATTTATTAGTAGTGTACAGTAATATAGTAAATATAGTATTATAGTAGTAAATACAACCAATCAGCAAAAATGTTCTTGGACTGATTGGATTTTTCAAAACTCTCATAGACCAATTGAGCTATGATGAATTAATGCTATTTGAAGAGACAAATGATTGAAAGTAGATGAGGATCACACTGTGCTCAAAGATGAAAGAAAGCAGTAATTTAAAATTTAATTTACAAATTTGAAAAGAATTTGTTTCCAGATGAGGTAGATTTGACAATTTCAGTATCCATACATATGGTTTTCCACTTCCTGGTCAGTTGGGCCCTTCAATTAATCAGTAGCTAAAACTACCTGAAAGATCATACTCCTTGATTTTCACTGCTTGTCTGTAAGAAAACAATTTGGCTTGGGTAATTTCTTCATGTACCTATAAGACTGAAATGTTTGTTTTTGTGTGCAAGTGTTTTAAAACAAGTAATCTGTCAGTAAAACAGCTTTGCATTTGGGCAGAATTCTTTTATCTGAGGATTTGGGAACACATATTCAATTGCCCAAAGTCCGATCAATACAGTTTTTTGCCCCACAGATTTTATTGGAGGACAGGAGTGTAAGGACACAGAGAAGAGTTAACCAGTTACAAGCCATTTAACCAGTTACAAATCCACTTAACTGTATTAGGATCCAAACCACATTTTACCAATTTGTCAACAAGAATATCATGTGGAATAGTATGAAAAGCCTTACTGAAGTCAAAATAAATTATGTCCACAGAATTCCCCAGATCCAACAAGGATCACAAATTGTTTTCTATAGGAAAACCTGGCCTCTGCACTTTGGAGACCAGCTCAACCACCATAGAAAACAATGGCCCTTTAAAATATAAACAGCACATGCACTGTCAAACAGCTGGATTGAGTGCTCTAAATAATGGCAGCAGACCAGGATCCTGTCTTAGCTCCAGAAGGAAGGCTCCAGAGCAAACTAATTTATGTAGCAGCCAAGTCGCTTGCTCATAACTTTAATGCCAGTAGCTCACAAAGTAGAATTTTTGCTCACAAGACTCCACAGCTTAGAGGGAGTATTGCCTCCCATTGAAAATAATGTATCTTATAAGTTGTTCTGAATGTCCACAGCAGCCGTCAGTCAAGCTGTGCCCCCCCTCATCATAGGCAGCCTGAGCAGTGAGGGAGGAGAGAAAAAGGGCATTCAAAATAATTATGCAAAATGATTAAAAAAAAACCTTTAAAATTTTTACATGTGTGTATAAGTGTGAAGTGGTCTTTACAGAAGGTTATGTCATCACAGTCTCCTGAACTTTTATTTTATTGAACATTTGACATCTGAGTTCAGAGCTGGGTTAAACTGGAGGCATCACTAATCAGCTCCCAGATCAATGGATATACATCTGTGCTGCCCTGTAGGTCTATAGTTAGTAGATTAGTACTCAGTGTACCTTTAAAGATATATGCTTGCAGCAAAATGCAATGTGACACTACTTCCCCCTCACCACTGGGCAGCTCTTTTCCTTTCTCTGTTACTGCTTGCCCCAAAGGTTTTTCCCCTCCATATTTCCCTCCATAATCACATTGGCAACACCAGAGAAAAAACCATAGTCTTTTCACGAGATTTTTCTTAGAAGCTTCAACTCTTCATCTGGATCCTGTTAAATCCTAATTATTTTACTGTTTCTAATCCAGCATATGCATCATAGGAACTGTAAATTTGTCTGGATATGGGTTTTTTTTTATTGTATGTTGAAGCTGTGAATAAAGTTTCATTCATAAGGAAGAGCTGTGTTGACTGTCTTGCAAGAACAGCATCCTACTAGCAAGTGTGGTTAGTTACCATAACATACCACTGTAATTACCTTCCCTTTGCTTAGTAAGCATGCTGAAGGTCATGTTTCCTGAACAGTGACGATGTCTCAGGTATTTCCCTGAACACTCTAGCTGTAATATGAGTTGTGATAGTAATCCTGGGTAGTTCTTTCTGCAAGATGATGTCACTACCTACACACTGAAAAAAAGAGGGGTGGGGATGATCAATGCTGTATAGAGCTCCACTTCTGAAGGAGTGTTGGATATATTCAATCTAATTAATAATGTAATTTTGAAAACACACTTCAGCTTCTTTCTTACAAATTACTGTGACAGTATTTATGAAAACACAAATTATACTTAGATAATCAAGATGATAGAATATCTTCAGTACAATATCATAAGAAAAAACTTTGGATGTCACATCTTCAGTTATTTTCAAGAGCAAGCTAAAGTTTGTGCGTAAGAATGAGGATGGTGCATATTATTGTGAACTGCTCCTATTCTACCCTGACAACAAGCTTGTAAAGTAGTTTAACTGTAAAATAGTTACTGGCCCAGTGAACTTCATGACTAAGTGGGGATGAGTTCCCTGGTCTAATACTCTAACCACTACACACTACTGGCTCAGATTAGCCATCTGCTAAAGCTGTACTATGAAAACCAGACACAGGTATAAATGTGAGCTCTCTCATCCATATTTTTCAAAATTAAAACACTCAGGATGCCATTGGAGGAATCTTCTAATTAATCTGTTTTAATCTTGTACTTTCCCCCTCATTTTCAAGAACACATTACTCCTAATCAGGATGGAGGCAAGATTGTTTTCTTCTAGCAGCTTCTCAGGACAACATATGCTGGTTATCCTTTGCATCTGCACAGCCAGATTTCAAATAATTGAGATAGAGTTGAAATCTTTTTAAAAAGAATTTTACTAGATTCAAATGTTTGTTTAAAAAGGACATCACTTTTCTTCAGCTTTAGATAGTCTGGTATATCTTCATTTTTCTGTATTTTGGGGTCAGCAACAACTATTTGGCCCACAGCAGGAAAGAGCAATTCTTCAGATGGTATAATTCTCACTGTGCAAACTTTACTGACTCCATTATATTTGAAAGTCAAAACATTTCTGTCAATTGGCTGAGAAATTCCAAAGAAAGCAGGAACCTCCAAAGGGATTTTTCTAAACTGAATGAGGCTTAATTTTGAATGTCTGATCTCTATATGAAGAACAAATATCTCCACAAAGGTTTCCAGTTCTGTAAACCTGAAGTGAGAGGCATATTGGGTCTTATGTATTATAATAATAAACAATATTTTTATCAAACAGGTGGCAATCCCTATATGAAAGCTTAGAAGACTCTTGAGCAAGATTTATTAAGTGCTGTGCACTTGGGGGGGAACAGTGACATGCACAAACATTTAAAGGTTGTTTGTTTGTAGTAACCTGCCTTGATATTTATTTGGCATTATTTTCATATTGTAATGCATAAAGAATATGCTTGCTTTCTATTCAGGAAGTATGCCAGTCAATTATATTGAAACTATAAGCTTGAATACAGTTACAATTATATGAGTTGATTAAATTTGCATACTGTACAACTGTTTATGTAAGTTTGAAGATAATAGTTACATAGTTCCTTTTAAGAGTGAAAACTTTTTGTTGGTTGCTCTGTAAACCATTGTTTGCTAAAAAGAAGGAGAATCTTTAATGTTTTCTCTCTCCTTATTCTGAAAGACAGACTATTCCTTTTGTCACAATAACACACCAGACTCAAAATCAAACAAGTTCAAATCCTATTGGTATTATGGACTATATGGTTTTAAGCAGGGGTCTTTTTGTACAAATATTCTTTTTGAGGTGTGTGTGGTATGAGTGGTCCAATGAGGTTGCACCATCAATTTGTAAATGATGTTCCTTTTGGTCTTTTAGGGTTTCTGTGTGGCACTGTGGCATGCTTGCACTGCCACTGTGCCACTTCTTCTGGAGTGTGCCACTTGTTCTCATGGCAAACAAGCACCTCTGGAGACAGTTCACTTTCCCTGAGATTCTCTGGGAGAGTCTGACAGCTGGTGCTGCCTGCTTGCCTGCCTTAAGTGCTGCTGGCTGGGTTTCCCCATTGGAAACAATGGAGGTAATGGGGGTAACCTGTTTGGGTGCCCATAGAATTAGGCCCATTAGTCCAATTGCTTTGAGACATGGGGGTGTATGTGGGGAGAGGCTCCCGAAGCTACCCTGTGAGTTTTGAGCCTCTCCCTCAAACCCCTCCCCCCAGAGCTACTAAGAGCACCATGAGGAAAAAGTAACTTTTTCCCCACCATAGAGAACAATGGAGGGGATGGGGGCAACTTGTTTGGGGGCCCATAGAATTGGACCCCCTGGTCCAACGTTCTTAAAACTTGGTGGGTATCTTGGGGAGAGGCTCCAACAGCTACCCTGTGAGTTTGGAGTCTCTTCCTCAAACCCCCTCCCCTCCAGCCCCCAGAATATATCCTATATTTTCACTATTGACTTCAATGGCCCATAGGATATAATGGGGCTGAAATTGACATTTGGCTGGCCAAACCACTCCCCAATCCCCTCCTACTGCTGAAACTGACATGCGGGAGCCTTTCTGCCCTTGAAAACTGCTTGTGCCCGATTTGGCCGAACTGAATTGGGCCAAATTATTATGTATTTTTGCACACCCCTACCAGGGACGCTGGCTGGGGGCGGGGCTTGCTGCCACCACCATTTGTTGTGGCTCCTGAGCTGCCAGAGCTGTGCTCCGGTGTGCTCCCCCCAAAAAAGACCCCTGGTAAAGACATTGTTTTTGGACAGAACAGTAGGCTTTGTTGTAGTTTAGGGGTTTAATTGTAGTTGCATTTTACCCCTGGCATCTATCAGCTCTGAATAAAACTGGAAAGTTAAACCATTTTGTTATTATTATTAGCAAAATTATTTGCTATTATTATTTGCTACTGATAGCCTCTCATCACTGGGAATGCTCAAGGTAATGAACAAGAAATAATAAAATGGTAAAAAAATCTGTCAGGAAATAGATATATCCATGCACCCTCCCTCTAATCCTAAAGATCTCCTTCTAACCCTAATATTCACTCCCTTTCAGAAGGAGAAATGCCCCTTTGGAGGGACAGTGCCAGCCCCAAGAGAGGGAAGTTTGGTGAGAGCCAGTTTGGTGTAGTGGTTAACTGCGTGGACTCTAATCTTGGAGAAATGGGTTTGATTCCCCACCTCCACTTGCACCTGCTGATGTGACCTTGGGTCAGTCACAACCTCTGGCACAGCTATTCTTGAAAAAGAGCAGTTTGTGTTAGAGTTCTCTCAGCCCCACCCATCTCACAGAGTGTCTGTTGTGGGGAGGGGAAGGGAAAGGAGTTTGTAAGCCGCTCTGAGACTCCTTTGGGTAGTGAAGGGCGGGGTATAAATCCAATCCCTTCTTCTTCTTCTATAGTCCCAGGACAATAGCTGAAAGAAGCAATCAAATGGGGGCTGTGCTGCAGGAGCCAGTGGTAAGGGAGATAAATCTACTATTCCTACCACAAGCTCCAGCAGGAGAGGATGACACATAGATCTTAAAATGCAGACACACTGATATGCATGGAAGTGGTCCTTCAGGTACTCTGGTGCTAGGCCATTTAGGGGTTTAAAAGTCAATAACGGCTATAATGTTTCCCCACACCCCTTCATCTTTTTCTTGGCTGAGTAGCCCCTTTTCCTTCTTTTATGTTTATCTGCCTGCTCCACACAGCCTAGGAAAATGAGGGACTGACTAAAATCCTTCCTTTCATCTTTGTCTGATAATGGCACACGAGAGGCTGATGGCAATTCCAAACTAACAAACTGCTTTATTTCACTCTTGAGGGGAAATGGTCAGATAGGTATCAGGTTTAGGACTTAGAAGATAAACAGGCAACAGGAATGAGCTAACGTTGTATACATATAAATGACGGTTTGTCACAAGTAGCTGTTTTGTTAAACAGACAGGTCTTTAAAACTGTTGAGAGAGATCTGCTTAAATAAACAAGTATAAGCTTCTTCATATCAAAAATTCTTTGTGAAGGCAGGAACATTCACAAGAGTTTCAATTTTCATTCTTAACCACTTGATAGGGATCATCCCCCTTTACTAGGAGCTATGTCCCTCAGGGGAACATCCCAGTTCCCTAAATCAGGATCATCCTTGATCCTCTTACTCTGCTTAACTCTCCTTCACTGTTCTTCCTCCACTCTCAACTGTAGTCCTTAACTGCCAGTCTTAACTGACACTCTCAACTATAGAATTCCATTTGAATTTTCTGTCATTCAAGGTTCTCAGAGTAGGTTAAATCATTAAAGCTTTAACCATTTACTGTCCATTACACCAGCAGCTTGCATGGGGCCCATAAATAAACTGACAACTAGTATAGTTGCAGCATTACCTGTTTCATATGGTTACTGCCTCAAACCCACATAGGAACTCTTTTCATAGCATTTCAAATTAACTGATGGATTGGATGTAACAGAACAGTTAACTGAAGATGTTGGGAGAATAAATCTTTTCCTGCCTTCTGTTTCCCCAAGCATTTGTCTCAAAACTGCTCTCTGAGAATTGGGAGAGCCTTTCAATAAAATGCTGCAGAATGGGGTACTGCTTCTCTCTTCCACTGATGCAATCTGTAAGCAGAAGAGGCAATTACACCTGCTTCCCCCTTGATGCTGCAGTTTCTTGTTGGTTGTGCAGCTCTCTTGATCTTCAGAGAGGAGTCTTGGGACAAATGGCAGGCTGCTTGTTGAAGTGGAGGGTGGAAAAAGAGCTACTCTGCCAGCATCTCTGTAACCTCTTCCAGTGGATCCAAGCCATAGTGTCCACTGTCTTCAAGAGCAGTTCCAGGAGGACTGTGTTACAATAATCTAATATGGGTGTTACCAACGTGTATGAACTGAGGCATTGACCACTTTCTCTAAGAACAGCTAGTTATGATCCATCCTACCATTCAACACAATGTCATTCAGACTCAAGAAGTGCAGATAGGTTAGGCAGCCACATTTTGACCTCCCATTTTGTCCTTGTTTATTTTTATGAGAGCCCTGAACCTTTTACAAACCAGGTCCCCACTCTCTTTCCCAGACACACTACCAGACAGAGCAGCCCAGTTCCCCTCTCCCACCCATCTCCCAGATATTTGCCTGAGTTGTTGGGTTAGGGACCTAATCCAATACTGCTTCCCTACCCAGAATTCTTTCATATTGTCTTGATCAAGTGACATTTTATTCTTTAGATAGTCCTTCACTGTTTCCAGACATCAATTTAATACATCCACTGCCTCCCTGCATTTTCCAAGAAACAAGATGGCCATGGTCAGTTTAGTAATCACACTGTGCTCCAAGTGATCTTTCTCAGTGGCTTCATGCAGATGTTGAAAAGCATAGGGGATAAGACTAACTGATTTTAAATATTATATTTTCATAACATTTTACATGGAGATGTGCATACTGCATAGATGTGATCTGAATATAAAGTGCAGGGAGCCCTTCAAATTAACCTCCACAAAAAATGATGGGTCAATGCTGATCTGTAGCAATCTAATTTAAAATTCAATGCATACCAATCTTACTGTTTATTTACATTTATTTATTTGTTTGTAACATTTTAAAGCTGTCTTTCTACCCAACTTAGGGGCTCCAAGCCAGTGAACAATAAAAAACATTAAAACAGGTCTAAAATACATATAAATATATAAAAACAATTAAAACAGAACACATAAGTAAACATATGAACAGGAGGAAAGGGGAATGAGTCTCAGTGAAGGAACTCCAGAAAAAAAGTCTTCACCTTCTGGTGGAAGACAATGACAGAAGGGAACAGATGAATCTCCCTGGGAAGGGAATTCCAGAATATTGGGTATAGTTTGCTTGTTCATAAAGGAATTATCTGGTAAAACTTTATTCAAGCTTTTGCAAAACTGAGAACACACCTGTATAATCACAGTATCACACAGAGCCAGTTTGGTGTAGTGGGTAAGTGCGCAGACTCTAATCTGGGAGAACCGGGTTTGATTCCCCACTCCTCCACTTGCACCTGCTGATGTGACCTTGGGTTAGTCACAAGCTCTGGCACAGCAGTTCTTGAAAAACAGCAGTTGCTGTCAGAGCTCTCTTAGCCCCGCCTACCTCACAGGGTGTCTGTTGTGGGGAGGGGAAGGGAAAGGAGTTTGTAAGCCGCTCTGAGATTCCCTTGGGTAGTGAAGAGCGGGGTATAAATCCAATCTCTTCTTCTCGTCTTCTTCTAGCAGCAGGCAGCCATTGTGGACATATTTAACCTCACTGGGTAAGAAATAGCAATCAAATACCTGATAGAAGTAGAAGCAAACAGTGGTTAAAATGAATCATTTGGGCTCCTCTTCAATAGTGTTGGCTTTCACTCCTTGCTCAAGAGAGGGTTTTTGGGAACCAGCTTTATGGGATGTAAAATCCATTCTCAGGACAAATCTAGTGAACCCCAGGTTATGCTATACTGCATCTATGATCCCATGACCATGAGAACAGTGGTCATGTTTGTGATATCTTTGAGAGGAGATGTAATACGTATTGTATATTTAATATTCTTTTACAACAAACAAAAAGGAAACCAATCTAACAGCACTTACCTCAGGTGTCAGCTTCTCAACTCTCTGTGTCAGTGGTTCATTTAGAACCATTTCTACTTTGCAAAAATCCATCTCTTTAGAAATGTTAAAGTGTAGGTCATTTTCAGTCACATACACAGCTTGTCTTCTTTCAAAGTTGATCCCTCTAGTCACCTGGACAAGCTGGGTTACAGTTAGAGACTTGGGACTTCCCAAAAGACTAGAAGAAGAAGAAGAAGAGAAGAGACTGGATTTATACCCCGCCCTTCACTACCCAAAGGAGTCTTAGAGCGGCTTACAAACTCCTTTCCCTTCACCTCCCCACAACAGACACCCTGTGAGGTAGGTGGGGCTGAGAGAGCTCTGACAGAAACTGATCTTTTTCAAGGACAGCTGTGCCAGAACTATGGCTTGCACAAAGTCATCAAGCAGGTGCAAGTGGAGAATCAAACCCGGTTCTCCCAGATCAGACTCCGTGCACTTAACCACTACACCAAACTGGCTCCATGCTAGGAAAGCATTCACAGTTTCCATCTTCTGGGTGCGTCCTTTAGGTAGTTAAAACAACAGGTAATATGAAAGTTGTGTTTGCTAATGAGATGAATCTCTCAGCTTCATTGTTATATTAATATATTTAATTCATATTTTATCTTAAGACTTAAAATAAGGTTATTAAACATATTTTTCTTTGTGACAATCTAAAAGCCAGAAACATTAGGTTAGTTTACTTGCATTGCCAAACATAATTTGGTGCACTTTTTCAGTAAACAAAAGTAAACAGATAGCAGTTGCTCCCCTGTCTTTCAAACAACTCAGAGTTACTATGCATGGACAGAGAAAAGATATGTAAATCATATAACACAAGACAAGTGAATTTTAGAAGTTTTGTCTACATAGTAAATAACATGTACAAGGTCAGGGAGAAATTATGAATTAGGTACAATTAATGCGTTGCCAGGTCCAGTCTTTGAGCTTGCATTTTCTTGTACCAGTTTCTTTGTCCACTCTTCATTTTTCTGAAGGTTGTGCAGAGACATTGTAGGAGAAAGACTCAAGTCCAAACTGAGTCTACTAGTCAGCTAACACTGGAGACAAAGTTGCACTAAAAGGTGAGGTCTACAAGGCTCACAACGTGGGGGAAAGCAAGGTAACCTTACCTGTTTTGATTTTTTAAAAAAGAATGAAGATTTATGTTCAGCTACAGTGTGTGGTGCTCTGATTCCTATAGGAGCTTTGGGAGGATGAGGTTTGAGCTTGGAAGTGACCTCAGCAAGGTATAATACCATAAACTCCACCCTTCAAAGCAGCCAGTTTCTCTGGGGGGACTGATCTCTGTCATCTGGAGATCAGTTGTAATTCCTTGAGCTATCCAGCCCTCATCTGGAGGTTGGCAACATTAGTTCCTCTGGAGGAAATGACTGCTTTGGAGGGTGAAGTCTATGGCACTGTATCTGTCTGAAGTCCCTCCTTGCCTCAATGTCCACCATCCCCAGGCTCCACCCCTCAAATATCCAGGAATTTCCCAACCAAGTTGTTGGCATCCCTATCTCCTTCCCACCCAACAGCCAGCCTATCTTTATCTGCCCCTCTGTCTTTGGCTTTCCACCTCCTTTCCCCCTGCAGCTTCCCCTGAGGAAAACTACAGTCTTTCTCCAGAGTGGAGACTAAAGCAGTTTACATTATTCCATCCTCCTTTTTATCCACACAACAACCCTATGAGGTAGGTTAGGCTGGAAGTATGTGACTGGTCCAAAATCACCCAGTGAGCTTCCACAGCAAGAGGGGGATCTAAACCTGGGTCTCACAAACCCAACTCTGAAGCTCTGACCATTATACTACACTGATTTTCATAGCATAGCTGCTGTTGAACAGTAGCAAGCAGCCAGGCCTAGTTGAATCATGCAAGTCAGGTGGTATCAAGTCACCCAGAGGGTGCTGCTAGGCCTAGGTTTGTCAGCCTCCAGGTGGGACCTGGAGATCCCCCAGAATTACAACTAAACTCCAAACAACAGAGATCTGTTCCCTTGGAAAAGAAAATGGGTGGACTCAGTGGTATTATATCCAGCTGAGGCCTCTCCCCTCCCCAAACTCTGCACTCCTCAGACTTCACCACAGAATCTCCAGGAATTCCCCAACTTGGAGCAGGCAATCCTCGTTCCAGGCCTGGCTCCAAACCTCCTACTATTTAGGCGTTCATATTGTAGGAGTTATCCTCCCCAATCCAAACTCCAGTTCTGCTCTTTGCTCTCCCCCCAGCTATCAGCCAATCTATCTCTCGCTGTCGAGAAAAGCAAAAGATACAAAATATAGCCAATGCCATTCTCAATTGTCTCCTTGCCTGAGCTGATGGAGGTAGTTGCAGATTTGGTGTTCAGAACCCTGAGGTTTGTTGTCATTGGTGAGTTCAGCATTCCTGCTGAATCCCTGTAGGCATTCCTGCTGAATTCCTATAGGCATTCCTGCTGAATCCCTGTAGGCATTCCTGCTGAATTCCTATAGGCATTCTTGCTGCCATGGTGAAAGTAGCTCAATACATTACGATTACCATGACAACCTTCAGGCAGTCCCAGGATACTCGGGTCCCTATGCATATAGCAGGGCATACGCTTGACTTGGTTTTCTTTGGGGACAAAGTACATGGCTTGGTAATGAAAGACTTTTCTACTCTGTCTTTATCATAGATCAACCAATACCTAGAAAGTTGGCCAATAGGTTCCAGCATGGTTCCATCTTATCCCCTATGCTTTTTAATAGCTACATGAAACTGCTTGGTGAAGTTATCTGGAGATATGGACTGGGCTGTACCTTCCTTCCAATGTATTTTAAAAAGTGTGCATGTGCACAAAAGCTCATAACTTGAATAAAACTTCATTGGTCTTAAAGGTGCCACTGGACTCTAAATTTGTTCTACTGCTTCAGAACAACACAGCTGACTACCTGGATCTATTTTCAGAATGTTCCCTTTCCCGTTCCCATTACAAATTACAGAGCATTTTGAAAGCTGTTTCTTTCATGTTCTTTATGAAATACAAGTGTTGAAAATAAATTGAACTTCGTTTGTAAACTGACCATGTATGTTAAAATCATGGGAAATTATAGGTATTATATTTATAAAAACCAAAATTTTGCCCTGTCCAGTTATCTTCCTTTGTTAGAACTCCTGAGATACCTTAGAGCTTTAACTTTAGCATGATTTAACACCTTCCCCTCTGTTCTCCTTGAGGGGAGATATGCTCACATTCTGTATGTAACTGTATCTGCCCTTGTAAATTGAGCTGGTCGAGACAATTTAGCATGTGCTTTTATACTGTCAGTTCTATCACAAGATTCGGACAAAATGCATTACTCCAATTATCACCACCTATCCAGGTGAGTCTAACCAGTTTTATTCAACTCTCCTTGTCAAGGTAGCAAGTTTTTGTGCAATGGTCAGCTTAATCAGTCAAAAGATTACTGCCTCTTTTAAGAAATTTTAAGTATATTTTAATTTTAATCCATTTTATCCATCCAAGTTCTTCTCAGTATTTATTGCTTAGTCATGTTTATATAATTATTGCACATGCCATATACTAATGTACTGTCTGGTTTGGATCATAATAATAAAATTGTATTATACTGTACTGGAAGTTCGTGACAGTAGACCCATCATGAACATTGGTTCACAAACCCAGAACAAGGGAAAATTTGTGATGAACTCTGCTTTATGGTTTGGTTCATGCCCATCCCTACTTTCCACCTAACAGCCAATATTACGGTATCTGCCCCTCTGTTTTAAGCTTTCCCTCTCCTCCCCCAGCAGCCTCTACTTAGGAAAACTGACCCAGTTCTGTGGTGCTAGCCACTGGGCCAGACCTACTTGCATAGTAGGGAACCCTCAAGGACTTGTGGGGTGGGACCTCACTTTCCCCAGTACCTTCCTCCCTACATGATTTCTTCTTTCTCTCCCCCCAGCAATCCCCATGTTCTCTCCCAATTCCCTGCCTCATTCTCTTCATTCAGCTATTCACCAACCAACCTTTTATCTGCCTCCCGTCTTCAGCTATATTTATTACTCATTTACTTCATTTATACCTCACTTTTCTGCATAGTGGGGACCAGAGCAGTTTACATTATTCTCCTCTCCTCCTTTTTGTCTGCACAACAACCCTGTGAGGTAGGTTAGGCTGAAAGTATGTGACTGGTCCAAAATAATCCAGTGAGCTTCCACAGCAAGGAGGGGATTCGAACTGGGGTCTCCCAGGCCCTAGCTTGAAGTTCCAATGAATACACCACACTGGTTTTCATAGGGTGGCTGCAAATCAATTGGTATCAAGTAACCCAGATGTTCCTTCCAGGCTTAGGTGGGACCTGTAAATCTCCAAGAAATATAACCCAATTCCAGACAACAGAGATCTGTCCCTCTGGAGAAAATGACTGCTTGGGGGGGGGTGAGCTTTGTGGCATTATACCATACTGAGGCCTTTCCCCTCCCCAAACCCTGCCGTCTTCAGACTCCACCCTCAAATCTTTAGGAATTTCCCAACCTGGAGCTGGCAACCCTAGTCAGGCTTGGCCCCAATGAGTCCTGCTTTCAAAGGCCAAAAATAGACTTGGAAAAGACACTGCCCTCTCCCCCTGCTTTTTAACTCACAGAAACCCAGCCTGGAAGATTGTGGTTGCCTAGGAACAGCCACTGAATGAGTTTGTTGCTTAAAGGTACAGGCATTCCATTTATTATTTATTATTTAAACCACTAATGTATTTTTGTAGATTTCACATATTTTTGCAAACCTGGGGCCCTTTTCAGGTTTGCAGAAAGGTCAGTTTTCAGCTCCAGTCACTGGATTTAAGTATCTCCAGGGTAACTGATCTTGGTAGCCTGTAGATTTCTTGTGATACCAGGAGATCTCCAGGCCCCACCAAGAGGTTAATACAAAAACTGGGGGTCACAGTGTTAGGAAGACATACAAAAATATATATCACTGTGTACAATAAATATATGTTTATGGTAGAACAATTTTATGCTTTATTTTTTTATTTTTATATTTTTCAATACTGTTGTCTAAATAGTGGTATCAAATATCATCAAAAATATATTTCACCCAAACAATACATAGAGAAAAATATGTTTCACCCAAACAATACATTGAGTGCAGGTTTACATTCAGATAGCACCTTGTCAGTATCACTATCATAAAGCATAAAATTCTTCTACCATAAGCATATATTTATTGTACACAGTGATATATATTTTTGGATGACCACCAAGAGGTTGGCAACCCTATCAGGAAGAAGAAGAGGAGGAGGAGGAGATTGGATTTATACCCCACCCTTCACTCAGAGTCTCAGAGAGGCTTACTATCTCCTTTCCCTTCCCCTCCTCACAACAGACACCCTGTGAGGTAGGTGGGGCTGATAGTGCTCTTTGAGGGCTGCTCTTGAGAGAACAGCTCTGAGAGAACTTGTGACTGACCCAAGGTCACATCAGCAGCTGCATGTGGAAGAGTGGGGAATCAAATCCGGTTCTTCCAGATTAGAGTCTGCACTCTTAACCCACTATACCAAACTGGCTTCCCATCACAGTATAACCTACTTAGCCTTGGCAAGGGTGTGTATATTATATTGTATCTCCATGCTTTCTCAAACTGGATCAAAAGTAGTTTGAGAAAGCACAGAGAAAGTACAAGGAAACCACAGAAAGAAGCTAATGTGAAATGACTTTGTTAAGAAGTTCACAGACAACTTGCTGCCGTTTGACAATCAAACTGTGGGAAAACTTTCCTATTGAAAGACTCTACATCAGGGGTGTTGAACTCATTTGTTATGGAGGGCTGGATTTGACATAAATTGGACTTTGTCAGGCCAGGCCAGGCCATGTGTGTCATAAAATGTAATGCCAGGGAGTGGAGATATAAACTTGATAAAGGACACAAACACAAAAGATTGTTTTTTACTTAAAATAAAAACATGCTCGAAACATTAGCATTCTTGTAATATTTTGTTTATGTAACAGACTGATAACTGACACTTCTTGCTCTGAATTATTGCATCAAAATGTCTGTGCTGCAGCTATCTGGGAGGGGAGGAGCCTCAGCCCAGTGCAGGGAGCAGAAGCTTGCCTATCTATCTTTCCTGAGTGATTGAGACAGTCTGGGAAAGCAAGCTATAATGCAGCAGCAGCAGCAGAACTGGAGGAAGAAGCAGGAGACAGCCAGTCCCTTGCAGGTCTGATAGAAGCCCCCTGGGGGCCTGATCCGGCCCCTAGGCTGCATGTTTGACACCCCTGCTCTACATGTTGTTGAATATGTTCAGGTTAAAAAAATTCTGTAGTAAGTACAACCACATGTACTCCCCACTGAGAGATTAAACAGTCTAATTTTAAACTTAATGATGTTTTGAAAAAAAAGAAAACATATATTCTGTTTATTAAAAACCTTATTTAAATATTTATATCCTGCTTTTCTCACCAATGGGAAACCAAAACAGCTTCTAATATCATTCTCGCATCCTCCATTTTATCCTCAGAACAATCCTATAAGATGTAGGTTAGGCTGAGAGAGACTGGCTCAAGGTCACCCACCAAGCTTCTCTGACAGAGTAATGATTCAAACCTGAGGCTCTCAGCTCCTAGTCCAGCACTCTATCCCCTATTTCATGTTGGCAGCATAGAGCAGTTAAAAGTATACAAGAGTATTCTATTTCTCTGAACATCTGTGAAATGTTTAAAGTTATACACAAATACCATTTTGGGGATTCTACCATGCAGTTTGAAGACAGCCAAGTATACTGCTCAGATAGACATTTATGTTAATTTAAAAAAAGGATCCAGGTTTTGTTGTGGAAGCTTTACTAGGGAAATTAAAATCGCCAGGATAAAGGAAATCAAAAACATGAACTGGCATTTGAAAGGATAGGCAACAGCAGGTTTTGGCTAAGGGCAGGCCTGTAGCCAGGATTTTGTAATCCAGAGGGCCTTTACATAAGTCAGGGGGCACTGATGTCACAAAATAAAATATAAAATTAAAATAAAATTTTAAAGATCACTTTTGCAGCATTCGCTCTCTGCCTGCCTATGTGGGGAAGCAAGCCATGCTTGGGGAAGGGGCAGTGGTGGGGAGTCCTCTGGTTGGCCCAGAGAGTCAGGAGTCCTCCGGGCAGTCCAGAGAGCTGGGGGCTGGATGGAAGTTGGGGGGGGGCTTGGCAGGAAGTCAAGAGGGCAGGCCCCGAAATGCCCCACTGTAGCTATGGGCCTGGCTAAGGGGCTGTGGCTCACTGGCAGAGCATCTGGTTGGCATGCAGAAGGTCCCCGGTCCAATCCCTGGAATCTCCAGTTAAAAGGATCAGGTAGGAGGTGATGTGAAAGATCTCAGCCTGAGACCCTGGAGAACTGCTTCCAGTCTGAGTAGACAATACTGACTTTGATGGACCAAGGGTATGATCCAGTACAAGGCAGCTTCATATGTTCATGTTCTGAGGTACCAAGATCTAGCAGAAGTTGAACTGCCATTTTCTCCAGAGAACTGATCTCTGTAGTCTGGAGATGTGCTGTAATTACAGGGGATCCCCATGTCCCACCTGGAGGCTGGCATCCCTAAATTAACTCAGGGACACAGGGGAAGAGTGTGAGGGAGCAGCTACAGGAAGTGATTTCAGCAGAGAAGCAGAGGGAGAGATTATTCAGGAGATAGAAGCAGAGGGGCTTCCGGTCTGGGATTCATGGCGTCCTGACGTGTTCTGGCTTGCTCTCAGAGCTCCCAGAGCATACGGAGGGTCTTGACGACAGGGTGGGCTTCATATAGCCCACCGCAGATCCCCCAGGCAGGGGGTGACTGGCAGCGAGCCTTGGCCCGAGAGGGAGTTGAGATCGGCTGATAGCGGGGCTTTAAAGAGCGTCGCGACCAGCCTTGATCCCCTCCCCCCTAGAAGGCACTTCGGATATTCTCTACAAGACCCCACCGAGTTGGATTCTCAACATAAGAACGCATGACCCAGACTTCCAAGACATTCTACTGAAACTGATATCAAGGAAACACTGCTATAACAAGACACGGACTTTGAAGGTAACTTTTTAAAATTGCTCACCAGAGACGCGTTTTGGCCGAGAGTAAACAACATCCGATGAAGCGCATGATCAGGCTGTATCTTTTGTACTAACACCTACTCCGAAAAAGAGCAGTTAATCAGCTAAAAAAGGCCAAAAAGCCGGTTTGTTGAACATTCCTGCGGTTGGATTATTGACTTTAAAATAGAAACTAACAGCAAGCCCCGCGAGAACTAGTGTGGAAAAATACTCTAGCTGCAGCAGAAATCGTCAGAACAGGAAGTGACCTCAGACCAGACAAGTAATCTTCCTAGAGAAGTCCAAGGAGGCTGGAAGAAGGGAGGAAACCAGAAGCAAGGGGGACAACTAAGATTGCCGGACAGGAAGTGAGTAACCGGAAGAACCATCTACCATAGAGAAATTGCGCCCGCCATTTTGAGAAGGTCAGAAAAATTACACTTCGATTTTAACCAAAAAACTTAGTAGAAAAAAGTGAAATTAGAGCGATTTAGGTGGGCATAAGAAGGACTTTGATTTGATGTAGGTTTTAGGTGAATCTCAAACAACGGCTTATGATCTGCAGCAACGACAGAGGGCGAATTCCTGGTCCTCCCCGAAAATGACTGCTAAAGAAGAAAAGAAGTTACAGGGTCTGATGGAAGCGATGGAGAAACGAGTGATGGATGCGTTACAAAAGATGGAAAAAACTTTAGTAACAGAAGTAACAGACCTGAAAAAGGAGCTATCTGGGATTACAAAAGAAATGCAGACGCTGACTAAGAGAACAGATGAGATGGATGAAAGAGTGAAGAGAGTGGCATCCAATATTGCTGAGGTTGCTATAGAAACAGAAAAAGTTAATGTGATGGTCCAATACAATGCAATGCTTAACCATATGAGATTCAGGGGGATCCCTGAAGACAAAAGTGAGAACATCCATTCTGTTATGGTGGATGCTGTTGCAGACTTTTTAAAAATGGAAGAGGAGAAGGTGGCGACACAGATTGATGTGGTGTACAGAGTCAATTCTGCGATTGCGCAAAGGAAAAAATTACCCAGAGATGTGATTGTCCAGTTTATATCCAAAAAACTGAAGGAGGATCTATTCAAGCAACAATTTCAGGAAGATTTCACAATTGACAACAAGAAAATCATGATTTTAAAGGAACTACCCAGAGCAATGCTTCAGGATAGATGACTCTTTAAAGATTTGATTGATGAACTGAAAACAGAGGGTATAAGATACAGATGGGAAATTCCAAAAGGTGTCAGTTTTACATTCAAACAGAAGAGAGTCACCATCAAGTCAGTAGAGCAAATGACCAGATTCATCAATGATAACTTTAAAGACTCTGATAAATAAGTACAAAAACAACATGGAGAGTCAAATTATATCATGGAATGTCAATGGACTTAATTCACCTCAAAAAAGAAAAAATATTAGACTTTGGTTGGAAAAACAAAAATGTGATATTGTCTGTTTGCAAGAAACATATATTAAAAAAACTGATGCTAAATTTTTGATTCAAAAAAGATTAGGAGAGGAGTTTTATTCCCTCTCCTCCCAAAAGAAAAAAGGAGTTGTGATATATATTAAAAAGGAATTGGAACCAAAGGAAATTTTTAAAGATAATGAAGGGAAACTTTTGGCGGTAGAAGCCATGCTGCAGAGTAAAAAGACTTTAATTGTTAACCTCTATGCTCCAAATGGTGCGAAGGAAAAATTTTTCCAGGATTTGTGGGAACAGCTATGACAGCTAACCTATGAGCAAATGATATTAATGGGTGACTTTAATGGTACTGTTGATAATGTTATTGATAAAAAATCCCAAAAAGGAAACGAAGGCATAGGCAAACTTCCGAAAGTCTTTTTTCGATTGGCTAAACACGAACATCTGGAAGATGCTTGGAGAGTTAAAAATCCCAGGGATAGAGAGTATTCCTTTTACTCATCAAGACATGAATCTTTTTCAAGGATAGACATGATGTGGATGACTGAGAATTTGATCCTGCAGACACGCAAAATCGAGATGTTACCTAGAACGCTTTCTGACCATAGTCCAGTAAAATGGTCAACGTATGTTAAGAGAAAAAAATTCCGATGGAGACTCAATGAGGACTTGCTGGACAAACAAAATATTGTGGATAGAATAAGGACAGAAACCCAAACATACTTTCAACTGAATTTAAATAAGGATGTGCAGACGCAAACAGTATGGGAGGCCTATAAAGCTGTGATGAGAGGACATCTGATTGCAATTAATAATAATGAAAAGAAACAACAATTGAAAATAGATAAAGAGATTACAGAAAATATTCGGAAAAAAGAAATGGAGCTTAAGAAAAGGCCTGGTAAAAAGAAAATTTTGAGAGAATTGAGGATTTTAAGGGAGCAATATGAGGCGAGGTTAAACAAAGAAGTATATTGGAACCTGAAAAAATTGCAACAGAAGTCCTTTGAAGGTGCAAATAAACCTGGTAAATACTTGGCATGGCAATTGAAGAAAAGAAGAGAAAACAAAACAATCACTAAATTGAAAGATGGAAATAAAGAAATTTCAGACCCAGGAGGGATCCGGAGGGAATTTTATAAATACTATGCGACTCTTTTTCAAGCAAAACAAGTGGATCTGCAAAAGATGCAAGACTATTTATCCAAGGTTAATTTGATACAACCAAGCCCAGAAATGAAAGCAATATTAAATGCTGTAATAACTAAAGAAGAAATTAGTAAAGCAATAAGAGAGGCAAAGATTTCCAAAGTTCCAGGCCCAGATGGTTTTTCAGCTAAATTTTATAAAAAACTTCATGAAGACCTGGTTCCGGTGTTAGAGATTCTTTTAAACGAAATTAGAAGAACTGGGAAGATTCCAGATTCCTGGAATGAAGCTGCGATCACCTTAATTCCGAAAGATACACAAGATTTAACAAATGTAAAGAACTATCGACCTATTTCACTGTTAAACAACGATTATAAGATATTTGCAAAAATATTAGCAGAGCGCCTTAAAGGGTTCTTGAAAGATACTATTGTTGAAGATCAAGCCGGATTCTTACCAAACAGACAAATAAAAGACAATATGAGGGTTGTTTTAGACGCAATTGAGTATTATGATAAACACCCAGAAAAAGAAGTTGGTTTTTTATTTTTGGATGCAGAAAAGGCATTTGATAATTTGAACTGGGAATTTATGTTTAAAGTGTTTGAGAAATCCCGGATGGGCGCAGAATTTACAAGAATGATTCAATCAATATATAAAGAACAAAAAGCTACGGTGATTGTGAACGCAGAATCAACAGAAGTGTTCTAGGTCAGAAAAGGTACTGGACAGGGCTGTCCCCTGTCACCATTGCTTTTTATCTGGATTTTGGAGATGTTGCTACAAATGGTTAGAGATGACGATAATATAAAAGGTTTGAATATTAGAGGCTTTTCATTTAAACTAAGAGCATTTGCGGATGATATTATGTTTATTGTTGAAGATCCTGTTAATAATATGCCTAAGGTATTTGAAAAAGTAAAAGAGTTTGGAGATCTCGCAGGGTTTTATGTGAATAAGAATAAGTCCAAGATATTGTGTAAAAATATGATAGGTACAAAGCAACAAATGTTACAAAATGTGACAGAATGTGAAGTGGTTAAAAAGGTTAAGTATTTGGGAGTTGAAATTACAATGAAAAATATAGACTTGTTTAAGAATAATTATGAAAAACTGTGGGTTTCGATAAAGAGTGATTTAGAAAAATGGGAAAAACTTAGATTATCTCTTCTTGGAAGAATTGCCATTGTCAAAATGAATGTACTGCCCAGGTTAATGTTTTTGTTCCAGACAATACCAATCGTGAAAGATGGGAAAGTGTTGGTGAAATGGCAAAGAGAGATCTTTAAATTTATCTGGGCAGGAAAGAAGCCAAGAATTAAAATGAAGATAATGTACGATACTAAAGACAGAGGTGGCTTCCAAGTCCCGAATTTGCGTTTGTATCATGAAGCTGTATGTATGTCTTGGTTATCTGAGTGGGTTAATCTGGAAAATAGAAAACTCTTAGCTCTTGAGGGGCACGATTGCAGATTTGGCTGGCATGCCTATCTTTGGTATGGGAAAAATAAAATTGATTCAATGTTTAAGCATCATTATGTAAGGAGAACATTGTTTGATGCATGGACCAGGTACAAGGATACAGTTTCTGACGAGAGGCCTCTGTGTATTGTTCCAGCAGCAGTTATACATCTTTTTTCAGAACATAAAGGTAATGATTGGTTGAAATACCAAGAATTGTTGCAAAAAGAGGGGAAAAATATGTTTTGAAACCAAATAATGTACTAGAATTTGAGTATGGATGGCTACAATATTGTCAAATAAGGGATATTTACAAAAAAGATTGTAAAGAGTTTGGTTTTAGAGCTAAGAATGATGTTTGAAGATATATGGTTGAAAAGAGAGCGAAAAATGATCTCAAAGATGTATAAAACTTTGTTGACTGTATACACTTTGGATGAAACTGTTAAAGAGCAAATGATAAAATGGGCCATAAACATGAACAAAGAAATTTCTATGGAAACATGGGAGTTTTTGTGGAAAAGATCTTTTAAAATCTCTACCTGTGTTAATGTAAAAGAAAATTGTTACAAGATGATGTACAGATGGTACATGACACCAAAAAAGATTGCTAATATTAGTATGAATAAGAACTTGAGTAATAAGTGTTGGAAATGTAAAAAAACAGAGGGTTCTTTTTACCATATGTGGTGGTCATGTGATAAAGTAAAGGTGTACTGGTCTAATATACATTGTGTGATGCAGAAAATATTAAAAATCCCAATTGAGAGAAAGCCAGAACTTCTTCTCTTAGGTTTGACAATGGAAATAATTCCACAGGAAAAAAGGACATTACTATGGTACATGATTACGTCGGCGAGAATGACCTTCGCTCAGCAATGGAAAACGGAGAAGGTGCCGGATATACATGACTGGTTTAGAAAACTGCTATTTTTAGCGGAAATGGACAAAATGACAAAAAAACTAAATGGACAAATGGCAGAACAGTATATAAAAGATTGGGAAGGTTTGAAACTGTATTTGGAAACTGAATACAGAATGAAGGGGTATTGAATGAGAAATGAAATGAATTCTGAACTGTATTATACTGTTATTTGAAAATATGTTGAAATTGTGAGGTGTTTTATATATCTGAAATGTGTTACCTGGTTTGTCGATTCATATAAGTCTAAACTTGATTACCGTCTAATATATACTTGTTTGTTATTAGCAGTGTTGGAAGCCTATTAGGGGGGTGGGGGGATGGGATGGAAAGTTTTTTAAATTGTGTTGGTAACGTTGTTGAAAATGTTGAACACATCCCAATAAAATTTTGTTTTTTTAAAAAAAGGAGATAGAAGCAGAGTTCTTTAATAAAGATTTTTTCCAAATAATCCTGCCTGACTCTCAATTAATACCTACCCCACTTTAAACAGGGAATGGGTTGTCCACACACATATTTCAATAGGCACTGAAAAAAAAGTATGAAGAACATTTCCATTTTTATGTTTATTTGATAAAATTCAAAATAGGAAACTCAACTATCTTCTTTATGGAGGCAACACATGCAACTCCACATAGGGAAGATATACAATCTCTTTGTTCTCAATAACATAGGGAAGATGTACAATCTCTTTTGCTCAATCTCAAAGGCACAGATATAGAATGGGAGGGACTTGGCTTGACCGCAGCACATGTGAAAGGGATCTGGGTGTTCTAGTTGATCATAAGCTAAACATGAGCCTGCAGTGCGATGTGGCTGTGAAGAAAGCTAATGCAATCTTAGGATGCATTAACAGAAGCATTGTGTCCAGATCACAGGAGGTGGTAGTTCTGCTCTATTCTGCTATGGCCAGGCCTCACCTGGAACACTATGTCCAGTTTTGGGCACCACATTTTAGGAAGGATGCTGACAAGCTCGAGCATGTCCAGAAGAGGGCGACCAGGATGGTGAGATGGTTGGAATCCAAGTCTTACGAGGAAAGGCTGAAAGAGTTGGGTATGTTTAGCCTGGGAAAGAGAAGGCTTAGAGGGGACATGATTGCAGTTTTCAAATATTTGAAGGGCTGGCTCCAGATTCTTTTGCACACTAGGTGAGGCTACCTTCTGGCGTCCACCCCCCGTGCCCCCACCAGTGTGTTTTTGTGCACTGACCTTTAGGGGCCAGCCAAAGAAGGTGGCGGGGCGGCAAAGGCAGGCACACCAGGAGTCGTCATCCCCTGCCAGCCATTGCACAGTCATCAAAGTTAAGTCTGAGGATGGGCAGCTGAGTGAGGAGGAGGAAGGGGCCAACCAAGGTGCCCAAGTGGGGATGCTATGCCAGGAAGGTGGGGGGGAGCCAATTGCCCCAAAGGAGAAGCACCTGCCTGGTGGAGAACACCAAGCCTCCCTCATTCTCTCTTCCTCTCTCTGCTGCTGGCTCACCCCCTCCTCCCCCTGGCACTCCTCTCCGGAGTCTGCCATGTGTTTTGGGCTCCCCCTTGGTGGGCACTGCCACACAAAGCAGCAAGAGGTCAGGGGTGGAGAGTGGAAACGAGCGCGGGGCGCCTCAGTCAGGAAAGAGGCGGCAGTGGCTTTACCTGGAGGCAGCAATGGGTGTGTGACACAGGGCTTTTGGTGGGGTGGGGAGCTTTTGGCAAGGGGGGGGGAGCTCAGTTTGGCACCCCCATAATGGCCCCACCCTAGGCGAA
This sequence comes from Gekko gecko, assembly GCA_029375565.1. NCBI lineage: Eukaryota > Metazoa > Chordata > Lepidosauria > Squamata > Gekkonidae > Gekko > Gekko gecko. The sequence continues at coordinate 75,011,137 of JAPDNY010000006.1, read as the reverse complement.
CATCTAGTTCACCTAGTGAGTGAGCCAGCCCTGTGCAGAACTGGTAAAGGTCCTGCAGGGCCCTGATCTCTTCTGGGAGCTCATTCCACCAGAATGGAGCCATCACCAAAAAGGCCCTGGCCCTGGTTATGGCCAGCCTAGCATCTTTGGATCCTGGAAGGACCAGTCAGTTTGGGGACGCTGGACACAGTGCTCTCTGGGGAACATGTGGGGAAAGGCAGTCCCTCAGGTATTTAGGCCCTGACCACCTTAAAGCGAATTTGGTATGCTATCGGCAGCCAGTGCAATGCTTTCAGCATAGGCTGGATGTGCTCCCACATTGGGAGACCCATCAAAAGCCTGGCCACAGCATTTTGCACCAGCTGTAGCTTCTGGATTTGAGACAAGGGCAGCCCCATGTAGAGAGCATTACAGTAGTTCATCACATGGATCACTGTTGCCAAGTTGTTGTGTTTGAGGAAGGGAACCAACTGCCTAATCAGCCGAAGATGGTAAAAGGCCGACTTGGCAGTGGCCACTACCTGGGCCTCCATTGTTAAGAAGACATCCAAGAGCACTCCTAAGCTCCTAACCTCTGGCACTGGCACCAGTGATGCCCCACCGAAGGTTAGAAGTGGGATCCCTGCCCTTGGACCGCCCCGGCTCAGTCACAGGACCTCCATCTTCAGCAGATTAAATTTCAATCTGCTCAGTCTAAGCCATTCAGCCATGGCTTGTAAAGCCCGGTCCAGATCTTCCAGTTTGGAGTCGGACTGGCCACCCAACAACAGATAGAGCTGGATATCATCCACATACTGGTTGAAAGCAGACTAGTTGAAAGCATACTAGTTGAAAGTAGAAGGCTATGAAGGCTTTGTTTAGGAAAGGTGATACTAGAAAGGTAAGACATTCTATTGTGGTACCCTTTGATCAATCCAAATATTTGGAGCTGGATATGGCATGCCGAAATTAATTTTGTTTTATACACTGTTGATCTTTATTGTTTTCATTTCTTCAACACTGAAGTTCATTACAAAAAGTACCATACGTCCAGAAATACAAAATCAGCAGAGACCAGGTACAACAGGAACAACGTGAGACAATATTCAGATTAATTACACATGGATGAACTCCATGATCGTAATATTAAATGGTCCCATGGCAATCAACACCAATTCACTGTGTAAGTTTATAATGAATCTTGTAGGCTTGTGTTCATATTTACATTTTTGCTGTGCTGGTGATGCAAATGTAGAATGGCATATCACTGTATCCATATAGTGACATTTATTTTCTTATTTATGTATGTATTTATTCATAGTTCACCTTTCTCACTGAGACTCAAGGCAGATTAGAAAATTTAGCAATGCAATAGGAACAGGGTAAGGTGTATGATAAACACTGATAAACACAGTTACAACTGATTTACAAAATTAGAAAGCAGCATAAATACAAAACAGAGTGCCATAAACTACAGCCCTTGCCCCTTGGTAAAAACATCCTCTTGAACCATTCCATTTTTCTACAGCTCTTTTCCTTTATAAAAATGCCCTCCTGGACATAGCACTGTATCATACCTCTGTCCGTAAGAAAAATGTTATAGCCACAGAAGGAAGCTTGATTTTCCTGATGCTCTCTTTGAATGTGCCAACATTTTTTAACCCATTTATGATCCTTTCATAAATCTGGATAGCAAAGTTCTTTTCACATCCAAACAATCCATTTTCTTTCGATCTAAGATGCTGCAACTCACAGTGGCCCTCCTTTCATTACTATGAGGTTCTCCCCCCCCACCTGTCCCATATAACAAGACAATAGTATGGCCTTTACATTGTTCAGAGTTCTCAGTTCCAGTAGCAATTTCTATTACTATACAATTTGCTGAAAGACTTCATAAAAGCACTATTACTCTCAGTTGCCAAGAAAAAATACAGAAAACATTCTAAAGCTTCAAACACCTATAAAGCCAGGATAAAAATGCACCTGCATCTTGTAAGTTTAAAATTAAAAGCTAAGTTATGGGATTCCTGGTGCTAATTATTGGAGTCCCATTAGATCCTCTTTTCCTCTCATGCTAATTAGTTGATGTGTGGGGGAGGATTTCAGAATCACGCATGGATAAAAAGACAAAATATCCACAAGACTTCTTTGATAAGCAAGGGGGGGAGGTGTGGGCGAACCCATCTGTGATTTTAAACACCTGATGGCCTGAAGCATGCAGGTGTGTGAGAAATATCTATTTAAATAGTGGGATTCTAACCCCCCCACACTGTAATTCACATGAAAATCCAGATTCCTAGTTTGTTGCATGAATAATTTATCAACTGCTATATAAAATGAGAAGAGTAGACTTTTGTTGTCTGCTGAACCAGCAACAAGTCCACTTGCCATGACAAAAGAGAAAGTTTTCCCAACATAAAAGCTGCAATTTTAATAGGATAAGCAAGCCCTTCTTTAATTTGCCCAGAAATAATTATAAAAAAGCAGGGTCCCACTGTATGAGTTCCATACAGCAGAGAGAAATCAAGTGAGACAGAAAGAGAGATTTGATAGGATGCTAAAAATCTAACATTTAATAAAATACTAAATAATAGTCTTTGGTTTCTATCTACCTTTTGTAAACAAAATACATTTTTAAACTACAGTTTCATTATTAGTACTTAAGGTACAAAATAGTTTCAGAGATGGACTTAAAAAAAACACAAAACCCTGAAAACTAAGAAAGGCACTTTGGAAGAAATAAACATGCAGATTCATTCAAAGCATGAACATACAGCATTATTCTTTTCTATTCTTGCCTAAAGTAAAGGTTTAAACAGGCCTGTTCTTTGGGCACCCAACAATGTGGTTTTGGAAGGGGATGGAAAATAGCAAAAGCCTGCCAAGAAAGGAAAATCAAAGCCATACCTGCAAGCTGTAAAACAGCTTTAGGAATCCCCTCAAACTTTTCTTTTCATGTATTTGAAAGTGGAACTTTTCAAAATGGAGGTAACGTTCCTTAAAGTCACTTTTAAATCCTTCAAGCCAAGCTACCCAAAGAAAAGGAAAAGAAATAAGAGGCATTAAATGTAATTGTCCCAGAGAAATCTGCTGAGAGGAAAAAGAGCCTTAAAACACAGGAAATCTGTCTAAGGATTCCCACTGTAGCTGGCCTGTACTCACAGATGTTACTGATTCAAGTGAGATAGCAATTCCAAGCTCCCAAAACAGATTCCAAGTGAGAAAATAGGAAAAATCATTGGTTGCTATTAGATACGCATTCTGAAGTTAAAAAAAAAAAAAAGTACGGGCAGCGAAGAATTTGTGGGCTGGATTAGAGGTTCCATGGTAATTAAGGAATAGTGACAAAGGAAAGAAGAAGTTAAGACTGCAATCTTAGGAATGCTTAAGCTTCTCTGAACTCGGTAGGATTTGTTTCACAGTAAATATGCTAAGGATCACACAGCATGATTTTTTGCTATATTGCTAGAATTTGTGGAAAATATGTCAGAATGTTTTAAAGGTTTAATAGACATGGAACTGTCAAGAAAAATATGCTGCGATATTATTAAACTAAGTATGCCTCTAAGCAGAAAGCCTTAAACAAACAACGTTTTTTTTGCATGCAGACATAGAATAAGGAGAGTTGAGCCAACACCTTCAAATGGGATACTAAAAGGGGCAGGTTTCTTTCCACTGATCAACTCAAATCTAAACAATTTTGTAATACAGGCAATTGGTGTGATGCAGAACAGTCTGGCCTCCCCTGTCTGTGCTTCCCGTATTGTATCTGTGAGTTAACCTTCTATGCCCTGAACCAGCCCACAAGTACGGCTCAGGCTCCTCTTTGCCTAGCCTTCATAATGTTCGAGTGAGTGTGCCATGTTCTTTCATCCTCATCCGAAAGATGGACTCAGTTGCATCTGTACAGGGGCAGGTAACAATGCTTGATGCCTAGGTTCAGAATATGTGCCCCCCAATACACATGACCCCATGCTTCTCTGACCTGAAACTGGGTGACCACCCTGATCCTGAGGTCCTCTCCACCTACCAAGGCCACCATGGGGGTTGCCTGATGTGGAATAATTGTGTATCAAAAAGTCAGAGGGGAATCCCTGGAGTCATCAGCACCTTCTTCATGACTACCCAGAACTGATACTTGACAAGTGGCCTTTCATCAATATGCCTGAATAGGCCCCTAAGCTGTAGGCCCCTAAGCTGTATGTCATCCTCCAGGGCCCTCATTGAACAAAAGCTAGCTTCCGCTCATGTACCGAGGTTGACTTCCCCCTGTTACTTCTGTTCCATCTTTGAGGACCTCAGTATAACAGCAGACTCCACACTTGGGAAGGTGGCATCCTGCATCTGAATGCCTTGCTAGATTAGTCATTTCTTGAACCTGCCAGTAATTTGTTGATGTACAGAGCACTGAAGAAGACCAAGAGCCAAAGTCTAATGCTTGGTAGGTGTATAATGCTGCAGATATTTTTGACTAAAACTCTGGAGAGCCTGGGGCGTTCAATACCTTTGACTTGGTGGCTTCCGGTCTGGGATCCATGGCGTCCTGATGTGTTCTGGCTTGCTCTTAGAGCTCCCAGAGCATACGGAGGGTCTTTACGACAGGGTGGGCTACAAACAGCCCACCGCAGATCTCCCCAGGCAGGGGAGTGACTAGCAATGAGCATCGGCCCGAGAGGGAGCTGAGATCAGCTGATAGCAGGGCTTTAAAGAGCGTCGCAACCAGCCTTGATCCCCTTCCCCCAAGAGGGCACTTCGGAATTTCTCTACAAGACCCCACTGAGTTGGATTCCCAACATAAGAACGCATGACCCAGACCTCCGACATTCTACGGAAATTGATAACAAGGAAACACTGCTATAACAAGATACGGACTTCGAAGGTAACTTTTTAAAATTGCTCACCGGAGACGCGTTGATCCCGAGAGTAAACAACATCCGATGAAGCGCATGATCGTGCTGTATTGTGTGTACTAACACCGACTCCGAAAAAACATGGCTAAACAGTAAAAAAGGCCAAAAAGCCAGTTTGTTGATCATTCCTGCGGTTGGAATATTGACTTTAAAATAGAAACTAACATTAAGCCCCGCGAGAACTAGTGTGGAAAAGTACTCTAGCTGCGACAGAAAACACCAGAACAGGAAATGACCTCAGACCAGACAAGTAGCATTTCCTAGAGACGACCAAGGAGGCCGGAAGAAGGGAGGAAACCAGAAGTCAAGGGGGATGATTAAGATTGCCGGACAGGAAGTGAACAACAGGAAGAGCCATTTACCATAGAGAAATTGCGCCCACCATTTTGAGAAGGTCAAAAAAGATTTATTCAGATTTTAGCCAAAAGACTTAACAGAAAAAAGCAAAAATAGAGCGGTTTAACTGGGCACAAGAAGGACTTTAACTTGATGTGAGTTTTATGTAAATTTTAAACGATGGCTTACGATCTTCGGCAGCGACAGAGGGTGAACTCTTGGTCCTCCCCGAAAATGGCTGCTAAAGAGGAAAAGAAATTACAGGGCATGATGGAAGCCATGGAGAAACGAGTGATGGACGCTACACAAAAAATGGAAAAAACTCTAGTAACAGAAGTAACAGATTTGAAAAAAGACCTGTCTGGGATTACAAAAGAAATACAGGCGTTGAACAAAAGAGCAGATGAGGTGGAGGAAAGAGTGAAAGGAATGGTGACTAATGTTTCTGAGGTTGCTAAAGAAGCAGCAAAAGCTAACGTAATGGTGGAATACAATGGAATGCTTAATCATATGAGATTTAGGGGAATCCCTGAAGATAAAAATGAGAATATCTATTCTGTTATGGTGGATGTTGTTGCAGATTTTTTAAAACTGGAAGAGGAAAAGGTGGCGGCACAGATTGATTTGGTGTACAGAGTCAACTCTGCGATTGTACAAAGGAAAAAACTACCCAGAGATGTGATTGTCCAGTTTATATCGAAAAAATTGAAGGAAGACTTGTTCAAGCAACAATTTCAGGAAGATTTTACAATCGATAACAAGAAAATTATGATATTAAAGGAACTACCCAGAACAATTCTTCAGGACAGACGACTTTTTAAAGACCTGATTGACAAACTGAAAACAGAGGGTATAAGATACAGATGGGAAATTCCAAAAGGTGTCAGTTTTACATTTAAGCAGAAGAGAGTCACCATCAAGTCAGTAGAGCAAATGAACAGATTCATCAATGACAATTTTAAAGACTCTGATAAATAAATACAAAGTTAACATGGAGAGTCAAATCATATCGTGGAATGTTAATGGACTTAATTCACCTCACAAAAGAAAAAATATTAGACTTTGGTTGGAAAGACAAAAATGTGATATTGTTTGTTTGCAAGAAACACATATTAGAAAGACTGATGCTAGATTTTTGATTCAAAAAAGATTAGGAGAGGAATTCTATTCACTCTCCTCACAAAAGAAAAAAGGAGTTGTCACATATATTAAAAAGGAATTGGAGTCAAAAGAAATTTTTAAATATAATGAAGGGAAATTTTTGGCAGTGGAAGTTATACTTCAGAGTAAAAAAACTTTAATTGTGAATCTATATGCTCCGAATGGTGCGAAGGAAAAATTTTTTCAGGATTTGTGGGAACAGCTACAACAGTTAACCTATGAGCAAATGTTACTGATGGGTGACTTTAATGGTACTGTTAATAATGTTATTGACAGAAAATCAAAAAAAGGAAACGAAGGTATAGGTAAACTTCCGAAAGTTTTTTTTCAAATGGTAAAACATGAACATCTGGAAGATGCATGGAGAACTAAAAACCCTAAGGATAAAGATTATTCTTTTTATTAATCAAGACATGAATCTTTTTCAAGAATAGACATGATGTGGATGACCGAGAACCTGACCTTGCAAACACGTAAAATTGAAATTTTACCTAGAATTCTTTCTGACCATAGCCCAGTAAAGTGGTCAACATATGTTAAAAGAAAGAAATTTCGATGGAGACTCAATGAGGATTTACTGGACAAACAAAATATTGTGGACAAAATAAGGACGGAAACCAAAACGTATTTTCAACTGAACTTAAACAAGGATGTACAGACGCAAACGGTATGGGAGGCGTACAAAGCTGTGATGAGAGGACATCTAATTGCAATTAACAATAATGAAAGAAAAAAAACAATTGAAAATAGACAAAGAGATTATGGAAAATATTCAAAAAAAAAGAAGCAGAGCTCAAGAAAAGACCAGGCAAAAAGAAAATTTTGAGAGAGCTGAGGATCCTAAGGGAACAATATGAGGCGAGGTTAAATAAAGAAGTATATTGGAATTTGAAAAAATTGCAACAGAAGTCCTTTGAAGGAGCAAATAAACCAGGGAAATATTTGGCATGGCAATTGAAGAAAAGAAGAGAGAATAAAATAATAACTAAACTGAAAGATGGGAACAGAGAAATCATAGACCCAGGAGGGATCCGGAGGGAATTCTATAAATATTATGCGACTCTTTTTCAAGTAAAACAAGTGGACCAGCAAAAAATCCAAGACTATTTATCTAAAGTTAATTTGATGCAACCAAGCCCAGAAATGAAAGCAATATTAAATGCCGTGATAACTAAAGAAGAAATCAGTAAAGCAATAGGAGAGGCAAAGATCTCCAAAGTTCCAGGACCGGATGGCTTCTCAGCTAAATTTTATAAAAAATTTCAAGAAGACCTGGTTCCGGTTCTAGAGATTCTTCTAAATGAAATCAGGAAAAATGGGAAGATCCCAGATTCTTGGAATGAAGCTGCAATCACCTTAATACCGAAAGAAACCCAAGACTTAACAAATTTGAAAAATTATCGACCAATCTCACTTTTAAACAATGATTATAAAATTTTTGCAAAAATTTTAGCAGAGCGCCTTAAAGGGTTTTTGAAAGACACTATTGCTGAAAATCAAGCTGGGTTTGTGCCAAATAGACAAATAAAAGATAATATGAGGGTTGTTTTAGACGCAACTGAGTACTATGATAAACACCCGGAAAAAGAAGTTGGCTTTTTATTTTTAGACGCAGAAAAGGCATTTGATAATTTGAATTGGGAATTTATGTTTAAAGTGTTTGAGAAATCCCAGATGGGCGCAGAATTTATAAGAATGATTCAATCAATATATAAAGAACAAAAAGCTACGGTGATTGTGAATGCAGAATCAACAGAAGTGTTCCGGGTCAGAAAAGGAACCAGACAGGGTTGTCCCCTGTCACCATTGCTATTTATCTGGATTTTGGAGATTTTGCTGCAAATGGTTAGAGATGACGATAACATAAAAGGTTTGAATATTAGAGGTTTTTCATATAAATTAAGAGCATTTGCTGATGATATTATGTTTATTGTTGAAGATCCTGTTAATAATATGCCTATGGTATTTGAAAAAGTAAAAGAGTTTGGTGATCTCACAGGGTTCTATGTAAATAAGAATAAATCCAAAATATTGTGTAAAAACATGATAGCTACAAAGCAACAAATGTTACAAAACGTGACAGAATGTGAAGTGGTTAAAAAGGTTAAGTATTTGGGAGTTGAAATTACAATGAAAAATATTGACTTGTTTAAGAATAATTATGAAAAACTATGGGTTTCGATAAAGAGTGATTTAGAAAAATGGGAAAAACTTAGATTATCTCTTCTTGGAAGAATTGCCGTTGTCAAAATGAATGTACTGCCCAGGTTAATGTTTTTGTTCCAGACAATACCAGTTGTGAAGGATGTGAAAGTGTTGGTGAAATGGCAAAGAGAAATTTTCAAGTTTATCTGGGCAGGAAAGAAGCCAAGAATTAAAATGAAAATAATGTATGATATTAAAGACAGAGGTGGCTTCCAAGTCCCGAATTTGCGTTTGTATCATGAAGCTGTATGTATGTCTTGGTTAACTGACTGGGTTAATTTGGAAAACAGAAAACTTTTGGCCCTTGAGGGTCACGATTGCAGATTTGGCTGGCATGCCTATCTTTGGTATAGGAAAAATAAAGTAGACTCAATGTTTAAGCATCATTATGTAAGAAGAACACTGTTTGATGCATGGACCAGATACAAGAACACAGTTTCTGATGAGAGGCCTTTGTGGATTGTTCCTGCTGCAGTTATTCATCCCTTTTCAGAATATAAAGGTAATGATTGGTTGAAGTACCAAGAGTTGCTTCAAAAGGAAAGGAAAAAATATGTTTTAAAACCAAATAATGAATTAGAATTTGAGTATGGATGGTTACAATATTGTCAAATACAGGATATTTATAAAAAAGATTGTAAAGAGGTTGGTTTTAGAGCTAAGAACGATGAGTTTGAAGATATATGGTTGAAAAGAGAGCGAAAAATGATATGAAAGATGTATAAACCCTTGTTGACTGTATTTACTTTGGATGAAACTGTTAAAGAGCAAATGATAAAATGGGCCATAAATATGAACAAGGAAATTTCCATGGAAGCATGGGAATTTTTATGGAAAAAAGCTTTTAAAATATCAACCTGTTTTAATGTAAAAGAAAATTGTTATAAGATGATGTACAGGTAGTACATGACACCAAAAAAGATTGCCAATATTAGTATGGATAAGAACTTGAGTAATAAGTGTTGGAAATGTAAAAAAACAGAGGGTTCTTTTTACCATATGTGGTGGTCATGTGATAAAGCAAAAATATACTGGTCAAATGTACATTGTGAGATGCAGAAGATATTAAAAATTCCTATTAGGAAAAGTCCGGAACTTCTTCTCTTAGGTTTGACAATGGAAAAAATCCCACAAGAAAAAAGGACACTATTATGGTATATGATCACATCGGCGAGAATGGCTTTTGCTCAACAATGGAAAGCGGAGAAGGTGCCAGATATACATGACTGGTTAAGAAAACTGCTATTTTTAGCTGAAATGGACAAAATGACGAAAAAACTAAATGGACAAATGGCAGAACAATATCTAAAAGACTGGGAAGGCCTGAAATTCTACATGGAAACTGAATATAGAATGAAAGGGAAAATGTACAATCTTGATTTGTATTGATACGGAATGTGAAATGAAATGATTATTTGATTGTACTGTACCTTTATTGGAAATTATGTTGGAAAAGTCAGGTTTTTATGTATCTGAATTTTGTTACCTGGTTTGTCGATTGTTATAAGTCTAAACTTGATTACCTTTCGACTTTTTCTTTTTTGTTATTAGCAGTGTTGGAAGCCTATTGGGGGGTGGGGGGATGGGATGACAATCTTTTGAAATTGTATTGGTAACAATGTTTAATAATGTTGAATGCATCCCAATAAAAATTTTGTTTCAAAAAAAAAAATACCTTTGACGGCTGCCCTTGGGCCAACCTTTCCATGTTCTCTTTACCCTGAAGTCACCTGTGTTATTGGCTGTCCCATTAGCCATGACATAAAGGCCAAAGCTGACAGCCTCTAGTGCTGAATGAATAGCTCTCAATATGCTATTGAATGCAATATTGCATCAGGTACTTCTCTGGAATTGTACATGACTGTAGCATAGACTGCCTGCCTAAACTCTACAAAAGTATTGTAGGCCTTAGTGTAGCTACTCCTGGTACTCAGGGCCAAGGCATCTTTTATGGCTTGCTAAGCCTCATCACTCCAAGCCTCCCAGATGACCATGTGTTATCAATACAATTACGCAACCCTGGCACATGCTGGGCAGTGAAAAGGATATTAAACTTCAGAAACTACATAACCAAAGCCCTGACAAGCATCATCTCCCATGGAGATGATGTCATCCTCCAGGGCCCTCACTGAACAAAAACTGGCTAAAGTTCATCATGAATTTTGGCCAGTTCATGGTTTGTGAAGCAATGATCATGGACTGAAGATCCGCCATGACCTTCCATGGATTTTGATGCAGTTTGTGGTGGTTCATGAAGAGCAGAAAGCAGGGGTAAATCCCTGCTTTCTGCTCTTCATGAAAAACAGCTGAGCAGTGGGGGAGCAGAAGGCAGGGGTTTCCAAACAGCTCAGTGGTGGGGACCAACAGTCACTTATTTGGAAACCCTGGCTTTCTGCTTCCAATGACTTTTCCCATTAAACCAAACAGCTGAGTGGCAATCCCTGCCACTCAGCTGTTTGGAAAGCCCTGTTTTCTGTTCCCCACAATAAGCCATGGGGAGAAGAAAGTAGGGCTTTAAACTTTAAACGGCTCATGAACTGATATTAACCAGTTAACGAACCAGCATATTAGTTCATGGTTCAGTTTGTGGTCCAGCCATGAACTGAACTGCAAAAATGCAGTTTGCACCCATCCCTATATGCAACAGGGTTTCTGGCCCAATGTAGACTGCTACTACTATGGAAAGAACTCCTACTCTGCCTTCCTTGTTCTCTTTTTCTGTTTTTCTCTGCACGATGTCCTCCATTCCAATTACCAGCTTTGGATTCCTAGCCATGCTGTGCACCTTGGATCTTAAAACTATTTATAAAACTCTCCACCAATACCATGCATCACATTTAAGGGGGTAGGTAAGGCACTTTAGCTCTGGATGCTTAAATGGGCTGTGCACCTTTTGGAGGAGCTCTTCCATTTGGGTGGTATCAACAGAAGTATAGTGTCCAGATCATGCGCAGTGATGGTATCGCTTTACTCTGCTCTGGTTAGAAGAAGAAGAAGAAGAAGAAGAAGAAGAGAAAAGATTGGATTTATACCCTGCCCTTCACTACCCAAAGGAGTCTCAGAGTGGCTTACAAACTCCTTTCCCTTCCCCTCCCCACAACAGCCACCCTGTGAGGTAGGTGGGGCTGAGAGAGCTCTTTCCAGAACTGTCCTTGAGAGAACAGCTGTGCCAGAACTATGGCTTGCCCAAGGTCATCCAGCAGTTGTAAGTGGAGGAGTGGGGAAACAAACTTGGTTCTCCCAGATTAGAGTCCACGCACTTAACTACTACACCAAACTAGACCTCACCTAGGGTATTGTGTTCAATTTTGGGCACCAGAATGTGTCCAGAGGAGACAAGCTGGAATGTGTCCAGAGGAGGGCAACCAAGATGGTGAGGGCTCTGGAGATCAAGTCCTATGAGGAAAGGTTGAAGGAGCTGGGTATGTTTAGTCTAGAGAGGAGATGACCAAGAGGTGATATGATAACAATCTTCAAGTACTTGAGGGGCTGTCATATAGAGGATGGTGTGGAGTTGTTTTCTGTTGGTCCAGAAGGTCAGACCAGAACCAATGGGTTGAAATTAAATCAAAAGAGTTTTTGTTTAAACATGAGGAAGAACTTCCTGACAGAGCAGTTCCTTAGTGGAACAGGCTTCCTCGGGAGGTGGTGGCTCTCCTTCTTTGGAGATTTTCAAACAGAGGCTAGATGACCATCTGACAGCAATGCTGATTCTGTGAACTTAGGCAGTTCATAAGAGGGAGGGCAGGAAGGGTTGCATCAGTACTTAGTTCTTGTGACCCTTCTTACACACCCAGGGAAATGCTGATCACCACTTTGGGGTCAGGAAGCAATTTTTCTCCAGGCTAATTTGGCTGGAGATCCTGGAGGTTTTTTGTCATCTTCTAGGCATGAAACAGTAGTCACTGGGGGTGTGGGTGGGAGGTATTTGTGAATCTCCTGCATTGTGTAGGGGGTTGGACTAGATGATCCTGGAGGTCCCTTCCAACTCTTTGATTCCATGATTCTATTCCCTCCCCACACAGACATCTCTGTCACTGGTCCCTGTGCACCTCTTTCTGGAACCTTCCCTTTGGTCATGAACTGAAGGAGTGTGGGCTGCACAGACTGAGCATTCATGCCTGAATCTGCAGGGGCACTTTTGTAGTGGCCATGAGAGCTAAACTCCTAGCAAAACGAGAGGGGTTGAAACAAACTGCTGTCCCCACAGGTCTGTATGGTTGTACTTAGGGAGCAGACAATAAGGTGGCTACTGTAAGATCTCTCTCCCTGTAGGGCTTTGGCCTACAATGCATTGCATCCACATACAAACATGCACACAGCATGCTCAAGGTGAGTGGTGGGTTATGGGTTCCCCTAACCTTGAGGATCTCATCACATTGAAACCACCCTGGCACAATAGTCAATATACACATGACCAATGATGTTGAGCTGCTTCCCTGGTTGCTCCCAAACCAAAACCTCCATGTAGATGAGGTACCCTGCATTCCAGTTGGTTTAGATGCAGTCTATTTGTTTTTTCTAAATGTATACTTGTACCTATCCATATATTTGTCTTTGCTTCATCGTTCCCATTCAAGACTGAGAACAATTCCTCATGTTCCCCTTTTACTATTTCTTCTTTTATTCTCCAGCTCAGGCTGCTTGGCTGGTACCTTCAGCTGCCATGGCCTGTTGCCATATCTGCATTCATTTTTTAGAAATGTTTACATGCTATTCCTTGCCCTTGTGTACAGACCATGCCCTGCTTCAAAACTTGTCGTTTGTCTGACTGTAGTGCTGCCTACCTCCATAGCAGGTGGTTGGGCTCCTACCCCAGCCATTGTCCAAAGGGCTGCCTGGACACCCAGCATCAGTCCTATGCTGTCTTGCAATAGCTGGGCTGCACTCCCAGCTGCTGACTGAAGGGTTGACTGACCATGGGGCTCCAGGCGACTTTTGCTGCCAGAAACCGAAGCTGGAAGGCTGGCAGTACTGTTGTGGTTTCCTAACAATAGCCACTGAGAGCATGTATTTTTTAAAGCTATGGGTGCTGCTTCAGTTATTTAGGGGGATTTAATCCCCTCAAATCTTTTTTTTGTTTAAGATTTCCAACTTTTCTAGAAACCTAGGGCATTTTTCAGGTTTGTAGAAAGATTTGTCTTGTCTGTTCATGACTCCAGTCTCTGGATTTAAGTATCCACAGATTTGGCCATGTTGAGAATTAAATATATTGATGGATAAATTTAATTTATTTCTATACTGATCAAAGCAGTTTACTTTAAATAATAAATAAATTCCAGTACACAGTAAATAAATTAAAATAAAACATCAAAGAATAGGGCCTAAACAGAACCATATTCAACAAAAGGCCCCCTGGAATAGTTCTGCCATGAATGTATTTCTAGAAGTTAAAAAAGATGCTACAGATCTCATGTCACTGGACAGCCCATCACATAGTTATGGGGCTGCCTTGTCTCATAGGAAGAAAGGCAGTTCTTGAAGTACATGGGTTCTACACTGCAAAGTCAAAACAAGCAACCTGAATTGGACCTGAAAGGAAAATTGACAGCCAACAGAGTTGAGCTAATATAGCAGTAGTCAGACAGTCTCTGGTCAGCAGATGAACAGCTGTATTTTGCACCAGCTCCAGTTTCTGAGATATTTTCAGGGCAGCCCCATATAAACAGTATTGCACTAATCTCTGAGGCCAGGTCGAAAAAGTGAAGCAGTTTCCAAGCCAGATGTAATTGAAAAAAGACACAGATTATCCAAAAGTTTCCATCACCCTTTTTAATTGTTCTGAACCATATTCAAACCAATTGCATGTATAATTCTTAAATACTGGATTGAAATTAAAAATAATTGAGTTGTATTCATAAAAGCAGAAATACATACTTGGGCAATAAAAATAATTTTTGTGATGAAGAAAACAGCTTTTCCCTAAAATGTCTTAGGAAACACTATTTGTTCAAGTGCTTTCCTTTCATTGCCCTCCAACAATTCAGCCTTTCCCCCCTTGAACTCTGAGTCAATGGGATTCTTGTCAAAGCCAAATCATTGGTCTCATTTGTTGATACAGAGAAGTGGATCCATGTTTGGAGGATTAAAAACAGCTTGTTCCTTAAAAAGCTAAGCAAAGGGAAGAGTTTGAGTTCTAGACAAGTAATAGCTGCCAAAATAGGTGTGAATCCTGTTAAGAAAGAACAATTCAGAAGGCCAAGCTGGACAGAATACAGTCATACTATTCTTATATTTCAGTGCCATATTAAAGCAAATGGCGGTGCACAACTTTAGGCATTTCTGAAAGGAGCAAATTGTTTGGATTCATTCTAGTCTGGTTTCAGGCCTGGCTATGAAACTGAAACAGCCTTGGCCCCTCTGGTGGATGGATGACCTGGTACAGGAGATGGACAGGGGAATGCAACCCTGTTAATTCTTCTGGACATCTCAGTGGCTTTTGATACCATCAGTCTTTGTATTTTATGGACCACTTTTCAGGGTTGGAACTGGGAGGCACCATTTTGGAGTGGTTTCAGTCCCACCTTGAAGGTAAGTGTCATGTTGTAGTGCCATTTCCATCTTGTCTTCCATGTTTTTTAACATCTACATGAAGCTATTGTGAAAGGTCATCCGGAGATCTGGAGTGAGTTCCCGCCAACGTGTGGATGGCACTCTGCTCTATCTCATGCTTCCAGTAGATCTCAGCTTGGCTGTAGAAATACTGAACAGGTTCCTGGAAGCAGATTTGGGATGGATGAGGGCTAACTACAAAGCTAAAATTTAATCTTAACACTTAATCTTGATGCAATGAAGGTGCTACTTGGGGGGGGGGGAGTCTGTCCTGGGAATAAGGATGTCTCCTATTCTGGATACACTTGCCTTAAAGGAACAAGTTTTTAACTTGGAAGGCTGCTGGGGATAGAAACATATTATAGGTGTCTGTATGCCAATGCTAGAAGTCTCTGAGCCAAGATGAGGGAGCTGGAGTGCTTGGTGTAGATGACAATTTAGATATAGCAGGTATCCCAGAAAAATCTATAAGATACAGTCATCCTTGGGGATAAGCTCTATAGTAGTAGTAGAAGAGCTGGATTTATACCCCGCCCTTCACTTGGAGTCTCAGAGCAGTTTATAATTACCTTCCCTTCCTCTCCCCACAACAGACACCCTGTGAGGTAGGTGGGGCTGAGAGAGCTCTGAGAGAACTGCTTTTGAGAGAACAGCTCTGAGAAAACTGTGACTGACCCAAGGTCACCCAGCAGGCTTCATGTCAAGGAGTGGGGAATCAAACCTGGTTCTCCCAGATTAGAGTCTGAATGTGGGGTTCCTCAAGGGGCACTTCTATTCCTGATGTTGTTTAACAACTACATGCACCCCCTCGCCCAGCTAGTGCAGAGTTTCGGGCTGGGTTGCCATCAATAAGCTGATCTCTGTTGATGGGTGACCAGCCAGATGCCATTCCTGGGAACTTAGCTGAGAGTTTGGAGGCTGTGGTGGGATGGCTAAAGCAGAGTCGACTGAAACTGAATCCAGCTAAGACAGAGGTTCTGTGGCTTGGTAGGGGTAAGCCTCGATTGGGTTGCCAGCTCCCGACTCTTGAGGGTGTTCCTCTGTCACTGGCACAAACCGTCAGGAAGCCTGGACGTGATTTTTGATTCCTTCCTGTCCATGGAAACACAAATTGCAAAAGTCATGAAGCTGGCATTTCTCCAGGTTTGGCTGGTTCCCTCCAGGCTAGATTACTGTAATTCACTTTATGCGGGCCTGTCCCTGCACCTGACCCAGAAGCCCCAACTGGTCCAAAATGCAGCCATGCAGGTCCTTACCAGGACCCCCCGGACAGCACACATTCATCCAGTGCTGCATGGGCTACATTGGCTTCTAGCAAAGTACTGGATCAGGTTCAAAGTTTTGTTTTTGACCTTTAAGGCCCTTAGCAGTCAGGGACCTTTGAGACCAGCTCTCCAGTATGCCTCTGGAAGAGCATTTCACTCAGGGAATAAGAACTTCTTGGTGGTCCCTGGCCCAAGAGAAGTCTGGCTGTCCTTGACCAGGGCCAGGGCTTTCTCAGCCCTGCCCCCCCACCTGGTGGAATGCTCTGCCGGAAGACATCTGTGACCTGCGGGAGTTGTTACCTTTTCACAGGGCATGTAAGGCAGAGATATTCCACCAGGCCTTCAGTTGAGGACAGCAGCAGGACACCCTTTGGCATTCTCATACATTTCCCCATCGCTCGTAACCTGTCCCCCCAGGGAGGCTGGGGAGCTGGAATTTTTTTCTGCCATCCTGTATATTGTATGTATACTGTTTTATCTATTGATATTTATTGGTTTGTTTTAATTTTAAATTGAGATTATGTTTACTATTTTGTTGTAAACTGCCTGAGCCCTTCTTGTAGGGAAGGGCAGCTCCAATTTAATAAATAAATAAATTCTCATTCTCTACTTTGTTGGAAAGATTGTGGGGAAGTGGACATGTGACATCATAAGGGATCTTTGGAGGGCTATACTATCTCAGATACACCTCATAACGGGATATGTGGTACCACTGAAACTGAAAGTCATATTTCTGAAGCAATGATGAGATATACCAGTCTCCACAATTAGATGTGACCTTATTAGTAGCTTATTAATCGCAGCCAAGACAGCAATCACATCACAATGGAAAGTGCATCTGCTCCCCTCGAGATCATTCTGGTTCACAAAGTATGGGAACACTTTCTGAGGGAGAAAATAACAAACTCTATCAATCGGAAATGTATCCAAGACTGACTAACTTCAGAGAAAAATGGTACCATTTCTATGATTATACCATTACGAATGACATTCTGCCTCACAACCAATATTAGAGAAACTTAACACTACTTTGATCGCCCCCCCACAGTTACTACCTGTTAAAATGTCGATGCAGTTCTGAATGCTGGGAGCTACCCTGTTCACACCTGCACACTAATTTCAAGGTTCTGTTTAAATATCTTGCCTGTAAGATCATCTGGTCACTCTATTTTTACATGTATGAACTGTGCTTGTTTACTATGTGCAAGCATTTTATTGCATACATAAAATTTAATATATATTTTTAAGAGAACCCATTTGTGGAGGATTTATGCCAGGTTCATTCTTTGTTATGCTTTACTTCAGGGGTTCCCAACATGACACCAATGGGCATTATGGCTTCTATCAACATGTTTTCTGGCACTAAACAAGTGTTTCTAGAATTAGGTGGGTAAGATGAGGCTTTGGCCCAGTAGGGTATCTGATTGGCCATTGGAGATCTGATGGGCTTTGCAATTTTTTTAAAAAAATGTTTATGCAGCAGCTGCCACCACAATACAAAAATCATCGCTGTGTGAATGAAGGTATGTTATGTGTATGTTAAGCAGGGACCCTTTAAATGCTGTTGGGAAGAAGCAGGGGCCACAGGCCTCTTGCCAAAAGCATTTAAAGGGACTCTTTAAATGCTTTTGGCAAGAAGGGGGGTGCCGGTCCCCAATGTGATGATGTCATTTCTGTGTGTCATCACCAAATTGGGGATGTCCCCACCCCCTCCACTAACACCCCACAAAGTCCACTGCCGGGGATTTGGAAGGACCTGGCAACCCTACTAACCTACCTCATTGAGCTTTTGTGAATACTTTGGGGTGATGTAATGGATCAAATTCTTGCTCAGCTAGGAAGCTTACTGCATGGACTTGAACAAGTAAGTGTTTTAGTCACTAACATACTAAAGGGTTGTTCAAACCAGGAAGTTATTATGTCCTATGTTTTAAAAAGCTCAGATTTAACAGGAACTGAGGGTTGATGGCGGAGTAATACAAGCACAGACTGAAAAGTTCAGTATCTTAGGTCACACTACATAGCCTGACCCTTTTTCTTCTTCCCAGTGTGCCTCATCTGTTCCTGGTGGGATGGATTAGCCTGCAATTACTCAGACTGCATTAGACTGAATAAATGTACAGTGCACTTTGTCCTTGGAATATCATGTAAACAAATAAATGTTTTTGTACTTGTCTTTTTTTAAAAAAGCAATTATAAGAACCACTGAAGTCTAGGCATGATGTGAATTTTGACATGATCACAAGGTGTCTCGCTGAAGGCTAACAGGCAAAAAGAGAGAGCTCAAATGTTGTTTTGAGCAAAGGCTGAGGGTGACCTGAAGCCTTAAATACTCCTGCAAGGAGGTGATAATGTAAGCACTGCCTCTGTAGGAGCAGGCTAGTAGCTCTTAAGTGCACCATGTCTGGTCATGACAGTGAGCACCCTAATGGGGGTGGGTGGGCCTTGTAGGGCTTGAAGAGTCAGTTAGGCACAAACCTCAGGGGCTCCACCATGCTGTAGGGTGGCAGATTCAGGGTCTGAGTCTGATGAGAAAGGCAGAGCTATATTCTAGGACAAGAGAGCTGACCCAGGTGCCTGGAATTCCTCCTAGACATCAAGGAGGGCTCCTAGAGATATCTCAGATGTCTCCCTCTGGGGTGGTCACGGGACCTCACCTATCTCCTCATCCAAGTTCTTAGCCTCTTTGCCTGATTAAAGGTCCCATACCAGGTAAAGTTACCTTATTATGGCCCCGGTCACATGGAGCATTTGCTCTGCCGAAGGCACGGTAACCCTGCAGAGTTTCCGGGCACGATCACACCAGCACAGCTGGGAGGCTTAGCACTCCCATGGCCAACACGCAGCTTCCTGCTGAAGATGCAGAATAAAAAACTACCAAGGAAGGAACACTAGTTTCTGGAAAACGCAGGGCAAAAGCGGGCGTCTGATCACGGGAGTGCCAGTATCCTGTGGCATCCGGCACCCACCCATGTCCCAGAGCAAACCAGATGTTGTATGTTTCCATAGGATGTGCGCCAACACAAAACAGCACATGTGCACAAACAAGACACCAACAGCAGCCCGCCCCCCAACGGCACATGCGCACATACAAACAGTGCAGCTTGTGTGATTGCACTGCACTGCTTTTTTGCCACACTTCAGCATCGCCTTGTGATCGGCGCTAACAGCTGGAGCGTGGCAACTCGGGGGACCATGTGATCGGGCTACCCCGCTTTATTGTACTCCGGGGCGAACAGCCTTGCCTCCCCCCATGTTTTCTGGCCCGTATGACCGGGGCCTATGAAGCAAGCTCCTCATCAGATCATCTTGATGGTTGCCAACAAAGTTAATCTTCAGCAGTCTTGTGCTTTTGTAGTAGTTGCTCATTCTACAGCACCAGGTTGCTGTAGCTTGTAGCTTCTTTTGCACAGTCTACAATTCACAACTGAGTCACATCTTCCTGACTCATGGCTGGGTCATTAAGGGGAACTACTTGAGTTGTAAAACAGGGTGTTTCTTGAAATTCATTCCCTCTTTGCACTTGGACATTTGGATGCATTCTAAATGAACATTATTGGCTAAATTGCATTGCTTGCTTTTTGTGCATGTGCAATCAGAGACATAAGAGATCACAAAAAGGATTGCAAGATTATTTGGGTTCCTGGACAGAAGAGGAAGACACACAGAGATACCAGTAGTCAGTTCAAAAATCTAATCTCCCCCCCCTTAGCTATGTGCCTTTTAAAATTGGAGGCAGCTACAGATGCAAAAAGGAGCAATAGATGCAAAAAGAAAAGAAAAAACTGTAATCTGTGAGAAAGCAGAATATCCATCTAAATGGATGCATCTAAATTCATTCAGACACATCTGTACAGCTCACTAAACTATAGGTTCCCTGCTTGCAAATATGGTAAGCAAGGCATAAGTCAAACTGGTAGGTACTTCAGCATGCCTACTACTGAAGTTCCTATTCTTAAGAAAACATCTCAGCTGAAAGACTGAGTGTTTAATCTGTTAATTAACACCCCAAATAAAAATTTGTGCTTCTTATTTCAGACACCAACACACTTTCCATTGAAGATCAAAATTATGATTTGCACTTTCTGACTCATAAAGTTACTGAGTATATCTTCCTAGGCAATCAAAGCAAGGAGGCAGTGTATAGAAACCAAACAGGTAGCATTGATGCTTAAAGCACAGAAATCAGATGAGGTCGAATTCTTTGAGGGCAGGAGGTCAAAAGAAATAAAATGCAGAATCCATTTGAGCCAACGCATGAAAAAATGAAGATACGAAGGGTCTACAACAAGACGTTATTAAGTGATGTAACTGTTTCCATTCATGCATACCTATTTATTATACTGCTTAACTGATTCCAAGGTGGTGACATGCCAACTCACAGATTTCTTAAATGTTTCATGATTAATAGCCTCTTAAAAGAATAACAAAATGCCTGCTTGTTCTCCCTAAACAACTCTCTCCTGTCTGCAGGATTCTGCTGTCTAGTCCAATGTTTACTGCTGAGTTTCAGTTTTTGCATTTCATATAACCATATAAAAATGGCATGTCCTCCATTTTGACTTCATTTCTAATGCAACTAGAGGCTTGGATTCTTCCCCCCCTTACTAATATTATTACTGAAGGTGGATCACATTTCAAGGCTGACCAAAAAAGAAAAAAAAATGTCCTGTGGCTCACTTGGTGATTTATGACTACCTCTTTGGAACAATAACTATTTATGCATTCATTTATTGTGTCGCTCGATGTCACATTTTTGGCAAAGTCACCCAAAGCTCTGTAGTGTGTTCCATTGCTCTTTCCATCAGAAGATGTTTAGTAGAACTGCCATTTAATAATGATTCTGCCTTTTAATTTGCTTGAATAAGACTACCGGTTGTACCACTTTACTCAGCTTTTCTTTTGATTAATGGGAAAGCATTTCTTTACACGGCAAGAAGCATTGGGATTGCAGGAATTTCAATATCAGGTTTCAAAGGTAAGAACCCAAAGGGTTTAGAATGTATTGTTTGGAGGCTGATCCATAATGAACTAAAGTATATAAAAAAGTAGAAAATACTTTTGTAAAAGTTTCTTTAAGAAAGGTGTTGCCAGTACAAACTAATCTCCTCTGTTCTGAATTCCTTAGCAAAGAAGAAGAGAAATACATGTCAATGATAGTAATGATAGTTACCTACTTTATCACCAAACAATTAAACACCATCTATTATCATTAGCATTTGGTTATCTTCATATGTGTAAGCAGTAATATTTTGTGAAACTGGAATGTGAAAGGAAGGCTGGCAATCTGATTTCCTTGTCTTCATTACTATCACACAATCATTTATCAGATAGTGGGTCTGAAGTCCAAACAGCACATGTGTAACTAACAAATGGGGACTCAAAGGCTAGAACATACTATTAAAGGAATTAATTGGGTTGTATACCACAACCATGCAGAAGAACTGTTGTTTTCATGAACACAGAGGCACAGTGGACCAGGAAAGTCATAGCAGGATGGAACAAAAAAGGAAACATGAGACCTTTCAAACTGCCAAGATAAAATTACAAAACTATAGCAGGGTATAGCACATAAGTGGCACAGTATCCAATTAAACCACTTTTTTTAAAAAAATTGATAATATAAAGAAGATACAATTGTAACCATACAGAAGATGTAATGCAATCATATATCTGATGACAGTTACACATCATACATAAAGAGACTTGAGAATATCTTAATAAGCAATATAAAGCAGACAAATACATATCAAGGGCAATATGGCTTCTAAAAGAAAGAATAAAGATTAAAACGTATCTTAACATTGATAGTGGTCAACTTTGTGGTCTTCTAGGTTGAGTGTTGCATAGCAGAGAAGACTTCATGATACAAGGGATTTAACTCTACACCAGCTCAAGAGAATGAGAAAGCAGAGGGGAATAGGAACGGGGAAATAGCAGATTAAAGGTAAAGTAGTTGATTATATGTCTGATTTGGAGAGATGAGGTCTTGTGTAAGAATGTGATGGAACAAGGGGAGCCATTTCTCAGCAAGAGATGTTTTCTGGGGGTAGATGCCCGATTGTTATTTTTTCCATAACCAGATGGTCCCAAATCTTGAAGTACCAGTCAGTTGAGGTGCGTAACAAGTGGGATTTCCAGTGCTTTGCCAGCACCATCTGTGCAGCCATTAACAAACTGTGGTGAGTTCCCACCTGATCTTTGAGATTGAGGGATCATTTCAGGAGTTAAAGCAATTGATTGTCCAGTAAAGAGTGATATGTGTTGAAGAATCATGTTCCAGAAGCCTTGTAGACAAGGACATTGCCACCAACAATGGGCGAAGGTACCCATGCCTCCAAAGCCTTTCCAGAAGAGTGGTGAATTGTTAGGGGAGAAGTGTGCTAACCATTGAGGGGTGATGTACCATCTAGATATGATCTTGTATGATTGTAAATGGACATGTGCTGATGATAGGGAGGAAAGTGTGGTGTGCCAGATATTCAACCATTGATAGTCCATGAATTCAATCTTGTTATCATGGGACCAAGCAGTTTGATACGGTAAAGATTTGGAGGAACTATGTTGGAGTAATATAAGGTAGATGAGAGAACATGTGCCTCAGTTGAAAGTAGAAAAACCATGGAATAGCGTCGTTCAGTTTTTGTTCAAGGAGTGTTTTTGGCACAAGACCATGGCTCAGTGTGATGTCCTTTAAACATGTAACATTGGCTCTTCTGCAAGGAGAGGCTATGTATGAATCAGCTCTAGGCGGGAACCAGGATTGGTGGAGGAAGGAATCGTGATATTTTGGGGACCTGCTTCTGCCTGAAAGTGTCCCACACTTTAAGAATGTTTGTAAGAAAAATATTGTCCGGAGTCTGGGGGGACGTGTTTGAGGGTCAGTCCACAGTGTGTCTTGCAATGACAGTGGTCAAGCATTGATATCCAGGTCATCTGTCCTCTATTTTGTAATATCTTGATGACATTTGATAGTAGTACGGCTCTATAATAGAGAGTTATATCAGGGAAGTTGAGGCCTCCTTGAGTAGCTCTCAGTTGTAGTGTTTTGAAGCCAACCCACAGGTGTTTGCACTGCCAGCGAAAGGTGTTGAGTACTGATTGCCAGTGGTTTAATGTTTTGGATGGTATCTCAATCAGTATGGTTCAGAAAAGAAAAATGAGTTTGGGAAGAACAAAACTTTTGAGAAGTGGAATTGGTCTTGCCATGAGAACTTTAACTTGTTCGATTTTTTGAGATCTGCTTTGATTTCTTGACATTTATGGAGGTAGTTAACTTCATCAAGTCCATTGTGGAGGGTGAGAATAGAATTCCCAAGTAGGGAAGTGGTTTATCCAACCATTGATACGAGTAGCTAGCTTTTAGATGAAACATTTCAGCATCACTAATATTCAGAGGCAAAATGAATGATTTGGAGTGGCTTATACTTAGGCATGAGATTGCACTGAAGTTGGAGAGAACATCTTGCAGTTGGTTAAGTGATTCTGCCAGATCAGAAATGTATACTAACATGTCATCTGTGAACATGCTTAGCATATATTCATGAGCTGCCAGTTGTATGCCATGTATCTTGGGGTTGTTTCTTATTTCAGAGGCTAGAGATTCTAGTGCGATCGCAAATAAAATGTGGAATAAAGAGCAGCCTTGTTGGATTCCTCTGTGTAATGTGAATATATCAGAGGTTGTTCCATTGACTCGAAGTAAACCACTTTGAACCCACAAATTAAAAAAACAACTGTATTGCAACAATATATCCAATTAAGATAACAATGCCCCAGATCATAACTAATATGACAGTGCACCAAATTGCTATATGCAATGGAAATACGTGTGAGAAAACTGAACAAAGAATTAGATATCTAACAACTGAATTAATACATCCAATACAAATCCATAAAAAATCCAAGAGACATAACTACAGAAAAATACAGTTTGCAAGCAGATTACCTTTTTCAGATGATTATGATATTTTTTCCCCAAATGCCATCATTAAGGTACTAAGCTCTAAATAACAAGTTTTCACTCATGCCTGAAAACAATTCAAGGTTGTAGCTGTCTTCTCCCAATTCAGTCAGGCTTTCCACCAAGATTTTGGACAATGGCTATTATTTGAAACAATGGTATCACAAGACTCCATTAATAAATATATATATATATATATATACACACACACACATACATACATACATACTTACAGGGGTCTTTTCGTAGAAGAACAGCTGCAGGAGCTCATTAGCATATGGTATGCTAATGAGCTATTAGGCTATTAGCATATGCCACATCCCCTGACATCACCGGAAGTGATGTCAGAAGGGGAAGCAAAAGGGGGGGAAGCATCTTCAAAAGCCTCCCCTTCCCTTCCCCAGCTGGTCTGGGTGGGGGAGCTAAGAGAGAAGGGGTTTAAAGTTTAAACTCCTTCTCACTAGAGTTGGGCCACAGAAGGAGGAAAGAGGGAAGGAAAGAGAGAGAGTAGAGAGAAGGAAAGAAGGAAGGAAAGAGAGAAAGAAAGAGAGGGAAGAGGGAGGGAAACAGGGAAAGGAGGAAAAAGAGAAGAGAAGAAGGTGGGAAAGAAAGAAAGAAAGAAAGAAAGAAAGAAAGAAAGAAAGAAAGAAAGAAAGAAAGAAAGAAAGAAAGAAAGAAAGAAAGAAAGAAAGAAAGAAAGAAAGAGAAGAGAAGAGAAGAATGAGGGAAAGAGGAAAAAGAAAGAAGGAAAGGAGGGAATGAAAGAAATTCAGTGGCAATTCAGCCCCATTATACCCTATGGGCCATTGAAGTCAATGGTGAAAACATAGGGTATATTCTGGGGGCTGGAGGGGAGGGGTTTGAGGGAGAGGCTCCAAGATCACAGGATAGCTGATGGAGCCTCTCCCCAAGATACCCACCAAATTTCAAGAACATTGGACCAGGGGTCCAATTCTATGGGCCCCAAACAGGTTGCCCCATTTCCTCCATTGTTCTCTATGGTGGGAAAATAAGTTACTTTTTTCCCACTATAGAGAACAATGGAGGGAATAGGGGCAACCTGTTTAGGGGCCATAGAATTGGACCCCCTGGTCCAATGTTCTTGAAACTTGGTGGGTATCTTGGGGAGAGGCTCCATCAGCTATCCTGTGAGTTTCGAGCCTCTCCCTCAAACCCTCTCTCCTCCAGCCCCTAGAATATACCCTATGTTTTCACCATTGACTTCAATGGCCCATAGGATATAATGGAGCTGAAATTGACATTCGGATGCCTGAAAGACTCTCCAGGACGCCGGCTGGGGGCGGGGCTTGGCTTCTGAGCTCCCGGAGCTGCGCTCCGGTGGGCTCCCCCGAAAAGACCCCTGCATACTTACACACACACACACACACACACACACACACACACACACTAAGGAGCAAAGCCCATTGTGGATGAAGACAACAGGACCTAGAAAGGTTGGGTGGGTGGGTGGAAGATGGATGGATGGATGGATGGATGGATGGATGGATGGATGGATGGATAGATAGATAGATAGATAGATAGATAGATAGATAGATAGATAGATAGATAGATAGATAGATAGATAGATAGAGGGGTTTGGAGACAGAGAGAGGAAGGTAGGAAGGAAAGAAGGATTGAAGGAAGGAAGAAGGGTGTGAGGGGGAGACAGAGACAGACAGTCAGAAAGACAGACAGATAGGCAGAGATGGAAGGAGGGAGGATGAAGGGGGGAAAGAAGTCAAAGTGATGGGGAGGAAGGGAGAAAGAGTGAGAGAGGTAAAGAATGAAGGGAGATAGGGAGAAAGGGAGTGAGGAAGGGGGGTTGTGGCAAAAACGTGCCTGTGGTGGCCAGCTCAGCGCCACTGCCGCTGCCCCTCACAAGCCTGTGAAGGGGGGGCGAGCAGCAAAAATGGGACAGCGGGGGTTGGCTCAGTGCCACCCCTTCGCTGCTCGCCTGCTCCCCCTGAAAGTGGGCGGGAGAAGATGGCATGGGGGGGAGGCCTGGAGGGCTTATCCCGGCCGGGTGGGAGAAGATGATGTGGGGGGCTGGAGGGTTTCTCTGGACTGGGCGGGAGAAGATGATGCAAGGGGGAGGGCTGGAGGGCTTCTCTCTGACCAGGCGGGAGAAGGTGGAGCGGGGGGAAGGCCTGGAGGGCTTCTCTCAGCCAGCCAGCTTTCCAGGCAGGTGGGAGAAGATGGCACGGGGGGACGCCTGGAGGGCTTCTCCCAGCCAGGCGGGAGAAGATGACACGGGGGGGAGGGCTGGAGGGCTTCTCCCAGCTGGCCATCTCTCTGGCTGGCCATCTCTCTGGCCAGGCAGGAGAAGGTGGAGCGGGGGGAGGCCTGGAGGGCTTCTCCCAGCCAGTCAGCTCTCTGGGCAGATGGGAGAAGATGGTGCAGTGGGGGAGAGGCCTGGAGTCCTTCTCCCAGCCGGCCGGCTCTCCAGCTGGGAGGGAGAAGATGGCACGGGGGCATGCCTGAAGGGCTTCTCCTGCCCAACTGGCCCTCTGGGCGGGTGGGAGAAGGTGGAGCGAGGGAGAAGGCCTGGAGGGCCTTTTCTGGCTGGCTGGCTGGCCAGCTGGGCGGAAGAAGATGGCGCAGGGGGAGAGGCTTGGAGGGGTTTTCCTGGCCGGCCAGCTGGCTCTCCGGGTGGGCAGGAGAAGGTGGCACAGGGAGGGAGACTTGGAGGGCTTCTCCTGGCCGGACGGCTCTTCAGGCAGGTTGGAGAAGGTGGAGTGGGGGGCCCTGGAGGGTTTGAAGGTGTCGCGAAGGGGCTTGGCCTCCCAGTTGCCTCAGAAGCCAGCTGCGGGATTTGTAACCAAACAAATGGCACAGCTTCTCCTTGCTGATCTTCTCCTAACAGCTCAACAGTTGCTCTGAGGTAAAGGGAATCTTGAAATTGCTGGCTCTGTGGGCGGGACCCAGGCACAGCTTCTGATTGGCAGTTCATGCGGCCTATTTTGGCGTGCATAGAACATTGTGGCTTGAAAACTCAATTATTATAAGGACAGGATATATATATAAAAAATGCCTTTCCCCATATATACCCCAGAGAGCACTACAGTCAGGGTCTCAAAACCAATTGACCCCAAGGATGCCAGGCTTGCTACCACCAGGGCCTTCTCAGTGGTGGCTCCATACTGGTGGAATGAGTTCCCGGAGTAGATCAGGGCCCCGTGGGACCTTTTACAGTTCTGCAGGGCCTGCAAGACAGAGCTCTTCCACCAAGCCTTCAACTAAGGAGCCACCTCACTACTACCACCAACAATTGTAGTACCAACCCTGGCCCGTAACATTAACATCTAACCTGTGCTGTTGCATGACTTAGGAAGATTACTGAGCTGAAAAAGTGTGTGTTGTATGTATGTATGCACTTTAGTACGCCATCTTAACTAATTACTGACATTGTCCAGCACTTTATAATTTTATGATTGTATGATTTTATCTGTAATTGAACTGTTTAAATGATTTTATGTAGATTTTAATGGTCATTGTGTACCAACCAATATAAGCCGCCCTGAGCCTGTTTGAGGGGAGGGTGGGGTACAAATTTAATAAAATAAATAAATTCATCCTGTCACAACAACTAACGTGATATACAACATATATAGAAAACAGCTAGAGGAGATTGTCCAAAATTTCATGTATAGTATCATCAGTGTCCCCATTTACATTGAATCTAGCTCAGGACCTTAAGTGGATTCTGGAGCCTATAATACAATAAATGTGTAAGGGCATCAGATGAGTAAACAAACTAAATATAGACAAGACAGAGACGATTTAGTGTCATAATATGCCATTTTATTTGGATGCAGTTCAGGTTCTGGATCAGGTCTTGAAGGATGCAATGAAATGAATCGAATTGAATGGAATGTTAGATAGAGATGTCGATGATGGGGGCTCCGTACCATTAAAAAAAGATTGATTTATCAGTAACAGATCAAAATGTCTTTAATGGATCAAATTAATGGAAAATCCTGTTCTGGATGGTGAACAAATTTTATCTCTTGCATCTTGTATATTCACACATCTACTCTCTGGAGAGCAGGGAACTTAAAACTATCATCCATATTTTCAGAGACATTCATTTATTTACTTACAAAATGTATAGCCATCAGAAGGGCTACCAAGGAGGCTAGCAATTTAAACATACATGATAAAATCACATTTTTAAAACCACTAAAATCAAGCTGTCCAATGGCCATCATTAAAACAAATGACAGAGTTAAAAGGCATAAAAACAACAATTAAAACATTGGTCACGAAGACAACTGAAGATGTTTAGTTTGAACTGGCACTAGGATGGGCAAAAAGCCCCATGCTCAATGCAAAGCCTCTTGCATTTTTGCTAGTTTCCTTGCTGAAATCCAAAACTACTTGCATATTTGGAAGCATAACCATTAAACACTTGAAAATGTTTGACAGGCATTTATGAATGTTTTTTTAAAATGCTTGCAAAATGTATACACCATATATGTAAATAGGTGCCATCTCCTCCGCATCTACTTCCCCTTCTCTGCCAATTCCTGTCCCTCCCTCAAGCCACAAACCTTACCTTTTCAAACAGGGGAGTAACCTCCCACTGGGAGTAAGTCCTGCCACTGCCAGAGTCTCTCTTTCCTGTAACTTACTATTCCCAGTTTTCCTTAGCATAACTTCCTGTGAGAAACAAAGGATAAAAATTCTAAAACTGAAGTAAAATTAAATAAATGTGGTAATCAGTTCCTGGTAATCCCAGTGCCTCAAAATGTGTGGACCACCATGATTAATGGTTCCATTTAGAGCAGATCGATTTCTTTTGCTTTTCATCCAGAGTTTGCTAGGCTATCGCAACATACTTAACCGACGGATATTACACTGCACAGTGCAAAATGGCAGCTTTCTGAATTTTAAAGTGATTTTATGTGTACCATGTACACTTTCTTTGTACCTATGATGGTATGATTCTGTCTTCATTGATTATTCCCCTAACGGCAACCCTAGGATATTTTTAATTTTAAGGAAGACTGTGTGTGACTCCTAAAGCTTTTTTCAAAGCAATGAAAGTACTTTTAAAAAAAAAATAGGAAACCCAGTACTTAATCCAGTATAGAGCTTTTCACTTCTGTCCCATATAATGTAACTCTAATATCAGCAAAACCTTATTGTCACAACTTGGATTTTTCATGTACTTCCGCTGGGATCCACAATAAGCTGATTGCCAAATAACAATGCACTCATCTCAAATGCAAATGCAGCCTGAGCCAGGTGAATAAATTGTCTATTATTAGGCTTTTTCATGCAGTAAATGCTTTTGTTTCCGGCTCCTCTGTCTTAACACCTGCTGTTGCAATGGATACCAACTTTCAGAGCATCACTCCCCATTAACAACAGAATATAAACTAATACGGAATTGCTTATACAGAAAGTGATTAACTTTTATAAAGGGAGCTTTGTTGAAGCAATAAGGGAGGGAGGCACAGAACAGTAGAATTGGGGCAATTCTGAATATAAATCATCAATCTCCACTACGTCAGTGCAGCAAAGGCATTCAAATGCATAGGATTCATTGAGGAGTGTTGAATGAACATTAGAAACTGTTTTCAAAAATGAACTTTTTATGGATGGTAGTAATTGGGAGCTTTTTTTCTTTTCTTTTTTTTAAGACCTGTCTCCAATGAGTTTCACACTAATACAGAATGTTTGACTAGTTTGTGAAAGCATAGATGGGAGTTCGCATAACCAAAATGAAGCAGTTTTTAAAACACATACTTTCCTCTATCCCAAATATTTAGAATGCAAATTCAAGTGGCAGAGAAGGGCATTCTTATCTCTAGGTTAATCCTATGGTTGGAATCAAATTGTCTACTGTCAAGTCTTGGTTTATACATGCATAAAATGTGTTCATTGCAAATGTATTACAGTCAAACATGATATATGAAGGTATTGATCAGATGTAAACTGATAACCTGGTCTGTCAGTTTATGCAAACACTTTGTTGGAGACTGGCAAACATGAGTCAAACTGCTGGTTGTTCAAGTATCCCTAATAGTGAACTTCTAAATCAGGGGGTCCCCTATGTGGTTCCAATGGGAGCCATGGTGCTACTGAGTGCTTTTTAGAAAGTGGGAGGGCCAAATAGGGCTTTATGAGTTTATGGAATAATGCTGGCAGTACAGTATAAAGTACTTAACCTGTGCAAATAGTAGTGTCATATTCTATAAACACAGTGGGAGACCTTCTGACTAAACATGACAGGTCAGCATGGTTTGCGGGCCCAGCTCCTAAGGAGATAGGTGTTGGAAGTGGAGGAGTGTACACTGTCTCCTGCCTCAGACTTCAGAGATGGCACCATATATTTAGAGACAGATAGGGGTCAGGACACACAGAGCTTCCTCTCCTTCCTGCTATGTGATATTATCCCTTTGAAGGAAAATGCTATTCTTAGGGACAACACTTTCTTCCTTCCAACTTAACACGTCTCTCTCAACACACACAAAGAAGGAGCATGCTCTCCATTTTTGGCACCAGGATGCAGGACATGCATACAACCATCCTAGCTAGTTAGATTAGATTCCCCCCTATCTCTCACCTATTCTATCTAGTTTGAAACTTAGAAGTGGCTCTGTGTAACTTTGTAACTTTGTTAGCACACACAGTACCAAGAAGTTTCTCTTGCATGTACGCCTCGTACAGTCTACTGCTGAATAGAGATTCCTAGCTATACAATGGTTTGAGGGTCCAGTTCCTAAGGAGGCAGGAAGATGGGTCCCTCCTATGAAAGATTGAAGACTTGCCTAAATGGCCCCCAGTACCCACAGGAGAGGTTAAATAATTTATTGGCCAGCTCAGAAGAAGAAAAGCTTCTGGTGCAGATTATATTCCTCCAAAGATCCTGAGAAACAACATAGAGTTGTATATTTTAAGATGGGGAAGAGGTCAATTAGCCTGC
Source organism: Gekko gecko (assembly GCA_029375565.1). Classification (NCBI taxonomy): domain Eukaryota; kingdom Metazoa; phylum Chordata; class Lepidosauria; order Squamata; family Gekkonidae; genus Gekko; species Gekko gecko. Next base: position 74,979,835 of record JAPDNY010000006.1, on the reverse strand, counting down.
TCAACATTATTAGCACACTTTAAAGCTGAATATGGGTTGGGGCCTGTCTACTTGAGGGACTGCCTTTCCCCATATGTTCCCCAGAGAGCACTGAGGTTGGGGTCCCAAAACCGCTTGACTTTCACTGGACTGAAAGATGCCAGATTGGCCTATACTAGGGCCAAGGCCTTCTCAGTAGCGGCTCCATACTGGTGGAATGAGCTCCCGGAAGATATCAGGGCTCTGTGGGACCTTTTACAGTTCCATAGGGCCTGCAAAACAAAGCTCTTCCACCAGGCCTTTGATTAGGAGCCACTACTAACAGCATTGAACTGGGTAAGGCCCTTCATGACAATAGCATCTGCCTGCGATGTCAACAGTAACATCCTTTGGCCATACTTTCTGCTATATCTGCAACATCATGGCCAACAGTTACTGCCATTAGCACTTTAACTGTATTTACTTTTGAACTGTATCTGCAATGTATATTAATTTTATGAGGTATTTTGTATGTAATGAATTTGTGTTTCATTGTATTTTAACATTTTAATGTGAGCTGGCCCCACTGCTGGACCTCCTGATGGCACGTGGTATTTTTGGCTGCTGTGTGACAGAGTGTTGGACTAGATGAGCCATTGGCCTGATTCAACATTGGCTTCTCTTATGTTCTTATGAGCTGCCCTGAGCCTGCTTCAGCTGGAAGGGCAGGATACAAATCCAATTAAATAAATAAATCTACTGGATAAATTTAAGAGCTGGCTAGAGCAAGAAGATCTAATTGCAGAAGAACAAGCTGGCTTCAGGGGAAGAAGCTATTGCCTGATCTTACAGCATATAATTGAAAAATATTCATCTAAAAACTTGGTCTCACTCTGTGTTGCCTTCATAGATTTGAAAGCAGCCTTTGATTCCATTTCTAGGACTTAATTATGGGGGAAATTAAAAGTAATAACAATAGATTGCAGGCTTCCTTACTTAAAACCACCCTTTACTTAAAACCACCCTCAATAGGCAAGTCTTATGAACTCTATTAAAACCTCAAAGGGAGACAAAGAAGACTGTATTTTAGCTCCATTGCTTTTTATTTTCTATATCAATAATATGGTCAGATGTTTAAGTGACTTAGATTTCCATCCTCCTAAGCTAATGGATCATAGGAACTCTGTGTTATTGTATGCAGATGATGCTGTAATCCTATCAAAGATTCCACTAGGACTTAAAAAAGCACTAAGCTGTTAACACAATATTGTAGTAAGGACCATTTAGTAATAAATTACAAAAAACTAAAATTATGGCATTTGGTAGGAGACCTAAAACCTGGGTATGGAGCATAAACAGCCATAAGATAGAGCAGGTGGCCAGCGCTGAGTATTTAGGTGTTGTATTACATGCCTCTGGCTCAAGGAAAGCTCACTGTGATTATGTAGCTGATGCTGGACAAAAGTCCACCCACAATATAGTTAGACTTTTACAAACTAAGGGTGGTCAATATATTCCAGCTGCTCTTAAACTATTTCATGCTAAAACATTGGCTCAGCTCTTATATGGGACCATGATTGGGCCACCATCTTCTTGTTTTTCACCTCTGGACTGGGTACAATCAAAATTCCTGCGAGCATCCCTTCAACTACCCTGCTGTGTTTTTTTTAAGTTCTAGTTTTTATTGATAAGGTAAAAGAAGTGAAAAAGAGAAAAATGTTTCAAATGAAAATTTGCGTTTGGAGACAGGCATAGTAAAAGCTGAGGCTAGGGTGTGCCTCCATTAATTTTTGGCTAAAGCTAGATTTCAATCCTCAAGGCTTAACTCCCTTGATTCTTTGAGATAGTTTGGCTAAAGGTAGTTAGGATCAAGCTGGTGAGTTTGTGCTCCCCCCCCAGTTTTAGAAATGGGGTACGAGCAGACAAAACAAGTTTTAAAGCAAAGGGTGATGGGTATTGAGCAGATTTAGAGAGGTCATTGACTTTCCTGTCTTTGGAAAACTCTAAATGTCTAGTTTTCCTGGCCATTTATCTCTCCCTGTTGGAGATTTTCAGTCACAGGAAGGCATTTTCCCTTGCCAGATGCCAAGCACTCTTTTCTGTGGTTTTGAATGGGCTATATAAAAAGGCTCCCAAGGCAGACAGGCTATGTCCCTATGGTCCAGGGGAGATCGAAACTATGGAATACTTTCTACATTGTTGTCCTTTATATCAAAAGGTTCACTCTAAGTTTATCCTTCCCTTGCTTAGTAGGTAATCCCGGTCGATTGGACTTGGTGTATGCTAGAACGTTACTTATACATGAAAATCCACTGGCTTCAGCACATACTGCAAAGTTTTGTGCAGCAAAGGTAAAGGCGCTAACTGACCATTTCACACCACAGCCGACAAAAATGACGAGGTGCTTAGACTTTTTTGCGCACCTACAGAAGACCGATGAAGTGGCCACCGAATTCCTGGCAGGTTTATGCTGCCTGGCCACCAAATGTGAGTTCCCAGACCTGGGAGATACCCTCCTCAATCAGTTCATTGTGGGCATCTGGGAGCCAAAGCTTTGCTGCAAGCTCACAAGCCAGGATGAACTAACTAATGAGGCCACCACATATGAAAAATCGCACCCAGACCACTGCACACATGTGACTCACCATGCATGTGCATTGCCCCCAACCTCTGAGGCCTAAGATGACAATGAAGTCCACCACGTTCGGCAGACCCCTTGATGGGACTCCAGGTCATCGACCACTACCACCAACACCTACCCAATGAGGACATGCCAACAGCTGTCCCGCAAAGTCCTCACAGCAGACCCCATGTACAAGCTGTGGAGAGGACCATGAGCAATGCGCCTGCCACTTCAGAGATGCAGACTGCAGATCCTGTGGTAAAAGGGGGCACATAGCCCATGCCTGCTGCTCTAGTGGTCGCTGGAGACCAGCAACAGCACATCAGGAGTCCATGGAAGTGAACACAACAGCTGCCTGCTACACAACCAGGTACTGAGCTTGCCCCGGGATGCCCCTAGCAAAATTCATGTAATTGTGCTCATAGAAGGGTCCCCCTGTGAGATGGAACTGGACACGGGGTCCTTCTTCTCTATCATCTTGTCAGAGACACTAGTGAGGCTCTGCCCACAGAGGGGACCCTGCCTGCATAAGCCATCCTCCGGGTTTACACTTAGAGACTTCCAAAGGAACCTGGTGGCCATGAAGGGGTGGGGCAAGTTCCAGGTTTCCTACAAGCAGTTTACGGGCTTTTTGGAGTTGGTGGTGGCGGAAGGGAGGCTTACAAGCTTATTAGGCCTGTCGTGGTTAGCGTCCCTAGGACTAGGAGTGACTGGGGTGCACCAAGTGCGGCCATCCAACTTCCAAGATGCGTGCCAGGAGTTCTCTGAGGTTTGTGATGGAATGCTGGGGCAGTACACCGGTCCGCTAGTGTTCCTGGACCTAGACCCGGCAGCGCGGCCTATCTGATTAAAGGCCCGGAGTGTTCCGTTCACACTCAAACCTAAAATAGATAGTGAACTGGATCATCTAGTGGCCCAAGGGGTGCAGGAGCCCATGCCACATGCTCACTGGGAGACCCTCATAGTAATGCCAGTCAAACCAAATGACGATGTCCGCATCTGCGCAGACTACAAGTGCACAATTAATAAAGCCCTCCAAGACCATGCATACCCAGTCCCGGTTGTCAGTCATGTCTTAGCATCATTGGCGGCCATAAAGATTTTTGGAAAATTAGATTTGGACCAAGCCTATCAGCAACTTCTCATGGACGACATCATGGTGGAAGCCCAGACAATCGTAACTCACAGGGGAACTTTCCGGGTACGGCGTTTGCAGTTTGAAGTGAGCATAGCCCCCGGGAACTTTCAGAACTTAATGGACTGTCTTCTCAAAGGTATCCCCGGGGTCCAACCATTCTTTGATGACATTTTGATCACTGCCCCCACACCCAAGGTCTTTGCTGACAGACTACATGCTGTCCTACAACGTTTCCATGAGGCCAGGTTGAAGGTGAAATGGGAGAAGTGTCTGCTAGGGGTCCTGAAGGTTGAGTTCCTGGGGTTTGCGGTCAATGCCCAGGGCATCCATCCAATGCCAGACAAGGTCAAAGCCATAGTCAATGCTCCTCCTCCAATGTCCAAGGCAGAACTTCAGGCTTTCTTGGGGCTGCTGAACTTCTACCACATGTTTCTGCCCCACAAAGCTACCATTGCAGAGCCCTTGCATAGCCTACTCGACAAACACACCCCATGGGTCTGGAGCCTGAGGCAAGCCACTGCTTACAGTGCGGTCAAAGAACAGTTAACTTCCAATGCGGTCCTGGCGCATTTCAATGGAGCACTTCCTGTTGTCCTCACTTGTGACGCTTCACCATTTGGGGTTGGGGCAGTCTTTGGGCATCAGCTGCCCAATGGCCAGGAAGTCCTGGTGGTTTATTATTCCAGGACTCTTTCATCAGCTGAGCACAACTACGCTTAAATTGACAGAGAAGCATTGGCAATTGTGGCAGGGGTCAAGAAGTTTCACGAGTATCTCTACAGCTGGCCCTTCACCATAGTCACTGACCACAAACCCCTCTTGGGCCTCCTTGCACCTGACTACCAGACACCTCAGATGCTGCCTCCCAGGGTGCTCCGCTGGTCGATTTTCCTAGTGGGCTACCAGTATGTGCTGATACATCACCCTGGAAAAGCGATGGGACACGCGGACACCCTCAGTCACCTGCTGCTGCAGTCCTGTGACCTGGACCCGGTGCCCGGGCACCAAATACACCTCCTCAAGGACCTGCATGACACACCCCTCCAGGTAATCAATATGTCCTGCCACACAGCTCGAGACTGCATGCTGTCCTGGGTTCTCGACTGGGTGGGGGTGGGTGGCCCACAAGGCGAGTGGGCCCCGAGTTTGCAGCATTCACTTCCCACCAAGATGAATTGTTCACCCACAAGCAATGCTCCCTCTAAGCTGTGGAGTCTGGTGAGCAAAAATTCTACTTTGTGAGCTATTGACATTAAAGTTGTGAGTGAGCAATTTGGCTACCGAATAAATTAGTTTGCTCTGGAGCCATCCTTCCTGAACTATGACAAAAATGTGTGAGCCGGAAACTAAAAAACTGTGAGCTAGCTCACACTAACTCAGCTGTCTGCTGAGGGGAAGTCAAGTGGTCGTGCCCGCGCCTCTATGCCAGCGAGTCCTCACAGCCATCCACAAAATGCACCCCAGGATAGTGAGGATGAAGGCTCTGGCTCACAGCTATGTTTGGTGGCCTGGCATGGACAGGGAGCTAGAGGACCAGGTTAAGCATTGCCAGACTTGCCAGGAGTCCAGACCGGTGTCAGGCACTTCGGCTAGTCAGTCAAACACCAGGCCTCATAGTAAAGGATAATGTTTATTGAACTGCAATACTAAAGCGCTAGAACATAAGCATTGTTAAGAATGACCTATACAAAGAGAACATCTAGGGTTATACTCTAAGGGGGGGAAAGCCCCCCTCTGCCTTCTACCAATAGTGACAGAGCCCGCGCGCGTGAAAGATCAAAAAGGTGCTATGTTACTACATTCCCACAAAACAATAATTCCCATGCCTAGCTGTTGTCTTAAGAAACAGAAAGGAGACACACAGCCTGGCTTTCAAGGCCATTTGGCCTAGGCGAGATGAAGATTGCACCGTCTCCCAGGCAACCCCGTCACCTCCCCGCATACCAGAGAAAATACAGATACATGCATTGACAACTTCTCTCCTCCCCTCACCTCTATGGCAGGGATACCTGACATTCTGCCCTCCTGATAATAGATCTACCCGCCAGGTTTTAAAGGGTACAATTTATGGAACTTGCGGACTAACTTCGGGGAACGAACATTTTCCGCCATCACCCACTCCCTCTGTTCAGGCCCCAAATCCACCCATTCAATGAGATAGTACAGTCGGTTGCGTGAAATCTTGGAGACCAAAATCTGTGCGACCTCGTAATGCGGTTCCCCCCCCACCATCAGGGGAGGTGGGGCGGGGCGTCGTGGTCTCCACATGTTCTCTGCAGGCGAACGTTGCAAAAGCCTTACATGAAACACAGGATGAATAGAGTTCAGTGATTTAGGAAATGCAAGTTCAACAGTCACATTGTTCAACACACGTTTGACTTGAAAAGGACCTACATATTTCCAACCTAATTTTCTGTTGTTGTTCAGTCGCACAGTCGAGTCCGACTCTTTGCGACCCCATGGACCAGATTACGCCAGGCCCTCCTGTCTTCCGCTGTCCGCTGAAGTTTGCTCAATTTCATGTTCGTTGCATCGATGACACTGTCTAACCATCTCATCCTTTGCCGTCCCCTTCTTCTTTGACCTTCAATCTTTCCCAGCATCAGGGTCTTCTCCAGTGAACGCTCCCTTCTCATTTGGTGGCCAAAGTATTTGAGCTTCAGCTGCAGGATCTGGCCTTCCAGGGAACAATCAGGGTTGATTTCTTTTAGGATTGACTGATTTGATCTCCTGGCAGTCCAAGGGACTCTCAAGAGTCTTCTCCAGCACCATAGTTCAAAAGAATCTATTCTTCGGCGCTCGGCCTTCCTTATAGTCCAACTCTCGCAGCCATACATTACTACGGGGAATACCATTGCTTTGACCATGCGGACTTTTGTTAGCAAGGTGACGCCTCTGCTTTTTATCATGCTGTTTAGGTTTGCCATCGCTTTCCTCCCAAGGAGCAGGCGTCTTTTAATTTCATGGCTGCAGTCACCATCTGCAGTGATCTGAGATCCTAGGAACGTGAAGTCTGTCACTATTTCTACAACTTCCCCTTTTATTTGCCAAGGAGTGATGGGGCCAGATGCCATGATCTTAGTTTTTTTGATGTTGAGCTTCAAGACCACTTTTGCACTCTCCTCTTTCACCCTGAGCAAGAGGCTCTTTAGGTCCTCTTCACTTTCTGCCATCAGAGTGGTATCGTCTGCATATCTGAGGTTATTGATCTTTTCCCCAGCAATCTTAACTCCAGCTTGTGATTCATCCAGGCCAGCATTTCGCATGATGTACTCTGCATATAAGTTAAATAAGCAAGGTGACAATATACATCCTTGTCGTACTCCTTTTCCTATGCTAAACCAATCAGTTGTTCCATATCCGGTTCTAACTGTTGCTTTTTGACCCTTATACAGGTTTCTCAGGAGACATGTGAGGTGGTCCGGTACTCCCATCTCTTTAAGAACCTGCCATAATTTATTGTGATCCACACAATCAAAGGCTTTAGCATAGTCAATGAAGCAGAAGTAGATGTTTTTCTGGTACTCTCTTGCTTTCTCCATAATCCAGCGAATGTTGGCAATTTGCTCTCTAGTTCCTCTACCTCTTCGAAACCCAGCTTGTACTTCTGGCAGTTCTCTATCCACGTACTGTTGGAGCCTAGCTTGTAGGATTTTGAGCATGACCTTGCTAGCGTGTGAAATGAGTGCAATTGTGCGATAGTTTGAACATTCCTTGACATTGCCCTTCTTTGGGATTGGAATGTACACTGACCTTTTCCAATCCTGTGGCCACTGTTGTGTTTTCCAAATTTGTTGGCAAATTGAGTGCAGCACTTTAACAGCATCTTCTTTTAAGACTTTGAATAACTCAGCTGGGATACCATCACCTCCACTAGCTTTGTTGTTAGTAATGCTTTCTAAGGCCCATTTAACTTCGCTTACCAGGATGTCTGGCTCGAGGTCGGTGATTATACCATCGTGGTTGTCAAGGACATTGAGGTCCTTCTTGTATAGTTCTTCTGTGTATTCTTGCCATCTTTTCCTAATCTCTTCTGCTTCTGTTAGGTCCCTACCGTTTTTGTCCTTTATCATGGCCAGCTTTGCATGGAACGTTCCCTTGATTTCTCCAATTTTCTTGAAGAGATCTCTAGTCCTTCCCAATCTATTGTTTTCCTCTACTACTTTGCATTGTTCATTCAGGAAAGCCTCCTTATCTCTCCTTGCTGTTCTCTGGAAATCTGCATTCAGTTGGGCAAATCTTTCCTTTTCACCGTTGCCTTTAGCTTTCCTTCTTTCGTCTGCTATGTGTAAAGCCTCATCAGACAGCCACTTTGCTTTTTTGCATTTCTTTTTCTTTGGGATGGCGGTGATTGCTGCCTCCTTTACAATGTCACGGACCTCTGTCCACAGTTCTTCAGGCACTCTGTCTATCAAATCTAGTCCCTTAAACCTATTCTTCACCTCTACTGTATATTCATTGGGGATGCGATCTAGGTCAAATCTGAATGGCCTTGTGTTTTTCCCAACTTTCTTCAATTTAAGTCTGAATTTTGCAATGAGTAGCTCATGATCAGAGCCACAGTCTGCTCCAGGTCTTGTTTTTACTGACTGAATAGAGCTTCTCCATCTTTGACTGCAAATTATATAGTCAATCTGATTTCGGTGTTGCCCATGTGGTGATGTCCATGTGTAGAGACGCCTCTTAGGTTGTTGGAAAAGGGTGTTCGCTATGACCAGCATGTTCTCTTGACAAAACTCTGTTAGCCTTTGCCCTGCTTCATTTTGTTCTCCAAGGCCAAACTTGTCTGTTATTCCGGTTACCTTTTGATTTCCTACTTTAGCATTCCAGTCCCCTATGATGATGAGGACATCATTTTTTGGTGTTAGTTCTATGAGCTGTTGTAGGTCTTCATGGAACTGGTCCACTTCAGCCTCTTCTGCAGCAGTGGTTGGGGCATAGACTTGGATTACTGTGATATTGAATGGTTTGCCTTGGATTCGGACCGAGATCATTCTGTCATTTTTGAGATTGTATCCCAATACTGCCTTTCTCACTCTCTTCTTGACTATAAAGGCCACACCATTTTTTCTACGGGATTCCTGGCCACAGTAGTAGATATAATGGTCTTCTGAGTTAAATTCGCCCATTCCTGTCCACTTTAGTTCACTGATTCCCAAGATGTCGATGTTCATTCTTACCATCTCATTTTTGACCACGTCAAGCTTACCTTGATTCATAGATCTTACATTCCAGGTTCCTATGCAGTATTGTTCTTTGCAGCCTCGGACTTTCCTTTCACCGTCAGACACATCCACAACTGAGCGTCCTTTAGGCTTTGGCCCAGCCGCTTCACTCTTTCTGGGGTTACTCGTACTTGCCCTCTGCTCTTCCCCAGTAGCATATTGGACACCTTCCGACCTGAGGGGCTCATCTTCCGGCGTCATATCTTTTAGCCTTTTGTTACTGTCCATGGGGTTTTCTTGGCAAAGATACTGGAGTGGGTTGCCATTTCCTTCTCCAGGGGATCACGCTTGGTCTGAGTTCTCTGCTGTGGCCTGTCCATCCTGGGTGGCCCTCCACGGCATAGCCCACAGCCTCATCAAACCATGCAAGCCCCCTCACCACGACAAGGCAGTGATCCATGAGGGAGCTAATTTTCTACTGGGTTGTAAACCTTTCAAGTTCTGTGTAGAAAGATAAACAAACTCCCCACATTTAGGAGTCCAGGAGGGGTCACGCTTTTTGTCAGCGTGCTCCTTATAAGCAGCTTTGGCACCATCGAGAGTCTTTGCCAACAAGGGCCACGCATCTTGTAGGCGTTTACACCAATCACCCACTTCCCCCTGCGGGAGGTCGGGGGAACTCAAGAAAGGCAGAGGTGGTGCCTCATAGCCGTGGACTGCCATAAATGGGGACATTCCCATGGAGGAATGATGGGTGTTATTGTAACAAAATTCTGCAAGCGGCAACAACGATTCCCAATCGTCCTGTTGGAAATTGGAGAAACACCTGAGGTATTGTTCTAGAGTCTGGTTAACTCTTTCCGTTTGACCATCAGTTTCCGGGTGATACGCACTGCTGACCGCCCTCTCCACCCCTAGCAGTGACATCAACTCCCCCCCAAAATGGGAAATGAACTGAGACCCCCTGTCCGATACCACCTTCGTTGGCAAAGTGTGGAGTCTCACCACATGTTGTAAAAATGCTTTAGCCAGCTTCTTAGCTGAAGGAACGGACTTAAATGGAACAAAGTGAGCTTGTTTAGAAAACGTATCAACCACAACCCAAATAACCATTTTCCCCCCACTCGGAGGCAAGTCAGTAATAAAGTCCATGGACACCACCTCCCGTGGCCGACTGGGAGTAGGTAGAGGTTGTAACAATCCTGGAGGTTTACCAGGCCAATGCTTGCTCATGATGCAGACTTGACAAGCTTGGGTAAACAGAGACAAGTCTTTGCGTAGTCCCGGCCACCAGAACTGTCGTTGAAGAAGTTGGAGTGATTTCACAAATCCAGTGTGGCCTGCCATCTTAGAGCCGTGGGCCCAGGTCATCACCTCCCCCCGTAGGGATAGTGGCACAAAAAGTTTTCCGTTTTTCCACCAACAGTTCTGTGCATCCTCCACCACCCCCTCGTCCTTCGCCAGGGAATCGCGGTCTGCCTTGGACAGGGCTGACGCAAATTTCGCCTCCCACTGGGAGGAGAGTAGCATAGGGGGTGGGGATCGAGACTGGCTGCGCGTAGTTACTGCCCCTCCCAACTGGGAGGGGGTGAAGACCGAGTCCCTGATCTCCTCCCTCTTGCTGTCATGTTGCGGGAGGCGGGATAAGGCATCCACAAGGGAATTGGCTTTCCCGGGAAAATGGTGTAACGTGAAGTCAAACTTAGAAAAGAAATCTGCCCACCGTAACTGCTTTGCATTCAATGACCAGGGAGTTCCAAATTTTTGTGATCAGTCCAGACCTCGAACGGCACTCTCGCACCCTCCAGCCAGTGACGCCAAGTAGAGCGCTAAGCAGATTGACCCTACTTCTTTTCCCCAAACTGACCAGTTTCGCTCAGCATCAGTAAACTTTTTCGAGACATAAGCAAGGGGGTGGAGTTTACCATCATCCCCTTCTTGCAAGATGGCCCCCCCCATAGTGACGTCCGATGCGTCGACTTGTACAATGAATGTTTTAAGTTCATTTGGGTGGGCTAACACAGGCTCAGAGGTGAAAAGAGATTTCAGTTTTTCAAAAGCCCTCTGACAGTCAGGTGACCATTCCAAGCGGGCACCGGGCTGGGTGCAATCAGGGGTTTTCCCCTTTGTCTTAAGCAGGTCGGTGAGGGGGAGAGCCACCTGCGCAAAGTTCGATAGAAACGATCTGTAAAAATTGGCAAATCCGAGGAAAGCCTGGAGCTGTCTCCTTGTTTTGGGGACCTCCCACCCCACCACGTCTTTGACCTTTGTGGGGTCCATCTCAATTCCCCTTTGAGAAATCCGGTAGCCTAAAAAGGCGATCTCAGACTTATGGAACTCACACTTAGAAAGTTTAGCGAACAGTTTGTTCTTGTGTAACGTTTGGAGGACTTCTTGGACCAATTTTACATGTGAGCGGAGGTCGGGGGAGTACAAAAGTATGTCATCAAGGTAAACAAGGACCCCCTTAAACAAATACTTGTGTAAAACCTCATTAATTAAGTTCATGAACACCCCCGGCGCCCCCTGTAAGCCGAATGGCATCACCAGGTATTCGAACTGTCCCAGGGGGGTGTTGAACGCTGTTTTGTGCTCATCCCCTTCCCTGATGCGCACACGAAAGTAAGCATCCCTCAGGTCTAGTTTAGAAAAAATCTTTCCCCCGGCCACTGCCGCCAGGAGGTCTTTGATCAGAGGTAATGGGTACGCATTGGTAGCCGAAACAGCATTAAGTCCGCGGTAGTCAGTACACAGTCTCAGCCCCCGTCTTTCTTCTTCCGAAATAGAATGGGGGCAGTGTATGGGGAAGAGGCGGGTCGGATGAACCCCCTCTCCAGGTTCTTATCAATGAACTTTCGTAATTCTACTTTCTCCACTGGGCTCATGGAGTACAATTTTCCCTTGGGTAGTTTCTGGTTTGGCAGCAATTCTATAGCACAGTCTGAATTTCTATGGGGGGGTAGCTCGTCTGCCTCTTCTTCCCCAAAGACGGCAGCTAAATCGCGGTACTCCTTTGGGACTGCCTCCCATTCCGCCTCTGCCACCCCCATTAGTATCAGGTCACCCCCTAGACGTTGAGGCCCCCATTGACCGTGCCAGGTGTGATCCCTGCACTTAGGCGAGATAAAATTGACATTGCCAGCTTCCCACAATATGTGTGGGTCGTGATCGAAAAACCACGAGCTCCCCAGAACCAAGGGGAAGCGTGCAGCTGGGGTTATAACGAACGGTCTCACCTCCCAGTGCTTCCCTACCCCCATGCGCAGGGGTACAGTCTCGTATTTGCATGGCTCTTTCATAGTTGAGCCGTCCATTTGAGTGAACACTAGGGGTTCTGCAAGCTTAACGACCTTCGCCCCCAGCCCAGTCACCAGTGAAGGGTTAATAATGTCTCTCCCACACCCCGAGTCAATGAGAGCCCGCACTCTCACATGGGTCTGTAGACCCGGGTCCATTAAAGTCACTGTGAGAAAAAAGAGAGAGGAGGATCTGCTCACCGGGTTCAGCGCTTGCGAGTCCGGGAACTGCTGTTCAGTGCTATTCACAGCAGGTCCTTCTCGTTTCCCACCGTCGGGGTCTCTTCCTCTGACGAGTCAGATGTTTCGCTTACCAGGGTGATTTGCAGTGCTCATGCTCCTCTCGGTTTTGCCACCGGTTTCGGGGTGGAGGTTTCGAATTTCTTCTTAGTTCCTTTCCCTCCCCCCGGCGGGGTGGAGGCTCCTGGGCAGCTTGCCGCGAAGTGGCCTGACTCCCCACACTTTAGGCACAGCCCTTGCTTCATCCGTAGCTCCCGAGTGCCATCTTTCTGCCGTGGGTTAGGTGGTTGGCCCTTTGCTCTGGGTGTCGGGGTAGGTGTGGGTTGGGGTCCCTTCCCCAACGCCGCCGCGTCGTCAAGTCGAATGGTCTTCAGGCGGGTTTCGGTGGCTACTGCCTCCTTCATCCAGCCCGACAAGGTTTCTGGGTCTCATCCGCGCATCACGGTCCGGTGGATTTCGGCGTTAAGTCCCAGGCGGTATTGTTCTGCCAGGACCCCATCCGGCCACCCTCGGACTTTTGCTGCCTGCCTCCGGAACTCCGCGGTGTATTCCCTTACCGATTTGGAGCCTTGCCGGAATGAACGCAGGAAGGCTCGGGCTGTCTTATTTGCGTTGACGTCTTCGAATTGTGCCTTCATAGCCCACATGAAGGTGTCGATATCTCATAGCTCTCGCCCATCTTCCTGGTGCAGCGCGACGTACCAATCTGCGGCCGCCTCCTTTAGGTGCGACGCGATCGCATCCACAATCCGGTCCTCGCTCTGGAACAGGTGGCCCCAGTTCTCGATAAACTTCTCAGTTCTTACTAGGAAGAAGGAGAACTTCTCTGGGGTTCTGTCAAAATCGGCATCTAGGAGTTCAGCCGGTTTCGATGGTAAAACCCCCCAGGGTCTTTATGGTCACGGCGCTGGCGGCCCCTGTGGTGGGGGCCCCACTGGTTGGTCCGGAGGTGCCCCAGGTTGCCCCGGCACACCTCCGGGTGGCCCCGCTGCGACGACCCTCTGGTCGGGGGGTTGTTGGTCAGGTGGCGCTGCTTGCTGCCGCCTGTCCATTTCCTCTCGGATGCCATCCGAGATCATTCTGGGGATGCGGGACAGGGACTCGTCTATCAAGCGAAGGAGCCGGTCTTGGTTTGGATCTCCGCTCCATCTCCGGCTTCCGACAATCCCCTCCAAGTCCCTTGGTTCCGGGCACGTGTCTTCCGCCCCTTCCACCGTACTCAGGCGGTAGACCGACCTCTCGAAGCGGCTCTCTCGGACCGACGCTCGGGGGGTGAAAAACCATGTTTCCTGCGTCTCGGCCAGCGGCTTCGACCAGTCCCGTCATTGCTTCAGCCGGGTAGTAACCCCTCCGTACGCCGCTCCATAAGGATCCCCGTAGGGCCCTCCCAGGTCGTACTCTGTGCCCCATGATGCCAGGATGTAGGTCACCGGGTTTTCCAGTGGGACGATTGCCATGGTGATTGCCACCATTGTAACCGGAGGCTTCCCATCCTCCGACAGTTCTTTGATCGGGAGAGTGTCTTCTTCGCCATCGCTCATTGTTGTGGGAGCTCGGGGTTGACCAGTCCCGACCAGAATGGATTCTTAACAATTTGTCAGGCACTTCGGCTAGTCAGTCAAACACCAGGCCTCATAGTAAAGGATAATGTTTATTGAACTGCAATACTAAAGCGCTAGAACATAAGCATTGTTAAGAATGACCTATACAAAGAGAACATCTAGGGTTATACTCTAAGGGGGGAAAAGCCCCCCTCTGCCTTCTACCAATAGTGACAGAGCCCGCACGCACGAAAGATCAAAAAGGTGCTATGTTACTACATTCCCACAAAGCAATAATTCCGATGCCTAGCTGTTGTCTTAAGAAACAGAAAGGAGACACACAGCCTGGCTTTCAAGGCCATTTGGCCTAGGCGAGATGAAGATTGCACCATCTCCCAGGCAACCCCGTCACCTCCCCGCATACCAGAGAAAATACAGATACATGCATTGACAACTTCTCTCCTCCCCTCACCCCTATGGCAGGGATACATGACACCGGACCCCCCCGGGCCCCAGAGCGGCAATGGGAATCCTCCGGGAAACCCTGGGCCCAGCTACACCTGCACGGATACAAGCCAGCTTTGAAACTGGCCAGTTTGTCTTTGAGTTGAGCTGAAAATAAACTATGAGCTGAAATCACGCATATGAACCCAGTACTTTACAAATAACATTGCTGGACTGGAGAGCTCTGAACAGGTGTATTGGTGGTAGAAAATGTTGATATCTTTGTCATCATTACCACTACAGGGTAAATTCTAAAATGAGCTTTGGCCTGTGATTTGTTGCACTTAGCATGATTCTCTTTCACTTTCACTCTGCCATCCATACAGGGAACTGCACTTTGAATTTTCTGTTAAGCATTTTTGTTATTGCTAGCTTTCTGGAGTGGTAAATTGGGATGTGTGAACTCCCTCCAATTCAGTTCACATTCTGTTTGTGGGTTGCAAGCATGGAGGCCATTCTTTGCTGAACAGTTCAGTTGTTCATAACCAGTCTGAGCCTGTTTGTATTTCTTTTTGCATATTCAAACAGTACAGTATGCACAATCAGCAGCCACATGCGATCCCCATCATAGTGGCTGCCCAAAAAAGCATCCCCGAGTTCAATGTGGCCCACCCAGCAAAGTGGGAAACATGGCTCGAGCGGCTAGAATATTATGTGGACTACCAAACATCATGGAGGCGGGTATGAAAAAATTCTTACTGCTCAGCTCTTGTGGAATCGATACCCTCCACCTCCTGAAAGATCTGCTGGCCCCGAAAAAACTGAAGGAGGCCACATATGCTGAAATTGAGACAGCGCTCACAAACCACTTTGCACCTAAACCCACAAAAATAGTGGAGCGCATAGACTTCTTTGTGTGCATCCAGAGTCCCAATGAAACCATGATCGATTTCCTGGCAGCCCTAAAACGAGCAGCCACCCAATGTGGGTTCTCCAGCCTAAGCGACACTTTAATGAAACCTATCACCGTTCACCAGCAACAGCACCAGGTATTGAACTTGCCCCCAGAAGCCCCTAATAAAATGCATGGCATGGTGTTAATAGAGGGGTCCCCATGCAGAATGGAGTTAGATATGGGGTCAGCGTTCTCCATAATATCGCCAGACACCCTACTGAAGCTCTGCCCTCAGGGGGGACCCCTCCTTCAACAACCCCAGGCTGCAGGGCTTCCAAAAGAAACCGGTGGCCATCAGAGGCTGGGGCAAGTTCAGTGTGCAGTATAAGGACTTTGATGGGGTCTTGGACTTGCTCGTGGCCAAAGGGCGCCTCACGGGCCTGCTGGGACTGTCCTGGTTTGAACCACTGGGGTTCTGGGTGATGGGGGTGCATGGGGTGGGCATGCAGGACTTTAACACTGTATGTAATGAGTTCCCAAAGGTTTTCAATGGCACGCTCGGCCAGTACTCCGGTCCCCCACTGGCACTAAAACCCAAAACTGAGGCTGAGGTGGACCACTTGGTGGCACAGGAGGTGTTAGAACCAGTGAATAACACGAGATGGGAAACACCTATAGTCACCCCGGTGAAACCGAATGGGGATGTGCGCATCTGCGCCGATTATAAATGTACCCTGAATAAGGCCCTACAGGACTACGAGTACCCTGTATTGGTGGTCAGCCACATGTTAGCATCATTGGCGGGGGCATGGGTTTTCAGCAAGCTAGATTTAGCCCAAGCGGACCAACAACTCCCGGTGGACGCCACCACCGCGGAGACTCAGACGACAGTCATGCACAGAGGGCTTTCAAAGTTAAGTGGCTGCAGTTTGGGGTTAGCATTGTCCCAGGACTTTTTCAGAACATGATGGACTGTCTCCTTAAAGGCATCCCTGGAGTCCAGCCATTCTTTGATGATGTTCTGATTGTGGCCCCATACTCCGAGACCTTTGCGGCCTGGCTCAGGATGGTGCTTCAATGTTTTGACTCTGCGGGCCTCAAAGTAAAATGGTAAAAGTGTCTCCTGGGGGCGCCGCCGGTCAAATTCTTGGAGTTTGCTGTGGACGCTGAGGGAATCCACCCTACGGATGACAAGATCCAGGCCATCGTTCAGGCGCCAGCCCCCTCATCTAAGGCGGAAATGCAGGCCTTCTTAGGTCTATTAAATTTTTATCACTCCTTTCTCCCGCACAAGGCCACCGTGGCAGAGCCACTCCACTGCCTCCTGGATAAGGCGGCCCCTTGGGTTTGGGGCCCCAAGCATGCTGCCACCTTCTGGGTGGTGAAAGACTTGTTGACTTTGAATGCGGTCCTCACTCACTTTGACAAGATCTTGTCTGTAGTGCTTGCCTGTGATGCATCACCTTATGGGTGGGGGTGGTCCTGGGTCACAGGTTGGCAGATGGCCATGAGGTCCCTGTTGCATATTATTTCCAGACCTTGTCTGCGGTGGAGCACAACTACCCCCAAATGGCAAGGAGGCCCTTGCCATTGTTGCGGGGGTTAAGAAGTTCCATGAT
The DNA here is from genome assembly GCA_029375565.1 of Gekko gecko. NCBI lineage: Eukaryota > Metazoa > Chordata > Lepidosauria > Squamata > Gekkonidae > Gekko > Gekko gecko. The sequence continues at coordinate 74,962,916 of JAPDNY010000006.1, read as the reverse complement.
TATCTGTATGGCTACCCCTTTACAGTGGTCATGGACCACAAGCCCCACCTTGGCCTCCTCGCCCCCGACCGCCAAACTCCTAATATGTTGTCTCCTAGGGTGCTGCGCTGGTCAATTTTCCTGATGGGCTATTCGTACTCACTGGTCCACTGCCCCAGAAAAGTGATGGGGCATGCAGATGCCCTGAGCCACCTCCCACTGCCTGGTTCTGACCCCGACCCAGCTCCCACCCACCACATTGCCCTGCTGGAGTCCCTGCCTGATCAGCTGGTCCAGGTCTGGGAGGTGGCTCATCACACTGCCCAGGATCACATTCTCGCCCTGGTCTTGGACTGGGTGGGGAGGGGTGGCCCGCAGGCCCAGTGGGACCAGAGTTCATGGCATTTGGGTCCCACAGGGATGAGCTGTCCTCACATAAAGGGTGTATATTGTGGGGTGGCCGGGCGATGATTCCCCAACCCCTACGCAAACAGGTATTAGAGGCGCTGCATGAAGGCAGTAGCGTGCAGGTATGTGTGGTGGCTGGGGTTGGACAGTGAGATAGAGGCCATGGTTAAACTCTGTCAGAAGTGCCAGGAATTGAGGCCTGAGCCTCCGAAAGCCCTGGTACAGCAATGGGAGCCCTCTCATAAACCCTGGGCCAGGCTACACTTAGACTTTGCGGAGCCATTCTAGGGCCAAATATTCTTCATTTATTAGATGCTTATACAAAATGGCTGGAGGTCATGCCAGTGCCCTCCACCTCCTCCAGGTCCACGATCCATGCTATTGTCAAGTTCCCCAGATAGTCAGTCAAACACCAGGTTTCATAAGAAGATAGTATTTATTAAAGACCAGTCTTAGGGATGCATGAACTAGCTCTTTGTCAGTGATGCCAGGCACTACGTTACATGGTCAATTATAGCCCATTCAAACTAACTCCTCCTCCAGCTGCAAGCCAATGAATACATTTTGCACATGAACCCAAAGTGAAAGAAAATACCTAGACCAGTATATCTCCAGCCGCCAAAACGGTATGGGACCCAAGGTCAGTCAAAATGATAAGACACACTACAGAGACAGTAAATTGCCTAAGCTGGAGACTCTGTGTTCCTCCCACATTCCAGAACTGTGAAAGATGTCTCCTCCCCACCCCCACTTCCAACTATGGCAGGGTTACCTGACATCTATGTGGTGGATCTTTAGTGCCCAGGGCATCCCCGACTCTCTGGTCATGGACAATGGGGCAGCTTTCACATCCACAGAGTTCAAAGGGTTTGTTCAATACTATGGTATCAGGCACATTTGCTCGGTGCCATTCCACCTGGCAATGAACAGTCAGGCCAAGTGCATGGTCCGCACCACAAAGGAAGCCGTTCAGTGCATGAACTCAGGGGACTGGGACTATAAGCTGGTGGTGTTCCTATACAGGCAATGCATGACTCCACACACCACAATGAGGTGAAGCCCAGCTGAACTCCTTCTGGGCTGGCACTTAACGACAAGACTAGATTGGCTGCACGCAGACTGGGCACTGGATTGTGCACTGAGCACCGAAGACCAGGAGGCCACACGAAGTTTTTTTCCAGGGGACCCCATCTACACGTGGAACTATGCCAGGGCTCCTGCATGGATTCCGGCCAGAATAATCAGGGTGACCGGGCCCCGATCCTACAAGGTCTCCAGTGAGGATGGCGAAGTGCTCAAGTGGCACATTGATCAGCTCCATCGCCGTATGCTCCCAGCAGACCCAGACGAGACCCCGGAACGCCGAGATGAGGAAGCACCAGTCCACGTGCAACCCAGCAGAAGCTGGCTGCCTGAGGCCAAAAACACGATTCCCCCAGCAATACCTCACAGCCAGGAAGTGGATGACACAGCTGGGCCAGAAGAGCTACCAGCAGAGGTACCACCACCCCCTACTCCCGCCCTGGCACCTTCCCCAGCACCTACAGGGGCGATGACAGAAGGACTAACCCCCGCTGCCGAATTGAGACACTCCATGAGATAGCGGAAAAGGCCCACTTACCTAAGGAACTATGTTAGCTAGGGCTATCTGGACTAAGGGGGGAGGGGTGTTGTATGCCAAGTGGAGACCGCACACATGGTCAGGGAACCATGTGGTCGGGAAAGGGACGTAAGCTTCACCTCCAGAGACAATAGCCCAAACAGATCCTAGCTCACACTTATTGGATGGCTAGGATCCTAGGACTAACCAATGGGGAATAGGGTGCACTGTAAATAACCTATCATGGGTGTGCGTGAGGGGGAGTGGGACACACAAGAATATAAACCAGCTTGCGAGCTGGGTAGCCATCTCAAGTCTTAAGTATACCTAATAAAGTATGAGCTGTTATCATGCATCCATGCATCAGTCTCAGTACTTTATAGGCAGGAAATTCAAGTGATGATGGGAACTGGGTGAAAATCGCTACTCTGAAGATAGAAATTACAGACAAAAACCAAGAGATGTTTACAGAGAGAAGACGGGGGGGGAGGGTGTCAAACAGAACAGAGAGATGGCCAGCATGTACAGAGACAGGATAGAAGGCTGAGAGGATACATGGGAAGACTTATCAAGAGCATGTATGGAAGGGAGAGTCATAGAAGAGAAAAATTCTTCCACAGTCCACTTACTAGAGAGTTGCGGCTGGAGAGGTCTCTTTGTGTTGGAATTTACTATCCAAAACTTTGTTTGTAGGCCTCTAGTTCCTTTCTAAAATCACCTCATATATTTTTTCATCAATTTAAGAGATAAATCCCTGTCTCTGCAGTCACATGACCTCAAGAAAGTGAGGTCAGGGGGCTTGTGAATCTGCCTGAGCCACCAAAGACAAACAAATCTGGAACTCATTAGACTTTGGACAGCTGTGTTTTGGGGCATGTTGGAAAAAGAGTTATCAAGACGGTATTCAAAAAGGTTGATCTATGTCTTTCCATCTTCAAATGTCTGTTAAATTGCCAACAGACTTCACATGGTTCCTGAGAGGTTTACAGTTTCTTTTCTGCTGTATTGTTTAAACTGTCAAATGGTAATATGTTCCTGGCTAATTTATTACAGTGATATGACAAGTTATAAGTAAATTGATTCTTGTTTACTGCTGCAAAAAACTGGGTTTACATTCATTAAGAGCATTCCAAAGATTGGTCTTTTTCATTTTATACACTAGAAAACAGAGAACCTACACTGTTTAAAAAGTTACACAAAATTCTATCTGGGGTAGTTAACTGGGGTACCTTTGCAACTATATTACTAAGTCACAACAGTTGCAAATACCAAACTGAATCATAATGAAGGTGCTTCTCAAATGTGCCTCATGTATTAACTGGATTGATATTATACAATAGCTAAGTATGTGTCCATGAGAGAAAATCCATTACCTATGGATTCTTTTGGTTTCTGTTCTAATGTGTGCTGAAGATCCTGAAGACTGGTGATGCTCACAATGAAAATCAAACTAATTCTTAAGCATCCAAATCTTAACAATCTTCAAAACGAACAAAAGTTATTATTACTTACAAGTGGGGGCCTGTGAGACTTGTGGGGCAGGGATCCCCCCCACCCACCCTACTCTCTTACCGAGCCCAACGTGGAGCCCCAGGCTGCCCGGGAGCTTTCTGCAGCTCATTCAGAGCAGCTCCAGGGGGAGCCAGCAGACTCCTCACCACTCTCTGTGGCTCTCTGCTTGCTGAAGAGCTGGAGGGGAAACTGTGTTGGCTCACCCAGAGCTGCTCCAAGCAAGCTAGCAAAGAGTTCCCTCAGCCACTTTCGTACTGGGCCCACTGCTGGCTGCATACCCCACTGGGCTCCTGGGTTGTGCAGACACCACCAGGATCCAGGACAGCTCCCCAGCACAGCTACTGCTGCCAATGGGCCCAGTGCAGCTCCTGGGCTCCAAAGATGACCACTGGAGGTAGGAGCAATTTCTGCACTTACACAGAGAATGCTGTTTTCCTTTTGGGGGGACTTTAAGCCCTCTGTGTATTTTTTTTTTAAAATCAGATTTTTCTGTAAACCTAAGAAGTGCCCCAAGTTTTGAGAAAAAAACTCTTTAGCCTCCTTATGGCCCAGATCCACAGATTTTGCTATACACAGATGGAGGCAACAGATAGTTTTAGAATATATGTCAGTTTTTAAGGTACCATGGGACTTCTGGTTTGTTTTACTGCCAATGATTAACCTGACAACTTATCTGGAATTGTCACTGCTTTAGGAATACAGGTCAGTCAGTAACCTTCTTTTTTCTGCAGAGGGATTTGTGCCTTTGGCATGCAGATCTTAGAACACAGGACAATTGATTTCTTTTAACTGTAGTCACAGTTCATGTGTAGAACAAATACCTATTTATCTACATGCAGTTTCTTGCTTTCAAACTGCTAGGTTGGCAGGAGCTGGGACCAGAGACAGGAGCTCACCATATTACTAGGTTCCAAAATGCTGATAATTTTTCTATATACTTCTTCTGCCTCTGTTATTTTTCAGTTGTGCCTCCTGACATTTTTTGTTTGGGGCACTGCTACCCAATCATGCATGACACCCCTTTTTCTGAAGTATATTCTGAGAACAATCTCCCCCACCCCATATCAAAGGAAACTATCAGTCTATACTTAAGCCAACCTGAGTGGCTCTGATGCATATGCAGCATAGAAGTGCATTGTTTCAGAAGGTGGTTGTTTCTGCCTGCGTACTGATAAAGTGCCACTTTAGCGAGTTGTCAATCTCAATTAAGACATCAGCATGTCAACCTAACAGGTACAGCAGTACAGTCTATTGTTGAACTGTGTGTCAGGTGAAACAAGTACTAATTATACACTTAGCCAAATACGTCTGTTCAGAATTGCTTCAAAACTAAGGTCGCTCTGTTATTATGAAATGGTAGTTTACCCTATTTTGGCTTCTGCCAAGTGGCAGGTGGCCTTACAAATATGCAACTCAGCATGTTTTGTTTGGTCCCCACAGCTGTTCTGCCAATCAGTTAAGGATGGCTGTGACTAAATGCTAATTAGCTTCTGTTAATCTGCATACTCGAGCAGCTTCACTGGATTCCTATTTTGATATGTAAGATTGCCAGTTGGATGTGTGATTGAATTAAGAACCAGAAAAGATTTCCTTTTTCACGCTGAGAAAAACAGGTCTACATAGCCTTTGAAAGGGCTTTTGCCATTCTTTGTATGTGTGTATTTGACACTTGCTGTCACCCGATGGTAGCAAAGTCTCAGTGCTAGAGGGTGCTGCCTCCTTTCTTTTGAGCACAAGAGAACCTTCTCCTAGCCCTATTAAAACCAGGCATTTTTACCATCTGGTATGTGAACTGACACTGGCAAATACATTGACAATCATCCTGCAGGTCTGCTGCTTCACTTAGGACCCAGATGATGCCTGTGTGGTGGCTGAAAGCGGGCTTGGAGAATAAAGTATGGTCAGATTTATTTTTTAAAAAAAGATTGTAAGAGACAGGAACATTTCTATATTTTTGCTGTTTTGTTTCTTTTTGCAATAGCCGGCTGGCTGAGCTTACTATTGCTGCTAAGTCTGCTGAGAGAGGAAATGGTTGGAAAATAGCCCCACTGGGACCACTGTGTTAGTCTTTGCACCTGTATTTCATCAGGACACACACACACACAAAATGATCTCATTGAGTAAACGTTAAAAAACCAATTTTCAGAATCGTTACTTGGCTTTGGTACTAACAAGTCTGAGTTGCTTGCAGCAGTAAAATAATATTTCTTAGAAAGCACTTGTAGGATCTGATAGCAAAGCAGAACTTGTCCTATCTTTTTTGAATTCTTTTATTTTGCTTTTGTTTTATGACCCAATCAGATGTTGCTGGATAAATTATTGTGTATGTGTGCTCAGTCTTGATAAGTATTTACCATATTTTCTTTCTGAATTTCTTTTAAGTGAAGCATAAATCAAAGGAAGTTGGCTTCAAACATGGAACAATATATGCTGCTTTGGCAAAGCTGGGGAGCTGTTCTTCCTTAGAGAGTCATCTTGTAATGCCCCCCCCCCATTTTCAATGATAATATTCTCCCACTCATAAATGTCTCTGTTCAAAGCATCAACTAAGTAATTTACCTTTAATTCTGTTTATGGAGTTCACAGAGGAAATTAATATGTGACTTCATTTTACTTTCAGTAGCACATTTAACAGACATGATGTGGTAACAATAAATACTCTTTTAAAGGGCACCTGGAGGAGGACTTTGCCCCATTCTTTTCCTTTTGTAGTTGAAAGGACTAAAAACTTCACCCAGTTTTCAAAGGAAATTAAATAGCACCCAAGACACACTACCCTATTATGTAATAAAATATTTGTCTTGCTGACAATAAAATAAAACATAAAGGACTCTATTCATAGACCCTTAATGAATAATACAATCATGTCAAGTGTGTGGTTAAACTAGAAGATGCCTGCTCATGAATCACAACTCCAAATGAGATGTGGGAACTGTGTTTTTCTCAGACTACTTTTTTAAAAAAATTAATGTTACCCTAGGGCTAGTTCTTTTCAAACCAAGATAACATATCATTGGGGTGGGACATAAAAGAACAGCAGTAATCTGTATCTGGATATTGTCTAAGCACAGAATAAGCTTAACGAAAAGAAATGAAATGAAAATAATCTCAAACTTTGTTGGTCTTAAAGGTGCCACTGGACTCAAACTTTGTTCTGTTGCTTCAGACCTACACAGCTACCCACCTGAGTCTAAAAAATAAAGTTGTTAGACATCATGAGGGATCTGGCACAACAAAGAAACAGATTTGGAACCTCCAAACGGTGAAAAACAAACTTGTTAGAAAAGCTCTGTAGTCCTGATATATATAGGAAGCAATCCTAAAATGATCTACTCAGAAGTAAGTCCCAAGTTGTTCAGTAAGGGCCAGCTTACTCCCAGGAAAGTGTCCTCAGGACTACCACTTTAGAGGTCTTTCAGGAAGGGGGGAGGGTAATTTTTGACAACAAAGTTATGTTAATAGATTTTTTTCCCTAGTAATATGTTTGGGTTTTTTCCCCAGTAGGTTCACACCATTTGGAGGTCCCAGTTTTTCAGATATGCTTAAAAAGCCCAAAGGTGAAATGAGACAAATTGGGGGAACTATATGGTTGTTTTGATTTCCAGATAGAAATTAGAGGTTCGGGGGGGGGGGCACAGTCCTCTGCAAGGGAGAATATTTGATTGTGTGAATTTTCTTCTTTTAGTCCTATTTAGCACCCTTGTTTTATTTGTCTGCTAACACTTTCCCCTTCATCGATTAATTACATGGGTAATCTCATCCAATCAGAGAGCACATAATAAAATAGTCAAGGTCAGTATATCACATAGCCAATCAGATCTGACCATTTGCTGATGTCACTGGGAACTCTTTGGTAATGAGGCAAATGTAATTGAGTGAACAAACATTTTCAAGAACTGAGGAGAAAAATAAGCAAGATGAGGCAGCTTTTGAGGGGGGCACTGCCAAAAAAGTTTGTGAAAAACAATGGTTTCAGTTCTGCTGTAACTGAGAACACCGTAATTTTGTATTGGGCAACTATGGGTCAGTGAAAATCAAAATGTTATGAGAAGTTGCTTGGGACCTGTATGAGTCTTCTGTCTGTGAAAATCCTTATTTCTGTGAAAATCCTTATACCTCTGAGGATGCCAGTCACAGCTACTGACGAAACATCAGGTCCTACAATGCCAAGACACGGCCACCCAACCCGGAAAATCTACAGCAACTAATCCTTATTTCTCTTTTTTGCTCAGATTCATGTAGCATAGAAATAAATGTTTGAATCTACTTCTAGTTGTTTGATCTGGGATTTCTGATTTCATATTTCTTACCAGATGTTCTCTCTTTTTCTCAGGCAGGCACCTATATGCACAAAATAAGAAGCATCTACAGCTTTGTAATACAGTTAAAACATATAGCCTAAGTTCTGCTCACGTACAAAAAGTAGGAAAACATTTATCATGAAACATAATTCCTCTTATAGTACTGCAGAGGGCAAACAAGTTCTGGGGACATATGGGGCCATGTGTTTCCTTAAAGAGGTGTTACGTATGTCAGAAGCAGCATATGTACTGTGTGATGCAGCTACTACTGTGGTAAGCATGTGTTATTGTTGAGAGAACAGGTGCATAAAACCCCATGCAAATAGATGTTTTTGATGGGTTGGGGATTCATTCCCTTTATAGTCAGTGAAGGCTCAAGATATTTTTCTGCCTGAGGCAATGGGGACAGTGGTTATGTGGAGGTATTATTCCAGCCTTCAAATCAATGCATGGATTCAATAACAAGGATAACATGTGTGATCACAATCTCCCATTCTCTTCCAGGGATGCTGAAAATTTCTCAGCTGAGCTTTTTGGCTGTTGAACTTATCCTGTTTAACATTCACAATCAGACTGTGAGCTGATTATCAGAGACATATTCAGTTTGCATTGAGCAACTCAGAATAGCTGCCAAACAAGTTTGTGGCTTCCTGGTGGCCAGAAGCCAATCTGCAGCCACATAGGGAATCAGCTGGAAGTCAGATCCCTGACAAGCAAAACAGCTACATGGTGAAGATGCAAAATGGTTATGAGAGTTTGTTTCTCTACCCCATGCCCCCAGCTGAGTGGAGAGAGAAGTAGTGCTTCTAAGCTCCCCATTCCAAAAGAGAGAGGGGGGGAAAGCTGGCTTCTCAGCCCAAGTAGACAGCTTGGGGTGGGGAGAAGAGAAGGGAAATCATCTGGGTTTCTGACCACCCCCTCCAAGAAACCCTCACTTTAGCTGGCTTTGCATTTAAGCAAATCCAGTTGATCAGCTAGAAGCCAGATCCTGATCCCCCCCCAATCTTTGCTGGATGCAGAGGAAAATTTCCTCAGCAGCGCATCAGAAGATGACTCCCAGATGATCCCTTATCAACTCCAAATAGCCTGTTCCTGTAAGTACACACAATGCTGATGTCCCCTCCATTTTGGCACCATTTTCCTCCTGCCACAAACCCACATAAAAAGATTGTGAACAACCTGTCAATTAATTGGCTGCTTGATCATGGTGAATGGGAAGAGAGCTGAACTTGAATGTGTTTGAGCATCCCTACTCTCCTCTGCACATCTGACCACCAAGATTGCCCAAATGCGGAAAATTACTAATGAAATTTTATCTCCCATTCTGTTTTCAGGGTACGTAAGAAACTATTAGCTATCCACAAGATGAACAAAATGAGTGTCAAATCTTATAATCAGGTGTCACATCTCACAATCAACCACAGCTACAAACGCCACCACAGCACAGCCAGACTGCCCAAAGGTAAAAATAGATGATGCTGGCCCAGGAGGACGCTCCAGGATTTCCAAGGAAACTGATGAAAGGATGCCTAGGGTAACTCTGGCAAAACCCTGTCACAGCAGACATCTAGTCTATGGAAGATGAAACAACTATGAACAGCTCCACAGGTGACTTGGGTCCCAATCAGACGGGTCTTTACATCTGCCCCAGACATGAATCCATAGACTGGATGACTCCTCACTGTTTTTCAATTCTTGTGAAGTTCTCTATGGTCACTTCCTCTGTGTGCTGCCTCCTTCTCAGTCCTATGCAGTCCACAGCAGTTATCCAGTCTATGGAAGTTGAAACAACTATGAACAGCTCCACAGGTGACTTGGGTCCCAATTAGACAGGTCTTTACATCCACCCCAGGTATGAGTGCCTGGTGGATTTAAAGGGAACAATCAGAAAGTGACATCTGGGAAAGGTGCCACTTCCGTGATCAGCCCATTTAGCCCCACCAAGGAGCCGTACTTAAAAGATACCAGTGAAAATCGGTACTTTTGATTGCTGATGGGCCAACGGCAGACTTTCCTCCATCTGATCGTTCCAGCGTGCAATCAGCCCATTGGGATGGTCTGCTCCAGACCATCCCGAACAGCCGTCATTTAAAAAAAAAATCTTAGCGATATGTGCATAAATGAATAAATGTGTGACAGCTGCAGAGCTCCGCTCAAATGTTCAAGACAATATCATGTTTCTGAATGGCCCGTGAAATTTATGAACTGTGCAATTGAAATAGTACCTAGAGGGAGGTACTACCAGCGGTGATTTAACCATTCAATTCTGCGCATGCGTGAAAAAACAAGTACATGTTGAGGCGCAGATGTGCATGTACAAAGAGATTCTTTAAAAAAACCCAACTGTGCAGCTCCTTCAGGTGGATGCCATCTAGAAAATCCACCATGGAGTACACATACGTTAAGGGGAGCTGTCTGGTCATGCAAGGCCGGATAAAAAAGATGTAGAACAAATTAGAGCCGGGCCAATGGCAGGATTAGCTGCCCGTCTGAAAGCACCCTTGCAAGAGAAAGGAAGAGCAGCTGAGCCCAAACCTACCCTGCATAGGACTGAGAAGGAGGTAGCACACAGAGGAAATGACCATAGAGAACTTCACAAGAATTGAAAAACAGTGAGGAGGTAACCGGATGGAATAGTAGAAGAGAGGCAGTACACTGTGAGCCCCAGATCAAGCGAACCATCCAGGTCCTACCTGCTAAGGCTCCTAAAGTGTTATAGTGAAATAGGTCTATATAACAAAATCCATTTGTTCAATAAAATATCTTATTAGGTAAGCATTTAAAATGCAGTATCCGAGCTTTTGAATAGCAGGCAATTCTTTCTTAGGCTGTTGCAGTCTCCTCACCTTATTCATGGTAAGGCTGGTTATGGATTTGTCCTCTGCTTCTGTAGAAAAGTGTTTTCTGTAATCAGCTGCACTGTTCATTAAGAAGAGGTGAGAAGAGTTCAGAATGCAGAATGAACCTTTCCATAAATGTTTGCAGTCTTTTACTTGTTAGGTCATGAACAGCAGCTGTAGGCAAGGCATTACACATTCCCAGTGACTTTACCCATTTTTTTCAAGTGTATGTTTGGCTTCTTTGGCCTACTTTTTAACCAGGATAATTGTTCATTAGGTGAAAGACTCAAAAACATTATGAGCCAAGAGTGTAGCTCTTTTTGCTGGTGTGATATTGTTCTGCCTTTGTCTGGTGCATATTAAAATAATAATTTTTCTTACCTCTCTGACTGCCACTAGAGCAAGTATATTTTCCTCAACTTGTTAAATATTTAATGTATTTTCATTTCAGATTCTTTCAGCATGCGGATAACATACTATTGGAGCTTTTTATTTCTCGCTCTCTACAAACCTGTTCACCACTTTGCTTTACTGAGTCTGCAAAGGGTTTTGTTCAGCACACCCTGAAGAAAGGTGAGGAGATTCACTACTAGACACAAGCCCCAACAATAGTTTCAATCAGCTTAGTGTGAAAATGGTAGAAATCTACATTGTCTCAGTCAAGGTGTGAAATCTGGTAAATCTAAATGGCAATCCTTTGTAAGGCTCTTCATAAAGCCATTCCCTGAGCTATTGTACTACCTAAAGCCACTTGAGATTATTACTGGGCCTTCGAAAAGCCAGTAATCATAGACCCTTTGTCAACAGTTACCATCTTCCTTACCATAAGTATAGCTCTTCTCTGGGAGGTGTTCCAGAAACTAGAAACAGGTCTTCTCTCTCTCTCTTTCCCACTTGTACTAAATTACATATGGCTTATTTATACATGGCTAAATGGACTGACACTGAGAATCCTCCCTATCCTCTACTTGCCTGACCGGTACCTTAGCACTAAGCTGCGGAATCCATATAGAAAACAGCAAATTCGGGAGGAGTGTAAGAGTGGGAGAACATTCTGTAAAGTCCTTTGTGTCAGTTTCAGGTACAATCCTAAAAAAGGTGTGATCCAAACTACCTGTAAAAGATGAGAAGCTCATTGCCCCTGCTGAAAACAAAAGGTAAATTAACTTACAACTTTTCAGACAGCTCAGCATGTTAAGCATGAACCTCCTAGGTGGGAGGGCGGGATAGAAATGGAACAAATAAATAAATAAAAGTCTAAAAGGGGCTCTTGGCTATCCCAAAGTTCCAACCACCCTGTCCAAAGAAAACAAAATGCCCCAGCCATTCTCCTTCAGTTTACATCTGTGTCAGACAGGAGCAAATGGGAGGGGCATAAGCGTACAGTGATGGGAGAAGTCCCCAAAAAGGAAAAGTGAAAATGTTGAGTCTTGCATAGGTGGAACAGGAGAATCTGGGCATATGTAGGCATGCCAGACCCCCTCGTGCCCCAGCCTCAACTGCTCCAAACTTAAGCAAAGTGCAGGCAACTTGCCACCCACACCTACCCGGAGACAATGGCCCCAGCCTCGGACCTCAAACCCAGTCCCCCACTTAGGGGCTCAACCTCATCCTCCCCTCCCCCCAGCCCCAACCCAGTTCCAAAGCAAAGCGAGCTGCATGGGCAACCCCCTGCCCTCCTAGAGAGCATAACCGTATGTCTGACCTCCTGCCCAGTCCTGTATCTTGAGGTTCCAGAGCCCAGCTTACCACCCCAGCCCCAACAAGTCAGAGAAAAAGGCCTACCTTCTCAGGAAGAGGGCCCCCTACACTGCTGCAATGCCACATAGCGCTGCACAACCCCCAGCTATTGGCTTGGCTCCAGAGTGAGCTCCAGTATGCATGGTGGCAGCTGATGGCTGCTCGGCTTGGTTTGGTGTGGACTGGACTCACAGCGGTGGGAAGTACCAAGCCAGCCAGCAAACAGGTCAAGTGATTACGATTGCCCACCAACACCACATAGCTATATGAGTGCTGCCAAAAGTGGGAGTGCCCTTATAAGCAGCGGCTGCCCAAGTCCAGCACCCACTCAAAGCCAAAACAGCCAGGCACCAGCCAGTTGTCAGAGACCTGTGCACTGGCTGGGGCGGGGGAAACCAGCGGCACATACTAGAGCATCTTACAGGGAATGGAACTGGCAAACACACAAGGCTCCACTGCCGCTGCTCTGTGAAAGCCTCTGGCTGTGGTGCAGGTGCTCTAGCCTCCGTCTCTATGGTTTTCATAGAGATTTGTGCTAGAGCAGCACAATGAGGCTGCCATTTTGTCCCCTGATGCCCAATTCTTAGGAAGCAGGGGTGGGGAGCCCTAAGTGGGGAAACCCCCACCAGAACCAGGCGTCTGGCAAGTCTACTCTGGTTTGGTTCTTTCCTCAGGCCTTAAGCCTGGGAGAGGCAGGTCATCTCAATCAAACTGGTCATAAAGAGGAGACTGTCACCTAGAGATGATAAGAAAAAGCAACTGTGCAGAAAGGAAAATGTTCAGAAAGGAAACGTGTATTTTTCTGCATCTTCAGCCTTGTGACCAGGAGGAGATAGCAATTTCAGAATTTACTAAAGGTTTACTCATTCAGAATTAAGGGCAAGAGAAGCAAATACAGTTACATTTCCCCATATGTTCCCTCAAGGGCACTATGGTCAGGGGGACAACATCTGCTGGTTATTCCAGCCCCCAAGGAGGTTAAATATGCTGTTACCAGGGCCAGGGCTTTTTCGGTGGCAGCCCCTACCTGGTGGAATGAGCTCCCAGAAGAGATCAGGGCCCTGCGGGACCTTATGCAGTTCCTCAGGGCCTGCAAGATGGAGCTCTTCTGCCAGGCTTTCAAGTAGGGGCTGCCGCCACTATTGCACCATCACCGTAGTGATATCACGAGGCGTACTGGCCCTGGTATGAGATTACAGCTATGGTGGGACATCATCAGAGCAGGGGTAAATGTGCTGCCAGAGTGTTGAGTGATTGGTCTCAACTGTGAATATATGTTCTGTTTTCCGCTGTTCTAAATGTTTTACTGGTAGTTGATTATTTATGCTTTTAAGTATTTTATATGGCATTTGCCTCCATGTTCTCTTGGCAATGTATGGCTTTTTGCCTTTTGTTTGCCGCCCTGAGCCCAAGTTGGATATAAATCCAATAAATAAATAAATAAATACATAAATAAATAAATAATCTAATTATTCTATTTGTTCCAACCTATACATTTTTTTAAAAAATCCTGTTGTTCCTCCAAGGAGCTCAAAGTCCATCTCCCCCCCCCCCACACACACACACACTTTAGCTTCACTACAATATCACCTAGTGGTTGTGAAAGCAAAACAGGACTTTGGGTCTCTGAGGAACTAGTCTTGACACTGTAACAGTTACAGTGTTGAGATAAAGGTATACATCAATCAAAATTAACTCTGCCTTTAAAACTCAGCAGAGAACATCCAGGGATACTTGATGTTCAAACATAACATACTGTTACGTTTCAAGTCAAGTGCCTCATATACTTTCATTGATAACTGGCCACAGTTTAAAACAAAGCCATATTCTGACTAGAGATGTGCATTTCAAAAAATTCATAATACTTTTGGATCTGGATTTCAGTAGGATGCTGTTTTTGTTATCCTGGTTTTTCAGAAGTGTTGTAACTAGTATGAGATTTTTCCCAGTTTTTTTTTTTTTTTTTGGGGGGGGGGCGCCCCTTCAAAATCCATCTCCATTATTTTTTGTCACTCCTCCTCCCCAAGGGAGCAGGAATAGAGAAGGAGAAAAGGAAAGAGAGGAAGCCAGCTCCAGACTTACCGTGCCAACATTGTCCTGCTGGAGGCTTCTCCCTGCTGCCAATATCAAAGGCAGCAAAGCCCATCCTGCAACTGGAAAATGGCAAGTGGGCTTCTAAAATCCTGCAAGGCTCAGGTGTCACAGCAACCATGTTTCTTCTGAACTACCAAGGGCTTTTTAAGCTGGCAACTGAATAGTGTTACATCGATGTAACAGTATAGCAATATCTGAGTCATGGTTTCTGAATTCCCAGCTTTCATTTTAAAATGGCTCTCTCTCCTTCCATTATGGAGAGACAAAAGAAAAGACACATCTCTGCAACAGAAGGATCTAGGGACTTACTTTTAAAAAAAATGAAAACTGAGATTCAGAGAACCTGGTACACATACTGCTGTACAATTATATTGATGATATAACATTATTCAATTACTTTTCAAAAAATAATTCCCTCAGTGGCATAGGATGAACCAGTTGCTGTGATATCCAGGCCTTGCAAGAGTCCAGGAGCCCTCCAGACTGTCCACCATTTTTGGGCTGGGGGGCAGGCTCTGCTACCTCCAATGTCAGCAGCAAGGAGAACCCTCCATCCGAGACAATGCTAGCATGATAATTCTGGGGCCAGGTCAGTCCTTTCCCTTTTAAAAACTGTCCAGACCAATAATGGCAAAGAAGCTTCTTTAGTTCCTAAGATATGCACCAGTCCAAGAGATTTAATTTAAATTTTTACTGCATGTCCCTATACACAAGATTTCTGAAATCCCTGCAGTGAATTCACAGAAACTTTTACAAGACAATGTTTTAGGATAGCATAAGCTGACTTTTGTTTTAGTTGAAATGATGCAGGAAATATCTCAGATTGCCTTGCAACATTCTTAATGTTAACTAATTTAGCATATGAACAGTAGTTTAAGCAGTTCAGACGCCAATATGTATGTGAACATAACTGAACAACTTCTCATCTATGTTCCACTGCTTCATGTAACTCCCAGTTTTTCCTGGACAGTTTTTATTTACATTCTGGATTAAGATCAGCAGATTTACAAGCATGCAGAGAACAGAATGGCTTTAGGCCATAACAGAATCAGTTGAGTGTCCTGGGACTACAAACACTGTTTCTTGGCTCTGTATTTTTTAATGGTTTTCTAAACATGCTAACTATTGGTGCATTAAAGAAAAAACATAGTTTCCTGAGTTCAAGTGATATTTAATCTTCAATTATTTAAATACTACAGAGAGACTGTCAGAAACAGCGATGCTTATAAAGCACATTCCTTGCTTCTAATATGTTTGGTAGACTGAGCAGAAACCTATTGAAACCATGCAAAGGTGTTTTAGGATACTGGGGTTTTTTTTTTACATTTCTACAACCTGGATTCCATTGGAAATTGCAGTGTTTAGTAAATCTCTCTCTATAATAATTCTGTTTTGGTGGTGGCACACTCCTGAACATTCCACACACTCCCAAATCAGTTGGCTCCCTGATGTGTCACTCAAAAGCTGTCCCGATCCACCGGCTGTGTTGCCTGAGTCTCTCCTCCAACATTCTAAACAGTTTGCTGTTCCTCTCCCCCTCATAGCCAGTCAGAACACAGAGGTCATTTGCATATGTGGCCTGATTGGCCTTTGTCTCTAACATTTTAAACACTTTGCTTTTGCTGTTAGAAGTCATTGTGTCCTGAGGTAAAATACATTTCCCCTTAGTGCCTGTTGAGGAAAACCATTGTTGCCAATCTCCAGGTGGGGGCTGAAGATCACTCAGAATTACAACTGCTTTCCAGATGGCAGAGATCAGTTCCCCTGGAGAAAATGGTGGACTCTATGTCCTTATATCCTGCTGAGATGGCCCTGTATGACAGCCAATGTGACGTAGCAGTCAGGGCTTTAAAGCATGGCAGAGGCTGCAGGTGAGGTGGGGTGGAAAGCTGAGGAGTGAGGGGAAAATAAAAGTAGGTTGATGATTGGCTGGGAAGGAGATAGGGTTACCAACTCCAGGTTGGAAAATTCCTGGAGACTTGAGGGATGGAGCCTGGAGAGGGTGAGGTTTCAGGATGGGTGGGACCTCAGACAGGTACAATGCCATAGACTCCACCCTCCAAACCAACCATTCCCTCATGGGGAACCATTGTTGCCAATCTTCAGGTGGGGGCTGGAGATCACTCAGAATTACAACTGCTCTCCAGGAGGAAGGGGGAGGAGATGGAAAGGTGAAGTCAGAGGGGCAGCTAAAGGTAGGTTGATGGTTGGCTGGGAAGGAGATAGAGTTGCCAACTACAGGTTGGAAAATTCCTGGAGATTTGAGGGGTGGAGCCTGGAGAGGCTGGGGTTTGAGGATGGGTGGGACCTCAGACAGGTACACCATAGACTCCACCCTCCAAACCAGCCATTCCCTCATGGGGAACCATTGTTGCCAACCTCCAGGTGAGGACTGGAGATCACTCAAAATTACAACTGTTCTTCAGGTAGCAGAGATCAGTTCCTCTGGAGAAAATGGTGGACTCGGTGTCATTATACCCTGCTGAGGTTTCCACAGCACATTGACAATGAGTGCCCAAGGTCAGGGCACTCTCCCAGAGCCTCTTTCTACAGCTCATTGTATTTATTTCCACAACAGGCCTTATTCCTAGTTCACATATATTACTGAAAGTCTGCTTACTATATAGTAAACTTTGTTGCTGTTCTATATATTAAATGGATCATTTGAGAATTAATCAAGAAGCTCAACAAGACAAACACAGTCTTGTGAGAAAAATTACCTCAGCAAGCTCACAACTTATTCTCTAGTCTGCTTTCCATGGGTGGTTGTCCTAAATTTGTTATTAGGGTAGCAAGTGTAAAGGCTTTGGGTTTGCTGTCTTAAGGTAAGTTTTGTGGTGAGCAAGTTGAACAAGGAGATCACTAAGGCAGGAGCTGTAATAAAAACAAAATAAGCTCTATTAATTTACAGGTCAGCAACCCAAGTCTCCAGATAATCAAAGAAGAAACCTGGCTGAGGCACATAAGTTTAAGCTAGTTATGGTTTCAGCATGTGATTTGAATTCTCTTTAATGCTTTCTGGTACAAATAGGCAGGGCCAGATTTAGATGAAAAGAGGCCCTAGGCTACTCCATTTGTGAGGCCCCTCCCAATCTCCCACCCTCACGACTAGAAGAAAATGGAAGAGTGTTATAAGCAAAATTGAGTGAAGCCAAAGATGATGACAGGTATTTAAAATTCTGCAGTTCACAATTTATCCTCTAAAGGACATAAGATGTTATTGTTAAATACCACAGTGATTGAAAAAAAATGCATAAATGTTAAAATTAACACTGAAAAACCTTTGCAATAACTGAATTTTGTAAACCTTTTGTGGATTAAGCATTAATTTCTAGGAAAACGAAGTTGTGATGTTATTCTTTAAAAAAACACCTTGAGTTTACAAATTATATTGCCTGGGAAGTGTAAATAATACGATCATGATTACCTGACAGTGCAGCACTTTTAGAATCTACTTTATGTTGTCATTAAACAGTCAGTTTTAAAATGCATATTAAGAAGTAAACTGCAACCATAAAATACAGTAAGACTAAAAATGTTTTTTTCTAGCCTTCCTCATAGCAAAATCATCCAAAACTTCATCAAAATTAGTTTGTCTAAGTTTGTCACTTTCAATGTACAGAATGCTCAGTGCAGACAATCTCTCTTGCGACATGGTGGCCCTTAATTCATTTTTAATTCTTTCGAGTCTTGAAAAACTCCTTTCTCCCAAGAAATTAGTGACCATAAAGCTAAGAAATAGCCACAAGATTGCTCCCACATTAGGAAAGGCCATCTGAATTTTTTCATTGTATATAATTTGATAAAGGTCTGTATGAGACAGAGAGTGCTCTTCTGTAAGCCTATGGCTTTGTCTCATATACAGGTGAAAGTGCAAAAGTTCCTCAATAAGTTTCAGGTCTATATCTTCTGGGTATGTTTCCATCAACAGCTCAACACCTTGCTGAATTTCTTGTTTAGATGCTGTCAGATTAGCAAGAATGGAAAACAATTGTGCAACATCACTGTACACAGTACTTCTTTTTAAATTGGCTTCAAGTGCATTTAATGTAGGAATAAAGGATTTCATCCTAAACTTATCTCTTGAAGGAAGTGCAGCTAAGGCATCAGGTGCACTTCTGTCATTTCTTTGCCATTCCCTTACTCTTTGTCTCCTTGTTTTGTAGTTAACATTTGGCAAGGTGGCTTTTGCTTGTTTCTCAAGCTCATCAAAATCTTCTCTAATTTTTCTTAAAATATCCAGAACTGTACAAACTTGCTCAAGAATTCAATAACAGGTCTGATTTCTGAAGGGCTTTGCTGACCTTGTGAAAATGACCTAGCACACGGGTCCAAAAATGCAGCATAAACACAAATTCCAGTCTTTCCATCTCCTGCAAAAGATTGTTAGCTTGAAGTCTGGTCTCCCCCTTCCCATTAACCTCAGAATACAAATGACTGAGGGCATCAGTGATAGCACTGTAACTTTCCAAAACAGCTTCTGTGGCTTTTGCGTGTGCGTCCCACCTAGTGTCTGACAAATATTTAGGCATTTTAGACTGAGGTGGCAAAAATGATTTTAGAACTGTCCAACTCTTTGTGGAGGATGAAAATAAGATATAAATTTCATTGATAATGCCAAAACAGTTCACTGCATCAAGGCAGCAATCCACAGCTGAATGGCCCACCAGATTTAAAGAGTGACCTGCACATGGAATAAATCTTGCAAATTGTTTTTTTCCAATGGTTTTTTGCTGCATGCCATTGTACTTACCAGCCATGTTGTCAGCGTTGTCATAAGACTGCCCGCGGCATTTTCTAAAGTCAATTTCAGTAGTGAAATAGTTGAACACTAAATCAGCCATGCTTTCTCCTGAGTGGTCTTTTAGCTCAAGGAAAGTTAAACATCTTTCAGTTGGCAAGCCAGCTTCAGGTGATACATATCTGATAATTAAAGTCAACTGAGCAGTATGTGAAATGTCAGGAGTGGAATCTACTGAAAAGCTGAAATATCCAGCCTTTCTCACATCGGCCAGAATTGCATCCATAACTTTTTTTTGCCATGAGTTGAATAATTTCTTCACATATAGTTTTTGACAAATAAGAGGGATTGTCTGATCCAGAATGTCCATACTGATTGATATGAGCAAGTAAAAAATGAATCAAATTTTGCCACTAGTTCTAAAAGACCAAAATAATTGCCATTATTTGGAGATCCAAAGTGTTCATTGTTTCCTCTGAATGGTAAGCCTCGTTCTACAAGAGTGCATATTGCAGCAATAATTCTCTCCATGACATGCCGCCAGTACTGCTGTTCTGCTTTTATTTGTTCCTCTAACTTGTAAGTTAACGTTTGCCCTTGCCCTTGTTAGGTGGGCCAACATGGCATTCCTATGCTTCTCTTCAGTTTTCATGAGTTTGGATAAGATGGAGGTTTTGCCAGTCATCAAACCCTTCAATAGCTAAAGCTGTGGAAGAAGATGCAAGATTTGGAAAGAGTTTACAAACAAAGCAATAAATCCGGCCTTTTGAGGAAGAATATACAAGCCACTCTCAGCTATATGTTTACCATTTGCTGTTGTTGAATAAAAAAGAATTTTTGTGCAAAACCTGGACTGCTTTTTGTACACTCACTTGGAATTTGAAAATGGTCCACAATGATGCAGAACTTGAGAGGGACCCCTCTCTACCCAACAGGATACTTCCTCATGTGATAATTCTGACCACAAACCAACATCTGTTATAGTACATCTATGTTTGGCATTATCTTTATCTGCATCTGGAACACCTTGGACTTGGCCTATCTTTCCAGGTGTGAACTGCAAAATCTGACTATTTACATTATTATCTTGTGGCTCTTTAGCCTCTCCCTGTCCAGTAAGTGACTCTTGAACTAGTTCTGTATTTTCAGTTTGAGCCAGTATCATGGCTGCTTTCTCATAATCAGCTTGCTGTTCCACATCCTGCTTCACTGTTTCTCTTTCAAGGAGGTTTTTGTCTGGTTGCATGCTAGTAGTTGGCTCAGGCTGGATAGCTTCACTGCTGGCTCTTGTTGCTTCAATGAGTGGTTGATGCATGAAAGCAGTGATTGGTCTTAACTTCATTACCATAGCATTTTCAAGTCTCTGTCTCTTGCACTTGCTAGCACCACTTTCAAATCTTTTACTCATGCTGAGATTAGAATCTAAAAATAAAAAGTAAAATTAATCTTCCACTGGATAAACACATGGATCAGAGGTCCATCAGTGGTTATTGGCACAAGGTATAGATGGTTGCTGCTGAAGGATTACAGAATTCAGTTTTCCACTGTGGTGAAATGGGTGCCTACCCTCAGCCCTGGGGGACTAAGTAGCCGGTTTGTGGCTCGTGAGCGCCACTTCACCTTCCCACCTCCTTGGTGGGCTTCTGTCACTCTTCAGTAGCTGCCACCACTCACTGACTTCCCTATGCCTTTCTTGAAGGGCAGTGAGACCCCTCTGGCTGACTCCTGGGGTTTGGAGATGAAAACCCCTAACTTTGGGTTTCTCCTGGAGGGTTGGCACCTCCAAATCTTTGGGCTTTTTCCCTCCCAGGACCCTTCTTAAGGCACTGGTAGTGGGCAAAGCGGAGGAGACTCCATGGTCAGAGCAAAGAACAAAGATTTTGGCTATTTACAAGTAACAGGATTTTAAACACAAAAAGGCACTTTAAATCAAACACAGAAAGGAAAACACCACCAGGCACAAATATAATAAGACAAAATGCAGTTCCTCTGTCCCTGAACTGATCCCTATACTTATTTTCCCTCAGGATGAGGTTCAGTTACCAACCTGCAGAATGCAGGAGACCTTTAGAACAATTAATCTTCTATTAATGTAGGAAGCAGTATTGTTTGGATTTATTGGCATGGCAATTGACAACATCAATATTTCTTTTCATATTCAAGAAGTTCTGAGAAAGGGGTTGCAAGTGCATGCTGCAGGCACCGACTGGGCTCTGTGAAGTGTGAAAGATAGACTTCCCTGCCTGGGAGGGGTGAGGCCAGTGCCAGTCATATGTGCTTGCTCTGTTCAAGCTAAGGAGGAGGAAAGGAATGGAAGGGACTTGGGGGAGCTTGCTTGCCTGGTCTATCTGCCCCAGCCAGCCCCCCACTTGCACTCTCCCACTGATTAAAGTGCAGCACGTACCACTACTGATCTGACCCTTGAGCTGTGGAAGGCTGTGCAGCTGGTTGTTGACTCTGGGATGCTGGCTCTGGAGTCCTGGAGCCTGTACTCTGAATAGTGGCACCAGGGACCTAGAAGGGGCAGGGCTTGTCAGTCCAACCCCTGCACAGTCTCATCAGGACTGGCCTTAAGGC
Source organism: Gekko gecko (assembly GCA_029375565.1). Lineage (NCBI taxonomy): Eukaryota > Metazoa > Chordata > Lepidosauria > Squamata > Gekkonidae > Gekko > Gekko gecko. Next base: position 74,941,124 of record JAPDNY010000006.1, on the reverse strand, counting down.
AATTGGAGCAATTTGGCCAAATTGGGCCCCGTGGGCTGCTCCTAAGGGGGGCCCCACACCAGAGCAATCTAGATGGATTTTATTTATATCTCTAAGATTCTCCAGACTTTGGCTATGAACTGGGGCCCCACAAAAAAAATTCCATTTGGGCCCCAGAGTTTCAAATTGGGCCCCACTGGCTGGCCCTGAGTCTCATAGTTGTTGGGCCCAAGTTGCCCTGCCCTCACATGATGTCTTGGGTTTGCAATTTTGGGAGAGGGGAGACTGCCTGCTGGAGGGGGGCAGGGCTGTGGAGGCCCCATAGATTTAGAGGCCCTAGGCTTCAGCCTACTTAGCCTATACATAAATCCAGCACTGCAAATAGGCTTTTATTGACTAGCCACTAGATTGGATCCTTTCACACACACAGGATTCCACCACACCGGCCTGCCCTTTCCCAAGAGTCAGACTAAATGGTATGAGGGCTGTTCAATATCAGACACAGGTCTAACAATCAGGTATCCTGTCCCCTCCCAGAGGTAGAACTATACCAGTCTGCCACACTACCAGGCAGAACTACCCTGCAAACTGCTCTCTTTCAGAGGCAGACCCGAACTATCACTGCACTATCCCCGAGGAAGACCTGAACTAATTCCCCTGCTGTGCTTCCCCCCCATCCCATCTCCCCTCTGAAAGGTGATTGGATACTGGAGTCACACTCCCATGGGCTTATGAATGGACACTCCCATGGGCTTATGGATGGAACAGCTGAGTAGCTGTGTTTCCTTTCAGGGGCAGGACAGCCTCCTGACTGTCACAGCAGAGTTTTCTTGGCATGTACAGCTATTTCTATCTTGATGTCTTGTCCTTCTCTCTCCCTCTCAATACCATTGACCTTACTCTTCTCTACCTTCCTCTCCCTCTCAGAGCCTTTTTGACATTAACATTGCATAAAAAATTAAAAACCAACTGACATCAAATCTAAAATGCCCCCCCTTTTTTTTGCTGTCAAGTCACAGCTGACTTAAGGCAACACCAGAGGGTTTTCAAGGCAAGAGATGTTCAGAGGTGGTTTGCCACTGCCTACCTCTACTTCACAACCTTGGTATTCCTTGGAGGTCTCCGATCCAAATACTTGCCAAGACCAACTTTGCTTAGCTTCCAGGATCTAACAAGACTGGGCTAGCCTGGGCTACCCAGGCCAGGGCAAAGTACTCACAAACATAAAACATAAAAACATAAAAACAACAATTGAAACACATAGCAGGAAACAGGGATGACTGAAGGAATGCCAGACAAAACAAAATTCTTCATCTACTGCTGGAAGACAGCAGCAGAAGGTAACAGAATGGTCTTCTGGGGAGAAAGTTCCAGAGTAGTGGTGCCACAACTGAGAAGACCCTCTCCTGAGTTTCCACCCGCCTAATCTCAGAAGTCAGGGGAACCCAAAGCAGGGCCTCAGAAGAAGACCATAGCAGTCAGGAAGGTTCATAAAGGAGTAGGCATTTCTTCCAGTATTCTGATCAGCATGCTGGCTTTAAAGTCCAACATTAGTACTTTGAATTGTGCCTGAAATAAGATTGGGAACTAGTGTAGATAGATTGAGACTGGGATAATATGTTCCCTATGACCCACTCCAAGTAACATCTTGGCTGCAGCATTCTGCACCAACTGAAATTCTGAACATTTTGCAAGGGCAGCTCCACATAGAGTGCATAAAGTGCATGGCAGTAATCTAATCCAGGTGCAACCAGGGCATGCACCAGAATGGCCAGATCTTTTCTGCCCAGTAAAGGCTGCAGCTGGCTAAGCAGTCAGAGCTGGGAAAGGTACTCCTAGTCACAGTTGCCACCTGTTTATGCAGCTGTAAGCCTGGATCCAAGAGCACCCCCAGACACAGACCTGTTCCTTCAATAGGGTTGCCAAGTCTCTTTGTTCCTCCAGAGGGGAAATTTGGGGGGGGCTTTAAGGGGGGTGGGGGGAGTTGAGTGATATCCACAGCATGCTGACAGCACTCAGAAGTGTCATTATCATGTCGAGATGGTGTGTGGGGATGCTCTGGTATTTTGGTGAAACTCTATGGGTTTTTTGCCCTCAAAACCATAGAGTTTGCCCAAATACCAGAGCATCCCCTGTGCAACACCGCTGTTTAGGGGAGGGTTTTTCCCTACCTGCCAGCTGGTCCATGGCAGAGGAAAGCCCCAAAACCAGGGGATCCCCAGCCCAGACCTGGGGGCTGGCAACCCTATCCTTCAAGGGGAGTGCAGCTTCATCCAGAATGGGTGACACTCTAAGTCTCAGGTCAGACCTTATATCCACCCATATCACTTCCACCTTATGGGGATTAAAGTGTCAGTTTATCAGCCAATATCCATTCCAGACATCTACGTCAAACTGTCTCTAGACATCCATACAAGGTTTCTACAGCATCCTTGGAATTTGGCTGGAACTACAACATAGAACTGAGTGTTATCTGCATGTTGATGACAATCTAGCCCAAATCTCTGAATGTCCTGGCCCAGTAGTTTCATGTAGATGTTGAAAAGCATAGAGCACAAGATGGAGCCCTGTGGGACAGGCCAAAGGCTGAGCAGCAGTCTCTAGCACCACCTTCTGAAACCTACCCTCAATGTAGGAACGAAACAACTGCCCAGTCCCAGTCCCAACCCAGAAAGGCACTGCAGAAGGACACCATGATCAATGATATCAAAAGCCACTGTAAAGTCCAGGAGAATCACAACAGAGTCACACTCCCTTGTCCATCTTCTGGTACAGGCCATACATCAGGGTAACTAAGATTGTGGTCAGAAGGGCAATTTGATCCAGTGTGGCACCAGTTCTAATTGATCCGGAGGCGGGTTGTAACAAAGAATTTGAATCAGACTGACCCCCTTAATCCTCCTCTCCACATGTTCACCCTATCCTTGATTGATCAGATGCAGAAGCCAGGGAATGGGGCAGTCGGGCAGCTTTTTTTAAATCATCAGTCTTCCAAGCATGCAGACAAGCACTGATGGGAATTAGCACTTCAAACTCCTGGCAGAATGGTGGCAGCTGGTGGCCAATGGGATTGCTGGAGGAGGCTGCTGGGAAATGGAGTCTAGTGTGAGGACAGTGTTTTTGAAACTGTGCTTTTGAGAAATCCCATGTTTCAAATGTTTGAAAGCGGGGGCGGGGCGGGGGAGAATAGAGAAGCTTCAAGCTGTGTCCTGTGTGCTGCTAGAGTTTTTATATAAAAGCTTGGGTTGAAGCTGGAGTCACCAGCTTTGTCCCTCCCCCTCCCTCCCTGAAACAAACTCATCTTGTCAATCCCTTCCCTATTCCATGTGCTACAAAGCTGTAGGCAGGACAGAGCTGAAACACACGAGTGGTGATCCAGTCATGTGTACATTGCCAACTTTTTTTTAAAAAAGGCGAAAGAACAGTTAAAATGTTTTCAGATGTCCTAAATTGCTTCAAATCACTAGGAGGCAGTCCAGACAGGTGGAAATGTGGGATGAAGCCGGAAATAACTGTAAAGTACCTGATTTTCCTGGTGTTGAGAAAACCACAATGGAAGAGGGTTGATTGTGAGAGGGCAACAAGTGCCAGAAGGGATGCAGATGTGGCTGTCTGATCATGCACTTTAAATTGGATAGAGAGCTGTGCAGAGATGGGCACAAAAAGACCATGTGATTGCAGTCCAATACTGTTTAATTCCCATAATCAGGTCTAAAACCAGACTGGAAAGCATCCAAACATCCACTTCATCTGGGAATATTTGGAGTTGTCTACCCACCACCCATTTAATCACCTTGCTCAAGAATGGAATATTTGAGACTTCTCTGTAGTTATTGAAATCTCCTGGGTCCAGAGTTGGTTTCTTTAGTAGTAGTCACACCACAATGTGTTCCAAAACTGGGGCAACCATATTCTCTCTCATAGATGCATTAACTATCTCTCAGACCCTGTCAGTTAGCCCCAACTTCCAGCAGATTTAAATAACCTGTAGGGGCAACGATCTTAGAAGCAAACCTCTAAGCCTCAAACCTCTAAGAACCCCTGTCTACATCCTCAGACTTAATAAATTGAAATGTATCCCAAACAGCTGGACTAGACAGCACTTTGGCACCAGCTGACCCTGTTATTTAGTTATTTGCCATTTAGTTATTGACTGTTCATCAGTTCCCCAAATGTGGTACTTTAGTCTATACCTACACTTGCCTGCTTTTCCTTCTGTTAATTTTTGAAAGATTAAAATGTAAGTGTTGCCTCACTGCCTTTCATTCCAAGCCCCACTCTGAAGTATTGGCCAAATTTGTGCTCATTTCAAGCACAGACAAGAGATCTTCTGCCACAGAGATCTAAGCATGCAGGTGTGAACAGACTTTGCACTGAGCACTTCTCTAATCCTGGGACACCTTTATACCTGGGACACATGACTCTTACCGGCAGAAATACTCATCTTAATTATGTTTTATTTACTCTTCGGAGGCATGAGAGCATTGATTTATAAAATGTTACCTGTTATATTAATGTTGTTGTTCAGTCGCACAGTCGAGTCCGACTCTTCGCGACCCCATGGACCAGATTACGCCAGGCCCTCCTGTCTTCCGCTGTCCGCTGATACTTATAAGCAATACTTATTACTATATGTTGTCGAAGGCTTTCACGGCCGGAGTTCATTATTACTATAGTTACTACCTTCAAATAATTTTTTTCTTTAAAAAACTTGAAGGATCATTTCACCTTTTCCATGAAAGTGTGCCTCCTGTGGTGGGCATAGGTGTATGTCTGTGATATTTGTATCCTGTTTTCTGATTTCCCTATACTTTGCTGAGGTTGAATTTAACATTGCTTTTATGACTTGTGGCCTTTTCTAAACCAGTTAATGATCCACGATCTCCAGTACCCAGACTATAAGTGCATAATGTACTAGATCTTCATCTGGTACAAGCCAGCACAGTTCCATTAATAGCAATTTGCTGCTCTCCCGACAATGGAATGTCTGGCTCTATAACTTAGCCTTTTATTTTAGTAGAGTGATTGCTATCATTGCATTTCAAACCAGATTTAATTTATTTTTGATAGTTGATTTATAGTATATTATGATGAGGTGCTGGAATTGGCTTCTTAGCAAATTGACATAAAAGGAGGGGAATGCACAATGCACGAGGAAGAAATGCACTGGTTTCTGTAGAGGACTCAGTTTATTCTTGTCTTTACACTTCATTGCTTAAGGCTACCTCAGCTATGAGATTTCTAAGATGTCTTGTTTTCTTTCATCAGATGGAAGTAATATAGAATTATGTAAATCAACTTTACATGAAGTAAAGAATCATGGACCAGTCAATAATGTTTATGCATTAAGAAAGGGCATCTTCTCCTGGAAGAAATAACACAGGGAGCCGATCATAAGAAAACATTTCTAAACAGACAAAGGGCTGGTCCCTGCAGCATAATATATTATCATATTTCCACATAATTAGTTTGTTTTCCACTTGAAATCAGAAAACGATTCGACATTGCAGCCTGTGCCTCAGGATGGTACATACAGTAGAATTCTCGTGTGCGAGTTCATATGTTGAATAATTAGCAAGAATTAATCTGTTGAAATTAAAGTTTGGAATATTATAGAACTCATGAATAGTGCATGGGACAATCAAGTAAATTAAACCAGAAACAGAATTTAAGAAGCCAGACAATAGCAGATGACTGCTGGCAATCTGTTTTTTAATCAGCAAGTTTACAAGCCAGAGGGTTTAAATATGGTTATTGACTTTGCGAAAATATTATACAAAACTCTTTGCAGGCACAATAAAGGATGACTTTGCTAGGTAAGCATAATTTTCTTTTAATTTTTGGAAAGAGATTCAATAAAATTCTTTTAGTGGGGAGCTTTCAGCATTCTCCAGCACAGAGAAAGCAGAAGAGTGCAGTTTGAAAATGAATATGTTCCAGCTAAGCTACAATACAGATAAGAGGGTAATCCAACTCTGCCATTTAAATATATATTCCTGAAGACATGTGTGCTATGTATTTGGTCCACTTGTAAAAGCCTCTTCCCAACTGTCTTTTAAAAAAATGCTGATTTTACATGGCAAACAACTAATCAACATTACTTTTTTGTGTTTTATTGAATAGAATGCTTTAAAGGGGGGGGAAACCACTCAAAATAGCTTGATATTCATTAATGCTCAAATTAATGACAGAATGGATGAAAAGGAATATTTTGCTTTGAAGGAAAAGGCTTTAGGTCTGAGCTCAGATGACTTCCAGGAATCTGTATGATTCTGTTATAGTTAAAGTTGTTTCCAAATATTTTTTTTAAAATGGTGTTACAGTTAGCTGAACCCTCTCTCTTGAAAATGAATGAATGGAGCTGGTCCAGTATATTGGCTGTAGACCAGTCTTTAAAATACAGCAGAACAATGAACACCCAGATTCACAGCCAGCTGGTATCATGCTTGGGCAGTGAGGGTGTCAAAATATTAGTGACTTTTTTCATTTGTCAAACTCATTGCCAATATGGGAAAAGCTTGGGCAGCTTGCAAATGCAAAGCTTGCACTGATGTCATTTGGAAAGCTTGCCGTAAGAATGTGTGCTCGCTATCCTTATTTTACACAATGCCCTCAGTCTGGGGACAGGGTAGGCAAAATAAAATATCTTTTACTTAGAAGACAAAAGTGGTTATTGATTTATTGTCAAACATCAACGGTTAATTTATTACAGTGGTTCTGTTTGCCCTACAGTAAAAATGGATCCATCAGCATTCTTGTTCTTAATTTTCTGGGGTCTAGTAAGTCAACCATTCAATCCATCCTACAACTTAGTATGCAAGGTCACAGGGTGAAAGTAAATATATCTATACAAAATGTAGATGGGGGAAAGGGAGCAGAGCACAGAGAGAAATGTTTGCCTGTATTTCAGCTACAAGAGGGAAAATAAACATATGTTGGTAGTGTCTGACACTCTTTCTGCTCCAATAAGTTCTAAAATTGTATGTTTTTTTTCTTTAAACAAGAAATGTTGTTGGCATTTGGAGCATGTTGTAGGATTTTTTTTCTCTTCTAGTTTCAGACAAAGAAGCAGAATGACTGTATGATGAAATTAGAGTTGGAAAGCTTTAATAAGATTAATCAATATATTATTTAACAGACCAATCTCTTAATACCTTGTCAAATAAAAAGTGGGGATGCTACTGAATTTCATAAGCTTGCTAGTTGAAGTCCAAAATCAGCCCAAAGGAGAGAGCAGACCAGCAAGCAGAACAGGGAAAGACTAAAAAAAATATGCAGTGAGGGGAAAATTATTTGAGTTGATGACCCCTTTGCATTTTACCTATGCATCATCAGGGGAATCTGTATAGTAACCATGGGTGTGCTCTGAAAAAAAAAGTTATAATTTTGGGTCCAGGATTTGGAGAGAGAGCCTTTACTAGTTTTGGGGTAGAATATTACCAGTTCAGGATTCAAATCCATGTGTTTAGGAGGAGGGGTTGTGGAGTAGGGGGTTTCCAGAATTTTGGGACTGTTGTTTTTAATGGAGAACCAATGTGAAGGACTGGGGCAGCTGTTTTTTTAAAACAGATAATGGCACCACATTTGCACAGAATATAGTCCTCCCTCTAATCTAAACTGTAAGCAAAGCAGACAAAGGGGTTTAATTTTACAGACCTCTAAAGCAGGTGCCTTTCGGCAGAGACACACTTCTCTCCTGAGGTGGGCGGGGAATGGCACCAACCAGCAGCATTTAAAATTAAAATCCTGCCTGCATCGATTATTTACATAATCTTACAGCGACTGACAATTTAAAAAAATAGTTTTCTGTTGAAAACTGCATTTGCCATTCTTCCTTGTTGTGGACCACTGGTTCCTTTCACGAAGTAAAGAAGGCTTCCTTTAAAAAAGCCACCCCCCCCCCAATCATTTAGTACATGTGTATGATTTCATGTGATGACTCAATCATCCAGTTATCTTTACATTGTCTTTACACTAGGTATCTGCTGTACAGGTATTTTAATTAGTAATTAATACTATTACTATTTAGGCCATTTCTAGAGGAGAAATTGGTGGCAACAGGGGCCTGAGGTACGGGGGAGTCTCAGGGTGAAACTACATGATATGTTTGTTTATGATTTGTCTCCAGATTCACCGCTTTGATCACAGTCACATACCAGCTGCAAGAATGTAATTTAGAAAATGTAGAAGCTGATTTTGTTGAGGGACAGCATGAATGGAAGAGGAGACTCTTGATCCCCACCACCACCTTTTTCCTGATTATAAACAATACCTAGTGGGAAGTTATTCACATAAATTTGGAGCTATACATGGAGTAGTCTGAGTACTCACAGCTCAGCATAGATTCTTCCACAGAAATTCCTTCCCTTGGGCAGGTGTTCATAGGCAATTGGCTGAGAGCACGCAGCTACTGATTTCCTGAAAGGATCTGACTGGAAGGGAGAAACATCTCTGCCCAGGAAATGTTGACAGTAAGCACCTGAGCACAAAAAACAACATGGATGGTGTGTTTGTGTGTTTTTGTAACTCCTAAAAATTCCACATTTGCGTTACCATTCTGATAAATGGGAATTGAGTGATGTGCCCTCTTAACTGGAACATTCCCAGAAAGTTTCCACAGCAACTTTCTGGCAACATTACTATACAGATCTCCCTAATGAAGCATAGGTGAAATGTGTAGGGGGTTGTCAAGTCAAACAAATTATTTTTCCCACCACATTAATCTTTTTTAAAATTTTCTTGTTCAGATTCAACATCCTCATTTTGATTTTGTTTCTTCTTTTGCAAATGGAACTTACGTACTTTTTTAGCCATTTGATTTTCATGCCATTTATTCCTTGTTAAATGTATGCATTTTTCAATGCTAATTGTTCATCAATCTGTCCAAATTATACATTATACATATATAATATATACAATAAATGCATATAAAGGGCTTAGACTGTAAATATGCATATTGTGCAGAAATGCATAAAAGAAAAAAATAATTCATCAGTACCAGCCATTAAAATTAGCAGAACTAAACCATTCACAATGACAACATATGGAACCAAAAAGAAAATTAAAAGACCATATTCATCCATCTCTACTGAAAAGTGCTTCCTTATCCTCAACATATGGCATCTGCATGAGATAGGACTTCTGCTACAGCCTATAATGATAAGAAAAAAATCATGCAGATGTAGCAATATCCTTTTGTTGATGGAAATGTTTCTGGAATTATGCTGCTGCTGGTGGGAGGCTACAAAAGGAAGGGGGAGACTAAGCAGGGCATGGAGAAGAAGTGTATTTTATAATCTTAAACTTGTTCATCAGTCCTCTCCTAATTACTCTTTTGTTCTAGAACCAACAGAGAGCCTCAGGAACGCTCATCTGTGTCCCCCCCCATGCCTTTCCCCAAAATTTATTTTATACAAGAGGATAACACAAATATCAGTACACTACATAAGATCCCAACACATATAAAAACAAGAAAAATGTCTAGATCAGTAGCAGGGCCAATGAGAGAAGAGGACTGGGGGGATAAAACTCCGGAGGCCTAAAATCAGCTTGAAGGCCCTAAGCTAGGGTTGCCAAGTGGGATTGTCATACCAGTGGAGGGATTGGAGGGCATTCTGGGAGTAGGCAGTGACATCATTGCATTGGTGATATCGGGGTGATGCTCTGGTTCCTGGGCAAAACTCTATTGTAAAATTGGCTTCAAACCATAGAGTTTTGTGCCCAAAACAGAGCATAACCACAAGTGCCCCACATGATGATGTCACTTCCATAGGATGTCAGTGCATTGGGGACCTCACATGGCGATGTTGCTATTTGGGGTGGGGTTTCTCCCACTGGCCCAAAAAGAAGCCCCCAAAACCAGGGGATCCTCCACCAGGAACTGGAGAATGGCAACCCTACCCTGGGCTACAGCTGAAACAGCACAATTTAGCTTCCCTGGAATACCTCTGCTCTGCCCTTTTGACATCTCTCTCTCTCTCTCTCTCTCTCTCTCACACACACACACACACACATTTTATATACACACACATAGACACAGAGAAAAATGCATGGATGCTGGAGGTTGTCTCAGCTTCCCATGCCTGCCCCTTTCTTGTGCCTACATAGCCAGCCAACCTCAACATGGAACCAGGAAGGTGACATGTACTCCTTTGCCCTCATACAGTGATCTGCACAGTGGCAGCCAGTCCCTTGTCCTTCTCCTCCTTACATCTGCCTTGCAAAAAGCCCACCATTTGCTGCCTGTTCCCTGCCCCATTTCCTCAACTGCATAGATAAATTTCTCTATCCCAAGAACAGGATTGTCATCTGGTAAATGAACTCCTAGTTGGAAGAGATGGGGGGAGTGAGGAGTTTCCAATTATTTCATGCCCACAGAAGAATATGATGGAGGGTTCAGGGCTGTAAAACCTAACATTGTGACGCTGAAAAATAAATCATCATCATCATCACCATCATCCAATCAGTTGCCCACAATGAGAATCAGGACCAAGGAAACACTGTGGGAGTTCTGGACAAGATTGCCAGCTGACCAAGAAAGAAGCATGGGTTGCTCCTCTACCTTTAATGGAAACCTGATCTATAGAAATCATAAAATAGAACTGTTGACGAAATATACTGGGTTCAAATGCATATAGTGATCAGCTCATAGTTTATTAGGGATTTCAGCAGGTAGGAAGAAGACTGAGAATCCCTGACCGAAGCCATGCATTTATGCATACAAAAGGTTACACCCCAAACCAGGGCTCTTTTTGTAGAGGAACTCCTTTGCATATTAGGCAACATACCCCTAATGTAGCCAATCCTCTGAGAGCTTACAGTAGCCCCTGTAAGAAGAGCTCTGTAAGCTCTTGGAGCATTGGCTACGTTAGGGGTGTATCACCTAATATGCAAAGGAGTTCCTGCTACAAAAAGAACCTTGCCCCAAACACACAACCATTCCCATGATAGGCTATTTACACTACATTGTTATTCCATTGGTTTACTCTAGGATCCCTGTCTCCCTACTGGTCTATTCTAAGATCCCTGTCTCCCTACTGGTCCATTCTAGGATACTATTCAGCTCTGGATCCTCAAGCTCTGTCTGAGTTAAGCATCAGCCAAAGCATGGTCTAGGCTCAATACATTACACACACACCCCTAAGTTCAGGAACACCTCAACAAACAAGTCCCGGGGCTTCTGGTTGGAGTTAAAATGGCGAGTTGACGCACTCTGCGAATTGTGCAGGGTGAACAATAGCTACTTTTGACAGTTTGGACCTTTTTCTGGTCCAACGCAGCACTCCCCAGGCGGGGGGGTGGCAAGCAAGCAGCCAAAGTCCAAGCGGGAGTTGAGATTGGTGTGGTCAGGCTTCGGAGGTAGTCTGTTTATGCTTTGATCCCCTCCCACGAAGAGGGCAGTTGCGAGACAACACTACAGTAGCTAATCGGGCTGACAATTCAGCATAAACCCATCATCTACCGACCACTTTACCATCAAAGTCAACAGTAAGTTAAGAAGAAGCAATGCGAAACCCCGAGATTGAACTGTAAGGTAACAAAGAACTTTTGCTTACCGGTTTGAAGACACAGAGAGATTTGAATCAAGCGGTTTAGCGTACAAAAGCATTTCTGATGTAATCCGCTTTATTTGGAACTGAAAGAAGCTTTCTAGAACGTGAAAATAGCAAAAAAGAAACTTTTGTTTTGCATTCCTGTGGTCAGCTAGAGATAAACTGTGATCTGTAAAAACGAAACTGATGTGAATCTGTGCTACCAAAAACAAGTTCCGGCTGAGAAAAGACGAGTTTGGGGCAAGAGAGGCATTTCAAAAGACTGAGTCATCGGAAGGAGTAGGAAGAGTTAGTGCGCTGCACAGGAAGTTGGATTTCTGGGACGGACACCAAACCGGAAGTTATAAAATTGCCTACTCTTGCCAAAAAACCAAAGAGAAATTGCGCCCGCCATTTTGAGGAGGACTAATTTTTAAAAATTGAATTTGAACTATAAAATTAAAGGGAAGAAACATATAAAGGCGGCGGTTTGACAGAATACCTAGAAGATAAGAGACTTGGTGACATTTAAAGGTTTTCAAAACGGATTTGAGGCCAAGACAAAGGGCCGCCTCTACATCAAGTCCCAGAATGGCAGCAAAGGATAAAAAAGAATGGCAGGCAGCAATAGAGGCTATGGAGAGGATGATGATGGAGGCAGTGCAGAATCTTGGAAAACAAATGGAATTACAGACCAAACAAATGGAACTACAGATGAAACAACAAATGGAAAGGCAATTGGAGCAAATAGAACAAGTACAAGTGCAAGTACAAGAGAAGATTAAGGCAGATATGAAAGAACTGGTCCTAGCTGAAGTGGCAGAGTTTAAAAAAGATACAGTAGAAGTCAAAAAAGAAGTCCAAGGTTTAGCAGCTAAGTCGACGGAGCTAGAACAAAAAATTAAAAATACCCTCCAGGAGAACACAAGGTTAGAATCCATTATGGAGTACAGAGCTACACAAAACCATCTGAGGTTAAGAGGAATTGAGGAGGCAGAAGACCAAGATATACGTGCATTGGTAATAACAACATTGACGGCATATATTGGTGAGGATCAAGGAGATCTAGACTCAGATTTCGACTTAATTTACAGAATAAACTCAACGTATGCTCAGAGGAAAAAAATTACCCAGAGATGTTATTGTGCAGTTTGTGACAAGAAAAATGAAAGAGGATCTTTTCAAGAAGCAATTTACATAACCGTTGGAAATAGATGGTAAAAAGATAATAATATTAAGAGAAATCCCAAGGGTGATGTTGCAAGACAGAAAGAAATACAAAAAATTGGTCGACAAATTAAAGGCAATAGGAATTAGATTCAGATGGGAGATACCTCAAGGATTGTCATTTACATACAACTCAGTGAGATTCACGATCAAATCAGAGGGAGACTTGTATAGGTTTAAAGAAAACAATTTTGAAGAGTTTTTGGATATATAAATCAAGACACCATGGATTACAAATTGCTATCTTGGAATGTAAATGGACTTAATTCACCTAACAAAAGAAAATTAGTAAATCATTGGCTGGAAAAACAAAAGAGCAATATAATTTGTTTGCAGGAAACTCATATTAGAAAACAGGACTATAAATATGTGATAAATAAGAAATTGGGAAAAGTATTTTTTTCACTAGTGACCAAAAAGAATGTGACCTACATTAAAAAAGAATTGGAACCCAAGCAAATTTTTGTAGACAATGATGGGAAGTATATTGGAGTAGAAATAATGTTACACAGGAAAAAGACTTTGATTGTAAATCTGTATGCACCCAATGGAGCTAAAGAAATTTTTTTCTAAGATTTGACAAAGGAGATGGAACAATTAACTTATGATCAGGTAATCTTCGCAGGAGATTTCAATGGCACAGTGAACAACTTATTGGACAGACGTTCTAAAAGAGTTGGAAATGTGGCGGGGAAATTACCAAAAACTTTTTTTAAACTGATGAGACAAGAGAAACTGGAAGACATTTGGAGAAAATGGAATCCCAAAGCAAAAGACTATACTTTTTACTCCAATAGACATGACTCTTTCTCAAGTATTGATATGATTTGGATGTCGGAGGAGCTGGCTTTGAAGACTCAAAAGATTGAAATCTTAACAAAAAATAACTCTGATCACAGCCCCTTACTTTGGATGTCGAGAGAAAAACCCAAACAATTATATTGGAAAATTAATGAGGACCTATTAGACAGAAAAACAGTTAATGAGACATTGCGTAAGGAAACACAGAACTTTTTTGAAACAAATTTGAATAAAGGTACGGAATTACAAATTGTGTGGGATGCGTATAAAGCGGTCATAAGGGGACTGCTTATTTCATTAAACACTAAAGATAGAAAGCAAAGACTGCAACAACAAAATGATTTACAGGAAAAGATCCGACAGAAAGAAAAAGAGTTAAAGAAAAAGCCAGGGAAGAAAAAGATTATAAGGGAAATTCACATGTTACAAGACCAGCTAAATGTATTGTCAAATCGAGAATTGTATTGGAATTTAAAGAAGTTACAGCAGAAATCGTTTGAGGGTGCTAATAAATCTGGAAAGTTTTTAGCATGGCAACTGAAAAATAGACGTGAAAGAAATTTTATAAATAAAATAATAGAAGACAGAAAGGATATTGTGGACTTGAATGGCTTAAAGAGAGTCTTTTTCAATTTCTATGCCAAATTGTTTCAAAAGAAATGTATTGATTCACAGAAACTTAAGAAATATTTGGAGAATATTGAAGTACCAACATTGGGACAACAAATGAAAGAAGTGCTTAATGGTCCAATTAAAAATGAAGAAATTGTCAGTGCGATAGAAGAAGCAAAATTGGGGAAAGCTCCAGGTCCAGATGGATTTACTGCAAAATTTTACAAAAAATTAAAGAATGAGCTAACCCCAATTTTTGTACTTTTGTCAAATGAAATAAGGGAGACAAAACAGATTCCAGAGTCATGGAAAGAAGCAAATATCTCGCTTATACCTAAAGAAGGTTTAGACCTAACTAATGTGAAGAATTATAGACCAATATCCCTCCTAAATAATGATTATAAACTGTTTGCTAAAGTAATTTCTGAAAGGTTGAAAAATTATTTGAAAGATGTTATAACAGAAGAACAAGCTGGTTTTCTACCGAATAGACAAATTAGAGACAACTTAAGAGTGGTGATAGATGCAATTGAATATTGTGATAAACACCCTGAAAAAGAAGTTGGATTTCTCTTCTTGGATGCGGAAAAAGCTTTTGATAATTTGAACTGGGACTTCATGCTGCAAGTGATAGAGAAAATGGAAATAGGTCAATCTTTTTAAAATATGATTATTGCAATCTATTCGGATCAAAAAGCGGCATTGAACGTTAATAAAGAAAAAACGGAATATTTTAAAGTGCGAAAAGGGACTAGACAAGGCTGCCCCCTATCTCCACTATTGTTTATTTGGATATTGGAAGTATTATTGGGGAAAATAAAAGAAGACAAGAATATTAAAGGACTGACAATGAGAGGCTTTACATATAAATATAGAGCCTTTGCGGATGACATAATGTTTATGATTCAAGATCCATTAGAGAATATACCACGACTGATGCAAAAAATTAAAGATTTTGGAGACTTGGCCGGTTTCTATGTTAACAAAAGTAAAACAAAGGTGATGTGTAAAAATATGACGAAACAGAAGCAAATGGAATTCCAGGAGAAAATCCAATGTGAAGTGGTTACAAAGACAAAGTATTTAGGGATTGAATTGACTATGAAAAACAGATCTATTTAAAAATAATTATGAAAAAATTTGGTATAAGATTCAACAAGATATGAAAAAATTGGACCCTTTGAATTTATCACTAATGGGAAGGATTGCAACAGTCAAAATGAATATTTTGCCTCGGTTAATGTTTTTGTTTCAGACTATCCCAATACTACGACAAAGTAAGATATTGGATGGATGGCAGAAAGAAATATCAAAATTTGTGTGGGCAGGAAGAAAACCAAGAATTAAAATGAAAATTTTATGTGACGCTAAGGAAAGAGGAGGACTTCAACTACCAAATCTTAGACTTTACTATGATGCTATCTGCTTAACGTGGATAGAACAATGGATTAACCTTGAAAATATGAAGTTGTTGGCGTTAGAAGGACATGATAACAAGTTTGGATGGCATGCATATTTATGGTACGAAAAATCAAAAATCGATAAATTTTTTAAACACCACTTTATTAGGCGATCACTGTTCGAGACTTGGATGAGATACAAAAAATTCTTTTATGAAGAACGACCACTTTGGATAGTGCCAGCAGAAGTGATCAAACCATATTCGAGACATGAAGGACTAGATTGGTTACCGTACAGAAATCTTTTAAAAACTGATGGGAAAAGTTTTGTTATGAGAGACAGAGATGATGTGGAATTTGATTATGATTGGTTGAATTATAGACAGATCCATGATTTGTTTAAAACTGATAAGAGAAAATATGGCTTTAGGGCAAAGAATAATGAAATTGAGAATATATGGGTGGAAAAGGGAAAAAAATGATCTCAAAAATATATAAGGTTTTACTGAAGTGGTATACAGAGGATGAAATTGTAAAAGAACAAATGATAAAATGGGCGGTAAATGTAAATAATGAAATAACTATGGCATCATGGGAATGTCTGTGGAAAAAGTCAATGAAAATTTCAACTTGTGTTAATGTTAAAGAGAATTGTTACAAAATGATGTATAGATGGTATATGACTCCAAAGAAAATTGCTAATATAAATGAGAGTAAGTCTAACAAATGTTGGAAATGTAGAAAGAAAGAGGGCTCATTTTACCATATGTGGTGGACTTGTGATAAAGCCATGAGTTATTGGTCAGAGATTCATAACGAAATACAGAAGATTTTGAAATGTACTTTTAAGAAAGATCCACAAATCTTGTTGTTAGGTCTTAAACTGGAAGAAATAAATGTAACCAAGAGAACATTGTTATGGTACTTGGTCACAACAGCTAGAATGACTTATGCACAATTCTGGAAACAAGAAAAGATTCCTGAAATATGGGAACGGATTAAGAAGATGCTTTTTATGGCTGAAATGGACAAAATGACAAGAAAGCTTAATAACGAAGAAGACGAAGCTTTTTTGAAGAATGGAAAGATTTTAAAGACTATCTTGAGAAAAATTGGGATGTTAAAAATAGATTGATTTGCTTTGATAGTTATTAAGGAGAAAATAAGAAAAAGAATGATATGATTGCCAAAATGTTACCTAATTTGATAATGGAAATGACATATTTTGTGAACGGTGATTAGATAATAGAGTTTATAAGGGGGTAAGAGCATTGCGGGAAGCCTTGTACTGGGGGGAGTGGGGAGAAAAGAAAAAAGGTATGTGATATCTATAAGATAAAATTTTAACTATGTGAAACATATCCTATAATAAATTGCTTTAAAAAAACAAACAAACAAGTCCCTTAAGTATGTCGGTCTGTGCCGCTCCCGGGTTGAGTGGCGCAGTTCCATCTGCGGGGCCGTGGCCTCAAAGTTGGGTTCCACTGCTGCCAGCATTACGCTTATGGGTGCTTGTGGAGCTGCATGGCTTCCAGCGATCCTGTGGCTGCTTGATCGCCCACACCACCTTCCGGGTGGTTGGGTGGTGTGCTGTCCTCCATGGTCTCAGGTGCCTGTGGTTGCAAGGGCTGCGAGAGTTGTCAGTAACTGCCGGCTGGGGATGTAGATCTGCTGGGAGCAAGTAGCTGCAGAGTTGGTTGATGTGCCTCCTCAGCATTTGGCCACCCCCAGTTGAGACAGGGGACAGGGGACCAGTAACGCGGGCCATCTGGGCTGGAATCCAGACTGGGCCTCTGCCAAAGTTCCGGGTGTATACGGGGTTGCCCGTGAAGAACCTGCCTCCTTGCTCTCCGGGGCCTAGAGGTGCTCTGGAGTGCAGTTGTGGTGTAGATGGTCTAGTTTTGTAGTTATGTGCCTGCCCATGAGGAGTTCCACGGGGCTGCGGCCATTGGTGGTGCTCAGGATAACTCAGTGGCTGAAAAGGAATGCTGTGAGCCAGTGGTCCCAGTTCCCGTGGATGATACAATGGAGAGACTCCTTTGTGGTCCTCACCATTCGTTCTGTTTGGCCATTGGTGGTGGGGTGGAAAGGAGCAGATTGGATGTGCCAGATAAGGTAGTGGCCCATGAACTCCTGGAACTCTCCTGACATGAAAGTCATTCTATTGTCTGTGACTACAGTGTCAGGTAGGCGTGTGTGAAGAAAATCCGCTGTAGGGTCCGGATTGCTGCTGTGGAAGAGGTGGAGGAGACAGGCACCACTTCCAGCCTCTTGGTGTAGGAGTCCACCAATATGAACAAGATCTGTCTCTAGAAGGGGCCCGCGAAGTCCAGCTGTAACCGGGACCATGGTTTGTGGCTGGATTCCTACTGTTGCACTGGGGCCCAGGGCGGCAACCATCAGGTTTTTTGAAAGGCCTGACTGTCAGTGCTTTACACAGTCCTCGATGGTGCTGTCCAGGCCAGACCACCATACATAGCTGCGGGCCAATGCCTTCATCCACACTATCCCCAAGTACGTTTTGTGTAGCACCATGAGAACTTGCTGGCGTAGCAGTGCTGGTACTACCACCCGGCTTCCCCAAAGCAGGCAAACCTTGTGGGGAGAGAGCTCGTCTCAGCGGGACGAGAAGGCCACAAAATCAGGGCCCACCCACCTGGTGGGCCAGCCCCTCCCCACCCAGTCCAAAATGCAGGAGAAGACACAGCCCCTGGCAGTGTGCTGGGACATGTCAGCTACCTGGAGAGGATGGTTAGGGAGGTCCTCAAGGAGCAGGATCTGATGTGCAGAGGTGGGGCCAGGTCACAGGATGGGAGCGGCAGGTGGCTGAGTGCATTGGCGTGGCCCATCGCTTTCCTGGGTCAGTGAAGATGGTACTGGTATCCCGTCAGGAAGATAGACCAATGCAGCACTCTGGGGGATAGCATCTGTGGCATCTGACGATCCGGGGCCAACATACCCAGCAAGGGCTTGTGGTCAGTCATGATGGTGAAGGGCTGCCCATAGAGGTAATCATGGAACTTCTTGACTCCCGCCACGATTGCCAACACCTCCTTGTCAATTTGTGTGTAGTTGCACTCAGCTGTGGACAAGGCATGGGAGTAGTAAGCCAAGGGACCCTCTCTGCCGTTGGGTAGCTGGTATCCTAGGGTGGCTCCTACCCCATACAGGAAAGCATTGCAGGTGAGGACAATGGGCAGCATTTTGTTGAAGTGAGCGAGGACAGCGTTTGAAGTGAGTAGCTCCTTGACAGCCCTGAATGTGGCAGCTTGCTTCTGGCCCCAGACCCAGGGAGCCTTCTTGTCGAGGAGCCAATGCAGTGGCTCTGCAACTGCTGCCTTGTGTGGCAGGAATGAATGGTAAAAGTTCAATAGGCCCAAGAAGGCCTGGAATTCCTGTTCTGAGGTGGGTGCTGGGGTGTTGATGATGGCACGGATCTCGTCAGGGTTGGGTGGATGCCCCAGGCGTCAATGGAGAACCCCAGGAATTTTACTCATGGAACCCCCAGCTGACATTTTTCCCACTTTACCTTAAGAACGGTGGTGTGGGAACACTGCAGGACAGCGCACAGTCTCTCGGCGAACTCCTCGCCTGTGAGTGCAACAATCAGAACATCATCAAAGAAGGGCTGGACTCTGGGGATTCCTTTAAGGAGAGAGTCCATGAGATTCTGGAAAATTCCCGGGGCTACACTGACCCCGAACTGTAGCCGCCACACCCAGAATGCACCCTGGTGCATCACAATCATCTGTGCCTCTGCTGTCGCATCGTCAACAGGGAGCTGTTGGTAAGCCTGGGCTAAGTCCAGCTTACCGAAGACCTTAGCACCTGCCAGAGAAGCCAAAACGTGGCTGACCACTGGGACCAGATATGCGTGGTCCTGTAGGGCCTTGTTTATTGTACATTTATAATCCGCACAGATGCAGACGTTTCCATTGGGTTTAACTGGGGTCATGATAGGGGTTTCCCATAGAGCATGGGGCACAGGTTCCAAAACCCCTTGTGCCACTAACCTATCCAACTCTGTGTCAATCTTAGGCTTAAGCATGAACAGGACGTGTCTGGCCTTCAGCCATATGGGCCGAACCCCCGGGTCTATTTGTAGGGAGACCGGTGGTCCAGTGTAATGACCGAGCATCCCATCAAATACTGCTAGGAACTCATTGCACACCACCTGGAAGTCTTTGGAGTTCACGTGGTGCACCCCAGTCACCCTAAAAACCAGAGGCATGAACCAAGCAAGTCCAAGGAGGCTCATGTGGCTGCCTCTTACCACCAACAAATCTAAAAACCCCTCAAAGTGCTGGTACCGCACCTTGAATTTACCCTCCCACAGGATGGACACCTCATTTTTTGAAATGTCTCATAGGGTGAAGCTCATGGGTTGCAATGGGGGACCCCCTTTAGGACATAGCCTCTTAAACGCGTCCTCCGAAATTATTGATATGGAGGACCCGGTGTCGAGCTCCATCGGGCAGGGGTTTCCTTCTATCAAGACAGTTACAGTGATCTTGTCAGGGTTTTCCTAGGGCAAGTGCAAGTGCTGCTGCTGGACAGAGGTGGTGTGCAGTTCCATGGAGTGCATCGGTGTGAGGTTTACCGCTGGTCATTTCCTGTTTCCCTTTGAGTGGCAGGCTTGGGCGATGTGGCCAACCTTTCTGCAGGTCCGACATGTGGCATCTTGAAAATGACAGGATCTCCACTCGTGAAGGTCCGTGCAACTTGCACATGCTGTCGAAGGGGTGCTTTCAGTTGAGTGGTGTAGTGTGGTGACCCAGGAGTCACAACGCCCTGGATGAGGTAGTTGCAGCACCTCTTCATTGTTGGATGCTTCAGATGCTGATGAGGCGGTGGCCTGGTGCACAGCTGTGGAATGGTGGTCAGCCTTCTTTTGGCCACTCTCCTGGGACTTCTCGAATGCAGTAGCCACTTAGAGTGCTGTTGCTTGGCTGGCGAGTTTACGATAAAGCTTCTCATCCCTGAGGCCGAACACAAAACAATCTAGGCATGATTCCTCGAGGTTTGTGTACTCACAATGGAGAGCCAATCTATGCAGGGCAACCATGTAATCAGATGCTGATTCACTGAACTTCTGATTCCTTTTGAGGAAATCGAGGCAGTGAGACAACTGAGTGGGCTTGGGTGTGAGATGGTTGGTGAGAGCCTTTTTCTTTTTTTTAATTAACTCTCTTAAAAAGGAGATAATTTTATTGCTTTTAATATAAGAAAAGGGAGGGTATATAGATGGATAAGAATAGTGGTGAGTGAAGATAAATTTAGTATATTAATCTTTTGTTAGTATAAGTAAGTTCTTCGGCTTCTTCTGTGTTTGACCGATCGCCCTTCATTATGCTGTAAATAATAAACATGTTAGCTGTTTTAGTAAAGTCCTTTTGGGTTATTATTAGTAAAGTCCATTAATGCGCATTACGAACATATCTTCATACTTTGGGTTGTCTCCTTTTTAAGTCTGTCAGATTATAAGATGGGCCTTTAACTGCTCCTCCATTTTCTGGTTCTTTGTCTCCCCCTTCCGAGCCACTGTCGTCTTCACTGCTTAAAATCATCCATTTGGCGAGTTCTGCTTCTTCCTCTGAACTGGCATGTCTCTTCAAAAAGTCTTGAGCTTTAAAGACGGAGTCAATCTTCTCCCACTTATCTTTAAATTTAAAGACAAGTCCTTCTGGATTCAACCATCTATAATTAGTTTGGTGGTTTTGCAAGAATATGTTCAATCCTTTATAAGCCTTCTGTTTCATGCAAATTTCAAATGACACATCTTTTAAAATCCTTATATTCTGCTCTCTGATCTTCAAGGGCATTGATGACATCACTCTTCAGATTTGATCTCTAGTACTTTGCTTAGTAAACTTAACCACCACTTCCTCTGGCAAATTGTTTTTCTTTGTAAAGTTGGAGTAAGGTCTATAGGCCAAATCCATCTCTTCGCTTAATCTTCCCGCTTCATTGCCAGTCAGTGGTGCCAAAGCCGTCGCCAAAATACTTCTGAGATCCTCTTTTTCTTCTTCCTTTATGCCTTGAAATCGGAGAGTTAGGTTTGATTTTTCCATCTGTAACATCAATAATTTTTTGTCTTGTGCTTCCTGATGTTTTTCCATTTTAATGACCTTCTTCTTGATTTTTTGTGTGTCTTCTGTTGAAATCAGACATTTCTGTGTGATCTCCTCCATCTTCTTAGCCGTATCTGTCAATTGTTTCTGCTGATTGCTGAGAACACTTTCCATGCTGGACAACGTTTGGTTGATTTTCTGCATTTGATCCAGCAAAGGGCGCAGCAGCTCGCCTTCTTGTTGAGTGACAGCTGGCTCCAAGGGACAGGAGGTAAAGCCGGAAGTTCCTCCCTGCTTCTTTGGCTTATCTGGGAACTTCTTTTGCCCTGACATCTTTATTTTATTGTTTACTTTTTAAAAGTTCATGCCGCGCGGCTAAGGAAAGGATCTTTCCTCTTTGCTGTAAGCAATTCCCCAAAAGGTAACTTTGCTTTGCTAAATTTTCACTCCCCCCCCATCTTCCCTCTTTTAAAACAGTCCCGTTCTCATGGTGGGGGGATCTCCACCCTCCTCCCTTGCGCTTGTTCAATGGGGGGTGGGAGCACTTAAATCCTTTTCCAAGTTTAAATCGTCAACTCACAGTTTGCTGCCAATTGTTTCCTTTTCATTTATTCATTCGCTTCTTCACTCCTGGAAGTCAGTGGCATTGCTAAGTCCCATCAGGGCACATCACAGTGGGGCCTCTGGGGCATGGGGAAAACCTCAATTTTCCGACCGTCAGGTCGGTAAAGAGGCTACTCCCCAGTGCGCCCCCTGGTCTGGAGCCTTTATCTAAGGCTCACTAGGGTCTCCGCTTGTGCGGAGTCCCCCCCAACCATGTGTGGGCTGATCACCTCTGGGAGAGTCCCGAGAGAGTGACCACCATTCGCGTCACCGAAACCGAAAACCAGATGGTTGGTGAGAGCCTTGATGAGGCCGTCGAAAGTGAAGAGTTTCATTGTGTTCGGTGCAATGATGCTCTGTGCCAGTTCCAAGGTGTCAATTCCTCAAGAGCTAAGCAGGACAGCCTCCTTCTTAGTGGCATCATTGATGCAGTGGAACTCCATGAAGTAGGTTAGGCATTCCAGCCAGGATTCCCGCTTCTGATGCCAAACTCCAGCAGAAGTCCTGATGCGACAGCCATGGTCTCAGAAATGGTACGAGGCATGGGGCTTGTCCCATCCTCATCGCCAGTGAAATATACTGGGTTCAAACACGTATAGTGATTAGCTCATAGTTTATTAGTGATTTCAGCAGGTAGAAAGAAGACAGAATCCCTGACCGAAGGGAGGTATTTATGCATGCAAAAGGTTACACCCCAAACACACACCCACTCCCATGATAGGCTATTTACACTACATTGTTATTCCATTGGTTTACTCTAGGATCCCTGTCTCCCTACGGGTCTATTCTAGGATCCCTGTCTCCCTACTGATCCATTCTAGGATCCTAGTCAGCTATTGTTATGGATCCTCAAGCTCTGTCCAAGTTAAGCATCAGCCAAAGTATGGTCTAGGCTCAGTACATTACAGTTGACAAAACAGAGCTAACACTTATTACTGTCTTGTTCCTGCAGTGCAAGCTGCTGTGAGAGGCATTGCAGTTAGAAGGCAGTAAGACAAAATTTGGCAGTCCCTAGATCTAGGTCAGGATAATTGCAGGGAATGGGGGGGCATTTGATGATGGTGAATGGAAAGGGATGAATGCAGGTTGAATTAGGGTGGGAGAATCGGGGAAAATAAATGAGGGAGGGAATTTAAGGCTGCAGTATTTACTTGCATATAATGTTTACATGCAAATAAATCCCACCATAGTCACACTTTGAATAAACAAGGACAGGATCTGGCTAGCTGGAGCAAAGCCTAAGAATAGGGAATGTGCTTGAGTTTTTAAAAAATCAGAAATCTTATACACTCTTTCCTTCTTTCTTTTTAAGGAGGCAGCAGCAGAAGGGGCAGGGAGGGGAGAGGAAGGCAGAACTGGAGCCAGTTGGATTTCAGTATCCCAAGCGATAATATCTGAGGCAGATCAGCAGGGGACTAATATATTGAGGGTCAGGAGTGACATATATTTTTAGGACATTATAAACCATGTTGAGGGCCTTATGGTCAAAAAACTGGATATAAATCTCATAAATGAATTCACATCATCTTGTGTCCAACTCTTCATATTAGACTCTAAAACTGAAACACTTTCTCCTCTGAGGCTGCCAGAAGATTCAAATATGGTTGACAGGAGCCATGAAGATTGTGACTGCAGACATCAGGTACCACTCTCCTAATCCTTTCCTTTTTTATAAAGTCATTTAACCAAAGTTTTTAAGCATCACTACATCTAAGCAATATAAAACAAGTGTGCAACATGGTGTAGCAAGGCAGATGAAAGCAACATTAAGAATAGTGAAATACATAGGTAATCACAAAAATCTAAAACAGATTAAATAAATATATACTTTAGATAAACCTATAGTGTTCCACAAGTAACATAAGATAATATGACAAAACAAAGAAGAATAAACTACAAAGCAATAAAATATATATATCTCCTAAAAGTCTTAAACACAATTGATAAAATTTATAAGCCCTTAGATGGGAAAAATGGGCGAACCCCTGTCCTTTCTCTTATGGTCAGCAAAGTAAGGATCATTTTGGTGGCATTTTAAGGAGACCACCACTATCAGGAATTTTGTAACAGGTCAAGTTATTTCCGGATCAGAATCTACTAACAATGGCGATACCACCCAGGGTACAACAGGAAGTTAATATTTGGACAGAACAGGAATGATCCAAAGAGTCCTGTTGACAGGTAGTGGGGCAGCAGTGGGAGGGCTTCTATGGGCCCCTAAACAGGTTGCCCCTATTCCTCCATTGTTCTCTATGGTGGGAAAAAATTAACTTTTTTCCCCACCATAGAGAACAATGGAGGGAATAGGGGCAACCTGTTTGGGGCCCCATAGAATTGGACCCCCTGGTCCAATGTTCTTGAAACTTAGTGGGTATCTTGGGGAGAGGCTCCATCAGCTATCCTGTGAGTTTGGAGCCTCTCCCTCAAACCCCCTTTCCTCCAGTCCCCAGAATATACCCTATGTTTTCACCATTGACTTCAATGGCCCATAGGATATAATGGGGCTGAATTGCCGCCAGATTTTTTTCAGTCCCTCCTTTCCTTCTCTCCTTTCCCTCTTTCCTTCCTTCTTCTCTTCTCTCTTTCTTTCTTTCCCACCTTCTTCTCTTGTCTTTTTTCCTCCTTTCCCTGTTTCCCTCCCTCCCTCCCTCCTTCCTCCCTCTCTTTCTTTCCCCCTTCTTTCCTTCTCTTTCCTTCCCTCTTTCCTTCCTTCTGTCCTTCTCTCTACTCTCTCTTTTTCTTTCCTTCTTTCCTCCTTCTATGGCCCAACTCTAGTGAGAAGGAGTTTAAACTTTAAACCCCTTCTCTCTTCACTCCCCCACCCAGGCCAGCTGGGGAAAGGAAGGGGAGGCTTTGGAAGATGCCTCCCCCCCTTTTGCTTCCCCTTCTGACATCACTTCCGGTGATGTCAGTGGGCGTGGCATATGCTAATGGCCTAATAGCTCATTAGCATACCATATGCTAATGAGCTCCTGCAGCTGTTTTTCTACGAAAAGACCCCTGCTCACCTGTAAGGTCGTCTACCACCCGCCCCTTGAACTGCCCACACAGTCAGAAGCCAAGGGGCAAGCCTCTAACCTTCCTGGGAATTAATTAAGAAAGCCAACACTGCAAGGTAGGTTACCTGCAGAAATGAGTTTCCACAACAATTAACTTGGTAGGTGGACTCTTTAAGTTTAGATACTGAAATTAGATTGCAACACTTGAAGCACAGAACACCCAGTATAATCAAAGATACATATTTAAGTGTGCAAAAAATGTTTTAAAATAACAGAGCAGAGAGAAATAAAACAAGCTATTTTTAAGGTTCTAACTAAACATTGATTCAGAGTTATCAGATGTTACCCATCTGAGTTGAAGTCAAACAAGATTCCTGTCTCTCTCCAGAAAACATGTCACCAGGCAGTGCCCTGGTACCTTCCAAGGTTAATGCATCATACCTCATGATAGTTGGAGCTAGTTTTGAACAAAGAACCACAAAACTAGCTGTTTTAAAGTCTAAGATTTATGGGGCAGGGGCCCTTCTGCCCAATCAAAGATCAGACCAGTGATGTTATATTGACATAAACCTGTTACAACAAATGGCTCAGGGGAGAGTCTTTTTATGATGGAACAGAAAGGTTATCTGCAATCTACTGCTCTGTTGCATAGTGTAACTCACAGGACCAAGTGAGGAAGCTTTGGCGCCAAGTCCTGTCCCGATAAACAAAGGGTTTGTCTCTGAACCTGAAGTGTGATTCAAAGGGAACAGTGTTGATTGCCAGCTCTTCAGCACCAACAGGCAGTTGTTTCCCATTTGGTCACTTCAACTCATCATTCAGGCCTAGAGATTATTTTGAGGCCTGAATGAATCCAATGAAAGAAATTGACTAAAGGTCCAATTTCCTTGACAGTCATTCACCTCTATAAAATACTTTTTTTTGGAAAGAGCATTCTCAACTTTAACTGGATATATGAAAGAGATGCATGTGTTCATGCTGTCCTCTCTCTGATTGACTCACTGATGGCAGTTGGAAGCTGGAAGGAGGCAAGCTCATAAGTGGAACTGAATTCAGGCATGATGAACCAATGCTTGGTTGCGTCTTTCCTTCCCTCTGATGACTCACTGAAGTCAATATCTCAACCTTTTCTTGTCCTAGAAACCACCCAGGGTAGGGCAACAATTGGATCATCCTGAACAGTAAACTGGAATATGACACATTATCTATCTGTCTGTCATCTATCTAATGCTGGTTCTCCAGAGAACTGCTCAAGGTGGCCTACAAAGTAAAACACAGCATCAAACCCCATAAAACTTGTTAACAAATAAATTATTACAAAAATTATATTAAAAACCCAACCGGAGAACAAAATCAGCATAAACTACAAGCAGTTTAGAACAAGTCTCATAAAATAGCTCTTAGGCTAGAAGCAGGCTATTAAAATCAATGTTAAAAGATAAATGAAAAGCCTGGATATAAAAAGTAATATTTTTGTTACAAAGCTAAACAGTGAATGTTTCCCAGTTTATGCTATAAACTGTTTAATTCTTTTCCTTCTCATTATTGTATCTTCAGCTCCTTACAGCTCAAAATTCTCTTCCTAAACAAAGTGGTTTAATTCCTAATATTTCCTTCAAAATGCTTTTCATTTCATATCTTTCCTGATGGAAAGCAAAGAGTGTGCCAAGTGCCACTGACCTTAACTCTCCTAAATCAAAAATATCTGATGTGATATCTAGAAATCTTTGATGTGTAGATATGCTAATCAGTTAAGAAATGTCAAATTTGCATATATTTCAAGTGACCCAACAATATTTACCTTAGAGCAAAGTTTCATATTTTTCTGACAATTGCAGCATTGAACAAGTGACTCATTTAGCATATTTAAATAGCATTATGTCACAGGGATTTACCAAAGAGTTGTTTGAAAGCATCAAAAAGATGAACATCACTGTCTGAAATTAACAACAAGCCTAATTTGATTTGACAAATGATGTTGATTTCAAAAGGGTCACTAGCTGTGGAAGAGGCTGAGGACAAAATAGTGCCTTGAAGCCCTGATAAAACTGAATATTTAAACAGTTCATTATGCAAATTTGCCCTCTACCTGTCAGTAGTGAAGAAAAGATAGGATAGGGTTAGAGTGCTGAAAAAGCATGGAGCACTTTATTGGTACCTGACTCTTCCCCCCCCCTTCAAAACGTTATGTCTTTATTATTATGTTAGACTCTCTCCTTTTTTTTGCTATGACAAAGAAGCCATAGTAAGATTTGATTCTTATTTACAGCAAAAGTTTAGAAAAGTTAACATCACTGAGCTAGCACATTGGTGCCTGTATGAGGTTAAAAAAAAACCCAGTGCATCTACTACTTTTTTGAATAGTGGCCACCTCTGCAGTGTTTGAAAGATGAGCTTGGTCAACATCCATTGGATTTTATGCATGGCCAAGGGTGACTCTACATACACACAGATTGCTGAGATAAGCACACTTATATATGAGGTCTAATAAAGTGGAAGGTGAATAATCTGCATCCTAACTTGACATGTCACCAGTTGGAAGTACTACAAGAGAGAAGGTAGAGCTGAAAATTTCTGTAGAGGTACTGTGTTAAATATCCTTTGGTATTTTTTTCAAAGGCTGTCTCTAATAGGGAATTAGACCTATTTAATAGACTTCAGTAGGATGAAGATAAGACCTGCTTAGGATTGCTGTCTAAATCAATAAGTACTTTGGGATAGTACCTTCAGAGGGTCATTGGACTATATTACATCAGTGCTACAGGGTCTTTATTCCTGAGAATTCTGACTCCAGTTCATAGTTAGAACTGGATGATTTTCAGGGCCGGAAGGGAGCAACTTTTTCCCATTTCCCCTTTCCTTTACAGACCTCTGACTCTTCAGGATGCTGTTTCTAGGGATCCCTGTTCCCTAGGAGCAGCATTTTAAGAGGCTTTTAGGACTGCAATGGGAAGAGAGAGTTATGGTTTGCTAATGGAAATCCCTTCTGCTCAGGGCTCTTTTTGTAGAAAAAGCCCAGCAGAAACTCATTAGCATAATAGGCCACACCCAACAGCAGAAACTCATTAGCATATTAGGCCACACCCCTGACAGCACAGCTCATTAGCATATTAGGCCATACCCCTGTGTTACCAGAAGTGTGGTCATCCAGCCACACCCACCTTTTGCTTCTTATTCTGTTTACCTTTGTTGTCAAAACAGTTTTGACAAAACCAATAAAAACATTATTTTTAAAAAAGTTTCCAGTTCCATACTTTTAAGGAACAGCAGGGCCTGGATACAGAGGCAGGTTATATCAAGCCACATCTCTGAAATGTCCTAGCCCCACTAGGGGTCACCAGAAGTCATTTCCAGGTGTGCAAGCACACACACACACACAAATGCAACCTTCCCCCTCCCCAACTAGCAGGCATCACATGGTGGTTAACAGAATGAACTAAAATCTGTGAGGATTGCTGTTAATTCCGCCTGCAAAAACAGTAAAAAATAAAAAACAAAAATAAAAAAGAATCTGTGAGGTCCTCGGTTCAAATGTCATGTTTACCAACTCCTGAGGCAAAATTAGGCAAGACACTTTCTGGCTGTGTCCACATATGATGGATACCCTGCTGTTGTGTGGCTATAGCACTGATTCAGAACTGGATTTATCTGTGTGGCCAGGCCAATCCAATTGTCAATTATTGCTATAGTGCAACAATAGCACAACGTACAAGCGCAATTGTAAAATATCCAAATATGTCTAAATTCAGTCTCTCTCCTCTGAGTAACTCCTCCGCCATCTGCAATATGGGGGTAATAATACTGGCCTGCATTAAAAGACTGTTGTTAGGGTTGCCAAAAGGGCAGGAGAAAAATAAAGCCTTAATATGTGGAAATGGGCAGGTGACACTTTTCATGGCATGGAGGTAAATAACATCTCCTATTAAATAACAACTTATTAAACCTCTGTTCAAGGGCACTTTTCTTCTCGCTGTTGTAAAGCTTACAAAAAGATAATGTTAGTGAAGAACTTTGAACACCAGAAGTTCAGTATAAGAGAGCCAGTGTGGTATTGTAGTGAAAACACTGGAACAGGCCTAGGAAAAAGCAGGTTCAAGTCCTTGCTTACTATAAGACCCAAAGAGAGACCTTGCCTCAACATTCTCTTTCAGCCTAACCTATCTAGGGGGTCATTGTGATGACAAAATGGAGGAAGGAAGAACCATGTATACTTAAGGATGCCAGCCTCCAGGTGGGACCTGGCAATCCCCTAGGATTGCACCTCATGTCCGTACTACAGAGATCAGTTCCTCTGGAGAAAACGGATGTTCTGGAGGGTGGACTGTATGGCACTGTACCCCACTGAGGTCCCTGTCCTTCCCAGGTTCCATCCCCATATCTGGATCTGGCAGTCCTACCTCTCATCCCCTGCTGGTGGCCAGGAGAGACCTGGCAACCCTGCGTCTTGAGCTCTTTGGAAGAAGGGTAGAATTAAAATGTAATAAATAAATAAGCATAAAAATACTAAGTGCTAGCAGGATAAAATCAAACCCTGCAGTAGTCAGAAATACAGTTATGGCCATAATCCTAAGAATACTGTTGGAAGAAATGGACTCTGCAATGTCACCTAATGCTAGTACAGACACCCGAATCTCAGGGGAGGGCAGTAGAGAGTCAGTAAATGGCTAGATATGGTGCTTCCTGACCTTTATTTTGTCCACTCCTGCAGCTGTCCCTTTGTTAACCAGAACACTTTTCTTGGGATTCCCTTCCTTCTGGTCATATCCTTTCTCCTTCTTCCTCTGTCCATTCTTTTTACAATCTCTCTCCATCCTAGCTTAGATAATCTGCATTTCCTATCAAGAATGGAGCTATTTTATAATACAGAACTTCTGTTTTTTTCTTAAGTAACAAGGCTCAGTGTGAACTTATTCCTCAAAGAGCCAGACTATAGAATTCTACTCTGCAGAAAAACAGCTCTGCTTTCAAACACTTGCCTGGGAATAAGCCCCTTTGAATAAAAAGGGGACATTTCTGAGTAGACCTGCTTAGAATTACTGTGTGCATATCTTTCTCACTTTAAAATTTACTTCGAAGGATATGACCTTGGTGTTAAACATTAAAGGGAAAAAAAATAAAACAAACCCAAAACAGCATCAGGGAAGCAGCAAGAAAAGTGGAAGTGAAACTGATTATATAAAAATACATACTTTATAAGCATTTTTTGACTCAGATATATTAGAGACATTGCTATTGGGGTAAAATTAGCAATTTTATTCTGAAACTAGCTGGTGAATACAAACTCTAGATTATTTCTAAAAGGAAACTCAGCACATCCTTCTTTTCCTTTCACCAACTTAGGTGTTAAAGAGGGGAAAGAAATTCTCAGCCTTTCTCTCTCTCTCTCTTAATGCGATCTTGACTAAATCAGATTGAGGTGACAAGAGAGGAGGTCCTATGACTGATAGACGACTTAAAAACTGATAAATCACCAGGCCCGGATGGCATACATCCGAGAGTTCTGAAAGAACTCAGATGTGAACTTGTGCATCTCTTGACAAAAATATGTAATTTTTCATTAAAATCTGCCTCCATTCCTGAGGAATGGAAGGTAGCTAATGTCACTCCCATCTTTAGAAAGGGTTCCAGAGGAGATCTGGGAAATTACCAGCCAGTCAGTCTGATGTCCATATCGGGTAAGTTGGTGGAAACTGTTATTAAGGAAAGAATTAGTAGGCACATTGATGAACAAAAACTATTGAGGCAGACTCAGCATGGGTTCTGTAAGGGAAGATCTTGTCTCACTAACCTGTCAATGAGAGCCAGTTTGGTGTAGTGGTTAAGTGTGTGGACTCTAATCTGGGAGAACCGGGTTTGATTCCCCCACTCCTCCACTTGCATCTGGCTGGATGACCTTGGGCAAGCCGTAGTTCTTGAAAAAGAGCCATTTCTGTCAAGAGCTCTCTCAGCTCCACCGACCTCACAGGGTGTCTGTTGTGGGGAGGGGAAGGGAAGGGAGTTTGTAAGCCGCTCTGAGACACCTTTGGGTAGTGAAGGGCGGGGTATAAATCCAATCTCCTCCTCCTCCTCTTAGTGTTTTTTGAGGGGATGAACAAACATGTGGACAAGGGGGACCCAATAGATGTTGTTTACCTTGACTTTCAGAAAGCTTTTGATAAAGTTCCTCATCAAAGGCTCCTAAGTAAGCTCAATAGTCACAGGATAAAAGGACAAGTTCTCTTGTGGATCAGAAACTGGCTAATTAATAGGAAACAGAGAGTGAGTATAAATGGGCAATTTCCTCAGTGGAGGGTGGTAAGTAGTGGGTACCACAGGGATCAGTTCTTGGTCTGATGCTTTTTAACTTGTTTATTAATGATTTGGAGTTGGGAGTAAGTAGTGAAGTAGCTAAATTTGCAGATGACACAAAGTTGTTCAGGGTGGTGAGAACCAGGGAGGAATGTGAGGCACTCCAAAGGGATCTGTCAAGGATCAGTGAGTGGGTGTCAATGTGGCAAATGGGGTTCAGTGTGGCCAAGTGCAAAGTGATGCACATTGGAGCCAAAAATCCTAAATATAAATACACATTGATGGGGTCTGAACTGGAAGAGACTGACCAAGAGAGAGATCTTGGAGTCGTAGTAGATAACTCAATGAAAATGTCTAGACAGTGTGTAACTGCAATAAAGAAGGCCAACGCTATGCTGGGGATTATTAGGAAGGGAATTGAAAACAAATCAGCCAGTATCATAATGCCCCTGTATAAATCATTGGTGCGACCTCATTTGGAATACTGTGTACAGTTTTGGTCGCTACACCTCAAAAAGGATATTATAGCATTGGAAAAAGTGCAGAGAAGGGCAACTAGAAAGATCAAAGGGTTGAAACACTTTCCCTGTGAAGAGAGGTTTAAGCGCTTGGGGCTCTTTAGCTTGGAGAAACGACGGCTGAGGGGTGACATGATAGAGGTTTACAAGATTATGCATGGGATTGAGCAGGTTGAGAATGAAGTATTTTTGTCCCTTTCTCACTATACAAGAACTCATGGGCACTTAATGAAATTGCTGAACAGTCGGGTTAGAACAGATTTTTTAAAAAGTACTTCACTCAAAGAGTAATTAACACATGGAATTCACTGCCACAGGAGGTGGTGGCAGCTACAAGCATGGACAGCTTCAAGAGGGAATTAGAGAAGCCTATGGAGCAGAAGTCCATCAGTGGCTATTAGCCGTAAGGTATAGATAGGAACTCTCAGTCTGGGGCAGGTGATGCACTGTATTCTTGGTGCTGGGGGGGGACAACAGTGGGAGGGCTTCTAGTGTCCTGGCCCCACTGCTGGACCTCCTGATGGCACCTGGTATTTTTGGCCACTGTGTGACAGCATGTTGGACTAGATGGGCCATTGGCCTGATCCAACATTGGCTTCTCTTATGTTCTTATGTTTTTATGACTCTCAAAACTAGAGAGGCCTGCATTCCAGTTAAGTGTGCTAAGAGACCCAAATGCTAGCCACCCATCCTACTAGCATTTCTTCCAGACAAAGCCTCCAGACTACGGGTCCGGTCACACTGCCGTTTTGATTGGGATTCGCTGCTGTTTCCTTACGCATGTCAGTTTCACGTTCACACGTGCCAATCCGCCTCCCACCCCGAAGCAGGCTCACTCGCGCAATGATGCCGGGTTTTCCTGACCCCTGGAAAATCAAGTGTTTACCTGGCACTTCCACTTTGAATGCGCGATTTATGGATTTATTAAGCACATGTTTAATCAAGCGCTCAAACCAGAAGCTTTAAAAAAAAAAACGCACAAAAGACAGCCCTGGAGGCGGGAACGAGAGGCAGGGGCTCCGGCAGCCTGGATGGGGCCGGCAAGGAGGATGGCGGAGACGGCGGACACAGCGGAGCCTGTTTTTGTGGGGCAATGGTGGCAGCGGCGGTGGCGGCACCCACCCCCCAAAGTGTCAGCAGAAGCAGCAGCCGCCCGAGCCTCCGCCATGGCCAGCAGGATCGCCTGGAGGGACAGCGCAGCAGCAGGCGAGCGGGTGCTGTAAGAGAGGGGCTGGCTGCATCTAGTCAGCCCAATGCGAAGAAAAATGTTCCCGATTTAAACAAAGCGGGAACAAAGCGCAATTACCTTTGCAGTGTGACCAGAGCCTACAACTCTTTCCCTCACAGGAAAATAAAAACTCAATTTAAAAACAAACAAAAAACCCCGCTCAAAACAGCCCAGCCGACCTATAACTGCCTCAGTGACAATTACTTCAACCTTAATGTTCAAAGTTCTCAGTAACATCGTGACCAACAAGTTTTCATAACTCCTCAAAGCTTATTTCCTGGAAATAAACACAAAGCTACAGTGCTATTGGGGGGGCCATAATCCCTTCTCCATGGACTTCTGCATATCTAGACAGGTAGTTATACCTCCCCTTTCCCCCCCTCAATGCTTTGCCTCCTTTTGTCACTGATCTCTTTAAGATCGCTTCACCTCTTTATTTCCTAGCTCTCTGGTGTGTGCATGTATGTGATATTGCATTGATTAGCTGAATATATTAGGGTTATTTTCTTAATAAATTTCATAAAAGATATTTTCTGTCATCTGTGTCACTCTGAGAGGGTTCTGACTCTGGTATAGTTGGAGTATGATCCCTAGCTTGTGCACCTATTAAGTAAATGGTTTCTTAGCTAATTTCCTCCATCATAACTTAAACAGAGACCCAGTGTTGTGACTAACAAATAAAATTAGGCATCACTCCAGCCTTATGAACAATATACACATGGCTAAGTGGAAACGCCCGATGTAAGATAACATTTCAAAAGCATAATAATAGTGATCCACCTAAAGCAAAGGAACTTACTCCACATGTCATGGAGAGTCATATTTACAATTACCAGCAACCAAAACAGCCACATTTACTCCTACACCTGTCATGAGGCCTGCACCTCAGAGACACTTGCAGCTTACTCAATCAGCTGGCAGCAGCTGTTTCAATGGGGAAACCACCTGCCAACCATAAGCATCACTGGGCAAGGGCCTTCCCCACTTTCCTAAAACAAGGCACATTGGGAAACAGTACTCAGAAGAGTCAGAAGTAGTATGTCAATTTTTATTTATTTACTTACTTACTTTCAATTTATATCCCGCCTTGCTGGTGTGAACTGGCTCAAGGCGGTTTACACAAGTTAAAATACAATAAAATTACAATCAGAACAATTACATAAAGTGCTAATATAAACAGATGGTGGGGATTTCTAGGGGGAGAGGCCATATCTGGCATTGTTGCATAGGGCTGTAGTATGTTCGATTTGCAGAGGTTGTCAGTGGCGGCTCCTAATCGAAGGCCTGGTGGAAGACCTCCGTTTTACAGGCCCTGTGAAACTGTAAAAGGTCCCACAGGGCCCTGATGTCCTCCAGGAGCAAATTCCACCAGTGTGGAGCCACCACTGAAAAAGCCCTAGCCCTCGTAATGGTCAGTCTGGTGTCTTTCAGGCCAGGGAGAGTCAGGCGATTTTGTCAAAAATCCACATGTGGCCCCTAAGTCACTGTATGAGTATCAGTGACTTTAAGTTACTCACACTTAACTTCTGTTGATATATATAATGCTTATGTGTGGACTGGGGCCAATTGGTCACCTGTATGAGGAGGAAGAAATGAAGAAACTACAGGAGATCCAACAATACTGATGGATGTATACATTTTTATTATATGAATATTGTTCTAGAGACTAGATCTTAAAAATGTATAGACTATAAGAATATCCCCCCCCGAATATGTTGGAACAAAACCTAGATGGTATTAGACTTTGACATGGGCATTAATCATGAACCAAGCTGAACTGGCTATTAATTTTAAAAGCATACAAAAACCAGAATGAGCAGGGTGTTTAACAGAATTGCAAACATTATTCAATTATGACAAAATATTAGATGGGCAGCTCTCAAAAATTTGAGATATTGCATATAACATTGAAACAGAAGGGGAATGCATGAGTAGAATAAATTGAGAATCGTAGCCAGATGGAGTCCAAGTGCTGGAAGGCAGCTATAGTTTTAGACCACAGTCCTGAATTTGATGAACAGTTGTTTCAATGATCTATGAGACATGTCTTAATAAAACTCACATTAGGTTACTTGTAGCAAAACCAGTAAGTGACATAGTTCAAATATAGTTTCTTTGTACATATCCAGATATTTATTATTTGGATCTACCTTATGTAAAATTCCTACTGGTCTAGTTACTACCATTCTCCCAATGTAGACTCACAGTGATGTCTTCAGTCATCAAGGCTATAAATACACCATGCTGTTAAAAAGAACTTCTATTTATCCAAATACCTAATTATTATTTGTGTATGTGTGTGCTGGTATATGTGTGTGCTCTCTGGGATATATGTGGGGAAGGCGGTCCCTCAGGTATGTCAGACCCTGGCCATATAGGGCTTTAAAGGTAAGCACCAGCACCTTGAAGCAAATTTGGTATGCTATTGGCCGGCTTCAGAAGGCTGGCTTCGGAAGGCTTTCCTCAGATGAGTGCAGCTGTCATGGCAGAAAATTATAGGAGCAATGGCCCTGCAAGTACACTGGTCTAATGCCATTAAGGACTTTCTAGCCAATAACTAGAACCTTGAAACTAACCTGTTAACTGATCAGTAACCAATGAGGTGTCTACAGAATTGGAGTAATATGAAAATTCTGCTTTACATCCAGTGTACCAACTGGGGTTTCCAAGTTATCCTTAAGATTAGACTCATATGTAGTGCATTACGGTAGTCGAGCCTTGAGGTAACCACGAAGCCAGGTCAGCTGAATCATGGTACAGGGCCATCTTTGGATCTAAGTAGGGTTGGTAGAATGGCTTTTTTGCTGTGTCAACTTGTTTCTCCAACAATAAAGCTGGGTCCGGAATCACCCCTAGGCCCTCCGGGATCCTTGTGGGGCAACCCAATGGGAATCCTAGTTTTCTGTGAAATTTGATTATTGAATTTGTTTTGTGAATGCTTCATATTTAAATACCTATTTTCCTAGGCCAACTCAATAGTAGAATTAATATACTTTTCAGAGAATTTCAGATCATCATGAGTTGCAACTTAGATAAATATTGAAACACTCATAAAACTGGTTCAACATACTACTACTATGGAGAAAAGTTAATTCATGCTGATTTCACCATTTTAAAAATGGTCAAACAACACAGATATATACACATATACACACAGACAAAATGTGTTGGGTATGATATTTTAGACAGAAAGGTAGCACGAAATAAAAGAAAGTG
Source organism: Gekko gecko (assembly GCA_029375565.1). Classification (NCBI taxonomy): domain Eukaryota; kingdom Metazoa; phylum Chordata; class Lepidosauria; order Squamata; family Gekkonidae; genus Gekko; species Gekko gecko. Next base: position 74,904,651 of record JAPDNY010000006.1, on the reverse strand, counting down.
AAAAAGAAGAACCAGAAAAGAGACCTCTGTATAAAGACAATGAAGTGGAGCCAGTGTGAATTACTGGAGAATGCAGAAGCTCGAGCCAGACTCATACATCTCTGATTGTTTTAAGGAAGCACAGTGCTATTGGTTATCATAATGCACCTTCCATAGCTGCAGCAAGATGATCTTTTTAGATATTTTTACACTACTGGAAAAACCACTGCTACAAAAATTATGGAAAACTAAGCCTTAGCAATAAGGCAGATCACTATCAAAAAGAGTGAACATACTGCAATGTGTTTGTCTACATCCAATTTCTCAGACTCTCATAGTAAAACAGCATCAAAACTCTTCCAGCTGTTTTCAAGTTGGTCAAGCATGACCTAAACCTACAGGCAAAGATCCATGGAGTATTTACTGCATTAGAAGTGTTGCCAGTTCCCCCCCCTCTTTTTCTGACATTAGTAAGCCTATCAGCCAAGACAACGTTAGCCTGCCAGTGAGTTTACCAAGTGTCAATGATGCTTGGCCTTCCACAGAAGTACAGAAAATCTTGACTTTTTCATGAATTGTCATGGTTGTCAAAATCTGGGAGTCCCACACAGTAAATCTGATGCAAATATTTTGCCCTGCTTACCCCCCCCCGATTATATGAAACAACAAAATTTTGAATTCAACTAGCTTTGCATATTTAAATTAATTAAATGGCAGATATACATAAATGCTTATTCCAATAAGCTGACAATTTCGAGAGCAAGATGAGCTAGGCATCGGCCTTTCAGGCAGATCTACCGTGGCACCAAAGTTAGGCAGCACTTCCACCAACCTTACTTATCACCGCCTGCTCAGCCATATATGCAGAGAAGTTCCAAACTTCATCTCTTTCCCCTGATGTGCCGTAAAGCTCCTATCATATTCAAAAGATGCCAATCAGCACAGAGGTGGTGTCTTCACAGAGCACCCAGCTGCACAACATGTGATGCCCTGTTCTAGATTCCCCTCCTACTGCACCAGATGTCTCAGAGAGTACTTGCTGATTAACCCTAACTATCCTGAGCAACCTGCCCTATTCCTGCCAACTAGTTGTAGCCTAACCAGTTTTCATTTAATCAGGCCCATTTAAGGAGGACTACCCTGTCCACATAGAGAGCATGGAATAGGCCAAAAAAAGGCCCTTGCCCCTTGTCTATCTGGCAAGACTCCCCCCATTTCTGCTCAGCCCTACAAAAGGTAAAGGTAAAGGTTCCCTTGCTCGAAAGCTAGTCGAATCCGACTCTAGGGTTGCGGTGCTCATCTCCGTTTCCAAGCCGAAGAGCCAGCGCTGTCCGAAGACGTTTCCGTGGTCATGTGGCCAGCATGACTAAACACTAAGGCGCACGGAACGCTGTTACCTTCCCACCAAAGTGGTACCTATTTATCTACTTGCAATTTCTTGCTTTCGAACTGCTAGGTTGGCAGGAGCTGGAACTAGAGACGGGAGCTCACTCCGTCTTGCAGCACCCGGGTCTCGAACTGCTGAACTACTGACCTTCCACAGCCTGCAGTTCAGTGTCTTAACCACTTGAGCCACTGCAGCTCCTTACAGCCCTACAAAAGTGACCAGCTAATCTCATGCTTTATGCAGGGACAGTAGGTGGGTCAGCCAGAGAAAAATGCTGTAGGAGAGAGGGTGCAGCTGCATTTTTTTAGAAGTCTGCTGCCATCTTCTGATAGGCTGACCAGATTCTCAGTGAACCAATTGTATCCCATGCCACATTTTAAGTTGCAAATTGACCCATAGTATGACCTGCTGTGACTGTCTGTTGCTTTAAAGGTTTATCAGAAGGCACCCGGTCTTTATTTTAGATCTATCTGTAGTCACAACACATCATCCAGAACTGACACATTTCCATTATCCTCTTTCATAGTCAGTAAACTAGTGAACTGCCCATGAACTTCCTTCCTACCAGGAATCTTAATTTGCCGTTTGGCAACCAGAGATTCCAGAGATTACTACTCACAAAACTTAGAGGATAACATAAAAAAATCAGTTCCCATAATGCATTTTATTTTCATAAATATAATAGATTAACATAAGAAACCCTGATTTTAACACGGAAGTGCCGGATATGTTTATTTTCTTTTCGGCTTATACTTCTAAGTATATAGCATGATGCAAGCCTGCTCTTCTTTTGCTTCAAATATCAGGCTGTCTCCTCAGTGTTTCTAAATAGCAAATATCATCTGCTGACTAATTTCCCTTTTCACATGCAAAATGTAACAGTAATGTTCTCATTTCTTTAAACAAGTCAATTAAAAGAAGCATGGGTAAGGTACTAAACATTGGGATACCTGAGTTCAAGTCCTACCTCAGCAGAGGTCTTGTTCCATGGCTTGGAGTTAATCACTAGTACTCCAATTTATTTTTTCTCTGGAAAATGTGAGTCATAGTTAGGGATGCTGTGAATTTCACTGCTAACACATTTGACCATTGAACTTAAGATGTTCAAAGGTGGCAATCATATCACTTGGTCTGTTCAGTTCATGCTGACCATCACAAATGCCCGCTGAACTGGATTGCATCAGATTTTCCCAAAACTGACCATGTGCAAAGACATTGCCAATTCAAACTGATTGGCAACAGTTAGCATCACTAAAACACCAAAGTGCAGGATTTTATTGAAACACAGCAGTTCTCTATGACTAATTTATATGATTTGCAAGTGATCTAATTATCTATTTAAGCAAGTGCCTGCTGAGCAGACCAATTAAGCACCAAGGATGGGGAGAGGTAATAGAACTCAGGTTGTGTAAGAACATGCATGTGCAAAAAGCCAATTGTAATATAATGTTTAGTTATTAATAAATATATTGAAACAATCTGCTGAACGCCCATGAATAAATAGACAGACTATTGGATAAATTGTCAAAAAAATAATTCACAACTAGCAAACAGGATGCAAGCCAAAAGGATGAGTGTTTGAGCAGCCCTAATCATACCAACTACTCCACAAGGTAATTGTGGAGATAAAAACAATTTTTAAAGTAACATTTTAAATGCTGCAAAAATTACCTTATATTCTAATAGTCAAGTTGGCCAAATCTTTGGATACCTAAATCTGGTGACTGGAGCCATGAATGGGCAAGGCAGATCTTTCTACATACCTGAAAAGGCCCCAGGTTTGCAGAAAATGTAAAGTTTAAAAAAATACACTTGGGCCCTGGCCATATGTGCTGGAAAACGTGGGGGGGAGGTGTGGCTATTTGCCCTGTCACATTCCGATCCGCCATTATGTGATCAGACACGACGGTGGTGCACCAGGGTTTCGTCCTTCGGCGCGCTGCAAGGAGGACAGCCGGAGGGAATAGGCGTGCGCCAGTGTGATCACACCGAATGAGTCTGTCTGCAGCCCATGGCAAACCATTTGCTAGTAGATTTTTGCAGGTACTTTTTAACTGCACATCTTTGGCAGGACGCCACGGGTTGGCCATGGGTGTGCTACGCTTGCCAGGTGTTGCGGTGTGATCGCGCCCCGAAAATCCGCCCAGCATTCGTACCTTTCGCGCAGCAAATTCTCTGTGTGACTGGGCCCTTGGGAGTTTTTAAAAAACCAGAAATGATAAAACGAGTGCCTGTAGCTTCATAGAGTTGCCAGCCTCCCGGTGGGCCCTGGGGATATCCCACTTTTACAACCAATCTCCAGCTGACGGAGATCAGCTCCCCTGGAGAAAATGGTTGCTTTGGAGGTTGGACTCTATGGCACTGTACCATACTGAGGTGAGGTCCCTTTCTTCCCCAAACCCTGCCCTCTCCTGGATCCACCCCCAAAACAACATATTTTCCAACCCTTCAGTGGCTGTTGCTAGGGAAACACATTATTCCAGATTTCAGTTTCTGTGAGTAAAAGGTAGAGGAAGAATGCAGGGCCCTTTCCAGGCCTTTGCCCTTTAAGGGAGGACTCACTGGGGTAAGGCCTGGCTAGGGTTTCCAGCTCCAGGTTGGGAAATTCCTGGCAATTTTGTGGTGAAGTCAGAGGAGTGCAGGTTTTGGGGAGAAGAGACGCCTCAACTGGATATAACGCCACAGACTCTACCCTCCAATTCAGCCATTTTCTCTGTTGTCTGGAGTTCAGCCATAATTCTGGGGGATCTCTATGTCTGACCTGGAGGTTGGCAACCCTAAGCCTGGCAGCACTCTCTTAGCAACTTGATACCACCTAACTTGCATGACTCAATTAAGCCTGGCTGCTTGCTGCTATTCAACAGTAGCCCCCTACGAAAGCCAGTGTGGTGTAGCAGCTAGAGCTTCAGAGCAGGGTTTGGGTTCAAATCCCCATCTTGCTATGGAAGCTGACTGGGTGATTTTGGATCAGTCACATACGTTCAGCCTAATCTACCTCATAGGGTTGTTGTGCAGATAAAAAAAGGATAGACTGATGCAAGTTGCTTACTTTGGTCCCCACTGTGGAGAAAGAACATTTTCCTAGGTAGAGGCTGAAATATTGAGCGAGGAGACAGAAAGCTGAAGACAGAAGGGCAGATAAAGGTAGGTTGGCTATTGAGTGGAAAGGAGGTTGAGTTGCCAACTCCAGGTTGGGAAAATCCTGAAGATTTGATGGATGGAACCTGGGGAGGTTGGGGTTTGAAGAGTGGAGGGACCTCAGGGATAATGCTATAATACCATGGACTCTGCCCTCCAAAGCAACCATTTCCTCCAGGGAAACTTTCTTTGCAAACCTTCAGGTAAGGGCTGAGGAACACCCAGAATTATAACTGCTCTCCAGATAACAGAGATCAGTTCCCCTGGAGAAAGTGGCTGTTTTGGAGGGTGGAGTCTATGGCATAATACCCGCTAAGCTCATTTCCCTCCCCAAGCCTGACCATCCCAAAGCTCCATGCCCAAACCCCCAGGAATTTCCCAAACTGAAGCTGGCAGGCCTAAGGGGAAATTACCTCTGTAGTTGAGAAATCTGTTGTGATTCCTGGAGAGCCACCGCCACTGCTGTTGTGGGGATGGGAAGCAGGTGGGCTGACAGGAGCACTGCCGCCGCCACTGCTGCTATGCGGGGGTGGGGGGAGCAGGCAGAAGGCTGGGAGAGTGATGGGGCAGAAAGACTAATGAGGCTGGGTGTAGAAAGAGAGAGAAAGAGTGATGTAGTGGGGCAGAAAGAGAGATAAGTGAGGAGGTGTGGAAGCAGAAAAAGAGCGATGGGGTTGGGAAAGGAAGTGACAGGCATGGAGGAGAGAGTAAAAAATGAGTGTCAGGAAGGAGAAAGAGTGTGAGAGAAGAAGGGGGAGAGAGAAGGAAGCAAAGGTAAGGGAATGGGATAGCTGCTCCGGCTCCCACAAATTTCTTACTGGTCCCCACTTGAAAAATAATTAAACCCAAATATTTTGGTTTGCTTTAAACTTGAGAAATGTTGGGTGCCTGTCTTTAGCTGAATCTGTCTCGTTTGTCTGTAATCATTAGTGGGAAGCATGATTCAGTTAGACAGCTATCTGACCATTGGGCTACACTAACAGACATGAGTGTTCTCTACAGAGAAGACGCACATCAAGAGGCAAAATCTACAAATTGTCACCATGCCCAGACTTGTTATGTGTCATTATGAGGAAACTAGTTTGACTGGGCCTCATTCCTCAAGGTCAGTGCCAAGGTTACTTCACTTGTTTTTGTGGGCCATCACTGGAAGAGTTGCCTTCTTCACCAAATAACTAGTGCATGATGCCATCCCTCCCATCTCTGTTTTTTCAAAAGGCAACCTGTGTAGGCAACAATGAGTCTATCATCTCAAGCAGGCTTGTTAAGTCCCCATATCTTCTTCTGTAGCTGCTAGTGGCTACCCCTGACTTCTAATAATACAAGCATACAGGTTAAAAATAGCTACTACAAGAAAATCTAGGCCAGATGGAGGGGGAGCAATAATGCTTTAATTAGTTTCTTTTACATGTTGATCATACTTGACTGCTGTCTCTCAAATTCTACACTTACATAGGGTCGGATCCAAAGAATTCTGCCATCATAGCAGCATTTACTTTGGCAGAAGGCACTTCCTGTTGAATTTTCAAAAACGTACACATAAAATGAGTACATTTACAATATTACAGAAGTTCGAATCTGTGTATTGGGGGAAAGTGCCATCACGTCAGAGCTGACCTTTGGCAACCCCATATGGTTTTCAAGGCAAGAGACTTTCAGAGGTACAAATCTGTACATATATTTTAAAATTTTACATTCAGATACCTTCATGATTTAATATCACTAATTTCCATATATCACAAGATAGGAGACCAGACTTTATTTCTCTGTTGTTATAACTTTGATATACAACTCAGTCATCTTAATTAATGTATACAAATCTTGCATTTTATTTGTTCACTTACCTTTCTTAAGGAAAATATGTAATTTTTTATGATTGCCAAGTCCTACCGTCACACCAGTGGGGGGATTTGGGGGGCATTCTTGGAGGGGGAGGAGACATCACATGATAGGGTGGTGGCTGGAGATCTCCTGCTGTTACAACTGACTTCCAGGTGATGGAGATCAGTTCACCAGGAGAAAATGGCCACTTTGGAAATTGGACTCCATGCATTATGCCCCAAACTCCACCCCCTTCAGGCTCCACCCCAAACTTCTCCAGGTATATCCCAACCCAGAGCTGGCAACCCTATCATGCAACATCCCCAGTGCGATGATCATTACTTCAGGGATTCCATGTGGAGATGCTCTGCTTTTGAGGCAAAACTCTATGGTAAAATTGCCCTCAAAATTGCCGTGTGATGTCCTCAACATGATGACATCACTTCTGTGTTATGTCATCGCATCGGGGATGTTGCTATGCAGCGTTGCTGTTTGCAGGTGAGGTTTTCCCTGCTGGCCAGTGGTAAATCAAAACCTCAAAATCAGGGGATCCCCCACCCTGGCCTGGAGAATTATAACCTTATTTCCAATATCTAGCAGAGCAGCCACCAGTAGATTCAAAAATATTTCCTGAACCTTCTTTGATAAAGCTACAATATATTTCAGGTATACAGTGAAGATCTACCTTTGATCACTTTGTAAACAAAAGCTTTCAAATATCAGGGTAATTTATATTTCACAGACTGAGGATAATATGGGAAAAGGAGAACCATATATGCCACCTTTGAAAGAAGTGGAGAAACAACAGAGAGATCACGGGAAGGATGCAGTCAATAACAAAAACAACTGTGATGTTGTATTATGAAAATATATTTAGGCTTCGGTTCAGCAGTGAATATATTTCTTCATCATATTATGAAAACATATGCATACAGGGGGATGGCTTCCTCTGAGAGATTAGGGGCTGGAAAAATATGGAGAAACCTGCCATGTGGAAACCCTATTGCCACGGAGCTGTACCAGCAACTTCAGCAGTGATGGCAAAACTACACATGCCTCTGTCCTTGTGTGGAAAGCTTTGCTTTCTCTGCAGACCCCATTAAAATTGCATTAAAACTGAATGTTGTTGTTGTTCAGTCGCACAGTCGAGTCCAACTCTTCGTGACCCCATGTACCAGATTACGCCAGGCCCTCCTGTCTTCCGCTGTCTGCTGAAGTTTGCTCAATTTCATGTTCATTGCATCGATGACACTGTCTAACTATCTCATCCTTTGCCATCCCCTTCTTCTTTGACCTTCAATCTTTCCCAGCATCAGGGTCTTCTCCAGTGAATGCTCCCTTCTCATTTGGTGGCCAAAGTATTTGAGCTTCAACTTCAGGATCTGGCCTTCCAGGGAACAGTCAGGGTTGATTTCTTTTAGGATTCAATGATTTGATCTCCTTGCAGTCCAGCACCAATCTATTCTTCGGCTCTCAGCCTTCCTTATAGTCCAACTCTCGCAGCCATACATTACTATGGGGAATACCATTGCTTTGACTATGCGGACTTTTGTTGGCAGGGTGATGTCTCTGCTTTTTATTATGCTGTTTAGGTTTGCCATCGCTTTCCTCCCAAGGAGCAGGCGTCTTTTAATTTCATGGCTGCAGTCACCATCTGCAGTGATCTGGGATCCTAGGAACGTGAAGTCTGTCACTACTTCTACGACTTCCCCTTCTATTTGCCAAGGAATGATGGGGCCAGATGCCATGATCTTAGTTTTTTTGATGTTGAGCTTCAAGCCCACTTTTGCGCTCTCCTCTTTCATCCTGAGCAAGAGGCTCTTTAGGTCCTCTTCACTTTCTGCCATCAGAGTGGTATCGTCTGCATATCTGAGGTTATTGATGTTTTCCCCAGCAATCTTAACTCCAGCTTGTGATTCATCTAGGCCAGCATTTCGCATGATGTACTCTGCATATAAATTAAATAAGCAAGGTGACAATATACATCCTTGTTGTACTCCTTTTCCTATGCTAAACCAATCAGTTATTCCATATCTGGTTCTAACTGTTGCTTCTTGACCCTTATACAGGTTTCTCAGGAGACATGTGAGGTGGTCTGGTACTCCCATCTCTTTAAGAACCTGCCATAATTTATTGTGATCCACACAATCAAAGGCTTTAGCATAGTCAATGAAGCAGAAGTAGATGTTTTTCTGGTACTCTCTTGCTTTCTCCATAATCCAGCGAATGTTGGCAATTTGATCTCTAGTTCCTCTACCTCTTCGAAACCCAGCTTGTACTTCTGGCAGTTCTCTATCCACGTACTGTTGGAGCCTAGCTTGTAGGATCTTGAGCATGACCTTGCTAGCATGTGAAATGAGTGCAATTGTGCGATAGTTTGAACATTCCTTGCCATTGCCCTTCTTTGGGATTGGAATGTAAACTGACCTTTTCCAATCCTGTGGCCACTGTTGTGTTTTCCAAATTTGTTGGCAAATTGAGTGCAACACTTTAACAGCATCTTCTTTTAAGACTTTGAATAACTCAGCTGGGATACCATCACCTCCACTAGCTTTGTTGTTAGTAATGCTTTCTAAGGCCCGTTTAACTTCACTTTCCAGGATGTTTGGCTCGAGGTCAGTGATTATACCGTCGTGGTTGTCAAGGACATTGAGGTCCTTCTTGTATAGTTCTTCTGTGTATTCTTGCTATCTTTTCCTAATCTCTTCTGCTTCTGTTAGGTGCCTACCATTTTTGTCCTTTATCATGGCCAGCTTTGCATGGAACGTTCCCTTGATTTCTCCAATTTTCTTGAAGAGATCTCTAGTCCTTCCCAATCTATTGTTTTCCTCTATTACTTTGCATTGTTCATTCAGGAAAGCCTCCTTATATCTCCTTGCTGTTCTCTGGAAATCTGCATTCAGTTGGGCAAATCTTTCCTTTTCACTGTTGCCTTTAGCTTTCCTTCTTTCCTCTACTATGTGTAAAGCCTCATCAGACAGCCACTTTGCTTTTTTGCATTTCTTTTTCTTTGGGATGGCGGTGATTGCTGCCTCCTTTACAATGTCACGGGCCTCTGTCCATAGTTCTTCAGGCACTCTGTCTATCAAATCTAGGCCCTTAAACCTATTCTTCACCTCTACTGTATATTCATCGGGGATGCAATCTAGTGGTTTTCCCAACTTTCTTCAATTTAAGTCTGAAGTTTGCAATGAGTAGCTCATGATCTGAGCCACAGTCAGCTCCAGGTCTTGTTTTTACTGACTGGATAGAGCTTCTCCATCTTTGACTGCAAATTATATAGTCAATCTGATTTCGGTGTTGCCCATCTGGTGATGTCCATGTGTAGAGACGCCTCTTAGGTTGTTGGAAAAGGGTGTTCGCTATGACCAGCATGTTCTCTTGACAAAACTCTGTTAGCCTTTGCCCTGCTTCATTTTGTTCTCCAAGGCCAAACTTGTCTGTTATTCCACTTACCTTTTGATTTCCTACTTTAGCATTCCAATCCCCTATGATGATGAGGACATCATTTTTTGGTGTTAGTTCTATGAGCTGTTGTAGGTCTTCATAGAACTGGTCCACTTCAGCCTCTTCTGCAACAGTGGTTGGGGCATAGACTTGGATTACTGTGATGTTGAATGGTTTGCCTTGGATTTGGACTGAGATCATTCTGTCATTTTTGAGATTGTATCCCAATACTGCCTTTCTCACTCTCTTCTTGACTATAAAGGCCACACCATTTTTTCTACGGGATTCCTGGCCACAGTAGTAGATATAATGGTCTTCTGAGTTAAATTCGCCCATTCCTGTCCACTTTAGTTCACTGATTCCCAAGATGTCGAAGTTCATTCTTGCCATCTCATTTTTGACCACGTCAAGCTTACCTTGATTCATAGATCTTACATTCCAGGTTCCTATGCAGTATTGTTCTTTGCAGCATCGGACTTTCCTTTCACCGTCAGACACATCCACAACTGAGCGTCCTTTTGGCTTTGGCCCAGCCACTTCAATCTTTCTGGGGTTACTTGTACTTGCCCTCTGCTCTTCCCCAGTAGCATATTGGACACCTTCCAACCTGAGGGGCTCATCTTCTGGCGTCATATCTTTTAGCCTTTTGTTACTGTCCATGGGGTTTTCTTGGCAAAGATACTGGAGTGGGTTGCCATTTCCTTCTCCAGGGGATCATGCTTGGTCTGAGTTCTCTGCTGTGGCCTGTCCATCCTGGGTGGCCCTCCACGGTATAGCCCACAGCCTCATCGAACCACGCAAGCCCCCTCGCCACGACAAGGCAGTGATCCATGAGGGATCTTAATGAATGAGAACTGAATGAGAACTTTGCTATTCCCTGTTCGTTTTACCTCAACTAAGTTATTTCAGATAGCAAAGGTATCATCATTTCCTAGCTCTGCTTTAACACCAAAGACGAAGGCAGAAGTTTTTTCCCCTTCTCTACACAACTACAAACACATAAGGGTCCCAGTCACACGTGCCAGATAACATGGGGGGGGGAAGGAGGCTATTTGCTCTGCAGCAATTTGATCCGTCACTGCGTGATCAGATGCACCAGCGGGTGAATCGGGATTTTCCGTCACCACGTGTTTCCGGTGTGCTTCAACGAGGAATCACTGACGCAATGGGAGCGCACCAGAGCGATCACACAGGGAAGTCCTTTTGCGGCCCGGCACAAACCCGTTTGATACTGCACTTCCCCTAGTATTTTTTAACTTCACTTCTTTGGCAGAGTGAGATGGGTTGCCAACAGGTGTGGGATGCTTGCCAGAAGTTCCGCCCTTAAAATCTGCCCGGCATTCTTGCCTATCGCGTGGCTACTTCTGCGTGTGATCAGGACCAAGGTATGGTAATAAATCTACCTGTGCCATGTCATGTACTGAAGAAGACTAGTAGAAGTGTGGTTCACAGCACCAAATCCATCCAAAGAGTTTATGCCGCTGAACTAACTCCTCCACTTCCATGGAAATGCTATCCAAATAAAGAAGAAAATGTCATTGTAATAGCAATCATCCTGATTGTCATACAGGTGGGCCAGCAGGTTTGGTTGTGTATTAGATTGTCTCACCTAGGGGGAGTTTTGCATTTCCAACTCCAGATTACTTCCTGTTCATTGTTAAACCCACACTGCATATAACTGATGAGCTTAACATTAAATAAACACCTGAGCTGTCTGACAAAGAAATTTTAAAGAAAATGATGTTATTTCAATGTAACTGGAGAACCACATGAAGCTCATAGCAAGAAAAGGATATGCACTTCACATGCCTCACTGTAATTGCATTCCCATTATAATTTTGCAGTTAGTTGCTACGAGCTCTGATCATGACAACATGCCAATTTTTATATGGGATTGAAGCCTGCCTAATTTTAGCAAATTGAGAGCTGCACAAAGGAAAAGAGATAACAACCATGTTGTTATTTTTCATTAGAGACTTGCTATATTAAGAGGATGTGATCCAGCTGTGTTTGTTTAAATAAAAGTGTGATTTGAATACCTCCTATAGCTCTGCTCCTGCCAATGAATAAAAGATAAAATGCAGTTCTCCTTAGATGCAAGGCTCCAAGTTCTAGCTGACTCAGAGATGTATTGTTTAACATAAGGAAGTGAAAAGCTTGTTGAGCAGACCACACACAGGGCTCTTTTGTGTATTGTTTCAAGCCATACTGCTAATAGATTTGTTCCACTAAGGCTCCCAGCAATTCAGCTGTGCTAAAATGCTCCACTTAACTGTGAAAAAATAAAAATAAGTAATTATCTCTAAATAGCAAAATGCAGTTTAGATCAAGGCCACAAGTAAGATAAACAGGAAGCAGTGCAGTTAAAAAGCTGCATTGAATCATGCTTATGATAATGAAATTAAACCTTTACTTCCTCAAACCTTCCTTTAATGTGGCTCTCAGTTCCTGGGATTTAGGCAGCTACCAGGATACAATCTATATAGAGCATTATTTGAATTGCATCCTGTCTCTCAGAATTGGATTCTATTAAGCAGTTGAAAGAATGATAGTGACCCAAAAGGCTCTTGGAGATGTAATGCTCCTTATGGCTTAATCATAATTAAGGAGTTGGGACAATGTCCACTCTCTGTATCACATCTTTTCTGGTGTACAAATTCTCTTCACCAGTGACAGCAAACCAATGTTAATTATTACAGCTGCAGCAACATTAACTACACCTTGAGCAAATGTTTTAGAAGGGATACATACAGGATAGAAGGATGAGAGCCTCTGGTTAGCCCCTGAATTCTTAAATAACTGGGAACTTTACATGGGCCCCAAATAACCCACAAAGTATTATGGGACATTTCTTATTCTTGAAGGGAGTGGGTTCACTTATCACATGACAAACTGTTAGATTTCAGCTATTTCTGAAGAACTATAAAGCTTTGTATCCAGTTTATTAGGGACTGGAAATGGAGGTTTGTGACTGATGGAATATTTGGGGGTGGGAGAAACTGGACTGTTAGAGAAGAAAGTGCATGCTACGGAAGAAGCTGAGAACTACATTTTTTCTGACTCAGTGAAGGTGTCCTAAGCTATATAAGAGAGATCTTTCTTGTTAACATTTACCATTGAAAAAGTTTCTCCTTCTTTTATGATGTTGATTACGCCCCCCCCTTGCTCTTGGGCTTTTTGGAAGGAAAATTCTAACACACAATTTTCAGTTTAGGATATCCCTTCTTTGGCTCAGGGACACTTCGGTGCTATTTCAACTCAACATCATTCACATGGAAAGAAAGACAGAGGTAAGCTTCAGGGGAAGAGTAGCTTTAGGAGGGCAGTTTTGAGCTGGGAAAGGTTAACCGACTTTTATCTATGCACCCTTCTCCTGCTCAGATATGACCTGCCTCAGGCTGCTCTGGATTTTTTTAAAAAAATCTCCATACAGAAAATAATTGCGGAATGCCATGCAACTTCATTTCATGTCCCAGTTCAGTCAACAGAAAGAAGCAGGCCTTACATGAAGCACATTGTTCCCACCTTGTTACAGAACTACAAGACCTGAGCTAGCACAGCAACTTTCACAGCAAAAAATATCCTGCTTCTGCAATTTTGCAGGCAGCTTTTTGTTTTAGGCCACGTGTAAGATGAACCTCCATAAAGGGAGAGCAAAGGGGGCACAAATCCCTACTCCAAGATTTCTTCCAGCATTCAGGCTGCAATGAAATAAGAATTCCAAGAGGCTGTCCTAGAACAGAGAAAACACACTACCCCCTCTTCTTTACAGACCATGGGACAACAGGCTAGTTTCTGTTTTTCCTCACATGTTCACCCATCCCTGGGGTGTGTTCCTTGGGGTCCTAATTCACACCACAGCAAAACCTTCATTGCCATTTTCCTCTGTCCTCCCTGCCATGTGTAGATTGAGGGTGGGCACCTACTTTCCGTTGTTTTGCCTTAAGATCTACTCAGGGAGAGTATCCCCTAGCTCAGATTAAAAGGATATGGAAATACAAGGTTTTAAAAATGAACCTTTGGTTTATGGCATCTGATTTGTTTTGCCCAAGTGATGGCTGAATTTCTGTGGCCATCAGTTCTGCCACTGAATAAATGTGCACCATGTATATGAAAGAGTTTGTGGGTGTTTTAGAGATTTACTTTAGTAGTTTTCATCAAGGTCATGTGCCTAAATGGTTCTGTTCGCTCTGATAAGCCAGGCAGTCTTAGATTCCAAACCAACAAAAACAGGTTCAAGAAGGAGCTGGCTGGGAATATGGATACTGGATACAGCTTTATTATGCCTGGCTTCAGCAGCATATCCAAGGCAACGGGGGCAGGAGCAGGGGGAGGAAATATGAAACCACTGAAGGTACTGACTGAGTTATGGAGTGGAGTGGGGGGAGCAGACTACAGAGAGAAGAGAAAAATGCTTGAAATGTCTGCAAAATGTAACTCAATTATCGGAGATCAGCCATAACAAGGGGGGGGGGGAATCACATAAGACTGTAAGAGCTATAAGTATCAAACAGTTACATTTATTGCATTTATAAACAGATATCTTTTGGCAGGAGTATCAAAGAGGCCTCCACAAGGCATGAGATTCTGGGCTCAAATCCATTCACTCTGTGAATTAATTGACTTGGTTTGAACTCTGCTGTTTTCAGTTGGAGAATTCACTGTGAACATGTTGTACATATCTCAGATATCAAATAGCAAATGTTCTGAAGCCAGACACTGAAAGGGAGCCAGAATTTTTTTCATTAATCAGGACTGTATGCTTTCTGAGAATAGGACAATACCAAACGCAAGAAGGAAAACATCCTTCCTATTTCTGTTTCCATCCATTTCCTAGTGACCGTTATTAGTGTACATTTGTATTGCAGCAGTAGCTTTAAAAAATCCTCAAATGTGATTGCTTTGTGGAATGTATGGTAATGTGCCATTCATGTCTGGGCTTTAAAATCACATATGATCAGGGATTATGAAGGGAGAAATGTGCCTGTGTGTCTGTGTTATGTGCTGTCAAATCACTTCTGACTTATGGCACCACAATGAATTAGGCTGCAGCCACACGACCAGTTTGCACTGATACCATTGCAGTACCTTCGCAAATTTAAAGAGTGTGATCAGACAGCAACATCTGCCTTCTGTGCCCCAGTTGTTGCCACCCTGTTCTGCCCCGCTTTGCAAGCAGAGTAATAAGACACCAGGGAAAGTCCAGTATTTATGGATATCAGTGCTTTCACCCCGCATTTCCAGATGTCTGAACTCCCCTGATGTGAGCTCAACCCAGTTGGGAAGTCTGATTGCATTGTTCTGTTTTCACTCCTTTTTTTTTTAGTCAGCAGTGTGCACATAACCACATCTTTGTGCACACCAGCAAGCTTTCAGCTGTCCCCTGAAATGAGGGGGAAAGGGCAGGCTGAATAGCCTCCTTTGTCTTTTTTCATGCCAGTTCCTCTGCCTACAGCTTTGCAGCACCAAGGTGGGGAAGGGGTTAATTGAAAAGATGAGTTTTTTCAGAGGAGGAGACAGCCTCCCCCAGCTGTCAAAATGGAGCAGTGCTTCAAATAAGCAGTTATGTGCATATGCAAAACACAAATTGTTTTAAAAAGCCACCTGACCACCCACTCCACATTTGCTGCACAGGAATAATATGAACAGTCGACCACGGGGTGAGCATGCAGTGAGGCCAGTTCAGGGTGGGATGTATAATTAAAACTCTCTGTTACAAACTTCAATGGAGTACTTAGAGCTGGGGCCAGACCATGCCAACCCTGCAGTCTGACCACAGCCTCTATGACCTCCAAAACATCCAGCAACTTTGCTCAGGTCTTGCAAACTGAAGGCTGTGGCTTCCTTTATTGAGGCAATCTGTCTCTTGTTGGGTCTTCCGATTCCTGGTGCCTTCTGCTTTTCCTAGCATTATTGTTTTTTCCAGTGAGCCTTGTCTTCTCATAATGTGACCAAAGTATGATAGCCTCTAGGGCGAATTCAGTCTTGATTTGATTTAGAAACTATTTATTTGTCTTTTGGCAGTCCATGCTATCCGTAAAACTGTCCTACACCACATTTCAAATGAATCAAGTTTCTTTCTGTCTGTTTTCTTCATTGTCCAACAAATAAGGGGACAAATAAGTCCAACAAATAGTACAACCAAATCTGGGAAGAATGGGAACAATTCCAGCTCTTTTCAGCCTTGGGAACCCAATTCATTGTTACTCCGTTCTTCACAGGGTTTTTTTTTAGAAAAAGCCCAGCAGGAACTCATTAGCATAATAGGCCACACCCAACAGTCGAAACTCCTTAGCATATTAGGCCACACCCCTGACAGCACACAGCCCCATGTTACCAGAAGTGTGGCCATCCAACCACACCCACCTTTTGCTTCTTATTCTGTTTACCTTGTTTGTTCCAAGGCTCTTTTTGTAGCAGGAACTCCTTTGCATGTTAGGCCACACACCCCTAATGTAGCCAATTCTGATGAGTTTCTGCTGTTGGGTGTGGCCTATTACGCTAATGAGTTCCTGCTGAGTGTGGCCAACTCAGCAGCCTGCTGGAACTCCCTTCCTGTGCATTCCTGCCCAAAAATAGTGCTGGTCCTTCATATTATCAAAATGTTAATTTACAGTATAATCCACAAAGAACCTACTTCACAGAGTTGTTGCTATGAAAATAAAATGGAGAAGAGAACAGTCCTGCAAGCTACTTTGGGTTCCTATGGGGGAGAAAAGTGGGGTATAAATATATAAGTAGGTAAACACACAAATAAATAGAGATCATTTGTGGACATACTACACCCATCTAGCCTCAACCAGGGCCAGGGCTTTTTCGGTCCTGGCCCTAGCCTGGTGGAACATGCTCCCAATTGAGTTCAGAGCCCTGCAAGACCTGTTGCAGTTTTGCAGGGCCTGTAAAATGGAGCTGTTCCACCAGGCCTTTGGTTGAGGCAGCAGCCTCCCTATTGCTGCTACATGAGACCATCATGGCTCGGCATCGGCCCACTTATTTTGCCTGGCTGTAGTGACTGTAATTAATTGCATTGCACTATCCACTTTAAATATTTTAATTACTTTAAATTTTAAACTGGTTTTATTGTATAATTTATTATACTAATTTAGATTGTTTGCATTTATTGTTGTGAGCTGCCCTGAGCCCATTCATGGGAAGGGTTGGCTATAAATTGAATAAATAAATAAATAAATAAATATGATAGGTTATGAATACTATTTATTTTTATCCTTGATCTACCACGGCTATTTGCTGTAACTGCCTTACAAAGAAGTTTCTTCTTGATAGGGGTGTGCATTCAGATGTACCTTATTGGTATTTATTGCATATATTCGTCATCCCAAATATATCCGGGAACTTTTGGGGATAGAAAAAAAATGGTCCCCCCCCAAATCCCAGAAATATTTAGGATTAACTGGAAAGATTGGGACCCAGTGTTTGCAGGCTTCTAGGAATCTGTTTCCCCCAGGTACACCAGGTAAAACAAAGTGTTGGCCTGTTTGCATGATGACACTATTACAAACCAGATAGTTCCAGATTAATGAAACATTGGGGACTCCAGGCATTTACACCGTAGATCTCATTCTGGGCTGCTGAGGCTCTTGTCATCACTTTGGCAGTCCTGTGGTGAGCGACAATCCTCAGCTATTTGGCTAATTCTTTTCCTCCCTAATGGACAAAATATGTTTCTGTGCCACTATGATGCCCATCTGCATAGGGTGTGTGGTTTCTCTACCATGTCACCATCATTCAGCATGAAATGCATTCTTTCACTCATCTCACTGTGTATGCAAAGGTGAACTTGACATGTGGTAGATCAAAGACCACATGCTGAATTCTATCAGACTCCTGTACTTCTTGATCTTAATAAAGTGAGGAAAGATGTCCATAGATTCATTTTTAAGAAAAAAGTTTCTGAAACCTTTCCTCCCATTTAATACTACATCTTGGACTAGATTTTGTGTGTAATATTCCAGCCATATCCATATTTTACTGTTAAGGTAGAGCAAACTTTAGGCAGAGCAAACTTAACCAACTCTGACAGGAGTGAACTGTGTCATAAATTACCTTTCTTATTTGACCCTTATGTGTGCAGGTGATTATAGGAAAGGTCAGATTCTTAAGTTTACTGTTTAACAATTGAAAGCATCTGGAAGAAGACCCAATTCTTCATCTTCAAAGTAATTAAACCAACTATTGTATGAAGAACTCCAAGGCTGAACCAAGAACCTGATGGAATGAGGTTGAAATATACCCTGTTTACAGTGCGTCCTAAGGGGGAGGGTGCAATCGGCACAAGGAGCCAACTGACCCCCAGTCTGGCGTAACTTGCAGTCACACCAGCATTTGTAAGGGGTGTTTATACCAGCACAGGGTGCACTACGCCACACACTTCCACCAGTGCAGCTGCACCACAGCTACATGCCAGCAGAGTGATAGAGCAAACTGGTGTAAATGTAGGCATTCCTGGTGGTATGGCGCCAGTTACGTGGGTCACAAAGCATTTTCAGCATGGGAACACCCCCCCAGAACAAGTGCAAAATTGCACCAGCAAAAATGCTGGCACAGTCCATTGGCATCCAGCCTCCTGGCCCTTCCCTCCCCACACCCATCAGGATGGTGCACCTAGTGCCAAAGGACCGAGTGGGGTTCTGCTTGAAAATACTGCTATCTGCAATCATATGCTAACCACTCTGTTGTCTCTGGATTACTTCAATAAAGCTAATCCATTTTGTGTGTCTTATGTATTGGTGTTTGTTGCGGACTATGGGAGGAGGGAGCACATGGGGGTGCCACGCAAGCTACACAATCCTTGCAGACATAAGAGTGGTGGGCGCCCCATCCTGACAATAATGCTGTCACAGCAATGGACACAGATGGGTGAGAGGGAAAGGGTATAGGCCAGACTGCCATCCCCCCAGCCAAAAGCACAGACCACACAGCAAAAAATTACAGGGCCACCCCACCAACCTTCATGAAACAGGAGGGAGGGCACCCAGTGGGAGACATCTTGGCATAGCAGGAATCCAGCATGAGAATGCCACAGGTGATCCCTAATGGAGCAGTCCTGGCTGTGGTCCCTGGGCCCAGGGGCCAGTGTGGGCTGATGACCAATCCAGGAACTGTTATGCAAATGTTGCTGTCACCAATGCTTTAGTTACTCCTCACCCAGGCTGATGGGAGGGGAGGCCACCCAACTGGCATGTGGATACCTCTGCTGCTGAATGTGCGCCTGCACTCACTCCCACTCAAGGTGGCCCCTTAGGTCTTACCTCTCAGAAGCCTCTGGTGATCACTTGGACTCTGTGGTCCCCTGTGTTGTGAGGCATTGGAACCACATTTTCAGCTGTCTGTACTGACTTGCAAGCTCCAAGTATCAGGTGCCAGAAGTCAAGCAAGGCAGAGTCATTTAGTCCAATGTCAGTGGTCCAGGACTCAGACAAAGCAGAGTCATTCAGTCCATGGTCAGGGGTCCAGAAGTCAGAGAAGGCAGCGTCATTCAGTCAGAGGTCCAGAAGCCAGGCAAGGCAGTCATCTATCATATGCCTAACAGCCTTTCTTGGCCGGTTTTATAGCCCCACGCCTAAGGGTCATGCTTGCAACCAGTTGCCCAGAAGCAATCCTGCAGCTATTCATCTTTGTAATCAGTAAGCAGCTGGCCAGGAGGTGTGCACTTTGCCATCTTGTCTGTAGCTTTGTTCTCAGCCTCCATATGCAGTACTCTAAGGGGGCTGGGAATGGCCAAATGAGGTTCACCTGCTGAATTAGGGCTGAAGTGTGTTGGTGGCTCTGCACTACCTGTTGGCTGTGAATCTTGGAAAGCCTGCAGCTCATTTTCCTGCTGGTCAGCTTCTGTTGACTCAAGGCTGGCTACATAAGGCTCCTCTTCTCCTGAGCCCTCATTATCACTGAGCCCTGATTGACCCACAACACTCTCTGAATGCCCGCTCAGTGACCATGTATGTTTGGTGATGGGCTTGGTTGCAGGTTGTGTGATCTGGTGGGTCATTTTTGGGATACAGCATCAGCAAATAGGGCAACAAAGGGTGCCCTCGGTCACCTGCAGGAAATGGCATGGGAGGCATCAGGGGAAGTGCCCTCCCCTCTTGAGCTGCCCAGCCCTTCCCAGGAGCCATACTTTGCTCTCCAGCCAGGTGGCCAATAGGCAGTTGAGGCTGGATGCTGTGAAGATCTGGATTTCATGGACACTGCTCGGGAACTTGGCCACAAGTTTTGTGAAGATGCCCTGGTGGTCATAGGAGGCCAGTACATTCAGGCTGTTGGAGTGGTGATGACTGCAGTAGACTTGTAGCTGCTCCCAGGGGTCAATGAGGGCTTTGTGGGTGCATTCCATGGCCCCCGCAATATTGGGGAAGCTGCCAAATGCCACAAACCCTGCTCTGGTCAGCACCAGGACCCATCCTCAGTGGGGAAGCACACATGCTCCTGAAGGTGTGTGAACATGGCATGCAGAAAGCTGTGCAGGCAGCAGCTAGTTGAAGACTGGGACACCTCAAGGACTTCCGCCATGACACCCTTGTAGGATCCAGTGTCCAGGAACCTGAAGGAGGGCAGGACCTTCTGCAAGATGGGGATGGCACGGGGAGTGGGAGCCTGGTCCTGAAGGGCAGGACCCATCTACTCAAACAGGACCTGGATGGTGGCCCTGTCTCATCAAAACCAATTGAGGCAGATGCTGACAGATGGAGGGTGCTGAGGAGGGCTCAATATCAGTGGGCACAGCACCTCCTTCACCATCGCTGTGCGGTGTGTAGGGCACTGGTAGCAAGCAGATGTGGCCAGCAGGTGACTCACAAGGTGGGGATATTGTCGTGGGGCCATCCTCTGAAGTTGCCAAGGTGGGCCAAGAATACAGCAGCAGCCAGAGCAGCTGTAGACTGACCCCCATCCCCACAAAAGAGGAGGACTCCACCATTGTCATGCCCTCATCACTGCAGCCAGGATCCTTCAATGACAATCCTGGGACCTTGTGCCAAGGGCCCCAGGCCCACATGTGGAGCCAGGAGGAGATGGAATTGAGCAGTGGGGAGGAGGATGAAGGTGGCCAGGCTCCTGGGACAGCAGCAAAGGGAGGTGAAACATCTATGGGTTGTGGGAGAGATGGCACTGCTACCCACCTGACTGCTGTCTTCTCCCTCTTTGCCTAGCCCCTATTCCCTGATGTTCAGTGCTGATGTCATGGACCACTTACATGGTCTGACCCCCAAGGAGGGGCATGGCTATGGCAGCCTTTGTGGGCCTGCAGTCACTGGGTATCACAGAGTCCCCAGCCCCAGTGGCTGGAAGAGAGACAATGCAGAAGGCAGACTTGATGTTTTCAGATGACAGCAGGGGGCAGGCATGGCAGTGGCGAGGGAGTTCCCCTTGGGCCAGGTGTTGCGGCTGCTGGTGCCTCAGAGGAGGGGATTCTGGCCCTCACCCAGCACAGCACAACCCCTCCATGTGGGTTGTGATTGAGTGTGAGTGGCTGGAGAGCTGTTGTGAGTGGCAGAAAACCTTTTCCAGGGGGCAGCAATGGATGGAGGGCACATAGAGAAGCTGTTTCCTGTCATGAGGTATATGAGTGAAGGATAGGGGCACATCTAGCAGCTGTGCAGGGACCTCTCAGAGGCTCTTCGGGCCCCACCACACCCACTATACCTGTTGCCTGTCCTCCTGCTTGTCATCCAGCAGGAGTTCCATGGGGATTACCATGGGGATGCACCTACTGCTACCAGTGAGTAGAGGGCACATGCACATCCATGTTTTTGTCCATTGTGGCCCCCAGGAGCCCTGTGCACTCTGTGTGTCCCCATAAGGCTGGCAGTTGACACATCCCTCCCCACTGACAAGTGGCTGGGGCTTCTGATATGACATAGCTGGTGGTGGAGAGGTCTAAAGGGCTACAAAGTTAACTTTCAGTTCTCTCCTCTAGGGCTCTTTCCCATCTTTTGCTCTAGTGGTGCTTCTTTGGGGGGAGACAAAGGCTGCTGCTAGGGTGCCCAAGTGGCCACCACCAGCCAGCCAGGAGGTGAATCATCCTGAGCCCACCTCCAGTGCTGTCCCTGTTCATTCCACAGTAGTGAAGGGATGTCAAGCATCTCTGACAGAGATGCTTGGTGAGGTTGGCACTAGTGTTATGTTCTGACTCATGAATCAGTCCTATCTTTTATTATGTTAGGCTTGAGCCAGTGAAATGGATTGTAAGAGTCGACATTCCCATTGGTTGTTTCTGTGAAACCTTTGTACATAGCCAATAAGAACTGTATATACTTTTATGGAGGGAACAGACCTCATTGGTCTTTATCCCTAGTTTATGATTGGATGTTAACTGAAGTATGGGCATGGCTTTGACAGCCCAGATTATTTAAAAAGGGAGCTGTGCTCCACTGTTTTGTGTGTGTTGTCTGATCGTCTGTTTGCTGTTAAATAAAGCTGAGATCACTTGTTGAAATCACTACCTTGTTAAGTCTCATACTTAACAATTGGCAACGAGGATGGGGTACAAGAGTGGGTAGGCAGCCCCGCTTTCTAACCTTTAAAGCCCTATATGGCCAGGGTCCAACATACCTACAGGACCGCCTTTCCCCATATATACCCCAGAGAGCACTATGGTCTGGGTCTCAAAATCGGCTGACCCTCCCTGGCCCAAGGGAGGCCAGGCTTGCTGCCTTTTTAGTGGCAGCCCCTAACTGGTGGAACGAGCTCCCAGAGGAGATCAGGGCCCTGTGGGACCTCTCACAGTTCTGCAGGGCCTGCAAGATGGAGCTCTTCCACCAGGCATACAATTAGGGGCTGCCCTCGCCCTAGTGCACGGCTCACAATGTTAACATCAAGCAGCTGCCTCAAGAATGAGCTGAATGATATCCAACTGGTGCCAGTATTCTGATATTTTGTAATGTGTATTTTAATGGCTGTGTTTTAACTCTGTACTATTTATGCTTTTATCTTGTATTATTGTGTCTGTTGTTGGAAGCTGCCTTGAGCCTGCTTTGCAGGGAGGGTGGGGTATACATTTGACTATAAATAAATAAATTATCATACTGGAATTACAAATCTATGTTCCCTTTTGCTGGCACATATTAACACTAAATTGGATTATAATTAGAAGATTATATTTATGGATTTATAAAGAACTTTTGGCTTGCATTCAATTTTGGTTTTCCTTTCCTTGGAACTGTACAAATTGGACTACTTTTTAAACTTTGTTGGTGGATTTTTATGACCTCCTGGCCTGTGTTTGATTTTGTACAAGATGGGTTATTTTTTTTTAAAAAAAACACCTTTTTTTGGTGATGGACTTTTAGAAACTTTGGTTATTTCTTTGGATTTTAAATAGATATTACTAGACCTCCACTTCAGTTCTTGCTTTCTAATTTCTCCCTGGCTTTCCTTGGGTACTGAATTCAAGAAGATTGGTAAGACTGAGAATCAGATTTGTGTTGCTAATGGTAAATCAAAGCATAACCTTAACTCTAACTGTATGGCACATCTCTAATGTTTAGACTTCACCTTTATTTACATTTGTAACTGATGTGAAAAAGAGAGACTATTGTTGATAGTAGACGTACTGGACATTTGAGAACATTGAGGACAGTGTGTAATAACAACTACTGAGTGAAATACTTTTGTTGGTTATGAAGGAGGGGAGGGAGTTTGTGGTGTAAAAGTGGAACTACGATTGAATCATGTCCTCTGGTAAACCCTCCCCAAATGTGAATAAATCTGTAGCTGCAAATCTTGCTAAGATGTCAGGGCAGGAGTTGCAAAATACTATCAAAGAAATTGTAGCCAAGGTACTAGAATCTACACTTCCACAAGCTGTGAGTAATGCTGTTAAGGATATTATTCCTGAAACTGTCAATGAAGGTGTCAATAATACAATGCCTTTAGTAGTGGAACCTCTACAGGCCAAGTTTGATGCCTTGATTCTACAGGTTTCTTCTCAAACTGAGGACTTCAAACAGCAGATCTTAGGGAATGTTCAGAAAATTGTAACAGTGATGCAAACAGCCAGTCAACTACAAGACAAAGTAGAAGAGGTAGATCAAAAAATGATAGAATTGAAGAACAGACAAGATTCTTTGGAAGACACTGTGATGAAGCTTAAATGAGAGAAAGCTGCTTATGTTCCAAAACATTCCAGAAAGCACAGAAGAAGACATCAAGGAAAGAATGGCAAAGATTTTAACAGAATATTTAGAAGGAGAGGACAGTCAAGTTTCCATTGGGATAAAGATGTGGCCTACAGAATGAACTTTTCTTATACAAGAAGATAAATTGCCCAGAGAGGTGCATGTGAAATTTTACAAGAGACTTATAAGAGATACCATTCTAAGAATAGCAAACAAAAAGGCCTTAAAGATGCAAGAGACAGAAGTCAAGATCCTAAAAGAAATTCCATGGAGAGTAAGAGAAAAAAGAAGAAATTATGTGCAACTTACTAACCTGTTAAGAGAAAACGAAGTAAACTACAGATGGCTACTTCCAGAAGGGATCTTATTTACTCACAGAGGAAAGAGGTTTAGGATTAATTCAATATTTAAAATAGAAGATTTCCTAAAAAAACTATGGAGAAGAACTTGGATTTCAAGAAGATGATGAAGCAGAGCAAGGTGACGAAGAAGGGGAAAATGAGGAAGAAGAAGGTCAGGCCCAAGGGGCAACAGGTCATAAAACAGGAACTACCAAAAAAAAAAAGGCTAAAATTCCACCACAGCACACTGTAAGAAGATTTCATTTAAAAAAAATGGCTCAAAAAAAGATTTTAAAGATAGATAAGAAAAAACTGAAAATAATCTCTATCAACGTCAACAATTTGAATGCCCCACAGAAAAGGAGATGAATCTTTCAACAAATTAAAAAAACACAGACTGATGTCTGTTTACAAGAAATTCACATTAAAGAATCTGAGAAAAAAATGCTGGAAGTAAAAAAAGATTGGAAAATTATTTGCCTCTGCAGACAAGCGGAAGAAGAAAAAAGGAGTGGTGATTTATGTGAAGGAACATCTACATCCAGAACTGGTTTATGACTCACAAGATGGAAGAATATTGATGGATAAGCTCCAAGACTATGTTGATATTTAACATTTATGCACCAAATCAACGTCAGGAAAACGTTTATAAAACCTTATATGAAACTCGGTCAAGACAAACCTATGACGAGATTTGTATAATTGGAGATTATAATGCAGTATTTGACAGCTTTTGATAGGAAGAGTTCTACAGGAAAACGGAAAAAAGGTAATGAGTTACTCAACTCTTTTCTAAAATTGGTGGAAGAATACTCTTTAGCAGATGCATGGAGAATTAGAAACATAAGATTTCACTTTCTACTCAGCGAGGCACAAATCCCAGTCTAGATTGGATAGGGCCTGGATTTCAACAGGGATGATTAACGATATCATAGAAGTAGAGATTCTACCTTCAACATTTGCAGAGCATAATCCACTGATCTTAACTTTACAAGATATTAAAAAAACAACCCACAGATGGACAATGAACACATGGCTTCTAAAGAACTTAGATTTTGTGAATAAATCCAAAAAAGAATTTCAAGAATTCTTTAAACTGAATATTCAACCAGACATTGCCATGGGCGTTGTATGGGACACTTTCAAGGCCTTTGCAAGAGGCTGGTGTATCAAAGAAGATGCATGGATGAGAAGAAACAGAAAACAAAGATTTGTACAGATTGAGGAACAAATTAAACAAGAAGAACAAAGGCTGAAAACGGAACCTGTAACGGAATACTTAAGGATCAAAATAAAGAATTTGCAGTATCAACTGAATTGTATACTACCAAAAGAGATTGCAAAGAAAATAATGTTCACAAGAGAAAACTTTTCTGAAAATGCAAATAAGCCAACTAGGTGGCTAGCATATTAACTAAGAAAAGAGTTTGAAAAAAAGCAAATAAGGATTTTGAAAAATTATAAAGGAGAACAGAACATCTATAAGGAGCTGAAAAATATTATTGAAACTTTTTACCAAAATCTATATCACCAGGGAAACATCAACCAAGACCAGATTAGAGATTTTTTAAGGAAATATAATAAGAAAGAATTTACAGAAGAACAAAGGAAAGTTTTGAATGAACCAATTTCATTTGCTGAAGTAATAGAAGCAATTAAAAATCAGAAGAAGAAGATGCCAGGGCTGGATGGATTTCCTGTGAAGTTTTACCAGATATTTGAAGATCAAATTGGTCTCCCACTGAAACTAACTATACAAAGTATAGTTGAAGAAATGAAACTAACAGAAACTTGGAATTGAGCACTTATTACATTGATTCATAAACCAGATACAGATGAGAAAGAAATTCAGAATTACGAACGAATTTCCCTACTTAATGGGGATTATAAAATCTCTGCATCTATATTAGCGAACAGATTGAAAAAGTGCTGATTCAGTTGATTCATCAAGACCAAGCAGGATTTCTGCCAAAGAGACATATGAGAAACAATGTGAGAATAATTTTGAATAGATTAGTATATTTTGAAGCACACCCCAAAAAACAAATGGCATTGATCTTTCTTGATGCAGAGAAGGCCTTTCACAATCTTATTTGGTCCTTTATGTTGGAACAATTGTTGACTTACAAATGTGGTGAATATTTCTATACAATGATAAAAGCAATATATACAAAGCAATCTGCTAAAATTATGGTAAATGGAGATCTCTCACAAAATATTGAAATCCAGAAAGGGACTAGACAAGGCTGCCCACTATCTCATCTCTTATTTATCTTTGCCTTAGAGACATTGTGTAATATGGTAAGAAGCCATAAGGAAATCAAAAGACTTAAACTTAAAGGAGAAGAGTATAAGCTGCAAGCATTTGCTGATGATTTGGTATTCATACTGGAGAAGCCACAAGCAACAATTAACTCACTCCTACAGATCATACAACAATATGGACAACATGCAGGCCTAAAAGTCAATTTTAAGAAAGCTAAAATCTTAACAAAAAACTGTAACAAGTAACAAATACAAACAATACAGGAATGTTCAGGGATCGAAGTACAGAAGATAATTAAATGCTTAGGAATAAACTTAACTAACAGATGCAGCTCTCTATTTAAAGGGAACTATACAAAACTTTTAACTTAAAGTTAAAAAAGATTTGGAAAAATGGAAGAACCTACAGTTATCTTTTATGGGAAGAATAGCTGCTGTGAAGATGAACATATTACCAAGATATATTTTCTTGTTCCAAACAATTGCAATTATAAAAAACCCAACAATTTTTCAAAGAAATAGATAAATTGGTGAGACAATTTATTTGGCAAGGGAAAAGACCTAGAATTAAGATGAAAGTTTTGCAAGATTCAAAAGAAAGAGGTTTTCCACTTCTGAATTGGATATTATATTACAAAGCAGTGGCATTGACATGGATGAAAGAATGGATCACATTAGAAAATCCAAGACTACTAAAGCTTGAAGGACATGACTTACAACTAGGGTGGCATGCCTTTATCTGGTATGGGAAAAGCCATATACATAAGTACTTTAATCATCATTGGGTAAAGCTGCCGTATTGAAAACATAGGAAGAAATACAAAAGCTTTGCTGTACCAAAATTGCTAAATGGGCCTCACCCTTAGAGGCCTTTACAAATCCCATGACACTTACAAAAGACTTAACATGGACATATGCAGATTTTCTAAATAGCCAAAATAAACTACATAACCAAGAAGAACTTAAGAAAAAGGGTATAAATCTAAACTGGTGGGAAAGAGTACAACTTGACTTTAAATATATGAAAGACCAGACAACTGAATTTTATGATACACTCTTAGAGCTTGATAAAATATTGTTAGGAATAGAGGGGAGAGACATAAAGTTGTTCTATACATTGTTAATAGATGTGAAAATGCAAGATGAAGTGATAAAGGAATCTATGGTTAAATGGGCACAAAACCTAGGTCCTAATATACAATTGGAGGAATGGTCCAGGGTGTGGAAGGTAAATATGAAACTTACAAAAGCTGTTTTGTATAAAGAAAATGTATATAAAATGTTTTACAAATTGTATGTAACCCCTGAGAAATTAACTAAATGGTACCCAAACTTGTCAAATTTATGTTGGAAATGTAAAAATGAAACAGGTTCATTTTATCATATGTGGTGGTCTTGTAAAATAGCCAAATCATACTGGATATGGATACATGAAATATTACAAAAAACTTTAGATACAAATGTACCATTTATTCCTGAATTGTTTTTATTAAATATTGTACCACAAAGTTTTACAAAATAATATATTTATATGATTGTACATGTTGTGACAGCTGCCAGGATACTACATGCAAAATACTGGAAAATGGAAGAAACACCTACAAAAGAAGAAATAATATACAAACTGTTGGAAGCAGCAGAAATGGACAAATTAACTTTACAATTACAAGCAAAACAAGAAGGAACTTTTGAAAGGATTTGGTCGAGACTTTATAGATCGATAGAGGACTATAACAACAGACCATGAAAAGTGTAATATAAGGGTTAAATGCTCCCAATACCTGGCATCAACCAACAGTCTAGCTGCAGTATTCTGTACTAGCTGCAGCCTCTGAACACAAGGCTAGCCCCTCTGCACTAGCGGCAGCCTTTGAACGCAAGGGTAACCCCAAGTAGAGCACATTGCAGTAGTCCAGTCTAGATGTAACTAAGGCATGGAACACTGTTGATAGATCTGACTCACCCAGGAAGAGATGCAGTTGATGAAGCTGGGCAAGTGCATGCAGAACCACTGCAGCCACATGGTTTTCGAAGATGACTGCCATGTAGTGCTCCCAAACTGTGAATCTGACTTTTCAAGGGGAGAATAACTCCATCTAAGGCAGGAGAGACCTGAAATACCTGGTCTGCCTTTCTACTAACCCAGAGAATTAAGTTTCAGGGTTTTTTTCACCGTAATCTAGCCCATTACTGACTCCAAATACCAGTTCAGAGCATCAACAGCATTACTGGAATTATAAACAAAAATATTGCCTCCCCATGCAACTTTACATGCACACAGTTTTTTTGTGTCATCTGCCAAGATCTTAAGGAAAGACTTTAAAGACTATTTTTGTCTATTGTAAAGTTGTCTTGAATAAGCTGTAACAAAGCACGAATAATAAATTATTTATCCCTCAATCAAATGTATATGAAGAAGAGAAGAGACTGGTCTTGGTTTGGTACGTAAATATTCACGAGTAGTATTTTTTTTTTCTCTATTCTGAATTTCCACCATCAAGATTCTCCCATCATCTGAAGCATATACTTTCTCTGGAAACAGGTGCTCTGTTACCATCGTTGTCACTCCCCTCTTTTTTTCCTTTTTATCTGAAGCTGCAAAGGTTTTCCCCAATCTTCTATTTTGTAAAAATTTCTCATCCTTCTCGCAAATATGTGTCTCTTGCATGCAAATTACATCCAAATTCTGCTTAATTAATTGGTGAAATATCCTTTTTCTTTTCTGCAGTCCATTCAATCTGTTGACATTCACCGATAGGATTCTAAGTTTTCCCTTATCCATTATACTTGTCTTTCTGTTGGTATCTTTTCCCTTTTATCTGTTGTCACATACCAATCAGGGATTGTCTGGTCCTAATCCCTCTTTCTTTGGGCTTTAAATCAGCTTCTGCTTGTTCCCCATCTTTTCTCTCCTCTTCTTCCTCTTCTTGCTCCTCTTCAATTCCCAATTCCTGACCATGTCTTTTTAGAAACTCTTCTGCTTTAAAAATTGATGTAATCCAGTACTTTTTACTTTGATAAGTAAACACTAATCCTTCTGTCAGCAACCACCTGTATTGGAGATCATTTTCCCTTAGCAAACCTGTTAGTCTGGAATATTCTCTTCTCTTCTCATGTACTCTCCAAGGGATTTGTTTTGAGACTTTTATTTCTCCTGTATCGGTCTTTAACGGTTTCGCGTTGACTTCCATCAGTACTTTGTCCCTTGTCATCTTTTTATAGAAATGCATTTGTATTTCTCTAGGGACTTTCATACGCCTTGCATATGCTGAATTCATTCGAAAAACTTGATCAAATTCTTTTTCCATTTCCTCTTTTTCAATCCCTATATGGTCAGCCAATATTTCTGCCATCTTTTTCAAGAGATCTTCATCTTTTTCTTCCGGGATATTCCGGAATCTCAATACATAAACCGCTCTTTCCACCTGTAATCGTATTAACTCTTGCTCACATTCCCTTTGTTTCTCTTCTATCTGTCTCATGTCCTCTTCTACTGCTTTAGTCCTCTTTTCCATTTTCTCATTGTTTTTCTTCAACTCTGCTATGTCCTTTGAGTTTTCCACCACCTGACTCTGGATTGCTTGCATGTTATTTACAAGTTGTTCAGTTAGTTGTGTCAGCTGTTGCATCACTCCTTCCATCTGTGCTTTAATTGGATCGACTGCATCCGCAATCATGCTCTGCATTTCCTTTTGTACAGGGCCAGCCAGTTTACTAACTGTCACTCCCACCCCTGGTGACGTTGACAGAGGTTTTGCAGTCTGGGTCGTTTTAACATTAACATTCAACATTTTGCTGTTTTTTCTCTGAGCTTTATACAAGTTCCAAGTCAGCTATCTTATTCCCTCTTTTTGTTTACAATTTATTTCAATCCAGCTTCTCTCTCAGACTCAGTTATCTGCTTGTTTTCTTCAAAGACGCTGCCTTGGCAGTGTGCCCAGTCCTTTGGCTGTATGCCCAGAGCCTTATCTGTCAGCTTAGGCCAATTGTTTTTGTTATTATTGTTCAAGGTCAGCCTTTCCAGCCATTCCCAACACAGACTTAGCCCAGTTAAAAGGGGGGGGGCAAATTTATTTCCTTAATAATCAATAGTCCATAGACATAGTAGGCTTATTAGTCTCTATTGGGTTAAAATTAAATTCCATTGGGTTGTCAAATCTATCTGTGGCTTCACCCCACTGATTTTGTAAGGGCTCCAGCCCCCCTCCTGATGGAGGGAAAAATTTGACCGCATAGAGTGAGGACTTATATTCTCTCAAACCCTCAACACTCAGCAACCCTCATTAATCATTAGTCAGATTCTAATCCACAGATATAGCAAGCTTAATTGTCTCTATTGAGTTAAAGTTAAGTTTTATTGGGTTGCCAAATCAGCCCATAACTTCATCCCACCAGTTTATAAGGGCTCCAGCCCCCCTCCTAATGGAGGGGAAAAATTGAGAACATAGGGTGGGGACTTATGATCTCTCAAACCCTCAACAAGCTTCAGATCGATCTATCTCCCAGAAGATTCCAAAGAGCCCAGTCACTTCAATACAGTTTTTTTTACTTGCTCTTCTACTAGAAAGTCTTTGGTAGCTTTAGTAACTTAGCCCCGTTTCCCCTCTACTCTGCCAGAAATCCAGCCGGGTTTTGAAATATTCCCTTCGGTTTTGGCTGTTTGAATAGATTTGGGGATGATTTAAATTCATTTAGGAGCTACTAGTATGACAGTCTTTACTTCGGGAACACAGAAGAAAAGAGTTTTCTCCACTCAAGTTTATGCTCTCCTGTTCACTTCCGCTTAATCATCTCTTGGTTCTCCATGGTAATGAAGGCTTTGCCCATTGAAATGGACGTCGTTGCCCCTGGCTTGCTTCAGAGTGAGCCCACAGGTCTCCTAGCGAGTTGCCTTCTCAGTAGGACCTCAGCTCAAGCTCCTTGCCCTCATCGCTCCTACCCTGGAGCATGGGGGTGGTCTCCAACTTGCTAGAGACCCTCTAAAACCAAGGGATCGATCAGTCACTTGGAGCGAGACTCTCAAGTGACCGCTAGCGCCTCGCTGCAGCCGTGACTCTGAACAGGACTATCAGAATATATGCCTACTTGGAGACTTTAATACAATTGCTGACAAAGATAAAGACAAACAGACAGGTGGGAAGAAGAAGAAGAAGAAAAGGAGGACAGAAATGCCAAAAAGTCTAAAACGTTTATTAGTGGAATTAAACTTGGTGGATGCTTGGAGAATAAGAAACTACTCTTCAAGACAGTTTACATACTATTCGGCTAGACACAACTCATGGTCCAGAATAGATATGATATGGATCTCAACATTAATGGTTAAGGATTTGTTAGAAGCAGAAATACAGGCGGGGACATATGCGGACCATCAACCGGTGTATATGGAACTACGAGGAATAGGGAAGAGAAATAGGTGGACCATGAATCTAAAGACTTCAAGAAATGAGAAATTTGTAATCAAAATGAAGGAAGAATTAACAGTCTTTTTTTAAAGAAAACAAGAAGCAAGACACATCATTACAGGTGATATGGGATGCAATGAAAGCGATCTCTAGAGGACTGTTGATACAAGAAGCAGCAAGAATTAATAGGCAAAATAAACAAAGATATGAGAACCTGAAAAAACAAATAAGAGTACAAGAGAACACTATGATGTCTTTAGAAAATAAAGATGGAATTGAAAAAAGATTAAAAATATTACACCAGCAAATGAACTGTCTATTGAAAGAAGAACTAGCAAAGAAGCTATTCTTTGCAAAACAAAACTACTTTGAAAATCCAAACAAGCCTACAAGATGGTTAGCCTACAAAATCAATCAACAGAAAGGACATTTATTAAAGTATTGAGAAAAGAAGGAAAAGAAATCTATAGAAATGAAGAAATTAAAAAAGCTATGGAGGAATACTACAAAATTTTATATGGAATAGTGAATGTCAGCGAGGAGGGCATTAAGAATTATTTAGAAAAATATAAATTGCAAAAACTGGCAGAAGGACAAAGACAAATATTAAATCAATGGATATCAATGATGGAAGTAGCACAAGCCTTGAAAAGACAAAATAGAGGTAAAGCCCCAGGCCCGGATGGACTTCCAGTGGAATTCTACCATATATTTGAAGAACAAATTGCGACGACTTTTAAGGACATATGTAACATGGCAAGAGATCAGGGTGTAATTCCAGACACATGGAAAGAAGCAATTATCTCTTTGATTCATAAACAGAACTTGGATGAAAAAGAAATGAAAAACTATAGACTGATATCTCTTCTAAACACTGATTATAAGATTTTTGCATCAATCTTGGCGCAAAGAATGAAAAAGGTGTTAGCGGAGACAATAAATAAAGACCAGGCAGGATTTTTACCTAAAAGACAAATGAGGAATAATTTGAGAATGTTGATGAATGTACTAGAATATTATGAAATACATCCTGAGAAGCAAATGGCAATAGTTTTTTTGGATGCGGAGAAAGCATTTGATAATGTTAATTGGACTTTTATGATGGAGATGCTCAGGATGTTGGAAGCAGGAGAGAGCTTTATTACTATGATTGAAGCAATTTATAACGAACAACAGGCAAGAGTTGTAGTCAATGGGGAGCTGTCAAATAAATTTGAGATTCAGAAAGGCACGAGGCAAGGATGCCCATTATCACCACTTTTATTTATACTGGTGCTGGAAATAATGAATGAAGCTATAAGAAGGGAGAGTAAAATAACTGGACTTCAAATAAAGAAAGAGCATTTTAAACTCTTAGCCTTTGCAGATGATGTAGCATTTATACTAGAAAATCCAACAGAAGCAGTAGAGGCATTGAAAGAAAAGTTTGAAGAGTATGGAGAAGTAGCAGGCTTTAAAATAAATACAGAAAAAACTAAAATAATAGTAAAGAGTTTAGATTGAAAACAAAAAAGTAAACTACAAGAAAGTACCGGATTCCAGATTGTAAATAAAGCAAAGTATTTGGGAATTACAGTCACAAATAAATGCAGTACTTTAATTGAAGATAACTATAAAGCTCTACTACAAAAAACTAAGCAGGATTTGGAAAAATGGAAAGCTTTGCAGCTCTCCATGATGGGAAGAATAGCCACATTAAAAATGAATGTCTTACCTAGATGGATGTTTCTGTTTCAAACCATTCCTGTACTACAAAACCAGAATCTATTCAAGGATTTGGATAGATTGATAACAAAATTTATATGGCAAGGGAAGAGAGCACAAATAAGGTTGAAGATGTTACAAGATGTAAAAGAGAAAGGAGGATTCAGCATGCCAAATTGGCTACTGTATTATAGAGCTGCAGCACTGGTGTGAGTTAAAGAATGGATATTTTGGAAGACAAAAGGCTGTTGAAAATTGAGGGACATGATTTACTGTTAGGATGGAATGTTTTTTTATGGTATGAAAAAGCAAGCTCTCAGAAATACTTTAAGCAGCATTGGCTGAGAGCAGCATTATTGAAGGTATGGGACTCAATACACAAAAAATTTTATATTAAAAGATCAAGACTGATAATACCATTAGAAGCATTTACATTACCAAATGTATACGATGGAGAAGAAATATTAAGATACCAGGACATTTTAGATAAAAAAGACAGACTTAAACTACCAGAACAATTAACCTGGTGGAAAAAAAGCACAATTAGAATCAATATATGCGAAAGACAGCAAACTTGGATTTAACAATAAAACAATTGAGCTGGAAGAGGCTATTTTGAAAACAGACACTAAAGTGATAAAGAAAATATATAAGATTTTACTAGATAATGCGATGGCAGATGAAATAGTGAAAAAAATATGATTGTATGGGCTCAAAACATTGGGCATAATATTGACTTAGAGGAGTCAATAGAAGACTTAGCGAGAACAAGTTTGGTTGAAAAATATTAAAATGACTAATGCTGTATCATATAAAGAGAATATGTATAAGATGTTTTATAGATGGTATGTTACACCAGACAGATTAGCTAAACAAAATGTAAATTGCTCGGATAAATGCTGGAAGTGTAAAAACAAAACTGGTATTTTTTATCATATGTGGTGGTTGTGTGATGAGGCAAAAAGATTTTGGAGATGGGTTCATAAGATGATGAAAGAAATAATAAGAAATAATGTTCCATTTACCCCAGAGATATTGCTGTTAAATATATTTCCAAAAGATTTTGATAAAGCAAATAGATATTTGATTGTTCACATGTCGACAGCTGTGAGAATTTTGTATGCCAAATACTGGAAAACAATGGAGATACCAACAAGGCGTGAGTATGTGAATAAACTTTTTGAAATGGCAGAGAATGATAAACTGACTTTAGAGATGAGAGCCGGTACAGAGCAGACCTTTAAAAAAACATGGAAGAGATTTTATGAATGGTATAATGTAAGCGCAAATGGACATTAAACAATGTGATTTGAGAACACAGAAAGGATAAATCTGGTTTGAATATAGAAAACTGGGGGGGGGCGGAAATAGTTAACTGAAGAAGGAATAAGAAATAAGTTTCTTGAAATATGTGTTATATGTAGTTGTGTAGTGTATGTTAGGTATGTGTATGTTTGTACTTCTGTTGTGTATATTGAAAAATAATAAAAGTGTACCTTAGGGTACTTTAAAAAAGAAGAAGAAGAAGAAGAAGAAGAAGAGAAGAGACTGGATTTATACCCCATCTTTCACTCGGAGTCTCAGAGTGGCTTACGATCTCCTTCCTTTCCTCTCTCCACACCCTGTGAGGTAGGTGGGGCTGAGAAAGCTCTGAGAGAACTGCTCTTGAGAGAACAGCTCTCAGAGAACTTTGGCTGACCCAAGGTCACCTAGCACCTAGCAGCTGCATGTGGAGGAGTTGGGAATCAAACCCGGTTCTCCAGATTAGAGTCCACCACTCTTAACCACTACACCAAACTGGCATCATTGAAAATTCATACACCCCTTTTCTATATATTCTGTTATATGGGTATATGAAGGGGGGATTTTTTCAGATCCAGGTATATTGAACCACAAAAGAATTCAGGATTCCCCAAAAAACCCTGAATTTTAATACCAGTATGGTATTCGGATTCAGTTTTTTTTCAGGAATCCCATTTTTTTCTGGCTCCATTATACTCTATGGGACCATTATAGTCAATGGGGAACCAATCCAGGGGTACCCAGGGGTCTGAGGGGCCCTGTTTGTTGAGGCAGAGGCACCAAATTTTCAGCATAGTTTCTGGTGCCTCTCTTTAGAAGACTCCCCCAAGTTTCAAAAAATTGGGCCAGGGAGTCCAGTTCTATGGGTCATCAAAGATGGTGCCCCATCCTCCATTGTTTTCAATGGCAGCAAAACCAGCAAAAAAAGCAAGGACTCATGTCAAAGCAGAGAGTCTCTGCAGCAGAAACTGAAGGGGGCATTTTTGCAAGCCCAGCAAAGCCAGTGAATGTACAGAGTGTCCAGTAGAACCAGTGCATGTACAGAGTGCTCATCAGAACCAGTACCACTGTGGCAATGCCAGCTCAACAATTCCAAGCAAGGGAGGTAGCCAGTGTATGACAGAGTGCCCAGCAGAACCCATGCATGTACAGAGTGCCTATCAGAACCAATGCCACTGTGGCAATGCCTGCTCAACAGATCCAAGCAAGGAGGGGGCTTTGCAAGCCCAGCACAGCCAGTGCACGTACAGAGTGCCCAGCAAAACCCAGTGCCCCCTCACTTCCAGTTTCTACTGCAGAGACCCTTGGGTCTGAGATCAATCCTTCTTTTTTGCTGTTTTTCTGCCATTGAAAACAATGGAGGATGGGGGCATCTTATTTGGGAGACCATAAAATTTGACACACACCCCTGGCCCAACCTTTTTGAAACTGGGGTGGGAAACAGATTAGCTTCATAAAAATAGCATGATTCTGCTGGTCAGATTATGGTGAGAGGAGAAGAGGAAAGTCAGATCAGAAAAGACAGACTTATGATGGTAAGAGCATTTTAATCAAATTTTGAGCTAAAATCTAGAATTATATATTCCTAACACAATAGGGAAAAGTTACAATGCTGAAGCAAGAGCAGTCAGACTTGGAGCAGTTGTCACAGTTAGTACTGAAATGGGGGGGAGTTGAACTGAAAGTGCTACTACTATACTGTTGCACTATTTTTACCATTAGGAAGTATTTGTGGTGTAATTGTATAATATTGCCTAATGATAGGAATAATGTTGTAATGTAAGAAAACCACTTTCCATGTGTGTGTTTAAAGGTGACCATGGCAAGCAGTTTGGATGGAGGATAACAACTGGTACTTTGCATTCTAACATGAGAAAGCATCGTAAACAGACACATCCAGATTCCTTTGGACATATAACAAACAATTCATCAACAAACTGGCTCTGTACTCACAACCGGCAAGCAGGAATTGAGCTGAACCAGTGAGTAATCAAGCATCTCTACTTATAAGTCTGAATATTTTCTCCTTTGATTCTTATCAAATTCTCCCATCCTTCTACTTGTTCTGTCTCAGTTATTTTATACCTTATTTTCCTGCCACTGTCACCCATGCAACCCCCTTGATTTCCCATTTCAGGAATGAGTGGCTCAGACTAGTGTCATATCTGTACATTCATTCTGAAGAACAGATGAACATCAGATCTATGACCAGTACATAGGAAGACTTTAACCTCTTGTTCAAATGCTGGAGCAGAAGGTTGATAACGGTAGAATGCAGTACCCGTATGAGTTGTCTATTGTGTATTCCACACATTGGCCGAGGACAGACTGGCAATTTGCCCCAGGAAGGGCCCCGGGCCGACAACGATTCAATACCGGAGTAAATGGAACGTTCACACAGGCACATCTGCCTGGCGTCCCCCACCCGTAGCCTACCAGTGCTCTTGCGCTTCACTGCCGGATTAAAAAAACACCTGATAAAAGCCGTTGCGAATCCGAAAGTCCGCGTTCGTCACGCGTTTCTCCGCTTCCGGGGAGTCTGAACGTGCAGGCGAAAAGCCGGGAGCAACCCGCGTTGGGCATGAGGCAGCAGCGGTGTGATTGGCTGCGCTCTGCTCCACTGCCCAATGCGGTGCCGGCATTGCAGGGCAAAAAAAAAAAAAATCGGCAAAATGCGCGTATGCGCATGAGCGCTCATGTGCACATACACCCATACACCCACAGCTGAATTAATGGGGAAACGGCAAATATAGCATGCTTCCAGCGTGGCAGTCTGAACGCTCCCGCGTGCCTCCATCCCGCATCTTCCAGCAGCAGCCCCCGCTGTGTGGACAGGGAAACCCGGTATAGTTTAATCCGGGTTTTTTTGCTACGACTGGCTACCGGGGCAAACTGCCAGTCTGTCCTCGGCCATTACTTCTCTCAGGGGACATATTCTGTGCTCCTGTTTTCCACTGTAATGTTCAACTAGGAAAGAGGTGCCTTAAGATTATTTCACAGAGAAGTTTATGTCAAAACACAGGGCCGTGAACCTACATATCCTGTACATTTCTTTTTCTGTAACATTTCTACTGTAACTTGAACACCCCGTTATTTTGAAGGTAGGAGTTACTAAATTTTTTGGTTTGATTTGAAAGTTGGAGTTTCTTTTATGTTTTCTTAGTGCTTAGTGCTTGCATTCATCTCTTTCCAAAACTAAATAATAAAATTCTATAGTAAAATTGACATTAACATTGTTTTTGCATATAAATGTTGTAAAAACACTGTCAAAATGCTATAAATATCTGCTGTCTGTTTTCATGCTTCTCTCAAATAGCTCTTCGGGCAGTTGCAACCAGAATTTTCTAAAGCAGATCAACAGCTTGACAGGCAAATTCACTATAAGTACAAACAAAAGGGGAAATTAGCAAAGAAAATAGACATGATGAAAAAACTAGATGCAAATATATACGCAAACTAAATTAAATGAAAAATGGCATATTTGTTCATTCCTGCTTGTAGGAATATAAATACATCCAGTACTAGGCATGACCTGATGGTTTTGTAAGAGTGAATTACAGTACAATCCCAAACACAGTTACACCCTCTAAGTCCACTGAAGTTAATGGGTTTAAAAGGATGTAACTCTCCTTAGGATTGCACCTGAAACACCTTTTTACACTAAGTTATTCTTTCACACCATTTTTTGGAGACTAGCTTCTGAACCAAAATTGACTGCAAACAAAACTATGATTGTTCCCACATTACATCATGTGATTGTTCCCACATTATATGCAGGAACAAATCTCAGAAGCATACAATTATTTATTTCCTAAAGGAACTTTCCCTTAGTAAATGAGAGATTTCCCCTAGCCGTACTAATTAGCCTAAAGCCATTTAGGATCATATGGCAGATATTTCTATTAATGGCCACCGTAGCTGTCTCCTCATTTTGTGTTCCTATAGTTCATTAGGTAATAATTTGTAAGAGATAAATGGGCTGTGTGGATCTGTGTGGTTTTAATCATAGCAATTGCATCAAAGGGGCATTTTTCACCTGTGATAACAACATAATGGAATAATGGAAAACTAGATCAATAGCTTATTTTTCTAGTTAA
Source organism: Gekko gecko (assembly GCA_029375565.1). NCBI lineage: Eukaryota > Metazoa > Chordata > Lepidosauria > Squamata > Gekkonidae > Gekko > Gekko gecko. The sequence continues at coordinate 74,865,636 of JAPDNY010000006.1, read as the reverse complement.
TTATAGCCCTTTGCAGTTCTTTTTTCTTAACAAATTACAGTAAGTGATTCTTACTGTAAAAAGGGAAGCAAAAAGGGAAGGGGTGGGGGAACCCAACAAAGAAAAAACTTGTCCTGTCATTAAAATCTAATGCATAGAGTATGTCAGCCACTTATTATTAATAGAATAGCATTTTAAAAGAAATCATATGTGGTATAAGATCCATAATCAAATAACAAATAAGATCCATAATCAATTATACTAGACTCGGTAGCATGAAGTAATAACTGACTACTCTTGAAAAAAACTAAGGCAAATCTATTTTAGCATTTTAAAATGTTTAACACATTGAGAATTTGTTACCCCACCAATAAAGAAAAATCAAAATAAAAGTTCTCTCAGCTGTTGGTTCCTTCATATTTTTTCCCCTCAGAACATTTTTCTTTTACTTTTTATTTTCTACTTGGGTTTGGAATTCTGTTTTGATTATAGATGGCTTATGGGTCAAGCATGACATACACCTGCTTAAATTGCTGCTCTTTTTGAAGAAATAAGAACTGTAGAGAAGAATATGTTCCTTCTATTGCCCCCCCCCAGTAGGAATAATGAGACAGACAACAGTTTGGAAGTAAACAAGGGCCACTTTATTAACTACTTAACATAACATTGCAGCAAGGGACCAACTAAGCGAGTACAGAACAGGCAAGGCAGGTGTCACTCCCCTGACCAACCTCCTTGCCCTTTTCTCGGCTCCAGTCTTGAGCCATCGGTCTAGCTTGCGGCCAGCAGCCTAGAAAAACTGGTTGCCACCTAGGAGCACCTACCCCTGAAGCCTTCAAACTTGCAGAGAGGAGCCTTACCTTAAGAGGTTCCAAGAGGTAATCACCATTCCCCACCGTAACCCTAAAATCCGAAGGCAGTTCCTGATGACCCCCTGTTCCCTAATGGGGAAAATGCCGTAAGGTGCTCACCGGTTCCCAGGGGTCTTTTAGTAGAAGAACAGCTGCAGCATACCATATGCTAATGAGCTATTAGACTATTAGCATATGCCACGCCCCCTGACATCACCTGAAGTGATGTCAGAAGGGGAAGCAAAAGGGGGGGAGGCATCTTCGAAAGCTTCCCCTTCCCCAGCCGGTCTGGGTGGGGGAGCTAAGAGAGAAGGGGTTTAAAGTTTAAACTCCTTCTCATGAGAGTTGGGCCACAGAAGGAGGAAAGAGGGAAGGAAAGAGAGAGAGTAGAGAGAAGGAAAGAAGGAAGGAAAGAGGAAAAGAAAGAGGAGGAAAGAGGAGGGAAAGAAAGAGAAGGAAGAAGGAGGGAAACAGGGAAAGGAGGAAAAAAGAGAAGAGAAGAAGGTGGGAAAGAAAGAAAGAGAGAAGAGAAGAAGGAGGGAAAGAGGAAACGGAGAGAAGGAAAGGAGGGAATGAAAGAAATTCAGCGGCAATTGGCCCCATTATATCCTATGGGCCATTGAAGTCAATGGTGAAAACATAGGGTATATTCTGGGGGCTGGAGGGGAGGGGTTTGATGGAGAGGCTCCAAACAAACAGAGTAGCTGATGGAGCCTCTCCCCAGGATACCCACCAAGTTTCAAGAACATTGGACCAGGGGGTCCAATTCTATGGTTCCCCAAACAGGTTGCCCCATTCCCTCCATTGTTCTCTATGGTGGGGAAAAAACTTACTTTTTTCCCACGATAGAGAACAATGGAGGGAATGGGGGCAACCTGTTTGGGGGCCCATAGAGTTGGACCTCCTGGTCCAATGTTCTTGAAACTTGGTGGGTATCTTGAGGAGAGGCTCCATCAGCTACCCTGTGAGTTTGGAGCCTCTCCCTCAAACCCCCTCCCCTCCAGACCCCAGAATATACCCTATGTTGTCACCATTGACTTCAATGGCCCATAGGATATAATGAAGCTGAAATTGACATTCGGCTGCCTGAAAGACTCCCCCAGACGCCGGCTGGGGGTGGGGCTTGGCTCCTGAGCTCCCAGAGCTGTGCTCCGGTGCGCTCCCCCCCAAAAAGACCCCTGCCGGTTCCACATAAACATGCCACAGCCAAGGTCAAGCCTCTGCTTTGGCCTTTGCTTCCACTAACAGCCCAAGTCTGACCTAATCCCTTGCCACAAGTCCTGCAAAAATAATCCATTGCCCTTGTCTGAGAGGTGCACCCTGTCAGCCCTATACAGGTCCTGGAACTCGACCTGTATGTCGGGGTGTGGTAGAAAGTGCCCTAAACCACCCTCCATGGCCTTTCTCATTTGCCTCTTGGCCTTACACCTGGAACGGTCGATACACCAGGGGTCCCCTAAGTTGTGCCACACCTGGCAGGGCAGAATAGCCAACCAGACTATCTGCACACTGGGCCACCTTGCTCTTATCATCACAAGGTCAGCCTCAGCTTGTAACACAAGGGCCTTGCCCTTCATTAAACCTAGGTTGTTACCCCCTAGGTGCACCACCAAGATGTGTGGAGGAGTCCCCCACCTCTCTTCAAATAACAGGGGAAGGAGTGCAGGCCATCTCATGCCCCTCCTTCCCATCCATTTGACAACAGCCCACTCACTAAGGCCCAGCTGAGAACTGATGGTGTCCTGTGGCCACAGACAGTGACCCTTCATCTTGCCCCACGGCCTGCAGCACCTGTAAGAATTAACCCCATTAATAACCTCAACATAACATTAAATCTTGCAATCCCACACTTATCCCTTGTAGCAACGTGACTTCTAGCAAGCTATCTGCTGAATAGCCCTAATGGAATAGCCCATGGCTGCAGCTGTTGAAGCTGCCCCAATCCAGAAGGGGTGGGTTCCAAAGCAGAACCCACTCAGCCCTAACTGGGTCAGTGCTTTCCATGTTAGGTCCCAAAATTTAAATTTAGTGAGTGCATAAACAGATAGCCCATGTCCCCGCCCCAAATGGCTAAATATTGGTGTAAGGCTAGCACGGGGCATAACTCAGCCTCAGAACAATGGCTCAGCTCAATTACAGCACCCTTGTCCAGTTTGTCAGTCTCTGACCACCTGAGCATGCTCCTCAATTTGGAATTGAACGTATGAATGTCCCGCTGTTTGAGCACTAGGCCAGGTGTATCCCGGCAGGAGCTCATCACTAACTCGCTGACCCAAAGAGCCCCAAAGAAAGCAACCAGAGACATGGCGTGGAACAACGCCTCCTTGTATCCATCAGTACAAAGTGTGTGCCACTGTGCCTTGAGCCCCATCAGCACTGTTGGAGTCAATGGTTCCCAGGTGTCTGCAACCTTGCCACCCTCCCATGACCAGCCTTCGAGTAACTTCCTAATTCGTAAGTCACCTGTCTTCTCCTTGAACCCAGATGCTTTACTGCCATAGGCGAGAGATGACAGCTTGCCCCTAATGGAACGCACTGACAGACCTTTACCTTGCAGTGACACACAAAACTGCATCAAATGGGACATTGATATAGGCCAAACCTGCCTCAGACTGGCTTCCTCCCTAAAGGACAGAAACTGCTTACTCACCCTCATATAAGCTCTCTGGGTAGAAGGGGTGAGAGCTAAACTTATCACCCTGTTGGCTTCAGCCCGCCGATCTGCCACACCTCCGCTGGCATCCGTACCGGGAACTGGTCAGCTTCCAGAGCCAGCTGGCAGAATGTCTCCATCTGTTTTTGGGAGAGAGCATCAGCGACCCTGTTACTGACCCCTGAGATGTGCCTAGCTTTGAATAAAATATTACTCTGCAAACAGCAGAGTATGAAGGCTCTGACCAGGGCCATGACCCTAAGAGACCTGGACATCAGCATATTAATCACATGCACTGTGGACAGATGGTCACACCAGAAGTGGACAGTATGATTGGCAAGCTCTGCTGACCAAATCCACACTGCTATGACAATCAGGAAAAAATTCCAGGAAGGTGAGGTCCATGACCCACCCTGCCTGAAACCATTCCCCAGGCCAGTCCTCAGCACACCAGTGTCCATGGAAATAGACTCCAAAGCTGGAGGAACCCACAGCATCAGATGTGACCTGCAGCTCAGCTTTGACCAGAAGGTCTTGCCACCAAAAGGAGACCCCATTGTATGAGTCCAAAAATTCCTTCCATACAAGGAAGTTGTCCCTCATCCCACTGGTGACTCTGGTCCTATGGTGTGGGAGATGGAGGCCCTTCATGGACTCACATAATCTCCTAACAAATGCCTGGCCAGGCACCACAAAGTTGAGGTGGCCAACCAGCTGCTGCAATTCCAGCAAGGTAATCTTTTTCATCGCCCTAGCTGTGTCAATCATTGTCTGCAGTGCGTGCAATTTGTCAGCTGGTAATCTACACAGCTGCCCTACTGTGTCAATCTCTATCCCCAGGAAAGTCAAATTTGTGGTAAGACCCTCTGTTTTTTCCTGGGCAAGAGGAACTCCCAACTCCTCTGCCAGGCCCATGAAGCTTTTCAATAAAAATTCGCACTGCCTCCCTGCCAACAGGAAGTCATCAAGATAGTGGGCAGTGCTGCATAATCCCATCCTGTAACGCAAGGCCCATTCTAAAAAGGAACTGAACCTCTTGAAAGCAGCACAGGAAACTGGGACCCATGGGAAGGGCCCTGTCCATGTAGAATTTGCCCTCAAAAGCAAAACCCAACAACTCAAAATCAGGTGGGTGGACAGGGAGGAGACAGAAGGCTGACTTAATGTCACACTTTGCCAATCCTGTCCCCTGCCCACAACGGCGCACTACCTGCATAGCCTGATCAAACGAGGTGTACCTAACTGAGCATAACTCCTCCGGTATGACATCATTCACTGACTCCTCATGTGGGTACGGCAGATGGTGAATGAGGCAATACTCACTAGGCACCTTTTTTGGCACAACTCCCCACAGGGAAACCCTCAAATTGTTAACTGGTGGGGAAGGGAAAGGGCCCAGTACCCTACCTTCCCTACACTCCTTTTCAAACTTTTCCCTAACTATGTGCTCCATCCCCTTAATTGATTTCAGGTTAGGAGCTCTATATGATTTTCTCTTCCCTTGGTAAGGAATCCTAAACCCTAAAGTGAAACCTTCCAAGAGGTAAAGCCAGATCCCCAAATGGAACAGAGCCCACTGACACCGTGTCATATGTGAAAAAAACCCAGATTTACAAAACCTGCACCTAAATTTGGGGAGCCCCATCCAGGCCAATAACCTTGATGGGTCAGCGGGGCCATGCCTCCCCAGCCTGCCCAAGGAGAATATCCACCTGGCATTGTGTGCATTGCTCTACCCCATGCGGTGTGCATAGAGTACCCAGCATCTCCTGAAGTGCTGGGGCCCCATGACCAATATATCCCCCTTGGCCAGTGCTCTCCACTTTACCTTCACTTCTAGAAGGCCCTTTGTAAAGCTCCACCTGGAGCTCCTCTGCAACCTTGCTCTCAGGCCTATCATCTGAGCGTTCCCTCTGGACCAGCTGACCCGATGTCGACGCCACCTCACCCTGTCTGTCCTCAAGAAGAGCTAAGTGTGTCAACACCTGCACCTGAAAAGATTGTTTGGAAGAAGCTTTAGACACCACACGTAAGGAGGAAGCTTGCCCCATCGGCTCTCCAGAGCTGCCAGCTTCTCTAGTATGGCAGAGTTGACAGGGTCCTGCTCATCCTCATCAGAGGAGTCTAAAATGGTGGGCCGCCATAGTGGCTTCTGGGATGGCTTCTTAGGGGCCGGCTACTTGCCTTTAGAAGGCCCTTCACCCTTCTTCAGAACTATTGTTTAATTGAATTAAAACTGCAGTTAAGCTTGGTCTTATAAAAAGGGAAACCCACACTCTGCCCCTGGTTGCCAACAAGTGCAACTAAAGATCTATATAACTGCTACGTCTCTTGGCAACCAAATAATACCCCTTTTTTCTGCTATGTATATAATATAAATCGCCTGCCTTAACAAAGCCACTCAAAATGGCCACCACACAATGAGCCACCCAAAATGGCCACCTCTCAAGGAGTCAGTTAAAATGGCTGACCTGCAAGGACACCTAATATGGCCGCCCTAAGAGGACCCCACTCAAAATGGCCACCCAAACATTCCTCACAAAATGACAACAGTTCGAAACTATTAAACTTGATGCCAGTTATAAAATAATGCTTACTCCACCCCCTGTCAGCTTCTAACAGCCACCACAGGGATAGAAGAATAGCACCCTCTATCACTTGGAACAGGCTACTGATCTTTTGGCCATTTTTTGTTTTTGTTTTTTAATTATGGCTCCAAAGCGACAGCAAGAAAAGCCAGTTAAAGAATAATCTCCCCTGCAGCAGCCCCCACACTTGCACGATCCTGCCCTTACAGGGCCTACTCTAGGTCATGATGGGCATGGCGCCGAGGTGACAAGGGCCTTTGAGTGAGCGACAGTACCCTAGCCTCAATTATCTGCCACCCTCAGGAACATTAACCCATAGGCTCTCTCTGTCCTGGGCCGCTATACCGCCTACTCCTTCAACTGGACGTTTGGGAAACCCTGCAGGGGGCGACTATAAAACCACTGGCCACCGCCATTCCACTGCTCTTCTCAGGCATGCTGCAGATTATACTGCCAGATGCGCCCTCATGGTGCCCGCAGCCGCCACCACCATAAGCGCCTGCCTCGGCCGAGGACGGGCGCCACCTCAAGCTGCCGCTTGAAAACACTGCCACCTAGCTGCTTGTTGCCACTGCTCTGAGCAACCACCCTCGACCAGGGCCATCTCCTGTGCACGCCCCAGGATGCCACCAACTGTCACCGCCAATCCTCAGGCCCAGGGCCACTCAGGTAGGCCCCCGGCCTTCATCTCACTGTGTGCTTGGAGCTGCTACTGGCCTGAGCATGCGGAGCAACTGACATTGGGCAGGGGCAGAGCCTGGCCTTTTCAGCAGAGCCAGCTCCACCCCCCACCCACATCATGACACACAGCACCCTGGCTCTGTTGCTGCTCCGGCTTCCTCCGGGGTGGCAGAACAGCCCCCGGACCTCCAGTGGCTTCGTCCGGAGGCCAGGAGCTCCATTTATTTTGTCAAGCAAAATACAATTGTGCCACTGCTACATGAGGCAAGTGAATAGATGTTGATGTGTTAGACAAGTAACTTGCTGTAACACTAGTGTAGTCCATATTACTGCATCTGAAGAAAAATTTTGGATTCCCATTCTGGGCTTGTGGTTCAGGGCTTCTGATAGTTTTGTCCCACCTATTATTTCTTGCAGAGTAACTGTTCTAATTATGTAGCAAGCAGCTTTGGAAACCTCTGTAGGGTACATTAAGCTCTGGCAATGAAGATGCACTTTTTTTTCTCTCTAGTCTCATTTCATTTTGTTCCCAGACGTCTGCTTATCTCCTGGAATGCTCTTTGCCTGTTTTCTGGACAAGTGTCTGCCAGTCTGTTCACATATCTGTTGCTCCTTCTGACCCTTTTTTTAAAAAAATAATAATTTATTGAAGTTTTTCAATAAACAAACATGTAAAACAAGCAAAACAGTAAACATAAATAAATACAAAATAGGTTAATAAACAAGAAGAATGGATACAATATAGGAGAAAAAAGAAGAATGAGTGTTACAAGTATAGTTCTAAGATAACAGTTACTCCACAGAAAACGCTATCAAAAATTGAATACATTCAAGCAGTTCGAACCATTATAAATAATATTATGATTTGCCATGTAATCTATTATGGGATACCACTTTTCATCAAAATTTAAATTCCTGGGGTATGTTTCTGATTGAACGATTTGATGAGTTATTTTTTCCATTATAAATTGGTCCCAGATTTTGTTATACCATAATGATATCGAAGGTCCTGACTTTTCATGCCATTTAGACACAATAGCAGTTTTAGCTGCCATTAAAAGAGTTGAGATTGTCCTTTCTGATAGGGGGTACAGACTGGTCAGGCCAATAATTCAGAAATAATATTTCTGGCCTAAAAGGTATATTGTATCTGGTAACCTTATGGATTTGTTCCAATACATTAAACCAGAAATTCTTTAAACCAGTTGATGGAAACTGTTATTAAGGAGAGAATTAGTAGGCACATTGATGAACAAAAATTATTGAGGAAGACTCAGCATGGGTTCTGTAAGGGAAGATCTTGTTTCAGTAACCTGTTAGTGTTCTTTGAGGGAGTGAACAAACATGTGGACAAGGGGGACCCAATACATGTTGTTTACCTTGCCTTTCAGAAAGCTTTTGATAAAGTTCCTCATCAAAGGCTCCTAAGTAAGCTCAACAGTCATGGGATAAGAGGACAAGTCCTCTTGTGGATCAAAAACTGGCTAATTATAGGAAACAGAGAGTGAGTATAAATGGGGAATTTTCACAGTGGAGGGTGGTAAGCAGTGAGATACCTCAGGGATCAGTACTCGGTCCGATGCTTTTTAACTTGTTCATTAACGATTTGGAGTTGGGAGTAAGCAGTGAAGTGGCTAAATTTGTGGATGACACTAAGTTGTTCAGGGTGGTGAAAAGCAGGGAGGAGTGTGAGGCACTCCAAAGGGATCTGTCAAGGATGGGCGAGTGGGCATCAACGTGGCAAATGGGGTTCAATGTGGCCAAGTGCAACGTGATGCACATTGGAGCCAAAAATCCTAACTATAAATACATGTTGATGGGGCCCAAACTGGCAGAGACTGACCAAGAGAGGGATCTTGGAGTCATAGTAGGTAACTCACTGAAAATGTCGAGACAGTGTGAGACTGCAATAAAAAGGCCAATGCTATGCTGGGGATTATTAGGAAGAGAATTGAAAACAAATCAGCCAGTACCATAATGCCCCTGTATAAATTGATGGTGCAACCTCATTTGGAATACTGTGTGCAATTCTGGTCACCACACCTCAGAAAGGATATTATAGCATTGGGAAAAGTGCAGAAAAGGGCAACTAGAATGATAAAAGAGTTGGAACACTTTCCCTGTGAAGAAAGGTTAAAGCACTTGGGGATCTTGGAGAAATGATGACTGAGAGGTGACATGATAGAGGTTTATAAGATTATGCATGGGAAAGAGCAGGTTGAGAAAGAACTATTTTTCTTTCTTTTTCACAATGCAAGAACTCATGGGCAGTCAAAGAAATTGCTCAGCAGTTAGGTTAGAATGGATAAAGAGAAGTACTTCTTCACCCAAAGAGTGATTAACACATGGAATTCACTGCCACAGGAGGTGGTGATGGCTACAAGTATGGACGGCTTCAAGAGGGAACTGGATAAACATATGGAGCAGAGGTCCATCAGTGGCTATTAGGTCTGGATAGGAACTCTTGGTCTGGGGCAAGTGATGCTTTGTATTCTTAGTGCTGGGAGGGCACAGTGGGAGTGCTTCTAGTATCCTGGCCCCATTGTTGAACCTCCTGATGGCAGCTGGTATTTTTGGCCACTGTGCAACAGAGTGTTGGACTGAATGGGCCATTGGCCTGATCGAACATTGGCTTCTCTTATGTTCTTATGACATTACACCACCTCCAGCAATGGTCATATGATCCAACTTCCCCACGTTTCCAACAGAATGGGCTTAGAGAGGAGTCTATATGTATAATTCGAATGGGGACAAATATCAATGATTTAATGTTTGGAAAGATTGGAGCCTAATAGATATTAAGGAGGATGTAAAAAATGGAGGAGTCCCAAATTAAACACCATTGCTTATCAGTCAAATTTAGGTTACAATCACGTTGCCAAGTTTCCTGTTAATGATTTTGGTTGTTGCTATTAGATGTAATAAGTAAGACATAGATTTTAGTGATCGTACCATGGATATATCTTCTCAAAGTCTGTTAAAGGCACAGAGTGGAGTTTATCAAGTTTAAGGTGCTCTGATAGATTTTTCAGGTGTAAAGTATCATACATGCAAGTAATTCTTCCATTTTAGATTTATCCATGTTTGTGGGAAACGTCTATTAACCAATCCATATTTGCCTGCTTCCATGCTGTAAAAAGAGACTGATCATTCCCTGGCTGGAACCACCCTAGATTTAGGAAGGATGAAAAAAGAGATAATTTAGGTACTAATTCTTTTATCTCAGATCTGTAGGGAAGAGTATCAGAATCTATTGTCTACAATGCAGATTAACCTAAATGTAGATAGATTCCAAATGATATCCTGAATTGACTTGGGATTAGTATAGAATTGATCAATTTTGATCTAGGATCCTGATTATCACATTGTAACATTTTGATAATATTAACTAAATGTGATGCTTCATAATATAAGTGTAAATCAGAATAAATAAAACTCCCCTATTTGGAAAATTTTCGCATAATGCTAAAGTTAATGTGTGGTTTTGTATTAGACTGAAGATAATTATTTAATAATTTCTGCCAGTGCTTCAGATGGGTTAAATTACTAGAAGTGGACTTTCGGTTTCGGCGGAGTGAATGGCGGCCACCTCTCGGGATGTTCCCGGAGATGGTTAGCCCACGCGCAGTTTGGGGGGGGTCTTCGCATATGCGAAAGACCCTAGTGAGCCTTAGTTAAAGGCTCCGAACCGGGGGCCCTTGGGGAGTAGCCTCTTTGCCGGCAAACAGCCGGGAAATTGAGGCTTTCTCCCCGCCCCAATCGGCCCCGCTGCGTTGTGCCCGTAATGGGACTTAGCAACGCCACCGACTTCCAGGAGTGAATAAAGCGATTGAATTAAAGATAAACGGAAAGAACTGGCATTGAACCGTGAGTTGGAGATCTATTTTGAAGTGAAAATTTGAAACCCCCCGCAAGCGTATAAGCGGATGGGAGGAGGGAGGAATCCCCACCCCCTTGAGAAACGGGACTTATAAAAGAAAAGCGGAGGGGGGTAAAGGGAAAAAAAGAGTTGGTGAAAATACCTTTGGGGAAGCATTGAAGATTAAGAGTTTGTTGGTCTCCTGAGTGACGCGGCACGAACTTTGATAAAGTAAACAATTAAAAAGATGTTGGCATTTAAAAAGGTCCCGCAGAAGCCGGAAAAGAAGGGGGAGGAACTTCCGGTCTGGGCACCCCCCACCGGAGCTAGCTGTCAATCAACAGAAAAGCGAGTCACTGCGCCCTCTGCTGGATCAAATGCAGAAAATCAGCGAAACTTTGTGTAACATGGAAAGTGTTCTCAACAGTCAACAAAAACAATTAACAGAAACAACAAAGAAGATGGAGGAGATTGCGCAAAAATGTTTGGTCTCAACGGAAGACACCAAGAAAATAAAGAAAAAGGTCAATAAATTAGAAAAACATCAGGATATGCAAGAAAAAAGAATTTTAATGTTACAGATGGAAAAATCAAATCGGACTCTCCGCTTTCAGGGCATTAAAGAAGAAGAAAAAGAGGATCTCAGAACTACATTGGCGAACGCCTTGGCACCCCTAACTGGCAGAGAAGCGTTGGAATTGAAAGAAGAAATGGATATGGCCTATAGAGCCTATTCAGCCTTTACAAAGAAAAATAATCTGCCAGCAGAAGTGGTTGTCAAGTTTACTAAGCAGCGTACTAGAGATCAAATTCTGCGTTCAGTTTCAGCGGTGCCCTTGAAAATTGGGGAGCAGACCATCAGAACTTTGAAAGATGTTCCCTATGAAATCCGTATGAAAAGAAAAGCATATAAAGGATTGACCACGTTCTTACAAAGACATCAGATAATTTACAGATGGTGCATTCCCAAAGGACTAATGTTTAAACATAATGATAAAAGAGAGAAGATAGACTCCGTCTTCAAAGCACAAGAATTTCTGAAGAGACACGCCAGTACAGAGGAAGATGCAGCACTCGCAATTTGGACTGATTCAAGCAGCGAAGAAGACAGCGATCCGGAGGAGGGAGGTGCTGGAGCGGGAGATAAGAAGCCTAAAGAGGGCCTATCTTACAACTTGAGAGATATAAAAGGAAGACACCCAAAGAAATAGTTCGTGGAACGTCAGAAAGGAGCTGATTAATAACTAACCCCAATGGACTTTACTAACTTTATTAACAGAGTTATTTTGGACTTTTGAAAGATGAAAAGAAGATCTTCCAACCGTGGTGGTTGCCAAAATCTGTAATTATACTAACTAAAACTAATCTTTTAACAGAAAAAAATTCACTCTACTCTTTTTTCTTAATCCAACTATATACCTTCCCCTTTTCTTTTTATAAAAAGCAATAAAATTCTCTCCTTTTTAGGAGAGTTTATTCAAAAAAAAAATTACTAGAAGTAAAGCATGAAAATAGTACAAAAATTGGGGAAGGATGACAGTTTTGATAATATTATACCTGTCTATCCAAGAGGAATTGAATTGTTTAACTTGAGATTTTCTTGATATAGCTTATCTAGATTATATTTCAATAGGTCGTCTAGATTTAAAGGAATTTGTAAATCTAGATAAGACCAGGGAAATGTAACCCATTTAAAATTATATTTACAATTAATGTGTGTAATGATATCTGAGAGCAGGTTCACTTGGTATAATAATGATTTTGCTTGATTAATTATAAGTCCTGAAATTTGGCTAAAACTAATGATGGCATTTAAGCATGCTAGAATGGAGTTAATAGGATATAATAAATAAATAACTAGATCATCAACAAATAAACTCAGCTTAGATTCATCAGTGTTAACTTTCATACCTCTAATGCAGATGGGGGTGTTTTAAATAAAACATGCTTAAAATACTAGCACTCATGCAATATTTTGTTTATTTAACAGTCTCTGATGAATGATGCCGCTTGCTCTGAATTATTGCATCAAAATGTCTGTGCTGTAGCAATCTTAAGTATGCTGTTTAGATGTGTATGTGTAAACTGCAGACCTTCTTTTGATTTATTGACATTCATTACAGAAATCTTGTGCTCAGTATTCTGAGTCTAGGATCCAGGGGAAAACATGAAATGACTGGGTACTGTGAGCTTTTGTACATAAATTCCTTGTATGCTGGTCAAGAACATGAGACGTTATCCTGATACAGACTGAGGGCTATGTGTTTGTCTACAAAACTACAGTCTTCCCCAAAGAAATAACTGCAACTCCTATGAGGCAGTGCAAGAATAGAGAGCCAGCCATGTATAGAGGCCAGTATCAGCCTACTATCTGGGAAATCTAGGTTCAAAATCCCTAGTCTACAAAGGAAGTGTGCTGGGTGAACTTGGTCTGGACACAAACTCTCAGCCTAATCCACCTCACTGGCTTGTTGTTATTCCTCATCTAAGTAGTTCACGTTGCTTTCCTACTGAGAAAGGCTGGATCATGAGGGCATAAATACAATGAAAAGGGGGAGGGAACCCAGTTGCACCCAGGAGAGCCCTGGCATAACAAGCCCAACAAAATACACACTGTAGGAAGGCACACAAAAGCTCATACCTTGAATAAAACTTTGTTGGTCTTAAAGATGCTTTGTATTTTTTCCATGCAATTGAGGCAGCTGAGCAAAGCAAGGCAGGAGGAAGGAGAGGAGCCTCAGCCAATGTTGGGGAAGAAAGGCTTACCTTTGTCTCCTGTGTGATGGAGGCAGCTTGACCAGGAAGCAAGCTCTGGCTTGTTCCCTCCCTCCCCCTGGGAGGAGGAGGGGGAGGAGCCTCAGTCAGTGCAGGGAACAGAAGCTTGCCTATCTATCTCTCCTGTGTGATTGAGAGAGTCTGGCAAAGCAAGCTGCAACACAGCAGTAGCAACAGAACTGGAGAAAGAAGCAGGAGACAGCCAGTTCCTTGTGGGCCAGATACGAGCCCTCCAAGGGCCTGATCCAGCCCACTTGCCACATGTTCAACACCCCTGCTCTAATGTGTTTTTTGTTATGAATCAAGGAAGCCAGGGGCTCTATTGCAATAGCAAAAAGAAGAGAAGATAGAGGACAGCCTTGACATGTGCCTCTCATGAGCTTGAAGGTATTCAACTGCAACCCACTAATTTTCATGTAGGCACTAGGATCAGCATATAGAGCATTGATATAATGGAGAAAGTATTCACCAAATCCCATTTGAATAAAAGCTTCAAATACTCAATTTCCAAACTATCAAAAGCCTTTGGATGTCAAGAGATAGGAAGGCAGCATTCAGTTTATTATGTTTACAGAAGTTGAGAATGTAAAGAGTTTTTAAATTGTAGCCACTTATGTCTCTTCCTGGCATACAGCCTGTTTGATCAGGGTTCACATAGTGGGTTATAAATTTTTTCAGGTGGTTAGCCAAATTGTGGTGAAGATTTTCATATTGGTTTAATAATGATATTGGCCCATAAGACGCTGGCAGAGATAAATCTTTGTCTGGTTTGGTGATAACTACTATTGAAGCTTGCAACCATGAGGGAGGCATTTGGCCTGTTGTTAAAGTATAATTTCCCACATCAGTAAGTGTGCCTACCAATAAAGAAGAGTATTTTTTATAAAATTCTGATGGGTATCTATCCAGACCCAGAGACCTGTTATTTTTAAGAGATCTAATTGTATCAAGGATTTCTTGGGCAGTGATAAGTCTCTCAAGAAGATTTGTATGCTCACCCAAAATCATTGGAGTTTACTTGAGTTAAGAAATTGTTTAATTTTCCCCCTTACTCGGATGGACGAGGTATAAAGTTTTTTATAATAGTCTGAAAAAAATTCATTGTTTGACATGGATTTTGACTGCAGGACTTCTTGTTTATCTTTTATTAAGTGAACACATCTAGAGGCATATTTGTTTTTCACTTTCCATGAGAGAAGTATTAGGGCTTTTGGAGATTTTACCAAATATATTTGCTTTATGTACAGAAGATTTTTATGTACTTTAATTGTTTCTATAGATTCCAATAATTTATGTTCTACTAATAATTTCTTGTAGATCCCCCCCTTCTTTATGGAGTTTTTCTAAATGGGCAATTTTCTCTGAAAGACTATCTCTAACTTGAGTTTTCCCTTTTTTTAGGAAAGTAGATTTGGAAAGAATGAAACCCCTGAGTACTACCTTCAGGACATCCCAGATATAACTTGGAGAGGCGCTGCAAGAGGAATTGTTTTTCAAATATGCTTTGCTTTGGGCCTCTATTTCCTTGTTCACTAAATCATTAAATAAAATGGATTTGTTAAGATTCCAGATTGATTTAGTGTTTCTTTGGGAGTCAGTAGATAGAATACAGTCAGTCCATGAGTGGTCTGACGAAAGTTTAAAACCAACATCAGAGGACACTACTGAATTTAATAATGAGTAGAAACCACAAAATAGTCTATTCTGGTGTAAATCCCATGTCTCGCTGAGTAGTAGGTATAGTCCTTTTCTTTTGGGTGTAATTGCCTCCATATATCGCATAAATGAAACTCCTGAAGTAAGTCAACAAGTTTCATTTTATGTTCTGACTTCCATTTGGTGTTATTGGTATGATGTGCCCTTCTGGCCCTTTTTGCCACTCTGCTTTGAATTCTGGGATTTTCTTCTGTTCATGAGAGTCTTTTTCCCTTTTTGAGACAACTTGTGAACATTTTTGGCACAGGGTAACATATATAGTTATATTCTTGTAGCTCTACCAAGCAACCAGTTTTAGCATAAATTTCTCTCTTACTGCCGTGGCTGGGAATTTGGCTGAAGTGGACCTAAAACAGTTCACACAAAAGGAGAAAAATCCAGAAACGTAAATACTTTATTCTGTACCTGGAGATCCTTTTATCTTGGTGATCATCTAGAGGTTGCTTTTTTGTTGTTGATGGATCCAATATTCATTTGTTGGATCTGCATTTGAATTACTCAGCAACATACAGGGTAAGCTCTTTATCAGATGTACACATTCTTATGTCTAGTACTTTATCACAAGGAAGGGACAAAGTCATTTACTTGGGCTCCTCTGTGTCCTTTTTCAAATTATTTATGGGTGTAATCATCTCCTTATTCAATAACAATTAATTCAAGACATCTCTCAGTGAAGTCAGTTTATGCATGTAAGCACTATATGTGTTTTCAGTATATTAGCCCTGCATAACTTATGACTTTGGTGACCTAAAAATATAAAAGGAGAGCAAAACACCTATGCTAAATTAAGTTATAATAAGTCAGTATCTTACAATATTAAGTAAATAATGTTAATGGCCGCAATTCTTGGGTCTATCTTTTTTTCTAAGCATTATTTCATACCCAGAGCCCAATTGGTTGACCAATTGATACAGAACTTTGAAGTAGACTTTTAGTAATCATGAAGGAAGCTCAAAGGTGGTAGTGAGGTCATTGGATATCTGAGGAGCTGATAAAAATGTATCAGTGTTTGGAGATGGGGGTTCCAGACTTAACTGAGGAGAGTACAATAGAGGAAGAAACTTTTTTAAATGATAAGGAACTTTTTCTTCTATTCCGAGACAGTGTGTGATTGCTAGTGATGGAACACAAAGAGTTGTAGTGGGACCAGGTCCGTAGCTACAGTGGGGCATCTTGGGGCCAGGCCTCCTGACTTACTGTCCAGGCCTCCTGACTTCCCATCCATCCAGTTCATTTTATTTAATTTTTCTCACACACCACGGCTGTGCCAAGCCGAGCCATCGCCCTGCCCTGCCTGCTGGCAGTGTACCTCTGGCTGGCTTCAGGCAAGGCACACCATAGGGTACATCTGCTCCCTACTCCAGCCCTCTCTCTCTTTTGTCACTTTTTAAAACTTTTACCCTCTCATCACTACTGACACAGTGCCCCCCAACTTATTTAAATGCCCCTCAAACTCAAAAATCCTTGCCCCAAATATTAGAGCGTTTCTGCATGATGTCCCCGGCATGATGATGTCACTTCCTCATGGCATCATCATGTCGGGGATCTCACACACAGCAATATTGCCCCACCCCCCACTCCTGAAAAGCTCCCTCCCACCGCACACTGGCCAGGAGGCAAGACCTGGCAACCCTACTTACAACCAATCCAAACCAGATTAAGGGTTGCTGATTTCAAAGAGTGCTTTTAGGTGTCCCCAAATCTTCCCTTCAGAAGACAGCATTTTTTGGAAGCTCTGGTAACAAAACAATTGGATGTGTGCAGACTGTCTTTAGTTTACCACCAATATTGCAATCCTATGCATGTTTAATCAGAAGTAGCTCCTTCCATAGTCAATAGGATTCTCTGCCAAGGAAGTGTATATAGGATTGCAACCTTTAAGAAGGCTGTTTTTTGGGGGTTTTTTAGCAAACTTGTTTATATTAGGAGGTGGGAAGCTCAACATTCAACAACCAGTTTTACCAGGCCCCTATTGGGGTCAGAAGATACTCCACCCCTGGCTCCAGAAAACAAAATAAAAAAGGCTGTAGGGTAAATGGTATGATATCACTTCTGAGAAAAACTGGAAATGATGTCAGTCCTCTGTAGGAATCACCAGAAACTCTATGGTTTTACTATAGAGTTTTCAGTGATTCCTAGACAGGAATGATGCCACTTTCTGGGTTTCCTGGAAGTGACATTGCAGGATCAAGAACATCCACCTCCCACTGAGTTACTGAAGAGGTTATCTTCCATAAATCTTCTCATTCTCCATGTCAAAATCTCATCAGAACAATTTCAAAAGGCTGAAGGACAATATTTTCCCTCTCATGTTAAGAAACTTCTGTCTTTCCTACAGCAACAAGATTTCACTGTGAGACATATAAATGTGTGAATTGTGGCCCCAGCTCCAATAGTGAGGCTAACCCAACTTGCATTGGGTTGAAAACAGGCCACAACTCCAGGGCTTTTTTTGTAGCAGGAACTCCTTTGCATATTAGGCAACACACCCCTAATGTAGCCAATCCTCCAAGAGCTTACAGAGCTCTTCTTACAGGGGCTACTGTAAGCTCTTGGAAGATTGGCTACATTAGGGGTGTGTCGCCTAATATGCAAAGGAGTTCCTGCTACAAAAAAAGCCCTGTGACAACTCTTTTGGTTACAGCTAAGGAGCCTTGGCTCAGCATGGAGGAAAATGGATCCAGGGCATCAGCTGACCCACCTGCTGGCTAATGAGCAAGCCACCCACAGCAGTCAGGCTGGGGGATATTGTGGGGCAGCAGTTTGTGGGATTCCACCTGGGCATAGATCACTGGGTTTTCTCCTCTGCTCCTAGAAGTGAGGGTGCCCTGACAGCCTCCAAGATGGGCATTTCTCCTGAGCACCCTGACAACCCCCAAACTGGGCATGTCCCCTGGAGCCACCTATTCAGAGATACACCCAATCCAGTCTGAACAATGCCTTCTGCTGAAAGGAAATAGCTGGGTGGAAAATTATGTGACCCCCTAAAGTCACAATTGCCTTGCCTACTGAATCTGTGACCTTGCACCTGCCCGTGTCCACTTTATTAGGGCATCTGGCCCCACACTAAGACTACCTCACTAGTAAATCCAACCAGAAAAGAATGGTGCTAGGCAATTGGGAGGACAGAGTGCATAAGTCTTCCATAGCCACAAAATGCAAAGTCCCAGCCCATGTGGGTTGGATGATGAGTATGTCTGGGGGACCTGTGGAGGAGCAATCAATGAAGCACTGTAGATAACAGCAATTCTCAGCACATCCCCCTGGTTCCCATCCACACGATGCTCAGATACTGCTCCAGTTACAGATGCCTGCCCCAACCAGAGGATGAAGCATAAATCCCATCCCGGTGGACAATCCTGTACCCATAAATCCACACCAACTTCCAGGCTGGAACTATAACTAAAGCAGAAAGTTAGACTGCCACTCCAGATGCTGGTGAACGTACATCTTGTAGGCCCCCAACTTCCACCTACTGATAGTGAAAAGTACTGAGACCGATGAGTGATGTCAGCTCTCACATACTTTATTAGTTGAAGAACAAGACAACCTAAGCCGGCTCGCAGGCCGGCTTTTATTCCCAGTGAGCCACACCCTAAACACACACACACACGGTGATTCGCTATTTACATTGATTGAGTTAACTCCTGCTCCTCAATTGGAGGGGAGCCAGGATCCTCTAGTCCATTGTCTTTCGGGGCGAAGCTCAGGCCCTTCGCCTGGCCACACGGTGGACCGGTTAGAACCAGTCCAAGCACATGGCTGCCCTGAGCCCATGTTCTCAAGTGGATACATTACAGATAGCTTGAATTCTGGAAGGGAGGAGCCCCAGATCAGCTATAGTGGGGGCTGCCCCAATCCTAAAAGAGTGAACTCTGAATTCCCCAGGGGGGAGACCCAGAGCTGCCAGACCAGCCCTAAGGATGTTAGAAAACTGGTACCTGGCAAAGGGTAAGCCATCCTCATGGATAAGCGAGGGATCCTGAGGGTGAGGCTGTACAGCCAAAAACTCTGAAATGGCCTGGACAGGGCAAGGGGACAGGAGTGGAGCCACCCACAGCTGGAGCTGCCCCTCCTGCCCCCATGTAGTCAGCCTTGGGCCTCCTGATGACTAAGCAAACTTCAGAGTTTGTGATGGCTAAGTCCTGAAGCCTAAGCATATGGTCAGAACAATTCTTCCAGGACTCAACTACCAGTTCCCCCACCCTAAAGGGTATGAAGAATGGTAGGGGAAAAGCAGCCTTGAACAGCTTTGCCTCAAAGACAAACTGGCACAGTTTACAGAGGTGCTGAAGCAGCCAAGATAGGGCCTGTAAGCATCTGGCACTCTGAGTAAGAGCTGTTGCCAGCCTTTGATGGCCCTGCAGGTAGTAAAAGAGGCACATGAGCCTTGGAAGCTGTCTTGCTAAAAAATGGAAATGGCTGCATGGAGGCCAGGTATTAGAGGACTGTTTTCTGACACCGGCCAGAAGCAGGGTCCCTGCAAACTGGCAAAAAAGGCAAAAGGGGCTTTAGTGGCTCTGGAATAGGTGTGCAATGTGAACGGGATGATTGAGTTAAATGCTTCCTGCATTATGGAGTGTTCTCAAGGGCTCAAATATCTTCAGTGAATGGACCTGGATAACAGTTTGTGTTGGGTGCCAGGCTGTTGGGTTTTGCAAGTGTTATCCCTTCCATCATGAAAAGGTTAAGCTGAAGTTTCTGTAAGCTAGTGGTAGCAAGTTAGCATAGAACCAATTAGGCGTCAAGTAAAATCTTCCCACCAAAAAGGGGGAGGTTTTATTCTTAATGATGTCACCCCAAGAGTGACTATTGGCTAATCAATATATTTGAGATAGTTTGTGCCATTCTGCATGTACACAAAGGGGGGGGCTTCCTTTCCTTTCTTCTTATGGTCAGAAGTGATGGAACAAAGAAACAAGATGGAGGTAGATCAGAACTAGAAAGATGAGGTAGTTAGACTGTTGTTGTTTTCTTTCCATGTAACCCTTTCCCTAATTTTAAAGTATTTTTTGTCTTAGAAATTAAACACACACATGTATATACTGCATTATCCCACTGTGCTTTCTTTTTTCTGCTAAATATTCAACACAGGCTGCTGAATCTCTCCTTCTAAAAACAAGACAAGGCATCTCCAGTCTAATCACCAGGCCTGCCCTGGTGAAACAACCCCACAGGTGAAGTTCAAGTGCTTCATGAGGGACTAGAGCTCCTTCAAGGTGCATTTTGTGAGCAACGTAATTTGGGAAATGAGGGACTTAAGGACCCAGAACAGGAGGTTCCAGTTATGGAGTCCAATTCAATCCCCAAGCAAACCAGCTTAGAGTTAGGGCCTTTGGTTTTCTCATGGGCCAGAAGTACTCCAAGCTCAGTGGCCAGGGCCTGAAAGGCAGCCAGGTGCCCAAGCTCAAGAATCAGACCCAGTCAGGGTGATGACCATGAAATCATTAAGGCAATGGATGACATGGGGGCACCCAATCCTTTGTGACCCAGCCCAGGAAGGTGCTAAAGGACTCAAAAGCCGCACAGGTCACTAAACAGCCAATGGACAGGGCCTTGTTCACATACCAAGATCCTGCAAACTTAAAACCCAGCAGGCAGAAATCCTGGGGGTGCACCAACAACAACCAGAAGGCTGAGTGAATATTGCACTTGGCCATAAGAGCACCCGGACCACAGGCCATGACTAGGTGGACAGCTTGATCAAATGAAGCATATTTCACAAAGCAAAACTCAAGATGGATGGCGTCGCTGACTGAGGAACCCTTGGGGTAGGTGAAGTGGTGAATAAGGTGGAACTCATGTGGTCTTTTTGGGCACTATACCCAGAGGTTGGAGAAGGGAGGGGCACTAAAGGGGCCTGCCACTCAGCCTGCAGCACACTCCTTAGTTAGTTTGGTGGCCACCACTTCACACATGTCTCTGGCTGATTTCAGGTTGCCCACATCCAAATGTAGGCAAGGGCCTACGAAAGGTATACAGAGCCCATGTGTGAAGCCCTTCCAAGCGTATTTTGCAATACACCTAAGTGAGTAACAGGTGAGGAGTGGGTGAAGGGCCTCAGGCCTGACCATGGAATGGTCATAGAGAAGCTGGGCATTCAGTTCCTGGCTGTGAGAATGGCATTGGGAGGGGAGTCGGTTGCTTCAAAAGGGCTGCTGTCAGTGCCATGTGAGCATGAAGGTCGAGGATGTGGCATGAAACATTGGTCACAATTATATTCAAACTTGCAGCTGGGCTGTTGGCATCTTCCCTGATTAAATTCCCAGCGGACCTTGACAAAGGGGTCCCACTGCCCCACTGCCCGCCAGCAGTGTCAGAAAAACCTTTTATGTGGGGGCCCACTAACTCCAATCAAAGCTTAGCATTAATGGAGGTCCCATCAGGCCTTCTCATCCTCTTGTGAAATGCCTCATCATATTCTATTTTATCATTGTCCCCTGCCAGGGCGTGGGTCTTCAGGACATTCCTGAGGTTGTTAGTGAGATGCCAGCCACACTCAGGGTAGGCAGTTTGGACCACCCCCATTATCCAATTGCTAAATGTGCATTTGGCCCCTTCCTTCCTGTGTTTCTTTCTTAGAGAAGCGGGAACTCCTGCCCTCATTTGCTTTAGCAGGGAGAAAAATACTTACATAAACCCCATCCAGTATCCTCTCCTAATTTTATGGGGGGAATGGATCCCTGGGGGAAATTAATAATCCGCAAAGGTTGATGAAATCAGCGGGGGGGGGGTGGAAGCTCAAACTGACTTGCTCCCCCCCCCCAGGTTAGCCTTCTCCTGAGGGCCCAAGCAGGAAATCTCAGAATGTGAGCAGCGGCCTGCCAGTAATCCTCAGATGGGTCCCCAGCTTCCTTGTCAGAAGATGACTTACCTGAGGATCCCCCATTGTTCGACTCCTCCTGGCAGCAATGTGACTTCTTCCCTTTTGACTGCTTCCTGCACTGCTTCTTCTTAGCTGGTTCCTGCCTATTCTTGGAGGAACTATTACAGCTGCTGGAGTCAGTGTATAGTGAGCTTGCCCTTCTCTGCCTGCGATTTGAATCCTTGACCCTGCCCTGCCCCTCTACAAGCCATGTACCAGCCTGGGCACAAGCCAAATTGCCTGTTGGGCAGGGTCGCCTGCTGAAGGGCGTCAGTTTGCTCCATCTACTCAGAAGGGCTCTCTAAGGCCTGTGAAAGGACCTGTAGGGTAGCACTGGCCTTCCAACTGCCCCTTCCCAGATGGCTAGTAGCCAAACCAGTTGCAGGTCAGGTTCTCTTTTGCCTTGCAAGTACCCAGGCCCTGGGTGTCAATGAGCCAGTGCTCTGGCCCCACATGTGGGAGAGTGCAGCTGTGGAGCCCTGAGCCAATGTTGAATCAGGCCAATGGCCCATCTAGTCCAACACTCTGTCACACAGTGGCCAAAATATACCAGGTGCCATCAGGAGGTCCATCAGTGGGGCCAGGACACTAGAAGCCCTCCCACTGCTGCCCCCTCCAGCACCAAGAATAGAGTGCATCACCTGCCCCAGACTGAGAGTTCCCATCTATACCCTGTGGCTAATAGCCACTGATGGGATATCATGCCTTGGCACAGATAAGTCAATAGAAAGGGGATGAGCTGGCCAACACTAGATGCTGCCGCCTGCCCCTGGCTGGCAACCCCGGGCCTGTCTTGTGAATACCCACCCAAGCTCCCCAGGCTAAGTCATGGTGATACCTCCCCATACTGGGCAGAAGGCCCACCCTGACTGAATGTCCCCTTTTCATGGCTGGGCACACTCCATGGGCTGCCTCCCCCCACAATGCCTAAAAAAGCGACTCACTCACTCAGAGTGGGGGAGGGCCACAGAGGTCCCGCAATTCTGCGAGCAGCCAGACAACTCCCAGGCTGCAATGGGATAGAGGTGGGAAGAGGCTGGAAAAGTAGTGGTGGAGGAGGATGAATGAGAGATGGGAAGCCAAGAAGACTGAATCTGCATGCCTACTGCACCCAGGTAGCTGGCACCAGATGAGAGGTGCCCGCTAAGGGAGGGCAGGGTATACATGCTGCAGACAGCTGGATGTACTGCAGCCCAGCTGCCGCCTGGATTTGCCCAAGAGAGCCTTTTGGGAAGGGGCGCAGATCCAGTGCACTATGGCCAGCCACATGTGCCATGGCCCCACAGCTATTTGCAAAGACCCCCCACCACAAGGAAAAATGGGAATGTGGCCTGCACACCGTGGCAGTCCATGTGTGCCACAATCTCAGCTGTTGTCCATGAAGACCCCTACCACCCAGGGAGGAGCGCCTGCTGTGGGGGGAACTGAGGCCTGCATGCCAATGAGCCAGGGCCTTGTATAGCAACAGATGTCCATGTGTGCTGCAGCCCTGCAGATGTTCCAAAAGGGCCCCTGCAGACATGGGGGGGGGCATGTTGTAGAGGGTGCCAGGGCCTGCACTGCCACATGTACTATGGCCAGGTTGCTGCACAGTACCATCCCCACAGCCTCACCAGAAGTTTCTATAGATGGTTGCTGGAGGATCTCTGGATGATTGAGGATTGGAAGGTTGGATCATGCCACCCCTGAAGCTGCTGAAGCCATGAATCAGAGTGGCTAGATGGTGCAGTGGGCCCATTTAAATCCCCACCTGCCAGCTGTAGCCCACCCAGGCCTGTAGCTACATTGGCTCCCCCCGACTTATTTCAAAGGCCCTCCGACTTTCCATCTGCTGCCTCTTCCTGCCTTACCCCACTGCTAAATGGCCAGGGGAGAGGCGTCTGTGCCGCCTGTCCAGGCCTCTCTTGGTTTGGTCCTCCCTGGCAAAGCAGCGGGGCTTCCTGCCCTAAGCTGGAGCTCCGCTTAACTGCCTGGCTAAGGGAAGCACTGGCCACCTGGCTCCTGGTGCATGCTGTTGGGAATGTGGATTAACACTGGAGGGGCAGGGCAGCACAGTCTCCTTTGCTCTCCACCCAAAGCTGGGATCCGGAGGTGGGCGCTGTGGCCGAGGACCCGGATATGGCAGGCAAGGCACTGGTGGGCTGGTCACCCAACTCTCCAGCAGCCGGCCTGGGCCCAACTGACGCCAAGAAGCCAAGGGCGGAGCAGGGTATCTGTGCTACATGCACCCTTTGGTGGCTGCCGCGAGGGAATGCACCACCCGCCTGCACCTGTCCTGGCCAGGAGGCAAGAGGAGAGAGGCGCAGGAGGATAGAAGCCGCTGCACCTGGGGCTTTCCCTCCTTCTGAATCTCCAGGTGGGGGGTGGGGGAGAGAGACAGTTTCTCTGCAGGGCTCTGCCAGCCAGGGCTCTTTTGCACAGAGTGGAGCACAGGGGGATGGAGAAGCAGAGGAAGTGCTGCTTTGGCCAGAAGGCGCCATCCTCTTCTGTGTGCTCTGGAGAGAGATCCCCGGTATGTCTTGGTTTCCCTGCCCAGACATGGCCTGATGTGCCACCCATGTGCTGCCTCACCCCCTGCCTCCCCTGCAGGGTCTGCAAACAGGACCCCTAGTGAGTTTGGGGGTCTGTGATTCTCTCTAGGTTTTCCCCTCTTACTAACAGAAAATGGCTACCCACTCAAGAGGTTTGGGAACAGAGCATAGGAAGGGTGGAGTTTGGGTAAGGGAGTGGATTCAGCAAGGCTTCGATGCCATATAGTCTGCCCTCCAAAGTTGCCATTTTCTACAGAGGAACTGATTTCTGTTGTCTGAAAATCAGTTATAATTCCCAGGAAGTTCCATCCCCCTTTCACTTCAGTGGCACTCAGTGCTGGGAGATGGATTCCTCCTTGTGACCCACCCCTTGAAGTGCTGATAATAAAATGACAAAGAAAACAAATCCAATTGGTTTTTGTACACCTCTCCAATCTGATAATCCCATCTAACCTCTTAATGTGAAGACTGACACCAGATTTGCCAGCTTCTGGCTCAGATGTGCTATTTTCTGCTGCCTTAACATTTTAGGACATGTGCCCGGGCCCTGGGTGTCAATATTGTTCAGGAATAGTAAACTCCCACCCCATGTTTTTATTCTGTCTATAACCAGCAAGAGTTGAATTATCTCAGGTAGAAATCTTTATTCTGGAATAATGTCTCACTTTCCTGGAGGTGTGAAAAAGGCAACATGGTATTTTTGAGTAAGAAACTGGCAACTGTAGTTGATACGCCTTTGATAAATGTGCCCTGTAGCTTAAATGAGAAAGCCTTAGAAGACAACTTGAGAAAAACAGCCTTAACCTTTTCTTTAACACATAGGTCTTATCTTGGCATTTGTTGAAGGAAAGTTAAGGAGCTGTGTAGATTTGTTCATGGAGGAGGAAAGTCAGTGTTTCAGTGTATGTCGTGAACCATCATGGCATTTATGTGCATATATAATTAATGTATTGCCTTGAACATATACCTAGTCTGATCATTGTTCCATCTAACTCAGTGCTGCCTGTTCTGACTGGCAGCAATTCTCTGGGGATTCAGGCAGAGAAAGGTTTTTTCCAGCACTTGATACTTGATACCCTTTAGGAAACTGGTGATGCCTAGGATTGACCTGGGCTGGAACACTGCATACCACCATCTATATCCAAAGCCTGGGAAGAAAATAGATTCTTGAGCCCAGGGGTCAGGGCCCCCCAGGATGAGCTACAAGCTGATTACCTGATATAGGCTGCAATCCAGGCTTTAGAACAGGAGTTGCTTCTGAGTAGACCTGCATAGGGTTGCTCCCATAGTTTATTTCTAATATTTCAGAAACAAAATAAAAAAATTTCTTCCACAATTAATTATACTATATATTTGAGTTTTAGTGTATATGGGAGAGTTACAATTTTCTATTAAGCAAGAGAAATAATGCTTGGATCCTGCCAAAACTATTTGTATATTCACAGATCCTCTCTTGGCAAGTATCCCTCCTTTCGAGACCAATGTTAATAGTTACTATATCCTTTTACAACATACTTTTATGGTTTAAAACACCCTCTAAGTTAACAAGATCAAAAGTCAGTGTTCGAAGATGACCTTTATCCTTCAGAGCATGAAGTTTAAAGTTCACAGTGGTGTGTGACCATTTCTAATTCCTCCTGGTGACATGAGGTCACATTCAAGAAAACAGCAGTATTCTGGATTTAAAAGCAGTGTTGAGATTATTTTTTCTAGTACGACTTCATAAAACCAAAGCATTGCCAAGCTAGTCATAGGCAGTTTTAACATGTTCATTTTACAGGTGAGTTTTGGAAACTGTTGGGTACTTTAAAAAAAATGATGTTCTATTTCATTTATTATTTAATATTCATATATAGTTTTTCAATGTTTGGATTTAGCTTTTAAGTTTTAGCTTACCACAGAAGCAATAAACTGATACTAACTTCTGGTGTGTACTTACACCTTTTCCTCACTTCCCCTGCCCCCCCCCCGGAATCTTCCAGTTTTTATTGCCAAAAATCAAACCTCTGCAATTTTACACACAGCAGCAAAATAAACACAGTCCATTAGTCTTGGCTTCTCCTCAAGGCAGCTTCCTTTCCCCAGCAGGGGTCACTCTTGGGCAATCCAAATTACTTTTGGCCTCCCTCTCTTTACCTGCCTCTGGCTACTCTGAAGAACTTACAACTTCTTAGGGCTGAACTCCAGAACATATTTCATGGGATATTAATTATTTCCATTAGGATCAACCACTAAAGACAAATCATATTAGAGCCTCTTTTCAAATATGGTTTGTCACATTCTGTAGAAAGGTCAAGATATATGGATTGTTCCTCACCTCCTGAAAGATTTAAGTGAGCATAGCATAACAAAAGATTCAGCTTCAACTTCAGCTGTGGCTAACTATTATAGGGCCAAAACTTATTTCCAGGGTTTGCACAAGAACTTCCTACCCTTGTAAAAGAGAACCAGTGTGCTAGAGAGCGTGGTGTAGTAGTTAGGCTAAAATCTGGAAGACCCAGGTTTGAATCCCTATACTGCCATGGACACTGCGTGACTTTGGGCCAGTCACATTCTCTCAGCTTGACCAATCTCAGAATGGTGTTGTTGAGGATCTAATGGAGAAAGCAAGAATGTTATGAACCACTTTTGGGCCCCAATTGAGGAGAAAAGTAGGGTAATAAACAAATAAATATTTAGTGCAGTGTGTGAGGCAGCCATGAGAGAAACAGCTGGGCCATAAAAGTCTCTGTTCAAGACCCTCAGTTCTTGATATCAAGGACCATCCATTCATTCATTTCTTTGGTATGCTGATGACTCAGAATGGCCTATTGTGAGCCCCAAGTTTGAATTCTCACTCTGATTTGGAAGCTCACTGAGTGACCTTGAGCAATTCACTCTAGCTCAACCTAACTTACTTCACCAGGCTGTTGTGAGGATAAAATGAAGGAGGGGAGAGTACAGTTGTAAGTTGCTTTGGGTCCTTATTGAGGAGAAAGGTGGGGTATAAATATCTCAAATCATGGCAAGGAGGGCAAATAGTGCTTTGCTACTGCAGCTGAGTTCAAGAGGGAGCTTTTGCCTGTTGGAGTGCTTGCCTTTCATATTGCTGGATAAGTGGTTCATTGGTTGGGTGCTGAAGACTGTTGGGGGACTGAGAGAGGGAGGAATGGGGATGGATTTTAATTCAGGGTGCTATGGTTGGGGGCTCCCCTTCCAATCCTTTCCCCCTATAACCTCCCCCCCATTTTCTTTGGTACTAGGGAGTTGTCCTCCATTAATTCAGCAGTTTGAGACCCTAGTACCACATGATGGAGTGAGCTCCCATCTCTGGCCCCTGCTCCTGCCAACCTAGCAGTTCGAAAGCAAGAAATTGCAAGAAGATAAATAGGTACCGCTTTGGCAGGAAGGTAACAGCGTTCTGTGTGCCTTGGTGTTTAGTGATGTCACCCACATGACCATGGAAGCATCTTCAGACAGCGCTGGCTCTTCAGCTTGGAAACAGAGATAAGCAACACCTCCTAGAGTCACATTCGACTGGCTTTTGAGCAAGGAAAACCTTTACCTTTTTAAATATATATGGCCCTGACCTGGATGGCCCAGGCTAGCCTAATCTCATCAGATCATGGCAGCTAAGTAGGGTCAGTCCTGGTTAGTACTTGGATGGGAGACCAGCAAGGAAGTCCAGAGTTGCTACACAGAGGCAGGCATTGGCATCTCTCACCTTGAAAACCCTATGGGGTCACCATAAGTCACCTGTAATAGGAAGGGAAGGATGCAGAGAAATACAATGGCTCGGCACCCTTCCAGCCTACGGCCCATTCCAAGGGTAGCTGGCAGAGGGGCCAGGAATGGAAAACCCCCTCTGTCATTGGTGTTGTTCAACACCAGGTCCATTAACAACAAAACCACAATCCTTCAGGAATTTGTGATTGAACAACAGGTGGACCTAACGTGCGTGACCGAGACCTGGGTAAGGGAGCGAGAGATGGTGAAGGACAGTTACTTGGTCCTTCACCAATCACGGACTAGTGGGTGGGGGGAGGAATGGCTCTTTTCATTTGGGAGGCTTACTCCTTCAAGGTGCTCCTCTGTGTAGAGATTGCGGGCTTAGAGTGTGTCGGTGTGATGCTGGAGGCTGAGGAGAGTTTGGCGATTTGGCTGGTGTACCAGCTGCCTAATGCACTGGCCAATAGCCTGCCATCCCTGCCGGAGGCCGTATCAGGCTGG
This sequence comes from Gekko gecko, assembly GCA_029375565.1. Taxonomy (NCBI): domain Eukaryota; kingdom Metazoa; phylum Chordata; class Lepidosauria; order Squamata; family Gekkonidae; genus Gekko; species Gekko gecko. Next base: position 74,836,929 of record JAPDNY010000006.1, on the reverse strand, counting down.
GCGTTGGACCACCCTAGACTGATCATCTTGGGTGATTTCAGTGTCCATACCGAGGATGCAGCCTCCAGCCAGGCTACAGACCTAGTGTCATCCATGGCGGCACTAGGACTCAGCTGGGTCAAACACCTTCTCAGAGCTCAGCTGGGTCAACTGCCATCAGGAGGTCCAGCAGTGGGGCCAGGGCACCAGAAGCCCTCCCACTGCTGCCCCCTCCAGCACCAAGAATAGAGTGCATCACCTGCCCCAGACTGAGAGTTCCCATCTATACCCTGTGGCTAATAGCCACTGATGGACTTCTGCTCCATATATTTATCTAATTCCCTCGTGAAACTGTCCATGCTTGCAGCTGCCACGACCTCCTGTGGCAGTGAATTCCATACGTTAATCACTCTTTGGATGAAGAAGTACTTCCTTTTATCTGTTCTAACCCGACTGCTCAGCAATTTCATAGAGTGCCCACGAGTTCTTGTATTGTGAGAAAGGGAGAAAAGTACTTCTTTCTCAACCTGCTCAATCCCATTCATAATCTTATAAACCTCGATCATGTCACCTCTCAGCCGTCATTTCTCCAAGCTAAAGAGCCCCAAGCATTTTAACCTTTCTTCATAGGGAAGGTGTTCCAACCCTTTTATCATTCTAGTTGCCCTTCTCTGCACTTTTTCCAATGCTATAATATCCTTTTTGAGATGTGGTGACCAGAACTGTACGCAGTATTCCAAATGAGGTCGCACAAATGATTTATACAGGGGCATGATGATACTGGCTGATTTGTTATCAATTCCCTTCCTAATAATCCCCAGCATAGTGTTGGCCTTCTTTATTGCAGTTGCACACTCTCTTGACATTTTCATTGAGTTATCCACTACGACTCCAAGATCTCTCTCTTGGTCCGTCTCTGCCAGTTCAGACCCCATCAACGTGTATTTATATTTAGGATTTTTGGCTCCAATGTGCATCACTTTGCACTTGGCCACATTGAACCCCATTTGCCACGTTGACGCCCACTCACCCATCCTCAACAGATCCCTTTGAAGTGCCTCACACTCCTCCCTGGTTTTCACCACCCTGAACAACTTTGTGTCATCTGCAAATTTAGCCACATCACTGCTTACTCCCAATTCCAAATCGTTAATAAACAAGTTAAAAAGCATCGGACCGAGTACTGATCCCTGTGGTACCCCACTGCTTACCACCCTCCACTGAGAAAGTTTCCCATTTATACTCACTCTCTGTTTCCTATTTATAAGCCAGTTTTTGATCCACAAGAGGACTTGTCCTTTTATCCCATGACTATTGAGCTTACTTAGGAGCCTTTGATGAGGAACTGTATCAAAAGCTTTCCGGAAGTCAAGGTAAATAATATCTATTGGGTCCCCCTTGTCCACATGTTTGTTCACTCCCTCAAAAAACACTAACAGGTTAGTGAGACAAGATCTTCCCTTACAGAACCCATGCTGAGTCTGCCTCAATAGTTTTTGTTCATCAATGTGCCTACTAATTCTTTCCTTAATAACAGTTTCCACCAACTTACCCGGTATCGATGTCAGACTGACTGGCCTGTAATTTCCCAGATCTCCCCTGGAGCCCTTTTTAAAGATGGGAGTGACATTAGCTACCTTCCAGTCCTCAGGAATGGTGGCAGATTTTAAAGAAAGATTACATATTTTTGTCAGGAGATCCACAAGTTCACATTTGAGTTCTTTCAGAACTCTCGGATGAATGCCATCCGGGCCTGGTGATTTATTAGTTTTTAAATTGTCCATCAGTCGGAGGACTTCCTCTCTTGTCACCGCAATCTGATTCAGGTCTTTCAAACCCCCTCCCGAAATCGGTGCTTCTGGAGTGGGCAAACACTTCTCCTCTTCCACAGTGAAGACAGAGGCAAAAAATGCATTCAGCTTCTCAGCCATTTCCCTATCATCCTTCACTACTCCTTTTACCCCTTGGTCATCCAACGGCCCCACTGCCTCCCTGGCTGGCTTCCTACTTCTAATGTATTTGAAGAAAGTTTTATTGTTGGTCTTTATGTTTTTTGCGATATGCTCCTCATATTCCCTTTTTGCTTGCCTGATCACAGACTTGCATTTTATTTGCCATAGTCTATGTTCCCTTTTATCAACCTCACTAAGACTAGCTTTCCACCGCTTAAAGGAATCCTTCTTACTTTTTACAGCTTCCATTACTTTATTTGTTAACCATGCAGGCTTTTTTCTATACCTATTTGTACCTTTCATAACTTGCGGTATATATTTTTTCTGAGCTTCTAGGATTGTCTTTTTAAATAGTCTCCAAGCTTCCCCAATGGTTTTGACCTTCTCCACTCTTCCTTTCAATTTCTTCCTCACATGTCCCCTCATACCAGAGAAGTTACCCCTTTTAAAGTTAAAAGTGGTTGTGTCAGTCTTTTTGGGCAACTCCCTATCTGTACAAATGTTAAACTCAATGACATTATGGTCACTGTTCCCAAGTGGTGCAATCACTTTTACATCTCTCACCAGGTCTTGGGTGTTACTTAGGACCAAATCCAGGATCGCCTCTCCCCTGGTAGGATCTGTGACCATCTGTTCCACAGCATAGTCATTGAGAGTGTCTAAGAACGCAATCTCTTTTTCCCAACTAGAACTCATATTGACCCAATCAATGTGTGGGTAGTTAAAGTCGCCTTTTACAACACAGTTATTTTATCTAGCCGTTATCTTTAATTCATTCATCATTTTATAATCCTCCTCTATCTTTTGATCTGGTGGGCGATAACAAACTCCCACTGTTAAGCCTCCTTTTGGACCCACTATTTCAACCCATAGCATTTCCAGAAGCGAATCCAATTCTCTTACCCTCTCGATCTTACTGGACGGTATACCCTCTCTGACATACAGAGCCACCCCACCTCCAACCCTTCCCCCCCTATCCTTCCGATATAATTTATAACCAGGAATCAGCATATCCCACTGATTTTCCTCATCCCACCAAGTTTCTGAAATACCCACAATGTCTATCCCCCCCCCCCAACACCAAGCATTCCAACTCCCCGATTTTACCTCGGAGACTTCTAGGATTTGTGTATAAACACTTATAGTTTCCCAGGTTTGTTAAGCCCACAGCCTTCCTCTTGCTGCCTCGAGACCTTGCCAGGCAGTTCCTATCATTAGCCACAGTCTCAGTGGACAATTGTAATCCATTTCCTTGTACAAAAGTAATAGCTACCCCTTCATCTCTTTAAGATGAGCCATCCCGAACCAGAGACTTTTCATCTCCTGTCGGCTTTCCCCCATTATTCAGTTTAAAAACTGCTCTGCCACCTTTTTGATTTTGAGCGCCAGCAGCCTGGTTCCTTCTCGGGACAAGTGGAGACCGTCCCTTTTGTACAGCTCCCTCTTGTCCCAAAAAGCATCCCAGTGCCTAACAAACTTGAACCCTTCCCCCTACACCACCGTCTCATCCACGCATTGAGACTCCTGATCTGTGCCTGTCTCTCCGGCCCTGCGCGTGGAACAGGTAGCACTTCCGAGAAGGCTACCTTGGAGGTCCTGGCCTTGAGTTTCCTGCCCAGCAGCCTAAATTTCTCCTCCAGGACCTCACGACTGCATTTCCCCACATCGTTGGTGCCGATGTGCACCACGACCACTGGCTCCTCCCCAGCACTATCTACCAGCCTATCTAAAACACGCGTAATGTCTGCTACCTTCGCACCAGGCAGGCAAGTCACCATACGGTCAGTACGCAGGTTTGCCACCCAGCTGTCTACCTGCCTAAGGATCGAATCACCAACTACCAAGAGCCCCCCTCCCACCCTTCCCAGGGATGGTTCCTTGGTACGAAAGGATACCCCTTCACCAGCTGAAGAAGAGGTCCCTTCTGAGGGCACATTCCCCTTATCCTCAGCATGGTGCCCCTTTTCCCCTTGACCCTCATGCTCCCTGGCAGCAGCTGGGCTGCCAGATCCAGAGTGGGACATATCTAACAAGTCCCCGAGAGTCTTCCCGTGCACCTAACTGAATGTCCCTGCTTCTCCAGGTCAGCCACCTTGGCCTCAAGGGAGCAAACTCGCTCCCTGAGAACCAGGAGCTCCTTGCACCGAGCACACACCCAAGACTTCTGACCAATGGGCAGATAGTCATACATGTGACACTCCATGCAAAACACTGGATAGCCCCCAACCCCCTGCTGGCATTCTGGCTTCATAATTATTTTTAAACAAATACTTTTCTATAACCCCCCTTTTAAAACACTTTGTATTTATATGGCTCCTGCTGTAGGAGTCTACTTACCTTACCTTACCAAGGAGCCAAGGTCCCTGGCTTTCTGGCTCTTCCTGGGCTTCTTACAGAGCCCCTAGGCTGAGAGCCACAGGCAAAGAGCCTCGCCCTTTTGCTCTCACCCTTTTGCTCTCGCCCTTCGGCTTGTGCCAGAGGCTCGTGCCTCTTGCAAACTTCCTGCCTTAAATAGAATTGTCTCCCAGGAGAGGGTGTGGCCAGCAGCTACTCAAAATCACCCAAGGCACTTAATGATAGTCAAACAATGACCCTTTCACACCCCAACTCCAGCAGCCAGGAGTCTGCTATTCAATTTCACCCAAGCACTTAATTACAGGCAAACAATGACCCTTTCACACCCTAACTCCAGCAGTCAGGAGTCTGTTACAACTCACCCACACACTCCCAAATACAGTCCCTGACACAGTACCTTCTCAGCTAAAGCACCTCAGTTGAAAGTAAATAAATAAAAATACCACTCACCCCTCTGGCAGCTCAAACACCTTGCTCCTTCTCAGAGCTCAGCTGGGTCAACTGGGAACTCTCAGTCTGGGGCAGGTGATGCACTCTATTCTTGGTGCTGGAGGGGGCAGCAGTGGGAGGGCTTCTGGTGCCCTGGCCCCACTGCTGGACCTCCTGATGGCACCTGGTATATTTTGGCCGCTGTGTGACAGAGTGTTGGACTAGATGGGCCATTGGCCTGATTCAACATTGGCTTCTCTTATGTTCTTATGTTCTTATGTTCTTATGACTCTCACAAGTTGTATCGGCCCCCACGCATAGGGCCGGTCACACGCTCAACTTGATCTTTGCAGCGGGGGTAATGGCAGACTGGATCACTGCTGAGGCAGTGCCATGGTCAGACCACCTGGCCTTGAAGACCCATCTGAATGTGCCACCCCAACCCTACGTGGCTGGTGAGCAGATTTATGCTTGCCCGCAGAGCCAAATGGACCCGTCACAGCTCCAGATGGCTCTACGGGATCTGAGGCCCCCCGGCAGCTCATTGGATGAGTTAGTGGAGGACTGGCATGTTTGGCTCTCCTCAGCCATCGACGAGATTGCTCCCAGGCATCCTCTCTGCACTTGCTCTGGTATACCCAGGAATTGCGGCAGCTGAAATGAGAGCTGAGACGACTAGAGAGATGGTGGCGCTGTGCTCGCGATGAGGCGTCAAGAGCATCTTATGCTTATGAGAGCCTATGAGATGGCAGTCAAGGCTGCTAAGAAAGGTTTCTATGCAGCCTTGATCACATCTGCTAGCTCACTCTTGGCCCAATTATTTAGCATGATTCGGTCACTGACAGACTTGCCCCAGGGCAGGCAAAATGATGTAGGATATAGGCTGTGAGGCTTTTGCGAACTATTTCGCAGATAAAGTCTTGGTGCTCCGCCGCAACCTCCCCGCTACAATTGAGAAAGTGAGCGAACTCAAGGCCCCTTGCGCACCTTCGTTTCCGGGTTTAGAGTGTTTTAGCCCACTCAGCCTGGATGAAGTTGACAGATTGCTTGTATCTGTGCCCCCAACCACATGCGACCTTGATCCGTAGCTCATTAAAGCGGGTCACGAGGGCTTTCGAGGTGCTCTGTGGGAGATTATTAACAAGTCCCTCTTGGAGGGGCAGTTCCCTGGAACACTCAAGGAGGCGATGGTCCGCCCCCTCTTAAAAAAACCATCTCTGGACCCAACTGAATTGGCTAACTATTGGCCGGTGTCCAATTTGCTCTATTTGGGCAAACTTATAGAGAGGACAGTGGCGTTACAGGTACAGGGCTTTCTGGAGAATGCTTAGGTCCTAGATCCCTTCCAGTCCAGCTTTCGCCCGGGTCATGGGATGGAGACGGCATTGGTCGGCCTGACTGACAACTTCCGTAGGCATCTGGATCGAGGTGGTGTGGCAGCATTGCTGTTGTTAGATCTGTTGACCGCGTTTGATATGGTCGACCATCAGCTGCTGGCCCACTGCCTCACTGACATGGGGATTCAGGGGCTTGCCCTTCAATGGTTCGCCTCTTTCCTTCAAGGCCGGGGACAAAGGGTGGCGATAGGGGATCAGCAGCCCCAGAGGCGCCCTCTTGGTACTACCTCTGATGTTTTTTAACATCTATATGCGCCCGCTTGCCCAGATTGCCCAAAGCTATGGGCTTGGGTGTCATCAATATGCAGATGACACCCAGCTCTATCTGATGCTGGGTGACCAGTCAAACTCCGACCCAGATGACCTTCATTGGGCATTGCAAGCTGTGGCTGGTTGGCTCAGACTGAGTCAGCTGAAACTAAACCCAGCGAAGATGGAGGTCCTGGGCCTAAGTCAGGTTGGTTTGGGGTTGGGGCTCCCCTTCCTGGCCTTCGATGGGGCGCCTTTGGTGCTGGTGTCAAGGGTTAGGAGTTTGGGAGTGCTTCTGGACTCCTCTTTAATGATGGAGGCCCAGATAATAGCCACTGTCAACTCAGCTTTTTACCATCTTCGGCTGGTGCGGCAGTTGGTTCCCTTCCTTGACTGTGATGACTTGGCCACAGTGATCCATGCGACGGTCACCTCGAGGCTGGACTATTGTAATGCTCTCTACATGGGGCTGCCTCTGTCACAAATCTGGAAGCTGCAGTTAGTGCAGAATGCAGCAGCTAGGCTATTGATGGGTCTTACTAGGTGGGACCACATCCAGCCGGTGCTGAAGGTGCTGCACTGTCTGCCTATAGCATACCAGAGTTGTTTCAAAGTACTGGTTCTTACCTATAAAGTTCTTGATGGCCAGGGTCCAGCTTACCTAAGGGACCGCCTTTCCCCATATGTTCCTCCAAGAGCACTATGGTCAGGGGCGCAACATTTTTTGGTTATTCCAGGCCCCAAGGACATCAAATTGGCTGCAACCAGAACCAGGGCCTTTTCAGTGGCAGCTCCTGTCTGATGGAATGAGCTCCCGGAGGAGATCTGGGCCCTGCGGGACCTTATGAAGTTCCATAGGGCCTGTAAGACAGAGCTCTTCCGCCAGGCTTTTGCATAGGAGCCACCACCGCTACTGTTCCACCACCGAGTTGCCATCTTTGGTGGTGGATTCTATCAGAATGTGAGCTGGCCCTGGAAGGATGATCAGATGACCTGAAGAACTAGTTATGAAAGGCAACAGTACTATCCAGAACTTATGCTGATGGGGTATGCTGGTTTATGGAATCCCATCTTGGATTGATAAGAGCTTATTATTCAGAGCACTGGGACTTTCTTTGTGGTTGACTGTTTTAATTGATAAGAGCTGTTTTAATCTGTTTTAGCTGTTAAATCGTGGCATATGCCCTGAGCCCGTTTGGGGAGGGCGGGATATAAATTTAATAAATAAATAAATAAGTTAACAGCACTTTCCATCACCCAATATATATAAACAATAATGTGACAAATAGTATATTTTCCAGGTTACAAATAACCCTGAAACTATGGCTATATGATAAATCATGATTTGACTAAACTCTGGTTTGGTGTGTTTCTGAATGCAAGCTGCCCAATAAAGGCTTGGAGTTAACCCAGGATTCTAAACCATAATTTGTTCTTAGCTTGGCAATTCTGACTTGTTTGTCATGACAAGTGGATGACAGTTTTCATGAAGAACAGGTTGATCAGGTGAACATACTGTGTTCAACAGCTGTGATCACTTGTGAGTGGAGACTCAGATCTCTTCACTTTGTGGCTATCTGACTGGAACAGTTATCAAACAACTTTGCAGCTGTCCAGTAGTCATAGTGGTTGACTTTTGTAACAAGCCACTGTTCTATCTGTGCAGTAAGTAAAATCAATCCCACCCCCCAGAGTCACAGGTGGTCAAATCAGCTAATTAAATGATGTAGGCATGGTGTGTATGTGTGCATGCATATGTGGTATAATTCACATAAGGCTGTGCAAAAATGTGCATGGCATGAAATATTCTTAACAATAAAAAAGGATTTAAACAATGCCACATGGTAACACTTGTTATAATCTACAATTATTATAATCTGACTGATTTACTCACTTTTTATTTATATGATTGGCTGCTGGAAGGGGAAAAAAACAAGCTCTTATTGGGCTATGTATAAATATGCATGCCAGATACTGCCAATTGCACCATACTATACTGCTTGAACACTCAAGAAGTAATCTGACAAAGAGGTTTAACCTGCTTGCAAACAGCTAAACTATTTCCCAACAATTGACTGCCAGTCACTAGAGGCAAGCAGAACATGAGCCAGACCACTGGGTGTTTGAGCATTTCTGGTTATTACATCTGAATGAAGAACCCCCAGTTTCCAGTGCCACCTGCACTCAGGCAAGAACACACAGACCAACAGAGAATCCTTCACTCCAGCTGCATTCAGCTATCAGAACGGTTTTCAAAGGATATTCCCTCCCTCCTTCCCTCTCTCATGCTTCCCATACTTGCTCACAATGAAGCAGGAATGCTCCTCAGACATCTCATCAAGACCTGAAAAGGCACTGAACCTGAGAGCAGCACCACACCACACCGCTCGCCGAGCATCGCATCGCTGACCCCGAGAGCAGCACCGCACCGCTCGCACCGACACCCACCTCCCCAGCTGTAGCTATGGTCGCCACGCACAGAAAACTTGAGCGCTTCGATCCGTCCCGGCCAGAAACATGGGACGTATGGGCCAACCAGCTCATCTGTTACATGGAGCTCAACGAGATATGCGACTCCAACAAAAAAAGGTCGCTCCTGTTGAGTTCATGTGGGACCGACACCATCCACCTCGCAAAGAGCCTCTTGGTGCCCCGCACGGCCCTGGAGAGCTCGTTTGCGGAAATCATGGATGTCCTCAATGCCTATTTCTGCCCAAGGCTTACCTTCCTGGCCAAAAGGATGGAGTTCCAGGGGTGCGTACAGGCCCAAGGGGAATCCACCGCCGCCTTCCTGGCCATGCTGAGAGCGCTCACGGTGGACTGCTTGTTCCCCAGGGTGGAGGACAACCTGCTGACCCAGTTCATGTGGGGGCTTACGGACTCCAAGCTGCGGTGCAAGCTAATTGGCAACCAGTGGCTCAACTTGGACGAGGCCATGGACATCGCAACCGCACACAAGGCTTCAGCGCAGGAACGCCCGGCCACGGCAGCCCATTTGGTCGGAGCAGGTCCCAGCCCAGTGAACTCCAATACAGAGGAGGTTTACTCCCTCAGGCCGCAACCCTGCCGGACGGCACTGGCCCATCAGCCTGGCCGTGAACCAGCAAAGCCTCCCGGCAACCAGACCGTCTGCGCCAGCTGCGGAGATGGCCATGGGAGGAAGACCTGTAGATTCCGGGATGCGGTCTGCCATGGCTGCGGAAAGCAGGGACACCTCGCCAATGTCTGCAGGTCCAAGGGCCCCCGGAGCGCGAGATCGTCGGCCCCACCTAACCGCACACGAGATGACTGAGGAAGTCTCCGATCTCTACCACCTCACGGATCAGCTGCTGCAGGTACTGTGACTCCCCAACCCCAACCTGGCCTCCACCCCGAAGATCCAAGTGCATGTGCAGATCGAGGGGTCCCCCTGCTTCATGGAGGTCGACTCAGGTTCAGCGGCGTCCATCATTTCCATGGACACCCTAAAAAAGCTTTGCCCGTCGGGGGACCCCCTCTACGTCCATCGCCGCTAAGCTTGGTGGACTTCCAAAAGAACCCTGTCCCCATCTGGGAGTTGGCACCTTCCAGGTGCAATATTGAGACTTTGAGGGAGACCTGGACTTGGTGGTGGTGGAGGGAAACCTTGTGAGCCTCCTGGGGTGGGCGTTGTTTGAGGTCCTGGGCATTACGATTGGGGGAGTGAATAGATGTGGGACGCGGGACTGGGGTGCGATCTGCAGGGAGTTCCCCGAGGTCTTTGATGGGGAGCTGGGTTGTTATAAGTGGCCTCTGATGTCACTACACTTATTATTATTTATTTATTTATTTATTTATTCAGTTTATATACCGCTCAGACCCCGAGGGGTCTCAGAGCGGTTTACATAGTATATATATAGTTCTTCCTGACTAGGGCCACAATGAAATGGGGGAGGGACTTCCTATCGGCACCCTGAGCAGGGCTTCCTGTTCTTCCCGGCGGGGCTCCAGGCGTAGAAGCCTGCTGCAGCCTTGGTGCACCCTCGAGTCCCCGGCATAGATCCTCGCCTCCTGGGCCAGGGGACTTTCGCGGCCGGCCTCCTTCCCGCCGCGCAGGCCCGCGTCGGCCTCGGCTCCGGTCTGTTTCCACCAGGCTCGTGCCGCGCCGTCACGTCGCCCGCGGCTCCGTCCATGGCTCCACGGCTCCGCCCACCAGGTTCGCCGTCCTGCCTGCTGCCGCCGCCGCCATCACCGCCGCTGCCGATGTCCTCCGCCGCCGCCGCTGCCACTGCTACACCCCCCCGGAAGGGAGGATGCCCCCCGCCTTTCCTACAGGCAGGTACCCATTTATCTACTTGCATGCATGCTTTCGAACTGCTGGGTGGGCGGGAGCTGGGACGAGGACCGGGAGCTCACCCCGGTCGCGGTGGGACTTGAACAGCCATAGTGGCTGTTCGCTTTTTTTGCTGTTATAGCAGGTGATTTACCACCTGCACCACCGCTCCCTTACTTAGACCCTACGGTAACGCCTATCCGGCAGCGCTTCCACACCGTGCCCCTGGCCCTCCGCCCTAAAATAGAGGCAGAACTGGACTGGCTGGTGGCCCAGGGAGTCCTAGAGCCCGTCCCAAATGCACGTTAGGAAACCCCAATTGTGATCCCAGTTAAACCAAATGGGGACATCCGCATCTGCACGGATTACAAGTGCACTATCAACCAGGCACTCCAGGCGCACGCATACCCCGTGCCAGTAGTAAGTCATGTCTTAGCCACGCTGGCGGCAGCGTGCATATTTGGGAAGCTGGATCTCGCACAGGTGTACCAGCAACTCCCTGTGGATGAGGCCATAGCTGAGGCACAAACCATAGTGATGCACCGGAGGGCCTTCAGGGTAAAGCGGCCACAGTTCGGGATCAGTGTGGCCCCAGGGATCTTCCAAAATCTAATGGACGATTTGTTAAAAGGGATCCCTGGCATGACGCCATTCTTCGATGACATCCTCATTGCCGCAGTCACCCCGGAGAGCTTCGCCGCCCACCTCCGCACTGTCCTGGGACGTTTTCAATCCGCTGGTCTAAAGGTGAAGCGGGGAAAATGCCTTCTCGGGGTTCCGGAGGTGGAGTTCCTGGGGTACTGGGTTGATGCAACGGGCCTCCATCCGGCGAGGGACAAGGTGAAGGCCATTGTGGAGGCCCCCGACCCGAAGTCCAAGGTGGAGCTCCAGGCATTCTTTGGCCTCATAAACTTTTATCACGCCTTTCTCCTGCACAAAGCCACCATGGCAGAATCCCTCCACAGGCTGCTGGATAAGTCGACACCTTGGGCATGGGGGTCAAGGGAGGAGGTGGCGTTCTGTGGGATTAAGACTCTGTTGATCTCTAATGCTGTACTCACTCATTTTGACGAGAAGCTCCCAGTGATCCTCACGTGTGACGCGTTGCTGTATGGGGTCGGGGCAGTCTTGGGCCACAAACTGCCGGATGGGAGGGAAGTCCCGGTGGCCTATTACTCCTGCATGCTATCTCCCGCAGAGCGCAATTATGCACAAATAGACCGGGAGGGGTTGGCGCTGGTGGCGGGTGTAAAAAAATTCCATAATTTTGTGTATGGTCGGCCCTTCACGCTCGTCACCGATCATAAGCTGCTCCTGGGGTTGTTCGCGGCTGACAAACAAATGCCGCAGGTATTGTCCCCCCGGGTTTTACATTGGTCCCTGTTCTTAGCGGGATATCAGTACCGGTTGGAGCATCGGCCAGGCAAGGCACTGGGGCATGCCGACACCCTGAGCCACCTGCCACTGCCGCACATGGGGGAGGACCCGGCCCCAGCCCCCCCGGTACTTATGATGGAAGAGCTTCCACCACCACCCTTCAGGCTGCGGATGTGGCCGCCCGCTCGTCTCGGGATCCAATTCTCTCCCGGGTCCTAAACTGGGTGGTGAGCGGATGGCCAGCAGAACCGGCAGGGCTGGAGTTCACGGCATATAATACTATGGGGGGACAGGGTGGTCATCCCGGGCCCAGTGAGACAAGGGGTCTTTCAATCGCTACACAAGGCCCACCCTGGCATTGTACGAATGAAAGCTCTAGCAAGGAGCTATGTGTGGTGGCCCGGGATCGATTCAGAAATTGAAACCTGGGTCTGGGGGTGCACACAGTGCCAGGAGGTCTGCCCCAATCCCCCAAGCACACCGACACAAAGTTGGGAGTCAACCCGCAAGCCATGGTCATGCTTACATGTCGACTTTGCCGGGCCGTTCCAGGGTCTCCTGTTCTTGGTAACGGTAGACTCCTACTCTAAGTGGGTAGAAATAAGTCCGGTGTCTACCACCTCAGCCAAAGCTGTAATAAGGGCCCTACACAAAATATTCTCCATGCACGGCTTGCCGGACACGATCGTGTCAGACAACGGGGCCGCGTTCACCTCTGCGGAGTTCCAAACGTTCCTTGTGAGGAACTTAATCAGGCACATACGCTCCGCGCCTTTCCACCCAGCGACTAAAGGCCAGGCAGAAAGAACGGTCCACACCGTGAAAGAAGCCTTGAGCCGCATAACAGGGGGTGAGTGGGAGTTCCGGCTGGCCCGCTTCCTCCTAACGGAGCGCACCACCCCAAACTCCATCTCCGGGCGTTGCCCAGCAGAACTGTTGATGGGCCGCCGCCCCACGACCCTATTAGACCGACTCCACCCGTACTGGGCCCCAGAGCGGAAGCTGGTCGAAACCTGGGAGGCGCCCAGGGGGAAGTGGTCTATTTTAGGAACTACGGGGCGGGACCCCAATGGCTGGCCGTTCGCTTTCTCAGACCCACAGGGCCAGTTTTTTATGAGGTCCTGGTTGACGGGGACCAGGTCCTTCGAAAACACGTGGACCAACTCCGGAGGTGACAAGACCCTGACACAGGTATAATGGCCCCGCCACTGGAACACACAGAGGCCACCCCGGCACCCGAACATCCACAGGCGCCGATAGCGGAATGAGAGCCAGAACAACCACTGGACGCCGGGCTGGACACAGAGCAAGCTGAGCTTCCTCCACCATCCACGCCGCCGCTGGGAATCCAGGCTCCAAGTGCGGTAGGACAACCAGAAGGGACCCCTGCCAGTCCGATGCTGGCCCCCCAAAGGTCTCTCAGAGAATGGAGGCCACCAGCCTACCTAAAAGACTATATCACTGGCTAGGAGAGAAACTATGGGGGAGGGGTGTTATGTCCTAGGACCAGGAGCCGAGCAGGCGAAATGCAGCCGAGCTCCATTCCTGAGAACAATAGGGACTAGGCTCCTGAGCTCGCCAAAAGGGAACCAATGGCAGCATTGGCGGGAGATTCAAACCCCCCAATGGGAATGTGGGGCATCCCCCCCTTACTGTATATAGTTGGCCTCCGGCCATTACTGTTTGTCCTTGTTGTGAAGTACGAATAAACGCGTCTTCTCTTATGTCATCGTCCGAGTCATGAGGCACGAAACCCAGTACTTTACACAGTGAAAGCACAAGAAAGATGGGAGGCACGGTAACAGATGTATTTTGTTTTTGAGAATAGTTTATAGGATGCATTGAAGTATCTGAACAGAAGGGAAGAGGAAAATGGCTGATACCGAACAAGAAAGAAAGGAGGTACAGGCTGTAAATGGTTTTGTTGTTGTTTTGTTTCTGTTTAAAAGATCATGTTCAAAAGTTCATGAATGCAGAGAATTAGCTAGACAAAAAGGGAGGTGGAAACTGATGATCCTTTGCCAAGAGCAAAGAGGAAGCTGCAATGCAAAGGAGCTTGGGATACAATCTGGAGATACCAGGCTACAGTGGAACCTGGTTTTTATTACTTACTTACTTATTTGGATTTTTATCCTGCCCTCCCCTTGATGGGTTCAGGGCGGGTTCCAACAATGTAAATCAATACAACAATATAAAATACTATAAAAGTAAAACCACATTAAAACATACAGCTCTAATAAAAGCCAGATACCTCTGTGGTTAATAGTACTGGGAATAAATTTCCCAGAGATCGGTAAAGTGTAGGATCTCAGACCCAGGCTGTAAATAGGGGCCAACCCAAGGAGGGGGACACCTGCTGCCTCAACAGAAAGCCCAGTGGAAGAGTTCTGTCTTACAGGCCTTGCAGAATTGTAATAAATCATGCAAGGCTCTGATCTCAGTCAGGAGCTCATTCCACTAGGCAGGGGCCCTGGTCAAGGCAAGTTGGATGCCCCTGCGGCTGGGGATCACCAGAAGATGTTGATTGGTGGACCTTAGTGCTCTACAGGGCTCATGTGGGGAGAGGGGGTTTCAAAGGTATGCTGGCCCCTAGCCATATAGGGGTTTAAAGGTAAGTACCAACACATTGAAACAGATCTGGAATTCAGTAGGCAGCCAGTGCAGGTCACACAGCACTGGGCAGCACTGGGCAGATGTGCGCCCACACAGGCATCACCGTCAACACCTGTGCTGCTGCATTCTTCACTAACTGCAACTTCCCGAGCAGAGTCAAGGGAAGCCCCATTTAGAGAGAGTTACAATAATTCAGTCTGGAAGTGACCATTGCATGGATCACTGTGGCTAAGTCTTGGGAACTGAGATATGGGGCCAGCTGCCTGATCTGCCTCAGATGGAAGAAGGCAGACCTGGCAGAGGCTGTGATCTGGGCCTCCATGGAAAGGGAGGCATCCAGGAACACCCCCAGGCTCTTTACCCTCGACACCAGGACCAGTGGAGCCCCATCGGAGACCGGGAGCCTAATCCCCTGTCCCAATCCCAATACACAACCTCCATCTTAGATGGATTTAACATCAGTCAGCGCTGACGTAATCATCCAGCCACGGCCTGTAATGCCTCCTCCAGATCTCCTAGGGCTGTATCTGGGTGGCTGTCCATCAGTAGATAGAGCTGAGTATCATCTGCATACTGGTGACACCCCAGCTCATACCTCCAGATAATCTGGGCGAGGAGGCGCATGTAGATATTGAATAGCATAGGGGAGATAATTGCTCCCTGCAGCACCCCACATTCCAGTGGGTGTCACCGGGATAGCTCTCCTCCAAGCACCACCCTCTGTCCCTGACTTTGAAGGAAGGAGGCTAGCTCTGCAACACAAGCCCCCATATCCCAGCATTGGTGAGGCAGTGGGTTAACACATAATGGTCAACCATGTCAAACACTGCCGACAGATCAAGAAGTATCAGCAGTGTCGATTTGCCTCGATCCAGTTTTTGGCCACTGTGTGACACAGAGTATTGGACTGGATGGGCCATTGGCCCAATTGAACATGGCTTCTTTTGTATTCTTATGTTTATATTCTTATACCACTTGGAGGTGGAAAAGGAGATCAGCAGCCAACTTAACTAGGATCTTGGTACAAACTCTGGTCTGTTATATAAACCTGGTAAATTACCTGATGTTTGTGTAATGAACTATGGCTTAAAGACATTATAGTTTATTGTGACATCTGAATGGAGCCAATGTAGCAAAACAATCACAAGCTGTCCTGCTCACCAGGTTGGAGGAAAGTCCAGGACCTCAACAGATTTCCCAACAAGTATCCCAGTCCAAAGTCCAGGATCCAGTTGTGCAATCCAGACTTTCAGTCCAGAAGCAGCCAAGGTCAGGTAGCAGGGTTCCAAGAGCCAAGCAAGTCAGGCAACTGTTAGGCTAAGCAGCAGAGCTGCAAACAAGTTGATCCCACGCTGGCTGCAGCCTTATATAGGAAGCTCCCCTATAGGTGTTGCTGGGCCCTGTGTTAAGCTCCTCCTCACAAACTTAGGCTGTGGTCACACAAACTAAACAAGCCACTTTCAGTCCACTTTCAGACTGGATTTTCATTGTGTAAACTGGCAAGATCCAGTTGGAAAGTGCATTCAAAGTGGATTGAAAGTGGATTATTTAGTGTGTGTGACTACAGCCTGAGTCAGCTCCTCTGCTTATGAGGAGTCCTGGGATCAAGATCCTGTGGTAACCTATTAGTCCTTCCCAGCATTTTCTTAGCACAGAGGAGGCCTTGGATTACCACATGCACATTCCTGCACCTGGTCCATGCCTCAGGCCAAGCCATTCACCTTCTCTGCCCCTGGAGTGCTTTGGGAAACCTTGGTGGTCAGGGGGAAGGTCCATTCTGGGGCCTCTATGCCTGAGGGCCCTGCTGTCTCAGGTCCATTTGGGGAGGCATTGAAGAGTCCACCTCACTAGGAGAGTTTGCCAAAATAGGTTTTGGGGGCAGGTTGTCCACCACCACCTCCTGCCCCTCCTCCTCCTCCAACTACTCTTCCCATGCTAAACTAGGGCAGGAAATGAACCCCCCACCCCCATGGCCCCCTTCCACAGCTGGCCAGGACCAGGTTTCTGAGGGTACTAGCAATGGAATGGTGGCAGCAAGGCAGAAACATGGATGTCAACAGTCGCTTACAATGAGCATTACTCGGAGCCATATCCCTTCCAGTCAATGACATGCTGCACTTGACCCTGAAGAAGATGTGAGCCCAAGATCTGGGCTGCTCCATATGTTGTCTCCCTCTCCACCAGCACAGACTGTTGGGGAATGGCCACTGTGGGAATAAGCTGGAGGCAAAAGGTCAAAGGGTTTACCAGTTTCAGGACAGAATAGGGGCCTATGAAGCAGGCTTCCATGATGGCCAGTGGCCCTGAAGATGCCAAGTGGACAGATCAGGTTCCCCTCCATCATTGGCACAGCTCATTGCCTCTTTCTATTGGCAGCTTCCTTATAGGCTTATTTGGCCCAGTCCAGCTGGTCTTGGCACGGTATGGTGTATGGTTTGCAACTCCTGGAGCATCTTGTTGGCTGAAGGGACTAGAAAGATATGCTATGTCAGGGGAAGAAATTGAGGATGGTACCCATAGTTGGCTGTGAAAGGTGTCTGCTGGGTTGAGGAGTGGACCACGTATGCAAATTAAGCTAGTGGCAAGAGTGATGCCCAATCATCCAGTTGATAATTGGAGGTACTGCTCCAAGGTGGCATTTGTTCACTATCTGACCATAGATTGTAGATGGTAAGTGGAGGAGAGATGAACCTTGGTGCCCTGGAGGATATGCAGGGCCCACCAGAAACAGGAATTGAATTGGGAGCCATGATCTGTCACTAGTTGCTCAGGAAGTCCATGGAGGTGGGAAATGTGTTGCACAAAGAGCCATGCTGTCTCTTGTACTGAGGGGAAGCCTGTGCAGGAGATGAAGTGACTCATCTTAATAAGAAGGCTGACCAACACCAAGATGCTGGTGGACAGGGAAAGTTCAGTGATTAAATCCATAGAGATGGTTCTCCATGGCCCGGGCATCATAGGCAGGGACAGTAATAGACCCACAAGCTTTCCTGGCAGGTCTTTGGCTCATCAGTAGGCCTCACAGAATGTTACATACTGGGTCACATTGCCTTGGACCCAAGGCCACCAGAAGTCTCAGATGAGGAGCTGCAGTGTTTTATACTGTCCAAACAAATCTCATCAGATCTCAGAAGTTAAATAGGGTCAGCATTGATTAGTATTTGGGTGGGACACCACCAAGGAAGTCCAAAGGCAGGCAATGGCAAACATTGCTTTGAAAACCCTGTGTGGTCACCATAAGTCAGCTGTGACTTGACAGCAAAAAAAGGTGATCAGCAGGCTTGGAGTTTAGCCCAGAGGGGCCTAGGAAGCACATAGAGCTGACTCAGGTATGCCAGAAGGTGATCAGCAGAGCTGCAGGAGTTTAGCCCAGAGGGGCCTAGGAAGCACATAGAGCTGACTCAGGTATGCCAGAAGTCCTTGGTTGTCAGAAAAGTCCAGGAATGGTTTCTTGGTGGGGTCCTGGAATACCCAGAGGTGTGCTTGAGCAAACTTATCCTGCTGCTGTTAGTCTCACAGACAGTCTCTTATGGAAAGGCCCTGATGAGTGACTGCAAAGATGTGCAACTGGAGAATCATGACCAGTGGTTCCTTTTCCAGAGGGATGCCAGTATACTCTGGTTTTCATGAAAGAGCAACTACCCATTGCTGGGAATATAGCTGATCTGGAAATTAAAATGAGAGAAGAATGAGAACAAGCAGATTGGCCACTGTTTCAGCGTATACATCCTCTGAAGATTTACAAGGTTTTGGTGGAAGGTCCAGACTGGGAAAGGGTGCTGAGCCCCTTCCAGGTAGTGGTATCAGACCTCAAATGGAGCTTTAATTGCCAGTTCTCTCTCCCAGGTCATATAACTGTATTCTCTGGGTGTAAGCTGCCTTGAGTAATAAATACAAGGTTTCAGGAGATCACCTGGGGAGTTCTGTTGGGACTGACCAGCCTCTAATACCATGCTGGAGGCATCCATCTCCACCACAAAGGGCAGCTGGGGGGCTGGGGGACACAGCAATGGCTCTGTAGCAAACTGTGGATCTGGAACGTCTGCTGGGCTTTAGGAGTCCATTGTAATGGGTTGTTTGCCTTCAACAGCTGTGTCATTGGAGTTGTGATGGTGGTAAGATTAGGGATGAACTATCAGTAGTAATTTGCAAATCCAAGGAAGGAACAGACATCTTTTTGGGTACAGGGAGGTTGCCAAGAGAGGATGGCCTTGAATTTTATGGGTCCATCTGAATCTCCTGTGGGGAGATCAACTGCCCAAGGAATTCTACTGAATTCTGGTCAAAGGTGCACTTCTGCAGTTACTCAAAGAGATAGTGCTAGCAAAGCCAGTGCAATATAGTCCTTATGTGCTGGCTGTGTATCTCATAGTCACTCACAGGCATTCAATGAAATTGCTGAGCAGTTGGGTTAGAATGGATAAAAGGAAGTACTTCTTCACCCAAAAAGTGATTAACACATGGAATTCACTGCCACATAAGGTAGTGGCAGCTACAAGCATGGATGGCTTCAAGAGGTAATTGGATAAACATATGGAGCAGAGGTCCATCAGTGGCTATTAGCCACAAGGTATAGATAGGAACTCTTGGTCCGGGGCAAGTGATGCCTGTATTCTTGGTGCTTGGGGGGAGGGCAACAGCGGGAGGGGTTCTAGTGTCCTGCCCTGAGCCTGCTTTGGTGGGGAGGGTGGGGTATAAATCCAATAAATAAATAAATAAATTGTGGCACCTCAAAGTCACTTCAGTAACTCAGGGATCAAGGGTGAGGGGAGTACCTGTTATAGATGGCAATTTTGTTCAAGACACTATAATAATTACATAGCCACAAATCTCCACACTTCTTGACAAACAGGCCTGAAGCTGAAGTAAGGGAAGGGGGTGGACAAATAAACCCCTGTTAGAAGCTCTTGCTAGGGAAATCCCACAGTGCAGCCAACTAGGATTCTGATAAAACTACAGCCAACCTGACATGAGTGGGGCTTCAGGCACCAGATATAAGTATAATCATAGGGCCAACGCAGGGGAAGGTGATTTGCTCCTCCTTCCTCAAACACATCTGCAAAGGCTGTATATTTGGATGGTAGTTGGGGATCAGCCAGGAGCTGGGGACTGGATGCAGAGTAGGTCAACTAGGGTCTGCACTGCAGGGTGCAAGGTGAGTGAAAATGGAGTTCTTGCTGTTGCCAGCAGATGATGGGATTGTGTAGTATACACCAGGAAAGCCCCAGATGACCAGGAATCCATATGTCTTCACCACATGAAAGTGTAGCTGCTCATGGTGGTGTTGGATCAGGATGATCAATGGCCAGATTTCCTGTGTGAAGGGGCCAGATACCAGGAGCCTGCCATCAATGGCGTCTGTCAGGATTGGTGCAGATTTAAAGCACAGGGGAACTTGGTTCTGAGATGCAAATGTCAAGTCCATAAAACAGCTGGAGTTAATTAGGGCATGGAAGCAGATCTCCCAGCAATCTGATAACTTTAACCTCACTGGGACAAGAAGGTTTCCTGGGAGCCGGTTGGCAGGGGATCCAGAATTGTACCCCAAGCTAGGTTGCTCATCTCAGCTTGGCTCCCTGTTTCCCACTGGAGGCATGATTATTTCCTGTCTAGTATAACAGCCAGATCTTGGGGGGGGCCACCCCAGTAAAGGCACAGGTTGGCTTAGTATCAATAGTTTTTTTTCTGCAGTGTTTTCTTTTGCAGAAGACACTGGTTTCCTCAAGTCAGGGGCCCATGGAGTTACTCTGCAAGATGCTCTCTAAGAGGGTCTTAATTAGAGCACACTGGGGCATCCTGGGTGTGCTTGCAAGATTCTAGGCAACCATCAATCCAGGAACAATGTACAATCAGGTCCTGAATGATCACTCTGCCTTAGCTTGCTCATTCAGCACCTTATCTGAGAGTCCTTCTTGATACTGGTTAACTAAGTTGGCATAATTCCAGTCTAGGTCCTAGACCAACAGCCAGAATTCCACAACATAATTCATAACTGATCCTTTCCCTTTTTCAGGTGCAGATTCAGCAGCTGGCAGCCTCAGACTGCAGTGGGTTGAAAAAAAACTGTGGCCAAATGCACTGAAAAGGCCACAAGATCATCTAGTAGTTCCCTGTTGGCTACCTGGCCTTTTAAGAGGCTTAACACAAAACAGACTTTTGTCCAGTCACTGGAGAGCAAGTAGAGAAGCATTCAGGGGAAGTCTGCTGCAAGTTTGGTGTCTCTAGCTTGTACAGGATCCATTCTATACACTCCTGACCTGCACCTGTAAAAATAACCAAGGTTCAGGGGTGTATAGAATAGATCCTGTGCAAGCTAGAGACCTCAAAGTCACAAGGGACTTCCCCAGGATGCCCCTCTATGTACCCTTACATGACCTCCAAGTTGTGCTCTCCAAGTTGTTGCTTTGAAGTTCTGTAAATATTTTGATTGAGCAGAGACAGTCTGCCTGGGAATGTCTCTGCTCATGAACCAGCATAAACCTCTATGAGCAGCATGAAAGTTCATGCTGGGTGACCTGCCACAAACTTGACATCACAAAGCACAAACTGGCCAAAATTCATTACCAACTTTAGTTTGTGAGCCTGTTCACAGGGCTGGACCGTCCATAGACCTGAATTAGACACTTGCCAAGAGCAGCAAGTTCAGGGTAGCGCTGACGAACCAAGAAGCCACCCAGCAAAGGGGACCCAGAGGGGGAAAGGAAGAGCGGCCCCTGCACCAGGCAGCCAGTGCCAGCAACTCCCCGTCCGCACCTGATCAAGAGCACACAGCTGTGCTGTGGAGTGGCTGGCCAAGAGCCACGCTCAAGGGAGCAGATGCCGGTGCTGTGCCCCCTGGACCAAGAGGCGGAAGCCACTGCCAAGCAGCTCGTGCCCCAACAGCCTCTTTCACCGATGACGACTCCTGCTGCTGCTGCTTGGGGCATGCTTGGCATGCCACATGCTCCTGTGGGGCTTTGCCAGGTAAGAGGGCAGTGGTGAGGGACGTGCGCCTCCCACCACAACCCCCTCTCCTTCCAGTTCAGCAAGACCAGATCACCCAGAGGGATCTGGCCTCCAGCCAATCAGGCCTCTGCTCTCCCTTCTGGCTGTCCAATCATCCACTGCTGGACTCCCCTACCCAATATGCAGTGCCAGCACCACCACCCCACTCCAAACTGCTCCAGCTCTGGTTGCTTGGCAGGGGCGGGGGCGCTTTGGCAGGGCTAAGCCTGCAGGGCTGCAAAGGGGCTCTCCCATCTGGAAACACACACACTCAGTCACCTCGGTGCTGAGCGGGCGCCCTTGGCAGAGGAGGCCCCTGTGGGGTTGTTTAAGGATCTCCGCAGTCCCAACCCAGATGGGGTCGTTGCACATCTGAAAACTTTGGAAAAAAACAATGCAAGGAGCTCCCAACATGGAACTCTCAGTGCACGTGTGACCTGTAGGCAATGGATTGATTGTCCTGGTAGATGAGACTTGGAAAGAGCTGCTGGTCACACACCCTAAGCTGGTCACACACCCTTTTAGTGCCTCTGGTTCCCACCTTGCCTCCAATCCTCTGGTGCCTCTTTACGGTCTTGCATTCTTTCCCCCTATCCCCATGTGCCTCTTTGAGCTCTGGGACTGAAGCAGAGGGACCTTGAGTACACTTGCCAGGTCCCCCCTGGCCACCGGCAGGGGTTGGGGGGTAGGGTTGCCAGATCCAGGTTGGGAGATTCCTGGAGATTTGGGGGATAGAGCCTGGGAAGGGTGAGCTTTGGGGAGGAACTTTGTGGGGTAGAAGGCCAGAGAGTCCCCCTCCAGAGATCCTGCTTCCTCCAGGGGGAACTGATCACCATAGGCTAGAGATGAATTGTAGTTCTTGCCAGCCCTCCCCTGGAGGATGGCAGCCCCAGGCTGGTTCCTTAGCAGGCATGTTCAGCATCATTCCCATGTTTGCCAAGGTGGGCACCTCTGGAAAAGGCACCTGGGAAGGGGGGCACAGAGGTCTCCCCATAAGACAGGACAGACAGAAATGCTGTGATGGTCCCAGAAGAGTGTTCCCTCTAAGCTGAGTTAGTGTAAGCTAGCTCACAGTTTTTCAGCCTCCAGCTCACACATTTTTGCCTTTGCTCAGGAAGGATGGCTCCAGAGCAGACTAATTTATGCAGTAACCGAATCGCTCACTCACAACTTTAATGCCAGTAGCTCACAAAGTAGAAATTTTGCTCACAGCTCCACAGCTTAGAGGGAGCAGATGCCAACTCTAGGTTGAGGAATTCCTGGAGATTTGGGGGTGGAGCCTGGGAAGGATGGGGTTTGGGGAGAAGGTAGGACCTCAGCAGGGTTTAATGCCATAGAGTCCACCCTCCAAAGCAGCCATTTCCTCCAGGGGACCCAACCTCTGTAATCTGGAGGTTAGTTGTAATTCCAGGACATCTCCAGCTTGACCTGGAGGTCGGCAGAGAATTAAAGTGCTGCGAGCTCCGAAGAATCAGGACCGCAGTTTGGGGTGCTGACTCTGGCTTGGGAAATTCTGGCAGGTTTTCAGACATTACCTGGGGTGGCTATTCTCTTTCTCCACCTCTATGGTATATCATAGCAATTTCAAATTTTGTTTTTCATTCTTCCTAAAATGCATTTATGTTTGAAAATTGGTGGGCGCATGGGGGAAGGTGCAAAAAAATCTGGCATCAGCCCTGCCTGTTCATGCCCATCCCTAGTCCCAGGCCACAACTAGTCTCCCAACAAAGATTCCAGGGTTATAATCTAAATTCAGAGCCCAGGATCCACTAGCAAAATCTAGAAGTCTGGTAGCAAGGTTCCAAGAACTAAGCAACTCAGGCTCATCAAGAAAGTTGCAGAAACATTCATCCCTCAATGGCTGCAGCTTCTCTTCTCTAGAGGTGTTTCTGGGTCCCACAAAGGCTCCTACAAGCTGAGTCAGCTCCTCTATTCACATGGAGTAGTGGGGCCCAGATTCTGTGGTGACTTATAGGTCTCTTCCAGCATTTCTGGAGCCAAGGAGGTCTCAGGTCACCAGGTGCACATTCCTGCACCTGGTCCATGCCTCAGACCAAACCCTTCACCTCTATTCCAGGGGCACTTCAGAAGACTGTAGTGGGTCCAATTGTGGGGGGTCCATGCTGGTGCCTAGGTGTGAAGGCCCTGCTGGCTCAGGTCCTTTCGGGGAGGCATTAGAGAGTCCACCTCACAAAGAGGGTCTGGGGGCAGATTGTCATTATTCTCTAAGGACTTTTCTTCCCATGCCAAACCAGGCTAGTTTCATATATACAGGAACACCATCACATCTAGCTGCTCTATACTTACAGACTTCTAAACCTCATGTGAGGACAAACTAGAAAAGAAGGACAAAGAGCAGTAAAACTGAAACCCAATGTTTACTCTCTAGTCCACCCCCAAAGTATTGATTATCCAATTGGAGAATCCCAAGGCTAACTAATTATGCATTTTGTCACTTTGCTCTGGCAACAAATATGTGCCGACTTCCCCACTGGGTCTCTAAAGTTAAACTAGCTATGGCATAAGCATGCATAGACAAACAGTAAATTCTTTCATGACTACAGAGAGAGAACTTGCAAATCCCAACAGAATTCCAGTTTCGTTTAAGAATAATATTGCTGGGTTATCCATGCTGCTATGATTGGAAAGGTACAATTTCATTTCTTTCTTGTCTAGTTTTTGTTGCCTTCTGTCTGTATTCAAAACCACTGCAATTAAATAGATATATGTCCCAAAAGATTAATTAATGTATATTCAGAGATGAGAAATATAGAAAAAGACAGAGGGCTTGTAGCTCAGTCATGGAGCATCTGCTTTGCAAGCAGAAGGTCATGCATTCCATCCTTGGCATTGCTAATTAAAATTATTTAGATAAATTTAAATTTAAAATATTTAAATAAATATATTTTTAAAATATATATTTTGTGAAAGATTATGAAGACCAACTGCCTGTCAGAGTAGACAATCCTGATCTTGACAATTTGACTGAAACCCATTATCCAGCAGAAATATGGCTCTTACTCATCAGGAGATGCTCATTGAGGTATGGGAGGTGGGCAGAGCAAGGGAAGCTACACAGATTGGTTTGCATGAGCCCACTTGGCTGGAGTGGGCATGGATAGTGTTGCCTGGTGCCTTTAAAAATCTGCTCCCCATCTGGCTTGCCCTTTCTTCTGGTCTTCAGTTTTTTCTTATCAGGAGCACTTTGTCACAGCCGCAACCATGCTCTGATCCAGCCAGCAAGGTGCAGATCAGGATTTAATGGAATTAAAACTGATTGGCAAGCCACATGCTTCACCATATCAGCTGTTTGGAGACAACCATGGTTTTTCCTTTCAGATTTAGAGAACCTTCTTTGCTTTTGCCCCAGCTGTTTGTCCCCACTGACCTGCTTCCAGCACAAGCCGTCCAGGGTTTGAGCAGAACAGTTCCAGTCAGTAGGAGTCAGGGGGCCCTGCACTGGCAGGACCCAGTGGTACTGGGCTTCCTAAAGGGGTAGTGGGGGTGCCTGACCTTGCAGGCATTATTTTGTCTTGACTGTGTTAGCTATCAACTGTTGGCCTATCTGATCTTTTAAGGGAGTATCAGGCTAAGGTAACTACAGCTTTATTGGTGGGCATTGTCTGCTCTTCCTGTGTATTTTACGGGGAGATTGTTTTTTTCCAGGGCATTATTTATAATATATAAAGGTAAAGGTTCCCTTGCTCAAAAGCCAGTCGAATCCGACTCTAGGGTTGCAGTGCTCATCTCTGTTTCCGTGGTCATGTGGCCGGCATGACTAAACACCAAGGCGCACGGAACGCTGTTACCTTCCCACCAAAGTGGTACCTATTTATCTACTTGCAATTTCTTGCTTTTGAACTGCTAGGTTGGCAGGAGCTGGAACTAGAGATGGGAGCTCACCCCATCATGCGGCACTCCCGGGTCTCGAACTGCTGAACTACTGACCTTCCACAGCCTGCAGTTCAGCGTCTTAACCACTTGAGCCACCGCATATATTTATATATAATGTAATATAAATAAAAGGTAGGGGTTTTTAATTAAATGGCGCAGTCATAGCTTAAGTGGACTGCATTTTTGTTTGGTATTCTGGTAATTGTTCTTGTTCATGGTTTGATAGCATTTAATAATTTGCATTTTGTAATTAAGTAGTGATAGTGATTTGTTACAAATACAATGGTTGCACTGTGATTTCTTGCACAAACCTGTACTTTAGGATCTATGTTTAATTTGGAGTTTTTTCCCATATGCAGTAAATTTGTGGTGGGACTAGGACATTTGTTTGGGGGAGTTCTTATAGGCCTCATTAAGTCTAACGTCTGCCACCCCTAAAAGGGCCAAGGCAGGTTTCCAGGCCATGGTAGCGAAATGTGGCAAAGCCACTGGGGAAAAAGCACAGGCCTCCTCTGCTTAGCCACATGGTATTAGCTGTGTCCCAAGGAACAAAGGTCCTGCCAAAAAGGGGGCTAAGCCACAGGCCACTGCGAGGGAAATCCCAACTTAACCTACACCAAAATCTTCTCTGCCTGTATCTGCTGATAATACTGCTATCTCACAAAAATATAACACAGACATTGCTACAATTATCAGAGCAGATAGACTACGTAGATCCCCACACGACCACACCAAAGCCTTCCCCTGCTCCCAAGGGGAGAAGAAGACCTCATTCTCTGGTAGAGGCCATGGCATCCAGTGCTTCTAGGGAAACCACAGCTGAGAGCCCCCACCCTAAAGACTCAAGCAGAGGCAAACGGAAAAGATCTTGGAAGTCATCGCAGTCCCATGATGTGTTCTGTAGCAGTGCATCTTCATGTAAGTTATCCTCTGACAAGGACTCAGCACATTTAGATAGAAATCATTGGAAGGCAGGGCTTTTATTCATGGGTGCACAGGCACAGGGCAGGGGGATGCCCAGTCCTGGCAAGGTGTGGGAAACTGAGCATCACCACAGGGCCAGGGTTCCCCTCAGTATAGCAGTTTCAAAGACCCTTCTGGTATCCATCTGCCATGAAACTTTGCTAGCAGGTCCTTGGTGACTACTTTGTGGATGTTTTTTCCCTTCCCAGGAAAGAGAAAAAAGTGTCTGCCGGGGCAGTGCAGAACACGCTTTTCAAAATTGGCTCATGTGCTGTACTGTATACATGTGCCTGGTTGCCTCTGCATATCCAGAGCGTGGCTGGCACCTTGCTAATCACATGGGGAAAGTCCTCAAGGTTTGGTCATTGGTGAGTGATGCCCTGCTATTGGATACAATGAGGCTTTTTGAAAACGAGCATCACATAATGAGCTTTCCCATTGGGACCTCCTCAATGATAAAATTTGGCTGGTAACTGTTGGCCCACATATAAAGCCCAGACCCAACTCTAGCAGAGGAAAAACCCTACTGAAATGTGACTTCACCCAGTGGGTTTGCTGGGAATACAACCAAGGCAGGCGCCAGTGTCCCCAAGGTAAATTTGATTATGGCTGTGATCTATGCTTTTGTTCCCATCCCAGGCCACCTTGCCCCCAAGGAGGGAGCTCAGAACAGCCCTTTTGAGGATCCAGGCCCTCCACTTGCTGTAACTACAAGAAAGAAGGAGGGTCAAATGTTTTCGGGGCCTCAGCCTCTTCTTCATCCAAACAGACCTAAAGGTTTTCAGTTTTTGGACATGTGCCTGGTGGTAACCTGTGTTTGCCTCAGGTCTTTGGCACCTCTACTAGATAAATACCCAAATGAGGCTGCTGCCAAATATCTCTGTGAAGTATTTAGCAAAGCTTTCTGTCCCAATGGACTGTGGTAATCGGGGGTCTTTTGGGGGTGGAGTGCACCAGAGCAGTGCTCCAGCAGCCCAAGAGCCTGCGCAAATGGTGGTAGCAGCAAGCCCCACCTCCAGCTCCCCGCACCGAAGCGCTGGGGGTGGGTGGAGGCCTGGAGAGCCCTGCCACCGGGTCCCCCAGGCCTGCACAGAAGTGCTGTGGCTTGGGGGAGGCCCGGAGAGCCCCACCGCCGGCTTCCGCAGCCACATCGAAGCAGTAAGTAAGGGATCGGTGGGGGTGGTGGGGGCTTGATGGGGGTGGGTGGGAGAGCCTCCTTCCCTCCATCTCTTTGACATCTTTCCCTCTTTTCCTTTTCTTTCCCTCCTCTTCTATCTCTCTTTCCCTTCCCTTCTCTTCCTTCCTCTCTTTTCCTCCTTTCCCTCTCTCTTTCTTTCCCTCCTTTCCTTCTCTCCTTTTCCTCTTTCCCTCCTTCTTCCCTTTTTTCTTTCTTTCCCATCTTCTCTTCTCTTTTTTCCTCCTTTCCCTCTTTCTTCCCTTCTCTCTCTTCCCTTCTCTCTCTTTCTTTCCCTTCTTCTTTCCGTCTCTTTTTTCCCCTTTCCTTCTCTCGTTTATTCCCTTTCCTTCCTTCTTTCCTTCTCTTTCTTTCTCTCTTTCCTTCCTTCTTTCCTTCTCTCTACTCTCTCTCTTTTCTTCCCTTTTTCCTCCTTCTGTGGCCCAACTCTCTCTTTGCTCCCCGCCCCCTGCAGGCCAGCTGGGGAAGGGAAGGGGAGGCTTTTGAAGATGGCTTCCCCCCCCCTTTTGCTTCCCCTTCTGACATCACTTCTGGTGCAGCTGCAGGTCTTTTTCTATGAAATGACCCCTGGTGGTAATTTAAAATCTATTAGGGAGCTTCCAGACATAGTTGCCCATGAAATAGCTAGAGAAAGAGAACAGATTGGATTTATACCCCACCCTTCACTACCCGAAGAAGTCTCAGAGCAGCTTACAATCTTTCCCTTCCCCTCCCCACAACAGACAATCTGTGAGGTAGGTGGGGCTGAGAGAGCTCTTGCGAGAACTGCTCATGAAACAACAGCTCTGAAACAACTTGTAACTGACCCAAGGACACACCAGCAGCTGCATGTGGAGGAGTGGGGAATCAAGCCCAGTTCTTCTAGATTAGAGTCTACACTCCTGACCACTACACCAAACTGGCAGTTAGGTTAGCTGAACCATTTGCTGTGCCCCCTCTTCCTTTTCTCCAGGTTTCACCTCTGCATGTTATACCAAAGAAAGCCCCTGGTGAATTCTGTATGTTCATCATCTATCCTACTCAAAAGGGGCCTCAGTAAATGATGCCATTGCATCTGAGTTGTGCTCCATGTATTATGCTTCTTTTGATCAGGGAGTGGCCCTGGGGCACTCTTGGCCAAGTGTGGTATCCAGTCAGCCCTCCGCTTGCTGCCCATTCACCCTGGGGATTTCTGCTTGCTGGGATTTAAATTTGGTGGCAGCTGGTACATTGATAAGACCATGCCCATGGGGTGTTCCACTGCCTGTGCTGCATTTGAAACCTTCAGCACTTTCCTGGAATGGATGGTTAAGGACTGTACAGGCTGCCCACACCTCACTCACTACCTGGATGATTTTTTGTGTTTCTCGCCAGTTCATTGGCCTGCGCTGACAGCCTGGCTACCTTTCAAGGCTTGCAGCTGAGGTGGGGGTCCCACTTGCCCAGGAAAAGACCAAGGGCCCGGCCAACAATTGACCTATTTAGGTATTCAATTGGATTTGGTTCATGGCACTTCCAATCAGAGGATAAGCTTACCATCCTCAGGGTTCTGCTCTCTAAGCTCATAGGCAGTAAAAAATGTACATTGAAGGAAATATGATTACTATTTGGCCACCTTAACTTTGCTTGTAAAGTGGTTTCACCAAAGGATGCTTTTTGTGCACATTTGGCTTGGGCTATGGCAGAGGCTTCCTCTCCCCATCACCACATTACAATCACATATAGTATGTGGGTTGATCTTAAAGTCTGGTTGAGCTTCCTAGTTCATTTTAATAGAGTCTAATGTTCAGATCCATCCCCATGCTGTTCCAATGCTCCTTTTGACTGTAATCAATAATGCTGTGGCCGTATATTTTATCAAACATGGTTTCTGTGGATTTTCTTCTACCACATTGCCCTCCTGTCCTCCCTAAACCTGCAATGGGCTTGCTTGTTAAGTCAGATAGTTGGTGGCTGTTGAAACACTTCAAGCAACAAGTGCACCTTTTCCTGTACATACATTAGCTGACTAGAATTGAAGCCAAGGTCTGTATATTCTTTTGTCTTTATAATTTTCTTATATGCAGTCTCTTTCCATGGGAGGCATGCTTAATATTCCACCTTGCCCCCAGCTGCAAAGACTTCCTGTGATCTCAAGCAACAATCCATACCACTTTTCAGAGGGGATAGCAGCAGGATCCATGCCCTCCCTCTATTGTGCCTGGATCCAGCCACAACTGAGACTGCCCATCCCTACAACTTCCAGCTGCTTTCTAAGGGGTATAATTGGGAGTGCTGATAGCAGCCAGGTTCCCCTTTATCATCCATCGCTGCAGCTCAGTTGAGGATTAGCTCACCAAGGGATATTTATCTTGTTGTTTTTAAACATTATATGTCTTAGCTTTTTTAATTCCAGGAACCATGTTGGGTACCAGATTTGGCTGAAAGGTAGAATTTTAACATAATTATATTAATAAATCTGTTGCTACAAATAGCCTCTTCAACAGCATATGGTGTGACAGTTTTCTTTTGTTAAGAGGCTGTAGTTACTGCATACAGCTCCTTTTCTCTCCACCCCCCCCCATTTTATTTTAAACGAGCACAATTGGGAGTGTGATTTTTATTGCTTATTTGGAAAGGAGATGGCAACTGGTTTTTAATGGTTCCAGAATGGTGACTCACAGCACTGTCCCAGATGCTGTCACTGTCGCTACCCGAGCAGATTCGCAACATCTTGTCACAGGCACACATCAATGCCTGTGCCTGCTGCCTTCCTCCCAGAGGACAGCCCAACACCTGCTGCTGGCAGTATGCCGGGCCTTCAGGGAACAAATGTTCTGTTGCTGTTGGGTGATAGGATGGGACAGACTCTATATTTCGAGTGCACTGGCTAAAGGCACCCTAGGGCTCCCTGCACCCAGGCCTGCCCCCATATGGCTTCCAGTTCTGTGAGAAGAAGAAAATATGAGGGGGGTATTCTGTAAATTCTTACAAGAAATGTTGGACAGGAACAAAATACAATAAAGGGTTTTAGCATTACCTGTGGTTTGCACAGAAAAATATCTTCATAATCATCACTATGCTGTGGGTTTGAGGCTGTCCCCCCTTCCTCAGTACATATGAGGATGTAAACTTAACCAGGGTATCTTTTTTTTAAAAAAAAATTGACAACTGAACCATAAACACAGCAGCAGGTTATTGCAGGATGTAATGTACATATCATGAGGTGAACATCCTTGCCCTTGACAGTTTATAGCACTTGAGATTATAAATTGTTTATTTAGGGAGTTGCTTTGTCCTGAACTCTATTCTTCTATTGTTAGCAGAGCTACTAAGGGATGATGAATAAAGACAATGAAGGACAGATAAAAGGGTAATCAATATTGTTTGGCAGATGCATGTTCAAAGGAGGAAACTTTTGTGGAGCACCACAAGACAAATATTTTTAACACTAGGAGCAAGGCCCATTGTAGGTCCAATACAAGGAGCCCTAGAAGGACATGAGATCTCCATGCACCCCCACCCTGGACATGCCACTGAGACTCCAGGGTGGCGGCATGGGCTGCCATAGTGTCCCTGCATGGGCACGGGCATCATCCGGGCTGGCTCCATGGCTGGCTGCCTGGGTGGCATGGCAGCACCCATGGGGTCACAGGGCGGCTGTGCGCATAGGCTGCGGGCTGCCAATGGCCAGTTCGGTGGGAGGAGCAATTTCGGCACGAGGGCCCTTTGCCCGGCATGGCAGTTGGGCCACACATCACCCGTGAGGAAATGAGGGCTGGCTCCATGCTACGGTCCCCCTGGCGAGACCCCAGGCTCAAGGGGTGATGGAATGGGCCAACACTGTCTCCCTGGCCAGCTGGGCACCAGCAGCATTAGAGCTGCCTCAAGCGCTCTGCAGGCCAGTGGGGTGCTGGATCCTGTGCTGCTGCAGGCCAGGTGGCAAGGTGGATTGGGCCTCAGGCAGCGGCAGCGAGTGTGGCAGTGGGAAGATCAGCCTCCGATCCCTGGTCTCTCCCTCTCTGCAGACTCCAGGGTGGAGGGGCAAAGGAATGGGCCACCACTGCCTCCCTGTCCAGCCGGGTGACGGCATCCCATGAGCTGCCTCCACCGCTGTCAGCCCAGTGGCTCCTGCCTGATGGTAGGCTGTCCAGCTACCTGGAGTCGGCCTCAGCCAATAATGAATACTGAGACACTGGCAGGATTGGCCTGGGGCTCACACGTCCAGCTGCTGGAACGTCCATCCTGCTCAATGGCTCCCCACAGAGTGAGGGTGAGACACTGCCCAGTGGGTCTGTGGATGGGATTGAGGCAACAGAGAGAGGCAATGCAGCCAGGGGATCAGGGACCCAAAGGCTTTGGAAGCATGTGGAACATTCAGAAAAGAGTCACACAAAAACTCTTTTATATATAAGGAGAGATAGCGTCAACATTTTTATTTTTAACATAGCTGCAACCTGCAACATTTTTCTGGAGGGTTTTTTAAATCTATACTTGCACAACACGTGCTGAGCTATTCTTTCCTGCAGGTCTTACTCTGAGTCATATTTGGTCATATATCCATTTGTGCTTCCATGGATGAATGCATGGACTGGGCAGTACATGGACACAGCCAGGAGCAATTTCCACAGTAAATCTGTACAATTACTGCAATGGACATTGGTTTTGTTGCTGGTTCGTGCACTACATTTCTCCATGTCAGTATGTGACCTTGAGAATATGTAAGGAGGAAAATGACATTGTTAGCTCATTAGAAAATAGAATGTCAGTTTCACTACATAAATATCAAGCTTCTGGTACTCCTTATAGGATCACAGTGGCTCCTTTGATTCTACCATTGTTGAGGAACTAGGAGAGTGTAGCTGCTCTGAGTATTTCACAGCCATCCATTCTACCTGAGGCTGCTCAAGAGTTGTGAGATATCATTAGCTAATTAGAATACATACTTTTCTTTTGAGAGTTTCTTTTCTTTGTTAAAAATAACTAAACAATCAGAGTTTGAAACTTTAACTGCTTCATGTACTAAAATTTCAGGGTACGTGGCTGAGTACTACAAGTAATGAACTGAGGAAGAGGAGCCAAGTTCAGCCATTACTGACAGTTGTGTAGCTGGATTTGGCAAGAGAACGTACCCTGGGGTCATTTGGTCCTAGCCATGTTGTAAGAATGTATTTGTGCCAAGGTATATTACTGCAGTTAAAGAAAATAAGCCTTAACTTAGTTACAATATGTTAGTTAAAAATATTAAAAAGGAGCATATACTTTTCTCACTATCTTGAATAAAAGGCTATCTAACAGACTAGCTTTCCATAAAATATTTGCACTTTGGAAACTACTTTTGAGAAAATAAATTATATTTTGTAATAAAAATAATCAGCTTCTCAATTGGCGTGTTCTGGATTACCATTACCAGATGTCCAATTTTTAGTTTACATGTGAAACAGAGGAGGAAAGAATGCAGACAGCTGCATTTTGCAGGTGTTTATTTTTTAAACATAAGTTCACTACCTCTAATCTAAAAAAGAAGACATGAGACTTTTGGAAGCTTAAAGCACATTTGGATCTTTTTAGAGACTAGCCTCCAAATATTGTTGGCATGAAAAATGCTATCAATTAAACTCTCAAGAGACATGGGTAGCCAAACGACTGCCTGTGATATACAAAGGCTCCCCGTTTTAGAAATCTGGCTTAAATCCTTCCCAGATAGATCATCACTGAGGGATCTTCAGATCTGATCATGATTTCCAGTCCTTTATGATGTCAGCTTGTTATTTTAATAGGGTACTCAATGCGGAGTACCTTTTCAATTCACTCCTGTGAATGGGTTTAACTATTTAATCACCATCATTATATAATACTAGGAATAAGACCCATTGTGGAAATAAATACAATGAGCTAGAAAGAGGCTCTGGGCAGGTGCCCCAGCCTTGGGCACTCAGCATCAATTTGCTGTGGCGACCTCAGCAGAATATAATGACACAGAGCTAACTGTATTCTTAAGGGCAACTGATCTCTGCCATCTGAAAAGCAGTTGTAATTCTGAGTGATCTCTAGCCCACCCCTGGAGATTGGCAACAATGGTTCCCCAGGAGGAAATGGCTTGTTTTGACGGGTAGAGTCTATGGCATTGTACCTGTCTTGGAGGTAGCAACCCTATCTCCTTCCCAGCCAACCATCAACATACCATTATCTACCCCTCTGACTTCAGCTTTCCATCTCTCCCCCCCAAAAAAAACCTGGAGCCCCTACCTAGGAAAAGTACAGTCTTTCTCTTCCTCAGTGGAGACCCAAGCAGGAGGGGAAGTGACCTCAGCAGGGTATAATGACTCAGAGTCCATTCTGCAAAGCAGCTGTTTTCTCCAAGGGAACTGATCTCTGCTGGCTGCAGAGCAGTTTTAATTCTGAGTGATCTCCAGCCCTAACCTGGAAAATGGCAGCAATGGCTCCCCAGGAGGAAATGGATGGTTTGAAGGGTGGAGTCTATGGCATTGTACCTGTCTGACATCCCACTTCTCAAACCCCACCCTCTTCAGGCGCCACCCCTCAAATCTCTAGGAATTTCCCAACCTGGAGTTCGCAACCCTATCTCCTTCCCAGCCAACCATCAACATACCATTATCTGCCCCTGATCTCTACCATCTGGAGATCAGTTTTAATTCTGAGTGATCTCCAGTCCTCACCTGGAGATAGACTCATAGAATGTTAGAGTTGGAAGGGACCTTTGCAGGTCATCTAGTTCAACCCCAGAAGCATAGCCGAAAGATAGCCCTACAACATACCCAAAAGATGGTCATTGGGAGCTTCCGGTTTTGGTATCTGCTATGGCAGCGGTGGCTTCCTGATGTCCCGGGAGCCACACGCCAGTGCCTGCGGCCTGGAGGGGGTGTGATTGTCCGCACCTCCCCCGGAGCCCTTGTGTTGGGCTCCCAGCCATGGGGCACTAAGAGAGCTCTTCTTCCAGTGACTAGCTGGTAAAGGGGGACTCTTCCATGCCCTGAAGGTCCTGCCACAGAGTGTCCATGAAAGGAACTAAGAACACACACTGAGACAAGCATTTGGTGGCTGAGTGTATGAGCTAAAAGCGGATGAAAGCAGCTACATCATTGAAATGTGAGTCTAAGTGAAAGCAAGACACACCAAAGGTCTAGCTGAAAACCTCCCCTTAAAAAGTAAGGGGAGAGAGAGAATTCTCCCCCGATAAGAAGAAAACAAACGTATTTTCAACCACAGACTTAAGGGGTGGGGGGGCTATAGAAGCAAGATGGACTAAAAGAAAGAACTTGTAAGAACTTACCAGGCTTTGCAAAGAGTTCTAGAGACTGTGATACCTTTTGCAAAAAGTAAACAATTTCTCAACATGGCACCTCCACAGAGGGACAAGAAAGATAAACAAATGAAACCTAAGCTGCCGGCCACAAATGCCAGCCCAGCGAGTTCTTTCCCCAGACAGGATCCAACAACAGAGCTTCAAAGGATGCTGACTGAAGCGTTGCGACCCTTGCTGGAACAAGTCATGGCATTACACCATAAGTTCGATGTACAGGAAACTCAATTGAACGAGACAGTTAAAAAAACAGAAAAAACAGAGCAAGAGCTTAAAGAGGTCGGTGGCAATACTAAGAAGCTTCAAAAACAACTGCAGACAACGGAGAAAAAGAGACAAACCAATGAATCCCATTTGTTACAGCTGCAAATGGAAAGGGCAAGCTATGTCCTAAGATTTCAAGGTGTCCCGAAAGAGAAGGGAGAGGATCTGAAGCAGATTATGTGTGATACTTTGGACCCAATTGCAAATGTTAAAATGAATATACTACAAAGCAAAATTGATACGATCTTTAGGTCGTATTCAGAATTCATAAGAAAAAATAATCTGCTTGGGGAAGTTACAGTGAGATTCTCCAGAAGACAAGTGAGGGATCAAATACTTAAAGTGACAAACAGAGCTACCTTGAAAATTAAGGAAAAAGAAATAAAAGTGTTGAAGGATATTCCGTTTGAAATAAGAAGGAAAAGAAAGAAATATAGGGACTTGGTTCTATTTTTACAGAAAAACAACATCACCTACAGATGGACTGTTCCAGAAGGCATAATCTTCAAATTTATAGACAAAAAAGAAAAAATTGACTCTGTTGAAAAAGCACATGAGTTTTTGCATCTTCATAGTCATCCAGCAAAAGGAGAAGAAGAGGAGGAAGACAACAACACCAAAGAAAGTGATAAAGAGGGAGCAGTGGCATCTTCTGATGAAAATTCAGACTCAGCATCGGGGGTGGCAGCCCCAAAAACAAGCTATCACTTCAGAAAGAAAAAGGACAAAAATGAGTAGTTATTGCACTCTGGAACGTCTTAAAGTTTTTTATTCTGTATAACTATTTCTTACTTTGCTCTTTATGAAGGCAGACATGGGGGAGTTTTCAATTTTTCTATTTTTCAGTTTAAACAGACTATTAGATGAACATATTCAATGAACTTTAACTGTAATTTTGAGCTAATAAGCTGATTCTATAAGCATTATGTATGACCACCATCTCATGGGGTTTTAGTGGGTTTTCTTTACTTTCACTTTAGTTTGTAGTTCCCTCTCCTTTTTTGTTGTAGTTTATAGAAAAAGCAATTAAAAAGATCCCCTTCAGGGGCAAAAAAAAAAAAAGATGGTCATCCAGCCTCCGCTTAAAAATGTCCAATGAAGGAGCATCCACCACCTCCTGAGGCAATCTGTTCCACTGCTCTACCATTCTTACAGTTAGGAAGTTACTCCTGATATTTAGCTGGTAACGACTCCCTTGTAATTTCCACCCCATTAGATCTAGTCTTGCAATCTGGAGCAAGAGAGAATAGATCTGCTCCATCTTCTACATGACAGCCCTTCAGATATTTGAAGACTGCAATCATGTCCCCTCTAAGCCTTCTCTTTCCCAGGCTAAACATACGCAACACTTTCAGCCTTTCCTCGTAAGACTTGGATTCCAACCCTCTCACCATCCTGGTTGCCATCTTCTGGACACTCTCAAGCTTGTCAACATCCTTCCTAAAACATGGTGCCCAAAACTGGACACAGTACTCCAGGTGAGGCCTGACCATAGCAGAATAGAGCAGAACTACCACCTTCCGTGATCTGGACACAATGCTTCTGTTAATGCATCCTAAGATTGCATTAGCTTTCTTCATAGCCACATCGCACTGCAGGCTCATGTTTAGCTTGTAATCAACCAGAACACCCAGATCCTTTTCACATGTCCTGCTGTCAAGCCAAGTCCCTCCCATTCTATATCTATGCCTTTGATTTTTTATGCACAGGTGTAGGACTTTGCACT
This sequence comes from Gekko gecko, assembly GCA_029375565.1. Classification (NCBI taxonomy): domain Eukaryota; kingdom Metazoa; phylum Chordata; class Lepidosauria; order Squamata; family Gekkonidae; genus Gekko; species Gekko gecko. Next base: position 74,799,979 of record JAPDNY010000006.1, on the reverse strand, counting down.
TATCTCTATTGAAATTAATTTTATTTGTTTCATCCCACTGTTCCAGCCTACCTAGATCATTTTGAATCCTGACTCTTGTTCAGAATTAGCAATCCCACCCAGCTTCGTGTCATCTGCAAATTTGATAAGCATCCCCTTTATGTCTTCCTCCAGGTCATTTATAAAAACATTGAACAACACCAGGCCCAGGACTGAGCCCTGTGGCACTCCACTCGAGACTTTCCTCCATTTAGACACAGAGCCATTTACAAGCACTCGTTGGGTACGATGTTTCAACCAACCACAAATCCATCCAACGGTTGCACCATCCAGCCCACACTTAACCAGCTTATCCTCAAGGATATCATGAGAAACTTTGTCAAATGCCTTACTGAGATGTAGATACACTATATCCACGGCATTGCCAGAGTCAACCATCTTAGTAACCCTGTCAAAAAAGGAGATAAGGTTGGTCTGGCATGACTTATTCTTGATAAACCCATGCTGGCTACTACCAATTAAGTCATTCTGTTCAAGGTGCTCACAGACAGAGCATTTAATAATCTGCTCTAGAATTTTTCCAGGTATTGATATCAAACTGACAGGCCTGTAATTTCCCAAGTCTGTCTTTTTTCCCTTCTTCAAGATTGGGGCAACATTCGCTCTTCTCCAGTCTTCCGGCACAACACCAGTACTCCAGGACATCTCAAAGATTAGAGCTAGAGGTTCTGAAATAACATCTGCAATTTCTTTTAGCACCCTGGGATCCAAGCCATCCAACCCTGGAGATTTGAAAGTATTTAAGGCAGCCAGATGCTCTCTAACAATTTCCTTACTTACTCTGGACTGGCCGCTCCTCCTTCCTTCATATGCCCTGCATTCTTCAGTTTGTATACAGCTTGCCTTACGGTTAAAGACCGATGCAAAGTGAGAGTTGAATAATTCGCTTTGTCTTCATCCCTTGTTAAGGCTTGACCGTCTTCCCCTAGCAATGAGCTTACCCCATCCCTGTTCTTCTTTTTGCTTCGAACATAGGCATAGAAACCTTTCTTGTTATTTTTAGCATCCCTTGCAAGCCTCAGCTCCATCTGTGCTTTAACCTTTCTGACAACATCCCTACAGATTCAAGCCTGCTTCTTGTACTCATCCTCAGTAATTTGACCCTCCTTCCATTTCCTGTACATTTCCCTTTTTAGTCTCATCTCTTCAGAGAGTTCCTTGTTCAGCCACCTTGGTTTCATTACCCATCTCCCACCTTTCTTTCTTACTGGAACAGTTTATGATTGTGCCTTAAGCACTTCAGTTTTCAGCATCACCCATCCTTCCTGTGCAGATTTTCCCCTCAACGTTTCCAGCCACGGGATCTTACGCAATATTTCTCTACGTTTTTTGAAATCAGCTTTCCTGAAGTCCAGGATAAAAGTCCTACTATGTCCTGGTTTCACATCCTTCTCTATGTCAAATTCCAAGCTTCCATGGTCACTATTCCCCAAGGATCCCACGTTTACTTCATCAACCAGTTCTTCCCTGTTAGTCAGGATTAAATCTAGGATAGCAGCTCCTCTGGTTCCTACCTCCACCTTCTGAGAGATGAAGTTGTCTTCAAGACTGTTCAAGAATCTGTGGGATGCCCCATGTCTAGCAGAGTTAGATTTTCAGCAAATATCTGGATAGTTGAAAGCTCCCATAACTACAACATCCTGTCTCAGTGAAAGTTTAGCAAGCTGTTGTACAAATACATCATCCAGTTCTTCTGGTTGGTTTGGAGGCCTGTAGTATACCCCCACGACAATATCCCCTTCTTTTTTCCCTTGCTCTATCCTTACCCACACACTTTCAACAGGGCAACTCTCAAAATTCTGAATTTCAGTGCAAGTGAATTCATTCTTGACATATAGTGCCACCCTGCCTCCTTTTTTGTTTATTCTGTTCCGTTTGAACAAGGTATATCCTTCAGTCGCTGTGCTCCATATATGAGACTCATCCCACGAAGTCCCAGTGATACCTATCAGATCATACCCACTTCCCAATATTTGAAGTTCAAGTTCATCCTATTTATTTCCCATACTCTGCGCATTAGTATAAAGACATCTCAGATTACAGACATCCTTTCCTACTGTAGGCCCCTTTGAATTTACCTGAAAATTACTGAACTCACCTCTGTCCCGTTCATTTAGTCTCTGGTCACTCCCTTTCTTGAACTTAGTGTTGGGGATGCCGCACAACATCAGGCTTTTTCTTTCCACCCCTGATGGCTTCAGTTTAAAGCCCTCTTGATCAGGTTTGCAAGTCTTCCAGTAAAGACATTCCTCCCATTCTTTGTAAGGTGCACCCTATCCATCGCCAACAGACTTTTAAGTCAGAGGTACATACCATGGTCCAAGAAGCCAAATCCCTCTCGACAGCACCATTTATGTAACCAGCCATTCACCTCTGTTCTCTGTTTTCTGTTCTCCCTTCCAGCTCCATGGCCCTCAACAGGTAAAATGGAGGAGAACCTGAGCCCCTAGATCTTTCACCTTCTTGCCCAGAGCTTTGTAGTCTTTGGAGATCCGTTCAAGGGTTTTTTTGGCTGTATTGTTTGTTCCCACATGGATCAGCAGGAGCGGGTAGCAATCAGAGGTTTTGATCAGTCTTGGAATTCTCTCAGTCACATCTCGGATACACGCTCCAGGAAGACAACAAACCTCTCGAGATTCCTTGTCTGGTCTGCACACAACTTTTTCCGTCCCTCAGTAGGGAGTCACCATCCACCACTACTCGTCTCTTCCTCCGCGGGATAGCTTGGCCCCTTCTCTGTCTAAGTGCTTGTGTGTCAGTCACATCCTTTTGATCTTGGAGTGTGTTATTCTGATCTTCCACCATCAGAAGCAGCTGGTAGTAATTTTGCAGCTCCACTGGCTGTGAGTGTTTCCTGATTACGTTACTCTTCAAGATCACATTCTTCCACTCCCCCACCTGTTCCTTGTAACTTCCTTCCTCTTGCTTAAGATTTGTTAGCTGTTGCCATTCTCTCAGGAGCCCCTCTTCCTTCACATCTAAAAACCTTTCTCCCGCTCTGATGTTCCTCGGTGTACAGATTTGTGCCTCGAGTTCTTCCACCTTCTCCTTGAGCATTCTTATATGTTTGCACTTGCAGCATGTATAATACATTTCCTGGCCAGGCAGAAAAATGATCATGGTGCAACCCTGGCATATCACTGGAACAGATCCTTCGTTATCCATCTCTCTAGAAGCAAATCTATCTTCGACAGCCTCAGGAACTTCTCTCAAAGTCTGAGGTAAACACTTGTTATGGTGATGTACCCTGAAAACTTCGAGACTGACCAAATGGCTACCTTGCCAGCAGTTTTCTCTCCAGAACTCAGTAGCAGCTCTCTACTCAGGTTCTTTCAAGGCCTCCAAGCAAGACCCACAGGCTAAGAGCCAAAGGGCAAGAGCCCTTCGGCTCGTGCCGAAGGCTCATGCCTCTGGCGATAAACAGCCCTTTGTCTCAAAAGGCCCCTTCCTGCCCAACACAGCAGAGCCCAGCACAGTAGGGGGCAGGGCCTGCAATTAACAGCACTCCACAGCAACTTCCTTACTCAGCCTCCAACCACTCCCGGCTCGCCCACTAGGTGAGCTAGGTGCTCGCCTAGGGTGCTGGGGCCACAGGGGCACGAAACCGCCCCCACCCCACCCCCCGTGAAGCCAGCACTCCGAGCTCTTTCCCGGCTTTCCTGGGTGCACCGCTACTGCGGCGTGCTCAGGAAAGCCGGCACTGGGAAGGAAGGGGCGGCTGTTCGAACGGCCGCCCCTTCCCCAGTTTTCCTGGGCCCACTGCAGGTGTTGCGGGCCCAGGAAAGCCAGTGCTCTACCCCCCACACCGGCACTGGGGCTGGGAGGGAAGGGGTGGCTGTTCGAATGGCTGCCCCTTCCCTGGCTTTTCTGGGCACGCCGCTGCTGCGGCGTGCTCAGAAAAGCCGGCGCTGGGGCTGGGAGGGAAGGGGCGGCTGTTCGAATGGCTGCCCCTTCCCCAGCTTTCCTGGGCATGCCGCAGGTGCTGCAGGCCCAGGAAAGCCAGCGCTCCACCCCCCCACACTGGCGCTGGGGCTGGGAGGGAAGGGGCAGCCGTTCGAATGGCCACCCCTTCCCCGGCTTTCCTGGGCGTGCCGCAGGTGCCGCGGGCCCAGGAAAGCCAGCGCTCCACCCCCCCACTGGCACTGGGGCTGGGAGGGAAGGGGCAGCCGTTCGAATGGCCGCCCCTTCCCTGGCTTTCCTGGGCGTGCCGCAGGTGCCGCGGGCCCAGGAAAGCCAGCGCTCCACCCCCCACTGGCACTGGGGCTGGGAGGGAGGGGCAGCCGTTCGAATGGCCGCCCTTCCCCGGCTTTCCTGGGCGTGCCGCAGGTGCCGCGGGCCCAGGAAAGCCAGCGCTCCACCCCCCACTGGCACTGGGGCTGGGAGGAAGGGGCAGCCGTTCGAATGGCCACCCCTTCCCCGGCTTTCCTGGGCGTGCCGCAGGTGCCGCGGGCCCAGGAAAGCCAGCGCTCCACCCCCCACTGGCACTGGGGCTGGGAGGGAAGGGGCAGCCGTTCGAATGGCCGCCCCTTCCCTGGCTTTCCTGGGCGTGCCGCGGGTGCCGCGGGCCCAGGAAAGCCAGCGCTCCACCCCCCCACTGGCACTGGGGCTGGAGGGAAGGGCAGCCGTTCGAATGGCCGCCCTTCCCTGGCTTTCCTGGGCGTCGCGGGTGCCGGGCCAGGAAAGCCAGCGCTCCACCCCCCACTGGCACTGGGGCTGGGAGGAAAGGGCGGCTGTTCAAACAGCCGCCTCTTCCCTGGCTTTCTGGGCACGCCGCTACTGCGGCATGCTCAGAAAAGCTGGCGCTGGGGCTGGGAGGGAAGGGGCGGCCATTCCCCGGCTTTCCTGGGTGCGCCACAGGTGCCGCGGGCCCAGGAAAGCCAGCGTTCCACCCCCCCATACTGTTTCCAGGCCCCACCGGGAGGTTGGCATCCCCGGTGGGGTGGGCGCCCCAGGCTGTCTTGCCTAGGGCACCCAGACACCTGGGGCCGGCCCTGCCTCCAACAACCCCCAAAATACAAACAGCCCCAAACAGACTTAAACAGATCCATTCTCTATCAGGCTACAAGATCCCCACTCACTCTCAGCTTTCCACCTGCAGATTGGCAACAATGGTTCCCCAGGAGGAAAAGTACAGTCTTTCTCCACGATGGAGAAAAAAACAGCTTACATCATTCTCCTCTTCCCCTTTTCATCTGCACAACAACCCTGTGAGGTTGTTAGCCAAGCTGCACTATATTGGGCCATTTTTGGACTGGACTTAATGCTAGTGTATAGAACCTGATGAAGTGTGCCACAGAGAAACTATGGAAATTGCCATGTTGAAAGGTCACCCAGAGAGGAACGAGATGCCAGCACAGAACAAAGACATGCTGGCCAGGCTTCACTCCTGAGGTGTTCCAGTGACGACCACATATCAGGGTTACACAATCACAGGTGTTACATTAGCTGACAAACTTACTCACAGCCCGACAAGCACCTGGCCCCCGGGACAAAAGAGACGTTAATCGCCCTAAACGACCCCTACGTGATACACTGCACAGATGCCGCCATTGCCAACGAGAAGGACAGCACGGAACCCCTGATGAGTCATCCCCTCCCCATTTTCTCGAGCTTTGCTTTCCTGTGCCCAGGTACCAACGGTCAAGTTAGCCTATAGCATTTGAAATTGACCTTGCCAGCAATCCATGACCCACGGGGAGTGTCCTCTGGTGTAAGCCACCTGACGCTCCCTGCCCCTCTATCCAGAGGCCTTAAAAACCTAGTGCCTCTGATAGATAGTTTAGTTCTCCATCTACGACCTCTCTTTGTCCACTTTACCTCTGATGTCCAGCTTGCTTTACCCAAACCCTACCTCGCTTTAAGGTTTTGGTCTGCAGCCAAAGCAACACACGTGTTCTCAGCCGGTCTGGTCCACGTGTTCCTTATTTTTCTACTATTCCTACCCATCCCAATCCCGCACCGCTAGAAGCTTTAGGAGCCGCACATCTACCTGAGGTAAATATTGCCCTCATCGACCATCTACAGATTCCTGCTAATGCAAAAGTGCTTATATTTATCTCTATTTTATTCTTAGTTCCTGTGTGTGTGATTGCAAACACTGTGTTGTATGAATTGCCTTTCAACATTTTTAGTAAACGAAAGATTGATTTAATTTAGACTCTGTTTCTTCATTGGGAACATGCTGGGGCAGCCCATCCTTCGTATACATAGACCAGTATCCCGATAATTAAAATACCTGTACCGTTTTGCTCTATTAAGAGAGAGCATTTTGGCTAACAAGGTAGGTTAGGCTGAAAGTCTGTGATTGGTCCAAAATCACCCACTTAACTTCTGCAGCAAGAACCTGGGTCTAGCAGACCCTGCTCTGAAGTACTAGCTGCTACACCTACGGTAGCCAATCTCCAGGTGGAGCCTGAAGATTGCCAGGTATCACAACTGAACTCCAGACAACAGATCTCTCCCCCCTTGGAGAAAATAACTGCTTTGGAGGGTGGGCTCTATGGCACTCTATTCAGCTGAGGCCTCTCCCCTCCCCAAACTCTGGCTTCCATAGACTCCACCACAGAATATCCAGGGATTTCCCAACCTGGAGCTGGCAACCCTAGTCAGGACTAGCCTCAATGAGTTCCCCACAAAGGCCTGGAAAGGGCTTCCTTCCTTTGCTTTTTTACTGACAGAACCAAGCTTGGTTGCCTAGCAACAGCCACTGAGGGAAAAGTTAGTCCCACAGGAGCCAAGAAGGAGACGTGTCCATCAGGAGAGCCAGCCATTTTGATAGTTTATTCTGTGGGGAAAGAGTGTCCATGCTGGCAGTGGGTGGGGGAGAGGAACAGACTCAGCATCCACCCAATGGCACATGAGTACTCTTGAGTGGCAGTTGATGGGCCAATGGCTGATGGACCACACTGCGCAGCCAATGGGAGAGCTGGAAATGGCCAATACATAAGGGAATTATATATATAGGATGATACATGAGGCACAGCTATGCTCCTTGAGTCAACACCTTTATAATTCTGTCACATAGGGTAGTGAGAACAATGGCAGCTCCATCACAGATATTCGCTACAGAGCACCCAGACCTGTGTAATGGGCTTCCCATGGAAGTCCAGAGAGTGACTAGATTTTTTGCCTTTAGAAAGGGTAATGCTTTTAAAGTGAGTTTTTGATTGTCGGTTAGTTGGCAGCTGATGCGAATTTGTATCAGTGGCCTCTACTTTGTTTTTGTTTTTTTGACAGTGGTTTATAAAGTGATGTATTGTTTCCAGTACTGATGTATGCTGCCTTGGTCACATTTCATGGGGGGGAAAGGAAGGAGAGACTGAAAACGTTTTAATATTAAACATGAAGAGGACAGTTATGCATACCTAAATCCACTCTCTCTGTTCTTCATATTTATTCCACCCAAAGAGCTCAGGGCACACCTTTCTCTCTGCTCCTACCTATTATTGTCACAACAAACTTTTGAGTTAAACCGAGAGAGAGGAACTAGCTCAAGATCATCTTATGATGAGCTTCATGACTATGAGTATCCCCAGTGCTAGGCAGAAACTCCCCGGTCCTAATCTAAGTATTCAACTACACTGGTTTTCCTGAAGACAGGTGAACCATAGGTATCTCCCACAAAACATTTTACACTTTCACAGAGCCTTTTAAATATCCTGTGTGCCACATTTTGTCCATTTTAACCTACTGTAGTTCCTCCTTTGCCAAAACATTGTTACCCTGTCTCCCCATCCATGGACTTTACAGAAAGTCCCATATGTCCCAAATATGCCACCCTGATTCAGTACAGATTTGCTGTTTTCAGTCTGCATCATCTTCAGACAAGTCTTACTATGAACAGCAGAAATTAAAATAAAGATGCAGAAAGGTCTGGGGACCCTCCATATATTGTCGGCTGTAGGGACATAGGTACATAGTTCCATCAACTATAAAGCTTAAGCTGAATATTAAGGTTTCTTGAATCAATCTGAAACTATTCTGCTATGTAAACACCTTAAAATATTCAGAATGGGGGGATAAATCTTATGACCTGAATGTAAAACACTCGAATGCTGTGTATGTAATTTTGTATAACTTTAGAAGAGTCTGCTCATTCTTGGGTGTTTTTTTTTAATGAACTGTAATAAGATTGTTTCATTTATCATGACAGTGTGGGGGCTATGTGTTGGTTCTTTTGTTAAAGAAAGGCACACAATGTATACTATTTGCCTTGACTTTTTAGAGAAAGTGATTTCAGACAAATTAATTAAGCAATAAGACATGACAGTGTGTGAATCACTCTGTAATGATTTACGCTTTATTGTGGTGTTAGGCACAAGGCCAAAGGCCGAGTGCTGTCAAAGCATCTAGGTGTAAATTATTTGATTATCTGAGCCCTGGAGTCTTCCAGTAATTAAAAATGCTTCACTATAAAACTTTGCATTAAGAATTCAATGATACATTTTTCATGGTTGTTTATCTCATTTAATCGTGAGGTGTATTAGCCTTGGCTTTGTCTTAAGTATAATATATATAGCTAATTCCAGGTGGTCAGCAGTGTTGGTCTGAAGCAGTAGAACAAACTTTGAGTCGAGTAGCAAGATTGCATGTACCTTGATATTTTTTTTTTTTGCGTTTTGTTTTGTTTTATTGAAGAACTGAATTACAATTAAAAATTACAATTTTAGCTAGTAATATACATACTTCTTAGATCACAATTTCTTCTTTTTTTGATAGAAGTACATATACATCTCAATTGCTTTAATAATCTACAATAAAAGCTTCTTTTTTTCCTTCTACCTCTTCAGTTCTTCTATCTTCTCAGTATTAACCTATGCTGCATTTTAAGTATTTTAAGCAAAACTTTTCAACATAACCACAAAACATAACCCACTCCAGTATTTTTGCCAAGAAAACCCCATGGACAGTAACAAAAGGCTAAAAGATATGATGCCAGAGGATGAGCCCCTCAGGTCGGAAGGTGTCCAATATGCTACTGGGGAAGAGCAGAGGGCAAGTACAAGTAACCCCAGAAAGAGTGAAGCGGCTGGGCAGAAGCCGAAAGGACGCTCAGTTGTGGATGTGTCTGATGGTGAAAGGAAAGTCTGATGCTGCAAAGAACAATACTGCATAGGAACCTGGAATATAAGATCTATGAATCAAGGTAAGCTTGACGTCATCAAAAATAAGATGGCAAGACTGAACATCAACATCTTGGGAATCAGTGAACTCAAGTGGACGGGAATGGGCGAATAACTCAGAAGACTATTATATCTACTACTGTGGCCAAGAATCCCATAGAAAAAATGGTGTGGCCTGCATAGTCAATAAGAGAGCATGAAAGGCAGTAATGGGATACAATCTCAAAAACGACAGAATAATCTCGGTCCGAATCCAAGGCAAGCCAACATCAGAGTAATCCAAGTCTATGCCCCAATCACTGATGCAGAAGAGGCTAAAGTGGACCGGTTCTTTGAAGACCTACAACACCTCCTAGAACTAATACCAGAAGAAGATGTCCTCATCATTGTAGGGGACTGGAATGCTAAAGTAGGAAGTCAAAAGGTAACCGGGATAATGGATGAGTTGGCCTTGGAGAACAAAATGAAGCCGGGCAAAGGCTAACAGAGTTTTGTCAAGAGAACATGCTGGTCATAGCAAACACCCTCTTCCAACAACCTAAGAGGCATCTCTACACATGGACATCACCAGATGGGGAACACCGAAATCAGATTGATTATATCATTTGCAGTCAAAGATGGAGAAGCTCTATCCAGTCAGTAAAAACAAGACCTGGAGCTGACTGTGGCTCAGATTATGAGCTACTCATTGCAAAATTCAGACTTAAACTGAAGAAAGTTGGGAAAGCCACTAGGCCATTCAGGTTTGACCTAGATCACATCCCTTATGAATATACAGTGGAGGTGAAGAATAGGTTTAAGAGACTAGATTTGATAGACAAAGTGCCTGAAGAACTATGGATGGGTCTTTGTGACATTGTACAGGAGGCAGCAATCAGCACCATCCCAAAGAAACAGAAATGCAAGAAAGCAAAGTGACTCTCTGATGAGGCTTTACAAATAGAAGAGAAAAGAAGGAAAGCGCAAGGCAAAGGTGAAAAGGAAAGATTTACCCAACTGAATGCAGATTTCCAAAGAACAGCAAGGAGAGATAAGGAGGCTTTCCTGAATGAACAGTGCAAAGTAATAGAGGAAAACAATAGAATGGGAAGGACTAGAGATCTCTTCAAGAAAATTGGAGGAATCAAGGGAATGTCCTGTACAAAGCTGGCCATGATAAAGGACAAAAATGGTAGGGACCTAACAGAAGCAGAAGAAATTAGGAAAAGATGGCAAGAATACACAGAAGAACTATACATGATGGTGTGATCACTGATCTCAAGCCAGACATCCTGGAGTGCGAAGGCAAAGAGATAGCAAGAAGAAGGTTGCAGGTTTAAATGTATGGGAAATTATAGGTGTTTCTATATAAATGCTAGAAGTGTCAAAGGTAAAATCAGGGAGTTGGAGTGCTTGGTGTTGGACGGGAAAATAGACATTGTGGGTATTTCAGAAACTTGGTGGGATGAAAAAAATCAATGGGATACAGTGATTCCCATCGGAAGGATGGCAGGGGAAGGGTTGGAGGTGGGGTGGCTCTGTATGTCAGAGGGGGTATACAGTCCAGTAAGATTGAGAGGGTAAGAGAATTGGATTCTCTTCTGGAAATGCTATGGGTTGAAATAATGGGCCCAAAAGGAAACTTAACACTGGGATCGCCCACCAGATCAAAAGATAGAGGAGGATTATAAAATGATGAATGAATTAAAGATAGCTGCTGGACAAAAAACCCTGTTTCATAATAGGTGATTTAACTACCCACACATTGATTGGGTGAATATGTGTTCTAGTTGGGAAAAAGAGATTGAGTTTCTAGACACTCTCAATGACTGTGCTATGGAGCAGGTAGTCACAGAGCCTACCAGGGGAGAGGCGATCCTGGATTTGGTCCTAAGTAATGCCCAAGACCTGGTGAGAGATGTAAAAGTGTTTGCACTGCTTGGGAACAGTGACCATAATGTTATTGAGTTCAACATTTGTATAAATAGGGAGTTGCCCAAAAAGACTGACACAACCACTTTAATTTTAAAAGAGGTAACTTCTCTGATATGAGGGGACATGTGAGGAGGAAACTGAAAAGAAAAATAGAAAGGGTCAAAAACATTGGGGAAGCTTGGAAACTATTTAAAACTACAATCCTAGAAACTAAGGAAAAAATTTATACCACACATTAGAAAAGGCACAAATAGGTCTAGAAAAAAGCCTGCAAGGTTAACAAACAAAGTAATGGATGCTGTAAAAGGTAAAAAGGATTCCTTTAAGTGGTGGAAAGCTAGTCTCAGTGAGGCTGATAAAAGGGAACACATGCTGTGGCAAATAAAATGCAAGCCTGTGATCAGGCAGACAAAAAGGGAATATGAGGAACATATAGCAAAAAACATAAAGACTGTTATGTCTGCTGACCGCCAGTAGGTGACAGCAACTTTTACCAGAGCTTGGAGCTCAAGAGACAATAGGGACTAGGATCCTGAAACCTCAAGCAGTCTCCAATAGGAACCTTGGCGGGAAGTTTAAACCCACCAATGGGACCTAGGGGTGGTCCATGGGGACTGTATATAGTTGGCCATCAGGCTGGTATTTTCTGTTCTGTTGTGTGTGCTAGTAAACTATGCGAGGCTCCCGGGAGAGCCGCGCTGCTGCCCCGGGAGGGAAGGTGGGGGGGCTTCTAAGTCCACCCCTTCCTCGGCTCTCCCGGACGCTGGGCCATCTCCAGGCCCCACCGGGAGGTTGGCATCCCTGGTGGGGTGGGCGCCCCAGGCTGTCCTGCCTAGGGCGCCCAGACACCTGGGGCTGGCCCTGTGTGCCAGATGCAGGACAACAACCTCAACCCAGGCAGAGAGGAGGTCCACCACAACCAACAGTCCTCCAGGCGCTGGGAACAAGGCTCCGCAACCCACTCCGTGCCTGCCCAGGAGTGCGCAAGCTGCGGAGACAAGCACGACCGGAAAACCTGCCAGTTCCAGGATGCCAAGTGCCACAGGTGTGGCCTTGCGGGGCACATCACACATGCCTGCTGATCCTGGGGGTCCAGAGCCCAACAGGCATTGCCACAGCCCTGCTGGAGAGCAGACAGTCACTAGAAGGATGACGAATCCAAGGAAGAGCTCTATCTCCTCGCAGCCAATCTAGCCGAACAGGTATTGAGGCTTCTGAGCTAGTCCTCTGCCCCGAAGATCCAGGTCCGGGTCCAAATAAAGGGGTCCCCCTGCACTATGGAGCTTGATTCTGGCTCTGTGGCCTCCATTATTTCGGAGGAGACTCTTTAAAAACCCTGTCCCCAGGGGGGGCCCTGCCTGCGCCCATTGACCCTCACCCTGACAGACTTTCAGAGGAACCACATTCTGATAAGGGGTGTGGGAAATTTCCAGGTCCAGTATAAGGGGTTTCATGGTCATTTGGACTTGGTTGTGGTCGCGGGGGATTTAGTCAGCCTCCTCGGCTGAGCATGGTTCACCCCGTTAGGAATCTTGATAGAAGGGGTGCAGCTATGCACATTGCAGGTCTTCTGAGAGGTCTGTGAAGAGTTCCCATCCGTTTTTGATGGGATCCTGGGTCACTATATGGGCCCTCCGGTGTCGCTGCAACTCGACCCTAATGTGGCCCCCATTTGAAAGCACTCCAGGACAGTTCTGTTCATGCTATGCCCAAAAATAGAGGCAGAGCTGGACCGCCTTGTGACCCTGGTTAAGCCAAACGGGGACGTCCATATCTGCGCAGATTACAAGTGCATGTTAAAGCACTTCAGGACCATGCTTATCCAGTCCTGGTTGTCAGCCACATGCTGGACTCCCTGGCAGTGGCAAAGGTTTTTGGGAAACTGTACCTAGCCCAGGCCTACCAGCAGCTCCCGGTGGATGAGGCCACCTCTGCGGCGTGAGCTATTGTCACTCATAGAGGGGCTTTCAAAGTAAAAAGACTGCAGTTTGGAGTGAGCATGTCCCCAGGCCTCTTTCAACAACTAATTGACTCACTCTTGAAAGGAATCCCAGGGGTCATGCTGTTTTTCGATGATGTGTTGATCGCCGCAGCAACGCCTGCTCAGTTTGCTGCCCAGCTGCACACCGTCCTCCACCGCTTCTTCAAGGCGGGCCTAAAGGTGAAGCAGGAAAAGTGCCTCTTGGGGGTTCTGTCAGTGGACTTTTTGGACTTCATGGTCAACGCAGATGGCTTATATCCTGCCCGGGACAAAATCAAAGCCATCGTGGAGGCACCCCTGCCTCAATCCAAGGCAGAACTACAGGCGTTCCTGGGACTATTGAACTTCTACCATGCCTTCCTCCCCCACAAGGCAGCGGTAGCAGAACCTTTGCATCACCTACTGGACAAGCATGTCCCTTGGTCGTGGGTCCCCCGGCAGGAGGCTGCCTTCAGGGAGGTCAAAGCGCTGCTTATCTCTAATAAAGAGCTGGCGCATTTCGATGAGTCCCTGCCAGTCGTGCTGGCTTGCGACACGTCCCCCTATGGTGTCAGCGCGGTGTTGGCCCATCACCTTCCAGACAGCCGGGAGGTGCCCATCACCTACTACTCCCGGACGCAGTCGGTGGTGGAGTGGAACTATACTCAGATTGACCGGGAGGGCCTGGCGATCGTGGCCAGGGTAAAAAAAATTCATGACTTTCTATATGGCCAGCCCTTCATCATTGTCATGGACTATCGCCCCCTCCTCGGCCTCTTTGCTCCGGATCATCGGACTCTGCAGATCCTTTCCCCACGAATCCTGAGGTGGTCCATTTTCTTGTCTGGCTACTCTTACTCCCTGCAGCATCGCCCGGGTAAGGCTATGGGCCACACTGACACCCTGAATTGCCTGTCCTTGCCAGTCATGGAGGATGACCTGGCTCTGGCCCACCACATTCTGCAAGTCGAGGACCTTCCTGATCCCCTCCTCCAGGTGGCAGATGTCACCTGCTGCTTGGCCAGGGACCCCATCATCTCCTGAGTGCTGGGCTGGGTGGTGAGGGGGTGGCCTGCAGCAGTAGACAGGCAGGAGTTCACAGCCTTTGCCGCCCACCAGGATGAGTTGTCTGCATACAAGGGCTGTTTACTGTGGGGAGACAGGGTGGTTGTCCCCAGCATACTGCAGCACAGGGTCCTGCAGGCTCTACAGGAGGCCCATCCTGGCCTTGTCTGGATGAAGGCCCTGGCCCGCAGCTATGTATGGTGGCTAGGGATAGATGCGGAGGTGGAGGCTTGGGTAAAGCACTTCCAGAATTGCCAGGCCGTCAGGCCCAATCTGCCAAGTGCACCCACCCAAGCCTGGGAATCCACCCGAACACCATGGTCAAGGCTCCACGTGGATTTCACCAGGCCATTTCCATGGGCTGCTATTTCTAGTAATGGTGGACTCTTATTCAGGGTGCTCCGTAAGATCTTCACCACTGGACACCATTGTATCAGATAATGGAATGGCATTCACCTTGGAGGAATTCCAGGAGTTCCTCCGCAGCAATCCGATCCGGCACATAAGGTCCGCCCCATTTCACCCCACCATCAGCGGCCAGGTGGAACGGATGGTGAGTACTGCCAAGGAAGCCCTCAGTTGGCTGACAGAGGGGGGCTGGGAATTCCAGCTGCTGCGCTTCCTCCTGCCCCGTGGAACTCCTCATGGGTTAGTGGCCCGCAATCCTCTTGGACAGACTGCACCCAGACAGGGCCCCAGAGTTGCACAATTTGTCCGAGCAGAGGGAGGCGCTGCAGAGGTTCTTCCCAGATGACCCGTTCTACATCCAGAACTTTGGCAAAGGCCCCAAATGGATCGCTGGCCAAGTCATCTGACCCACAGGCCCGGTGTCTTACGAGGTCTCGACAGACTGCGGACAGGTTCTGCGGAAGCATGTTGATCAGCTGCACAGGCGCATGCTTCCAACTCTGGTGGAGGTTCTGGCACTGAGGGACACCGAGAAGCAGCTGCTGGACATCCTGGAACAAGAAACTCCCAATGGGAGTTTGCAGGACCCAACCCCTGTCTCCGCGGCCGCCCCAGAAGACAGAGCGCCTGCTTCTGCCCGGTACCAGATGAGGCTCTGCTGCCTCCTCCTCCAAGCAACCCAGCCATGGGGCAGGACAGGCCTCCCGTCATCATCCCGGTGCCAACCCTAAGGCATTCCACATGAGAGCGCTGGGCCCCCACCTACCAAAAGGACTACGTCACCTAGGCTGGGTTTGAACTACGGGGGGAGGGGTGTTATGTCCGCTGACCGCCATTAGGTGACAGCAATTTTTACCAGAGCTTGGAGCTCAAAAGATAATAGGGACTAGGATCCTGAAACCTCAAGCGGTCACCAATAGGAACCTTGGTGGGAAATTTAAACCCACCAATGGGATCTGGGGGTGGTCCACGGGGACTGTATATAGTTGGCCATCAGCCGGTATTTTCTGTTCTGTTGTGTGTGCTAGTAAACTATGAGCTAACAATCATGCTGTGTCCTGGTTCTTCATGTGTTGAACCCACTACACAACAAAGACCAACAATAAAACTTCCTTCAAATACAGTAGAAGCAGAAAACCAGCCAGGGAGGCGGTGGGGCCCTTGGATGACCAAGGGTTAAAAGGAGTACTGAAGGATGATAGGGAAACGGCTGAGAAGCTGAATGCATTTTTTTTGCCTCTGTCTTCACTGTGGAAGATAAGAAGTGCTTGCCCACTCCAGAACCGCTGATCTCAGGCGGGGTGTTGAAAAACCTGAGTCAGATTGAGGTGATGAGAGAGGAGGTCCTATGACTGATAGACAACTTAAAAACTGATAAATCACCAGGCCCGAATGGCATACATCTGAGGGTTCTAGGAAAAAAACCCAAGGAAAAAAGCCCACAGAAAAAACACCAATGACATAAATGCTCACAGGAAAAAAGCCCATAGACATAAAAGCCCACAGAGAAAAAAGCCCACATGGAAAAATACCATGCATTTTTAAAAACTTTTTTGCCTTTTTTAGGCCATGCTTTCAGTAAGGAAATAGCTGGTGAATTTGCTATACATCACATTTCGGGGGGGGGGATTTCCCCCCCAAATGCAGTGTTAGCCAATGCTGTCATTATTTTAAAAACAGATTGTTATTCACTCTTTGTTTATGGGTGGTGGGTCTTTATTTTTAAACTGACTACCTGTTTAAGAAAAAAAAAGTTTCTGCTGATGGCTGTCTTCCTATTTAGGTCAGGGTGGCAACACCCAAAATGGAGGTGATAAGCTGGATACTCCAAAGTATTTAATTTCATTTAAAAATATTTCTATATAGAGTTTAATTTACATTTCTGTTGTTATTGTTTTGCCTTGTTTTCATTGATAACAAAATGGTCACTTTTATTTCCTGTATTTTCCCTTCCAGGCCTTTACACTCAAGAGCATTAAAGCCCTCTTCATAAGGCCACTTTTATATAGTAATGAAGTAATTTACTAATAACATAGCAAAATAATTATTTAACTAGGCATAAGGCCCGTTGTGGAAATAAATACAATGAGCTCTAGAAAGAGGCTCTGGGAGAGTGCCCCGGCCTTGGGCACTCAGCGTCAATGTGCTGTGGCAACCTCAGCAGGGTATAATGGCACAAAGTCCATCATTTTCTCCAGAGGAACTGATCTTTGCCATCTGAAGAGCAGTTGTAATACCGCATGATCTCCATCCCTCCCCTTGAGATTGGCAATTTCCCAACCTGGAGCTGGCAACCCTAGTCAGGCCTGGCCCCTATGAGTTCCTCACAATGGCCTGGAAAGGGTTTCCTTCAGCCAGTGGGAGAGGTGGAAATGGCCAGTGTGTAAGACAATTATATATATAGGATTATACTTGATAAAATCACCACACAAATTGTTGCTATGGCTCTTTACATGGTATTTTTCCATGTGGGCTTTTATGTCTATGGGCTTTTTTCCATGTGGGCATTTTTCCACATGGGCTTTTTTCCTGTGAGCATTTATGTCCATGGGGTTTTTTCCTGTTGGCTTTTTTCCGGTCACTACATCTGAGAGTTCTGAAAGAACTAAAATGTGAACTTGTGGATCTCCTGACAATATGTAATCTTTCATTAAAATCTGCCTCCATTCCTGAGGACTGGAAGATAGCTAATGTCACTCCCATCTTTAAAAAGGGTTCCAGAGGAGATCTGGGAAATTACAGGCCAATCAGTCTGATGTCAATACCGGGTAGATTGGTGGAAACTGTTATTAAGGAAAGAATTAGTAGGCACATTGATGAACAAAAACTATTGAGGCAGACTCAGCATGGGTTCTGTAAGGGAAGATCTTTTCTCACTAACCTGTTAGTGTTCTTTGAGGGGGGTGAACAAACATGTGGACAAGGGGACCCAACAGATATTGTTTACCTTGACTTCCAGAAAGCTTTTGATAAAGTTCCTCATCAAAGCCTCCTAAGTAAGCTCAAAGATCATGGGATAAAAGGACAAGTCCTTTTGTGAAACAAAACCTGGCTAATAGGAAAGAAAAAGTGAGTATAAATGGGCAATTTTCTCAGTGGAGGGTGGTAAGCAGTGGGATACCGCAGGAATCAGCACTCGGTCCAATGCTTTTTAACTTGTTCATTAATGATTTGAAGTTGGGAGTAAGCAGTGAAGTGGCTAAATTTGCGGATGATACGAAGTTATTCAGGGTTGGAACACTTTCCCTATGAAGAAAGGTTAAAGCACTTGGGGCTCTTTAGCTTAGAAAATGATGGCTGAGGGGTGACATGATCGAGGTTTATAAAATTATGCATAGGATAGAGCAGGTAAAGAAAGAGGTACTTTTCTCCCTTTCTCACAATACAAGAACTCGTGGGCACTCAATAAAATTGCTGAGCCGTCAGGTTAGAACCGATAAAAGGAAGTACTTCTTCACCCCACTCTAATGGCAGAAAGTGAAGAGGACCTCAAGAGCCTCTTGCTGAGAGTGAAACAGGAGAGCACAAAAGTTGGCTTGAAACTCAATATCAGAAAAACTAAGATCATGGCATCTGGCCCCATCACTCCTTGGTAAATAGAAGGGGAAATCATGGAAGCAGTGACAGACTTCATGTTCCTGGGATCCAAGATCACAGCAGATGCTGACTGCAGCCATGAAATTAAAAGATGCCTGCTCCTTGGGAGGAATGCAATGGAAATCCTAGACAGCATAATAAAAAGTAGAGACATCTCCCTGCCAGCAAAAGTCTATATGGTCAAAGCAATGGTATTACCAGTAGTAATGTATGGCTGCGAGAGTTGGACTATAAGGCTGAGCACTGAAGAATAGTTTCTTTTGAATTATGGTGCTGGAGAAGACTCTTGAGAGTCCCTTGTACTGCAAGGAAATCAAATCAAATCAGTCAATCCTAAAAGAAATCAACCCTGACTGTTCCCTGGAAAGCCAGATACTGAAGCTGAAGCTCAAATACTTTGGCCACCAAATGAGAAGGGAGCATTCACTGTAGACGCCCCTGATACTGGGAAAGATTGAAGGAAAAAGAAGAGGACAGCAAAGGATGAGATGGTTAGACAGTTATCAATGCAACGAACATGAAATTAAGCAAACTTCAGAGCACGCCGGAAGACAGGAGGGCCTGGTGTGATGTGGTCCATGGGGTCACGAAGAGTCAGACTCGACTGTGCGACTGAACAACAACAACAAAAATAGCCAGCCTCACAGGTGCATCACAGATGCACATACTAGCTTAGAGATTTCTGTTAAGTATGAGAGCATTCCCCTTCCAAACATAATCTTTCAGGTAGGGAGGGGCACCTCGGCTTCGGTTTGACCGGCGCAGCGGTCTCTGCTCCGATGGCGGTGGAGCGGCACACTCTTCGGGGACTCCGATGGTCTCTCTCGCATTAGAGTCATGGGACACTATCACAGGGGTCTCAGGCACTGGAGTTGGGGGCTCCCCAGACTCCGAATCTCGATCCGCAGTACTCACCTCCTCGCCGGGAGGCCCTTCCTGGACGGGGACCAGCTCAGGCTCGGGCACTGACTCGGCGCTTGAGTCTGCCCAGCGCTCTCTGAGCTGGTCAATGTGGCGGCGTATCTCCCGTCCGCTGGGAAGCCGGACCACATACAACCTGGACCCTGCCACCTTTGTGACCACGGCTGGTAGCCATCTGTGACCTTCCGCATAATTGCGGGCAAACACCTTGTCCCCAACCAAGAACACTCTCCCCTGCTCTGGGGTCTCTGACCGCTGCTTGGACCTGTCAAGGTCAGGGTGCAGTCGGTCCAGTAGGGTAGCCAGCTTACGGCCCATTAAAAGTTCAGCTGGGCTCCTCCCCGTTGTTGAACAGGGGGTGATGTGTTGCCTCAGGAGGAAAGAGGCAATCTTCTGGCTCCAGTCCCCACACGTCAGGCGCCCAAGTGACTCCTTCGCCGTCCGTACCATCCGTTCGGCCTGACCGTTGGAGGCCGGATGGAACGGCGCAGAAGTCACATGGCGGATGAGGTTGTCTTTAAGGAATTTTTCAAATTCCGCTGACACGAACTGTGGCCCGTTGTCCGAGACCAAACAGTCCGGCAGCCCGTGGGTTGAAAACAACCTCCGGAGGGCATTGATGACTGCCCCGGACCCTGTTGACCTCATGGGTATCACCTCTAACCATTTAGAGTAACTATCTACACAAATAAAAAACATTTGCCCATGGTATGGTCCCGCAAAATCAATATGGAGGCGTGACCAGGGCCTCCTCGTTTTCTCCCAGGGCTGAATGGGAGCCTGTGGTGGTTCTGGACGGGACTGCTGACACTCCATACACTGCCTTACCCAGGCCTCAATGTCCTCGTCCAGCTTCGGCCACCACACGTACCCTCTGGCGAGGGCTTTCATGTGAACCATGCCAGGGTGGCCCACATGTAACGCCTCCAAAACATCCTCCCTCAGCTTGGCGGGAATCACCACCCGACTCCCCCAAAGCAAACAGCCCTTCGTTACCGATAGTTCGTTCTGGCGCGAAACGAACGGTTTGAATTCAGGCGCCATTTTTCCTACCGGCCACCCTCCATGCCCAATTAAGGACACGGGCAAGCACAGGGTCCTTAGCCGACGCAGCGGCAATGTCTGAGGAGGTTACTGGTGCCTCCGGGAGCTCTTCGAGCGCCAAAATGTCCAACTCAGGCTCAAGTTCGTGGTTGTCCAGTGGTGCGGGGCAACGGCTCAGGGCGTCGGCATGCCCGATAGCCTTCCCCGGGCGGTGCTCAAGCTCAAAGTCATACGCCGACATGAATACTGCCCTGGGGGACAGTATATTCGGCGTCTGTCGGTCCGGGGAGAAGATGCCCAGAAGCGGCTTGTGATCTGTTACAAGGAGGAACCTCCGCCCATAAACAAAGTCATGGAATTTTTTAATTCCGGCGATTAAGGCGAGGCCCTCCTTGTCGATCTGGGCATAGTTCTTCTCCGCCGCTGTAAGTGATCGCGAGTAGAAAGCGATCGGTGCTTCCGATCCATCCGGCATGAGGTGGCTAAGAACGGCGCCCACCCCGTAGGGTGACGCGTCAGCCGCAAGCACCAAGAGTTTGTTCTCGTCAAAGTGGGTCAGCACCGCACTAGACGAGAGGAGTTCTTTAACGCCCGTGAACGCTCGTTCCTGCCGCTCTCCCCACTCCCACTTTGCGTTCTTGTGGAGCAGAGCATGCAGGGGTTCTGCAACCGATGCCTTGTGGGGCAGGAAGGCATGATAAAAGTTTAGGATCCCCAGGAACGACTGGAGATCCTTCTTTGACCGTGGCGGGGGCGCGTTCTTGATGGCGGATACCTTGTCCGGGTGTAGGATGGACTCCATCCGCGTCAATCAGGAATCCCAAGAACTCCACTCTGTCTGCTCCAACCACACATTTAGAGCGTTTGACCCTCAGCCCGGCTTCTTTAAACCGGCCTAGTACTGCTCTGAGCCGAGCCATGAGTTCGCACTCGTCAGAGCCTGCCACCAGAACGTCGTCAAAATAGGGCACGACTCCAGGTAGCCCACGCAGGAGCCCCTCCATCAAGCCCTGGAAAATGCCCGGGGCTACGTTAACCCCAAATTGTAGTCTCTTGACCCGAAACGCCCCCTTGTGGGTCACTATGGTCTGGGCATCAGCAGTTGCATCGTCTACGGGCAACTGCTGATAGGCTTGGGCTAAGTCAAGTTTGGCGAAAACTTTTCCTCCTCCCAGCGAAGCCAACACATGGCTGATGACCGGCACTGGGTAGGAGTGCTGCTGGAGCGCTTTGTTCACTGTACACTTATAATCAGCGCATATGCGTATCGACCCGTCTGCCTTTACGGGCGTTACTATGGGAGTCTCCCACCGACCATAGGGCACCGGCTCGAGGATACCCTGATCCACTAGCTTGTCCAGCTCTGCCTCGATCTTCGCCTTAAGAGCGAGGGGTACTTTCCTGTACTTCAGCCGTATGGGACGCACTGAAGGGTCTAAATCAAAAGAAACGGGGGCCCCCGTATATAACCCAAGCCCTTCCCCAAAAACTTCAGGGAACTCTTGATACAAAGACTCCCTTTTATTGTTGCAAATGCTGTTAATGCCAGAGATGGCAATACCTAGAGCCTCGAACCAATCAAGGCCCAACAAACTGACCCTCTCACCCTCTGCAACCAGGAGGGACAGCTCAGCCTTCCGCTCCTTGAACTCCACCTGGAAGGTAGCTCGTCCCGCCAACGGAATGCGTCGTCCCTGGAAATCGGTGAGACGCGTTGTTACTGGAGACAGGCGACGTCGGCTCCTCCTCGGAAATAAGCGCTGCCATGTCTCGGTGGAGATGACGGTGACGGATGAGCCTGAGTCCACCTCCATCGTACACGGAACGCCATCCAACCGAAGCGTGACGTGAATTTTCCGAGTGGCCTTGTCACCGGTCGCCAGGACGGTTGAAGGGCAGGTGTCAGTCTGGTGGCAATCGGACGTTCTGCTGTCATCTGATGGCCGAACCTTGGGGTCTGCTCGTCGCGAAGACGGTGGCGATTTCCTCGCAGCCCGGCAAACTCGAGCCAGATGACCTCGCTTCCCGCAGGAGTGGCAGATGAGCTCTCTAGCCCGACAGAGGTCTCTGTCGTGGTTGCCGCCGCAGCCTGCGCAGGGACGGGTCGTCGAAGTTCTCGGTCTGGTCCGCGGTGGGCGTGTCTCCCGAGTTCGGCACACGCCGTCGGCGTCGCTGTCAGACTCGCAGGCGGACTGCCGGTGAACTGCAGGCTCCTTGCTGACCTGGGTCTGCCGCTGTCGGACCTCTCGCGTCAACTTGTCCGCGGCCTCCGCTGCGATAGCCTCGGCGTAGGCAACCGCATACGTCAGTTGGGTGCGGGCAAAAGACGCTGTTGCAGGCGCTCGTCTCGAAGGCCGCACACCAAACGGTCGAGTAGGGCGTCTTCCAGATCTGTGAACTCACATGGCCTTGCCGCTTTCCGCAAGGCAGTGACGTACTCAGCGATAGACTCGGAAGGCCCTTGGCACCGCTTGTAAAGGCGTGCCGGCACGCTATCCGAGACGGTTGTGGCGAGAAATGGCCTTTGAGCTTGGCCGTGATCTCAGCCCACGTCGCTGCACTCAGCTCAGTCGGAGCGACCAGGGATCGGGCGATGTCGAAGGCGGCCTTGCCGCACGAGCTCAGGAGCGTCGCCTTCTTTCTCGCCTCATCTGTTATTTGATTCGCCTGGAGGTGGAACTCGAACCGTGCCAGGTAAGAGTCCCAGTCCTCCGTCGCCGGGTCGAACGCTTCGAACGCCGGGTTGACGGCCATCGGGGCTGTCGGTGCTGCCACTTCTACTCGTGGAGCCTCAGCCGGCTCGGCCGGGTGTGTGTCCTCGTCTGCCGTTGCGATCTCGGTTCAGCGGGGCTGCCTACCCGCTCTAGCATCCCACCTTCGTCGCCAATTGTTAAGTATGAGACTCAACAACGAAGTAAGCTCAACAAGTGATTCAGCTTTATTCAACAGCAAACTCCAACTCAGGAACACACAACACAGACAGTGGAGCACAGCTCCTTTTTAAACTCTCCCGGCTGTCAAAGCCACACCCAGAAATAGTTAACGGACCAATGGCAGTGCAGAGTTAAGGTCCAATCACAACTGTTCCCGCTTTGCAACATTATCACACAGTGATTGGCTATTACACTGGTTTCGCAGAAACCGACCAATACGAATGCTACAGCTTAGAATCCACATTCCAGAATCAAGCTTAACATAGGAAAAGATAGGCTTGATTCACCTTTCAATACACAACAATTTCCATTTCTTCTGTACTCATTTCTTCTCAACTCATGCCTGACGAAGGGAGCTTTGATTCTCAAAAGTTTATACCTTGAAATTCTTGTTGGCCTCTAAGGTGCTACTGGACTTGATTCTAACTGTCCAACATGGCTACCCTCTGAAACTATACTAGCCACAGTGTCTTCTGTTTTCCTTTTCTCATCAAATGTCATGAGGAAGCATCCTGCACAGTGGTAAA
Organism: Gekko gecko; assembly: GCA_029375565.1. Lineage (NCBI taxonomy): Eukaryota > Metazoa > Chordata > Lepidosauria > Squamata > Gekkonidae > Gekko > Gekko gecko. Next base: position 74,776,449 of record JAPDNY010000006.1, on the reverse strand, counting down.
CTATAGGAATGAAGTCATAGATTAATGCCAGATTTCGAATAGTTCATGTATGACTTTTTGGTACAGACAATGAAGTCACAACCATTTTCTTTGTCACTGGTCTTAAGCCAATCAATTTTATTTGTTTGCTAATTAGTTTAAACTGTTCTATCTGGCTTTTCTCCCTCATTAAGGAAGCTTGCAGAAGAGTATGCAACAACAGACATAGCTCATGTCACATTGCAAATTTTTTAAAAATGACAAAAATAGTCTGTTTCTAGCCTGAAAACTCTTATGGCTTTCATGTAGTGTTTTATGCTGTATTTATGCCCTGGGTTATTTTATGGCTTGTTTTATGCATTGATTTTATGATTTTGTTGTATTGTTTTTATGTTGTGAGCCACCTTGAGCAGGCCTTTTTGAGGAGTTGCATACATACTCTAGGTAAATAAATTTCTAAATAAATAGATTGCTCTTGGGCTACAAAAATGTGGTTAAGCGCTTAGCATGCTGCAATTCAGAATTTAAACCTGCAGTAAAATAGGAGTAACAAGTCACAGCTAGAGGCCAAGAAAGGAATTTTGGTATCTCCTTCAAATTGGCTCATCTGCTTCATGATGTCCATGGGGTATGATACACAAGGAGGATTACACAATGTAAGTCATTAGGTTAATAACTAGGCAGCATTCAGAATAGTATAAATTGCTAAGAACACAGGTAGGGCTCATTGATGAGCACCATGGTATCTAATGATGAAAGGCATTTCTTAAAACTGCCCGTCGTTTTCTGGGGTTGGGTTGAGGATGGAATGCCCTTGGTGCTGAGCAGCATCAAACAAACTCTTAGTGATGGTATGTTGGGGGAAGGTGGTGAAGCGTGATGGGTCTTGGCACAGCTTTGGTGCAGATGATGACGAAAAAAGTAATACTGGCCAAGCTTGAAGCTGGTGGAGTAGCCCAAAATACTGGTAGCAAGCTTCACTTAGAAGTTGGTTTCTAGTTTGATGATGCATCATTATAATGTGACCATTAGTTAAACCCATATAAGGTAACATCTCTTCAGATGCTATGTCTATGCTAAATGGCAGCTCACTGACACCATGCATTGGGAGTGTGCAATCCCTGTGATGCATCCAATATGAGCTCTTGCTATTGCACATGAATTGGGAGTACATGGTTTTTCTGTATATGTGGACTGAAGCTCTAATTTTTAAGGGCTGCAGTTTACATAGACAGAAAACCCATGTCTTGCTCAGTTCACACAAAATGGCAGCCACATGCATCTTGTTTCTTATCTTCATTTGAGTTAGAAGTGTGATGTGTTTGTCCAGCATATGGACTAGCTCTTATGAAGAAAATAAAAGTGAGCAAAATGAAAGAAAGTGGCTGTCACAGGGATAGTACAAGAACATACACAAAATGTGTTGTAAATTATGTATATACAAAATACAAAAATCTGCAAGTGTTTAAATCTATTTAAATCCTATCCTACAAACATAGAATTTATTTCATCCTTTGGTTGTGTTTGTGTCACACAACACATGTTTTTGTTCTTTTTGTGTCTATTTTCCCCCTTGTTTCATGCTGTCAGAAAAGCTACAACATGTTCCTCAATGCATCTCACTCAATCAAAACTGTTTAAATAGCAAAAGAGATGATTTTACAAGTGTCATCATATTATTAGTCAGAAGGCTTTGTAGAAATTGACAAAGGAACAGGTGTTGGGATTATTTTATGTAGGATGGGTGCTACAATGGTGCACTGTTGTCAGAATACTGGTCTTGTCTTCATTTTTTAAAAAAATGGACTCTGGTTGGAAAGAAAGCAAAAGGAAAGTAAAAAAAAAATTATAAGGAAGGGATCATTAACATTTTAGTCTGCTTTCAAAGGCCATGAAAGACATGTTCAGCTAATGAAGCTGTTTGTAAAAGTGTTAATTATATTCAAATGCATTTCACAAAACCAGAAAATAATAATCTATATTAGTGATTGGCAACTGACAACCTGTAGGAAAACTATAGAACAAAAACCACTAAAAGAAATAACTAGGTAGCAATCCTTTATTCCAGGAGGTAGAGCAGGGAGATAATTTCATCAAGAAGGAGGTGTGCAAGCTTGTAGTTCTGTCTTAATGTTAGAAGGTGGAACTTGCATATTTGTGATGAGATTTTTGGCCCAGGTAGCAGCCACTGCCAGGTCAGCCTTTTACCATCTTTGGCTGATTAGGCAGCTGGTTCCTTTCCTTGACTGAAATGACCTGGCAACAGTGATCCATGTGATAGTCACCTTGAGATTAGGCTACTGTAATGCTCTCTACATGAGGCTGCCCTTGTCACAAATTTGGAGGCTGCAGAGTGCTGTGACCAGGCTGTTGATGGGCCTCCCCAGGTGGGAGCACATCTAGCTTGCACTGAAGGTGTTGCACTGGCTGCCAATAGCATAACGAATTCACTTCAAGGTGCTGGTTCTTACCTTTAAAACCCTATATGGCCACGGTCCGACATACCTGAGGGACTGCCTTTCCCCATACATACTCCAGAGAGCACTACAGTCGGGGTCTCAAAATTGACTGACCCTCCTGGGCCCGAAGGATGCCCAGCTTGCTACCACCAGGGCCAGGGCCTTTTCAGTGGCGGCTCCATACTGCTGGAACCAGAAGAGACTAGGGCCCTGCGGGATCTTTTACAGTTCCGCAGGGCCTGCAAGACAGAGCTCTTCCACCAGGCTTTCAATTAAGGAGCCGCCACCACTGTTACCATCAATAATTTTAACTGTAGAGCCCTGGCCCTAGGTTTTGACATCCAGCCTGTGCCGCCGCTCGCATTAGGAAGAGCATTGAGCAGAAAAAAACTGTTTAAACCCTGTATGCACTTTCAGGATGCCACTTTCAGGACACCATCTTAAGCAATCATTGAAACATCACCAGCATTTTATGATTTATGATCTATTTATAATTGATTTATAATTGATTTATAATTGATTTATAATCTATGTATACATTATTTTATGTGGATTTTAATTGTTATTTATGTATTAATCAGTGTGAGCCATCATGAGCCTGCTTTGTGGGGATGGCAGGGTACAAATTAAATAAATAAATGAAATGAAAAATAAATTTAGGTACTTTTCCACAATGTTTTGCTCTTCACTGTATCAATTCCACCTTCAAGTTATCATAAAATGTGGGAGGGAGACCACAACTCACTTCTGCTTACTTCTTTAGTGCTTCCCTATAGTCTATGGGGTAATTCCAAGGGAGAATGGGGAGAAACTGAAGAATCTAGGGTATTGATCACCTGTTCAGCGTCCATGCTGCCATGATGCACACACATTGAGGTGTTTCTTGGTGTCTGTTTATTTCTTGTTTCTGTGGGATAAAATTCAAATGGTCAAAAACAGGGATGCAGGTTTCCAGAGGCATACTTAGCTTATTTGGTGCCCAGGGCAGATAATTTTTTTTAACAACCACCTCTGGTGCTAGTGGGTTTTTTTGCCATCAAGTCACAGCTGACTTATGGCAACCCTGTAGGGTTTTCAAGGCAAGAGACATTCGGAGGTGGTTTCCCATTGCCTGCTTCCACATCGGCCCTGCTAAACTTCTGAGATCTGACATGATTAGGCTAGGCTGGGGCTATCCAGGTCAGAGCCCCACCTCTATATGACAAAATTATTTTCATTAATAATTATGAACCAGTCACATTACTCTCAACCTAGCCCTGACCTGGATAAACCTAGGACAGACTGATCATGTCAGATCTCAGAAGCTAAGTAGGGCTGATGTGGAGGCAGGCAATGTCTCTTGCCTTGAAAACCCTACAGTACAGGTGTCAAACATACAGTCTGCGGGCCGGATCCGGCACATCCAAGGCTCTTATCCAGCATGCTAGCAACCTCCTCCTTCCTCCTCCTCCCTGCTGGTACCCTGAGCTCTCAGTCTTTTCCTTCCTGAGCTCAGCTTCCTTTTATTGTTCCCAGTTCCATCACACCCTGTCCCTCTTCCCCATCTGTCTTCCTGGCTCCGCTTCTGATCTGAAGCATGAGTGGCCAATTGGGCAAAGGCTAGGAGGGGAGGGGCCCAAAGGAGGGGAGGCAGGGGACAGCCCAGCCAGTCCCCAAGTGGAAGGACCTGCGGTGCTAGATGAGGAGCAGCCGAGGCACATGTGGAGTGCCTGAGGCCGGCAGGGATTGCTCAAGTGGTGGTGCCCCCTGGCTGCCTGTGGCTTGCATCGGCAGCAACATGGTGACAGACTGGGACCTACCTTGGCAGCAGGGGAGGCAGTGTGGTGCCTGCTTTGCAGGAGAGGTTTGGGGGTCAATCTGGTGGGGTGGATTGGTTGGGTGGTAGGCCTTGGGGGCTGCCAAGGGGTTTCATCACCTCCCCACCCCCCTTTTTGGTTGAGTCTTTCCAGGTGGGCTTTTGGCAGTCTTCTTGCTTTCAGCCTCCCCACTCACAGGGCTATTGGGGAAGCATTCAACTGCTGCTGCCAGCCTGGGGTTTGGGTGGCCTCCACAGAGGCCTTGTCAGCCATCATCTCCTCCACTCCCCCTTTGGTTGGCTCTCTTTGGGTGGGCTTTTGGAGGCCACCACTCTCCTGCCCCCCTCACAGGCTTGTGGGCTGGTGGCTTGCCCTGTACATTACTTCAGGGACTGTTGGGGGGGGGGTCCTTGTAGAGCTGCAGCTTGGTGAAGTGCTTAGCCTGCTCCCCTGCCAAGACCTGTAATGGCCACTGCTGTACCACAGCATCACACCCACTGGAGAGGAGGCAATGGCCACGCATTCACCTCCTGACCTGGGCAAATGATGGCCCTGGGGGAGCCCAGCTGAACTGCACCACACTGGACACACCTCCCTTGCTTGGCCCAGCCAGTCCTCTGCCATGGGAGGGAGGGAGGGGAGAAGGCTGGCTAGATTGGCTGGCTGTTCCACAAATGGCCTGGGAGGCTTGTCCAGAGCTGGATTTTGCAGCCCTCCCCAGGCTTCCCCCAACTGGAGCTCACTCCCTGGCTATTTTATGGGTTGTCACATGAGTCTGATAACCCCCCATCACTATCACTGGATCCTAAGCTGGGTGGATGATCCACCACCATGTCCTCTCTCCCTCAGGGAAACGCAAAGGCCTCAGATACTGAGGAGGGGAGGAGGTTATATCACCAACCTCCACTCTCCTCTTCCTGTTCAGGCAGCTCTCTCTCTCTCTCTGGGCACAGCTTCCCGCTGTCACCAGTTCATTCTCCTCGGCCTTTGCTCGTGTTCCTCCTTTTATTACCCCTCTGTGCCACTCGATCCCCTCTGTGTTCCACCTTCCACCCCCCTCCGTCAACTCCACCCCTCTTCTTAGGCAAGGATGCTGAGCTGGGGGTGCGGCTTCCTGGCTGCCTCCTTCCTTTGGCATCTGATGAGGCTTCAGCCCTGCATCTCTCCCCTTCCAAGATGCCCTGAGTTGGGGGCATGACCTTGCGCTGCAGGCCTGGCATGGCTCCCTCTCTCCTTCCCAAGCCTTCCTCTCTCGGCAGCTCCCTGGGGCCAGGACGACACAGCATTGCTCTGGTGGCTCTGCCTCCTGCCCTGGTAGGTTCTCCAGGGGGGCAGGGGGCGGGTTGTCATCAGTGGAGAAGTCCCGAGTGGTGGCAGCTGCCCTGGGGACAGCCCACCCTCAGGACATGGGTGCTCTGACTGTGGATGCCAACTCCACTGGGAACTTCATGGATATGTGAGGGGGGAGTCTAATGCAAGGCAGTCTGCCCTCCAAAGTAGCCATTTCCTCCAGGGTGATGCTCTGTATTCTTGGGGCTTGGAGGGCAACAGTGAGAGGCCTTCTGGAGTTCTAGACCCACTGGTGGACCTCCTGATGGCACCTAAGTCCTAATTGGCATTTGTGACACCGAAGGTTGGACTGGATGGGCCACTGGCCTGATCCAACATGGCTTCTCTTATGTTCTAACCCAGTATGCTACAGCAGTGAAAACAGGAAAACTCTTAAGTTAGTAATGATTAGGAAAGGGATTGAGAATGAAACAGCTGATACTGTAATGTCCCTGTATATATTTTCTTTCTTTCCACTTTCTTTTTTTCTATCTCTCTTTCTCCCCTCCCTCTACATCTAAAGTCAGATGTGTTTGTTGGAAATATGTGTGTTGCAAGGTCTAAATTCAGACATTTGCTAACAATCATTGGTTAATGCATTCAGGTGATTTCCTTCTAGGGGTCAAGAAGAATCTCCATTCCTATCTGTCTGTCTGCTGTTGCAAGCATATAGTCTTAAGTGTTTGTTGTTTTGTAGATTTCCCATGTACCGTTCCCTTTAGAAATAAAGATTTTTACATAGAAAGAAAATGCCTCCTCTTCAGTGAACAAAGATCCATTGCAACCTTTAAATATTTAACTATTCTTACCAATTTTTCCAACATATTCTAGTAGCAGAGGATAGTTGCCTGGTCTTGCCTGGTATGCTTAAGTAAAAGCAAGTATGTTTTGAAATACTCACTGGATTGAGAAATCTCCAGGAGCCACCTGGAGGTTGGCAATACCAAGGGGAATGCCAGATCTGTAGATGTGAGGATAGAGCCTGGGGAGGGAAGGGCTTGGGGTGGGGAGGAACCTCAGCTGGGTGTAATGCCGTAGAGTCCACTGCCCAAAGCAGTCATTATCTCCAGGTTTTGTGTATTGAGCCAGAGTCATCCCTGAACTAGTACCTGGATCTGGTTGAGCTTGTTTCTCCCAAACAATAGCTTAGTAGGATCCTGGAGCAGACCAATTAGACAAACAGTGTTATGTAAATAGCCTATCATTGGGAGTGGGGTGTGTTTGGGGTGTGGTGACTGCATGCTTAAAAACAGGGCAGCTTCCTTGGAGTTTGTCCTTGTAGTGTTCCTGAAATCACTTAATAAAGTAGAGTTGTTCACTGCATCCAGAACCCAGTATTTAACACCAGGAGAAGTTATTTCGGTCATCCAGAGATCAGTTATAATAACTGGGAAATTTTCTGTTGGGGACATGATGTGCTGTAGCTGGGGAACATGGTGATTTTGGGGAGATCTCCAGGCCCCACAGGGAGATTGGCAACCCAGTGAGCATGTAGGGGAAGACTAGGAGATGTATTTTACCTCATGACACATTCAGTGACTCTCAACAGCAAACTGTTTAGAATGTTGGAGGTGAGAGCCAATCAAGCCTCATATGCAAATGACCTTTGTATTCTGACTAGCTACGGGGGGGAAGAGGATGATGTGTGGAATGGAGCAAGGCCCAATCAGTCCACATATGCAAATGACCTTGAAAGGCGAGCCTAATCAGGTAGAAGGTGAGTTGTCAGGAACACAGCTAACCTTTTATATATATATATATATTTATTTATTTATACTTTTGGCTTATATACCGCCCTAACCCCAGAGGGTCTCTGGGCAGTTTACATAGCAGTTCTAAGCAACCAAATTTTAACCTAGCTAGGGCCACATAGTCTACAGGGTGGTGACTGCCTATCAGCACCCCAGGCTAGTTGTCATCTGGCTTCCTTTCCGCAGCTTCAGATATTGGCATCCTGGTGCCCTTTTTCTGGAGCCAATCTTCCGGGCAGCTTCCTCCGGCAGGTCTCATCCTGGTGCGTGGCTTTGTGTTGGCTGTAGTTCCGGCTATTGTCCATAGGCGGCTCCGCCGCACTGCGCTACACATCACCACGCTCTCCAGGCCTCCACTTCTCCGGGCTCCGCCTTCCAACGTTGCTCCACTGGTCACCAGGAACTGCTCACCGCCATCACCGCTGCTGCTGCTGCCACCGCTGAAACCTCCACGTCACAAGGAGGAGGGGGTGCCCCCTGCCACCTAGGGCAGGTACCCACTTTATCTACTTGCATTTATGATGCTTTCGAACCGCTGGGTGGACGGGAGCTGGGACATGGGCTGGGAGCTCACTCCGGCCGCGGTGGGTTTTGAACAGCCATGATGACTGTTCATTGATGTTACTTGCAGGCGTTCTTACTGCCTGCGCCACCGCTCCCTTGATCCAGATTAAAGGATATCACATAATATGTGTTAACTCCTAAAGATCAGTTAACATAAACAGCAAAATATCAGTTACAAGAATATACTACAAAAGATTTTTTAAAATTCCTCTGCCCAAATGTTTGGTAGGATAAATTAATTTTTGCAAGCATATAGGAGTCAATTAATGTCTGAACTTGATGTGTATCCTGTAGTGCAAAGGGGTCTTATGAAACTGAATAATCTTATGTGCAGGGATCTTTTCGTAGAAGAACAGCTGCAGGAGCTCATTAGCATATGGTATGCTAATGAGCTATTAGGCTATTAGCATATGCCACGCTCCCCTGACATCACCGGAAGTGATGTCAGAAGGGGAAGCAAAAGGGGGGAAGCATCTTCAAAAGCCTCCCCTTCCCTTCCCCAGCTGGTCTGGGTGGGGGAGCTAAGAGAGAAGGGGTTTAAAGTTTAAACTCCTTCTCATGAGAGTTGGGTCACAGAAGGAGGAAAGAGGGAAGGAAAGAGAGAGAGTAGAGAGAAGGAAAGAAGGAAGGAAAGAGAGAAAGAAAGAGAGGGAAGAAGGAGGGGAACAGGGAAAGGAGGAAAAAAAGAGAAGAGAAGAAGGTGGGAAAGAAAGAAAGAAAGAAAGAAAGAAAGAAAGAAAGAAAGAAAGAAAGAAAGAAAGAAAGAAAGAAAGAAAGAAAGAAAGAAAGAAAGAAAGAAAGAAAGAAAGAAAGAAAGAAAGAAAGAAAGAGATAAGAGAAGAATGAGGGACAGAGGAAAAAGAAAGAAGGAAAGGAGGGAATGAAAGAAATTCAGTGGCAATTCAGCCCCATTATACTCTATGGGCCATTGAAGTCAATGGTGAAAACATAGGTGTATTCTGGGGGCTGGAGGGGAGGGGTTTGAGGTAGAGGCTCCAAGATCACAGGATAGCTGATGGAGCCTCTCCCCAAGATACCCACCAAGTTTCAAGAACATTGGACCAGGGGGTCCAATTCTATGGACTCCCAAACAGGTTGCCCCATTTCTCCATTGTTCTCTATGGTGGGAAAAAAGTTATTTTTTTCCCACCATAGAGAACAATGGAGGGAATAGGGGCAACCTGTTTAGGGGCCCATAGAATTGGACCCCCTGGTCCAATGTTCTTGAAACTTGGTGGGTATCTGGGGAGAGGCTCCATCAGCTATCCTGTGAGCTTCGAGCCTCTCCTCAAACCCTCTCCTCCTCAGCCCCTAGAATATACCCTATGTTTTCACCATTGACTTCAATGGCCCATAGGATATAATGGAGCTGAAATTGACATTCGGCTGCCTGAAAGACTCTCCGGGACGCCGGCTGGGGGCGGGGCTTGGCTCCTGAGCTCCCGGAGCTGCGCTCCAGTGCGCTCCCCCCGAAAAGACCCCTGCTTATGTGACCTTCTGGAAGGAAGGGATTTTCTGGAAGAAGGTTCTCCCTCTGTAATGTACACCAGGTGCTAGCACATTAGGTTTTAGCTAAGCATAAAGCCATTTTACCATAATTCCTTCTGCCATAATGTCTCTGAATCCACAGATTTCTATTTCATGACCCATGAAGTTTTATATATAGTTCTGTGAACTCCATCACTAATGGCACTATTCATTTATTATTTTAGAAATATATGCTCTGCATTCTACCTTGTGTGAAGCAGTTTCCAAAAATAAAATTGCACCAGCATAAAATCAGACCAATAAAGCATACTAAAATATAGCAAGTATACAGCAACTTAATAACCTTCACCTCAGTTAATATCTAAATAAACTAATTCAATCTCATTCTCCATCTCTATACCAAGATAGAGTCCAAAGACAAAAATTATCACTGAGCAACTACTAGGAGAAAATTTCCAACTCCAAACACACATCAGTACAGAATAACTTTAAACAGATTTCTGAATCTTGCCAGGCAGGCTGCTCCTTGTAGCTTAACTAGTAGGCAGGAGGATGCACCACCTGAAAAGTCCATTGTTGTTGTAAAAGTAGGATGAACTTCCTGAAAGAAGAATACTTCAGACAAGGGGCTTGTTGATGATTTAAGCAGGCCAGGGGGCTTACAATAGCATAATTGGAGGCAGTCTTCCCAAAATTCTGCATTGTGACCCTCATGGCTCATTAAATTCAGTTTCCCCTAATCCCCAGCATTGTATACGCCAAAGCCCTGACAGTCATTGAGGACTCCACATTCCAACAGTATTTTAAAGCTATCATTTTAAATTAATTGCTACATGACACTTTCACTCCTCTGTTTTATATTATAGAACAATGCAATGGAAAAATAGCTCCCTGGTTAACATTTGTTTCAGCATCATTTATTAAAAAATCCAGTTTCCATTTTTTACAAACAGAAAATGCACTGTCTTAAAAATCTCCTACATACTTGCAAAGTATTTTAAGGAGGCAAAGCATTTGTAGCTTCCAGGAAAGTTTGTTACCATATTCAGCAGGGGACACCTTGGTTGAAATATGAAATATGTACAGAAATGCTCCATTTACATTGCATAGTGTCTATATACCCTAGATTAAGTTCCTCCTTGTGATGTTATATAAGCAGGCATAATCATATGACCAGTAAAATAACTTGTGGAATAAGCTTTCTTTAACTCAGGACTATGAGTTTCTTATTTAGAACCTCTCTTTACAGGTCTCATATTAATGTCTGCTCATTAGCAAAGCAAACAGCAGCAATGTATTGAAAAGCACATGTTGATATCTTTTGATAGAACTGATATAAAGAAGTCATAAATTCGTAGTCCATGTAGAATAATACTGATTATTATACTGATTGCCGACAAAGGTTCAGTCAAAAGGGACCACATCCCCTGTTTCTCACCAGTGGACCAACAGATTGGAGCCAAACCATTATTTAAAAGAACATGCATTTAGCATTTACCTATAATTTAGTAGGGGAGGGGGAGTCTTAGTTTTATTCAGGTAAAAAAAGTACTCCTTGATAAAATGGGATGGTCTAGTCTTCATTCTACTTTGGGCTTAGTAATTGTTAAATACAGATTTGTAAAAGAAATCAGAAAAACTAATGTGACTTTAACACATTACTTAATCCATAAGATATATGTATAGCATAATGGTGCTTTTTATTTAAGGGTAAAAATGAGGTACACATTTGCGATTAACATTGTACAGAATGCAAGCTCTAAGCCTCTTAAGAATCTGCTGTTTTACTGGTAGTTAACAGATTTTCCCCATAGCTTTTTTAACCCTGGCTGGAACCAATGGCCAGGCAATAAATCAAAAGCAGATATTCCTTATTAATATCCAGAGGCTATCATATGTAATTCTGAGTGGTGTATTATAAGAAAAGAGAAGTAAAAATTCAAATTTGTACCCAGCACCTACTGATGTAATATATGTGTAGCTTTCATGACCTATTAGATTATCAGAAGGCCAGTGTAAAGATCAAATTCTCTAGTGAGGATATAAATCTGAAGGTAAGGCTCAGTTTTTACCATTAAGATTTATGCCTTATGACTATTAATGAGCAATATTTTTGCAATATTTGCAACTTTCACTGGTGAAAATGCTATTTTCTGTTGCATCTTTTGTTTCTATTTTAAGCAAAGTTTCATGAATTTTCCCCTGTGGGCAAATCCATTGTGCAGTGTGATTCTATGTGTTTTTACTCCTCAGTTACTTTCTTTGAGTTCAGTGGGACTAGCTCCCTGCTAAATAAGGTTAGAAATGCAGCCATACAGAGCCATATTCAAATTACAGCCACTGGATGGGGATAAGGTTGCTATTAAATTTTATTGTGCAGGTGACATAAAATGTAAGCAGCATAGTAGATTAACCCTGGTGTAGTGCTATTATCATGCAATACTGCTGCAACTATTACACTGGCAGAACTCTACCGGTAATTAACAAAAATGTGAGGAGTTGGGGTTTTGATAAGAATGAAATAAAGTTTAGGTAGAATCTAACACTCAATGTGAAGTTAGTTATTACTTTGACAAAAGGTATAACATTACGTTTGGAAAGAGATATAGAAAATTAATGGTGCAATCCTAAACAGAATTACAACTTTTTGAGACTATAGACTTTAATGGACTTAGATAAGTGCAACTCTGCATTAATCTAGGATTGCAGTGTATAGCATTTGCACTGATGTCAAGGGACAGTCCCAATCTACAACAAATAATTCATATTACTTTGTACCTGTTGATTGCTCAGGTAGGGGGCATGGCTCAGTAGTCGAGCATATGCATCACATTGCAGAATGACCCAGTTCCATGTGTAGCATTTCCCATAAAAAGGATCACAATACAAGAACTCATGGGCACTCAATGAGATTGCCGAGCAGTAGGGTTAGAACAGATAAAAGGAAGTACTTCTTCACCCAAAGAGTGATTAACATATGGAATGCACTGCCACAGGAGATGGTGGCAGCTACAAGCATAGACAGTTTCAAGAGGGAATTAGATAAACATATGGAGCAGAAGTCCATCAGTGGCTATTAGCCACAAGGTATAGATAGGAACTCTCAGTCTGGGGCAGGTGATGCCCTCTATTCTTGGTGCTGGAGGGGGCAGTAGTGGGAGGGCTTCTAGTGTCCTGGCCCCACTGCTGGACCTCCTGATGGCACCTGGTATTTGTGACAGAGTGTTGGACTAGATGAGCCATTGGCCTGATTCAACATTGGCTTCTCTTATGTTCTTATGTTCTTATCAGGCAGTAGGTGTGGAGAAAAATTTTTACCTGAAACCCTGAAGAATTGCTGCCAGTTCAAGTGAACAAGTCTATATGTTCATACCCTTGCATGTGTTTAGGCAGTAAGAAATCTGCTGTGGCATACTGGGGGGGCAGTCCAACCAAGGCTCAGCTTAAGGAAGGCCTCTGATGGGACCCCTTAAAGCCAGCATTGTCCTGCTGCCTCCAGCCAAATGTCTTCCCTTTTATTTTTAAAATGCAGTTCTGGCTACAGCCACTAGGGGCACAGGGTAGTCTGAGCATAGCTTCGCTTTTCTTCAAGACTCAAGCAAACTTCCTTAACAGATCATGCTGATAGCTGCTACACACAGGGGTGGCCAAACTTGCTTAATGTAATACCCACATAGAATAAACACCAGATGTTTAAGAGCCACACAGCATGAACAAATATTACATACATGTTTTAATTGAAAAATATGCAAATTTGCTTTTATTAACATTAAATGAGACTGCCAAGACAAAGGGGGTAAAAACAGATATTGATAATATTTATTTGTCCAATTATATTTATTTGTTTGGTAATTATATTTGTCTAAGAGAGAGAGAGAGAGAGGTGGAAAGAAAGAGAGAAAAATGGAAAAAGCAAATAGATGGGGAGAGTGGGGGAAGGAAGAGAGAGAGAGAAAATAAGGAAGGAGGGAGAGAGAAAAAGAAAGAAAGATGGAAAGAAAGCAAATGGTAGAAAGGAAGGGGGAAAGAAAGAGAGAAACAAAGAAAGCAACTAGATGTGGGAGGGAGGGAGGGAGGGAGGGAGGGAGGGAGGGAAGGAAGGAAGGAAGGAAGAAAGAAAGAAAGAAAGAAAGAAAGAAAGAAAGAAAGAAAGAAAGAAAGAAAGAAAGAAAGAAAGAAAGAAAGAAAGAAAGATGGGGAGGGAGGACAGAAGGGAGAAAGAGAGAGGTGGAAAGAAAGAAGGAGAGAGAGAGAGTTAAACAGAAATAAAGAAATCAAATGGGGGAGGGAGGGTGACGAAGGAAGGAAGAGAGAGAAAGAAAGAAAAATAAAGAAAACAAATAGATGAGGGAGGGGGAGGGAGGGAGAAAGAGAGAGAGAGAGAAAAGTGAAAACAAAGAAAGAGGTGAAAAGAAAGCAAATAGATGGAAGAGAGGAAGGAGGGAGAAAAGAGAGAGAGAAAGAGAGAGGTGGAAAGAAAGCAAATCGGGAGGGAGGGAAAGGTGGAAAGAAAGCAAATGGGGAGGGAGGGGGACGAAGGAAGAGAGAGAAAGAAAGAAAAAAACAAAGAAAACAAATAGATGAGGGAGGGGGAGGGAGGGAGAGAGAGAGAGAAAAGTGAAAACAAAGAAAGAGGTGAAAAGAAAGCAAATAGATGGAAGAGAGGAAGGAGGGAGAAAAGAGAGAGAGAAAGAGAGAGGTGGAAAGAAAGCAAATCGGGAGGGAGGGAAAGGTGGACAGAAAGCAAATGGGGAGGGAGGGAGAAAGGGAGAGGTGGAAAGAAAGCAAATTTAACTTTAAAAGTGTTCTCTACCCCCCCCCCCATGTCCCATCCCAGCCAGTTTGGTTTGGCAAAGGGTTTTAAAGAGATAATTGCCTTCTCCAGGCTGTAGACTGGGCCACAGGGTGGGGGCTTGGAAAATGCCTTTAACTATAAATGTGTTCTCCAAGCCCCCTTCCCCTGCTGCCACATTGGCTTGGCTTGGAGAAGGGATTTAAAGAGACAAATGCCTTCTCTAAGCCAAGCCAGCTGGGCTGGTGTGGCAGGGCTTGGAGAACACTGTTGGAAAATTTGGTAAAAATAAATATTCAGAGGTTGCAAGGGAACTTTATTCACTGGAGAGGAGGCATTTTCTTTCTATGTAAAAATCTTTATTTCTAAAGGGAAAGGTACACAGGAAATCTACAAAACAACAAACACTTAAGACTACATGCTTGCAACAACAGAAAGACAGATAGGAATGGAGATTCTTCTTTCTTCTTGACCCCTAGAAGGAAATCACCTGAATGCATTAACCAATGATTATTAGTAAACAGACTTCTGTTTCCCGGGCTTTCTCTCTATTGGCTCTGTGCCAGTTTCACTCTAAACAATAGCACACAAGGTAAACACATTAACCCTATAATGTCTGAATTTAGACCTTGCAGTACACATATTTCCAACACCCCTTCTCAAGGTCGAACTTGTAAGTCATTATACATGCACATATAACAAACATCACTCATGATTCATTTTAACATTTGGATCAACCATATTCAACATTTCATGAAGATGTTCAAATTTTTCTTTGGTCAGTGGCTTAGTCAAAATGTCAGCCACCATTTCCTCTGTGCAACAATGTTCAATCTCTATTAGCCCCTTCTGGTACAGATCTTTCATTAGTGCACATTTAATTCCAATAGATCTACTTTTTGCTGTGGTGCTTTCTCTTACAAGCTTGATTATCTTCAAACATAATAATACAAGCTTGATTGTCTTCAAACATAACTGCAAGTACAGGTTCTCTTATTCCAAAGTCCTTCAACAAATGAAAAATCCATTCAAGTTCACAGCAGGCTGAGACACACTCAGCTTCTGCTGTAGACTTTGCCACAACAGTTTGCTTTCTACTAGTCCAGTCTATTAGTCCATCTCCATAGAAAAATAAATATCCGCTTGTTGACTTGAAATTGTTTGATTCTTCTCCCCAGTTGGAGTCCATATATCCGACTAGTCTTGGCCTTTCAGTTCTAAGTCCATTGCTCAGATACCTTGCTAATTTCTTTATTGCATTCCAATCATGATGGTTAGGTGAACTCACTTTTCTGCATAAGATGCCAACTGCTGCTGTGATGTCAGGCCTCATGGTTTTGCTCAAGTAGATAAGTTTTCCAGCTGCTTCTCTGTATTCTCCAATATCTCTGAGAGGTCTTCCATCCTTTTCCTTTATATATCCAGGTTCAAGTGGTATGGATGATGCTTTGCAGTTTTTCATACCAACAGATTCTATAAATTCCATAATTTTTCATTTCTGGCATAGAAGAAAGTTCCATCCTCAAGTCTTTCAACTTGTATTTCAAGGTAGTATTTTACATCTCCAAGCTGTTTAACTTCTACTTCCTTGTTCAGTCCATCAGCTATTTCTTTAATATCCTCTCTGTTTTGACAAGATACAATCAAGTCATCAACGTAAACAAGAATGTACTGGTATTGTCCATTTTTAATTCTAATGTACAGGCAAGGTTCAGCTTTTCCTTGCTCAAAGCCTTGCTTCTGCAATAGTCCTGTAATTTTGTCATACCAAGCCTTTGCTACTTGTTTTAGTCCATAGAGTCCTTTGTTGAGTCTGTAAACATAATTTTCTTGTCCTTTGACTTTGAAACCTTCAGGTTGTTCCATAAATATTTCCTCAGATAGTTCTCCATTGAGGAATGCTGTTTTTATATCCAGATGCTCTACAATCATGTCTCTTGATGCTGTGACACTAAGAAGTGTTCTGAATGTTGCATGATGAATAACTGGAGCAAAAGTCTCAAAGTAGTCAGTCCCATATTCTTGTGCATAACCTTTGGCTACTAGGCATGCTTTGTATAATTCTACAGTCCCATCATCTTTATGCTTGATCTTGGATACCCATTTGTATCCAACAGGCTTTCTGCCTGGAGGTAACTGTGTAAGGAGCCATGCTTCTTTCTCATATATGGATAATATTTCCTGTTCCATTGTTTCAATCCATATGTCTCTTTCATTCACAGGCAGGTTGCATACTTATTTCCAGTTCTTAGGTTCTTTTACAGATTGTACAGTTTCACAAAATCCATATTTCTTTGGTGGTTGTCCTTTAGTGCTTCTTTCTGATCATCTCACACTGGTTGTGGGTTCTGCTGCCTCCTCTGGTGCAGTTCCTGCTTCCCCTTCTGTTCTGGTAGTTTCTTCAGAAGGTGGACCTGCTGGTTCCCTGGTGGTCACCACAGGTAACCATGCAACCAACTCTTCAGGAGCAGTCTTAGAACTCTTGCATTGGAAAAGTGGCAAATTGCTTTCATCTACAGATACAACATTTCATTCCCCAACTGTGTGATTTTGGGGGTTGTATATCCTGTATCGGAGCTGCGGTGGCTCAAGTGGTTAAGACGCTGAACTGCAGGCTGTGGAAGGTCAGTAGTTCAGCAGTTCGAGACCCGGGTGCCGCATGATGGGGTGAGCTCCTGTCTCTAGTTCCAGCTCCTGCCAACCTAGCAGTTCGAAAGCAAGAAATTGCAAGTAGATAAATAGGTACCACTTCGGTGGGAAGGTAACAGCGTTCTGTGCACCTTGGTGTTTAGTCATGCCGGCCACATGACCACGGAAATGTCTTCGGACAGCGCTGGCTCTTCGGCTTTGAAACGGAGATGAGCACCGCAACCCTAGAGTTGGATTCGACTGGCTTTCGAGCAAGGGAACCTTTACCTTTACCTATATCCTGTATCCTTTTCCACAAACAGGATACCCAATGACAAGTCCAATTTCAGCTCTGGGGTCAAGTTTTCCCCTTTTCTCTTTTGGTATGTGAGCATACCCTTTGGAACCAAAAGCTTTAATATGCTTTATTCCAGGCTTCTTTCCAAACCAAGTCTCAAATGGAGTGGTTCCTGTTATTTTTGAGGTTAGAGTGTATTGTGCAAACACACTGCTGTGTTGACAGCTTCACCCCATAGGGTATTTGGTAAGCCAGAGTGTATTAGCATAGTCTTACACATGTCCTGAATTGTTCTGTTCAGCTTTTCACAAGACCCATTTTGTTGAGGTGAGTGTGGGATAGACACTTTGTGTTCAATCCCTTCAAGTTCTAGAAATCTTTTAAATTCTGCATTGCAATATTCTCCACCTCTATCAATGCGTAAGCTTTGGGGTGCTTGCCAAGCTTTTTTTTTAATAGTAGCCACATAGCATTTGAATTTATTGAGTGTCTCATCCTTGCTCTTCATCATATACACAAAAGTATACTTTGTTTTGCTTTCAGTAAAAATCACAAAGTATTTGTTCCCACCACAGGAAGGTGCTAATGGGCCAACAAGGTTGCTGTATACAGTCTCCAGGAACTTCTCACTGTGAGTAGTGGACTTTCCAGAGTATTTTGGAGCAATTCCTTTTGCCTCGAGACATGTGTCACATCTCCCCTTTGCCTTGTCAGAACTTACAACAGAAATTTCACACTTTTCAACTTTTCAACACTCTGCATCCCACAATGCACAAACTTCAAATGCCACGCGTATGTCAGGTAGCCCTGCCATGATAGAAGGGTGGGAGGTGGGCTATGATGGATGACGGGAGGGAGGTGGGCTTTTGGCGCCTTAGTGGCGGGACAGACGGGAGGTTGGAATCCGGGGAGTTGTTGATTTACACCTCGGGTGTGAGAATGGAATGTGGCTTTTATTCTTCCTATCTCTTGCAGCCTGGACGTTCTGACCTTGGCAAGTCGGGGTTGCGAGCTTCTCTATCGCTGGCATAGATGTAGCAGCTGTGGTTAATGGGGGCGGTGGGAAATTCATTTGCTTTGTAACTTTCGATTTCCCCTTCCCAGTCGCATGTTTATTCATTGTATGGAAGAAGGGGGGTCCCCATTCACCCCTTCCCCTGTATAACCGCTTGCTTTCTGTAACCAAGTCATTCTGAACAAGAGACCTGTTTCAGTGATCTATCTATTGCAGCTTAATAAACGCTAACCTTGCTTGCATCAAAAAGGTCTGGTGTTTGCTGACTAAGTTAGGACTTCTGACAGTTTGTTCAGAATCATCATTTACTTTCGGGACTGGTCCTAAACCCACCACTCCAAAATGAGTGACGGAGAAGGAAGACACTCTCCCGATTGAAGAAGAAGAAAAGGACAAGAAGCTCTCCTGGGAAAGGCGTGCCCAAAGAAACCCCTGACACATACGTGCCGGGACAATGGGGTTTGGAGTACGACTTTGGAGGGCCCTACGGCGATCCGTATGGGGCAGCCTATGGAGGGGTGACCCACCGAGCGGGACGCAGACGGGACTGGGTGAAACCCCTGACCGAGACCCACGAGGCGTGGTTCGGGACCCCAAGAGCATCCATGGGGATGAGCCACCCCGAGAGGTCGGGGTCCGCAAGTTGGCTACCGCCGAACCCATGGAAGACACCGGCAGGGACTCCGAGCCCCGAGAGAGTGTCGTGGTGAGGCGGAGATGGAGCGGGGAGCCAAGCCAAGACCGCCTGATGCGTTTCCTGGATGAGTCCCTCGCTCGCATCCCACAGATGATTGCGGAGGGCATTCGGGAGGAGCGTGAACGACAGAGACGGGAAGAGCCGCCGGCACAAGTCCCTCCAGATCAACGACCAGCACCGGACCAGGGGGCGGGGAACGTGCCAGCCGGACCACCGGATCAACCAGCGGGGCCAGCGCCACGGGGCCCGCCGGGACAACAACCCCCTCGTCCTTGGGGGTTCCTGCCTCCTAAGCCTACGGAGCTCCTGGATGCGGACTTTGACGGAGACCCCGAAAAGTTCCCGTTCTTCCTGGTGCGAGCCGAGAAGTTCATCGAAACGTGGGGCCACCTGTTCCAGAGGGAAGAGCGGATGGTCGACGTCATAGCGGCTCACCTGAAGGGAGCAGCAGCTGACTGGTACGTGGGGCTCCACCAAGCCGATGGGCGCCGCGAACTGAGAGAGATCGACTCTTTCATGTGGGCTATGAAAGAACAATTTGAAGACGTGCACTCAACTAAAGCAGCAAAAGCAACGATCCGGAGCCTCAAGCAGGGCGCGAGATCGGTGAGAGATTACACCGCGGAGTTCCGCAGATGTGCCGCAAAGCTGCGAGGAGAAGGAAATCTCCTGGAGTTTTACAAATGGGGGCTGAACCCGGAGGTTCGCCGCGAGGTCACCCTGAACCAAGATCCGAACACCCTCACTGGATGGATCCAGGCCGCAATCACGATGGAAAACCGGCTGAAGACAATCAAACTAGACGATGCCGCGGCGCTGGCAACCCGAGGGAACGCACCGACTGCGAGGGGAAAGGCTCCCGTCCAGAACCCAAAGCAGAAGGACGGGACAAGGGAACTCCGGATGAAGCAAGGTCTGTGCCTCAAATGCGGAGAAGGGGGCCATTTCGCCGTGAACTGCCCGACCTCGCCTGCATCGACCGGGGCGCAAAAGGGAACAAAGAAGAAGTTCGACACATCCACGCCAAAACAGGTGGCGAGAGGCGAGACCGAAGGGCGAAAGCTTTGCAAGCTAAACCACTCAGCGAGCCATCCGACTCCTCCGATGGCGAGGTCGTGCCGCAGGGAAACGAGGCGGACCTGCTGTGAACAGCGCTGAACAGCAGGTCCCACAACCCCAGGCGCAACTCCCGGTGAGCAAAACCCCCTCTCTTTTTTTCATTACCGTGACTTTAATGGACCCGGGTCTATTGACCCATGTGAGAGTACGGGCTCTCATTGACTCAGGGTGTGGGAGAGACCTGATCAACCCCACCCTACTGACGGGACTCGGGGCGAAAGTCCTTAAACTAAAAGACCCCTTGATTTTTACCCAAATGGACGGGTCCACAATGAAGGAACCTTGCAAATACGAGACTGTGCCATTGCGGGTGGGACTGGGGCAGCACTGGGAGGAGAGAGCTTTTGTAGTTACCCCGTCCGCCCGGTTTCCCCTGGTGTTAGGAAGTCCGTGGTTCTTTGATCACGATCCTCACGTATTATGGGGGGAGGGAAAGGTCGATTTCATCTCCGAGAAATGCCGGTCCCACGTCTGGAAGACAGAGCAGAGTGGGGACCCATAATCGAGGGAAAACTCTCGGTGCCGGCTGGGGTAGCCGATGCAGAACTAGAAAGCATTCCCCCGAATACCGAGACCTAGCCCCTGTGTTTGGGGAGGAGGAAGCAGATGAACTACCCCCCACAGAAACTCTGATTGTGCAATCGAAATTTTGCCCAACCAAAAACTACCTAAAGGGAAACTATATTCTATGAGCCCTTCGGAAAAGGTAGAACTGAGAAAGTTCATTGACAAAAACCTCAGCAGGGGCTTCATACGGCCAGCGTCCTCCCCGTTCGCAGCACCCGTGCTCTTTAGGAAAAAGAAGGACGGAGGGTTACGGCTTTGCACGGATTATCGGGGCTTGAATGCGGTGTCCAACACTAACGCTTACCCCATGCCCCTCATAAAAGACTTGTTGGCAGCAGTTGCTGGAGGGAAAATCTTCTCAAAACTTGACCTCCGAGATGCCTATTTCCGAGTCCGGATTCGGGAGGGGGATGAGTTTAAGACGGCGTTTAACACACCTCTCGGCCAGTTTGAATACTTAGTTATTTATGCCGTTCGGACTCCAGGGGGCCCCTGGGGTCTTCATGAATTTGATTAACGAAGTGTTACACAAGTACCTGTTCAAGGGGGTCCTTGTTTACCTTGATGACATTCTTTTGTATTCCCCGACCTTACATCTCATGTGAAACTAGTGAGGGAAGTACTCCAAACGTTGCATAAGCATAAACTGTTTGCCAAGCTGTCCAAGTGTGAATTTCACAAAACGGAGATCCCTTTCCTGGGTTACCGCATATCTCAAAGGGGAATTGAGATGGACCCTGACAAAATCAAGGATGTGGTGGGGTGGGAACCTCCCCAAAACACGGAGGCAACTCCAGGGTTTCTTATCAGCATCAACAACTTCTGGGTTTCCACTAACATCCACAAGATAATGAAATCCATTTCTCTCCTCCACTTCAAATTCCAGACATTTCACCAACAATCTTACTTCCTTTCCTTCTCTTAAGTAACACATTATGATTACTCTCCATAACTATCAGCTGCTTCAGGAATCAGAGCTACATTCTTTAATTTAACATCCATCACTTCTCCAGTTGTAGTGAGGAGTTTTATTGGCACTGTTTCAATGCCCTCTACATTAAGAGATTATGTATTTGCTTGATAAACCTTAGGCCAGTAGGCTTTTCTGCCATTGTTTTTAAATTCACAATTTTGGGCAAAATGATTTTCACCGCATATAAAACATTCTGTTTTCTTTTCCCTTTTAAATCTGTGCATATGTTTCAAACTCAAAACAGACATCTCATTAGACAAAGCATCCTGACTAGTTCTGGGATCATACTCCTCCTTTAAAATCAACAAGTCATCAAGCATTAGATCCTTTTGGTGTCTTAAAGTCATTGCTAGCCCTCTGTAACTTGTAGGGAGCCTGTTTAGTATAGCTGCAATCATGTCTAATTGGTCAGGAGGTTTCCCAAGTTCTTTTAATTGATTGTAAGTCCCCATCAGCTTCCTTAATTGAGCAGGTAAAGAGTCACTTTCCTTTACTTTAAAGTAAAAAAACCCTGAGCCTTCAAGTAATAAATCTTACTTGTTGTCTCGCCTCCATACTTCTCTTTCAGGTGTTCAATCATTAATTTGGAAGTTTCTATGGTATGTAGGCTGGGGACATCATGGCAGTTAACTGAATCCATAATCTAGGACTTGGCAAAGCCATCTAGTCTTCTGAAGGCACTTTTTTCTGGCTCAGTTGTAGCCAGACTTAACGTTCTTTGTTAAGATATCTTCGGCCCCATACATTTGCAATCTATTCTTTAGGGAGCTCAGCCACCAATTAAAATTATATTGGGCCAACTTCAGTGGACCTAACCCCCCTGGATTGAGATCTCCAGCTTGGAACATGCTCACATCTGTGGCAGATGATTCTGTTGACATAGAACTCTGTTGACAAGCTCGAGCGTGTCCAGAAGAGGGCAACCAGGATGGTAAGAGGGTTGGGATCCAAGTCTTATGAGGAAAGACTGAAAGAGTTGGGTATTTTTAGCCTGGGAAAGAGAAGGCTTAGAGGGGACATGATTGCAGTCTTCAAATATTTGAAAGGCTGTCATGTAGAAGATGGAGCAGATCTATTCTCTCTTGCTCCAGATTGCAAGACTAGATCTAATGGGTGGAAATTACAAGGGAGTCGTTACCGGCTAAATATCAGGAGAAACTTCCTAACTGTAAGAGTGGTTGAGCAGTGGAACAGACTGCCTCGGAAGGTGGTGCTTTTCTATCTTAGCTGCCTCTGCATAGCCCCAAATCAACATAAGCCAGCCTCCAGGCAGCACCTGGAGATCTCCAGCTATTACAACTGATCTCCAGACCAGTTCTCCTGCAGAAAATGGCTACTTTGGGCAGTGGACTCTATGGCATTATATCCTGCTGACATTCCTCCCCACCCCAAAACTTGGCCTCCTCTGGTTCTGTCCCTCAGATCTACAGGTATTTTCCAACCCAGTTGGCAAACCTGTAACTGGCTATGGAACCACTTTCCAGACTCTTGGAACCCAGAAGACATGGCATAGGAGGAGGTGCTTTTCTACTTTAACTGCCACTGCATAGCCCCAAATCAACGTAAGTCAGGGGTGGAGGGAACCATGCCTGTTACCATGAGGCTGTCCTCCCATACTACCCACTTGGGGCAGTGAAATGACTTGGGACAGCCCTGCCTTATAGCTAAGCAGAAGGAAATAAACATGGCTCACCTCCATTTTCCCCTTCCCTCTGCTGCCCCACCAGCCACAGCCAGGACACTTACCTGGAGCCTCTTTCTAGAGCTTGCTGTATTTCTTCCCACTACGGGCCTTACTCCTAGTCTTATTATAAATCTCTTGAGAGCTCTCTGGGTCAGAGAAAGAAGATGTTCTCATTGGCTGTGTTTTTTTCTCTGTCTCTTTCTCTGTACGAGGCTGCTATGTTCCACTTCAGATTCAATTATTTGAAACAGTTATAATCTGTGTTTATCACACCAAGGGATTTGTAATTCCATAAGGAATGAATTACTTTCAAGAAAAAGTAATTATTCCATGATCACTTAATAATGGTACTATCCATGGCTTCTCTTGGTGATATGGAAATATTGACTACTATTAATCTCCTAGTCCATATTAAAACTAATACTATCATTTCCAGCTTACTTTGCATTTCCTTGTGAAACATCTGTGGTTTATGCTAAACTCTCTGGGTTCATGAAAATAAGACTTAACATTCCAATATCTTTTTGGAAATTAATTTAACTGTGAATCTATTACACTGAGTATATCCAAAATTCCAGAATCAGACCTTGTTTGGTTAATGTTATGTAAGCATGCACTAATAAAAAACAGAGCATTTTGCAATGTTTTGTAAAAAGAAAGAAGAAATGTATGACTTGTTAATGTTAAAGCAGAGCGTCTAGAATCATATAAGTCCTCTTCAGACATTTACATCCACACTAACGAGGAGCCCACCAAGCATATCAGGAGCTTGAGGTCACACTATCCACCCCATACATATGGTCACAGTTTTGTGTGAATTTGGTAACACCTGGATTTTCCATCTGTGTTCAGCCAACATACACATGAACTAGAGGTGTTCCAGTCCATGTAAAAGTAATGTCTAAAAAGGCCTTTATTTGATGCTTGTTCAATAAGATGCTTACAGTATCCCAACATTAAGGTGTGCTAAATTACAGTATATACAAAGAGCCTCAAAAGTAAAATCAATGCTCAGGAATGGTTAGTTGAAACTTGGCTTCAATTTATTAGATATTGGAATGGATGCAAACCAAAGGAATCTTAATCTTAAAGAGGGAATCTAAAGATATATTTGATTAACTGGTCACACACATCTAAATGTAAATTAAGAGGTACTATGAGTAGTAGTTTTGATAGCAGCCTCTGGTTCTCTACCTCATCTTTTGTTTTTGATGGTTGAAAAGAATCAGATGAATGATAAACACTGAACAGAGTTTGTCTGATGTTTATGCTTTCTTTATTGTTTACACAGTTGCTTTATAATTGTTATTCTGTTAATATGATGTAAAAATGTGCAAAGTATCAACATTTATAATTTAAAAAAATATTTAAGTGTGCTGTGGGCTAAGCTAAGTTCAGATCAAATGCTGTCATTTTATATGTTTAAACAACATTGGGGGAAAATTGCTGTGGCATATCCATCTAA
This sequence comes from Gekko gecko, assembly GCA_029375565.1. Classification (NCBI taxonomy): domain Eukaryota; kingdom Metazoa; phylum Chordata; class Lepidosauria; order Squamata; family Gekkonidae; genus Gekko; species Gekko gecko. The sequence goes on along the minus strand of JAPDNY010000006.1, from coordinate 74,751,845 downwards.
ATATGGCTCTTCTCCCTTTTTTATGTCTTTGCTTCCCATTTTAAAGTATAAGCCTGTAACAGAAACAGTAAATCTGTTTTGTTCATTGTTTTTTGCACAATGTTTAGATATAGGTACTATACAAGTAATAAATAATATTATGTTGAATTTTATGAACTGCAAGTTAGTACTCACAGAAGTGGATCTTCCCCACATTCTCCTTCCCAAAGCAGTTTCTGGTTGGGGGAGGGCCTAAAGATACCCCAGACAAAATCTCTCTCTCTCTCTCTCTCTCTCTCTCTCTCTCTCTCTCTCTCTCTCACACACACACACACACACACACACACACACACACACACACACACATTTTTATCTTGCTCAGGACAGCATACACAGTTACTGTCTCTTCCATTCATCCCAGCCATCTTGTGAGGTAAGTGAGGCTGAGAGGATGTTGCCCAAGGACACTCCATGATCTTCATATATGAGTAAGGATTTGAACACAGGCTTCATGTGGGGGAAAGCTTCATTCCAAAAACTCACATGGCATGGAGGGATGCAGTAAGCATGGAGAACTGGGCAAAACTGTTACCACTTATTTTGCCCAATTTCTCCTCCTCAAAGCAGCTTCTTTCCAGCATGGCTCATTATTCATTGGAGCCCCCATTATGTGGGGAAGATCTGATTCCACAAACATGTTCATGAGTTCCAACAGTTGCTGTTTCTTGTATTCAAAGTTCATTGGTACTCGTATATGAATGATTTGTAGATGCTCTTCTTTTTTCCCACTTAAACATTTCAGAGTACAGGAAGATAAAGCAACTAAGACCTAAGAAAATGCAACTAAAATTAAAAAAACAGGTTTATTCTGAAGGAACAGGGCTATGCTGGCAATTCATGTCAAAACAAAGTAACTCTTGCCTAATTTAAATGCATTGTCATTTTATGCAACATATGTTCGTTTTTTAAATACTTGCCTTGCCAGAAGCTAAGGAACTGGCCATAAAAATAAATTAAACCAGACATTGTCTGGTAAAGTTTAGTGGGGGGAAATGGCTCTAAGACGTATTTCACTGCTATAGTCACCTCTACTATATTCTATAAATTGATATACTTGTATTGAGATGATTAGGTTACTATATACATGGTTAGATAGAAATTAATAAACACATTGAAATGACTTTTGATAGTACAAGAAGACAAAGCTGGAAGGCATTTGTTTAGGATTTCCATATCCACAATTTGTGTAGAGGAAAATGTCTTGGACAGATAAATTTGATACTAATGAAGGTAATAGATTCTTCACTTCATTGAACTTCATTCCTAAAAAAGACAGGAGCTGTCAATCACTCTTGTGTGTCATAACCTTAGTGCTAGAAATCCTCTCTCTAGAATGCCAACAATAGCCTGAATTGGGTGGGTTCCTCTTACCAAATTTGGATTTGTAACAAACCACCTTTACCAAATATTTCATCAGATACTTGGTGATCACAAATATAAAAATAAAAGGCATGTATGGTTTCTGAGGAAGAAATTCTGGTAGAGATGAAGGAAAGATGACATTCCCTTTGGACCCTGAATTATTTCCATACTCTTGGTGAGGATTTTGCAATCCCTCCCTTTAGAGGAACTTTGCACATGTAAGGTATATAGTATTAGCAGGAGGCTAAGGAGTATGAAGGGGCTGCAGGGGCTCAGTGGTTAAGATGCTGAACTGCAGACCAGTTCAAGTAGATAAATTGCAAGTAGATAAATAGGTACCACTTCAGTGGGAAGGTAACAGCGTTCCGTGCACCTTGGCGTCTAGTCATGCCAGCCACATGACCACGGAAACATCTTCGGACAGCGCTGGCTCTTTGGCTTGGAAATGGAGATGAGCACCGCACCCTAGAGTCAGATTTGACTGGCTTTCGAGCAAGGGAAACCTTTACCTTTACCTAAGGAGTACGAACCAGTAAGAAAAGAGTGCCTTTAAGCATGCACAAAATGCCTTTCACAAATGAATATTTGGGTTAATAGGATAGACAGAATAGCCTTGACCTCTCTGCTTGTATAAATTAATATAGACTTGATATCTGTCAGAAGTACTCTTGGAAAATTTCTGGATATACTGGGCTTTTGTTAAAGAGGTGAATACATATAAGCATTTTAGAGGTCAGAAGAGTGCTGCCAAAAAACACAAGCTGTGGGTGAAGCACTTGCCATTCCTTTTCCAAACAGGCTTCCACTCCACAGCTAAATCATGATACAGCCAAGACTCATCTAATAGCAGCTGGCTCTTAAAAAATAATAAGACCAAATCATCAACCGTCTCCTGACCCATATCTGTACTTACATTACAAGTCCTTTAATATAGATAGCTACATCCTCTAGATCCCCAGACCTTTGTTTGAACTTTGTCTGGAACATAATTGATACATAGAATTAGAGCAGATATTAGACCTGAAACTGAACTTCTTTAAGGGGCCTCACTACATTCATATACATCACACAATTATAGAAGAAATTGCTATGAATGTAATAGAATGATACTATCGTAACACAGATTAACAGAACCTGCAATTATGTTTAACTGCCATAATCTGAACATGCTGTTCTGTTGTCTACTGTCAACCTCAGATTTCCCCTTAAGGCAACTAAGCTATTTCTTCATTTTCTTTATATATTTAAAGCCACTCCCCCCCCCCCCAATATATTTGTTGAGATTGCTTTGTTTATTTCAGTTAGCGCCTGGGAAAGAGAAGGTTTGCTTTGCAACAAAGCTCCATGAACAAATATTTTTGAGGCATCGTGTAGATTTTGTTGAAATTGGGATATTGATTCCACATCAAAGTTAACATGAGAAAATTTGGTCTGGAAAATGACAGAGTAAAATTCATATTCTCATCTGGCTCCCTGTGGTTCCTGTCCTCTGGCACCAAACACCTAGCACCACCCAGAAAGTCTCATAATTTTCTCATAATAATAGTGTTGTACTTGGGACTGCAACCATTAAGCAATTATCAATTCATGCTCAAAATTGCAGGTGAAAATTGTGGAGCACCAATTCAACTTAAATGGCATACTAATGAACTGTGTTTACTATTTCTGCTCAGGAATCTCTTATTTTAAAAATAATTGGCAGCACTGTCTTAAGGACTGCCATAGTGGAAATGACTGTCTGCCCAGAGCAACAGCAGCACTGCTGGACTATTCCCTAAGGGGACACCACACAATGCAAGGGCCAATAAACATTCCCATAGCAGGGCCACATGGGCAATAACTATGCCAACATCCCTAATACAAAAGTCATCACCAGGCCATTGTTCACAAAAGGGCACAATGACATGGCCATGATGCACAGGGAGAACCAATCCACCTCATGAAAGTCATGGGAAGACACCCTCAGGGACATATGTGAAAAATGGAGGTGAAAGGTGAGCCGATGCTGCTACACACTGCATCCGTGGTCCCATGGCTAGACCCCCTCAAACGTACAGACTCCCACTGAACTGAACAGATGCAGCAACACTAATGGGGGAAGGGGGCTTCACCCCCTTGAAAATCTATCACCCAAAGCACCCCACCCCTCCAGCTCCAGCTGAGTCCAGGCCACTGTGTGACATCCCAGAAACATGGTGCCAACCTCAGGTGCCCAGAGCTCAGCAATGGGGGTAACTTCCAGCACCACAGCCACATTAGCAAGCCAGTCCCCAATGGCTGTCCCTGAGGACCCCCGAGGCCATCAGTGGAGCAACAGGAGAGCCACCAGAGCACAGCCAAACTTCAAGGCCACAGAGCACTGCTGACATGTCCATTAGCAGCCCCTCAATTCATGCCTGCCACCCATCCATTCCCTCAACAACAATCACCAACAGCTCAAGGTGGCCATCAAAAGAGTCATTTAGCAGGGCCAAGGGACCCACAATAGAACTGACATCCAGCTCCCCTGGAGACACACCCAGCTTTCTGCCCCCTTTTGCTGATGCATGGAACCAGAACCCCAGTGGCCCTGGCACCCAGAGCCCAGGTCCAATACTGGCCTTCCCACTGAGTGAGTTGCCTGCAGGGGGAAGGCAGAGCTGAACAGATGGCAAGAGGTAGAGGCGCACCATCATTTGTCAGGGAGTGCACTATGACCAAGAAGCCACATACCACCCAGAGAGGACCTCAGCACTGCAGGTTCCCATCACAATGGATACAATAACAACACACAGGCTATGTGCCCTCTAGCAGCCAACCTCTGCACTGCACCCATTGGGTAGGCAACCAGACTGAGCATCCTTGCCAGGGGAGCTGGGGACTGGCCTGAAAACCCTGCCAGGAATTGCAAACTAACCCCTCTTTCTTTCCACAGGTATTTCATCCGTGGGGGGGATCTGCTTACACAATAAAGTACACACAAGACTTGTTGCTTTAGAAAAGAAATAGAACTGCTTTGTTGTACAGGAACTTCATACTGGGCAAGAAAGGTATATCAAAAGGTTCTAGATAGCTAAGTTAGAATGAAAACAGTTTGCAGAGAACATGCCTTGCTCTCATGGTTAGGCAAGGGGAGAGAGGTTCTGGGCTTTCTTGACTGAGTACAAGCTGTAGCCACTAGGATTACATATATGTGTGAGATATTCCAATCCTGATAGACATGGGGTAGGACTTTGCCTGTCTTTTACTGCCCGATGCCTACCCTGCTGTGCCAAATTTCCCCTTGCAGGCTGCACTCCCCTGCTAGCCTGCTGCTCTCCAAATCTTGTCCCCTACCAAGCAAGTCTGTTTCAAGGCCCTCCTGCTACTGCCTGCCTACCCAGATGCCTTGCCCTTCTTCAGCCACAGAATGACCTGGACCTTGTGATGCTGTTTGTGTTACTTTTTGAAATCTTTCCTATCAATTCTCCCATAGTCTTTGACATTAAACATGGGTTTGTTTCATTGTCACAAGGGGGAACATTTTTTTATCTATCTGAAATTTAGGAGTGTGGATGTCCTTGGATGGGAAACCATGAAGGTACAAACCTGAGAAAAGGGATGTGGTATCCTCCATTGGAACCAATGAGAAATAATGTGAAAAAAGAATAACAATAATAAAACAAAGCAGCCCTGACCTGGATAGCCCAGGCAAGCACAATCTTGTCAGAAGCTAGGCAGGGCCAACCCTGGCAAGTACTTGGATGGGAGGCCTCCAAGGAGTATCGGAGCCAGGATGCAGAGGCAGGCAATGGCAGCCACCTCTCTGAAGTGTCCAAACCCCAGTAGGGGTTGCCAGAAGTCAGCCATGACTTACACACACACACACACACACACACACACAAATACTCACAAAAATAATAATAAAACAAAGCTATAAGGAACATCCCAATAATGAAACGCTCCTGTTTGAAATGAATAACAAAAATGGAAAAAAATAAACATACTCCAATTCACATGTCTACAGCAGAGTAGACGAAGAGGAAGGGTAAAGAAACTGCCCTATCTAGCCTTGCTAGCTCTGCTTCCCCCTTTGAAGCACTACTGTGCTCTGTGCCAAGGAACATTACACAGTCTACCACTTCCAACATAAATTTGGATCCAAAGAACCAAAAAGAACTCCTAACAGCATAGATCGAGAATCAGTCTCCTTTTTTCGTTATCTATCTCATTAATTTTTGGACTGTCCTTCCTTCAAGGAACCCAGAAAAGAGTTGATGATCTTCTTTCCTCATTTTCAGTTAGATTCCATGAATGGAAAAGAAACAAATGTTGCCAGTTTTCCCCTCATACTGCAAACTTCTGACTCCACCATTTGTACCTGGGGAAAGTATTTCAGGAAAGTATTTGGGGCAGGCTGCAAAGGGAAGAAAGGCAGTGATGTTCCTGTCTGCAGATCAAAATCCCTTCCATCCACAGATTGCCTCCATGGGATCCATGTTTTCATGTATCCAACTTGTGAGGTAGGTTACACTTGCCCAAGGTCACCCAGCAAACTTCATGGAAGAACAGGGATCTGAAGCAGGTTTCTCGGGTCATGGTCTAATATTCTAACAGCTACACTAAAGTGGCTTTCAACCTCTAAAATCCACTTGTGAAGCCATAGTGTAGAATAACGCACAGGAGCCTGATGCAAGAATGGAGGAATTTGAATACAGTCTCTCTTTGAATCAGTGGAAGTACCCTTCCACTTGAACAAGGAGGAAAGTGTGTGTGAAATACAACCCACAGTGTTTGAGGTAGTCTTAAAATATCAAAAGACAGACATAATAGGGCCATCAGTTCTCCATATGTAACCCACGTTAGGCTAAAATGTACACATTTTGTTCTCTGTGTGATTCTCATTGAAGAGCAAGGAGCCAATCTTTCTTCCTTTTATAAATATTAAAGTAACATATTTTATTAATGATAAAAGTTTGATTTTTGAAAGGACATTCACAATGTAAATGCAAACACACAAATGTTATCACTGCTACTTTCTGTTTCATATAAATATACACTTATAGGCACAAGCACTATGAACAGACCTTAGATCCCCCCTAGTATTTTAGCAGTATCACATCGTAATGCCATATATTGTACAGTGTGTGGAAGGATCCATGATATTCTATGGAAATCATAACACTGTTCAGTGGAAAAAAACACTTCCTGAAAAGCAAGAGCCTCAGGAAAATCAATATGGCTGTGGCAAGCTGGAGCTTTTAAGCATGACGGTTTTGTGAGATGCCCAACAGGGACAACTCAATTTATATGTGCACATTTCTATCAAAACATAAGTTTCTTTTTAGAGCATTCATATGCAGTATGGTTGCTTCTTCTCTTTGCCTCACTTTTGTTTCTTAACATTATGTATTTTCTCAGTCTCAGTGAGTAAAGACATTATAACTTTATAAAGTTCATCATAACTTATATTGAAAACATTGCAGAATATCTAAGAAAAGTGTAGCTTATTGTCCCTTCAAGTTCATGTAATTCTATACTAACTACAACTAAATCCATTCTAGAGTCATCCACCTGCAGATAGCCAAAAGGCTGGATAGGAATTTTAAAGGAAAAAGGAATGGTTCCTAGAGATGGGCACGAACCTGCCCACAGCTCTAAATTTGCTGCTAAAGTCACCTGAGTTATGGTTCGTGAGCTGAGTTCCATGCAATCTCACTTTAATGACTCTACCATGCCCCTCCACATGGTTTTTAGAGGTTTGGTCATCTCATGGTAGGGTGTGTTGGCTGTGTCCACGGCAGACATGCTGGCGGTAATCAATTACAATTGTCAAAACAATGGGGGGATGGACTTCTGCAGCCCTGGAAACACTAATAGTGACCCTCCAAAGCTCAACAGGTAGTGTTGCCCACCAGTAAGAGAGCTCCCATTCTGCTCTATGGGAGCAGAAAGATAAATAACCCCAGCTCACATGCAGCCATTGTTTTCCATTGACAGCAGGCATGCTGCATGTTAATTAGAGGCAAAGACAGAGGGAAAGGAATCGGAAGTTCCCTACTGTAAACAGTGGGGTTGGGGGTGTTTGGTGCTTACTCAGGCCCCTGAGGCACCTGTCCTTCTTCTCATGCTGAGCAGAGGGGCTTAGCTTCATTGGTTCCTTGGCTGAGGACTCCCCCCCCCATTGGGCTTTGTGACTACTAGCTCTGAGCCACCTGTCTCTCTGCTCATACTGGGCAGAGGGGCTTAGCTGCTGGTTGCCTTGCCAGAACACCCCCCTCCCTCATACATATTTCTGAACACCTCTGCAAGTTTGATGCCTCTAACTTGCAGGGGGTCCATTTGACACACTCCTGAACCTGCAGCTGTGATTTCCCCAGAGAGCAGTTTCCAGGGTGCACCTGCTTTGGGGAGCTGTAACTTGGCCCTCCTAAATCCAATCATCACCACACTTGGAGGGCAGGTAGAGGAGGGTGAGCTGGAGACTTGCTGTGAGGTTGCTGTCTCTAGAACCCAGGGGGGCCATTTTACTTTCTCATGAACTTCACTAACTGAACTGGAAAGTCCATGAAGGTTTGTGGTTTGTCTGGCCCCACAAACCAAACCTCCATTTTCCTGATTTGTGCTCATCCCTATTGGTCACCCTTGGCTTTGTTCTTTCCAAAACAGTTAAAGGTAAAGGTGAAGGTTCCCTTGATCGGAAGCCAGTAGAATTCGACTCTAGGGTTGCAGTGCTCATCTCCATTTCAAAACCGAAGAGCCAGCACTGTCCGAAGATGTTTCTGTGGTCATGTGGTTGGCATGACTAAACACCAAGGCGCACAGAATGCTATTACCTTCCCACCGAAGTGGTACCTATTTATCTACTTGCAATTTCTTGCTTTCGAACTGCTGGGTTGGCAGGAGTTAGCCAAAACAGTTAGCCAATAAAAATTAAATATACCAAAATCTCATGGAATCTCAACAATCACAAGAGTTTTTAAGCAGTTACTGATAAATTATTGGAGGGATTAGGGCACCAAAATAGGCTAATCCTTTCTCAATCCAATTGTTCTCAATTTATTTATTCATTATTTACATTATCTATAGCCTGCCTTTCTCACTGGGACTTAAGGCAGATTACACAGAATGAGTCAATACGATCAACAGGATGGGACATTCAATAAACAATGAAATCAGATTTGGGTTGTAGAACCAACCAAAACTCTAAAAAACAGAACTAAAGTGAAGCATAAGTCTTAACATGACACATTAACTGATACAAAATTACAGAGTAGGATCCAATTTACCTAATAATTTGTCCAAGTAACTTTGTGAATCATTTTGTACAGTACTATCCTATTGGCTGCATAGACTAGCCCTCGTGAATAATTCAGTGGCATAGTTTGTGGAAAGCCAGGAGAGTGGGAGCCTTCCTGACCTCTTCAGGCAGACCATTCTACAAGGTGGAGGCCACAACAAAGAAGCCATCTGTTCAGGCAGTTGTTGATATTACCCATTTGCAGGCTGGTACATGCAGAAGGCCCTGTTCAGATGAGCAAAGCTGTCGTGGTGGAGCACAGGGGGAGAGACAGTACTGCAGATATGAGGGTCCAAGGCCATAGAAGGCTTTATATGTGATAGCCAGTAATTTAAATAGAGCTCAGTAACAAATGGGCAGCCAGCTGAGTGACTGCAGAATGGGAGTAAAATGCATGGTCCATCTAGCCCACAATAATGGCCAAGCTGCAGCATTTTGCAACAGCTGAAATTGACTTTGAAGGGAGACCAATGTATAATGATTTGTCCTAAGGGCTTTATATAGAGATTGAAGAGTGTGCGGGATAGGATTGCACCACATGATAGGTCCCACACTGATGATAACTGGTCTCCAATGGCAATTCTTTGGGTCTGGTCCATGAGGAATTATTTGAACCAGTCCAACACACAACCCCTGATACCTACTTCTGCTTCCAGGTGCCTCAACAAGATAGCATGGTCCACTGTGTCCAAGATAGCAGGAAAATCCAGTAGGAGCAATAAGGAGGCCTGACCTTTGTCGACATTTAGATAGAAGTCATCAGCCTAAAGCCACCAGAGCCATCTCTGTCCCATAGCCCAATCTGCAACCAGACTGAAAAGAGTCTAGGGCAGCATCCTGTCCAGAGACTGGGCCAATTGCTGGGGATGCCTATCCACTGCACAGTAAACTGCTTAGGGCCCATCCCCTTTCACCAAATCCCTTTGTGGGCAGACCTGATGGGGCAGGGGGATCAGGGTCAGGTACAGGAGACAGCATGAGCAGGGCACCTCCTGGCCACTGATGGAGGCCAAAGAGGAAGGAGGTTGGGGGAAGCATCCCCTGCTTACCTGTCAGTTGCCCTTTCAGTTCCTGGCTGAGGAGATGGGGTACCTGTTAGGACTGAGAACTGGGAGAGGTCAGCCACAGAGTGTGGACTTTGCTCTCCTTGTTGGGTTTCAGTGCAAAGTGCTTGCCCAGTGGTACTTTTCCTGCCACTGGTGACCTGCCAGAAACATTTGTAGGGCTGGGGGAGCGTGATTGGGTGCTGAGGAGGGGGCGAGGCTGCATCGATGGGGGGTGATTGGTCAAACCTATAGTTGCGATCCTGAGATGCTTGGGCTACATGAGCATGTCCGCAGCAGGGGGACAGAATTTGCATTTCTCTTATAATGACTGGCTATGGGTTAGGCCACCATTTTTGATGGCACAAATTTGTGCCTGTTTCAGGGGGGCTTTACCACACTGAAACTGTATAGGAAGCTACCTAAATGTGGCCATGCCCCCATGGAATGCCCTCGTGGATGCCAGTGCAGAGACTGTGCCAGACCTGTGTTACCTGCACCAGCTTTGATTTAAAAAGTTAAATAACTGATTTTAGTTTCTGGGGAAAATTAGTCAAATGATAGGCCTCAATGAGAGGTGGGATAATAAGCATGGATCTGCTATTGATGTTTATGGAGATAGTCCCTTAGACCCATGGTTGATTCAATAACCAGTCCAAATTGTAAAGAGAAATGGGTTTTATTAAAAAAAATAATATAGGTATTCACACTCAAATCAAGGATTGCAAGCATACAAGAAGAAGCAAAAAGAAGTTAGCAGACAGATAGGGAGGTGGGGACTTTCAGTAACAGTATACCTATCCAGGTGTGCAGGAATCCATTGCTGGAAAGGGAGAGGACCCAAACTGTGGGTTCTGGAGGTGCATCTCTACTATAGGCTGCCTCAGAGTGACACATAGTCGAGGCCATGTGCTTTAGTTGATATAGACATGGGAAAATAGTGTGGGCCAATGGGAGGCCTTGAGGGTCTTGTCTTAGGTGAAGACAAAAGTTTACCTTGACCAATAAGGGGCCCCATGGGTGTGACACCAGGAGGAGCAAAACCTAGGTGTGACCAATGAAGTCCCAGAGGGGCAGAGTCTGGATTTACAATAGTGTTGATGGGATTATCCATGTGCTGGATGGCTGGGCTTGAAACGAGGCTTTTAGTCTCCGAGCAAAAGCCAAGCCTGGCTTCATGAGGGCACTGCAGAAGAAGAAGAAGAAGAATTGGATTTATATTCCACCCTTCACTCAGAGTCTCAGAGCGGCTTACAATCTCCTTCCCTTCCTCTTCCCACTATAGACACCCTATGAGGTAGGTGGGGCTGAGAGAGCTCTAAGAGAACTGCTCTTGAGAGAACAGCTCTGAGAGAAGTGTGACTGACCCTAGGTCACCCAGCTGGCTGCATGTGGAGGAGTGAGGAGTCAAACCCGATTCTCCCAGATTAGAGTACATCTCCCTTAACCACTACACCAAACTGGCTCCCAGTCTAGGAGGTTCAGAGATTGTTCTGGGGTGTCCGTCTCTCAGGAAAGACCACCCTGGGTTCAGGGCTCAAGAGGCTGGTTACAACTGAGCTGGCACAAAAAAGTGGTGCAGCAGTGCTGCTTTCCTCCACTGGCATAACTGACCCTGACACTGGCATATCTAGGAGTTACACTGGCATAAGGGTCAGTCAACTCCTGGAACTGATTCCCCCTCCTTAGTATTGTGCTATTATTGTTCAAGAATGCTTTATGATTATGATGGGCAGCAGAATACTTGGAATGACAGGGTGACAGACTCCTGTGTTTGAGGACTCTAGTCATTGGGGCTTGCTAGTGGCTCCAAAAGAGAAATAGAATCACATCATATTCTCCCTGGACAAAAAGAGGTACAATTTATGTGGCTATGAATTGAATGGCCTAATCTGATAGGGACAACTTGACTATGTCTGTCTGGGCCAGATCTGCTCAGGTAAGTCATCTTTTTGAAAGCATATAAGTAATTTCCACATTGGCCTAGGCAAAAAGTCACTGTTACTGCATTCATGTTCCATTACCAATCTTGGGGCCTTGCAATTCCTTGTTCTGGTTTCTGTTTCTTCTTTCTCTTCACCAGAGAATAATCTAGGGCACATGTAGTTGCCAAATTCCAAGTTACCTTTTCAATGTACCACCAACTGTGATATTGCCTTCATTTGCCCAGGCACCCCTCAAATAAATGGCTGATCTACATCATAATTTATTAAAATAGGATAACATATTTTAAGGACAGGCTGCACTATACTGCCTGCCAATGGCTACCATCCTTGGGCAGATCCACCCTGTCTCCAAACTTAGCCAGTGATTCTGCTAGCCTTGTTTATCCTTGCCTGCACATGGAATGTGCTTAGAGGTGCCAAATCTCATCTCCCTTCCCCAATACACTGTGAGGCCACTTTCACATTTAGAGTGATGCTGCTCAGCACCAAGTGCTCCATCCCAGCCTCCAAGACATAAGGCATGTAATGTGCTGTTCAGGACACAAATCCTTCCTCACACCTGATACCTCAGGATATTTACCAGTTATCCCTACCTTAGGGTTGCCAGGTCCCTACTGTTTGCTGGCAGGGGACTCCAGGCTCCTCTCCTTGATGTTCTCTCATGTGTGCTTTGTGTGCATGCTGCAATGACATCACCCAGAAGTGACATCATCACACTGGGCACATCAAAGGAGGACTCTCTAGCATTCAGCCAAAAACTCTATGGTCATCATAGAGGTTTGGGCCGAATGCTAGAGCGTCAGGGGCCCCCATGACATGCCTGGTGTGATGACATCACCTCCAGGTGACATCTTTGTGCCGGGCATGTTGGATTTCTCAGACCCTTATGGATGAGAGGACTCAAGCTTCTGCTCCCCAATATAGGAGAAATCGTGTGTTGGTAATTGGGGATTCCCTACTGAGAGGGCAAGAAGCTAAAGTGTGCCAATTGGACTTGTCATCTCAAGAGGTATGCTATCAGGTGCATGTTAATGGTTTGGTGTAGTGGTTAAGTGCCAGTTTGGTGTGGTGGTTAAGTCTGGGAGAACTGGGTTTGATTCCCCACTCCTCCACTTGTAGCTGCTGGATGACCTTGGGCAAGCCATAGTTCTGTCAGAGCTGTCCTTGAAAGGGCAGTTCTTGAAAGAGATCTCTCAGCCCCATCTACCTCACAGAGTGTCTGTTGTGGGGAGGGGAAGGGGAAGGGAAAGGAGTTTGTAAGCTACTCTGAGACTCTGAGTGAAGGTCGGGGTATAAATCCATTCTCTTCTTCTTCTTCTTCTTCTTCTTCTTCTTCTTCTTCTTCTTCTTCTTCTTCTTCTTCTTCTTCTTCTTCTTCTTCCTTATCCTTTTGGAGAGGAATGACAGGTGGAGTACCTCAAGGATCTGTCCTGGTACCTGTTTTGTACAACATCTTTATCAATGATTTGGATGAAGGAATTGAGGGAATGATTATTAAATTTGCAGATGATACTAAATTGGGAGGGGTAGCAAATATGGTAGAAGACAAGTCAGGATACAGGATGATCTTGACAAGTTGGAAAACTGGGCTAAAACAAATAAAATGAATTTCAATGAGGATAAATGTAAAGTTCTGCATTTAGGTAGGAAAAATCATATGCATAATTATAGGATGGGGGAGACTTGTCTTGGCAGTAGTATGTGCGAAAAGGACCTCAGAGTCTTAGTTGACCATACACTGAACATGACTGCTGTGTGATGTGGTTGCTAAAAAGGCCAGTGCAGTTTTGAGCTGTATCAACAGAAGTATAGTGTCCAGATCATGTGAAGTGATGGGGTATCGCTTTACTCTGCTCTTGTTAGACCTCACCTAGAGTATAGTGTTCATTTTTGGGCACCACAATTGAAGAAGGATATAGACAAGCTGGAACACATCCAGAGGAGGGCAACCAAGATGGTGAGGGGTCTGGAGACCAAGTCCTATGAGGAAAGGTTGAAGCAGCTGGGTATGTTTAGCCTGGAGAGGAGCCGACTGAGAGGTGATATGATAACCATCTTCAAGTACTTGAAGGACTGTCATATAGAGGATGGTACAGAGTTATTTTCTGTTGCCTCAGAAGGTTGGACCAATACCAGCAGACTGAAATTAAATCAGAAGAGTTTTCGGCTAAACATTAGGAAGAACTTCCCAACAGAGCAATTCCTCAGTGGAACAGGTTTCCTTGGGAAGTGGTGGGCTCTCCTTCTTTTTCCAAACAGAGGCTGATGGCCATCTGCAAGCAATGCTGATTCTGTGAACTTAGGCAGATCATGAGAGGGTGGGCAGGAAGGGTTGCATCAATTCTTGTGGCCCTTTCTTACGTGACCAAGGAAATGCTGATCACCACTTTGGGGTGAGAAAGCAATTTCTCTCCAAGCCAGTTTGACTGGAGATTCTGGAGGTTTTTTTGTCATCTTCTGGGCATGGAACAGTGGTCACTGTGGGTGTGGTGGGGATGTATTTGTGAATTTCCTGCATTGTGCAGGGGGTTGGACTAGATGACCCCAGAGGTTTCTGCCACCTCTATGATTCTATAGGTGTGGCCTTTCATGGGCAGAAAACATTTGGTCAGTTTGGTGCAATCTGTGGCTACATCTAGATTAGATTACTGCAATGTGCTACATGGGCTGTGGAAAGTGTTCAGAAACTACAACTGGTGCAGAATATTGTAGCCAGGATTTTTACTGAAGTGGGTCATGGAGACCAGGCATTCTAGTCTCAATGCATTTACACACTGGCTCCCAATCTGTTTCCAGGCACAATTCAAGGGGTTAGTGTTGACCTCTAAAGCCTTATATGGATTGGGACCAACATACTTGAAGGGCCACCTAATCCTTTACAAACCTACCCAACCACTGTAGTCATCTTCCAAGGTGATGTTTCAGGGCCCCTGCCTCCTGGATTAGGCTGGTGGCAACCCAGGAGGGGGTCTTCTAGTTGTAGCATCAAAACTCCGGAACTTTCACCATGAAGACTCACCTGTCCCTTTCTGTTGCTAACTTCTAGCAGTGGGTAAATAATGCTTAATTTGGCATTCCCTCAGTGATCCCTCCTACCTGCCCTAAGTTTTAATTGTTGTTTTTTATGTTTTTGTATGTGTGGTGTATCTGCTGTATATCTGCAGTATATCTGTAGTGGCTCAGTGGTTAAGATGCTGAACTGCAGGCCAGAAAGTTGGTAGTTAGGCAGTTCGAGTGCCACATGACGGAGTGAGCTGGCTTTCAAGCAATGGAAACCTTTACCTATGTGTATTTTAGCTTTGCTTTAAATTATTTTAATTATATGGGGGGTTGGTTTTGGTTTTTAAAATGTGATTTTATTCTGTATGTTTTCTTATGTATGCCCCTAATGTATAAGTTCTGTATAAGTTCTGTAAATAAATAAGTTCAGTAGGAGCAACAAGGAGAATGACCTTCATCTATATTCAGAATCATCAACTAAGGCCACCAGCACCATCTCCATCTCATAGCCTGGCCTGAAATCAGACTGAAATGAGTCCAGAGCAAATAAGTTATCCAGGAAGACCTGGAGTTGGTCCATCGTTGCTCTCTCAATTACGTTGCCCGGAAATCAGAGACTGGGTATGGGATTACTGGCCACATCATTTTTCTGTAGTGATGGTTTTTAAAGTTGTTGTTCAGTCGCACAGTCGAGTCCGACTCTCCATGACCCCATGGACCAGATCATGCCAGGCCCTCCTGTCTTCCACTGTCCACTGAAGTTTGATCAATTTCATGTTCGTTGCATCGATGACACTGTCTAACCATCTCATCCTTTGCCGTCCCCTTCTTCTTTGACCTTCAATCTTTCCCAGCATCAGGGTCTTCTCCAGTGAATGCACCCTTCTCATTTGGTGGCCAAAGTATTTGAGCTTCAACTTCAGGATCTGGTCATCTCTAGGATATTCCACTGCTGGTTTTTAAAGTAGTGGATGGATAATCGTCTCTACAAGCTGCCAAGGGAAGGCACCCTGAACCATGACTGATTTATGATGGACACCAAGGACTAATTAATATGGTCTTGACATGATTTCAGCAGCCAGCATGGGCAAAGACCCTAAGTGCAAGTGGTAGCCTTCACAAATACCAAGAAAATCCTGTCAACATCCATATGTGAAGACACTATACAAAAACCTGGCAGGACTATCAAGAGAATCCTTGCTTATTGGGGAGACTATTTCTCCTTTAAACTCACTCTGTGTACATGAACTTAGTAGGTTTCTGCTGCCACCAGGAATTAAAAAAACCAGCTCTCTCTATTTTGGTAGAATGACCCAGTGTCTGGGTACTTCAGAGGACTATGTGGCCCTGAGGAAGGACTGTTCTGATTGCTGGGATAAGTTTAAACAAATAATGATTTATTTATTAAAGAACAAAATAGGTTTCTGGGTATTTTTTGAATTGTTATTGAAGAAAGAAAATATAACTGACAAAGCTTGGTGTCACACACAGTCTATCATACACCAAAACTCAACTCTGTCAGGCTTATCTCTCTCTCATATATATAGTCACAAAGGCTAAACTCTCTTGCTCATATAGCCACACAGGCTGAACTCTCTTGCTCATATAGCCACATAGGCTGAACTAAGCTCCAACTGCTTCCTCTGTCATACAGTCTCTCACAAAAACTCTCCACACCCATCTCTTCAAGAACACAGAATCCCCTCAGAGACATCTCTCCTCCCACACTCTGTCATCAGCCAATCACATCACATTTGTCCCCCTCTATCACTCTCCTTACATTCCTGCAGTCACACTAAACATTTAAAGAAGCACACACACCAAAACATGAAATCATTACAAATCCCCCCCTTGTCCTTAAGCAGAACACATCTCTTTTTCCAAAGAGTTGTGTGTAGCTTCTTCTGATATAGGGAATTTCTTATAGTCTTTCATCTGGAAGTTCATTTTAGTCCATTGTTCTCTGTTGCTGTTGTTTTAAAGTCTGTGGTTTCTTTTAACTCACAGTCCCACTCTGCTGAGGTGTTGTTTTCCTCTAAGTGATGTCTTCTACTGGGCTGCTGTCATCTCTGGGATGGTTCTCTGCTGGGCTGCTGTCATCTCTGGGATGCTCCACTGCTCGGCTTCTGTCAGCTTCAAACACTGATGGTCCTTCTTCATCACTGTACAGCATGTCATTATCCAACTGTCAGGTATTCCTGCCATAAAGGATGGAGAAGGGAGGGAGGATGGGACTGTATAGAGAAGGGAGGGCGGATGGGACTGTAGAGTGTTGATTGATGCTTTGAGACTGGTGGGATGGAATGTGGGGAGCTGCCGATGTTGCCCGGGCAACCGGGTCATATCTCAGATCCCAGGCCAAGAGTGGCCTTGAATGCCAGGCTGACTGTCTCCTATCGCTTTCTAAAGACAACAGCTCAGCTGGGAAAGGTGGGATGGAGGGTGAACTATTATTTACGGCTTCTGGGGTTCCCGCGCGTGCAAGGTTCATTCATTGGTAGAATGGTGGGGGCCCTTTCCCCCCTTTAGGGTATATCTCTATGCTTCATGTATCCAAAGTATTCTTAACAATGCTTCTGTTCTAGTGACCTAGTCTTGCAGCTTAATAAATACTATTCTTGTTTCAATGAACAAGGCCTGGTGTTTGGCTGACTAACTAAGAACCCTGACACCAACACATCTTTAGCAAAATCTGGCTTTCCTCTGCCTTTTTGTGCAAGCTCTGCATGTGGAAACACTCTCTGCAGGGTTTCCAAGATTCTCTGAAGTGTGTTTTCAAGCAGTGGTTTTGCAATGGTAGAGAATGCTTGGTCAGGTGAGGCCAAGTATGAATTTTTGCATAGCCACTACAAAATCTTTAGGCGTTATGTTAATAGAAGAAACATCCAACTGTAACTTTGTACTGCTGGTGTAAATTTGAGGATAACGTTGACGCAAGGCACACAAAGCATCTTCAGTGCATATAGACTTAATATCAGTCGCTGACTGGCTGGCTTTTTCTCTTATGTCTTTTAACTCAGGGTCTGTCTTACTTTCTCTCTTGAACTCTTCAGAGTTTTCATTTTCCCCTGCTTCTGTAACTTGGGAATTTTCATTAATACTGACCTGATTTCTCTCTGCCTCCTGAGATGTATCAATTGTATCTGTTGCTAAGATACCTAGGGGCTTGCTTGCCTGTTCTGCTGGCTTATCTTGAAGCAACTCATTAGAGTCTATGAAGATTTGAATTTTTGCTTTATCTGCCATAACATCTCATCCCAATATTACTGGTATTTTCTGGTCTGAAACAACTGCTACAGGGAAATATCCCCTCCAGTTGATTTTCCCCTCCAGTTGATTTTCAGCTGTGCTAATGGCACACTTCTAGAATTTTCCCAGACACCTTGTAAAGAGATGTGTTTATCTGGAAGCATGTTTTCCTTGTTTTTTTCTCTGAGTCTGAACTTCTCTGTGGCTGGACGTTTGTTTTGAAAGCTGGTTTATAAGGACAGTCTCTCTTTTCATGCCAGTCCCAACCTCCTCTATTAAGCATTAGCTTATCAGCCCATTCTGCTGCCTGTTTGACATTTTCTGGAAGCCTATCTTTCACTAGAAGTCTTGTCTCTGAGGGAAGTTGAAAAAGAAATTGATCTAAAATCATCAACTCCCTTATTCCCTCTTTAGAGTCAGCTTTGCTGATGAAATCCATTTGTCAAAATAGTCTGTTAGCTTTACACTAAATGACTTAAATGACTTCTCTTTCTGAGGAATCAGGGTTCTAAATTTTTTTCTGAAGTAATCAGCACTTAATCTGAATCTGTCATATACTGCCTCCTTAAATTCAGCATAGACAACAGGCTTATCTGAGGGAAATGTGTTCGAAATTTCAGCCAATTCCCATCTAATTAAACTGGGCAAATACTTCATATATTGAGTCCCTGATATACCCCAATTCTGAGCAGATTTTTCAAAAGTTGACAAGAAGATTTGTGGATCTTCTCTTGTCACATTATGAAATCTTTTGGTGGAACTCAAGGAAATTCATATCTGAAATCAGGGTTTCCCTCCTTTTTCTTTCCATTCTAAGGGGTCTTCCTCCAATTCTAAGACCCCTTAGAATGGAAAAAAACTTTCAAATAAGCCATAAGGAAAAGTGGAGTATAAATATTTTAATACTTACTTGCTTTCCTCTTCAGAGCTTCTGTGATCAGAAGATCTTGAGCAATGACTAAAAGAATAATATGTTATTCTAGACAGTAAAATATTCTAGACAGAAATTTAGTGACCAAATAAGTTGTGATTAGGTTACTGTCTAGCATCAAATAGGGAATATTATCCCCCTTGAAGTTAAATGAGAAGCATGTTAAAGGTGGTGAGATCCAATGGTTCCTAAAATGGTAAAAAAGACATTCCAGTATTTTGTGAGACAGTGTTAATTCTACTCTGACTGCAAGGGCAGAAGCTATTTGAATATGGAATATGACAGAATCTGCTCTGTAATATTTCAGAGGGGATGGCATTAAGGAGAGCTAAAGCGAATGCCTTAACAAGGTGGGGGGTGGGGCAATAAGTCTCTCATGTATAATGGCAGAGTCCAAGGAGATAAGATACCAAAGAATTGACTCAAAAAGACTCTGGGAGAATGAATCACCATGCTGTTGTAATCCAGCTCTGTTAAGTCAATGCTGGACAAATGAAAGGGTCTTTGCCTTACCTAGCAAGAAGAAATCTTTGGTTGTAAGCCCTAGCTGCCTTAATCTAGCATCTATTATCTTCATCCATCGAGAATGGTAAGCATCTTGTTTAAGAAAGAACAAGATACCTTCAGCTTCTGAAGCAAAAATAATTTTTAGCCTTAGCTTAAAATCACTGAACCAGACTCTGGTTTCCAGCAACTTTTGGCCAAAAAGACTCTGAGAGATACATCTGAGAGACAGCAAGGGACTCCTATTATCCTAGTTATAAACAGCTATAGAGGATGATCAAAAGATTCTGAGATCACCAAAATCTAGATAGTGTCATAAAGTAGCTGGGGTATTATTTTAGAACTGAACACATTCAATGAATTGGGGATATATCTTGCTCCTCTTGTAAAGAAGTGAGATATTGCTCCAGAAGTAGGCTTGATCTTATTCAGAGCAAACTTGTGCTCATAAGACTAGGAGAGGTTTGAAGAAAAACAATCCCCAGGTAGCAGAAATTCTTGACTTATTCAATGTCTGAGTTTTCTATAGCCTATTTGGAAAGACCCAGATTGCCATTTTTAGAGAAAACTGAGATTTTAGATTTTTTTTGCAACTCCTCACTTAGGCAATAATTTGAAAAATATCTCAGGAGTCTCTTCAGGCCAGTCTTGGTACAGGAGATAAGAAACAAATCATTGGCGTACAGCAGCAAGTGTATTTCTTTTGAACCTAACCTGGGAATATGAAACTCTGGAGAAGAAAGACTCAACATCAGGTCTTTTAAATTAAAAAGAAGAGGAGCAAGCAGACAACCTTGCCTCACTTCTGTTTCGATGCTGAAACCCTCTGAAAGTTGTCCCTCGCCACCAAGGAAGACCTAGGCAGTAATATTAGTGTATAGGGTCTTGATTAGCCATAGTAGTCCTTTATCAATGGATAGTCCCACCAGTTTCTCCCATGGCTTCCTTCAGCTGATTGAATAAAATGGTACCTCAAGGTCCGTAAAGGCCACATGAAGCTTTCCACCAGAACTAGCTGTATATTGTTTTCTGCTACATGAAAACATGTAAACAGAGATCAACAGAAGAAGTAGAAGAGAAGAGATGGGATTTATACCCCGCCCTTCACTTGGAGTCTCAAAGCGGCTTACAAACTCTTTTCCCTCCCCCTCCCCACAATAGACACAGTGTGAGGTGTGTGAGTCTGAGAGAGCTCTTTCAAGAACTGCTTTTCCTAGAACAGCTCTGACAGAACTATGGCTTACCCAAGGTCATCCAGCAGCTGCAAGTGGAGGCGTAGGGAATCAAACCTGGTTCTCCCAGATCAGAGTCTGCACACTTAACCACTACACCAAACCAGAAGAACCTCTCCTAAAGCCAATTTATTCCCAGCCCAGGATCTTAAAATATCTCATCCACCTGGAAGCAGAGATACATCATAGCAAGTTGGACCTCAGATTCATGACCATAGAAAAAGCTTTCCAAAAACTTGATAAACCATTGTTGTTATGTGTTGTAATAAGAAGGCACCAACCCTTGTACTTTTCTTCTCTCTTTTTATCATGCTTTAATTTTTTGTATCTTTTTTGACATCCAATAATTCCCCTAGAATATATAGGGTATTATCTCTTTTAAATTCCCTATGTAGTTGTTGATTCCTTCTTTTTACAGTTTTGCACTCAGAATCAAACCATTTGTTTCTTTTCTGGGGTTCAGACATATTCATGGGCTTAAATAGGCATAGGTAGAAAGGCTCAAATAAAGTGGGAAGGTTATATAGTAGCTCTAATGAGGACTGAACTGAGTAAGACCTATGGATTTCATCCTTCATGGAGCCAACTTCAGTTGACTACAGCATATGATGAATGCTCCCTTCAAATTGCTGGGTCCAGGAGACTCGACCTATTTCATTACCCTGCTGCAGCAATTGCCCTGGTTGGTTTACAGGAAGGCAACCCTCAGCTCGGGACAACAGAGTGAGAGAGATGGATAAATTATCTCCATCCATAAAGTCATGTACAGAAAGGCTCTTCATCAAGTGTAGGAAGTCAAAAGCCACCAGGAAGTAGTCAATAACATTTGCTCCCCTGGCATTAAAAACCTAAAATTTCCCCTATGATCAGTCTCAGTACATCCATTTAATATGGTAGGTCCTTTTAATGAAGAAAATTCAAAAAGTCTAAGGCCTGCTCTATTACTACAGCTATCCTTTGATGACCTTGAGATCATCCTCAGGAGTGAGGTCATTCAAGTGGTACAGGAGTGTAGGTAGCTGGTTGTCCTTCCTCCACGAGGAGAGCATCCCTAGGAGATTTATTTCCTAAATAAGGGGGACTTCCCCCAACCTTGCAATCTACCTTAGGCTACCCCAAAAAGTTTTAGCACACCATCTGCACTCCCCTGGTTTCTATTTGAGTGCTTGATTTGAACTAATTTAGTTTGTAGCTGTTGCATATGCACAATAATATTAGATTGCTCTGAAACTGGGACGGCTCCAAATAAATCATGGAAGCTGCCACCAACTGCATTTAAATCTTTACCCTTCATTAACATGACTGTTGGTCATGACTGTTGCTTAAGTGCCATTATTTCCCCTCCCATGAACTGGGGCTGCTTATATTCACCAGGAAATGAATAGTCAATCAGCAAGTTCTCTTTCCCATTTCCCCATGAAGGGTGGAATCCTCTGGCCTATGTGACTGAGTTCATTTGACTGGAATCAGAAGGGTAACAGAGGGCACTTTAAAAGACCTCTGTGAATGCAGCCACTCAGACTTAGCCATAACCAGAAATGGAATTCTGGGTAAAAAGAGAGAAGCATCAGTCTGTCAGAATGGATAGAACCTGTCAGTCTTTCATAATATTTTAAATCTGTGTTTTCAGGCCACTTGTTCCCCCTGTTAATGCTACTTGTTCCCCCTGTTAATAATACAACCTCTAAGAATATTCAGAGCTGAGTTCAGACTGGCAGTTTTCAGTGGGAGCCAGTCGTGGCAAAAAAGCCCCAGAATAAACTGTTCTGGGTTTTCCTGATCACACAGGGCTGACAGATTCGGGAGCATACCAGGAGGAGGCGCGCAGGAGCGTTCAGACTGCTGACCCAGAGGTGCGGTTGTAAATGGCTTTTCCCTGGTAAATCGGCTGGATGCCTACGTGTGTATGGGTGCATGGGTGCATGAGCTGATTTGGGGAGGATCCTGTTGCACATTAGGCAGTAGAGCAGAGCACCAATCATAGGTGCCAATCATATGCGCTGGGAGCAACGTGGGTTGCTCCCAGCTTTTTGGCTGAACATTCACACTTCTGGGAAGCGCACTGACATGGGATAAAGGCACTCTTTGGGATTTGCTACCACTTGTAACAGATATCTGTTTAATGCGGGAGTGAAGCAGAACAGCACGGGTTGCCTACAGGTGGGGAATGCCAGGCAGATGTGCCTGTGTGAACGCCTCCTTTAATCCGTTTGGGAAATACGGCTGAACAGTGGCTATAGCGGGGCAAATTGCCAGTCTGAACTCAGCCCAGGACAGCCCTACATGGATCAAGAACAGCCCTTTGCCTTGTGTTGCTCCTAGGTGGCAATCCGAACTCAACAGAACCCCTCCTATCTCTCCCATTGTTGGTGCCAAATTTGAATTTCTGGGTTATTGCCTTAGCAGTTAAAGTAGTCAAGGTATCTAATTGCTTAAAATCTTCTGAAGGGTCTCAGCTATCAAGTATGTCTGTGATGCTAATATATTTAAAATAGAAGTATCGCCACCAGCATTCTGGAAAAGTTGACCAGGTTTTGGAGGACCTTCTAGGGTTACTTTAAAAAGAGCAAGATGCCAAAGGATTGCAATCTCCTGGCAAGCTGCCCTCTATTCCCATAAAATTCCCATTAAAAAAATAAAAAAATATCTTCTATATTCCCGATACTCTCCTGGAGAGCTTTAAAAATATTGTTAGTTCTAGCAGTAAAGGTAAATAAAACAGGGAACAGCAGAGAAAGAAAACAAAGATAAGCCCCCCATAAGAGCTTAAAAGGGAAAAGGGTCAAATAAAATAAAACAGAAGCTCTGGAAGTGGAACACAGCCTTGAGCATCTGCTATCTCACACTGGATACCAGAAACTGGCATACCAAACATTTTAATAAATAAGTGAATAAACTTTGCTCAGCTGAGTGGTAGGATAGGAGTAGGATCCACTCTGCTGACTCCAGAGTTGCTGAGCAGCTTCTGCATTCACCAACACCTCATTGTTGTCTGGATTGAGCTTCAGTTTATTGGCCCTCATCCATCCCACTACCATCTCGAGGCACCAATTCAGAATTTCCGGAGAAACAGAGATGGGTATCTTCTGCATATTGGTGACACCTTACTCCAAATCAGGCTTCAATTCCTGCAGGAACGCACCGGAGCAACGCTCCTGCAGTAAGGAGGCCAGGGGGCAGGCACATGCAGCAAACCCACCCCCTTCTCCTAGCAGTCCCCCCCACCTTTCCCGCCCACTAGCCGACCCAGGTGCCTCAGCCTTCTGCACCTCTTGCTGTGCTGTGAGCTCCCCCTGAACTCCTGGGCAGGAGCGGGGTGAAATTTGGGGATGCCTGCCCCCCCCTTCCCTTCTGCCCTGGAAACCAGGAGTGCGCTGCTGAGCGCCAGTAGGAAAAAGCAGGTGGGCGAGCATGGGCAGCCTGGGCCCAGTTGGCCTCTGCCTGCTTCACACGGTTAGTCAGCCATGGCGGCTGCAATGGTGGCCTCACAGTGAGACCCTGTCAGGGACTGGCAGGACTTCCCTGGTTTCCAGCCACCTGCTATGGAGCCCTCGGCGACACCAGCTGGAGAGGGGGACCCTTGGGACGATGGGCCTCCTTCTCCTTGGCCCTCTTGGAAGTGTGAGGGTGGTG
The DNA here is from genome assembly GCA_029375565.1 of Gekko gecko. Classification (NCBI taxonomy): domain Eukaryota; kingdom Metazoa; phylum Chordata; class Lepidosauria; order Squamata; family Gekkonidae; genus Gekko; species Gekko gecko. The sequence goes on along the minus strand of JAPDNY010000006.1, from coordinate 74,727,648 downwards.
GAGAAGCTCATCTCCTGCCACGGCCCCTGGGCAAACAGAGTGCCTTACATGAGGATGAGTGAGTGACTGAGGGTCCTTCCCCTTCACCCCTTTGGGATGGGGGGGTGGCTTGCAGCTGCATAAGGAAAATGCAGCCCTGAGCCTCTGAAGGGCATTTCGGCAACTTGGTGCCTTTGGACTCCCTGGCAGCCAGTTTGGGGAAAATGGGAATGAATGGGATTCAGCTGTAGCCTCCAGGATACTGATGCCAGCTGTGCCCAACCCTCCCTTTCCCTGGCCGCAGCCAGAAACCTTACGGAGGCACCTTTGCCTGTATTCATGTCATGCCATGGCTTTGCTGCAGTCAGATGAGTCAGGGGGGCAGTTCACCTTTCCCATTCCTCTGTCCCCACAGGGGCTGGAGAAATCATTACCATCCCCTTTCCCAGTTTTTAGATTTTTCTTCTGCAACCGGTGGGCTGGTGTGCATCACATCGCATTGCCTTCCCCGCTTGCTAAGAACAACACTTCACTCTAGGGAGGGTTTGCTGCAAGGCGGGGGGGGGGAGAGAGAGCTGGAGAACAAGCAAGTTAGCACAAATAGGATGGGTGCAGGTGGTGCCTTCCACCAGTGGGGTGTAGTTTCTGCAGTGGAGAGGAAATCTCGAGGTTCTGAAAAGACTGCGTTATTTCTTAAATAAATCAAGCCAGAGGCACTACCAACATCGACTTCCATGTGAGTTTCCCCGAGTCAGCTCTCGCATGCACAAGATCGTTTGGGGGATTCTTACGGGGGAAATTGCAGAAAGGGTGTAAAGTACTGGGTTTCGTGCCTCATGACTCGGACGACGACATAAGAGAAGACGCGTTTATTCGTACTTCACACAAGACAAGAACAAACAGTAACGGCCGGAGGCCAACTATATACAGTTGGGGGGGACGGCCCTATATTCCTATTGGCGGGTTTGAATCGCCCGCCAATGCTGCCATTGGTTCACTACTGGCGAGCTCAGGAACCTAGTCCCTATTGTTCTCAGAGAGCGAAGCTTGGCTGTATTTCGCCAGCTCTGCCTTCTGATCCCAGGACACAACACCCCTCCCCCCATAGTTCGTCTCCTATCAGGTGACGTAGTCTTTTAAGTATGTTGGTGTCCTCCGTTCTCTTAGCGATCGTCAGGGGGCCGGTACTGGACTGGTGGGGCCCCTATCGGGTGGTCCGCCAGCACAAGGAGCTTGGATCTCGGGTAGTAGCCGAGGCGGTGACGGTGGCGGCTGTAACAGCGGCGGCGGCGGTTCAGCTGTCTCCGGGACCCCCTCCGGATTCCGTGGACTTTCCGGCGCTGGCTCCGCTGTCGGTGCTTGCAGTCGATCGGATGCTGGGGCGGCCGCGGCGTTTCCCGGTAACTGGATCCCTGTGTCGGGGTCTTGCCGCCTCCAGAGCTGGTCGACGTGTTTACGGAGGACCCGGTCCCCATCTGTTAGGATCTCGTATGACAATGGCCCGGTGGGTTTTAGGATGCGCCTGGCCACCCACTGAGGCCCCGCCCCGTAATTCCGGAAGTAGACAGGTTCCCCCGGGAGGAAGCTTCGGGCGCCTCCCGGGTCTCGACCAGCTTTCTCTCTGGGGCTCGGTCCGGGTGGAGCCTGTCTAACAAAGTGGTAGGGCGGCGGCCCATCAATAGTTCTGCGGGGCAATGCCCGGAGATGGGGTTTGGGGTGGTGCGGTATGTTAGAAGGAAGCGGGCCAGCCGGAACTCCCAGTCCCCCTCCGTTATGCGGCTCAGGGCTTCTTTGGCGGTGCGTACCGTTCTCTCCGCCTGTCCATTTGTTGCCGGGTGGAAGGGCGCTGATCGTATGTGTCTGATTAGGTTCTTTTCGAGGAACGCTTGAAACTCAGCAGACGTGAACGCTGCCCCGTTGTCCGACACGATCGTGTCTGGTAACCCATGCGTCGCGAATATTTTCCGCAGGGCTCTTATTGTCGCTTTGGCAGAGGTGGTAGACACTGGGCTTATTTCCACCCATTTCGAGTAGGAGTCTACCGTCACCATGAACTGGAGCCCCTGAAACGGCCCCGCAAAATCTATGTGTAGGCGTGACCACGGCTTGTGGGTAGACTCCCAGCTTTGGGTTGGCGCTCTCGGGGGATTGGGGCGGACTTCCTGACACCGTGTGCACCCTCGGACCCAGGTTTCAATTTCGGCGTCCATCCCGGGCCACCACACGTAGCTCCTTGCCAGAGCGTTCATTCGTACAATGCCGGGGTGGGCCTCATGTAGCGTTTCTAGAACCCCTTGTCTCATGGGCCCCGGGATGACCACCCTGTCCCCCCATAACAAGCACCCTTTTAAGGCGGATAGCTCTTCCCGCCTGGCTTTGTATGCCGTGAACTCTGGCCCTGTCTGTTCCGCTGGCCATCCCCTCACCACCCAGTTTAGGACCCGGGAGAGAATGGGATCTCGGGACGTGCGGGCGGCCACGTCTGCAGCCTGAAGGGGGGTTTGGCAGCTCCTCCATTAACAATACTGCGGGAGCCGGGGCCGGATCTTCCCCTGTATGCGGCAGCGGCAGGCGGCTCAAGGCGTCGGCATGACCCAGCGCCTTGCCCGGCCGATGCTCCAACTGGTACTGGTAGCCCGCCAAAAACAAGGACCAGCGCAACACCCGGGGCGACAGTACCTGCGGCGTTTGTTTGTCCGCCGCAAACAGTCCCAAGAGCGGCTTATGATCGGTTACGAGCGTGAAGGGCCGCCCGTACACAAAGTTGTGAAACTTTTAACCCCCGCCACCAGTGCCAAGCCCTCCCGGTCGATTTGAGCATAGTTCCGCTCCGCGGGGGACAGCGTGCGGGAGTAGTAAGCCACCAGGACTTCCCTCCCATCCGGTAGCTTGTGGGCCAAGACCGCCCCGACCCCATACGGTGATGCGTCGCACGCAAGGATTACCGAGAGCTTTTCATCAAAGTGGGCGAGTACCGCGTTAGAAATCAAGAGTACTTTAACCCCCGAAACGCCGCCTCCTCCCTCGCTCCCCATGCCCAAGGTGTCGCCTTATCCAGTAGCCTGTGCAGGGGTTCGGCCACGGCGGCTTTGTGAGGGAGAAAGGCGTGGTAAAAGTTCAGGAGGCCTAAGAACGCCTGGAGCTCGGCCTTGGACTTCGGGGCGGGGGCCTCCACGATGGCCTTCACCTTGTCCCTCGCTGGATGCAGGCCTGTTGCGTCGACCCGGTATCCCAAGAACTCCACCTCCGGCACCCCGAGGAGGCACTTTTCCCGCTTCACTTTCAGCCCCGCGGCTTGGAAGCGTCCCAGTACAGTTCGGAGGCGGGCGGCGAAGCTTTCCGGGGTGGTCGCGGCGATGAGGACGTCGTCGAAGAACGGCATCACCCCAGGGATCCCTTTCAACAAATCGTCCATTAGATTTTGGAATATCCCTGGGGCCACACTGACCCCGAACTGCAGCCGCTTCACCCGGAAGGCCCCCCGGTGGGTCACTATGGTTTGCGCCTCGGCAGTGGCCTCATCTACCGGGAGTTGCTGGTACGCCTGCGCGAGATCCAGCTTTCCAAATATGCGCGCCCCGCCAGTGTGGCTAAGACATGGCTGACCACGGGTACGGGGTATGCGTGCGCCTGAAGTGCCTGGTTAATGGTGCACTTATAATCCGCGCAGATGCGGATTTCCCCGTTTGGCTTGACGGGTGTCACAATCGGGGTCTCCCATCGAGCGTTCGGGACGGGGTCTAGGACTCCCTGGGCCACTAACCGGTCCAGTTCGGCCTCTATTTTCGGGCGGAGGGCCAGGGGCACGGTGCGGAAGCGCCGTCGGACGGGCGTCACTGTGGGGTCTAAGTGGAGCGACACCGGGGGCCCTTTATAACACCCCAGTTTCCCGTCAAAGACCTCAGGGAATTCCTTGCACACCGCCCCCCAGTCCCGCACCCCGCACTTATTCACTCCCCCAATCGTTATGCCTAGGGCCTCGAACCACGCCCGCCCCAGGAGACTCACGAGATTTCCCTCTACCACCACCAAGTCCAAGTTCCCCTCAAAGTCTCGGTACTGTACTCGGAAAGTGCCGACTCCCCGGATGGGGACAGGGTTCTTTTGAAAGTCCACCAAGCTTAGTGGCGATGGACGTAGAGGGGGTCCCCCTAATGGGCAAAGTCTTTTTAAAGTGTCCAGGGAAATGATGGACGCCGCCGATCCCGAGTCCACTTCCATGCAACAGGGGACCCCTCGATCCGCACGGTTACTTGGATCTTCGGGGCAGAGGAGAGGTTGGGGTTGGGGAGGCGAAGTACCTGCAGCGGCTGGTCGGTGAGATGGTACAACTCGGCGACCTCTTCCATCGTCTCGTAGGCGGTGGACGATGCGCGGTGCGGTGGGACCGACGATCTCGAATTCCTGGGGCCCTTGGATCGGCAGACCCGTGCGAGGTGTCCCTGCTTCCCGCACCCGTGACAAACAGCATCCCGGAACTTGCAGGATTTCCTTCCGTGGCCTTCCCCGCAGCTGGCACAGACGGTCCGGTTGCCGGAAGGCTTGGCTGGCTCTCTGTTGGCCTGCTGGAACGGCGCCGGCCGGCGTTGTTGGGGTCTGAGGGCGAAGACCTCTTCCGTATCTACATTCCCGGGGCTTGGACTCCTTCCGACCACATGGGCGGCCGCGGCCGGGCGTTCCCCTTCCGCGGCCTCGTGGGCTGTTGCGGCGTCGAGGGCCTCGTCCAAGGAGAGCCTCCGGTGTCCAACCAACTTGCGCCGCAGCTTGGAGTCTGCCAGGCCCCACACGAACTGCGTCAGCAGGTTGTCCTCCACCTTTGGGAACATGCAGTCCACCGCGAGCGCCCTTAGCGCGGCGAGGAAGGTGGCAATGGATTCCCCTGGGGCCTGGACTTGCCTCTGGAAATCCATCCTCTTGGCCAGGATCTCCCCAAACGAGCTCTCCAAGGCTGTGCGGGGCACCAAGAGGCTCTTGGCGAGGCGGACGGTTTGGGTGCCGCACGCGTTCAGCAGGATCGATCGTTTCTGGTCTGGGTGGCGGATTTCGTTGAGCTCCAAATAGCTGATGAGCTGGTCGACCCATGCGTCCCAGGTTTCTGGCTGCAACGGATCGAAGCGCTCCAGTGTTACATGAGAGGCGGCCATGGCTCTGTCTGGGAAGGCGTGCGCCGGGGCGAGCGGTGCGGTGCTGCTCTCGGGGTCAGCGATGCGATGCTCGGCGAGCGGTGCGGTGCTGCTCTCAGGGTCAGCGATGCGGTGCTCAGCAGTGTCCTTTTCGTCGCTCGTGGAGTCACGGAAGGCGTTGAAATCCCACCTTCGTCGCCACTGTAAAGTACTGGGTTTCGTGCCTCATGACTCGGACGACGACATAAGAGAAGACGCGTTTATTCGTACTTCACACAAGACAAGAACAAACAGTAACGGCCGGAGGCCAACTATATACAGTTGGGGGGGACGGCCCTATATTCCTATTGGCGGGTTTGAATCGCCCGCCAATGCTGCCATTGGTTCACTACTGGCGAGCTCAGGAACCTAGTCCCTATTGTTCTCAGAGAGCGAAGCTTGGCTGTATTTCGCCAGCTCTGCCTTCTGATCCCAGGACACAACAAAGGGGAGGCGGTTGAGCACTCACATCCCCGACCCGGCACTTTCCCCTATAAGAATTCCCCAAAGGAACAGGAACTCACTGCTTCAAACGCAGTGCATGGATCCCTGCTATGCAGTCGTTTTATGCGGTGGGGGGACACCCAGAACGGAAAATAGGAGGGCAAAAGAACTGCAGAACTGTTGTTCATTTATTACTTCTCCACACACACCCTTTTTTCCCTGTCAAGTCACAGTAAACTTTTGGCAACCTTTATGGGTTTCAAGGCAGGAGACGCTCAGAGTTGTGTTGTGTGTTGTGACCCTGCTATTGCTCGGTGGTCCTCACAGCCTAACCCCCTCCCATATCCCTATTTGAAAAAGATTTCATGGTGAGAATCCACCCTATTATGCAAGGGGAGGAACTTTTGGGAAGGCTCTTTCACACCCAGTGGGTTCAGTAGGTGTGTCTTCTGTTGCTGTTTCAAGGACTGGGTGGACCACTTTGAACTAATAATAGCTAATAATGGCTGTATTCATTGCTCAGTTACTTGGGCATCTTGACTCTCAACCTGGCAATAACCCCCCTCCTACCTATATGCAATGCTTGAGGAGATCTGTTTCTATGAATCTGAAGGAGTGTACATACTAAGGCTCTCAGTTCTAGCTTGTACCCAGAGTTTTTGTCTTGTAGGTACCGCTTTATTTGTCTGGTAGGTGCCACTGGACTCAAAGTTCGTTCCCACATCTATTTGTTAACTCTTGTATTTTTTGCTAATTTACTACTATTCACAGATCTTTCTTTACATCCAATCTCAGCTATAATCACCCAGTACTTACGCATCTTGACTCCAAATGGTCCTTTCTGACAACAACCTCTGCCCCCTATAAGTAATGGTTGAGGACATTCTTTCCAGTGTATCTGAGGAAGTGTGCTTGCACAGGAAAGTTTATAACATGAATAAAACTTTGTTGGTCTACTCTTAAAGGTGCCACTGGCCTCAAACTTTGTTCAGCTATTAACACAAAATGGAAACATTGCCTCCAGCCCTGCCAGGCACCTGGCATCTCTTAGCCTCCCCCCCTCCCCCTGAGGATTGCCAAGTTTCCCCTGGCCATGGGCAGGGTTGTCAGCTCCAGGTTGTAAAATTCCTGGAGATTGGAATTTTTCAAATTTTGTGTTTTTCATTCTTCCTAAAATGCATTTATGTTTGAAAATTGGTGGGCTCATGCGGGGGGGGGGGGGCTCCAGAAGGTAATCTCATCTAGCGTGCAAAAAAAGCTGGCACCGGCCCTGCTGGTGCGGCTTCTCTAGGGGTCTCATAGGGCTGTGCATTTACTTGAGCAGCTGGGCTGTGTGGGTCCCTGGAGCCAAGCAAGAAGTGCAGTGCCTGCCTGGCAAGCATGGGCTGCTCTACATGGGCCAGGTGGGGGGTGGTCTGAGAGGAAAGTTTTTCTCTAAGAAAATGTGGTGGGGGGATAGCACCTACTGTACATAGAGCTGGGGGGTGGGGGTTGCCTTTGGGTAAAGATGTGGTTCAGATCTTCTGAACCTGAGCATGTGTGGAGTGTCTCACCTGAAAACAAGGGTTGTATTTGAAAATAATAGGCAATATGCTTTTTGACATTTATGGCATCACAAAATGGGTTTTTTTTGTTTTAAAGCTCATGATTAAAAGGTTTTGAACATATGTGGAATAAGCTTCACTGAGCTGGAGAAAAAAGTATGTTATTTTTTTAAAAACCACACACTGTGGTTAAAGGGTCCCTAAGGATTTGGCAGTATGTGTTCCCTGAGCTGGACAAAGGTATATGTGTTTTAAAAGGCCATAGCCAGGCCTCTGAACACGTGCAGAGTGTGGTTTCCTGAGCTGGGCAAAGTGTCTGTTTAAAAAGCCTTTTGGCCAGTTTCCTCTGAGCCATTCCATGGAGCTGCCAGGCAGTGTTCTCTCTAAGGTGAGTTAGTGTGAGCTAGCTCACAGTTTTTTAGCCCTTGGCTCACACAATTTTGTCTTAGCCCAGAAAGGATGGTTCCAGAGCAAACTAATTTATGCAGTAGCCAAATTGCTTGCTCACAACTTTAATGCCAGTAGCTTACAAAGTAGAATTTTTGCTCACAAGTCTCCACAGCTTAAAGGGAGCATTTCTGCCAGCCAGGTAACATCTTGTAGAAATTATTATTATGTAGCGCAGTCACTGGGCATGGCACAGAATAGCTATCAAAAATGCAGGTCCCTGCCCTGAGCTGCTTACCAACCAGAATTCAACTCAAGGGAAGACTGCAGAGGTCTAGGACAAAGTTTCAGACATTTCAGTTCAGACCTATGTGTGTTATGTGTAGGACCTTTGAGCATGTGCAAAGGGCCTTCTCTGAATGTACTTTCTTTTCTCTGAGATTTTTGGGGTGGCGCCTGAGCGGTGGGTGTTGCCTTCTGACACACTTCCCGTGATGTCAGTGGGTGTGACATATGCAAATAAGTTATGCTAATGAGTTATGCTAGTGAGCTTCTGCACCTCTTTTTCTACGAAATGACCCCTGCTCTAAATCCCCTGATTATCTTTCCCAGCAGTTTCACGTAAATATTAAATCACATCTTGTGGTCTTTCTGAAACAACTGAAGGAAAATCATATGTTGTGGTAGTTTTAAAAAAAAATTGAAGGAGCAAGCATGGTCAGTTCATATATACAGCATGGTCAGTTTATATATAGAGAAGAGAGAGGGAGGGGGAAGTGAAACTATAATAGTATGGTTGAAAGATCTAAAAATATTGCTGCATCTCATCCTCACATTAACATAAGAAGCTAGTAGAGATGAAGAAATCAAGGTGCAAGATACCAAAGAACTACAAATACTGATCATTTTCAAAAGCCTCTGTTAAATGCACACTAGGAAGCAAAAAGAGAACTAGGAAGCAATAAGAGAAATCGCCCGTATGTAGCTTTGGATACTTGTTGGACTAGTTAGATGGAACACTGAATTTTTAAACTGGAAAAATTTTCGTAGAAATAGCAACTCTAAATAGAGTTGTATCCTTCTAAATCCATTAAAGGGTATATCTCTGATTTGGATGGCACTGTAGATTTTACATACACACCTTGTCTAATAACTCTACTCTTAAATGCTGTCAAATTGAAAGAGAAGTTAAATGCTATTTTTTTTTTAATCTATCAAGGCTGCATGTTGGCAGGAATGATGACAATAAGTCCTCACTCATGTCATCAAAAATAGCAGGGGGAAATGCTTGGTTGAGGCCTTTTATATTTGCATTAATTCCTGAAGTATTCATCTGAGCAGACATTGTAAGTGTTGCTAATGTAAAATATGGTAATTTGTAAACAGATGCCAGTACTAAGTGCTTAGATTCAATAATAGATAGTACCTATCTCATGAAAGCTTTGTTTTCTATTTTACTAAGATACCCAATATTAGATTCTCTGTGTGAAAGAAATTATTCTTAACTTCTTTCCAGGAATGTTGTGGTCTTTGCACAATGATCACTGTTTCTACATAAAGATATTTGTTCTTGTCTGAATTGTCCCCATCGAGTTTCTGCATTAATCTTGTGGGCAATAAAACATTTACTTTATTTTTTTAAGCATAGAATTTAATACTATCTAATTTATGGCCGAATATTTGTAAATCCATTGCACAAGCTTAAAATGCACCTGTCCAAACAAACAAATAAACAATCTCCTTGGAGAACCTACCAGAACCATTGCTCCAGGAATGCAAATGCTGACATTTATGAGTAAATGATGGAAATAAGAGGAAAAACTGAGCCATTTGCTGATGGCTCTTGAAAATTCTTAAGATTTGCCAGAAAATATCAGAAGTTATTGTGATACTTGGCTTGCTTTGGACATATAAAAACATGCCTTGGTAAATGAGGACAAAATGTGGTCATTAGCTAAAGTGATTTGGTGCTACTTAAAATTTAAAAATTTACACATAAAAGTCAGCATTTCGTGATGTTTATCGTGTTCTGCCAAGAATCCTAGTGGAGACAATGGCCATGAAATTTTGAAATGTAATACTGCAGGATATACACGCTACATGTTTAGAATCTTCATTTTTACTTATATTTTTAAATGTGAAATTATGCTAGTAAACAAAGTTGTTGATCAGAAGAAAGAGCACAGGGAAATTTGCCCATCATGCAAGATAAAAAAATTTATTTCATGTGTGATACCAGTGCACCACTACATATGCTTAAATAAGAGCTAAAAAAATCAAACTGTTGCAGCATGAAGGAAAGAAGGCTTCTTTTCACTGGTCTGATCAAATTAATTATGCTAAATAGCTGAAAGAAATGAAACAAAATTAGTCTTTCAAATAATGCCCAAGGCAAAGCCAGCAATGAGACTACTCCAGAGTGATCCAGTGATATTTACAAACCAGAATCTCATGCTGTACCTTCTGGCTTCCTGCTGACACTGGTTTTCATTATCACCATGGACCTCTGCAGAAGAATCACAGCATATGGGTGCACAGGTTGCAAGCTGTGGAGCTCTCAGATGCAGTTGTCACTGGAAATGGAATTCCTTGAAAGGAGTTATTACAGCTGGTTTTTGATCCAGCAAATATATGTCATTCTGCATGCTATTTGTTAAATAGTGGGTTTAACATGGCAGAGACGAAGGGAGAGTGATTTCAATCAAGCAGCAGTTTATTGCATCTCAACAGGGATGCTTTACATGGGGCAACTGCCCAAACTATATACACCTAAGCCACTCCCAGTCCCCATGCGATGGGTGAGTTCAAATGGACTCCAGGCTCCAGATTGGCTGGCTTCCCCCAGGGGCCAATCTGCAGGCAGGCTCCAGGAACCTGCCTGCCTTTGTTCTGGGCTTCAAGCTCCAACTAGGTGGCCTGCCAGACAAGTCCAGGCATGCCTCCTTGTGCTGGCTACTGCACCAGCAGCAGTTAAGCCTGAGTGGAAGACTGCACATGTCTGAACACTATTTACATAATGTGATGCTTTTTTAGAACAAAAGTGTTTGAGGAGAACCTGTCTGATTTCTCAGCTTAGCATGTGATACATGAAATTAGTACACCATTTTTAGGAAGGGTTAAATGAAATCAGTATGGTTGTTGAAAAAGCTTCAATCATATTTGATTTATGTGCTAAATATATATGAGCTGACTAGGTGATTACTGTAATAGATTCACTTCACTGTGTAGAACTTGGTGAGAATGTAGTACCTTGTATCGTTTAAGAAAAGAGCTACATTATACCTGAGAAATACTTGCATTTATACTGTTGCCAATACTGTCTTCCTGACCTGTAAGGTTGAAAAATAGTGAAACTGGAAGTATAGGACAATGGCTGCATCATATTTCCAGTTGTAAAGTTGGTTTTAATGATGCATAAAAATCTTTGACCCTACACTTTCCTATCAGACACAGAATACATTATGCAAAATAAGAAAATGCATTCAGATCTGTTAAAGTTTCATAATGTATACAGGTCACTGGATCTGCCTTTTCCTGGGATTTGGGCTGCCCTGGAGCAGAATTTTGCTATTTAGTATTATCTGCAATCCCAGTAAAATTCCAGAAATGTAGCCATGTTAGATAATAGCAAATATACTAAAACTGCTGTGGTACATTAGAGAAAATAAAGTGTTTTGTAAGCAATTACATTGGATTTGAAAGCACTATTTTATTATGGTCCTCAGAAGTCATAGTGATAATAAAGAGAGGTAAAACCTTGGATTTAATGGCAATATTCCCTTTCCTTTTTCATGCATTGAAGGGGCATAGCTAAGTGTGAGGGACATGGTTCAATGGTAAGGTAAGGTAAAATCAGGGAGTTGGAAAGCTTGGTGTTGGGGGGGGGAATAGACCTTGTAGGTACTTCATAAACTTGGTGGGATGAGGAAAATCAATGGGATATGGTGATTCCTGGTTATAAATTATATCGGAAGGATGGGGAGAAGGGTTGGAGGTAGGGTGGCTTTGTATGTCAGAGAGGGTATACAGTCCAGTAAGACTGAGAAGTTAAGAGAATTGGATTCGCTTCTAGAAATGCTATGTGTTGAAATAGTGGGCCCAAAAGGAAGCTTAACACTGGGAGTTTGTTATCACCCACCAGATCAAAAGATAGAGGAAGATTATAAAATGATGAATGAATTAAAGATAGCAGCTAGATGAAATAACTGTGTCGTAATAGGTGATTTGAACTACCCATACATTGAGTGGATCAGTATGTGTTCAAGTCGGGAAAAAGAGAATGAGTTTCTAGACACTCTTAATGACTGTCCTATGGAGCAGATAGTCACAGAACCTACCAGGGGAGAGGCAGTCCTGGATTTGGTCCTAAGTAATGCCCAAGACCTGGTGAGAGATGTAAAAGTGATTGCACTTGCTTGGGAACAGTGACCATAATGTTATTGAGTTCAACTTTTGTATAAATAGGGAGTTGCCCAAAAAGACTGACACAACCACTTTTAACTTTAAAAGGGGTAAATTCTCTGATATGAGGGGATATGTGAGGAAGAAACTGAAAGGAAAAGTAGAACAGGTCAAAACCATTGGGGAAGCTTGGAGACTATTTAAAGCTCTACAATTTTAGAAGCTTAGAAAAAATATATACCGCAGGTTAGGAAAGGCACAAATAAGTATAGAAAAAAGCCTGCATGGTTAACAAAGCAAAGTAATGGAAGCTGTAAAGAAGAAGAGATTGGATTTATACCCTGCCCTTCACTCAGAATCTCAGAGTGGTTTACAAACTCCTTTCCTAAAAGGTAAGAAGAAGGTTGATAAAAGGGAACACATGCTGCAGCAAATAAAATGCAAGTCTGTGATCAGGCAGGCAAAAAGGGAATATGAGGAACATATAGCAAAAAACATAAAGACCAACAATAAAACTTTCTTCAAATACATTCGAAACAGGAAACCAGCCAGGGAGGCAGTGGGACCCTAGGATGACCAAGGGGTAAAAGGAGTACTGAAGGATGATAGGGAAATGGCTGAGAAGCTAAATGCATTTTTTGCCTATGTCTTCATTGTGGAAGATGAGAAGTGCTTGCTGTCAGGTACTCCAAGAACTCAGTGTCAACAGCAGGTTCTTAATCAGATTCAGATTTATTGATCAGAGATGAAGTCATCATGGACGTTTGAGTTAGGAATACAGCATACAAAATGGCTATAGCAATTACAGTGGGTTCATACCATACCCCCTGACACCCAAGGGCCAATAAAGCAGTCACTACACAATGTGGGAAACTGTCTAATGGTTCAGGGGTGAGTGGGAGACATTAGCGGCTTTGCACCGAAGGAGTGAAGCACTCAAGGCCAGTGGAGAGATAAGGCACAGAGGAAAGTGAAACAGCTGCTGTAACAAGCACATTCCAGAGGATAAAATCTCATGGCAGGGCTACCCAACATCCTGCCCCTCCAAGGCCCCCCCCCCCAGCTTGTCCGGGAAGCGAGAATGAAAGCGACGAAGCAAACGGGGAGCATTGACATCGGAGGCTGTGATGGACTTAAAGATCTGGGACCAGCAGAAAGTAACACAGAACACTGCTGAGTCACATGATGGAATGAGGAGGGGGCCATTTAGCTCGGAATCCTCAGTGATTGGTGTTTAACAGACCAAACAGTCAGTTTGGAATTGGCAGTTGAGAAGCAGCAGTTAGTTGATGGACGGAGAGCTAACAGGGAGTCTGTCAGCAAACTGAAGGAGCTCTGTAGCTCTGTGTGGAATAACTTGGTTTACTGAGTTCCTCAGAAGGAAGGGGAAAGTGACCAGATGGTTAAAAACAAAACACAAAAGTGTCATACACCAATGAGACATCACTCCTTAAGGGATCTGAGAGAAGTGGTTTTGTAAGGGCTAAGAAAAAGGTCTGAGTCGAGTCAGGAAAATTGGTAGTGGCCAGTTGGACTCAAAAAGGGACCAGAGAAACAAAGCCAAAAGTTAACCATGAATCAGTGCAGGAGGGTGTGATCATCAAAGAGTATAGTGAAGTATTAAACATCTGTGTAACTGAGAAAAAGAAACAAATTAACCTCCATGTAAAACTTCCATTCCCCTGTTGTGTTTTCTTTAAATAAAGCCTGTTCTGTTTTGAAGTTAACAAGCTGTGGTGCCTATCTATTTAATGGTAAAGCAAATACACTTAGCAGTAGTCCTTACAAATATCCCTGACCAAGAAGGGAAAACAAAAATCCCGAAGAGACTATTGTAGATTTGTATAGAGGACTGGTCAGCAAAATTATCAGCAGCTCTGACCAGGCACAATATGCAGACCCTCACGGTACTGCTGTCAGTATAAAGGGAGCGCATGTCATAGAGGCTTTAACCCATTCCCTGTGTTCAGGACCAAAGTCAATTCAAATAAGTCAAAGAACCAAATTCAATCAAATAATACAAGCGGTTATGTTTCAAGCAGGAGTCCAAAAATTTGTGCAACTTCAAAGTGTCCATCCACCATCGGGGGGGGGGGAATGCCCTGGTAGGATGCCAGACATTGGGCCCAGGGTCCTTCCTGAGAACAGAAAAGTGAAATACAGGATGCACATGTTTAAATGTCATGGGTAACTCAAATTCAACAGTAACGTCATTGATTTTTCGCACCACCGGGAAGGGGCCAACAAATTTCCAGCCCAATTTATGGCTGGGCTGCAGGCCATGAAGGTTCTTTGTAGAAACATACACCGTGTCCCCAATCTGTACCTCCTACACCGGGAGGTGTTTGCGGTCCACCTGTGCCTTATATGCAGCTTTGGCCACGTTTAACATTTGCTGGAGGAGTGGCCAGGCAGCCTTAACTTTGTGCCACCAGTCCTCAATGGTCCCCTTGGGAGGGGAATTGGTAGGCAACCAGAGAAGTAGGGAACCTTCATAACCATGCACCGCCTGAAATGGGAAAACCCTCGTAGATGAATGAACCACATTGTTATAACAATATTCTGCATAAGGGAGTAACTCCTCCCAATCATCCTGCTGAAAATTGGTAAAACACCGCAGATATTGTTCCAGGGTCTGATTGACACATTCAGTTTGACCATCAGTCTCCAGGTGGTAGGCACTACTAAGAGCACATTCGATGCCAAGGGCCCCCATCAATTCACCCCAAAATTTTGCAACAAATTGAGAGCTACGGTCAGAGACCACCTTCTTTGGAATTGAGTGTAGCCAAGCATTTGGCTGTGGGCAGCTGCTTAAGAGGGGGAAAATATGCCTGCTTAGAGAACATATCCACCCCCCCAATGACCATTTTCCCTCCACTTGGGGGTAAGTCAGTTATGAAGTCCATAGAAATCACTTCCCACAGTCAGGTAGGGGCTGGAAGTGGTTGCAGAAGTCCAGGGGGTTTCCCAGGATGGGGTTTACATGAGGCAAGTGGGGCATGGTTATACAAATAGAGAAATGTCCTTCCGCATGCTCACCCACCAAAATTACCTTTACAAGAGGTGCAGTGTTTTGAGGTAGGTGATCTGCCAGTTTCGAACCATGGGCTACTTCCATTACTCCGCCCTGCAGGGATCACGAGATGAAGAGGTGATGGTCTTTGTACCAACACCCATCCTGCCATTGCTCTAAGCCTCCATCCAAGTCAATTTCCAAGTGGTCAGATTCAGAAAAGGCGGAGGTAAATTCAGAAGCCCAATCCCTCCCCTCAGAGTCACGTCCAGCTTTCACCTGACTCCGCACCATGACTGCCCCTCCCAGTTGGGCGGGAGTGAACATTGAGTCTACCACTCCCTCTCATTGACTTTCCTTCTGAGGGAGGCACGAGAGGGCATCAGCCAGGGAATTTGACTTCCCAGGGAAGTGGTGCAGCATAAATTGGAACTTAGAAGTCTGACCACCACAGCTGCTTTGCATTGAAATTACGGGGAGTGCAGAGAACCTCAAGGTTTTTGTGATCAGTCTATACCTCGAATGGTACTTGTGCCCTGCCCCCCAGCCAGTGTCTCCAAGTGGATAGAGTGAGTCTGATGGCACCAGCCTCCTTGTCCCAAACCGCCCAATTGTGCTCAGTGGCATTAAATTTTCGGGAGACATAGTGCAGGGGGTGCAATTTGCCATCCTCCCCTTCCTGCAGGATGGCCCCTCCCATTGCCATGTCAGAAGCATCAATGTGCACAATGAATTTTTTATTTTCTTTTTTTTTGGCCCCCCGAAGGGGATTTTTTTATTGCATTTTATATAAGACTACAAACTACAACTCAGAAAAAGGAAGGGGGAACTAACACTAAGGAGAAAAGAAAAGCAAACCCACACTACACTAAAAACCCAAGAGTAGGAGATCTTTAACCCCGTTAATATCTATGTTAGTACTTTATAGTTAGTATACCATGAATATAGTGAGTTCCTGTCTATCTTTCCCTACTTAGAAAGCTAATTAGTTGTTATGAGAGAATTCCAGAGCATCTCCCAAACTCGCTTCATAAAGGCCATTTTCAGAGTCCTTCTGCCTTTACTTAGGTTTTCTGTCCCTAAATGCATAAGTTGGTTTTCGGGCACCAGTGCCTTCTTCCGCAGCCAAGTCCTCATCCGTCTCCGAGGGTACCGAGCCACTCGAACCAGTTTCACTGACTTCTTTGGTCCCCAAGTGACGCTTGAGAAATTCTTTGGCTTTGAACACAGAGTCAATCTTCTCTCTCTTATCATTCATCTTAAAGACCACTCCTTCTGGGACTACCCATTTGTATCCGATTTGGTTAGTTTGGAGAAAGAGTATCAAGTCCCTGTAATTTTTCCATTTTTGACGAATTTCAAATGGAATGTCCTTTAAAACCTTGATATTATCTTTCCCCATTTTCAATGGAGTTGCCGAAGTTACTTGCAGAATTGCATCTCTAGTTTGTCTTCTTGAAAATCTGGCTGATATTTCTCCAGGTAGGCTATTCTTTTTGGTTTAATTTGAATACACTCTATACGCTGCTTCGATATCGTGCATAATTAATGAATTTTTTATTTTCATCAGGATGGGCCAGCATGGGTTTGGATGTGAACAAAGCTTTAAGGTTGTCAAAAGCCATTTGACATTTGGTTGTCCATGCCAACTGAGCACTGGGTTTTGTGCTGTCTGAGCCTTTCCCTTTAGTTTTCAGTAAGTCAGTAAGGGGGAGGCTGACATGTGCAAAATTGGCAATGAAATTTCAACAGAAATTAGAAAATCCAAGGAAAGATTGGAGTTGCCACCTTGCGCGAGGGGCTTCCCACCCCAGGACATTCCACACTTTTCACAGGATCCATCTCTAGCCCCTAGGGGAAATGCAGTAGCCAAGAAAGTCAATTTCCATTTTGTGGAACTCACGCTTGGACAGTTTGGCAAACAGTTTATGTTTATACGAAGTCTGAAGTACCTCCCTCACCAATTTGATGTGGGACTGTTCGTCAGGGGAGTACAGCAAGACGTCATCCAAGTAAACAAGGGCCCCCCTGAATAAATGCTTGTGTAACACTTAATTGATTAGGTTCATAAATACTCCAGGCACCCTCTGGAGGCCGAAGGGCATGACCTTATTGTCCCAATGGGATATCAAAAGCAATCTTAAATTCATCCCCTTACCTAATACACACTCGGAAGTACGTGGCCCTCAAATCCAGTTCGGAAAAGCTCTTCCCTTTGGCTGCCTCGGCCAGTAGATCTTTTATGAGAAGAACGGGATACACATTGGTGGTTGAGACTGCAGTAAGCCCTCTGTAATCCATGCAGAGGGGGAGGCCCCCATCTTTCTTTTTTCTGAATAAAACCGGAGCAGCGAACAGGGAGGAGGCGGGGTGAATAAACCCACGGGCGAGGTTTTTGTCAATGAACCTCCGCAGTTCCTCCTTTTCCATAGGGTTCATGGCATACAGTTTACCTTTGTTATTGCCCACCAGATCAAAAGATAGAGGAGGATTATAAAATGATGAATGAATTAAAGATAGCGGCTAGATGAAATAACTGTGTCGTAATAGGCGACTTTAACTACCCACACATTGATTGGGTCAATATGAGTTCTAGTCGGGAAAAAGAGATTGAGTTTTTAGACACTCTTAATGACTGTGCTATGGAACAGATGGTCACAGATCCTACCAGGAGACACGATCCTAGATTTGGTCCTAAGTAACACCCAAGACCTGGTGAGAGATGTAAAAGTGATTGCACCACTTGGGAACAGTGACCATAATGTCATTGAGTTTAACATTTGTACAGATAGGGAGTTGCCCAAAAAGACTGACACAACCACTTTTAACTTTAAAAGGGGTAACTTCTCTGGTATGAGGGGACATGTGAGGAAGAAATTGAAAGGAAGAGTGGAGAAGGTCAAAACCATTGGGGAAGCTTGGAGACTATTTAAAAATACAGTCCTAGAAGCTCAGAAGAAATATATACCGCAGGTTAGGAAAGGTACAAATAGGTATAGAAAAAAGCCTGCATGGTTAACAAATAAAGTAATGGAAGATGTAAAAGGTAAGAAGGATTCGTTTAAGCGGTGGAAAGCTAGTCTTAGTGAGGTTGATAAAAGGGAACACAGACTATGGCAAATAAAATGCAAGTCTGTGATCAGGCAAGCAAAAAGGGAATATGAGGAGCATATCGCAAAAAACATAAAGGCCAACAATAAAACTTTCTTCAAATACATTAGAAGTAGGAAGCCAGCCAGGGAGGCAGGGGTAAAAGGAGTAGTGAAGGATGATAGGGAAATGGCTGAGAAGCTGAATGCATTTTTTGCCTCTGTCTTCACTGTGGAAGACGAGAAGTGTTTGCCCACTCCAGAAGTACCGATTTCAGGAGGGGGTTTGAAAGACCTGAATCAGATTGCGGTGACAAGAGAGGAAGTCCTCCAACTGATGGACAATTTAAAAACTAATAAATCACCAGGCCCGGATGGCATTCATCCGAGAGTTCTGAAAGAACTCAAATGTGAACTTGTGGATCTCCTGACAAAAATATGTAATCTTTCTTTAAAATCTGCCTCCATTCCTGAGGACTGGAAGGTAGCTAATGTCACTCCCATCTTTAAAAAGGGCTCCAGGGGAGATCTGGGAAATTACAGGCCAGTCAGTCTGACATCGATACCGGGTAAGTTGGTGGAAACTGTTATTAAGGAAAGAATTAGTAGGCACATTGATGAACAAAAACTATTGAAGCAGACTCAGCATGGGTTCTGTAAGGGAAGATCTTGTCTCACTAACCTGCTAGTGTTCTTTTGAGGGAGTGAACAAACATGTGGACAAGGGGGACCCAGTAGACATTGTTTACCTTGACTTACAGAAAGCTTCTGATAAAGTTCCTCATCAAAGGCTCCTAACTAAGCTCAATAGTCACGGGATAAAAGGACAAATCCTCTTGTGGATCAAAAACTGGCTAATTAATAGGAAACAGAGAGTGAATATAAATGGGCAATTTTCTCATTGGAGGATGGTAAGCAGTGGGGTACCACAGGGATCAGTACTTGGTCCGATGCTTTTTAACTTGTTCATTAATGATTTGGAGTTGGGAGTAAGCAGTGAAGTGGCTAAATATGCAGATGACACGAAGTTATTCAGGGTGGTGAGAACCAGGGAGGATTTTGAGGCACTCCAAAGGGATCTGTCGAGGATGGGTGAGTGGGCATCAACGTGGCAAATGGGGTTCAATGTGGCCAAGTGCAAAGTGATGCATATTGGAGCCAAAAAACCTAAATATAAATACACGTTGATGGGGTCCAAACTGGCAGAGACTGACCAAGGGACAGATCTTGGAGTCATAGTCGGTAACTCAATGAAAATGTTGAGACAGTGTGTGACTGCAATAAAAAAGGCCAACACTATGCTCGGGATTATTAGGAAGGGACCTGAAAACAAATCAGCCGGTATCATAATGCCCCTGTATAAATCATTGGTGCAACTTCATTTGGAGTACTGTGTACAGTTCTGTTCACCACACCTCAAAAAGGATATTATAGCATTGGAAAAAATGCAGAAAAGGGCAACTAGAATGATAAAAGGGTTGGAACACTTCCCTTATGAAGAAAGGTTAAAACGCTTGGGGCTCTTTAGCTTGGAGAATCGACGGCTGAGGGGTGACATGATTGAGGTTTATAAGATTATGCATGGGATTGAGCAGATTGAGAAAGAAGTACTTTTCTCCCTTTCTCACAATACAAGAACTCATGGGCACTCAGTGAAATTGCTGAGCAGTCGGGTTAGAACAGATAAAAGAAAGTACTTCTTTACCCAAAGTGTGATTAACACATGGAATTCACAGCCACAGGAGGTGGTGGTGGCTACAAGCATGGACAGCTTTGAGAGGGAATTAGATAAACATATGGAGCAGAGGTCCATCAGTGGCTATTGCCACAAGGTATAGATAGAAACTCTCAGTCTGGGGCAAGTGATGCACTCTATTCTTGGTGCTTGGGGGGGTCAACAGTGGGAGGGCTTCTAGTGTCCTGGCCCCACTGCTGGACCTCCTGATGGCACCTGGTATTTTTGGCCACTGTGTGACAGAGTGTTGGACTGAATGGGCTATTGGCCTGATCCAACATTGGCTTCTCTAAAAAAAAAAAATCTTTTGCACACATAAGGTCCCAGTGTTAATCACCAAAATCTCCAGTTAAAGGATCCCATGTAGCAAGTCTCTTCTAAGACCTGGAGAGCTGTTGCAAGGCAAAATAGACTGAGAAAATACTGAGCAAGATGAATCAATGGCTATTTAAAATTTCGTTTTAGCCCAGTACACACAATAGCCCCAAATGTTTGCTGAAAATGCAGGACAGAGAGTGGGCTTGAGTACACAGGTACTGTCCCCTCCCATCGCATGAGTGCCTGATGAGACTGCATGGAGGAACTGGCCACATGTATGCCCTTCCTCATTAATTGGTGATGCTGCTTTCCTAACATCACTGATCACAGGGAGGGACGGTTTGCACAGTCACTGACTCTATAGATGACCAGGCAATTTTGCAGAGGCATGGGCAGCATGCTCATGTCCACTCTCCTTTCCTGCATGTTCAGGGCTACTGTTTTTCCTGCAGAACAAAGTTTGAGTCCATTGGCATCTTTAAGACCAACAAAGTTTTATTCAAGGTATAAGCTTTCATGTGCATGCATATTTCTTCAGATACCTACAGTGAAACAATGTTCTTCAGATACCTATAGTTTAACAGCTGTATGAGCCACTCCATATGAAACATTTCATAATGAATCAAAACTAGGGATGTGCACAAACTGCAAAAATGAGGTTTGGTTTGTGGTTCATGACAAGCCACAAACTGAACCACCCATTCATGAACCGAACTAGTTAATTTGGTTCATGGCCCTGTAAACCCCATTGAAAGAGACCACAGTCCCTTTAAACAGGTTTTGCAGAAAGTCTGAAAAACAGCTGAGCACCAGAGAGTGGTGAGGAGCAAAACAGTTGATGTGGGGGGATGCCTTCTTGCTGCTCAGCTGTTTTTGAGACTTTCAGGGGGAACATAAGCAGGGGTTCCTCACTCAGAGTTCCTTTAAATTCCAGCTTTCTGACCCATGCCCAAACCACGAACAGCACGAACCTGCTCTAAAAGTTTGTGGAACTTCGTGATGGCAGATCTGTCACAAACTTCTGTTTGGAAACCACAAACAGGGCAAAATTCATCACAAATTTTGCTTTGTGGTTTGGTTCGAGCCCATCCCCAATAAATACAGTTGACTTAATAGTGACATTGTGATAATGAGTCAGATAACCAGATGCTAGTATAAATTGAAGTCCAGAGTACATAAACAGTGAAGATATGCAGCAACAGAAGGCATACAGTGAATTCAAATAAAGTGGAAATCCTAAACCATTTCATATATATCCATCATACTTCTTATATTTACACCTTCTTTCCACTCTCCAGATTTGAGAAAGCCTTGTTCACACAACCCATCTATTGTAGAAAGAAGGTGTGGCCTACTTTGTAAGCATCAGTTGAGATGAATAAATGCCAGGAGAAGAGATGCAAGCTCATGGTTCTCTGCAGCCAGTTTTCATATGAAGGATCCACAGAATAATAAACAAGATATGGTCTCATTTTTTGCTCATAGTATCTTCTCAATGCATCATTATTAGTCACATTATATTAATAGAAGGAAATAAGCTTGCTATCTGGAAATATGCCAATTAGCTATTTGGAGAAAAAAGAAAGATGTACTAATTAAATCCAAGAGTGGGAAGAAGGTGTGAAAAATACTGAATATAAGTTTCATGACACATTTAAACATACAGCTGAAAAGGAAACAAGAGTTAACACAAGGAAAATATTCAAACATTATTGGGATTAATAATAGGTAAGCATGCTCACACTAAATTTAAAACAGTGGTTATTATTTTGATAAATGTTTACATTCAGCCACTATACAGCACTGCTAGAAATATATAGGAAAGGTTTCAGTACTGAAATCAATGGTGAAAGATAGAGTACATTAATGCACCTTTAAAGCCATTATCTTCTTTATTTCCAAACACTACCCATATTCAGATCCTTAAATAAAACAGGCTATAACACTCTTTGCTCTGTTATCACCTCCTAGGCTTATGCAGCTATGGAAGGTTCATGTTGTGTCCAGTTCTGGGAATCTCTAGCTAAAAGAATCTCAGGTGATGAGGCTAGGAAAGGTCTCTGGCATTGGACCATGGAAAGCTGCTGCCCATTGGCACAGACAATGCTCTGTTTAATGGACCAACAGTATAATTTTAGAAGGCTGGACATTAAAGACTTTAGGACTATCCTAAATACATGGCCTTAATCATCCCAATGTCTATATTGTATAAAATCTGCAACACTCTTGGGTATTTTTCAAGATGACATGCAAAATATGGATGATTGACAATGCTGCGGGACCTGGTTATGGCGTTGGATTTGCTGCCCACAGGACTGGGAATGTGATATACAGGATTTACTGCCCGCCTGATTGGGAGTATGATATAGGAATCGCCTTTGCTACACTAGCACTTTATGTATTTTTTGCTTATCGAATTTTATTGTATGGATTGTATTTTATTGTTTTATGACATTTTAACTATTGTACGCTGCCTTAAGCCGGTTCCTGGCTAGGCGGGATATAAATCAAAAGTAATAAATAAATAATAAATAAATGCAATTCTAAACAGAGCTACACCCTTCACAGTCCACCCTTGTAGTTAATTGGTATAACTGTGCTTAGGATTCCACTGTAAATAGCATTAGTTTATTGTTTAACAGAGGATCAGTACCATCATTCAGGAAGTCCACAGCTATGCCAGCCTTCAGTATGATTCAGCAGTTCTGTAGTTATATCCAAGTTCCACGTGGGGCTCAAGAAGATTACAAATGACTGAAGGTGAAGTAACTTCTATCCTGAAACTGCTGTCAACATTTCTATTTATGACCACAAGCTGAATCCTGTAAAAATAGTTTAAAACTATTGAATGGAAATCACATCATGCAGTATAAGGACTAGTGAAAAGCAGATATGTGAGTGTCTTGCTCTTTCAGGTTCTATGCAAAAGCTTCTATCTGCATGAGAATGTGCAGTAGTATGTAGTACACATTGCCATATCCTCTGATGTATCCTTATTCTATTTCCCAGACTTTTTTTTTCTGTGTGGATACCTATTCCCACCAACAGGGGCCTCACTCTCCCCCAACAGCTTTTCCTACATAGTCAGTAGACTTCCTGGGTTTGTAGAAAAATCCAAAAAGTGAGGAAATCCCTTCAGGGATGGTTGAATTCCCCCAAACCTTTTGAAATGGCCTCTGCAGGGACCTGACTCCAGGCATCAACGGTGAGAGATTAGAACATTGGAGGGGGGGGGAGAGGCTTCTAACTGGCTCTGTCAGTAAAGCATGGGGGAAGGGCCCTTTCTTTCCAGGCCTCTTTCGGCCTTGGAGGGAGGGAGGGAGCCTTGGGGTCAGGCTGGGGGATTCCTAGAGGTTTTGTGGTGGAGTGCAAGGAGGGCAGGATTTGGGGAAGGGAGAGGCCTCAGCTGGGTATCATGCCACAGAATCCACCCTCCAAAGCAGCCATTTTCTCCAGGGAGACAGATCTCTGTTGTT
Organism: Gekko gecko; assembly: GCA_029375565.1. Lineage (NCBI taxonomy): Eukaryota > Metazoa > Chordata > Lepidosauria > Squamata > Gekkonidae > Gekko > Gekko gecko. Next base: position 74,704,097 of record JAPDNY010000006.1, on the reverse strand, counting down.
CACAGATCTCTGAAGTTCACTCTCCAGGCCCCACTTGGAGGTTGTCAACCCTAGGCCTGGCAGCAGTCTAGGGTTGCCAGGTCCCCCCATGGGCACTGGCAGGGGATGGGGGTAATGGGGTTGCCAGCTCCAGGTCTGGAAACTCCTGGAGATTTGGGGATGGAGCCTGGGGAGAACAGGGACCTCAGTGGGGTACAATACCCTAGAGTCCACCCTCCAAAGCATCCATTTTCTCCAGGGGAAGTTATCTCAGTAGTCTGGAGCTGAGCAGTAATTCCAGGGGATCCCCAGATCCCACCTGGAGGCTGGCATCCCTAGGCAGCACCCTCTGGGTGACTTGATACCACCTAATTTGCATGACTCAACTTGGCCTGGCTGCTTGCTGCTGTTCAGCAGCCACCCTATGAAACCCAGCAGTGGTGCAGCAGTTAGAGCCTCAGAGTAGGGTCTGCAAGACCCAGGTTCAGATCCCCATATTGCGGTGGAAGCTGACTGGGTGATTTTGGACCAGTCACATACTTTCAGCCTAACCAACCTCACAGGGTTGTTGTGCATATAAAAAGGAGGTGAGAATAATGTAAGCTGCTTTGGTCCCCACTGTGGAGAAAGACTATAATTTTCCTTGGTAGAAGCTGTGGGGGAGGGGGTGGAGACGAAAAGCTGAAGACAGATAAAGGCAGATAAAGGTTAAGTTGGCTGTTGGGTGGGAAGGAAATAGGGTTGCCAACTCTGGATTGGGAAACTCCTGGACATTTAAGGGTTGGATCCTGGGGATGGTGGGGTTTGAGGAGGGGAGGAACTTCAGACCAGTATAATGCCATAGACTCCACCCTCCAAACCAGCCATTTCCTCCATGAGAACTACCATTGCCAGCCTCTGGGTGAGGGCTGAAGATCACCTAGAATTACAACTGTTGTCCGGGTGACAGAGATCAGTTCCCCTGGATAAAATGGCTGCTTTGGAGGGTTGAGTCTATGGCTCCACCCCCAGAAGGGAGAAAGAGTGTGAGATAGGTAAGGGTAGAGGGGAGGAAGCAAAGGTGTGAGGAATTGGATGACCATCCCGCAAGTTTCTTGCAGGTCTCCACTTGTATAATTCTATTTTGGTCATGGACTCCAACACGCTCCGAAATCAGTTCGCTCTCTGATCTGTCATTCAGAGGGCCTCCCTATCCACTGGCTGCTTCGCCTGAGTCCTGCCTCCAACATTCTAAACAGTTTGCTGTTCCTCTCCCCCACACACAGCCAGTCAGAATACAGAGGTCATTTGCGTATGTGGCCTGACTGGCCTTTGCCTCAGAACACAGAGGTCATTTGCATATGTGGCCTCACTGGCCTTTTCCAAACAGTTTGCTGTTGCTGTTCTGAGGTAAAATACATTTCCCCTTAGTGCCTGTTGGGGGAAACCATTGTTGCCAATCTTCAGGTGAGGGCTGAAGATCACACAGAATTACAACTGCTTTCCAGATGGCAGAGGTCAATTCCCCTGGAGAAAATGGTGGACTCTGTGTCCTTATATCCTGCTGAGATGGCCCCTGTATGACAGCCAATGTGACGTAGCAGTCAGGGCTTCAGAGCATGGTAGAGGCTGCAGGTGGGTGGGGTGGAAAGCTGAAGAGTGAGGAGAAAATAAAGGTAGGTTGATGATTGGCTGGGAAGGAGATAGGGTTGCCAACTCCAGGTGGGAAATTCCTGGAGATTTGAGGGATGGCGCCTGGAGAGGGTGAAGTTTCAGGAGGAGTGGGACCCCAGGCAGGTACAATGCCATAGACTCCACCCTCCAAATCAGCCAGTCCCTCCCAGGGAACCATTGATGCCAATCTCCAGGTGGGGGCTGAAGATCACTCAGAATTACAACTGCTCTCTAGGAAGGAGAGGGGAGGAGATGGAAAGGTGAAGTCAGAGGGGCAGATCAAAGTAGGTTGATGGTTGGCTGTGAAGGAAATAGGGTTGCCACCTCCAGGTTGGAAAATTCCTGGAAATTTGAGGGGTGGAGCCTGGATAGGGTGGGGTTTGAGGAGGGGTGGGACATCAGACAGGTACAATGCCATAGACTCCACCCTCCAAACCAGCCATTCCTTCATGGGGAACCATTGTTGCCAATCTCCAGGTGAGGGTTGGAGATCACTCAGAATTACAACTGTTCTTCAGGTAGCAGAGATCAGTTCCTCTGGAGAAAATGGTGGACTCCGTCATGCCTGCCCCTGACCCAGCACCTGGAAGCCTGGAAAATGAGAACTTGGCACCTTTAACACCATCCAAAGTGCAAGAGTCCTCAGCAAACCTAAGTGCCGGGGAGGGTGAACTCCAAACTACAGGACAATTGACACCTGAAGCTGATCAGGCAAAACCTGGCCCTAATGAATCACCACCCAACTCGCCCCCACGTGTGGACCAGCTGAGAGATCACAAATGCCGGGATCTGGCAGCCAGGCGCAAGGAGGTGCACATGCGTGGACGGCGATCATTAAGTCCTGAGTATTGACGGGAGCCAGGACTTCACAACAGGCTGCTAATGAGTTAATGATCCAGCACAGTATTTGAAGAGATTGCTGGCTGCTTGCAAACCGTGCTGACAATCTTGTCCGTGGGCTAGACGCCTTGCACCTCCTGCTCTATCTGCGCTCCTGACTGAACTCTTGGCTCTTAAACTCCAGTCCGTGTTTTGACTATCCCTCTAGCTCCTGACCCTCGGCTACGCTTCCTGACTCTGCTCCCGGATGCTGACTACTGGTAACGATTGACAACGGCTTGGTTTTGTGTCTTTGAACTGGTTGCTTGGACTCTTGGTAACTCTCCCAGCTGACCCTTGGAACTCTCTCTCTCGGGCTCTCCTCCTTTGCCTGGCCCCCTGGCTCTGTTGTGACAGACTCTGTCATTATACCCTGCTGAGGTCACCACACCAAATTGACACTGAGTGCCCAGGACCGGGGCACCCGCACAGCCTCTTTCTAGAGCTCGTTGCATTTATTTCCACAACAGGCCTTATTCCTAGTACGTAATATTACAGCCAACAAAGAAACACCGTAGAAAAACTCACCATAACAAGCTGTTATCTATATTGATTCAGGGTTAATGCTGAAAAATAGAACTGTTTCCCTGCACTGGATTCTCAAAAACTGCCAACACTGTGACATACTTACGTAATCCTTACCCAGGTACAGTTGTTCTTTTCTGTTGTAACCAATTTTGACAGCCTTATCTGACAATTTCAAGAGAAGCTGTAATTTTGTGAATATTTCTTTGTAAGCAAATATTTATCACAGAAGGCTATTAGTAAACCAGCTTTTATCATTTATCTATAATCTAAGAAAGAAACATTGTCTTGAACTGGAACAGTCTATTATTTGAAACTAGCGTGATCACTGCCATAGATGGGCTATGAATGTAATCTAAATCCATTTCACTCATCTGTTTTCTAAGTACCCAATACAAAGTGCATAGTATATCAGAGTGACAAATTACAATAAATAAATAAAAACACATAAACTCATTTTGGAACTTCATCCAATGGTCCTCCACTCCTTGCTGTCTGCCTGACTTGATGCCTTCATCTACTCTGAATTAACGATATAACAGAAGTACTATTAGAAGTATCCATAAAATAAAATGGTAATGTTTAACTGCTTTTTCATAAAATAACTGTAATGTAAAGTTGGGAGACTGGGGTACCAATGGTGTTGCAGCACACATGAGCCCTGTTCGAAAGTTATAGTGAATGCACACTTGATTTTTCTTTTTACATGTGCTAATTTTCATGCTACATTTAATGCACAAACACCTCAACATGTAATCTGAATCCCAATTTTATCCAGATACTGTTCCCTGTTTTCATTTGTAAAATGAACATGTGTTGACTTTTTCTTACAACAGATATACATATGTACATGCAGGAAGTATATGCATTCACAATATGTGAACACAGCTATGGTAGAATAGGTTGCCAGTGTTGGCATCAAAGATATGTAAAGAGCCCTGAGCTGAGAACCCTGAGGGGGAGCAGTTCCTAGGGCAAGAGCTTGGAGTCGACTCCCATCTAGAAAAAGAGGGAGCAAAGAGGCCAAGAGAGCTTCTGGAAAGCAGCATGGATGATTGCCAGCACCAGAACTTCTGATAGCTCAGAGACAGACCAAATGAGCAAAGACTTCCCTGAAGGGAGCAGCAAGTAACAGAATATGGGGTTAAATGGAAAGCCTTATGTAGCATGGATTCCTGAAAAACACCTACTGTGGGAGTTTGAACAAGGCTTTGGGCATGCAGTAGGCATTAGCCTATAGCTGAGGCTGTGTCTGTTGTTATCCCATTCCCAAATAACCTGCTCCATGTAAGCTGCTGAGAAATGGATCCCTGTAGTAACACTTCAGCACAAAAGGCCATCATGAATCACATCTTTTAAATAAGGATTTCTGAATTACAAGCAGAGTCACTATACCAGTGCCACCTACTACCAGAATCTCTATGGTAAGGGGTTCTACGTATTACAGTTGTTGTATGGAAAAGCTGCTATATGGCTGCCGTCTGTAGCAGCTTTCACATGGGAATCACAAGAAATTGTATAGCCTTAAGAGTAACTCTGCATCACAGAAAAGTACTTTTGTTGTTTTAATCTGACAAATTTAGCTTAATTATAGAACTCAGATGGTGCCAGTGGAGCACTTTGAGGCATGGATTGTTAATCATTTATGATCACATTCTACAACATACTACTAATTGTTGGAAATAAATATAATAATTTAGACCCCTTGAAAAAGATCCCTGTGTGCCTATATTTATTTTGTTTTTAAATTTTGACCTATGTTATTTGGACTCCAGTTTAGCAAAGAAAGTCTGGAATTGCCATTGTACTGGACATTTTTATTTAAGATTTCTAGCAGGCAATTATTTCTTGCTTTGCTCACTAGAAGTCTTTGAGTGTATTATGTACAGTACTATTCACCTATTTAGTGTAGTGCCATTGGATGTATTAATCAGGCCTTCTAAGGATGCTACCCTGCACACGGCTGGATAAATAATATCCACTTCAGAGCTGAGTATGTATGAGCAAAGGTTAATGGTCTGGCTGATGCATTGCTTCATTTACACTGGCTGCAATTCTGTCTGCTGGCACTAAAATCGGACAAGAGACGACCATATGCTGTATGACACATGCTGTGGAGTACTGATGGCCAAAAGTTTTAACTTTGCTCCCCAAAGAATTTCTCAAGAGCATAAAGGCAAAAGCATAATTTCCACTTCTACAAGGAAGTAAGCAATATGCTAACTCCTGGCCAAGCACCAGGAGTGGTCACCCCCCCCAGTCTTAAAGAAAAGAGCACATCTCCATTCTTATCCAACTGGTGTGAGGGCTGCAGATATATGAACAGAAATATGAATAAGACAATGAACAGAAGCACAAGGGCAGTCCATCAGTGTCAGAAGATGGCAATGCATGGCAAATTAGTGCATTGGTAATGACATCAGTAACAGCAGCCAGCACCAAGGGCGGGAGGGAAATCCACTGAACATGGTCTAACCACTTCCCTGTGTTTCATGGGAGCAACAGAGAAGAGGGGATGAATTGAAGACATGCCTCTTGTGTGTCCAGTTGCAACTTCTGAGTCATATCAAAAAGAGATCCCTATGTAAAGTGTACAAAAAGTAAACTGTTTTCTATTCATGAAAGTGTACTAGGGTTTTAGTATTAAAATCAGCTGTGGAGGCAATTTTAAAATGACAGCTAATTGGTCTTCCATAATTGTGCCACCTCTTCTAAGCCCAAACCACGGGAATAATTCCTGGTTGCCTCAGACAGTAAAAGACATAATTATCTACCACAGACAAATGCATTTGCCCTGCCCTGCCCATGACATGAGACAACAGAGAGTAGGTTCAACTAGTTGTTTTTTAAAAATGTTTTGTATATCAATCAAATGGCTGATCTACATCACTGCTTATTTCAATAAACTAGCCATTTTGAGGGTGGGCTGTGCTAGGTCTGCCTTTTGGACTGATCTGGTGCTTCCACCAGCCTTTCTCATCACTGCCTGCTGAGTCATGGTGCAGAGAGGTGCCAAACTTCTCCGATGTGCTGCAAGACTCTTACCAGGTTTAAAAGCTGCTGCTCAGCACCAAGGGCATGCCTCCACAGCACACCCAGCCACAAGTCAGACACAACAAAAATGCTGTAGGTGAGATTAGCATGGCCCCTGCACAATTTGGTTTCTTTTTTTTCCCTTTTTTTTGGCCCCCGGAAGGGGATTTTTATTGCATTTTCTAAAAAACTACAGAAAAGGGGAAGGGTACTAAAACACACTACAAGAAGAGGAGATAGAAAAGAAAATCCATGTTGTGGTGATCATATACAATGCTTACAAATATGGCATTAAGAAGAATTTTCAGTTGTTAACCTTGAAGGTAACAGAACAGTTGCTTATAGAAGCTCTAGCTCATACAGACTGTTTGGAGTATACTTAGATTACACTATACACTTAGATTTCTTTAATGCAAACATCAGGCATCCTCATCCTCTAAAAAACAATCGTTTCGGCCCATCTGGCTATTACATTCTGTCCATTAACCAACCATTACCTGCAATCCTCACAACATCCAAAATCATTAAAGTGAAATTACTAAATACATCAAAATTAGGCTTGAATATCCTTCTTCTGAAAGCTCACTCCATTTATACTCTTATTAGAAAGAAAAAACAACAACAAAGAAAGAACCTAAATAGGCATCAAGTAACATCCCCTTCACCTCTTCTATTTAAAATACTAGTCTAAGTTGATAAAATACATTTAAATTTCGTTTGCACAATCATCATCAATCATCCATCTTTTTCTATGTGAACCGTTCACCCCTATTTTATCCATACCTCCCCCCCTTAATCAAAAGTACTATCTGCAAAAATTCTTCGCTGGAGAGTCCTCTTCTCTCAATCTTCTTTAGCTCACAGTCCATATTACTGATATCTTCTAAAAGTCCATTATCTCCTGAACAACTAACCCATGTATCCACCTTTCACCCAACATTTCATTAGCTCTGTCCCCCCCATTAAAATGCCTAGTAACTTTATTTTTCACTTATCAAGGGAGGACGTAGCTGCCACGCTGCCCCACCGGTCTTTCTCAGTAGGGTTTATTGTTCAGTTAAACTTTCGAGTTCCTGAAGAGGATTCAGTTTCGTTTTAATTCTTTCGACGCAACAAGCGCCATTTTCAGAGGGGTCTGTTTATCTTCTTTTTATTACCAAATTGCCAGGGTCCCATAAATCCATCAACTCATTCTCACAGTCACCACTCACGGAGATGTTTAGAGTTTCTTTAAAAAGGAAAAGGACAATTTCCAATGCCTAAAGAGGTCGTTTTCAGATGTTTACATAGTAACCTTGTCTTTCGGGGGGGGTTCCCACTCTCTGTCTGCTAGATGAAAGTTCTGCTGCATTTACAGCCGCCATTCATAAGAGCACTTCAACACTCGTAAGTTTTTCCATTCAATCCTTTTTCTCTTTTCGCTCTACCCCCTTAAGAGCTTTATTTTAACATTGTTTTACGGGGGGGGAGGGTATTCCCTTTTCCTTCCGCTTCTTTTTTTGAGGAGGGGGTAGACTTTGCTTCACTCTGACTCTTACTGTGATGTTAACAGTCTTTAAAAAGAAAACTTGCCATTTCTAGCCAGCCAGTTGACATAGATTTTCAGATACTCTTTTTAAAGTCCTGAATGTTTGCTTATCTGTTACTCGGTTCTTAAATCTCAGCACTCCTCCCTCACAGTCCCTTCAAGCTCCATTTATCCAGTAGTAATTAATCTCCTTTATCTGGTCATCCGGGGGGGGGCATAGTTACCTCCCCCCCATGCTTACAGGGATAAACTTCACCTCCCTCTGATGCTTCATAGCTTTTGCTCACACTTCTTCAGTTACTTCATGGATTCAGCCAGTCGCTTAATTAGAACTTGATCACCGTTGCTTGGTCCAGTACGCAAAGCCTCGGTCAGTATTGGAACACAGTAGAGAGAATGTCAGGGCAAAAGGATGCCTCCACCCCCAGGCTAGAAGGGGGTGGTGGTGAACCTCAGCGCCCCCTGACTCAGGGCTCATCCCACAAGCCCTGGGGAGATGTGTACGATCGCACCCCCTCTCTACCCACTGGTTTACAGTCCGTGTCCCCAGGAGTTGGGAGAAACAGCTGCCATCAGCCTGCCAAACTGGAAATCAAATCCACATTTTGGTTTCTTAAGTTAAGAAAATAAGAACATAAGGGAAGCCAATGTTGGATCAGGCCAATGGCCCATCTAGTCCAACACTCTGTTACCAGGTGCCATCAGGAGATCCACCAGTGGGGCCAGGACACTAGAAGCCCTCTCACTGTTGCCCCCCCCAAGCACCAAGAATACAGTGCATCACTTGCCCCAGACTGAGAGTTCCTATCTATACCCTGTGGCTAATAGCCACTGATGGACTTCTGCTCCATATGCTTATGTAATTCCCTCTTGAAGCTGTCTGTGCTTGTAGCCACCCCCACCTCCTGTGGCAGTGAATACCATGTGTTAATCACTTCTTGGGTGAAGAAGTACTTCCTTTTATCCAGTGAAGTGATGTCAGAAGGGGAAGCAAAAGGGGGAGAGGCATCTTCAAAACCTCCCTTCCCTTCCCCAGCTGACCTGGGTTGGGCCACAGAAGGAGGAAAGAGGGAAGGAAAGAGAGAGTAGAGAGAAGGAAACAAGGAAAGAGAGAGGGAAAGAAAGAGAGAGAAGAGAAGAAGGAGGTAAACAGGGAAAGGAAGAAAAAAGAGAAAAGAAGACGGGGGAAAGAGGAAATGGAGAGAAGGAAAGGAGGGAATGAAAGAAATTTGGCAGCAATTCCGGCCCTATTATATCCTATGGGCCATTGAAGTCAATGGCAAAAACATGCCTCTCCCCGCATGCCACACCCCCACAAAGAAATCCTAAAAGACCAAAAGGAACATCATTTACATATGTATAAATTGATGGTGCAACCTCATTGGACCACTCACACCACACACACCTCAAAAAGAGTATTTATAGCACTGGAAAAAATGCAGAAAAGGGCAACTGCAATAATAAGAGGAGGACACTTTCCCTATGAAGAAAGGTTATCACATCTGGGGATCTTAGCTTTGAGAAACTTTGAGGGGTGACATGATAAGAGGTTTACAAGACTATGCATGGGATAGAGCAGGTAGAGAAAGAAATATTTTTCACCCTTTCTCACAAGACAAGAACTCATGGGCACTCAATGAAATTGCTGAGCAGTCAGGTTAGAAGTTAGAACAGATGAAAGGTTTTTTGGTTCTTACAGGTTTACAACTTTAAAAAGTTCTGCTGGTTGCTGTTGCTTGGTGATGGTGAGGGGTTGGTTTGTTTTTTTCCTGTCTGCTCCAGCCTCCATACGTTTGTCAAATTCCATCTGGAAGCTGTTCATGCCAGCCACCACTACCACCAGCACCACCACCTCCTGTAGCAGTGAATTCCATGTGTTAATCACTGTTTGGGTGAAGAAGTACTTCCTTTCATCTGCAATTGCCCTTTTCTACATTTTTCCCAGTGCTATAAATATTCTTTTTGAGGTGTGTGTGGTGTGAGTGGTCCAGTGAGGTTGCACCATCAATTTATACATGTATAAATGATGTTCCTTCTGGTCTTTTATAGGGTTTCTGTGTGGCACTGTGGCAACAGTGCCACTTGTTCTGGAATGTGCCACTTGTTCTCATGGCAAACAAGCACCTCCCAAGACAGTTCACTTTCCCTGAGATTCTCTGGGAGAGTCTGACTGCTGGTGCTGCCTGCTTGCCTGCCTTAAGTGCTGCTGGCTGGGTTTTCCCACTGGAAACAGTGGAGGTAATGGGGGTAGCCTGTTTGGGTGCCTATAGAATTAGGCCCATTGGTCCAATTGCTTTGAAACATGGGGGTGCATGTGGGGAGAGGCTCCCGAAGCGACCCTGAAAATTTGGAGCCTCTCCCTCAAACCCCCCCCTCCCGAGCTACTAACAGCACCCTTGGAAAAAATAACTTTTTCCCACCATAGAGAACAATGGAGGGAATGGGGGCAACCTGTTTGGGGGCCCATAGAATTGGACTCCGTGGTCCAATGTTCTTGAAACTTGGTGGGTATCTTGGAGAGAGGCTCCAACAGCTAGCCTGTGAGTTTGGAGCCTCTCCCTCAAACCCCCTCCCCTCCAGCCCCCAGAATATACCCATAGGCCATAGGATATAATGGGGCTGAAATTGACATTTGGCTGGTGGAAAGACTCTGGAATCTCCTACTGCTGAAACTGACATGCGGGAGCCTTTCTGCCCTCTGAAACTGCTTGTGCCCAATTTGGCCCAACCGAATGGGGCTGAATTTTTTTTTATTTTTTTTGCATACCCCTACCAGGGAAGCCGGCTGGGGGCGGGGCTTGTCGCCACCACCATTTGTTGTGGCTCCTGAGCTGCTGGATCTGCACTCTGGTGCGCTCCCCCCAAAAAAAGACCCCTGCTTTTATCCACTCTAACCCGACTGCTCAGCAATTTCACTGAGTGCCCATGAATTCTTGTATTGTGAGAAAGGGAGAAAAGTACTTCTTTCTCTACCTGCTCTATCCCTTGCATAATCTTATAAACCTCAATCATGTCACCCCTCAGCCGTCATTTCTCCAAGCTAAAGAGCCCCAAGTGTTTTAACCTTTCTTCATAGGGAAAGTGTTCCAACCCTTTTATCATTCTAGTTGCCATTTTCTGCACAAAGTTATTTGTGGTGCTTGTATAAGACACTAATGAAAATGTATACTATTATCTTAAAATCATCTCCCACTGGCTGGAATTAATTCCCATTGATTTCAACATAATTTACATTCAAGTAAATATATTAGGCCTTAGATCTTACAGCCAGTCCTGTTAATACAATTTACTGCATTGTTTTCTTTTTTAGGCTGTACTAAGAATTACTGAAAAGTCTGCTGTGAAAATTAAGACTTTAAGTCTATATGATTTCCAGGTAAACATGACCATGTTTGGCTTGAAAGGCTGCAGCATAACATTGAATAATAAATATGTCCTCCAACCAACCAAATCTATTTATTTATTCATTTTTATTTATATTGTTTCTCACTGAGACTCAAGGGGGATCACACAGCACAAATCAAAAACTATCAACAGGATGCACCATCAAATAAACAATGAAATAAGACTTGGATTGCAGAAATCTGAAACAAGGCTAAAAGCAAATCATAGGCATTCACAAACGATGCAGAAATTATATAGTAGGATCATTCATACAGCAACAGGCACATAGTATACACTACAGTCCCTACCCCTTTATCTAGGTTTAACTAGGATTGCCAGCTGGCCTGGCCTTCTTCTATAGTCCTTTAATGGAAATTAATCAGCTAGTGAATCAGCTAGTGAAATTTTGTGTGACACAAAAACAATATCACCTGTTAAGTGCTCCAGAGCAGGCTAGTGTTAGAAGAACAGTTACAGAGACTGGTTCAAGAGCGGGCAAGTCAATAATTCACTGAAATCATACACTGCAAGAAAAACAGCTCATTGTGTTCCATTTGTTTACTGTTTTGCTGTTCTGACTTCTGACAGAGAGAAGGCTATGTTAGATCAGATGCCCAGATTTCACAGATATGTAAAAACTGGGTTACAAAATGCAACTGCTGGCTGAGTCAGAAGCACACTTTCACTGTGGCATTTTGAAGCCTATTGGAAAAGGAACATATTGCAGCATTTTAAGTTTCTGGCTTAGTGAAATTTAGGACAGAGGTGATCAAATGTGGTAAAATTTCAGTAGGAAAACCCAGCAGATTAAGCAAAAGGCAAAAGATAAACAATAAGAAAATCCCAACTGGGAATGCACATGGAAAAATATTTTTGTTCATTTTATATTTGTTTTAGTCTTTAAAATGTTTTATTCTTTATTGTAATTCTTGCACCAATATCCCTTTGCTCTATTCTTGTTTTCAAATATTTCAAACACTATTCTTGTTTTCAAATATTTCAAACACCATTTTAAATAAAAACTGATTTTTTAATTATTACAGCATTGTCTCCTTATGTAATGAATAAGAAGTGGTAACCAAATACCAAACCAATGGGCAGGGGTATTGCAAAAAAAGGACTCAGGATGCAGAGGTACAATGCAAAATGTAATCAGTTTGATTACAGAAATGGAGAGATGCTTGGGGGCAGAAAATTGGTGTCCATAGTGAGACTGAGGGTCCATTGGTCTGAATCTGTGAATGGCTTCATGTTCAGCAGTGCTGTAATCTCCCCTTCAAGCTTCTCTGATGACTGCCACTCATAGGTCAGCAATGGAATGTCCTGGAAAATTAAAAAATTCTCCCACTGTTTTTTGAATATTGTGATTTTTTAATTTTTTTATTTTAATTAAAAAGCATAAATTTACAAAGATACTCAAAGATGCAGAGAATACATACAATACAAAAAACATTCAATAAATAAGGTAATTTAAACTTCTGAAGTAATCAAAATGGTAAAAACAGGTAATAATGTAACAAGTCAACATAGAGATCTTATGTTTTCTTAGGGTGGGTTAGTTACCTCAGTTACACTATAAACTGTAGTTAAGTAGAATAACTAAGTAGATAAATAGCTGTATTATATACACAAATTTTGAAATAATATAATTATAAAAAACTTAGACAGGAACTAGAATTGACAAGGGAGAATTATATATTACAATACTGACAAGTCAATCGGATAAGATCTATTTAAGAATGATTCATTGGAAGAAATAAATTCAATTACTGGAAACCAAGTTTGGATATAGATATTTCAGAACTATTTTCATTGTTAATATTGGTGGACAATCTATCTGATATCTTTTCCATTATGCACATATCCCAGACATGTAAGTACCAATTAGATATCAATGGACCATTTTGCCACTGCACATAGCATAGCAATAGGTTATGTCTGACTAACGGGACCAGGGAATTGTGCCATAAATTTAAAAGCATAAACCCTGGGGTGAAAGGAATTAAATAACCTGTTATCTCATGGATACTTTGATGTATTTTTTGCCAACAGACCCTTATATGTTTGCAAGTCCACCAATTGTGTATAAAAGATCCGACCTCCCCACAACCTTTCCAACAGAGCGGTGGATGAGTTAGGTAAATGTGATGCCATTGATGGGGAGTTAGATACCAATGAAAGATTAGCTTGAAAGCCTGTGTTTGTAAATTTATCAACTTTGACTTTAAGGGCGTTGAATTCCAAATCTTAGCCCAATGATTAGGCAATAGGTTATAGTTTAGGTCCTTATTCCAAGAATGGACATATGAAAGCAAGGAGCTTCCATTCAATTCAAGTAAAATTTTATACAGAATTGAAAGCAGACCTCTACTAGATGTAATGCTTAGTTTAAGTAATTTTTCAAAACCAGTTAGCTGTCTCGATAAGTTGTCTCCAGTCCCAAAATTCTCAATAAGATGCTTAAGTTGTAGATATGGAACCATGGAATAGGCTTCCCTAACTTCAGTTCTAGACGCATTTTCTCACAGATCGTTCTTTCTGAGGTTATATCTAAAAATGGGTAAGACATGAAGTTCTCCAGTTTTGTGAAAAGGCTGGCCATCACTCAGGTTCAAACCATGGTTGACCCAAAAAGGTAGAGAGTGGTGAAGTTGGCAGGGCTAATTTGAATCTCCAAGAGTCCCAAAGATTCAATGTAGTAACCAAGAATCTATTCTTTAATGTGGATATAGGTCTATCTTTGGGTCTATTCCAAATTACCTCCTTAAGAGTTTTAGGGGAGACATATGACTGTTCTATATGTTTCCAATCTAATTCAACATTCGGGTTAAACATTAAAGTCATGTTCATTAGTTGAGCCACGTCATAATACAGCTTAAGGTCAGGAAATCCTACACCACCCAATTTAGAAGGTCTTTTAAGAGTATGAAAGCTAACTCTTGGTTTTTTTGCATTCCAAAGAAAATTGAGAAGAGTTTGCTGCCAGAGTTTGAAATGAGAATTAGGAATTGGAATAGGCAAAGTATAACCACTGGTAGATAGAGATAGATAAATTTAGATAAAATAAAAGATTTAACTAACATAATCTTTTCCATCCAAGACAAAACCAAAGAGTCCCATTGTTTACAAAGAATCATAATTGACTTATGTAGCATTGAATGGTTATTTTGGAGAAGGTAATCTAATTCTATAAGAATGTTTACACCCAGATAGTGCCAATGCTTCGAAATCCAGTTGAAGGAGTACATTGATTTAATACCAGAGGCTGTCTCTTTAGGTAAATTTATTGGGTAAATTTCTGATTTTGATGGGTTAATATGCAGTCCAGAAATAGGTGAGAACTGTGAAGTACTAACTCCAGAGCTTGGAGAGAAGGTATGGAGTTGGACATGTAAACAACTGCATCATCCACAAATAAGCTAACTTTGAAAGATTTCCCTCCTATCAAGATGCCAGTAATTTGAGTATTATTTCGGATGGCCTCAGCCAGTGGTTCCATGGCAAGCGTGAACAAAAGAGGGGATAGAGGGCATCTCTGGTGTGTTCCCCGAAATAAATGAAAGTCATCAGAATAGAGTCTGTTAATCAGAATTTGTGTTCTTGGGTTAGAATATAATGTTTGAATTGCATTAATGAAATTGGGCCCAAAGCCCATATGATTGAGAAGAGCCAATAAATACTTGTGTTCTAATTTGTCAAAAGCTTTTTCAATGTCGAATGTGCTAATCAAAGCTTGAGTACAGTGAGATTTACAATGATTTATTATGTCTAAAGTTTTACGTATATTGTCAGCAATATTATGACTAGGCATAAAACCTGTTTGGTCAATATGAATGTAACAATTAATAAACTTGTTTAATCGGAATGCTAGGATGGCCGTAAAGATCGTCATGTCTTGGTTAAGAAGTGCAATAAGTCTGTAAGAACCTAAACAAGTTGGATCTCTATTTGGCTTCGGTAATACTATAATTTTGGACAAGGCCAAAGATGAGGGTGCTGAATTATTTTGAAGAATGTTATTGAATGTATCTGTAAGAGGACTAATCAATATATCTGAGAACTTTTTATAAAATTCAGCTGGGAGCCATCTTGACCAGGGGATTTACCATTTTTCGGTGATTTAATTATGTTAAGAACTACCTGGGGAGTAATTGGAGCCTCCATAATTTCTTTGTGTTCATCTGTAACTTTATGTTGCTTGAACTTTGAACTTAAAAAATAGCTGATGGTGTTAGAATCAGGATGGTTGGAAGTATATAGCTTTTGGTAATAAGAGGTGAAGGAAGATAGGATCTGTGAAGATTTAGTGCACATCACACCATTAGTTACCCTAATAGAGCTAATGAATTTGGAGGATATTTTTTTCTTCACTTTCCAACTTAATAACCTTAATGATTTTGGACTTTTGTGTCAACATTTTTGCTTAAGATACAAAAGATTTTTTTGCACTTGAGAAGCTTCTAATGTTTCCAGTGTTTTCTGTTCAATCTGATGGTGTTTTGTCATAGGAAGCCAAAGAAATGATGTTACCACGGGTCATGGCTTTAAAGGCATCCCATAAAATATTGTGTGAGACCCCGCATTGAGCATTATCCATAAAATAGTTTTGAATTGATTTAGCTATGTTGGAAGAAATTGAAGGGTTTAATAAGAGATGTGTTTAATGACCAATTTGTCTTAGACATTTGTGTTTTAATTGCTTTAATAGTGCACGTCGTCCAAGCATGGTCTGTCCACAATTTGATCCCTATGTCAGAAGATATCACTTGGGCAATCAATGTTTTAGATATTAGAATAAAATCTATTCTTGTATGGACATTGTGTTTGGATAAGTAGTATGTATAATTCTTAACTAAAGGATGATGATATCTCCATCTGTCACACAAGGCAAATTTGTTAAATATTGGTGTTAGTATTGAGGAGGATTTTGCCTTTCGATTAAAATGAGATCTGTCCAAAGATGGGTCATCTATACAATTGAGATCACCTCTGATGATGAATTCACCTGAACCAAACATGACCAGTTTAGATAAAGTATCAACCAAGAAAGATTGTTGGGATTGATTGGGAGCATATAAAGAACTTAGTGTGACAGGAGAATTGTCTAAAAGCCCGGAAACAAAGATGAATTGCCCCTGTGTGTCTATTTCCTTAGCATGATAGACAAAGTGACAATCTTTTGAAATTAGGATAGCAACCCCTCGGGATTTTGAAGATCCTGGGGCATAATATTGTTGAGGGAAATGGTTCAAAGAAAAAGGTAAGTGGGAAGCCGGTTTTAAGTGAGTTTCTTGGAGGAAAAGAATATCTGGTCTCAACTTAGTTATAGTGGACTGAATAAGTTTAATCTTGTTATTAAGACCCCTGCAGTTCAAAGAATAAATCTTTATGTGACCATATATTGTGTAGTGTCAAGTAATAATGATGTAATTGACTTTGCTCTTTTAATAATATGGTACCAACTTAAACATGAGCGTTTGCCTGCTATAGGAAATTGTGACTCAAGATGAATTGAGAAGGCTTTCGTAAGATTAGATTCCATAAAATTAGTATTGACTGAAGCCTTGAGTTTCAAGGAAAAAATAAAAATTATGTTCCACTGCAAAAAAAAAAAACCAGGGAACCTATAGTAGGCCCATGTAATATGAACCAACCATATGAAAGTAATTAATTTTGGTTGCAAAAAACTTAAAGACTCTGCTATTAGTTTTGTTTTAATCTCTGCCATGAAATTGAAATGGAAACATAAATAGATAACTGCAATGAGAGTAGCCAACAAAGGGTTAAATTGGAAGAAACACAAAATGTAAGTTAACCATTGAAGTATTGCAACATTCGTTTCTCTCCGTTCTAGAAGTTTTCTATAAAACCTTAAAGGTAAGTAAGCAAATTCTCTGTTGTAGTATAAGAACAATAAATAATGATAAAAGATAGTTTTAAGAACCATGAACTCCACTGTTAATAACATAGGGAATATTATACTAACAGCAAGTAACAATTGCGCAGGAAATGTGAATGATAAAAATATTACGCCAATGAGCTGATAGTGATGTAAGCTTGACCATAATATGGTGAACAAAAAATAACAAGGTCCTGTCTCATCACTACTCAAATGCATTAAAGCTGATCTTAAATCAATGATACATAAACATTGTAGAATTACTGGCATTATAAGCCTTGTACTACTAAATTGAACATCTTTAACTTGTGCAATTAGCTTGACTCATCAAGTTAAAAATAGGTCATTTCCCCCCCATGTAACAATAAAAGACTGCTTTGTAATCAACTTTTAAAAATACCTGAAGGAATGTAACATCTAAGAAACTGATATTGCTTAGTTGATAGGTTTGTAAATAATATGAAGACAAGTCATGAAACTTCCCTTTTCCCCCACCCCCTGCCCAAGCAACAGCGTTCTGACTGCAAATATTAAGTATAAATATTGAAATGCTGATTCCAAAAACTGTGTGTTTCTAAACTCAAAAAATTGGAAATGCAATAATGGAATGACTAAAGGGAAAAAAAATGTCCCCCCTCCCTGGCCCTAATGCCCAAAAGTGTACACCTACATGAAAATTGTTTAACAGAAAAGGACCCCTCCCCCCAAAAATGAAACAAGAATGAAAACAAAGGAAAAAGCTAAAAAAAAATCTTTCCAATAAAAGCACCAGAGACCCAAGCTCTATCTGGGACAGTGAAGACTCTGCTCCACTTCTGGGACTTCATGGAAAATTCCGGAAAAAAGAAACAAAACACCAAAGCCATATCCCCCCTCCCCCAACCCTGATAATAGCCTTAATTGAATGAAACAAGATGAAAGAAAACTTTTAGCTCTAACAGCCAAGTTAAAACAGAAAAGAAAAACATCTACATTCTTTCTGTATGGCTGTCATGTACTGCATTGTCTTATATGGAGTTTCAGATGAGAATCTTGCTGCTTTTAAAAGGCCTAACTTTCTTTTCTGTGACCTCTTAAGAGATCCCTTTGAGATATCTATGTTCAGAGCCTGTAGAAGACCTTGGCCACTGTCTACGTCTGAGGCTATAAGGGTTTTCCCTTGGCTTATAGCAATGATGTTGCTGGTTGCTGACCACTTTTAACGTACATTTGCTGCAAGGAGTTTGGTAGTGATGGGCTTTAAGATCCTCTGTTTGTTCAAAGCTTCCACTGACAGATCTGGAAAAACAGAATTTTTTTATCTTTTAGAAAAAGGTAGCCTTGAGACCAGGCAGATTGGAGAATTTTAGCTCTAGTTCTGGCATCGATGAAAACAGCAACAATGTCTCTTGGCCCCTTTAAACGACTATTATTAGGAGAGCCAATCCTGTAGGTGCAGTTAATTAGCGGGGCTATGCCGTCTTCTAAGTGTAATACCGAAGAAAGCTAGGATGCCAGGAATGCAGAGAGGTCCGTGTTCCCTTCCTCTTTCTCAGCTATCCCCCGGAACTTAAGATGATTATTTTTGAGAGTATTTTCTAAGAGCATTACTTTGTTTGAGAGCCATGACTCACGAATTTGAAGGTAACTGTTTTCTTCCTGTGCTGTGTACCCCATTTCAATGGCCATTTCGGCCATTTGGGACATTTCTTTTAAGGTTATTTTCATCTCACCGATTTGGTCTATAAGGGGTTTTAGGAGCATGGAAATTTTGTCCATAATGCCCATCTCTAGAGAGTTTAAAGCTGCTATTAATTCTTTTTTAGACATCGAGCTGTCATCTGAGGAGAATGCAGAGCTGCTGGCGGCCAATTTAGAGTTGGATCGCCGGTCAGGCTTACCTGTGCTTTGGTCTTTAGGTTGAAAAAAATGATTGAATTGAGTAAGAATTTGAAGCTTCTGCCTTGTCCTTGTGGTTACCCTTTTTCCTCATAGCCTGTGGCAGACCCGATGTGTCTTTTAGATATTATTAAAAGGGCTAAATCAGGATCAGAGGAAGGAGCCTGGGCTTTAAGCGGCTACCACCATCGAGATCGTAGCCCCGCCCCTGAGTATTGTGATTTTTTATGTCAGATTTATGCCCATTTATTCTTTTGCACAGAGACATGTTTGTCTGATACAGAGAATGGGAGAGCATTATTGACATATGATGGCATATATAACGCTGGAAAATGAACAAGTCAATGAACCTGAGACACATGAACTTGCCTTACTCAATCAGACCATTGGCCTATCAGGGTCAGTATTGTTTACTCAGACTGGCAGTGACTCTCCAGGGTTCCAGGCCAAGGTCTTTCACATCACCTATGACAGTGATGGCGAACCTTTTAGAGACCGAGTGCCCAAACTGTAACCCAAAACCCACTTATTTATCGCAGAGTGCCAACACAGCAATTTAACCTGAATACTGAGGTTTTAGTTTAGAAAAAACAACTCATACATTAACATCTTCTGTAGCACTTTATCTGAACTAAGTGCTAATACATGAGTTTAAGGTCAGTGAAAACAGAAATGACAAGAGGGAAAGTGCAAGGAATACAACTGCTGAGGTAACTACTCCAACCACTTGGTGAATAGGTTACTAACAGCGCAGCACTACAGTGCATACTGCCACTTTCCACTCACTCTTAAGATACTCAGTAAACATGCAGCGAGCAAACTTCAAAGAGGAAAGCTGTTGTCAAGGGTATTACAATATCTGATTCCTAGCCTCTGCTCCACTTGTTAGAACAAAATCTCATCTTGCAGGCCCAGGGGCACCGAGACTTTATCATTAGAGGGGCAGCCCTAGAGAACATTTAGATGAGCAACCAATTTCTGAGAGTGCCAGTTTTCATAAGAACATAAGAGAAGCCAATGTTGGATCAGGCCAAAGATCCATCCAGTCCAACACTCTGTCACACAGTGGCCAAAAATACCAGGTACCATCAGGAGGTCCAGCAGTGGGGCCAAAATGCTAGAAGCCCTCCAACTGTTGCCCCCCAAGCACCAAGAATACAGAACATCCCTTGCCCCAGACATAAGAACATAAGAGAAGCCAATGTTGGATCAGGCCAGTGGCCCATCCAGTCCAACACTCTGTCACACAGTGGCCAAAAATACCAGGTGCCATCAGGAGGTCCAGCAGAGGAGCCAGGACACTAGAGGCCCTCCCACTGTTGCCCCCCAAAGCACCAAAAATACAGAGCATCACTTGCCACAGACATAAGAACATAAGAGAAGCCAATGTTGGATCAGGCCAGTGGCCCATCCAGTCCAACACTCTGTCACACAGTGGCCAAAAATACCAGGTGCCATCAGGAGGTCCAGCAGTGGGGCCAAAATGCTAGAAGCCCTCCCACTGTTGCCCCCCAAGCACCAAGAATACAGAGCATCCCTTGCCCCGAAATAAGAACATAAGAGAAGCCAATGTTGGATCAGGCCAGTGGCCCATCCAGTCCAACACTCTGTCACACAGTGGCCAAAAATACCAGGTACCATCAGGAGGTCCAGCAGTGGGGCCAGGACACTAGGAGCCCTTCCACTGTTGCCCCCCCAAAGCACCAAAAATACAGAGCATCACCTGCCACAGACATAAAAACATAAGAGAAGCCAATGTTGGATCAGGCTAATGGCCCATCCAGTCCAACACTCTGTCACACAGTGGCCAAAAATACCAGGTGCCATCAGGAGGTCCAGCAGAGGAGCCAGGACACTAGACACCCTCCCATTGTTGCCCCCCCCAAAGCACCAAAAATACAGAGCATCACTTGCCACAGACATAAGAACATAAGAGAAGCCAATGTTGGATCAGGCCAGTGGCCCATCCAGTCCAACATTCTGTCACAGCGGCCAAAAATACCAGGTACTATCAGGAGGTCCAGCAGTGTGGCCAGGATGCTAGAAGCCCTCCCACTGTTGCCCCCCCAAGTACCAAGAATACAGAGTATCCCTTGCCCCAGACCGCAGAGTTCTTATCTATACCTTGTGGCTAATAGCCACTGATGGACCTCTGCTCCAGATGTTTATCCAATTCCCTCTCGAAGTTGTCCATGCTTGTAGCTGCCACCACCTCCTGTGGCAGTGAGTTCCATGTGTTCATCACTGAAGAAGGACTTCCTTTTTCCATTCTAACCCGACTGCTCAGTAATTTCATTGAGTGCCCACGAGTTCTTGTATTGTGAGAAAGGGAGACAAGTACTTCTTTCTCAGCCTGCTCTGTCCCATGCATAATCTTATAAACCTCAATCATGTCACCCTTCAGCCATGGTTTCTCCAAGCTAAAGAGCCCCAAGTGCTTTAACCTTTCTTCATAGTGAAAGTGTTCCAACTCTTTTATCATTCAAGTTGCCCTTTTCTGCACACACAGCCTGACATCACGGGAATTATTGCAAGCTGGCAAGAAAGAGAGAAAGAAAGAGAGAGAGAAAAAGGGAGAAAGAGAGTGAGAGATAAAGAGAGTAAATAAAAGAGAGAGAGAGAGATGGGGATGAAGGAAGGAAGGAAGAGAAAGAGGGAGGCAGGGAAAGAGAGCAAAGAATTTTGGGAAAGAAGAAAAGAAAGGGGGGAAGAGAAAAGAGATGGGGAGGAAGGGAAAGGTGGCAAAGAGTGGGAAAGGAAGAAAGAGGGAGGGAGGAAGAGAAAGAGGGAGGGAGGAAGAGAAAGAGGGAGAGAGGGAGGGAAAGAAGAAAGCATGGGGGGCAGAGAAGGGGGGGCCTCGGGAGGCCTTTCTCTGTGGGCATGCCTCGGTGCGCCCGCAGAGAAAGGCAGCGGGCAGGTGGGGGGCTTGGGAGGCCTTTCTCTGCAGGCACGCCTCGGCGCGCCCGCAGAGAAAGGTGGCGGGCAGGCGGGGGGGCCTTGGGAGGCCTTTCTCTGAGGGCATGCCTCGGCACTCCCGCAGAGAAAGGCAGCGGGCAGGCAGGGGGGGCTTGGGAGGCCTTTCTCTGCGGGCACGCCTCGGTGCGCCGGCAGAGAAAGGCGGCGGGCAGGCGGGGCCTTGGGAGGCCTTTCTCTGTGGGCACGCCTTGGCGCGCCGGCAGAGAAAGGCGGCGGGCAGGCGGGGGGGAGCCTTGGGAGGCCTTTCTCTGCGGGCATGCCTTGGCGCGCTGGCAGAGAAAGGCGGTAGGTGGGCGCACCGAGGTGCCATAGGTTCGCCACCGCTGACCTATGACCTGGTCCTTTTTTAACTGGAGATGCTAGGGACTGAATCTGGAGACGGTACTGCAAGTGTTGCTAGGTCCAGTGATTGTGTTGTCAGAGTGAGTATGGGGACAGAGTCGGCATCTTGGTTTATTGCATGTCCTGGTCCCAGCATCTATGTCCATTTTAAGGGAAGTGCATTATTGTGGGTGAGAAGTTGTTTAAGGTTAGGAGGCTTTCTGTAAGCAAGAAAAGGTTTGCCTTCCAATGCCTGGGAGACAGGGGTATCATTGTCCAGCATAAGTTGCAGGTCATTAATGATGTGTTGAACTTGTTTGAGCTGAGCACTTTATGTGACCACCAGTGGTGTTCTGTTGTTGTTTCGTTTGGGCCTGTCTTGGAACAGGTCATTCCGTGGTATCATGCTGGTTTTGTTGATGTATTTCCTTGCACATCAGATAGGTATTTTAATTCCAGAAATGTCTGTCTGCAGGTGAGAATTTCTGTCACAGAGATCAGACAACGTGCAGCTGTAGTGTAGAGCCTGGCTGCATCATAGTACCTACCAATGTGATTCCTGATGCTTGCTTGTTCCTTGATTCTTGTAGTTAAAATTCAAAGTGGCATTATTATGGAACAACCTTCCCAGGAGGTGCACAACCCCCCCCCCGGTCTCAATCTTTAGGAGGCAGCTGAAGATAGTTTTATTGTAACTACTGGTTTTTATGTATTTTATTGTATTTTATTATTTTTACATTGTAAGCTGCCTTGAATTCCTATAAGGTAAAAAGATGGCTAATAAATGTTTAAAATAAAATAAAAGGGTCTTGAATGGTGCAGAAAGAGGTTGCACCATACATACTGATTGACTAGCAAAACAATTGGCTCATCACAGCTGTGTACCCCTGTCTTGACCATAGACACAGACTTTCTTATGTCCCTGGGCTTGGCAACTTCTCTGTGGCAACCCAGGGACAAAGTGATACCAAACTAATCATAGCTTTGCCTCCTTGAAGGCCTGCCTTCATACCACTCTTAAACCCTTCACTGTGGAACTACTGTGAATTTTCAAAGCTAGAGTGACAACCAGGCTTTCCAAGAACTTACCGTAATTCGGCAGGGGACGTATATTTCTTGGCAGGACCATTCCTGGTGGGAAAAAAGACATGGTGCACGATGCTGTCGCCAGGAAGTCATGCCGAGCAACGCTCTGGCAACAGGGCTGGAAACTCGATGGTACCATAAAGTTTCCAGCCCCATTGCCAGAGCATCACCCAGCATCACTTCCTGGTGACGGCATCATGCGGCGTGGGTGTTACAAGGCGGAATGTTCCGGCTGGGGACTGTGTGTCCCCCACCGAATTACAATAAGTACTTGGCAACCCCAGTGACAACCTACTCTCCAGTGACACCCTTCCTCAAGAGGTCGGTCCAAAATGGCTTCTGCAGAAGGTGGAGCCAAGAAAATGGCTGCTTTAGGAGGTGAAGCTAAAGACAATAAATCCCTCCTTGGTTTACAAAATAATCAAAGAAGGGGAATTTAAAAAAATACAGGAAAGCCTGCAAGGAGGCAAGGAGAGAGAGAAGGGAGAATAAAAAGAAGGAAAGGCTTAAGGGGGAATGGAACCACAGACTTAGCTGCTAAGCAATCCTCCTGATCCTCCACTAGCTGCAGTTGCTATTAATTTTAATGAGGACTGCCAATAACAAACTGTCAGAGACCCAAGCCTGAGTCACTGCTCTTTTTGCACAAGCAGCACCCAGCCCTGTAGGTCTTCAAGGTTAAATGCACACAAATAAAGCAGACCTTTGTAAAAATATATAAAGGTATATTGAACAGTTTTAAAAAAGAATATCACTATGCAGTATAGTCTTTACTGCTTAGCAGCAAAGAAATAAAAAAGCTAACTTTCTATTTAATACATTTAGTACCTGGTATTAGATAATGCAGCATAAGAGTCCAAGCTGTAGTCTAAAGCATTCTATATATATCTGTCCCTCATGATGTATATCAAAGCATACTGGCATAGCACAAGCATACAGTTACAATGGTTTCCCTCTGGCCTATAGCCTTATTATAGTCTTTTGCCCTCGACACCAGGTGGTCTCTCAGATCCAATCAGGAATCTCCCTTGATGGAACTTTCCAGAAGAAGTTAACATCCACTCCTAATCCCCCCTTCCCATCGGGTTATACAACTGAGCACAGGTTCTCATGATTAACCAATTACCACATTCTTTAATCCAGCCTTGAAAGAAATAAGGATGGTGTCAGTTAGGAAGGCCCAAACTATGGACACCTGCAGGCCGGAGCAGGTCTGCTAATAATCATGTTAACCCTTGAGGTGAATTAGGGTGCTTTGCCTCACACAAGCCCTGCCCCACCTACTTTCTGAAAAGCTCATTGGGTACCAGGGAAAGTGCTGACAGGCACCATGGCACTCAGAGGTACCATATTGGGACACCCTGCTCTATAGCCAGCATGGTGCAGTGGTTAAGAGTGATGGACTCTATTCTGGAGAACTGGGTCTGATTCCTCCGCATGAAGCCTGCTGGGTGACCTTGGGCGAATCACAGTTCTCTCAGGACTCTCTCAGCTCCACTGGCCTCATAAGGTGCCTGTTGTGGGGAGAGGAATGTGACTGTAAGCCACTTTGAGATTCCTTGGGTTAGAGAAAAGCAGGGTATAAAACCCTCTTCTTCTTCTACAGTAGCTAGTGAGAAGGCTCATCCCTTCCAGCTTCTCTATATTTTAAATTTGACTGAAGGGGCAAAAACAATTCATTTACCATGTTTCAGATTATGTGCATATCGTTGCTTTAATCAATCACTTAAGTTTATGCATAATATTTCTTAAATGGTTGCTGAGGGTGGGTCTGCTTACATTACAATTACATGTTGAAATTCACTGTTATCTTATACTCTAGTGTACCATGTCCTCTTTTTTATGATAATTTCAACACACCAAGATTTCTAGTGAGCAGGGCTGGAGCCAATGGGGCATAGAAGCTGAGGCATGGAGACCCTTGCTTTCTGGGGGCAAGGATGAATTGCCCAGTGGCCTGTTCCTCTGGACAGCCCTTTGTGTGGACATCTCTTTAAGTTATGCTAAAAAACAGCCTACTGCAGTGTCAACAAAGTGAAGCTAATCACACATGTGAATCTGAAATTATACAACCTCCTATATTGAATCACTGTCAGTTTCAGGCATACACTGAAAATCTTTAACACCACATGTCACTCAGTAGCCTGTGGGCTTAACTTTGTCAAAGTCATTTTGTCCTTCAGTTCAGAGTGCTAATTGTGTGGACATTTTTTCCAGGGGGGGGGAAGTGGGATGGTGGCTCTGTATTTAGTTTTTCCTTCCCAAAAGTATCTTTTGGATCAGTGACTTATATTAGTGGCCCCATCCTGCATAAAATATGTGGGGACCGTCTTGAACTCATGACTCATAATGGGTTCCAAACATTCTTACCTTTGCAATTGTTGGCAGAGCGGAAAAGCGCAGAGGAAGAATAATACCAGTGACTCAGTAAAGTAGTGCTCAAATACTTACAGTGGTTTATTTTACAGTATTTACACAGTCCAAACAAGCACTTGTGTGAATCAAAATCTTCTCCTGTAAAACAAAGTGCTTCGCCAGTAAATTCCAACATCAGAGTGATGCAATGCAATATCACAGCACTGAAAAAGAAGTTGTGCCTCACATCATATTCTTGTCACAAAGTCAGCATGGCAGAAGAGAACTGTGTGATTTCATTTGGCATTTGTCCATTCAAATTCAATAAATTTCATCTGCTACCAAATTTGGGATTGGTATCTATTTCCATTGGTTGCCAGGGACCCACTTCCATCTTTCCAGTGCTGAAAATATATATATTTACTATTTTGTTTACAGTGGAATCTCTATATTTAAATGATTGATAAAAGAAATTGGCTGTGATTACACTCTGCTTCCAAATATGTCATAATCTACCACAATTATTCAATCTGGAAATCAGAAACAATTATCACTCACTGTATCAAAAGAATAATCCTTCTGCAGCTATCTGTAGTTTATTCCAATAATGTATCTCAAGATATTCATGTGGTCTGGGTTTTATGACATCTTAGAAGGAATGTGAAAAGATAAGAACATTTCTCTATTCACTTTTATCCTGCTGCACAGGTACCAAATGGTATACCAGCTGATCATAAAGATGGTCATAGGATATAGGGAAAGAAACTGTATAGATGTCTAGGAGTAGAAAGAGGTTCTTGTAATTGTGCTATAAGTTAAAACCAACTCTTTGAATTGATTCCAGAGGGTTAGTAGACATGTTACTGAATACGCAATATCGTCATAAGAATTTACCCAAACGTGGAGGTAGTGTTATTTGAATTTCTATAGCAACTAAAACCTCTAGACAATCCTTAAGAACCATGCCATACTGAACCACACAACAATAGTCAAGTATGAGATTTGTAAATGAATTAATTTTCAGTCATCAGTAAAGCACTTCAGTCTTTTACATGAATACAGTTTTCTGTGGATATAGTTTCTTGCCATCTACTAAGAACATTAAATACAGTATAAACTTGGCTGATATTTTGAATATGATAATTCTTATTTTAAAAATTTAAGTAACTTTATTTAAAGAATAGTTGCTGGGAACCTTTCTAAGAAAAATAGGGTACCTTCTGCTCTGCTAATCTGAGTTTCAATAATCTCACCCATTATCAGTTAAGTATAATCTGTTATGGAATTGTGTAAAATTACTTAACCACATCAAAGCAAGAGTGTCATCCCACTCTAGGAACAGTCTCTGGAAAACAGTTTTCAAATACAAGAGGCAATCTTACAGGTGATTTAGCCAAGGAAATGCCCCACTAACTGTGTTTCACTTAGCTCTAAACAATAAGGCCATTCTGAGACAGAAATATTAGAACATTTTTTCCTTATTAGCTTTGCTCATTAGAAAAATAGCTAGCAACCTATCAATCTCTCTCTCTCTCTCTCTCTCTCTCTCTCTCTCTCTCTCTCTCTCTCTCTCTCTCTCTCTCTCTCTCTCTCTCTCATTATAAAATTGTTTCTTAAAAAATCAACACAATGTAAGAAAAGGCATTTCTTATTTACAAGGAGGGAGTTTAGGAGTTTTTAAATGTTGTTCTAATAGCTGTTCTATCATTTTAATGAAAAAATAAAGAAATGCAATTTTCATAAAGTTAATATGTTTTAGGGGTGTTTGTAGATAACAGTTAAAAAAAATCAATCTGAATTACTCCTGAATTAATATTACTTACTCTGGAGCATAGGGATTGCAACCTCTGACATTTGGATGGTTTCTTTCATTGGTTCAGAAAAGCATGTCTGAGAGCATACTTGGGCCCTATTAACTTTAGTTAGAACTCTACTGATGTATAAACTCAAGAAATTTAAGAGTGATTTTTCCCCCTATAATCTTTGAGATTTTATAGCATATTGGCTTTGTTAAGGCCTCACACAATCTTTCCCTAAAGACTGATCACATAAAAAACATTTACCACTAGTGAAGCTAGCAACCATTTAGTAGTGTTCACACTGAGTGATTCTGATTTGTCTATATAATAGGGTAAAGAATGTCATATGATCCCTATAGAATAATGGATTTGCTCCCAGGCAAAGATTCCTCCATTTCCCTAGCTTCCCCTCTCCCAGCATTTATTTTCAGCCCCTGGAACCTTTATTCCAAGGGTCACGGGACCTGCGTAGAGTTATACCCTATGTGGGTCAGGATGATGTGATTTGTCTGCTTTTACTTGCAGTCGATGTTACTATGGTTTCCTCTTGCATCTAGCAAATGCCCAAAGACCTCTAAGCTCATAGAAAAGTAGGAAAAGGATTAACTTCCACATACAGGTGCAGCAATGTTTGACTATTTCTCCTTATATATAAAAGAGTTTTGGTGTCTCTCCTGCACACGATCCCGCAGCCTTTGGCTCCGTCACCTGCCACTCTGAAGGATCCCATTGGCTGGCTCCCTTGCCTCCGTGGCCCCCAGTGTCTCTGGCTCAGTGTGCTCTGAGCCAACCAATGGGACAGATGCTCCAGCAGCCGGAGCGTGCCAACTGGGAGACACGGGAAAGAGGAGTGAGAGGCCAGAGACATTCAGAAATGCAACAGCCAAGGAAGAGGTGGGGTTGGGGTGGTGGCGGCGGCGGGATGCCACCTCTTCTTTGGCAGCCCTGTTGTCATCATCCAGCTCAGACAAACTGGCTCTGATGCCACTCCACACTGCACCCTGCCACCGTTACCACCAGCACCATCTCCGAATAAACCATGAGGGCTCCCTGATGCAGGCCCACCGCTGTGACAAACACCTCCAGCGGCGGGAGCCAGGACACTGGCAGTGGCGGCGGCGGACCAGCAGTGCTGTACCTGCCACTGGACCCAGGGGACGAGGCCACTGCCGCCCTTTCTTCTCCCAAGGGAGAGGCTGGCAGGCGGAGGCCCAGCTAGAGTCCATTGCATTTGTCTCCACAACAGGCCTTATTCCTAGTCAATAATAATGGTAAATCTATACAACAGCAAAATATCAGTTTTACACTATTGGAACCCAATAGAAATCTTGGTGTTGGGGTTTTGGATCTGGCTAACATTATGAAACGTACCAACTATGTCAGAACAAGAGAACATTAATAAAAATAGAATTAATTTTCTAAACAATAGATCTTTATGTGTCATGCTGTGGAATGATGAACTGCAAGATAATATCTTCATAGTAAGCAGTTTCTGTCCAAATAAAACATTTGAACAAAACATTAAGAGTTTGGACATACAACTGTTTACTCTTTTCATAAAAACCTTGAGCATCTTATGTAGAATCAATATAACTGATTTCATTAAAACTTATTTCAGTATGGCATGCTTCCCATCATGCATCATGAGCTAGCTCACATGAAACAGCTATCTTATGGAAGCTCTTTTAAACTTCCTTCACCAGTTTGTTGCAGTATAAAAAGTGTCCCAATCCAGACAGAAGTAACTGAACAATATCTCCTTTCTATATCAGAAGGAACAATTTGCAGTGACCTATCATGAATTGTGCCTGTAATCAGTTTGATTCTTTTTTTTTTTTTTGTAAAACTCTCCTAAAGAGGAGAGAATTTTATTGCTTTTTATATAGAAAGTGGGAGGGTATACAGTGGGACCAAGAAAAGAGGTGAGTGAAGTCACTATTAGTATATTAATCTTTTTGTTAATATTAGTAAAGTTCTTGGCTTCAACCGTGGTTGACCAATCTTTTCAGTTTACTGTGAGTCCAAAACAAACCTGTTAATTAGATTAGTAATGTCCTTTGGGGTTAATTATTAGTATACTCCATCTTTGCACTCCACAAACAAATTTTCATATTTTGAGTTGTCTTCCTTTCAAGTCTCTCAAGTTGTATGATGGGCCCTTCTTTGCTCTTCCATCTTCTGATTCTTCGTCTCCTTCCTCTGGTCCGCTGTCTTCTTCGCTACTTAACAATGTCCATTTGGCAAGTTCTGCATCTTCCTCTGAACTGAGATTTGAAGACGGAGTCAATCTTCTCTCTTTTATCCTTAAATTTAAAGACCGATCCTTCAGGGATCCACCATTTGTAGCTAATTTGATACTTTTGCAAAAACAAGGTCAGTCCTTTATATGCTTTCCTTTTCATATGAATTTCATATGGAACATCTTTTAGGATCCTTATATTCTGCTCACCAATCTTCAAGGGCGTTGTTGAAGTCTCTCTTAGAATTTGATCTCTAGTACGTTGCTTAGTGAACTTGACAACCACTTCTGCTGGCAAATTATTTTTCTTTGTAAAGTTGGAATAGGCTCTATAGGCCAAATCCATTTCTTCGCTTAATTTTTGCGCTTCTTTGCCAGTTATTGGTGCCAAGGCATTCGCCAAAATACATCTGAGATCTTCTTTTTCTTCTTCCTTTATGCCCTGAAAGTGGAGAGTCAAGTTTGATTTTTCCATCTGAAGCATTAGTATTTTTTTTCCTGCATATATTGATGTTTTTCTATTTTGCTGACCTTTTTCTTAATTTTTTTGGTGTCCTCCATCGAGATCAGACATTTCTTTGTGATCTCCTCCATATTCTTAGCTATATCTGTTAACTGCTTCTGTTGGTTATTGAGCACACTTTCCATGTTGCACAAGGTTTCACTGATTTTTTGCATTTGATCCAGCAGAGGGTGCAGCATCTCGCTTTCCTGTTGATTGACAGCTGGCTCCAAGGGGAGGATACCAGAACTGGAAGTTCCTCCCAGCTTCTTTGTCGGCTTGTCTGGGACCTTCTTTTTCCCCGACATTTTTATTGTTTACTTTTAAAAAGTTTGTGCCACGCAACTCAGGAGACAAACTATTTTCTTCTCCTTCGACAAATCCCCAAAAGGTAGCTTCGCTAATCCGCTTTTTCACTCCGCCCCCTTTCTCTTCTCTTTTATGTATTCCGTCTTCTCAAGGGGGGGGATCCCTCCCTCCTCCCATGCGCTTATACGATTAGGGGGGGAGCACATTTAAAACCACTTTCAAACAGATCTTCCACTCACGGTTTGCTGCCGATTTTTCTCTTTTTAAACCATCTTCCGCTGCTTCACTCCGGGAAGTCGGTGGCATTGCTGAGTCCCATCAGGGCACTACATGGCGGGGCCACTGGGGCTGGGGGAAAGCCTCGATTTCCCGACCATCAGGCCGGCAAAGAGGCTACTCCCCTAGAGCGCCCCTTGGTTCGAAGCCTTTAACTAAGGCTCACTAGGGTCTCCGCTTGTGCGGAGACCCCCCCGACCGTGTGTGGGCTGGTCATCTCCGGGAGCGTCCCGAGAGCACGACTGCCATTCGCTCCACCGAAACCGAAAGT
The DNA here is from genome assembly GCA_029375565.1 of Gekko gecko. Classification (NCBI taxonomy): domain Eukaryota; kingdom Metazoa; phylum Chordata; class Lepidosauria; order Squamata; family Gekkonidae; genus Gekko; species Gekko gecko. The sequence continues at coordinate 74,673,205 of JAPDNY010000006.1, read as the reverse complement.
CCATCAGTTTGATTCTTAATAGCCAGTCAACCCAGGTTTTGCAGATCCAAGCTCCTACAATACAAGCAGCTTGTTTCAGCTTGTTGGTATGCAAATATCCTGTTCAGGATTTTCCAGTATGAATGTCTGTTGCCAGATAGCATTGAAGGGGCTTGGTTGAGGATGACGACCTTGCCAGGGAAGAAACAACAATGAATTGCTTGTACCCTCTGAACGGTAGGCAGTCAGTCTGGCAAACAGGATTGCAGGCTGCTGCACAGCAGATGGGAGGTAAATAGAAGCAATACTTCTGTTCCACTAAAAGGCATTACCTATCCAATAAAGACAATAATGAATCTGTGATGAAGAAGAGTATGAGAGTACATTCTCTTAATAAGAAGTCAGCCAAGATCACATTTCAGAAGTCTCTTCTCTTTTTTTTTTTGGCCCCCTGAAGAGGAATTTTTTTATTTGCATTTTCTAAACACTACAAACTACAATAGGAAAAGGGGGGGGGCATCTACACTAAGGGAGAAAGAAAAGATAATCACAACTAACTAAAACCCCAAGAGATGGAGATCTTCAATACTGCTTATATCTGTGTTAATCCATAAAAAGCTTTAAAAAGCATTGAGCATGATCTAACAATCCCACTACTGTATCAGCTTAACTATTTTCCCAATTCAAAAGCCCTCCCCAAATCATCCCATAATAAAAAGGCTTTGTATGGCTTTCAGAGTCTCAGTTCTTGTTTTGCTTCTCCTTGCGATCTCTCAGTTGATAGCTTTGTTTGGGAGCAGCCGCCCCCTTCTCTGCATCCGAGTCCTCGTCGGAAGACACAGAGTCCAGCTCACCAGTAGATTTGCTATCTTCTTCTTTCATCTCCTCTTCTGGATCTCCCAGATGCAGCCACAGAAACTCTTGAGCTTTGAAAACAGAGTCAATTTTTCCCTTCTTTCCTTTATTTTGAACGTGACGCCTTTGGGAATTAGCCACCTTTATGCAATGCTATTTGTTTGCAAGTCTTTGTACTTCTGCCTCTTTTTTCTTATCTCAAACGGGATGTATTTTAAAATCCTTATATTATTTCCCCCGATTTTCAAGGGTGTGTTTGTAGTCGCTTTTAAGATTAAATCTCTTATATGCCTCTTTGAGAATCTCACAACAATTTCCCCTGGCAGATTATTCTTCTTAATATACGTAGAGTAGGCTCTGTAGGCCACATCCATTTCGCTTAAGATGTCTTCTGCTTTTAAATCCGTCATTGGGGTCAATGCATTGCTCAGTAATTGTTTTAGATTCTCATTGGGGGCTTCTGACACCCCTGGGAACCAGAGTACCATATTTACTCTTTCCATTTGAAGCTGTAATAATTGTATTTCCAACAAAGCATGCTTCTTTTCTAGCACTTGCATTTTTTTCTGTGCTTTTATGGAGCTGGCATCAAGTTCCTTTACTTTTTCAACCACCTGCTCTGTTTTCTTTGTAATTTCAGCAAGTTGCATTTGCTGTGCTGCAAAATTCTGGTTCAAAGTTGTCAACTGCTGGTTGATGTTGGTCATCTGGTCCAGCAGGGGGTGAAGAGAGTCAGCTAGAAGCCTGGAAAACTCCATGGTTTCTTCTGGCCTCAGGCTCATGCTGCCTGGTGGTTTTGATTTCTGTCCTTTGTCGAGTCACCTCCCCACCATCTTTATGGATTGTTTACATTAACTGAAAGTTTGCAAAGTCTCTGGAAGCCTCCAATATGCTTAAACCTTGATTGGTAAGGCTCTTAAAATTGGTTTCTATGCTTATTCTTCCACTCCCCCTTGCTAGTCTGCTTTAAAGTCTCTGTGCATGGGAGGGGTCCCTCCCCCCGCTCATTTCCCAAGCTTCTGCCAAGGGGGGATGCTTTCTTTTAGACCGCCGATTCAGTGCTTTTTAGTAACTCACAGCTCTTTGCTCGTCCTACAACATCGCTTGCAGTCGTTTATTCGCACGACCTCCGCCGCTTGTTCCGGCCAGCACCTCTAGATCCATTCGGATGCACAGCAGCTAGACCACTGGGGCAAAGGAGTGCCTCGATTCTCCAGCATCATGCACCCACCCCATAAGGGGACACATCAGCTGCTAAGACAAGCATTTTGAACTTGTCAGAATGAGTCAGAATGGCATTTGATGATAGCAAGTCTTTTACCGCCATGAAAGCCTTCCTTTGCTTCTCACCCCACTCCCACTTGACATTCTTATGCAGCAGAGTTTGTAGTGGTTCTGCCACTGACACCTTGTGCGGTAAAAACGAATGATAAAAGTTCAGCATGCCTAAGAATAATTGCAGCTCTTTTTTTGACTTATGCGGGGGAGGGGCATTCTTAATGGCAGACACTTTATCAGGCATAGGGTGAACACCATTTGCATCTATGAGGAAACCCAGAAACTCTACTTGGTTTACCCTACAAAACACTTCGAGCATTTTACTTGTAACCCAGCCTCTTTGAACTGGCCCAACACTGCTTGTAACTGAGCCATTAACTCAGTTTCATCTGTACCAGCAATCAACACATCATCAAAATATGGTACGACACCAGGTAGCCCCCTCAGGAGCCCCTCCATTAAACTCTGGAAAATACCAGGGGCTACATTTACCCCAAATTGAAGACGCTTAACTTCGAACGCCCCTTTGTGGGTTACAATGGTTTGCACTTCAGCAGCTGCATTGTCCACAGGGAGCTGCTGATATGATTGTGCAAGATCAAATTTCGCAAATACCTTGCCTCCCCCCAGAGACATCAACACATGGCTGATCACTGGCACTGGGTAGGAGTGCTTTTGCAGAGCCCAGTTTAAAGTACATTTGTAATCAGCGCAAATTCTTACAGAGCCGTCAGGTTTCACAGGCGTTACAATGGGTGTTTCCCATTTACCATAAAGAATGGGTTCAAGGATACCTTGGGTTACAAGTTTGTCCAACTCAGCCTCTATTTTTGCCTTCAAGGTGAGAGGCACCTTTCGATACTTTAGCCTAATAGGGTGAACCGAAGGATCCAAATCAAAAGTTACCGGGGGGCCCGTATAGTGACCAAGCCCATCATCAAAAACCTCAGGAAACTCATTATATAAGCATTCCCTTTGACTCACACATATTTGGTTAACACCAGTAATTGCAATGCCCAGTGTCTCGAACCAATCCTGGCCCAGTAAGCTGACCCTCTCCCCTTCAGCGACTAGAAGAGAGAGATTTGCCCTCCGCTCCTTAAACTCCACCACAAAACTTGCCCTCCCTGCTAGCAGAATGCGTCTGCCCTGGAAGTCAGTTAGGCGGGTTGAAATGGGAGACAAACTGCAGCGACTCTGGCACAGGAACAAACGCTGCCATGTCTGCAACAAGATGACCATGATGGACAATCTGGAGTCCACCTCCATGGTGCACGGAACACGGAATACCGTCCAGTTGGAGCATGACGTAGATTTTCCGGCTCCAGTCACCAGGACCATGGAAGGGCAGTTGCAGGAGCTGGTTTGATGACAAACAGCTGCTTCCCCGCTGTCTCAAACTCAAACCCCTTCCTCGACCGGGCTGACCTGGCTACAGTGATCCATGCAATGGTCACCTCGAGACTAGACTACTGTAACGCTCTCTACATGGGGCTGCCTCCATTGCGGATCTGCCAGCTGCAGCTGGTGCAGAATGCCGTGGCCAGGCTATTGACGGGCCTCCCTAGAAGGGAGCACATCCAGCCTGCGCTAATGTCACTGCACTGGCTGCCAATAGCATACCAAGTCCACTTCAAAGTACTGGTTCTCACCTTTAAAGCCCTATATGGCCGGGGTCCAACATACCTACGGGACCGCCTTTCCCTGTATATACCCCAGAGAGCACTACGGTCTGGGTCGCAAAATCGTCTGACCCTCCCTGGCCCACAGGAGGCCAGCCTAGCTGCCACTAGAGCTAGGGCATTTTCGGTGGCGGCCCCTACCTGGTGGAATGAGCTCCCGGAGGAGATCAGGGCCCTGCGGGACCTCTTTCAGTTCCACAGGGCCTGTAAGACGGAGCTCTTCCGCCCGGCATTCAATTAGGGGCCGCCGCCACTGGGGTGCCCAGCCCACAATGCTACAACTGAGCAGCTACCTGAAGGCCGTTGTGTGGCCATAGATCAGGAACATCTAGCACCTATTACCGAGCAGGGGCCATTGGAGTTGGCAGGAACACTAGCTTCTTCAGATATCGTGAAACACCAGTTTAATGGTTTTAACCACCGCCAGCATTTTTGCACTTTGTATTTTGCAATTGTTTTATATTTTGTATCTATAATGTATTGTTAACTGTCATATTTTAAATATGTTTTATGTATGTATTTCATACTGACTGGAAGCCGCCCTGAGCCTGCTTTGCGGGGAGGGCAGGGTATAAATCTCACAATAAATAAATAAATAAACAAACAAACAAACCTTGGGTCTTGTCCACGGCAAAGAAGGTGGAGACTTCTTGGCGGCTTGGCAGACTCGGGCCACATGACCCTGCTTACCACAGGAATGGCACACTAGCTCCTTGGCCCAATAGTGGTCTCTGTCATGTTTGCTGCCACAGCCGGCACAGGAACGCCAAGATGCAGTCTTCGATGGGGTCCGTGATGGGCATGCAGCTTATGTCCTGCAGACATCATCTGCCTCCCCCTCAGACTCGTTGGTTGACTGCTGATGTAGAGACTGCTTTATTCCACTCGGAACCTGGCACTGCTGGACCTCCCGCATTGACCTTTCGGCAGCCTCAGCAGCCACAGCTTATGTCAGCTCCATGCAGGCAAACAGGCACTGCTGGAGACGCTCGTCCCGTAGGTCACATACAAGACGGTCGAGGAGGGCATCCTCCAGGTTGGTGAGCCTGCACAGCCTTCTGCAAGGCAGTGATGTACTCGGCGATGGATTCAGTAGGCCCTTGACTACACTTGTAAAAAGTGTGCCGACAAGTAATTTTCGATGGTTGAGGCAAGAAATGGCCTCTTAGTTTGGTCGTGATGTCAGCCCACGAAGCCGCACTGAGCTCTGTTGGAGTGACCAGGAATCAGGCGATTTCAAATACAGCCTTGCCACAGGAGCTCAGGAGATTTGCCTTCTTCCACGCCTCATTGGTGATCTGGTTCGCTTGGAGGTGAAACTCAACCTGTGCCAGGTAAGAGTCCCAGTCCTCCGTTGCCAGGTCGAATGCCTCGAATGCCGGATTGACAGCCATCGCGTCTGGTGGTCCGGCCACTACTGCAAGTGGGGCTTCAGCCGGCTCGACCGGGTGTGTGTACTTGTCTGCTATTACTGCATCGGTTCAGCGGGGCTGCCTACCCGCTCTCAGAATCCCATCCTCGTCACCAGTTGTTAAGTATGCAACTCAACAAGATAGAGATTTCAGCAAAGTGATTCAGCTTTATTGTAACAGCAAACTCAACGATCAGACAACTCAACAACACACACACAGAACAGTGGAGCACAGCTCCCTTTGCAAACAGTCCGGGCTGTCAAAGCCACGCCCATAAATAAGTTACAGACCAATAGGAACTAAGTGATAAAGACCAATGAGGTCTGTTCCCTCCAGAAGCATATGTACAGTTATGATAGATTATTTACAAGGTTTCACAGAAACCGATTAATGGGAATGTTACAGCTTACAATCCCTTCTTATGTCTGAAGCTTAACACAGGGAAAGATATGGCTGATTCCAGCTTCAGGACATAACATAGTTACTGCAATGCACCCTACATGGGACTGCCTTTGAAGACTGTCATGATCTGGGCTGTGCCACCAGAGGCCTAGTAGGCCCAGGGAGCCTGGCTAACAGTAGGGGAGGCTGGGCCTACAAACCCCAGAAGGCCTTGGGAAGTTTTGGTGTCGATTTTGACCAATAGGGAAGAAGAGGACTGGGAAATAAAAGAACTGGTACAAGAGGAAAAGCTTTTCGTCTTCCCAGGGAACAGGGCCAGAGATGCTGTTGTGGGGAAGAAACCCACATCCTGAGGGAAGGGTGAGTAGTCTAAGGCCACTTGAGATAGTGAACTAGGGACAGTATATTAAGACATGTTAGGGCATTTGATTTCTTTTCTTTTCACCTACTTACTGTTATTATTCCTGCACCTTGTTTGTTTGACCTCCTACAAAATAAACCTTTTCCTTGTTGTCTACTCTGCCTGGTCCTCCCACCTATTATTCGGCCAAAAGGGAGGTCTGAAGGTCTTGGGAGGGTGCTCTGGGCTTTCTCAAGGGATCCTAAATCCAGAGTGGTCGCAGCATCAGATGACACCCCACCTGAGCCGTGACAAAGACTGTGTAGAACTTACAGTTGATACAGAATGGTGCGGCCAGAGTATTGACTCGAGTGATTCACAAGGGACATCTCTCCAGTCTTGTCCCATTTGTACTGGCTTCCAGTTTGCTTCTGGGCTCAATATAAGGTACTGGTATTGATTGTAAAACACTTTATGGCCTGGAACCAACATAACTTTTAAGGACCACCTAATCCCATATGGGAGCTGCGGTGGCTCAAGTGATTAAGACGCTGAACTGCAGGCTGTGGAAGGTCAGTAGTTCAGCAGTTCAAGACCCGAGTTCAGCCGCATGACGGATTGAGCTCCCGTCTCTAGTTCCAGCTCCTGCCAACCTAGCAGTTCGAAAGCAAGAAATTGCAAGTAGATAAATAGGTACCACTTCGGTGGGAAGGTAACAGCGTTCTGTGTACCTTGGTGTTTAGTCATGCCGGCCACATGACCACGGAAACATCTTCGGACAGCGCTGGCTCTTCGGCTTTGAAACGGAGATGAGCACCGTAACCCTAGAGTCAGATTCAACTGGCTTTCGAGCAAGGGAAACCTTTAATCCCATATGAATTTATTCATACAATCTGGTCATCTTTAGAGGCAGGGGTCATTTTCTGCAGGAGTGCATAGGAGCGGAGCTCCGGCAGTAAAGAGCCCAGGGGGTGGGCACATGCAACAAGCCCTGCCCCCTGCTCCCAGCAGCCCCTGGCCATGAGGAGCAAGAAGCAGCCAAGTAAGTTGCAGAGCCCCCCCTTAGCTAGCAAAACAGTGCAGTGGAGCCTGAGCAGTGGGTGTTGCCTTCTGACACACGGTGATGTCAGAGGGTGTGGCATATGCAAATAAGTTATGCTAATGAGTTGTGCTATTGAGCTCCTGCACCTCTTTTTCTATAAAATGACCCCTGGTCAGAGGCCCTGCTTTGGTTGTCCCTGCCATCTGAAGCTGGATGGGTAGCAACCCAAAAAAGGGCCTTCTCAGTTTTGGCACCAAACCTTTAGAACTCCTTCCCTGGGGAGATTCATCTGTTTCTCTCTATATTGATTTCTTTCACTGGCAGGTGAATATTTTTTTTGTTTTCTCTGGCATATAATGGCTACTGGGCCTCCTTCTAGTGTTGTTTATGTGTTTAATAGAATTATGTTATACCTTTAAGGGCATTTTTAATTGCTTAAATGTTTTAATTTTGCTTATGTATTTCACCTTGTGGACCTTGATCAAGTGGAAAGGTTGTTTAAAATGCCCTGGCCCCACTGCTGGATCTCCTGATGGCAACTGGTATGTTTTGGCCACTGTGTGACAGAGTGTTGGACTGGATGGGCCATTGGCCTGATTCAACATTGGCTTCTCTTATATTCTTATGTTCTTAAATGGAATGGGTGGAAACAAATATGTGGAATGGGTGCTGAAGCATGGCATGGAATTAGGTGAGACAGTGAAAAGGCTGGCTGGATTCAACTCATTATATTACAAGAAGTTATAATCATCAGAGTTAAGGGAAGAATATGATTTTTTTTCAGAATTGTGGCCACTTAGTGCAAAGAGATTTGGGGCAGGTGGGAAATTTATATACACTAAGCTAACTAGCTTTTCTTAAAGTGACGCTCAATTGCCAGCTTTCAGACACAAGTGAATTTCTATCACCAAGTTAATCCATTACACCTGGAAATAAGAGCTCACAGAAGAAGTGCTGACACAATCTTCGCAATGGCAGCAGAACTGTTTGCGCTGTTGCAGCACAGATTCGATTGTGCTTCAGCCAAGAACACCTTGACAATCTTGTTTGGGTCTTTTGATTAGTTTTTTTGCTCCTGTATGTTGGAGCTCAATAGAACTAATAGAACGGGGGGGAGGGGGTTGCAAAGGTTTGGTGATTACCCTGCACCGTGGAATGCTTCAGAAACAGAATCAGTCTGGGTGCAAATAACAAATGAATTGTCAGCACTGCTCTGTGAAGTCAGTACAATGTTGTTCATAGAGATGCTTATTTATATTCAGCTAACTCCTTCTTCCTTGCTCCCTTTGTTAACATTATGGAGGAAAACTGACTCCAGCTGCCAACGCTATAGAAGTCTGTGCCAACAATTTAAAAGCACACTATAGTGGAACTGAAGATAAACATATAGTCACCAGCCTAAGAGGAAGAAACGTATGCAAGGCTGCTAGTGTTTTGCAATTCTATTTCTGGCCATGTGAAATTAATGAGGCACTTCCTAGAGAAAGATTAATTAACACCTGGGAGAAAGAAAGATTTATGGGGACAAATTATGTTCGACAGGATTCCTGGACAAATCCATTTGTAGCTATTTCAAAGAAATATATGGTTCCACTGAGGCTAGGATTTTTCCATACCAGCATTATTGATTCATTGGGTTCCTTGGAAACTGAAGGGGTTAATCCGAAAGAAAAAGAAATTTAGCTCAAAGATCACTATAACAGGTTATATTTATGATGCTAGGATTTAAAAGTCATGGATGAGCTCAGCTCTAGCACCATTCACTTGGAAGAGCAGACCATAGAGTTTTAGGCCTAGCAAAAAATCTTTTCTTTGTAGATATTAAAAAGAAGCCTTTTGGGCTGCAGCACAGGAAGAAATCCTTCAATCAGAAGAAATGCTCCTGTGAAACTAAGCCAATGTATGCAAATATTATAAATACCAGTGTGTGTGTGTTTATGTCTTGATTTCTAAGAAGTTAAATGTATACTACATTGAAAGTGAAAAAGGAAGACAATGGAAGTCCCGAAGAAACAAGAATATATAAACAAATTTTTTGAGACGGCAGAGAATGATAAACTGACATTGTTAATGAGAGGTACATCAGACGTGACTAATGAGAGGTACATCAGACGTGATTGGTATGTTATAAATGCATAAGTTAGAATGGAAAAATTTCAGATTATATACTTATTGTCGTAACATGAATCTCAGTAAGTTAGATGTTTGAGTGTACAGAAAAGATGGTAGAACCTGTATAGACAGATGACTGTGGAATAATAATTAAGGGTATAAGCATTAAATAATAGAGGTGGTCTCCCTGTATATGTTCTATGTGTGTATAATGTATGTGTATTGTCTTTGTGAAAATTAATAAAAGTGTACCTAAGGGTACTTTAAAAAAAGAAAAGAAAGAAAGTGAAAAAGAAGGAATTTTAAGAATGAAGAGGACTGAGGAGCACGTTTCCAACAACATATGGTATTTCTGGTTCTTGGCATATGTAATTGTGTCTATAAGAATTGTGCTAGAAAACAGAGCAAGCTATTTGTCATGTGTTGGTTCTGATTAATATTTTCATGGGTAAAGATAAAATACATTGCTGGAGAACAGTTTGTGGAGACAAGAGTCTAGATTACTTGCATTATATTTTGATCTGCATATTTTATTTCCTGACCTGTCCCCAAACACTTAGTTTCAGCTTTAATTTTGGTTTAGGAATATCCAAATGCATACCCCTAATAGTTAATCATAACTAAGCAAAAGGGCATTTTCCATGTGCTCAGAATATTATAGAGTGACCCCCTTCTATAGTTTCATCCTCTGATGTGCTGTTATGGATAATCCAGTTCATTAAAACATTCATATAATTAAAATTATCTCTTGCCTCACACTTCACCCCCCCCCCCATTTGCCCTAAGTTCATCTGCTTGCATCTCCCATTTCAGACAGGAACCTATGGTTAGCCTGGCTTTTGTTTTGTTTTTTAATCAATTTAATTAAACATTTTCAAAACCTGACTTTGTAGCATGCATCAAGGACACCAAAGCCCCATTCAGATGGTCAAACTCCAAGGATAGTGGAAGGTGGAACAGTATCACACTGGCTGTTCCCATAAGTGCATAGGTTCTGCTTGCATCCTCTGGTAATTTGCATATCAAAAATGGTTGTTCTTTTAAGGTGGTAGATATCAAACTGTGGGTATGTACCCCAATATGGGTCATAGCTTTTTGTGCTGGTGGGTCATTAAGCTAGAAAAAAAGAGGTGGAACAGGTGAGATGGTAGAGAAAGCTCTGGGAATCTTTGCAGCAAATTTGTGTTTGCCTTGGCATAATTTTCAAAATGACCATGAACTATTGTTCAGTAACACTATATAAATACTAACAATGAAAAAGAAAAATGAACAGAGGTTGTGTCTTATGTTTGTTTTTTGGCTGTCAAATCACAGCTTATAGTGGCCCCATGGGGTTTTCAAGGCAAGAGGAGCTGTTGCCTGCCTTTGTGTCATGACCCTAGTATTTCATGGAGGAATCCCATCCAAATACCAGCCAAGGCCAACCCTGCTTAGCTTCCAAGATCTGATGAGATCAGGCTAGCCTGGATTATCCAGGGCAGGTGTCAAGATTACATTTGTTTTATGTTGGGGGGAAGTAAGTAGTGTGAAATCAGTTTGCAAGTGGGTCCCTAAAAGTATAGTAAGTTTTAAAGTGAGTCCCACATGTCACTCCGTAGCTGTGGGCTTAACTTTGTCAAAGTTTGCCCAGCAAGGTGGGATATAAATGGAAAGTAATAAATAAATACTAAATAAATTCATTTTGTCTGTCAGTTCAGTGTGTAGACATTTTTTCTAGAAAATTTAAATTAAAAGTAGGATGGTGGCTTTGTATTTAGCTTTTCCTTCCCAAAAGTATCCTATTGGATCAGTGACTTATATAGGTAGCCCCATCCTGCACGGAAGATGTGGGGGGGTATCTTGAATTCATGACTCATTTGCCAACATATTTCTAATATGTCAATGATGTATTCCAAGCAATCTTATTTTTGAAACATCACAGGACTGGAAAAAAGCTGTGCCTCACATTACATTTTTGATTTTATCACAGCATCAGCACAACAGAGGAGAATTATGTGACTTTGTTCAGTGAGGATGGTTGATCTGCATGAATATCCTAATGTAGCTGGAAAGAACAGCAGTATTGTATGTGTGTCTGGGGGGGTGGAGAGAAGGATTTGTTCATGTGCTTCCTGCTTAGACACTGGGAAAGCTGCAAGAACAGAACAGGCTTTTTCATTATCAGAAAAAGGGTATCTACTGACCCAAATGCTTACTATAACAAAAGAACACAGCTGCTTATTATTAATAGGGATGAGCACAAACTGGGAAAATGTGGTTTGGTTTGTGGTTCATGATGTGCCTGGTTTGCAAACCACAAGCCGTGATGAACTTTTATGGGCTAAACAAACTGGTTCAGTTTGTGAGGTTTGTGGTTCACTAGAATACCCCCCTGGCATGCTAGAGACACCAAACTCACAGGGAATCTTTGGCTGACTCTCCTCTACCTGCCCTCCAAGTTTAGTGAGATTTGGTAATGAGCAACTTTGGTGATGAGCAATGCTCCCTCTAAGCTGTGGAGTCTTGTGAGCAAAAAAATTCTACTTTGTAAGCTACTGGCATTAAAGTGGTGAGTGAGCAATTTGGCTACTGCATAAATTAGTTAGCTCTGGAGCCATCCTTCCTGACCTAAGGTAAATATGTGTGAACCAGAGGTTAAAAAACAGTGAGCTAGCTCGCACTAACTCAGCTTAGAGGGAACACTGGTGATGAGCACACCTAACACTAGGAATGGGCATGAACCGGCTCATAAACTAAAGTTCATCATGAATTTTGGCCAGGTTGTGGTTCGCAAAGCAACGAACTTCTTCAACTGCCATGAACTTCTACAACTTTTGATGCAGTTCATGGCAGTTTGTGATGGTTTGTGAAAAGCAGAAAGCAGGGGTTTACCTGCTTTCATGAAACTGTTCTTCATGAAAAACAGCTGAGTGGCTCTGAGCCATTTAAACCATTGCTTTCTGCTCCCCATGAAAAGCCACAGGGAGTAGAAAGCAGCAGGGCTCTTTCTTTCTTTTTTTGAAAAAGGGATGCCAAAACTCTCAAGAGGGAAATGAAGTTTTCAATCTGCACACTGAAAACTCATGAGCTTTTAAACATTTTTAAAAGAATTTTGTTGAAGAGGTTCCATAACTCTTTTCCAGCATGTTCCCCCAGAAAAAAGCCCTGGAAAGCAAGGGTATAAACTTTAAATGGCTCACAAACCAATACAAACTGGTTCAGTTTGCAAACTGGATTATCAGTTCATGGTTCAGTTCATGGTTCAACCATGAACAGAACTGCAAAAATGCAGATCGTGTCCATCCTTAATAGGGACAGATGATTTTGAATTAGGAAGGTGCTCAAGGGTTGGATGTGTGAAGCAACGGTGCAAAAGGATTCACAGCAGCTCTTCACACCTGAGTTTATGAGGCATTTGGTATGTTGTGATAGTGCTGAGGAGGCTAAACTTTTTTATGCAGCATCATTGACTGTCTTTTATGTGTACTGCACATCAGTGAGCTCTTGGCCACCTCTTGGTAGGAATGCATCCCGGGCAGCACTGCAAGTTTCAGATCTATTTATAGCCGACAAAGCACAATTAATGATATGTAAGTCCAAAATGGATCAGTCGGGCAAGGGGCATCATATGGTTTTAGGAACCAGCGGGGAGCCCCAGCTTTGCCCTGTGAGATCACTCAGGGCATTCATAAGAATGTGGGGCTACATCCCTGGTTGCCTGTTTCAGTGTAGAGGTGGGTTGCTTATGACCCAATACCTGTTTTTGCTGTCACCTGGCAGATATTGGTTGCTGAAGGGCTGCCTGCATGGGAGTTTGTGACCCATTCATTTAGAATAGGAGGTGTATCCACTGCATCCACTGCTAGGCTGGGAATGATGGGGCAGGTGATTCAATGAACTGGCAGGTGGCAGTCACAAGTTTTAAGGCTTACTTTAGCTAAGCTGACAGTTTTTATATCTTGCAGGTGTGAATATAACAAGAAGTCCAAGCAGGGTGCTGGTGGTGGGCTGTTCCACCATCTTCTGGGCAAGCAAGAGAGCAGCTGCCTGGGACATGGGATCACAGTGGGGCCTCTATCCCATGGCCAGTGTCCATGGCAGGGTCTTTGGGGTATGTAATGGAGCCAGATTCACCTCCAGGACTTGAGGGAGAACAGGCATCCCAATATTCTCATCCTGCATCTGGTTGAAAATGACATGGTGCAGACGAAAGGAATGGCCCTAACGTGGAAAATGTTTAGGGATTTAAAACAGGTTAACATTTTGTTACCTAGGACCATCATTATTTGGTCTGATTCTCTACAGAGCAGGATTTGGAGGGGAGCCCTGAAGCCTGCTCAGATTGAGCACACAAGGGCCAGGATTAATAGTTTGGTGCATAGGGTTATTTTGGAAGGTGGAAGTGCATGCATATGATGTGCCACAAGTGTATGAGGGGCAACATCTATCTGGCAGATCTACATCAGTGCCTGCAGAACATTACTGTCAGCAGGTGGGGCAAGGGGTTTAAAGCTAGGCTAACTCTCTGGAGACCTGATCGTGATAGGTAGGGATGATCAGCAAGCACCCTAAACAGTGATGGAAGGCATGTCCTGAACAGTGGGGTGTGGCTGGGGAGGACTGCCCTCAGTGCTGAGCAACATCTTTTTGAATCTAATAGTGGCCATGTGGCACATCAGGGGAAGGATTGGGCCTGGGCTATTCTCAGTACATTGTGAGCAATGATAAATGAGGCCAGCAGAAGACACAGACCAAGTTTGGAGTCAGGGTGGGTCTGCCCAACAAAGGCAGCCATTGCCAGGCTACCTAGCACAGCCCACCTATTTAAATATGCTATGATGTAGATCTGCATAATTAATTATTTAGATAAACAAGTTAGACCCAATGCTGTTGTCTCATATCTTCATTGGGGGTGCCTGGGGGAAATGCCCAGGACATTTTTCCTGCTGCAGGCACCTTATTTCAAAGTGAGAGCTAGAAGGGAAATCTCCTTGCCTCCCCCCCAAATAACTCTATTCTATTGGATAAAGAATCAGTAGCATTTTAATAATGTTGTGATATGCTGTGATAATGCTGTGATAGCAGCTAGATGAGTAGTATTAACACGAACACAAACATAAAAACTATTTGGTCACACCAAATAACTGGCTACATTATATTTAGTTCCAAATGTCTATGTGATCCACCAGCAAGACTCAGGAAGTCAAGCTTTTGAACTTGGCCACATTATAAGTTAAATTGTGCCACCATAAAAAGATAACTGAAGTATGGCACACTAACTTGTTATGCAGAAGTCCTCAGTTACCACATGATAAACACAGTTACATTTTTTTCTTCTTCCAACAGCCACTGCCACAGTGTCCACTCCCAGCATTTAGAAAACAAGCTGGTACAAACACAGTTTTCCTGTGAGCCCAACTTTGCTTATATCAGAATACATACATAAACCTTTATTGGCATAACAATCAGAATAACCTCATCCATATATTACGGTCAGCAAATTCCAACACAGCAAACAGACTCTCACTTTATTTTCAAACTTTGATTAAAACAAGCTGTACAAGTCATCATCATCAATAATTGCTGCTGCTGCTACATCGTTAAAAGCATTCTTGAATTTCCAAGTTTTGAGCAATCACTGGAATGACAGTAAGGAATTAGCCACCTGAATGTATTCTAAATTATGGGTGCCACCACCCCAATTCTAAGTCTTTGTAGATTTCAGATTCATGGCATGGGTCTAAATCAGGGGTCTTTTTGGGAGGGAGTGCACTGGAGCACAGCTCCGGGAGCTCAGGAGCCAAGCCCCACCCCCAGCTGGCGTCCCGGGGAGTCTTTCAGGCAGCCAAAATGTCAATTTCAGCTCCATTATATCCTATGGGCCATTGAAGTCAATGGTGAAAACATAGGGTATATTCTGTGGGCTGGAGGGGAGGCGGTTTGAGGGAGAGGCTCCAAACTCACAGGATAGCTGTTGGAGCCTCTCCTCAAGATACCCATAAAGTTTCAAGAACATTGGATCAGGGGTCCAATTCTATGGGCCCCTAAGCAGGTTGCCCCTCTGCCCTCCATTGTTCTCTATGGTGGGAAAAAGTAACTTTTTCCCACCATAGAGAACAATGGAGGGGATTGGGGCAACCTGTTTGGGGGCCCATAGAATTGGACCCCCTGGTCCAATGTTCTTGAAACTTGGTGGGTATCTTGGGGAGAGGCTTCCCCTTCTGACATCACTTCCGGTGATGTCAGGGGGTGTGGCATATGCTAATAGCCTAATAGCTCATTAGCATACCATATGCTAATGAGCTCCTGCAGCTATTTTTCTACGAAAAGACCCCTGGTCTAAATGAGTGAGGAGGCACATATGGAAAGAAGGTATCCTGAAGGTATGCAGGTTCAAACCATGAAAGAGTTTTAATGTAACACACATTGAACTGAGACAGAAGTTGATCCACTGCCAACAAGTACAGTTGGGTGAGAAAAGGTCTGATGTGCTTCCTGCAATCCTAAAGGGAGCTGAGTTGCAGCATTTGGCACCAGCTGCAGCTTAATGTAAACAGTCTTCAAAGGCAGCACCACAAACTACACAGCTCAGTAGTCAACACACTAGGATAATGTTGCTGAAGTCAGATTCCTTTCAGAGAAATGACAGCAGCTGCATCTCAGCCTGAGCTGGTGAAAAGTACTCCTACAGTATACTGGTGAAAAATACTCCTAGAGTTTAACTGTCACCTATCTCAACATTGTCTTAGTATAGTGGTATACACATTTCATTTTGTTATATTTTGATTCTTAGTTTATTCAGTTTCATTTCAGCTCATCATTGCATCCATTTGTTGTTGCCATTTTTCCCTATTTCCCAATGGGAAAGTATTTCAGTGGAAAGTATATACAACAAGACTGCAACTCCTTTGTTTTGCATCAATTTGAGATGGAATTTTAAGGTATTGTATTCCGTATGCAAAGACACATCTCTGCCAAATTTCAGAAGGACTTGGATAAAGATTCCTCGTTTAATAAGGAATTACAGTGGGCAGAGACAGGTATTTGGCACTCAAGAAAGTGGGCAGAATTTCAGAGGGGGAAGGGGGAGGTATTTGGCATTCAAAGAAAGGTGGTAGCAGAGCCACCACCACTCCGTGCACAAACATACACCCTGATCTTTGGAACTCTAGAATGACAGTGCTTAGTGGAAATCACTGTAACAGATGAAATAAAATGTAGCAAAAATAAACAACAAATTAGCAATTGAAAACCAGAAGAAATCAGGAAGAGGAATAAAATGTACCATCAATTCCTTACTACAATCAAATGTAAATCAGCTGAAAGGTCTGATGAGAAAGAAAACATTTTTTTCCTCAGATGCTACAACTGCACATATCTGGATCCCAACAATTACATGTATTTTAAAT
Source organism: Gekko gecko (assembly GCA_029375565.1). Lineage (NCBI taxonomy): Eukaryota > Metazoa > Chordata > Lepidosauria > Squamata > Gekkonidae > Gekko > Gekko gecko. The sequence continues at coordinate 74,656,715 of JAPDNY010000006.1, read as the reverse complement.
GCATGATACTAATGATTTTCCCAATAAGCTCATTCACCATGTTGCATATACAAGACAACACATGTATTTGACATGTACAATCAGCTTGTTAAATGTGATTGTAAGCTCTGTAAAATCTATTGATCAGTTCACACATTTCAGAGCACACAAATGGTATGTGTATTTTGCCCCAGTTCACAAAACATGGCAACCATACATGTTGAGGTAAGTGCATGGTACACATAATTGTAACATATAGAAAGAGCTATTTTAACTACCCTCCTGATGATAAAATGGAAAAGTTCAAAATGCACATTAAAATTTAAGAAGTTCCAGAATCTTGGTGCTAACACCAAAAACGCCTTGCTGTATGTTGCTATCTACTGAACCCCTGGTGCTGGTAGCACTTAAGTCATCATCAAATGACTTCAATACTGAAGCTCATCCCAGTTTCATTTTTGGTGAAATTTGTGACAACTTTAGACAAATAGCTGAGGTATCAACACTTACTTAGTTGTGACAAGTTCTAGAAGAAGCATATTGCAATCATACCATTTGATTGGCTCTTTTTAATGCTTTCATATGTCAAGCAGGGGAAAGAGACAAAGATTTGCCATGTTGGTAACCAGGCAGACTTCAAATATTGGAGCATTATGGGGGGGGGAACAGGCTGTCCTCACCTCTACCCCACCTGTGATTGGCCCACCTGTGATTGACACCCTGGGAAGATATACAGGTAGACACTCAAGGTGTCCCCTCCCCACATTAGTAAACAGCAAACACGCATATGCTTAGGATACACATGAGGGATCAGTGATAATTTCTATGCAAAAGAGATCTGCTGATTCAGGATGTAAAACCTCCCTGAGGTTTTTATGATATTTAAAAGCCCTGCAGCCAGAGGGTAAACTAATATACATATATCTGCCATTACATCTTATGAATATGCACAGATATTTCTTTTTTGGATTCAGATTCAGCTTATTTCATTTATTAACATTTTTGTTTAGGATCTTTAATATCATTAAGTAACATATTCAGGGAGTTTATTATATTCAGGTGATATGTATGTTTGGTTTCAATTGGAAACACACTGCCAAATGTAATTTTTCTTTCTCTCCTTCCCTCCCATACAACAAATCCCTTACGCAATGAAGGCTCTCTACCAAATTGCAAACAGAGAGGACAAAAGGCTGCTAAAATTCTCCCTTGCAATGTACTCACCTGAAGGCACGGTAATACATTTTAACTGTGTTGTCTGGCAACATCAGGATCCTGATGCAGGATTTTAAATAGAAAATAAACAAGCACTGCACAAATAACACAGACCACAAGTGCTCAAAAAGTTATGCACAAAAATCAATTTATATAAGAGGACCACATATATCAGTGAAACCAAAATTACATCATATAGTATGCAGGTCCAAAAATAGTTGTTGTTGTTCAGTCGCACAGTCGAGTCCGACTCTTCGCGACCCCATGGGCCAGATTACGCCAGGCCCTCCTGTCTTCCGCTGTCCGCTGAAGTTTGCTCAATTTCATGTTCGTTGCATCGATGACACTGTCTAACCATCTCATCCTTTGCTGTCCCCTTCTTCTTTGACCTTTAATCTTTCCCAGCATCAGGGTCTTCTCCAGTGAATGCTCCCTTCTCATTTGGTGACCAAAGTATTTGAGCTTCAGCTTCAGGATCTGGCCTTCCAGGGAACAGTCAGGGTTGATTTCTTTTAGGATTGACTGATTTGATCTCCTTGCAGTCCAAGGGACTCTCAAGAGTCTTCTCCAGCACCATAGTTCAAAAGAATCTATTCTTCGGCGCTCGGCCTTCCTTATAGTCCAACTCTCACAGCCATACATTACTACGGGGAATACCATTGCTTTGACCATGCGGACTTTTGTTGGCAAGGTGATGTCTCTGCTTTTTATCATGCTGTTTAGGTTTGCCATCGCTTTCCTCCCAAGGAGCAGGCGTCTTTTAATTTCATGGCTGCAGTCACCATCTGCAGTGATCTGGGATCCTAGGAACGTGAAATCTGTCACTACTTCTACGACTTCCCCTTCTATTTGCCAAGGAGTGATGGGGCCAGATGCCATGATCTTAGTTTTTTTGATGTTGTGCTTCAAGCCCACTTTTGCACTCTCCTCTTTCACCCTGAGCAAGAGGCTCTTTAGGTCCTCTTCACTTTCTGCCATCAGAGTGGTATCGTCTGCATATCTGAGGTTATTGATCTTTTCCCCAGCAATCTTAACTCCAGCTTGTGATTCATCCAGGCCAGCATTTCGCATGATGTACTCTGCATATAAATTAAATAAGCAAGGTGACAATATATATCCTTGTCGTACTCCTTTTCCTATGCTAAACCAATCAGTTGTTCCATATCCGGTTCTAACTGTTGCTTCTTGACCCTTATACAGGTTTCTCAGGAGACATATGAGGTGGTCTGGTACTCCCATCTCTTTAAGAACCTGCCATAATTTATTGTGATCCACACAATCAAAGGCTTTAGCATAGTCAATGAAGCAGAAGTAGATGTTTTTCTGGTACTCTCTTGCTTTCTCCATAATCCAGCGAATGTTGGCAATTTGATCTCTAGTTCCTCTACCTCTTCAAAACCCAGCTTGTACTTCTGGCAGTTCTCTATCCACGTACTGTTGGAGCCTAGCTTGTAGGATTTTGAGCATGACCTTGCTAGCGTGTGAAATGAGTGCAATTGTGCGATAGTTTGAACATTCCTTGACGTTGCCCTTCTTTGGGACTGGAATGTAAACTGACCTTTTCCAATCCTGTGGCCACTGTTGTGTTTTCCAAATTTGTTGGCAAATTGAGTGCAGCACTTTAACAGCATCTTCTTTTAAGATTTTGAATAACTCAGCTGGGATACCATCACCTCCACTAGCTTTGTTGTTAGTAATGCTTTCTAAGGCCCATTTAACTTCACTTTCCAGGATGTCTGGCTCGAGGTCAGTGATTATACCATCGTGGTTGTCAAGGACGTCGAGGTCCTTCTTGTATAGTTCTTCTGTGTATTCTTGCCATCTTTTCCTAATCTCTTCTGTTTCTGTTAGGTCCCTACCGTTTTTGTCCTTTATCATGGCCAGCTTTGCATGGAACGTTCCCTTGATTTCTCCAATTTTCTTGAAGAGATCTCTAGTCCTTCCCAATCTATTGTTTTCCTCTATTACTTTGCATTGTTCATTCAAATCTCCTTATCTCTCCTTGCTGTTCTCTGGAAATCTGCATTCAGTTGGGCAAATCTTTCCTTTTCCCCATTGCCTTTAGCTTTCCTTCTTTCCTCTGCTATGTGTAAAGCCTCATCAGACAGCCACTTTGCTTTTTTGCATTTCTTTTTCTTTGGGATGGCGGTGAGTGCTGCCTCCTTTACAATGTCACGGACCTCTGTCCATAGTTCTTCAGGCACTCTGTCTATCAAATCTAGGCCCTTAAACCTATTCTTCACCTCTACTGTATATTCATCGGGGATGCGATCTAGGTCAAATCTGAATGGCCTTGTGGTTTTCCCAACTTTCTTCAATTTAAGTCTGAATTTTGCTATGAGTAGCTCATGATCTGAGCCACAGTCAGCTCCAGGTCTTGTTTTTACTGACTGGATAGAGCTTTTCCATCTTTGACTGCAAATTATATAGTCAATCTGATTTCGGTGTTGCCCATCTGGTGATGTCCATGTGTAGAGACGCCTCTTAAGTTGTTGGAAAAGGGTGTTTGCTATGACCAGCGTGTTCTCTTGACAAAACTCTGTTAGCCTTTGCCCTGCTTCATTTTGTTCTCCAAGGCCAAACTTGTCTGTTATTCCAGTTACCTTTTGATTTCCTACTTTAGCATTCCAGTCCTCTATGATGATGAGGACATCATTTTTTGGTGTTAGTTCTACGAGCTGATGTAGGTCTTCGTAGAACTGGTCCACTTCAGCCTCTTCTGCAGCAGTGGTTGGGGCATAGACTTGGATTACTGTGATATTGATTGGTTTGCCTTGGATTCGGACCGAGATCATTCTGTCATTTTTGAGATTGTATCCCAATACTGCCTTTCTCACTCTCTTGTTGACTATAAAGGCCACACCATTTTTTCTACGGGATTCCTGGCCACAGTAGTAGATATAATGGTCTTCTGAGTTAAATTCGCCCATTCCTGTCCACTTTAGTTCACTGATTCCCAAGATGTCGATGTTCATTCTTGCCATCTCATTTTTGACCACGTCAAGCTTACCTTGATTCATAGATCTTACATTCCAGGTTCCTATGCAGTATTGTTCTTTGCAGCATCGAACTTTCCTTTCACCGTCAGACACATCCACAACTGAGCGTCCTTTCGGCTTTGGCCCAGCCGCTTCACTCTTTCTGGGGTTACTCGTACTTGCCCTCTGCTCTTCCTCAGTAGCATATTGGACACCTTCCGACCTGAGGGGCTCATCTTCCGGCATCATATCTTTTAGCCTTTTGTTACTGTCCATGGGGTTTTCTTGGCAAAGATACTGGAGTGGGTTGCCATTTCCTTCTCCAGGGGATCATGCTTGGTCTGAGTTCTCTGCTGTGGCCTGTCTGTCCTGGGTGGCCCTCCACGGCATAGCCCACAGCCTCATCGAACCACACAAGCCCCCTTGCCACGACAAGGCAGTGATCCATGAGGGTACCAAAAATAGTACAAGTCCATAAATGGTATATAAACAAAATGAGTAATACAAGTCCACAAATGGTACACAGACAAAATGGACGAAGACTCCGGATTTTGATCTTCGTTTCAATAATTCTTCTTCAATAAGTTCACACTACTTCATATAGTACTGATAGTGTACAGAAGACTCTTAGAAGGAAAAATCCTTAGTATAGCACTCACAGTGTATAAAAGCCTTCAACTCAATATTACAGGAAAAATTCATTCCTGTTATAATTATTCAAAGCCGGGCATCCGATCAACAATAGCACATGCTCTGCAATAGTCGGTAAGCCTTCCTGCAATATTGAGTTGAAGGCTTTTATACACTGTGAGTGCTATACTAAGGATTTTTCCTTCTAAGAGTCTTCTGAACACTATCAGTACTATATGAAGTAGTGTGAAATTATTGAAGAAGAATTATTGAAATGAAGATCAAAATCCGGAGTCTTCGTCCATTTTGTCTGTGTACCATTTATGGACTTGTACTATTTTTGGACCTGCACACTATATGACGTAATTTTGGTTTCACTGATATATGTGGTCCTCTTATATAAATTAATTTTTGTGCATAATTTTTTGAGCACTTGTGGTCTGCATTATTTGTGCAGTGCAGGATTTTAAATAGAAACAGGGATCATCACTAAATTCAGCAAACACACATACCAGAATCCTTCACTAAGTCCATTCATTTCAGCATTTGTATCCCAGTTCCTGTATAATTTAACTTTTGGCCAAACTACACATTAAATTTTTGCATGCTTGAAATACTTCAATTGCATCTCCAAATTTATGCAAATACCTCCCTGCCAGGGCTACTTCAGCATGGGAAGATGGCATGGGAGGCAGGAGGGGGTCCTGCCTTCATGCTTCTGTTCCAGGCCAAATTAGGATCCCACCCTGCAGCTGCAGGGCAAGTGAGCTGTCCAAAACATGTATCATGTAGTTTGGCCCTTCCTCCCTGATATCCATTTATAAACTGTATGGCTGTTCAGAGAAAATTAAATGCTTCAAAGTAGCACAGTGAGATAAAGATGCTGGAAAGTGTGGCCCTTACCTCACTATGTCCACATGCTCTGTTTTTGTAAACAAAACCAAAAACCACTCATCCCCACGCCACTTTGCTCATGTAATGACAATATCTTTCAGAGAGAGATCCAATCTTCTCTCATTGCACTGTATCCCTGAGTGTGTCTGTGCCTATATATGTGTGCTTCCTTTTTTTTCATTTGGGAGTTTAAAAGCCAGGACCATGGGGTGTGATTTTACACACACCCAAAAAAAACATGGCTCATCCAGCTGCTAGCCCATGTGGCCATGTGGCCGGGGAGCCACCTTTGCCTCTCTGCAAGGAGGAGAGGCAATTGGGGAAAGGCAGCAAAATCACCACATAAGGGCAATTGGCAGGGGGCGGGGCCCGAGGCCTTTTAGGCTGGTCCCTGCCTCCCCAGTTTCAGTCTTTGCCCTCTTCTCGGAGGGCACACAGCACATCGGATTGCTCCGGACTCATGCCTACCTGCCGAGTTGGGGAGCAGGCTGGGGTCAGCGTCGAGACAGCGGTCGGAGGCTTATCAGCGAGGGTGGCGGCAGCAGTCTCGGGAAGCAGCTGATGGTGGCAGGTGATGGTGGTGATTGGCTGTGGCAACAGCAGCAGTGATTCCGACAGCACGAAGTGGCAGCAGGGGCTCCAGTTGACACTTTAGTGTCAGGGGAGGCAGTGGCTGCTGTTGGCATGGGGAAGTGGCTGAGGAGGCTCTCCATTGGGCAGTGATGGGGCACTGGGTAGGGGGAGTGACCTGCAGTGTTCGTGGGGACAGGGGGCTCTCCACAACGACCCATTAGCCCTGTGTGTTGGTGGGGGGAAGAGCTATTGTTAGCTGGAGGATGGGCCCCTGAGGAGTGAGGTCTGGCATCCCACACAGTAAATCACTCGGGTTCCTTTGAGGGTCGAGTGGTCTTTTTTCTTGGGCCAGGCTGCTTTGGTCTTGCCCAGGTAGCCATTTTGAATTCAGTGGCCATTTTGTTTTCATACTGGGCACATGGCACCCAAAAAAGGCACTAGCCACTCCAAAGGGAAGCAGCCAGCTCCCAAGGCCCTTCCTAAGAGGCCCGCCCCAGCTCCTTCCTCTTCTTATGATGAGGAAGGGGATGTAGTCCTGCAGGCTATCCTCAGTAGGCTGCGGGCTGTGGAGCAGGCCACAGGAATGGCCCCACCCTGTCCACCTTCTGGGGTGGGAAAGGGATGTTGCAAGGAAACTTGTGTGGCATCTAATAAGCATTTTCAGGCTGAATTACTAACGCATTTATCCCTTGTAGAGTCCAGGGCTTCCTCCTCTGGGAGCGGCAATAGGGCATCCATGGCAAAGGATTCTGGTGCAGGGGACCCAACTGGAGCTCCATGTCAACAACAGAGTGCTGCTGACCCAGGGCCATCTTCATCTGGCCTTCCGGTCTCTGGTGGTAAGTCCAATGCCTTTCTTCAGCCAGAAGCCACTTGGCCTTGGGGGCATTGGGGTAGCCAGCCTGCAGCGGGATACCCCAACACTACTGGGAGCCTCGTGCCAGGTCAGCAGTGGGGGCTCCCACTTCTGCATTTTTCCTCTCAGGGAGCACAGGGGCCCCTAATGGGGCACCCACCCACCATACCAGAACCTTGGTGGGGTTACCCTTCTCCTTCAGGAGATTCATATTTATTTATTTAGTCTTACTTATATCCCACCCTCCCAGCCGTAGCCAACTTAGGGCAGCTTACATAAAATGCTCAGTACATTAAACAATTAAACAACCCATTTAACAATATAAAGTGCTAGTGATTCATATTGCTGTTAATGACAGCAGCCAATTTCCATAGTCCATTATAACAATGTTATAAGGTTCCAGGGATGTTATAAAGCTCCAGGAAACATGGTTCTCTGTCCTTCAGTTGCTGGGGGTAGTTCCATGATTGAAAACCTGGTGGAAGAGCTCTGTTTTACAGGTCCTGTGGAACTGCATAAGGTCCTGCAGGGCCCTGATCTCTTCCGGGAGCTCATTCCACCAGAATGGAGCTGCCACCGAGAAATCTCTGGCCCTGGTCACAGTCAATTTAGCCTCCTTGAGGCCCAGGAGGGTAAGTCGATTTTGGGACCCAGATCTCAGTGCTCTCTGGGGAACATGTGGGGAAAGGCAGTTCCTCAGGTATGTAGGCCCCTAACCATAAAGGGCTTTAAAGGCAAGAACCGACACCTTGAAGCGCAATCTGGTATGCTATTGGCAGCCAGTGCAATGCTTTCAGCACAGGACATATGTGTTCCCACATAGGAAGACCCATCAGCAGCCTGACCACTGCATTTTGCACTAACTGCAGCTTCTGGATTTGCGACAAGGGCAACCCCATGTAGAGAGTATTACAATAGTCCAATCTCGAGATGACCATCACATGGATCACTGTTGCTAAGTTGTTGCGTTTAAGGAAGGGAACCAACTGCCTGATCAGCTGAAGATGGTAAAAGACCGATCTAGCAGTGGCTGCTACCTGAGCCTCCATAGTTAAGGAGGCATCCAGGAGCACTCCCAAATGCCTAACCTCTGGCGCTGGCACCAACAGTGCCCCATTGAAGGTAGGGAGTGGGATCCCTACCCTTGGTCCACCCAGACACAGGATCTCCATCTTTGTTGGATTCAGTTTCAGTCGGCTCAGTCTAAGCCATCCAGCCATGGCTTGAAATGCCCAGTCCAGATATTCCGATTTAGAGTCAGACTGGCCATCTAACAGCAGACAGAGCTGGGTGTCATCAGCGTACTGGTGTCACCCCAGCCCATGCCTCTGGGCAATCTGGGTGAGGGGGCGCATATAGATGTTAAATAGCATCAGGGATAACACCGCCCCTTGGGGGCACTCTACATTCTAGTGTGTGCCTTCAGAATAGGTCCTCCCCCAGTGCCACCCTCTGTCCCCGATCTTGGAAGAAGGAGGCAAGCCATTGCAAGGCAAACCCTTGAACTCCAGAATCAGTGAGGTGGTGGGGGGAATTTGGGTCCCAGGGCATGAGTAGTAGGAAAGCTTGCCAGTTCTGACATGAGTGCCCCCTGTGCGATGGACCACACCCCTTTTTGGCATGCTTCCGAGGAAAGCCTCGGAGGAAGAAGAAGAAGAGGGAGGAGGAGGAGGAGGAGATTGGATTTATACCCCGCCCTTCACTCAGAGTCTCAGAGCAGCTTACCATCACCTTCCTTTCTTCTCCTCACAACAGGTAGGTGGGGCTGAGACAGCTCTTTCCAGAACTGTCCTTGAAAGAACAGCTCTGACAGAACTATGGTTTGCACAAGGTCATCCAGTGGCTGCAAGTGGAGGAGTGGGGAATCAAACTCAATTTTTCCAGATCAGAGTCTGTGCACTTAACCACTACACCAAACTGGCTCAGAAGGGCTGTAATGTAGCACCTTTTGCTTTACTTCCCGCGCATGGGCTCTATCGCCATTGGTAGAATGTGGGGTGGGTTTCACCTCTGCAGAGTATAACCAGAAATGTTCCTATTGTATGGGTTATTCCTGACAATGCGAATGTTCTAGTGCTTTTAGAATTGCAGCATAATAAACGCTATCCTTTTCCATGAGGCCTGGTGTTGACTGACTTTCTGAAGCGCCTGACAGATTGTCGGGAATCATCTTTAGTTGGGACTGGTCAAACCCCGCACTTCTCTTGCCGAGATGAGTGATGGAGAAGAGACTATCCCAATCCAGAATCCTCCGGAGGATGGGAAACCTCCGGTCATGACGGTGGCAATCACTACAGCGATTGTTCCACTGGACAACCCGGTCACCTACGTACCGACATCATGGGGCGCAGAGTATGACCTGGGAGGTCCCTATGGAGACCCGTACGGAGCCGTGTATGGGGGGGTTATGACGCGGCCGAGGCAGCAGCGGGACTGGTCGAAGCTGCTGGCTGAGACACAGGAGACATGGTTCCTCACCCCCCCGGGCGTCGATCCAGGAGAGCCGGTTCGAGAGGTCGGTCTACCGCTTGAGCACGGCAGAAGGTGCGGAGGACACACACCAGGAACCAAGGAACCTGGAAGGGGCCATCGGGAGCCGGAGATGGAGTGGAGACCCAAGTCAAGACCGGATACTCTGCCTTATCGATGAGTCCCTGTCCCACATCCCCAGGATGATCTTGGATGGCATCCGAGAGGAAATGGAGCGGAGGCAGCCACCGGCGCCTCATGACCAACAACCCCCCGACCAAAGAACTCTGCATTATGAGTAAACATCGGCCAGGGAAGCCCCCTGGATTATTACAACCCCTGCCGACCCCCACTCGCCCATGGGAGGTGGTGTCCATGGACTTCATCACTGACTTGCTTCTGAGTGGGGGGAAAACGGTTATTTGGGTGGTTGTGGACATGTTTTCTAAACAAGCGCAGTTTGCGTCAGCCCTGTCCAAAGCGGACCGCGACTCGCTGGCGAAGGAGGAGGGGGTGATGGGGGATGAACACGACTGCTGGTGGAAAAATGGAAAACTTTTCGTACCTCTGTCCCTACGGGGGGAGGTGATGAACTGGGCCCACAGGTCTAAGCTGGCAGGCCACACTGGGTTTGTAAAATCACTGCAATTACTTCAACGGCAGTTTTGGTGGCCGGGAATGCGCAAGGATCTGTCATTGTTTACCCAGGCTTGCCAAGTCTGCATTATGAGTAAACATCGGCCGGGGAAGCCCCCTGGATTATTACAACCCCTGCTGACCCCCACTCACCCATGGGAGGTGGTGTCCATGGACTTCATCACTGACTTGCTTCTGAGTGGGGGAAAACGGTTATTTGGGTGGTTGTGGACATGTTTTCTAAACAAGCGCATTTTGTTCCGTTTGCATCCATCCCCTCAGCTAAAAAGCTGGCTAAGGCGTTTTTGCAACACGTGGTTTGGCTCCATACTCTTCCAGCAAAGGTGGTCTCAGACAGAGGGTCTCAGTTCGTTTCGCATTTCTGGGGGGAGTTAATGACACTGTTAGGGGTGGAGAGAGCGGTAAGCAGTGCATATCACCCCGAAACTGATGGGCAAACGGAAAGAGTAAATCAGACCTTGGAGCAGTACCTGAGATGCTTTACTAATTTCCAACAGGACGATTGGGAATCGTTGTTACCTTTGGCCAGGGGTCTTTTCGTAGAAAAACAGCTGCAGGAGCTCATTAGCATATGGTATGCTAATGAGCGATTAGGCTATTAGCATATGCCACACCCCCTGACATCACCGGAAGTGATGTCAGAAGGGGAAGCAATAGGGGGGAAGCATCTTCAAAAGCCTCCCCTTCCCTTCCCCAGCTGGCCTGGGTGGGGAGCTAAGAGAGAAGGGGTTTAAAGTTTAGACTCCTTCTCATGAGAGTTGGGCCACAGAAGGAGGAAAGGGGGAAGGAAGAGAGATAGTAGAGAGAAGGAAAGAAGGAAGGAAAGGAAAGAAAGAGAAGGAAAGGAAGGAAAGAAAGAGAGGGAAGAAGGAGGGAAACAGGGAAAGGAGAAAAGAAGAGAAGAAGGTGGGAAAGAAAGAAAGGAGAAGAGAAGAAGGAGGGAAAGAGGAAAAGGAGAGAAGGAAAGAAGGGAATGAAAGAAATTTGGCGGCAATTCGGCCTCATTATATCCTATGGGCCATTGAAGTCAATGGTGAAAACATAGGGTATATTCTGGGGGATGGAGGGGAGGGGGCTTGAGGGAGAGGCTTCAAACTCACAGGGTAGCTTATGGACCCTCTCCCCAAGACACCCACCAAGTTTCAAGAACATTGGATTAGGGGGTCCAATTCTATGGACCCCCAAACAGGTTGCCCCCATTCCCTCCATTATTCTCTATGGTGGGAACAAAAGTTACTTTTTTCCCACCATAGAGAACAATGGAGGGAATAGGGGCAACCTGTTTGGGGGCCCATAGAATTGGACCCCCTGGTCCAATATTCTTGAAACTTGGTGGGTATCTTGGGAAGAGGCTCTATCAGCTACCCTGTGAGTTTGGAGCCTCTCCCTCAAACCCCCTCCACTCCAGCCCCCAGAATATACTCTATGTTTTCACCATTGACTTCAATGGCCCATAGGATATAATGGAGCTGAAATTGACATTCGGCTGCCTGAAAGACTCCAGGGGATGCCGGCTGGGGGCAGGGCTTGGCTCCTGAGCTCCCGGAGCTGCACTCCAGTGCGCTCCCCCCCCAAAAGACCCCTGCCTTTGGCAGAGTTCTGCTACAATAACACGTGTCATTCCTCCACGGGAGTGTCCCTGTTCATGGCGGTTCACGGTTATGAGGCCCCGCCTCTGCCTTTTTTAAATTCTCCCAACCTCCCGCCGGGGGAGGTGGGTGATTGGTGCAAGCGCCTTCAGGACGCATGGCCATTGTTGGCAAGGACGCTCGAGGATGCTAAGGCTGCCTACAAGGAGCAAGCTGACAAGAAGCGGGATCGCACATGGACTCCCAAATGTGGAGACTTTGTTTATCTCTCCACGCAAAACTTAAAGGGCTTGCAACCAAGTAAAAAACTGGGGTGGAAGTACGTGGGGCCTTTTCAAATCAAACGTATACTGAACAATGTCACTGTTGAACTTTTACTGCCTAAGTCACTGAACTCTATTCATCCTGTGTTTCATGTAAGGCTGCTGAGACGTTCACCTGCCGAGAACGTGTGGAGACCACAACGCCCCGTCCCGCCTCCGCTGATGGTGGGGGGGGGGGAACCGCACTATGAAGTCACTCAGATTCTGGACTCCAAGATTTCACGCAACCGGCTGTATTATTTCATTGAGTGGGTGGACTTTGGGCCTGAGCAGAGGGAGTGGGTGAGGGCGGAAAATGTTCATGCCCCGAAATTGGTCCGCCGGTTCCATAAATTGTACCCCTTGAAACCTGGAGGGTAGGATGTATTATCAGGGGGGCAGGATGTCAGGTACCCCTGCCATAGGGGTGAAGGGAGGGGAGGAGGTGTCAATGGATGTATCTGTGTATTCTCTGGTATGTGGGGAGGTGACGGGGTTGCCTGGGAGACAGGGTAGTTTCCATCTCGGGCTATCTCCAGATGACCAAATGGCCTTGAATGCCAGGCTGTTTGTCTCCTTTCTTTTTCCTAAGAAAACAGCTAGGCCTGGGAATTTATTGCTTTATGGTAATGTAGTAATGTAGCACCTTTTGCTTTATTTCCCGCGCGCGGGCTCTATCGCCATTGGTAGAATGTGGGGTGGGTTTCACCTCTGCAGAGTATAACCAGAGATGTTCCTATTGTATGGGTTATTCCTGACAATGCGAATGTTCTAGTGCTTTTAGAATTGCAGCATAATAAACGCTCTCCTTTTCCATGAGGCCTGGTGTTGACTGACTTTCTGAAGCGCCTGACATGTAGGAAGCCTGAAGGGGGTGGACCTGGCCAGCTTCCTGGTAAAGGGCCCCAGTCCCATAAAGCTGAGAGTGCTTGAGGTCTGTTTACAGGATTACCCTAAGCGGGCAGAGGGGCTGTTTTTGTTGAGTGGCTTTAAGTTTGGCTTCCCTATTCCTTATCAAGGTGCCCGGGTCCCATTTATGGTGCACAATTTATGTTCCATTAAAGGCATGGAACACATTATCAAGGCCAAAATTGAGAAAGAGAGGATGGCAGGCAGGATTTTGGGTGCTTTCTTGACCCCACCTGTTCCCAATCTGTGGGTGTCCCCTCTAGGAACTGTACCCAAGAAAGCTCTGGGGGAATACTGCCTTATTCATCACCTCTCTTACCCAGGGGCAGGTCTGTTAATGACTGTCACCAATTCTTTATGTTCAGTCCGGTACACCTCCTTTGACCAGGCAGTGCATGTTGTTTGCCCCTGCAGCTCAGGAGTGGAGATGGCCAAATACAATATTAAATTGGCCTTTCACCTTTTCCCAGTGCATCCAGATGACTTTGAGTTGTTAAGTTTTGCTTTTGAGGATCAGTTTTATATGGATAGGGCACTGCCCATGGCCTGTTCAGTGTCTTGCTCCACATTTGAATGTTTTAGTTCATTTCTGGAGTGGCTCCCGCACAGGGCTGTCTACTGTTGCACACTATTTGGATGATTTTTGTTTGGTGACCATTTCGGCTCTGGCCAGTGTGCCCACCTGTTGAATGCATTTCTGGACCTAGCCGTAAAGCTGGGTGTGCCTCTAGTGCACAAAAATACAGGGCCCTTCCCAGGTACTGACATTCGAGGGGGTAGAACTGAACACCATGGTGCAAGTCTCATGGCTCCTTGACAGTAAGTTACAGGAACTGCATAGATGTGTAGCCCAATTCAGAGGTAAGCTTTGTGTAAGCTCCAGCAGCTGGTGGGCCACCTTAATTTTGCCTGTAAGGTTGTAGCTCCAGGTTGTGCCTTCCTGCACAGGCTGTGCGATGCCATGAGTGGCCTTTGTCTTCCTCATCATAGGACACGGATTATTGCAGGCATTAGGATGGATCTGGAAATGTGCCTTGAGTTTTTGGACTCTTTCAATGGAATTTCTTTTTGGAGGAATGACTTACAGTTGGAGGCCAGATCCATTCTGATGCTGTAGGGTTCTTAGGCTTTGGAGTCTATTTTTGGGAATATTGGTGCACTGAGGGGTGGCCCACCAACTAGGTGGTGGCTGGGTTCACCAGAGACCCTACTTTCTTGGAATTTTTCCCTATTCTAGTGGATGTGCAACTGTGGGGAGATGAATTGGCCAACTATACAGTCCACTTTTGGTGTGACAATTTGGTGACAGTGCAGGTCATAAGAACATAAGAACATAAGAGAAGCCAATGTTGAATCAGGCCAATGGCCCATCTAGTCCAACACTCTGTCACACAGCGGCCAAAATATACCAGTTGCCATCAGGAGGTCCAGCAGTGGGGCCAGGGCACCAGAAGCCCTCCCACTGCTGCCCCCTCCAGCACCAAGAATAGAGTGCATCACCTGCCCCAGACTGAGAGTTCCCATCTATACCCTGTGGCTAATAGCCACTGGTGGACTTCTGCTCCATATGTTTATCTAATTCCCTCTTGAAACTGTCCATGCTTGCAGCTGCCACCACCTCCTGTGGCAGTGAATTCCATATGTTAATCACTCTTTGGGTGAAGAAGTATTTCCTTTTATCTGTTCTAACCCGACTGCTCAGCAATTTCATAGAGTGCCCACGAGTTCTTGTATTGTGAGAAAGGGAGAAAAGTACTTCTTTCTCAACCTGCTCAATCCCATTCATAATCTTATAAACCTCAGTCATGTCACCTCTCAGCCGTCATTTCTCCAAGCTAAAGAGCCCCAAGCATTTTAACCTTTCTTCATAGGGAAGGTGTTCCAACCTTTTTATCATTCTAGTTGCCCTTCTCTGCACTTTTTCCAATGCTATAATATCCTTTTTGAGATGTGGTGACCAGAACTGTACACAGTATTCCAAATGAGGTCGCACCAGGGGCATGATGATACTGGCTGATTTGTTATCAATTCCCTTCCTAATAATCCCCAGCATAGCGTTGGCCTTCTTTATTGCAGCTACACACTGTCTAGACATTTTCAGCGAGTTATCCACTACGACTCCAAGATCTCTCTCTTGGTCCGTCTCTGCCAGTTCAGACCCCATCAACATGTAATTTATATTTAGGATTTTTGGCTCCAATGTGCATCACTTTGCACTTGGCCACATTGAACCCCATTTGCCACGTTGACGCACACTCACCCATCTTCAACAGATCCCTTTGGAGTGCCTCACACTCCTCCCTGGTTTTCACCACCCTGAACAACTTCGTGTCATCTGCAAATTTAGCCACATCACTGCTTACTCCCAATTCCAAATCATTAATAAACAAGTTAAAAAGCATCGGACCGAGTACTGATCCCTGTGGTACCCCACTGCTTACCACCCTCCACTGAGAAAGTTTCCCATTTATACTCACTCTCTGTTTCCTATTTATAAGCCAGTTTTTGATCCACAAGAGGACTTGTCCTTTTATCCCATGACTATTGAGCTTACTTAGGAGCCTTTGATGAGGAACTGTATCAAAAGCTTTCCGGAAGTCAAGGTAAATAATATCTATTGGGTCCCCCTTGTCCACATGTTTGTTCACTCCTCAAAAAACACTAACAGGTTAGTGAGACAAGATCTTCCCTTACAGAACCCATGCTGAGTCTGCCTCAATAGTTTTTGTTCATCAATGTGCCTACTAATTCTTTCCTTAATAACAGTTTCCACCAACTTACCCGGTATCGATGTCAGACTGACTGGCCTGTAATTTCCCGGATCTCCCCTGGAGCCCTTTTTAAAGATGGGAGTGACATTAGCTACCTTCCAGTCCTCAGGAATGGAGGCAGATTTTAAAGAAAGAAAGATTACATATTTTTGTCAGGAGATCCACAAGTTCACATTTGAGTTCTTTCAGAACTCTCGGATGAATGCCATCCGGGCCTGGTGATTTATTAGTTTTTAAATTGTCCATCAGTCGGAGGACTTCCTCTCTTGTCACCGCAATCTGATTCAGGTCTTTCAACCCCCTCCCGAAATCGGTGCTTCTGGAGTGGGCAAGCACTTCTCCTCTTCCACAGTGAAGACAGAGGCAAAAAATGCATTCAGCTTCTCAGCCATTTCCCTATCATCCTTCACTACTCCTTTTACCCCTTGGTCATCCAAGGGCCCCACTGCCTCCCTGGCTGGCTTCCTACTTCTAATGTATTTGAAGAAAGTTTTATTGTTGGTCTTTATGTTTTTTGCAATATGCTCCTCATATTCCATTTTTGCTTGCCTGATCACAGACTTGCATTTTATTTGCCATAGTCTGTGTTCCCTTTTATCAACCTCACTAAGACTAGCTTTCCACCGCTTAAAGGAGTCCTTCTTACCTTTTACAGCTTCCATTACTTTATTTGTTAACCATGCAGGCTTTTTTCTATACCTATTTGTACCTTTCCTAACCTGCGGTATATATTTTTTCTGAGCTTCTAGGATTGTCTTCTTAAATACTCTCCAAGCTTCCCCAATGGTTTTGACCTTCTCCACTCTTCCTTTCAATTTCTTCCTCACATGTCCCCTCATACCAGAGAAGTTACCCCTTTTAAAGTTAAAAGTGGTCGCATCAGTCTTTTTGGGCAACTCCCTATCTGTACAAATGTTAAACTCAATGACATTATGGTCACTGTTCCCAAGTGGTGCAATCACTTTTACATCTCTCACCAGGACTTGGGTGTTACTTAGGACCAAATCCAGGATCTCCTCTCCCCTGGTAGGATCTGTGACCATCTGTTCCACAGCACAGTCATTGAGAGTGTCTAAGAACGCAATCTCTTTTTCCCGACTAGAACTCATATTGACCCAATCAATGTGTGGGTAGTTAAAGTCGCCTATTACAACACAGTTATTTCGTCTAGCCGCTATCTTGAATCCATTCATCATTTTATAATCCTCCTCTATCTTTTGATCTGGTGGGCGATAACAAACTCCCACTGTTAAGCCTCCTTTTGGACCCACTATTTCAACCCATAGCATTTCCAGAAGCGAATCCAATTCTCTTACCCTCTCAATCTTACTGGACGGCATACCCTCTCTGACATACAGAGCCACCCCACCTCCAACCCTTCCCCCCCTATCCTTCCGATATAATTTATAACCAGGAATCACCATATCCCACTGATTTTCCTCATCCCACCAAGTTTCTGAAATACCCACAATGTCTATTTCCACCCCCAACACCAAGCATTCCAACTCCCCAATTTTACCTCGGAGACTTCTAGCATTTGTGTATAAACACTTATAGTTTCCCATGTTTGTTAAGCCCACAGCCTTCCTCTTGCTGCCTCGAGACCTTGCCAGGCAGTTCCTATCATTAGCCACAGTCTCAGTGGACAATTGTAATCCATTTCCTTGTACAAAAGTAACAGCTACCCCTTCATCTCTTTGAGATGAGCCATCCCGAACCAGAGACTTTTCATCTCCTGTCGGCTTTCCCCCATTATTCAGTTTAAAAACTGCTCTGCCACCTTTTTGATTTTGAGCGCCAGCAGCCTGGTTCCTTCTTGGGACAAGTGGAGACTGTCCCTTTTGTACAGCTCCCTCTTGTCCCAAAAAGCATCCCAGTGCCTAACAAACTTGAACCCTTTCCCCCTACACCACCGTCTCATCCACGCATTGAGACTCCTGATCTGTGCCTGTCTCTCCGGCCCTGCGCATGGAACAGGTAGCACTTCCGAGAAGGCTACCTTGGAGGTCCTGGCCTTGAGTTTCCTGCCTAGCAGCCTAAATTTCTCCTCCAGGACCTCACGACTGCATTTCCCCACATCGTTGGTGCCGACTTGCACCACGACCACTGGCTCCTCCCCAGCACTATCTACCAGCCTATCTAAAACATGCATAATGTCTGCTACCTTCGCACCAGGCAGGCAAGTCACCATACGGTCAGTACGCGGGTTCGCCACCCAGCTGTCTACCTGCCTAAGGATCGAATCACCAACTACCAATAGCCCCCCTCCGACCCTTCCCAGGGACGGTTCCTTGATACGAAAGGATACCCATTCACCAGCTGAAGAAGAGGTCCCTTCTGAGGGCACATTCCCCTTATCCTCAGCATGGTGCCCCATTTCCCCTTGACCCTCATGCTCCCTGGCAGCAGCTGGGCTGCCAGATCCAGAGTGGGACATATCTAACAAGTCCCCGAGAGTCTTCTCCGTGCACCTAACTGACTGTCCCTGCTTCTCCAGGTCAGCCACCTTGGCCTCAAGGGAGCAAACTCGCTCCCTGAGAACCAGGAGCTCCTTGCACCGAGCACACACCCAAGACTTCTGACCAGTGGGCAGATAGTCATACATGTGACACTCCATGCAAAACACTGGATAGCCCCCAACCCCCTGCTGGCATTCTGGCTTCATAATTGTTTTTAAACAGATACTTTTCTATCATTAACTCCCTCACATCCAGATTGCCCACACATCCAGATTGCCCCATGTTATGTCCTTGGTTCCGGCCTTCACTCTCTGCTGTCTCCAGCTTAACATTCTGTTCCTTGCTAGGCATGTGCCAGGAGTGGACAATGGGGTGGCTGACACTCTCTCTCATAAGCAGATGGAGAGGTTTCATCAGCTGGCCCTGGGAGCCAATCTGCAGCCAGTATGAATGCCACCGGAGCTCTGGTCAGTTGGAAGGCAGAGGTGGAAGGTATGAAATGGGTGTATGACTGTGCGGGCTGCCAGTTTGCCAAGTTTAGACACAAGGCAGGGCACCCCAGTTCATGGCCAGTTCCTGTCGACCACTTGTTGCATTTTTGCATCATTTTCAGAGGTAAGGGTTTAGTGGTCAGTTACCTTAAGGGATTTCTTTCTGCTGTAGCTTATGCCAACAAAGCCCAGGGGCTTCCTGATGCCTTGGGGGATTTTAGGATTTGAAAGATGTTGGAGGGCTGGGCGCATGAGGCTGGAGCATGAGCTGACCTCAGGCAGCCCATTTCACCTTCAGTTCTGTGGGGCTTGCAGGTCTGGGGGGGATGTTTGTGCATCCCCTTACGATGCTCATTTATTTCATGTGGCTGCCCTAGTCATGTTTTTCAGAGCTTTTCGAATAAGTGAGCTGGTAGCCCAATTGAAGTCTGATGGGTCAGGATGGGCACTTAATGGTACAGGATGTTTGCATATTAGCCAACAAGGCTTCAATTACACTATGGGGTTCCAAGACAGATCAAAGGAAACGGGGGTCAGTAGTTCCCTTGGGTTCCTGTTCTGAGAAGGAGCTGTGCCCAGTTTCAGCCCTGGTGGCCTGTCTGGCAATTAGGGGGATAAAAGAGGGTGTTTTGTTCTAACATCAGGATTCAGCCCCTTTGACCAAGCACCAGTTTTGGTTGGTCACTTCCAAGGCCCTGGGGAGGCTCAAATTGGCTGGGTTGCATTTTTGCACCCGTTCTTTTTGTACTGGAGCAGTGTCCACTGCTACAGACATGGGCTATTCATCCCAGGCCATTCAGCATTTAGGCAGGGGTGTTCCTCGGCCTATAAGACCTATGTGCGCCCCATGGCTGGGCCCTGAGGGGGTTCTTTCATTACTTCAGGTTTTGTGTTGAGCTTGCTGTTCCGTTGCTCACTGTGTTTTTGTTTCAGGTTCTTATGGCCAGTGGGAGAGGAAGAGAATTCTCATCTACGGGCACAGTTTTGTCTTTTGGGCTGCTCACCAGGCAAAATGTTCGCCCATGGGCCTGCAGCCGGGGCTCAGCCAGTGGGCCATGGTGAAATGGCTTGGACATTGGGCCTTGCAGTGGCCTGACCTGTTGCAACTTTTGTTTGAGGGGAGAGTTGATCCACCCCCTTACATTTTAGTTATTCATCTTGGTGACAATGATTTGGTCCTCATGAAAAGTAAAGCCTTGATTCTGCAGGTGCCATCAATGGTGTGAGCTCATTGGGAATACTGTGTACAGTCCTGGTCACCACACCTTAAAATGATATTATAGCTTTGGAAAAAGTGCAGAAAAGGGCAACTAGAATGATAAAAGGATTGGAGAACTTTCCCTATGAGGAAAGGCTGAGGCGCTTGGGGCTCTTTAGCTTGGAGAAACAACAGCTGAGGGATGACATGATTGAGGTCAATAAAATTACGCATGGGATAGAGCCAGGGCTCTTTTGGGGGCGGAGCGGGCCGGAGCGGTGCTCCGGCAGCCCACGCACTGGGACACGTGGTGGCCGCAGCGACAAGCCCCACCCCCAGCTCCCCTCCCGGAAGAGCTGTGGCCCAGGGCCGCTGAAGAGGCCCGTGGCTAGCTTCCCGGGCGGTGCTTCAGCGCTGAGGCCCCTGGGCAAGGCCCGTGGCTGGCCTCCCGTGGCCCGCGATCGAGCCGCAGCGGCCCCGGGGAGGCCCAAAGAGGCTCGTGGCCGGCCTCCTGGGGCCCGCGCTCCAGCGCTGAGGCCCCACGGAGGCCCGACAAGGGCCATGGTCTGCCTCCCGGGGCCCATACTCCGGCGCTGTGGCCCTACGGAGGCCCAAAGAGGGCCGTGGCTGGCCTCCCAGGGCCCGCGCTCTGGCGCTGAGGCCCCACGGAGGCCCGAAGAGGCCCATGGTCGGCCTCCTGGGGCCCGCGCTCCAGTGCTGTGGCCCCACGGAGGCCCAAAGAGGCCTGTGGTCGGCCTCCCGGGGCCCGCGCTACGGCACGGAGGCCCCACGGAGGCCCGAAGAGGCCCGTGGTCGGCCTCCCGGGGCCCGCGCTACGGCACGGAGGCCCCAGGGAGGCCTGAAGAGGCCTGTGGCTGGCCTCCTGGGGCCACGCTCCGGCGCTGTGGCCCCACGGAGGCCCGAAGAGGGCCATGGTCAGCCTCCTGGGGCCCGCGCTCCAGCGCTGAGGCCCCGAGGAGGCCCGAGGCCGGCCTCCTGGGGCCCGCGCTACGGAGCTGAGGCCCCACAGAGGCCCGTGGCCGGCCTCCCGGGGCCCGCATTCTGGCGCTGAGGCCCCACGGAAGCCCGAAGAGGACTGTGGCCGGCCTCCTGGGGCCCACGATCGAGCACTGCAGCCCGGGGGAAGGCATGGATGGAGGTAAGTGAGGGATCTGGGTGGGTGGGAGAATCTTCCTCCCTCTCCCCATCTCTTTGCCCTCCTGTCCATCCTTTCCTTCTCTCCTTTCCTTTTCTTTCTTTCCTTTTCCTCCTCCTTTCCTTCCTCTCTTTCTTTCCCTTCTTCCCTTCTTTTTCTCTTTCCCTCCTTTCATTCTCTCCTTTTCCCCTTTCCCTTCTTCTTTCATTCTCTTTCTTTCCCTCTCTCTTTTATCCCCTTTCCTTCCTTCTCTCTCTTTCCTTCCCCCTTTCCTACTGTGGCCCAACATTCCCCCCCCGTCTAGGAAGGGGAGGCTTTTGAAGATGCCCCCCGCTTCACCTTATGACATCACTTCCGGTGATGTCAGGGGGTGTGGCATATTCTAATGAGCTATTATGCTAATAGCCTAGTAGCTTATTAACATACTTTATGCTAATGAGCTCCTGCAGGTCTTTTTCTAGGAAAAGACCCCTGGATAGAGCAGGTAGAGAAAGAGGTACTTTTCTCTCTTTCTCACAATACAAGAATTTGTGGGCACTCAATGAAACTGCTGAGTGGTTGGGTTAGAACAGATAAAAGGAAGTTCTACTTCACCCAAAGAGTGATTAACATTTAGAATTTACTGCCACAGGAGGTGGTGGCGGCTACAAGCATGGACTGCTTCAAGAGGGAATTAGATAAACATATGGAGCAGAAGTCCATCAGTGGCTATAAGCCACAAGGTATAGATAGGGATGCTGGGGCAAGTGATGCTCTGCATTCTTGGTGCTTAGGGGGGGTCAACAGTGGGAGGGCTTCTAGTGTCCTGGACCCACTGGTGAACCTCCTAATGGCACCTGGTATTTTTGACCACTGTGTTACAGAGTGTTGGACTGGATGGGCCATTGGCCTGATCCAACATTGGGTTCTCTTATGTTCTTATGCAGGCCCAAGCCAATTTTCAACTTATTAGACAACATTGGCCAGGGACTTTGATTGTTTGATTCACCATTTGATTGTTTGGTCATTTTCTCCAAGGAAAATTATCTCTGTCATCTGGAGATTAGTTGTAATTTCAGGAGATCTCCAGTTTCTACCTGGAAGATGGCACCCATATAGAAGACCCACATTAATTTATTCTAAGTGATCTTACAATTTAGGGTAACTAAGTTACTGTTTATAAGGTCTGTTTAAAATAATGTCAAAGGTTGATAAATGCCATTTTGGAAGATATGACTGGGTTCACTTTCCTCCTAAAGAGCAAGGTACAAAATTGATTGTGAGGCGAATTTTATGTTTCAGGCAGTAGAAGACAAGGGCATTGCAAACAATGGAGGTGAAGAAGAAAATGAAACTATAAAGAAGTACCTGACAGTGTCTTTTCAGCACCAATCATAAGATGCTGTACAAGCAAAAAGAGAGAAAGGCGGGGAGGCAGTGTGAAACGGAGGTAATCTTTGGCCCAGCTTTTAGTACAATCATATTTCTGGCTCCAAGCTACACATATGAGTACATAAATGATGTCTGTACCGTGGAGAAGCACACTTTATGAGTCTAACAGTGCAATCCTAAACAGAGTCATGCTTTCACCAGTTCATTGACTTCAAAGGACTTCAAAGGGCATGAATCTGCTAAGGATTGCAGGATAAATGCTGAGGTCCAGAAAATCTGGTGTAACAACTAGTAGCATATCAGATAAGCATTGCAATCAAATGCATTGTAATCTATAGCCACCAGTTCTGCTAATCTGTTATATGACTTCTCTTATTTTGTTCCACAAATATTTGTTACGTAAGGAAGATTCTGATATATTTTCTGCAAATGATGCTATTGCAGGATTCCCAACTCCCAGTCAGGCTGTTTGTTGGCTAGTTAACAACATCCCTTCAAATAGAAGGAAAAGATTAGAGTATTTAAAAAACTTTTTTCATGTGGGAAGGGGATGCTAATTTGAAAAGTGCTTAGCCTAAGGTGGAGGAGGGAATAAAAAAATACTTTTCATTTTCTGAGCCTTGCTTTCAGGAACTTAAAAAAAGAGAGAGAGACCAGGTTCACTGCATCATTCCAGAGGCCTCGAACAAAATAATTCTTTGTTCCCTAGTGAAACATATCTGCAGAGGAGCTGACTGGCTTCCTGTGAAATACAGCCCCACAGATGTGCTTTGCTGCAAGTCACCCTGCTTTTGCTTCCTTTGGTCAAGTCATCAAGAATAGGCACTTTGTGCTGCAGTGAAAATGATGCTGGTGGGCTCCCCTGATCTATGTCGAGATTAAGCCCTTCTTGCAAACCAGCCCAACTTCCTGGTGATTTTTTTCTGTTAGGTTTTTTAAAAATTTGCAAAATGAGGTGGAATTGCAGTCACTCTAAAAAAAAAAAAAAGGAAAGGGGTAAACAGTTTTTGGTCTGTCACTATAAATGCAAAGAACTGGGTCACAGGAGGTCCCATGATGTGAAATATATAACATAGCAAGAGCTTAAAGTTCAAACTGCATGTTATATTTCACAAACTACAAAATGTTGCAGTGTTGTTCCCTGACCAGAACTCCAAACATGAAACTGGGAACTAAAAAGTATCTGTGATCTCGATATGGGTTGGGGCCATGGTACTGAGGAACCCAAGCCACTTCCAGTATGGAATAGAGCACCTCTTAGAAGGCAACAAAGACAGATACAGCAGACATATCCTTTCCCTACCAGGCTTTAAAGGATTTTTTTTTCAAATTCAATGGTAAATTTCAGTTTGCCTAATACATGGTATGGCCATGAAATACAGCCTGTTTCTCAGTAATGCTGTGTATTATTTTATATTAGCACAAAAAATAAAATCCAAATTTTGTTAACTGATTTGAGAATACAGCATTCTATGTAAAGGATGGAAGGGAAATTCTGCATTTTATATAGCGCAGAGAACTTTGCAAGTGGGTCCTTAAAAGCACAATAAGTTTTGAAAAGGGTTTCATATTTTTTAAAAGAGAACTATTACTTTAAAGCAACCCGGCAATGCATGGCCAAGTGTAGAAATAGTAGGGATGAAAACTAACCCCTTTCCTTCCTCAGCGGCATGGCAATAATGCAGATCATAACTGTGTTTTAGAGACTGATTGCATATCTGGGTTTCCAGTCACAGACTCCTCCTTCACATGCCATTTGGCCTTAAGTTTAACCCTTAGCCTTAGAGTAAGACTTCATTCAAACATCACATTAAGCCCTACACTAAGCCAACATGTGTATGAAACCTGCTGGTTGCCACCTTTTATTTTTGAGCAGTCAGCAATGTTATAAATGGCACTGCCAGCTGCTTTGACAATTCCTGGATCTCCTCTGGAACATTTCTTAAAGATGGGACTTATATTAGCTACTTTCCAGTCCTTGGGGATGAAGACAGAATTTAGTGATAGATCGCATTTTTTTGTCAGTAGATCCACAAGTTCACTTTCGAGTCCTTTCAAAACTCTTGGATGCATGCCATCTAGGCCTGGTGATTTGTCAGTTTTTAATTTGTCCATCAGTCATAGGACCTCCTCTCTTATTATCTCAATACAACTCAGGTCTTTCAGTGGTTCTGGAGTGGGCAAGCACCTCCCATCTTCCAAAGTGAAAACAGAGGCAAAAAATGCATTCAGCTTCTCTGCCATTTCCCTATTATCCTTTAGATGAAGATGGGTAGCTGTGTTAATCTGTCTGTAGCAGTAAAAAAGAGTAAGAGTCCAAAAGCACCTTAAAGACTAACAAAATTTGTGGTAGAGTATGAGCTGAAAAAGTGAGCAGTGAGTCACGAAAGCTCATACCCTACCACAAATTTTGTTAGTCTTTAAGATGCTACTGGACCTTACTCTTTTCCACTATCCTTTAGTAATCCTTCTACCCCTTGGTCATCCAAGGGCCTCACTGACTCCCTGGCTCATTTTCTGCTTCTAATGTATTTGAAGAAAATTTTATTGTTTGTCATAGTCCCTTTTTTGCCTGTCTGATCACTGACTTGCATTTTATTTATAAAAGCCTGTGCTCCTTTTTATTTAACTCACTCAAACTAGCATTCCACAGCTTAAAGAAATCCTTACCTTTTACTGCTTCTATTGTTTTGTTTGCTAACCATGCAGGCTTTTTAAAATACTTATTTGTACCTTTCCTAACCTGTGGTATACATTTTATCTGAGCTTCATGCATCCAGTTAAATTGCAGCAATGTAACGCCACAAATTTAATGGAGACTATAAATCCACTAGTCCACTCAATAGTATTTTTTAAGCTATTGGCAACATAGGAAGGCAAAGGTGGTGTCAATCATGTCATGGGTCACCAGTGTCGAGGGTCAAAGGTGAAAGGTTTACTACAAACAGGCACACCTGCTGTACTTTCCTTGTGGAACCTGTTTGCTGGGTACCAAAGTTGCACATTGTCTTTGTTGAGCCTGAAGTGAAACAGACAAGCCTCCCTGATTATTACAAACAAGAGTGGCTGGATACCAAGCCCAGTGAAATGTTGTGGATCTTCAGTCATCAAGTGAAAACTAACGAGCATGCATGTCTGAATTAGCCATTATTTAGCCACCTGCATTACAAATGCAGTGCATATTTGTTGGTTCTAATGATAACATGTATTATCAAACTAGGAAGCTAGACTGTCTCTAAGTTTAGAGACTAGAGTTGTAAAGTTATTTTAAGGGGTGGAATTTGTGACAGTGACAAGGACATGAATAAGAAGGAGCCCATTTTACAAAAGACCTTCACACTTCTGATTGGGGAGGATATAAATTTCCCTTACTTGTTAAAACCGCAACCCCAACTCATAGTAAAAGGACTGAACTCTACAGCAGATTCTCAGTTGTTTGGGTTAGTAGTTAAAGATCTGTATAAACCATCCATTTTGCAGCACACCATGGTGTGTATCAAGACCAATGATTTTTCTAATTAACCTTGTTAGACGCCCAGTGTTCTAATTTATACTACCCAGATTCAAATATGGTTAGGAGATTGGTTGTTTTTTTAAGTCCTTTGGTGCCATGTTAAAATAATACAGGATTTTTTAAAAAGCAACATTGTTAACTGCTGCGACTCAGCTTACATTCACTCTTGTAGCATCAAAGCAGTCTGCTGGTAACCTAGATATATACATTCCAGCCATTCCTACAAGACAGACTTCAAAGCCCATCGGGAATGGTTTCAGGACCATTTTCAGTTACACAGAGAACATCTAATCTCAGCTACTGAGGCCAGTTCATTTTACATGATTGGTCTGTCCAGAGAGGTAAAAGAGTAGGCCCTAGATTCTCTCCAGGGTCATCAAACAGAAACTGTAAGAAAAGACTACTGAGCAGCAGAACTGCAAAGTGCAAAAAAAGGAATTGCCTTCTCTGATGCAGGGAGCCTGTAGAAAAGCAGGCCACTTGAAATAGGGGTCAGAAATCCATAGGATGGGAGCACCGATGACCACAACTAGGGAGAATACAAACCAAGCTGTTATTGCTATCAGTAGTCCTAAAGAACCCTGGGGCAGTTTAAGAAAGCTGTCGTCCTAGGCAGCCACCCACCCAAAGGGTGAGTGGCAACATAAATGCCACTTGCTCTCTCTGACATGACTGATCCCGCAGGTAATAAAAGGGTCCAAATGGCACCAGGCTGTGTAATTTAAACCTTGTTATGCCAACATTTCTGAAGCTGGTCCAGTCAAAACTGACTTGGGGAAACATATCCTTTCCAATTACAATGTTTTTTGCTACCCATATAAAAGCACTGTTGCAGAGAAAAAATGGAGCTCACCATGAAAAGAGATGTAGAGGTGACATTGTACCCTCTATCCCCAGGACTTCTATGTGAACAGCTGCTGAAA
The DNA here is from genome assembly GCA_029375565.1 of Gekko gecko. Taxonomy (NCBI): domain Eukaryota; kingdom Metazoa; phylum Chordata; class Lepidosauria; order Squamata; family Gekkonidae; genus Gekko; species Gekko gecko. The sequence goes on along the minus strand of JAPDNY010000006.1, from coordinate 74,629,781 downwards.
ATATCTCTAGTTCAAATGCCTTCAGTTCAATGCAATTTCAGTTATTGATTGATTAACTGATTTTATACCCCACCTTTCTCCCCAATGGGGACCTGAAGTAGCTTACATCATTCTTTGTCCTCCATTTTATCCACACAACAAACCTGTGGGATACATTCAGCTGCCAGTTTGTGACGGGCCCAAGGTCACCCAGCAAGTTTCCATGGCAGAGCAAGGATTCAGACTGGGTACCCCAGATCCTAGTCCTATTTCCCAGTCTAATCACTACAGCACACCAGCATTATACTATGCACAGGGCTGGACCCAAGCCCCTGCTGGAAGAAAGGGAAGATTCTGAGGACTCCTCCCTCCAAATGTAAAGCCTCATACTGCATCCTATCCAGGTCCTGCAATCCACAGCAATGTGGGAGGTAAGGAATGGACTAGGTTGCCCTACATCTAAAATGCTGCTGATACTAACAAATGCTTTACCTGTGATTTCACTAGAAGAGAGGTCCATGATTGACATTGAAACTGGTACTCCATGTGAGCCCTTCTCATAAGGGTCGGTGATATACTTCATGAGGACAAGGAACTGAGAGCATCAAGTAGTAATAGGCAGCAGAATGTAGATCCTTCTCAAAGGAAAGGTGTGAAGGACCACTTCAATAATTTCTCAGCACAAACATTGATTCTTAGTACTGCAGCAGGCATTCTGCCGGCCCAAACTTCACCTGTCAATGGTGAGAGCAGGTGTGGTCTTAAAGAAGAAATGTCCTGAATGCAGCCTTGTACTCAACTGCCTCTTGAGTGAACTCTGCCTTCTGCCATTTCAGCATTAGGCTTCCAGTCAATGTCAGTGCAAGGGTTAGCATGGAGACTTAGTAATTTTCAGGAACTAGTAGCTGCTGCGAGTAAGGCTGTTTGAGAAGTCCCAGTTACAAGTTTCAGAGATAAAATCAGAAAATGCAATCTCTTCCTCAAGGTGTCTCATGGGATGCCCTTGTTTGGATTGTCTCTGGGGCATGGCAGAGAATTACAAGGTCTGTAAACTAGATCTTCCATCTCATTTATTGATTTCATTCCATTCGTATCCCACCCTACCTCACAAGTGGGCTCAGGACAGCTTACAACATTCAGTAAAACAATCATTAATCATTCAGCCATAAATAATAAAACATCAAATCAACAGTTGTGGTTAAAATTCCTGATGGCAGCTAAATAATATCTAATTACAGTACCTGCTGCACTAATGTTAGGAAAGGATTGGAACATTTCTCTTACAGAGACCCAAGTAAGCTGGTGCTGGTGCCAATTTGGTAAAGGCAGTGCCCTAAAGCAGGAAGACAAAATGGGCAGATTAAGCAAGCAAGGCAGGGAAGGCCAGTGTCATTTGGACTGCTCAGTTTTTCAGGCCCTATGGAATTGTAATAAATCCTGCAGGGCCCTGATCTCAACCGGGAGCATGTTACACCAGGCAGGGGCCGGGGATGAAAAGGCCCTGGCTCAGGCAAGGCAAACGTCCTTTGGGCTGGGGGCTGACAAACAGTGCTGCTCAGCTGAGTGTAAAGCTCTTAGGGGCGCACATGGCAGTACTGAATACTTGACAGTACTGAAGCTATCTGAGATGTGAAGACATGGACAAAACAATTCCCCAGATTAGTATGATCTCTAATAGCTCATGTAAAGATCTCTCTGTGCTATCATTAGAGCATTGTTGATGTTTCATTGAGTTGCTCCTGCATCAAGAATGCACACTGCCTAGTTTTTCATGGTGCAGCACCTGCCACCTTGAGAGAACCATGGGATCAAGTGGCACAAGAATTATGCTTGAATCTCATTAGCCTGGTAACCAGAAAATCCTATGGATCTTCACATCATGGGTTCACAGTACCTACAAGAATCCCTCCACCCATATATAACTGCCCATTCTCTGTAATCACCCAAGAAGATTCTGTTGCAGGAACTTATACTGTCATAGGGGCTGTGGTAGCTCAGAGGTTAAGACACTGAGCTGCAGACCAGAAGGTCAGTAGCTCGGCAGTGCCTAGTGCCACATGACAGAGTGAGCTCCCATCTCTGGCCCCAGCTCCTGCCAACCTAGCAGTCTGAAAGCAAGAATCTGCAAGGAGATAAATAGGTACCACTTTGGTGGGAAGGTAACAGTGTTCTGTGCACCTCAGTGTTTAGTCATGCTGGCCACATGACCACGGAAAAGGCTTTGGACAATGCTGACTCTTTGGCTTGGAAATGGAGATGAGCACTGCCCTCTAGAGTCAGATTTGACTGGCTTTCGAGCAAGTGAAATCTTTACCTTTATGTTGTCATAGGTATGTTTAGCAGGGATATTTGCAGTCTCTTGAGGACCAGCATACAGAGCCAGTTTGGTGTAGTGGTTAGGAGTGCATCTGGGAGAACCAGGTTTGATTCCCCACTCCTCCACATGCAGCTGCTGGTGTGACCTTGGGTTAGTTACAAGTTGTTTCAGAGCTGTTGTCTCATGAGCAGTTCTTGCAAGAGCTCTCTCAACCCCACCTATCTCACAGGTTGTCTGTTGTGGGGAGGGGAAGGAAAGGGAAAGGAGATTGTAAACCATTCTGAGACTCCTTCAGGTAGTAAAGGGTGGGGTATAAATCCAATCTCTTCTCTCTCTTTTACTTGAAGGACTTCCTCCTCCCATATTGTCCAGCCCACCTAGGGTTGCCAAGTACTAACCGTAATTCGGCAGGGGACACGCAGTCCCCAGCCGGAACATTCCTCCATGGAACACCCATGCCGCACGATGCCATTGCCAGGAAGTGATGCCAGGCGATGCTCTGGCAATGGGGCTGGAAACTCAATGGTACCATCGAGTTTCCAGCCCCATTGCCATAGTGTCGCCCAGCATCACTTCCTGGAGACGGCATCGTGTGCCACGTCTCCCCCCCCCGGGAATGGTCCTGCCAAGACTTATCCGTCCCCCGCTGAATTACGGTAAGTTCTTGGGAAGCCTGAGCCCACCAGTTATGATCAGCCTCCTAAACCCTGCTGTCCACGCAAGCAGGCAGCAACCAGAGGCAGGGTTTTTTCTGTAGTGGCACTCACCTATGGTATGGCCTTAATTTTATGGCTATGCTTTCTTTTAGCAACAGGCCAAAACATTTCTGTTCACCCAGGCTTTTAAATAGAAGATTGGTCTTTTAACATCGTTTATTTATTTATTTATTTATTTATTTATTTATACTTTCGGCTTATATGCCGCCCTAACCCCAGAGGGTCTCTGGGCGGTTTACATAGCGGTTCTAAGCAACCAAATTTTAACCTAACTAGGGCCACATAGTCTACAGGATGATGACTGCCTACCGGCACCCCAGGCTAGTTGTCATCCGGCTTCCTTTCCACGGCTTCAGATATTGGCGTCCTGGTGCCCTTTTTCTGGAGCCAATCTTCTGGGCAGCTTCCTCCGGCAGGTCTCGTCCTGGTGCGTGGCTCTGTGTTGGCTGCAGTTCCGGCTATTGTCCATAGGTGGCTCCACCACACTGCGCCACACATCACCATGCTCTCCAGACCTCCACTTCTCCGAGCTCCGCCTTCCAACGTTGCTCCACTGGTCGCCAGGAACTGCTCGCCACCATCACCGCCGCTGCTGCCGCCGCTGAAACCTCCACATCACAAGGAGGAGGGGGTGCTCCCTGCCACCTAGGGCAGGTACCCACTTTATCTACTTGCATTTATGATGCTTTCGAACCGCTGGGTGGACGGGAGCTGGGACATGGGCCGGGAGCTCACTCCAGCCGCGGTGAGTTTCGAACAGCCGTAATGGCTGTTCATTGACGTTACTTTGCAGGCGTTCTTACTGCTTGCGCCACCGCTTTCAGCCTGAAAACTGTTACATTTACTTTAAGCTGCTCAGTGATTTATGCATTTATGATCTGGCTGGGTATTTTAAAGTTGTTAATTAAAATCCTGCATTAATGCTATATGTTTTTATTGTGTTTTATTTTGTAATCTGCTTCAGGCAGTTTCCCAGGAGAGGTGGCATAATTTTTTTCTAAATAAATAACAAAAGGCAGCACAGAAATAACCTAAATAAATAAATAAATAAATAATATGATGGCCATTATAAATTGTGCAGCAGGGACTGTTCTAGTACTTTATTTACAGTTCACTGACTCAGATCAGATTACATTTAAAAAAAAATAGAAATACTCCACAGATACTAGCAGTGCAATCTTATGCAGAGTTATTCTAGTATGAGTCTAGAATCATAGAGTGGAAGGGACCTCCAGGGTCATCTAATCCAACCCCCTGCATAATGCAGGAAACTCACAAATACCTCCCTCTCCACACCCACAATGACCACTGTTCCATGCCCAGAAGATTACAAAAAGCCTCCAGAATCCCTAGCCAACTGGCCTGGAGAAAAATTGCTTCCTGACCCCAAAGTGGCAATAAGCATTTCCCTGGGCGTATAGCAATAACTAAGCACTGAGGCAACCCTTCCTATGCTCCCTCTCATGATCTGCCTAAGTTCACAGAATCCACATTGCTGTCAGATGGCCATCTAGCCTCTGTTTGAAAACCTCCAAAGAAGGAGAGCCCACCACTTCCCAAGGAAGCCTGTTCCACTGAGGAACCACTCTGTCAGGAAGTCCTTCCTAAAGGTTAGCCAAAAACTCCTGATTTAATTTCAAACTATTAGTTCTGGTCCGAACTTCTAGGGCCACAGAAAACAACTCTATACCATCCTCTATGTGACAGCCCTTCAAGTACTGCAGGGCTCTTTTTGTAGCAGGAACTCCTTTGCATATTAGGTGACACACCCCTAATGTAGCCAATCCTCCAAGAGCTTATAGAGCTCTTCTTACAGGGGCTACTGTAAGCTCTTGGAGGATTGGCTGCAGTAGGGGTGTGTCGCCTAATATACAAAGGAGTTCCTGCTACAAAAAGAGCCCTGGATATCAGTCGTTTCCTCTCCAGGCTAAACATACCCAGCTGCTTCAACCTTTCCTCATAGGACTTGGTCTTCAGATCCCTCACCATCTTCGTTGCTCTCCTCTGAACATATTCCAGCTTGTCTATATCCTTCTTAAATTGTGGTGCCCAAAACTGAACACAATACTCTAGGTGAGGTCTAACCAGAGCAGAGTAAAGTGATACCATCACTTCGCGTGTTCTGGACACTATACTTCTGTTGATACGGCCCAAAATTGCATTGGCCTTTTTAGCTACCACATCTCACTGCTGACTCATGTTCAGTGTACAGTGTACTAAGACCCCTAGATCCTTTTCACACATACTACTGCCAAGAGAAGTCTCCCCATCCTATAATTATGTATTTGATTTTTCCTACCTAAATGCAGAACTTTACATTTATCCTCATTGAAATTCATTTTATTTGTTTTAGCCCAGGTTTCCAGCCTGTCAAGATCACCATGTACCCTAACTCTGTCTTCTACCGTATTTGGTACCCCTCCCAATTTAGTATCACCTGCAAATTTAATAAGCATTCCCTCTATCCATCCAAATAATTGATAAAGATGTTGAAGAAAACAGGTCCCAGGACAGATCCTTGAGGCACTCCACTTGTCACTCCTCTCCAAGAAGATAAGGAACCATTCACAAGCACTCTTTGGGTGCGATTTGTCAACCGGTTACAGATCCACCTAACAGTCATAGGATCCAAACCATATTTTTCCAGTTTGTCAACAATAATATTATGTGGAACCTTATTAAAAGCCTTAGTGGAATCAAACTATGTCTACAGCATTCCCCTGATCCAGCAAGGGAGTGACTTTCTCAAAAAAGAGAGATAAGGTTAGTCTGACATGACTTGTTCTTGAGAAACCCATGCTGGCTCTTCGTAATTACAGCTATCCTTTCTACATGCTCAAAGATTGTCTGTTTATTTGTTCTAAAACTTTCCCAAGTATATACATCAAGCTGATGGGTTGGTAGTTACCTGTATCCTCCTTTTCCCCCTTCTTGAAGATGGGGACAACATTTGCTTGTCTCCCGTCTTCTGGCACTTCACCTGTTCTCCAGGACAGAGGCTCAGAAATTACTGTGAGTTCTTTTAGTACTCTTGGATGCAGCTCACCTGGCCCTGAGGACTTAGTTTCATTTAAAGAAACTAGGTGTTTACGTATTACCCCTATGACAATCCTAGGCTGCAACTCCTTTCCTTCATCGTGTGCTCTGTTTTTGCCATATTGAGCACCATTTTCCTTGCAAGAGAAGATTGAGGAAAAGTAGGAATTGAGCAGTTCTGTCCTCTCTTCGTCACCTGTTACAATTTCACTTTCCTGTGCCTGAAATGGGCCTACCATATCCTTGCTCTTTTTCTTACTTTGAACATAAGAAAAGAACCCTTTTTTTGTTGTTTTTAGCATCTTACTAGCCTAAGCTCATATTGAGCTTTAGCTTTTCTAACTCTCTCTCTACAAGCACTGGTTATTTGTTTGTATTCATCCTTGGTTATAAGGCCCTTCTTCCACTTTCTGAATGAGTCTTTTTTATTTTTCAAGTCCTTAGAAAGCTGTTTATGGAGCCACTTTGGCTTCTTTAGGCTCCTCCCATTTTCCCTTCTCATAGGAATTGTTTGTGATTGTGCCTTCAGTATTTCACTTTTAAGAAACTCCCATCCCTCTTGAGCTCCCTTCTCCTTAAGTATTTCTGACCATGGGATTCTACCCAGCATTACTTTAAGTTTGTCAAAATCTGCTTTCCTGAAGTCCAACCTATATGTGTTACTATGTACAGCTTTTACCTTCCCCAAGACTGTAAATTCTAGTTACACGGTCACTATTAAGTTAAGTGCGCAGACTCTTATCTGGGAGAACCAGGTTTGATTCCCCACTCCTCCACTTGCACCTGCTGATGTGACCTTGGGTCAGTCACAACCTCTGGCACAGCTGTTCTCTCACGGACAGTTTGTGTTAGAGTTCTCTCAGCCCCACCTACCTCACAGGGTGTCTGTTGTGGGAAGGGGAAGGGAAAGGAGTTTGTAAGCTGCTCTGAGACGCCTTTGGGCAGTGAAGGGCAGGGTATAAATCCAGACTCTTCTTTTTCTTCTTCTACTATTACCCAGGGTGCCCACTACTTTCAGCTCATCAACCAGTTCTTCCCTGTTGGTAAAAATCAAGTCCAAGATGGCAGATCCCCTTGTTTCCCTGTCCACTTTCTGGAAAATGAAGTTGTCAGCAAGACAAGTCAGGAATTGATTGGACCTTTCACTTTTAGCAGAGTTGGACTTCCAACTGATATCTGGGTAATTGAAATCTCCCATGACCACCATGTCCCATCTCTTTAAGAACTTTGTAATCTGTTCTAGGAATGTCTCATCCAAATCCTCTGTCTGGCTAGCGAAATCGGAGTTCAGGATGACTTTATAAAAAGGCCCTCCTTATCAATTATAGAATATCATTAGATTATAACCAATTAAAACAATTTCTATGGATGTGGCCTTCATTTTCATAACATGTGCCTAAGATTAATGTCACAAAATTAAATCTGTTTGCCAGTTATTTAAATGCTTTGTTTTCATAATATTAGAATTAGAAAACATTTGCAATGGTGAAGTTACCTGCAACACTGTTCTACCGTTGTTGCATTGCTCTCATGACATTAATATTGTGCTGATTCTATGTATCTCTCATCCTACGTATCTCTCAGGATCAAACTAGACATGATGGCAGCCCCATGTCCAACATGAGGAGGCCACTGCCATTTTAAAGCCTAATATGGAGCTGCGGTGGCTCAAGTGGTTAAGACGCTGAACTGCAGGCTGTGGAAGGTCAGTAGTGCAGCAGTTCAAGACCCGGGTGCCGCAAGACGGAGTGAGCTCCCGTCTCTAGTTCCAGCTCCTGCCAACCTAGCAGTTCGAAAGCAAGAAATTGCAAGTAGATAAATAGGTACCACTTCGGTGGGAAGGTAACAGCGTTCCGTGCGCCTTGGTGTTTAGTCATGCCGGCCACATGACCACGGAAACGTCTTCGGACAGCGCTGGCTCTTCGGCTTTGAAACGGAGATGAGCACCACAACCCTAGAGTCAGATTCGACTGGCTTTTGAGCAGGGGAACCTTTACCTTTATGGAGAACTGAAAAATCCCATGAGGGTCTGATCCTGATTGGGCCCATAATACAATAGGAGAAGACACTCTTGTTCCCCCTCCCTGCCACTGCCTTTTAAAGTACTGAACAGCTGTGAGCGCAGCTGTTTTGGCAACTGTAAAGGCACCAGAGGAGGACAAGAGTGCCTTGTTCCAACTATGTTTTGAATTCGATCAGCACTGGGCCCTCACAGCATTTTTAAATCTCCAGCAATAGGCTTTAAAATGGCAATGACATCCCTGTGTCCAAAACAAGGATACCATCACAACCTTCTGGCCTTCTGTCACAACTAGGGTTACCAACATCCAGGTGAAGCCTGGAGTTCTCCCAATTACAAGTGGTCTCCAGACTAATAAATAGATTCCCCCTGGAGAAAGTGGTAGCTTTGGAGGGTAGACTCTATAGTATCACATCTCCACTGAGCTCCCTCCTCTCCCTCACCAGGCACCACCCCCAAATATTCAGGAATTTCCCAACCTGTAATTGGTAACCCTACTTGCAACAAATATGAGCCTCTATACGTAGCCTATAAGACCTCTTACAACATTATGAGACTATGATTCTAGAAATGACCTAGCGATGAATATTGTAGCCAATCACATCAATTTCTCTTAAATTAATGAAATTAAAGAAAAATGATAGTCTTTTGAATATCCTGTTTCCTAATTGGTCAAATCATAACACAAGGCTAATTCTGAGGTTGCCAGTGTGCAAAATATGGCTGTCCAATAATAGCAAAGAGAGCAACTGTTCCACAACTTTGCCAGTGTTTATCTAACACAGTGACATCCACCACATCGTTAATCAAATAGCAAATTGGAAATAACATCATAGGAATGGAATGGTGTCAACAGATACACGTTGCTACATTTGGTAAGATATTTTCCAGATTAAACTTGCCATTTCTTTTTATTTTTCAATTTTATTATTCTTTTTATTTTAAAAAATATTTTGACATTGCCAAATACAAATTCAGGAGACTGATACCATAAATTGAGGGATGCTTCAAGTAAATGTCAATTTTTCAGTCATTTGAATCCACAGCTACTTAGAGATTTAAATAACATAGCACATGTAATGAATGTTCATTTATTTTAATATATATTCAAACACACCAACAGATTAGTAATGTTTTTTGAGCTATGTAATTTGCAGAAGCTACACTGTTTGCTCATGTTTACCTTTTAAAATATTATTAGCAAATACAATGCAAATGTTATTTGATTGGTATTCAACTGAGCAAGGTGAATTAACATCTACCTTTCTTCCCTCAAAGACTATTATGCTTAATAAAACATATATTTTACATTACAAACCCCATGAAGATGTAATTAAACGTGCAAGCAAGCTGCCTTTCCGTACAACTTTAACAATAGTGATCTGAATCTTTTAAGTCTCTTTCCATACGGATTATGGCTCCCCTGCTGTTTGGAAAAGATAATTTCACTTGTAACCCTAATAACTTGAGCATGGCGAAGGCTGGCTCCATGAAAGGAATGCACTTCACTGCACATCTTGGCTCAGTTAGAAATCGGAAACAGATGGTCCTTGCGGCTGGCTTCCCACTCGGGTCCACTCAGTGCCAGCCCACGGTCGCTGGCTGGTTGCTGCTGGCACTGTGTGACTTGAACATAGTAGGACAGTGGCAAAAGAAATCAAATCTTTTTCATTGAGCAGCACACTCTAATGCAGTTTGACAGATCTGACATTCTATACCCAACATCTAGTTAGAATATATTAACCTTTTAGTTTTCTTAAGCACTGCTCGTACACGTTATGAAGCCACTTATTGAGAGTTTTTCAGATGGAGATGGGCTTTGCATAAGTTGACATTACAAAATAAGGTCCTTTGAAGTGCTTCCTGAAATTGTGAAAGGAAAAAATATTGTGATCAGAAAAATGAGAAGCTTAATGTGAACTTCTTGACCTCTACTTGCCCTCTGTCCCTTGGGGTCCCTAGGGATGCATCCTCTGTCCTCTTCTGTTCTACAAATTATCATTGGACTTTTAGTACCACCTGTGTGCTTTACTGCTCCTTCCAGCTTTATCTCTCTACTCCTTAACATTCTTCCTCCATTCAGTCTTGTATCTTCAGTTTTCCATCACTGTCTTCAATGCAATACGTCCAAGGCTGAACTTCTCATTGGCCCTTTCAAGCCTTTATAGCAGGCTGCTGTTAAGGAGAGAGAAGCAGGGATGCAAAAAGGAAGCAACACAGTATGCGGTGCAATTCAGATGCTAGCCTGATTCACCCTGGGTAGCTCTGTACTAGACGAGAAAATACTCTTCCTCCATATCACTGATGTGTACTTCTTTACTATGTGGTATTTAGCCTCTTACTTAGGAGCACTTTTTTGCACAAGTTCAGTAGGCGGCAGTGCCTATGCTATATGCCACAGAGAAAGCTGCATGAAGTAGAACTGTAAAAGATAGATCAAGATGGGTAGCCATGTTAGCCTGTCTGTCTAGCAGTAGAAAAGAGTAAGAGTCCAGGAGCACCTTAAAGACTAACAAAATTTGTGGTGGGGTATCTGAAGAAGTGAGCAGTGACTCATGAAAGCTCATACCCCAATACAAATTTTGTTAGTTTTTAAGGCCCTACTGAACTCTTACTCTTTTCTAGTGTAAAAGGTAGCACACTTTACTAAGGCTTCTGAGTCTATACAGAAAATGCTATTTACAGAATCCTTGTGGATAAAGAAGTTCATTTAGGATTTTTGAAGAGGGCTGAGAAGGGGAAAGGCACAGGGGGTGCTGCTTGCTTCCATAGGCGCAGGGGGGTTTGCAGCCACCTAAACTGCACATAAGATGGGTCAAAGTAAATGCCAGCAGGGGAAAGTGAGAGCAGAAACCAGCCTTTCTGCATTTCCATCTGGTTCTGTTTCTAGTGATGGCGACTGCAAAAAGGAAGGGTCATGCCCCATATGAAGAAGCAACAAATGACAACAGACCTATGGGTAAACACTGTTCCATGATGGTGCCTCAGCTGTGAAATTCCCTCCAAAGAATGTCTGCTAGGGATCCCGCCCTGAACAGAAGCAAGTTTAAAGCCTGCCTGTCCAGTCAGAGCTTTCTGCTTTAAATACTGGATTTGGCTTTTCTGCTGCATCTGACATATATGTTTTAATGCATAAATATTTATATTGGCCTATGGGTGGGCAAATAAGGGCTCCTGCCACTAACACTATTTGAACAGAAACACAAAATTGATATCACATTATTAGTTCTTAAAATAATGTTTATTCTTGTAATGTCTGGTTTTCTGTTTGGGATAACTGATTGGGAGGCAAATGAAGACTCTGCTCAGAAGCTTAATGAAAGTGGGCCAGGCAGAGTGGCACCACTGCATCTTTCTCATTGGTTGTGTGCCAGATGCAATGAAGCACATTCAGGCTGCAGTCCTAAGAACAGTTTCCTGGGAGTGACTCCCATGAATAAATCGTGACTTACTTCTGAGAAGACTTGCTTAGGAGTGCTCCCTCTGCCACTGAATACTGCAAGTAGGAGCACAAAATAACTCTAATGAACTTTTGCTTAGAGAAAAGCACCAAGCATGGCTTTGCCTGTAACCCCCTCCCCCCGCAGGTTCTGAGCCAACTGAACAGCAGCAAGTGGTGGGAACAGTCTATCTCAGAAATGTGAAAACTTGTAACCTCAACTGTTGAACTCTTAAGAATCTGAACCATTCTTTACTTGTACTTGGTTACACTAACTATTCCTCATTGCACTTAGTCTTAAGTATAACACCTGTTTTATTTACCTTGAGGTAAGGGAAGTTATGCCACGTGGAAGGGTACACTTTAGCCCAATCTCAGCAGGTCTTGGAAGCTATGTATTTATATAATTAATGTCAGTATATTTGCTAGTAAAGGTAAAGGTAAAGGTTCCCTTGCTCGAAAGCCAGTCGAATCCGACTCTAGGGTTGCGGTGCTCATCTCCGTTTCAAAGCCGAAGAGCCAGCGCTGTCCAAAGACATTTCCGTGGTCATGTGGCCGGCATGACTAAACACCAAGGCGCACGGAACGCTGTTACCTTCCCACTGAAGTGGTACCTATTTATCTACTTGCAATTTCTTGCTTTTGAACTGCTAGGTTGGCAGGAGCTGGAACTGGAGACGGGAGCTCACCCCATCATGCGGCACTCACGGGTCTTGAACTGCTGAACTACTGACCTTCCACAGCCTGCAGTTCAGTGTCTTAACCACTTGAGCCACCGCAGCTCCTAATCATTTTATTTAATCCTAATATTTGCTAATCATTATTATAATCAAAGTACATGAATATTGATCACATTGTAGATCACATTGACTCCAACAGTCCAATCACAGAAAAAAGCCACGGATAACAAATCCAAAGTACTTTCATGTAGTTCATCAAAATATAGGGTGTAATAATGATGATGACTACAGACAAACAAAATCCTCTAGTTGTACCACAATCCTGTGTACAACAATCCTATGGCTAACAGCTTTAGTCTAAACAGGGTTTCCCAAAATGAAAAAAGAATGATCTTGATGAAACTTGCCCTTCTTCAGAGTTAATATTTTTCTCAGCTTCTTATAGGTTTCTGTATTGATGCTTCACTGAAAAGAAACCACGTCTTGGTGTATTTATTGTATATTTTACAATGGAACAGTCTGTTGTCCTCTCTGATATTTGCGTGTGTTGGTTTATTCTCAAGAGATAGAGTCTCTGCAGTTCCATTCATTACTTACAAATATAGACTGCATAGGCTCCCTTATCCTAAAACCAGTTGCTCCCATCCCTGTATCTTATTGCTAATAAATGTATGTATTTATTTATTAAATTAGATTTATTAGGCTGCCCTTCCCTACAGCAGGGGTCAGGGCAGCTTATAACAGCATTATACAGTCACATACAACTACATTGAGCTGCGGTGGCTCAAGTGGTTAAGACGCTGAACTGCAGGCTCTGGAAGGTCAGTAGTTCAGCAGTTCGAGACCCGGGTGCCGCATGACAGGGTGAGCTCCTGTCTCTAGTTCCAGCTCCTGCCAACCTAGCAGTTCGAAAGCAAGAAATTGCAAGTAGATAAATAGGTACCACTTCGGTGGGAAGGTAACAGCGTTCCGTGTGCCTTGGTGTTTAGTCATGCCGGCCACATGACCACGGAAACGTCTTCGGACAGCGCTGGCTCTTCGGCTTTGAAACGGAGATGAGCACCGCAACCCTAGAGTCGGATTCGACTGGCTTTCGAGCAAGGGAACCTTTACCTTTACCTTTACAACTACATTAAAACAGTTCAGTAAATAACAATAGGTTAAAACAATATATAGATAAAGGTAAAGGTTCCCTTGCTCGAAAGCCAGTCGAATCCAACTCTAGGGTTGCAGTGCTCATCTCCGTTTCAAAGCCGAAGAGCCAGCGCTGTCCAAAGACGTTTCCATGGTCATATGGCCAGCATGGCTAAACACCAAGGTGCACAGAACGCTGTTACCTTCCCACCGAAGTGGTACCTGTTTATCTACTTGCAATTTCTTGCTTTTGAACTGCTAGGTTGGCAGGAACTGGAACTAGAGACAGGAGCTCACTCCATCATGTGGCACTCTCAGGTCTCAAACTGCAGCCTGCAGTTCAGTGTCTTAACCACTTGAGCCACCGCATCTCCAAAAACAATATATACACAATACTTAAGATGGTGGAAAATCCTAACTCCCCAGCCTCCCTGGGCGGAGAGGCTATGAGGAATGAGGAACCACATGAGAGTGTCAGAAGAAGTCCCGTCGCTGTCCTCAGCCAAAAGCCTGGCAGAATAACTCTGCCTTACATGCCCTGTAGAAAGGTAGCAGCTCCTGCAGGGCATAGATGTCTTCCAAGCAGAGCATTCCACCAGGAAGGAATGCCTTCTTCTCCACCTATTTTCCCTTGGGAACAGAAGTTCGCATCAGCCTTTTCGGACGCTGACCGCGCCTCCTTGGAAAAGGAGGAGGGGGTGGAATGTGACGAACGGGGTTACTGGAGAAAAAACAGGAAGGTTTTCGTTCTGCTTGCCTTGAGGGAGGATGTCATGGAATGGGCGCATGGTTCTAAGCTGGCGGGACATACCTGTTTTGTCAAATCACTTCAATTGCTCCAAAGACAATTTTGGTGGCCGGGGATGAGGAAAGATTTGTCATTGTTTACCCAAGCCTGTCAAATATGCCTGATGAGTAAACACCGCCCCGGGAGGCCACCTGGACCATTGCAACCCCTGCCCACCCCATTGCGCCCCTGGGAGGTTTTATCTATGGACTTTATAATGGACTTGCCCCCCAGTGGGGGTAAAACTGTGATATGGGTGGTGGTTGACATGTTTTCGAAACAAGCTCATTTTGTGCCTTTCAAGTCCGTTCCGTCAGCCAAGAAACTGGCAAAAGCTTTCTTGCAACACGTGGTGAGACTTCATACTCTCCCGGTGAAGGTGGTCTCTGACAGGGGGTCTCAATTCATTTCACAATTTTGGGGGAGTTAATGACACTGCTGGGGGTGGAGAGGGCGGTAAGCAGTGCATATCACCCCGAGACTGATGGTCAGACTGAAAGGGTAAACCAGACACTGGAACAATACCTTCATTGTTTTACCAATTATCAGCAGGATGATTGGAAGTTGCTGTTACCCCTAGCAGAATTCTGCTACAATAACACGTGTCATTCATCGACCGGAGTATCCCCTTTTATGGCAGTACATGGTTACGATGCCCCCCCCCTTTCTTAACGCAAAACACATTGCCACCGGGAGAGGCGGGTGACTGGTGTAAAAAATTTAAAACCGCCTGGCCTGTGTTAGTTCAAACACTGAATGATGCTAAATCTGTGTATAAGGCTCAGGCTGATAAGAAACGGGACATGACTTGGACCCCTAAACAGGGGGAGTTTGTGTATCTGTCAACCCAAACCCTGAAGGGACTCCAACCAAGCAGGAAGTTGGGGTGGAAATACAATGGGGCGTTTGAAATTAAGAAAGTGTTAAACAAAGTTACTGTTGAATTAATACTGTCTAAGTCTCTAAGAGCTATCCATCCTGTGTTTCATCTAAGGTTTTTAAGGCGTTCACCTGAGGAGAACGAATGGAGACCAAAAAGACCCGCCCCTCCGCCTTTGATGGTGGGGGGGGGAACCACACTACGAGATAGCTCAAATTCTGGACTCGAAGATCTCAAGGAACCGGTTGTATTACCTGATTGAATGGGTGGACTTTGGGCCTGAACAGAGGGAATGGGTGAGGGAGGAACATGTTCACACCCCCAAACTGCTTCGCAGGTTCCATAAATTGTATCCCCTGAAACCGAAAGGAGTGGGTTTATTATCAGGGGGCAGAATGTCAGGTGACCCTGCCATAGGGTAGAAGGGAGGGAAGGAGGTTTGAATGATCTGTGTCTTTTCATGTCTGGTATGTCGGGAGGTGTGCAGGTTGCCTGGGCAATGCAGAGATTCACAGCCCGGGTTATCTGCAGATGCCCAAATGGCCTTGGTTTCCCCAGACGATGTTTTCTTTTCTTTCTCCTGGGAAGACAGCTTGGCCGTTGGGATATTTACAGCTTTTACAACTTTTGCACCTTTTCTCCCGCGCGCAGGCTTGTTAGCTATTGGTAGGCTACAGGGGGGGGGGGATGTACTGAGGGGGTATATCTGTAGATGTTTCTTTGTGTGCCTTATTACTGACAAAAGAATGTCGACGTGCCTTTAGAACTGCTTTCAAATAAACGCTATCTTCTTCATGAAGACTGGTGTGTGACTGACTTTCTAAAGTGCCTGGCAGCCAGGGCTGAAAAGGCCCTGGCCCTGGTCGAGGGCAGCCAGACTTCTCTCAGGCTGGGGACCACCAGCAAGTTCTTATTTCCTGGGCATAGTGTTCTTCCAGGGGCATACTGGGAGAGATGGTTCCAAAGATATGTAGGTCCCTGACCGCTAAGGGCCTTAAAGGTCAAAACTAAAACCTTGAACCTGATCCAGTGATCCACTGGAAGCCAGTACAACTCATGCAGCACCGGTTGAATATGTGCTGTATGAGGGGTCCCTGTAATAACCCACGCAGCTGCATTCTGGACCAGTTGAAGCTTCCAGGTCAGGCTCAGGGGCAGGCCCCATACAGCAAATTACTACTGTGGCTAGGTCAGGTGAGACAGGTAGGGAGTCAGCTTCCTGACCTGGTGAAGTTGGGAAAATGCCAGGTTGGCAAACTTCACAACCTGGGCTTCCATGGATAAGGAAGAATCCAGAGTCACGCCCAGGATCCTGACGGTCTGTGCCAGTGATAGAGGCACATCCTCAAGAGTCGGGAGCTGACAAACCAATGGAGCCTCCCCCCTGCCCAGCCACAGAACCTCTGTCTTTCCTGGATTCAACATAAGAGAACAACATAAGAGAAGCCAATGTTGGATCAGGCCAAAGGCCCATCTAGTTCAACACTCTGTCACACAGTGACCAAAAATACCAGGTGCCTTCAGGAGGTCCAGTGGGGCCAGGACACTAGAAGCCCTCTTACTGTTGACCCCCCCAAGCACCAAGAATACAAAGCATCATTTGCCCCAGACTGAGAGTTTCTATCTATACCTTGTGGCTAATAGCCACTGATGGACTTCTGCTCCATATGTTTATCTAATTCCCTCTTGAAACTATCCATGCTTGTAGCCGCCACCACCTCCTGTGGCAGTGAATTCCATGTGTTCATCACTCTTTGGGTGAAGAAGTACTTCCTTTTATCTGTTCTAACCCGACTGCTCAGCAATTTCATGGAGTGCCCACGAGTTCTTGTATTGTGAGAAAGAAGAAAAATACTTCTTTCTCAACCTGCTCTATCCCATGCATAATCTTATAAATCTCGATCATGTCACCCCTCAGCCATCATTTCTCCAAGCTAAAGAGCCCCAAGCATTTTAACCTTTCTTCATTGGAAAAGTGTTCCAACCCTTTTATCATTCTAGTTGCCCTTTTCTGCACTTTTTCCAATGCTATAATATCCTTTTTGAGGTGTGGTGACCAGAACTGTACACAGTACTCCAAATGAGGTCGCACCAATGATTTATACAGGGGCATTATGATACTGGCTGATTTGTTTTCAGTTCTCTTCCTAATAATCCCCAGCATAGTGTTGACCTTCTCTATTGCAGTTGCACACTGTCTAGACATTTTCATTGAGTTATCTACTATGACTCCAAGATCTCTCTCTTGGTCAGTTTCTGCTAGTTCGGACGCCATCGATATGTATTTATATTTAGGATTTTTGGCTCCAATGTGCATCACTTTGCACTTGGCCACATTGAACTCCATTTGCCATGCTGACACCCACTCGCCCATCCTCGACAGATCCTTTAGGAGTGCCTCACAATCCTCCCTGGTTCTCACCACCCTGAACAACTTCATGTCATCTGCAAATTTAGCCACTTCACTGCTTACTTCCAACTCCAAATCATTAATAAACAAGTTTTTAAAACTCTCTGTCGACTCTGTTTTAACCCTCTCACCACAGCCTCCAAGCCCTCGGCAAGATTCCATGGAACAGTATCTGGCCGGTCACCCATCTACAGATATAGCTGGGTGTCATCAGCATATTGATGGCATCCCAGCTCGAAATTCAGCACTAGCTGGGCAAAGGGGCACATATAGATGTTGAACAATATCAGGGAGAAAGTGCCCCCTGAGGGACCCCACATTCCAGTGGGTCTCTTGAGGACACTGTCCCTCCCAGCACCACCTTCCGTCCCCAACCATGGAGAAGTGAGGTGAGCCATTGCAAGGCTGTCCCACAGATTCCAACATCAGCAAGGCAGTGAGTCAGTAGGTCGTAGTCAACTGTGTCGAACGCTGCTGTAAGATCAAGTAGCATCAGCAGTGTGGACCAGCCTCAATCCAGCTGTCTGCGGAGATTGTCTGTGAGGGCAACCAATGCCATCTCCATCCCATGGCTGGAGCAGAAGCCTGATTGAAATGGATCCAACACTGATGTATCCTCCAGAAATTTCTGGAGCTGTTCAACCTCTGCTCTTTCAATTACCTTACCTAGAAATGAGATGTTCAAGCGGTAAATGTTCAGATCCATAGGACCACAGCCTCCTTCAGCCCCCTTGGGAAAGTCCCAGAGCCCAGGGACAGGTTGATAATATCTCCAAGGAGGCCTCATAACCTCTCATTGCTGGCCTTCACCAGCTTTGAGGGGCACAGATCCAGGAGGCAAGTGGTCGACCTAACAGCATCCAGAATTCTGTCAACACTGGCCTGGGAGAGCTGACTGAAGGTGTCAGAAATGGAATCCAGAGACAGCCAAGGGGCTTCCAGTTCACATATTGTATCAATATTGGCTGGGAGGTCATGGCAGAGTGACAAGACTTTATCTGCGAAGAAGCTCGCAAATGCCTCACAGCATAAGGTAAAATTTCTATTACTTTGGGTCCTCTCTGAGAGGAACAGAAGAGATTGTGCCAGGCGAGAGCTGGCAGATGCAATGGAGGCCATGTAGAACTCTTTCTTTGTGGTCTTCACTGCCATCTCATATGATTTCATAAACGTCCTATAAGATACTCCTGTAGCTTCATTGTGAATATGCCGCCAAATTCGCTCTAGTCGTCTGAGCTCCCATTTCATCCCCCTGAGTTCCCTAGTGTATGTTTTTTTATGGAGGTGAAGAGGATGTCGGGGGGCAATTTCATCAATGGCTTCAGAAAGCTGGCTATTACAGTCCTCTATCAGCTCATCTAGGGATTCACCGGAGGGCATCAGATCCCACAGATCATTCTGAAATCCAATTGGATCCATTAGTCTCTGCAGGAGAGCAAAAATGTGCTTGCCGCCTAGACAGGGATATTGGATATTGTTCTGAATACACCTGTCTTTGCTTCATGAACCTAAGAGCAGGAACCTGAGCAAGTACCCTACTCCTGATTTGCAAACTAAAGGGAGCATCACACATGTGCCACGGAAGCACTACCTGCTATTGCCATACAGCATTCCCATGTCAATGGCAGCGGGCCCATAATCCAATGAGCAAGCCTATAATCAATGTTAGGGAAGAAACCTGTTAATATAACCTAAATGGCTGTGGACCTGGTGTAGTCCATGGCGGCACTAGGACTCTCTCAATTTGTAGCGATCCCCATGCACCAGGCCGGGTACACGCTCGATTTGATCTTCACGGCAGGGATTACAGTGGACTGGATTACTGCAGCGGCAGTACCATGGTCAGACTACTTTGCCCTGAAGGCTCGTCTGAATGTCCCACCCTAACTCTGTTTAAGCGGTGAGCAGATTTTAGCTCGCCTTCAGAACCAAATGGACCCTGTTTGGCTTCAGATGGCTCTGCGAGATCCGATGCCCCATGGCAGCTCGTTGGATGAGCTTGTGGAGGACTGGCATGACTGACTTTCCACAGCCATAGATGGGATCGCTCCCAGGTGCCCTCTGTGCTCTCATTCTAGGCTTGCCCCGTGGTATACCCAGGGGTTGCGGCTTATGAAACGAGAGCTAAGACAGATAGATGGTGGCGGCGTGCTTGCAACGAAGCATCAAAAACATCTTATAGGATGTTTATGAGATCCTGCAAGATGGTAGTCAAGGCTGCCAAGAGGGAATTCTATGCAGCCACGATTGCGTCTGTGAGCTCACACCCAGCCCAATTATTTAAAACAATTCGATCTTTGACAACTCTGCCCCATGGCAGACAAAACAGTAGGGAATTGGATATTGGCTGTGAGGCTTTTGCGAGCTATTTCACAGACAAAGTTTTGACGCTCCGCCATGACCTCCCTGCCACAATTGAAACAGTGAGCGAACTTGAGGCCTCTTGTGCATCTTTGCAGGGTTTAGAATGTTTTGACCCACTCAGTCTGGAGGAAGTTGACAGACTGCTCATATCTGTGCATCCAACCACATGCTGCCTTGATCCGTGCCCTTCCTGGCTCATTAAAGTGGGCCATGAGGGGTTCTGAGGTGCTGTAAGGGAGATTATCAACAAGTCCCTCTTGGAGGGACGGTTCCCTGAGACACTCAAGGAGGCGATGGTCCATCCTCTCCTGAAAAAATCAACTCTGGACCCGGCTGGATTGGCCAACTATCGGCTGGTGTCCAATTTGCCCTATTGGTCAAATTGATTGAGAGGGCAGTGGCGACACAGCTTCAGAGCTTTCCGGATGATGCTTCTGTCCTTGACCCATTCCAGTCCAGCTTTCGCCCAGGTCACAGGACGGAAACAGTGCTGGTTGCCCTTACTGATGACTTTCAGAGGCATCTGGATCAAGGCGGTGTGGCGGCACTGTTGTTGTTGGATCTGTCGGCAACCCATTGCTGACCCACTGCCTCACCAACATGGGGATACAGGGGCTCAGTCTTCAATGGCTTGCCTCTTTTCTCCAAGGTCGGGGACAGAGGGTGGTGATAGGGGAACAGCAGTCCCAGAGGCACCCACTTGAATGTAGTGTGCCTCAGGGGGCAGTGCTTTCCCCGATGTTGTTTAACATCTATATGCGCTCCCTTGCCCAGATTGCCAGGAGGTTTGGGCTGGGTTGCCATCAATATGCTGATGACACCCAGCTCTATCTGATGTTGGGCGGCCAGTCAGGCTCTGACCCAGAAGATCTGAACCAGGCACTACAGGCCATGGCTGGGTGGCTCAGGCTGAGCTGGCTGAAACTAAACTCAGCAAAGACAGAGGTCCTGTGCCTGAGTCGGAGTGGACCGGGGTTGGGGTACCTCTCCCGACCTTCGTGGGGTGCCTCTGGTGCCAGCGTTGGAGGTTAGGAGTTTGGGAGTGCTCCTGGATCCCTCCTTAAATATGGAGGCCCAGGTGGCAGCCACTGCCAGATTGGCATTTTATTATCTTAGGCTAATTCAGCAGTTAGTTCCCTTCCTCAGCTGCGATGACCTGGCTACAGTGATCCATGCGACGGTCACCTCGAGGTTAGTCTACTATAACACTCTCTACATGGGGCTGCCTTTGGCACAGATCCGGAAGTTGCAGCTAGTGCAGAATGCGGTGGCCAGGCTGATGATGGGTCTCCCCAAGTGGGAGCACATCCAGCCTGGGCTGCAAGTGCTGCACTGGCTGCCAATAGCATACCGAATCCATTTCAAAGTGCTGGTACTTACCTTTAAAGCCCTGTATGGCCAGGGTCCGACTTACCTGAGGGACCGCCTTTCTCCACATATACCCCCAAGAGCACTTTGGTCCGGGGCACAACATCACCTGGTGGTTCCAGGCCCCCAGGAGGCAAGGCTCGCTGCGACTAGGGCAAGATCCTTTTTGGTGGCAGCTCCTACCTGGTGGAACAAGCTCCCAGAGGAGATCAGGGCCCTGCGGGACATTATGCAGTTCTGCAGGGTCTGCAAGATGGAGCTCTTCCACCAGGCTTTCACATAGGGGCAGCCACTACCACCACCACCAATGAAGTGGACAACATCGGGATTAAGGATGGCCCGGGAAGATCTGCCACAATTTTGCGCAACTGATATCACCAGACTTACTTGCTTGGGATCAGCTATAGGACAACATCATCCCCAGAGAACTGTCTGTTTACCATTATTGTATATATTTGGGGACCATCCTGCTTTCAATTGAGTATCATTGCTGTTTGTGATTAATTGTTATTAAAGTTTTTATTGCTTTTATCCTGTTTTATATGGGCTTTGCCCCTTGTAAGCTGCCCTGAGCCCATTTCACGGGGAGAGCGTGGTAAAAATCCCAATAAATAAATAAAATAAATAAAATTGCTGTTAAAGTGGCATGTTCTGCCCATCACCAGCAGTTAGAGTGGCAACTCATCACCATATCAGGACTATTCCATTAAAATATGGAATAAGTGCTAGGGTTGCCAGCCTCCAGCCTCCAGAGATCAGTTCCTCTGGAGAAAATAGCTGATTTGGAGGATATACCCCATTGCTATTTTGGGGCAGGAACACACAGGAACGGAGTTCTGGCTGGCTCCTGAGTTGGCCATGCCCATCAGGAACTCATTAGCATAACAGGCCACACCCAACAGCAGAAACTCATTAGGATTTTCTATATTTGGGGTGTGTAGCATGCAAAGGAGTTCCTGCTACAAAAAAAGCCCTGAGTTTTGACAACAAACAAGGTAAACAGAATAAGAAGCAAAAGGTAGGTGTGGCTGGATGACCATACTTCTGGTAACATGGGGATGTGGCCTAATATGCTAATGAGTTTCTGCTGTTAGGTGTGGCCTATTGTGCTAATGAGTTCCTGCTGGGCTTTTTCTACAAAAAAAGCCCTGATGCACCCTATAGAAATATGTCCTGCTGAGGTCCCCCTCCCCAAACCCTGTCCTCCCCCTCCACCCCCCTCCACCCCCAAATCTCCAGGAATTTTCCAACCCAGATTTGGCAGCCCTAATAAGTGAAGGAAACAGAGTACTTTATACTGCAGATAATGGAATCTTGGATTAGAGAAGTTTCTCTTTTGTATAACTCCATTGTGATAGAACAGAATTTCACTGATGAAAAGCCTCTCTTAAAGAAAACAAGCTGGCTCCACATAAGAGAAACCTATGCATACTCTTCTTATCCTGACTAGCTCCTGATTAGAGGTCAAGTTCAGAGCAATCATTGATTTACTTCATTGACTTCATGTAAAAACTCAAAAGATCATTTCATAATAATTAATAAAGGCATAGCTGATTGTTAGCAGGAGGTTTAGATTGCTTTCAATATGCTAAGAAAATGTTTACCCAGTATATGTCCTTGTGAAACTGCTTCTTAGCAGTCATCCATACAATATTCTCTTGTGTATACTATGAACCACCCTCTGCTTGTCCAGAGATCAGTAGTCTATGCTTGGTCTACAGGAGACAGGTCCTTCACATTATTTCCAGAGGAGACTTCTTACTTGTGACATCATAAATATCAACAGCAATGAAACAGAGTCAGCAGAAGTGGACTGGCCATTGTGGCCATCAGGACTTCTCCCCCTCGCCTAGGCCAGAACATCCCAGTAGTGAGAAGGGCCTGCATGGGGAGGCGGCACCCAGCCCACCCATGTGAAGAGGATACCAGACCACTTGAGGAGTGTGCAGCACAAGGGAGATGATTTCTTTATTTCTTTATTATGTATTTATGTCATTTATAGTCTGCCTGTCTCACTCGGGCACAGAGTGAGTTAATACAATTGATAGGGTGGGGTATTCAATTAAAAATGCAATAGAATTAGTGTTGTTGAACCAATCAGAAATCTAAAAACAGAACTGAAGTAAAGCATAAGGCATAACATGAAGTGATTTGTATGTGATAACCAGTACCTTAAAGTGGGCCAAGTAACTGATGGGCAGCCAGTGGAGTGACTGTAGAATGGGAGTAATATGTATGTTCAGTCTAGCTCCTGATAACAGCCAGGTCACAGTGTTCTGTACCCAATGGAGTTTCCAAATGGATTTTGTGGGGAGACCAATGTACATTGCATTACAGTAGTCTAGTCTAGATAATACCCAAAGCTAATACAGCTCACCCAAGCTGCATGCAAGGCTTGGAAAGAGGTGGCCAGCTTGGCAGGCAGGCAGACAGCCTCATCCTCTTTCCTAAGGACTGAGCCCAGGGGATTAGGGCTGGGCCTTTCCAGGCCATTTTCCCATCCCAGTTAGGGTTGCCAGGTCCTGCCTCCTCCCCAGCAGGGGACTTTGGGAGGCATTGCTGGAGGTGGAGGTGATGCCCCAATGTGCTGATGTCTCTCAGAAGTGACACCACCACATTGAGGACATGCCTGAATCCCAAGTGGCAAACTCACCACTTGGAATTCAGGCACCTCCCCCCCTCCAAAAACATTTAAAGAGTCCATTTAAATGCTTTTGGAGAGCGGGGTCCACATGCCCAAATCTTAAGCGGCTAATTCACCCCTTGGAGTGCAGGTGTGAGGCCAGCATGTGCTCCTGCCAATCAGCTGGAGGGCCTTTTAAATCTTGCAGAGGGGAGGGAGAGGGGTGGGGAGGGTGCTGTTGGGGTGGGGCTTGGGGATCCCCCATCCCTACCTGGGGACTAGCATCCCTAATCCCAGTGCACCCATGTAAAAAAATTCTGAAAGGCATATGCCAGCTGTTAAATATTTCATTTGGTGAAGTACAATTTGTGGATTGATCGATACAGTAGGTCCTAGTGACTTCTTTCTGTGAAGTAAGGACTCTTGCTCTGATAGAAGAAGCTTTCCTCAGAGCAGCAACAGCAGCTCTCTGGAATAAGAGTGCTTGCTTAGTAGAAATCTTTGGATTCATCCCATAGACTTACTGTTATACTATTATAGGTCTGGATTCAAAATATCCATGTTATATTCCCCCATTATATTTATTTGGGTGTACATGTGTATGCTAGTAGTGTAGGTGGTTAGATGCAGCTCTCTGTAAGTTTTCTGCAGGAGAAACCACTAAATATCAAACTATCAGAAAAAGGCTCTTTAATGGTTACGAAGGGTAGATGAAGTCAGTGACTGAAATTCAACTGCAGTACTCATCTAAGGGTTTAGAATCTCTGTTTTTAATGACAGCCCTCCCTGTCACAATGTAACAGTGAAATCCTAAAAGAATTTTGTGGGAACGAGCCCCACTAAATAGATCTGAGTAGGATCCTGAGTAGACCTATGTAGGATTACTCTCTAAATAACTTCTGAAACTGAGATGACATATAGCCTGTTTGTGATATGGCACAGGGAACTGCACTTTAAAGAAAATATGATGGGACATTCTCAACCTAAAACAGTTCTCTATGTATTAGTCACAATTTATGGTACAGAAGAAAGAATGATTCGGGATTCTTTTGCATCTTCGGAAGAGATTGTCGCAGCTAAGGGTCTAACTGGATATTGATTAGGAATTAGTACCACTTCTTTCCTGATTAAATTCTTGAATAGTCTCTAGATTTCATACATTTATGACTTACAAGTAATAATATTTTATTTACTTTAAAAATTGCATCCAATTTTCCTATACTCAATACAGCTTTGTAAAGTATTGCAATGTAATTCCAAAACAGATAAATGCTGGCCCGCCAAGAAAACCAAACATGAATTTTGCAGTGCTGCTGGTGGTGTTTAGTGGATTACATGTCTAATATAGTGGGGGGATCCACCTGTACATTGTAATGGAACCACACTCTTAACTGCTTTACAAAATGATTATGTGTTCATGTGTGTATTTGGAAGGGAGACCATCAAGAACAACCAGGGTTGCTATACAGAAGAAGGCAATGGCAAACCACCTCCACTTATCACTTGCCTTGAAAACCCCTCACAAACCATTGCTATAAGTCACCTGTGACTTTACAGCACTCAGTTATATCTATATCTATATCTATATATCTAGATATAGATATATATTCCACTTCATACAGCTTGTTGTTAGTGAGTGTTTTCAAAATATCTGTACAAGTTAGATTAAGGCCGGTAGGATTGTCAGTGGGCATGGGGGGGAAATGTCCTGTCCCTTAGAGGCTTAATGTGTGGAAAACAGCAACTAAAACTTTTCATGGCACAGAGGAATTAACATCACCTGGTAACTAACGGTTCATTCAGCCTCAATTAAAGAAATGGGATTTTTTTCTCCAGGGGGTTGGTAGCTCCACATATAATAACTAGTTCATGATTTGGAGACAAATGGTTGAATCCAGCCAAACTTTTCAGTCACACCTAATTCCCCTTCTTACTGTCCCTTAATTCCCCTGTCCCACATATCCTTCGATCAGGCAACTCCCATGTTCCCCAGGCTTTTTTGTGGTCAAATGTCCTTCTTCCTCCCTTTTTCACCAGTAGAAAAGTTGTTTGGATGCAACCTAATGGGAACAGTGTCTTGGATGTAGGCCACATTAAACAAAATGGAC
Organism: Gekko gecko; assembly: GCA_029375565.1. Lineage (NCBI taxonomy): Eukaryota > Metazoa > Chordata > Lepidosauria > Squamata > Gekkonidae > Gekko > Gekko gecko. The sequence goes on along the minus strand of JAPDNY010000006.1, from coordinate 74,603,920 downwards.
TTACTTCTGGATAGATCTGCTTTGGATTGCTCTCAATGTTGCTTTCCTGAGAAGTTTCTGTACTTTTAAATTTTTTATTGAAAGTCTTTTAAAAATACTTGTTTGTGAATAAAACAAAGTTTGAGTCCAGTGTCACCTTTAAGACCAACAAAGTTTAATTCTGAGTATAAGCTTTCATGTACATGCATACTTCTTCAGCATGCACACCCAGAATTAAACTTTGTTGGTCTTAAGATGACACTGGACTCAACCTTTGTTCTATTGCTTCAGACCAACACTGCTGCCCACCTGAATTTATTCATCAAATATTTAACCATTCAGAGTTTTTAAACCTATTCTAAGAAAAAAAATGTCAACTGGTTACAAAAATTTCCTGCCTTTTTCACAGGTTTTATAGTTGAAGCTTTTTGTGGCATGGGGCTAAATAACTACCTGATAACTGCTGCAGATCAAACTGATATTTAGAGGATAACTAGAGGGCCCCATTTAAAAGTTAGCAAGCTTAGGTAAGAAAGAAAATCAGACATCTTATTTTTTCAGGGGTTCACACTCTTTTTTGCTAACAGCTATCTGCATTTCTCTTGACTTGAAAAGTTATAATGTTGTCACTTTTAGATGAGTGAATTCTAGAATTCAGTTACAATATCCCAATGTATACTCCACAGATCTATTAATGCATACGATGTGCTTCTTTTTCTAGTATCATTTGGCAACAATAGGGTTGTCAGGTCCCTACCTGCTGCCGGCAGGGGGGAACGAAGCTTCCTTTCTGGGATCTCTCTGGCATTCAGCCAGAAACTCTATGGTACCCCTGCCAGCCGGATCCAGGCCGGTGGATCAGGGGCCCCTAAAGTAGGCAACCCCCCCGCCTGGGGGGAATGGCAAGCCTAGGCAACAAAACTGTGCTAACTCATATTAACACCAAATAGAATGCATAAGTGACACACTCTGTTGCCATGCAAGTCTAAAGAGCCTCCATAAAGCAGGCCTTAATAAAAGAATAACGGAATTAGGGAAGAGGAAATACTCTGTGTTGAAATACAAGCATAAAATACCAGTTGGATACATCTTATGGAGTTAAAAGTACTTTTGCAGATGTTGTCTCTCAGTCTGTTCACTAGTTCAGTAAATGAAACATCACCATAACTATCTTTACTTCTCCTAGGTAAAATCCAGCATTGCAAACTCATTTCATTCTGTATAGAAGTAGTGCACTTTAGCAGCAGAAGGCATTCCTTTCGGTGGCAAATGCATTCTGATTATCCTCTAAAGCAATAGTACATGCATGTGGGATATTTATTATCCTGCATTAGTTAGTAAAACAAAAAGAGACACTGGCAGAAGCAGGTTCTTGCAGTTGACAAAGAAGCACTTCTTTGGGGATAGCCAACTGCTTTTTTCTCCCTTAAAAAAATAGAAATAAATTGAGGAAAAACATCATTTGTGGTTGATTAGGTTTCTAATGATATTATTTTACATTGATACCATTCACATGTCATATTTTACCAAACAGTGATTGACAAGAGTTAAATTCAAACCACGTTGATGTTTTCTAGTGTGTGGGATTTATTATTTCTTTTTTCCCCTTTTTGTGATTGAAGGAAAACTGTTTAGATGTTTGTTTCCAAAACGGCATCTGTCAGCAATCAAGGGGGGGGAATTGCATAAAACAAATGCAATTGTTTAGAGTAGCATTTCCTGGATCATGTTAAATGCTTGATTTGCTCCCCATTATGTTCACTAAATAATTTTGTTTTCCACAATAATTGTAATATTTAACATGTTGCATTTAATCTTCTTTCAAGGCTATTAGTAACAGCTCACTTAGAAAAGAAGTAGTTGCTTGACAAGAAAGACCTGCTGCCACCCACATCATACAGAAAAGAATGGTAAAGTCAACTGCACCCTAATGGTCCTGGATCGAAAACACAGCTATTTAGCAACACTGATTCTTTCTTTGCATCAGACTACTGTACTGCCCAGAATCAAGTGATTTCATGCTCTTTCCACTGGAAAAGCTAAAATCTATGTTCTTCTCTAGTGATTACTGGAAGTGTTTTTCATGGCTAATTTGAAGACAGTGCTGGATCTAGAAGATCCATGAACTCCTGACAAAGTGGAAAACAGAGAAATTCCCCAAGAAGTTATCAGTCCAGGTATAATCATACAAGACTATGTCAACTTATATTCAAACACAGGTGCTGATTTGAGCCTTTATCACCTACATTTTCCATAAGAGATAGAAAGCGGTGTCAGCTCAGTGCTATTCAATTAATAATCACGTGTGAAAGAGTTGCTTCCTGTGAAAGACAGAGAAGCAGGGAAGGATGAAATTTGATCTGATGTTGGTTCAGATGCTGATTATTGCTTAATCCTCTTACTTTATATTTACGGTGGATTGTAAGATCACCAAGCAGTATGCTGAAGGAAGGGCAGGTACCTTTAACAAAAATAAAGTGAACACACTCTGATCTGGGCAGTCCATTGCAAGGGCACCTGCTGTTAACATACACATTTCTTCCTGGATTCTGAGTACAGCTTTAACACTTTCTGTGCTTTAACACTTCCTATAAATGGAATTAATATTAAATTTGCATGCTGATATTATCATAGATCCACAGGCTAACATGTACACAGACTCTTCATCATAAAATATTATCATTCAGAAGTAAATGCAAGCACATACATATGCACATAATTTTGTCCAAACATTATTAAGAATAGCATATTGAGAATTAAGTATAAAATCTGTCATTTTTGTCTTAGAAATAAAATTTGGCTGGATGAACTTAAGTCTGTTCACGTCATCATCTACACTGCAAAAAAAAAAAAACCTCTCAGAATTGCCAGAGCTGAGTAAAACCTAGTTCACTACTATAGTGAATGACTATTATATAAGTTGTGCAGTGAGGATCAGGGATGCATTTTCAGAAAACCAAATGTGAGATTCTTATCATCAAAGGATCTGTATGACTTCATTATCTCCCATTGTGGCATATGCTTTCTTTTCTGGCAAGGAAAAAAATTCAACTAAAAATATAGACAAATTATACACTTGACCTTTAATCTCACATTTCAACATTTCGTATAAGTTATCTTTCTGGCACTTTACCAAAAATTACTGACTTAAACAAAACCATTATTTTCTTTTCTTTTTTCTTTTCTTTTCTTTTTTTTGTATTGATATTGCTTTGTGGCACAAGAGGGGCACATCAATGGAAACTGCTGAAGACTTAGATGAAGCGCATTCTACAATTGCAATGGGCATGGTGAAATTTGAACAGCCACAGAACATCTCTCCAAAATGTTTGGCTCATTCTAAATTTTGGGTTCACAGAATACCATTTGACTGATACGATGTCGGGCATGTATTGCATTTTACTAGCTAGGTATTTTTGTTATACAAGAGTTGGCAAAAATGAGTCCTAATGGATTATTTTTAAATGCTACCAAAAATCATAAAACATTATGTTTCAGAATTGAGTTGTCTGAATAACTGTAGGCCTTTCAACATCTGTTTCATCATTTCAAGGATAGCTCTCCTATCAAAAGATAAAAAGACCAGGATAGAGTCATATCTTAAATTTTTTTAGAATTTTAATTAAGTAACAGAGCATTTTTAATAAGAGATAAAGAGAACTCTTTAGATCACTGAGGAGAAAAAGCATTTAAACTATTTTTATTTTCTTTCCTGAAATGATAATGTTCAACTTTTTATACTTTTTTTTTTTAAATTGAACCTTCATTCCAGTGTTTTTTTCCTTGGTCACATTCATGGGAAAAGTAGCTGTGATAAACAGATACTGAATCAGACTGGAAATTCTTTTTGGAAAAAAAACCCCCCAAAACATTGCATGATAGTCTCTAAGCAGTTCCATCTGTCAAGCAGAAATTTTAGGCTAATAGCCTGTGGCGATCTCCCTCCGCAGTCCACTACCTGCCTTTGTCCTACTAAGTCTCTATTCATTTTTTAAAGCTGAAGGGGGGGAGAATAAAAAGGAAAGGAGAAAATCTTGCAGACCAAAATCATCTGAGTGATGAAGCCCTAATTTTATACGCCCTCCCTTTGATGTTCAGCGGTGGGTTCTTAGTTTAGAAAAAAAGGGAGAGGGAAAGAGAGAGGGGGGAGAGGGAGAGAGGAGAAGAAGACAGTGCTAGGAGCAGATGACTTTTCATCCCCACTTCACCTTGCCACTGGGTCTGTGAGAGATTGGTTCACTGTCAAGGAGATTTTTTTTTACCCATGATTCCATATGGTATGGACTGGGCTACATGTTGCCCAACATGCCAGTGCAAATGTTTTCTCAATTAGGTGTCTTATCTCCCGTGAGTTAGCATCAGATGAAGCTTGCTGACAGCATAATGGCAGGGAAAACCTCCGACGGATCCATCAAATGGCAGCTCTGCTATGACATCTCGGCCAGAACTTGGTGGATGGTGAGTTGGCAGCACGGCTGCTTTTTTTTTTCCTCCTTTTTTCTACTTTCCCTCCCTCTTTGACAAAATGTCCCAGACCTCACATTTATCAAATTAACATTTGGATTTTTTTTCACACTCTTCACTGGAGCAGCCTTACACTTGTCCTACTTGTGTGTTTTTCCTCTGTAACAAGAGACCGTTCATGTGCCCTACAGTTAAGACAGTGGCAGCTCTCCCCCCCCTTCCAGTTCTCTTTATAAAAGTATTTGGATAAGTAGTCTGAAAAGCTCTCGTTTCAAAGGATAACTTTTTCTCAACTCCTTTTGGTTCTGGTTGTATTTTGTCGCAATGTCACATTTTGGATATTTGTTCTCTGTGGATATGTGGTTGCATGTTATAGAAATATAGACGTCGACGGGTAATATTTGCCAGGCAATATTATCAAGCAATGGGAAAGGAAATTTAAGGCATTTCAGAACAGACTAATTTTAGTAAAACTCCATGGCAGTATTGTTAGTAGGACTGTTTGCATTCATAACATTTGAGCATCTCATCAGAGAACTTGGTCTAACTTTTCCCTTCATTTGTTTATGTTCGAATAGATTCCCATCCTGTTATGATCTGTAGCCAGTTGTTATGGATCCCACTCCAATGTCGCTTGGGCTCAATTAAAAGTTTTAATAAAGTACCAAGAGGCATCTTCAGAATGAGTTAACTCGCATGTCATGGTCACTCGGGCCAGACAACCTTTGACATCTTGAATCTATCAAGAGGTACAGTGAGTTAGGAGGATGCACAATAGCCCATTGTGGCAGAAGATGCAAGCTCTGTTGTATTGAAGAGAGCCCTCAAATCATTACTGCCCTCGTTAGCGTGCTGTCCGTTAGGGATTAATTTGTTGCAGGGCTTTTTTTTTTAGTTTGCTGTAATTATTATTCTTGTGGCAAAGCGTGAATTTTTTTTTCAGTGAGAGAAATTTTGCAGCCAGGACAATGCATGTATTATCTGCTCCTAACTGGACCGTGAACCTCCGTTCAGTTCGCATACATATCAAGGGGCTTTTTTGTTGTTGTTGTTTTTAAAAAAGGACTGGTGATTGGAATTACAATGAAACTGATCATGCCATTGTCTTGTATGATATGCTGAAACAAGTAAGTTGGAGCAGAGAGGCTTATACACATACACGCACATCCAGAAAACATCTCCCCGATCAATTTGGGGGTCATTTGGAGAAGTAAACGTCTGTGGACTTAGTAAACAGGAACAAGTGAAATATGGAAGGCTTTCTTTCTGCAGCTTGGCGGTATTCATTGCTTTCATCAAAAGGTGTTTGTACTGTTTTTGGTTGGGGATTTTGGAGTTTTTTTTTAACTTTTATTCATTAAAAGGGTTTAACTTGTGGTTGTCAAATAAATGCTACATGCTGATTTTGGTTAATTAAAATAGAGGAAGTCTAACCACTTTATTCATACTACTGATTTTCCAATTAGACTTTCTGCCAGTAGAAAATGCAGAAGAGATGTTCTTGGATGTTCTTGAAGCTTCAGACTATTTATTTGAGTGAATTTAGGCTGTTAAAACTGAAATGTGACTGTTGACTATAAGTTGTTTTCAGGGGAAAGCTCTAAACTGCACTTCTTCTGTAAAGACATTTGATGCCACTCTGTGATTTTAAACCCACTTTAAGTTCTTACAGCACTCCTTTTAAAAAATTGTCTTCTTGTTATGATGAAGTATACTATTGTTTATAATTTCCCCAGTAGTCTTAAGAGCATTGCTTCTCTTTTTAAAAGTCTATCCGGAAGTTGTGTTTCTCTTTAAAATCCCAGTTACTTTGCAGACATCTTACTGCTATGAATATAATATGTAAAAAAAAATTGCTGGAAACGTTTAGTAATGCACTTGACAAGAAAATAAACAAGCTTTCTAACTACACAGGCTGTTGTTTAGATGAAACCTTACAGAAAGTTCTTCCTAAACTTTTAACATGCAACATAACTTATTTTCTCAAAGTACAGTTAAAAAAGCAGCCTGTAAAACAATGCACTAAAAGAAAGAGTGGTTTTCATTTTTTCCTAAAATAAAATATTCAAGCATTTGTACAATAGACATGTCCATTTTTAGACAAGGATTCAGTTACTGATAGAAAAATAAGTCTCTCTCTCTCTCTCTCTCTCTCTCTCTCTCTCTCTCTCTCTCTCTCTCTCTCTCTCACACACACACACACACACACACACACACACACACACACAGAGCATGTTTTATCCCCAAATATCCCCAAATCATAGCATCTGTTAAATTCTTTTAATCACAACTCGGCTACATGATACATTTTAACATACAAAGACAAAAACGAAGCTTTGAAAGTTACCTCATGCATCATCTGGCTGCCCCCAAAAAATCTCAGCTACTGCCTACTGCTAAACTTCAGTTTGGTACTGCCAGCATACAAAGAGATGAGTGAATGCCCTCTTTCCACCCGCATGGACTCAGCTGCCAACACCGTGATGTGCAATTTTGCTTTTTAATGAGTCGTAAACAATTTATGTGTGTCAATGGAGTGAGTTTGTCTTATTTCGGGGAGCAGATTTGGAATCAGTTTGAAGTGGCTGCTGTCTTTACAGTATGGGAGTATGCTATCCAAACGTAAAGGTTCTGTGTCATTTTGATGAAAAGACCCATTATAATGAAAGAAATGGTTGTATAAAAGGGTGGGCACAGTAATCTCTTCATCTCTCTCTCCCTCTCCCTCTTTCCCTGGCATGATTTCATTCCAATCTACAGTGTGTTTGTTGCTAAATAGTTGCTTGCTGGGATGTCCAATGAGATGCAAAGGTTTTTTTGTTTGTTTGGTTTGTTTTTTAAGTTCTTGGTTAATTGTCTGTGTATGTTTGGAGGGGGGTTGAATAATAAATGACTTTATAATTGTATCTTCTTAATTTTTACGTTTTTATATTCCTGCACATATCTGACAGAGCGGTTTTTAAATTTGGCCTCTTATTTGTTGGTGTGACAAAGTTTAAGATCTGAGTTACATAAGAAGTAAAGTAGTTTCATTAACTTTAGTTGGACTTAATACCAACTAATGTGTTCAAGATCAGTCAGACACTTCATAGTACTGTAAGCAAGGCTCACTACATGTGTACGTTTTAGCAATAATTACATTTGTGGTAATGACTTACAAGAAATCTTTTGAAATCTAACCCTCTCTTCCCTCATGCTTTAATCATGCCATTCTTGAAACAGATATTAATTTAACCTAACACTCTTGTGACACCTTGGGTTTAAAAACTTCTAATACACACCATGCAGACGTGAAATATTTTTCCCACTAAGGTGAACAAAGTTGGAGAAGCATTCTTGTTTCAGAATAAAAAGTAATATCCAAAAGACATGAAACTATAGTATAATATTGAAATCAGTATTAGATTGTTCTGTATTGCTGCATATGTTTTAAAAAAACTTCTGTCTGTGCCAGTGCAGCTAGCATTGTCAACATTTGTTTTTGGTTTATCAATTTAACATTTCATTCATACTTACTACTCCATATAGGATTATTATATTGGGACAAGTGATAAAAGAGTTACAGATTTGGATACAATGCCCTCTGGACTTTAGATGCTAAACCAAATTTAGGGCAAACATGTACTAACAGAAGAGGTGGATCGGATGATTCTCAGGCATAGATGATATGGTTCGTATCAGAGCAATAATTCTTTAAAATGCTAATCATTTGCCTTCTTCCAGTGCCATAAAGATCACTCATGCTCCTTTATTACAAAATGAGATATTTTGAAAGAAGAATGTTGAAGAATAAACAAACACATCATTATTTAAAAGTAGCAAGCTCTGTGACACGTGCAGAGTTTTATTCAATGTACTTGTTTTGGGATTTATTGTATCTGCAGCTATTAAGGACCAACAATAATTTGGGATTACACTAGTTTAAACATTCACTGGCATGTTATCATTGTGCTGTACATCCATTTTTCAAAACTGCCTTCTCTTTCCCGAGACTACTAATATCTTAAATCCTGTAACTAGTTTTCTAATCTTATGTGTAACTTCCAGTCTGTACATTTCTTCCAACCACATAATTCCTGATGGACATTTTTGCTGCATGTATGTTTGTTCTTAGTTGACAGTGGAAGTGATTAAAATTGTTCAGGCAGTATTCATTCAAAGAGATGAAAATTAGGAGCTATTGTGTTAAGAATACGTAAATCTTCAAACCAAAGTACTGTCGACAGTAGCATGTTTCACAAGTGTTTTATCCCGTGATCTGATCTACAATGATTCCATTAAGTATCATAACTTTTTGTTTCATGTAGTTATTTGATCCAAACTGCATGTAAGCATTTGCCTGTTGTACCTGGCTATCTTAATTTGTATTTCTCAGGAAACCTACCCATACCATGAGATTTTTATCTATTTGTATCTTGGCCTACCATTAGGGAAAAAATTAACTATAACCAGAATAATATTATCTTAAGAATTATGGCAAAATATTTGAAAAATAATTGTCTACTTCCAGTACAGTATAATATTTATAAAAGCAAATCTGGAATCCTGTTTTATTAATATAAATGTTCTTTTTCAATTTACTAGCAGACTTTTCCTTTTATTACATTTGATAACTTATACATGGAACATCCCTGCATATACTTCTTGTTCCACTAAATGTTTTGTTTTTTCATCCTCCCATCTCAAGATATTTTTCAGATGTATACTTTTCCTCCATTTCATTTTTATCCTCTTCCTTCACCTGTCCTAAATATTGTCAGGAATGTTTCTAATTTAAAGCCAAAAGAGCCAGTGGCTGATTAGAAGACAGGAAATTGGAGGATTAAACTGTCTGGTTGAACTTCCTTTACTTATCAGCACTCAGTAACTTACATTGGATTATAAACTCAACAACAGTTACAATGTAATTTTCCCTGTTGTGCTTAATTTTTCTTTCTTTAGAAAATTTAGAAATTAGGCAGCTGATGACTCTGAGCCAAGAGTGGGTTTTTTGAGTACTGTGATAAAAGAAGTTTGCATGAGTATGGTTTCCATTGCTTTCCATTTCAGGATTTGTCTGAATTTGTGTGTGTTCTTGTGATGAACATATAAACAGTTGATAGGACTGAACCAAGCATCATAATTTTGTACTTATTTGGTAAGAGAAGAATGCATCTCAATAACTTTTTCCCTCATAAACATTGAGAATCATTTGGCATATAATGGTTTGAGAGCAGTATCCTGGTGGAGGAAGAGCAGAATTTCAGGACACACTTGTTGAGGCCGGAATCCCTGGAATAGCATTTCATGCCATTGCTTGACAAAGGAAGGAACTGACTTCTTCCATAAACTTAATTCAACTGAGGAAGCATAAACATTAAAAGGACAGGGAGCATTGCTTATTGATAGTTCGAACCCCCCTTGAGAAAATGTATGTTTTTTTTTCTTTTTCTTTTATTTTCTCAATAAAAACTTAAAATCCAAAAAAAAGAAAGAAAATAAATTGTTGAATGTATGAACAGAGTAAAAAGAACTTGCTGTTCCCAAATTACAGCAGTATAGGGTATTTTGAAGCCTCTGTGTTCTATGTTGTTGTAGTCTACCGATTTAAATTCAATCCTGCAGATCCTAGTATAACTTAAAAAAAAACCCTTCCTGTCTTCATGATTGCAAAGGTAAATTGAACACATTGTGTCAAAAGTGTCTAATGTAATTTATTGTTGAATAAATTGGCCTATTTGCACCCTCACCTTCCCTGCCACTCATACCAATTCTCATGGGTGTACAGTACGTGAACATAACACAGTCATTCAAGGAGTTAAGAACTGCTTGATGGCAGAGCATCTCTTAGTGTCAAAATAGGAAGTTAACACCACCACCACTGTGTTCTTTAGTTTTGCACACATCATACATACTCATTAAGAACACGACCTTACCCGTCGATAAGATCTTTTTTTTGTATGGGACAATATCTAATGGTTAACAGTAAGATAGTGCTAGGAGCAGGAAGAGGAGTCCAATGGATTTTAATTTAGTTGCTAACTTTTTCTATATTGTATTATTTTTATAACAGTTCTGTGCTTTGGTTTTCAGGAATTTTTTTACCCCTTCCTTGAGCTCAAGTAAAATGATAGAACAGCTATGCAGCAAAAGAAATAGTAACAGTTAATGAGGTACCTGGATTTGAAGCTGCCAATATTCCACTAACTATTTGAGTACATGTTGAATAGCTAGATGTGGTTGCTGGCAACTACAGATAACTAAAGATGTTCTGAGACCTTCTGACACTCACTTTTTTAGAGCAGTTATCAGTCCATACTATGATATCAGCAGTTATTGTTTAAGACAATGTGTACTCATACCCAAGATGTCCCTACATACCTGGTACCTTCAAGTATACCACAGTGACATAATTATTCTAGTGTCGTCCGGTGCCCTTGTGTATTTGCTTCATAACCATCAGTAATTGCCACTGCTGCAGGGTACAGATATTAGGGTAGGCCATTAAGACTACTGTTTTGAAGGAAGTATAGCAATTTGTGTGGTATACTCAGACTTTCATCCTGGACTGGTAGTGACTCAAAGCCCTTTACATACATATGTCACCCATTGCCTTTTACAGCAAAGGTAATTCCACAAGTGTTCAGGAACCTTTCCTTTCCATAGCCGGAAGTGAAGAAATTTTGCATGTGTACTGTGGCCAAGACTGCTGTCTGGCATAGTTGTATGACTCATCTAATATACTATGGAACTTACTATGAACATTTTTGGCTGTGTAAAGTAGAACAGGAAGACGCAGAAGAGCAAAAATTTTAAAGGCTCTGAGAATTGACACTGACAACAAACAATGTTAAACCTGAAAAGATATTGTATTTGTGGGCTGTATGAGTGTTGTATGCTGTGTTTCCTCTAAGCTGAGTTAGTGTGAGCTAGCTCACAGTTTTTTAGCCTCCAGCTCACATATTTTTGTCTTAGCTCAGGAAGAATGGCTCCAGAGCAAACTAATTTATGCAGCAGCCAAATCCCTCACTCACAACTTTAATGCCAGTAGCTCACAAAGTAGAATTTTTGCTCACAGGACTCCACAGCTTAGAGGAAGCACTGGCTGTATGTATGAAACTGCACGCTGTACCAATGGCGTAGTGTTTCTCTGAATATACACATTAAAGCAAGAGAGTAGACCACTAATAAAAGGTGTCTATTATTAATGATTTAACAATCATATCAAAACTATACTCAAGGGCCCAACAGGCAGAGACTAGTAATATTAACATATTGTACATCATGACAACTGTCCCAAAGAGCTTTACATTTATGGCCACTGAAGTCAAATTTCTGGACTATTTCCTATATACCAGGTTGCTGAGACATAGTTTTAGATAATCTATGCATCCTTGAAAGAGACAAAACAGATATATTAACTAATGGAGCTAAATTCAAACCATTTGCTACATGTAAACATAGATTGTTCCAGAGGGCTGTTATATATAAACCATCATCCAACTACAGACATGTCGTAGAATGGTATAATGCAGACAACACATGTTTGTAGGCTTTACTACCAAGAAATCACAGCACTAGTGTTTTAAAAGAAACACATGCTACACTTAGGCTGCAATCCTAAGAACACCTTCCTGGGAATAAGTCCCATTAGGTCAAATGGGATTACTTCTGAATAGACCTGTTTAGAATTTCTCCCTTAGTGCACACCAACCACTCCAATTAATTTCAAAATAGAATTTGTGATTCTGTAACATGTGGGATCAAGTCAGATGCAGCATCACAGAATAGACTCCACTACAAAGAAGAGCAATACAAAGGAGATCATTTGTTTGTAAAGCCTAGTAGAACTTTATGTTCTATGTAATTGTTTTCTACAGATGAGAATTTTACCTCTACTTTTGGAAAAGTGGAATGCCATCAATGGCACCCCATGTTGTCCTGTTGCCATAGCCACAATATCTCTTGAAAGCCAGACTGATCACTGTTCAGCTACTCTGGCATGATCTCAGAGGAGGTGAAACTACTACACAGCAGTTCTTTTTCTGACATTTAATTAGCAAACTATTTTAGAGGGCAGTGACTTAAGGTGCATCCAGATGGTACTGTTTTCTTGGGAGATTGGCAAATTGACTTTGCAAATCCTGGAGCCAAATGGCATTGTGGCTTTCAGCCCTTGCTGCTGTAATGTGGGAATCAGATGGCAGCCCTATATAAAACTTCAGTAGATCACGTGGCTGCTGCCTGCACAGAAGCACCTGGTATATCAGTCTGGATAGTCCCAAATAACACCTTTCCTTTTAATGTGGTAGTAAATATATGTCATCTTATTTTGCTGTTTCTGTGTGATGAAGCCATTCAACCTGAGGATTAAGTCACTTTAGAACAAATATTGATATTTGGGGCAGCCTCCTGGATTCATTTGTGTAGAATTATAGTCTCTCCTACCCTAGATTCAAAAGTCTTATGGCTAAGCGGGAATCCAATTTTAGTAGATTTCTTCAGAAAGAACCATTATAGGAAGTACCATATGATGTGTGTTTTAAGGGAGCAGAGAGATTTTTCCCATTCTTCAGATTATTCTAAATGTACATGTGGGATTCTCTTGTGCTCACTGTAGCAAGTTAGAATATTATTGATGCAGAAATACAACGTACATTCTAGTCAATTTTTCATTCCCACAATGAACACAGAGGTCTTTTTTTTTTGGTATTCCAGTACTCACTGGCACTGAGTACCAGCATCTTTTCTGTGGAAGGGGGAGCTCTCCCAGTTCCTGTTCCTTGTGCACTCTTCCCCATTCAGACAGAGAAAGAGAAAGTGGAGCCTCAGGATGGAACAGCCTAGTGGGGATCTGCAGGGAGAGGAGGGAATTGGTGGAAATCGGCAGAACTTTATATATGAGTACTGGGAACTTTTTAAAAACAAAAAAAGGAACTGTGAACACATACTTACAAAAATTAATTGTATTAACTGCCCTACATAGGTGATTGATTATTCAAATTCATAGGTGATTGATTACTCAATTTGAATGATTAGCAGTTGACGGATAAGAGACCGGTATAGCGAGCATATTTTAGCTCCCCCGCAGAGCCAAATGGACCCCATGCGGCTTCAGATGGCTCACTGGATGAACTAGTTGAGGACTGGCATAGCCAGCTCTCAATGGCCATTGACGAGATCACGCCCCAGTGCTCTCTGTGCCCCTGCTCTAAGCTTGCACACTGGTATACCCAGGAGTTGCAGTTTATGAAGCAAAGGCTGAGACAGTTAGCGACACAGTGGTGGCATGCCCGCAACAAAGTTACAAGAGCATCTTATAGGATGTTTATGAGATGGCGGTCAAAGTGATGAAAAAGGAGTACTTCGCGGCTACAATTGCATCTGTGAGTTCATGCCCAGCCCAATTGTTTACAATGATTCAGTCTATTACTACCTCGCCTCAGAGCAAGTCAAATGGTAGGGAATTGAATATTGGCTGTGAGGCCTTTGTGAGCTATTTTGCAGACAAAGTCTTGTTGCTTAGCCATGACCTCCCCACCAGATTTGAAACAGTGAGCGAACTCGAGGCCCCTTGCACATCTTCTGGTCAGATCATGGATCATTTTGGCCTGCTCAGCCTGGAGGAAATTGACAAATTGCTCCTAGCTGTGCACCCTACTATTTGGATCTGTGTCCTTCATGGCTAATTAAAACTGGCCACATTGGGTTTCAAGGTGCCGTTGGGGAAATAATCAAGAAGTCCCTCTTGGAGGGACTGTTCTCAGGAGCACTTAAGGAAGCAGTAGTACGTCCTCTCCTCAGAAAACCATCTTTGGATCCGGCCAAATTGGTGAACTACAGGCTGGTTTTCAACATGCCCTATTTGGGCAAGTTAATAGAGAGGGCTGTGGCGATGCAGGTTCAGAGCTTTTTGGATGATGCTTCCATCCTAGACCCCTTCCAATCCAGCTTCCTCCCAGGGCACAGGACAGAGACAGCGCTGGTCGCCCTCATAAATGATCTCCGGAGGCATCTGGATCGAGGCGGATCGGCACTGCTGTTGTTGTTGGACGTGTTGGCTGCGTTCGACGTGATCTACCATCAGCTACTAGTTCACCACCTCGCCAACACTGGAATTCAGGGACTTGCCTTGCAATGGCTCATCTCTTTCCTCTAGGGCCGTGGACAAAGTGTGGTCCTTGGGGAACAGCTTTCCCGAAGATACCCACTTGACTGTGGAGAGCCTCAGGGGGCTGTGTGATCCCCAATGTTATTCAAAATCTATATGCTCCCCTTGCCCAGATTGCATGGAGACATGGGCTGGGTTGTCACCAGTACTCTGATGACACCCAGCCCTATGTGTTGGGCGGCCGGTCTGACTCCAAACCGGAAGATCTTGACTGGGCACTACAAGATGTGGCTGGTTGGCTCAGGCTGAGCTGACTGAAACTGAATCCATTGAAGACGGAGGTCCTGTACCTGAGTCAGAGTAGATCAGGGATAGGGACCCCACTCCCAACCTTCGACAGGGCACCATTGGTGCTAGCGCTGGAGGTTAGGAGCTTGGGAGTGCTCCTGGATCCCTACCTAACAATGGAGGCCCACGTAGCAGCCACTGCCAGGTCAGCCTTTTATCATCTTCGGCTGATTAGGCAGTTGGTCCCCTTCCTTGAATGCAATGACTTGGCAACAGTGATCCATGTGATAGTCATCTTGAAATTGGACTACTTTAATGCTCTCTACATGGGGCTACCCTTAGCACAGATCTGGAAGCTACAGCTGGTGCAAAATGCACTATGGGAGCACATTCAGCCTGCTCTGAAGGCACTGCACTGGCTACCGATAGCATACTGAATTCGCTTTAAGGTGCTTGTTCTTACCTTTAAAGCCCTTTATGGCCGGAGACCTACATACCTGAGGGACCGCCTTTCCCCACATGTTCCCCAGAGAGCACTACAATCAGGGTCTCACCCTCCCCAGACCTAAGGAAGCCAGGCTGGCATCAACTTGGGCTAGGGCTTTTTTGGTTGTGGCTCCTCTCTGGTGGAATGAGTTCCCAGAGGAGATCAGGGCTCTGTGGCACCTTATGCAGTTCCTCAGGGCCTGCAAGGTGGAACTGTTCCACCAGGCGTTTAATTAGGAGCCGCCCCGGAGAGAATGCCCTGCCCCCTTGAAACCGTGAGGCAGCCTGAGTCACCTGCCTAATGTTAGACCCGGACTGTCCACCTGGACAGCATGAAAATCGTATGCCATCCCAAATGGAACACCAAACCTGTACTTGTTTATTGGTCCCATCTAGATGTTAGCACCTTTTAATGTCTTAATTATTAATTGGTTTTATGATTTTACTATTTATTGCTATTTCTGTAGTTTTATCTTGTTGTTAGCCGCCCTGAGCTGGCCATGGCTGAGAGGGTGGGGTATAAATATTATAAATAAATAAATAATCCCATGCATAACATCATGTGCACACAGTCTTCTTGTGTGGGTAGTAGGACTGTGTATGAGCAGGCTATGCATCTGATTTGGACAGATAGCTCCCTTGCAAAAGCAGCAATCATACAGCCTAGGTGTTCAGAAAGGGGGGGGGGGACTAAAAGCAGCCCCTCTCCTTTCTTGCAAATAGTTGATAGGTGCAATTAGTGCTTTCTGAAAAGAATCCAAGACCAGATCAGGAAGAGGACCATATATTCAGCTAGGGCTTCCAAGAGCCACCATAGGCCTCCAGACAAAGATTCATTCTGGACAGGAGCACCTGTGGTGTTAATTTTGGCTAGGGCAGATGCATAAAAGAAGGTGTCTATGCATGTATCCCTAGTTGTAAGCAGAGCTACATGAATGAACAGGTGCTGTGTTTGTGGTTCCACATCTCTTGAAGAGCAACCAATGAGAGCTGACAGAATGTGGCAAGATGGAGACCTGAAAAACAACAGTTGAAAAAACAACAGTTAGGGGTTAGTACTAGAGAAGTTGATAGCTTAGGAACTATAGTGAAAAGTTTCTTCTGACTGAGGAGAACTGTATAGAAGACCTGCTTGGAACAGGCTGAAAACAGTAACTTTGTGACGAAAAGTAACTTTCTAACTAAAGGACCTCAAGTATAGGTATAGGACCTCAGTTCAGAAGTTCAATGGAAGTGAAGCACTGTTTCTTAGACTTTACTTTCCTCAGTGTTTTGTTCCTATAAATAAAAGTTTCTTGTTTTTATCAATCCTTTGGGCTATGTGTCTAAGGGAAAGAAACACGCACACAGAAACAATTTAATATATTGGTCTAGGATATGAATGAATGGTGGCAGTGACTGATTGGAGCAGTGTTTGAGCTGCAACCCCAATAGCTCTGTGTGAGTGAGGGCTGATTATTAAAGGGAGCTGGGCTACCCTTTCTGTGGAAGTCTCGGGGAGTAAGAAAGAGGACCTGAGCTGTGAAATGGTCATAGTGCTCTGAATTTTAAGAAAAAAGAATGGTGCGAGTGTAACATTCTGACTTACTTATAACCCATAATCTGAATAAGAGGTTTTAGAAGGTGGCAGCCACTCTGTATGTGTGGCAGAGGGGCATCACAGACACCACCAAGGAAATCCAGGGTTGTGACACAGAAGCATGCAGTGGCAAACCACCTTTGAAAGTTTCTGTGTTGAAAACCCTACAGGGTCACCAAAAGTCAACTTCAACTTGACAGCTCTTTCCAGCCCCATGGATAGGGGATGACCTATGACACTAATGTTTGAAAGATTATAAGTAGTTCACTTAATTTTATTTACCATCTGAGCTACACTTCTCAGTGTTCAGGGTGTTATTGTCACACTTCAAAACAAAGTAACATAGATCAAGAGATGATACCTTGTCAAAAATTTCTGAATAAGTTTAGCGGTTGAGTGTATGGTCGTTTCCACACTTGGATCTTGTTATGTCCGCTGACTGCCACCAGGCAACAGCGATATTTACCTGAGCTTGGAACGTAAATGACAATAGGGACTAGGATCCTGAAACCCCAAGCAGGGCACCAATAGGAACCTTGATGGGAAATTCAAACCCAGCAATGGGAACTAGGGGTGGTCCATGGGGACTGTATATAGAAGAAGAAGAAGAGATTGGATTTATACCCCACCCTTCCCTTGGAGTCTCAGAGCGGCTTATAAACTCCTTTCCCTTCCCCTCCCCACAACAGACACCCTGTTGTTGGCCTGTGGCCAGTATTTGTCGTTCTGTTGTGTACCAGTAAACCATGTGTTGCTTACCATGCTGTTTCCTGACTCTATAATGCGTTGAACCCACAACAATGGTAACAAAGGTGGGATCCCGTTGAGCAGGCCGGGCCGTGGAGGCACCAGAGGAAGACCGAGGACAATTGCGGCCAGCCAATGAGTTCTGGAGAAGATCAAGCGACCCCCGTGCCTTCTTTGACTGCTGCTTCACTTCCTCTGCCACCTCCACACAGCACAATGGCAGTCGCTCTGGGAGCAGGACTTGTCTCTCTGTTCGACCCAGCCCAGCCGCACCACTGGGAGGCCTGGGTCAAGGGACTCAAGTCCATCCTCATATTCTATGAGGTTACAACCGAGGAATGGAAGAAAGGCCTCCTCATTGGGTCATGTGGCCCCGCCACAGTACAGCTAGCACGGAATCTGCTCTCCCCCACTTCGCTGACTGACACCTCATTCGAGGACATCATCAAGAAGCTCTGGGACCATTTCGTCCAATGGCCATTGGAGATTGCACACCAAATGGCCTTCTAAGCATGGCAGCAGCAACCACAGGACTCAGTGGCTGAATACCTGGCAGCGCTTTGCCAGCTCATCACAGAGTGTGCTTTTGGGGTGCATCTAGAAATGGCCCTCCAAGACAAGCTGGTTTTTGGGCTTGACAATGAGAAGCTCCGACGCCGCATAATGGAGGACAAGAAGTGCTCCCTAGCTTCTGCCCTTTCGATGGCCATGGTTTGGGAGAGGAACCGGCCCTCGATCACGGCTGCCATGCAGCAGATGCAAGAGGACAACCTTGACCCAGGAAGTGACAAGGTCCACCACACCCAACAGTCCTCCAAACACCGGGACCAAGGCTCCACACCCCACTCTGGCCCGGCTCAGGAGTGCGCGAGTTGTGGAGAAAAGCATGAGAGGAAGACTTGCAGGTTCCGGGATGCCAAGTGCCATGGGTGTGGCTGTGCAGGGCACATCACACATGCCTGCCATTCCCGAGGGTCCAGAGCTCAGCAGGCCCAGCCACTGCCCTGCCAACGAGCAAACACCCACTACGAGGACGAGGCCTCCAGGGAAGAGCTCTACCTCCTTGCCACAGAGCCCACTGAACAGGTACTGAGGCTTCTGAGCCAGTCTTCTGCCCCAAAGATCCAAGTCCAGGTCCAAATAGCGGGGTCCCCATGCACCATGGAGCTCGATTCTGGCTCCATGGCCTCCATTATCTTGACTTTGTCCCCATGGGGGGCCCCGCTTGCGCCCATCAACCCTCAGCCTGACAGACTTTCAAAGGAACTGTGTTCCGATAAAGGGGGTGGGAAGTTTCAGGGTCCAGTACAAAGGGTTTGATGGGAAACTGGACTTGGTTGTGATCGCGGGAGACTTAGTCAGCCTCCTCGGCCGAGCATGGTTCACCCTTTTGGGAATTTCTATAGAAGAGGTGCAGCTCTGCACATCACAGGACTTTAGAGAGGTCTGAAATGAGTTTCCATCCATTTTTATGGGACCCTGGGCCACTACACAGGTCCCCTGGTGTCGCTGCAACTCAACCCTATGGTGGCCCCCATTCATATGTGCTCCAGGACAGCTCCATTCGCACTATGCCCAGAAATAGATGTGGAGCTGGACCAGCTTGTGGCCCAAGGAGTCTTGGAGCCAGTCTCCCACGCCACCTGGGAGACCCCCCATTGTCACCTCAGTTAAGCCGAATGGGGACATCCACATCTGCGCGGGTTATAAGTGCATGCTAAATAAAGCACTTCAAGACCACGCTTATCTGTTGGTCAGCCACATGCTGGCCTCCCTTGCAGGGGCAAAGGTTTTTGGTAAACTGGACCTAGCCCAGGTCTATCAGCAGCTCCCAGTGGATGAGGCCATTGCCGCAGTGCAAACTATCATTACGCATGGGGGGCTTTTAGAGTTAAAGGGCTGCAGTTTGGGGTGAGCCTGGCCCTGGGCCTCTTTCAACAACTTATGGGCTCTCTCTTGAAAGGAATCCTGGGGGTCACACCATTTTTTGATGATGTGTTAATCACTGCAGCAACACCTGCTGAGTTCACCACCCAGCTGTGCACCGTCCTCCGCCATTTCCACAAGGCAGGGCTCTAGGTGAAGAGGGAGATGCGTCTCCTGGGGGTTCTGTCCATGGACTTTTTAGGCTTCACTGTCAATGTGGACAGTTTGCATCCTGCCCAGGACAAAATCAAGGCCATCGTGGAGGTGCCTCTGCCCAAGTCCAAGGCGGAGCTTCAGGTGTTCCTGGGACTATTGAACTTTTACCACGCCTCCCCCCCCACAAGGCAGCAGCAGCAGAACCCCTACATCGCCTCCTGGACAAACAGGCCCCTTGGGAGTGGGGCCCCCGGCAGGCGACCGCTTTCAGGGACATCAAGGCGCTGCTCATCTCTAATAAAGTTTTGGCACATTTTGATGAGTCCCTGCCAGTCATCCTCGCCTGCGACGCATCCCCCTATGGCATCGGGGCAGTGTTGGCACATCACCTCACTGATGGCTGGGAGGTGCCTGTTGCCTTTTACTCACAGACACTGTTGGCAGCTGAGCGGAACTATGCACAGATCAACCGCAAGGGTCTGGCAATCATGGCCGGGGTAAAAAAAATTCATGACTTTGTGTATGGCTGTCCCTTCACCATTGTTACAGACCATCGCCCCCTCCTTGGCCTCTTTGCCTCAGATCACCAGACCCCACAGGTCCTCTCCCCACAGGGGAGAATACTTGTACTCCTTGATCCATTGCCCAGGCAAGGCGATGGGCCACACAGATGCTCTGAGTTGCCTGCCTTTGCCAGTCGTGGAAGAGGACCCAGCTCCAGCCCATCATGTTCTGCAGGTAGAGGACCTTCCTGATCCCCCCCTCCAGGTGGTGGATGTCACCCGCCACTCATCCAAGGACCCTGTCATTTCCTGTGTTCTGGGCTGGGTGGTGAGGGGGTGGCCAGCAGCAGTAGACGGGCCAGAGTTCACTGCCTTTGCCACCCACCAGGACCAGCTGTCTGCATATAAGGGTTGCTTATTGTGGGGAGACAGGGTGCTGGTCCCCAGCATTCTGAGGCACAGGGTCCTGCAGGCCTTACACGAGGTACATCTGGGAATAGTCCGGATGAAGGTCCTCACCTGCAGCTACGTATGGTGGCCCGAGATAGATGCGGAGGTGGAAGCTTGGGTGAAGTTTGCTGCCAAACTTGCCAGGCTGTCAGACCCAATCCGCCGAGTGAACCCACCCAAGGCTGGGAATCCACCTGGATGTTGCGGTCAAGGCTCCACGTGGATTTTGCTGGGCCTTTCCATGGGCTGCTGTTTCTGGTAATGGTGGGTTCTTATTCAAAATGGTTAGAAATCAGCCTGGTCTCTCCCCACAGGTTGCCAGACACCATCGTCTTGGACAACGGATGGCATTCTCCTCAGAGGAATTCCAGGAGTTCCTCTGAGGCAACCTGATCTGGTATATAAGGTCCGCGCCATTCCACCCTGCCACCAAAGGCAAGGCAGAGCAGATGGTATGGACCACCTAGGAGCCTCTTAGCTGGCTAACAGAAGGGGACTGGGAGTTCCTCCTGGCGCACCTCCTCCTAGCGCAAAGGACCACCCTGATCCCGGTCAGTGGGCGCTGACCTGTGGAGCTGTTAATGGGGCGGTGGCTTGCAATCCTTTTGGACCAGCTCCACCCGGATAGGGCCCCAGAGTCACGCAATTTGTCCAAACAGAGGGAGGCACCATGGGGTTCTTTCCGGAGGACTCAGTTTATGTCCAGAACTTTGGGAGGGGTCCCGAGTGGCTCCCTGGCAGGGTCATCCATCCCACCAGCCCAATGTCATAAGTCTCTATGGATTATGGACAGGTCCTGCAGAAGCACGAAGACCAGCTGTGCAGATGTCTGCTTCTGGCCACAGAGGAGGGCCCAGCCCCGAGTGAAACCGGGAGGGAGCTACCAGGCATCCCAGGACACGAACCTTCTGACAAGAGTTTGCCGGAGCCAAACCCCATCGCCGCGGCAGCCCCGGAGGACAGAGCATCCGCAGCCACCACGGAACCAGTCAAGGCTCCACTGCCTCCACCTCCCAGCACACCAGGCACAGGGCAGGACTGGCCTCCCATCGGCACTCCAATTCCATCCCCAAGGCATTCCACACAAGAGCCCCCTCCTACCTCAAGGACTACGTAACATAGGCAGGGTCTGATCTATGGGGGAGGGGTCCGTTGTCCGTTGACCACCACCAAGCGACAGCAACATTTACCTCAGTTTGGAACATAAGAGACACTAGGGACTAGGATCCTGAAACCCCAAGCAGGGCACCAATAGGAACCTTGGTGGGAAATTCAAACCCACAATGGGAACTAGGGGTGGTCCATGGGGACTGTATATAGTTGGCTTGCAGCCAGTATTTGTCATTCTGTTGTGTACCAGTAAACCATGTGTTGTTTACCAAGCTGTTTCCTGACTCTGTAATGCGTCGAACCCATTACACAACAGATTTCATCCCTGGTTTTATCAGAATTCAACTCGTGACACAATACCTTGCATTTATCCCAAGCATCCATTTATCCTGGGACAAGTGTGGGGCAAAACCGGGGTGACCTCAATGTAATGTGAAAACAAAAAATACCCCGAGATAATTACAGGGGTGAACTCATGTGTAGTGTAGAATGTAAGTTTGGGGACAGGGTTGAACCAGGATTTAAGGTCTAGTGTGGAAAGGACCTATTTTAGAACATAGATCTGCTGTATTCAAAATAAACATACTATCTACTGCATGGGAAATAATATACAACAAAAACAGTGTGTCATATGAACACATGAAGTTGCCTTATACTGAATCAGACCATTGGTCCATCAAGGTCAGTATTGTCTATTCAGACTGGCAGCATTTCTCCAGGGTATCAGGCTGAGGTCTTCCACATCACCTTTTAGCTAGAGATGCCAGTATTGAACTTGGGACCTTCTGTATGACAAGGAGATGAGCTACAGCCCCTTCCCAAGGGACAAATTCTTTTATGAATCATTAATCTGTAGATCTTGAGCTAGTTCTACTGTGGCCAGGTCTACATACTACAACTTACTATATCCCTGGCTGGTGATGCAGCACCAGGCAAGAGTACCTGCCACAAGTGTTGATTCTTGTGAAAGATTACATGCATTACATGGATATATGCATTACATTTAAAAAGAACAAGCCTTTTCCATTGCAATATGGAATAGGGCTCTCTCCTTTCTTTCAGAGCTCTGAAGATTTCATATTCTGGGTGTTTTTGCTACCTATCTAAGGAAAGCTGTAGAAGCCATTATTTTTAAGGACAACTATAGACACAGAGAGAAGAAGCAGAGTAGGTTTTAATATACCATTTTTCTCTACCTTAAAGAGACTCAAAGCAATTTATAATCACATACACTTCCTCTCCCCACAACAGACACCTTGTGAGATAGGTGGGGCTGAGAGAATACTGGGAGAACTGTGACTGTCCCAAAGTCACCCAGCAGGCTTCATGTGGAAGAGCGGGGAATCAAACTCGGTTCTCCGCTCTTAACCATTACACCACACTGGCTCTCAAAGTAGTCTTCATTGTTTCAGACAATCTGAAATCTATGGCCATCAGATCATAAAATCCTGAGAGGTCTGAGAGGTCTGATTGTCATCTCTTGTGACCCTCTAGGATC
Organism: Gekko gecko; assembly: GCA_029375565.1. Lineage (NCBI taxonomy): Eukaryota > Metazoa > Chordata > Lepidosauria > Squamata > Gekkonidae > Gekko > Gekko gecko. The sequence continues at coordinate 74,580,644 of JAPDNY010000006.1, read as the reverse complement.
TATATCATGTAAAGTACCACCTCCTTAACGTCAGTGTCCTCACAGGGTCGGTATTTGGAAGGGAGGCCTCCTAGGAGCACTTTGCATAGGAAGGCAATGGCAAACTGCCTTTGCTTCTCACACCTCGAAAGCCCCTTGCTGGGGTCACCATAAGTCAGCTGCAACTTGATGGCACTTTACACACACACACACACATGTTTATTTTGGAGGAGTCAATTTCCTGATTTCCCAAAGTTGGAAACAACCTAAAGATGATGTGCTCAGATCTCTTGTAAAAGGCAGGGCCACCCAATCACAAATGTCCTTCAAGCAGGCCAGAGTGTGCCACAAAGAAAAAAATAAGTGCAACATAATGTGCCCCTTGAGCAAGAATCATAGGTGATTCCTGTAAGTGAGCTAAATCACACAGGAGAATTGAGGCAAATATAGTCCTTCTATAGACTTCCATAGATTCTGCCCTAAGGAAATGTTATTCCCATATTACCATATCTAACATCCTCTATAGATGTCCTTGATGCACAAATAGGAACTCCAAAATACATATGGGAGGGGGAATCCTTCCTGATGCCACTGGGCCAAAATTACCCAACAGGATAACTTTATCATTATGGTCATTCAGAAGTATCCTTAATAAATATAACCAATATGCTTTTAACCCACTATAAAGCTTGCCTTAATACTTTAGTGTTATTGAGCTGTTTTTACACAGAAAGATAAAGGAAAAGATTTTGCAAAATAACTGAGAAGAAAATGTGAATGCAGTAATGCTTTATATGAGTGAATTAAATACAGAGTTGCTATACCAGTTGTGTTTGGTAATATAAATTTAATTTGCAATTTGTTAAACACTGCCATTATGGATGCATTTTCAACATCAGTTTTCAGATGCGCACACTGACAGTTTATGAAGAATATATTGAGCATAAGCATTGTCATATAACTGATGGGTGGTTCAGATCTATGCTAAATGATGATAATTTGGAACACAGGATGTGGGTCATAAAAATGACTCAGGCTGTATCTCTATGCATACATGAAAAATATATGGAGTGGACTTCCAGTTCAGGTAGGTTTTGCCATTCAGACCAAAAGACAGCTCTAATGGAGCATATTAATGTGCACAGAGTCCTTTCCAGGAATCCCTGAAAATTCTATAGTTTTACATAGAGTGTCCAGTGATTCCTAGAGAGGCAAGACATCACTTTTTTTTTTGTAAAGAAATTTTATTAACAGGATATTTTAACATGATCCATAATTAAAGACAGTTCTTAAGATACCCTTTTTCCCAACTTTTCCCCCTCACCCCTGGCTTCCGACGATGTTCCGCCCCATTATCATTTCAGTCAGCATTCTGTTACATTAAACACTTATTCAATAATCAAATCTTCTATTAAAACATTTTCCTTTTCTAATTCTCTCTTTTAGGTAACATTTTACGTACAATCCATTTCTTACTATACTTCTAATCTTAATAGTTATCAAAGCAAAGTAACTTATTTTTAACATCCCAGTTCAGTTCTAAATAGTCTTTAAAGTCTTTCCACTCTGCTAAAAATTCTTGATCTTCTTTTCCATTAAGTTTTTTTGTCAATTTGTCCATTTCTACCATAAAAATCATCTTCTTTATCCATTCCCATTTATCTGGTATCTTCTCCTGCTTCCAAAATTGAGCATATATCATTCTCATCGTTGAAATCAAATACCATAACAATGTTCTCTTTGTCACGTTAACTTCCTCCATTTTAAGACCTAAAAGTAATATTTCTGGCTCTTTTTTCAAAGTACATTTCATTATGAATCTCAGTCCAAAAAGCGGCTTTCTCGCACGTCCACCACATGTGATAAAATGAGCCCTCTTTCTTTTTACATTTCCAACATTTGCTAGACATGTTCTCATTCATATTAGCATTTTTTTTGATGTCATATACCATCTGTACATCATTTTATAACAATTTTCTTTCACATTAACACATGTTGAAATTTTAATCGATTTTTTCCACAAACACTCCCATGATGACATGTCTGTCTCTCTATTTATATTTATAGCCCATTTCACCATCTGCTCTTTTACAATCTCATCCTCTGTATGCCATTTTAACAAAATTTTATAAATTTTTGAAATCATTTTTTACCTTTTTCTGTCCATACCCTTTCTATTTCATTATTCTCTTTCCTGAAACCATACCTCTTTTTATCCATCTTAAATAAATCTGCCTATAGTTTAACCAATCATACTCAAATTCCAGTTCTTCCCTAGCTCTCATCGCGAAACTACTCCCCTCAACCTTCAGAATGTCTCTGTAAGGTATCCAATCTTCTCCTTTGTGCCTTGAAAATGGTTTAATTACTTCTGCCGGAACTATCCATAAAGGTCTTGCTTCAAAGAAAAATCTTTTATATCTCATCCAAGTCATGAACAGTGATCTTCTTATAAAGTGGTGTTTAAAAAGATTATCCACTTTGGACTTTTCATACCAGAGATAGGCGTGCCATCCAAATTTGCGATCATGCTCTTCTAACGCCAACAATTTTCTATTGTCCAAGTTAATCCATTGTTCGAGCCAAGCCAAACACACCGCATCGTGATACAGTCTGAAATTGGGGAGTTGTAGACCTCCCTTTCTTTTGCATCACATAAGATCTTCATTTTAATCCTAGGTTTCTTTCCAGACCAAACAAACTTTGAAATCTCTTTCTGCCACAAATTCAACACTTTACAGTCTTTTACAATAGGAATTGTCTGGAATAAAAATAACAAATGGAGTAAAATGTTCATTTTGACTACTGAAATTCTTCCCAAAATTGACACGTTCAAGGTATTCCACTTCTTTATATCCTGTTGAATTTTAGTCCAGGTCTTCTCATAATTATTTTTTAAAAGATCAATATTTTTCATTGTGAGCTCAATTCCCAAATACTTAGTTTTTTTCACCACTTCACATTGAACTTTTTCTTGCAATTCCAGTTGTTTTTCTTTTCTCATATTTTTGCAAAGCATCTTTGTTTTAGTCCTGTTCACGTAGAATCCAGCCAAATCTCCAAATTCTTTAATCTTTTCCATCAATAATGGTACATTGGTTACTGGATCTTCAATCACAAACATTACATCGTCTGCAAAAGCCCTATACTTATACGTAAAGCCTCCAACTGAAAGTCCTTTTATGTGTTTGTCTTCTTTTATTTTCCCCAGCATCACTTCCAAAATCCATATGAATAGTAAAGGGGATAACGGACATCCTTGTCTAGTCCCTTTTTGAACTTTAAAGTGATCCGTCATCTCTTTATTTACGTTTAGCGATGCTTTCTGTTCAGAGTATATTGCTCTAATCATATTTGAGAAGGGCTGACCAATGTCCATTCCTTCAATCACTTGAAACATAAATTCCCAGTTTAAATTGTCAAAGGCTTTTTCAGCATCCACGAATAGAAAAGCAACCTCTTTTTCTGGATGCTTATCATAATATTCAATAGCATCAATCACCATCCTTAAATTGTCTCTGATTTGTCTGTTTGGTAAAAAAAACTGGCTTGTTCTTCCGTTGTGACGTCTTTCAGATAATTCTTCAATCTTTGGCAAACAATTTATAGTCATTATTAAGTAACGAAATTGGTCTATAGTTCTTAACATCTGTTAGGTCTTGTCCTTCTTTTGGTATGAGTGATATATTGGCTTTTTTCCATGTCTCTGGTATTACCTTAGTCACCTGAATCTCATTTGCTAGAAGTTCCAAAATCGGGGTCAACTCCTCTTGTAACTTTTTATAAAACTTTACAGTAAATCTGTCTGGGCCTGGAGCTTTCCCCAATTTGGCATCCTCTATTGCCTTATATATTTCTTCTTTCTGGATTGGACCATTCAGCATTTCCTTAACTTTTAAGTCGACCTTAGGTAATTCCACTTTACCCAAATACTTTTTAATTTTCTCAGGATCAATGTTCTTCCTTTGAAATAATTTCGCATAATACTTGAAGAAAACTCTTTTTAGGCCATTCATATCAACAATTTCTTTGCCATCCTCAATTATTTTACTTATTGTCCTTCTTTCCCTTCGATTTTTCAGTTGCCAAGCTAAAAATTTTCCTGGTTTGTTTGCACCTTCAAAGGATTTTTGTTGCAATTTCTTTAAGTTCCAGTAGAGTTCTCTATTAATTATCACATTCAATTGGTCTTGTAAAATTTGAATTTCTTCAATAAGTTTCTTTTTCCCTAGTCTTCTCTTCAATTCATTTTCTTTTTGCTGGATTTTTTCTTGTAATTCCTTTTGTTGCTTGATATTCTGCTTCTTATCAGTCACATTCATTGATATAAATAATCCTCTCATCACAGACTTATAAGCATCCCAGACTGTCTGTATTTTAACGTTTTGATTTAAATTCATTTGAAAGAAAAGTTGTGTTTCCTTATGTAATGTCTCAATTAACTTTGTCTTATCCAATAAATCTTCATTAATTCTCCACTGGAACTGTTTGTTTTTTTTCCTTTAAAGTCCAAATTACCGGATTATGATCCGAATTTGTCTTTGGCAAAATCTCAATTTTCTGAGTCTTTAATGCCATCTCACCCGACATCCAAATCATATCTATTCTGGAAAAGGATTTATGTCGATTAGAATAAAATGTGAAATCTCTAACCTTAGGGTTCCACTTTCTCCAAACATCTTCAAGTTTCTCTTGTTCCATCAAATTAAAAAAACTTTTTGGAAGCTTTCCAATCTTCTCATTGCCTTTTTTTGATTGCGTGTCAAATTTATTATTGACAGTACCATTGAAATCTCCTGCAAATATTATCTGGTCATAGTTCACTTGGTCCAGTTCCTTCGTCAAGTCTTTGAAAAAATTTTCTTTGGCTCCATTAGGCGCATATAAATTGACTACCAATGTCTTTTTGTGAAGCATTGTAATTTCCACTCCAATATATCTCCCATCTCTATAACTAAAAATTTGTTTTTGCTCCAAATCCTTTTTTAGATAAATCACGACTCCTTTGTTTTTTTTCTCAGCCAACGAATAAAATTCTTCTCCCAAATTTTTGTTGATCAAATACTTATTATCCCGCTTTCTTATATGGGTTTCTTGTAAACAAATAATATTGGATTTCTGCTTTTGTAACCAATAGTTCACTACCTTCCTTTTGGAAGGTGAATTAAGTCCATTTACATTCCACGATAACAATTTGTAATCCATGTTGGCTTGTTTTTAAATATCTCCAAAATCTTCTGTATTTTCTGCCTTAAACCTGTACATATCTCCCGGTGCTTTGATCGTGTGTCTTTTCGAATTGTAGGTAAATGACAGTCCTTGTGGTATCTCCCACCTAAATCTAATATTTAACTGCTTCAATTTGTCGACCAACTTCTTGTATTTCTTTCTGTCCTGTAGGACTATCCTTGGGAGTTCTCTCATTATTATTATCTTTTTACCATCAATCTCCAGTGGCTGTGTAAATTGTTTCTTGAAAATATCCTCTTCCATTTTCCTTGTTACAAATTGGACGATAACATCTCTTGGCAAATTTTTCCTTTGAGCATACGCTGAATTCGCTCTGTAAATTAAATCAAAGTCAGAATCCAATTCTCCTTGATCTTCCCCCAAATATTCAGTCAAAGCTGCCATCACCACCATATGTATGTTTTCATCCATTTTTTCTTCTATCCCTCTTAACCTCAGATGGTTTAACATCACTCTATATTCCATCATTGCCTCAAGTTTGCGGTTGTCTTGTAGAGTTGTTTCCATTTTTTTATCTATGACTTGTGTCTTTTGCTCCAATTCAGTTGGTTTTGTTGCCAACACTTTAACTTGACTACTTGTATTTGTCACTTCTTTTTTAATTTCCGCCACCTCTGCCAACACTAATTATTTCAAGGCCGCCACTTTTTTTTCTTGGACTTCTTCCAACTGTTCCAGCTGTTTTTCCATTTGTTCTTCTATCTCTTGATCTATCTGTTTCATCATACCTTGAATCGCTTCGATCATCCGCTTCTCCATTGCTTCGATTGCAGCTTGCCATTCTTTCTTCTCTTTTGTTGACATGCTTGGACTCGCAGCTGAAGCAGCTCTGTGCCGAAATTTTGGTTCCGTTTTGAAAATTTTCCGATATACTTCAACTGTCTACTGATTGTTCTTTTAAATCCCACTTTTTCTGCTTTTTTTACAGTCAATTTCACATTTAAAATTAGATTTTAAAATTAGTCCTCCTCAAAATGGCGAGCGCAATTTCTCAATGGTTTCTAAGGCTAGAGTAGGTTTTCTTTTAACTTCCTGTTTCCGGTCCCACGCTAACAATGTCCTACTGGAAACACTTCCGCTCCACCACTCTTCCGGTCCTCCAGCAAACTCTCTAGCCTGGTCACAGTTCTAGCCGGACGCAGTTTTATGCAACAACTTCGTCTCGCAATCTTTTCAGTCAGATTCGGTCACATGCTTATCTCTCAGTCTTTAGACCACAGGAATGTTAAACAAAGTCTGTTTTATCCAAATTTATCGCTTTAACAAGCTCTTCAAAATTATACGATGGATCAGTTGTTCAGATTTAAACCTAATACGCTTATTCGCCTTGCTCAGATTTTATTATCTCTTCATCCCGGTAAGCAATTCGTTTTTGTTACCTTGCGTGTTTATCTCGGGACTTCGCATCGCTTCTTTTTGCTTTCAACTTCAATCTGTTTCTTAAGAAGTCAGGAAATGACAAATTTAAGCTGATTTTTCAGCTCGGCTGGCTTCTTTAGAGCTGTCTTGCAATCACCCACTTCTGAGAGGGGATCAAAGCATAAACAAGCCCCCTCCGGGACTTGTCCATGCCAATCTCAACTCTCACTTGGACCTTGTTGCTTGCCTGTCACCTCCCTGCCTGGGGAGTGCCGCGTTGGGCAATATAACTGCCCAAACTGTCAGAAGAAGCCACCATCCATCCCGCTCGTTCACAAAGTGCATCAGTTTGCCATTTTACTCCGACCGGAAGCCCGCAAGACATCACTTTTGCTATCTTCCCAGAAGTGACATCATGCCCTCAATGACACCCCCATGCCCCCCCCCCGCAGTCTTCAGCTGGTTGCCAGGCCTTTTTCTACTAGAATGACTATGGAAACAACTGTATATTCAGTGTTGTGCTTATATCAGCCACAAAGAACTGCTGGGTTGTAGCAACTATATCTCATATTGAGAGAGCAATCTTAAGTATGTCTACTCAGCAGTAAGTCCCATTTCAGTCAATTGAGCTTACTTCATGAGGACTTAGCATCCTTTCTGGCCTCAGAAGGTAGTTGGGAATCTATTAAAGGGAGAAAAATAGAATAGCTGACTGATTTGGGAATGAGAGAATTGCATGAATTACAATGTCATTTTGAAAATTAAAACCAAAACTCCATTCCTAAAAATGGACTGAGGAGGACTGAGCATGCATGTACTTCTTGTAATGTTCAGATAAACTGAAAGCCAGAATAGATTTGAATGTCAGAGATTCATTGTGCTCAAGAAGTCTGCTCAAGGAGTTAAGAGTTTGTAGAATTACAGAAGTGGATTTTTAAGTAGGGGGTAGGCTATACTATAATCTATCACCACAGCCTGTGAGGGCCCCAGCATGTATATATAATAAGGTAAGACCTGTTTTATTGGGGTTTTCTAAGGAATACCTCAACATCATGTATGTGAAATACTTTAAACATTCTGAAGTGCTATACAAATTATTATCCTATTCCATGATACCTATGGAGCTACCACTGCCCAGCCAGCTTTAATACAAGTAATCCAGTCTCTGAAAAATAATGAAATTGATAATGCTTAAAAATCACTGGGGCTTATTCTGACAGACAATTGTTTTGGGTTTTTTACAACTGTACATGGTGAGAGCTAGTCTGGAGGAGCAGTGACAGGAGAGAATAATTTAGAAACAATCATACAGGGGCATTTTCCAACATGAGAATTAGCAGATGTACGTGCCAAAGAAGATTCCATAGATTCTGATGCAGCTTTTGATACAGTTCCTCATCAAAGGCTCCTAAGTAAGCGCAATAGTCATGGGATAAAAGGACAAGTCCTCTTGTGGATCAAAAACTGGCTTATAAATAGGAAACAGAGAGTGAGTATAAATGGGAAACTTTCTCAGTGGAGGTACCACAAGGATCAGTACTCAGTCCGATACTTTTTAACTTGTTTGTTAACGATTTGGAATTGCGAGTAAGCAGTGAAGTGGCTAAATTTGCAGATGACACAAAGTTGTTCAGGGTGGTGACAACTAGGGAGGATTATGAGGCACTCCAAAGGGATCTGTCAAGGATGAGTGAGTGGGCGTCAGTGTGGCAAATGTGGTTCAGTGTGGCCAAGTGCAAAGTGATGCATATTGGAGCCAAAAATCCTAAATATAAATACACGTTGATGGGGTCCGAACTGGCAGAGACTGACCAAGAGAGAGATCTTGGAGTCATAGTAGATAACTCAATGAAAATGTCGGGACAGTGTGTAACTGCAATAGAGAAGGCCAACGTTATGCTGGGGATTATTAAGAAGGGAACTGAAAACAAATCAGCCAGTATCATAATGCCCCTGTATAAATCATTGGTGCGACCTCATTTGGAATACTGTGTACAGTTCTGGTCAAAAAGGATATTATAGCATTGGAAAAAGTGCAGCGAAGAGCAACTAGAATGATAAAAGGGTTGGAACACTTTCCCTATGAAGAAAGGTTAAAATGCTTGGGGCTCTTTAGCTTGGGGTGACATGATCGAGGTTTATAAGATTATGCATGGGATAGAGCAGGTTGAGAAGTATTTTTCTCCCTTTCTCACAATACAAGAACTAGTGGGCACTCAATGAAATTGCTGAGCAGTAGGTTGGAACAGATAAAAGGAAGTACTTCTTCACCCAAAGAGTGATTAACATATGGAATTCACTGCCACAGGAGGTAGTGGTAGCTACAAGCATGGACAGTTTCAAGAGGGAATTAGATAAACATATGGAGCAGAAGTCCATCAGTGGCTATTAGCCACAAGGTATAGATAGGAACTCTCAGTCTAGGGCAGGTGATGCACTCTATTCTTGGTGCTGGGGGGGGGGCAGCAGTGGGAGGGCTTCTAGTGTCCTGGCCCCACTGCTGGACCTCCTGATGGCACCTGGTATTTTTGGCCACTGTGTGACAGAGTGTTGGATTAGATGGGCCATTAGCCTGATTCAACATTGGCTTCTCTTATGTTCTTATGTTCTTAAGATTGTCCCCATATATATTTCTGAATACTTCATTTCCACTTTTCATTAATCATTAGCCCCACTGGCTTGGGGAAGGTTTCCTTAAATATATTATATTTCCTCTTCTTGGGTTTTGCCTACTTGCCTTATAGAATCATAGAATGTTAGAGTTGGGAGGGACCTTGCAGGTCATCTAGTCCAACCCCCTGCAGTCTTCAGGAATATAGCCGAAAGATAGCCCCACAACATAACTGAAAGATGGTTATCCAGCCTCCACTTGAAAATGTCCAGTGAAGGAGCATCCACCACCTCCCAAGGCAGTCTATTCTACTGCTCAACCACTCTTACAGTTAGGAAGTTTCTCCTAATATTTAGCTGGTAATGACTCCCTTGTAATTCCACCCATTAAATCTAGTCTTGCAATCCAGAGCAAGAGAGAATAGATCTGCTCCATCTTCTAAATGACAGCCCTTCAAATATTTGAAGACTGCAATCAACCCTTCTCTTGCCCAGGCTAAACATACCCAGCTCTTTCAGCCTTCCCTCGTAAGACTTGGATTCCAACCCTCTCACCATTCTGGTTGCCCTCCTCTGGACATGCTTGAGCTTGTCAACATCCTTCCTAAAATGTGGTGCCCAAAACTGGACACAGTACTCCAGGTGAGGCCTGACCATAGCAGAACAGAGTGGGCCTACTACCTACTACCTTCCGTGATCTGGACACCATGCTTCTGTTAATGTTCAGAGGGGCCAATGTTTTGCTCTGAAGGCAAGTGCTAAAAGAAGGGAAAATACAGTCAGAGACTAGCTAAACTACATATGCCAGATAGACATTCACTTGCAGAAGAGAGAGAGGGGCAAGGGAAAAATCCTGAGTAGGTTTACTCACAAGTAAGTCTTATTTCAATCAGCAGAGCTTACTCCCATGAAATTGTTCTTAGGATTGCAGCTACTGGGTTGCTAGAACTACCAAAAAGGCAAAGCAAAGCCAAATGCTACAGGAAGGATCTAAGCTCCTTATCCTACTCACTCTCTCAAAGCTAGATGTAGAAATTCCTGAACCCCTGTCCCCATTCAATTATCATTCCACTGAGGAAAAGAAATGCAACACTGTAACATATGAACTGTAACATATGAATAGGACTAGGGATGGGCATGAACTGGAAAATGCAGTTCGGTTCATGGTACATGGTGTGCCCAGTTTGCAAACCATGAACTGCCATGATGTTTAGCTGCTGAACAAACCAATTTGGTTTATGAGATGCAGTAGAACAACCCCTCTGGCATGCTTGAGATATGAAACTTGCAGGAGACCTCTGGCTGTCTCTCTTCTACTTGCCCTCCAAGTTTGGTGAGGATTGGGTTTACAAGGTCCAAATTACTATTCCCCCAAAGAAGATGCCCCCAGGGAAGTGCTTTCTGGGGAAATGACAGATGCAGGTTCAGGAGGTTCGGTAGTGTGTGGAACAGAGCCCGTGCAAGCTAGAGACACCAAACTCACTGGAGATCTCCAGCTGATTCTCCTCTACTTGCTCTCCACGTTTGGTGAGGATTGGATTTACAGGGTCCAAGGTACTTCCCCACTAAAAAGGTGCTTCCAGGAAAGTGCTTTCTGGGGAAATGACAGATGCAGGTTCAAAAGGTTCAGGAGTGTATAAAAAATCCCCTGTGCAAGCTAGAGACATCAAACTCAAAAGGGACCTCCCCCAGTGCTCCTCTACATGCCCTCCAAATTATGTGTGGATTGCCCTACCCCAAGAAGATGCCCCCAGGAAAGTGCTTTTGGGGAAAATATCAGGCACAGGTTCAAAAGTGCAAGTTACACACATCAAACACACAGGAAACCTATTGATGTTTCCAAGGCTAGTGAATTCCACCACCACCCTTACTTTGAAGTTGCTTTGTTGCTTTGACATTTGGGAAACATTTAGTTTGAGCGGAGGCTGTTGAGAAATGTATCCGTTCATGATTCCCCATGAGCTGGCATGAACCACTTGTACAAACTTCAGTTTGCTGACCTTGACATTCAGACATAGTAAACAATCAGGCGGATAGATACTGCTAGAATGTAAATGCACTTCCAGGACAAACTCCAGTTAAGGAATCTAGACTATGTTTTGTACTGTCAATGAGAATGTTTCATTGAATTGTTTTCCCTCAGTTGTGTCCATTCTCCAGATTTCAGATTGCAGGCTCCCTGCACGATCAGACCATTGGTTGAAATAGTCCAGCATCCTGTTGCACATAGTGGCCTACCAGTTCCTCTGGATGGCCAACAACAGGGCATAGAGCCTGAGACATTCCCCTTGATTTTGTCTCCTGGCTCTGGGATTCAGAGGATTAGTGTCTCTGAATGTGGAGGTTCCCTCAGTCACCCCGGCTAGTAGCCATTGATAGACTTATACCAATCTAACCAACCCCCTTTTAAAGCTGTTTATTCCCGTGGCCATCGCTACATCCTCTGGCAACAAATTCCACATTTTAATCACTCTCTGTGTAAAGTAGTATTTCCTTTTGTCCGTCCTGAACCTACTGCCCATCAGTTTCATTCGATGTCCTCAAGTTCTAGTATTTTGGGAGAGGGAGAAAACTTTCTCTTTGTCAACTCTCTCCACACCATGCATAATTTTATAAACCTCTGTCATGTCCCCCCTTAGTCATCTCTTTTCTAAACTAAAAAGTCCCAGACTCTACAGCCTTTCCTTATAGGGAAGATGCTCCAACCCCCTAATCATCTTGGTTGCCTTCCTCTGTGCTTTTTCCAAATGAGACCACATCATAGATATAGACAAGGGCATTACAATATTGGCTGTGTTATTCTCAGCCCCTTTCCTAATAATCCCTAACACAGAGTTGGCCTTTTGCACTGCTGTAGCACACTGGATAGACACTTTCATTGAGCTATCCACTATGACCCCAAGATCTTTATCCTGCTCAGTTTCAGCAAGTTCAGAGCCTGTTAGCCTATACTCGAAGCTGGGTTTGTCCCAATGTGCATCATCTTACACTTACCGACACTCAATCTTATTTGCCGCATTGTCTCCCATTCAATCAGTTAGTGGAGGTCCTCTTGGAGCTCTTCACAGTCAGCCTTGGTTTTCACCATCCTGAATAATTTGGTGTAATCTGCAAACCTGGCCACTACACTACTCAGCCCTAGTTCCAGGTTATTTATAAATAAATTAAATAGTACCAGCACCAATACTGATCCTTGTGAACCCCACTGCTTACTTCCCTCCATTGTGAGAACTGTTCACTGATTCCTACTCTTTGCTTCCTGTCATTTAGTCAGTGAAACTGACCAATACAACTGGAGGAAATGGAAGAGTGATGGAGGCACAGCTCCTTGTGGGGGATTGGTCTTACTCTCACAATGAATCTCTGACATTCAGATCTATCCTGGATCTTTACCTTTGCACCATTATACTTGTTGCTGTCTCTCCCGGTTAAGAACTACAAGTAGCCATGGCATTGCCAGCTGCAATCCCAAGCTGGATAATTATTCAAGATCTGAGGTTAATCAACTGCAAATTCCATTAGCTTCATACAGAGTGAAAATAAAGAACAGACGGTCTCACACGCAAGCCAGAAGTCAGGTGCAGTACAATGAAGCTAGCCTTCAGGTATAAGGCTTTTTCAATTCCTCAAAGGAACATTCCTTATGATAAGAAGGAAAAGATCAAATGGAATCTAAGGGGAGGAGGGCCACAAGGGGAGCAGGGTTTTCAGAGAAACATCTGTAGGAATGTTATTAGCCTATTCTCTTCCAGTGAGATATAATAGTGCAATCCTAAACAGAGTTACATCCTTCCAAACCCACTTCAGATTGAACTGTGAATCTCAGTTTTTCCACAAGTGTTCATTCCACATGTGTGCACATAACTTTTTTCTTAATATTTAGCATTAGATGTCAAGTATATTTCCATTCCTCTGATGTGAATGAAGACCAGTTTTTGCAAATTCTGCTTGTGGGAAAGTAAAATCTCTATATGTCCATCCTGTTCTCAGTGTCACGATTCCCACTGATTCCAGTGAAATGGCTTAACAGCACAGTCAAATGAATATGTCCTCAGAAGTAAGTTCCACAATGGGGCTTCCTCCCAAGGAAGTGTAAAGGGGTATGCAGCTGAATAGAGTAAAACATAAATTTCAAAATCAATGGTTGAATCCTTTTCTACTGCTTTGAATTTCTTGTCTATTATTCCCAAATAAATATCTACATAAAACAGATGTTTTCCCAAGAGATTTCTCTGTAAAATTAATCTGTTCCATTTTGGATAAATAGTGCTGCTCAACTAATAAAAAATCTTGATAAAAATTACCAAAAAAATCCTGATAAAAATTAATGAAGAAAGAATGAAAGCTGTGATTGAGAGTGACGCATGCAACATCAGTTACTGAACAATGTTTGGCTGTTTTTTAAAAAATGTAATGCAAGAAGGTTCTAACAGTTTACACTTAACATTTATGTATTTGTTCAATGCAGATGCATTAGTGATAAGGGTTTTCCCCCTCTTCCTGAAAACAGCTAATAACACAGGACTGTCTTTTAGGAACCTAATTTTTTTCCTTCAGTCTTCTTTGTGTGTGCTCCATGTCTTCAGAAATAATAATATTTTGCTAGATGATTATTTGCATCCAATAAATAAAGGATCAAATGACATATTGGCACCACCAAAACAAAAGGCTAAATAATCCAGTCTCTGGGAACTGTAAACTAACAATTGCTATCACAATGGTCTCTTTCTGATTATCATTTGTGATGAAATGAAAGATGCAATTGTCTGTAAGTGATGAATATGGCATTCATGCTGACGGAAGGGTCAAAGGTCATTTTATGCAAAGGTCCTTTTCTCTCTGGCACTCTTTCTTTTGTATAGCATAGTTTGGCAGCTATCTCCTTGCACTTCGGCTACCTGCCAATGCAGCTGGTAGTGTGCAACTCTCTGGTACAGACTACAAAGCATCACTCAGTAACCAGCAGCTTCACATGGGGCCCCTTTTACAGGATGACAAAGAAAGATGAGCTATACATTCTACCAGCCATGCCCATTAAAAAGACTCTTAAATTGCATTGCTGCAAGTTATTGTTAATTATGTGGCAGTTACTGGATCTCTACAACCTGTTCTGCAAGCAATGATTACTTTTTCAGTATGTTGTGGTGTGGTGTGTGTGGAATTAGTAAACAGCTGTATTTAAGAAGATGAGAATTTTTTAAAAGTATGTAATAGATAATGTTGTACCCATTTCTTCAGCTAAAAGAGAACAAACTATTTCATATATCCACCCAATATTTCAGCTACATTTTAAGAAGAGAAAGGGAATAATGTAACCTAAGCTTTCCAGACATTCCATGCAGGGGGTTTAAACTAGTAGGCTTTCTTTCCTTCTCCCATTTTTCATATCTTTTGTGACTTGGTATGCGCCAAATGGAAGTGCAATTTTGGCTATGGAGAAATTCAGCAAGTAGAGTTTTTATTGCCTTTTTACAGACATACACTGTGTATTGTCTGATGCCCCAGAAAGGAAACCAAATTATCTTTGAAGTTCAATTGAAAGAAAGATATGTTCATTTTTCTCCAGAGTCAGTTTTCCTCTGTTGTACAAGTTTCTCCAGATTTGAAATTACAGAGATCTAGTAGTGATGCTTGAAGACCAGAAATGTCCTTGATTTTTAATATAAATGTTGGAATCACCTATTGATTTGATATACTGATTTTTACTCATTAATGGAACAAACCTTCAGGTAGTGTGAACTTGCACTGCTGAATTAAAATTACTGGGGTAGATCTTCACCAGCCATAATTTAGAAATATTTCCATTGATTTTGACGGGTCATTTCTAGCATCACTTGGGATAACATACATTGAATCAATTTTCTCCAAATTCCAAAGCTTTAGAAAACAATAAAAAGCATGGGTAAATATAGAAGGGGTTGTATTTGTTATTTCTTCCTTACAGTTCTGAAATATAACTGTTTATGCTCTTTCACAGTCCTCCTGCAGGGCTGGCAAAACTCCTGAAATGTGCACCAAATTATAGATAGAAATAGGCAATGCTTGCTTATTGCAAGCTCTACAAGCAGTTTATTTCCTCTTTTTTTTCTTTTTAACGAATTCTAGTAGCATCTTAGAGAAACAGAATACAATAAGGGAGGTGAAACCCCCATGGTTTTGGTTTCTGGGTTGTTGTTTTTCCATTTGTGCCTGATATTCTGTTTCTCTACTTGTTCCGATATCAGCTACTTGAAATTGTTATATATAATTTAGCATTATACAGAAGCATTGTCATATCAAACATCGTGAAATGGATTCCAAAAACACCATCTGGTATTTGGGAATGCACTGTGAGTTGGGAACGTGAGAAGAGATATTCTTTGCCACTTTGCTTGGGATCCAGCCATTAGCAGTGTAATTGCCAAGAAAAGGTGACAGGCTTCAGGCAAGTGAGTGTTTTTTCTTCCTCAGCCTATTAACTCTTTGAGTCTTAAACGAAATGCAACAGCCATTCTCAATATATCCACACTTTTTAAAATCAAAAGGGTAAGTTCTCTATATTTTTTAATATTGAATTATTGAGCTTCTTAAGAATAGAAGAATAAAGAAAAGAATAAGCCTGTTGTATAAAGGAGGAAAAAATGATGCGTTTCTGTTTTAAAGCCCCCAGTGTGCATAATGGAATAGTCTACATAAGAAGTGGATTTGCAATGATTAGATTTTTACAAGCTTTATCCAAACGCTCATTTAAAAGCCATCATTGGTTTCTTCTAATCCATCCCAAATTGCAAAGTCCATATTGTGAAGGTCATCTGTGACCATTCAAACCCACATTTATTTGATGCAGTCTGTGGCCAGAATCCAAAGAACCATGAAACTAGTTCCATGAGCCCAAGGGGGCTTTAGTGTTTTTTCCCCCTCCTTCAAACAACGGCCCCCACCCCCTGGTTCCTCATAGAAATCTTCCGGAAATTAGAAAAAGAATATGTGATACGATGTGGGAGTGATATGAAGTGGGTGGGGGAAGTCATACGCTGTAGTAGTTTAGTACAAACCAGTTGTGAGAGCCCTAGTAGCACTTCAAATTTTGGTCTGTATTGTTATTCAGATTTTTAAATATTTTCTGTCTAAAAATTGAATTAAACGCAATTCCAGGTTATCTGTAGCAAATAGAGTATTTTGCATTAGAACCAAGAGTATATCTGTTGAGCTGTTTTTATTATGTCTGATTTCATATTGATATTGTAAGTTACTGTTGCCTGTATTAAAAACAAATTGCAACTGAAAATCTGAGCTACTGAAGCTGCAATCAGATGTGCTGTTTGATCTGGTGTTGTTGCTGTTCCCTTCCAGATTTAAAATGCACATCCAGACAGCAACATCTTTCTTCTGTTCCCCAGTTGTGGACACCCTGTTCTGACCTGTCTTTGAGGTGGAGTTATTTGGCACCGGGGAAAGTTCCATCCTTCCTGGTGCGTGCGGCTTCACCTCACATCTCCAGATGTCTGATCAATCCATCATGCTCTCAAGCTGCTTGGGAAGTCTGAATGTTCCCTTCCAGTTTGGGGCACTTTTTTTGGAGGCAGTTAGTGAGGTGCATATAACTGCATATTTGCACCTCTCTCTCTCGCTCTCGCTCTCTCACACACACATACACACACACACACACACAGTAGCTTCTCAAAACTGTGTTTTTTTAAAAAAAAAACTTCCAAAGAAAGACACTTGTGTACTTTTTCTGTGCTTTCCAGCCACAGGGTGGGGAAGATCTTAATTGAAAATATGAATTTTTTCAGAGGGGCGGGCAGTCTGAGAATGATGACCTTGACTCCAGCCCACTCATGGGGAGGGAGGGCTATAAATATGAAGAAATAAAATAAAAATAAAATAAAATTGCTCCAAGCTTTTAAATAAAAATGCCAGCAGCACACAGGATACAGGAGACTTCTCTATGCTCCCCCCAGTTTTGAAATATTTGAAACATTGAATTTATCAAAAGCAGTTTCAAAAACACTTCCTTCACACTGAGCTACATATCCCAGCAGCAATGTTCCCTCTAAGTTTCATGATGTTGTCAGCAAAAATTCTACCTCATGGCGAAAAAAACTAGTAGTATTAAAGTTGTAAGCGTGGCCGAGGACAGACTGGCAATTTGCCACGGGATGGGACCCGGGCTGACAACGACTCAATATCGGATTAAATGGAATGTTCACACAGCAACATCTGCCTGGCGTCCCCCACCCGTAGCCTACCGGTGCTCTCGCGCTTCACTGCCGGATTAAAAAAACACCTGATAAAAGCCGACGCAAATCTTGAAAGCCTGCGTTTGTCGCGCGTTTCTCCGCTTCCGGGGAGTCTGAACGTGCAGCCGAAAAGCCGGGAGCAACCCGCATTGGGCATGAGGCAGCAGCGCTCATGCGCACATACGCCCACAGCCGAAATAATGGGGAAACAGCGAATATAGCGCGCCTCCAGCGCGGCAGTCTGAACGCTCCCGCGCGCCTCCGTCCAGTATCTTCCGGCAGAGGCCCCCGCTGTGTGGACGGGAAAACCCGGTATCGTTTACTCCGGGGTTTTTTTGCCGCAACTCGATACCGGGGCAAATTGCCAGTCTGTCCTGGGCCCAAGTCTATATTTGACTATTGCATACATTATTTTTAGAAGATTATTTTCATAACCTTGTAAAAATCTCAGAATGAATTCTTTTAAACTATATTTGAACTATATTTTAAGAATAATTTAAACATTATAAGAGAAAACAATCAAATCAAATTTCATTACACAAAATATTGTCCTCTACAGGGGTAGACCAGACCTCCAGAGAACAGATCTACCCACCCCTTGCCACTATATTGGTAGACCTGGTATATGGAGAATAGGTCTACCCACCTCCATCCACTGGCAGACCTTTGGTAGACCTGGTTTTGGACTGTTACTTTGTGCTGACCCTTAGAAAACATGCCAGCACTTAGGGGGGGGGAAACTTTTGCAGTCTACTTTGGATTTTTTTTAGTGAAATATGACAACCAGCATTACAGATCAAGTATAACAGAGACGGAACAATCACTATCAGAACCCTGCCTAACCTAACAAACGAGAAGTTGCTTAAATGTTAACAACCTGCCCAAACCACTTATTTATTTGAATATTTATATCTCACTTTTTCCCTGTGACTCAAGGCAGTTTACAAATCATACTGAAAAGTATAATAGGAGTGTGCAAAAAAAGTCTGTGATTCTGGCTCAATTACAGCCCATGGGGACCATTATAATCAATGAGCCCCACAGGCTATAATGGAAAACTGATCTGCGGATATCTGGGACTTGGGGGGGGGCTGTTTTTGAGAGCATAGCTGCTGGTGTCTTTCCTCAAACCCCCCCCAAAGTTTCAAAAAGGGGTCCAATTCTATGGGCCTCAGAAGGAGGTGTCCTCATCCTTCATTGTTTCCTATGAAAGGGGGAAAATGTTGTGAGTTGAAGCTAAAATGGTCTGTGCAGCCCTCTGAAATGTTGTGCATCAGCGCCCCCTAGCACAGTTTAGAGGGAACTGTGCCCAGCAGCCTCCTCCAGCAATTCCATTGACTATCAGCTGCCACCATTCTGCCAGGAATTTGAAGTGGTGCTTCCCATAAGCGCTTACGTGCATGCTCAAAAGACAAATGGTAAGAAAGACTGCCCTACTCCATGGCTGCCGCATCTGATCGATCAACCACAAGGTGAAATTGAAGGGGGTTAAATGGGGAAGTCTGATCAACTCTCCATTACAAAAAAACCCTGGATCAATTAGAAACAGGGCCACACTGGCTCAAACTGAACATCTGACCACAGCCTGAGATGAACAGTTCTTTCTAGTAGAATGTTATTAGTTAATGGTAGATGATACCATCTGAAGATCTATGTCACAGCTTACATAACATCAGCATCTGGGGTCTGCATTTTAAAAGGTCAATCTGCAAAACATATTTTCTGGAAAATTGCAGCTTCTTTTTATAAACATAATATGGTTTGGGTCTCCTCCACTGTGCTCCCCCATCTAGCTGTTTGGGAAAAGTAAGCTTGTAACAGGGCCCCTTTGCATCATGTATTACAAGGGAGTGTGCATTCTGAGGGAATTCATTCTCAGGTGGTACTCACAGAAGATTTGCCTTCCCATGAAGATCCACCAAAGCCTGAACCTGAGTGTTTTCTGGAAACAATGTTTTATTTAATATATAACATAGATCTTTAAATATTCAAAATATTCTTATTGCGCAATCAATTTAATTAAATCCATAAATGAAATAAAAGCTGCTATACCTAAATATCTGCTTTACAATGTATATATGGATTGTATTAAATGTGAACTGCAATTGTGTAAATTGTTTGCTTCTACTCATGTATGTTTGAAAGTGCGCTCTATAACACATGCATGCATCATTCATATTTAATGTGGTCTGCATATGTTTCATACCAGGATATCTGTTCTTAAATACAAAAAAGTAACACAGGAAATTGCACTGGGGGCAAGTCCATACTTATTCATTGCTTGTCTGGGTGTGACTTCCTGGAATTAATACCACATTTAGAACTACCATATCATATATTATCAACTAAAACATAATATGTCTTGATGAAGTCATTTAACATGTTTAGCAAGTAAACACTGTGCATCAAGTAATGTGACAGAAGGAGTTGTGTGTACAATTGTATGCACAATGGCCTGATATATGAGTAAATCAGGAGTGAGAACTCTTACAAACTAGACTATGCACATGAAGCCTTCATCCCACTGAGAGTGTCTGAATGGAATGGTGTATGCACACTATTCAGTGTGGTAAAAGAATTGGTGACCACAAGTTGTTCAAGCTAGAAGCAAGTACCAAATAATCATATTACATACATGCATGTGTAAACAGGCCCTTTGGACTTGCTTCCAAGTGAGTTAATTCAAAAACTGGCAAGCAATTTTAACTCAATCAGAAACTCTTTTCACCAAAAATTAACACCGCTGAATAATACTTTTTAAG
This sequence comes from Gekko gecko, assembly GCA_029375565.1. Taxonomy (NCBI): domain Eukaryota; kingdom Metazoa; phylum Chordata; class Lepidosauria; order Squamata; family Gekkonidae; genus Gekko; species Gekko gecko. The sequence goes on along the minus strand of JAPDNY010000006.1, from coordinate 74,560,462 downwards.
TTGTAATGTCAAGAACTTTGAATGCTAGCACAGATGCTTTTTCAAAATAGACATACAAGTTGGTGAACAAATGCATGTCAATTATACCCACCAAGGGGTGGACCAGCAGACAATTTCAATTGATTTCCAAATTAATGTTTTCTTTGGCTTGTTGTTAAAATTGGAGAAAAAATTTAAAAATATTCATCATTATTTGAAAATATTATGTATGAATGCAAGTAGGAAAGCATCACAGTAGAAAGAAATAAGGGAGAAACATGTTGAATGACTCCATGCTCCCCAATATATGATATAAATTTGATATGGATTTGATTTTTTAAAATAATAAATACAAGCTTAATTTGTCTCACTACATCAAAAACCATGACATTCTGAAGGGCTTCTTATTCATCTACATTACTGTACACAAAATAAAAGATTTGTGACGAGTGTATCTATTGCCTGCCAAATTAAATGGCATGAAAGCTAACCTCCTTGAGCTTGCTGGTGTTTAAAATATTTATATCTTGAACAATCCCTTGCATGTGCTTTGAGAGGGTGACTGAGAAGTCATTCACAAACTTAAGTTCATGAACAAAATCCTTGCCATCTCAGAGCTGGCAAAATCAGCTATCTTTAGCTCAATTTTCACTTGGAATTTTCATTGCAACCTCTACAGTTTGGGACACTTCTAATGCATTTTTTCCTACATTTAATAAAATACTAGTATCAACAATGCACACCATTTAGATTAGGAAGACTAGACCCTGTTTTTACAAAAGACAATAGCCAGCAACCACAGCTCTGCAGTATCATTTGTTTTTGAAAATTTGGTGCTTTCCATATGGTTAACTATACTGGCACCTAGAGGCATGAAATCAACACAGGTGTCATTATTATATAGGTGCTTTTTCCTAGTCTGCAGAATATTGAAAACTGGTTATTAATTTCAAGAGCCGGACTCCTGCCCATTATCTGCCAGAGTATATTTTAAATAGGGTTGCCATAAATCAGAAGTGACTTGATGGCACTTCACACACACACATTTTAAACGCTCCTCAGCCTAGTGCCAAAAGCCAGGATCAAATTAAGTAGATGGGAATTCTGAGCTTGGGTTTTTAAAAATAATTGATTTTTTCCTAATTTTAATATTTCACATGGCTATGGTGTTATATCACTTTGGCACTGAATTTCTGAATTTTGAAAGCGTTGCAAGGTCATCTTTCAAGCACATTTGGCAGTCACTGCCTAATTCTGAAGACTTGAATTGAGAGTTGGATGACAGTGACTAGAAAAACAAGACTGCGCTGAAAAGTCAGAATACAAGTACACTATGAAAAACCATGCATGCACTTCAGTTTTTGCCCAGATTTAGCCCTCAGTCATTCTAGCTGCTTCCAGCCCATTTTCAAGGCTGTGTTCCATACAATTTGTGTAATCATCAAATGAAAGGTGACTGCTATAAACACACTTAAAGCAGGCATCTGTAATAACTCCCTGCATATCGTGATAGTCTCTTGTGAGCAATTGCAAAACATTCTACAAGGGCTTAGTGATGGCATACTAGCAGCATGGTTCTTTGCACAGTAACTGCATAAGATCTATTCAAGTGGCTATCACATGCCCAGATGGTCATGTGAATCATCCACGTGTCTAGCAGTCCCTCAGTGTGCTCTAAGAAACTCTTTGAACTGAAAATAAAAAGCAATAATAATCTCTCCCCTGTTCTGTACCCCAATTCCTGTTCCTTATTTTGATAGCAGTCAGATACTCAGCTGTGGAAGATATTTTTAAAACAGCAGCATCTGGCTGCTTGGCAGAGATTCGACAGACAGTTGGTTGGGTTGCTTCTGGATCTGTCATGTGTTTTGGCTCTGGAAAAAATAGTCTGAGGTTTTTGGACATATTTCTTCTTTGACTCACCTTTTGAATCAGAAATGTGTATTTCCATCCCCTTGCCAAAGAAGGATGACTTCAGCGGATCTCCAGCTTTATTTACAGAAAAATATTCTAGCTTCCTCTGTTCTTTCTGCATGACTCACAAGCAAATCTCAGCTCACATTACAGCTGCCCAAACCTTGCCAGCAGAGGTGGACTCATTTATGAGTGGAGCTCTTGGCTTGGCACTCAGACCTCTTCCAGGCTGTTAAATGTTACTTCCCATTGAGAAGTAAATTATCATCCTCAGAGAGGTCAACGTGCAGGCAAAGCCTGCTTCCTCCCCAAACAAACAAAGTTTCAAAAGTCCATGATTATTATTTTTTTGCTTGCATGGAAAGCTAGTTCTTTTTTTATCAGTCCAAGCAATTTTACAAAGGTTCCACTCACATCACAGATAGGAGTGGAACAAAGGCATAGTGGTCTGCCCTAGAAACCACTAATTAAAAAAACTACCCAGCATTATTATTCAGCATCAACAAGAAGGGGGAGTCAAATATAAGGCTGGCTGTCAAGCACCTTGAGAGGTAGCAAAAGAAGAAAGTCTGTGACTCTAGTATGGGAACCATAGAATTGTTGTCAAACCAATGAGAATTTGCAAAAAGGGAAACTCATTCCAGAACAGTGGCTGTGAGTCACTCTACACATTACCCTGCAACAATGGTTGATTCAGCCCCCCTGTGCTGGCCTAGGATAACAAATTAAATAAATCAAATCAAAGAAGTAGAAAAGGCCCAAATCAAATGAAGCCCGCAATTTGTGGGGCTGGGTGAGGGGAGGGGAGAGAGCGGGCCAGAGGCTGGGGTGGGGCGAGTGACCAGCAGCAGAAAAGAGGGACTCCTCCTCTCACCTGGAGCCAATGGGAAGGTACCAGGGTGGCTGAGGAGGAGGGCTGGTGTAAGGGGAGCCGCTGGTCACTCACCCTAGTCTCTGTCTGGTCGTGGAGTGGATATGGGGACCCTCCAAGGAATCTTGGAGTGAGGGACAAAAGGGAGCATGCTTGCTCAAGGACTAACAGTGGGTACCCTCATGGCTAGATGGCAGGGGAGAACACGAAGGGGAAGTCATCTGTGTGGGCTCCAGCAACCTGCCATTCCATGAATCACTACCCATGCCAGCTGGCTGGGTGATGGGTACATCGACTGGTGGATGGAGCAGCCGAGGCACGGGATTCAGTGAGGCCCATGCTGTGCCAATGCTTCTTAAAGCTGTAATCAATAAAGTTGTGGCCAATTTACCCACATATATTTCAAATCAGTGGGGTGTGTGGTTCTTGCAGATGGAGTGCGTATAACCGAAGGGGTCTCTTCCCCCCATAAGAACTGGAACCCGCAAATTACCCTTTAACATGATGCTAGAGTCCAGACTGTCTTCCTGGCTACAACAGACTGACTTTTTTGTGCTGCATTAATGTTCCATGGATGAAGTGGTTGACTTCCAGACCATTCGGATTGCAGACGGAGGGCATCACTGTTCTTAATGTTCCTCTTATGAAAAACTCCCATAAAAAAGTAGGGGAACACTACATCAAAGGGTGGGGCTGAATCAACCATTGATCCTTGATATGCTACTTTTCCTACATGCCGAGCATTCAGTCTCTCCTTCAGTTGACAGAATGTAAGCACAGGCAAGATCTTGCAAGAAAATCTGTTGCTCTATAGTAATAGATAAAGGGGCATAACAGGAACCTAAACATGTGATGTCATCATACAGTGCTTTGCAGAAGCAGAAATGACCTTAGAAACATCAAGGCTTTCTGACCATATAGCTATATTGGATTTTAAATTTATTAATTAACTGATAGAGTTGGTTGTTTACCTGGAAATTAGACTGAAGAAGTGCTGCATATTTGGCATGACCTCTTTCATTGTTACTATCTGTAATGGTACAATGCATGAGGGGGACATTACAAGCTTAGAAACATGGGTGTTCCTTTTATCTTTTTCTTCCTTAGCAAATTTTGTAAGCTTCATAGACATGTATTCCTTTGACCTACTGTAGCTAGCCAAGATAACCCAGCTATCAAGACACTGAGGCTGACAGAAACAGGTGGATTCACAGCAGGGAGCAGAAACAAATTCTTCAGCTCAAGTTCTGCTGGGATTTTTTTTAGGACGCTCAACAAATATAATTTAACCGAGCATCATTAAATGAGCTTTATTTAACATGCAGAGACTAGAGTGTCCCGATTAATTCTGTTGGCTCTATTTTTCATATTGTTCCTGCCTTCAAACTGATCTATCATGTAGGGAAATCCTAAGTTTGTTTATCACTCTTCCACACATTTGGAGTTAGCTGCAAGAATGGCATATTTGAAATAAATAGATGAGCCTATTTATACCTTAAAAATAGACTAAATACTTAAATTTGCTATCTTACACGTTTTTTATTTTTTCTGTAAGAGTTTTCACTGCTTTGTAAAGTTCCTTGTGAACAGTCCTTTTGTAGAAACAGTGACATTCAGCAGCTTCTTGCTATGTGTTTGTTCAAATGCATACAACATCCCATACCAATGACAAACTTCTCTGTTGTTTACCAGTACTATGGATGGGCATAGCACAAATCTGAGTAATGAGGCATTTTTAGACACTGCCATATACAGCACTATATTTAAGGGGTTTTTTTTTAAATGGAAGAGTAGTAACTGGTTCAGATAATCTTGAAAGGAGGTGGTATTTCTAGCACCTGTACTCATCCAGTCTCCAGATGATGTAGTCTCCTTCTCTGTACTACAGTGTCTCTTAGGTCAGGTTTACAAAGTGTAAAGTTTAGGAGAAGATTACTAGCCAAAGTAAATGTGTTTTCATCAAAAGAGGCCTCCCTTGGGCCATGTCCAAAGCTGCCATGTAGAAAGCATCTATCTTTTGAAGAAGCTGACAGTTATACAGGGTCGGGATCATAGCCTTATTTGTCAACATGACTGATCTGCTCTTATGGTACAATGAAATTAAGAAACTAGAAGTGCCACACACCTTCTGGTTGTCCTTGGTTTAGCTCCCTGTTGTCACAAAGGGGCTATACAGCTTTGGGCCAGACAGCTACTAAAAGAGATGTGAGAGCCCTCAGAATGAGAATACTGTTAAAGATTGCCAGTTTCAAAATGAAAATCCTTTGGAACAAATCAGATGCCCAGTTTTAGAGCCTTTCAATTTAAAGTTATTGGACCCAGACATTTCATGGCTGTTTATGATGGGATAGTTTCCAGTTTGTTATCAGATCACTCTACTTCTTTGCTTGGCAATATCAAGGGACTATAGTGCAGACTCCGACACTCTTTTACCATCTCCCTTAATGAATCCTGGCTGAATTCTCAGTGTTCTTGTATAAATAGGCTGGAAATGAGTGCTAATCTTATAGCATCTCATAACTCTTCTCTCTGTCACTGGGCAGGCTATGTTTAGATTGTTGCCTCTTTTGACTAAAGGATAGTGGAAGGAGCTAGAGGAGCAAGTTATACACACAACAGAGCAAATTACACAAACACACACATACAAGTCTCTTTGCCAGAGATTTTTTAATCCCTCTTTTGCCAGAGATTAAGAACAAGACTGAGAGTCATACCAAAGTGACTGAAATCCTGCAGCAGGGCTTCCTCTTGGCACAATCAGTTAACTGAACTAAAGCCAAAACATCAATCAACTTCACTAATTTCAGCTCTGGTCTGTGGTCTCAGCTTGGCAAGTTTGTGTTTAAACTATGCATAATTATGGATTTGCTCTGTGGTTTAATGTATGTGGCCAAAGTACAGAGTTCATATTTTTCTGACAGGTGAAGTTTTATTGATCAAATGCCCCAGGGCTTTCACATACATATTCCTTGCTGTATAAAAAACCATGCATGCTAACAGGTGCAGTATGTCCTGTCCCTCCTACTAGGGCTACTTATGCATAGTCATGTTAGAAATATTATCAGTGGCAGTGCTGAACAGTGATTCAAGAAGTGGCATAGGGGAAATTATTGCTCATTGTTTGTCAGGGCTATGTGTGCATAACTATGGGACTAGGATAACAGTATTCTGCACAGGAGAAACAGGAAAATGAAAAGTGAATGTGCAAAGTAATAACACCCCCTCTCTGCTGATATTACCACTGTGTTTATCACTTTCTCAAGACCTTGAGCTCTGTTTTAAAACAAAGCTTCTGTCATTGACAAGTACTCTGAAGAGTGGTTATTCCTTCTATTGTTGTTTTGCTGCTTTCCCTTTCTGTCGAGTCCAAGCAGAGTGAAAGCCTTTTTCTTTCTTTCTTTTTCCTCTTACTCTTAAAGATTGTGAGCTAGAGCTTATTATATGCCTACATTCTATCGATTTACAGCAGCCTTATTCAATGTCTATGATCCATGCTCATGAACTGATGCCAAAATCCAGTGCAGTACTGAAGCTTAAATCTCACTGATTTCATTGAGATGTAGTGTGCAAAATTTCACTGGGTTACATCCTAAGAACATAGTTCCCAGGTATGAAGACACCAGATGTCCACAGCCCATCTAAATTTCTTACACTTACCTGTATGAATCTTAAAGGCCTCTCTTCAGAAGCACAGGTACACTCACTAACTCCATTTCTTCTCTGCAACCCCTCCCCTATCTTCTGCCTATCTGTTATACTTTTACTGACTCAGAAGCCTTTCTTACAAAGTCACTGTTTATATCACAGAGTGAAGAGACACATAAAGTAGTGCTTTTAGCAGAGACAAATTTGCCAAAGGATGATGAGAGAGAACTCATGGAGATGGCAATTACCTAGTCTTGAAGAAAAGAGAAAAACACTCAAGGTTATTACTTAGATGGTTTTTACACTTCTATCTAGAGCAAGACATATCTCTCTTGTCTAGCTGTAATAGTTGCCAGAGATGATTTCTAAGGAACATGTCTGAAGGAGATTTGTTTCTCCTTGAACATGCTTACAACATTCTACCTGCTGTGTTGTCACATCAGCAGCTGGTTATTGCAACTACCCATGTTAAACCAGGTCTAAAACCTTCAGGTCACTATGTTATCTCTTGATAGAACACTGGAGGCCTTAGATCATCAGTCAGCCCTTGCTAGGTCTCATAAAGTATGTTCTCTCTTTTTTTCTTTACCCCTTTTTTTGGATATTGTGTCTCCTTTTACCCTTGCATCTCATTTTCATCCCTAAGTATCAGGGAGAGGGGTTCTGTAGGCTAAATTAAATACTTTGCCCTCAGCTATTTTGCTGGGTAGGTAGGGGCTGTTGCATTTGGTTTGTTGAATGGAAAAAATACCCGAAAAATAGCTTATCGGTATTTGGGGGTATATATTCAGTATGTATATATTAGAGGGAGGGAGTAAAACTTGACCTGCTCTACTTCCCATTCCTTTCTGCAGCCACCCTGCCAGGGGAGGCTTGCTGGGGAAGGGAAAGCAGCAGCACCATGACTGGGGGAGGAAGGGGGAGGTATTTAAATGCCATCCTCCCCATTCTCCAGCCAGGTCCACCCTTCTCTGGAGTTGCACTGCAGTGGTGGCACAATCTCTCCATTGTACCTCTTCTCTCTTCCCTTCCCCAGCTGGCCCACCTTGCCAGACCAGCTGGAGAAGCAAAGAGGTGGCATTTAAAGATGCCTCACCAATCTTTCTTTGCTTCCCCAGCAGGCCTTGGCCTGGGGGAGTGAAGGGGAGGGAGAGCAGATCAGTTTCACTCCCCCTCCACTTGGAAGTGGAGGGGGAGTGAAACTGACATGCAGCTCTAACGGCCAACCAAATATTTTTGGCAGTGCCAAGTATTTCCTGAATCCCAGTATAATACTGATACTGGGATTTGAGGATATTGGTATTTACTGATAGTTTTCAGGTTTGGTTTACCCAACCCCCCCCCCAAAAAAAACAATTTTTTTCCCCGTGCATACTTACGAGGATTAGTTTACTGGGACAGATTGTGTCCTTGTAGATCTGGTACAATTGAAACTTTAGCTCATATCTTCTCTGACTGAGTGCTGGTGGTGGCCCCTTTGAGAGATGTCTGGATTCAGCCAGCAATAGCTTCTGTTGCTTCTTTAACTTCCCCAGCTTTCCTGCTAGCTGATACTGATTTTGTTATAATACTGGTTGTGGCAAAATTTTTGGCTGTAGTGGCATTAATGAGAGCGTGGAACTATGGGGTGGTATTAGAGTGATTTATGTTGTCCAAGAGTGTTGGAACATTGGATTATTTGAAATAAAAGAAAGACGATGTTTTCAGTGGTTGTATACCATAGGGACTGAAATTGTGTTTACAGTACAATTGTCAAGGCCTTCTATTTGGAAATAAATAAATGCTAGATTACTGGTTTGCTTTAAAGTTACTACACCATCTATTTCCTTGTCCAGGGGAATCAAAGGTTCCAGAGTACAAAGTACAATTTATTATAGGACTGCTGACTGAATTACAATAATCTATGTTTGATCTTCCTAAACTTCTATACTTCTGGCAAACTTCAGCGTTTTAAAAAGTGCCCAGGCTAGCTGGATCTCACAAGATTTCAGAAGCTAAATAGTGTTGGCCCTAGTTAGTATTTGGATGGGAGACCACCAAGGAAGTCCAGGGTAGTAGTGACACAGACTCAGGCAATGGCAAACCACCTCTGGTCATCTCTTGCCTTGAAAACACTTATGGGGTAGCCATCAATCAGCTGTAACTTGACAGCACGTTCCACCACCACCAGAGCAACACACTGACTTGGCAGTCTTTACCCCAGAATTACTTCAATCCCTTCTGCATAGCCAGGTACAATTCAAAGTGCAGGATTTTATTTAAATAATTATTACATATTAACAAAAAGAGAAGAAGAAGAAATTATTTCATGATCAAGCAAAAGCACTTTCTTTCTTTATATTATCACCAATATGGTAGCCACCCTCCTTGTCTTCCACTCCTCTACCCAGTTTGCTGATGCTTGGGTTTGCAGATCTCACTTCCTGGATGTTAAAATAAACCATCTTATATAAACAGTGTACCGTCTGCCTCGGCATTTAGTCATGCTGGCCACATGACCACAGAAACATCTTTGGACAGCGCTGGCTCTTTGGCTTGGAAACAGATGAGCACCACCCCCTAGAGTTGGATTCAACTAGCTTTCAAAACAAGGGAAACTTTTACTATATAAAAAAAGAGAGAGGAAAAAAAATATTGTGGTTTTGGTTGCTCGGCATCAGTGATCAGACTATTGAATGGACTTGCAATTTATGCTTAATCTTTCAAACATTCCCTGCCAAAGAAGGTGCTGGCAACAGCAGATTGTTGTTTAAGGTTGCCACTTCCTCTTTCACCTGATAGGGCACGAACCTCCCATGAATGTTAGGTAAATTTAAGTATAGCGTACTGCCATGAGTTAGGAGAATCCTCTGAAATTATGTAGTAAGAGATACAGCTATACAGTCTATACAGTGATCACCACAGAAAGTGTAGTATGTGTTTGCACAAACTTAACATTTTTTGTAATACTTTGTAATGACAGAGCTATACTTACATAAAACTAAAGGTCCTTGACAACCAAATGTGGACAAATAATCCTTCGACAGAAACAGCAGTACAACCAGGGAGATTATTCTGACAGGGAGATTATCCCTCAAAGAGATAGAGAAAGTATGAGATCATGCAATGTCATCATAGTTTTAAAAATACCAGCTGCCATCCAGTTGTTGCTCTTCTTTTTAGTAGAGTTAGCCAATTAGCAAAGGGACAGGTCACATGTCAACACAATCCAGCTTGACCAGCTATTTAAGCCACTGCTGTAGTATGATATTTCTGGTTTGTTTTTGTTTAATGGCATGGGAATTAAGGTTACATTTGGCCTCACCTCAAGCAGCAAGATGGTTTCAGTTCCACAGTCAGTGCGGCAGAGATCAGTGGCTTCTGCTAAAATGGGCTATGACCTTTCTGCTTATGTCCGTGGATGACTCTGAAGTGAGTGCCAAAAGCCTCTTCAAGAGTGAGCATACACTCGTATATTATCGTGACTCATCACAGTTCATTGCTTCTGATCACCTGTCTAGAGATAAACCCTATTGTATTTGGCTGCTCACCGCATCACACCACAGAGCAAGCTTCTCCAGGTAACTACTTCAGATGAGGTACATTAGTCCTTAACAGAGAAAATATGAGCAGAATGTGTTCTTCTCTTATGCTTAAGAAGGGGCAATTTATAGCTGCCAAGCATCCAGTATAATTCTGGACAGTATTTTTTTTCCTTAAAAACATGCCAGTTCTCATATATGTTTGCACTGATTTCCACCAATCCTCCCCTTGGGACTTGGGAGAGCCAACCCTCCCCCCAGGGGTGCCAGCACTCAGTACTGGCGGGTACAGCCACCATAAAGGCCCTGGTTTTGAACTCCTTCTAGTTACAGGCATTTTTTTCCATCTACAGCCTAAACCCCAGGCCAGTGTTATGGTCCTGTGTCTATTAATACTCCCAAGGACATAGAGTGGAATGTAGCAGACAATCAATACTGAGGACAAAAGTGCGTTTCTACACACCTGCAACCTCTTTGTAAAACAGCTGATCTGATGCAAATGGTTCTTCCTTACACCAAAGGTTTGGATATGATACTTTCAGGTCCATGATTCTGTGATTTTCTGGAATTACTGACATAAGAGAAGGTACAGAAAAGACTAAGAGTAAATATAATCCTCCACAATTCTACTATATTTGAAATTACCTGGAGACAGAATTGTTTATTTATTTATTCAACTTATATCCCACTCCTTCCCTGGCCAAGCAGGGCTCAGGGCAGCTTCCAACTATTAAATATACAATAAAATCAGCATTACAGTTGTAAAATCCAATTTTTCAAGTTAAAAAGCCTAACAATCAAACTACTATATCACGTGGCACCCAGCAATCCATCACAGGTGGGCAGCTGGGAGGCAGCCTGCACAGAGAAGTTCATGGCCCAACAGTAAACAGAAGCAGGCCAGCTGATCTCTCTAACCGACACTGTCCTCAACCATACACCCAGAGGAACATCTTGGTCTTACAGGCCCTGCAGAACTAAACCAAGTCTCACAAGGCCCATGTCTTATTAGACAAAGAGTTCCACCAGGTTGGGACCAGGGCCAAAAAGGCTGTGGTCCTGGTTGAGGACTACTGGACTGCTTTGGGGGCAGGGATTACCAGTAGTTTGTTACCAGATGAGCATAATGCTCTCTGAGGGGTATATAGTGAGAGACGATCCCATAGATATGATGGTCCCAGACCATTTAGGGATTTGAAAGTAAGTACCAGAACCTTGAACCTGATTCACCACTCAGTCTGGAGCCAGTGCAGCTGAGAGAGCACAGGTTGTATATATGCTCTCACAGGAGTCCCAGTAAGGACCTGGGCCTTTGCATCCTGGACTGTGAAGTTTCTGGAACAAGTTCAAGGGCAGCCCTGCATAGTCTGAGTTACAGTAGTCTAACCTAGAGGTGACCATTGTGTGAATCACTATAGCCCGGTCAGTATGAAACAGGTAAGGATCAGTTGCCAGGCTTGGCAAAGATGAAAAACCTGGAGGTGTTTGTGACCTGGGCCTCCAATGAAAAGGAAGCATCTAAAATCACACCTAAACTCCTGATGGAAGAAGCTGGTACTAGTTGTATTCCATCAAGAGTTGGAAGCTGAATTCCCCAAGCCGCCGCCCCCCCAGCCTAGCCACAGGACCTCCATCTTTGATGTTTCATACAGCTCTGCTTTAATCATCCCACCAAAGCCTCCAGACAACTGGCCAGGTCTTCTGGAACAGTATCTGGCCATCCATCCATTAACAGTTACAGCTGGGGGTCATCTGCATATTGATGACACCCTAACCAAAAACTCCTAACTAGCTGGGCGAGAGGGTGCATATAGATATTTGCCCTTATATCAAACGTTTTCCTGGATAAAGAAAGCTTACCTAGTAACATGTGTGTGGGTGTTCAATTTAGTGTGATGCATGTGTGTTTAAGGGGTTGCAGTGGCTTAGAGGTTAAGACACTGAGCTGCAGAACGGAAGGTCTGTAGTTCGACAGTTCAAGACCCTAGTGCCGTGTGATGGAGTGAGCTCCTATCTCTAGCCCCAGCTCCTGCCAACCTAGCAGTTCGAAAGCAAAAAATTGCAAATAGATAAATTGGTACCGCCAAGGCCAGCTACAGGTGTTTCTGTGCCCTAGGCAGGCACAGATGCCAACCTCCTGGTGGGGCCTGGAGATGCCGCCATGCTGCCCCCGCCTCCTCCCCCCCGAGGGGGGAGGGGAAGGGCGGGCGAGCTGAACCCTGGCCGGGTGCTCTGTACAGGCGGCGGTGGCAGGGAGTCCCTGCTGGCCGCCGCCATGCTGCCCCTGTCTCCTCCCCCTGAGGGGGAAGGGTGAGGGTGGGTGAGCTGCGCCACTGCCTCCTGCACCCCAACCAAGTGCTCTGTACTGGCGGCAGTGGGGAGGTGGCGGCAGCAGCAGCAGCAGACGCCCAGTTAGGGCAGCAGGGGGGGCTTTTCAGGGGGTGGGGTGCCATTTGGTGCCCCTGGGGGCTGGTGCACCCTAGGCGAGTGCCTAGTTTGCCTAGCGGGCAAACCAGCACTGGGTACCACTTCAGTGGGAAGGTAACAGCGTTCTATGTGCCTCGGCATTTAGTCATACCGGCCACATGACCACGGAGAAGTCTTAGGACAGTGTTGGCTCTTCGGCTTGGAAACGGAGATGAGCACTGCCCCCTAGAGTCGGATTCAACTAGCCTTCAAGCAAGGGAAACCTTTACCTTTATGTGTGTTTAACATAGAATACATATTTTTTACATGAGGCTCTGTTCAAAAATCCTCTAAAACAGAGGACTTTAGACAGGTGCTATTTGAACTAGCTCTGAGACTCTGATACTTTAGCTGGCATTTCCAGGCTGCAACCTAGAGCTACAGACTTCCATTCTTTTGAATGCTGGACATCATGGCAGAGTGAAGGTGATACAATGTTCAGCAAGTTCATGCCTGGCCTTGATAACAGAGGTCATATATGCCCTCATTTTCTCAAAACAAAATAATAATGGCATTCACATTCAAAAGACAGAAGATACTACGTAACAAACTGTCTACTTAAAGCCAATGAAGCTGACATAACAGATTGTGGCCACTCTGTTGGTGTTCCATTTTTGCTATGGTCTAAGAGACCAGAGACCAAGCCGATGAATTCAGTGAGGCTAATTAGGAGAAAAGTGAAAATTATTTAGTCTCCTGAGAACAATAAATATCCTATGATTTATTCTACTTGAAGGCCTCAAAAGATATGTGCTAATATTTTTTGTTGTTGTTCAGAAAAAAATTAGTTCTCTCAAAATGTTTTTAATTATCTCTCCATTTCCAGGCATGACTGCTAACCACTGAACCAACATCGCTGGTCAAACTGAATCTCACTCTAGTATTTGAACAGAAAGTGGTTTTATCACTGGTTCAAGTGCTAATTCTGAATTCTCTATCTTTTGCTTATTCAAAACAAACTCCTGACATCATTATGTTTCCTGTTTTCACTTGGACTACAGTCTGTTTTTATTAGCCAAAGAGGTGAAATATTTAAACTGGAAATAAATGTTTCTTGTAAGTGTTGAGTTGACATGACAGGAGCTATATATATCCTCAGACACTTCTTAAAATATGGGGGGTGGGGTAGCCAAATGAAGATTAATAGCTTCAAACATTCTTCCCTGCTAGTGAATAGGAAGTTTGTCATTAGATCTGTAAATACTGCTGTTAAACATTCCCAGTTAGTATATTTAACACCATTTTAATACCGAACAGGAATTAAAACCTGGCCTGTGTACATGAAATGCTGGAACTTGAACTAAATTAGTATATATTACACATTTTATAATTTCTGAAGATAATTCTTAAAGAGTGGTAGATAACACATCTTGCCATTTATAATTATACTGGACTATGGATTAATACAGACACACAGAATACTGTGTGAGAAATTTGTGAGATTTTCTTGTTTCTTAAAGAAGGCAATTTTTAAAAAAAAATCTGTTGCTGCTGTTTCTGTACTCTAGTGGGTGACTTGTGCTATTGTTCTTTGTTTTATCTCTTCATGCCTGACTGCAGCATTTTATTACTGTCTCCTGTGGTTCTTTTTGGGTAGATCTAGACAACTGGATAAGGAGCTGCGGTGGCTCAAGTGGTTAAGACACTGAACTGCAGGCTGTGGAAGGTCAGTAGTTCAGCAGTTCGAGACCCGGGTGCCGCAAGACGGAGTGAGCTCCCGTCTCTAGTTCCAGCTCCTGCCAACCTAGCAGTTCGAAAGCAAAAAATTGCAAGTAGATAAATAGGTACCACTTCGGTGGGAAGGTAACAGCATTCCGTGCACCTTGGTGTTTAGTCATGCCGGCCACATGACCACGGAAACGTCTTCGGACAGCGCTGGCTCTTCGGCTTTGAAACGGAGATGAGCACCGCAACCCTAGAGTCGGATTCGACTGGCTTTCGAGCAAGGGAACCTTTACCTTTTAGACAACTGGATGGGAGGTTATATGAAGTCTCCATTTTGTTATGTAAACTACCCACACACATTCCCAACTCAATAAGATTTCAGTTTTAAATGATGCCTCATTATGCACTCTTCTGTGATGTACATTCATGCACATGTGTTCACTATGTATTTGAGCTAAAAAAATAGTTCAAGAACAATTATGTCTTCAAGCATTTGTATGTTAAAATAAAGCAAAACAGACTAATTTCAAAAAGAAACTTTGATACCTCTGTGTGAAAGCAGATACTTTACACTTGTGCCCAGGAATGTATTTGACCTAGGTCATGTGGCATTATGCACAGAAACAACTCTCTGGGGTTAATGTTGTGGTGTCCCTTGGTTCCCTGTGTAGTCATCAATATGGATGGCAGATCTCTGGGGCCATTTCATGTTGGGGACCTGGTATGGGAAGGGAATCTCCTTCTCACTACTCACCACAGTTCTCATTCAAACTGGGCTCATACATACCTGGAAATTGAGTTCCGAGCTCAAAACGCACAAGGTGCAGTTGCTGTTCCTCATTCTCTCTCCTCCCTTCCTTCACATCTCCTAGTTTCAGGCTCAAACTATAATGTATATTTCCTTTTAAGTGACTTTTTTCCCAACTGTAGCCATATGGCTACTTAGAGGAAAACAGCATTCTTTTCCCTGCTTTGCCAATTTTTTACTGATAAAAACCCTCAAGGTATAGGATGGGGGGGAGACTTGTCTTGGCAGTAGTATGTGTGAAAAGGATCTAGGGGTCTTAGTAGACCATACACTGAACATGAGTCAGCAGTATGATGCAGTAGCTAAAAAGGCAAATGCCATTTTGGGCTATGTCAACAGAAGTATAGTGTCCAGATCACATGAAGTGATGGTATCGCTTTACTCTGCTCTGGTTAGACCTCACCTAGAGTATTGTGTTCACTTTTGGGCACCACAATTGAAGAAGGATATAGACAAGCTGGAACGTGTCCAGAGGAGAGGGGTCTGGAGACCAAGTCCTATGAGGAAAGGTTGAAGCAGCTGGGTATATTTAGCCTGGAAAGGAGACAACTGAGAGATGATATGATAACCATTTTCAAGTACTTGGAGAGCTGTCATCTAGTGGATGGTAGAATTGTTTTCTGTTGCCCCAGAAGGTTGGACCAGAACCAATGGGTTGATTAAATCAAGAGTTTTCGGCTAAACATTATGAAGAACTTCCTGACAATTAGAGTGGAACAGGCTTCCTCAGGAGGTGGTGGGCTCTCCTTCTTTGGAGGTTTTCAAACAGAGGCTAGACGGCTATCTGACAGCAATGCCAATTCTGTGAACTTAAGCAGATCATGAAAGGGAGGGAAGGAAGGGCTGCATCAGTGCTTAGTTCTTGTGTTCCATTATTACACGCCCAGGGAAATGCCACTTTGGGGCCAGGAAGCAATTTTTCTCCAGGCAGTTTGGCTGGAGATCCTGGAGGGTTTTTTGTCATCTTCTGGGCATGGAACAGTGGTCACTGAGGGTGTGGAGGGGGAGGTATTTGTGAATGTCCTGCATTGTGCAGGGGGTTGGACTAGATGACCCTGGAGGTCTCTTCCAAATCTATGATTCTATGATTCTACTATACGCTGGCTGATACAGCTCTGTGGAAGGGGAGGGGTCCAATCAAGGCAAAAAGAGCGGGTGGATTTTTCAACCTCTTTTCTCTTCTCCATTGAATAGTCTTGGGAGACATGGAAGGAGAAAATGTTTTCCTCCCTCCTGGAGCTAATAGGGGAAAATAATTTCAATTAAGAAACAGCATCGAGGAAGAGAAACATTTAAAAGACCATGCTCCTGTGCTTCTGTGGGGAGGGGGAATTTTGACATACACCCTTTCACAGCTTAGGCCCACTGGATGAATGTTGGTCAGTTCATCCCACACCTGACAAGGCTGAGGTGAAGGAAGCAGCAGGCAGCAGAGACAGCGAAATAAATTGCTGCCCAGAGACAAAGCTTGGAGTAGTGAGAAGTAGTTCTGGTGCCTCACGCTGAAAGTGGACATTGATGCCTCAAAGCAAACAGCCTCTGTAACTGCATGCTTCCAGTGGCTTTGAAGAGTCTGTGGTGCATATGCCAGGAGGCAGATCTTTTCAAAGTTGAAGAGACTTAACATGCTGCAGCCTGCTTTGCAGGCAGGGCCGGTGCCAAGTTTTTTTGCACACGAGGCAAAGCTACCTTCCGGGCGCCCCCCCCCCATGCGCCCACTAATTTTCAAACATAAATGCATTTTAGGAAGAATGAAAAACACAAAATTTGAAATTGCTGGTGACCCCTAGGGGGGCTTGGAAGTTTCAGAGAAGTGGCTTGCTGTTTCCTGCCTCTGCGTCCTGGCCCTGGTATTCTTTAGAGGCCTCCCATCCAGTACTTGCCAGGGTTCAGCCCTGCTTAGCTTCCAAGATCTGATAAGATTGGGCTTGCCTGGCTATCCAGGTCAGGGCAACTTGGCTGCCACTTGACAGGACCTTTACACATATTCACACATGTAGGGTTCTTTAGGATTAGTCATCATCATTAATAATTACATTATGAAGTGTCTTCTAGAGTTCTACGTGATTTCACATGTTAGCTGGCTGCAGTCTTTACAGTCATCCTATAAGGTAGATGTAGGGGGACTGAGTCATGTTTAAGGCCACACCATACATTCAGGGCAAAGGCAAGATTCACACAGAGAACATTCTGATCTGTAGCTTATGGTGCATTCCTCTGCAGACTTATTTCAGTATAAACACTTTGATTTCAAAGGGCCTAGACTGAAATAAATCTTTAAAAGAATTGCATTGGAAGTCCCTTAGCCACTATGCTACAGCAGCTCCAAATAGGATAACCACTCAAAGACATAGCACTTCACAGAGTAAAGGTCTCTGCCCCAAAGTCTTTACCATTGAAATTGGGACAAAAAAATCCAACATGCTGGCAACCAACAAGTTAAATCAGCTTGGCTCTGCCCCAGTACATCAAAAGTGTGTGTGTGTAGGATCCCAGTATACGGAACTCAGAGGCTGTGGCTATAAATGAGGAGGTGGCGTGTCTCAGCAGTAGAGCATCTGCTTGGCACGCAGAAGGGTCTCAGGCAAGCCCATAGCTACAGTGGGGCATTTTGGGGGCTGGCCCCCTGACTTTCCACCAAAGCCCCCCAAATTATTTCTTGCACTTGCCACCGCTGCCAGGGCAGTAAAACAAGACTTGCGCCATCCTTCTCCCTCCCAGCTCTCTGAATCTCTGCAAAGAAAGCCACGCCTTGCACTTCCACGCTGCTACTCTGCCTCTTGCCAGCCAGCAAAGCAAGCCCCTGCTCTAGTCCCACCACCCTGCTAATCTTGTTGCTATATACCTCTCTTTTGCTTGCTTTGCCTCTTGCAGGCAGGCAAAGCACAAGCCCCACCTCCCCTCTTGTTGTGTGTTGCCTCTCTTTCATTTTCTTCTTGCTGGCCAGCAAAGCAAGCAAGCCCGCCTCTAGACTCTGGTGGCTGTGTTGCCACTCTCTCATGTTCCTCTTGTCGACAGCAAACAGGCCCCACCTCCAGTCCCACGCTGCTACTCTTTTGTCGCTGGCAAAACAAGTAAGCAAGCCCTGACTCCATTCCCATGTTGCGGCAGTGATTTTCTCTCTTGCAATTGCAAACAACCCCCAGCCATCTACATCCCTGCATTTCACAAGCCCCGCAGGTGGGCTGAAGTTTACTCAATTGCTTTGTTTTCGATGGGGGGGAGGCCAGACTCCAGCCAGTACCTGGGGATCCCCTCCCCTGAATTACTGTTTAAAAATCCCAACAATCCCAACAAAATGTCATGCTTAAAAAAAAAAAAGACAAAGTTCATGGTGTGGGTATGATTTCCTTGATTTTATTTGTCTGCTGATGCTCTGGAGAGAGCAGCTGGATTACCCCCCAGTTTTGAACTGGGTGCCTTATCAGCTCTTGAAAAAGAGCAGTTTTTGTTAGAGCTCTCTCAGCCCCACCTACCTCATAGGGTGTCGGTTGTGGCGAGGGGGAAGGGAAAGGAGTTTGTAAGCCGCTCTGAGACTCCCTTGAGTAGTGAAGGGCGGTGTATAAATCCAATCTCCACTTCTCTTCTTCTCAAGGACACAGCGAGAACTAATAGCTAAAAAATGCAGTTTATGTTTGAAGTTTATAAGATTATGCATGGGATGATCAAGGTTTATAAGATTATGCATGGGATAGAGCAGGTAGAGAAAGAGGTACTTTTCTCCCTTTCTCACAATACAAGAACTCGTGGCTACTCAATGAAATTGCTGAGCAGTCAGGTTAGAATGGATAAAAGGAAGTACTTCTTTACCCAAAGAGTGATTAACACATGGAATTCACTGCCACAGGAGCTGGTGGCAGCTACAAGCATGGATGGCTTCAAGAGGGAATTAGATAAATATATGGAACAGAGGTCCATCAGTGGCTATTAGCCACAAGGTATAGATAGGGACTCTGGGGCAAGTGATTCTTGGTGCTTGGGGGGGTCAACAGTGGGAGGGCTTCTAGTGTCCTGGCCCCACTGCTGGACCTCCTGATGGCACCTGGCATTTTTGGCCACTGTGTGACAAAAGAGTGTTGGACTGGATGGGCCATTGGCCTGATCCAACATTGACTTCTCTTATGTTCTTATGAAATCTCCAGATTTCATGGTGTAATCTGGTCAAGCACACTTAGAGGCATACATGGTATGATTTTTTTTCTGTCTTCAGTAACACATACCATGGTTTATTGTCAGGAAATTGGCAAATTACTTGTCTTTATTATTTATTTATTATTTTAAAGTATGAGTATAAACATAATGGATGCCCCACAAGAAAAAAATTTGCCCCACAAAATGAAAAATCCTGGCCTGGTCTCAGGTTCATCCCCAGCATCTCCAGCTAAAAGGTGCAATAGTAGGTGATTTGAAAGACCTCCAGAGACCATGGAGTGCTGCTGCCAGCCAGACTAGACAATACTGTCCTATGATCTGTCTCAAGATAAACCTGCTTCACTCACTTCTTACACTTCTACATAACACTCCCCCGTCCCCAGCATTTGTTTCCTCATTTGAACTCCACTGGCAGAAAAGGTCTCAAAGAAGAGGAAAGAGAAGATATGGAGATGTAGCTGGTAGGGCACAAAGACAGTTCAGTTCCTTTCAACTGTACCCCACTTTTGCTTTAAAAATAAAGCTGAACACACACACCCAGTCAAGGAGATAACAGAGGAAGTGGACAGAAGAGGGAAAAGTAATAAAGACTATGCGATCTCACTTCCCTGTGATTGGTATTAACCAACTGAAGGGCAAAGCCAAACTCCAGCAGATTGAATTTAGAGGGGATATGAAGGAACACAGAAAACTCCCTCTCAAAATGCCTCTGTAGTGCTAACAACAACCTTGAGAGTACACCTTGGACCTCAGCGCGGTGACGCACGGCACCTTACCCAGGAGGGACGGATGCCTTCAACTGCTGCCACAGATTCCCCTGCCGCTCCTTACGTAGGGTGCGCAATGCAAACGAGCAGCAGCCCAACTTTGCACAAAGCCAAGGCAGCATGGTGCTGGGGCTGCACTTTGCACCGCTTCCCTGCAGCTGCAGCTGTCAAAGCCCTCCGCAGCCAGATCCACTCCTCCCTCCCCCATCCAGGGGGAATCAGCACACGTGCTGGGGACACTCTTCTGGGCCAGGCATGTGCAGAGGGGACATGGGGGACCTGCCAAGGAGGGAGGCAAAGGCCATCCCCATCCCAGCCTCAGAGGGGTGCGGGCATGGGAGGTGCAGTGAAACAGCAGCAGGTGGCTGGCTGAGACGGTGGGGCAGTAACTGCATGTGTGTTTGTGTGTGCAGCACATGGTCGGCATCAGCACATGGCTTCACTATGGAGGGAGGAGCATGACACACAGGCACTGAGGAACAGGCAGCGGGCAAGCGGAGCAGGCACAGCACAGGGCTTTGGTGAGGTGAGAGAGGGGTGGGATCAGGCCAGGCGGGGCGGGGTGGCAGCGACAATGAAGGAGGAACACTGGCTGCACACGCACTGAGGCGCACGGCACAGGCAGCCAGGTGAGCGGAGCAGCAACGTGCATACTGCACAGAGCTTTTGGTGAGGCGAGGGAGGGGGTGGGGTGGCAGGCCAGTGCGGCGTTGGTACCCCCCTCTAGGGGGCACTCCAGGCAAGCGCCTAAGATAAGTCTATGATGGTCCGGCCCTGTTTGCAGGTTTGGGCAAGGGGAGTTCCTGCTGAGCTGCTTTTATTTATTTATTTCTATTTTTAGGCTGCCCTTCCTTGTGAGTAAGACCCAGGGCAACTTACAACAGAAATGGGTGGAGCCCCAGGCTTCTGACCCATAATCCAGCCATAATACTGACAATGATTCTGCCAAACTTACTTGTCTGTATAAATATGTGAGATCAGCATACAACCAGTGTTCCCTCTAAGCTGAGTTAGTGTGAGCTAGCTCACAGGTTTTTAGCCTCCAGCTCACACATTTATTTATTTATTTATCATATTTATACCCCACCCTCACCGTGGCTCACAATCAGTACATAAAATACAATTAAAACCACATCAAACCATATAAAACAATTCCACTATTAGTACAATTTCATAAAGTGCTGAAAAAGTTACTCAGGATGGCTTATTTCAATGTACTTTCTAAAATCCTTCTGCTCAAGATCTTCCTGCAGCTCAGGCTGGATGTTAAAACCAAGAGCCAGGGCTCTTTGTCTTAGCTCAGGAAGGATGGCTCCAGAACAAACTAATTTATGCAGTAGCCAAATCCAGGGGTCTTTTTGTAGAAAAACAGCTGCAGGAGCTCATTAGCATATGGTATGCTAATGAGCTATTAGGCTATTAGCATATGCCATGCCCCCTGACATCACCAGAAGTGATGTCAGAAGGGGAAGCAAAAGGGGGGAGGCATCTTCGAAAGCCTCCCCTTCCCTTCCCCAGCTGGCCTGGGTGGGAGAGCTAAGAGAGAAGGGGTTTAAAGTTTAAACTCCTTATCACTAGAGTTGGGCCACAGAAGGAGGAAAGAGGGAAGGAAAGAGAGAGAGTAGAGAGAAGGAAAGAAGGAAGGAAAGAGGGAAAGAAAGAGAAGGAAAGAAGGAGGGAAAGAAAGAGAGGGAAGAAGGAGGGAAACAGGGAAAGGAGGAAAAAGAAAAGAGAAGAAGGTGGGAAAGAAAGAAAGAAAGAAAGAAAGAAAGAAAGAAAGAAAGAAAGAAAGAAAGAAAGAAAGAAAGAAAGAAAGAAAGAAAGAAAGAAAGAAAGAAAGAAAGAAAGAGAGAAGGAAGAAAGAGAGAAGGAAGAAAGAGAGAAGGAAGAAAGAAGGGAAGAAGGAGGGAAAGAGGAAAAGGAGAGAAGGAAAGGAGGGAATGAAAGAAATTTGGCAGCAATTTGGCCCCATTATATCCTATGGGCCATTGAAGTCAATGGTGAAAACATAGGGTATATTCTGGGGTCTGGAGGGAGGGGTTTTGAAGGAGAGGCTCCAAACTCACAGGGTAGCTGATGGAGCCTCTCCCCAAGATACCCACCAAGTTTCAAAACATTGGACCAGGGGTCCAATTCTATGGGCCCCCAATCAGGTTGCCCCCATTCCCTCCATTGTTCTCTATGGTGGGGAAAAAGTTACTTTTTTCCCACCATAGAGAACAATGGAGGGAATAGGGGCAACATGTTTGGGGGCCCATAGAATTGGACCCCTGATCCAATGTTCTTGAAACTTGATGGGTATCTTGGGGAGAGGCTCCAACAGCTACCCTGTGAGTTTGGAGCCTCTCCCTCAAACTTCCTCCCCTCCATCCTCCAGAATATACCCTAAATTTTCACCATTGATTTCAATGGCCCATAGAATATAATGGAGCTGAAATTGACATTCGGCTGCCTGAAAGACTCCCCTGGATGCCGGCTGGGGGCAGGGCTTGGCTCCTGAGCTCCCGGAGCTGTGCTCCAGTGCGCTCCCCCCACCCCAAAGACCCCTGGCCAAATCTCTTGCTCACAACTTAATGCCAGTAGCTGACAAAGTAGAATTTTTGCTCACAAGACTCCACAGCTTAGAGGGAATGTTGCATACAACCACAAGAAATTCATTCTTCATTTCATTGTATGTCTACAAAATGGCTACTAAATCAGTATAAACACCTTAGCATGTAAAACCAATCTTAGGTCTCAAAGTAAGAAGCTCTCCTATTAAAATGAATAGGATTTATAGGGGTAGGTTTGTAGGACTGTGTGTCCTTAGTAATTATAAATGTGATCAGAAAATTGCTCTTTCTGTTTCCAAATCCTTTTATATGATGGACTGTTAGTGAGCGTGCAAAAAACAAATGTCAAGATCAGCATTTTAAAAAAAAGTTTTTCAATTTATAAAATCTAGCCTTTGCCTTTTATGTTTTTGTACCCAAACCAGGGGTCTTTTCGTAGAAGAACAGCTGCAGGAGCTCATTAGCATATGGTATGCTAATGAGCGATTAGGCTATTAGCATATGCCACACCCCCTGACATCACCAGAAGTGATGTCAGAAGGGGAAGCAAAAGGGGGGAAGCATCTTCAAAGCCTCCCCTTCCCTTCCCCAGCTGGTCTGGGTGGGGGAGCTAAGAGAGAAGGGGTTTAAAGTTTAAACTCCTTCTCACTAGAGTTCGGCCACAGAAGGAGGAAATAGGGAAGGAAAGAGAGAGAGTAGAGAGAAGGAAAGAAGGAAGGAAAGAGAGAAAGAAAGAGAGGGAAGAGGGAGGGAAACAGGGAAAGGAGGAAAAAGAGAAGAGAAAAAGGTGGGAAAGAAAGAAAGAAAGAAAGAAAGAAAGAAAGAAAGAAAGAAAGAAAGAAAGAAAGAAAGAAAGAAAGAAAGAAAGAAAGAAAGAAAGAAAGAAAGAAAGAAAGAGAAGAGAGAGAGAGAAGAGAAGAGAGAGAGAGAGAGAAGAGAAGAGAAGAGAAGAGAAGAGAAGAGAAGAGAAGAGAAGAGAAGAGAAGAGAAGAGAAGAGAAGAGAAGAGAAGAGAAGAGAAGAATGAGGGAAAGAGGAAAAAGAAAGAAGGAAAGGAGGGAATGAAAGAAATTCAGTGGCAATTCAGCCCCATTATACCCTATGGGCCATTGAAGTCAATGGTGAAAACATAGGGTATATTCTGGGGCTGGAGGGAGGGGTTTGAGGGAGAGGCTCCAAGATCACAGGATAGCTGATGGAGCCTCTCCCCAAGATACCCACCAAATTTCAAGAACATTGGACCAGGGGTCCAATTCTATGGGCCCCCAAACAGGTTGCCCCATTTCCTCCATTGTTCTCTATGGTGGGAAAATAAGTTATTTTTTTCCCACTATAGAGAACAATGGAGGGAATAGGGGCAACCTGTTTAGGGGGCCATAGAATTGGACCCCTGGTCCAATGTTCTTGAAACTTGGTGGGTATCTTGGGGAGAGGCTCCATAAGCTATCCTGTGAGTTTCGAGCCTTTCCCTCAAACCCCTCTCCTCCAGCCCCTAGAATATACCCTATGTTTTCACCATTGACTTCAATGGCCCATAGGATATAATGGAGCTGAAATTGACATTCGGCTGCCTGAAAGACTCTCCAGGACGCCGGCTGGGGGCGGGGCTTGGCTTCTGAGCTCCCGGAGCTGCGCTCCGGTGGGCTCCCCCCGAAAAGACCCCTGACCCAAACAATCCCTTCTCCTTACACTGGACTGTAGCTTATTTGTGAAAGAGGTGAAGGCTGGATGGAGATAGGGCATTACATGGTTATCTAGAAGCCACTTCTTCAAATTGGCTCATGGTAAGGCTGACCATGGAAACCCTTGATTTCTCTACATCCCTCATCCGGATGTACCCACTTGCACCCTCTTTCCTTTTTTCATGGGTTCCTTTGAGTGCAGGCACATTTAACTGTGGGCATTCAAACATGTTTGACTTATGAATGTACCAGGTCAAAACCCTGGCTTGGATCTATCAAGTTCTCTTCTGTCCAGTAAATCCCAGTCCTCTGTGGAAACAATTATGTTCATAAAGCTTCTGGTAATAAAGACTCCCTTCCCCATGTAGCTGAGTTTCCACAATGAGTGATGACACTTAGATTTTTGAAACTATCACTTGCTTAATAACTTTCCAACCATTATTTTTGGATCAAATCCATGGAAACAGAATGTGAGAAGTGAAATCTAACAAGTGTCTTTAAGAAAGGATAAAGAGCTTCTGTTCTTTCATTGAAGTCCTAAGAGTTTTAACTTCTCGCACTCCCGTCACATTTCCGAAGGGTAACAAAAGGTTTGTTATGGGTTTTTCTTTTCTTTTCAATTTTGTCATACTGTGTAGCACATTTCATCAATTAAAACAGAAACTGCCTAACAATTACAACAGGGGCAGAAATAAAGGCTGTTATCGTGTGATTTCTCCTCGTGGGCTGTAAGTGGGGTTTGTTAAATAGCATGCTAAGCAGTGACAGCCTTGTGAGGAACAACTTATGCAATATAGTTTGTGTGCATCATATAATAAACTCTATAGTCACATGATGATTGGTTTTAGCAGGTTTAAATGAAGATGAATGATTTATGGTCCCAGACTATTCCTCTACACATGCCTTAGCATACTAAAGCATACTAAAATAAGAGTTTAGGACTGCAGCTTAAAAGTACAATGCTTGAAGTGAAGTCTACACTAGATACAATGGTTTCCCTTCCATCATGTCTAATTTAGCCATCTGGCAGCTGTATGTCTTTAAAATGGTCCTCTTCCAAGCATTTATAAAGTGGAGGGTCCAATTTTAAGATCAAAAGGAACATGCAGGTGAGGTGTGATGAAGCAGCTTACCCCTGCACAGCCTGTCCCACATCCTGGAACTACTATCTTCCTGGCTGAGATAAAAGCATAAGTGGAGGAACAGGGACTGGAGAACTAAGCAAGGGTATGGGCTCTGTCCCCCTCGTGGTGAGACAGGCCTCCCAAGCACCTGTTTCTGCACCTCAGGGAATGAGGAAGTTAATCAGCTGACCAGAGCCTCCTGCTTCAAGACTCCCAGCGAGCATCTTCTTCCTCCAGTCCTGCACTTCTCTTTCAGGGTATGACCACAACCAGTAAATCAATTGTCATGTATATGGCCAGAAATATAGGGAACCAGTTCCTGGGCTCAACCCAGAAATATTTCTGACTATACTCATGACACAATTCTAAGAGGTTTTAGCTCAAGACTTTGCATTCAGGATCCTTCTTTTTTGGTCTCTTAAAAACCGCAGCATTGCTTTTGGGTCTCTCTCTCATATTCTGTTCCTGGTACATGTGGACCAAATGGGAGCTTAACATGGTTCAGAGATCAGATGGAGTGCATTTAAAATGAAAAGAAGCTTGATAAGTAAATTAACATAGGCAAACAGAACAAACTGAATGAGGTTAAAGGAAGTGGGAATAAATGGATATCCTCTATCCCTGCTATATACTTACCTTCTAAGATGTTATCAAGAGAGAGGCAAATTTTTTCAGTTTTAATCATTTTTGCTCTTTCATAATCTTGGTTCCAATATTCAGGGATCTTCCCTTACTTTCTTAGGACCATGTGCTCTTGGCTGCTCTCCTGAATCAAGATGGACTCCTTCTGAATGTGCGTAAAAAAGGCTACTTCTTACACAAGCTCAGAAGTTTTATTTTCAGCCTTTCCCACACCCCAGCATGCTCTCATTCTTTCTCCGTTTGTCAAAAAGTCCACTCTCACCTTGGCTCTATGGCTTAGGTATGACTCAGTCTGCCCATTGTCCTTTTCTGGCCGGAGTCATCTGCATTTCTGTGGCCCTGATTGGCCCTGCACTAGGGAGGAGATTCACACCTGCTTGTGTTTTTTCTCAGTTTTCCTCTGGCTAATCATCAAGGAGACCCTTCTTTGACATTAATCCTAGGGTGGAAGGTATTGCACCACACCTCTCACCTGCATGCCCATTTGTTCTTAAAACCACTCCCTCCCACTTCACATGTCATTGTGGGGAACTTGTATTTAACAGCATGGATCTGCTGCCATCACTTCTAGTTTGACCCTTAAATGAAAACATTTATATCAATATGCCTTGAGCTTTGGCCTGTCATGTCTGTTTCTGTCCGTCAACATGCTTCATTTCCCATATGACTTTACTTAATATCTTATACCTAGGTATGGGTCTAACCTAACTAGCTTTCTCATTATAAAAATATAGTTAGTTAGTTATTTGATTTATACCCCGCCCCCCGCTGAAGCAGGCACAGGGCAGCTTACATGGCCATTGGCAATAAAAGCATTAAAACAATAAAACAATAATCATAAAAACACAGTAGTATCAAAAATATAAGGTGCTATATATGGTAGGCTGACAGGAACTGTTCTAATCAGCCAGTTTGGTGTAGTGGTTAAGTGTGCAGACTCTAATCTGGGAGAACCGCGTTTGATTCCCCACTCCTCCACTTGCACCTGCTGATGTGACCTTGGGTCAGTCACAAGCTCTGGCACAGCCATTCTTGAAAAAGAGCAGTTGCTGTCAGAGTTCTCTCAGCCCTGCCTACCTCACAGGGTGTCTGTTGTGGGGAGGGGAAGGGAAAGGACTTTGTAAGCCACTCTGAGACTCCAAGTGAAGGGCTGGGTATAAATCCAATCTCTTCTTCTTCTAATCAGCTGCCGTAGAGTCAGTGCTAGTTGTACAGCTGGTATTTGGCTCCTGTGTACATCATTCCTCTATATAAGCAAGGGTATTAGAACAGGTGGCCAGGATGGATTAAAGGGCCTAGTTTACTCAGTTGATGTTAACCAGTTTGCTCAAATGCTTGGCAGAAGAGCTCCATCTTGCAGGCCCTGCGGAACTGTGGTAGATCCCGTAGGGCCCTGATGTCCTCCAGGAGCTCATTCCACCAAAGCAGTGCTGTTGCCAAGAAAGCCCTGGTCCTGGTTGTGATCAGCCTGACATCTTTAAGGCTGGGGAGAGTGGGGAGATTTTGTGATCCAGAACACAGTGCCCTCTGTAGAACATATGGGGAAAGGCGGTCCCTCAGGTATGCAGGCCCCTGGCCACACAGGGCTTTATAGGTAAGAACCAGCACCTTGAAGTGAACCTGGTATGCTACAGATAGCCAGTGCAGTGCTTTCAGCACAGACTGGATGTGTTCCCTCAAGGGCAGACCCAGTAACAGCCTGGCTGCCACATTCTGCACCAGCTGTAGCTTCCAGATTTGGGACAAGGACAGCCCCATGTAGAGAGCATTGCAGTAGTCTAATCTCGAGGTGACTGTCACATGGATCACTGTTGCCAGGTCATTGCATTTGAGGAAGGGAACCAACTGCCTAATCAGCCAGAGATTTGTTTTCTCTGTAAGTAAATTGGTAATCATCAGATGCAGGAAGATAAACAAAAATGTTTTTTATCATACCATGTTTTATTGAAAGCTTTTCTATTACTTTGTTCCCTTCCCTGTACACAAACGCGCATGCACACATGCACACAATTTCTTTTCAGTTCCTTTCCCCCCTCCAAAAAGTTATATACAGAGTTTAAGATTAAGACTCGTTATCTGTTTATGCAGTATTTACACAGCAGCTGCATTGTTCGTAACTGCATCTTTGCGGTAAGCCATTTTCATTAGGGTTTGCTAGGAGAATGTAGCAGTATGAGAACATTTTAATGCCTCATTAATGTACCAGATTGTTGCTGTGAATTAGTCAAATTAGTAAAAACAATATTGCTGTAATAAACAGCAGATACGTTGTCTTGTCTGCAAAGTAATGTACATGCCAACCAGAACTTTTTTTGCCTATCATCATTCCAGTACCTGTTATCCCACAGATCTCTTACATACTTTTTAAAACATAGGATGCAATCCACTATCCTGCCCCAGCCATGGGCCAGTAACCACAGTGGTGCATCTTGGGGCCACACCCCCTTAATTAAAAGCCACGCCCCACAAAATCCTATCTCCACAGTTAAAATAATTCTTAAAGTCTAAATTTCTCCTGAATCACCCAGCCCTCATCATCAGCTGAATTAGCCACGCCGAGTACTGCCTGCCCCGCCTTCTGGATACCACTTAATGTTTTAAAAAGTGCTGGGCTGAAATTCTGGTGGAAACTATCCCCTTCGGTCCACACCCACATCCCTCATGAATTGTATTGCATATTGGGGACACACTCTGCCTGTACTCAGAGCCATTCTTAGATCATGTGTCCTTGGCCTTCAGCCCAGACCATGCAAAGCAGTGCAGCATCTGTGAGCCTGGCTGCCAAGGCAGCCCCTTCTCCTAACTGTCCTCCTCTGCCTTCCTGCTGCCACCTGGCCATGCTCCCTTCCACCTTCCCTCTTGCCACTTTTTGGATTTCAAGGCTTGGTGCAGAGATGAGAGTGAGAGAGGTATCCCGCTCCTGTGTTGGAGGAAGGAGTTCTCTGCCCCTGGGCTGGGCTGGCTGGGTCTGACGTGTCGGGCTGGTTGGCCAGCTCTGACATCCAGGGAGGCTTGAAAGGGGCCCTTGGAACTGGAGTCGTTCTCCCACTGTTATCCACACAGGACAACTCGTTTGAGTTTGAGAAACTATTGCATAAAAGGGCTTTGGGTTACTATTAGGAGCCCCATTTGAAGGCCTGCAACTGGGGAAGTAGCAGTTCAAAGTGGCTGGGTGAGTGAATGAACTCTTTTATTATTGTATTTTTAATGTTTAATTTTGTGATGTCACACCCCAACAGTTTCACCAGTCCCCCCCACACTGAAAATTTCAGAGCTATGGGCCTGCCCAGCCAAGTCTTGGAGCCAGGATACACCATCACTATTACCAATGATTCTGCAGGAGGTCAGAACAGTAGTTACAGTTCCTGGTTAATTTCAGAGGGTACCCATGTTGGACTGCAATAGAAGAGCTAAACTGAAGTGTAGTAGCACCTTAGAGACTAACAAGATTTTTGGGGTGTAAGCTTTGGAGAGGCAAAACTCCCTTCATCATGGTACTTGATGAAGGAAGCTTTGATTTTTGAAAGTTTATACTCAAAAGATCTTCTTGGTCTCTAAGATGTTACTGGACTCAAATCTGTTCCTAGTTAGATGCTACAAGTACCCAGAGCCCCACTATTCCCATAGTGAGACATGGGCTTCCTCTTACCAGTTGCAAAACTATCTGTGATTGATGTCTGGCTGATGGCCCATATGGTATCCTCATTCCTAATATCCCCAGGACATGCTGAGGTTTTGTTTGCATGCATGAATGTTGGGTGGAAGGAGAAGTGGCTTATGCACAGTGCACTTGTGGCTGCAGTGCTGACAGCCTTAAAAATACTTGGCAGTTCAAAAGAAAAGGACAACAACTTAAAACTCCTAGGAGAATACCCTTATTTGTCAGAGAAACTGTACTTATTACTAAATAAAAATGTATATGTTTTATGAAACATCAGCCTTCATTGAATGCAAACAAAAGTGTTGTTATTTGTTCAGAAAGAAGGACCTGTGTTAACCAGTTTAGCTGGTGAAAATGGAACTATGCTAGTTTATCCACTTGTATTTTCTTTCTGTGGACAAGGCCAGGATTGCAAAGGAATGGCACATTGGCAGGCAACTCCGTGATTCTTGCACAATAAGCAAATAATATACAATTACTGCATTTATCTAAATAGCCTGGGATCTCCAGTTCTTGTGGTACTCAAGACACTGAATGAAAGGGTGTACTATTCATCTAGGATTTCTTCTTTAAGATAGGCCCTCATGGAAAGCGCACTTGAAAACAGTTTCTGAGAATAGGGGCTGACATTTCTAGGTTTAATTTATCTGAGCCACAAAATATACTGGGTGATACATTTTTAGAAATAAATATTTTATTTTAAAAAGCTATAATAAATACAAATATTCTACAAATACTTTTTGCTTAAGTGGCTTACATAATTCAGTGTGGATTTTTGACTTGTACTCATTTGTTACAGTTGTAAGCTTCATGGAGCCATCCTGAGCAAAGATACACACTTCTAAGTCTTTTGGCTTCAGCTCTGCTTAGGATTACATTGTTAATGAGGCATGGAAGTTATGCAGCAAGTTCTGACATTCTTTGTTCTCATATAAAAATATATTTGAGATCTTTGTTCCTAATGTTCATTCCCAATCAACTGTCTGAATAAAACCATACAGCTAAAATGCAACTGAAACCCAACATACTGCATTCATAATGTTATGTTCTGAGTTATTTCTAAGCTATTTAGTTATGGTCTGTGCTTAAGGTATCCTAGTTCCTCTGTTTTGATTGGCTGCCTAATAAAGACTTTCTAGTGGTCCTAAGCTATACAGAGTATCCTATCATGAAGCTCCGCTTAGGTCCAGTCAGAAACTATGAAAGTAGTTACATTGTATATAGTTCAGTTACGGAACAGTATAAGTTTGGGTGCCGCTCTTAGCAGATTCAGATTAGAGCTGAGTAACAGTCTGAATAAAAGCTTTGTATTTGATAATCGTCTCCCACCTCTCAATACTTAAAACTGGCGACGAGGATGGGATCCCAGGCCTAACCGAACGGGGAAATCACTCTCCGCCTGCCCAAGCTGAAATCACTGAGGGCACCTAGAGCTAAATCACTACAGGCATGGCATCAAAAGGCCATATTGAACCGTTCGACCCCAAGGTCGGGAACTGGGAATCATACCTCGACCATTTTGAATGTTTATGTATAGCAAACTGTATTGAAGGAGACGATGTTTGCCGCGCCACTTTCTTGAGTATCTGTGGCCAGGCTGTATTCGTCATTGCTTGGGATTTAGTAGCTCCATCCAAACTACTGGAGACACCTTTTGGCATCATCAAGGCACAACTCAACAACTATTTCACACCTAAGACATCTGCTGCCGTACACAATGTGCTTTTCACCAACAAAGCCAGAAAAAGGGCAAGTCTGTAACTGAATACATCGTCACTCTGAGAAGGGCTGCTCAGGACTGCCAGTTTCCAAATTTAGAGTCAGTCCTGATGGATCATTTGCTCTGCGGCCTAAGAGATGACAGCATCAGATGAGAGCTTCTTTTACAAAAAGTACTCACAAATTGGCACTCAAAGAAGTGCTGAGGGTGGAGACTGCCAACATTTCTCTTCGTGAACTGCGATTGGGTGCTCAGAGTCACATTTCATGTCGCACTGATGCTGTTCATCACGGCATTACTACAGACTCATCTGATTCCAGAGACGACCAATCGGACTTGTCTGATGATGGAGTCCACAGAATGAGAGCCAACCAGAAGCCGCGTCATTCTCAAAAAAGCCCATGAAGGGGAGCGTGTGCCGGTTGCGGTGGCATGTACGTTCGCAGAGACTGTCAGTTCCGCTATGCTAGTTGTCGTTCTTGTGGGGAAATGGGCCACATCACTAAAGTCTGTCACTCGTTGCAAGGTCGTTCTGCACCTGAAGTCTTCCATTGTTCGGAAAAATCTTCTAGTAAGTCTCACCACTCGTCTCACTTTTTGTCCTCTCATTCATTCAATCGACGGCTGGAATACAGTAAAGAAGCAAGAGCATCAGAGGACTACACCAATCGCCTATACATCCACCAAGATCTTCACACATGTCCCAAGATCAAGGTTACTGCCTTTCTTGAAGGTCGTGCTTATCAGATGGAGGTCAATTCAGGTTCCATGCTGTCAATAGTCTTGTGGAACACCTTTCAACAAGTCTCTCCCCGTTTCCCTGCACACCATCTCCAGAAGCGCAGCCTGCAACTTTTTGATTTCCAAAGGAACTGAGTTCCTGTCATTGGTATCGCCTCCGTCCAAGTCAAGTACAAGAAATTCAATGGTTGTCTTAATTTACTCATTGTTGAAGGTCGTTGCATAAGTCTTATTGGTCTGGACTGGTTCGCTGCCCTAGGTGTGTCGGGTAGCCCTGCCATGGTATTTCGTTCTGCCTTTGGAATGTGCTGAGTGTGCAGCTGCTATGCTTGCTTTGCCTGTCTTATCGGCTCCTCAGCCTTTCTCTAGGCATGGAGTCTCTGCTATCTCCTGCACACTTCTGAACAGTTACACACTTCTCCACACTTAACAATGATTGCTTATTGGCTTCCAGGTGTCAGGGGGTACCGTATGAACCCACTATAATTGTTCTAGTCATTTTGTATGCCTCATTCCTGACTCTAATGTTTATAGTAACTTCATCTCATCTGATCAATAAAGCAGAATCTACTTAAGATCCTGATGTTGATGCTGTGTTATTGAAGTGCCTGTCAAGGTGTGGAAATTATTGGTTTCAACAGTGTCAGTCAGTCGAAAGCTGCCTCTTTTGTAGAAGAGTTCCCTGATGTCTTCAGTTCAGAACTCGGCTGTTACAAAGGGACACCAGTTTCTTTTGATTTGAATCCTGCAGTTCAACCCATACGCCTCAAACCACGGCAAGCACCTTTCACTCTCAAGCCACGCATCGATGAGCAAATTGACAAGTTGCTAGCTCAGGGCATCCTGAAACCAGTTCCCAATGCCAAATGGGAAACCCTTCATTAAAACCAGATGGCTCGGTTCACTTGTGTGCGGATTATAACTGCACCCTCAACAAGGACCTGCAGCCGCATGCGTACTCGGTTCCTGTGGTGAGCCATCTTCTGGCATCCATGTCAGGGGGCTGAGCGTTTGCCAAAATCGATTTGGCACAGGCATACCAACAGCTGCCTGTCAACACAGCCACAGCTGAGGCTCAGGCCATTGTGACTCATTGAGGCATGTTCAAGTTAACCGGCTGCAGTTCGGGGTAAACATGGTCCCTGGGATTTTCCAAGAACTGATGGAGCGCCTTCTTAAGGACTTGACAAGCGTCATCCCCTGGTTTGATAATGTATTGATAGCGGGAGCCTCAGAACTGGAACTGTTTGTCCACGTTCGAGAAGTGCTCAGTCGTTTACAAAAGGCTGGCCTTCAAGTAAAAGAGGAGAAGTGCGAATTCTTCATCCCCACGGTCAAATTCTTGGGTTTCCTCCTGGACAAAGATGGCACCCATCTTGTGCCAGAGAAGGTTGCCATGATCTGCAAAGCACCCCCACCAAAATCGAAGAAGGAGCTACAGTCCTTCTTAGGACTCCTTAATTTCTATCACTCCTTCCTGCCGGGGAAAGCAGCCATCACTGAGCCTCTTCATCAGGTCTTAGACAAAACCACTCTGTGGACTAGGAGTGCAAGGAGCAAGCAGCATTTCAAGCCATCAAAGCTCTTCTGGTCTCTGACAGAGTACTCGTCCACTATGACGAGGTAAAGCCCCTTGTTTTGGCCTGCGACGCACTGGTCTATGGGAATGGGGCAGTCCTCAGCCACCGGCTGCCAACCGGCCGGAGGCCCCCATAGCATTTGATTCAAGGACGTACGGCTGCAGTGGAGAAAAATTATGCCCAGATAGACCGGGAGGCATTGGCAATCATTGCAGCCTTAAAGAAATTTTACTATGTCATCTACGGTCACGAATTCAAAATTGTCACCGACCACAAACCGCTGCTCGGCATCTTCACAAAAGATCACCAAACACCACAGATTCTCTCACTGTGGATGATGCGTTGGGCCATCCTCCTCTCCGCCTATGACTTCAGCCTTGTCCACAGGCCTGGAAGAACCATTGGGCATGCCTGAACAGCACAGGGCCCAGATCCAGGAAACACTCCTCATTGAAGAGCTCCCTCAGCCTCCACTCATGGTTGCTGATGCTGCTTTCTACACTGCTCAGGACCGTATGCTCAGCTGCGTCTTCCAATACATGTGGAGGGGATGGCTGCCCGGGAAGCTTGAGGCTGAGTTCCAGCCATTCCAATCGCGTTCAGCAGAACTGTCCCATCCCAAAGGAGGCAGGCAATGGGGCAAGGATTAGAAACCCCACTGCGACATTGGTGTGGTGCAATGCCAGGTCCATAAATAATAAGACCGCAGTCCCTCAGGACTTCCTGCTGGAGCAGGATGTGGACCTGGCATGCATGACCGAGACCTGGGTGCGAGATGGGGAGACAGTTGCACTCTCCCAATTAGCTCTGCCTGGGTTCTCGGTCCTTCACCAATCTCGGACTACAGGTCAGGGGGGAGGAGTGGCTATGTTCATTCAGGAGGCTTACTCCTTCAGGGTGTTCCCAGTGCCAAGGCTCACAGGCATTGAGTGTGCCAGCTTTGTGTGGGAAGCCGGGGAGAGTTTGGCTGTTTGGTTGGTGTACCGACCGCCCAACATACCGTCCAACAGCCTGCCGTCCTTTGTGGAGGCTGTCAGGGCCGGCCCCAGGTGTCTGGGCGCCCTAGGCAGGACAGCCTGGGGCACCCACCCCACCGGAGATGCCAACCTCCCGGCGGGGCCTGGAGATGGCCTGGTGCCCGGGAGAGCTGAGGAAGGGGCAGGCTTAGAAGCCTGCCCCTTCCCTCCCAGCAGCGGTGGCGGGGCTCTCCCTGGTGCCTCACAGCTGCAAGGCACCCGGGAAAGCCAGGGAAGGGGCG
Organism: Gekko gecko; assembly: GCA_029375565.1. NCBI lineage: Eukaryota > Metazoa > Chordata > Lepidosauria > Squamata > Gekkonidae > Gekko > Gekko gecko. The sequence goes on along the minus strand of JAPDNY010000006.1, from coordinate 74,525,715 downwards.
GGCTTAGAAGCCCCCCCTTCCCTCCCAGGGGCAGCGGCGCGGCTCTCCCGGGTGCCTTGCAACCGCAAGGCACCCAGGAAAGCCGGGGCCACCGGTGTTGGGCGGCCTGGGGGGCTTTTCACGGGGGGGGCATTTTGGCACCCCTGCAGGGTCGGCGCCCTAGACGAGCGCCTAGCTTGCCTAGTGGGCGAGCCGGCCCTGGAGGCTGTGTCGGGCTCGGCATTGGAGCACCCTAGACTGATAGTCCTGGGTGACTTCAATGTCCATGCTGACGTGCCGATGACGCGGCCTCCTCACAGGCGATGGACCTGGTGTCATCCATGGCGGCGCTGGGATTCTCCCAATATGTAATGGCCCCCACCCATCAAGCTGGTCATGGCGGGGGTTACAGTGGACCGGATTACTGCTACGGCAATTCCATGGTCAGACCACCATTCCCTGAGGGCCCGAGTGAATGTGTCACCCCAACTCTGTTTGGGCGGCGAGCATATTTTAGCTCGCCCGCAGAGCCAAATGGACACAGTGTGGCTTCAGATGGCTCTTCAGGATCCTATAACCCCTGGCAGCTCACTAAACGAGCTAGTCGAGGATTGGCAAGTCCGACTCTCGACAGCCATCGATGAGATCACTCCCAGGTGCCCTCTGCGCCTGCGCACCAGGCTGGCTCCTTGGTACACCCAGGAGCTGAGGCTGATGAAGCAAAGGCTTAGACGGCTAGAGAAACAGTGGCGACATGCTCATGACGAAGCAACAAGAACATCTTATAGGACGTTTATGAAATCCTATGAGGTGGCAGTCAAAGCTGCGAAGGAGTTCTACGCAGCCTCAATTACGTCTGCTAGCTCATGCCCAGCACAATTGTTTAGAACAATTCAGTCTTTAACGGCTCTGCCACAGGGCAGACAAAATACTAGGGAAATGGATATTGGCTGTGAGGCTTTTGCAAGCTATTTTGCAGATAAAGTCTTGGCGCTCCACCGCGACCTCCCCACCACAGTTGAGACAGTGAGTGAACTCGAGGCTCCATGCACATCTTCTGGTCCTATTCTGGATTATTTCAGTCCACTCAGCCTAGAGGAAGTTGACAGATTGATCTCAATTGTACGTCCAACCACATGCAGCCTTGATCCATGCCCCTCCTGGTTAATTAAAGCTGGCCATGAGGGGTTTTGAAGTGCTCTCAAGGATATTATCAATGAGTCCCTCTCTGAGGGGCTGTTCCTGGGGGCTCTCAAGAAAGTGATGGTCCACCCTCTCCTTAAAAAGCCATCTCTGGATCCAGCCAAATTGGCCAACTATCGGCCAGTTTCCAACTTGCCCTATTTGGGCAAGTTAATTGAGAGGGTGGTGGCGATACAGTTGCAGAGCTTTCTGGATGACACTTCCATGCTAGATTCTTTCCAGTCTGGTTTTCGCCTGGGTCATGGGACAGAGACAGCACTGGTCACCCTCACGGATGACCTCCGGAGACATCTGGATCGGGGCAGGACAGCAGTGCTGCTGTTGTCAGACCTGTCGGCGGTGTTCAACATGGTCAATCATCAGCTGCTCACCCACCGCCTCGCCAACATGGGAATTCAGGGGCTGGCCTTGCAATGGCTTGTCTTCTTTATCCATGGTTGGGGACAAAGGGTGGCCATTGGGGAGCAGCAGTCCCAAAGACACCCACTAGTGTGTGGTGTGCCCCAAGGGGCTGTGCTCTCCCTGATGTTATTTAACATCTATATGTGCCCCCTTGCCCAGATTGCCCGGAGGCATGGGCTGGGTTGTCACCAATATGCTCTATCTGACTCTACCGCAGAAGATCTCAACCGGGTATTACAGGACGTGGCTGGATGGCTTAGGCTGAGCCGACTGGAATTGAATCCAACAAAGACGGAGGTCCTGTGCCTGAATCAAAGTGGTCACACTCCTGGCCTTCGGTGGGGCGCCGTTGGTGCCAACGCCGAGGGTCAGGAGCTTGGGAGTGATCCTGGATGCCTCCTTAACAATGGAGGCCCAGGTAGCAGCCACTGCCAAGGCAGCCTTTTACCATCTTCGGCTGATTAGGCAGTTGGTTCCCTTCCTCGAATGCACTGATCTGGCTGCAGTGATCCATGCTATGGTCACCTTGAGGTTGGACTACTGTAATGCTCTCTACATGGGGCTGCCCTTCGTGCAACTCTGGAGGCTGCAGCTGGTGCAGAATGCGGCGACCAGGCTGTTGATGGGTCCCCCAGGTGAGAGCACATCCAGCCTGTGCTTAAGACTCTGCACTGGCTGCCGATAGCATTCCAGATTTGCTTCAAGGTGCTGGTTTTGACCTTTAAAGCCCTTTATGGTCAGAGACTGGCCTACCTGAGGGACCGCCTTTCCCCACATGTTCCCCAGAGAGCACTGAGATCAGGTTCCCAAAACTGCCTGGATCTCCCTGGCCCAAAGGAAGCCAGGTTGATGGCAACTAGGACCAGGGCTTTCTCATTCGTAGCTCCGTCCTACTGGAATGAGCTCCCTGCCAAGATCAGGGCCCTGCGGGACTTGTCACAGTTCTGCAGGGCTGTGAAAACAGAGCTTTTTAGGCAGGCGTTCCATTAGGAGTGGCATCTTAACAGCAGTGCCCTGAGTGAACTCAGACCTAGTATGACTTAATGCGGTGGCACCGCGGAATGTGTCCTTAAACTGCACTTCATTTTTATCGCCATTGAAGTTATGTTTTAAACTGATTTGTCTTGTGTTTTAAAAGACTTGTTGTATTTTATTATGTGTAAATTGTATACTGTGTGTCAGTTTTTGGAAGCCGCCTGAGCCCGTCTTGGCAGGGAGGGCAGGGTAAAAGTTAAAACAAAGAAGAAGAAGAAGAAGAAGAAGAAGAAGAAGAAGAAGAAGAAGAAGAAGAAGAAGAAGAAGAAGAAGAAGAAGAAGAAGAAGAAGAAGAAGAAGAAGAAGAAGAAGAAGAAGAAGAAGAAGAAGAGGAGATTGGATTTATATTCCGCCCTTCACTTGGAGTCTCAGAGCGGCTTACAAACTCCTTTCCCTTCCCCTCCCCACAACAGACACCCTGTGAGGTAGGTGGGGCTGAGAGTGCTCTTTGAGGGCTGCTCTTGAGAGAACAGCTGTGCCAGATCTTGTGACTGATCCAAGGTCACATCAGCAGGTGCAAGTGGAGGAGTGGGGAATCAAATCCAGTTCTCCCAGATTAGAGTCTACACACTTAACCACTACACCAAACTTGCTACATTTATTTATAAATAATAAATAAATAAACTGTCGGTGAGCAAGGGATGCCTCCTTTGGGGGAGTAGGGTCATGGTCCCTCCTCAACTGAGGTAGTGAGTTTTGGTTGCCCTACATGTGGGGCACCCTGGCATCATAAAAATGAAGGTGATAGCAAGGAGCTATGTTTGGTGGTCAGGACTCGACCAACAAATTGAGCGCTGGGTCCAAACGTGCCAGCCCTGTCAGGAGTCGAGGCCAGAAGCTCCCTCGGTCCCTGTTCATCTGGGAAAAACCGCAGGGTCCATGGTCCTGTATTCACATTGACTTTGCTAGCCCATTCCAGGGTATAACACTCCTGCTGATTGTGGATGTATACTCCAAATGGCTGGAGGTGTTTCCTGTCACTTCCATGACTACAGCCATCATCACCCACTGCCTGGACCACCTGTTTGCCATGTTTGGCCAACCGGACCTCATCAACTTGGACAATGGAACTCAATTCACTTCCGCCAAGGTCCAGAGGTTCGTGGACGAGAGGGGCAGCAGACAGGTCACCTCACCTCCCTTTCATCCGGAGACGAACGGCCAGGCAGAGGGCATGGTAAGAACCATGAAGGACTCTGGCCATTTCCACAGCACCCCACTTGACGGGCATTCTCTGGAATGTACGCCACTACCACGAAGGTCCGCCCAAACGAGACGTGCCCCTATCTTAGGGACTGTCTTATTTAAACCAAGGGGGGAGGAGTGTTATGTTCTGAGTTATTTCTAAGCTGTTTAGTTATGGTCTGTGCTTAAGGTATCCTAGTTCCTCTGTTTTGATTGGCTGCCTAATAAAGACTTTCTAGTGGTCCTAAGCTATACAGAGTATCCTATCATAAAGCTCTGCTTAGGTTCAATAAAAAAGTAGTTACATTGTACGTAGTTCAGTTACAGTATAAGTTTGGGTGCCACTCTTAGCAGTTTCAGATTAGAACTGAGTAACATTCTGAATAAAAACTTTGTATTTGATGATCGTCTCCCGCCTCTCAATACTTAAAACATAATTTTAAGTAGTCTTCAAGGTTCTTTCAAAATAAAAGAAATTATATTGAAAAATAGTGAAAGTTGGCTCATTTTCTTTTATAAATCAGACATGAAAGCATAATCTTAATTGTATTGACTGCAAAGTGGATCAATTAGGAGAGCTGGGAAGCAGCTACAGAACTTGCTGACCTAAACAAAGTTCTCCAGGAATGTCTAGATGTGATGGCTGCATTTTGTCATTTTACTAAAAGTGATGAAAGTGTTAAGAGTTCTTTTGAGTGAAGATCTTTTCTATTGAACCATGACATGCACTACCCCCACACAAATATACATGCCCTTTCTTTTTTCCATAATACTCCATTCTAGGAGGGAAGAGGTTTGACTGTTTAATAAGACAGCAACTGTGTATGAACACAACAGAAATCACAGAACCCTGGGAACTGTAGTTTTGTGAAGGGGCCAAGGAATTCTTGGCAGAAATACAGACTACAGAACTATAATTCCCAGGATTATTTGAGGAAGCCATTAGATATAAACTAGTTTCATATCATTTTAAAACTATAACATTTAAAGTTGGTACACATTTAGGTCACTGTGATCTTGCTGTGAAATTTTCTGAACTCTTCATACTTCTTATCTTACCAGTTATCTGAAGCCCATAGCAGAGAAGGCATGCATGCCACTGATTACCTAAGGCTGTATAGCTTTATTTAAAATAAACCTTAAAAGTACATGTTTCTGGCAAATTGTATTAAGGTCTGATATCAGAGGATAAGTGCTCTGTTTATTGATTCTGTGTAAACAAGCTGTTCATACACAGATAGCTGATGTATACTTTGTGACCACCATGTGAAGGCTATTTTAAATTGCTCCATGTGTTTATGATCATCATACCATAAACCATTCTTGTGCAAGTTCGTGCCACATGAATCAGGAGATCCCTCCCTCCACAAAGCCACGCCTCCCAATGCACCTTGTGACATGCATCCATAGGATCCTGTGGAGACTTTCCATGCCAATAAGGGATGCCTCTAACATTGATAGGATCCACATAGCAAACATCACTTATGATTACAGAAAATTTATCACACAAAAATCTCCTGCCACATAGAGAAGACAGTATACTTGTAGTTTCACATGTATCCAAAATGACTTTCATACATAGGATCACTGACTCTAGTCTTGCTCATGTCATACTTTGGTTTTACCCATCTGTGTGTCACCAAACTTTAGTGACTCTTTAGGTAACAATAGCAATTCCTGATATCCCTGCTACAGTATACCACCAGCAGGTGATATGTATTATAGTTTTATGATTGACATATATGACCAGAGCAAAGTCAACATTCATTTGTGTAGTCATAAGAACATAAGAGAAGCCAATGTTGGATCAGGCCAGTGGTCCATTTAGTCCAACTCTCTATCACACAGTGGCCAAAAATACCAGGTGCCATCAGGAGGTCCAGAAGTGGGGCTAGGACACTAGAAGCCCTCCCACTGTTGCCCCCTCAAGCACCAAGAATACAGTACATCACTTGCCCCAGACTGAGAGTTCCTATCTATACCTTGTGGCTAATAATAGTGATGGAATTGTGAGAACACCTAAACTACATCATTTGAGCTATATATGAACTTTAAAACCTGTTATCATTGGCTGAAGATACGATTCTAAGTTTTCTAATGCTGAATGATATTATATTCTAAATATTTGTAGTGTTGGTAGTATAAACTGGATGCAAATGCAGATGGAGGTAAGCAGAATAGGAAATATGAACAAAGTGGTTATATCCTTTTGCAATCAACTGTTAGAAAACCTGGCCATCATCTGTTCAATTAGATGGCTTTTCCAGTTTCCACTGAGCTGAGTTTTTAATTTACTTAATTGCAACCATCTCAGCCTGGCAATTAAAATAGAATGTTACCTGTGGGATGGGATCAATTAAAGGTTTGAAAATTCAATTTAGGATCATGATTAGCCTGCTTTATATGGGTTGAATTTTTTCCTAAATCATGTAATTGCATAATTCAACTACTTTTGATACATAATGTAAATGAACCCTTTATTTCATTTTTAACTGAAAACAGATTTTAGCCTCCTACCAGAAAAAAAAGCAGCCATCAGTGAGCAAGGAACCCTCTGTTTGATTACGGGGGGAAATGAAACTATATGAAAATGTTGAGTATGATATATTTGGTAGCTACATTTTATTTTGGCTTGTTGCAAGAACTTCCCCATATATTTTATACACCTTTTAAGTTACAATCAGAAAAATGAGAAAACAGTCTGTAAAATCATATATTTCATACCATGTCCCTGGAATCAGCTTCTGAAAATAGACAAAGGAACTTCATGTTCAGAAGTGGAAAATTGATAGCAGCATGAGGCTATTACTGAGGTTTTGTGCTTTTTCCAGATTTGTGCTGACTCAAATCCTTTTGTAGCTGGTGGGGGGGTGGTCTAAGGAAAACTGGGTACTTAAAATAAATGCAGCAAGGAAGTCATAGGCTCCTTTGCAGGATTCTGTAATTTTACATGGCTCTGCCTCCCATGTGTCTCCCCCTAGCACATGAATTGTAATGCTTACCCATAACTTAGTGTGGTACTTTATCATTGACCTCCCTGTTTAGGAGTGGTGACATGATCTCAGAGATCATAGCCTGGCCTCCCAATGAGTCTGTGGATGAACTTTATTTTGAACCAGTGATGCCTACTTCATATGATCTATGTCAACACTGACTCAATGGTGGGGGGGAGCTGTGCTCCTGTGTGAACCATGGGCTGTATTTACTTTGAGCCTTTTCTCTTATTGATTGATTGATTTGATTTGTACCCCGCCCTCCCCGCCGAAGCAGGCTCAAGGCAGCTTACAGGAGTGAATCATCCTACAGGAGTCAGGCACAATAGTTCAGGACAGGAAAGACTTCCTAGATCTCATTATGTAGCCATGCTTATAAAAGAAAGTTAAGAGTGGAGTCTTAACATCTAGAGATACATAATTCTTATGATTTTACTCTCTGAAGACCTACGATAACAACTATAATGCCTTATTTCACCTCCACCTCATCCTGCCAGGTCTAGTTCTGCTGGTCAGCAGACATGATGAAATACAATCAGAACTGGGTCAAGTTAGGTTTTATTTGAAAAGCCTTTCTCTTGTGAACTTAATTGATTTATATTAAGTACTAGGGGGGGAAGCCCATTGCGGCCAAGGCAACGGGCCCTAGGGAGAGTCCTTGGGGGTGGGCAAGGCGGCTGGGCTGGCCCCGTCACGCAGGGAGGAGGGGCGGTGTTCTCCGGGCAAGGGAAGCGTCCGAGGCCCGCCGCTGACTCCGCGCGCAAGCCTCCCTGCCCCACCGTTCGGGAGGGCCCTCCGAAATGGGCAACCCCGCCCCCGCACATCGTGTTCCTGAAAGCCTTCATGGAGGGGTGGCCGGGCAGCGCTCCCGAGGCCCGCTGCGCCCTCCCCCACAAAGCCTCCATACCCAGCTTTGGGTGAACTCCCTCCGAGCCGGTAGCCGCCGCCGCCCCCAGCCCGAAGCGATCGGCGGCTGGAGCAGACTGGGGGCGTGAGGCTGCGCGGTGGCTGAGTGGGAGGGCGCACAGCCACGCCGGAAGGCTAAGCAGCCAGTGGCGAGGGACTCCATCTCTGACTGGCAAGTCCCTCGGCCAACTGATTCCGGCGCGCATTTTGACCATATAAGGTATGACCAAAACTCAAATATATATAAGGAAGGATAGTCTGCCTTTCTCACTGGGACTCAAGGAGGATTACACAAAGTCAACAAAATCAACAGGATGAGACATTCAATAAACGATGAAGTAAATTGTTATAATGACACATTAAATGAAGAAAATTACGTAGTAGGATCCAACTTAGAGCAAACTATACACAGTAGTATAGACTACAATCCTTAATAATTTATCCAAGTAACTTTGTGAATCATCTCATACAATGCTACCTTATTGTTAATCAATCGCACAGTCGACTTTAACTCTTTGCAACCCCACAGACCACATCACACCAGGCCCTCCTGTCTTCCATCATCCTCTGGAGTTTGCTTAATTTCATGTTTGTTGTATCAATAACACTGTCTAACCATCTCATCCATTGCTGTCCCTTTCTTCTGTTACCTTCAATCTTTCCCAGCATCCGGATCTTCTAAAGTGAGTGCTCCCTTCTCATTTGGCGGCCAAAGGATTTGAGCTTCATCTTCAGTATCTGGCCTTCCAGGGAACAGTCAGGATTGATTTCTTTTAGGATTGACTGATTTGATCTCCTTGCAGTCCAAGGGACTCTCAGGAGTCTTCTCCAGCACCATAATTTGAAAGCATCTATTCTTCGTCGCTTGGCTTTCCTTATGGTCCAACTCTTGCAGCCATATTTTACTACTGGGAATACCATTGCTTTGACCATACGGACTTTGCCACCTCATTACCAGTGTTGAAAAGCTCTGCTGGATGACCTTGGGCAAGCCATAGTTCTGTCAGAGCTGTTCTTGAAAGAGCAGTTCTTGAAAAAGCTCTCTCAGCCCTACCTACCTCACAGGGTATCCATTGTGGGGAAGGGAAGGGAAAGGAGTTTGTAAGCCGCTCTGAGACACCAAGTGAAGGGTGGAGTATAAATCCATTCTCTTCTTCTTCTAATGAATAATTCAGTTTTGCATAGTTTGTGGAAAGCCAGGAGAATGGGGGCCTTCCTTATCTCCTCAGGCAGACCATTCCACAAGGTGAGGCCACAACAGAGAAGGTCAAATCTGTTGGGTTTTGGCACTGCCAGAGTGGCACTGGTTCTGCTACTGGCCTTGCAAACTTGCCCCCTCCCCACACCTCACTTTCTGTTGCAGAAACTCTCTGGGAGAATCTGCTGGGCTTGTTGTATGCCTGCCTTGCTCTTTTGGAAACAATGCAGATTCTCAGATTTGACCTTAGTCCTGTTGAGTTTTAGCATTGGTTCTGCTGCTGGCCTTGCAAACATGCCCCCTCCCCACACTTCACTCTCTACTGCAGAGATCCTCTGGGAGAATCTGCTGAGCTTCCTGTTATGCCTGCCTTGTTGTTTTTCCTCCACCACTGGAAACAATGGAGGATGGGGTCATCCTCTTTGGGTGCTCATAGGATTAGACCCTTGGTCCAATCTTTTTTAAACTTGGCAGTTCTTTTGAGGAGAGGCACCTGCAGTTACAGAGCAAATTTGGTGCCTCTATCTTAAACCCTCTCCCCCCACCCCCTGAATATACCCTAGGAGATTTGCTATTGACTATAATGGCCCCGTAGGGTATAATGGAGCTGAAAAATTCAGGATTCCTGAATTTTGCCCAATTTCCAATACAATATCAATATTGGAATTCAGGTTTTCAAGGCAATACCAAATCTTTAAGGGTCAAAAAAACCAAAATCTGAAAAATACTGATTTTATTTTCTTGCACATTCCTAGTTGGCACCTGCAGAAGGCCCTGGTCAGATGAACAAAATGGATGTGGTGCAGCATGGGGGAGAGACATTCTCACAGATATGAAGGTCCAAGGCCATGAAGGGCTTTGTATGTGATAGCCAATACTTGAAACTGAGCCTAGTAACAGATGGAGTGACTGTAGAATGGGAGTAATATGCATGTGCCACCTAGCTCCCAATAATAACTGAGGCCTTCTGCACCAACTGAAGTTTCCTAATTGATTTTGAGGGAAGACCAATGTACATTGCATTACAGTAACGTAGTCCTGATGTCACCATGGTCTGGATCCTGGTGGCCAGATCTGATGTACCAAGGTAATGGGCCATTTTTGGGGCTAGGCTAAATTGGAAGAAAGCCTGTTTTTGGAACTGCATTAACTTGCTTCTCCAGCAATAACACTGGGTACAATATAATCCCGATGCTCTTAACTGGGGTTGCAAGGGTCAGCTGAACCCCATTGAAAGAGGGGAGCATAATGTCCTTCAAGACCTCCACCTTCACAACCAGCATTACTTCTGTTTTTCCAGATTTTGTTTCAATATTTAACGACAGGCAGTGATTTATGATCTCTATTGTACCACCAGATTTTGAGAAGGATATGCATAGCTGTGTATTACCTGCATATTGATGATAGCCAACCCCAAAACTATGAATGATTTGGCCTAAGGGCTTTACATAGAGATTGAAGAGCATAAAGGATATGATTGCACCCTGTGGGATCCACAGGATAGTTCTCACACTGATTATAACAGGACTCCAATGGCAATTCTTTGGGTCCAGTCCAAGAGGAATAATTTGAAACAACTCAACACACAACCCCTGATGCCTACTTCTGCTTCCAAGGCCCTGAACAAGATGGTATGATCTACTGTATTGAAGACAGCAGATCCAGTAGGAGCAGCAAGGAGGCCTGACCTTTGTCTACATTTAAATGGAGGTCATCAACTAAAGGAGGCCAGCAAAGTCAGCTCCATCCCATAGCCTGATCTGAAACCTGAATGAAAAGGATCTAGAGCAAATGAGTCATCCAAGAAGACCTGGAGTTGGTTTGCAACTGGTCTCTAACTCACTTTGCCCAGGAAGGGCAAATTAGAGACAAAGTGATAATTGGCTACATCATTTTTCTGCAGGGATGGTTTCTTTAGTAGTGGACAAATAAATGCCTCTTTGAGTGGTTGAGGAAAGGTGCCCTGAGTTAGTGATCGATTTATAATAGAGACTAAGGATTCATTGATGCGGTCTTTACATGATTTTAGAAGCCAGAACGGGCAAAGATCCAGGGCACAAATAATGGCCTTTATAGATCCCAGGAGTTTGTCAACATCCATCATGGAAAGTGGGTCAAAGCGGTTCATAAATAGAACAGTTAGTGTATTAGGCAGTTCTTCTAAGTCAGAGTGTATTCTTAGTATCAGCAAAAAAACCCTGCAAAAATATCACAACTAATTGTCTGGTCCTGATACAATGAAATCTCAATTTTAATAGTCAGCAGATGCCATGTTACTACTGGAATGATTAGGAACTACCTGATGCAATAGTAGCAGAGAGGAAACATTTCTTAGCTGATGTCACTGCTGCTTCATAGGTATTACAATGAGCTCTATAACATAAACTGTCAGATTCAGTATGAATTCTTCACCAGTGTGGTTCTAGACATCTAGACATCTCTCAGCCCTTTTCAGATCACCCAGCAAACTAGGGGGTTACATCCCAGAGTGGGGAGAAGTCATCAGTCATCACCTAGCTTCAAGGAGATTTATGTTCCATGCTTCTTGTAACCTCCACAGAGTACATGTTTGGAATCCAAAAATCCTCTAGAGAAGGGGTGTCGAACATATGGCTCACGGGCCAGAACCGGCCTGTCCAGGGCTCTTATCTGGCCTGCAACCAACTGGTCATTACCTTTATTGCCAGATGACAGGCTGTGCATTATAAGAACATAAGGGAAGCCAATGTTGATCAGGCCAATGGCCTATTCAGTCCAACACTCTTATCACACAGTGGCCAAAAATACCAGGTGCCATCAGGAGGTCCAGCAGTGGGTTCAGGACACTAGAAGCCCTCCCACTGTTGCCTCCCCCCAAGCACCAAGAATACAGAGCATCACTTGCCCCAGATTGAGAGTTCCTATCTATACCATGTAGCTAATAGCCACTGATGAACCTCTGCTCCATTTGTTTATTCAATTCCCTCTTGAAGCCACCCATGTTTGTGGCTGCTACCACCTCCTGTGGCAGTGAATTCCATGTGTTAATTACTCTTTGGGTGAAGAAGTACTTCCTTTTTTCTGTTCTAAACCAACTGCTCAGCAATTTCATTGCATGCCCATGAGTTTTGTATTGTGAGAAAGGGAGGAAAGTATTTCTTTCTCTACCTGCTCTATCCTATGCATAATTTTGCAAACCTCTATCATGTCACCCCTCAGCCGTCATCTCCCCAAGCGCTTTAACCTTTCTTCATAGGGAAAGTGTTCCAACCCTTTTATCATTCTAGTTGCCCTTTTCTGCACTTTTCCCAATGCTATAATATCCTGTTTGAGATGTGGTGACCAGAATTGTGCACAGTATTCCAAATGACGTTGCACCATTGATTTATACTGGCTGATTTACTTTCAATTCCCTTCCTAATAACCCTCAGCACACTAACTTTTTTATTGCAGTCACACACTGTCTCAACATTTTCAGTGAGTTATCTACTTACAAAAATATGTAATCCTTACAAAAATATGTAATTTTTCATTAAAATCTGCCTCCATTCCTGAGGACTGGAAGGTACCTAATGTCACTCCCATCTTTAAAAAGGGTTCCAGAGGAGATCCGGGAAATCACTGAAACCAAACCCTCCCTCAAAGATTCAGTGCAAAATATTCAAGGTGTGACATCTTTCATGAGTTGAGCCAGTCATGATTTGGGAGAGACCCAAGACAGACAAAGGAGCTATACAATCATGTTCTGGCTGTTGTGAAGTATTTTTGGTATGAATGTTGATGTCCCCCAGAATGATCAGTCTGAGTGTCTTCAGCACTGCTTCCAAAATCACTCCCACCAGTTCAGACGACTTGTCTACTGGCGAATTAGGGGGGTGGTAAACAAGCAGAGTACCTGATCTATTCTTCATCCCTAATGTAAGAAGCATATAGTCTTTGCCAGTGACGGCTTGTACTGGAAGTCTGTGGAAACTGCAGAACTAATGGAGAATAATGGCCACACCTTCTCCTCAGCCAGTTCTGTGTGTTTGATGGAGGACTGCATAGCCAGGTGGTGTTAGTTGGGTCAGACATACCACATTGTTTTCTTTCAACCATTCTTTGTAATGCAAGCCAGGTCAATTTCCTCTTCCTGTATATATCATACAGTTGTGTGGTTTTGTGCCTTATTGATGTAGTATTACATAGGATTAGTGTACATTTGGAGGAAATAGGGCCCCATGCCTCATCAGTGCTTGGGTGGGTTATGGAGGTTAGATGAGCAGCAAGCTTCCTTACCATGTACTGGCCCTCTTTGATACATCCCACCCCTATATCTACCAGCTCCCAACTTCACTGAAATGTTGCATTCATCAAACATGCTGCTATAGATAAAGATTGTCCCCAAAATCAATAATATGCCACTTGAGCACCCAGCAATTAAGATTCGAGTGACTGTACTGATATCAGCATTGTCCAACAGGTGTAGTTCTGTGTTAATGTCTGCTATGTAACTGATGAAACTCTCTCTTTCCAGCAGTGGTGAACCTTCTTCCACTACTGTGCACCCTGGCTGAGCACCCCAGGCAAACAGCCACAGGCCAAGACCCCTTGTGCTCTTGCCCTTCAGTTTGCACCAAGAGGCTCATGCCTCTGGTGAGAACTTCCCTTTAAAATACACAGTAAATCCCAATTACCTGTTAAAGACAAGGAGTGAGATGCTGTGAGCGGGGTTTGGCACTTCTCAGCATCCTGAGCTAGCAGGAAAGGGGGGGGAACCTCCAACAAATAGCCCTCCTTGGCCCAATGGCCTACTCTGCCTTTAAAAATGTTGCCAAACATAACAAACCTAAAATAATGTGTAGATGGCTACTCGAGAAAATAATTATAACCCTATCTAAAACAGAGATGCATTTCTTGCATAAAATGATATTTATCCTTAGTGTCTGGAAATTGGCTTTGATACATGGGACAGAAAACATTCATCAAAATCATTGTGTCATTCCCACATAGGGTCCCAATATGGGAAGATTGCCAGGAATGAGCCATTAGCTTGCTTGGACCTGGAAACATGTGAATATCCCAGTCTTACCTATGTAGGACCATCACCCTGAAATGTTCCCTTTGAGACACCTATTCAGGATGAGAGATTTCTCAAGAGAAGCACATTGTAAGGCTGCAGGGTCTTGTTTGCATAGCTGCAATCCTGACCTGAAGCAAAAGTGGTGAATATGGTGTACCTGCTGTTTTTAAATCACTGTAAAGGCTAATATACCTGAAGCATTCACATTATTTGTATGCCTTTCCTTGTTTTGAAAAAAACATTTTAAAATGTTGAAATAAACAATAAAAGACTAGGGATCCTTATGCCCCCAAAGCATAAAATCCAGATTACCATCCAACCTTTGGTGTTCATTTCTGGCTCTGCTGTTCCACTGTCAGCAATAAAGACAAACAGCTGCTTCAGCTTCAAGCAACTCTCTTTCCCCCACCTCACTTCACCCGACTGCAGTTCCAGCACATTTCCTCTAGCTAGAGGCCAATGAAGCAGTTTCCTTCTCAGTTGGTATGCCATGTGCTTCCAGAGCCCGCCTTAGGTGCTAATGCTTGAGACAAGTAGACCAGTTTAGGCTTTTACTTTTTAAAAATCTGGTTTTTATTACTTTAAACTTTATATAATACAGCACCTATTTTTCTCCTCTTAATCACCAGTCATTGGCATGTTGGGTTTTTATGCACTTCTGCACTGCAGCTTTCTGTATCATTCATTTTCACACTGGAAAATTCTAGGGTTGTTCAGTACAGTACATGTTGCTGTTGCTTTAAGGACAAGGTATAAAGATCCTCTGAAAATTGGCCTCAAGGGAACAGTCATATACCATACTTTGAGAGACATATCAAAGATTATTAATTGGCACTTCTTCCCATGTTATCATCATGTTGTAATCCTTTACTGATGCTAGTTAATTCTTCATTATGTTTCATTCAGCAGCTTCCTTGATTAGATGTTGTTTACTTCAGGGTTCCCCGATATGGTGCCCTGGCACTCACTAAGTGTTTACAGAAAGCAGGAAGGGGGGGGGGGTTGCTCAGCAGGGCTTCTGGTTGCCTACTGGAGAACTGATTGGCTGCGAAGATTTTTAAGAAGTTTCTTCAGCAGCAGCTGCCACCATAGTACAAGGATCTTTATGACTGAAGATAACTGTGTAGGCAAGTAAATATTTTTAAACAACATGCTCATTTTAAAAGCCAACCTCTTAAATAGGGCTTCCTCCTAAAATGTTGAAGAGTTACTTTTAGAGTTACGCATGACATCACTCCCTGACATTTTGTGGTTAGCTCCTCTTCTTGTGACTGCCATTTTGTGGTTATGCCCATTATCCAGTGGCAGAAACAGACCACACAGAGAAATATTGGTTTAATGTACTGAACAAAAACTAAAAGAGTAGGAAGTGGAGAGAACACTGACTTAGCAAATGCAAGGATGATTTTGCTATGCCCAAAGCATGCACCTTTATACAAAGTCACTGTGATTTGATTTTAGGGAATTAGATATGTCTGCACTTGCATTACTGCTTATCTACAGTGCACATCATGCAGGTCAGTAGCCTATCACAACACATCTGAAATAACATTTGACACTTGGACTTGGAGTAGTACAGAACGTTCCACAACAACTTCCTTGCAACACCTCATACATTTTCCAAATTGAATGGGACATGGAATTTGCTTAAGCTTTGATGCGTGTGGCGGACATGTCTTGTGGCCCATATGGTGTTACAACAGGTAAATGTAGTGAACTGCTATTATGCTATGGCTACGCATCATAGGGAAAATCATAGCCCACTATTAAGTAGTTGTTCTTATTAGAAAAAGGACCATGTAAAATATAAATGGCAAAACAGTAATTGCTTTGTCTTGGGCATCCCATAGGTGTAAGATATCCACAAGGATATCTATTTTAGGTTGAACACAAGCCCAAGCAGAAATCTAATCCCTGCCATTTACTCTCATACCAGAGTTTCATCTCATGATACTCTCCCTCCTGCACATACAACTGAAAACACTTGGCTCTGGATGTTGCACAGCCGGGTTCCCATTCTTGCCATTTGTGTATCCCACCAGCCTTTCTTTTTTATCTTTTAGTCCAGGTGCCACAATTCTAGAGATTACATCTCCATCCTTAATGTTGTAACACCTTCTAAAAGCACAGTACAATGATTCACACTAGACTTGTGAGTTCTTTTCATTTATTTCATTTTCTTTATTAATCTGAAAAGGAACTGTTTTGTTATTGGGTTGTTTTGTATTGTATTGTTTCATTATTGTTTCTATCATTATCATTGTTTTGTTCTTCCTAATTCTGTTTCATTATTGATTTCCATTGGTTTCAGTGGTAGACTGCCCTTCCTGCCAGAGGCAGATCTACTGTGAAACTAATGAATTTAAGCTTCAGGGGCCCCAATCCCAGGGGGCCACTGAAGCAACTTTTTTTTTAATTAGTGAAATTTTCAACAAAAATTAATGGAGATTTTTTAAGTGTTTGTTATTAAAATAAGGCTATTTTAGTGACAGAATCATAAACCAGTGGGTTGAAGTACTTAACACTGACCTTAGAATGGAGCATGCTCAGTGTTATAGCTTCCCCTAAATTGGGCTGGTTGTTCCCAGCAGCCTAGCAGTTCAGCCTGGCCCAGGAAGATGCAACAGCACCATAAGGGTGGGGAAAGGCCTGCTCAGATCTTGTTGTTTCAAGGCCTGCTTTGGATTATTGCAGGTAAATTATTATTATTTAGAACTGTTGCAATACATGTTTTTAGTATTCTGTTTGTTAATGCTTCTGAGGAGTTTGGCCTGGCCCAGGAAGAAGCTGCACCATAAGAGGAGGAAAAGGTCTGTATAGAACTTGTTGTTTCAAGGCCGGCTTTGGATTACTACAAGTAAATGTTGGTAATCTGTGAAAGTATTAGAGTATTAAAACAAAGGTGAAGTGGGATCCAGGATCCAAGTGAGAAGAACTGCAACATCCCAGATACAGCCTGGAAATCTTATCTGATATCCCAAAATTGTGAAGTTAACCCGGTCTTACAATATATATATATTACTTATGTGTTTAGACATTTTGTACTGTGAATCTTTGTGGATGCTGAAGATATTTGTAGCCAATAATATCCTAAAAAGCCTTCCTATGAAGTAATAGCAACTGGACTGGGACGAACAAGGACTCCTATGAAAACCTCCATGCTTTTGTTTATATAGTTTACTAGGAGTAAGGCCCGTTGTGGAAATAAATACAACGGGCTCTAGAAAGAGGCTCTGGGAGAGTGCCCTGGCTTTGGGCACACAATGTGAATTTGCTGTGGCAACCACAGCAGGGTATAATGAGAGAGACCACCATTTTCTCCAGAGGAACTGATCTCTGCTACCTGAAGAGCAGTTGTAGTTTTGAGTGATCTCCAGCCCTCACTTGGAGATTGGCAACAATTGTTACCCAGGAGGAAATGGCTGGTTTGGAGGGTGGAGTCTATGGCATTCTACCTGCCTGAGGTCCAACCCCTCCTCAAACCCCACCCTCTCCAGGTTCCACCCGTCAAATCCCCAGGAATTTCCCAACCTGGAGTTGGCAACCCCATCTCCTTCCCAGCTAACCATCAACCTACTGTTATCTGCCCCTCTGACTTCAGCCGACTTCTGCCCTCTCTCCTGCAGCGCAGTTGTAATTCTGAGCGGTCTCCAGCCCTCACCTGGAGATTGGCAACAATGGTTCCCTATGAGGGACTGGCTGGTTTGGAGGGTGGAGTCTATGGCATTGTACCTGTCTGAGACCCCACCCCTCCTCAAACCTCACCATCTCCAGGCTCTACCCCTCAAATTTCCAGAAATTTCCCAACCTGGAGTTGGCAACCCTATCTCCCTCCCAGCCAATTGTCAACCTACCGTTATCTGCTCCCTGACTTCAGCTTTCCATCTCCTCCCCCCTCCCTCCTGGAGAGCAGTTGTAATTCTGATTGATCTCCAGCCCCCACCTGGAGATTGGCAACAATGGTTCCCCAGGATGGAATGGCTAGTTTGATGGATGGAGTCTATGGCATTGTACCTGTCTGAGGTCCCACCCCTCCTGAAACCTCACCCTCTTCAGGCTCCATCCCTCAAATCTCCAGGAATTTCCCATCTGGAGTTGGCAACCCTATCAGGACTGGCCCCAATAAGTTTTCTCTCAAAGGCCAAAACAGGTGACAGGACCAAGCTTGGTTGCCTACCAACAGGCACTGAGGGGAAAGTAGGGTTGCCAGCTCTAAGTAGGGAAATACCTGGAGATTTGGGGGATGGATCCTGTGGAGGGCAGCATTGGGGGGGGGCAGAAGGACTCAGCAGGGTATAATGCCATAGGGTCTACCCTCCAAAGCAGCCATTTTCTCCAGGGGAACTGATCTCTCTCATCTGGAGATCAATTGTAACAGCAGGAGATCTCCAGGTCCTACCTGGAGATTGGCAACCCTAGGGGGAAGACAGCTGCACAGCAGGGGGTGGAAGAGAATGGTTTGATGGCCACTGGGCCAAGATTGGCAACAATAGTTCCCCAGGAGAAAATGGCTGGTTTGGAGGGTGGAGTCTATGGCACTGTACCTGTCTGAGATCCCACCCCTCCTCAAACCTCAAACTCTCTGAGCTCCACCCCTCAAATCTCCAGGAATTTCCATACCTATAGTTGGCAACTTTATCTCATCCCCTCTCAGCAGCCTCTTCCTGGGCAAAATTCTGTCTTTCTCATTAGCGGGGAGCAAAGCAGTTTACTTCATTCTTTTCGGCTTTGTGATCTGTACATCAACCCTGTAAGGCAGGTTAGGCAGAAAGTCTCCGGCTGGTCCGAAATCACTCAGGCAGTTTCCATAGGGATGCTCCTGTTGAACAGGAGCAAGCAGCCAGGCCTAGGGTTGCCATTGCCAACAAAGACAAATTGATGCAAAGGAGAATGGAAAAGTCTCCATATCTCTATTTTGTCTTCAATTGGTTTTGATGCCAGCAGAGTGAGAAAATGCCAGAGGTGCTCTGGGTGGGTGCCCCATGGTAAATGCACCAAACAATTCCTAAAGATTTTCCACTGTGTCGATAAATCATTTTCTACACTCACAGCGTCCCCTGCCAGAATTAGTACCAGAGCTTTTTTTTGCCTTGTAGTACTCTGCTTGTGGTATGACCTGTCTTTTTTGTGGTGTGGCATGGTTGTGTTATTGGGTTTGTTTCTTTTGAAGGGGAAGTGTTGTGAGTGAGGACATATTTCACCTCAGAATACAACAGTTGCATAAACAACTGAAAATTCCAACTATCTTGCGGGGGGGGGGGAGTTTGAGGTGCAAAAATGGAGTGAAGTCCAGTCAGCTTCCATATGCAAATGAGCTTGAAATGCTGGCCCAATCAGAGAAGAGTGGTCTAGGCTGCAGTGGGTGGGAGAGAACTCAGGCAACGCAGCTAGTGGATAGGGACAGATTCTGAGCGACATACCAGGGAGCGAATTGATTTTGCCAAGCATAGAATCTTGCCAGACTACTATCCTTTTATGTAATAGGACAGGATTGTAATGTTAAATTGCATCTGTTGCATTGCCTCTTTTATGTTTGTGTTTAAGTGTGTTATTCCTAAATACATGTCGTTGCAGTAGAACTAATAACAATAACACTTTATGGCTGTAATTGTAGAGAACAAGACCCCAAGAGGAATAGCAAAGAGTTCAAGTGGATACCACTACTTAAGTGGATACCAAAAAATGTAAACTCAAAGAGAAACGATTTGATGAAATTTCTAAATGTCAAAAATTATCAAACTATTTCATAATGTCAAGTCAAACTTTGTCAACACCTACAACTGAAACAAGCCAAACAAGCACCAGTGAAGCCAGTGATGGTGCACAAACTGTAGGAGCTCTTTCTAGCAATCATCAACCCACTGTTGACACTTTTGATACAGATGACAATCACAGTGGTCAACATGAAAGTACCATGGAACAAGAAAAGACAGCAGAAACAGGAAACAGGAAGCAAATTCAGTGATTTCAAAGAATACAGTGACCTCACAAACTGGCCCATAAGAATTGATAATGATTTTATACAGAATTGTTTAATGCAAGACATCAGTTCTTTTCAAAATAAAAACACAGATGATATATATATATATATACCAAATCCAGGAAGGTTTTGCTTCTGCTGAGCCGGCTTTGCTGGAAGAGCAGGGTACAAATCTAATGAAATAAATAAATAAGGTTTACAAGGAGCAAATCAGAAGTTTCTCAAACAAATACTTTGAAAAAAGATTGAAAATGGTCAGACCGTGATGAGATCCTGGTTAGTTTACTCAAAGAGCAAAGGCTGTATATACTGTTTGTTTGCAAACTCTTTTCTAAATGCCAAACATTACTTACAACAGGTGGATTTTCTGACTGGATGAATGTACTCAGAACTCTGGAGAATCATGAAGACAGCATGGAACATAAGAGGACAATGCTGTGTGGGATAACAAGAAAGTCAAATAAAACCCTTATGGTGGCAGTCACACACTTGCAATAATGCGTGGGGAAGCAAGGCTATTTCCCCCAGAGGAATTTGTGACCACACAGTCCTTTGAAGCTGCGGGGGCAGCCGCCATCATGTGATGGCGGTGCAACCACGGGTGAGTCGGGGGGGTTGCTGTTTGTTCCTGATGCGCTTAAATGGGGAGTGCACAGTGATGCACATACTGACAAGGGGGGGGAAACAACAGCACAGAGTTGGTATGGCCTGATCAGACCATCCTGACGCCATGAGAGCGCACTGGAGCAATCAGACAGGGGAAAGTCTGTCCATGGCCTGTAGCAACCCGTTTGCTACTAGACCTTCCCTGGTGTCTTTTTACTCCACTTCTGTGGCAGAGCAAAACGGTTTGCCAACGGGTGCAGGGCGCTTCCCAGATGTTCGTGTCTGATCATGCCCTTTAAATCCGCCCGGCATTCGTGCCTATGGCACAGCTAATTGTGTGTGTCATTGCGACCTACGGATCAGCAACTTGAGGAACAGATGAGAAAAAACTTGCAGTACTATTTTGGATGTATTTGAAGATTATTTTCTGCTGTTATCTTTACTTTCATTTGTTAAAGAACTCTGAGAAAATTCAGCTGACCGGATTGTACACTATGAATCAGAAGCAAAAGGTTTGTGTGACGATATTATCAGAAGTTATTCTGATGCTTCCAAATGCATGGTTGCAAAGAAATTTTCAGATGGAACAAGTAGAAGGGCATCTTTGAAAGGAGCTGAAAAATTTAGGATAAAAGTTCTAAATCAACTTTATGACTGCTTGGTAATCCAGTTAGGCAAGAGAATTGACCCATATAAGCAGATTGCGAAAAGGTTCAAGTTCCTTTCAAAATTGGTGAACAATTCTGAAATTGATGAGGACAATATTAAACTTACAATATTGCACTACATAGATGATATTGACTATAAATTAATAAATGAGTGTTACCAGTTCAAAGAACATTTACACCTGAGGAAATCCCAGAATACAGAAGAAGACATGTGCAGAAGTTCTTCAGCTTTTTATGAGCAACGCCTAATTGAAGTGTTCCCTAATATTACTACTGTGGTTAAGCTGTATTTGACAATGCCTATCACAAGCTGTGAAGCAGAAAGGAATTTCTCAAAGCTTTCCTTTATAAAGAACAAATTTTGATCTACCATGACTGAAGAGTACTTAAATTCTTTATGCATATTGTCTGTAGAAAATGACATTGCAAGGAAGCTCTCATATGACAAAACTGTATATGAATATGTTGCTAGAAAAAACAGAAAAAAGAGTATTTTGTAAAATGTACTTCATGAAGTATGTATTCTCATAGGTGTCTGAAATAAAATATATTAACTGTGCTATGTTTTATTTCATCATTCTGTGACGCATCATGCATGTATACGTTTCCCTAATTTTCATCCCCCATAACCTGAAAACTATAAGGCATAGCCTAGGAAATTTTTATTCACACAAATGACTTTTATATGTAAGATAAACTGGTACAGCAATGTCGATCAAAATCTGAGATGTAGTGATTAATTATTTTTTTTAAATGGTGATCTGCCGTGGAATAACCCCATTAAAGTAGATAACAGCAGTTACCCAGACCTCCTTGCTGGTGGGAAGGGGCTCACTGTATGGCCCATTTTCAAGGGCTCCACCCCAAAACCTTGTTCTCTGCCATTTGAGCCTTGAGATCCTTGCAAGGGCAGCAAGACCCTTTGGACCTTGTTGGATGTTGCCCTATTGTTGCTGGTTGCCAAAGGGGCCCCCATAACAGTTCAAGCTTCAGGGCTGCAAAAATGTAGATCCACCCCTGCTTCCTGTTCATTCACAGTTTCCCATCCAAATTTGGCAACACACAGTAGGACATCCACACTGCCACATTTCAGACAGATAAAACAAAGGTGTCGCTTCTTGAAACAATCCAGTTCTCCCATGTTTAACCTTAAAGTCTACGGGAGAATGGATAGGAAAGATTTGGGGCAGTAAAACAGACAGAAATGTAGCCACTGAGCTTGAAGAGCACTTGCTGTGCTTGGGTTACACTTGGAACATTCATACAACGCTGCAGGGCTCTTTTTGTAGCAGGAACTCCTTTGCATATTAGGCAACACACCCCTCATGTAGCCAATCCTCCAAGAGTTTACAGAGCTCTTCTCACAGGGGCTACTGTAAGCTCTTGGAGGATTGGCTACATTAGGGGTGTGTCGCCTAATATGCAAAGGAGTTCCTGCTACAAAAAGAGCCCTGAAACACAGACTTCTCTTTCTATATTAATAATTGAATTTTCATGTGACTCTTTTCTGAATTCCACACACTCCCACAGCCTTTGGCTCTCTGATGTGTCACTCAGAGGGTGTCCCTAGCCACCAGCTGTGTTGCCTGAGTCCCGCCGAGCCGCCACTCAAGAGTATTCGTGGCTGGGTGCTGGGTTTGCTCCTCTTTCCCACCCACTCCTTCAGCCACTGTACCCTGTCAGAACTTCTGTTAAACAGCTTTCTCTTTTGATGAAGACAGTTGCCTTGTGTGTGGGACTAATTTTTCCCTCAGTAGCTGTTGGTAGGTGTAATGAAATGGCAGTTACCTGTGTTTGTGAAATGGCTGCCGTCTGTGGTTGTTTCTTTAAAATGTTCCCCCATAAGGCTTAATTGAGCTGTAGTTCCAGAGAGGGGCCTGCAGGGGTATCACTCACTGGGTTGAATGGAACTGCCTCCTCTGCTGGCCTACAGTTCCCAGCTGCACCAAGGCCAAAAAGTGCAGGAAAAGAGGGGCCATCCCAAGGGGCAGAGCAGCATCAATATAGACTCCAGCTAGGCCACAAGCCAGAGATGTCGGGGAACCTTGGGAAGCAGCAGAAATTCATCCACTCCACAGTTGCCTGGACTGGGGAATGAATGGAAGTTTCCCTGCTCTCTTGGACAGGAGAGAGAGGCTGAAGCAGAGCCAGAGGCCATAACCTCCAGATGTAGAGAATACTGTGTGTAGGGGAAGAGAATTGTGCTTACCCCCTGTTGATTTATGCCCTGTTGGTTCATGGTGTGTGCTTACTCCTACAGTTTTGCCTTATTCATTTAGTGTGTGTGTGCTCCATAATTGTGTAAATAGTTAAATTCTTTTATTTGGGCTAATAATATGTGTTGTACTCTGACCACATAGTCTCCTCCGCTTTGCACAATACCAAAGGGAGGGGATAGCCCAGGGAAGCAAGGAAAGGCCAGACCCTTGGGTTGCCAAATTTCCAGGGATCCCACAAAGATTGGGGATTCCATTTCTAAATAGGGAGATTCGGCCAGAGGGGTCTCATTGTCCCTCTAAAAAAGGCAGTGACAATTCAGTGAGTGGTGGTAGCGAATTTAAGGAGTGAGATATGCCCATGGGATGAGGGTGGGAGGCGAACAGCTGAGTTGTACACTGGAGCCGTTTCGCCACAGTAGGCAACCAAGCTTGGTTGAGACAAAGGAAGGAAACCCTTTGCAGGCCTTTGTGAGGAACTCATTGGGGCCAGTCCTGACTAGGGTTGCTAGATCCAGGTAGGGAGATTCCTGGAGATTTCCTGGTAGAGTCTATGGAAGCCAGGGTTTAAGGAAGACAGAGGCCTCAGCTGAACAGAATGCCATAAAGCCCACCTTCCAAAGCAGTTATTTTCTCTCGGGGGAGAGATCTGTTGTCTGGAGTTCAGTTGTGAAACCTGGTGATCTTTAGGCTCCACCTGGAGGTTGGCTACCCTGGGCATTGCAGTCAGTGCTTCAGAGCATGGTCTGCTAGATCCAGGTTCTTGCTGTAGAAGCTGAGTGGGTGATTTTGGACCACTCAAAGACTTTCAGCCTAACCTGCCTCACAGGGTTGTTGTGCGAGTCAAAAGGGGGAGAGGAGAATGATGTCAGTGGCTTTGGTCCCCATTACAGAGAAAGACTACTTTCCCTCCTGAGAAACCACTGTTGCCAATCTCCAGATGAGGTCTGGAGATAACTCAGAATTACAACTGCTCTCCAGATGGCAGAGATCAGTTCCCCTGGAGAACATGGTGGACTCTGTGTCCTTATACCCTGCTGAGATGGCCCCACCATGACAGCCAATGTGACGTGGAAGTTAGGGTTTCAGAGCACTGTAGAAGTTGCAGGTGGGCGGGGGGAGAGATAGAAAGCTGAAGAGGGGAAATAAAGGTAGGTTGATGCTTGGCTGGGAAGGAGATAGGGTTGCCAACTCCAGGTGGGCAATTCCTGGAGATTTCAGGGATGGAGCCTGAAGAGGGTGAGGTTTGAGGATGGATGGGACCTCAGACAGGTACAATGCCATAGACTCCACCGTCCCAACCAGCCATTCCCTCCTGGGGAACCACTGTTGCTAATCTCCAGGTGAGGGGTGGAGATCACTCAGAATTACAACTGATCTCCAGGAGGGAGGGAGGAGGATATGGAAAGCTGAAATCAGGGGCAGATAATGACAGGTTGATGCTTGGCTGGGAAGAAGATAGAGTTGCGAACTCCAGGTTGGAAAATTCCTAGAGATTTGAGGGGGGGAGCCTGGAGAGGGTGAGGTTTCAGGAGGGGTGGGACCTCAGACAGGTACAATACCATAGACTCCAGCCTCCCAACCAGCCATTTCATCCTGGGGAACCATTGTTGCCACTCTCCAGGTGAGGGGTGGAGATCACTCAGAATTACGACTTGTCTCCAGGAGGGAGGGCAGAAGTCAGTTGCAGTCAGAGGGGCAGATAATGGTAGGTTGATGGTTAGCTAGGAAGGAGATGGGTTTGCTAACTCCAGGTTGGAAAATTCCTGGGGATTTGAGGGCTGGAGCCTGAAAAGAGTGGGGTTTCAGGAGGGGTGGGACCTCACACAGGTACAATGCCATAGACTCCACCCCCAAACCAGCCATTTCCTCCTGGGTAACCATTGTTGCCAATCTCCAGGTGAGGGCTGGAGATCACTCAAAATTACAACTGCTCTTCAGGTAGCAGAGATCTGTTCTTCTGGAGAAAAAGATGGACTCTTTGTCATTATACCCTGCTGAGGTCACCACAGCAAATTGACGCTGAGTGTCCAAGGCCTTGGCACTCTCCCAGAGCCTCCTTCTAGAGTTAGTTGTATTTATTTCCACAATGGGCCTTATTCCTAGTCTCTCTAATAATTCTGTTTTGGTCATGGACTCTCCTGAACATTCAACATGCTTCCAAATCAGTTAGCTCCATGATCTATCACTCAGAAGCTGTCCCTATCTACTGACTGTGTTGCCTGAGTCTCGCCTCCAATATTCTAAACAGTTTGCCATTCCCCCCAATAGCCATTTGGGACACAGAGGTCATTTGCATATGCAGCCTGATTGGCCTTTGCCTTTAACATTCTAAACAGTTTGTTGTTGCTGTTGGGAGTCATTGAATGTGTCCTGAGGTAAAATACATATCCCAATCTTCCCTTAAACAGTCACTGGAGTTGCCAATCTCCCTGTGGGGCCTGGAAATCTCCCAGAAATCACCGTGTTCCTCAGCCACAGCACATTTCCCCTATAGAAAATTTCCCAGCTATTACAATGGCTGCTTTGGGCAGTGGACTCTATGGAATTATACCCTGCTGAAGTCCCTCCACAGCCCAAACCCTGCCCTCCCCAGGCTCTTCCCCCTAAATCTACAGGTTTGGCCCTCCCGTTAGTATTGCCAGCCTCCAGGCAGCACCTGGAGATCTCCAAGATCAGTTCTCCTGGAGAAAATGGCTGCTTTGGGCAATGCACTCTATTGAATTTTACCCTGCTGATGTCCCTCCACACCCCACACCCTGCCCTCCCCAGGCTGTACCCCACAAATCTACAGGTCTGGCTCTCACCTTAGTATTGCCAGCCTCCAGGCAGCACCTGGAGATCTCCAAGATCAGTTCTCCTGGAGAGAATGGCTGCTTTAGGCAATGGACTCTATGGCATTATACCCTGTTGAGGTCCCTCCGCAAACCAAACCCTGCCCTCCCCAGGCCCTCCGCAAACCAAACCCTCAAATCTACAGGTATTTCTCAACCCAAAGTTGGCAGCCCTGTAACTGGCTATGGAACTGTTTTCCAGACCCTTGGAACCCAGAAGACATGGCATAGGAGGAGGTGCTTTTCTATCTTAGCTGCCACTACATAACCCCAAATCAACATAAGTCCGGGATGGAGGGAACCATAACTGTTAACATGAGGCTGTCCTCACATACTACCCACTTGGGGCAGCAAAATGAGTTGAGACAGTCCTGACTTATAGCTAAGCAGAAGGAAATAAACATGGCTTGCCTCCCTCTGTTTTCCCTTTCCCTCTGCCAGGAGATCCTAAGATTGTCTGGTAGACAGAAGTTCTAGCTTTTTTAGCATTATGCACATCTAGGTGGCAAGCTAGAATTGTTGTTGTTTTTTAAGGCAAGAGACATTTCAAAGGTGGTTTGTCATTGCCTGCCTCTGCATCACAGACCTGGTATTCCTTGGAGGTTGCCCTTCCAAATATTAGCCAAGGATGACCCTGCTTAGCTTCTGAGATCTGAAAGGATTGGGCTAGCCTGGGTTATACAAAGTGGAAAAACAACTAAATTTTAGCAAAGAGTAACAATTCAAAGAAATCCCAAATAAATTGTAATGCTCAAAGAACTGCAACAGCCAGGAGAAGTACAGTTAAAAAGCAACAGGGTTTTTCATTTTAAAAAAAGGACAAGACCACATTGAGGCAACACACAATCACAGCAAGTCACACAATGAAACATTTTATAAAGAAAACTAACCAATAAAGCAAGACTAAGGGAAGGTTAATTAAAATATTGGGCCCCAAAAAGGCAGAAGGGGAGGAGGAAGCAAGAAATAGAAAGACACATGGCACAAATCAAATAGTATTGAAAGTACTGAATTGGGTTGGGGGAGCAAGCCCCAAATAAAAACAGTAAATTGCTTCAGAAAGATTCACAGAACATACCACACAGATAACATTAACTATATTTGTGAAGAAAGCTAACCACACTATGTGACATCAGCTTATATTTGATTCCAAGTTCTACTCCCATATCCTTTAGGGCTGGAACATCTCACACATGACATATTCTATACAATCCAAGTGGCTGCAGCTTACAGTCAATCAAGAATGAAAAGAGGCTCCCCCTCCACCCCACTTAGAATCATAAATTTCTTTGTTCTTATTAGGAAAATGCTGGTTGTAAAAAGAGCAGAACAAGAGAGAGACTGCAATAATGTAAGATTCTTAAGAAATTTTTTTTAAAAAATGTTATTTAGATGTTTGTTGTTTAGATGGGGAATTTGTTTCATTTTCTTATTATGATACTTACAAAACACCCAATTTTTCCATTTTGTGATTATTGCAGTTAATAATGAAAGAGACACAAGTTTTATTTACACTGATTCTGTTAGGAATTCAATCTTTAATGCAAAACCAGAGGCTAGATAATAGGGGATTTGTTAAGTTTTTTACTCTGTACCTACAGAAACAAAATATTGAATCCTAACAACAATGACCAGAGTTTGGAGTCCTACATTTCATGGATTTAGAACCTCTCTTCTGTATTGTTATATTTTCATATGCACATTTATGTTTGACATTTATGTTTTAGGGTTCCCAACCTCCAGGTGGCACCTGGAGATTTCCCAGTATTACAATTGATTTCCAGATGACCAAGATGAGTTCCCCTGGAGAAAATGGCTGCTTTGAAGAATAAACTCTATGGCATTATACTCTGCTGAAGTCTCTCCCCTCCCCAAATCCCACCCTTCCCAGGGTCGACACCCAAAATCTCCTGGTATTTCCCAACCCAGAGCTGGAAACTCTAGTTCATATAGAAGAAGAAGAAGAGTTTGGATTTATACCCCGCCCTTCACTTCCCAAAGGCATCTCAGAGTGGCTTACAAACTCCTTTCCCTTCCCCTCCCCACAACAGACACCCTGTGAGGTAGGTGGGGCTGAGAGAACTTCTGACAGAAACTGCCCTTGAGATAACAGCTGTGCCAGAGCTTGTGACTGACCCAAGGTCACATCAGTAGGTGCAAGTGGAGGAGTGGGGAATCAAACCCGGTTCTCCCAGATAAGAGTCCGCACACTTAACCACTACACCAAACTGGCTCTCCATGGACATGTTTCCATAGTCCATAGACAATACTCTAAGGAGCCTGTGTGCATACTTTATAACAAATTGAATTGAGACTTTTAAGATAAGTCTTTTCCATTTCTATGCACCAGTTGGTTGTTGCCTCATTGTTTTCATTTGGGCTGCCCTTCTGGCTTTTGATGTTGTGATGCTGACTAGGGCAGAATAGCCACATGTTTCCATTGAGTTCACCAGCTCTTAACCAGGAGCATAGTCATGTGCCATGTTGACAGGATCTTTGAGTCAAAGACAGTTGACACAAATATTTTTAATTTTCTCTTTTATGAAAAGTTGAGAGGAATAATTCCTGAGGAACCATTCATACGCAAAAACCCCCAAAACCTTTCTCCAAATTGGAACACCCTAACTTCTTTTTTGACATACAAAATGATGGGCAGTTCCATCAATAAACTAACAAGTTCTGACTAACAAGAAGTCTATTAACTTTTCTAAATGTTCCTCTTTTCTGCCCTCTGGCTGGGGCAAAGAAATGCCATTCCTTTAAAGAAGTTTTGACTAATTAATTTATTCCATCTGTTGTTTCCTTCACTGGTACACCCATGATAGGAAAATTTCCTAAACAGATTTGGTTCTTATATTGATAACCAGGTCATAGAGGAATGAAAGGACATGGAGAAAGAAGGGAATAAATAAATTAGGAATCATTTAAATAACTTCATTCTGAATGGCTTTAATCCGTATTGCTGATCTCTGTTCTCTACAGTATGGTGAATTCACCTGAGCCATCAACACATTGATATTATTCAGGGAACTATGGGGTTTTCTGCACATGCAAGTTATTTCCTATTTTTCTTAGCAGTCGATTTGCTAGTATGGGAATTGTGTTAAATATGGGGCTTCTGCACATCTTCCCTCCCTCCACATTTCTACAGTTGCCATGTGTTATGTATTCAGTTTACTGTGTTATTAGATGTGGCCTTAGGTCACAGCTCCATAGAAGCCCAGAATTCTAAAATACACAATGCTGCAAACAGACCACTCCAGAGAGACCTTGACTTTCAGCGGGAACAGTTCTCATTGGTCCCAAGCACTGTTTTATGATTGGATGTTATTGTTTCAGGAGGTGTGGTTTTCTTAGCTCAAAATGTATATAGTTGGCTTGTTCTGTGTGCTGTTTGTTGTGTTCTGAGTTGAATAAAGAAATCACTTGTTTGAACGCTGCCTCGATCTCAGTACATAATACTGGCAACGAAGGTGGGGTTAAGTGGGTAGGCAGCCCCACAGAACCAGAGCTGATCACTGCAGCAGGCAGTACTGGTTGTCAGCCATCTCTTAGCATTGTTGGCTGGGGGCAAGATCTTCGCCAAACTTGACCTAGCACAGGCATACCAACAATTGCCTATCACTCCAACCACGGCAGAGGCCGAAATAATTGACACACACCGCAGGGCATTCAAAGTTAACTGCCTCCAGCTCGGGCTGAGCATAGCCCCGGGACTTTTCCAAGGCCGTATGGAAGGTCTTCTTTGGGACATTCCTGGCCTTGTCCTGTAGTTTGACGATGTCTTAATAGCCAGCAAGTCCACTGAGGAACTGTCTGCACACTTTCAACAGGTCCTCCACCGATTCCAGGATGCAGGCCTCAAGGTGAAGTGTGAGAAGTGCCAGTTTGGAGTTCCACAAGTCGAGTTTTTGGGGTTCCTCATTGACGCTGATGGGGTCCATACAACGGAGAGCAAGGTCAAGGCGATCCACAGTGCACTGACTCCTACTTCAAAGAAAGGACTCTAATCATTCCTCGGCCTTCTCAACTTCTATCACTCATTCCTGCCGCATAAAGCATCCATAGCAGAACTGTTGCATCGCCTGTTGGAAAAGAAGTCACAGTGGAGCTGGGGGCCAAGTCATGCCTGAGCATTCACCACTGTCAAGGACTTACTATCGTCCAACTCAGTCCTCATGAATTTTGATGAATGGCTACCGCTTATCATGGCCGCTGATGCCTCACCCTATGGAATCAGTGTAGTCCTGAGTCACCATTTGCCTGATGGTCGAGAGGCTCCTATTGCATATTTCTCCAGAACCTTGTCGTCCGCAGAGAGGGACTATGCCCAAATCGACAAGGAAGCACTCGCCCTTGTTGCTGGCGTAAAGAAATTCCATGATTTTGTGTATGGTTGATGATTCCAGATTGTAACTGACCACAAGCCACTGTTTGGATTATTCGCCCCAGACCGCCAGACTCCTCAGGTCATGTCTCCCAGGATGCTCCGTTGGTCTGTATTCCTGTCCATCTACACCTAAAAACTGTCCCACCGGCCAGAGAAGGCCATTGGCCACGCTGACGCGTTCAGCTGCCTGCCTATCTGGGCCCTGGCACTAGATCCCTCTCCTGCCTGGGAAGTAATGGCTCTCAAGGAGCTACCAAAGCCTCCACTATATGCATCTGATGTCACCATACAGTCCACCAAGGACCCCACCATTTTGCGGGTCCTGAACTGGGTGTGGACAGGGTGGCCAGCTGGCAGTCAGACTACTGAATTTCTGGCATACAAGTCATGGCAACACAAACTGTCAGTCCACAAGGGATGCCTCCTCTGGGGGAACTGTGTGGTCATTCCCCCCAAACTTCACCGCCGGGTGTTAGAGGCCTTACATGCAGGACACCCCGGAATGGTGCATATGAACGCATTAACCCACAGCTACATCCAGTGGCCACACCTGGACCAAGAGATTGAAGGATGGGCTCGTACCTGCCAGGCCTGCCAAGAGTTGTGACCAGAGCTGCCTCAGGCACCAGTGCAACGCTGGGAGACCACCTAAGTGCCATGGTCCCACCTACATATAGACTTTGCTGGCCCTTTTCAAGGGCAAACCTTTTTGATTGTTGTGGACTTGTTTTCCAAGTGGCTAGAAGTAGTCTCGATGTCTGTAATGACATCAGCAACAGTCATTAGGGCATTGTGCTGCATCTTTAGCACACACGGACTGCCCAAGACTATCTTATCCAACAATGGGACACAGTTCACATAGGCCGAATTCCAGAGTTTCATAAATGCCAACACGATCCGGAATGTCACGGTCACCCTGTTCCATCCATCCACAAATGAACAGGTCAAAAGAATGGTCCGCATTATGAAGGATGCAATGTGGAAACTAGTCTACGGTGACTGAAGCCATAGACTAGCCAAATTCTTGTTGCAGCAGCACATAATGTCACACACGACTACTGGGCAGAGCCCAGCGGAACTTCTGATGAACCGCCATTTAACTATGGTGCTAGACCGCCTGTACCTGGACCTCACACCTGATTGACCACCAAAGCGAGAGGCTCCTAAACCCCTCCGATCCTTCCAGCCGGGTGATTTCGTCTACACCCGGAACTACAGTGAGGGGCCAGTGTGGATTTCAGCCACAGTAACCACCAGCACCGGGCCATTTTCCTATGTGGTGTCCACAACCGAGGGGAGAAGCCTGCGTCAGCACCTTGACCAGCTTCGGCAACGCTGGGTCCAGGAAGCGGAGCCGGTGGATCCAGATGACCAAGGGGAAGAGTTTACACATTGCAGTGTTCCCCAGCCTATGAATTGCAACGCTCCCCAGCCAACATATTGCAACATTCCCCAGCCAACTACTGGGTTGGAGGCAGTAGCAGCTTCCTCACCCAACACGGAGCTCAAGAACTCTCTAGTGTGGATGCTCCCCTTTGAGCAAGAGAGTCCCAGCACAATGGGTCCCGACTGCACTATGGACTGTCAGCCATGCAGTTCCAGCAGAGATCCTACACTGTCTGCTGGGGAACCATGGCACTCCCAATGAGTAAGAACTCGCCCCCCAACATTTGCAAGATTTTGTGTGCTAACTTAGGGGGGAGGAGTGTTATGTATTCAGTTTACTGTGTTATTAGATGTGAGCTTAGGTCACAGCTCCATACAAGCCCAGCATTCTAAAATATGCAACCAGATTGGTCAATGCTGCAAACAGACTGGAGAGACCTTGACTTTTGGCGGGAACAGTTCTCATTGGTCCCAAGCACTGTTTTATGATTGGATGTTATTGTTTCAGGAGGTGTGGTTTTCCTAGCTCAAAATGTATACAGTTGGCTTGTTCTGTGTGCTGTTTGTTGTGTTCTGAGCTGACTAAAGAAATCACTTGTTTGAACTCTGCCTCGATCTCAGTACATAATACCATGTCAGTTTATTTTCTTACAAACATGCTTTTTTAAAAATCAGAATTTTTGAGCAAGGGTAGTGTCATCATCAGTAGAAAAATATGTGGAAATGTCCCTGTGGAAAAATGTAGGAAAATGCCATCCATGTAAAGGTTCACCCCAAAATTTGGATGTTTGGGGTGGCAAATTTGTTTTCAAAAGTTTTCCCATCAACCAACTGCAGGCAAAGGAAGAGGAGCCAATTTCTCACCAATCTAGTTAATGAAAAATAAACACAATAAGGGAGTGTCAGATATCAAGGCACAGGCACATCTTATAACAATATATTGCTATTAGGGAGGGTTTTTTTAAAAAAGAAATAAAAGTTAAAGACATACTTATGGGCTTGCCTAGGCAAGGGGAAAAATCCTTCTTTCTGTGGGAGGAAAGAGGGGGATCAGGGCACACCAAGAGAGACAAGCACAAAAGCAAAGAGTGATGGCTGAGTGGCTTCAAGGAGCAGGGAGTGCTCTGAAAGTGCAAATAAGCAAATGGCTGCAGCAAAAAAAATTAGGGCAGAAAAATAAAAAGGCATCAATCGTTGCAAGCACACAGGAAGTACAATGATTGTTCCTTGTCTTCTTATAGCAATACAAATATATGTCACTATTAAACAAGTGTTTTTTAAAAAAAAACTTGAAAATTTGCTGACACAAGGGCTTAAAATTTCTCACTACCGAGGTGGGAGAAAGACCAAAGGAAGAGGTTGTCCAACACTTACAGTCAAGTCAGCAGGGCGTGGGAAGGAAGTGGGAAGAACCAACAAAAGCACAGGAAACATTATACACACAACCAAATACAACTCAAATTCTATCACAAGAAAAAGTGTTCCCAAAAGAACTAGAAAAAAAAGCAGGGGAAATGCAAGGAGAAAGCTAATGGCTCAAGAGAATGTGTAGAAGACCAGGGCCAAAACTGAAGCAACAAAGCCATGCAGAAAACACCTTCAAGAAGGAAAATCTAGTATGCCCTAATATGAGGCCTGGTGAAATATAAATACTGTTTTAAATTTTTGTGGTGTGGGTCTGGTTATGTTAGATGTATATGCTTGGATTAAAATGAATGACTAACATTAAGCAAGAGTCAAAAAGATCATTTCTGATGTTATTGATCAGCTTATTTTAATAAAAGGCTACCTCAGAATATAATAGTTTGACTAGGCCACTGCTCTACAACACATATGTTTTCCACCTTATTAGCGTTATTATAAGAACAAAATGGTATGTTTCATGTATTGTCACATGGAATCCTTGGAAGAATACAAGAAACCCTGTGTCTTCAGCCTGAAGGCTGAAACATATAACTACAATCCATTTCTTTTTCAGATGAGCAGCATAATAGTAGCCTTGGCCTTTGAGAAATAAAGAGGCTATCTGTTTATCACAAGCAACAGTTGTAATTCTGAGTGATCTCCAGCCATCACCTGGGATTGGCAACAATGGTTCCCCAGGAGGAAATGACTGGTTTGGAGGGTGGAGGGTGGAGTCTATGGCATTGTACATGTCTGAAGTCCCACCACTCCTCAAACCCCACCCTCTCCAGGCTCCACCCCTCAAATTTCCAGGAATTTCCAAACTTGGAGGGAAATCTCCTTTCTAGCCAATCATCAACCTACCATTACCTGGCCCTCTGACTTCAGCTTTCCATCTCCCCCCCCACCCCCGCAACCTCTCTCTAGGAAAAGTACAATCTTTCTCCACAGTGTAGACCCAAGCAGGAGGGAAGTGACCTCAGCAGGGTATAATGACACAGAATCGGGGGAACTGATCTCTGCCATCTGGAGAATAGTGTTAATTCTGAGTGATCTCCAGCCCTCACCTGGAGACTGGCATCAATGGTTCTTCAGAAGAAAATAACTGCTTTGGAGGGTGGATTCTATGGCATTTTATTCAACTGAGGCCTCTCCCCTCCCCAGACTCCACCACAAAATCTCCAGGAATTTCCCAACCTGCAGCTGGCAACCCTAGTCAGGACTGGCTCCAATGAGTTCCTCAAAAAGGCCAAAGGAGGCCTGGAAATGGCCTCTTGCCCCTGCCTTTTTACTGACAGAATTAAGCTTGGTAGCCTAGCAACAGCCACTGAAGGGAAAGTGAGCCCCACTGCAGGAGGAGAAGAGAATGGTTAGACAGCTGGTGGCCCACCTGAATAGCCAGCCAGCCACAGAGGAGTCAAGCAGGAGAAGCATCTTTGTCAGGAGAGACAGCCTTTTGGCAGTTTATTCTGACAAGGAAGAGTGGCCAATTTGGCAGTGGGTGGGGGAGATGAGTGGACGCAGCACCTAGACAATGGCACGCGAGTACTCTTGAATGGTGGTTGATGGGCCAATGGCTGATGGAGTGCACAGCACAGCCAATGGGAGAGCTGGAGAGTGCCAAGACGTTAAGGCTTTTATAGATATCAGATTCTAATGCACACTTCTTGGTCACACATTGCTTTATTGGTTGCATACTAATACATTTTCCCTCACTAAAACTAGTCATCCCAAATGACCAGCTGAAAGTTTACTTATCCCACAGTCATATGCAGAATGGGAATGCTTCTGAAACTGTTAGACCAGTTTAATTTGGGGTTACTGTCATTGGATCAAATATTTTCATGTCATGTGATGCTATGTGGCAGAAGCAAGTTGAATGGACATAAAATTCTAGTTCTCTTACAAAATTAACAACTTTGCAGATAGATAGTAGCAACAAAAACCCAGGTCACTGGAAAGAATGTTTAAAACAAAGTTAAGAAGTACTGCAAGAAAAATCCAATCTATTACATCTATAGAATTTTTGTTGTAGTAAAATGGTCAGTTAAATTATTCAGTTTCTCTGCACAATCCCATTTAAACTACCACAATGAAACCTGAATTTAGCTTTTCCTGATCTGAGAAAATCAGCCACATTCAAGATCTTTTAACCCAGTGATGCTCACTCAGTGGCTCAGGAGCCACGTGTGACACTTTGACATGCTACCTGTGGCTCTTCTGAGCACTGATCCCCAGTGTGGCACCTGCCCTATGTTTCAGAAAAGTGGGCAAGGCTCTTGTCTAGTGGGGCTTGTGTTTGGTAGGTGGTTCTCACCTTGAAACAGTCACTGCCAGAGGAATATTGGTTTTGGTTGATGGTAACTGTGAATGATGTTCTACATGAGCCAAGGAGTGAGTACCACTGTTTCAAACATATGCTTGTCATTAATTGAAAGAGACCTGTTGAGGCAGCAAACTAGGAAAATTGATTGGAAAATAGCAATAAGTAGAAGGACAATGAAATACATGCTTTATTATATACAAAGATCTTTATATACAAACTATAAGGTGTGAAAAAATATGAAAAAGTAAAAATAATAACTGGTTAATGTATGACGTTAAGAATTAGATATAACATGGATGTATACCAATCCCCGACTATATGTAAGTTTGTTTGTTATAAAATAATAAAAAAGGGTTTTGTTTTGTTTTAAAAAAAATAAAAATAGCAATAAGTGAATGTTAGATTTCTATGGCTGTTCCTTTCTCCTGGATTTCTTTGAATGTTTTAAAAGGCTCCTGAATTGGCCACACCCAGCAGGAACTCATTAGCATAATAGGCCACACCCAACAGCAAAAACGCATTAGGATTGGCTACATTTGGTGGGTGTGGCCTAACATGTAAAGGAGTTGCTGCTTCAAAAAAAGTCCTGGGTTTTGACAACAAACAAGGTAAACAGAATAAGAAGCAAAAGGTAGGTGTGGCTGGATGACCACACTTCTGGTGACATGGGGGTGTGGCCTAATATGCTAATGAGTTTCTGCTGTTGGGTGTGGCCTATTATGCTAATGAGTTCCTGCTGGGCTTTTTCTACAAAAAAGCCCTGAAAGGCTGTATTATACTATCACTATGGTGATTCGATAATTGTGATTTATACTTTTGTTTTATTATTCACTACTCACATTTTCTCATGCTAATATCATCATTGTCAAGAATACTTCCCCCTTTCAATTATTTTTCTAAGACATGTTGCTTACAGAGCCTAATTTACTGTCAGTCTCAATTGACTTCACCTTTCTAATGATTCTGTCACATAGCCAAAAATGATTGGTCATACTATTCACTATATGATCCCTGCTTCACTAAAATGACCCATGTAACTAATTCAGAAAACATTCCACTCATTCTAGGTTTCTCTCAGTCTTAACATTATTAATCCAATTTTAATTGGCTGCATATTCATTGCATGATCTCTGGTTGTCTGGAATCACCCATGTGACACAGAGGGATAAAGAAGCATCAGTAGCAAAGGAGGCAATTGCACTGAATAGGATGTTTGTATGGTGAAAATTTGCACAATCAAAATATTTTTAACCCAGAAGGCTTGGTTTATATTGCTTCCATTACACCTATTATGCCCTAGCAGTTCTGTAAAACATATATACTCCTTGTGGAAAGCATGACTGATGGAGATCATGCCTAGAAGTACAGCCAAATATTAAATTTTGCTATTTCCTTAATGAAAGATAAATTGAGGGTTGTCTCTGCAACATAAAGTGGCACCCACATGATTCTGGGACTGCCACAAACTTTCTCATGTGGTCTACATTGCTGTATTCATCGCACAGAACCTAACCACTAATTATATCTTAGCAGTGCTGGCTTCTATGTTGTTGATATTATCCAGCCACAAAGGGGATTAAAGGTAAATAATATGAAAATAGTTGTAACACATTGTTTTCCCCAGGCATATATGGCTATTTCTTCCATCTGACATCCATCCATACTTCCTATGCAAAGTATGTTCTTAATTTTTCTAGAATCTAGGAAATCTGAAGGAGAACTATAAAATGTTCCCATGTGAATAGCATTGTCCACTCTAGACTGTACATAAATCAGACAGCCCTCACAATTTACGGAATAGACATAGCCATCGTATTAAAGCAAGGATGAGTTAATATATAAAAATCATATCTGCCCAATCTAATGTATGAGCCAAGATTTCCAGGTGTTCCATTGTGTTATCATCGAGAACTAACATCCCCCCCTTCCTTTCTGAAGAGATGGTCCAAAATATTTCAACTACATTTTGTTGTAACATGTCAGGCTGGGAATTTATTATCTGAGCCCCAATAGGTCTTAATAAGCCTTACACAACTGTTTAGGCGTTTATTCTATTAACGGCTGTTCATTCCAGTCGCTACACCTGAATATTCATGATCTTACTATTCCCAGTGCTTCAGTGTAGCAGCTGTTTGAAATCCACAGCAAATGTTCAAGAGAGTTCCACAAATATAAACACCCTCACAGCTAAATGTTTGGTGCCTGTGCATCACCAAGGAGAGACATGAAACATTTATGTGAAGTGATTTTTTTTTCGGAGGACAGCATTTATAAAGCTTAAATAGTTCTTCTCCTTTGGGGAGCACTTCAGTGTGATTTGGGAGCACTTCATTGCAGAAGAGAAAGAGTCTGGAAAAGCTTATGCCCCTCTAAGATGTTACTCACTCATCTAAACTATAATTCAGTGCAATAATGGAGGATTTTAGGTTTAATTACATAATGAACTGATGGTATCCATTGCTGGAGGTTATTTCAGAGTTAATTGAAGTGAGCTGTCAGAGAGGTGGGCATTGAAACAAGTGAGCTCACCCAAGAGAAATCTTATTTCTTTAGTACAAATCTCCCTCATCCCACTGATCATATCCTTAATTTGGGCAGCTCCACACTTTACAAAGCAAACATGATTACTGCATGTTCACTAATGTTACACCACTGTTACCCAGCACAATTCAAAGTGTTGGTGAGGACCTATAAAGGCTGCCAAGAGCCAACAGATCATGAGAACAACTGCTTCTGTATGTATTTTTCTCCATGTTGGCATCAGCCAGCCCCTGAGTTTACTTTCAGCCCCTGAGTTTACCTTCAGTTTTTCAAACCCCTCACTTCTGGAAGGAACAGATTAGACCTTGGATTATGTCATCAGCTGCAGAAGAAACTGCTATCCACCAACTCATGTATCTCTAATGTATTATAACCATCTGTCATGACCCCAGTGGGTTGCCACCTTCAGCTGCCACCACTCTGGACTTTGGGTCCCTTGAGAAGGCCCAGAGTACCCTTCCAAGCCCATCCAAAATGACCCTTTTTAAGCCGAGAACTATAGGCATGATGACCAGACAGAGAATAATGTCTTTAAACTAGTCCTGACTAACTCATAATAAAACATGATTAAGATCTGCATTGGATTCTAAAAAGGAATGGAATAGATCTCAACATGAAAAAAATCAGTCACTAAAATATGGAGTCTTATGAATGGCTCTTTTACATTCTGTTTCCAATATCATTCTGGATAAATCAGAACTGCCAAGAGGGATGGGCTAGTAGGACAAACATTCTGGGGAATCCAGTGACTTTCATTTGCTTTGTGTCTGAGTGGTGTGAGGAAGATTCAGGGAGAATTTTCATCTGCAGGTCCCTTGTGGACTTCAGCACTCCCAAGTGTAAATTTCTCCCCTGACTCCATGTGCCTAATAAATCACAACTATAAACCTTCACTCCTGATGTAACTGTTTATTTTCTCTTTTTTCGTCTTTCTTGGAATCTGGAGCTAAGCCTGCTTCCTCAATTGAGAGATCTCCTTTCACTCTGCTCAGCTTTAGTATTCATCCCGTAATTTTGAGTTTTTGCCCTTTGCCTTCTCACAGAGTCACCTTAATACTCTTCAGAGTATTAATACTCTTCAGAGTATCTGAAGTTGTTCAAGAATTCTGTCTTTTGCAATAATCTACAGCAGGGGTCCCCAGCTTTTTGACCCTAGGGACATTTTTGGAATTCTGACATAGGGAGACGGGTGCAACCACAAAATGGCTGCTGTAAGTGGAGCCAGCCACAAAATGGCTGCCACAAGAGGTGGAACCGACCACAAAATGTCAGGGAGTGAGGTGATGCATAACTCCAATAGTAACTCTTCAGCATTTCAACCAGAAGCTCAGTTTTCAGGAAGCCTTTTAAAATGAACATATTGTTTACAAATATTTTCTTGCATACACACAGATTACTTTCAGCCCCACAGTGAAGATCATTGTGCTGTGGTGGCAGCTGCTGTTTATGTAACTTCTAAAAAATCTGTACAGACAATTGGATCTTCAGTACCCAGTCAGAAGCCTTGCTGGGCAAAAGTTCCACCTGCCCAGTCCACTTTCTAAAAACACTTGGTAGGTGCCAGGAAAGGGGCTGGCATGTGCTTGGGAACCCCTGATCTACAGTGCTGAATCTCATCCATCCCCATAATAATCCACCTGTAACAAAAACTGAAGTCAAACAGCATAATTCTGATTATTTTACATTTCTGCAACTTTGAAATACAAATAGGCAAGAAGGGCAATTTCATATCATTCATACTGGGAGCATTTTTGTTAGGGCAAAGAACCATTTGGAAAAGTCAGTAACCATGTTAATCTTAGTACAACAAGAGTTTAAAGAGTCTGGAGCAAAGTTTACAGCAGCCCTGGGATTTTCAGTGAGACACCAGAGAAAGAATTGTTCATACATAGACCTGATCTCTGTGAACAGTAACGGTTCCAGGCTAATAATGAAATAATCCATTTTTACCAGATGAAAGAAGGGGGATCAGGAACGTAACTTGAGCTGAGGCTCATAACGGTGCCAAAAGCTTATAGTGGAAAATATCTAAAGAATCCAAGACTCTCTTTGTTGGATATGAATGATTTCTTTTTTCTCGTGAAAAGTGTATGAAGAAATTAAGAAGGGCCTGAGTGGATTTTATGAGAAAAACCTCTGTTTGGGAAAGAAGGACTGGTGTCAGGTTGCAGGGCAAACACATCTCACTGTTGTGTAACAAAGGGCTCAGATGAAAGATGTTCAAAGAAAGATGCACTGTGAGTTTGAACTTTTCCATCTCTTGCTTCTTTTATGGCCAAAAACAGGGGAGGGAGCAAAGTTGGATCATTAAATGTGAAGCAATCAGCATATCTAACTTTCCCTTTGAATAAAGCAGTATTTAGTCATTCATAATGCATGTCTCCACAGAATACATGACTGCAGTATTGGCACTTCCGCTGGCATTTCTCATTCATGCGAGTTGTCATTATTCAAGCATGTGACCAAAATGAAATGTTTTTCTTTACAAAAAGTTGCAGTCCTACATAAAGGCTACTTCATTGTGCTCCCTTTCCCCGAATAGTCTTCGTACACTTAAGAAACAGAAGAGAGGAGGGAATAGTTCTATTTTAATACTTAGCCATCTTTTGAATTGCTAGTGAGCATCAGAAATGGGCAGTGTTGAACTGTGGAGAAGCCACTATTGATCACACACAGAGACATACACACCTCCCTCCTGGTGTTCACACAGTGGTCTCCTGCACCTGTAGACTACAGGTAGTGTACAGTGCTATAATGCAAGATCAAAAGTTGTTACTTCTAGACCAGAAACTCTCATTCCGAACATCTATGAATCACGTATCTGTAGTATCACATGCACCTGTAGTATTGCATGTACCTGTAGTATGTAGTCATAAGGCAAAGCACTTTGTACAGTCTCAAAGGCATTGTCTTCTCTTTTCTACCTCTGGAGCAAAATGTAACAAGAAAATCTTACTGAGAGCTTCTTGCCAAAGGACCTATAAACATTTGGAGTGTTTTCAATGCAGTAAGTACATTAAAAATGTCCGAGAGATTTCAAATCCTTAATCATCAGTTCTATGACACATAAAAGATTTTTAGTTTAGTTGTCATTCCTAATATTCTTGATTCCCCTTCGTGTTTTTATGTGTAATTCCTCTTTATTAATCTGAATGCAGAAACCTTAACATTCTAACTTGATCTTCCCCCTTCATAGTCAGCAGGGCAGATGAGCTGTCTCTATTTCTCCTCTAGTCCTTTTATCCTTGCATGCCAGTGTGTTTTGGCAAAGTACTTACTCACTGTATTTACAGGCTACCTTTCTTAATGAGTCTCAAAGCTCAAAATCTCTGTCCTGTGCATGGGAACGGGCTGGCTGCCTGGCTGTTACAGGAGGGTAGCAGTTACTGACCCACACACACATACATGCAAAGTTCTGTTGTCCACTAGTGCAAAAACAATACTTAGAAAGAATATCTTCCCAAAGCCTGTGAGGCAGTGCAGTGATTCTCAAAATATGGAAATGCTTTGCACAGAAATGCCGATTTAGTTTATCCTGTCTGGTGATAACATCTGCCACCTTTTTTGGTTAGATGATGCCTCTCCCAGGCACATATTTCCTGAGCTCTTTCCCCGGCTCAGGGTCCCTTCTACCTCCCATTGTCCAGGAAAGTGGAACTAGACAGCAAGGTGTGAGAATAACTGTCATACCAAAAGGTTTCCAACTTGAAATAATTCAGTCCATATTCTGAGTAATGTACGAATTGGCAATGATTCAGGCCAGATCTTGATTAGTAAATTTCTGACTGAATGTCCCTATTAACAGAGGGAACTTCACCACCTGTGTGCTATCTGCTCCTATCCTGTTACAACTACTTTCTTGTCCAACTGCCTCCAGTCTGATCTATACCAGCACTGAATCTGTAATGTGAGACAATATATTGTGTTAAAGAGGGAGGGAGGAGGCAAGTATGTACCTATGCTAATTTATATAGAAGGAGCACTTTTCACATTTCAGTTTAAGAATCTCTGAGTACATTACAAAATACAGTGAAAATTCAGCTATTGTAGAATAAATACACATATGCTTGCCTGTGGACATATGTTTATGAGTATGATTGTGTGATTTATATGTACACAAAGGATATAAATCTTTTGATTTCAGTGACTACTGCAGAATGAAATAAGGAATAGCTTGTTGATTAGTAAAGCAATTAAAAGGATCATCATATTGATTCCCACCCAGCTAGGCCCAGACCTCAATAATGAACACTGACTAGTTTACTAAGACAAAGGGCAAGATTTACTAGAAACATGTGCTTTTCATTAGAGAGAGCTGAAAGGAAATAAAATGCTGACCCATCTAGTCACGGGCCACCATGCCTCTTATTCCAATGAGAAGCTAGCAGAAGGGTATGTGAAAGCAGGCCACAGCAGTAAAGAAGCCTTGCCTGTTGAAATAATTGAAATCATTGAGGCAAAGACTTTAAAAAATGTTATTCTGCTTCCAAACGTTTGCCTTATATTTTATTTTATTCTTCCTCGCTTTGGGCTTAACAATCGAATGCCTTTTAGGAATGAAAAATACTCAACCCTGTGAGAGTCCTGTTATGATTCATTGCAAAGACTCAACACATTCCAGCTTCCACTTTGAGAGTAATAGAAAAAGGTATCAGGATGAACAGTGAAGAACGTACTGGAAGGTGCAATTGCATGGCTTTGGCTTAGATGAATTGTCAGCTGATCTAGGAGATGTATAGAAGACTCTTGCATGTGATCTTGCATGCTATACCAAGGTTGTTGTTGTTTTCTCTTCACAGCCTTTAATTTATACTGCAGGTTAGTAGATAAGTGACACTTTTTTGTGTGACAGGAGTTTGATTGAAATCACATGTGCATTATAAAGAGCTGGAAGGTTGAAATAAAATTGTAAGTCAAGTTTCCTGCATTAATCAATACAGAAACCCAATATGAACACATATGCACACAAGCATCAAGGAGAAGGCTGAAAAGGTGTTTCACGGGAGTTCAGCCTTCGGTAGGGATCTGAATCCCCATTTACTTTCACTGAGCTGAATCTTTTGATTCTTTACCAGCATCAGATGGTCAAGCACAGAAAAGGGAGAAACTAAAATAAAATGCAACACAAAAATTTCCTGGTTTGAATCCATTTGAACTTCTCCACTTCTCTTGTTTCTGTGTGAATAAGAATGAATTGGCTGTAAACATAATTTGTGAGTAACAATGCATACCCTTTTCTTGAGCTAGAGCTCTTATTTATTTGTTTGTTTGGGCTATTTCTATGCCACCCCTTCAGAGGCCTACTTGAGGTGGCTCAGTTTAAAGCCACAGTATTTATTTAGACTTTTAAACCGCCCTCCCCTGTAAAACAGGGCTCAGGATGGTGTACAACTATAAAAGTAGACATATGTTAATTAGCAATAAAACAATAAAATCCAGTAAAATACAATATGCAACCTAATAAGATGACTACCAACTATGTCACTGCCCTGCAGAGGTGGGGAGGTAGAAAGACAAGAGCACCAGACAGATGGAACTGTCCTCAACCAAACACCTGGTGGAACATCTCTGCCTTACAGGCCCTGCAGAATTGCATCAGATCCCGCAGGGCCCAGATGTTACTACTCCACAGAGTTTCACCAGATTGGGGCCAGTGCAGAAAATGCCCCGGCCTTGGTCGAGGACAGCTGGATGTCTCTCTGGCCAAGGATCACCTGTAAGTTCTGCCAAACACTATGCTATCCAGGGGGTGTACCAGGAGAGGCAGTCCCGAAGGTACATGGGTCCCAGACCGTTTAGAGCTTTAAAGGTTAACACCCAAACCTTGAACCTGATCCAATACTCTGTCTGGAGCCAGTGCAGATCACACAGCCCAGGTTGAATGTGTGCCATTCGTGGAGTCTCAGTAAGGAGTAATGCTCTTTCTAAGCTGTGGAGTCTTGTGAGCAAAAATTCTACTTTGTGAGCTACCGGCTTTAAACTTGCTAGTGAGCAATTTGTCGACTGCATCAATTCGTTTGCTCTGGAGCCATCCTTCCTGAGCTAAGATAAAAATGTGTGAGCTGGAGGATAAAAAAACTGTGAACTAACTCAGCTTAGAGGGAACACTGGTAAGGACCCACTGTTAGACTTAAACAGCATTAAAATTGTCTGCAAAACAGAACAGACCATTAAAAAGCTGCTAAGATTAAAAACCCTAATTAAAATCTGGGTTAAAAGATGTGTTTTAGCCTGACACCTAAAGGAAAGTAAATTAGACACCAGGTGAGCCTCAAAGGAGAGGACATTCTAAAGGTGAAGTACCACCACAGAAAATGTCCTGTCTTTAGTCACCACTTAGCTCACCTCTGAAGACAGGGACACAGAGAGCAGAGCTTGAGAGGCAGCTATTAAGTGGTGAACTGGATAGGTACCATAGTCCCAAGCCATTTAGGGCATTAGAAGAAATGACTAGCGGTTTGAATTGTGCCAGGAAACAGATGGGTACCCACTGCAGATGTTTCAGCACAAGATTGATATAATCCCTGAAACCAACCCCTGACAGTAGCCTGGCCACAACAGTTTTGACCAACTGAAGTTTGCAAACTATTTACAAATGCAGCTTCACATAGTGCATATC
This sequence comes from Gekko gecko, assembly GCA_029375565.1. Classification (NCBI taxonomy): domain Eukaryota; kingdom Metazoa; phylum Chordata; class Lepidosauria; order Squamata; family Gekkonidae; genus Gekko; species Gekko gecko. The sequence continues at coordinate 74,480,803 of JAPDNY010000006.1, read as the reverse complement.
ACAGTAATCTCACTTGGATGTGATCACAGCATGGATCACGGTGGCCAGATTTCAAGGAATGGCCACACCTGGCAAACTAGCCAGAGCTAATAAAAGGCATTGCATGTGCTAGCTGTCCATCACTTTCAGAGCAATCCTGAGCTGCACCTGTTCCACAGTGGCTAGCTGTGGTATAACTTCAGCACCACTGGTCCATTCCCTATGGGGTTATGATACCCAGTGGCTGGCAGGAAAATGGTGGTTTTGTTTTGGCTTTCCATGGTAGCATCCCCAGCAATCATGCCACAGCATTGCATGGAAGTGTCATGGCAAGGTGACAGAGCTGTGATGTACAAGGGCAGCCAGAACCAATCAAGGGCAGCAGGCATGGGGGCTGAGCCAAGTGCTCATGACTGCCCAGGGGCAGAGAGTGGTGGGCCTGGGGAAACTCACTGTCTCTCAGCAGCACATACCTCCCATCACCTTAAAGAGACCAAGCCCCGTACAAGCTCCAGGCACCTGACAGTGGTGCAGAGGTCCAAGCACCTCCCTGGACATCCCAAGTCGCCCCTTCCCAGCCAGCCAGAGTGAAGGGCTGCCAAAGACCAGAAGTGGAGAGGGAATGTGGTGGGCAGTCTGTGCATTAGCAGGTACCCTACTCTCACCGGCAGCCATGCTGTTCAGCAGGTTGCCCACGCTGCCTAGAGTGGCCCTATGCCAATCCCCATGCCACCTCTGCTGGCAGCAGAACAGGAGAGGGACCAGAGGGGCAGGGTGTTGAGGGGGGTTCCAAAGTGCCCCAACAGGTCCCACATCCCTTGTGATGGCAAGCAGCCCCTCCAGGTGCCCAGCAGCCACCATCACACATACTTCCAGCCCCTCCATCCACTGCTTGCCGTCTGGGAGAACTGGGTTTGATTCCCCACTCCTCCACATGCAGCTGCTGGTGTGACCTCAGGTGAGTCATAAGGTCTTTCAGAACTGTTCTGTCAAGGGCAGTTCTCAAGAGAGCTCTCTTAGCCCCACCTACCTCACAGGATGCCTGTTGTGGGGAGGGGAAGGGAAAAGGATTGTAAACTGCTCTGCGATCCTTCGGGTAGTGAAGGGTGGGGTATAAATCCAATCTTTTCTCTTCTTCTTCTTCTCTGCTAACCCCTGGAGAAGGCTTCCAGCCACTCTCAAGGGAGACAGAAAGCACAGTCAGCCCAAGTGGCCACCAGAGCCCTTCCCTCATGGTGACATCATCTGCCCTCACAGGCAGCTCACCTCTCACACCACACGCCTTTGCAGCCTGGGCACTCCTCCCCATTGCTCAGCTCCATTTCCTCCTGGCTTGCCACAAGGGGTCACTGGACTTAGTCCCCAGCCCCAGGGGTCTCAGAGGAGCACCTTGCCTGGGGAAATGTGGGAAGACCCCCCCCTCCCTGGAGCCCAGGGACAGGGCCTCAGTGCTCTAGCTAGTGGCCAACTCAGTACCCCCTTTGGTCATCTCTGAAGATGGTCCTGTGACAGGGTCCACGCCCTGACAGTCACCTGCAGGGGGAAGGGAAGGCATCAGAATGGACTGGGGGACTGGGGGACTGGGTGTGGTATCGGTGCCAAATGGAGGGCTCCGTTGCAGCAAAACCATTACACTCACCACTCAACAGCATGACACAGTGGCTGTCCACTACCATGGAAGGTATTATCGCCCAGATGACCGCCTCAGCTCCAGGCAGACTCTCCTCCATCATCCATTTGTAGGTACAACCTTGGTCATGAGGGGCTGGACACACTTCCAAGCAGGGCCAAAGGAATCATTCCAGTGCTTCAGGGTGGACATCTCCACCTGGGTGGCATATCCCAGAACATAGACCTGCTCCACTACCATGCACCAGAAGGCACAGTGCTGCTCCTGGTGGTCACTATGACTACACTTGCATACTCCACCACCAATCTCTACAGCAACACCCTCTCAGCCTCAGTCCAGTTAGGCTGGTGGTGGCCATTGCCACTGCCAGATGTTGGAGCAGCAATGCCACCCACAAACAGGGGAATGTTGAGGCAGGGCAAGGCACCATGGGAAGACTTAGAATTCCTAGCCTCTCTCCTCCACCCCTATTCCCATGATGGGCACCAGTCATCAGGAGGAGGCTGCACACATAAAGGACCCATCCGCGGGGACAGGAGGTAAGTAAAGGTGAGGGTAGGGCTGGTGGGTGCCTGGACCTTAGCCCATATTGAAAACAGCCCCCTCTCTCCTCAGGCCCAGGCCAGTGTGTCCTGGCATAGTGCCCCCTTCTGCCTCTGCGAGGTGTCTGACACATCCAATTTTGTTGGTGGCCCTCCAGGACAACTAGTTGGCCACTGTGTGAGACAGGATGCTGGACAAGATGGACCACTGTTCTGATCCAGCAGGGCTCTTCTGTGTCCTATGAGTTCAGACTGGCAGGAGGAAGGGGCAGCTGGGCTGAAGATGAGGCAATGCTGGGCAGTAGAGTTAAAGGAAACAGCTGATTAATTTGGGATTGTCAGTTTTATCTTAAGTGCTTTCAGATGTTCAGGTTTCATGTTGACTTTAGCCCTATATACTTAATACTAGAACCTAGTGTTAGAAATTTTGCTGCAGATCAAAACAGTATGGTAGTGTATTGGAGAGCTGTATAAAATGGCATCCATCCTCCCAGGCTGTAGCTCAGAGCAGTCTGACTCAACCTGACCTTTTGTCATAAAGGAAGAGCCCTTAAAGAATTGTAATCTGGCCCTATTAGTTGCCAGTTTCTTCTGTAGCTGGTACCTAAGCTCAGTACTGAGCATCTCTTAAAATGTACATACATCTATACATCTATAGACATGGTCAGCAGCTCATTGTCATTTAGACTTGTATGTTTTTAACAGTTTGGAACTTGGTTCACAACTGACCACTTGGAGATATTTAAACTGCTGGTTGGGAACCTTCTGACACACTTCCGGTGATGTCAGGGGGTGTGGCATATGCAAATGAGTTATACTAATGAGGGCCTGCACCTCTTTTTCTATGAAATGACCCCTGTGGCATGCTGAAAAAAGCTGGCCATATCTCCTCCTTTTTGCTCTGTTTAATAAGTGTGGCCTTCCATTTTTCATGCTATAATATGAGCAACAGTCTAGTAGGTGTTAAAATCCTCCAATATGCTGACTCTTCTGACTGAAAAAATAAACTAAGTATTCTAAGATTGCTTATATTGCATCACTAGGGAGAAGGCCCATTGTGGAGACAAATGCAACAGGCCCTAGTTGGGCCGCCACCTGGCAGCCCCCACCTCGGGAGAAGGGACGGTGGCGTGCAGAAGCGTGCAGAGCAGAGCTGCTCCACCAGCACGTGTGTCCCACCTCCCGCCCCCGGGGTCGGAGAGGAGGATGGTCTTGGTGCAGCGGCAGGCACACATCAAGGAGGCCTCTTGGTGTGGTGGTGGTGGGGCACAGCGCGGAGCGGCGTCAGAACCGCCTCAGCTGCCCCGGACAACGACGACAGGGCTGCCAGTGGAGGGGTGGCCTCTTGCTGCAGCAGCAATCACTGCCCTGACCCCGCATCGTGCATTTCAGGATGTGTGTGGGCTCTCACGGCTCTTCTCTGCCTCTCCCAGTGGGCCCACTCACCCTTCATCCACCAGAGCAGCTGGCTCAGAGCACAGTGAGGCAGAGACGACGACGTCCGGCTCGCCGCCTGTGTGGGTGGGATGGAGGCAAGGGAGCTAGCCAGTGCAGGCAGGGGATCCTTCAGAGTGGCAGGCGCGAGAGCGAAAGGCTGAGGGAGCATGTGCAGGAGGGACACCAAAACTCTTTTATAATAAGGAGAGAAGATGCCTGTTGGAAAATGTGGTCATATCCCTCACATAGCATTTTTAAGAGTTCTTCAAGAGTTTGACAGAAGCACTGGTTTGGAAAAAATACTATATGGTTTTAAACCCTGGACTTATTTTCTAGGATGTTTTTCACTCTCTGTTCTTCCTAAATGATTGTGCATTTATATCAAACCCTGAAAATATTGAAATTATTTTTAATAATTCAGTCTAGCCCCATGTGAGGGCTTCCTCCTCCTCTCTGCCACCAGGCCTGGGAAGCAGCAGTTGCTGCCAGGCACGCAGCATGCCTCATTTCCTCCCAGCCTGCAGCAGCCTCAGTGGCTCTCCCCCAGCCAGCCACCAGCCTGCCACAGGCCACATGTGGGAACCTCGTACTCCTCTCCACCGCCAGGCCCAGGAAGCAACCACTGCCACCACTGCCATGCGTGCGTCTTCCTCCCCCAGCCAGCCACCTGACCACCATGGCCTTGTGGGGAAGGCAAGGAGACTCCTGCGGGGCTGCTGGCGGGCAGGGAATGGGAAGAGGCAGTGGCAGGGAGTCCTCCAGGCAGCCCAGAGAGTTGGGGTGGGCTGCCTAGGAAGTTGTGAGGCCTCGGCAAGAAGCTACAGGCCTGGCCAAATACAAATGGCTACATGGTACATTATGAAATTGTGATATCAACATGATGGTTACACGATCTTTCATTGTCTGGGATTATGTAACCAGAGAAACAAGAAAAATTCATGTGGAGGCCACCAGCAATGGGACTGGTTGACTTAAACTATGGCTACTACTGCATTGCCTGGCCAAGTCACACTGTGGCCAGCACCTGCCTAACCACAGTGAGTTGCACAATGGCCACTGCTGCCCAGCTTAATAATTCCATGGCTGCCACCACTCAGCCCAGCTGAGTGGTGTGGATAGTGACTAGTGAGTCACATAGTGGCCACTGCTGGGCTTGGCTAAGTCACATACTGGCCACTTCCAGGCTTGGCCCCTAGTCTTTCTCCACCAAGGGGCATGATGAAGAGGCAAAGCAGGGCCTTTTCTAGGGCAACTTTGGCCTCCCAGGCAGCCCACCCCTAATCAAGTCTACTCAAGAAGGAAGGGAGGTTGCTATAAGATAGCCTTTATTAACATTTGAATGCAGGTACATTTTTGTGTTGCTCTATGCAACTTCTCTAAATGCAGGAGGCCACGAGTGGAGGTACTTCTGAACATACTGGAATATCTACACTCAGCTGTAATGACAAACCACATTTAAACAAGCTAAATATGTCTGGTTCAGCACCCAACAACAAACCTCTTTGTTGGCCAGCCTGTTTACATTACATATCACATTACATATAACATGCCAATAAATGCGTGACTACCTCCTAGACTTAGAAATGCTGAACCATATATATATCAACCTACTTGTCTGTTCAAAAGCCACATCCATCCAATCAATGTGTCCTATACATTCTGAGCAGACAAAAGTACACTAGCATCCTAACAGCTTGATCTTCCAGCCATTTCATGATTTATAGTTGCACAGCAAGTGTCATCGTCCCAGTGATTTCTATTATACTAAGGTCATCACACGGCATGACTAAAGGGTATTACAAATCTACATTGTAATCTTTATGGTGATTCAACTGTCAAAGCTTCCCACAAAGAATCCTGGGAACTGTAGTTTGGCAAGGTGATGAGAAATATCTTGTTAGACATTTTTGTCCTCCCCCCACCATTGTTTTACAGGAAGAGGCAAGAACTGTTAAACAACAGCATACATTGCAGTTTAAGACTGCTGCGCCACCATCTACCTACAGCTGTCTTCTGATTAACTGAATGCCAACTTGACAGTGAAATCCTATACAGAAATACTCCAATCTATGTCCATTGATTTCAGTGGGAGAAGACTGGACTGTGCTGGGAATGTATTAGTGCATCCTATTCTAAATCTCTTTCCAAAGATTTTCAGAATGACTATAAGCTCTGCTATACAGAGACATGCATCTACAAAAGTTTCACATGACAGTCCATACAGCAGGCAGGGTGGAAGAGCCAGCCATGCAATTAGCTGTCACACAGACTTCCATATAATCACTGACAAATATGTGAAAGTTATGAACAAATAGGGAAGGGAACACTTGCCATTTTTTTTTCATGTAATGCATTATACATATTTACCCAAATCATCCGGGGAAATTGGTCTGAAAAACAGTAAGGAAGGGGTTACTTTGCGTCATGTTCCAGTGAGGGAAAAACAGCCTTAGGTTTGCTATTGTCTGCAGGTTTGCCTCCGTGAGAACAGAAGGTTGAGCCCAAGGTGAACTGTCAGGAGGAAAAAATGAGGGAATCATAGAGAAGATGGGCCTTGTACATAATTGATCTGACAGAGTGCTGCCCAGTCTATCATCATGGCTGAAGTATGACTGGCCCCCTGTGCAATAATGCATGTGCATTTGACAGCACAAGACTCTGTGCATTAAGGACTTTTTTTTTTAATCAGGAAGGCTGCCCTGCCTGTCAGCCCCTCAAACCACTGTAAAAATCCAAAGACCTGGCATATGCAAAAACTGTCATTCTAACAATAGTTGTGGGTTTCATATCTTTTCCTGAATAGCTGGTATTTTATTGTGTTTTATTTTTTTCTGGCTTGTTTTTCTTTGTATGGAGGATTGAAGAGTGCCTTTGTGCTTCTTCTGAAACACATCTAAAAGTACCAGATCTTTAGTGGCTACTTAATTATCTTTTTAAAAAAATTAAAAGCCCTGAGAGATGTCTGAATTTAGGTACCAGAAAAACAATGACACATTGTATACCCGGAGCTCCCACTGAAATTTGAAGGTGTCAGGTATAACCTACCTCAAACTTTGATCCATGGAAAACGACTAGAAGTTCTTTAGTTCTTGTGCCATTTTGCCAGCAGGCTGGGTGTAGTAACTGGAGGTCTTATATTACTCACCCAGAATATGTACCATCGCTATTCATTTATATACAGATTATATACAGATACAGCTCTATACTGTGATACAGACTGGTGTTGTGCTTAGATGTCATATCGGGACAGGGGACACCTGTGTTCATAGTTCATACTTACATAGATCTTGCTTTGATTCTCAGTTCATGATTGTCCTTTACAGTATAAGCCAGAACCATCAGCCATTGCTCAACTTCTTGGCATGACCCCAAACTATGAATGAATTTACTCCACAAGCTACAGGTCTATGTCTGTCAGAAATTTACATGGTTTCAATTTCAACACCAAAAGCTATGGATAGATACAAAAGATATGGATAGAGCCTTCATAGGATGTTAAAAGACGTAATAATGGAGGAACAGTATCTGTCATCTATTTACTCGAGGAAACTCAGCCTCTGCTGTGGTAGCAGAGTATTTTCAATTAGTCATTTTTGTTTCCAGTTTGCACTTTGGGGATAATTATTTTTAAAAAATCAATATTTCAGTGGTGATGCAACAATATTGTTATAAGTTTGATCTATTAATTACTCTATTAAACAAAATAAAATATTAAAAAATGCACAAACTTCTTACCACAAAGTGGATGAAACCAAATAAAATAACAGCAAGCTAATTAATATTTAATTAACATTCCCTCCTAAAGTAAAATGGGAAGATTCCTAAGCATAGTTACACTTTGCTAAATTCATGGAAATCCATGGTCTTAGAAGGGGATAATTCTGCTTAGCATAACACTGTAAGAGCCAGTTGTCACATTCATTTACCCAATGGTTAGTGTCCCATGGATATCATTTCCCTGTGGACTTTCCCAAGTAGTTGTTGTTTCTTATTTCCCTGTGGTTTGTATTACTCTTCTTCTCTTAGTCATGATCAACTCTCACACCCTTCTCAAATTTTAACCACATTTTTAGTCTCATGCCCTCCTTTTGTTCCCCTCTCTGATTTAAGGAAGTTTATACCACCTTAAAGGCAGAGAACAGTCTTCCCATGCTTGGTTTGGCAAGCGTACATAATCTTAAACTCATATGCATACAATCTCTTCCATTCCATCACTTCCAAGCCCATATGCATACAATCTCTTCCATTCAGCCCATCCTTAATGAGGTTTGAACAAAAGTGAAATTGGGGTTGGGAGTTCCATGTATAGAGATCTCAAGTTGTTAGGTTTTTTACCCCTGGGGAGAGTCTTTTGGAATAGTAGGCATTTGTGAAACAAATTTGGATTAGGGGCATGGCATAAGGGGAAGGAATTTAAGCTTTTCCCCTTACACCTTTTTCCTGACTTGATATAGCCTCACAGAATTTCTCTCCCCACCCCCTTTCCATTGAGCAAACACAGAGGCACTGAATACTAGATCTGTATGTTTGTCCCACCAGAGAAAACAGCAGTTCTGTACAGGCACTGCAGTTTGGAAAAATAGCACAGTGGGGAAACCCCAGTCCCAGGTTCTGTATCGCTGTCCTGATCTGCATCAGGGTCCCATATGCTTGCAATTTATAAAGAAAAATTGATTGGAAACAGTATACCTGGAACTTTTAGTGTCCTATCTGTTTTGACCTTTACAAGTCTGTGAATATTTTATCCATGGTTTAAAATATGCTATATAACTCAGTAGGTATTAAGAATGAACCCACTGGGTTCAAGATCCTTTGAGAGAACAGGACGCTGGTAACACAGTTGCAATAGCATCTGTATAAAGAGAAGGCATTCTCCTTTTCTGCAAGGAGAAGGCCATACGCATGAGGCAAAGTGTACACCAGGGGTCCCCAGCCTTTGTGATCCTGGGGGCATCTTTGGAATTCTGACACAGACTTCTGGGTGCAACCACAAAATGGCAGACACAGGAGGCAAAGCCAACAGCATAACATTAAGGCTTCAGGTTACGCATAACTCTTCAACATTTCAGGCAGAAATGTTGCCTGAATGAACATATTGTTTTAAAATATTTTCTAGCATGTACTCAGTTTATTTTAAATCATGCAGTGAAGATGCTTGTGCTGTGGAGGCAGCTTCTGCTGAAGCAATGTGTTTTTGAATCTGCACTGCTAATCAGATCTCAGTTAGAAACTCTGTGGACAAATGCCCCACATGGCCACAACCACTTTCTAAAAAACACTTGGCAGGCACCAGGAGAGGTGTCAGCAGGTGCCATGGTGCCCACGGGCATCCCATTAGGGGCCTCTGGTCAACACAGAAAATTCAGAGAGGCCTGGACCTAACCTGGTAGCAGAGTGGGAAAGAAGACTAAAGTGGAATGTTGGCACTGATGGTTGGAATCCTGCCATCAGAAAATACTGAAATGCCTACCACTAGGCAAAACATACCTTCTAATTTATTGGTTTGTTTGTTTCATTTATACCCAGCCTTTCTCCCCAATGGGGACCCAAGGCAGCTTACATCATTTTCCTCTCCTCCATTTTATCCTCACAAGGCAACAGCACTATTGTTGCAAAAAAGGCAAAGGCAGTAGTATGAAAACTTACATCTATCACCCCATTAAACAAGCACCCCATCACTGCCTTTTTGTGGAGTTTGTATCTGTACCCCTAATATTCTGAGTCAAATATCTCATGTGGAAAGCATTTACCCAAGCACTCTGGTGGGACAAAAATCAGCACAACATGCCCTTCCTGCTTTGGTATTAGCCTGGTCACGTGTGCAAAGTGCACTCCTATTGTTCAGGAGCTCTTTTGCCATAGTGCCTACACTTTCTAGACATGAAAACACAGAACCCCAAATTATATACCTTACTTTAATGTGTGTACCATTTCCAGGTTTACAAACTTCTTTTGGTGTGATGTGATTGAACAAAGACTTAATCAATGTACTGTTACAGTTGTAAATGCAGAGTGGGAGCAGGGCATTGTCTGAGCTCTCTGTTGACTTCAGTGGGAGGGTTTTGCCTTATACCACCTCTTTTGCCAGCAGAACATTTAGCAGTCACCAGGGGTTTGACCCACCTATGAACAAGCATAGCATTGAGATTAAGTTCTGCTCCTCTCCCACCATACCTCTGATGCCATTCATTTTGGATATGCACACTGGTGGGATTTTGGACACTCAATGTGGCTATGCCAGCACAAAGTTGTTCAAGGAAAGCAGTGCTGCTAGTCCAGAGTGCATACACAATGACTTTGTATTTCCAGTACAAGTGAACTTTGTAGCAAACCTTTCCTGATCCAGCTGGCATATGGCACTGACCCATCTGAGAATCAATATTAGAGTATAAGTAATTTGTGAATATTAATCAATATTAGAGTATAATCAATTAATCAATAAGAGTATAATCAATTAATCAATATTAGAGTATAAGTAATTCGTGAATATTTTTTGTGAAAATTTTCCTGTGGATTTTGTTTTCAAAAATAATATATTTTCTCAATTTTATTTTTTAAAATATTTCCAAGTATGTATTCTTTAGGTAGCATTAAATATATGACACAACAAGATACTAAATCTGGTAGCATTATACTTTGGCCCCAGGAGCATTCTGGTAGCATTATACAATGGCTAAAAAATTGCTAACTTTAAAAGTGTCTGGCAAAGTTGGATTTCAAAACATAGCCAAATGTATGTTTTTACACATTCCATAATTTCCTTTCACCCCCATCAACAGTGTTTTCCTGAAACAAAGTATCTATGTGATAAGGAGCTGAATTTTTTTTAATTAAAGTTTATTTATTTTTAAACTGTAAAAAGAACAAAATACAGTGGTATCAAATAGCAACAGTAAACTCAGATAAGATAATAAGAAGTGCATAAACTTTGTCCTGACATGTTTACATGTAGTGAATAACTTCATAAAATTTTTGAGGAACCTTGAACTTAGCAGAATCAACGTTAAATATAAATTCTAAAAAAGGAAACCATTTCAAGAGAAGGTTTGATTCCCTGTTAGACATATTAGCATTAGCAACAATATCAGATATTTTATCCATTGCATAATATTCCCAGAGCTTCATACGGCAAGATGATAACAACAATTTATTTGGAGATTTCCAGATACTAGCGATGACTACTTTCACAGCCGTCAATAAAACTGAGATAAGTTCTTGACTAAGTTTGGGAACAATTCTCAGTGACATGAAGGCAGCAACAACCAAACAGGAGAACATTTTCTGTGCTTTTACATCTGTTGATAATCAAGTTGGTTTATGTAATAATACCAATAAAGAACTTAATACTCAATGTTGCCATATCCAATACTTTCATCCAGACTAATTTTTAAAACATCATAAGCCTTTTCTGCTGTTCTGATACTGTCATCAATTATTCTGTTTTTACAGAAAATATACTGGGCAGGAGTCTCTTTTTGATAGTTTCTCTAATGAATACAATTTAAAAAATATGCCATAAAAGGGCTAACAGGCTCGGTCTCCTGCCTCTGTGAGGACATGAATAAATTAGCATCCTGAGTGTAGAACATTCACTTTTACAGTAGGTGGTGTTCTTGTTACACTTTCATACATGGCAGGCTAATTAACTGTCTTAAAGAGAACATCATTAAATTATTTTCCCCTACGCCTGCTTACAACATTTCAATGTTCAATGTGTCCAAGCAATTCAATTATATTTAAAGTGAATGGCTTAGCCACAGGTTTCTTCTGTAATACCATTCAGAACAGATTTCACAGTTTCCTGTAGACACAGGTGAAATGTGAGGGGGGAAAAGTTTTTATTCAATTCAATGTATTTTAAACAATATTTTCTAATAAAATCCACAGATTGTTCTTTTGCCTATGTGCCTTGTGCCTGTGTTGGAGTACTAACTGTTTGCGGATATACTGACATAGACTGGAGTGGTTATTTTCGTCAAAACCAGTCCTGTAAAATAAATTCACCAGTCCATGTTTCCTTCCTATTCAGTATAACCTAAGGCAGCATATTCATAAAGTATCAAAATCTGAGCCAAGCATACCTCTAGCCTCAGAATGCTAACTGGGCCAAATGAAGAATCTTCCCGTTTTTAGACCTGGACTGAGTCAGACAGTTCTGACCATTTTTCTAGTGGCATTGCACTCTGATTTTGGTTCAAATTTCCACCATCTATCTTTAAATTTCTATTTCCCCAGGACAGTGGGGGAGGGGACAGGTAGAGTATGATTGAGTATATGAGTCTGACAGGCATATCATCCAACCACAACATTAAGCTCATATAGTGTGGTCCCTGATTTGCCTTTTTGTGCAGTCCCCCCCCTCCATCACATGGTGCACTCACTTACTTGGGGAGAGCTTTCATTCAGTACCACAAGGAGCACTCCTTCCAGTGGGAGGAGTGGGCAAATGCTCTTGTTGCAGCAGATAGTGGGATGGCAGCAGGCCCGTAGCTACTGCAGGGGCCATGGGGCCCAGCCCCCTAGTGATTTCTATGGGCCCCGCTCCCTGAGCCTTGGCTTTCCCTCCCCCTTGGGCCCCCTCCCCCTGATTGCCAGGCACACAGTTACAGCATTACACTCACGAATATGAGCCGGCATCTCCCTTTTTGAGCTCATCTATGATGAGCTGAGTCTCTTTAGAACCCAGCAGCAACTAGTTGTTGACTGAGTCACACACACTTTGGTTGGATTGCAGCTGCTGCAGCAGTTTGCTCCTCCTGTAGGATTTTCTGTGCCAGGCTTCAGAAAAGATCATCAGTTCAGGGAAGGAGGGAGGGAGGAAGCTTGATCCCTGCTCTCCTTTAAAAAAAAAAAAAAAACGCGGCAGTGTTCCTAGACCTCTGAGGAGCCTTAGCTTGCAGCGCTGTTTAGTCTATTAACATTGGGATTCTGGCTTGCCTCAGAGGAAGGCTATAGTGGGGGCTGTGTGGGTGTGTGCCAAGCAGACCCCCCCTTGCCCTGGAGCCTTTGATTTAATTCACTGGTGGCCCCTCCAAGGTCCCCTCCCCAAAAAATCCCTAGCTATGGGGCTGGATGGCAGAAGAGCAAAAGAAAAGGAGGCAGAGGTCTTCAGACGTATATACCCGTTTCCTCCCCTTCCAGTAAGCCGGGACCCAGACTCACCAAGGGTCCCATTTGCAGCATCACAGGGAAGGAGTGGGTGAGAAGGGTTGGGGGGTGACATGATGGTTCTTGCTGGGGGTGGGGTGGCAGTGAATACAGGAAGTTGGGCTCACCCTGCATGCCCCTGGCCCAGTCAGGGTGCCCCAGGCCCAGAGAACCCGGGGAAGGCTGGTAGGGCAGGGGTGTGCGGCAAGCTACTTAGGGCACTGTGCCACCTTGGCTCACCCTCTTTGGCAATGGGCAACATTGCCCACCCTCCCATCCCTTGTTATAAACTGTTGGTAGTTGGGGGAGTTGTATGAGGATATAGTTAAGTGACTTTTCCTTGTTGCAACTTCAACAGTATCAGCATGGGGCTGGATCCATTCTCAGGAAAGTCAGCCTATGTGCCCATTTTCCTGAGTATGAGGATCCCCTTAAGGAATCCTGGTGTGAGGTCAAGGGGAAGACCCAGCCCGGGGAACACTGTTTGGGATTACCCTCATGCTCAGGTGGCAGGGGAGACCACTCCGGGGCAGACACCCTTGTGGGATCCAGTAATTTCTCATTCCAAGGTTTTGTGCGACCAGGGCTGGCTCACTCACTAGGTGAACTAGGCATTTGCCTAGGGTGGGCCGGCCCTTAGGGCGCCAAACTGCTCCTGGCCCCCCTGCCAAAAGTCCCCACGCCCCCGCCAAAAGCCCTGCATCTCCCTGACCTAGCCGGGGACAGGCAGCCTGAGCAGCAGGGCAGGGGAGTCCAGCATGCGGCCCAGCCACTGCCCCTTTCTTCATCCCGATCACCACCGCACCTCCTCCTGCCAGTGCTGTGTGCCCGCAGCCTGTCAGACCAGCCCCCTGACCACCCTCCCTCCCCTTTCCGTTGGGTGTGATCCCACCCTCCAGAGGCTCCAGTCGGAGGGGAGGAGCAGACTGTATGTGCTCACAGAGGTACCCCGCTGGTCCAGGAGCAGCCAGCTTCCAGTGAGAGAGGCTGGCGCAGAAGAGCCCCCAGCTCGGTCAGGGGACCCGGCGAGGGAGGTGCGCCAGTGCTGGCTGCCGGGTGCCGGAGCGCAGCCTCGATCTGCGGGCTCTCCCCAGGGCCGTCCACAGCTTTGTCTGCCACCAGCTCACCCCACCCCACCAGCCGCCTGAACAGGGCACTGATCTGTCCCCCACCCGCCGGAGGCATGGCTCCCAGGGAAACATCTCCCACCCTGGAGTCACGCATTTCTTTGGCGCCCTGCCCCCTCTTTTGCTCCGGGTGCCATGCTCAGCTCTGCACCATGAAGCACGCTGGCCCCTCTCCTTCCCCGGCCGCTGCCACCCACCAGGACCTGAGGAGGGCTGGGCAACCACGCCTCCGGCCCCCAGCCCTGCTGCCCTCCTGGGTAAGACTTGCGGTTCCCAAAGGGACCCCAGCCCCCACCCCTGAGCTGTGGAGCACCTTCGAGAGCCCCCTCCTCTGGAAGGAGCCCCTGGATTCAGGAGGGCCTGCAGGCAGAAGCCCCCAAGGCAGGGTTTGTGGGAGGGAGGGAGGCACAGCACAGGGAGACCAGGCCAGGGACCGTGGCTCTCCCTCCTGGGCGGCCCTCTCTGGCCTCAGGGCTCCTCCTGCCTCAGCCGCTGCCAGGTCGCTCCCCACCAAAGGGGGGGGTGGGGAAGGCTTTGCTCTCCTCCTGGGGCCTCAAGGCCCTCCAGCTGGCCCGGCTCCATGGACAGAAACACACCAGCCCCCCCAGGCTCAAAGTGCCTCTCTCTTTGAGACCCCCCCAGCACATGAAGCAACCCCCTGGTGAGCTCATCTGGACAGACTCCTCTGCGGATCCCCGGGGGGGGGCTGGTGCTCCTGGCTTCTGTGCCCTCCTCCCCTGCACCAAAGTGAGCCCTTGCACCCCATGCTCCAAAGGGCCAAGGTCCTGGTCTTGGTGGCTCCTCTGGGGCCCAGACAGCCTCGCCTGGGGGGGCGCCACAAATTAGCCTTGCCTAGTGCACCAAATAACCTGGGGCCGGCCCTGTGTGCAACCCCAGCCAACCAGCTGGTGTGGGCAAGGGATCATCCACTGGCAGGTGAGTTAGTTGATGAACAGGATCTGGTACCCCATGCTGTGCCAATGCTTCTTTCAGCCAAGGGTCATTTCCTGCGGTAGCGCACAGGAGCAGAGCTCTGGCAGTAAGGAGCCCAGGGTGCAGGCACATACAACAAGCCCTGCCCCCTGCTCCCAGCGGCCCTCAGTCAAGCCACAAGGAGCAAGAAGCAGCCAGGTAAGTTGCAGAGACCCCTCCTGGCCCATCTTCAAGTACAAGGTCTCCCTCCTCTGTGAGGGCAGATCTGCACATCCCCCCATAGCTAGCCCCCCATAGCTAGCAATCCAAAACAGTCCAGTTGCAGCTTTAAGACCAAGTTTTATTCAGGTACAAGCTCTCCCTCCTCTGCAAGGACAGATCTGCACATCCCCCTCCCACTAGCTAGCAATCCAAAACAGTCCAGTGGAGCCTGAGCAGTGGGTGTTGCCTTTTGACCCAGTGATGTCAGGGGGTGTGGCATAAGCAAATAAGTTATGCTAATAAGTTATGCTAATGAGCTCCCGCATCTCTTTTTCTACGAAATGACCCCTGCTTTCAGCTGTAACCAGTAAAGTTGTGGCCAATTTTTTTTTCCAATTTTATTCTAAAAGTGGTGTGTGCATGTTTTATTCAAACCTTGGGTTTTGGGAGGGGGGCACTGTTAAGGGGACAAGGGAACTTCCACCTTTGTGCCCTCTTCGCCTTCCCTTTGGTGCTGGGGCTGCAAACTGGCTGCATGACTGGTACTTTAGGGGAAAGAGGAAAGGGCTTTGCTTGTATTCGTTGTAAGGCAGGAAGGCTAACACCACTTGGAAGTAGGGTTGCCGACCTCCAGGTGGGGCCTGGGGCTCTCCTGCTTTTACAACTGATCTCCAGCTGACAAGATATCAGCTCCTCTGGAGAAAATGGCTGCTTTGAAGGGTGGACTCTATGGCATGGTACCCTGCTGAGGCTACTCCCGTCCCCAAACCCCACACTCTCCTGGATACATACCCAAAGTCTCCAGGTATTTTCCAACCCAGACCTGGTGAGGGAGGTGCAGTCAAAGGTCGTACTTCAATTTCACCACCACCTAGGCAACCCACTTACTTTTGTAAAGGCTACTGGGATTCCAACTTTTGAAAAGTTAAAAAGAAAAGAAAAACATATATAGGAAAATGGGATGAGCCAGAAACTTCAGATTTCATTCCTAGTCTGCACAGCCATTGGAACCCAAGGATGAACAAGTCCACTATATGTAAAGTGGAAAATGAGACAGGTATAGTTTTAATTTTAAAAAAGAGTATGTGGGTAAAGGGAGGCAAAGTCTGTGCCTTCCTGTTCCTTATCTTGCTAAGTGGAGGCACTTAGGTTTTTACAAGCAACTCAGCTCATGGGCTTCTTAATGGGCAGGAACCCCCAAGAACAAGATGGAGGTGGGGGAAACTGCATCCTGCAGTTTTTGTGCCTGCAGAAACATTAGTCTGAATTCAAGCCCATGTCTCCACCAACTCATAGACTTACCACACTCTTTCTGCAATTTGGGTGAGGGCTACGACCCACATTGGTAAGTATGGCAAATTTATGCATTCAAATTCTCACTCGACAACAATACTCACTACAAAGCCTTGGCTGGACAAGTTGCTGGCCCTCTATTTAAATTACTGTATGGCCCCAGTCACATGGGCCAGATAACGCAGGGGGGAGGTGTGGCTATTTGTGCCGCCACAATCTAATCCACCCTTACCTGATCCAACGCTGCAGCAGTGGACCGGGATTGTTTCTGGCAGCGTGTGTTCCTGGGGCACTTCAAGGTGGCAAGAGGAATGCGCTGGAGCGATCGGACGGAGGACATCCGTCTGTGGCCCATCGCAAGTGTTTAATAGCGGACTTTCCAAAGTACTTTTTTACTCCGGATCTTCAGCCGGATGATATTGGTTGGCTATGGATGTGTGACGCTTGCCAGATGTGTCCATGTGATCGCGCCTGTACAACCTGCCCAGCATTTGTCCCCCTCGCGTGGCTAATTGTGCGTGTGATCGGGGCCACTGTGTAGCTCCTTGCTGCATCCCCAGACTAATATGGTTGCATTGAAAATGTGCTACAAAATAACACATAAGACTGCACTGGAAGTTGTCAGAAACTTCAGTTGAGGCAAACGTTTCTGAGATTGCTGATGCAAGCACGTTTGGCTGATACTGAAACAGCTTCACTGGCTTCTAATGTATTTTAAAGTGTAATTCAAGGTACTGAAACTTTGCACTTCACAATCTGGGACCCACCTAACAGCTTTGTCTACTATATGCCTGCTGACTACCTTAGATCAGATTCAGGTGAGTAGCCATGTTGATCTGAAGCAGCAGAACAAAGGCCACTTCCACACTGTCATTTTTGCCACTTGTTTGTCCCTATTGCTTTGGATCCCCCCACCTGTTCCACATGTGGTTTATTCCCTCTGGGACTACTAGAGAGAGCAAAACACATGGGGGGGAACCCTGAAGCAATAGGGACAAACAAGTCTGAGTCCAGTGGCACCTGTAAAAATGTTATTCAAAGTATAAGGAAGTAAGTGAGCACACAATGTGATGGAGGGAGGGAAACTCAGTGAACAAAAAGGAATAAAAAGGCAAATCAAGGACCATTTCAGAAGAAGTCTGCTTACACACAAAAGTTTATACCTTGAATAAAATTTTGTTGGTCTTAAAGGTGCCACTGGACTCAAACTTTGTTTTACCTTACATCAGCCCAGACATTTGGGGTGGTGCTTCCATTTTGTGCACCAAGCACAGTTTGTACCAGTGAGAGCTCATTCCTTTATAAAAATTTCAGAAGGTAGCCATCCTAGGTGCTTGGACCGGGTGAGCCGAAATACCAGTCAGCAGCTCAGGAATGCCATGGAGGGCAGCTTGGGCCTCTTCTTGTTGCACCCTGATATACGGGTCAAGTTAACGGACCTGTACAGGGGGGACAGGGTGCACCTCTCTAACAAGGGCAACGATATATTTCTTGCAAATTTGAGGAGAGGGGTGCTGTTGGCGCTGGATCACTTGGTGGGGGTGAAGGCCTAAGCAGAGTCTTGGCCTTTGCTATGGAGGGGTAGCATGATCAGCAAGCTGAAAACAGTGAGCACCTGGGCATTGTTATAAAGGAATTAAAGGGTCCTCTAAGAGCGGCTTTCAGGCCTTTGCAGCTCAAGGCTGGGAAGGGGTGATCTTCCTTAGAACAATCTGGCCCAGCCTATCTTAGGAGGCCTTGCAGCTTCTGGGGTGGTGATCCAGGGGGTTCTCCGAAACATGCCAAGCCGCTGGTCGAGAGCCACATTGGGTGGCTCACGATTGGGGAAGGTGCATTGCCCAGAAGGAGATGAAGGCGGTCAGGAGTTTGACACTTGTCATATTCCTCAGTACATTTTAGCAGCCCCTCGCCAGTTGTTTGATTATAAATAGTTAATAAAGTAGCCCTTGTTAAATCCATATTGGTGTCTGTCTCTTCATTCCGACTGTGGTGGCAACATCTACCCTCTAACTAGGCCTAGGGCTGCGGTGGCTCAGAGGTTAAGACACTGAGCTGCAGACTGGAAGGTCGGTAGCTGGGCAGTTCGAGACCCGAGTGCTGCATGACTGAGTGAGCTTCCATCTCTGGCCCCAGCTCCTGCCAACCTAGCAAGAAATTGCCAGTAGATAAATAGGTACCACTTCGGTGGGAAGGTGGGAAGGTAACATTCCATGCTCCCCGGCGTTTAGTCATGCCGGCCTTATGAACATGGAAACGTCTTCAAACAGCACTGGCTCTTCGGCTTGGAAACAGAGATAAGCACCGCCCCCTACAGTCGGATTCAACTGGCTTTTGAGCAAGGGAAACCTTTACCTTACCTTTACCTAACTAGGCCAGAGGCAGGAAATTCAAAGAGTAAGTCTTGTTGTCTTCAGTCAAAAAGTGGTATAATATTAATTAGCCTAGATTTACTTTAAAAAGGTAAAGGTAAAGGTTCCCTTGCTCGAAAGCCAGTCAAATCCAACTCTAGGGTTGTGGTGCTCATCTCTGTTTCAAAGCTGAAGAGCCAGCACTGTCCGAAGACATTTCTGTGGCCATGTGGCCGGCATGACTAAACACCAAGGCGCACGGAACACTGTTTAATTTACTTTAAATAAATCAGTTTGCTGTGTACAGTGCACCATGACCTGAGCTTCAGTGAAGCCAAGTGCTTACAGGAAAATTAATTCCATCCATTAGCCTGACCTGTTGTATTCAAATTTTCAGGAAGAATCACCTGCATTTCCAATTCCATACAGGAAATCAGGCTTGTTCCATTACAATCTAGACAGGAGAAGTTTAATAAAGAGCCGTAAACTTTTTAAAAGTTTTGCCACATTCCATTTCAAGAAAAGCTTCTTAAAACAGACAGGGAAGCATAGAAATTCTATGCTTCTAAAAAAACCTATAAAACAAAAGAAAGAAAACAAGAACTGATGCAATGATAGGTTAGGGTCTTTTGGAAAAAAACAGTTTTTGGGTGGGAGGGTTCATAAAAAAGACAGGATCTGTCAGGGTCAGGTTGCAGTGCAGATAATTAGGTACATAATCTTCCCCAAAAGTTAGAAAGTGTCTGGCCCGCGGTTAACAAGATGAGTGGCAGGAAGGGAACACAGCAGGGCCCTGGGGGCAAGGCCAAGTAGAAGACTAGAGGTCTGGAGGGAGGGCTGTGGCTTTCCCCCAACCTGTGTGGAGGACTGCTCCACAGCCACCTTCCACCACTCGAACTTCTGAGTGGAGTGGTGCAATGAAGAGGCCCCACTTGGGCCTCTTCATTGAGGAAGATGCTGGCTCCCCCACAAAGATGCCCATAGGTGCTGGCACTGGGCGGGTGTCTGCTGCTCAGGCAGTCCCTCCACCAGCTGTTTTTGAGACTTAGTAGCAGGAAGAGGAGCCGCCTGAGCTGTCTGTTGAGGAGATCTTTGGGAACAGTTTTCTGGCTCGGGAGATCACTCCACAGACTCAGAGGGTTATAGAGGAGCTGGAGGGTTATAGAGGAGCTGACCAGCCCACTGCTCTGGTTCCTCTAGATTCCAGCAGACCTTCTGAGGAGGGACAGGAGGGAAGGCTGGAGGTGGCGCAAGAGGAAGACATGGAGGTGCACACCAAGGTGCTACCATCTCAACCCCTTCCCCTTGCTCAGCCATCTCTTCCTCCCTCCCCCAAGACATGGTGTGTCTGCCCAGAGCTCCTCACAGGAGGTGGCTCCAGGGGTGCCTGCAGCTGCTGGTCAGCATGGGTGCCCCTTCACCTCCAATGTCTGCACTTCCAGCTGACAGAGGATGCCCTCTTTGCACAGTACCAGCTGTATAGGGCCCAGATCAGTTGTGGGAGAGATGTGAGTCATCTCACGACTTTTTAAAAAGAGTATGTGGGTAAAGGGAGGCAAAGCCTGTGCCTTCCTGGTCCTTATCTTGCTAAGTGGAGGCACTTAGGTTTTTACAAGCAACTCAGCTCATGGGCCAGTCTCCCCAATGCCATTCTGTATCCACCAAAATGCCTCTACAGAACCCTGGTAGCAGGCAGTGCAGCACAGGCTGATGTTGAAGGTGGTGTGCACAGAATTTCACTCAACAAGAAGTCACCAGTGCCACCCCAAACCAAAATTGCATGCTGGAATTAAAACAGCAGCACAAAACCATTACGGGAGTGCCATAAATAATCATTCTAACTGAAATATTCTTATTTGCAGGGATGGGAGGTGGGAAAGGGAGAGCCTGTGATGAAGGGCAGCTGCAGCACCTAGGCAAAGGCTCCTCCACTGAGTGATAGCTGGTGTGTACTGCTGCTGAGAGAGGAGGATCAGAGTGGACAGACACACAACCCCCTCCCTCTCACTTTCTGAGGGCTTCCCTGGGGAAACGTGTATTGCCCTTGGCTTTGGAAGAAAACAAATCATCACTGGGCTTCTCTGTACCACACTGGGCTGGCCTTGGTTTGGGTGTGGTAGGAGAAGTGCCTGTCCACCCTGCATTTTTTAGTGTTCTGCAGGGCTTCTTCTACTGTGCCCTTGCTTCTGCCCCCCCCCCCAAATTAAATTCTGCTGGGATTCTCTGGGTTTGCTTTGACTGCTAACACATTGGCACTGGGTTGTGCTGCTGGGCACTATTGCACTGGTTCTGCTGTCCTTGGAACCCCCTCCCTCTTGCTTGGATTGTGAATCTGTGCTTTGTTGAGCTGACATTTGCCATGATGGGACTGGGTTTAGCTGCTGGCCACTAGTAGGTTGATAATTGGTACAGGGTTGTGCCACTGGTCACGAGTAGGTTGGCTGGTTTCTGCTACTGGACACTAGTACATTCAATGCACTGGTTCTGCTGTAATGTTGTAATTTTGTAATTCAGGGATTCTCAGATTTTACTTTAGATATGACCAGCCCTGCCACAGTGGCACTGGTTCTGCTGGGCACATTGCATGGGTTCTGCTGCTGGCCTTGAAAACATGCCCCCTCCCCACACTTCACTTTCCACTGCAGATATTCTCTGGGAGAATCTGAGTGCTGGGCTTTGCCTGCCTTGCTAATTTTTTCCCACCATTGGAAACAACATGGTGGATGGGCATCCTTTTTAAGTGCCAGATAATTGGACCCCCTGATCCAATCTTTTTTGGAACTTGGTGGTTCTTTTGGAGAGAGGCTCCATGAGGTATGCTGCAAATATGATGCCTGTCCCTCAAACCCCATCCCCCCAGCCCACTGAATATACCCTAGGAGATTTGTCATTGACTGTAATGGCCCCATAGGGTATAATGGAGCCAGATGTATTCAGGAATCCTGAGTATTCCCTGGATACTGATGCAATATTGGTACTGATATTTGGGAATATTCAGGAATGCTGAATAATGCTGAATATTTTTTCATTGCACACCACTACTGTACAGCCTACATGGCTGTAACTTGTTTAAAAGCAACTAAAAAGACTGCTGTGCTATGACAGAAATTATGGGAGGCAAGCAAAAATTTACTATTGGCACCTTTTCTAGAAAAGGAATCTTGCAAAATTGTTGACAGGAATCAGGTCTTTATGTACAATGATGCCTTTCTTCGCACAGTAAATCCATAGTCCAAATGTTTCCAAACTCAAAGAGGGAGTCTCTGCTTTGTCCCTATATATTCAACAAAATAGGTTTGGCATCTTTTTACAAGCTGAGGCCTAGGGCTTTTAACAACTGCATGATGGGCAGAAATTCAATAGGACTTTTTTCTGGCATGGAAATGCACTAATAGAGAAGCTGAACCCACTGGTTTTTTGTCCATCATTCAGCTGGTAAAGCTCCACGATGTTGGAAAGAGCTGTAAGTTCTAGAAGTGGATCAAAACCACAGCGTTATTAAACACTGGATTCCATATGTTAAGCATTATCAAGCATGTAACAAGAGCTTCAACAGTAGCAAAGTCCAAGATATAGAAACTTTCAGCATTTGATGTCTTCATCTTCCTAGCACTCTTCTCCATAGAGCTGTAAGTTATTTCCTGCACAACATCTGTCTTCCATGCCAGATACTACAGCCAAAATATATTTGAGGCAATACAATCTGACAAACCAAGATGTGCAAGACAACAGGAGATATCAGACCAATCAAAAAGCATATGATAACTGCCATGCTAACAACATTGAACTTACCAATGGGAAACTCATAAAATATATAATGATAGCATGAGGTATATGGAATGCTTGTCAGTATCCAAGCAAGCTTAAAAAGAGACCATGTTTGTGTGTATGTCAAATTCTTTGCTTCAAAAAATAGTATACAGGTCTACAGAAAAAAAAAGTTATGTATGTTAAGCTTTGGAAGGCAAAACAAATTAGGAGAAACATGAACAAAATATGCCTTAAAGAGAATTACTTCTTTTAAACTGGAGAACATGTTTTCATTTATGAAATTATAACTTCTTGCAATCAGTATAGTTCCAAATAAGGAAGGTTTTATTTAGCTGGATATTCAAATTGAAAGTTTCTTTTATTCACTAGTTTCCCACAGCCAAACACATGGGATTAGACACAGGGATTGGATCCAGTGCTTAGGAAAGCCCGCAAGACTATATAGTTCCATACGGCTTTTTGCTGACATTGTCACTTCCAAGGGTCTTCACCAGGGCACTTTAAGAAAAAAAGAAAGAAAAAGAGGTGCCAGAACTCTCGAGAGGGAAATGAAGTTTTCAATCGTATACTGAAAACTCATGAACTTTTAATCATTTTTAAAAGAATTTTGTCAAAGAGGTTCCGGAACTCTGTCCCAGCATGTTCCCCCAGGAAAAAAGCCCTGGTCCTCACCCTATGTCTTGTGTAACAGTCGCACACAGGGCAGCCAATATCTTGCCCTTGATTTTCATCCCCTGCTGCCTCTCAGTGAGGCAGCAGGGTAGAAGGGGTAGGCAAAAAGGTATCCTGTGATGTTGTGACATCACTTTCGGCTCGATAACTGGAAGTGACATTACTGCATCACAGGTCACTCTTGGATTCACCCAAAACCATTTATTTATTTGATTTTTAGGTTTTTGTTTTTTTAAAAAAAATTACCATAGCATTATGCATCCACAAGTGCTGTTGGCAGCCTCAGCAGTCTCACATATGTCTTGCATGCTCTCAATTCTCACATGAATTGCAAGGCAATTTCATTGAGTTCAATTAGACTTATTCACAGGCAAGTATATACAGAATTGCAGCCTTACAGTGCAATCATATCAAGTGATGTGCTTAGACTGGAGAAGTGGATAGCACTGCATAGGATAGCACTGTTTAGTTATGACTAACTTCAGCGGGATTGGGGCCTATATTAATTTTACTGTGAACTACATAGATGCTTTAAAGTAGCATTGTTTACAATTTCTGCATGGATTGTGTGAAGCATTTTGCATTATGTTCAAACATCTGTGAAAGAAGCTGACAACTGTTTATCCATTGGACTATTCTTGTTTCTTTTGCAGTGCAATTTTAAGTTTCATGTTTACCCTAGATATATAGAACTGATTATTAATAAGATATTATCATCCTATATAATTCCGTATCATTATAGAATTGCCAATGCAAGTCAGTATTCATATGTAAATCATTACGGTTGGTCTACTATGAACAAGATCAACAAAAGGTAAAGAAATCTGATCAAGTGTACATGAAAACAGGCCTCACTAGAAGTAGCTACTGGCACTTTGCAATTAAGACTATTAAAACTCAAAATATTTTTTTTTAAAGATACTATGGTAAGCATGCACAGGAAGAAACACAGCCAGAAGCAATTTCTAGGCAAATCTACTTTGAGCAGAACTGGTTCTATACACTTTCCCCCAGTTTTATAAACCACCATACACCTGGAGTTCCCTTCCCCATACATAAGGTTAATTAATAACATGTAAAAGTTTATAGTTTATGCAGGATAATCTCATAAACATTTATTAGTATGCTAATGGAGAACCATGATCATAAAATTAAATTGTAGGTTGCACTGATAGTACAGGATAGGACAGCTTGTCAGGATAGCTAACTTTTTTATCCAGTGACAAGCCAATTTTGGAAAGAGCACACATTTGCATTTTTACTACTTGTAATATGTCTGAACAACATTGCTAGTTCTATTCTAAGGCTTCCCTTAGCCAGTAGTTCCTTTCAGTTACATCCCATTTGTCTCTACAGACATGAAACAGGTCAAACACTAAGGTGACCTTTGGCAGCAGCTGTTCACAATGGCAGCAAGTATTATTTAGTTATTTAGTACTTTTTTATCCCATCCTTCCCTGGGTCTCTCAGATCATAGTCTAACACTCTAACCTATACCATAACAACTCTATAAAGGGTTTTATCCTCAGGACCCATTTTACTCACTTTCTTCTGTGGGTCAGAAACAACTGTAGAAAAAAAACGAGAAATGCTATTAGGGGAAGGCCAAAAGGACTGAATAAAAAGAAAGACATCTGAGCCTAGTGAGCAAGAAGTTGATGCCCAGTTATATGAACAGAACAGCAGGCCCCTAAGCAAGGATCACCCACCAACTATGGAAAGTTCTGCAGTTCCAATGCTCAGTTTTAGATCATACAATCTGGATCATAAATACTTGCAAGGACTTGAGGGGTGGAATCTCATTTCCACCCCACTATTCCTTCTTTCCCTTCCCTAAAAGCCCCCACAGCCTCTCCCTTTCCTGCCTGTAAGGTCTTCTGGCTATAGTTCCCAGGTCAGAGTACTTACTCTGGCACCAGTTCTCAGGTCCATTCAGCAGAGACAAACTGGCTCAAAACATCAACTGTTTACTTTCAAGGGGACAACTCCTACAACCAAGGGTTACAGCAAACATACAAAACTGGAACCTGAAGCAAGAGCTCCACCCAATAGGACCAAACTAAATCACACAGATATGGAGGGGAGATGACTGTTCCATTACATATATACATATTGATAAGTATGACACTTAAAGGCAGCTCTCAGCAAAAGTGATTCAGCTTTAATAAGGGATTCAACAGCTCAGAACAGACAACAATGCATAGAGCAACAGGCTCTTATTTAAACAGTGCAGGCTACCATAGCCACGCCCATATTCCTGTTAACAACCAATAGTATTACAGAGATAACATCCAATCAGTTTGCTTCCCTCCAGCACAATCCTTTTCTTCTGATTGGCCTGCTACACAGAGTAGCCAATCAGGCATTGCCATTCAGTTTACCAGCATGTCAATGGGGATGAAATCCAAGCTCAGGACATAACACATATATACAGTAAATATACCACATTGCCTCCTTCTCTCCTTCCCCTCCACTAGCCAACCCACCTTTATCTACCCCCCCCACATCTTCAGCTTTTCCCTGTCCCTCCCCCAGTAGCATCTACCCAGAGAACTATGGCCAGTTGCACAGGATTTGCAGGGTGCACTTCACTTAAGCCTGTATCCCCCCGATCCATACTACTTCCTCTTTCCTTCCTCCTTGAAACCTCTATATTCTCATCTTTCCATGCTTCTGTCTAGCCTTTCCTACCTACAAGCCTTGCCAACCTCCAGGTGGAGCCTGAAGATCTCTTGGAATTACAACTGATTTCCAGACTACTAAAACCAGTTTCCCTGGAGAAAATGGCTGCTTTGGAGGGTGGGCTCTTTGGCATTATACCCACTGAGCTTCCTTGCCTCTCCAAACCTCATCCTCCCCAGGTTTTGTCCCTTATATCTCCAGGAATTTTCGAACCCAGAGTCAATGTTCCCTCTAAGCTGTGAAGTCTTGTGAGCAAAAATTCTACTTTGTGAACTACTCGCATTAAAGTTGTGAGTGTTGTGTCCTGGGATCAGAAGGCAGAGCTGGCGAAATACAGCCAAGCTTCGCTCTCTGAGAACAATAGGGACTAGGTTCCTGAGCTCGCCAGTAGAGAACCAATGGCAGCATTGGCGGGCGATTCAAACCCGCCAATAGGAACATGGGGCCGTTCCCCCTAACTGTATATAGTTGGCCTCCGGCCGTTACTGTTTGTTCGTGTCCTGTGTGAAGTACGAATAAACGCGTCTTCTCTTATGTCGTCGTCCGAGTCATGAGGCCCGAAACCCAGTACTTTACAGTGGCAACGAGGATGGGATTTCAACGCCTTCCGTGACTCCATGAGCGACGAAAAGGACACCGCCGAGCACCGCATCGCTGACCCCGTGAGCAGCACCGCACCGCTCGCCGAGCATCGCATCGCTGACCCCGAGAGCAGCACCGCACCGCTCGCCCCGGCGCACGCCTTCCCAGACAGAACCATGGCCGCCTCTCATGTAACACTGGAGCGCTTCGATCCGTCGCAGCCAGAAACCTGGGACGCATGGGTCGACCAGCTCATCAGCTATTTGGAGCTCAACGAAATCCGCCACCCAGACCAGAAACGATCGATCCTGCTGAACGCGTGCGGCACCCAAACCGTCCGCCCGCCAAGAGCCTCTGGTGCCCCGCACGGCCTTGGAGAGCTCGTTTGGGGAGATCCTGGATGTCCTCAACGCTACTTCAGCCCCCGGCCGACCTTCCTGGCCAAGAGGATGGATTTCAGAGGCGAGTCCAGGCCCCAGGTGAATCCATTGCCACCTTCCTGGCCGCGCTAAGGGCGCTCGCGGTGGACTGCGTGTTCCCGAAGGTGGAGGACAACTTGCTGACGCAGTTCGTGTGGGGCCTGGCGGACTCCAAGCTGCGGCGCAAGTTGGTTGGACACCGGAGGCTCTCCTTGGACGAGGCCCTCGACGCCGCAACAGCCCACGAGGCCGCGGAAGGGGAACGCCCGGCTGCGGCCGCCCATGTGGTCGGAAGGAGTCCAAGCCCCGGGAATGTAGATATGGAAGAGGTCTTCGCCCTCAGACCCCAACAACGCCGTCCGGCGCCGTTCCAGCAGGCCAACAGAGAGCCAGCCAAGCCTTCCGGCAACCGGACCGTCTGTGCCAGCTGCGGGGAAGGCCATGGAAGGAAATCCTGCAAGTTCCGGGATGCTGTTTGTCACGGGTGCGGAAAGCAGGGACACCTCGCACGGGTCTGCCGGTCCAAGGGCCCCAGGAATTCGAGATCGTCGGTCCCACCGCACCGCGCATCGTCCACCGCCTACGAGACGACGGAAGAGGTCGCCGAGTTGTACCATCTCACCGACCAGCCGCTGCAGGTACTTCGCCTCCCCAACCCCAACCTCTCCTCTGCCCCGAAGATCCAAGTAACCGTACGGATCGAGGGGTCCCCCTGTTGCATGGAAGTGGACTCGGGATCGGCGGCGTCCATCATTTCCCTGGACACTTTAAAAAGACTTTGCCCATTAGGGGACCCCCTCTACATCCATCGCCACTAAGCTTGGTGGACTTTCAAAGGAACCCTGTCCCCATCCGGGGAGTCAGCACATTCCGAGTGCAGTACCGAGACTTTGAGGGGACCTTGGACTTGGTGGTGGTAGAGGGAAATCTCGTGAGTCTCCTGGGGCGGGCGTGGTTCGAGGCCCTAGGCATAACGATTGGGGGAGTGAATAAGTGCGGGGTGCGGGACTGGGGGGCGGTGTGCAAGGAATTCCCGGAGGTCTTTGACGGGAAACTGGGGTGTTATAAAGGGCCCCCGGTGTCGCTCCATTTAGACCCCACAGTGACGCCCGTCCGACGGCGCTTCCGCACCGTGCCCCTGGCCCTCCACCCGAAAATAGAGGCCGAACTGGACCGGTTAGTGGCCCAGGGAGTCCTAGAGCCCGTCCCGAACGCTCGATGGGAGACCCCGATTGTGACACCCATCAAGCCAAACGGGGAAATCCGCATCTGCGCGGATTATAAGTGCACCATTAACCAGGCACTTCAGGCGCACGCATACCCCGTACCCGTGGTCAGCCATGTCTTAGCCACACTGGCGGGGGCGCGCATATTTGGAAAGCTGGATCTCGCGCAGGCGTACCAGCAACTCCCGGTAGATGAGGCCACGGCCGAGGCGCAAACCATAGTGACCCACCGGGGGGCCTTCCGGGTGAAGCGGCTGCAGTTCGGGGTCAGTGTGGCCCCAGGGATCTTCCAAAATCTAATGGACGATTTGTTAAAAGGGATCCCTGGGGTGACGCCGTTCTTCGACGACGTCCTCATCGCCGCGACCACCCCTGAAAGCTTCGCTGCCCGCCTCCGAACTGTACTGGAACGCTTCCAAGCCGCGGGGCTGAAAGTGAAGCGGGAAAAGTGCCTCCTCGGGGTGCCGGAGGTGGAGTTCTTGGGGTACCGGGTAGACGCAACAGGCCTGCATCCGGCGAGGGACAAGGTAAAGGCCATCGTGGAGGCCCCCGCCCCGAAGTCCAAGGCCGAGCTCCAGGCGTTCTTAGGCCTCCTGAACTTTTACCACGCCTTTCTCCCTCACAAAGCCGCCGTGGCCGAACCCCTGCACAGGCTACTGGATAAGGCGACACCTTGGGCATGGGGAGCGAGGGAGGAGGCGGCGTTTCGGGGGTTAAAGTACTCTTGATTTCTAACGCGGTACTCGCCCACTTTGATGAAAAGCTCCCGGTAATCCTTGCGTGCGACGCATCACCGTATGGGGTCGGGGCGGTCTTGGCCCACAAGCTACCGGATGGGAGGGAAGTCCCGGTGGCTTACTACTCCCGCACGCTGTCCCCCGCGGAGCGGAACTATGCTCAAATCGACCGGGAGGGCTTGGCACTGGTGGCGGGGGTTAAAAAGTTTCACAACTTTGTATACGGGTGGCACTTCACGCTCGTAACCGACCATAAGCCGCTCTTGGGACTGTTTGCAGCGGACAAACAAACGCCGCAGGTACTGTCGCCCCGGGTGTTGCGCTGGTCCTTGTTTTTAGTGGGTTACCAGTACCAGTTGGAGCATCGGCCGGGCAAGGCGCTGGGTCATGCCGACGCCTTGAGCCGCCTGCCGCTGCCGCATACAGGGGAAGATCCGGCCCCGGCTCCCGCAGTATTGTTAATGGAGGAGCTGCCAAACCCCCCCCCCTTCAGACTGCAGACGTGGCCGCCCGCACGTCCCGAGATCCCATTCTCTCCCGGGTCCTAAACGGGGTGGTGAGGGGATGGCCAGCGGAACAGACAGGGCCAGAGTTCACGGCATACAAAGCCAGGCGGGAAGAGTTATCCGCCTTAAAAGGGTGCTTGTTATGGGGGGACAGGGTGGTCATGAGACAAGGGGTTCTAGAAACGCTACATGAGGCCCACCCCGGCATTGTACGAATGAAAGCTCTGGCAAGGAGCTATGTGTGGTGGCCCGGGATGGACGCAGAAATTGAAACCTGGGTCCGAGGGTGCACACGGTGTCAGGAAGTCCGCCCCAATCCCCCGAGAGCGCCAACCCAAAGCTGGGAGTCTACCCACAAGCCGTGGTCACGCCTACACATAGATTTTGCGGGGCCGTTTCAGGGGCTCCAGTTCATGGTGACGGTAGACTCCTACTCGAAATGGGTGGAAATAAGCCCAGTGTCTACCACCTCTGCCAAAGCGGCAATAAGGGCCCTGCGGAAAATATTCGCGACGCACGGGTTACCAGACACAATCGTGTCGGACAACGGGGCAGCGTTCACATCTGCTGAGTTTCAAGCGTTCCTCGAAAAGAACCTAATCAGGCACATACGATCAGCGCCCTTCCACCCGGCTACAAATGGACAGGCGGAGAGAACGGTACGCACCGCCAAAGAAGCCCTGAGCCGCATAACGGAGGGGGACTGGGAGTTCCAGCTGGCCCGCTTCCTCCTAACATACCGCACCACCCCAAACCCCATCTCCGGTCATTGCCCCACAGAACTATTGATGGGCCGCCGCCCCACAACTTTGTTAGACAGGCTCCACCCGGACCAAGCCCCAGAGAGAAAGCTGGTCGAGACCCGGGAGGCGCCCCGAAGCTTCCTCCCAGGGGAACCTGTCTACTTCCGGAATTACGGGGCGGGGCCTCAGTGGGTGGCCGGGCGCATCCTAAAACCCACCGGGCCAGTGTCATACGAGGTCCTAACAGATGGGGACCGGATCCTCCGTAAACACGTGGACCAGCTCCGGAGGCGGCAAGACCCCGACACAGGGATCCAGCTACCGGGAAACGCCGCGGCCGCCCCAGCATCCGATCGACTGCAAGCACCGACAGCGGAGCCCGCGCCGGAAGGTCCACGGAATCCGGAGGGGGTCCCGGAGACAGCTGAACCGCTGCCGCCGTTGCCGCCGCCGTTACAGCCGCCACCGTCACCGCCTCAGCTATGACCGGAGATCCAAGCTCCTTGTGCTGGAGGACCACCCGATGGGGGCCCCGCCACTCCGGTACCGGCCCCCGACGATCGCTAAGGGAACGGAGGGCACCAGCATACTTAAAAGACTACGTCACCTGATAGGAGACGAACTATGGGGGAGGGGTGTTGTGTCCTGGGATCAGAAGGCAGAGCTGGCGAAATACAGCCAAGCTTCGCTCTCTGAGAACAATAGGGACTAGGTTCCTGAGCTCGCCAGTAGAGAACCAATGGCAGCATTGGCGGGCGATTCAAACCCGCCAATAGGAACATGGGGCCGTTCCCCCTAACTGTATATAGTTGGCCTCCGTCCGTTACTGTTTGTTCGTGTCCTGTGTGAAGTACGAATAAACGCGTCTTCTCTTATGTCGTCGTCCGAGTCATGAGGCCCGAAACCCAGTACTTTACAGTGAGCGAGCAGTTTGGCTACATCATAAATTAGTGAGCTCTGGAGCCCTCCTTCCTGAGCGAAGGCAAAAATGTCTGAGCTGGAGGCTAAAAAACTATGAGCTAGCTCACACTAACTCAGCTTAGAGGGAACACTGCCCAGAGTTAGCAACCCTACCACCCGCCAATCAACCTACATTTTATGTTTGGCCATATTCATTATTTATTTATTTTATTTATACCCCACCTTTCTCCCCAGTAAGGATCCAAAACAGCTTACATTATTCACCATTCCTGCATTTTATCCTCAAAACAATCCTGTGTGGTAGGTTTGGCTGAAAATATGTTACTAGCTCAGGGTCACCCAATGATCTTCCATGGCAGAGTGGAGATTCAGACCATGGTCTGCCAGATTCTAGTCTGAAACTTTAACCTCTGGATCACACAGGTATGACAGATCCCATTCACTTCCCTTCCTCAGATGCAAGATTTTCTCTCCGTTTTTCTTTTGTGTCCCTTCTCTGACTGAGCAGCCCTGGTAATGTGTATTCTTCTCTATAAAGTAGTTTTAGCAGTCCCACTTTGTGTCAATAATATGTAATGGCTGTTTTCTCAGCCCAGGATCTATGGGGAGGGTTAGGGTCTCCCTTTTACTTAAATGACAGAAAATGGCACTTGAGATGCTTTTAATATTCAAAAAGCAGAATATTTTATTTTACATCAAGGAGAAAATTTAGGTGAATTCAGGGGTTGAAAATATTGAGGTAAAATAGTATAAGTACAAATTCTTATTCTTATGTATCAGGCTAGTGAGAGTTTCTTGAATTATTCATAGTTACTATAATTATTTTGAGGAGAAGAAGAAGAGAAGAGATTGGATTTATACCCCGCCCTTCACTACCCAAAGGTGTCTCAGAGCAGCTTACAAACTCCCTTTCCCTTCCCTTCCCACAACAGACATCCTGTGAGGTAGGTGGGGCTGAGAGAGCTCTTGACAGGAACTGCTCTTTTCCAAGAACAGCTCTTATTAGAACTATGGCTTGCCCAAGGTCATCCAGCCAGGTGCAAGTGGAGGAGTGGGGAATCAAACCCGGTTCTCCCAGATTAGAGTTTGCAATTAGAGGCTTTTGTTCCTGGGTTTCCCCAAACCACTCCAGTTTACTTTATTTGTATAACTAGGAGTAAGGCCGTTGTGGGAAGAAATACAACAAGCTCTAGAAGGAAGCTCCAGGTGAGTGTCCCAGCTGTGGCTGATGGGGCAGCAGAGGGAAGGGAAAAATAGAGGCAAACCATGTTTATTTGCTTCTGGTTACCTATAAGGCAGGGCTGTCTCAATCAATGTTCTCTCTAAGATGAGTTAGTGTGAGCTAGCTCACAGTTTTTTAGCCTTCAGCTCACACATTTTTGACTTAGCTCAGGAATGATGGCTCCAGAGCAAACTAATTTATGCAGAAGCCAAATCATTCACTCACAACTTTAATGCCAGTCGCTCACAAAATAGAATTTTTGTTCACAAGACTCCACAGCTTAGAGGGAGCATTGATCTCAAGTCATTCTGCTGCCCTGTGGGGAGTATAGGAGGACAGCCTCATGGTAACAGGTATGGTTCCCTCCACGCCTGACTTATGTTGATTTGGGGTTATGCAGTAGCAGCTAAGGTAGAAAACCACCTCCTCCTATGCCATGTCTTCTGGGTTCCAAGAGTCTGGGAAGCAGTTCCATAGCCAATTACAGGGTTGCCAACTCTGGGTTGGGAAATACCTATAGATTTGAGGGGTAGAGCCTGGGGAGGGGAGGGGTGGGGAGGGACCTCAACAGGGTATAATGCCATAGAGTCCACTGGCCAAAACAGCCATTGTCTCCAGGAGAACTGATCTTGGTCATCTGGACATCAGTTGTAATACCTGGAGATCTCCAGGTGCTGCTTGGAGGTTGGCTAATGTTAATTTGGGGCTATGCAGTGACAGGTAAGGTAGAAAAGCACCTCCTCCTATGCCATGTCTTCTGGGTTCCGAGGGTCTGGAAAGTGGTTCCATAGCCAATTACACAGTTGCCAACTTTGGGTTGGGAAATACATGGAGATTTGAGGGGTAGAGCCTGGGGAGGGCAGAGTTTGGGGTGGGGAGGGACCTCAGCAGGGTATAATGCCATAGAGTCCGCTGCCCAAAACAGCTATTGTCTCCAGGATAACTGATCTTGGTCATCTGGAGATCAGTTGTAATAGCAGGGAAATTTTCTGTAGGGGAAATGATGTGCTGTGGCTGGAGAACACAGTGATTTCTGGGAGATCTCCAGGCCCCACAGGGAGATTGGCAACTCCAGTGACCATTTAAGGGAAGATTGGGATATGTATTTTACCTCAGGACGCATTCAATGACTCCCAACAGCAAAAGCAAACTGTTTAGAATGTTAGAGGCAAAGGCCAGTCACACCACATATGCAAATGATCTCTGTGTTCCAACAGGCTATGGGAGGCAGAGGAACAGCAAACTGCTTAGAATGTTGGAGGCGGGACTCAGGCAACGCAGCCAGTAGATAGGGACAGCTTCTGAGTGACATATCATGGAGCCAACTGATTTAGGAGCGTGTGGAATGTTCAGAAAGTGTCACCCCACTTCACAATTATATATAAGGAGAGATAGCAGATTCTTTTGGTGCCCAGAAGGCTAGTGCCCTCTTCTCAGTACCCAAACCCCTTCTCTTAGAACACCAGAAATCTTCTTGAGTTGTTAACTGAATTTTAAGTCTCCACAAGCAGTTTCTAACCACACTAGACTAGGGAATCTCTACTCCTTAGAGATAACTTTCCTTGTTTAACTGGATAGGGATTCTTCTTCTCTCCCTAGAAGATTATACCCCTAATTCCTTTTAGCCTGAATGGGAGACTTCTTATTCTACCCAAACCTCCCTGCCAAACTTTTCCCCAGTTTGCTGTCTGTGTTCAAAACTGCCCTCAGCTAATGCTGAATTAAGACTATATTAAGTCATAGGTGAATTCTGACTTTGTCAGCATCTTTTTCTGTCAGGGCTAGCCTAAGACAATCTCCATACACATCTGCGACATCTTGTTACAGTTAAGGCAGGAATGTGAATCAGTTTTCTCAGTATACAGCTCTAACCAGACTTTTTTTTTTGCTCAGCTGATGCCAACCAATCAGATTACCTGGAGCAGCCTGTCACTCAAGGCTCTCAGGCTCTGAGAAGTATTAACCCTTCACAGTCCTGTAGTTTTATGTACAGCACTTGTAAGCCTCTTAAAAGTTCAGTCTGTCACAACAGGCTTCTGTGGGGTGGCTGCTGTTGAATTGTAGCAAGCAGCCAGACCGTGGTGAGTCATAAAAGTCAGGTGGTAGCAAGTCGTCCAATGGTTGCTGCCAGACCTGGCCCAAATGTCCTCCCTCAAAGGCCAAAACAGGCTGGGAAAGGCTCCTGCCCCCTCCCTCTGTTGTTTCCTGATAGGAAGCTGTAGCTTGACTGTAGCATGTGGCTGCCAGCTGGGCTCATCTGCTTCAATTCTTCACACAGTGCTTGCATTGTGCTCAGGGCTGGCACACCCATAAGACAGGGTTGGGCAGTTTCCTAGAGCATCACCTGAAGGAGGGTGCCGCACTGGCCTGCTGCCTCACCCCCGCTCTGCCCCTCCCTCACCAAAAGCCCTTTGAGTGCCTCCTGCCCTAGAGCACCACAAAGGCATGGCTGGAAATGGCAGGCAGGTGTGCCCAGAAGTGGGGGAAACCACCAGGGGTACTGAGGGAGTGTGTGGCACACCCTCAGGCTCAGGGCAGAGCTTTTGCATAAACATAATTTCATGCTACTGTAATATCCCCAGAGGTTTACAAACAGCAATACTGCAACCAGCAAAAGAAAGGGATCTCTATCTGGTGCGAAGGGGGAGGGGTTGTTCCTCACAATAATCCTGTGAGGTAGGTGAGGCTTTCTGAGAGTCACCACAGAGCCGGAGAGTAGCTTAAGAACAGTGCAGCGACATCAAGGAGCAACCCCTCCCCTGGTTTCAAGTTCTACTCCGCTTTAGATTTCACTTCTGTTACAAGCCCCCTAAGTCTCTAGCTTGCAAACAAATCAGCTTTGAAATCATTTCCACATATGCTTGCATCTCCACCTTTCTTGAAGTAAGGTGATGATGAAATATTTTTATTTTCATTTCTACCTTCCCCAACTGCTATTTAAGAGAAGAAGGGTCGCTTTCATTTTCTCACGCTGAACAGCAGCACAAGAGAGCGACCATTTCTCCAGGAGTAAGTACAACGTGCACGATGGTCCTTGCAGAGTGGGGTGATTGTTTAGATTGGCCCCTTTCAAGTGATTTCAAAGCTGAGTTAAGCCTTAACTGGGACTAATGCTATGCACTGGAACACGTGCCCTGTGCCACATGCAGTTTTAGCACATGAGACAGGATAGTAAAGAAAAATCCCTCTGAGCAAACGGAGTTGCCTCCCATTTATCCTCAGGGAACCATATCCTGGTTTCCTGGGACTTGGTTGACAGTGTTCTGGTAGTTTTAAGAGCCTCAAGTTTTTAGGGTTGCCAGCTTCCAGGTGGTGGCTGGTGATCTCTTGGGATTACAACTGATCTCCTGTCCCCAAACCTCATCCTCCTTGGGCTCCGCTCCCTGAATCTCCAGGTATTTCTCAACCTCGAGCTGGCAACACAACAAGCCCAACAAAGTTAGCATTGTTTTTGTGAGGTCCTCAGAAACTTTTCAGAGACAGATATGAGATGAGATTTAAAATAGGCTCATTTTGGATAGGCAGTGCAGTAATGGTGCTGGGGTATGTTTATTTGAATGGTGTTTCCCTTTTTATTTTTCATTTTTTCTCTCTGGGTAATTATTATTTTGGCTATGTGGAGGTGGACTGATGTGACTGTGGTGTGCGGGGGGTGCCAAAAGGTAGCCTCGCCTAGTGTGCACAAAAAAAACACCTGGCACTGGCCTTGGTTGTGTTTATGACACAGGGAGTCTAGATGCCATTGGGATGATCTTTGTGGGCCTACAGTCATTTACAGGTGTTACTGTAACTTGTAAGCATGAGGAATACCTGTATCCCTTAGATGAACAGAGTATTTTTGTGAGCTATACACTTTAATAACACAATATTGCTCTCTACCCCTTTAACCCTAGAAATTTATGCTTCCTGGACTCCTCCTAGGTACCATAATTTTAACTTTCAAGTGTTGGCTACCCTAGCAGTAGTCCACTCATCTCCCATTCTACTGTTTACAGGGCTCATTTTCTCCACTGTTGTCCTCTGGAGAAGCACAATTTTGGCTAATATGGCTAATGCTAGGTTTCTATGCTATGCCAGGACTGATGGTGTTTTTCTACTGGGTACTTGTTAGAGCTCAGCTGAAGTGAAATGTACATTTTAGTGCCACCAACTAATTTTTAAATTCACATTATAGGTATTGGCATTTCCAAGTGCAAAATGGTGGATTTTTATCATGGTTTCCCAAGAGAGATTTATAATAAGTTAAAAGATGTGGATATTAGTATTCAATATTTCACTTATCTAAAGGTTTTCTTGCTTTCTTTTATTTGACAATTTGTATTTAATACAGCCTACAAATACACAAGCATGTAACAGATTACAAAGAAATAATATAACAAACAACAAAAGACAATTAGATTAGCAAGTAAATAAGCAATACCAAACATCAGATCTTGCAACTTATAAACATCCTTAATATGGCATTTCAGTTAAGTACTTCAGTTTTTTTGGGACCACTCCCGTCTGCATCAAGTAGTTCAATATCATTGGCCACACTTCTACAAAATTTGAGGAAGGAGCATTATTTTCAAACTGATTCATTTTATATGTGATTCTTTCCATTATGTACATCTCCCATACCTTACATTGCCATATATGAAGAGTAGGTGCATTTGGGCATTTCCAGTTAGCCACTATAGATGTTTTGGCAGCTATAAGAAGGTATGAGATCCGCTCATTCCTAGTATTTTGGACTGTGCTATCCTTCCAATAATTAAGAAACAATATCTCCAGTTTGAATGGGACAACGTCCCCCATTATAAGGAATATTTGGTCCAAGATTGTCTTCCAGAATTGTTCAATTCTCTCACACTGCCACCAACAATGTGCATTGGAGTCTGTGGCATTGTACCTGTCTGAGGTCCACCCCTCCTCAAACCTGACCCTCTCCAGGCTCCACCCCTCAAATCTTCAGGAATTTCCCAGCCTGGAGTTGGCAAGCCTATCTCCTTCACAGCCAACCATCAACCTACCTTTATGTAGGTTATCTCCAGGAGGAAATGACTGGTTTGGAGGGTGGAATCTATGGCATTGTACCTGTCTGAAGTCCACCCCTCCTCAAACCCCACACTGTCCAGGCTCCACCTCTCCAGGAATTTCCCAACCTGGAATTGGCAACCCTATTTCCTTCCAAGCCAACCATCAACCTACCTTTATGTAGCCCTCTGACTTCAGTTTTCCATCTCCTCCCCCCTCCCTCCTGGAGAGCAGTTGAAATTCTGGGTGATCTCCAGCCCTTACCTGGAGATTGGCAACAATGGTTCCCCAAGAGGAAATGGCTGGTTTGGAAGATGGAGTCTGTGGCATTGTAGCTGTCTAAGGTCTCACCCCTCCTCAAACCCCACCCTGTCCAGGCTCCACCCCTCAAATCTCCAG
Source organism: Gekko gecko (assembly GCA_029375565.1). Taxonomy (NCBI): domain Eukaryota; kingdom Metazoa; phylum Chordata; class Lepidosauria; order Squamata; family Gekkonidae; genus Gekko; species Gekko gecko. Next base: position 74,443,270 of record JAPDNY010000006.1, on the reverse strand, counting down.
GAATTTCCCAGCCTAGAACTGGCAACCCTTTCTCCTTCCCAGCCAACCATCAACCTACCTTCATCTGCCCTTCTGACTTCAGCTTTCCATCTCCTTCCCCCTCCCTCCTGGGTAGCTGTTGCATTTCTAAGTGATCTCCAGCTGTCTCCTGGAGATTGGCAACAATGTTTCCCCAGGAGGAAATGTCTGTTTTGGAGGGTGGTCTATGGCACTATACCTGTCTGAGGTCCCACCCCTTCTCAAACCTCACCCTGTCTAGGCTCCACCCCTCAAATCTCCAGGAATTTCCATACCTAAACTTGGCAACTTTATCTCCTCCCCTCTCAGCTTCGGCTGTCTTTCTCGTTAGTGGGGAGCAAAGCAGCTTACTTCATTCTCCTCTTCCACTTTGTGATCTGTACAGCAATCCTGCAAGGTAGGTTAGGCAGAAAGTCTGTGGCTGGTCCAAAATTACCCAGGCAACTTCCATAGGGAGGCTTCTGCTGAACAGGAGCATTCAACCAGGGCTAGTGACGTAATGCCAGTCAGGAGGCATGAAGTTACCCTGAGAGTGCTGGCAGACCTAGGGTTGCCAACAAAGACAGATTGATGCAAAGGAAGATGGGAAAGTCTCCATATCTTTATTTTGCCTTAAATTGGTTTTGATGCCAGCAGGGTGAGAAAATGCCAGAGGCAGTACCCATGGTAAATGGACAATTCCTAAAGATTTTCCAAAACACTACTGTGTCCAGATTCATTTTCTACACTCACAGTGTCCCGTCAGAACACAACACGTCCCCAGCACTTTGAATTAGCACCAGAGCTTTAAGAGCTCTCCTGCTGTCACCTGGAGATTGGCAACAGCTTGTTTGGAGGGTGGGGTCTATGGCATTGTATTTGTCTGAGATCCCCCTCTTCCTCCTCCTCAGACCCCACCCTCAGCAGGCTTCATCCCTAAAATATCCTGGAAGTTTCCAACCTGGAGCTGGCAACTCTATGTCCTTTCTAGGAAATCATCAGCCTACCTTTATCTGCCTGTCTGTTGTCAGGTTTACATCTCCCCCCCCCTCTCAGCCTCTGCCTAGGGAAAGGGCAGACTTTTCCTCCAGTGGGAACCAAAGCAGCTGACACCATTCTCCTCTCCCGTGTATGATCCGCACAAGAACCCTGTGAGGTATGTTAAGGTAGAAAGTCTGTGAATGGTCCATAATCCCCCAGGCAGCTTTTATACCTGGAACCTGCACACCATCCTCTGAAACACTCTCATGTACATATCTGTGGCAGTAATGGGGTAACTGCTGGCACCTTTTCCTATCATTTTTTGCCTTGTGGTATTCTGCCTGTGGTGTGAGCTGTCTTTTCTGTAGTGTGGCGTGGTTGTGTTATTGGGTTTGTTTCTTTTGAAGGGGAAGTGATGTGTTGTGGGTGAGGACATATTTTACCTCAGAATACACCAGGTCACATATGCAATTGTGGGGGAGTTCGAGGTGCGGAATGGAGTGAAGTCCAATCAGCTTCCATATGCAAATGATCTTGAAACGCTGGCCCAATCAGAGAAGAGTGGCCTGGGCTGCAGTGGGTGGGAGAGAACTCAGGCAACGCAGCCAGTGGATAGAGACACCTTGTGATTGACATCACAGAGCCAACTGATTTTGGCAGGCATAGAATGTTGCCATACGAAAATGCTTTTATATATAAGGACAGGATACCCTATCTTGAAGCAAGATCTACCAGCCTCTACCAGCCTTGTAACACTGGCCTTTTCCCACAAATTAAAAAAGTTATTGTCTAGTCCTAGCATAAACCAGTCCTGATTCAGGAATGATGTGAAACGTGACAATGGTGGTAACAATTTTTCCTCCTAGAATTCCAAGTGCACAAAACAGCTGGTAGGAATTGGTTGTCCTTGATTAACTCAATTCTGAATTTACTCTTATTCCAGATTGTTTCTGGTATAGATCTTGGGTACCTATATTTGGATTGTATTATCACCCAATCTAAAGGATTCTCAGTCCTACTGTTAGAACATTGGTCAACATTATAGTTTCATTATAGATATTCAAGTCTGGAAAAGCTATCCCCCCTTGTTTAGCAGGCCTATATATTGTGCTGAAAGCTATGCATGACCTTTTATTATCCTACATGAATTTATTTAGTTTATTCTGCCAATTTTTCAAAGTTTTGGGTGTTATTACCGCTAGAAAATAGCTAAAGATGATGAAGACACTAGGTTAATAAGTCTGACAAAAATGCAAAAATCACTTTGAACTACCTTGCTGTTCTTCAGTAGCCTTCTTTGCTTAATGTGTTCTTTCAGTGCTAGAATTTGAAGCTTTGTTTTATTATCACTTCTTTAAGACTGTATTATGCCTCTGGCTCTTCCAAGTTCACAAGTTTTGCTCTTGCTATAATCCCCAAAGGTCACATTTAAGGGCAGTGTAGAACATAAATGATACTTTCTGATCTAGCTTTCATAGAATTATCAACAAGTAAATCCTCACAGGAACAATTTGGCACCCCACTATTGCTTTTAAGGATTTTAGGAATATAGAAGACATTGAGAAATCCCAAAACCTTATTAATGATTTCCTTGAGTTCCATCTGGTTCCATCTGTGTCTATTTGTATCCCTCCTGTGTCACTGATTGCAGTGCACACATATTAAGATGGCAAGGCAGACACTGTCTGACATCTGGGGAAGGTAACTATGGCATTTAACCTTCATCCCTCCACTACAGTCTACATTAGCATCTGTCTATTTGCCAACATGTGTAAGCAAAATCCTTGCCCCTACATTTTTTCCTAACAGGTGTAGCACCAAAGAGTACAGGAGAGCAAATGAACACTCCTTACATAGAATCAAATCAAAACTTTATGAGGTATGTGCTTTTGTTTGGGAAGTAGGCAAAGGCTCCCATTCAGGCCAAGGAAAGGAGGTAGATCTTCTAGAGAGAGAAGAAAATTCCCTACCCAGTCAAGCAGGGAGTTAGCTCTGAAGAGTGCAGAGATCCCTGGTCTGGTGTGGTTAGAAACTGCCTTTGGAGACCTTAAGAGTCAGTTAAAAACTCAATATGAGTACCGGTGTTTCAAAAGAAGGGGTTTGGGTACTAGAAAGAGTGTACCAGCCTTCTGGAAACCAAAAGAGTTAGAGAATACTCACAGAAAGTGTACTGGAATGTTTGGGGAAAACATTGGTACAAAAGCTTCTCAACATGAAGATTTAAGTCACTGTGAAAAGCTTAAGAAACTCTCATTAGCCTAAAACATAAGAACTAAAGTCTCTGCATGTACTGATTTTACCTCAGAAATCTTCTGGTAATTCCTAGCCTGAAAGACATCTGACTGTCCTCAACCTTTTTGGCCCTCGCCCCAGCCTAGTAGAACTCTCTGCCTAGTGACATCCAAGCCCTGTGGGACCTGGTACAGCTCCACAGGTCCTATAAGACAGAGATGTTCCGCCAGTCCTACAATTGAGGACAGCAATGGGTTGCCAGAAAGCCTGGCCTCCATCTCTTTCCCTCCCTCTCCCATAGGTATAAACTGACATCAGACACCTTTAGATGAGCTTATTGTTACACTGCATTGTCTTTAATTGCTTTTATTGTAATTGTTAAATTGTTTTATTTATGGATGTGTTGTAGGGTTGCCAGCCTCCAGGTCTGGGTGGGGTTTCCATCACTTTTGGGGGCTTCAATCCACCCATGACCAGCTGACCGGTGGGGGGAGCCCCACCCCCCAAATTGATGACCCCTCTCCCTCCCCTCCTGCCCAATTTAAAAGGCTTCAGCTGAGCAGAGGAGACCACATGGCCTGCCAACCAGCTGGAGGGCCCTTTAAACCTAGCAAGAGGGAGGGGGCGGTCGCAGGCTGCAAGCTTGGCTCATAAAAAGACCTTTAAAAGGTCTTTTGAGAGTGGGGTAGGGACCACAGCATGTGGGGCTGAGAGAAATATTTAACCTTTAAAGGATTTTTTTGCGAGCCAAGCATGAGGCCTGCAACTGCCCCTCTTCTTCCCTCCTGCTAGATTTTAAGAGCCCTCCAGCTGGTTGGTGGGCCATGTGGTCCCTACCAATCAGCTGAAGCACTTTAAATTGGGCAGGGGTGTCCTGGTGGGTGGTTGCTCTTGGGGGCGGGGCTTGGGGTGGTGCTTGGGGGCAAAATGCAGCATGTCTGGCCTCGGTTATGTTATTCTGTCAACATATTTCAGTTTGGTCTAAGCTCAAAGTAGCTCTCTGTACATCTGGCTCAGGAAAAGTGGACATCTGTGCAACTAGTCCAGTAAATAGAGAGATATTCAATTAAATATTGTTTCATTCTGGTGAATGAAAGAATTCCTTGCATTGTAAAAAAAAATGCACAAATGCAGACATTTCTTGCTTACATGCCTCCAGAAAAGTTTGATTACAAACCAGCACCATGGAAAAGTAAGAAGTTTAATATGGCTCTCATTCCAAACATAAACACACTCATTCATATGCCAAATAATGGGGATTAATTTAAAGAGCCTTAGTTCCCTGGGAGTTAAGGTAATTTATCCTGAATTAAGGATTCATTATACAGTTTCCTTTAAATTGCACTGCCATCTGTAAACAATAAAAATAACAGCAACAACAGATATCCATCCACAGTTACTTAGAAGTATATATTTTCCCTGGAAATCAATAGGACTTAAAGTTCTATAACTTTGGCTGCGTGATGATTATGTAATTAGAAACTGGGTCATTAATCCTTTGATAACTCCTTGCTGTGTTTCCTCTTTGAATACTAGAAGCTTTGCCAGTAGTTGAAGGAACTGGTCTTGCTCAGCACATATCTAATCTTTTCTATCAGAAACAACCTATGCAATGTGAAACTCTGCTGACACCCTTGCCAACAATTATCTGTCCCCAAAAGATATACAAAAGCTCCAGGACTTGTGCAGCAATATCTACTTAATTTATTAGCATAGTAAAAAAAAAATTAAAATCCATGCCATGCTGAATTTCCTTAATGGTTTTGTATTACAGAGGGAACATCCATCCTGCAAACCAGGAGTTCAGGAGGTTGATGACTTACACTTGAGAGGCATATTCAGGACTAACTTGCTCCAAATGTTTAGGTCCTCCTAGCCATAGAAAAAGTCCATCCATCACCAGAATTAATATTTCTCTCTTTGTCACTCATTTAATATTCAGTATGAGTAATGGTGGGGGGTGATGAACATCTTCCTTAAAATAAAAGCTCAAGACAGGGAAATTTTGCTTTAAAACAAATCCAAAGTTTGAGGGAGAGGACCACAGAGATAGAATTGCCAACTTTTTATTTTAAAATGCTGGTATCTTGAGCAAGGTCAGAAGAGTTGTCGAGAGTACACAAGGAGATACAGACACATTTGCAGAATGATCCTATTTGGCTTTTAACATGGCCAGGCATGGCTTGTGACTTCAGAGTTTCCTACAAGCCACGAACAATAATCCTGGATCCTATGTTATGAAGTGGCACCAGCAGTCCACTTATAAAAGACAAGCACCACCTAATAGTTTGATATCACATTCTGTATACACACAGTAGATCAGAAAACACAGCACACTGTTGTGCTTTAGTGGCCATGTATTCTATAACCACATGTTGCACATTCAATAAAAATGGTGTGAGTGTCCTTTTTACAGCTCCCAGGCTGGAAAGATACATTTGGCTTACAATCCTAGGCAAGCTTTGTAAAGCTATAAAATTCCTGGAAAGGTATTCTGTTTCTCTCTTAAAGCTAGAGCATGGAGTCACTACTGAAACTAAAGGGAATACATTGTGCTATGCATAGTTATCTTATTAAATTCTTTGCCACAGGTTGTGGTGACATCCATTATGATTAAAAATTAAATTATTAGATAAACTAGGAATAAGGCCCGTAGTGGAAATAAATACAACGGGCTCTAGAAAGAGGCTCTGGGAGAGTGCCCCGGCTTTGGGCACTCAGTGACAATTTGCTGTGGCAATCTCAGCAGGGTATAATGACAGAGTCCACCATATTCTCCAGAGGAACTGATCTTTGCTACCTGAAGAGCAGTAGTAATTTTGAGTGATCTCCAGCCCACCCCCAAGATTGGTAACAGTGGTTCCCCAGGAGGGAGTGGCTGGTTTGGAGGGTGGAGTCTATGGCATTGTACCTGTCTGAGGTCCCACCCCTCCTCAACACTCACCCTCTCCAGGTTCAACCCCTCAAATCTCCAGGAATTTCCCAACCTGAAGTTGACAACCCTATCTCCCTCCCAGCCAACAATCAACCTACCTTTAGTTTTCCATCTCCTCCCCCCTCCCTCCTAGAGAGCAGTTGTAATTTTGAGTGATCTCCAGCCCCCATCTGGAGATTGGCAACAATGATTCCCCATCAGGGAATGGCTGGATTGGAGGGTGGAGTCTATGGCATCGTACCTGTCTGAGGTGCCACCCCTCCTCAAATCTCACCCTCTCCAGGCTCCACCCCTCAAATCTCCAGGAATTGCCCACCTGGAGTTGGCAACCTGATCAGGACTGGGCCCAATGAGTTTTCTCCCAAAGGCCAACATAGGTGCGGAAAGGGCCTTTTACTGACAGAGGAGAAAGTACAGGTGCCAAATTTGATTACGGAAATACCTGGAGATTTGAGGGGGGTGGATCCTGTGGAGGGCAGCATTTGGGGTGTGTGTGGAAGGACTCAGCAGGGTATAATGCCATAGAGTCTACCCTTCAAAGCAACCATTTTCTCCTGGGGAACTGATCTCTGTCATCTGGAGGTCAATTGTAACAATGGGAGATCTCCAGGTCCCACCTGGAGATTGGCAGCCCTAGGGGAAAGTCAGCCGCACAGTGGGGAGTTGAAGAAAATGGTCTGATGGTCACTGGCCCACCTCGTTAGCCAGCCAGCCAGCCATGCTGAAGCTAAGCAGGAGAAAGAGCCTTTTTCCATTTATTCTGACAGGAAAGTGGCCTTTGGGGAGGGGGTTATGCTGAAAGTCCTTTGTTTTTTTACTCACAGAACCAAGCTTGGCTGCCTATCAATAGCCACTGAGGGGACAGTCCCTCACAGGAGTCAAGAGAACTGTCTTCCTCAGGAGAGAGAGTAAATCTGACATGCCTGCCAGTAAATCTGACATGCAAAATCTGTCTGAAGGGGGAGTGGGTGGGGAACAGGAGCAGACCTAGCACCCGGCCAATGGCACGTGAGTACTTTTGAGTAGCGGCTGATGGGCCAATGGCTGAGGGAGGGCATTTTACAGCCAATGGGAGCACATGGAATCTTGCGAAACCAAAGATAATTAATTATAAGGAGAGATTCTTGTGTTGGGGGGCTTCTCTCTTCACCCACAGTGGAGACTACTTGATCCTTTTAAGTGGAGTTGCTGGTGTAGAACTTGGGACCTTCAACATGAAAAGCAACATGGAAAAGCACTGAGCCACAGTCGTACCACAAGCACTTAGACATAAGTTCTCATGTCTCAAAACTAGATATTAGGCTGAAGTGAAGCAGTTTGACACTTCCTTCCCTTGAGCACAGAGCCTGAAGAGAGGAAAGTGTACACTCAGGTACACAGTGTGACATCTAAGAAATGATGCTCTCAGGTACACAGTGTATCATAACAACAATCCTGCCACATAAGATCCTTTAAATTGTAAGAGGCAAGAGCTCCTCCACTTTAAAGGATGGCAGAATACATGTTACAATAGACACACTGGGTGCATATTTGATTGACCTTTCAAACAAGCAATCCACAGAAAGCAGTGCAGTGCAGATAAACACCACCCAGACATCTAATTTAGCCTTGAGGCCATGATAGAGAAATGATATGCAGGTGGATGAATGCTTCTGTGTGCAGAGCTCTTTTGGTGTATTAGTGAGGAAGCATGGTTGGGGAGTGCAGAGGGAGGCTAAAAGCCATGCGGCCAGGCTAAGGCTTGAGCTTCGTGTTTGGGAGACAATAGAATGTAGGCTCCTCGCGTTCTTCCAATCGAGGAGCCTGGGGTAATCCAATCAACTGTAAATAGCGTGTGTTTGGGGTGTGGGCTCACTGGGGATAAAAAGCCGGCTGCGAGCCGGCTTAGTTGTCTTGTTCTTCATCTAATAAAGTATGTGAGAGCTGAAATCACTCGTCAGTCTCAGTACTTTTCACTGGCGACGAGGATGGGATGCCAACTCCCGTCCTGAACAACGACCACGACAAAGAGCATCGCATCAAGCCCGCCGCTCATCGCACCGCTCCGGAGCACCGCACCGCAGACCCCGAGAGCAGCACCGCACCGCTCCCCGCAACCGAAACAACGCTCCCGAACACCGCATCGGGACTGCCACTCCCCGCACCGCTCCCAAGCAGCACCGCTGACCCCGAGAGCCGCACGCCTTCCGCCTCCGGCAACTCACAAGCCCGCTCACAACCTCGTGGTAGGATGGCCGCACCCACCACTCACCTAAGCGCCTTTGACCTCTCCTAACCGCAGAAATGGGACGCCTGGCTGGAGACCCTGGAGAACTACTGCGGGTATCATGATGTGGTGGAAGCCGAGAAAAAGAAGCAGTTGTTCCTCAGCGTCTGCGGCGTCGACACCCTCCTCTTCTTGCGGGACCTCATAAACCCCAAGACCACTAAGACGGAGTCCTACATGGCGCTGGTAAAGGCCCTCACGGACAACTTCTCGCCTAAGCCCACAAAATTCGTTGAGTATCTGGGGTTCTTCGAGAGGGTCCAGGGCCCAGATGAGTCCACCACGGAGTTCCTGGCGGGTCTTCGGCGGGCGGCCACGAGATGCGAGTTCCCAAACCTCGTGGACACGCTGCTGAACCAGTTTCTCGTGGGCCTCCAGGAGTCCAAATTGCGGCGGAAACTGGCGAGCAACAACGACCTCACACTGGAAAAGGCCATCTAGGAGGCCACCGCCTACGAAAAGGCCCACCGAGACCACCACAGTTCGGCGGTCCACCGCACGCAAACAACGCGTGGGTCCGACGTATTGGACGACGAGGAGGTACTCCAGGTACACCACCGACCGTCCCACTGACCTCTGCGGACCCGAGAGGCCAAATCCCAGCCATCCGTAGCCTGCGTGAGCTGCGGCAGCGCTCACGAGCGACGGACCTGTCGATTTCGCTCCGCGATCTGCCGGGCTTGCAACAAGGCGGGACATATTGAGAAGGTCTGCCGCTCCAAAGGACACCGTACGAACCTCACGGCACAGATCGAGACAGAGGACCTCCACACCGTTTCTGTCAACCACCAGACGGTATGTAACTTGCCCCCCGACAGCCCGAACAAGGTGCATGTAACCGTTTTAATTGAGGGGTCCCCCTGCCGGATGGAAATCGATTCCGGTTCATTGTATTCCATAATTTCGGTTGAGACCCTCCGCAAATTATGCCCCAAGGGGGGACCCCGGTTACACAAGCCACATGGTCTACTGTTACGGGACTTTAACAAAAACCCAGTGGCGGTCCAGGGCTGGGGCAAGTTCCGGGTACAGTTCAAGGGTTTTTCGGGGCAACTGGACCTGTTGGTGGTGGAAGGGCACCTAACCAGCTTGCTGGGACTTTCGTGGTTCAGGCCCCTGGGTCTCCAGATATCGGGACTAAACCAAATCCAGGCGGCCGACTGGGAGGTGGTCTGCCGCGAGTTCCCGAAAGTGTTTGATGGGACCCTGGGACAGTACACCGGGGACCCCATTTCCCTGGATTTGGACCCGACCCAGGCCTCAAGTCGCCCCTGGACAGGCTCCATCCAGACCGGGCACCGGAGCGCGAGCCGGACACCGAGGACCAGCAAGCCAGCAGAGGGTTCTTCCGCCGCGACAACCACTCCAAGCCCCTTGGCACCAGTAGGCCCCTTGACGCAGACACCGGTGCCAGCCTCTTCCCCAGACCCGGCGCTCTGACGCTCAACGAACTTTTGGGAAGGCTCTTTCACACCCAGTGGGTTCAGTAGGTGTGGCTTCTATTGCTGTTTCAAGGACTGGGTGGACCACTTTGAACTAATAATAGCTAATAATGGCTGTATTCATCGCTCAGTTACTTGGGCATCTTGACTCTCAACCTGGCAATAACCCCCCTCCTACCTATATGCAATGCTTGAGGAGATCTGTTTCTATGAATCTGAAGGAGTGTACATACTAAGGCTCTCAGTTCTAGCTTGTACCCAGAGTTTTTGTCTTGTAGGTACCGCTTTTTTTGTCTGGTAGGTGCCACTGGACTCAAAGTTCGTTCCCACATCTATTTGTTAACTCTTGTATTTTTTGCTAATTTACTACTATTCACAGATCTTTCTTTACATCCAATCTCAGCTATAATCACCCAGTACTTACGCATCTTGACTCCAAATGGTCCTCTCTGACAACAACCTCTGCCCCCTATAAGTAATGGTTGAGGACATTCTTTCCAGTGTATCTAAGGAAGTGTGCTTGCACAGGGAAGTTTATAACATGAATAAAACTTTGTTGGTCTACTCTTAAAGGTGCCACTGGCCTCAAACTTTGTTCAGCTATTAACACAAAATGGAAACATTGCCTCCAGCCCTGCCAGACACCTGGCATCTCTTAGCCTCTCCCCCTCCCCCTGAGGATTGCCAAGTTTCCCCTGGCCATGGGCAGGGTTGTCAGCTCCAGGTTGTAAAATTCCTGGAGATTGGCATTTTTCAAATTTTGTGTTTTTCATTCTTCCTAAAATGCATTTATGTTTGAAAATTGGTGGGCTCATGCGGGGGGGGGGGCTCCAGAAGGTAATCTCATCTAGCGTGCAAAAAAGCTGGCACCGGCCCTGCTGGTGCGGCTTCTCTAGGGGTCTCATAGGGCTGTGCATTTACTTGAGCAGCTGGGCTGTGTGGGTCCCTGGAGCCAAGCAAGAAGTGCAGTGCCTGCCTGGCAAGCATGGGCTGCTCTACATGGGCCAGGTGGGGGGTGGTCTGAGAAGGAAAGTTTTTCTCTAAGAAAATGTGGTGGGGGGATAGCACCTACTGTACATAGAGCTGGGGGGTGGGGGTTGCCTTTGGGTAAAGATGTGGTTCAGATCTTCTGAACCTGAGCATGTGTGGAGTGTCTCACCTGAAAACAAGGGTTGTATTTGAAAATAATAGGCAATATGCTTTTTGGCATTTATGGCATCGCAAAATGGGTTTTGTTTGTTTTAAAGCTCATAAGTAAAAAGGTCTTTGAACATATGTGGAATAAGCTTCACTGAGCTGGAGAAAAAAGTATGTTATTTTTTAAAAAACACACACACTGTGGTTAAAGGGTCCCTAAGCATTTGGCAGTATGTATTCCCTGAGCTGGACAAAGGTATATGTGTTTTAAAAGGCCATAGCCAGGCCTCTGAGCACATGCAGAGTGTAGTTCCCTGAGCCGATTTCACAAGGCTGCTCTGCTCGCTATTCCCTTTGCCCGATGTAGTGTCAATTTCACATTAGTACTGTGTGCCACATTTTGCCACGCAGCTTTGCACGATTTCTCATGTCTACTCAATCCTGTTTTCTGAGGATTGAGTAGACGAGAAAATCACGCAGAGCTGCGGGGCAAATGCGTCAGTGCGGCACTTAGTGTGAAATTGACATCAGAGCAAAGGGAAGAGCGAGCACGGAGCAGCCTTGTGGGAAATCGGCCTCTGTTTAAAAGCCTTTGGCCGATTTCCTCTGAGCCATTCCATGGAGCTGCTAGGCAGTGTTCTCTCTAAACTGAGTTAGTGTGAGCTAGCTCACAGTTTTTTAGCCCTTGGCTCACACAATTTTGTCTTAGCTCAGGAAGGATGGTTCCAGAGCAAACTAATTTATGCAGTAGCCAAATTGCTTGCTCACAACTTTAATGCCAGTAGATTACAAAGTAGAATTTTTGCTCACAAGATTCCACAGCTTAGAGGGAGCATTGCTGCCAGCCAGGTAACATCTTGTAGAAATTATTATTATTATGTAGCACAGTCACTGGGCATGGTGCAGAATAGCTATCAAAAATGCAGGTCCCTGCCCTGAGCTGCTTACCAACCAGAATTCAACCCAGGGGAAGACTGCAGAGGGCTAGGAGAAAATTGCAGACATTTCAGTTCAGACCTTTGTGTGTTACATGTAGGACCTTTGAGCATGTACAAAGGGCCTTCTCTGAATGTACTTTCTTTTCTCTGAGATTTTTGGGGTGGAGCCTGGGTGGTGGGTGTTGCCTTCTGACACACTTCTGGTGATGTCAGGGGGTGTGGCATATGCAAATAAGTTATACTAATGAGCTCTTGCACCTCTTTTTCTACGAAATGACCCCTGATTATTAGCTATCATAGGTAAAAATTATATCTCTGTATTTAGGAGCAGTAAACAAGGCTATGGCTGCGATTAGATGAGCTGTTTGATGTGATGTCGTTGCTTCTCCCCGCTGGATTAAAAATCTTATTTGGACAGTGACATCTGTATCCTGTTCCCCAGTTGCTGGTGCCCCCATTCTCACTCAACGCTGGAAAAAGTATTATCTTTATGGATTGAACTGGTCTCACCACACATTTCCTGATGTCTGAAATCTCTCTTGCATAATCAAGCCATTTGGGAAGTCAGATCACACACTTCTGTCTGCATGCCATTTTTCTAGTTCAGTTAGTGATATGCGCATAAGTGGATTGTCACCCCAGGGTTTTTAATCACTGGTTGTGCGCTTCTGCCACCCAAACATTCTGTCAGGATTGGGAACCCCCAGGGGAGTTGTTTTTGAGTGACAAATCCCCCCCCAACCCCTCTCTCCTGTTTCTTGGGGTTGGAAAGCTGTGAAAATAGTCCCTAGTTAGGCTCTCATATTGGCAGGAAGCCTGGGGAGGCTGGCATCCTTAATTCAGGGAGACTTGGGTAAAGCTGGAAAATATTATAAATCCAGGCAGACTTGCTTCTGAGTAATCTTGGGCTGAATATCTGCCACAAAAGTGTTTGCAGGGCTTTCTGGGCGTGGACCTTGACTAAAGTTAACCAGGCTAGAGAGATCAGTTCCCCTGGAGAAAATGAATGCTTTGGAAGTTGGACTTTATGGCACTGTATGCCAATGAGGTCCCTGTCCTCCTCAGGCTCCATCACCAAATCTGCAGGAGTTTCCCTGCTGCCATACTTGGTGGAAGGATCACAGAGCTGTCGAAATGGAGTGGTGCTTCAAATGAACATTTCTGTGCGTGCATGAAAGACAGGGTGGTTATTGAGCAGCAGTAATCTGAATGGTCAACCACAAAGTGAGTGAACAGTGAAGCAGATTAAGGGTGGCATGTTTGGACAAACCTCTCCAGAACAAATAACACGGGATAAAATAGAGGCACAGACAAACCATGCCAAGCCTGTCGTTTGACCGCATCCTATGACTGTTAACATGCTTATGAATGAAATGGCTGCGAGAATCTTAGCATAGTCTCTGTGTTATATGTGATCCATAGTTCAAAACAGTATTAGCCCTCAAAAATAATTTAAATCCTGCTGTCATATCCAATTTATTGTCACTAGAATTGTCTACCTCCTGGCAGTTTGTTACAATGGACTTCAGGACTGTAGAATGTCTTCCTGGCTTTGCATACGTATGCTTGGAATTAAAATAAATATGAAAATAGTGGCACACACATTTGTTAATGATATCAAAGCTTATACCATGAGAGACGGCAAAGCAGAAAATAAATTGCACATTTTCCTAGAACCACCATATACCTTTGATTGACATATTAGGAATAATGAAGATTCACCTCCTTGGGCCAGACCGCTTGATAACCCTACTGACTGCGGGGAAGGTATTTTCTTTTGGAAAATTTAGCTTTTTAAATCTGTTATTCATATGGTATAGGTTTAGAAGGGTATAGGTTTAGAAGGGTGAAAAGGGCAGGACAATCTGCTTATGAATCATTGTATAGATTCCTTACCCTTCATTGGTCTACAGTATTATGTGATATCAATCCTGCTACTCTTTTTAATACACCATAGCTGGACTAAGCACTAATATAAGGAATAAATATTACATTAAGGTGAGCTATAAATAATTCTTCCTTGGAGATAGAGGGGGTGGTCTGTGTTCCTACCTATCCTAAGTTTCAGGAAAGGCATGTGTTATAATTTTTCTTGGACCACACCACTTCTGAATGCAGAGGGAAGAATGAACTTTTTAAATGTTTCACCATGTTTTAAAAAACTGTCCACAGGGAGAAGAATTCTAACTTTCTAAGCACACTAGTTTCCTATGCATATTCCACGGGGACACTCCCATACATCCCAGTACTTCCTTTTACAAGGGCTAGCTCTACCTTGACACTAAGTTAGGTGCTCACTTCAGGCAGTGGATTTGGGAGCAAGGCAACTTTTCATTGTACTCAACCATCACCAGCCTCCCATCCTGTGCACTGGGGTTCCCCTCCACTCTTTGCTCCTCTGTCCCCTCCACTGCTCCCACCTCTGCCTCCATCTGAGAGCTGAAGCAGCTAATCCTCTTCGCCTTTTCTCCCTTCCCCTCCAGCCTTCTTTAAAAAAACAGTGTGGCAAACTATATATGCCCTATAGGGCTTCTAAAATTCTCCCAAGATTCCTTCCTCATGTGAGAATATGGCCATCATTTTGGTTGTCTAATCAGCCGTAGTAACAAGCAGGGTTGCCAGGGCAACCAAAATGATGCACTTACCACCCAAATGAGATAAAGCCATTTCACAATTCCTATAAGGGCTTTACATGCTGTTTTACAAAAGGCTATGGGAGAGAAGGTAAGGAATTAGAGGCAGAGGTAAGATGGTGGCAGTGGAGGTAGAGATGAGAGGTACAAAGCAGAGGTCTCAGTAAGTGGCCTCAGGCAAGAAAATGTATTAAGCCATCTCTTCTCAGAGAGCAACCCATATTTTTGGTCTACTGCAAACTAAACCAGCCACATGTACAGCCTCTAGTGTGCTGAAAGGCAGGATACAAACTCCAAAATAAATATATCTAAATAAATAAAGCATCAGTGTAGCAGCACAGAAAGCTCCTTTGCTAATATTTGCTAAGGAAGAAAGCAAGGGAGACCTGTCAATATATATCAGTGATTTATTTGATGAAGGGAGCTTTGACTCTCAAAAGCTTATACCCCCCAAATTTTGTTGGTCTCTAAGCTGCTACTGGACTCCATTCTAGCTGTTCTGCTGTAGACCAACATGGCTACCCTCTGAAAGTATCAGTGATTTGTTTTCTTTAAGCACAGTGATGTATTGTTTAGAGAAACTGTATCTGTGAGGTTTCAATAGGCAAAAGTCATGAAATTCACTACAAGGAAAGAGGTTCAAAGTCATGCTGAAACTGTGAAATTTGGACATTTTCTCTGCTAAGCCATAGGTAAGCATGTCATTCACAAAACAAAACTAACTGCCCATATGTCCCAGCAACAGACCTTGTTGTCTAGTTTCTACTTCTAGTAAATTTCTGCCTATATTTTGCTTCTTTGAAGTGCCTTTTAAACTTTATTAGTATGCATATATTTGTATTAGAAATGCCATTCTTGGGATTTCAGTTTCCATCTTATGCACTAAAGCTCTGTGTTTTTACTACTGTGTACATGTATATAACTGAACAAATATGGTGTCATATATTGTACAGCCAGCCATTTTTCAGGGTTCCAGGACTGTCACTGTATTTATCTGTGAAGCACTGAAAAGTACTGGAAGACAAACCCTACCCTAGAATAGCTTCTAACCAACAATAAGCCACCTAACAGAGTCCCAAACACAGGGATCAGGCACTGCAACAAACCAAGATGCCAACCTTGTCCACATATACACTCAGGCGATACTATTACAGGACCAACAAATACTAACTAAAGTGGCTCCCAGTTAGTCTCATCTACTAGCTCATTCTTCATATGCTAATATGTGTCACTGTGTCCATTAGAAGTGTTAACTAGCTTAGCAAAAGCTGGGGCTGCCATACATTACAGGTGTTAACTAGCTAAACATAACTAGTGAGTGTCTCTGTATTTTTTTATTATAGTTGTACATGTGGGAACCCACAAAGACTTGCAGGACTCACATCATTTCCCCTCTCCCACTATTTCTTCTTTCTCTTTCCTGAAAGCCCTCATAGCCTCTCCCTTTTTCCTGCTTCCATCTCTCCTTCCCACCCAACAGCCAACCTACATTTTTTCTGCTCCTCTTGTCTTCAGTTTCCCACCCCCAGCAGCCTTTACCTAGGAAAACCAGCCACTGGACCAGGCCCACTTGCATGGTAGGGAACCCTCAAGAACTTATGGGCAGAGCACCTCAGTTTCCCCTGCATCCTCCTCCCCACAATATTTCCTTTTTCCCTCCTCCTGGCAACCTCCATATCCTCTTCCCTTTTTTTGCCTCACTCTCTCCACCAGCTTGCCTTTTATCTGCCTCCCATCTTCAGCCATATTTATCATGTATTTACTTCATTTGTATCCCATCTTTCTCCACAGTGGGAACCAAAGCCGCTTACATTATTCTCCTCTCCTCCTTTGTATTCTCACAATGACCCTGTGAAATAGATTAGGCTGAAAGTATGTGACTGGCCCAAAAATCACAGCAAGATGGGAATTCGAACTTGGGTGCTCCAGATCCTGCTCCAAAGCTCTAACTGCTATGCTACACTGACCTTCATGGGGTGGCTGCTGTTGCCAATGGCTCCATTGAAGCTTCTCACCCCACCATCTCCACTGCTGCCATTGTGGCCACCAAGGCCCTCAGCCCCCCTCCCATTGCCTACAACACAGAAAGGTCAGGCACATCTCCCAGCCTTGCTGCTGCTACAGCTTCTCTCCACCACCATCTATGCTAATGTCATTGGTCCCACCACAGTGCCCAGCCCCCCCATCACCACCAATGCAGCTGATCCAAACATGCCAATAATATCAAATTATTGACTGAATAATAATGCCCCCAAACATTCCTTTCTAAAGGTTGGGTCTGTTATTATTGGCAGTGTAACAGTAGATAGTTTGGCTTGTAAATTCCAGAGGTTCTATAGTCCTAAACAGATGGTTACAGATGGGCAGCTATGCCATATAATTTAATGCAATTTCTTATTGTTCTGTTTAAAAGATTGCCATTATTCTTGTTCCTTTCTTTTTTATTATAGTATTATTCACCAAAGCTATTAGAACCTATTTATTTTTGACGTTGACAGAAGTTGGTGAATATCATCTCCTTTCAAATTCTCCATTTACAAAATTCAGTGGAGACTGTTTCAATTAGGGTCATCTGGTCATGTATCCCTTGATCCTTTGATCGCTAGAGCAGCAATACCGTGTCAGTAATCTGTAGGCCACCATTTGGGTTAATGAATCGGCTTGGCTTTAATTCTTGCCCAGATGTAATCTTTTATAGTTTAAATGATTTGGTCTAATGTTCATTACAAATGACTGTAAACAGCATCTTGGATATATGTGAAATGTTCTCTTTTTTAACATTTTGTCTCTGTTTCTAATTAATTGTAGAGCAATTAAATCAAACTCTGATCTGTTGGGATCAGGATTAAATCACAGAGTGGGCTATATTCCTTCCCTCTTTGGTGAGATCATTATTGTCAAGAATAACAGTAATCAGGAAAAGAGGAAGGAACCAAAGTAGCTGGGGAGCACCATCCAATCCCATTTTATTCTGAATATTCTTTTCTCATTAGACATCTGGTTTGGATTAATGCACAATCATCGTTTCCCTTATATAACAGCTTTACTAAAGGATCGCAAAATACAGCTCTGTCAGACAAATGTGAACTAGATTACAGATATTTCCAATGAGGAAAGAATGAGAGAAGCACAGAGAACACAGGCATTCCTGAAAGGTCATTTCAGGGCCAAACCTGACAAAACAATGGCTGCTACCACACATCAATTTCCCCCCACATGAAAAGCAGGAAGCCCTTGCATTGAAAGGGGAGGTCTGCATGACACCGTGCTTCTTCTGAGCATAGTCTGTGGCGTTTCTGGGGCTCTTTGCCTCTGGATTAAAGGAATAGCTGTGAGGGGTTTATAAAAAATAGAAAAGAAAAACAAACAAACAAATTATTGCTGTGAGGGGCATCAGTATAGACATTCCCTAACTAAGAACTAAGGGTTTTTAATGCCATCAAGTCACTGCCAACTTACAGCAAACCCATAGGGTTTTCAATATAAGAGACATTCAGAGGTGATTTCCCATTGCCTAACTCTGGAGCAATCCTAGGGTTATCTCCCATCCAAATACTAACCCAGACTGACCCTACTTATTTTCTGAGATCTAATGGGTTCACACTAGCCTGGGCTATCCAGGTAAGGGCAGAGATAAGTTATGCTTTCAAAGATGGTGCATGACAACTTACTGCCAAATACCATTCCTAGGAATGAGCACAAACTGAACCACAAAGCAAAATTAATCACAAATTTTGCCCCGTTTGTGATTCACAAACCAAAGTTCATGATGGGTCTACCATCATCATCATCATAGACTTTTATTGGCATGGCATGGTGTTACAGAAAGATAAAATAAGATAAAACTGAGGGTTTTATACCACAATAGTAGAGGGAGAAAAGGTCATAAACAGCCAATTTAGAATAACATATCCCAAGTGAAACTTTACATTAAAAACGAAGTTTTAGAACTCTTGCCCTTAGCTTCCATACAAGTGAAAGGAACTCAGCTACAGATGCAGTGATTTCAGTTTGGAGTAGTGGTTAAGTGCACGGACTCTAATCTGGGAGAACCAGGTTTGATTCCCCACTCCTCCACTTGCACCTGCTGGATGACCTTGGGCAAGCCATAGTTCTAATAAGAGCTGTTCTTGAAAAACAGCAGTTTCTGTCAGAGCTCTCTCAGCCCCACCTATCTCACAGGGTGTCTGTTGTGGGGAGGGGAAGGGAAAGGAGTTTGTAAACCGCTCTGAGACTCCCTTTGGTAGTGAAGGGCGGGGTATAAATCCAATCTCTTCTCTTCTCTCTTCTTCAGGGGACCTATCAGAAAGCAAGAGGTTAAACTCATTATCAACAATCTTTGCAGAAGATAAAAGAGGGTGAATCAAGTGATGACGGAAGTAAGAATATTGGGGGTGGGTCTCCACAGCCCTTCGCTCGTCCCTTCCTGCAGCCACTATCCAGAGATGTCTGCCTGCTACCCCTTCCCCAGCCCCCCAAACCGCCCCTGTGTAGCTCTCCCCAGAGACCCAGGCACATGGGTGTGGCCAGCCAAGTCCCCCCCCCCGGGTCATGCCAGAAGCAGCACAGGAGGAGGAGGGGGAAAGGGAGGGAACATTTGAAATGCCCCCTGCCCGTCACGTTCAGTCCTTTGGTGCTGGCAAGCCTTTAGCCCGCAGAAGCATGCAGCCCGAGGTGGGCAGCCCTGATCCCATTAAGGCATGAACGGACTGTCACCTTCATCTGTTCCCGCCGCCCCCCCACCCCCGCCTGCCATCTTTTTCACTTTGGGAAAACTGACTTTATTTCTCTGGATGGCAGGCTCCCCAAGAAAAGCATTGGCCCCCCGAGAAAAAAGTTGTTAGCTACGAGTCTGCAGACCAGTTTGATTCAGTTCATGGTTCAGACCATAGATATATTAAAACAGAACCATAACATCCAGTTCAGCCCTCAATATATAATCATTTCCTGTTTTATTTCCTTTTGCTGCTTGTTCTTTCGCAGTCCTTTGTATGGTTTGTGGCTCTATGAATCTGGAAGAAGGGCTTGAGTGACAAATATATGCAGAGGCAGCAGTATGTCAGTATAGATCTAAGACTATATCCATCCATTGTTTTCCACTGGTAAAAGGGCTCTTCTGTTGATGGAAGGCACAGTTTTTATCAATTTCCCCTTCTGCTGCAGACTCCCACATAATACCAGTGCTGGTCCTGGAGGTCAGCTAAATCCTAAAACATCATTGATACAGAGGGCTGCAGTGAGAATTCTCGTCTTTTAGCAAGACTTCACTTTTGGGTCACTGGCTGCAACTGAGAGTAGGAGGGAGACTAATGTATTTAAAAAATCTAAACTGGATATGGGTTTGCAAAACAGCATAGAAATCTCAGGCAAAGAATGTGGCAATTAGTAGAAGTTTGATCAGATGAAGGAAATTGCAGAATATTAGTCCAAATTGCTATGTATCATATGAAGGAGAACACCAGTAAATATCTGTTCAGTACATTATCAAGCACTGTAATCCAGTAGCAGTAGGACAGCAGAAGCAGTGGGGCAGCAGATCATGAAAGGAAGAGAGCAAAATAAGAGAAGAGAAAAGTGTGGGGAAACATTAGAAAAATTTGTTACCACACGCTAACAGAGCTGCCCCTGTTATAGCTGTATGTCTGTATCATGACTGCAGGAACAACACCAGAGTAATTAATTCAGTGGAGCAAAGGGATAATGAACACCATTACTAGGAGAGCAGGAGTTATGTTACACATACATTATTTTTTTTAAAGTCAGTAATATAGGTATAAAATTGGAGGAGTCTTATGCCAGAACTAAAACAGTGTAAGTTAGATTTTGATTCATTTCATAACCTGAACATCTTGGCACTAATTATCAATTTACTTTGTATACTTTTTTAGTAAGATAAGTTGCCCAAGAGTTGTATTTGAAACATTTGGGAGCCCATCTGCTACCCTGTGCTGCCCAGGTGATACCAGTATCTTTACTGATGTCAGCTGAGCAGGATGCAGTCTAAAAGGTGTGCTCTCGAAAACCAATGTCTTGTGATAACCAACACTGCTAGGCAGACCACAATTCTTGGACTGGATGTAGATGCAGATGCATGCAATCCAGAAGTTGCACTCCATCATCTGCAATGACATTGCAAGAAATCTTGGGATGTACCTCTCATATTACACAGGATGGCAAAATATTTTGAGCTTATTCCATTGTTATCTGTCAGGCTGAAGCATACAGTTAATCAATCTGGTGAGCAGGGATGGCCAGTCATTTTGTACCCAAGTGGCAAGTTGTTCAGACTAAAGAGCCAGTCAAAGTCAGCAGTATTATAGCATCAGGTGGAACCCCACTGGCGCTAGTGGCACTTGATTCCTGCTGAACTAGCATTCCCAACACCACCCCCTGGCCACAGTGGCATAGAAGATATAGTTTTTGCATCCCACTGAAAGAGACCATATCTTGAACCCTCTGTCACCTTATACTGCCCTTTGCAAGGGTGGAACTGACCTGTGCAAAGCAGCAGAAACAATATTGCCCATCCCTATTGGCCAGCCACTTAAGCTAAGTAGGAAACATCAGCTCCAGATAGGATACCACAGTGCTTTAGGGGTGCTAGAAACACTGCCAACAGAAATTAAAGTTGATCCATAATACTTGAAGTTTGTGAAAACACTGGTTTCACTTTAAATTTCCATATTTTTATATTAGCTAGCAAAGGAAAATAGAGCAGTGCCACCTTCAATCTAATATTATACTAGAAAAGTCTGCAAATTAATTAGAATTATGCATTCTTTGTGCCAAGTGATAATTTACTGCAATTAATTTTAAAAAATCTATTTCTATCAATTATGGTACTTGCTCTTTGATAGGAAAGAGCTATTTCAGTCTTGCTCAAATTGTATTAATAGTGTTCTTCTATTTTACCTCTTAAGTTTTTCAGTTAAACTGTTATAATTTGCTTTCCTTCTGCCAAACACAATAAAGACTTACTAGGCACTAATAATGTTAGTGTAACGTTTCTTAAAAAAAAAAAAAAAGATCCAAACAAATTCCAGTCACAATCTAAACTTCCAGTGAATCAACACCCCTATTGTTACACCTGCAAAACTGTACATAGAAAAAGCATACTTCAGAATTAATGAGCACAGCTGCAGTCTCTTACATTCAACACTTGTAAAATAGACCTCTTTAAAGTGCCATTATCACAATATTGATAGAGTTATTTATAGTACTGCAAACGTTACCAGTCATAACACAGTCCTTGTTATTCCACACATACCCAAATCCCCCATAGTAGTGCATGCTGTTGCCATCTTCTGGCACCTTTCCAAAGCCCACAGTAAGGCAGCAGGTGGACAATCCTTCATAGATGAGCTCAAAAGACATGAGGAAAGTTGTCAGTAGCAAGTTTTATAGGAGAGGATAGGTCAGAATGTCAGGCCTCCAGCCTGCAGCAGAGTTCTTATGTTTATTTCATGTGTATCTCCCCCCACATGACCCCTTTCAGGATGGAATGTGAAAAGGCAGCAAGAAGCAATTGTGCAATTACAAGTGTCCTGGCCAGTGCTGTCCAAGTGAGAGCTGCCTTTTTCTTTTCTTTTCTTTTCTTTTCTTTTCTTTTTTCTTTTCTTTTCTTTTCTTTTCTTTTGTGCAGTGTCTAAGCTTGTTTTACCATAGCTCAGCAAAACAGATACAAGGCATAGTTGTTGAAAATATACATCTCAGGTGCCAACTTCTGTTGCTAGGGGAATAAAAGAAGTGCTGGCTTTGTGTTATATGAGTGCACAGCTCATAATGTTGCATGAGGTAACAGCATTGTGTTGACACTAGCACTCATTCCCTTGGTTTTTAGGACTGTGTGAGAACCAAGTGAATCCTGCTAGTAAACTCAGTTATTTAGCTAATGCTTCAGAATCCACAATGTGCACCACACTTGTGCAATGGTACTCCTACTTAGTTCTTGATGGAACAGCTCTGCAGGAGGGGTTTGTGCTTTTAGAATGCTAACTCTAACTGCATCAGCATCAGCATAAACATATTCACATGCCATTCAGAGAAGGCTAAACTTTTAAAGTGGGACGGAGATGGTGCTGGTCACGGGACGGAGACGGTGCTGGTTGCTCTGACTGACGATCTCCGTAGGCATCTGGATCGAGGCGGTGTGGCAGCATTGCTGTTGTTAGATCTGTCGGCCGCGTTTGATACAATCGACTATCAGCTGCTGACCCGCTGCCTCACCGATGTGGGGATTCAGGGGCCTGCCCTTCAATGGTTTGCCTCTTTCCTCCAAGTTCAGGGACAGAGGGTGGTGATTGGGGATTAGCGGTCCCGGAGGCATCCCCTTGAGTGTCCCCGATGTTGTTTAACATCTACATGCGCCCCCTCGCCCAGATTGCCCGGAGTTGTGGGCTTGGGTGTCATCAATATGTAGATGACACCCAGCTCTATCTGATGCTGGGCGGCCAGTCAGACTCTACTCCCGATGACCTACATAAGGCATTGCAAGCTGTGGCTGGTTGGCTCAGGTTGAGCCGGCTGAAGCTAGACCCGGTGAAGACAGAGGTCCTGAGCCTGAGCCAGACTGTGCTGGGGCTGGGGCTCCCACTCCCAACCTTCAACGGGGTGCTGTTGGCACCTTCGCTGGGGGTTAGGAGTCTGGGGGTGCTCCTGGACACCTCCTTAACGATGAAGACCCAGGTGGCAGACACTGTCAAGTCAGCATTTTACCATCTCCGGCTGGTGCGGCAGTTGGTTCCCTACCTCGATCGTGACAACCTAGCCACAGTGATCCATGCGACAGTCACCTCGAGGCTAGACTATTGCAACGCTCTCTACATGGGGCTGCCTTTGTCGCAGAACCAGAGGCTGCAGCTGGTGCAAAATGCAGCGGCCCGGCTGTTGATGGGTCTTACTAGACGAGACCACATCCAGCCGGCACTGAAGGCACTGCACTGGCTGCCAATAGCATACTGGATCCATTTCAAAGTGCTGGTTCTTACCTTTAAAGCCCTATATGGCCAGGGTCCGGCCTACCTGAGGGACTGCCTTTCCCCATATGTTCCCCCAAGGGCACTACAGTCAGGGGGGGCAACACCTACTGGTCATTCCAGCCCCCAAGACAGCTAAGCACGCTGCAACCAGGGCCAGGGCTTTTTTGGTGGCGGCCCCTACCTGGTGGAATGAGCTCCCGGAGGAGACCAGGGCCCTGCAGGACCTTATGCAGTTCCGAAGGGCCTGTAAGATGGAGCTCTTCCACCAGGCTTTCGAGTAGGGGCTGCCACCACCATTGTATCACCATCATTTAGGCCATATGAGGTGCCCTGGCGTGGGACTACAGCTCTGTCAGGACACTACTGGAGGAGCAATAAAGGTGCTATGAGAGTGTGGAATTGTAGGGTTTTATCTCGTTTTAGTGATAATGGATTATTTATTGTTTTACAGTCTTACTATTTATCTATGGCTTTGCCTCTATGTTTTAGTGTTGATTATGGCCTTGTGCCTCTTGTTCACCACCCTGAGCCCATGTGGAAGGGTGGGATATAAATCGAATAAATAAATAAATAAAGCCCACTGAACTCACAGACAATCCATAAATTATGTTAGAATTTTAACATTGCCCCACACTAACATTATTTAGCCCCTG
The DNA here is from genome assembly GCA_029375565.1 of Gekko gecko. Taxonomy (NCBI): domain Eukaryota; kingdom Metazoa; phylum Chordata; class Lepidosauria; order Squamata; family Gekkonidae; genus Gekko; species Gekko gecko. Next base: position 74,419,078 of record JAPDNY010000006.1, on the reverse strand, counting down.
CATAGTCTCTCCATATATGTTCAGTAGCACTTTTTCTTTTCCCGTGTAACTGTACTGGCATGAGCAACTCACAGAGTTTATCCCCAGCTAAATCCATTATCTTTTAAGGACATTTTGGAACTTCCTGGACCACAAGAGTTTCTGGATAGAGTTAAGAACCAATGAAAGCAAAACTTCCTTTCCCACAAATTGTGGTCCCAGCTCCACAATTGCTGAAATATTAGGAGAGATTATGAACATTAGCAGGTAGGAAATGGTTGACTGATACCTTTACATTACATTCAAGAATTTATTAGGATTATTTGTATAGGTCCTAACATGCCATCTGGAAGTTCTCTTGCACAAGCTCTATTGAAATTACTTGGAGGTGTACAAGCTTGGGCTAATGAACAACAGTTTTAAGTTATATAAGAAGAAGAAGAGATTGGATTTATACCCCGCCCTTCACTCAGAGTCTCAGAGCGGCTTACAAACTCTTTTCCCTTCCCCTCCCTACAACAGGCACCCTGTGAGGCAGATGGGCCCAGAGAGCTCTTTTGAGAACTGCTCTTTTATGAACAGCTCTGACAGAAAAATGGCTTGGTCAAGGTCATCCAGCAGCTGCAAGTGGGGAATCAAACCCGGTTCTCCCAGATCAGAGCCAGCGCACTTAACCACTACACCAAACTGAAGGATCATATCCTCAAAAGGTTCATAAAAGTTACATACAAAATAAAATGACCCTGGAATAAAATGAAAAAGAGGAAAATGTAATAATTGGGTTTTTTAAATAAGAAACATAGAGACATAGATGATAGTGCTTCTGAATACAAATAGAAACACCAACAGGGATAATATCCAGCTGACCAGCATCTGATAGAAAAGTAATGTCTTTACTTGCCTTCCTATGCAGTCATTCACTTAGTTGGTATTGAGGGATACTATTCTGGTGCAGAAGGTATTCAGTTCTATCTGATTCAGCAGCAGCCACATACTTGCACGCTCTTAAGGAATAGCCTGTTGTTTCTCAGATCAGAGGGCCAGTTCACTCTGGCCACTTAGCAAGAAGAAGGCCACTTCCTTGCAAGCTGGACTGGACATTGCTTGTGCCTGAGAAATTAATTTGAGTTCATAATGGCTAATGCATTTGATGAGAAAATACTCATGTTCAGAAAAGCAATATGAGTCAAGGCTGTAGGGAAACTGTAATTCATGCAGTTCTACTCTGGGAAGAATTTGGTTCTTCTTTCATTTTTCAACAGCAGTTTGTTATTCCAGCACAGTTAAGCACAACAGTTGTGCCACTGATATTACCTGGATGACTCAGCATCTCTTGGGAACAGAGCAGCATATTCTGAGAGCTCTGGGAATACAGGGATGCCCACTCACCAACTCCCTGTATTACAATAAGGAATATACATTCACTGATTTGCATTATGACAACACAATTTAACTCATCTATAAGATAATGCCTATGAGCTGCCCTCTGCTGCATGGGTCTTCCTCATGCCAATGGCATGAAGAAACCATGCATGTGTAACTCTCATTTGGGGCAGTTGGGGTGGGGTGGAGGTTGTGCAAACAGCAAGAAAAGGGCTGTACTAGACATCCACGGCTACCCTAAATAACCCCTTACTTTTTAGCCATCACACAGTCACTAACATGTATTATTTATTTAGAAAAATTTTATGCCACCTCTCCAGACAACCTGCCTGAGGTGGCTTACAAGATAAAACATAATAAAAATATTAAATGTTATTACAATCCAGAATTTTAAAAATAGAGAGGGAGAGATAAACCTATATCATTTTAGTGCTAAATCCCACTGAGCAGCATCCTCACCACATTTGGGCATATATACTTATTGTCTCTCCTGGACTTAGTTCAAAGAATGTGTACAGTGCTGATTGGCTAGGCTTTGAGTCAGTAAGGAAGCTGCTTCTTCCATTTCTTGCAGCAGTTTTTCATCTGTAAAAAAAATTATTGGGGTTAAAAGTAGTAAAAGTAGTACCAAAGAACTATTTAAACATAAAAACTGGATAGTGGTGGGAGTACAAGATGCAGAGGTTAATACCCTTGAGGAGTGAAGAGCAGGAAAAGCAGAACATGCCCTTCAGCAAATCTACATATGCTCCTGGAATTATAATTGGTCTCCAGGCTACAGAATTGGGGTCCCCCCTATATAGAAAATGGCAATTTTGGGAGGCAAACACTATGGTATACCATAGATTCTAGGTGAAATCTCTCCCCAAATTCCCCCCACCTTGGATCTCCAGAAATTTCCAAGCCCAGAGTTGGCAGCCCTACTGCCTGCTTCTGTCCTTTTCACACTACCTATGCAGCAGTGAGGTCTGAAAAGTTTTTCCTTGGCTTACAGAGATTCACTACAAGACAGTTTGAAGCATTCTGATCTACCAAGGTTTCAGTTATCTCATGGCATCCACTGTTTCAAATGATTGGTGATATCCTGACCGTCCTTCAAGAGACTTAGGGTAGTGTACAAATAGCTCCCCAGCAGTCCACATGTTGTCCAGCTCTGGGCATGTTTGATTTTAGAAATGAAACATGTGATCTCTTCAGTTTGTTCTATTGCTATTTCAAATCCTATTTTCCAAGAGCACACAGCTTGCTGCGTATATACTACAAAATTAATACACTTTAAAATCAGAGTGAGAGTCCTCATAATTCATTTGGAGCTGTTTTTAAAATTTGGACATTGGTCAAGGACAGCTTATTGATTGAATTTAACTGTATATATTTCCCTGCCCATTTTATAGAAGCCTATTTTTCACGTCGCTTGAGAAGGCTACTAATGTTTCAGGAAGGGAATATGCCAAAGCACTGCTTTAATTCATTATCTTTTGGACACACAGTATTTGCAGCTTGGCCTGAATTAAACCCTATGGTGAATGTGATGGTGTAATTACTTGCAGGTATCCAAAACTGCTTTTAATTGAATTCTCTGGGAGATTATTCTTATGATTTGTTCTGCAGCCAAATATGAGGTAAATGTCTGGTGTTTTGGTGATATTATAAATAGTTCATCAACAAAGGAGAGTCTTCTCTTGGTTACTCAAGAATTTGAAAAGTCAATGATTTGGTGAAACCTTGCTCGATTAAAAATGACTAGTTACGTGGACTTCCAGTTTTGGTGACTTGCTGGCGGGTGCACTCCATCAAGCTCCAATGAAAGCGGCCCGTGATCATGGTGGACGGGAGGGGTCCCGGACAATTCCAGGAGCCTCCAGAGCCCTCTGAGGGGGCTCAGAGCCTGGGGCACAAGGGGTGCCTCTTCCAAGGCGATGGCTGAGGAATTGAGGCTCCTCTTTGCCCCAACAGGTCCCACCGCTGCGAGATCAGTAATGGAGACAGAGGCTCACACCAGAACAAGCAAGCAAGCAATCTAGCACCTAGAGACTTTCCCTACCTTTCTGAAGCAAGCATGGAATGAAGCGTGAGTGTGCATCCTCTCAAATCAGTCAAGTGCTTAAGCAGATAATCATCCCAAAGCACTGCTTTAACACAGCAGAGGGGGGAGGAGTTAATCCCACCCTGGAAAAAGGCTATTGAGAGAGCAGGTACAAGGGGCAGAGAGTGATGGTTTTGACTGGAAAGTGTTAATCCAGCCAAGTAGTGTGCAGAATAGTAAGAAACGCAAGACTTAACAGACTTACCGAGACTTAAAAGAACTTTTCTCTCTGTGTAAACAATGTTGCATCAATCAGATAAAATGACGGACAGGACGAGACCTTCTCCAGGCACTGTCAGCTCAGTGATGCCGGCCTCAAGATTGGGAGTAACCACTGACTTCCCTAATATGTTAGCCACAGCATTATGCCCTTTGCTGGACCAGATGACCAATCTCAATAATAATTTTGATGCTCTCCAAAAACAACTGAAAGAAATCAGCAAAAGAACAGAACAAAGAACAAAAACACTGAAAAAAGTTGAAGCCAAGTCAAATGCGATAAATCAAAGACTGGAAGTAGTGGGAAAAGAGAGAACCTCTGATAAAGAACAGCTGTTAGAATTACAAATGGAAAAATCATCATATGTCCTAGGATTCCAAGGTACCCCAGAGCAAAAAGGGGAGAACCTGAAAGAGATTTTAAGTGAAGCTTTGGCGCCAGTGGCAGATTTTAAAGCAGAATCTTTACAAAATTATATGGATATGGTGTATCAGAACTATTCAGATTTTATTAAGAAAAATAAACTGCCCGGTGAAGTATTTGTGAAGTTCTCCAAGAGGTCAACAAGAGACAAAATATTGAAAGCGACTCATGGGATAACCCTAAAAATCAAAGGAGAAGAAACAAGAGTCTTAAAGGATATTCCATTTGAGATAAGAAAGAGGAGAAAACAATACACAATACACATCTTTTTTACAGAAAAATTCTACTCCCTACAGATGGATAACACCAGAAGGACTTATCTTCAACTACAAAGAGAAAAAAGAAAAAAATGACTCTGTTGCAAAAGCAAAGACGTTTTTGGAGCGGCAGCATCCAACAGCAAAAGGAAAAGGAAAAGCATAGGATAATAATGCAACAGAAGAAAACAATGAACATGGGTCGGGAAGCAGTGACAGCTCATTGGGCAGCACTTCAGAAGAAGACTCTGAATCCGAGAAAGGAGCGGCTGCTCCTAAACTTCTTAAAGTCAGAATGATTTATGATAAAAGCAAACAGAAAGGGAAAAAATATGTTAAATAGCTTAATACTGAAAGCCTCTTTTTCAATCAATTATAAAATACTAGGACACACATACTCTGGCTAAAATATGCTTGTACTGGTTTGATTCTGAAAATGCAATGGTTAAACTTCATTCCTGAAATTTTAAATGTGGGGGAAGCATCGAGACAAGTTATGTATTTCGTAATATGATCCTTGCCTAACTTTGTATTTTAGACTAGATTGCCCCCTACTTTTCCCTTTTGTAGTTTGTAGTGAAAAAGCAATAAAAAGGTTATAAAAAAAGAATGACTAGTTACATAAATAAAACTGTCACCAATTAGCTTTGTTCTTCTATCATAATGCATAACCATGGTGATTTCTGAGGGAACAGTCTGTGATTTTTCTTGTCTGCCTTCTTTGAGCTGTTCTAAGTCCCCTGAGATTTTTAAAGGCAAAACTGAGCATTAGCTAGATTGCCTTATGTACATCCAAAAGTTTATGTCATCCTGATACAAACTGTAGTTAAGATCTAGATGTTCCCAGATTAGAATGAGCGATGGACTGTAAAAAACGGTGAGGTAATGTTAACAATTGTGGCTGCTTAATGGAGCAATTCTAAAAATGTATTTCCTGATTCAAAGCTGGTTGTGAAACTTCTCAAGATATATGGAATAATAGTATCCCACTGAATGGGGAGGGGCTTCAGGTTTCAAAGCTGGAATCGATTCATAACAAGTCCCATTCTTAGATATACTGAAGATTAACACCCCCACACATACATGACAAAATGTGTGTGTACATGTTTGTGCGCATGTTTATGGCAATTTCTTTTGTTATACCCTCATATGTTTTAAGGGCATGGTTATGGAAATTTCTTTTTTTATACCTCATGGTAACCAAAGCCAAGTTATAAAGTAGAACAGTATCTGTTTGATGCAGAAGTTTGTACCTTCACAATTGTTTTCTTCAGTTTGTCTATGATGATGAAACAGTTCAATGTTATAAAATTTAAATGAGTATATATAATTATTCCTTGTTTCCCTTTTTCTTTTTTCTTGGCTGAGCAGCCATTTTTCATCTTTGTTTTTCTGTCTTTCCCACCCAGTTGTTTAAAAGTATATAGATATATGTTGACCCAGCCTAGAAAACTGAGGAACTAACTAAAAGCCTCCTTTTGTCTTTGTCTGATAATGGCAGACAAGAGGCGGATGGTAATTTAAAGCTAACAAACTGCTTTATTTCACTTTTGAGGGGAAATGGCCAGGTAAGTATCAGGTTTAGGACTTAGAAAATGTACAGTAAACAGGAATGAGGTAACTTTGGATAAATATAAACAATAGTTTGTCACACTCAAGTAGCTCTTTTGTTATACAAACAAGTCTTTAAAACAATAGAGAGATATCTTTTGGCAGTCACTGCTTAAATAAACGAGTATAAGCTTCTTTATCTCAAAACACTTAAGTTTGTAAAGGCATGAACATTCACACAAGTTCCAATTTCCCTTCTTAACCACTTGATAGGGATCACCCCGCCTTTACTAGAGCTATTTCCCTTAGGGAAGGGCTACTCATTCCACTTCCCTAATTCAGGATCCTCCATGAGCCTCTCACTCTACTTAACTGTCTTTCACTGTTCTCACTCCACTCTCAGCTGTCATTCTTAACTGCCACTCTGAACTGTAGGATTCTGTTTGAATCCCCTGTCACTCAAGGTTTTCAGACTGGGTTAAAGCATTAGCCATTTACTGTCCGTTACACTATCCAAGTGCATTGGTACTCCTTAATTTCAGTTTATGGGTGTTTATTTTCTTTTTCACTAAAAATAAAGGGGGCATGGGTTGTGGCCCTAGTGAGGGATACTAAATTCTGCATGTTCACATTAACACTGTATTAAATGAAATTAAAGCTATTACAATATTACCCCACCACTTCTGCCAAGGAGTTCAGGATGACATAAGATGGCTCTTGCCTATTCCATTTTATGTTTAATATGTTGTAAATTCTCCATAGGGCTTTTCTTGGTTGAAAGGCAGTCTAAAAGTAAGCTAAATAAATAATTTTATCTTACAACAACCCTATACAAAAAGTTAGGCAGAAAGAAAATGGCTGGCCCAAGGCCACTGTGGGAGCTTAATGGCTAAATGGAGATTTGAATCCAGGTCTCCCAGTCCTTGTCGTACACTCAAACCACTATATCACACTGACTATAATTGCATTCATTTCGGCATGTTTCTTCCTGTTCTGGCATAATTTCATTTCCCAATATCCACTGATGAACCAACTTGGAAACTATTAAATACTTCAAATAACAAATGTTATGCTACCTCCGTTCACTTACATGTTTCATGTATTTGTATGTGTGTGTATGTCATCCACCCTCAATATATGTACAAATGGACATATTCTTCCTTAAGCCAGGAAACCAGCATTGTGAAAGGGAGAACTAGCACTGGAAAAAGTGCAGAGAAGGGCAACTAGAATGATAAAAGGGTTGGAACACCTTCCCTATGAAGAAAGGTTAAAATGCTTGGGGCTCTTTAGCTTGGAGAAACGACGGCTGAGGGGTGACATGATCGAGGTTTATAAGATTATGAATGGGATTGAGCAGGTTGAGAAAGAAGTACTTTTCTCCCTTTCTCACAATACAAGAACTCGTGGGCACTCCATGAAATTGCTGAGCAGTCGGGTTAGAACAGATAAAAGGAAATACTTCTTCACCCAAAGAGTGATTAACATATGGAATTCACTGCCACAGGAGGTGGTGGCAGCTACAAGCATGGAGAGTTTCAAGAGGGAATTAGATAAACATATGGAGCAGAAGTCCATCAGTGGCTATTAGCCACAGGGTATAGATGGGAACTCTCAGTCTGGGGCAGGTGATGCACTCTATTCTTGGTGCTGGAGGGGGCAGCAGTGGGAGGGCTTCTAGTGTCCTGGCCCCACTGCTGGACCTCCTGATGGCATCTGGTATATTTTGGCCACTGTATGACAGAGTGTTGGACTAGATGGGCCATTGGCCTGATTCAACATTGGCTTCTCTTATGTTCTTATGTTCTTAACTACACACAAAAATTCCATTCAAGGACAATGCTGTGGAGTGTAAACATGGGCTAAATGTTTGGTAGGATGAAGTTGCAGACAAACATGTAGCTCCTAACCAGGACTGCCAGCCTCAAGGTGAGGCCTAGATATTTCCCAGAATTATATCTCATCTTCACACTACAGAGATCAGTCCCCCTGGAGAAAACTGCTTCTTTGGAGGGTGGACTGTATGGCATTATACCCCACAGAGGTCCCTCTCATCTCCAGACCCTGCCCTCAATGTGCCACCCCACCAAAATCTCCAGGAATTTTCCAACTCAGAGTTGAAAAATTCCGCCACTGAATGAAAGACATTTAATGTAATGATTATTAGGGTAGGATGGAAATAATTTATCCATATTCCTGTTCCACATTGCTCCTTTTCCCCCAGTCAAGTCATAGTGGACTTATGGCAACCCCATAGGGGTTTCAAGACAAGAGATGTTCAGAGGTGGTTTGCCAGTGCCTGCTTATGCATCACAACCCTAGATGTCTCCCATCCAAATATTACCAGGGGAAACCCTGCTCTCTCTCTCTCTCTCTCTCTCTCTCTCTCTCTCTCTCTCTCTCTCTCTCTCTCTCTCTCTCTCTCTCTCTCTCTGTCTCTCGTCACAGCAGACTTATGGCAACCTCACTTATGGCAACCTCTGCTTAGCTTCCAAAATCTGACAATATCAGACTAGCCTGGGCTATCCAGGTCAGGGCACATTGCTCCTATAGGGTTCCTAAAATTCTCTCAAGATTCATTCATTTTGGTTGCCTAAATAGCCACAGTAATAAGCAGGGTAGCTAGGGCAACCAAAATGACACTTACAGGCCTAATGAGAGGAAGAAGTCTCACAAGAGCTCAAGAAACCCTATAAAGTATGGCTTGACATGCTATTTTATGGAGGCTGTGGCATAGAAGGGAAAGAATTCACTGTGCTAACTGGGGTTGCCAGCCTCCAGGTGGGGCCTGGAGATTTCTGAGAATTACAGCTGTTCTACAACTAAGCATTTACAGCTGCAGAGATCAGGTCCCCTGGAGAAAATTATTGCTTTAGTGTGTGGTGTTAGACCCCATTGAGGTCCCTCCCCCATTTTATTTGTCCCTGTGTCATATTGATTTCAGTTAGATTCCAGTCCAGTAGTATGTTAGAGACCAATAAGATTTTTTGAGTTTAAGCTTTTGAGAGTCAGTGCTCCTTTTGTCAGATACTGATTACAGAATCACCTGTTCAAGTCAACCTGCAGGGAACACAAGACAGGTCCAGGAACACAAAGTCAACTTGTTAAAACATTATGTTTGAGCCTTAGGTTCTAGTCTTTAGTTTGACTCCATATTGATTGAAATTCCCTCTACTTGCAAAATCCAAATAATAATCCCGTTTAGCATTCTCCAGTCAATCAAATGGGGAAAGTGGGGACAGGCAGTACCGATAGTTAATGAAGTATTTAAGCACCTTTGAGTGAAAGAAATTAGATCACAGAGGATATGTTATTTTCAGGGCTGCTGAACATTGTAAATTCTCCAGGGGAACAGTACTAACAGCATAGACTTGCATGGCTGCATTTGCAGACTCAGCTTGGTGGTTGTCTGCCTAAAATCACCTAATACCCACATGTAATAGTCATTGTTTTGCATCTTAAGGAATTCTACTGCTGTGCAGAATTTAAAAAACAGTCTCATGTGAAAACATTAAATTGTCAAAAAGTTTTGAAACCAAAAAGTGCCATTCTTTTTAGATGCTCTTTGGGAGTGCCTTCAGCTTAGATATTCCTAAATGCCAATTGCAGTTACCTGTGTTTCTTTAATAACTCCCATTCTCCATCTGAACTGCTTCACAGTTATATTATCAAAGTTCTTACCACAGGTGTCTGCTAAGTGGGTCATCAGACTTTTTTACAGCAAAGCTTTCAAAGCCATTCCCAAATATTTTATTAGGCATCATATTCTTTACTCTATTAATGTAAACCTAAAACTACAAGATAACAGACTAGCAACTAATACTATAAGATAATTGTACATTACAGTACAACCTTGTGCAAAGATACTCTCTATGCAGAATGCATAGGAGCACACATTTAATAGCGTTTATTTCAGATAACAAGACATGAAAATGTTTGTCGGTCACCTCCTTCAAGACCTAAATATTGGAAATAGGCATGCCCTACTAATTCTGGTCCAAACTAATTCAGGACAAAATGTCTCTTGAACACCTAACTTGTTAATGTGGTGGGCCTAAATTATTTAGTGTAGCTTCTGTCCTACAGGTTTAGGCCCAGCCCTGATAGACCATTGCCAGTAATGATATTATCCCCCCCGCATTGTTATGCCACACCTCAGTACAAGCATAGTGATGCCCAGTGTATGGAAGTAGACTTACACGACCGTTTCTGGATTCATGGCATATTCTGGTGGTTCTAAAGTGTTTCCTCCGTATCTGCAAATGCATAGCCCAGAATTCATAGTAGGGGCTAAAGAATATGCTACTGAATACATTCTAGACAGAGAAAATGCAAAAGGTAACAATGGAGGCTGCTTGATACATTTGAAACATAGTTTCATGATCAGTGCCAAGATCTATTTATAAGTCCAGGAAGAAACTCTGGTTGTATGTTGCTTATTGATTTATATGTGTATGCATCTTCCATACCTGGTGATTTATCAAAAATATGTCTGAGATTTACTGTTTCAAAATCTGGCAAGGGGCAGGGAATGAAATATATGAGTTGATGCTATGTGGACAGAGCTGATTGTGACAAAGATACAGCTGTGATAGTTTCATCATTTACCCAGATTTTCAGTGTTGGTAGCACCATCTTCACATCATAGCCATAATGTTCACATTCCACCATTATACCATCAGCTCTCATTGCAGTGCATTCCTAGCAATAGAAAATCTTTTGTTGAAGCTAGCAAGTATTGGTTTTGGATTTAGGAGATCATCTTATTAATAGGTAACATTAATAATTTCTTCTTATTTGAAACCTGTGGAGTCAAGGGTCTTAGAATCATAGAATCACAGAGCTGGAAGAGGCCATACAGGCCATCTAGTCCAACCCCCTGGTCCATGCAGGATCCCTAGAGCATCCCTGCTGTGTTTGTCCAGCTGCTGCTTAAAGAGTGCCAGTGAGAGGGAACTCACCACCTCCCTAGGCAGTTAGTTCCACTGTTGCACAACTCTTACCCACACTAGCATCTCTAGCGTAGCCTAATGAAGGCTTAAAACCAACAGCCACAGCTGGAGCTTCTTGCTGGTCCAAAATAGCTATAGGTAGAAATGGACACTCTCTGATTTTGTCACTAGTTGACTAATGGAAATTGTTTTGATCCTTTCAGCAGAAAAGGATACACAAAACCATTGCAGGGAAGGGACAATATTAATTGTGCTATGATTGTAAGAACATAAGAAGAGTCCTACTGGATCAGACCAATAGTCTTGGGACATAAAATCAGATACACACTCTAAGCAGCTGTCATAGGGCCAGTACTATTTAAATTGTTCATAAATGGTCTGGAACTGGAAGTGTGCAGTGCAGTGGTCAGGTTTGTAGGTAAGTGTAAGGTGAAAAACACTGGAACAAAAAGTACCAACTTCAAGGACATTAATGGGGTCTAAACTTCCTGAGACTGAGAGAGGAAAAGACCTTGGGACTGTAGTAGATCAACCCAGTATGCTACAGCAGTGAAAAAGGCAAGCTTTATGCTGGAGAATATTAAGTAAGGGACTGGAAGTAAAACATCCATTCATTGACAGAGGGTATTGTGAAGGGCACAGGTAGCATTAAAAGGGGGTGATGGATTCATGGGGGATAGGTCTATCAGTAGCTACTGTCCTTAGTGACTAAAGGGAACCTCCACATTCACAGGCAGTAAACTTCTAAATACCAGTGCCAGGAGGCAGCATCAGGGGAAGGCCTCAGCCTCTATGCCTTGTTGTGGGACCCAGAGTAACGGGTTGGCCAGTGTGTGAGACAGGATTCTGGACTAGATGGCCCACTGTATTATCTAGCAGGGCTCTTCTTATGTTCTTATGTCAGGGGTGAGATGGGATTTTGAAAGAATTGCCATTAAGGGCTGTTTCGTAAAGGAGTTTCTAAGAGCTCAAGTTATTGTCTTGCAAGCTTGTGTCATTGTTCATGACCATGGGTGTGTGAGACCCTGGAGGGTCATACAAAGAACATTGATTAATGCTACCATGGAGTATTCAGCCAATCAGACTACTTCTTCTTGAAAGCTCCTTAATTGAGAGACCAAGCCTTGATATCAAAATGGATGTGCATGACCACATCCAAACCACCCTGCCTCCCACCCTTAACCTCTCTTTAAACAGGCTTAGGTATACCATCAGGTCAGGGTAGTCACAATTTGCCACAGATCTTACCTCCTTTTAATAGGTAGAGAGCCCTGATCCTTTTTCACACATTGAGTCCCCTCTCTCCTCTTTCCCAGAGGTGTCTCCAGACAGAGCAGTCACATTTCCTTTATTATCCACCCTTCTCCCAGCTTCCACACATGGCTATTGGAGTTAGGGAACCCAAGACTTAACACAAGAACATAAGAAGAGTCCTGCTGGATCAGACCGGTGGTCCATCTAATCCAGCATCCTGTTCCTCTGGAGAGCCAACAACAGGCTGAGGCCTTCCCCTGATGTAGCCTCTTGGTTCTGGAATTTGGAGGATTAGTGTCTCTGACTGCAGAATCACCATGGCTAGTACCCATTGATAGACTTATCCTCCATGAATTTATCTAAAACCCCTTTAAAGCTGTTCATTCCTATGGCCATCACTACATCCTCTGGCAGCAAAATCCACATTTTAATCATTCTTTGTGTAAAGTAGCATTTCCTTTTGTCCATCCTGAACCTACTACCCATCAGCTTCATGGGATGCCCATGAGTTTTGGTATTTTGGGAGAGAGAGAGAAAATTCTCTTTGTTAACTCTTTCCACCCATGCATAATTTTATAAACCTCTATCATGGTCCCCTTTAGTAATCTCTTTTCTAAACTGAAAAGTCCCAGACTCTTCAGCCTTTCCTCAAAGGAAAGGTGCCACAACCCCCTAATTGTCTTGGTTGCCTCCCCCTGTACTTTTTCCATCTCTGCAGTGTCTTTTTGGAGATATGGTGACCAGAACTGTACACAGTATTCCAAATGAGGCCACACAGGAGCATTACAGTATTGCCTGTTTTAGTCTCAATCCCTTTCCTAATAATCCCTAACACTGAGTTGGCCTTTTTCACCCCTGCAAGCACACTGAGTTGATACTTTCATTGAGCTATCCGCTATGAACCTAAGATCTTTTTCCCTTTCAGTCTCAGTAAATTTAAACCCCATTAATTTATACTTGAAGTTGGGATTTTTTGTCCCAATGTACATCACCTTACACTGACCAGCACTGAACTTCATTTGCCACATTGTCGCCCACTCACCCAGTTTGTGGAAGTCCTCTTGGAGCTCTTCACAGTCAGCCTTGGTTTTCACCATCCTGAATAATTTTGTGTCTTCTGCAAACTTGGCCACTACACATTTAACTAGTTTGCAATCCATAGGAGAACCCATCCTCTTATTCCATGACTGCTAAGTTTATTCAGGAATTTTAGTAAATTACCTTGTCAAAAGCCTTTTGAAAGTCCAAGTATATAATGTCTACCGGGTCACCATTGTCTACAAGCTTGTTCACTTTCTCAAAGAACTCCAAAAGGCTGGTTAGGCAGGACTGCCCTTTGCAGAAGCCATGCTGCTTTTCCCTCAGGAGCCTTTGTCCCTCTACATGCCTAACAAGCCTATCTTTGATTACATTTTCTGCTAATTCACCTGGGATAGACATTAGACCAACTGGCCTGCAATTTCCTGGTTCCCTTCTGGATGCCTTTTTTAAAAATTGGTGTTACATTTGCTACTCTCCAGTCTCCTGGTACAGAGGCTGAATTTAGTGATAGATTACATATATGGGTTAGTAGATCAATGATCTCACATCTGAGTTCCTTAAGAACTCTCAGGTGTATGCTATCAGGACCTGAAGACTTATCAGTTTTTAATTTCCCCAATAGGTCTAGAACTTTATCTCTAGTCATCTCAATTTCACTCAGTTCTTCAGACTCCCTTCCTGAAAATAGGGGCTGTGACATGGGTACATGCCCTACACCAGGGGTGTCAAACATGCAGCCTGGGGGCCAAATCAGGCCCCCAGAGGGCTTCTATCAGGCCTGCAGTGGAACTGGCTGTCTTCTTCTTCTTCCAGTTCTGCTGCTACTGCGTCATCATAGGTTTGCAGTTTACCTGAACAGCATACTCAAGACTGCAACAACACAGGCAATAATTCAGAGCAAGAGGTGTCAGTTATCAGACATGGTTAAATAAACAAAATATTGCAAGTATACCAATGTTTTAAGCATGTTTTTATTTTAAGTAAAAAAAAAAACGCTTTGTGTTTGTGTTCGCTACCTGGCATTACATTTTTAACACACATGGCCTGGCCCAACAAGGTCTCATTTATGTCAGATCTGGCCCTCATAACAAATGAGTTCAACACCCCTGCCCTGCACTTTCCACAGTGAACACAGAAGGAAAATAGTCATTGAACTTCTCTGCCATCTCCCCATCTTCCTTTAGCAATCCCTTTTTTCCTTTGTCATCCAAAGGCTCCACTGATTCTCTGTCTGGTTTCCTGCTCTGGATGTATTTTTAAAAATGTTTATTATTTGTCTTGATGCTTTTAGGAACCCACTCCTCAAAATATCTTTATGCATGCCTAATTATTGACTTACAGTACTTTTGCTGGAGCCTGTGTTCCCTCCTGTTCAATTCATTGGGGCAGACCTTCCACTTTTTAAAAGAAGCCTCTTTATCTTTATAGTTTTCCTGACTTGTGTTGTTAAACACACAGGCCTTCTTTTAGACTTGGCAGTGCTTTTCCTAACATGTGGAATGCATTCTGTTTGGGCTTCAATTAGTGTGGTTCCTTTTTACTATTCCCCTCATTTTTGTAAAATTCCCTCTTTTGAAATCAAATGTTACAGTTTTGGACTTTAGGGGTAACTTTCCATTGACCTGAATGCTGAACTTAATAACATTGTGGTCACTGTTCCCAACTGGTGTAAAAATCTCTACATCTCTCACCTGGTCTTGAGACCCAGTCAGGACCAAGTCCAAGATCACTAATCCTCTGGTTGGCTCTGTGACCAACTGTTCCAGTGCACAGTCATTTATTATGTCTAGGAATCTCATTTCTATAACATGACTTCAGCACATGTTTATCCAGTCAATGTGAGAGTAGTTGAAGTCTCCCAGTATGATAACAATATCTGCTTTAGTCACCTCCCTTATTTCCTTCTCTATCTCAAGATCAGCCTGAAAATTTTGATCAGGTGGGTGATAGTACACCTCCACTTTTAAGTAACTCTTAGGGCCCAGTATTTCCACTCATATCACTTCTGTTGGGGAGTTAATTCCCCTGATGTTTTTAACCCATTGGATTCTACGCCCTCTTTGATGTACAATGCAACAACAACAACAACCCATCCGTCCTTGTGCTGCCTACAGAGCTTATACCCAGGAATGACTGTGTCCTATAGATTTTCCCCATTCCACCCTGTTTCTGAGATACCTACTATATCTTAAATTGTCTTTGAACACCGAGCACTCCAGCTCCCCCCATCTTGGTTTGGAGGCTTCTAGCATTGACATATAGACACCTATAATGTGTTTCCCTATCCAGTAACTCTCACCTCCCTTGGCCCCTTAGTCACCACACAAGGCCCTCAGTCGCCATCATGCCCTCACTCCTAAGTTCTATTATGCTCCTATCAATATTACCCAGAGTGTTTACTCAATCAACCCTTTGGACTGACTTGTCTGGAACTGGCAGCTCCCCACCTCCTGTAGGCTCCCCCCCCCAGATTAGTTTAAAAGCTGCTCTGCCACCTTTTTGATATCAATCACTAGCAGCCTGGGTCCCTTTTGGTTCAAGCAAAGCCCGCCTCTTTTGTACAGGTTCAGCTAGTCCCAGAAGATTCCCCTGTGCCAGACAAATCTAAACCCTTCCTCCTGGATCCTGGTCTCTAACTTTCTGCCTAGTGAGCTAAATTTTTCCTCCAGATCTACATGAGTACATTTCCCAATGCCACTGGTGCCAATTTGTGCCATGACTGCTGACTCCTCCCCAGCACTATCAACCTATCTAGATTGCTTGTGATGTCTGTAACCTTTGCACCAGGCAGGCAAGTCACTATGCAGTCAAAACACCTGTCACAGACCCTAGTCTCTATATTCCTAATGATCGAATCACCCCCTACTAGAAGCCCACCTCCCTCCAGCCCCTCAGGGCTATCCTCGATATGAGAGGATATCAGTCTATTGCCCAAAGAAGGAGTTCCTTCTAAGGGATCACATCTCTCCTCCTCAGACTGATGCCCTCCAACCTCAAGACCCTCACTCTCCACAACAGCAGAAGAGCAGTCAGCACAGGGGCTGTTCTGGTAAGTCCTTGAGGCTCTCTTCCCCAAACCTCTCTCTCTGCCTCAGCTTCTCCAGGTTGGCAACCCTAGCCTCAAGGGAATGAACCTGCTCCCTGAGAGCCATTAACTCCATGCAGCAAGCACACACCCACTATTTCCACCTAGGTAATGTACATGTGGCATTTTCTGCAAAACATTGGATAGCCTCCACAACTCTGCTGGCTTTCTACCTTCATAACTGGTTAATGGTATCTAGAGTTAAAGATATCTAGAGTGATGCAGAGTCCTCAGACCTGATGCCCAGGCTAGGAGCCACAGGCCAAAAGCCCTTTGACTGCTATACCTCTGCCTCAGAGGAGCCTTATAGTTCAGGGGCCCATAGCCCCCACCTCACAGCAGCAACAGCAGAGGGTGCGGCCTGCAAGTAGACCTTGCTCAATGAGCAATAGACCAGACAAAAGACCCAAACAGACCCACTGTCTAGCAGGCTGCAAGCATTCACTCACCCTCAAAATCTGTCTTCTCACAAAGCAACCTCAGTTAATGCTCCCCAGTAGTTTAACAACTTGGGAAAGGCAGAAAAACTCACCTTCCTAGCAACTGTCTCCTGGATTCTTTCTCCCAGCCCAGCTGGCTCAGTTCTCCCTTTTTTCCCTTATTCGCTGTCACCACATAATTAACTAACTTCTCTGGTCATAGCCATCAAGGTTGGTGTGTGTGATATTCTCTCTGTAACACTAAACATCCAGTCAAATAGGTTTAAACAGAGGGGGGGAAAGTTAAATTTGATTTACAACTTCAACAACATGTGGTGACCTGAACACAGCAATACATTGTTTCTAATATTTGAACTTATCATTTTGAACCTATGATTTGAACCTATGAACTTAAAATGGACAACTTTCTTATATTCAATAAATAGCTACTGTCCCTGAAGAGTAGTAACAAATGCAACTAATTGTATAACGCTGTTTAGGATTACACTGAAAAACAACTTGTGTTGTCAGTGTTGCACTTGACACAATATTCTGTACTGTGATATGTGCAGTACTGAAAAAACACCAACTAAAGACTCTTGCAGACATGCTTGTTCATACACTGCTCTGGCTACTTTGCTGTTGTCCCAGACATTAATTTTGTTGCCTTTGCAAGCCACCTGTACAAATATTCAAGCACAAGGGACTATGTTAGGCAGCCTCTGTTAATTCTGTGATTTTTAACAATAAGTGATCTGGATCCAAATTATAAGCATTTAGTCAAGAGCACAGCCAGGGGCCTATTCTCCTGTCTGTACTCATGCGTTAACTCCTATTGACCGGCATTAATGGGAGTCGCTTGCACATATGGAGAAGTGAATAGTCCCAATGGGAATTGCATAAACTAGCTTGTGCCTATAGAGAGGAAGCTTCAATGGCCAGGATTAATACGAGTGCTAAGGAATGCTGTGGTTAAACAGAGACCTTTCTGCTTTTTGTGATCAGGTGTGAAAGGAAACAGCAATGTTAGATTTTGTTCCTCACATATACAGTCTTGGGAATATAATTCCACCAAAAAGCAACATACAAGCCAAACAAATGTCAGACAAGATTTCCAACTGTAATTAGTGCTTTGGGATGAACATGGTCTGGAAAGTAGAAATAAAGAAATTGACTGTGACTAACCAGAGCATCTCACTTATGAATGGTTAAGGCCAAATGTCCACATTATATGAGAGCTGTGAATGCCACTACAATCCCAAATCATATGGACTCCTTTCAGTTACTGTTTTGTATAAATAAACACCTGGTTTTACCCTCAAATTCTCAGATGATTAGAACCTCAGCAGGTCTTCATTTTAGATGGATTTGCTCATCGTAGTAGCATTCAGATGGAATTATATCAATACCTTTCCGTGCAAGAAGTTAACCATGTGGAGTGGTTTGGGATTCCCGCAGCATTCTCATCACAAGTGTAACATGAAAACTGGACCTAAATCCTACTGAAATCATAGGGATTTAAATACATGGGCACCGCTATGCTTTAATTCCATATGTTATATCACTGCAGCCTAAATGGTAGAAATTACCTCAGAAAATTCACAGAGGCTTCAAGCCAGTGTTCACTCAAACATGCCAAAGGTTAAATGTAGGCCACACTGGGTTCTTGCATGGGCAAGCTTCCAATTCACTTCCAACAGAGGGGAGAATTGTACATGCACTAGATATACCTGCCATTGAAACTAATAGGGTAGATGTTGTGGGCAGAAAAGCACCATGTGTCCATCAGAGTTTCTGCTTCTGGTGTATAACTAGAGAGCTGTGGGTTTAAATTGTTTTTATTAGCTAATCCTCTTTTAAAAAAATGTGTGAGAATTGTGAAAACTAAATTTATTTATTTTATTTATTTTTAAATTTATATCCCGCCCTCCCCTGAGGCTCAGGGCAGCTAACAAGGGGCATAATGCCAGGTTAAAACAAATAAAAACAAGTAAAACAATCTAATACAGTATACTAAAATGTCGGTGCTTAAATATCGGTGCTAAAGCACTAGGCCTTGCCCTAAATGTAGATATAAGTGTGGGAAAGTCAAGCCTTGGGAGGTAGAAAAGCGCTGAGGAAAAATGTAGTTGTTTCCTACTCTATTTGGCAGGGCTGCAATGCCTTTGTTGCTTTCCAGCAAGCAAAGATTTCAATAACTTTGTGTTTTTATTCAGGGAGAGTAACATTAAGGTAAAGAGCTGGAAGAAGGAGAAACTGTTTGCAAAAAGGGTACCATTTGGGGAACCCCAAATCTAGGCTGTAAAACAAGGCCATCCAGTTCAACCCAACACAAAGGACTGCCCTGATTACCCTGGAAGCAAGTTTCTCTCTTGCTACCTCATTTTCACTGTCCTTATGTCTTGTTTATTCTAAACTAGGAATAAGGCCCGTTGTGGAAATAAATACAACGGGCTCTAGAAAGAGGCTCTGGGAGAGTGCCCTGGCTTTGGGCACTCAGTGACAATTTGCTGTGGCAATCTTAGCAGGGTATAATGACAGAGTCCACCATTTTCTCCAGAGGAATTGATCTTTGCTACCTGAAGAGCAGTAGTGATCTCCAGCCCACCCCCAAGATTGGTAACAGTGGTTCCCCAGAAGGGAGTGGCTGGTTTGGAGGGTGGAGTCTATGGCATTGTACCTGTCTGAGGTCCCACCCCTCCTCAACACTCACCCTCTCCAGGTTCAACCCCTCAAATCTCCAGGAATTTCCCAACCCGGAGTTGATAACCCTATCTTCCTCCCAGCCAACCATCAACCTACCTTTAGTTTTCCATCTCCTCCTCTCTCCCTCCTAGAGGCAGTTGTAATTTTGAGTGATCTCCAGCCCCCACCTGGAGATTGGCAACAGTGGTTCCCCATCAGGGAATAGCTGGATTAGAGCCCAATGAGTTTTCTCCCAAAGGCCAACATAGGTGTGGAAAGGGCCTTTTACTGACAGAGGAGAAAGTACAGGTGCCAACTCTGATTAGGGAAATACCTGGAGATTTGGGGGGTGGATCCTGTGGAGGGCAGCATTTGGGGTGTGTGTGGAAGGACTCAGCAGGGTATAATGCCATACAGTCTACCCTCCAAAGCAACCATTTTCTCCCAGGGAAACCTCTCTGTCATCTGGAAGTCAATTGTAACAGTGGGAGATCTCCAGGTCCAACCTGGAGATTGGCAACCCTAAGGGAAAGTCAGCTGCACAGAGGGGAGTTGAAGAAAATGGTTTGATGGTCGTTGGGACACCTCGTTAGCCAGCCAGCCATGCTGAAGCTAAGCAGGAGAAAGAGCCTTTTTCCTTTTATTCTGACAGGAAAGTGGCGTTGGGGAGGGGGTTATGGGCGGGGGAGGGGGTTATGCTGAAAGTCCTTTGTTTTTTTACTCACAGAATGAAGCTTGGTTGTCTACCAACAGCCACTGAGGGGACAGTCCCTCACAGGAGTCAAGAGAACTGTCTTCCTCAGGAGAGAGAGCTGGTCTGCCAGGGGGAGTGGGTGGGGAAGAGGAGCAGACCCAGCACCCGGCCAATGGCACGCGAGTACTCTTGAGTGGTGGCTGATGGGCCAATGGCTGAGGGAGGGCATTTTACAGCCAATGGGAGCTCATGGAATCTTATGAAACCAAAAGATAATTATTATAAGGAGAGATAGCAGTTTTAGACATTAGACAGAACTCGGTTTCTCAAACACTGGGTGATGTCAGGCCTTGGACTGTTTCATGCCAGTTTCCACTAGAAGGAAATCTAATATTTTGAAATTTCAATCAGAAACTTACCACACTTTTCTTGTCTGCATCTTAAGAGTGTTAGACCCATAACTGTACTAGAGTGCTGAATACTCAGAGTCACTGATAAATCCGAAGTTACTATTAGGGACAGGATAGGGTCCATGTGAGCACAATAATTTTTCCCTTAGCACCTAACCATGTGTAAACCTAGCCTTTGTATATATTGAAGGAAAAGAATATTTGAGACACTACTTTAAAGCTAATATCCCTACATGCAAGCCATTTGAATGCTACTAATGCAGAGTATAAAATTGCAATTGTATCAGACTGAAGGGTTTGAACTCAGCATGTAAGCTCAATGGTGTTTAAATCTAAACAAGCCTGACAAACTGATTGGCAGGACAATTACTAGAGCTAGTGTGTATTCCACAATTCACTGCTAACTCTGTTCAAGTGCAGAATTAAGCTGATGGCAGAATTTGGCAAGCTGCAGCTCTCAAATTTAATTTTCTTTAAAGTAAGACACTTGAAGGTACACTGAACAAGATTTCCAGAGACTGGGGGCAAGACTTCCACACCCTTTATTTCTCCTTCCTCATAACTAGGAAATCAGAATAAATTATCCAACATAAGAAAACATATACATATTTACTTGATTTGCATAATTTGTATTGGTTGCAAAATTCAGCTTTTTATAGGACAGAATTAGAGTCCTCTTGGTTCAAACTTTGATTTTTAAGTTCTTTCTTTCTTTCTTTCTTTCTTTCTTTCTTTCTTTCTTTCTTTCTTTCTTTCTTTCTTTCTTTCTTTCTTTCTTTCTTTTCTTTTTTAACAAAGTGTATATACAGTCTATGTACAGGGTCAGTAGCAGGTGATGTAGAAGGTTCTCTCAGGAACTAATTAAAAGCCTGATTCCACAAAGACATATAAAGTTTTCATGAATGCAGTTGGTGTTACTGATTCAAACCAGCAAGGTGCTTGCTCTCTACAGGGTTTCATTCACTTCTCACACCTGTGATTCTACAGCACTGTTTTTTTGTATACTGTGCCCTATCAATATACCTAGTGTTAAATCAGCACCAACATTGATGTATTTCTCCCCTTCTTTCCTTATGTACTCACAAACACTGTGGTTATTTTGAGCTTTCACCACTCAAGATAGCAATATTTAATTTGCAATTTCACCAGTGGTAATGAAGTGAATTCTCATGTGTATGTTGCTGTTATTTGGAGCATGCCATTCAGACCTGCAATACCAACAAGCTTTCCATCCATGCATTACTCAAAGGCAGCAAAGGTTTTCACACAACACAAATAGAACTTGTGATGCCAGCATGAAAAACTCACTGGCAAACATGCTATTATGCAGTCCCACTGTGCAACTACAACAATAACACAAAAAAACCAACCATGAGTGTCATAAAATAAACATCAAATGTTCTGTTAAAGATGATAGCATTTGTAGAATAAGACATGTGAAATGATGGTGTGTTTCCTGTACAGAAGACCTTGTATAATGGAAGAAACCTGTTGGAAAAATTAGCAGAGTGCCAAAGGGACAGCAGAATAAAGGCAGCACATTGCCTTGTGTGTTTGTTTATAAAGAAAACTTTACCAGAAATAAAATAAAGAGAAGGGTTATATTGGGATTGTAAAACAATAAAGCATAAACAGCCTAACTAACTTCTCCTGATCTAAACACCATCTTGGCTAAAACCCTTGTGGTCTCTAGATCAAAGAAAGAGAAAGTTCCCCCAAAGTGAGTATGTGACTAAAAAAATGTAGTACCCTCTATAAAGCCGATTAACCAATAGGGAATCTCAGACCACCTCATTAAGACTACTAAGCAAGAACTTCTACACTGACTCTAATTGGCTCTATGATAACTAGCTACATTTGTAAATGCAAACAACAGATTAACTTTTTCATAACACAAGTGAAGACACTTGTAAACTCAAATATCCTGTCTCAAGTGTCACACACTGAAGTCATGAAGGCTCCGTTTCTTGCACAGGTATTCAAACTTCCCTCTGGTGAGGGGCTTGGTGAGGAGGTCGGCAACTATCTCTTCTGAAGGACAGTACTTGAGTTCAATCTGTCCTTGTTGCATCTCTCTCACACAGTGACAGTGATGTGCTTGCTTCTTGCCTTGATGCTTTCACTTCTTGATAAGGCTATACAGGCTTGATTGTCTTCAAACAAGATTTAGGCTCATCAACACCAAAGTCTTTCAGTAGACAGATTCAAGTTCACTGCAGGTATTTGAGGTAGATATGTATTCAGATTCAGTAGTCAATTTTGCAACTAGAATTTGCTTTTGACTAGTCCAGCTAATCAGGCTGTTTCTGTAGAAGGATAGGTAGCCACTTGTTGATTTGCAGATTTGTCTTCACCCCAGTCAACATCCATGTATCCAATCAGTCTCGGGTTGTAACAAGCTGAGATCTTTACTTTCTGATCAGCTGTTCCTCTGAGATATTTAGCCAGTCTCTTTACTGCATTCCAGTCATAATGATTTGGTCAACAGGTCTTTCTGCACAGGATTCCAACAGCTGCAGATATGTCAGGTCTGGACATTATGCTGAGGTATGTAAGTTTTGCCAATTGCTTCTCTGTATTGTTGACTGCTCTCAAGCAACACTCTATCCTTAAGGCTGAGAAAAGCTGGTTCAAGTGGAGTGCTAACTCCTTTAGCATCCTTTAGGCCCAGGGATTCAGCAAGGTCTAAAATTTTGTGCTTTTGGTTCAAGAGAAAGCTTCCATTTTCAGTCCTTTCAATTTGAATTCCAAGATAGTGGTTCACTTCTCCCAGATGTTTCACTTCCAACTCTTTGTTTAAGTTCTCAGCAATTTCTTGCATATCTTCCTTGTTTGGGCAGCATAAAATTAGGTTATCAATGTAAGTGAGCATATACTGACATTGTCCATCCTTTAGTCTCGAGAATAAGCAGGGTTCTGCCTTTCCTTGTTGAAAGTTTAGATTTTGTAGCAGCATAGTTAATTTCTTATTCCAAGCTCTGGCAGCTTGTTTAAGACCATAGAAGCTCTTTTTAAGTTTGCATACAAGATTCTCTTTTCCTTTTTCTTGAAAACCTTCTGGTTGTTCCATATAGAGCTCCTCAGACAAATCTCCATTGAAGAATGCTGTTTTAATGTCCAGATGTTCAACATGCATCCCTCTTGATGCTGCTATACTTAGAGTCCTGATGGAGGTGTATTTTACAAAAGGAGCAGTTCAAGTTCAAGTTAGTTAGCCTTTATTGGCATAAATTGTTGAACCCCAGGTACATCTATAAAAGAATTATGTCTCTAGAATCCTTTGGTGCAGCTTTAGAGCAGAGTAGAGAAACCTGGCCACCTTCTCGGTGATGTCAGAGGAGAAGTCATTCAGAATTCTGTGTACCTTAAGTGCATCAGCACAGTCCATCATACTGCTGAAAGCAGAATGTAAATATATGTACCTTAGGTCCACATACAGGTGACAATGCAAAAGAACATGAGTAATTGACTCAACGCATTCTTGTT
The DNA here is from genome assembly GCA_029375565.1 of Gekko gecko. Taxonomy (NCBI): domain Eukaryota; kingdom Metazoa; phylum Chordata; class Lepidosauria; order Squamata; family Gekkonidae; genus Gekko; species Gekko gecko. Next base: position 74,395,153 of record JAPDNY010000006.1, on the reverse strand, counting down.
TGCAAGGGCAATATCTGGCTGAATGAGATATCTTGTTAAGTCTGCCATGTAAAATGGCTGAAGGCATAGCATTACATCTGGCCAGAGTAAACACTCTGCATTGTTGTGGACCTGCAGGGAAGATAAATATAAAGTTGTATTCCCTGTAGTAAGAGGTATTTCAAAACTCAAAGGGGAGCAGATTTTATTGGCTAAAATGTACAACCTCTGGAGCTCAATGTCTAGTATCCTGTTTTTAATCTACAACAGGACCAAAGGTTTCAGAAAAACCAGTCCCAGGTTTTTATGTAAACCCTTGTGCCACTAAGCATGATTTATACTTTTCTACACTACCATTAGTATTGTGTTTCACCTTTGTCCCAGCTTCCGATGGGAAGGCTTGGCCAGTGATGACAGCAGTGAAAGGACAGCCCTGACCACACACCCCATCAACGCTGGATAACTCACCTGCCCCAGGGAAGGGGAGCCTCCAGGAAGCACCGTCGCAATCCGTGAGGCTCCAGCCAGGGAAGATGCTGGGGCTGCAGAGAACTGGGAGCTGCAGTTGGGGCAGGCAGGGCCTGGCCCTCGGCATGGGCAGCGTCCCAGCACAGCAGCAGCGACATGAGGGCAGAGCGCAGCACGCAGTGTGTGCCCACCCAACGTCTGGGCCCACAAGAAGGGGGTGGGAGAAGCGGAAGCCAGCTCAGCATCCTGGATTTTAGTGGGAGGCAGAGCGCGAGGATGGGAGGAGCCAAAGGGGGGTGAGGGAGTAATAAAAGGAGGAAGAAGGGAGGTGGCCAGGGAAGAGGAACGCTGGGCTGGCTGGGGCTAGAGAGAGAGAGCTGGAATAGAGAGAAGGAGCCTCATATGTGAGAGAGCCTCTGCGCAAGAAGCCAGACTCAGGATGGGCAAGAAGGGTGTGGAAACCCCTCTGACGATCCAATCTTCTGAAGCTGCTTCTCCCTCTCCTCCGCCAGGACTCCTCACAGCCCCCCCCCTTTAGCCCCTCTGCCCAAGCCGGGGTTGGCAGAACTTGAAGCACACATGCCCCGGGGCAGTACCAGCGACGGCCACTGGAGGTCATATGACTGCGGACAGCAGAGGGCTTGACAACCTTGAACACCCATTTGCAACCAATAGTTTTCTTCCAGGAGGTAACTTAGTGTCCATGTTTGATTCCTCTGCAAGGAGTCAAACACTTCATTGGCTGCATCTTCCTATTTGTATGTTCCATGTGCAGGCAGGTCAATCATTTTTTTCAGCTTGATGGTTCACTTATAGGTTGCACATTTTCATGAAGAGAAAACCTCAGTGGTGGTACTCCTACATTCCTTCTCTGTGTCTCACAGTGGTCTGTGTCTCCTCTGGCCCAGCTTTCCCTGCCTCGCCTTCTGATTGAGGGGTCGCTTGTTGCCCATCCTGTTGAATGGCAGCTCTGGCAGGTAGCCAATTGGCCACATCAGTAAAAGAGATTTCATCAGTTTCCTGACTGCTTTGCACTGTGGACTCTATATGTTCAGAAACTTGGAGTACACTGCTTTCATCAATGTGCACCACAATGCATATTTTAACCACAAATGTTTTAGGGCCCATAATCCTATATCCTCTTCCACCTTGAACATAGCCTACGATTCCCACTTCAGCTCTGGGGTCCAATTTTCCCCTTCCTTTCCTGGGAATATGGGCATATGACTTTGAGACAAATGCCTTTAAATGCTTTAGGCCAGGCTTCTTTCCAAACCACAGTTCAAATGGTATTTTCCCAGTGACCTTTAAGAGAATTCTGTTGTGCAAATAAACAGCTATATTTATCGCTTCTGCCCAGCAGGGGTCAGGCAAACCAGCTTGTAGCAGTAGGCAGTGTGCCATCTCTAGCAGGCTTCTGTTAAGCCTTTCAGCAGCACCAGTGTGTTGGGGAGAATAACATACAGTTGTAAAATGCTTTATTCCTTCATCCTCCAGGAACTTTTGGAACTCCTTGCTATAATACTCTGTCCCATTGTCTGTAAACAGGACCTCTGGATCATTACTGAATTTCTCACAGTAGTAATATAGTTTTTGAATTTTTCTAGTTCCTGATCTCTTGAATTTATCAGGATTATATGCACAAAACGGCTTCCTGCATCCATAAACATCAAAATGTATTTGTTCCCCCCAAGAAATAGCCCAGACCTGGATAGCCCAGCAAGCCCAATCAAGAGCCAGTTTGGTGTAGTGGTTAAGTGTGTGGACCCTAATCTGGGAGAACCGGGTTTGATTCCCCACCTCTCCACTTGCATCTGCTGGATGACTGTGGGCAAGCCATAGTTCTGTCAGAGCTGTCCTTGAAAGGGCAGTTCTGGAAAGAGCTCTCTCAGCCCCACCTACCTCTGTTGTGGGGAGGGGAAGGGAAAAGAGTTTGTAAGCTGCTCTGAGACTCCAAGTGAAGAGTGGGGTATAAATCCAATCTCCTCCTTCTCCTCTTCTTCTTAAGAAAACATAAGAACATAAGAAAAGCCAATGTTGAATCAGGCCAATGGCCCATCTACTGTCACACAGTGGCCAAAAATACAGGTGCCATCAGGAGGTCTTTCTTCTTCTTGTCAGATCTAGGAAGCTAAGCGGGGCTGACTCTGGCAAGTATTTGGATGGGAGACCTCCAAAGAATACCAGTGCCCGTAGGTAGGTGCCAGAAGCAGACTATCAAGCCATTTCTCTGAACATCCTCCATGCCCCAGTATGAGTCACCAGAGGCATGGGCACACACACATGTACACACACACCAAAAAATGCACCAAAAAAAAACAGAAAAAGAAACAGAACAGCCATATCAGAATAGATCTTATGCAACAGTCTCTCATTGTGTACATTCTGTTGCTTCTTATATCCCCATTCCCTTTAAACAAATTGCACAGCAATCTCGAGTTTGATCACAATTAGCCACTTTGACACCACAATCTTGCAATAGTCTCTGCACTGATTCAACACTCCTGGGTGCCATTCTCATGTGCCACATATTGATGCAATTTGAATGAGAGCCATTACTTTGTTTTGCATGGTACACTGGTTCTCCAACGTTCCTCAAATAGTAGACACCATCAGTCTTCTCTGCCAGTATTTCATCTTTACACTCAGGGTGAAAGATGCTGCACCCATCCTCTGTGATCAGAATTCTGTTTCCACCCCCTCTTTTAGTGAGCTTTTCTGGATTGTCCCATAGGTGTATGTTGAAGGAGATCCTTTAGGTCTGTTATGATCTGATTTGGAAGCCTCTACAGAATACACAGCATTTACTGCTCCTGTCAGTAATGGCCTCTTCCTGTCAGGTAGTCCTGCCATGATGGATGGAGTAGGGTGGGAGGATGGGCCTTGTGTTGCATTGTGGTGTGTAGGGCGAGAGGTTGGGATCGTGGGGTGTTGATTTATGCACCTGGAGTGTTCGAATGGAATGCGGAGGGCGAGCTCTGCAGGCTCTATCTCTGGTAGACTTAACACCCTGACCTTGGTGGAGACAGGCTGTGAGCTTCCTATCGCTTTCAAAGCTACAGCTTGGCTGGGAACAATGGGGGCGGTGGGAACTTCATTAATATAGTAACTTTCAGTTCTCATTCGCATACTAGACACTCATTGGTGGAAGGGGGGGTCCCCATTCACCCCCTTTCTGGTATAACTGCTTGCTTTGTGTAACCACATTATTCTGAACAATGTATCTGCTCCAGTAACCTACTATTGCAGCTCTATAATAAAATGCTATTCTTGCTTCAATGAACAAGACCTGGTGTTTGGCTGACTAAGTTAGGGTCTCTGACAGTTTGTTCAGAATCCTTCAATTTTTGGGACTGGTCGGAAACCCGTGGCTCCAACATGAGTGGCAGTGAAGAAGACACTCTCCCGATCGAAGACGAAAAGAAGGAGGACAAGAAACCTCCTGTGACAACCGTACCCGCGGAAGCCCCTGGCACGTACGTGCCGGTGACACGGGGCCAGGAGTACGACTTTGGAGGGCCCTACGGAGATCCGTATGGAGCAGCCTACGGAGGGGTAACCACCCGAATCAAGCAGAAACGAGATTGGGTGAAGCCCCTGGCAGAACCCCATGAGACGTGGTTTACGACTCCGAGAGCTTCGGTGCGAGCGAGCCACACCGAGAGGTCGGTCCGCAGACTGACCATGGCCGAGGGGCTGGAAGACACCTGCCGAGACTCCGGGGACCTGGAAAGCGCCGTGGTGAGACGGAGGTGGAGTGGTGAGCTGAGCCAAGATCGCCTGGTTCGCATCCTAGATGAATCCCTCGCCCGCATCCCCCAGATGATCGCGGAGGGCATCCGAGAGGAGCGAGAGCGGCAACGGCGGGAGGAACCACCCGACCAACCCCCTCAAGACCAGTGACAGGCGCCGGTTCTGGACCAACAGAATGTGCCGGTCCAACCCCCCGCTCAACCCACGGGGCCGGGACCGCAGGGACCGCTGGGGCAGCCACCCCCCGACCATGGGGGTTCCTGCCACCGAAACCAGCGGAACTCCTTGATGCGGATTTTGATGGGAACCCCGAGAAGTTTCCTTTCTTCCTGGTGCGAGCCGAAAGATTCATCGAAACCTGGGGCCACCTGTTTCAACGCGAAGACCGAATGGTGGATGTCATAGCCTCGCACCTAAAAGATGCAGCGGCTGACTGGTATGTGGGACTCCACCAGGCTGACGGGCGTGAGCTGAGGGAAATCGATACTTTCATGTGGGCCATGAAGGAACAATTCGAAGATGTGAACGCCAATAAGACGGCCAGAGCGGCCATACGTGCCCTCAAGCAAGGCGCCAAGTCGGTGAGAGACTACACGGCTGAATTTCGCAGGTGTGCGGCCAAAACTCGCGGGTGGCAAGACGGGGTCCTAGCAGACCACTACAAGTTGGGACTCAACGCAGAGATTCGCCGTTCAGTCACCAAGACCCAAGATCCAGACACGTTAACAGGCTGGATACAAGCTGCCATCACCATGGAAAACCGCTTGAAAACCATCAAACTGGATGATGCAGCAGCGATGAATAAAGGGGGTCAGTCGGGCCCTACGCCAGCTCCGCGAGGGAAGAACCCACCACCGAACCCGAAACCCAAGGACGGCACGAGAGAGCTTAGGATGAAGCAAGGACTCTGCCTGAAATGCGGGGAAGGGGGCCACTTCGCGGCGAGCTGCCCAGGCTCCCCCGCATCGACCGGGGCCGCCAAGGGAATCAAGAAGAAGTTTGACACTTCCACCCCAAAGCCGGTGGCGAAACCGAGAGGGGCGAGGGCCTTGCAAGCCAAGCCGCTCAGTGAGGCATCGGATTCGTCGGATGGCGAGACCGTGCAGCCGGGAAACGAGACGGACCTGCTGTAAATAGCGCTGAACAGCAGGTCCCGGACTCTCAAGCGCAGATCCCGGTGAGCAGACCTCCCTCTCTTTTCTTCCTCACAGTGACTTTGATGGACCCGGGTCTACTGACCCATGTGAGGGTGCGAGCTCTCATTGACTCTGGGTGTGGGAGAGACCTCATCAACCCCACACTGGTAATGGGACTGGGGGCGAAGGTAGTTAAATTGACCGATCCCCTGATTTTCACGCAAATGGATGGCTCTACAATGAAAGAGCCTTGCAAATATGAGACTGTTCCCTTGCGTGTGGGGATTGGGCACCACTGGGAGGAGAGGCCCTTCGTCGTTACCCCTTCTGCCCGGTTTCCCCTAGTACTCGGAAGCGCGTGGTTCTTCGATCATGATCCACATGTCTTATGGGGGGAGGGGAAAGTGAATTTCATTGCCAAGAAATGCCAGTCCCACTTGTGGAAACAAGAGTGGGGTGTCCCGATGGGGGGGGGAGTCCCTGGTGACGGCGGGGGTGGCGGAAGCAGAACTAGAGATGATTCCATCAGAGTACCGCGATTTGGCTTCCGTCTTTGGGGAAGAGGAAGCCGATGAACTACCCCCCCATAGGAACTCTGACTGTGCTATTGAAATTTTGCCGAATCAAAAGTTGCCTAAAGGGAAGTTATATTCCATGAGCCCTTCGGAAAAGGTAGAATTGAGGAAATTTATCGACAAGAACTTAAGCAGGGGGTTTATAAGACCTGCCTCCTCCCCGTTCGCAGCTCCCGTTCTTTTCCGGAAAAAGAAGGACGGGGGTTGCGGTTGTGCACTGACTATCGAGGCTTGAATGCAGTCTCCAACACGAACGCTTATCCCATGCCCCTGATCAAAGACTTGTTGGCTGCGGTGGCTGGGGGAAGGTATTCTCGAAGCTAGACCTCAGAGATGCCTACTTCAGGGTGCGAATAAGGGAGGGGGATGAATTCAAAACGGCATTTAATACCCCCCTGGGTCAATTTGAATACTTAGTCATGCCGTTCGGTCTTCAGGGGGCGCTGGGGGTCTTCATGAACTTAATCAATGAGGTGCTCCACAAGTACTTATTCAAGGGGGTCCTTGTTTACCTTGATGACATACTTCTGTATTCCCCTGACCTAAAATCCCATGTGAAGCTGGTGCGGGAAGTTTTACAAACGTTGCACAAGCATAAGCTCTTTGCAAAGCTACAGCTTGGCTGGGAACAATGGGGGCGGTGGGAACTTCATTAGTATAGTAACTTTCAGTTCTCATTCGCATACTAGGCACTCATTGGTGGAAGGGGGGGTCCCCATTCACCCCCTTTCTGGTATAACTGCTTGCTTTGTGTAACCACGTTATTCTGAACAATGTATCTGCTTCAGTAACCTACTATTGCAGCTCTATAATAAAATGCTATTCTTGCTTCAATGAACAAGACCTGGTGTTTGGCTGACTAAGTTAGGGTCTCTGACACTTCCAATCCTCTGTGAAGACTCTGACAGGGCTTATATGAAAGAGAGCAAGGAATCGCCTCATTCTCAGCAGCATATGAGGGATAGCAGGTTGCTTGAATGTTAGTAACACTCTCCAATAGGAGGAGTGGAAGGGAGCCTCATTATTTGTTCAAGGTCAACAAAATATGGCTGTATATGGAACAGCTGGCTCAGTGAATAGGTGATCTCTCTTCTGTTCACCCAAGGACCTTGGTTTAGTGAGTACCAAGCAATTAGCAATACTATTTGATTGTTTTGCAGAATTAAACTGCTGTTGCCCTTGTGGTTAGCTACCCTGGTTGGTTAATTTGAGATTTAGGAGTGGTTGATATCCTCCCCCCCTCTGCTTTCTTGTTGAGGAGACAGCAGTTGTGTTTGGTACTCTCTAATCGATCGTATCTGGCTTTCCAAACTAATTTAATATGTCTTTTAGGGTACCCATAGGGTATAATGGGAAATTGATTCAGAGGTATCTGGTGGTCTGGTGGGGCTATTTTTTGAGGTAGAGGCACCACATTTTCAGCATAGTTGCTGGTGCCTCTCCTCAAAGCACCACCAAAGTTTCAAAAAGATTGGACCTGGGGATCCAATTCTTTGGGCCCCCAAAGAAGGTGCCCCCATCCTCCATTGTTTTCATTGGGGGGAACGAGATGTGTTTTGCTGGGCTTGCAAAACTGCCTCCCACCTTCAGTTTCTACTGTAGAGACTCTGGTTTGACATTAGCCCTTGCTTTTTTGCCGTCTCTCTGCCCCCCATTAAAAACAATGGAGGATGGAAGCACTTTCTTTGGGGCTGATAGAATTGGACCCTCTGGTCCAATCTTTTTGAAATTTGGGGAGGTCTTCTGAGGAGACACACCAGAAGCTATGCTGAAGATTTGGTACCTTTATGAAAAAGGTAGATATGTTTAAAGAAATGCTTTTAGCAATCTGTTCCTCAAATTCTCTTTTTGCATGCCTAATTATTAACTTTGGTTTCTTTTGCCAGAACCTGTAGTCCTTCTGTTCACTTCATTGGGGCAGACCTTCCCCTTTTTAAAAGAAGCCTCTTTGCTTTTTATAGCTTACTTGATTTGTGTTGTTAACCAAGCAGGCATTCTTTTAGACTTGGCAGTGCCTTTCCTAACCTGGGAAATGCTCTCTGTCTTCTTTCTATGTTCCATAGATGGCAGACCAACTAGCTTGTATGAGCTAAAAAAAAAAAGTTAAGAAGAGCCCCACTGGATCAGACCAATTGTCTATTTAGTCCAATTTCCTGTCTTACATAGTGGCCAAACAGTTGTTCTGGAGTGCCAACAAAAGGACATAGAGGCCAAGGCCTTACCTAAATGTTGCCTCCCAGCACTGTGTTTTAGGGGTTTATGGTCTTTGAATGTGGAGGTTCACTATGGCTATTAGCCACTGAAGGACTTATCCTCCAAAATTGTTTGGGTCCTGTATGTTTTATAGATTTATTTTCAAGGTGGGCTTCATCAATCTAAAATGAGCAACACTTAAACAGGGACTAAACCAGATAACAATGCTGGAGGTCAATGGGCTTAGAAGGATGTAACTCTGTTTAGGATGTAAACAGCCCCACAGCCAGGAATTTTTTGGGGAGGGGGCTCTGGGGGTGCTCTGCTAATTAAATTCTATGAGCTAATATGCAGGCCCCTATGGGCTTGTGGGGAGGAGGCCGGGGCTGGGTCTGTTATCTTGCTTCTACATTCGGATCAATGCTGGGGCCTTGTCAGAGAGGGAGGGGGAGGCAGGTGGTGTAGCCAGCTACTGGCTCGGGTAGGCTGCCAGGATAGAGATGTACATCAATCAGAGGCCTGGGGCCTAGTTGATCCCAGCCAGTTTGCTGCCTCATCCCTGCAACATGCAAAACTCCCTGACCAGTTGGAAAGGAGAGGCTGGTGAGGAAGAACCTTTCACTCAAGAGGGTGAAGCGGCAGCATGGAGCGGGCTCAGCTCTTCCTCATCATAATTAAAGATGAACATTAGGTAGGGGTGCAGCAAAATCGATAGGAGGCACCACCTGCAGTGCCCCCCCTGCTGGCTATGGCCTTGACTGTAAATCTGCTTCAGTAAACTTCTCAGCCACAAACCCCTTAATTTGGATTAGGAATCACCATGCCAGATGAGAATCAATCTTTCCTCCATATCCACCACTACCACTATAATTTTCAGAAGTAAATTCACCCGCTGGCAGCTTTATTTTCAACACTATATTTGCCTGCTAGGATGAATAACACTAGGGGGTGGGGGGGCTCCATTTACACTGATAAATTGCACTAGGGGAAGAGTTAACACAGTTCCTAATACCATGATCCCAATCCAGATCAGGGATTTTCAGGAGTTACAACTTAGATAAATTTAACCAGATAGGAGATGAATCTCCAGCATGTGGCCTATTTTGACCTTCTGACTCTGCATGGTGCCTATATTGTCCTTTAATTTAAAAAAAAAATAACATAGAGAGCCTCAGAGAAAATTGGGTCTTTTCATTACTGTCAGGGAACCTAAGGGGTTGGCACTGTAGAATGAAGGAGACCAGCTCTATTGAGTTTATTTCTAATTTTGACATAATTCTCAGGCAGGAAACTTGGTGTACGGAGGAGCCCTCTCTGAATAGATATAAAACGTTTGCTCTCCCAGCAGCAGCATCCTTGCATGGTAGAGAACCTTAGACTATTTGTCAAGAAAGAACCTGACAAAATGTTGCAATCATGCCTAGCTTCTCACTTGAGTCTGCCGAGTCATAATTGAAGGTTTGGAAATCAAATTATTTGAGTGCTAGTTTTAATTACTGCTTGGTGAACTTTAGCGTATGAGGATTGTCACAACTTTCCTTGAGGATTAATTTCAAGCCAGGCATTATAGTGGGAAATTATTAACTTGTACTTTGGTTCAGCAATTATCTGCATTACAAGGTTTATGCAATTAGCTGTTTAAGATGTCATTATATTTTGCCATCTGGTACACAGGAGTTTATGCATATGAACAGGCATGTGCTGAAGTGATTCTGACTATATGACTCTCATTCTCACCCAAATCATCAGTATAATGAGTCAGAGGCATAGTGTACCCTACATTAATGGCAGGTGCATATCATCAAGCTTTATTTTAATACTCTCTCTCTCTCTCTCTTTCTCTCTCTCTCTCTCTCTCTGCCTCTCTCTCTCTCTGCACTTTTAAAGTATGCTGAACAAGTGCTAGAAAATTAATTACTCGTTTGCAATTTAGCAAAGTCTGAGGACAAGTTATTGCAAAATATTAAGGAACATCAGTTTTCATACAGAGAGCTATTGGATTTATCTTGAGTTCCTTTCTCTACTTTAGAGCCTTATTCTGCTTTTTTGGTCCAGTGAGCATGCACCCACTGTAATGTAATGGGAGAGAGGGGCTCAGTAATGTATATCCAAAGCAGGAGTGAAAAGTGAATATCTAGGAACTAAACTCCAAACTTAAGCAGTTCCGCAAGGGTAACATTAGTTGCATTCAGATAAGTTTTGCAGGCTAAATACGGTTGCATCTCCTTTTTATTCTTCAGAGCCTGCATCTTTATCAGAGAGGTTGAAAGTCAATATTTGAAGTTATTTCCATCTCAATAGCTAAGAAAAGTTATACACATTGACTATACAAATCCTAAAGGAATAAAATAAAATCATTTCCCTATCACATAGCTATTAAATGCACAGGAGCTTGGTCATTAAGACAGGGCAACCCTGTTGTTGTGACACCAGGAAAAGGTCCATTTTTGAACCCCATGAAACCCAGAAGCATTTGTAGTGTAGCAGCTCCTTCTTTGATTTGATAACTGTTTTGATATATAGGATGCAGTGCACACTGAACCAGCAGGCATTTTATTAGACTGTTAATATCAGTTTCTAGGGGCAAAACAATATATCTGCATTGTAATCTTGTGGGCAGAAGTTAGGACATATAAATCCTCAGTATTGTTTCTTAATTGACCTGTTCCCATGATTATTGCTTTGTATGCCTCAAGTTTACACAAACTCTGTAGTCCCACAAGAAGCCAGCACAAAAAATAAACAGTCTGTTTTGCTGTTTCCTATGTTATTTGCACATTTATATAGGCACCCTGATAAATCTTCAAAAAGCTCTAGAGACTCATTTCCAAACTATTTACAACCACACTCCAGTGGGAAATGCCCGTCACCAAATATGTTCTTAGATGAGAAGTGAGGAAATATTCTTTTCAAGATGCCGGAGCAGAGATGATTCACAACAGGAGATCCCCCCCACATGCTCCCACAAATCAGTCATATGCAAATGACTCTCATTCCAGTTCACTGTGCTGATCACGTATTCACAATAGTGTTTCTATGTGGATGGCCTGCCTACTATAGTTCTCCATATCCTAGTATAAAAAATGATGATTCAATCAGTAGTCATTTCTCAAACACACAGCTGTGAAACTTGAGTTAGTTCTAGCACATTTGTAAATATTTTATTTTACCTTTATTTCCATAATACAGTACTCTCAATTGCTTGAAGCAATGAATTATATTTCAGATGTTGTGAGGGAAATGGAGGCACCCCACAAGGTGTGTTTCCAATCAGAAACCCTGAGAATCACAGCATGAGAATTACATTTTATGTATTTGTGTCCAAGTATAGCCGACATTTCACTACTGAATTACATTAAAAGGGCGCCCTCTACTGTTCCACTATATTAAGTATGTAAAGGGCGTTCAACTGTGGCTTTCAAATGAATGGTTTGTTATAATGGGCAATTCCCCCCACACACAATAGTTATAAAACTCCACTGGCATATAGTTCTTCTATGGAATACATTTAAAGCACTGTATCAGATTAGATCATCCAAAACAGTTTTTCCTCCTGCTGAGGCTGTTGGATTTCCTCTCCAGGGAAACAATAAAACAGTATTTCAAATCCAGGAATAAATCATAAGGTATGTGCCTTGTAACTTACGAAAAACTTCATGTGATCCATTTCCCTGTTGTATTCTGTATAAGAAAAGTATTTCCTACAATAATGCATTGATTAAGCCAGAGTAGCTACCTATTAATTTTCATGTATAGACCAAAAGTAATGTGATACAATTTAAAAGATGCAAAATGTTAGTACCTTAAAAACTTTTGAGGGCTTTCTTTATTCCTGTAAACACACACACAATTCCCATGAGATGCTAGGGAAGAAAGAGGCTCAAACTTCACTTTGATACCTGATTAGGATTTAGATTTCAGGGCAATATCAATAGCATTGAACTGCTGAGGAAAGAGCTGGAGTCAGTTAATAGTATGGGAGCACCCAATGCTGTACCATTGTCAAAACTGAACAGATACAGGCATCATTAATGAAAGCCTGGGAGCCCCGTGCAAATGCTATGGATTTACTAAAGGAAGAGCAAGATGTAAATATAATATATTTTTAAAAGATTACATTCCTTGGCCCAGGACAGACTGGCAATTTGCCCCGGTATCAAGTCGCGGCAAAAAAAGCTCGGAGTAAACGATACCGGGTTTTCCCGTCCACACAGCGGGGGCCTCTGCCGGAAGATACTGGACGGAGGCGCGCGGGAGCGTTCAGACTGCCGCGCCGGAGGCGCGCTATATTCACTGTTTCCCTATTATTTCGGCTGTGGGCGCATTTTGGCGATTTTTTTTTTTTGCCCTGCAACGCCAGCACCGCATTGGGCAGTGGAGCGGAGCGCAGCCAATCACACCGCTGCTGCCTCATGCCCAACGCGGGTTGCTCCCGGCTTTTCGGCTGCGCGTTCAGACTCCCCGGAAGCGGAGAAACGCGTGACAAACGCAGGCCTTCAAGATTTGCGTCGGCTTTTATCAGGTGTTTTTTTAATCCGGCAGTGAAGCGCGAGAGCACCGGTAGGCTACGGGTGGGGGACGCCAGGCAGATGTGCCTGTGTGAACATTCCATTTAATCCGATATTGAGTCGTTGTCAGCCCGGGTCCCATCCCGCAGCAAATTGCCAGTCTGTCCTCGGCCCTTGTATCAGCTTTCCTGAATACGATCAAAACTATGGGCTGTTTTTTAAAATTTGTATTTTTTCTTTAATTACTGCAAGAAAATACGTTCCCTTTTTTATATTAGTTGGATGATGTGATTTTTAATCATTATAAAACCATTCCAGAAAGGACACTGAATGAAATTTAATTCTAATGAATCAAAAGGATGACCGTTTCCTCGGACTGCTGGCATCATTGGGCAAAATATTTTCTCCACCTTTTTCTCACTCCTTCCCTTTCCCACCATATTTGCAAAACTTAAACTGAAAAAGGAAGAATAACATACAGTAATGAAGAACTGTTCACCAAGTGAATTTCTGCCTATCAGAATACTGAGATAATTGCACATGAGTCCTGCCACAAAAGGTGGAAACTAAGATGGATCTAAAACTTCTTTCCTGCTGTGAGCATCTGATGGATGAAGGCCTTGTTTGCTAAGCAAAACTTACCATAAAGCATACAGTATAAAGCATATAAATATATATAACATTCAAAAGCATTAAGCATACTCAAAAGCAGTGTTCCCTCTAAGCTGAGTTAGTGTGAGCCATCTCACAGTTGTTTAGCCTCTGGCTCACACATTTTTGTCTCAGCTCAGGAAGGATGGCTCCAGAGCAAACCAATTTATGCAGCAGCCAAGTTGGTCACTCACAACTCTAATGCCAGGAGCTCACAAAGTAGAATTTTTGCTCACAAGATTCCACAGCTTAGAGGAAACATTAAGATACATGAAAACAAAATAAGGCATCACAAAAAGAATGAGGCGAGTTGTAAAGCTTATCAAATGTCAAAAATTGATAACTGTCTACATTTGAAGTTCCCTGCCACCAGCTCCAACCCAGAGAACATGCAAATATGCTCTTGCAGTGATTTTCCTGATTTCAGCAGCACTCTTTGGAACAGCCACATACAAGTAGGATCAAATGGGAAACACAGCCATAAGCAATAGTGTAAATTGCCTACATCGTGCCTTGTGTCTTATTTTCCCAACTTACTCACACACAAAATGCTTACTTTTGGCTCTCATTTTGAAAATCCCTACACAACGACAGAAGGTTTTAACAACACATTTATTCTTGGAGTACCTTTGTATGAATTCCTCGATTCTGTCCTTCCCTCGTTACTATGTAAAAGAAGAAGAGTGGAATTTCCTCATATTTGGTAGTGAAAATACACATTCATTCTACTAAGCAGCAGTTAACATTACATGGACATTCTGTCCTGTGGACCAGCCCATTCCCTCAACAATGTTTACAGAAGACAGACTGCTATAGTCAACTCTCTGGGATCACATAGAGTCCCACAGTGGTTGGATATGCAGGTGGACATTTTCAAGATGAAACTAAAGGTAGAAGTAGTACTGAGAGACAGTGTGCTGCAGATTCTTAAAAAAGAGGAGTAAAGAATTTCCTGTTGGAAGCCTAAGTTACACTGCTTGCTTGTTTGTTTAAAAATCAAATATTTTTAGCATAATTATTTGAGAATATATTTAAATATATTTACCACCATCTATGCAGCTGAAATATTAGTGCTTTGCAGAGCTCATTTTTGAAAGCAGTTCTCTTTTTCCATTTAATGTTGGTGTGACGTGTTTCAGTAAATACAGCTTTCATATTAATTCAATACTCAGTTGTTTAAGTTATGATTTTAGTACTAGAGCTTTTCTCATATGCTGCAGCATGAAAAAACCAGGTTGCAGTCCTTGAGGTGGCGCTACTAAGGGTTCACCTCTAGGTGGCATGCTAAGCGCCTCACTAAATTTTTCAGGAAGATAACTCAAAGCATTCCTTCGACTGTCATGCATTCAAGACTCCAGAAACACTTAACTATTTCCCTTAGCTCCCACTATTGGTTTTTGTTGTGTTTGTTGTTTAAATATATAGATGTACCCTAGCCCTTTGAGCCTAGAGCTACTCTTGATTAAGAAGAATGTTTTCACTCAAAACACATTTATTTGTAAAGCAGAGTGACACCCTGACTGCTAAAAGCTACATTAATATGCAAGCTAGTGAGCTTTTGCATACCATTCACTATCCCAGACAGATTTCCTGCTTAGAGCTGGAAGGGGGAAGGGGAGGAGGGAACAGAGATTGCCCGGAATCAAATTAGCAAGACCTTGTGCTTAGAAGTCATTATTATATGAAATAGTAGAGGCATGAAGTGGAATGTACAGGGTGTACAGAGAGCTCTGTTTGAAATAGCAATTATAGGATGCTGGTAGTGAACTTCTCAATGTCTGTAACAATTCCACTGAAACTCTCCATCCTATTGTTGTTGCTGCTGCTATCATTAACATTATCATCTACTTTTCGGTGATCCAAAGGGTCTCCAATTCCTACTTGTCTGTCTGCCTGTCCTTCATAGAATCCACCAAACTCAACTCAAGAATTTTGGATAGTCTGGGTGTACCTATATATAATGTGTGCATACATGTATACATAGGCTCATGACCCTCAAATTGAATTTACAGGTTTTCTGAGAACCATGCACACCTTTCTTTGTTTGTTTATTTCTTCAGATTTATAATCCTCCCTCCCCACAAACAGGCTCAGGGCAGATCACAATTTGTACTTAGGCCTTATGGCATTACAACAAAATAGTAATAGTAATAATTAATTAAAACTATTAAAACAACATTTAAAACGATATCCATCAGTTTTCAGTATCAGTTGACCTAGAGTTCATTTTTAATGCACATTTCAATCTCACTCTTCTTTCAGTTTATGAATAGTAGAGACACTGTTCAGAAAAGTTTAGAAAGCTCCTTCTTGCTCTTTCTGTCTCCTTCACACAAGCCCACACCCCTGTCTTCAGACAGAATGTTATCCCTGTGGCTTTGATGATCACAATCATCCTTAGGCTGGCAGATAAAGATAATTAGAGCTGATCTTTCTTCAGAGTTTCCAATCTCTGTGTTACATTACCTCTTGCTAAGGTGAGTTACTATGCAAGTAGCCTGTTAGCTGGTTATTACAGACCTCTGTGCAATGCAATCAGTAATGGGAAACTGTATACAAGGGACGAGGAGTGTTTAATGGAAGACCTAGAAATCTAACCTCAGAATTACTTTTCCTATCTTGTCCACATCTCTGTGTTTAATTGCACACTGCCTAAGGGGCGCTCCCAATTAATTTGCTCTTCACTTTTTATTCTGTGTGAGAAACACATCATAAGCCTATATTCTGTGTTCTAAAACTTTAACATATATTCTACTCTTTTGTAATGCCATCTGTGAGTTAAGGTTAGTCTGCACTCTACTGGTTTTGTCTATGCAAGCAATAGCATCATTCATTCAAGCTTGGGCAAACACAATGTGCAAAATTAGCTATTATGGATATTATCAGCAGCAACTCTTGCTATCAGGTATGAACAGGACTTAGGTCCTCACTTCTTTTCTTTCTTCCTTGCTAATATGGCTGAAGTAAATCTCCTAGCAATGATAAAGGAAAGTTTTTCTAGTTATACCATCAAGAACTTCTTTTGCACAAAACATTTTTAACAACACGTTCCAATCAAGCACAAAAAGTGGGTTCAAAAACATCCTTTCCTATGGATGCAGATTAATTTGGGGATGTATTACCTCAGTTGTACTTTTTGGAATCTTCCCATTTCTGAGGTTTCTTACCTTGCGTATATTTTTATTCAAAGGAGCTTATTATTAGTATTCAGAATAGTGTCTTTAAAATAGTAGTATCAAATATTTTTAGAACACAGCATAATTATAAGTTATAGTAACAAAAAAGTAGGAAAGAAAGCTAACCGGAAAAGGGTACATTTTTAAATAAAAAATAATAGTATATATATATGGTTCTTAAAGTGTGCCAAGAGAATATTTTTATCCTCAGATCTTCCATCTCCAAAATACATATAGAATCTTCCATAATAAAAATAAATAAATTATTTATTATATAGGTTTGATGTTTCTATTATTTATTATTTTAATTGATTTTTTATTTTAAAAGATGAACAAGCTAGGTATCAGAGCACACATGCTTTGTGGTATTTATTTATTTAAAATATTTTATGCCACCTCTCCACCCAATCAGAGTCTACAAGGTGGCAAATATAAGAAACATTAAAATGTTTAAACAATTAATATACAGTTAAAATTATAAAATTCAATTAAAAACACATAAACAAACACTAAAAGTAGGGTCAATAACCATTACGGCAGCTATGCCAGTGGGGGGTATAGTGTACACTCTAATTCTAAATACAATTACTCTGGCTTAAGACCTGTATATCAGATTTGATCATAGATCTTGTGTCTGTATGCAATTCCTTTCTACTGAAATGTACAGGGAAGCCATTTTAGAAGGAGCAGTTCCAAAGACACACTCCAGTTCCTTTTGCTACATTGGTTCTGGTAAGGGAAAGTAAATCGTGATGATTTCCATGTAACTTATTTCTTTGTGAGTCCTTTCATTTATTGTTTGTATCAAAAAGAAAGCTACTGGAACATCTCCTGGGATACTGACAAGTGAAGCAGCCAGTTGCCCCACCAATGACAATGACAACAATATCCTATCCTTACATATATTTACACGGCTTACAGTTTGAGTGACTTTCATCTGTTCTGCTTTCAGCTTCCAGTCCCTAGAATTTGTGTCAAAACACTGAGATTCAGTATCTTTATGACACCTGTACAATGGAGCTAACTATACTTTCTGTCCCAAGTACATTAGTGCAAGAAAGGATAGGATGTACTACCTAGAAATAGAAGCATAAAGATACACCACCCATTCACAGCTTGTGATATCCCATGTCTAGCATGCAGATGATGAGTGCAAGTCTTATGCTGTATGGATCACGTGAATTGAATAAGTACACTTAAACACAGTAAAAGCAAAGCCAAAAAAATTGCAAGGCCATCTTTATGCTCCAAATATACCTCTGAGCAATATATGTCAACAACAGTACATAAAGCAATGAGAGAAGACCATCAGAAGTAACTTGATAATATATAATAATTCCAGAAGAGTAGTTGTTTTGGTCTGCCGAAGCAAAATAATGCAGGAGTCCCATAGCACCTTGAAGACTAACAACATTTATTCCAGCCTGATCTTTCATGTGCTCTGAGTCATTAAAGCTCATGCAGAAACAAATTGTGTTAGTCCTTAAGGTGCAACTGGACTCCCATACTACTTTGATCATACGTAAACATTCACCTGTAACAGTGATAGGGTAATGCAGACAAGCAATGAAACCAGGGTGAATGCCAATTATTTCCTGGACTCAATAAGTGTCCTGAAATCAACAATGGAGATTTATAAAAAGACAATGAACCAGACATTTTATTTATACCTTTCAATAATCCTTTGGCCTGAAACCAAATGCAGCTCTGAAAGAACTGTGACTGAGGGATTTGGGTTTATTTTAGCAATCAGAGTCAGCAGCCAAGCAAGCAAGTTGCAGCTGAGAGTTTCCTATCATCTGAAATGAATGGAGAATATATGCACTCTGGGTGAATATTTAGGAGTATTTGTTTCTTCTTTAACTATGATATTTATATTCTGCCTTTCTTTGTTAAAAGAAAAAATACAAGGCAGCTAATGAAAAATACATAAACATCAATGGAAAAAAGAACCTTAGGAGGGGCATCTCATGCCCTCTTCTGCACAGTGGCTAGTTACGTCTGGAGGGAAGGGAAACACTTAGGGCTGGCTACTGCAAGTGTGAGCCCTGTGAATTAGAACTTACAAACCCAAGGAAATGTTGATTGCCACTTTGGGGTCAGGAAGCAATGCTGGAGGTTTTTTGTCATCTTCTGGGCATGGAACAGTGGTCACTGTGGGTGTGGAGGGGGAGGTATTTGTGAATTTCCTGCATTGTGCAGGGGGTTGGACTAGATGACCATGGAGGTCCTTTCCAACTCTATGATTCTATGATCAATTCAATAATGTGTATGTGTTTTTACAATAAATATTTATCACACCAACACTCCATTTTTCTGTTCTGAATAGGTATTGGCTCTACCTTCTTAGCATAGGTTTCCTACCAAACATTAGCACATACAGTTAGTCCCAGAAACAGGTAAGCCACAGCTGCTCATAATTTTTATGACTTCAGTGACTCCATTGGACTTAGAAAGGTGTAACATTACTTATAATTGCTCTAGTAAACTCTTCCTTAATATATTAAAATTAATATGTCCTGTAGTCACAACTGATACATGTTACCAACTATACCATTAACAGAGGGGGGGGAGAGGGAGAGGGAGAGAGAAGTATTTTACAGCCATCACGTGGAATAGAATAGAATAGAATAGAATAGAATAGAATAGAATAGAAATGAAGCTGAGCTCTAGCATTTCTCCGGCATTTATTTCCAGTTTCACCCTCTCTGTATATGAGCTTATTTGTGCAGGCAGTATGTAAAAACTACAGACCTCAAGTCAAAAGGGAACTTGGTGACCTGCTGTGCCCCTGAAGAATTGTCCCCAGTATTTGGGGTGGAGGATCACACACAAACGTTTTTCTCTACCCAAAGGAATTTCAAAGGAATTTTCAATCACCTTCCCTTCCTCTCCTCACGATAGTCACCTTGTGAGGTAGGTGGGGCTGAGAGAGTTCTGAGAGAAGTATTACTGGCCCAAGGTCACCCAGCAGGCCTCATGTAGAGGAGGAGTGGGGAATTAAACCCAGTTCTCCAGATTAGAAGCTGCTGCTTTTAACCACTACACCATGGTGGCTCTCTCTCTCTCTTTATATATATATGTGTGTGTCTCAGATCTCAACTGCTAAACAGGGTTGCCCTGGTTAGTATTTGGATGGGAGGCCACCAAGGAAGTCCAGGGCCGCTACACAGAGACAGGCAATGGCAAACCAACATTGAACATCTCTTGCCTTGAAAACTCTATGGAGAAGGCTGCAACCTGCATTTTCCACCACCACTATATATCCTATAAGCCTATCTTTTTTCTGCTTTTGCTTTCTTTTGTTTTGCCCAGTTCTTTTTAATTACATTAGTGTCATTTTCCAATCTTGACTTTTGCATTGAGCTTGGCAAATACAACTAAAGTCAGTTGAGATGCTGGAATGAAGCCCTCCCATATGTTCTAGCTGGAAGCTCCATCATAAAGCTCAACATACACGTAACATTGATAAGCCAGATGGGAGCACCCTGCGCAGGAAGATTTTGAACAGGATTCTTTGTATCTGTCTTTTGAAGCAATTTCCATCTGTCCCACAACTTGTGATGGCTTGAAATAACAGGATCTTGAGTTTAGGAGCAGGCTGCCAAATCAAATTATGGGGTTATGATAGCTGCCTATATGGCAAGAAGCTTGGTGGCTCACCTTGGAGCACTCTGAATGGATTTTTAGCCTACAGCTGGTGTAGCAAAATGGCTGCTGAAAATCAGACATGATACTAGAAAACCACTGTTCTCTTCTCTCAGCATTCACGAGGTATTACATCGGCCAATCTTACAAGGCTCTGTTAAGGATTACTCAATCCCATGCGTCAAGTTCTTTAAGCTTTCAAGAACTGAGGAAAGCTCTGAAACAGCACTTCAGCTGCCACACAATATCTTTAAAGCAAAGGGTACAGAAGAGGAAGGTGCCATTTATTGCGATGTGCTAGGATGACACTGAAGGTCCTATGTGATTCCAAGAGGCTACAGGAGCTCTCACACATACAAGCTGCCATACTACAAGGTAGCATACTCCAGAGTCAACACCTTTTCTTGCCTTCAGATGTCATCTGTTGGGGACATTTTAATTTTTTTTAAGTTTTTGATGAGAATATTATTATGTGTATACGTATGCATACAACAGAAGAGGCAAGGGAAATACTTCTAGTGCCTGTATTTTCAAACATTCATACAAACACTATATTATTGTGTTTATTCTCATGTATGTATAATTTTAATTTGTAAAATGTTATTCTATTTATTTGGTATGATATCAGACCTAAATGCAGCTAAATGAATCAAAACTGCACATAACATAAACTGTCCTTTCCATATATGTTACTAGCTTTGTGATGCTTTTGTGCGCAATCAACCAGGCTTCTTGTGTTGTCTCCCATTCATTGCAATGAAGTTGGTGCAATGAAGGACATATATGGCTGAGAGATGGATGAATTTGTAACATCACTGCACCTTTGAAAATTGAAGGAGAACACCTTTACAGAATATGCTTCACTAAATATATTAGCTTCCTTCAGGTTTCCATCTTAATGATTTGATCGTCACATTGTTTTGATACTGAGTCCTTTTCTGTATTCAGAAGTTAAAGGTTTTTTTCCCATAAATTACACACAGGTTTGTCAATATAGTATAAAAAATGGTCAATTCTTTTTATTCAGTGATTTCAACAAAGAAAGAGAGAGGGCATCAGGAGTAAACAGAGGGCATTTGTTTTTTTGTTTAATTGTTAAAATATGCTGGGTTAACAGACTTTCAAAATTTCCCAAGTCTGAAATATATTAGTACTCATAACTCTGTTGTATATATAGTAAGAATTCAATAAGATGGTACACCTGTTTGTACTTAAGGCAGAGTGGCAGTTTTTATCTGCAAATAGCACTCCTTGACATTAAGACATTAAGCCTTTGAACATCTTTTTAAAATACTACTTTAACACATCACCTTATCCTATCTGTCTGTCTATACACATGTGCACACACACGCACAGCACAAGCATACATGTTTACAGAGATAATATTATCTCATATACTTTAATGGGCCTAGAAGGAGCCTCAGACCAATACAGAATGTATAATACATGTTTACTTGGGGTAGGATTGTAAAGTAGCTAGGTAGTTCAGAAGTACATACTACGGCTACAATCCTGTCTACAGCTAAGAGCTTAATAGCATGATTCTAAATCTACATGATTCTATTCATCCATAACTCCCAAGGGGGTATATTCCCACATTAGTATGCAGAAGGGTGCAGCTATGCAGCCTGCCCTGATCTGATCCATGTTTAATCAGAAACAAGTCCCACTGATGTCAGCTCAGACTTCCCTTTGACATGGCATGTTTCCATATAGAGGAAGGGGATTTTTTTAAGTGAGGAAATGTGGGCCAAACTATATGCTATGCTGGAAAATCCATAATCAATCTCCCAACTTTTTAAAAATTAGAACCACTACAGGGATGGGGAGGCAGGTGTGTTCGTTCAGTCTTCCACAACATTTTCCTGATCTAAATCACTGCCCACAGGCAGCTGCTGTTTGCTCTGTGGGGAGGAAATGAAGACGAGGCAGCATTTCTCCCTCATACCTTTTGGCAAATATTAGAGTTAGGGATGCTTTAGACTGGGGAAACAATGGACAGAAAAGGGAAGAATCCCCTACAGCCTCATACTGCTTCACTGTTCTTCTGTAGCTGCATTAAAATTAGGAGCATCTCCAGCATAACATGTAATTTGGATCTGAGCCTATGAGCTCTTATATTTGTAACCTGTTCTCCTGTCAAGAAACTCTGTTTTATCCTCATAGAAGGCTAAGAGCTGGGCTAGGTTGAGAGTGATTTGCCCTGCTGCAAAGGCAGTGAATGTTGTGTCAGTGTGGGGATCTGAATCCAGATCTTGCTTGTCTCATGGGTGTAGGGATGTTGTGTTGGCAAACGCTGTCACATCTGTTGTAACATTCTGCAGTATTTTGTGCTGGGAGGGATATTCCTCATCTGAACACCAACACCTGGAGCTGACCCCAGTGTTTTCTGAGGCAGTCTTGCCATTAGCCAGTTATATGCTTTCCTAGGGTGAATAACAATTCCTTCAGGCCAACCAGCTTGCTCTGTTCAAGGTGGTGTAATGGCCACTCAATCACCCAGTGGGAGCTTGAAGGTTTTGGATTGATCTGCAAGGCTGTACCAATGTAACATGGGCCATTCAAGCAGCAGTTATCTAGTACAGATGTGGTACGCAGTATTATTAATGCATAAAGTAATTTACACTGTAGGCATCTTTAACTCCTGTCTTTTTGAATACCATTTCTCTTGCAAGCCCCTTGTAAGACTAGAGCATGTGTTAATGTCTGTAGGGTGAGGACAGACATGAGTTGTAAACTGTAGTGGAAGTGGTTTTGATGCTTCCTTTGACAGCCTTTGTTTTCCAACCAGAGAATATTTGTAGAATCCCAACTGTGGGTTGAGAGGGGAGTGACTTTGCTGGGTTAAACTGCTTGCTGACCTTCACCCTCTTGTTTGTACAGCACCAGGCACAGGGACAGGGCATTGGGTCATGTGATGGCAGGAATGGCACAACCAAAGGCAGCAATTTTAACCAGGAGAGGCTTCGGCTCTGGTTTAAGTCTGCTGCAATCCTATGCTCCCTTTACACGGAAGTACATCCCATTAAACTCTGTGGGGTTTACTTCAGAGTAAACATGCACAGGATTATCCTGGGTATTTAAGCATACCTTAAACTTCGGCTAGGCGGTGCCTAAATAATACTAGTGTACAACAGTAACCATGACGAAGGTGATAGGGGAAAAACGACCCTCCGAGGGACATTGAAACCGTCCTTCCTCTGTGCGCCTGTTGCTGGGCGCTCCTTGCGTTTGAAAGGCAGCCGCACGCGCCTTTTCTCCCCCGTCTCCATCCCGTCCTTCCACCTTCGCGTCCGTCTCTGCCTGGGACTCTTCTCATCCCTCCGCGTGTACCTTAGGATCACAGTCGCGAGCAGGACAGCAAAAGCCGGTTTTTTTGTCTTCAAAACACCGGAAGCCCCGCGACGGCCGGCCAATCGGCCGGCCTGCCGCCCCCGCCCCCGCGCCCCCCACGCATGGCAGGAGATCTGGTCGAGCAGACTGCAGCCCCGCCGCTCCCAGGGATTTTCCCGCCGCCGCTCAGCCGCAGCCTTCGGCAGACGCGGGGCTCGCAGGTTTTGCGTCTTTCTTTCGCCGTCAGGCTCGGCGTGCGACTGCGTGGGTGTGCGTGTCGCGCGTGTGTCCGTGAGAGCGCGCGCGTGCTCGCGGGCGCGTGAGAAAGAGCTGACCGCCAAGGCGAAATCGTGTTCTGCTCGCGAGCCGCCAGAGTCCTGTAGGGGCTGCCTTCGCGTCAGGTCCACCCTCCCTACGTGCCTGGCTCTTTGTCTAGACTTATCCCTCTCCCCCTCCCCGGCGCTTCTCACCCTCACGGCAAGGCGCTTGCCGCTGTCAAGGAAAGGACTCTTTCCTCCTCCACCCCCGATGTTTAGCTACCTCCTGGATTCCTCTCACACCCTCCCTCCCCAGGAAGAGCACCGATTGTCTCGGCCCCCCCCCCCCGTTCCCATATTTCGTCTCCCCATCGGAGAATTTTTTTTCCCCTTAAGTGACCTAGCGTGGAGCTGCGATTGGAGCGGTGTGTGATCCGCGGCGATAAATCACCTTGGCTATCCTCAGGGCTGAACTGCCATGATTCAGCTGAACGTCTGTCAGTATCTTTTATTTATATATATATATATATATATATATATATATATATATAGACGATGGACTGCGGCAAAAGGGGGGGGCACTCGATCGAGCCGCTGCAATTTTGCGGGAGGACCGCTTGGCACAGCCTGGACTGGATTCCACCACCACCCTTCTGCAAGATCCAGCCTGGGTTTTTCTCGGCTCTGTAATTCGAAGCGACTACAGACCAACCGCTGGATTTACACGACGATTCGGTTCTGTACCCGAAGCTCCTTTTCTGTGTTTTGCAGTTGGTGTATGTGTGTGTGTGTGTGTTGCTTATTGTATTTTTATGTTCCCCCCTCCCCGAGTGGCTTTCCTACAAACTGGGGAAGCCCAACGTTTCAGCTTGTGCAACCCCATGTCAACTTTTATTTTACACGCTTCTCTCGAGGTCTGTGTACATCTGGGGGTGTGGGAGGGTGCTGTGGTTGAGGACCTATGTGGGATTTTAAAAAACGTCCAAAGTGCTTCCATTCTAAACACTCTTGACTTGAAAGAAAATGCCCGGGAGGTCGGCGTGTGTTCAGGATCGAGGTTTCAGTTTGCTGGGACTACAGCTCCAGACGCCCTGGCTGCATATTCAGGCATGGAATAAAAAAATAACGATGGCGCTAATAAAAATGCTGTGAGCTATGTGAATATCCGCACTCCCTCCCCAACATCAATATCTTCTAGATGTTGATGCTAGCGGCGCAATGGAGGATCTTGCTGACCCAGCGATTTTTTAAAAAGTATATACCATTACGTGGGCAATAAAAACCTGGTAGATACCCACATTCTCACTGGTGGCCATTCGGCAATTAATAATGATAAGCTCATGTAGGGAAAGATCACTACGATTAAAAAAAGAAAAAGAAAATCATCAACTCCCTGTTCTGGAGAACTGCTTTTAAAGTGACAGGTTCACACCAGCATAGAAGCTGGGTTTTGAACTCCTGCAAAATGTCTTCTATACTAAGCAGATAAGAGGCTACAGATCTGCCAGCCTCAAGACTTAATTGTGGTGTCAGTGAAAACCTAATCACAGGCTGGCACATATCATTTTAAACCCCATCTTTTTGTTTACTTCTCTGTCAACTTCCTCCAAAGGTAAGTATGGCTTTAACTTTAAGAGACTTTAAGTGGAGAACAAATTGCAAATTAGTATCTGCCAGTTCCAGCCCTCAGCAAGCTTGAAGGCTGGTGGGATTTCTGAACGGTCCAGGTCAAGGAGGGATGACAATTAAAGGATGCTGAGGGTAGGGAAGGAAGACCTTCAGCAAAAACAACCATTTAGGAAAATCAACAGCTCCCCCCCCCTTGAAGGTATTTCAATAAACATATTTTCCAAAAAGAGCTGTGGAAGAATTGGATAGTATCATCTCAAAGTTAATCATAATGATAAAAACAGAACCCAAATATGAATGTTGTTTTTTGTAACTAACAGTTTTGTCATTGCAGTTGTGTAACTGTGTGCACTGTTGGGATGCCTGTGGATGTCAGGCTGGCAAACTGAATCACCCTTTTCAAATTGGGTCCACTGGTCCCTATTTAATTGTCCTACTGACCAAATCCTAAGATGTTGCTGTATCTCCGCTGAAGAGGTTAGGGTTAGTTGGCCCAGGATCCTTATATGTGATGTGAGGACATTACCCCTGCATAGCCAGTGCAGGCGGAATCAGAATGCCTACATTTCTACAGAGCTTGCTTTCTTTAAATCATTTTTCTCATTAAATAAAGTTGGTAGTGATCTAGCTTGAGGTGGAAGCTCAGTGTGAACTGAGACAGATGAGAAATTTTGTGTGTGTGTGTGTAGTTTCTCAATACAGATAAGTTTACAATTGGCTAAAAACATTCCAGAAATTTAATTTAAAACATTACTGTGTCAATTGGAGTTCAATCCAAGATGATGATGCTGGTTTCAGTGCTGCAGGCCAAAGGAACATACAGCCCAATCCTAATCAGAAGTATGTTCTGCTAAATTCCATGGGGCTTATTCCTAGATAAGTGTGTATAGGATTATGGCTTTAGACTGCTGACGACAAAACAGTCAGACCCAGTGAAGGATATGTGTTTATAAGCAGTTGCCCCAGCATGCAAATCCTAAGCATTTTTGCATGGAAGTGGATCCTAATTGGTCTTGATAGAATTTGCATCCACGTACATCCTATACATTAAGAAGTTATTCTTATCTTTCCTTCAAATGCTGAAATGTGTGTACACATTAAAATATAAATCTAAAAGTCTTTGAAAACACACGATTACAGGTTAGGCATTATTCAACATGTAAGAACTGAATGTAATTATTTTTATTTTAGAAATCTCAACAAGGGCTCCTGTTAGACTATGTGATAGCTCTTCTTAGGCATAGTGTTAATCTAAAGATTTTTAAATATGTTAACAGTTATTATAGCCTGACTGCATATTTTAATGCTTTTAATTAGGAGGCTAGAGAATGAAATTAATATCTAAAAATCCAGATGTGCCATTATGACAGTGTTGTCTAATCCAAAACTCATTAAATGGAAATCATCAGAATATACTTCCAAGGACATGTTATTGGCTATTAGTTTAGAAAGTTTAATACTTTCCCAAAGTTATTGTCTCCATTGGTTTGGGGAAAGTTTTTGTTTTCCATGCAGTGCAATCAGATTGTTTGTGATTAAATGATGGACTCATTGTTGTACTTTTGTATAATAAAAAATGTCCTTAAATATTAACACTTTTAAAAATTTTATTTTTCCTTCATTTTGTAGGATGGCTTGTGCATGTTGTAGACCATTATATTTTCAGAAATGAATCCAGTTTATAATTTTAAAATTAAAGAAGAGTATGAAATAACCGAATAGTTAACTATGTAGTGAAATGAAATATCCTCTCTGTCCCAAAATATACACTGACTTTTAGTTGCCCCATGAAGTTACTTACACTATATACAGTGTATTTCTCACCAAACTCAAATGCAGAATTAGAAATGGTATCTTGAAACACGCATTTTTCAAAAAGTAGTACAAGACTCAAGCACTGGGTTTCTCGGTACTTTTTTATTGAAAGGGCTACCATCATTAGGATCTTAAGATAGCTTTTTAGATACTTTCCAGTTTTTTACAGACCTATGCTGATCTTCAATATTGTCCTTGCTGATGAGATTATATTGCTAAATTCAATTATCTCATTACAAGCCACATTTTCACCCCCGTGACTGAATTTCAGCTTCAACAGAATATCAAGTCATGGGCAAATACAAAGGATATGCTACCCTCTTCACTTTTGTTACATCAGAGCAAAATAGTCACATAACTCAATTAACTATCAAATTAGGAAATACCATATATCATAATTCCACAATCTTGGGAACAGTGACAAATGGTGCATATCTCTCCTTATAATATTTATCTTTTGGTTTCATAAGATTCCATGCGCTCCCATTGGCTGTAAAATGCCCTCCCTCAGCCATTGGCCCATCAGCCGCCACTCAAGAGTACTCGCGTGCCATTGGCCGGATGCTGGGTCTGCTCCTCTTCCCCACCCACTCCCCCTGGCAGACAGCTCTCTCTCCTGAGGAAGACAGTTCTCTTGACTCCTGTGAGGGACTGTCCCCTCAGTGGATGTTGATAGGCAGCCAAGCTTGGTTCTGTGAGTAAAAAAACAAAGGACTTTCAGCATAACCCTCTCCCCCGCCCATAACCCCCTCCCCAACGGCCACTTTCCTGTCAGAATAAATGGAAAAAGGCTCTTTCTCCTGCTTAGCTTCAGCATGGCTGGCTGGCTAACGAGGTGTCCCAACGACCATCAAACTATTTTCTTCAACTCTCCGCTGAGCAGCTGACTTTCCCCTAGGGTTGCCAATCTCCAGGTGGGACCTGGAGATCTCCCACTGTTACAATTGACCTCCAGATGACAGAGATCAGTTCCCCGGGAGAAAATGGTTGCTTTGGAGGGTAGACTCTATGGCATTATACCCTGCTGAGTCCTTCCACACACACCCCAAATGCTGCCCTCCATAGGATCCACCCCCCTCAAATCTCCAGGTATTTCCCTAATCAGAGTTGGCACCTGTACATTCTCCTCTGTCAGTAAAAGGCCATTTCCACACCTATGTTGGCCTTTGGGAGAAAACTCATTGGACCCAGTCCTGATCAGGTTGTCAACTCCAGGTGGGCAATTCCTGGAGATTTGATGGATGGAGCCTGGAGAGAGTGAGGTTTGAAGAGGGGTGGCACCTCAGACAGGTACGATGCCATAGACTCCACCCTCCAATCCAGCCATTCCCTGATGGGGAACCATTGTTGCCAATCTCCAGGTGGGGGCTGGAGATCACTCAAAATTACAACTGCTCTCTAGGAGGGAGGGGGAAGGAGATGGAAAACTAAAGGTAGGTTGATGGTTGGCTGGGAGGGAGATAGGGTTGTCAACTCCAGGTTGGGAAATTCCTGGAGATTTGAGGGGTCGAACCTGGAGAGGGTGAGTGATGAGGAGGGTGGGACCTCAGACAGGTACAATGCCATAGACTCCACCCTCCAAACCAGCCACTCCCTCCTGGGGAACCACTGTTACCAATCTTGGGGGTGGGCTGGAGATCACTCAAAATTACTACTGCTCTTCAGGTAGCAAAGATCAGTTCCTCTGGAGAAAATGGTGGACTCTGTCATTATACCCTGCTGAGACTGCCACAGCAAATTGTCACTGAGTGCCCAAAGCCAGGGCACTCTCCCAGAGCCTCTTTCTAGAGCCCGTTGTATTTATTTCCGCAACGGGCCTTATTCCTAGTTTATTTCCTAGTATGGCATATAGTTTATCACTCAGCAGTGGAAGAATTCCACAGTAGGCCCCATATTAGCTGCCATTTGTCAAATGCTATAATTTATGTTACTTTTTACTACTTGATACCCAAATTAGACAGATTATTATAAATATATTCTGTGCTTTATAATGATCAAAGCCATTTCTGGAATCCAAAGATCATATAGATTGATAACTCTGCTATCAGCATTGATCTTTTTTACAAGGAGAGTTCCAATTAAATTCCAAGTTTTTTAAACAGACAAGGGTTTCATTGATTATTTGCACCAATAATGTATTAACTTTTTTTTTGTTGTTGTTGTTGTTCAGTCGCACAGTCGAGTCCGACTCTTCGCGACCCCATGGACCAGATTACGCCAGGCCCTCCTGTCTTCCGCTGTCCGCTGAAGTTTGCTCAATTTCATGTTTGTTGCATCGATGACACTGTCTAACCATCTCATCCTTTGCCGTCCCCTTCTTCTTTGACCTTCAATCTTTCCCAGCATCAGGGTCTTCTCCAGTGAATGCTTCCTTCTCATTTGGTGGCCAAAGTATTTGAGCTTCAGCTTCAGGATCTGGCCTTCCAGGGAACAGTCAGGGTTGATTTCTTTTAGGATTGACTGATTTGATCTCCTTGCAGTCCAAGGGACTCTCAAGAGTCTTCTCCAGCACCATAGTTCAAAAGAATCTATTCTTCGGCGCTCGGCCTTCCTTATAGTCCAACTCTCGCAGCCATACATTACTACGGGGAATACCATTGCTCTGACCATGCGGACTTTTGTTGGCAAGGTGATGTCTCTGCTTTTTATCATGCTGTTTAGGTTTGCCATCGCTTTCCTCCCAAGGAGCAGGCGTCTTTTAATTTCATGGCTGCAGTCACCATCTGCAGTGATCTGAGATCCTAGGAACGTGAAGTCTGTCACTACTTCTACGACTTCCCCTTCTATTTGCCAAGGAGTGATGGGGCCAGATGCCATGATCTTAGTTTTTTTGATGTTGAGCTTCAAGCCCACTTTTGCACTCTCCTCTTTCACCCTGAGCAAGAGGCTCTTTAGGTCCTCTTCACTTTCTGCCATCAGAGTGGTATCGTCTGCATATCTGAGGTTATTGATGTTTTCCCCAGCAATCTTAACTCCAGCTTGTGATTCATCCAGGCCAGCATTTCGCATGATGTACTCGGCATATAAATTAAATAAGCAAGGTGACAATATACATCCTTGTCGTACTCCTTTTCCTATGCTAAACCAATCAGTTGTTCCATATCCGGTTCTAACTGTTGCTTCTTGACCCTTATACAGGTTTCTCAGGAGACAGGTGAGGTGGTCTGGTACTCCCATCTCTTTAAGAACCTGCCATAATTTATTGTGATCCACACAAGCAATGGTATTCCCCGTAGTAATGTATGGCTGCGAGAGTTGGACTATAAGGAAGGCCGAGCGCCGAAGAATAGATTCTTTTGAACTATGGTGCTGGAGAAGACTCTTGAGAGTCCCTTGGACTGCAAGGAGATCAAATCAGTCAATCCTAAAAGAAATCAACCCTGACTGTTCCCTGGAAGGCCAGATCCTGAAGCTGAAGCTCAAATACTTTGGCCACCAAATGAGAAGGAAGCATTCACTGGAGAAGACCCTGATGCTGGGAAAGATTGAAGGTCAAAGAAGAAGGGGACGGCAAAGGATGAGATGGTTAGACAGTGTCATCGATGCAACGAACATGAAATTGAGCAAACTTCAGCGGACAGCGGAAGACAGGAGGGCCTGGCGTGATCTGGTCCATGGGGTCGCAAAGAGTCGGACTCGACTGTGCGACTGAACAACAACAACACAATCAAAGGCTTTAGCATAGTCAATGAAGCAGAAGTAGATGTTTTTCTGGTACTCTCTTGCTTTCTCCATAATCCAGCGAATGTTGGCAATTTGATCTCTAGTTCCTCTACCTCTTCGAAACCCAGCTTGTACTTCTGGCAGTTCTCTATCCACGTACTGTTGGAGCCTAGCTTGTAGGATTTTGAGCATGACCTTGCTAGCGTGTGAAATGAGTGCAATTGTGCGATAGTTTGAACATTCCTTGACGATGCCCTTCTTTGGGATTGGAATGTAAACTGACCTTTTCCAATCCTGTGGCCACTGTTGTGTTTTCCAAATTTGTTGGCAAATTGAGTGCAGCACTTTAACAGCATCTTCTTTTAAGACTTTGAATAACTCAGCTGGGATACCATCACCTCCACTAGCTTTGTTGTTAGTAATGCTTTCTAAGGCCCATTTAACTTCGCTTTCTAGGATGTCTGGCTCGAGGTCAGTGATTATACCATCGTGGTTGTCAGAGGACATCGAGGTCCTTCTTGTATAGTTCTTCTGTGTATTCTTGCCATCTTTTCCTAATCTCTTCTGCTTCTGTTAGGTCCCTACCGTTTTTGTCCTTTATCATGGCCAGCTTTGCATGGAACGTTCCCTTGATTTCTCCAATTTTCTTGAAGAGATCTCTAGTCCTTCCCAATCTATTGTTTTCCTCTATTACTCTGCATTGTTCATTCAGGAAAGCCTCCTTATCTCTCCTTGCTGTTCTCTGGAAATCTGCATTCAGTTGGGCAAATCTTTCCTTTTCCCCATTGCCTTTAGCTTTCCTTCTTTCCTCTACTATGTGTAAAGCCTCATCAGACAGCCACTTTGCTTTTTTGCATTTCTTTTTCTTTGGGATGGCGGTGAGTGCTGCCTCCTTTACAATGTCACAGACCTCTGTCCATAGTTCTTCAGGCACTCTGTCTATCAAATCTAGTCCCTTAAACCTATTCTTCACCTCTACTGTATATTCATCGGGGATGCGATCTAGGTCAAATCTGAATCGCCTTGTGGTTTTCCCAACTTTCTTCAATTTAAATCTGAATTTTGCAATGAGTAGCTCATGATCTGAGCCACAGTCAGCTCCAGGTCTTGTTTTTTACTGACTGGATAGAGCTTCTCCATCTTTGACTGCAAATTATATAGTCAATCTGATTTCGGTGTTGCCCATCTGGTGATGTCCATGTGTAGAGACGCCTCTTAGGTTGTTGGAAAAGGGTGTTTGCTATGACCAGCGTGTTCTCTTGACAAAACTCTGTTAGCCTTTGCCCTGCTTCATTTTGTTCTCCAAGGCCAAACTTGTCTGTTATTCCGGTTACCTTTTGATTTCCTACTTTAGCATTCCAGTCCCCTATGATGATGAGGACATCATTTTTTGGTGTTAGTTCTACGAGCTGTTGTAGGTCTTCGTAGAACTGGTCCACTTCAGCCTCTTCTGCAGCAGTGGTTGGGGCATAGACTTGGATTACTGTGATATTGAATGGTTTGCCTTGGATTCGGACCGAGATCATTCTGTCATTTTTGAGATTGTATCCCAATACTGCCTTTCTCACTCTCTTGTTGACTATAAAAGCAACACCATTTTTTCTATGGGATTCCTGGCCACAGTAGTAGATATAATGGTCTTCTGAGTTAAATTCGCCCATTCCTGTCCACTTTAGTTCACTGATTCCCAAGATGTCGATGTTCATTCTTGCCATCTCATTTTTGACCACGTCAAGCTTACCTTGATTCATAGATCTTACATTCCAGGTTCCTATGCAGTATTGTTCTTTGCAGCATCGAACTTTCCTTTCACCGTCAGACACATCCACAACTGAGCGTCCTTTCGGCTTTGGCCCAGCCGCTTCACTCTTTCTGGGGTTACTCGTACTTGCCCTCTGCTCTTCCTCAGTAGCATATTGGACACCTTCCGACCTGAGGGGCTCATCTTCCGGCGTCATATCTTTTAGCCTTTTGTTACTGTCCATGGGGTTTTCTTGGCAAAGATACTGGAGTGGGTTGCCATTTCCTTCTCCAGGGGATCACGCTTGGTCTGAGTTCTCTGCTGTGGCCTGTCCGTCCTGGGTGGCCCTCCACGGCATAGCCCACAGCCTCATCGAACCACGCAAGCCCCCTCGCCACGACAAGGCAGTGATCCATGAGGGAGTATTAACTTTTAGTATAGTAATAATCAGCTTTTAGTTAGTTTTAGTTATGTATAAGTTGATGTGGTACAGAATTATTGATTTGGATAGCTTTACAACAGAGAAGTTTACACATAGCTTACTCTGTTTTTATGGGGGAGGGGATTTGTGAAAATGTTGTCATCCACCCCTTTTGGAGATAAGATTGATCAGCTCTGGTATAGCAGTGCTAACTAGTTATTTTGATATGAAAGCCTTTGTGTCATTAAAAGACCTCAGTGAAGTTACAGGTGAAGAAGTATTTTTCTGTTGTGTGTATAAAGTGTGGTAAAATTGCAGGTGACTTAACAGCAATCCCACAGGGTTTTCAAGGCAAGAGATGAACAGAGTTTGTTTGCCATTGCTTGCCTCAGGCTCTGTGTAGCACCCCTGGACTTCCTTGATGGTTTCCTATCCAAGTACTAACCGGGGCCAATCCTGCTCAGGGCCAGCCTGGGCAATCCAACTCAGGGCATTTTTCTGTTAGGATCTCCAAAACCTACAGCTTGCCTTCTCACTCCTTATCTAACCTAATTGTTTACATTTGGGGACAACAGAACTGTTACTGAAAATTTGTGTTAATACCTCACTTAGCAAGGAGACAGCCAGGTAAGTCCTCTTCCCACCTTTAAACTGCAGTTCTTCCCCACCTTAAATATTAGGATTGGTGCAGGGTAAGTCCTTCAGTTTTAATATATGGCTTCCACCCTGAAATCAAAAGGTTGCAGTTTAACTTTAGTCCTACCTGAATCATGACAGTAACATAATAAAATCAGAATTCTTTCCATTCTGAAATCTGATATTCCTAGAGTCTATTTGGTATAGTTACTAATTAGTAAAGGACAGTGTCTGAAAGACTGACCTAATACTAACCTCCTTGAATATGGACAGGGCTAGAACTGGGTTTAATCCAAAATATAGGATTATTCCCTTGGCATACACATCAACATTAATCCCAGTGTCTTTATCTTCAAGGAACACTGTGCATTGTGTTGTATTTTTTATTCTCCTTCCTCTTCTGAAAACATCTGAGGAGCTCAGACAGGGTGGGATGAAAATATACTCAACTGGCAAAATCTTGAAACAGAATTCTCAATCAAATTTTACACCAAATTTCCCTAGTAGTCTATGGAGCTACCTTTATAAAGAAATTGACTGAAGACCTTGCCAAATGGAATGCCAAGGGGTTGTGCTACACCAAAGGCCTCATTTTTCTCAGTCTACTCATGAGACCACAAATAATGTATAGTTTTGGTCATTCTGGTCTGAAAATTTTTTATTAGCCCAGACCCTTTCTTCAATGGTGGAACTTCATTTCATAAATTTAGATTTTTTAAAAACTGTTACATGTTGCAAGATTATCATAATGCTTTATGATAAATAAAACATAAAATATAATTGTTTTTATATTATCTACTTAGCCCACTAACTAAACCCAAACCCTGATAGAAAGATCTTGGAATGTTGCTGGAAGATGGTCGTGCTTTGGTGGCTTTCAGAGAGCCAGCATCCAATTCCTATGGGACGATCAGTGGAAAAAAATACATTTATTTATTTATTTATTTATTTATTTGGATTTATATCCTGCCCTCCCCGAGTAAAAAATATATATATATATATTACATGTTATTTTTATAAGAATATGATTCATAGATGGTATAACCAAGACTACTCGACCCAGTTTAGAAAAAGTACCAAGAGGAAGACTCATTGTGGTTATTTAGGACAATACCATTTTCTTTAACTGTGCAGACACTTGTGTTCTGAGATAAATTTATGACAGCCTTAAAAAAGTGGTTACATATAACTCCAATGGAGCCTTAAAAAAATGGTTACATATAACTCCAATGGAGTACACAGGTTATTGTTGTCCAGCCTCAACATTAGAAAAAACAATGAATCATGATTTGCAGATATAGTCCGCAGTCTGATGAGATTGCATGAATGAAATGCCCTTAGCCACTGGCACAATTTGAAGGTACATTTATTTGTCTGTTTTCACCCCTAATAACTTTACAAACTTGCTCTATTGTGTTATCCAACAGTATTGTGAATTGGACATAGTGTAGTGGTTATTTTCAGACTTGATCCTAGGAAACCTGCGTTCAGATCCCTGCTCAGGCACATGATCTTGGGTCAGTCACTATTACTTAGCCAGTCACACTTTTAGTGTAGAAAAATTGATAGAAAAATGGAGTAAACCCCACAAAAGCCTCCCAGAACCCATTGGAGAAAGGGTAGGGAACAATGGAAATGTAATAAATGCATGTGAAAGTTGTAGATAGAAATAGGTTATTCTGGTGGAGGCTTAATTTTACAGACTGCCCATTCTATCTTTGTCTCTCCTTTCCCCTTTACTAGGGGAGCCCATTTGGAGGCAGCTGCCTGAATGCCTTAAAACCCTTAAACTGTTACGAGTGTGTTTGGAGTTACACTCAGTAAAAAACATCTAGCTTGGTTTACGTTGCCTTTTTCATTAAATATAAAGTGAAAGGCATAATACAATGGTGTACTTTTCTAACTATGCAACTTGCATTGACTGCCCCTGTATTTTATATAGCAAGTGCAGAGCTACAGCAGCCCATACCCTTGAAACTTTTTTCAGCATGGAGCTTGTTCATTGGCTGCAATTTGTACACAACAGAGCAGCGTAAGAGGCAGTGGTAATCTCACCTCTAAAAAGTGGCATGTAGAATTCAAGAGTGCCATTAACAATAAATATTTCAAATGGCTTGGGCTCCGGTCATATCTGAGATATTCTGCTGAGCCTTTTACTCCTGGATATAAAAGGTAAAGGTAAAGGTTCTCTTGCTTGAAAGCCAGGCAAATCCAGCTCTAGGGTTGCGGTGCTCATCTCCGTTTCAAAGCCAAAGAGCCAGTGCTGTCCGAAGATGTTTCCATGGTCATGTGACCAGCATGACTAAACACCAAGGTGCACAGAACGCTGTTACCTTCCCACCAAAGTGGTACCTAATTATCTACTTGCAATTTCTTGCTTTCGAACTGTTAGGTTGGCAGGAGCTGGAACTAGCGACGGACGCTCACCCTGTCATGAAGCACTCTCGGATCTCAAACTGCTGAACTACTGACCTTCCACAGCCTGCAGTTCAGTGTCTTAACCACTTGAGCCACAGCAGCTCCTGGATATAAGCACCACCTAATGTTAGAGCAATTTTCTGTCACATGTGAAATCAATAGCTATGTTTTCAATAGTAGATTCTACAAAACAGATCTCACTTCTTCACAATGTCTGATTTTGCCATCTGTTCCCATCCCAGAAAAGTCTGAATATTTAAAAAATGTAATTCAGGTTTTTAATATGCCACTTACAACCTGCTTTGTCTGGGAGGTAATGCTACTAACCATTCAGTATCCATATGTGATTGCAGGCTGCCCAAAGATATTATGTTGGCTGCTGTAGTACTGATCTTACCACTCTAGTTTCAAAAACTACAGAAAACCATAATAACCAGAGAAGGGTGTGTGTGTGAATGGGTAAATACAGCTCTGCAAGTCTGATGACTTTCTTTAAGGCTATCCACTGCATAAATAGGAGTAATTGCTTGCTGAAGAATTGTCTCAGTTTTATAGAGATAGGAAGCTTTTTCTCCAATTATCTGAGAATGTTTAGATATAGTGCACCATTGTACAGGATAGGATTATTTAAGGGGGTGAGGAAGCTTGCATTGTCAAGGGTACTTTGGGAAGATTTCACTATTTCCTTTTATCAAACATAAATAATATATAATTCTCATTGTTGTCAAATCTGTGGAGCCATGGACAGCCAGATCTGTCTACAAACCTGAAAAATAACCCAGGTTTGCAGAAAAATCTGGAATCTTAAAAAAATAATAATAATTGGAGAGTCATCCCCTCCCCCAGCACCTGTAGCTTGGAGAAATGCTGTAGCTGGACAACTGTACTATATTACCAGCTTTCATGTCTTGGTTTCTGTTAGAGTTGCTAGTTTTTACTTTCTTGGAACGGGGGACTTTGGGGAATGTGCCAGGGTGGACGGGGACCCGGAAGTGATGTCATCGCATGGGGACATCGCATGGGGGATACTCTGGTATTTGGGCAAACTATGTTTTTTTTCGACCTCAAATCCATAGAATTTGCCCAAATACCAGAGTGTCCCCACACAGCATCCTCTGCGCAATGATGGCCCTTCCAGCTGATGTCATTGTGTTGGGGATGTCATGCAGCAATGTCCCTGTCTGAGGGTGGGGCTTCTCCTGCTGGCCAGTTGGCTGGCGGTGGGCTGAAGCCCTGAAAATTGGGGTTTTCTTTGGCACTGCTGAGGGGATGGCAACCCTAGTTTCTGTTAATAAAAGGCAGCAGGAAGGAAGACTGAGGAAAGATTAATCTGAGTCAGACCTGGCAATCACCACCAGGCAACTCATGACCACATGACTTGCATGACTCATCCAGGCTCAACTGCAGAGAAAGATGGAATATAAATCAAGTTAAATAAATAATAAATACAGCTTAATGTGGAAGGAATATAAAAGGCAGGTTGTTGAATGGCTCAGGAGAGAATGAGGAAAGGGAAAGGGAGAAGATATGGGGGTTGCCAGAAGGAGGGAAAGAGGAAATAGTGCAGGGAGGGAGATGGGGGGGGAATGAAATACCCCCCATAAGTTCCTTTGGGTTGGTTCCCTACCATGCAGGTGGACCTGGCCGGCCCAGTGGCCAGCACCACACAACTGGGCCATAATTTTCCCAGGTGGAGGCTGCTAGGGGTTGAGAAAGCTGAAGGAGGGGGCAGATTGGCTATTGGGTGGGAAGGAGAGAAGGAAGCAGGAAAAGGGGAGAGGCTATGGGGGCTTTCAGGAAAGGGATGAAAATAACAGAGGAGGTCTTGTATTTCTGTTCTCAACATAGCTATGGATACTTAAATCCAGAGACTGGAGCCATGAAGAGACAAGAGAAATCTTTCTACAAACCAGAAAAATGCTTCAGGTTTGCAGTAAAAATTAAAATCTAAACAAACAAACAAAATGCATGGGGGGGGAGTAAAAAAGCAAAACAAAACACTATAAGCAGCATCTGTAACTTTAAGCCCTTTGTGGTTGTTTTGGCCTTTGGGGGAAGAAGAAGGGGCAGACTGGGAGTGAAAAACAACAAGAGGAAGGGGTCCCATCCTGGCCCACACCCAGCGCCTCCCACATCTCACACAGGACTTGGACATGATGGGTGCCACCTTGATTTATGTGGGGCTTGGCCTGGCCAGGTAGGGTTCATCTTGCCTCCCATAGGTCTTGGGTGGGCTGGGCAGGGCACTGTCTTGCCTCATTTGGGCCTTGGGTGAGCTGGGCTCCACCTCATAAGAACATAAAAGAAGTCAATGTTGGATCAGGCCAATGGCCCGTCCAGTCCAATACTCTGTCACACAGTGGCCCAAAATACCAAGTGCCACCAGGAGGTCCACCAGCTACTGTTTTTTATTCCTCTTTGTGCAGGGCTTGGGTGGGCCTGGTGCTGTCTTGTCTTGCATGGGATGTGTGGAACTTCATCTCACATGGGAATTAAGCAAGACCTATTAAGCACTACTGCTACCTCCCTTGCCTCATGCAGGACTAGAGGCGGGCTTGGTGCTGCCTCCGTGGCTTTGCACAAGGGTTGTGTAGGCTGGTTGCCACCTCCCTCACCTCACATGAAGCTTGGGCACAGCTCTCCATTATACTGTGCAGAGCTTAGGTGGGCCAGACAAAGCCCTTCTGTCGCAGGACTGGCCTGGCCTGTGGGGAGGTTATTGGCCCACCCAGAGGCATCCTGGTGTCCATAACAGCCCAACTGCCCATGGGAGAAGGAATAGTAGCTAGGCCTGGCAGCAACCATTACGAAACATGCTACCATGTGACTTGCATGACTCACTCAGGCCAAGCTTCTTGTGACTGTCCAAAAACAGCCATCACACAAAGCCCAGAGTGGTACAGTGGTTACAGTGTCAGACTAGAGTCTGGGAGACCCAGCTTCGAATCACCGCTCTGTAGTGGAAGCTCCCTGGGTGACCTTGGGCCTGTCACTTAATCTTAGGCTAACCTACCTAACAGGGTTGTTCAGAGAATGAAATAGATGAAAGGAGAATGATGCAAGTAAGCTGCTTTGGGTCTCCATTGTGGAAGAAGACAGGGTGTAAATGAAATAATAAATACAGTTGAAGATGGGGGGCAGATAAAGGCAGCTTGGTGGCTGGGTGGTAAGGAGAGAGGAAACAGGGAAAGATGAGGATATGGGGCTCCAGAATAAGGAAGAGATGAAAGGGATACAGGAGAAAATGAGATGCCCCCAGCAAATCCTTGTGGGCATCCCAACACACAATGGGGGCTGTCCTGGTGGCCCACACTTTGCCACAGGGCCAGTCTTCTTCTGAGTAAAGGCTGCCAGAGTGAGGGAAGGAGTGAAAGCTGAAGACAGAAGGACAGATAAAGGTAAGTGAGCTGGTGGGTAGGAAAGGAAAGAAAGAAGCAGGAAAAGGGGAGAGACTAAGAAGGCTTTCAGGTAAGGAAAAGAGGAAATAGTGTGTGTAGGAGAAAATGATATGCTCTCTGTAAGTTCTCATGAACCCACCACTTGTCTTATCTAATAGTTGATGAGTGTTGCAGTGAGGAAGCAAGTATTCAACCTCTGAAGGGTTCTTCATATTGCTCTCATTGCCACTGCACTTTTTTTAAAGTTTAGAAGTGCTGTACAAACAGCTGAAGGACTGTGAAGGGTTAATTCTTCACAGAGCCAGAGATCCTTGAGTAACAGGATGTTCCAAACAATCTGATTGGTTAGCATCAGTTGAGTGGAGAAAGACTTCTGAACTGGATGCTGAGAAGGATTCAGTCAGATTTCTGCCTTGACTGAATTGAGTCTGATTTCAGCCCTAGCTGAGTAGAGTTGAGTACTGACAGTTTTGGAATTCCGCCTTAGCTGAAAGAAGTTTTAACACAGACAGGAGAACTGGTAGAAAGTTGCAAGGAAGTTTGGAAAGTCAGCAAAGACTCCCATTTGGGCCAAGGAAAGGGGATAGATCTTCTAGAGAGAGAAGAAAATTCCCTACCCAGTCAAACAGGGAATTAGCTCTGAAAAGTGCAGAGATCCCTGGTCTGATGTGTTTAGAAACTGCCTTTAGAGAACTTAAGAGAGTTAAAAACTCAAGACCAATACTGGTGTTTCAAGAGAAGGGGTTTGGGTACCGGAAAGAGTGTACCAGCCTTCTGGAAACCAAAAGAGTCAGAGAATACTCAAAGAAAGTGTACTAAAGTGATTGAGGAAAACACTGGAACAAAAGCCTCTCAACATAAAGTTTTAAGACACTGTGAAAAGCTTAAGAAACTCTCATTAGCCTGAAACATAAGAACTCAAGTCTGTGCATGTACTGATTTTACCTCTGAAATTTCAGCCCCTGATTTCACCTGACCTCTCCCCTATATGTTGAATAAAATATTTTATTAATTTGGAATATAAAAATTTCTTGAGTGCCACTCAAGTCATATAAGTTAAAGTGGCCTCCCATTCCTTCCCTCAGGTTCCTGGGCTGAGCAAACAGCCAAAATATTATACTGTGACAGGGTGGGACAGCTAGAATAATTCAGGAAAGAAGAAAACAGACAATTCCACCTTTGGATTCTGTATTTAACACCTTCAGCCAATTCTCTCAAGTCAATGTTGACAAGATTCTGGGCACTGCTAAGCCCCTGCCTCTTAGACCCGTCTGTTGTGGCTGGTGAAAGCTGGTGGCAATGGAATATGGGACCCCTTAGTAGATACTGTCAATCTGTCCGTTAGCTTGGGGGTCTACCCGGGGGAATTAAAAGAGATGATGGTGATACTGGTCTTAAAGAAACCATTGCTGGATTCTACTGATCCTTCCAATTCCTGCCCAGTTTTGAATCTTTTGTTTCTGGGCAAGGTAATTGAGACAGTGGTGGCGGAGCAGCTCCAGAACTTCCCAGAGGATACGTCAGCCTTAAATCCATTCCAGTACAGCTTCCACCCTAGTCATGGGACAGAAAGTGTGCTGGTCGCTCTCACAGATGATCTTCTCGGACAGCTGGATTGAGGCAGGTCGGCACTGCTGTTATTGCTTGATCTGACATCAGCGTTCAACATTGTCGACCACAACATTGACCCACTGCCTTGCCGACGGAGTCCATGGGGTGGCCTTGAAGTGACTTACCTTGTTCTTCCAAGGTTGAGGACAGAGGGTGTTTCCAGGAGAGAGAACACCCTTGGTTTGTGGGGTCCCTCAGAGGGCAATCCTATCCCCATTGTTGTTTAACATCTACATTTGCCCCGTCATCCAGCTGGTGCAGAGTTTCATGCTGGGTTGTCACCAGCTATATCTGCTGATGAACGGCTGGCCAGACACTGTCCCAGATAATTTGGCTAAAGGGTTGGAGGCCGTGATTGGTTGGTTGAAGCAGAAGTGGCTGAGACTGAAGCCATCCAAGACGGAGGTTCTGTGGCTGGGGGGGGGTGTTTCAGGATTGTGGTGCTGACTCCTGGCTCTGGACAGTGTGCCATTAACACCAGCACCCGCCATTAAGAGCCTGAGTGGGTTTCTGGATACCTCCTTATTGATGGACGCCCAGATCATAGACACTGCCAGACTGGTGTTCTTTCTGCTATGCCAGGTCAGGCAACTGGCCTCCCTGTCTCACCCTGACCTGGCCACAGTAATCCATGCAACGGTCACCTCTAGGCTAGATTACTGTAACTTGCTCTACGTAGGGCTACCCTTGAGACTGACCTGGAAGTTGCAACTGGTCCAGAATGCAATGTCCTGGGTTCTCACCGGAACCCCATTAACAGCACATATCCAACCAGTGCACAGGGCCATGCTAATCTTCTCTGGATCATTCCAATTTTAGTATATGTACTGCTGAAGCAAGCTGCACTAGCTCCAGGTTGAATACCGGAACAGGTTCTGGTATTAACCTTTAAAGCCCTTTTCCTTTCCACTTCGCTCTGTTTTTCCCTCCGACTTTCCCCTACCACACATTCTCTGGTGTTAATCCACACTGACTATGGG
Source organism: Gekko gecko (assembly GCA_029375565.1). NCBI lineage: Eukaryota > Metazoa > Chordata > Lepidosauria > Squamata > Gekkonidae > Gekko > Gekko gecko. The sequence continues at coordinate 74,353,164 of JAPDNY010000006.1, read as the reverse complement.
GCATGGTGAACTTGGCTTCTGTTGTAACTTGACAACTTTTTATTGTTCTTTTATTCAATGCACATGTTATAGCACTATAATGGATCTATTTCTGATTGTGGCAATAGATTGTTACAATGGTATAGCAATTGCTATGTTTTTAAAAAGTACTGATATAGCAAGAAAAAAATGCTAGAAAAATAGTACTTCCAAGGGGTTTACTGCAGGAAAATGATGCCAATGTCAGCAGCACCTCTGTGAGGGAGGAAAACATACACCATTCTTTCCAAAGAGAATACTAACATGCTTGGATTATGTTACTTCCTAAAGGATTGGAATTCAGCAGGTTTGGGAAAGAGCATTTTGAGGACAGGGAAAACCTCTAAACAGGACCATTTACAGTATGATGTTGTGTGAAAGTTCAGAAAAAGCACTACAGCTTAGAAGATGGTGGAAAACTTCTGAGTGGAAGCAGCCCCAAACAACTAAATGAACAGGTTGATTACCTGGAAGTGTGGCTCAGTCCAGGCCTCCTTCTGGGAAAGCAGATGACAGCAGCGGCAGCAGCACTATTCACCAACTTCAGCTGGCAAACCAGCAACAGTCTTTCCTGGGCAAAACAGATTTGCCACTCTGGTACATGCCCTGGTAGCATCTAGATTACACTTCTGCAATGTGTTCTATATGGGGCTGCCTTTAGAAAATACCCAGATGTAACTATCGGTACAGAATTCTGCAGCCAGAATTCTCACTGGAGTGGGGTATGGCAGCTGTATCACTTCAGTCTTGTTCTGCCTACATGGGCTCCCAGTTTGTGTGTGTGTGCTTAAGTTTGTTTTAATATTTTTATTGTTTTCTGCATTCTGCCTTTATGGTAGGGCAGAAAGGTGTCTTTAAAATGAAGTAAATGTTTATTCTAGACAAAATGGTATCGATATGAAGTGGGGTCCATGCTTCTCACCAGTGATGTCACCAGTGATGTCACAACCACAATCCAATAAACCATTACACTCATGCCACAACAACTTGCAAAGTACTCTTTCTTGAATTTTTTTTAGGTGGCTGCAAGTAGGGAAAGGCAGGATAGAGCATTTTACTGGTGTGTTCATTGCAGAGAAAGTATTACCTGAAAACAAGAAAAAGACCTTGAGAAAAGTTCCTGGATCCTTTTGCAGTAATTGAGTAATGACTTTCCATTGTACTTTGCACTAAAATACAAACATCTGGAAAAGCTCTCAACTTCTATTTTGGGCACATACCAGCAAACTAATGTACTATGTAGTATTCATGGCATTTTTACAGTGTACAGTAATGAAACTGATGACTTTCAAACAAGTAATCTCTCAACATACATACAGGTTTTAATAACCTCTAAGGTCTCAATACTGTTCAGGAACTGAAGTGGAAACCTTCTGCATACAAATAATGACTGTTAATAAGCTCTCTAGGCCTAAATACATTTACATGGAAGTCAGTTGATCTAACTATTTGCAGTTAAGGAAAACCCCTGACAGGCCAGCCTGATTAGTAGTAATTTTTATCATTGTCCATATAGTTAATGATACCACGTACCCCAACTTTGTGTATGCAAGATCCTGCAGCCATTGTGCCGAATCCACAACTCAACAAATGAAGCACTGGAGTTTGTCCAGATATATCCTAGAGAAAGGTTAGCTGGGGCAGCTCCAAATTGAGCACCGGGTCAGGCTCAAAGTTCTGACCTTTAGGGCCCTGAACGGTCATGGACCCGCATACCAATGGAACTGACTCTCCTGGTATGTCCCCTGGAGATCATTATGCTGAAGTGATCAACATCTATTGGAAATCCCTGGCCCAAAGAGTGTCTGGCTGTCCTCAACCAGAGCCAGGGCCTTTTTGGCCCTGGCTCCAGCTTGGTAGAACTCTCTGCCTACCAACATCAGGGCCCTATGGGATCTGTTACAATTCCGTAGGGCCTGTAAGGCAGAAATGTTCCACCAAGCATATGGTTGAGGACAGCAATGGTATTAACATCAGTGGGTTAACACTACCGTCTAATGGTCAACAGTTGCCAAGAGACATTTGGTACGCTAACTGCTTTAACCCTCCCTCACTGTCACAGTAAAGTAAATTGGGGTTAGAATTGTATTATGGTGCCATGTGGGTATTGAGTATTTTCATAATTGTATTTTTAGACTATTTATGATTTTTATGTATTCTTGTAGGAATCTGTTGTACACCACTCTGAACCCACTTGCAAGGAGGATGGTATAAAAGCCTAACATAATAAATATTTTAAATAAAAAATAAAGTGTCAATGCTAACGTCACCAATGGTGCTGCCATGCTTGCAAAGGACTCCTTCTCTGGGCATACTCCAGCCATATTATGCAATGGCAGACAACAGTGCTCTGACATGGATACAGATAATAACAGGACTTTTACCCTTTGAGAGAATATCTCATGCAGCTAGGCACGGGGTTGCATACCATCAAACTAGATTATCTACAGCAACGCAGATCACGGTTTTCAGGATGGCTAGCCTACTCCATACCCATACTGTTTATTTTAGGATAATCTAACCATAATCTAACCATCCTTCTAGTCCTAATACAAACTGAATGCTAGAAATTCATTAGGGATGGATGAATATCTCACAGAAGATGTCAGTCTTAGCATCAGTTCAGTTCTAATTGCAGAACTTGGATCTTCTACACTCAAAATTCAGAAAAATGGGGAAATTGCACAGAACACCTGAAGTGGGTGTCTAACACAATAACTATATTGATATATAATTGCTGAGTGTGCTTCCTTATACATCTCTTAGGTAAACAAACAACATGCTATGAATTTTCACTTACTTTCAAACTCTTTAGGTGTTCTAATATAGCTTTGTACATGGATACTCATATCAATTTACAGCATATCCTCTATCAGCATAGCTTTCTGCTGTTAATGTACAGCTCTGAATAAATTTTAAAGAATGAGAACAGTTTTAAACTAATGGAGATGCACCCCCAGCACACACTAGTGAGAGCTAATCTGTAAATCTATCTGTAATACAGTGTAATTTCTGTCTAGACAAGTCCTGAGGCATGCTCTGAAACTCTAACCCAACAAGAGTATTCCTTTTATTCCAACAGAATTTGGATCAGGTACAACAATTCTGATAACTGTGTTGTAGCTATTGTTTGGAGACAGAATTGAGGGACCTAATTTCTCACTGTAATTGGCCAAGGCCATCAAAACCTTAACCACATAAGGCTGGGGAGAGGGTTATTTGGGATGTGTAAAACTAAATATTCTTTTGTGGGTTGCCACGCTATTTGTAGGTTATGTTCACACAACGTGTGTTCCCCTCACCATTCTATAAAACCCCCAAACATTCCTCACTAGAACCTTTTAGCAGCAGCTAAACTGAAAGTATTCCTTGCATGCTGCAGCTATCCCCTGACATGATACCAAATGACTTCATTCCACTAGAAAAGTTATGGTACAGCTCCATCTGAAACAATGAGGTGGGCACAGAAGACATCAGAATGGTAGTCTCCCTGCTAAGGTTGTGAAAGAAGAAAGTGATGGCAAAATGGCCTTAAGGTTAGAATCTAATCGTTCTTCACTGATAGGCTATTACGGCTTGATTTACATGTGAAGCTACCCCTCAAAAAAACTTTCTGCAGGCTCAGAGTCTTGCTTAACTTGTGCTGCATTCTGTACACAGGGATTCTGTTCAGTTTTAATGACAGATATCCATAGTCCTTGTGGATGTATGCTAATATACTAAGCACATATAGCAACTTTGCACGAGGTGCAGTAGAGGCCATGCAAAGTTGCACCGGAAAGCTCATGGCCACAGCAGCCTCTTGTAAAAATCAGGCCCAACACACCCTTTAGTTGGTAGGCAGCAAATGTTATCTAAACAGGCTTTTATAAATAACACTCCTCAGCTTACTCCTGAATCCCTTGAGCTTTGCAAAATATATCATTGGAGAAAGGTAAAGCAGTTGCTGCCATAGGAATCAGCCCTACTGGAGGAGCAGCAACAGCAAGTACAAATGATGAACCCCACCCACCTGGAACATAGATGGACCATAGCTGATGCAACCCAGGTGCCACATTCCTTTCTGCCAAATGAGACGAGACCAAAGGTATGATTTTGTTGCTTCTCTGACTCTCACTAAAAAATATTCTTTAAGAACTATTAATCAAATCATTTAGGTATTGCCAAGACCCACAAAAAAGGGATATAAGGGGAAGATAAGTGCAAGTGGATTGTCTCTTCGGCTGCAGGAACAGCTTAAGTAAAATCAGCAAGCAAAGCTGTTTCTACATATACAAATTTCTCCCCCTGTGAATCCCTCTTCTCCTGATCCTAGTCCATATTAAGAAGTCAATCAGTGCTTTACCATCAACACCCAATTGGCAGCAGTCTTCAAGTCATCAAACCCTCTTATCATGATGCACCCAACATCCAACAAGCTAACTGCTCTCAGATCAGAAGTTAAGCATTGTTTAATATACTCATGATAAATAAATTGTCATAAAGTAATATATTCTTTTGACTCAGATGTTTGTTCTTTCTATCAGGCAAACAAATCAAGGCACTTTTATCTGTTTCAGTAGAAGTGAATTCTAAATAAATGTTTGGATAGAGTTGCAAGTAATTCCATATTTACTAAATCTAAACTGAACCATAAAAAATATGTAAAACATGGATTACATCTATATCAGCATTTGACACATCAGACACAAGCTGGGGACTGGTGGGAAATCCTGGGCTGGGGGAGCAATTTTGAAATCCACTAGCTCCCCAAATCCCCCCTACACTTTTTAAAAGCTTTCCAGGACTTAAGCCAGTCAATTTACCCATCCCTCCACCCTGAAGCATGCCTTCATTAAATGTGTATGTGGAGGGGATATTTTACTTTGGGTCAGTTTTACATATTTTGCTGCATATTCAGGGAGGGTGGCACCCCGAACCCTTTCTATGGGTGGCCTTGTTTTGCTGGTCTGCAGCCACTCAGTTTTGTATTGAATTGATAAAAACTGTTATATGAAAAAAATAATATTAGGAAGTGGGTAAATTGTCTCCTGCTCCACAAGAGACTGTTTCAACATTTCCCTCACAGTGGCTAGAATGCTGGTCTTAGACTGAGGAGACCTGGTTTTACCCCCCCCATCCAGCTGTAAAACTTACTGGGTAGTCTTAGGTCATCCCCTGACTGTCGGCCTGGCCTACCTCACAAGGTCATTGTCCATATGCATAGAGAAAGGTAAGATATATGTACCTTGTTATATTTAGCCAGCACCATGCTTTACTTGCTACCTCTTACAACCTAATGATGGAAGTTGCTGAGATCAAAAGAACATGTAGCCCAAGCTCCTTATGTGAATCCTTCCCACCCACTCAGCCCAGCCCATCAGAATAAGCTATCCAGATCATTAAGGTACAAGAAGCATAGAGCAGGTTCATTACCAGAAGACATTTACAAACCAAATCTTTTGGTATTATTCCTGTGAGAAAACCAAGCCTATCACGTTGTGTTTGGTAGAGACAGTAGTTTCAAAAGATATTAAATGGAAATGACCAAGATGGGGTGTTTTTTTTTAAGCATATACATAAAATCCCTTCACATCCTGTTTTACAGGCTCTATAGATGCTGGTCACTTTGCAATTATAGCAAGCCACAGCTACATAAGGAAACAGTTCAGTCTGATCCTATACAAGTTTCCACAGAAGTAAGGCCCACTGACTAATAAAGCTGACTTCCAAATCCATGTATACATAACAAAGCTTTTACTCAATAGTTTTCACTGAAAGTATAGTAACAATTACACCTCTCAGTCCCAAACAAATTTATCTGGGAGGTAAGGCCCCTGTAACTGTTTACACGGAAGCATTTCTGTACCCGGAAGGCTGGCTGGGGCCCCTTAGATCACCTTTTAGCTAAGGGAAATGGTTTGCTGAACACCACGCTTCGGAAGAGACCCGTACGGATTGCATGTAGCAGGTCTGCATTCGTCTAGCAGCTCCCCTCCCCCCTTCCATTCATTGCAATGTCCGCCTGCAGAAAGGACTCGCACTGCGCATATAGAGCGACGCTCCTTTTCTCCTCCCTTCCTTCCTGCTGCCGCTGCGGTGCCTGGAATGGGGCCTAGTCTATTGGAAATGCTGTCCTGGCCGGAGTACGCGCTGAAAGGAATTCCTGATGCCGCTATTGGCCCGGCGCGGGCCTCCGTGAGAATGGACCTCCTCCATGTGTGTGGTGTCTATGCAAATTGCAGCGATTGCGGAAATACACAGGCGGGGAGGGGGAGTCTGTCGAATCGATTGCAACTTCTGCAAAGTCTAACACAATCCAAAGCACACCAGGCAAAGCCAGGGAGAGAGAAAATCTGAGAACCCAGCCAGACCGGCTTGGATCGCTTTCAAAACAGAGAGACTAGCGAGGGTGCATCACAAACCGTTGACTTGGAAGGTGTTTTTTTTTTAATATTACACAGCAGCATGCTAATTAGCTTTTTAAAAAATTCTCTTTCGGGGTTTCAACAATTTCAAGTTTAATATAATTCTAATGAAAAAAATAGAAACATGTGACAACTAATGAAGCAAATCGTCTCACGCCTTTAAAGTTCCTCACGTACACTTTATACATTGCAATGGTACGTGATGCATCTTAAACTTTCATTCCTAGTTTTTTAAAAAGAAAAATAATATGCTTATCGCGAGATTTTTAATGGCTATTATAGCACAGATGTTTGCTTTGTAAGCTGCTTTAATGTTTAACTGACTTGTGTTGGCGTGTGTGCACTATGCAGAAGATAGCGGCAGGGTGGGTGGGTTTTGTGTGTGCACTAGTCGTCCCCCCCCCCCCCCCGGGATTCGAGAAAACCGCTGAGCTTGACAGATTTTTTTCCCTTTGGTTAAAAAAAAAATTAAGGTACGTGCTTAGCTCCGTAAAAAGACGTCTGGGCTCGACAGCCAGCCCAGCACAAAAGGAAGTGTCTAGACTGGGGATGTAATTGACAAACCCATTCTCTAATCAATGTAGCAAAGCTCTATGATGGACTAGAGTACTGTCCAATGAGAGAGCAGGCTGTATGTGACACTGTTCGAAATAACCCGAGTAGGAGGAGGGGAAAAGAGACGAATAAGTTTGATTTCTCCCTCCCTCAGTCCCGAAGTTCTCTGTGTGCTCGGCGCACAGCGGAATAGTTAGGAGCTGTCAAACCGGGGGTGGGGGTGGGGGGTGGAGGCTTGGATTTTAAAGAAAGGATAAGCAATAAACGGCAGGGATTCCCCCGGCAGTGCAAGTGTTTGGCTCGGTTGATTTTGTTGAACGTTCGCATTTGTACTCTCCCTTAAAAAGGCAGAATGACTGCAAAAGCGTTGCCCGTTTAGTCTGAATGGTCAGGATTTCTTATGCGGGAGGGGTCATCAGTAAGCCCCTTCCATTTCTTATGGATTGGCTAAGTTATCACATAGCGAGATGTTTAGAATGTGGTCTGTTTTGGCCCCGCGTTTGTATGTTTCTAGTGTGTGGGGAGCCTCGAGGAGTTCAAGTTCTTCGAGGGTGCTAAGTTATTTCCCCTTCCCTCTCCCAGCATCGTCATATTTACTGAAAAGTATGTCCCTCTGGTTTCAGTGGGTCTTGTTTCCAAGTAAGGACATTTAGGACCGCAGTCTAAAAAAATATTTTGGAAGAACTGCGTCGCGAAGACTTTTGTATACGATCTCAGATAGAAACTGACCCCCCCTCCCCCCGTTTAACCGCTTACCTAGTCAGTTACTATCATTTAGGTAAATATCTGGAGGGCAGTATGGAGTCTGGGTCCCCTCCCCCAACTTTAAAAAAGTCCGATCCAGCCAAAGTTAAGCTCTTGCGAATTCTGGGGGAACGTCCATCACAGGTGCTATGAGAACTGTAACACTGTAGGACATCTTTCAGCTCTGTGTTTAACTTTGGCTATATATTATAAAAACTGATTAAGTCGACGAAGTTGGGTTCACCATAAACAGGCTGGTGAGAGACGAGAGATGTGTACATGCGTGTTTCTGAGTGGGGTGTTGTGTGTGTGAGGGCGAGAGATGCCCCCTTCCTTCTGGTCCTACCTCGCCAAAACGTGGGAGATCTACTGATAGGGAGTCTGGCCAGTATCCAAAACCCCTATGAAGCAAGCCCCGTACAAGCTACCAGAACCCATGTCTAGCCTCAGCCTTAGGCCATACAGGAGTCCCATTTGAAGCTTGCTAGTAATGGGATGGAGACTTGGAACCCATCCTGCCAGAATTCCTACGCCTCTTTCCTAAAGAGGAGGTTCGGAAGCCTTCTCGTTGAGTGTTGAAGCCCAATCATGCCTTGCCTCGGAGTCGAGAGGAGGATCTGGTTTTAGTTGGTTTGTAGCCAGACCTCACCTTAAACACGAAGCATCGGCATTCTCCCCCCCACCCCCGAGAACATCCAGAGAAGAAACAGTTGCTTTAAAGTAGAGGAAATTACTGCGGGTGGCGGGGCATGGGGGGGGGGGGTGGCGGCTCTGAACTGAAAACTTTAGAGTTGTGTTCCTTGTTCATTCTTTGAACACTTCATGGGGTAGTTCTACTCGGGAATAGCCCCGCTTTCGAACGACGGAACTAATCCCGAGGAAATGGTTTAAAGATCCCAGCCTAAAAAGTTTTTAAATCATATTAATGCGATTTCCCGTTAAGTCTCTCCTGATATATATTCAAGATGGTCCGTATAAGTGAACCCTGCTCGACGTAATTTATATATCTAAGAGGATTTCACTGAGGCTGGCGAGGTAAAAGTTTCTGCAAATAAAACACTGTAAATGCAATGCCGGGCAACGTGCCAGGTGGAATATGGATAGGAGGGATCATGGCAGAAAGTCTTTGCGCTCAGACATATACCATTTCATGGTAGCAGCCTATAGCACTTTTTTTCGAAGTTCCCATTTCCAAGAGACAGGTTGGCTTGAGTCAGATATTTGTCTGCCGTGTTTTTAATGAAGCGATCTCCTTTAAGTGTATTTCTCCCTCCCTCCCCAGGCTTTTTTAACAACATCTCCTTATACACTCAGGACCGAGAATGTACTTGCAGACTTCCATCCGCTGTGCTGGAATCTTCCTGCGGAAACATTTTCTTGTGCTTTGAAGCAAACTTGCTGCCTACGTGAGGCAAAAGGAGTTAAGATTAAGTTTTTATTCCGTCCAGGCTTTCTCTCTTCGCGATTTTCTCTACCTACAAAGAGGCGTGTGTGTGCGTGTGTGTGTGTTGTACGACAGCGGGAGCAGAGAGCGCTCCCCCCCCCCCGTAGGTTTTGCTGGAGGGAGAGGGGGAGGCGAGGAGTCGGCGGATGTAAACGGCTCGGTGCTGAACTTGGATGCAAAGTCTGCCTAGAGGGCGCAAACAATCATTCCACGTCCAAAAGTCTTACGAAGGGCGCCAAAAGTTACTTAAGATAATATTGCTAACCACAAAGAGCTGGAAGTCGTAGAGCAACGCTGACTGCCAGCAGAAAGAGCACAGCCAAGGGCTGACCCTGCCTCACTGGCGAATCCCTCTCTCTCCTTCAGTGTATGAAGAAAATCTTCTTCACCTGACAGAATGTGTGAGTGTGTTTTTTAAAGTATCAAAATGGAACATGCCACAGAAGAAAACATTAACTGGTTTTATTTTAAATATATTTAAAGTCTGCCTTAAAAGAATTTCCTAGTGTTCCACTGTCATATTGGTACAGTAAAGTAACATTTACACCATCAGTCATTATACAGGCCACTATTGGGATTCTCAGGGCCAATCCTGTACATTCACTAGGATGTGCAGAATTCCACTTACAGCATCTCACCACAAATACCGCCTTTTGAGTATCTGTGGTTATAGATACGTGCCAAGCCTTGTACATAGCAGCAAATGTCATGGCTGGCTGCCCTGGGAGCAGCCACATGCATTATGGCCACTGTGCCCAGCAACGTGAGGAACTGGCCCTGTGTTTGAAAATTGAATACACAGCAGTGAAGGGGATAACTTTATTCTTTTGGCCCAGCAGCTTCTCCTGGGGTTAGAAGACAAAAAGGAGTTATTAGGAAACAAGTGAAAAGTCCTAAACAAGGAGCTATGTATTTTAAAATGAAGACTCAGTTGTTTTTCTTAGCATTCTTTGCTTTTCTGAGACTGTCAGCCAGAAAATTCTGTCGAGGAAAGCTGGGCGATCCCAGATAATATTTAGTTGGATGCGTTTCCATGTAATTATTTCATTGACAGGTACTAGGCAAGTGTTCTGATTTTGGAGGGAAAAGGCTAAATGAAAACTGAGTTGTTTTGCGCTGATGTCATTTGCAGTCGATGACTGACACAATGTTAGTGACATTCAGGTGAAGGTAGCTGTGTTGGTCTGAAGCAGCAGAACAAAGTTTGAGTCCAGTGGCATCTTTAAGACCAACAAAGTTTTATTTCTGGTATACCAGAATAAAACTTTGTTAGTCTTAAAGGTACCACTGGACTCAAACTTTGTCCTACAATGTTAGTGGGATGCTCTTGGGGAAAGGAAGACTCTCCAGAGTACAAGCTAAAGGTGACATAGTTGCTGAGGCCTCCTGTGTTGAATAGCTATTTCCTTCAAGAAATCTCCACAGTGCTTTAAATGACCTCCTAACATTCTTGACTCTGAAACACCTAACTCTCTCTTCCCCAGAAGATTTGCATGCAGTGTGTGGTATGTCTTGTGGTATTCTCTTCCTCTTCAGAAATGTGTGTGTGTGTTATAAATGGTTGTGGATGTATGTCTTGAAGGCTGCATCTTATTGGGAAATTGAAGGAAAACCAGAGAAGACTGTTCTCTTAGGCATTTTAGAGAGAGAAAATCCAAGAAAAAGTTGACTGACTGGCAACTTTCCAAACCCCAAAAACCAAACCTTTTCTTGTGCCAAAACAATGCATTATAAGATAAAGAAAGGACAGGAGACTCAGTTCTACGTTAGAGCACTTTTAAGTAGTGATTTTATTGCTTGAGGGTTGTAACACAGCCATGAAGCAGTGCATTTTTAGCAAAATAAGCATCCTTGCCTACATATACGAAGTGTTTAAGATAGATGGAACAGTCTGAACAAGTATCTTCAACTCCTGTAAATCATGCTCTGGTAAGGAGTAAAAAATGTGAAAAGGCCATCCCAGAGCATAAAAAGAAGTTGTATATATCTACATTGTACAGTTTTATGAATAATCATCAGGAGATGAAAGCATTAATAGCCTTAGTACTTAAAGAAAATAATATGGAAAGGAGGAGGGGATTCTGATGAGTTAGGAATGGGCTTCCTGGAAAAAAATAATGAAGTTTCAGAACTGAATAATGTATAATGGATTCTGTGCAGGCTGTAGAAATGTGCCTACAAAGCAGAGCAAAACAAAACAAAACAAAACGGGCCCCGGAGTGTCTTTCGCGGTGTATAAGTGGAGCTGCAATCTATATACTTTTTGGGATGTTGCTACTGTAATTTTTGGGAAAGCTTCTGGTCAAGATCTTTTTGCGTGCGATTAATAATGGAAGTTTAGCCAAAAGTCTTTATGGCGATCTAAAGGTCTTTGAAAAAAAGCAGTGGGGGGAGCCGGTGGGGGAGGGGAGCCGGTGGGGAAAGAGAGCGGGAGAGTCAGAAATGTGGAAAAGTAGTTTTGTTTGCTTAAGCACATCCTGTATAGCCTATAGCCGCTCGGGAGCCCTGCGTGCAAACGGCTCCTGACTGCGTTACCCAGTAATGCACTGAGAGCAGGCAGGGATCGGGGATTGGGAGGGCTGGCCGAGCAGTAGCACTGCAGCCCCCCTCCCCCGGGCAAGGCAGCAAGCGAGCTGCTGCTTCTGCTGCTTCTGGTGGAGCGGTGCAGAGCGGAGCAGAAGCAAGAGGCACGCTGGCAGGTTCCCGGGGAAGCTGGAGCCCGGGGCTTGCTGCTACTGCAGCTGGAAGCGGGGAAGTGTGCGCTATGCCTTTAACGCCTGGGTACAGTAGACATGTATAGTGTGTAGTGTAGGGAAACTCTAGGCGGGGTTAAAGTTCAGCTCATGGAGCTGATCAGCGCTGGCTGCAGTTTAGCAGAGTTGGAAATGTGAAAGCAAGAAGCAGGCTCGATTTCCCCCCTCTTTCTTTTTTCTCTCTCTGTCTTCTCTCCCTCTCTCTCTCTCTCTCTCCCTCCCTCCCTTTCTCTCTCCCTCACACACCTCCAAGCCACAAACCCCCCCACAGCAATCATGTATTCTCCTCTCTGTCTTACCCAGGTAAGAAGCTCTCTGGATTCGTTTGGGGGAGGGGGCTGCTGGGGTTGTGTGTGCTTTGCGACGGGGTGTGTGTGTAAAGAGCGGGAGGGTGTAATCCCGCTTGCGGAAAGTAACTTTCTTTCCCATTAGGTTACATGTCTGCTTTCGCACGGCCATTTGTATAGACACATGGCTAATGGCGCCTAGTTATTAAGGCTTTAATTAATATTGGGGTGTGTGTTTATATTGGGGAAAGGGGGGAGATAGTGGGGTCGTGCTGAAATGCAATGTATGTGTGTGTGTGTGTTTAGGACGATCTGCACGTGTTAAGCAATCGCAGCCCCATTACATGCTTGGTCATCTGAAATCAATACTCACTGTTTTTGCTTCTGAGGTGATGAATGCATAGAAATGGAATAAGAGAAGTTACAGTTAGGTGCTTTCTGTTTGTTTATGTGTTTTTTTAGAAAAAGTATAGCATTAAGTAACTGCATGCTGCATGCGTTCTCTCTACCCACACGCTGCTAGCGCTGCATTGCTTCACCTCCGTAAACTCCTCTCACACACTTTTTTTTGTTACCAATGTTGGGTTTGTATAGCTTGAGCTTTTGTATTTGAGTCCCGGGCGGAGAAGTAGAGCTATCGAGATGCATTGCACCTATGCCTAGATCTTCCCCTTCTATACATTGCACCGGGCTTTGATGGATAGCTAGAGCTTTAAGTAATCCACATTGCGCTGCCGCTGCTGCTGCAGCCTCCTGCATTACCCTCTTTTCCGTTACTCTCGGGCACACAACACAGCTCGGGATCCTCGCAGTGCGCTGCAGCCGTCACACCTCTGCCCAACTCTAGCCTCAGCAGGCTCCGAAGGGCAATCCCAACCCAGATCTGCCTTCTTGGCTGCTTTGAACGCGCCTTGTCACTTGCTCGGGTGTCACGTTTGCCTAGGGTTGTTTCCTTTGGGAAGTTGGGTTTGCACGTCCTGCCTGGAGAAAGCGGAGGGCGGGGGAAGGAGTTTAAACAAAAAAACAAAAACAAAAAAACAACCACCCAGAAAGTTGCTCGATCCCTTTTTGTTTGCAGCGCAGCTAAGTTCCTCGTGGGCTGAGAATAATTTCAAATGTGATTTCCCCCCCTCTTCCCGCCTCCCCAGTTCTCCCTTCTCTGGTTGCATTCCCCTGAATCTCAAGAGTTATGTGCCTGCCGCCTGAGCTGCACACATGCAGCCAGTACTGGGAAACTGCTGCTTCTGCACCCAGGAGTTCGGGCAACTTTTCTTTCTATCCCCCAGTCCTCTCATTGCGTTGGCACCCCCTCTGCCCGAAGAAAACCCTTGCAGCGCCAGTTTTTCAGATAACGTCTCCCCCGCCCCCCCCCCGGGATTTCTTTACACGATTTAAAAGCATAAAGTGTGCCCTGAATTGTGTGTGTGTGTTCTAGATCTAGTTTCTTTTACCCCCTCACTCCCCCTCCCCATAACTCGGTAATTTTGGTGAGGGTTTTGTTGCTTTTCTGTCTTAACAATGACGGTTGAAAGTTTCTATTGAAACTCAAAAGTTCTGCCCTTCCCACTTCAGTACTTCTGACTGGCACGGACTTGCAATTACACACCTTCAGTTATGCAGGACGTGATGTTGGTTTGAGGAGGAAACACTTTGGGACACAGACCCCCGGATTATTTCCTGCCTTTGTATGAGTTTTTCGTTGTATTTGAATATTTATGGAAGGGGGATTAAATAGGACATTTTCAGAATGTCAGAGTTTAGGTACAGATCACTTTTGAAAGTTAGTAGCTGGCCAGAACCCACCACTGTCACCTTTAAGGAATAAATTTGTGGTTATAACAAGCCACATCGCCACAGAATGCATCTTGAACATGCTACTAATCTTAGCGGTTTATTGTCCGTGGACGATGCCTCTAGTATATATTTTGGGATGCCATAGAATGTGTGGCTTTCAAGATTAACTCTAGTGAAAGTTTTGCTTATGAAGAACCTAAATCAAGATCTGTTTACTGTTAATCTACCTACATATGGTAGCAAAGAATGTTTGTATCTGTACCTCATCCATCTCTGCTTCTCCCCCACTGCTGGGTTTCATTTTGATACTCTGATTTGTAGTAGGCCTTATCGTACATTATGAAGAGTTCAATTATATTTTCTTTTTTATATTCACTGTTGCTATCATAGAACCATTATGTTAAAAGTGCTTTGCCTCCTCATTGCACATTTGCCACTGCTGTTTAAGGATTTTAAAAGGTGTCTTTTCACAACTTTCCAAGACACACTGCGTTACCCAGTGCAGAATCTGGCTATATATAATCTATGAACACCATCACTGATAAAGAGTTAAATAGTTTTATTAACATTTCAAAACTGATGTCTACATTTGTCCAGTGTGAATTAAAACCACAATAAAGAACAGTCGCTTCCATTGATGGAAGTGGAGGCCTAGCAGAAAGTACCTGTTAAGGCATTGTTTACTTACTGTCCCTATACATGTGATTTACCTACTTGCAGTCTATTAAATACTGTTTGGACTCTAGAGTGTCAGCTCATAATAGATGGACAAGGAAATACAAATAAAGCTAAGGTTCATAGAAATCTTAACACTATAATATTTTACATAGCTGGCTAACTTTGAAGTACGTGAACTTCAATCTATTGTTTCCATAGATTACAGGAACATAGTATGTTTTTATTCAAAGAAAAAACTCCATTCAGTTCTAATTTTTCTAACTTTTTTCCTGATTCCCAGGCAGCTGGGCTTTTCAAATATGCTTCTGTTTTGTGATCCAAAATTTAGCCACAGTATTGTGACAAAATTCTATTTGGATCACAATACAAATAAGAAGTGGAAAGATGTCTATGTTCACTTTTTTATTTTTCTTTCTTTCTGTCAATGCTGTAAGGCACGTATGTGAAGGCTGTGATAGTTAAAACAGTGTTTAATTTTAAGGGTAAAAGATCGTTGATCAAACTTTTGGAGAACTTTTTGTTCCATCTTATCATAGGAAAAGGAATCCACATCTTTTAATCTTTTTTTTTGTAGTAGCTGTTTTTGTAGGTTGGTCTGTGGTTGTACCTGAACACTTTTAAATACTCCTGGAAAGCCTTGTTGATTCAAGAACTTTGGTTCAAATAACACTGTAGCACAAAATATAAATCTGCCATTTCTCTTAGAGGTGGATATCCAGTTTTGTGTTTTTGAATATCTTGTATTGAAATATTGGAGGGTTGATTCCGCCCCCCAATAATGTACTTCACAGTTAGTTGTGAGCTTTTTTAAGTGGAGCAATTATCCTTTCATACATCATTCTGAGATCCCATTTGATTAGCAGCCCTTATATTAACAATGATCAACTGCTTAACTGTATCTTCGCTGTAAGGCCGTTCAGTGGCTTTTGAGGCTTTTAGATGGATCTTTTAACCATCTTCCCTCCTTATTCAAAAAACATGATGGTCCCAGCTTTAGAGTATAGAGCAGTGGTTGTACAATTTGAAAGTGGACACAGAAAGGTGGTAAACCTGGAAGGATTAGTGATTAAGTTCTTGAAAATGGCAAGTTTTCACCATAAGCCCAGGATTTCAAGTAGTCAGTTACTTTTGGAATGAATAACTTTAGGGACTATTTCATGTGTCACAGCAGATGAGCATTCCAAAAGGCCCCTTTTGTGCTCTTAGCTATTGTGTGTCTGTATGTGCAAGTGGAAAAGACCTCGAAATGTGTTGTAGCAAGCTTCAGAGTTTGTGCCTAGTAGCAGCATCTACTGGTAATCTTTTTGTTTTCTTTTTTGTAAATGTGGTTTCCAGATACGGCTACTCCTGTCTTTTGTCATCCTACTCCCATAGTTATCCATTTAAACTGCCATTATTATAATATCTCTTTTGTGCTGCTTTGAAATGTAAAAATGTGGTTTTCTTTTAACAGGGAGGAGTAAGGAAAAGTGTCATTTTGCCATGTATTTATTTTATATGTTAACACCATCTGAACAGTCATTTTGACACCTATTCCTTCATTATCACTATAGTTATCCTATTTTCTCTTGTTTCTAAGAATTCTTTCCATAAAAATATACGTTACCCTTTGTGTGTTATATAGCAAAGTTTAAACATGTGTTCCATATTGTGAGTTTTTCAGATTATATAGTTGGGCCTTTCCCTTTACACCTTTATTTGCCTGAGCAGAACACCCAACTTCAAAGACATGCTAAATAAGGATGCTACTTTGAAATAATATTTTGATAAAGGATACATGTCATCAACCAAGAAGTACAGGAAAACTAGAAAAGAAGTTGCTAATGTCTTTAGTATGTAAGAATGATCACGTAGGTCCCCCCCAATATACAAAAATGTGTGCTGGCAGTGATTTCACCTCTTACAAAGCCAAATCAGTTCAGTGAAAGAAACAGTAACCTTTCACAGGCGCATGTTTGAAGGATCAGATATTTAAATTTCATGAATATTTCTATTCATGATTTAGTAGAAATCATATATATATGAATAATATGTACAAATATTATGGTATGACGTGTGTCTTCTGTAGGAGGATTTGCTAAGTGAATGCCTTTTTTATTTCAAAGTTTACTCTGTTTTGTGCAATATATTTATTCACACAGGAGAAACTTTGAAATAACTGATTTGTTTCTATTTTTTTTAAATGTTATGTATAAATCCAGGTAATGCTTTCAGCAAGAATAATGGGATTCTGATTTTCAGAAATCACATTTTAAATAATTGTAGCAAACTCAGGATTTAAATCTCTTTTCAGATATAGTTTACATTTGAGCTTTCCAGGGTTCACCCCTCTTTTTTATTTAAATGAAAGAGTACTGTAGTATACAGTTTTCAGTTCACAGTATACAATATTTATTTCATAGACAAAGGTCAAAAATCCATATTTGTAATTTTAGGTTGTATTTGTACACGTTTTAGAAATATGTACACTGGTTTGTTCACACTATTCAGCTAGCAGATTAATACATAGTCAATTTAACTGAACTTCTATTAAAATACAAATTGCTTCTTGCATATATATTTTCGGGAGAGTTTTTATTGTACATCAGGCTTTTACATATCAATACTGGTTGGCATCCAAATGTCTGAATGTATCTAAACTTGCAGGTACATGCTGACCATACCATTTGCACCAGGGTCAAGGAAGGAGTAAAGAAAGATGCCTCTTCTTCGCAATTGGATTAAGGTCACCACAATCTTTTTGCAGCCCTTAGATCATTGATTCTGGAGTTTTCCTATTGACTTAATGGGTTTATTGTGAAGTCAGCGGTTTAAAGCTAACAGCGTAACAACTTGATCCTAACTACATTTACTTTGAGGGCACTCCCATGGATTTTAGAAGGATGTGTTTTTGAGTAATTGTGATTATGGTTAGTGATCCGAGGTGTTTCCTGTGATTCATGCTTTATTTTGTTTTGTGATTTTAGAATGTGGCCTAGTAAAAAAAAGAAAAATATAGGTTCTTGAATATATTTAGAGTCTACCTCCTTTTCTTTTACAGGAATGTGTAGTGAGAATATAAATGCTGATGTTTTTATTCAGAGTAGGAACTGCAATGATTTAGTCTTTACCTCTAATGACTTTTTTGTTGCCTGTCTATAAGTTATGTGACATATTAAAGAAGCAAATAGACCTTCATGATGCTAACTGTTCTGTATTATAATTCTTCATTTCAATTTCTTCCAGGATGAATTTCATCCTTTCATTGAAGCACTTCTCCCCCATGTCCGAGCATTTGCATATACATGGTTCAACCTACAAGCTCGAAAACGAAAATACTTCAAAAAACATGAGAAACGCATGTCAAAAGAGGAAGAGAGAGCTGTGAAGGATGAATTGCTAAGCGAAAAACCTGAGGTCAAGCAAAAATGGGCATCCAGGCTTCTGGCAAAGTTACGGAAAGACATCAGGCCCGAGTATCGGGAGGATTTTGTTTTAACTGTCACAGGGAAAAAACCTCCATGTTGTGTCCTTTCCAATCCAGACCAGAAAGGCAAGATGAGAAGAATTGACTGCTTACGCCAGGCAGATAAGGTCTGGAGGCTGGACCTTGTTATGGTGATTTTATTTAAAGGTATTCCGCTTGAAAGTACTGATGGCGAGCGCCTTGTAAAGTCCCCACAGTGCTCAAACCCAGGGCTGTGTGTACAGCCACATCATATAGGGGTTTCTGTTAAGGAACTCGATTTATATTTGGCATACTTTGTGCACGCAGCAGGTAAGTGCTTTTTTCTGAATTTTGTCAAACTTTGCATAATTTATTGGATTTGTGAAGTTAATCGTGTAATGGTTAGGCCAGTCAGTACCGTCCTTGAACTCTACCAAGATTATGAGCCACATAAATGTGGTTGAGCAGCATAGCTGTGATAGTGTTTTTGCTGTATAACTGATAGAGGAAAGAGCTGTAGCATTGTA
This sequence comes from Gekko gecko, assembly GCA_029375565.1. Taxonomy (NCBI): domain Eukaryota; kingdom Metazoa; phylum Chordata; class Lepidosauria; order Squamata; family Gekkonidae; genus Gekko; species Gekko gecko. The sequence goes on along the minus strand of JAPDNY010000006.1, from coordinate 74,334,530 downwards.
TGAGGTCGATCACAGAAGAATGGTTTCTTTACACTATAACCCAGTGTGCTGCACATGCAAACCATTTTCAGATACATTAAACATCTGCATGAAGACTAAAGGTTTAGTAGGTAATTTACCAAATAGTGGGCAAAAACTGGTCAGAGGAATCTGGGTACTGAGAATTTCTTATATTTTCCTAGATATATTCAAATTTGACCACTCATGAAATAAATTAATAAAAATATCCATATAAGCCCAACACACAAACCATCAAAACTTAGCCACAGTTTAAAGGATTAAGCAAGAATTTACAAATACAAATACACAAACTGTTGATTTTAACAGACATAGTCAAAAAGAAACACCTGTCTAATGTAAGCAGAAAAATCCAAAAAAGTTTTCTGGTAATTGTCACCTGTAGTGAAAGTATGGTTGTTAAACTACTAGTCTGTCCTATCTATGAAAATGGAAATGAGTTTGCTAATGTAATACACTGTACTGGGCCCATGAATATCAGCATACCTGAGAACAGATAAAAACTGTTCTTGAGCAAAACAATGCAATTTGTTTTTTTTTTTTTGTGCATGCCCACGGTTTCTTACTTTAAGCAAATGTGTAGCTTCTTAGCCATTAGGCCTAAGATTGGTAATAGCTTGACCTTCCAAAGCAACCTAATGGTCTTACTGGAATTCAGCCATGCTGAGATTTTAGTTTGGATAGGATTGAAGAGTGAAAGAAGATTTAATACACTTAATAGTACTCATGTTGTTAAACTGATGCAGCTGTATTTATGTACTAGCATTTTAGGCGGTAGGTATCGTGTTGGCTGTTGGACGATCTAATGCGAAAGAGCTGAATTCATTGTTGGTTGTTTGTCTTGTAATTGTAATACTATTATTGGTATTAGGAGCTTCAAATGTTTGTGCCCTTTTGCCAGATAGGTTGGTGGACTTTTACTATAAAATTGTATGTGATGCAGAATGTTACATTGTGTACGTACCCTGAAAGTGTCTGAAAGTAAGATGGAATTTGTTTTGGAGAGAATGTAATATAGAGGCTGTTTTTCTAGTTGTGCCGTATTTTATTGATCAAGTACAGTACTACAATAGACTGTAGTCCCAGCTGCATTGTAGGCTTCTCTTTGAGGCTGCATAGGTGTATTTAATGCTGCTTTGAAAATATCACGAATCAATTACAGATTTAATATATGAATTTCAAGTTTAGTTCTGAAATCATTGCAAATTATTTTTGTACACCTGTTGACTCATATCGTGACTCTATGTTGATGTTATGTTTCTAATAATCTATTTATTGAATTGAAAGTAATCATTACATTCTTTAAAAATACTCAAAGTATCGCTGAAACAGTTCATTATTGTAGCAAGCAATTTTAAGTGACCAGTCCTTTACCTAAAAGCAGGACAGGTAGTTGATTATAAAATCATTAATTTAATAAAGTGTGCAACACAATGTAGTTGGAAAAGCAATGAGATGCAAAGCAAATGAAGAAAATAATCATTGCAGATTGGCCTGATGTAATCAGCTGTGTCCGTTATATTTCTTTCTTAAAAACAACAACAACAACAAAATGTTTTTGTGTAGGCTGTTATGCTTACTGGATTAATAATGGGGAATAACGACACTGCTAATGAGAACCTGATTAAACCTTAGAATATCTTAAACGGTTAAAAAGCTACCTTTTAACTGAATTATATTTTTATATACTTTTTTGTATGCATATTTGCAGGTCTTCTAGGAGATAGGCTGCATAAATTTGTTTTATGCATTCTAATTCTTGTTTGTCAATGTATATGTATCATATTTTTTTGAAAAGCTCTTTGTATTGTAGAAATATGTCAATAGCACTATTGTGTAGCTATTGTTTGGATATACCAGACATAATTCATTGATCAGGCCACCTTCATTGGGGATGGGGGAGTGGGATGGTTGTTTCTCTTTGGTTTTGATGTATCCCATCATCCTTTGTCACACCTGCATGTTGGCCATGTTGATAGGGATTGGTTCTCACAGAGCCGCAGTAATGGCACCTTACTCTGTATGCGCAACAAGAGAGTTACAAAAGGATGTCTTAAGGGCTCTTTATCTTCAGATATTCTTGATTTGTTTTAAGAGATTTACCATACTGTTATTTATGGTTGGGATCTTGCCAGTATAAATAATAGGTACATTGGGCAACTTGTATATAGCTGAGGTGAAGAGCATTTGCAATAACCCAAAGGCCTGCAAACAGAAAACAATGTTTTTGTCTACATTAACATTTTGAGAAGTTGCCAGTTATGGCAGGAGGTACAGACTCCACAACGTGCTTCTAGAGATGTGCCAAGACCATTGTGGCCTTTCACCCGCAGTGCTATTATGTTGTGATTTGTTCCAAGACACTTTACTTCTCAATGATTTGTGCAGCAGGATGTCCCTTTCCTCCCTCAAATATAACAATTACTTAGTCAGAGCCAACCCTCTCTTAAAGCAGACATAGGCTGCAATCTTAAGAATACTCTCCTGGGACTAAGCCTCACTGAATAAAATGGGATTTCTTTATTTCTGAGTAAACCTGCTTAGGATTGCTTCCAGAGTCATCTGCAAGAGAACTTGTACTCAGATTTAAATGTTTCTTCTTCCAAAGTAGGTTGATCCTTTAAAAGAAATCATTCTCCTAGGGAAACAGCATCAAAGCAGGGATGTAAAATTTGGCAATAGGAATCCTTAGGGAAATCAGCATTTGTGGTGATGAGAGGTGACCCAAATGTACTGAAGTAAAAACACTAGCCTTGATTTGTTGTTTTAAGTAAAAAGGGAGCTGTTGAATTTTGCCCTTAACTTTGGGTTGCTTTTTCCCTTTCAGTTCTCTAGCTGTGTATCAAATGACAAGTTGAAACTATTGTGGCCAACAGTATTCTTTGTGGGAGTATTATACTGAAGTAAATTTATGACCAGTCCTTTACCAGATGATCTGTATCAGAATCTGCAATATACTAGGCACGTGGCGAGGTCACCATTTAAGTTGTTAGGGTCATAACCTTCGCCACCAGCCATTTGACCTTTGAGATAAAGTTAACCTTTGTTCATTAGTAGGCACTCAAGCGAGAACTTTCTTGTTTTTTTACTGCAGCACAGCAACTTTAGCTAACATGATCACATTGTAAAAAGGGATTCCTTGCTCAAGTAGTTGGGTTCTGTGAGAGCTTAAAGATTTTTCTGTTTGTTTTCTGAGGCTTTTTCTATTGGACAAAGCCAGCTTGTGTTTTCTTAGGCTGCACAACATTGGATGTTTTTGACCATTATCTTTTATAGGCAGGTATTTAACCCAGTTAGCAAGTGCTTATAGTGAAATACCTTTTTAAAATATAAACTTGCTGAAAGATGTTTGAAAATGCCAAATCAATTTTAAAAAATCTGCCCATGGTGTAGTATTTGAATTAAGTTTTTTACCTATAGACCTTATTTTTCAATAATATTAAGACCAAATTAGCAGCAAGGTCACTTTTGTTTTTGGTAACTGTGAAAATGTATTTAATTTTCTGGATAAGTGATTGTGCAGTAGAATGTACATACAGTCTCCAGGCTGAAATAAACCAGTAATATGTATTGTTTTGGAGGGATGAGGATATTTACCCTCAGGCTAATAAAAATGCACCTTAAAACAAAGTGTCACAGTAATGAAGCATGGTGGTATACCTTTGAGATACTGTCAGCCAAGTGTTTTAAATTAGAAGGGTACTTATCCTTTCACATTATTATTTTCTAGTACAATTGATTTTAACTGGATTCATTTTGTTAATAGTTACAGACAATTTGATGATGCTTAGCAGTATTGTGGAAGGTGTTGTAACAATATTGTATTCTTTAAAAAGCTGTTACGTCATCCTACAGTCCTTGAAGTTGCCCTGCAAAAAGTGTGCAAGTTTATCATTTAAAGTAAGTTTATCATGTAAAGTATCTCAATTGTCCCATGGTATTTCTTTGAACATGTGTCACTGACAATTTTTTCGTCATTATTTGGCCTGTAAAAAATTGTTTCTTTTTTGTAATCCAGCATTTGTTGTTCAATTCAAATAAAAGGGAAAAAAGCCCTCTCCTAAGCTGATGTGGTTGCATTGGGTTTTTGACCCCTGTTACCATTCTTTGGCAATACAGTTCTCTATAATTTGCTGATTAATCAGATGGCTGTGGTAACATATTGAGAACCTGCTGCCTATTGCTCAAAACCAGGGTCTTACATTTTTCTCCAGGTTAATATAAAATGCCTATTAAAATTGTGGGTATTGGATAAAACAAGATCCACTATAGAGATAATATTCCATATTAAATGTATAGTGTATAGTATTAACTATGCTGGATCTCCATGACTGAGGCCGTACTCTATCTGGAACATAATGCAACTATATCATATCCTCAAGGACTATCTGGAAGGACCATCTGCTCTCAAACTATCTAGCCTGTCATTTAAGATCTGCCTCTGCCAATCCTCTTTCTGTGCCATGCCTTCAGAGGTTAGGTGGGTGGCAGCAAGAGACAGGACATTTTCTGTGGTGGCACCTCACCTTTAAAATGCCCTTCCTTTGAGGATTGCCTGGTGCCTACATTTTCTCTCAGATCAAAGCACATCTTTTATCCAGGCTTTTAATTAGGGATTTTATCTTATCGGCTTTTTAACAACCTTTTGTTTTATGGATAGTTCTTATGCTGCTTAAGTCCAATGGCTTGTTTCTAGTGGCTTATGACGTGATCTTATTTGTAAGCCACCTTGAGTAGGACTCTGAAGAGGTGGTATAGAATATGCTAAAATAATAAATTGATTATTCAGATGTCCGTTTTTATCTAGTTTTACTGTGAATTCCCAAGTAAGCTCCTATCCTGTACCATCCTTTTTTGATGCAAATTTGTGACTATTCAACAATGTTTTGGATGTCTTCACAAATCTAGTGAGCAAGGAGAGATGGGTGAGCAGAGCTTCTTATCTTCTCTGCACAGTTGTAGAGTATTCACTGTGTGATTTGCAGTTGGGTTATGTTCATATGGCATTTTCCCTAACTGCAGAAAATGAGGCCAGCCTTAAAGATGCTGATTTCCTTATATGCACCAGCACCTCATCATGTATGCATAACTGGACATACAGTTTGATAGAGCCCTCTTCAGATGTTACAGTGAACACATGTACATCCTGCATGAATGTGTGTATATCTGTTTGTAAGAAAGACCCATGTACATTCAGTTTGCACTTGAAACCAGAAAAGTGAGGTTTGTAACATATGTTCAGCAGTACATGTGTTGAATGTAACATGAGAATTACTCAATGCATGTCGAAAAAATAAAGTGCACACTGTACACAGAATGTTCATGTGTTCTTGTGAACGTGTTTGGAGCATAGGGCAACCCAGAAACAGCTATTTTTATTTAAACATGTGCTTAATTTTAGTGGGATTGGAGGATACCCAGGTTCTACATAAATGCCATAGTATAAAAATATATTTTTCATGTATATCCTTTTATAAAGGTTTTCCAAGATAATTTGTGTCAGTTTCTGCTAAAGTTTTTGAGTGTTGTTTTATATTGTTTTAATCTGTATTTGTGGAAACCATATAAAATATCTTTCTATGGTGAGAGGGGGATATAAGCCTTTAAAGTAAATAAAAAAGATAGACTTGCAAAAGACACAGGTTGCTCACTAGACCCATCTTACATCCTACCATTTCATTCCCTGTCCTGCTGTGTAAAAAAAAAGGGGGGGATGCAAATTCCATCAGCACAGTGGTTGAGGGAAGGAGAGGGAGGAGATGTACTGACTGATATCAAAGTGCCTTCCATCTAATGATATTTGTAAGGGTGTCTTTTCCCTTCAGAGAGTGATACCTGTCAAATTAGATCTGTAAGGTTCAAAGTAAGAATAAAGTTGTCCAGAGTATTAAAACCCCTCATTTTATATCTCCCTCCCAGTTGTTTCTGCTGGTCTGGCAGGCGAAGCCTCTTGCTTTCAACTTAAGTTATGTAGTTGAGGTTCTTGTTGCGGTTCCCAGCATACCATTTCAGAATCATCTGTGTTCTGTTATTGTTAAGGATCCCTCTTTTTCTTCTAGTATAGGGTAGGCGTAGTTATAGTGTTTATCTGGGGACAAATTTATGTTCCTCAGGATCTGTACATTCTTGCTAGTTGCTACTATATTTCAGGATTGACTCCGTTTTGCCAAGTAAATAGACTGTGTGCTGCCTTGGGACTCCTCTCCCTATTATCAAAATTTCCTTCTCATGAGTAATGACCCAGCCAAATTGCCCCACATTTCTGTTAGCATTGCTATTTGTGTATCACATTCTAGGCCTGAGTGCCCAATCTGAGAATCACTGCTTTATGGTACACTGTAGGAAACAGATCTCTGCTGATCAGTACTTTCTGTCTTGGCAAGCAGAGAAGTCAGTTTCTGTTGCTAGCTGTGATAGGCTCTAGCTGACAGAAGCAGGATTTAGATGGGGACAACTGCATTCTCCCTGCTGTTGTAATTGAGATGGTAAGCATCCATGTTAATTTGAACCCTAATGGTAGTGGAACTTCTAAGTATCTGCTATATCACGAACTACTGGCATCAGTTCAGTCATGTGGCTTAGCTTACTCCTGTCTCCCCAAACAGAAACAAATAAAACTGAGTTGTATGTAGGCTTTTAATATTTCTTAGACTGCTTTAAGGTGCTTTCAGGAAAGAACTGGCCCATAATTTGAGGGCTATTTCTTGTGTCCTGTAATAGGTGATATACCCAATCAAAATAAAAGAAAACACAAATTATAATGAGAGAGTTTGAATGGAGGTTATACCATTTGCAGTCATCAGGCTTGTTTGATGATGGTAAAAAAATTGCCCAGTGCTACTAGTTAGGCCTGACTTGTCTTAAGTTACTGTACTTTTATTATTTCCTCTCTTTTACATCCACTGATGAATAGCATTAATTTAAATCTATTTAAGGTGAATGTGGGAGAAATCACACACTTTGTTGTGGTCACTGGTGCACACAACAGGGCTGGATGCTTCACTTGCTGACTCAAGGAGACCTGAAACACTTTGTTAGCTTGTCCAAGTCTTTCTAAAGAAGCAGTGTCACACACGAATGCTTCACAAATAATGATAATGTTGCAATGGCTTCTTACTTCTTTCCCATCCCCGCACAATTTAGACTTGGGTGATAAATTGGAACACAAAGGACAGTGTATGCGAGTTTTTGTGAGAACAGCCGTTCTGCAGCTTTTGATTGTGGTCATGCCATACTGGCTGCTTATGACAGTGTTAGGAACTTAGGGCCAAATGAGGCATAATGGGCAGCCAGGGGTATTTAATTTATGTCCTTGCCCCATTCTCCTGTAAAGAGGAAATAGGGTATCTGCATTTTATATGGAAATGATTGTACCAATGAGGGTACCTATACCCTCCCCCACCTTATTTTGCTGTGCTCTGTTGCTTGAAGAACTTTTCTCCCAGCCAACTCTGATACAGGAAGTGAGGTGAACTGAACAAAAAAGTGCTTAAAATAATTCATAGTGTAGCAAGGTGGGGAGAAGAGGCTGTAGCTCTCCTCACATCTACAGTTAAAAAAATAATTACACACACCAGCCCTAATTTAGATGTGAATGGGTAAAACACATGAATAAACAGGGTTACCAGCATCCAGTTCATTTGTCATCAGGGCTAAAGAGTTAGCTGGTATGAAAGGAGCAGATTCACATAGTCAGGTGATCAAAGGATACGTTTGGTCATAGTTTGATTAATGTGTGGTTTGCAAAGGAAAACCTGAAAATATGAGAGAGGCTGCATGTGCCTTTCTGGATGTGTCTTGGTAGCCAGCAGATGGGATGTATATTCTGAACATGCTGCTGCCCTCATGCAAAGCCTCCTGCCCTGTTTTTGCTATTGGAATTAAATAATTATTATACTGTATTAATCCTATGTTAAATGCTGTTGGTGCGACAAGACAATATTGGCTCTGGTTATTCTATTGACTTTTTTTCCCAACGTGTGTGCACTTTCTTGTGGGATTTCACAGAGCTCTGCTCACTTCCTCTTTTATTTTGATGAAGATACTAAGAGATAAGATCTGGAGTGTAAAGTGGTTAGTATCCTGACAATACCCAAGTCTCTATTACATTTTCATCTTATCTGGGGAACAGGATACTCTGGTCTTGTGTTGGAGGGCAGATTTCGGAGTGAATGAGGGTGAGGCTGGATATAGACCAAACTAGCCTGATACCCGCACTTTGCTACGGTATTTAATTTCTGTAAATCCAGTTATAATACTGATGATGTGAAGTTTGAAATGTAACAGTTGTTGTAGGAATTCTAATGGAGCAGATTGTAGTGTAAAAAATGAAGTGAGACGTATGTACTTTTTTCTTTCTCTATTGAAGGACCTCTCTGTAGACCACATTGGTGGTTCTGCCCTCAGGTGCTAGGATCACCATGCTGCTTGATGAGCTCACTCTGGAGCAGGCCACATGGAACTGTCCATTTAAGAAGCAGTCATCTGTTAATTCCAGCCACCTTCCACAAAAGTGATGGCCTCTCTACTTGTGTTCCTGGATTGTTTTGCTCATAAATCCAATGAATATATAATAAATAATATGGAGACTGTATTGTTCTGAGCACCTCAGGGTGATCTTGCTGGTACTTGGCCTGCGCAGCTCAGTGCACCAGAGGAGTACTATGTGCAAATGTCTTTGCTGCATTTCTAAGTTGCCTCCTCCTTGTAGCGTTGATGTATCTGGCTTGATGTTTGCTAGGAGCTTTCTTGGGGACAGTAAGAACTGAGAGGTGTGAGGGGGAGTTGGTATGAGAGAGTGATGATGTGGTAGACATTTCTTTAGGTTCATGAGGGAGGCACACATCGAAATGGCTCCTAGAAATGTCCTTTACTATCTCCCCATAAACATTCATTAACTCAATTGCCATATTGGCTTTTTTGAAAAATGTCTATTCAGGAGTGTTGAATCGCTGATTTCTGTAACTATCCTCAACTGTCTGCAGTCTCTTCTAACTGTGTTTTTACCTCAGAACATTGAGATCCACAGCTGAGCAATTAGAGGGAGGTGTGTGCAAGTAGGCAGGTTTTACCTCAGAACTCTGAAACACACAGTTGACCAATCGAGGGAGGGGGAAGGAGGCAGCAGCTTGCCAGGCACATGGAAACAATTGGAGGAACACATTTTGCCCCTTTTTTACCCCCATAGGGGTCATGTTTCTCAGAAATCTCTTCATGGGGGGGTTGATGTCATGGTAGGAATGCACTCCCCTTATTTTGGATTTCTTGGTGCAGGGGTTCGGCATGGGCATTGAAATTGGGGGGGGTGTACCCCTCCTTTTTATATATAAAATGCTTTTCATTTATGTTACATTTAAGAAGTGGGACATAACTACATATTCGAAACACCATCCAAGCAATCAGGTATTAAGCAAGTTCATATGAACCAATTTTCTAGAACCCACATTGTAAGAAGTTAACCTAATAAAGGAAACCACTTTTCTACAAATTTGGGGTATATTTCCATAGTGGCTGGGAGTGTGGCTAAAGCCATTGGTGAGGCTGGGCCAGCAGCATCACTAAGGTGATCCCTGATGGATTAAAGTACCCTGGCCCTGCTCCTGCACCTGACAATCACTCACCTGTGTGGTGTAACAGGGGGATTGTGTTTAAAGGCATTGAGGAGGCTGGGCCAGCAGCAGCGCTAAGGCAGTCCTGCTGAGCAAGCCTCCCTGATGGCTGTAAGCATCCCACCTCCTCTCCTACACCTGGCAGGCAGCTGCCTGTCCAGTGTAGGGGGGGAGCGGTATTAGAAGACACTGTGGAGGCTGGGCTGGCAGGATCACTAAGGCATTACTGCTGGGGCAGGCTCCCTGGTGGCTTTAAGCACCCTGCATCTGCTGCTGCACCTGACAGATAGCTGCCTGTCAGGTGTAGGAGGTGGGGGGGAGTGTTGGAAGCCATCCGGGAGGCTGGGCCAGCACCATTGCTGTACCTCACAGGTGGTTGTTGGCCATTTCTGATTTCTTCAACTGTCATTAGCTCTCTGCGGTCTCCTGTAACTGTTTATTTATTTTTTTACCTCAGAACATTGAGCTCTGCAACTGAACATCAGAGAGTGGGGGGTGCAAGGAGGCAGCAGCCTGGCCAGCCACATAGGAATCAATGGGGGGGAGCACTGGCTCTGCCTGGTTCTATAGAACAATGACAAAGCAATAATTCCCAATTTATTTTTAAATGGGAGAATTGAATACTGTAGGGTGCAGTCTATGGGGCAGCCCTTTAAGATTGTTCAGAAACTGTATCTAATGCAAAATATAGCGGCTCCCATTTTTATGCTGACAGCATGATGGGAGCACAAAACATCTACATCAGTTGCCATGACTGCTATTTAGTTTACTAACACAGTTCAAGGTGTTAATAGTTGCATATACTATCTAGACCTGGTTATCTTACATATTGTCTTGTCCCATGATAGTGATGTTCAGTAAGATCTTCAAGTCTTGAAGTTTTTCTCAGGGCTGGGATTAAACTATGGTTTAGAAACCTGGCTTGTGTACAAGAAACAAACTCCACTTTGCCCAGGCTTCTGCAGTTGGATGCCACAGCAAATTGGAGTTGGATTCAAGACAGTTGAAACCAAGAAGCATTCAGTTCTCATTGAGGAAAGAAGGGAGGGAGCATGGCCACACGTTGGGTTCATGCCCGTCATGACGACTAAATTCAGGTATCTTGTGTTCCCATCAACAAACAAGACTGCAATCCTGCATGTGGTTAGGCCACTTAAATCCTATTGAAGTCAGTTGGAGTTAAGAGATGTAACTGAACAGATTTGCAGCCCTAACCTTGTGTTACTACAGTCGTCCTTTCCAGTTGTTTGCATATTATTTCTTGTGCAGTGGTTGGGATTTACAGAAGACTTAATTGTAAATATCTAGACTTGAGAGGACTCCTTGTTGTACCGAAAATTAGAAAAGTAAGTGATTAATAAAAATTGGTATTTACAAATGCCACTGGAAAGTTCTGTTGCGTACTGCAAATAACAAACAAACAAACTTGAATGCAGCTTGGTTGTGTTTAAAGCCTACGACTTACTATCCTTGCTTTTAATTAAACCTCCAGGGTAAGAAAATACTCTTTGCTGGTGAAGGGTGTTGCAGCTAGCAGTAAGTTTACTGTGCCTGACCTAGTGAACAGATAGTCCTTGCTTGTGATAGTTCAGTATGAGGCCAGCGCACCCCTCCCACTTCTTGATGTTAGTTATATAGCAAACAGAATCTGTTTGATTGCAGCAAGTGTACAACTGTTCAAAAATACCTACTTGTTTAGGGGTAATAGACGAGAAGGGGGTTGGAACTGTTGGGCAATTTTTTAGTGAATAAGTACAAAATAAATTGAATAGTAATGATTTAGCAGGTTGAAGGTTAGGAGAAAAGTTTATTACAAGTGGATGAAACTAAAGAATTGTACCCCTAGGGAAGATCCAGGAATGAGATACCCTTATTCTGGGAGGTATTGTCTTGGATAGATTCTTGAGGGATCTGCTGTCTACTAGGGGCGTGAAGGATGCCAAGGAGTTCACCTGTCAAAATATTTTGGTATTAAAAAAAAACACACTGATATATTGGTGACAGTCATAAACAAGATGTGTTGAAATGGATTAGTGCTGAGGTTAGCATCTGGGCTCCATAGGTAAGTTTTATTTTTATATTATGCTGATAAAAAGGCTTGGGAAATTTAGATTGGCTGGTGCCTTTTTTCCAACCATCTGGATTCATTTTACTAAATACCTCCCTAGTTCTTTAGTCATATTCAGCTGTGACATTGCAGCTTTCCCCCCTTCCAGCATATGCTGTAATCTGGATGACTGGAGACTCTTCTGCTCCTGTATGTATCTCATATCCCGTGGCTTTCTAACAGAAACATAGGCTATTCTCTAGTTGCCTAATAAGCCATGCACATGCATAGTTGACCAACTGAGCACCGATGTAAGTTTGAAAAGAACCAATCAGTGCAGTCCAATGACAGGATGCCTAATGGGTGCCAGATGGGGGTATTTGATAATGCTGCATCATCTAATGTGCCAAATGGACTCCTTTTTTGTCTCCTCAAAGACTGCGTGTTCCATATAACTGAGAAATTGCCACCTTTTGTTTTGTTTTAACACACAAAAAACTAACAAACTGTAAACTTTGGTTAGATTTAATTCTGGTAATTTTGAATAGGAAAAAGGTAGACTGACATATTGAAAGAATGCTTATGTGTGTAGGTTTTAGTCTGAAAATAATTAGTATATCTGATGAAAACATTATATTGTTTGGCCTGCAATCATTGTTGTTTATTATTATTTATGTTGTACATTCTGTATACGTCTTATATCAAGAAAAATTCTGTGAGGCATACCTGATGTTAGAGATCACTACAACATTTACATTTGAAGTGAGGATATGGATAACGAGTTATATAACTGCTTGTGAATAATGAAGTTGCTTTCAAGGATGGGGTGCAAACTGGGAAAGGAAAGACAATAGATATTAACAGGTTTTCTCAGAGGTGTGCATATGTAATAAAGGAATGCACAAGAGTGTTGCTGTTCGCATAAGACTTGTCACAAAAAACCAGTACCTTGCCCTCTTGTTAGCAGGAATATGTTTGTATACATTGCCATAATGCATTGTAGAATGATTACGAGAAGGTAGCTCCCTGAAACTGGGTTATGTTGAATAAGACACATGGATAACATAGACTTTTTGAAACTTGCTCGGTACTTTCACAGAGTGGAAAAGAATGTGTCTGGGGAAGCATGAATGAAAGGAAATTGCTCCATGACTACAAAATGTTTTCATGGCTTGTAATATCACAGCAAGTGCTACTAATAAAGGTGAGTTCTTGGAGGAAATATATAGCACATTTTGACAGCTATGTCAACCGATAGCTTGCATGTATGAATGAGCAAATGAGGATCTGCTACAGCAGGGAGCCTTTCCGTGCTGTGTTGAGAATGGAAGATGCCTTGAACCATGATCCCAGCTGACTTCTCTGCATTCTAATGTTGCTTAGTTTCTGGGAGATGCAAATCTGGTGTAGGCAGGAGCTACAATTTGAGTTCTACCATGTAGCTATGGCTTTCCTGTGATGTTTGGTAGTATGTTAGAGAGCAGCGCTTTAGCAGCTCCCATGTTACAATATCGCCTTTCGTCGCCATAAACTATGTTTTCTAGTGCAGGCAGTCTACATATGTAGCTGTGCACCCCCAAGTGAGGTGTCATTAAAAGTGAGTGAGCCAGCAGAAATTACTTCTTTTCTAGGATTATGGCCAGGAATTTCACATGCTTGCACACAGCTTGGAAAATAGAAAACAGTGCTGGGAATAAAAAAGTACCATGTTTCATGGTGTTTTTCTTTTGACTGTGTTAATCAAATAGTTCCCTCATCTGCCATGTGGATGTGCCTGCGTTAGTATGGGTGGATTGTATATGCTGAATCTGTATATCTCAAAGGAAACTGTTCGCTGCTGCGAGGTAGGTTTTGTGGTGCACAAGTAGAATATGGAAGTCACTAAGGCAGGATTATATATGCTGAATTTGTATATCTCAAAGGAAACTGTGGCAGGCCTTTACTATCAACTGAGAGGACCCACACAGCCTCCAATGATTTGGGGGAACCGGGTTTGTTTTGAACTATAAACGTTCCCATCAGTTATCAGGTATCCTAAAGGTAGCAAGGGTAAAGACTTTGGGTTCGCTGCTGTGAGGTAGGTTTTGTGGTGCACAAGTAGAATATGGAAGTCTCTAAGGCAGGATTGTATATGCTGAATCTGTATATCTCAAAGGAAACTGTGGCAGGCCTTTACTATCAACTGAGAGGACCCACACAGCCTCCAATGATTTGGGGGGAACCGGGTTTGTTTTAAACTATAAACCTTCCCATCAGTTATCAGGTATCCTAAAGGTAGCAAGGGTAAAGACTTTGGGTTCGCTGCTGTGAGGTAGGTTTTGTGGTGCACAAGTAGAATATGGAAGTCACTAAGGCAGGAATTGTATAGAAATAACACAAAGGATTTATTTATTTACAAGTTGGATTCAATGAACAGATGAACAGCAGAGGTCTCTAGGTAGACAAGGGAGAAACGTGGCTGAGACACATACGTTTAAACTAGTTGTAGCTTCAGAGAGTAGTTTGAATTTCCTGTAAGCTTTCATGCACGAACAGGCTTGAACAGGCTTTTATTGAGTAGCCACTAGGTTGGATCCCCTCATATACATAGGACTCTACCTACACCAGCCTAGCCTTTCCCAAGAGTCAGACTAAATGTTACAAGGTCTGCTCATTACCAGAGACAGGCCTAACAATCAGGTACTCTATTCTCTCTCAGAGGTAGAGCTAAACCACTCAGCCACACTGCCAAGGAGAGCTTCCCTTCACTCCGTCTGCTCTTTGCTGAGGCAGACATGAGGTCTCACTGCTGTCTCCCTGGAGCAGAACTCCTGCTATGCTTCCTTCCAACATTCCATCCCCTCCCTGAAAGGCGATTGGATGCTGAAGCAGCACTCCCATAGGATGGTGTCCTGTCTGTCACAGAAACATTCATACTTACCTTGAAAATCGGATTTTTTTTTAATGGAGACATAAGCAGGTTCCATATTTTTCAACTGAACTGGATCTATTATTATGGATCTTTGTGCCAGATCATTCTACAGGCTCCCTCCCACAAACTTTGCCTACCCTTTCTCTTTCATGTGCTGCCTGCTGTTTGGGAATTTTGCCATCATACCCTATCAGAATATTTTTCATGCTGGAAAGCAAGAAGTGTGTTACTAGAGTCAGATCTGCAAAGATGTCTAGACAAGAGAAAGGACTGGGAACCTTGTGGGGCACAAAAGTCCCCATCCTTCGAATTACCTAATCATCTGGTGAAAACTGCCTTAACTGTGTGGTTTGTAAAGTTGCTTTTAATGAAGGTTGTGATTTTCAGAAAGTCAAGCACATTTGCAGTTTTTGTGGCATGAATGTTGATGTGTATGGGATACCTACAATCCTGCTTGTGAGTGTGACAGCGCCTCCCCTTGAACAAGCAATGGATTTTAGAATAACCTTTTTGGTTGCTTGCTAGGTCTGCATCCTAAGAGTTCCATGCATTTAGTCTGCCTTGGATAGTGCTGCTATTTCCCAGTGTCCAGTTACAGATCTGCCTGTAATACTGATCTGTCCCTTTATTGTCTGTGTTGCTTAGCTCCCCTTAATCTCTGTCAGAATGCAAAAAATCCATATGTCCAGTTTCAGCTTCGCTCATGGTACTTTTAATAACTTGGTGTTCCCTTTGATTTCAGTTATCAGAAATTGCATGGCTGGGTTTTCCTGTATCATGCTTGGTGGCAGGCTTATGATGGATTGTTCCTCTAAACAGATGATGCAGTAGTTGTATTTGTCTAGTTTTTCTAAGCCATTTCCCCTGAAGATTTACTTGACCTGTTACTGGGGTTTTTTTCCCTGTTTCAGGAGATACTTTTCTTTCTATTGCTTATAGGAGAGTCTCTGGTGTATTTTAAAGGATCATAACATTTTTGCATTTTACTCATACATGGAATGAATCTGTGAATTATAGAGGTACCATTGAATTGATTATTTAACTTATTTTGGACACAAATGCCAGTCAGAAAAGCAGAAATTGAACTGCTACTCATGTTAGATGATGTACTATGAAGCTAATTTATGCTACCAGAGATATTGGTGAACTGTAGGTAAAGAGCCATAATAAGAAATAGGTAGGTTTGTGAGGCAATGATATTTTTACTCATAATTATTAGGAAGCCCATAGCTAGAACTTTCTAAGAGTTGTTAGCAGCTGATGGCTTCATTATTTAACCAAACTGTTCTCCAAACTCTTTTTTTTAATGAAAGTTGGAGTTTTTTGAAGTCTGATAGACAACACCTGATTTTTTGCTTGAGGCTGGACTCTGAACTTTGCAGCAATAGAATAAAGCATTGTGTTGGAGTGTAATAGGTAAAGGTTTAGTCTTGAGGTTTCCAGAGTCCATAGAGTCTCCGATTTGAATAAAGCAGCCAATTCCCCCAATTCTTCATTTATTATGCACATGTCTTATCCTTGATTGGCCTGCTGACGCAAAAAGGCCATTTGGAGCTGTGTCTGCATACATGTTAAAACTGGCACGGGGGCATTTTTTGCAAGTGTAAACCTGGGGTCTGCTGCACTGGGTTCAGATTCAAGTGTATGCTGCACAGAGTACTGCATTCCAAGGGAACAGTCTGCAGAATACAGCTGCTGATAGACTGCATTCCAGGTGTTAATGACCATCAATTTATATATATTTTTCCTCATACAGTATTGTGGGTATTGTGATCCACAAGCTGTATACTCTCATGCAGTTCTTTAGAATAATATAAACTTTTGAGAGAATACTCCAAAGTACAATATTTGTGGCTTATGGTTTGTGTCTCTATAACTTATGTTAGTAAGAATTGGTTTAGTTCAGTAGTTAGGACATCTGGGTGAAATTTGTTGTATTTTGGGGTAACAAACAGCATGTTTGTTAGCTTCTTCCTAAAGCAACTATGGTTGTAAGACGTAGTTGCCGATTGGTTAATGCACTTGACCATATTCTTGAATACTGTGAGGTTGAGGCTTTTCTAAAGTTCTCACTCATAATCCATCCTGTCATATTGTGCAAATTTTATTGAATCTGTTGGTTTGGTGAAATTCTTTATGATTGGCTGTGATAGTAGTCTTTTCTTATATCTCTTGGAATTTTGTCTGTAGACACTGATGCTGCTGTTGGTCTTACATGAATAACTTCCAAAAAGAGTAATTCTGCTTTGCAAAGAATATTCTGAGAGAAATGAAAAGTGGTGCAATATATCTTCTATTTTCTTAATGTCTGTTATCAGGCAGAACTAACTACAAATATATCATGTACCATCTTAGTCCATAGCCCTCTTTCACCTTGTCTAATTCTCCTGTCTAATTCTCATCTGGCAGATATTCTTCATAATCCCAGGGGCCTTTCCCAACAGTGCTGATTATGCTAGAATTGAGCTCCAGAAGACATTATATATTCAACCACTGAGTAATGTATGAATATCTGAAAGCAAGTGGGGGGGAGGGATCTAGGCAGAGTTCCTTTAATTTTTTTTTTGTCAAAAGCATTCATTGTTAATATATTAACATTCTGGGATTTTCCCAAAATGCAAAGCAAACTGGTCACCAAGTTTCTATGTACTTAATGGGTCAGTTGGAAAGAGGAGAGTAGGTTTTTACACCCCACTTTTATCTACTTGAAGAAGTCTCATAGAGGCTTACAATCATTTTCCCTTCCTCTCTCCACAGCAGACACTTTGTGAGGTAGGTGGGGCTGAGAGGGTTCTGAGGGAATTGTGACTGGCCCAAGGTCACCCAACAGGCTTCATGTGGAGGAGTGAGGAGTTAAATCCACTTCTCCAGATTACATTCTGCCACTTTTAACCACTGCACTCTGCTGTTAACTACTCTCTATTGGGCCATGGAAACTTTTCTTTTCTTGATGCCTGGCAATGGAGGCCAATTTACCTATAGAAAAAATTGATTACTATTCTAGGACTTCATAGTACTTGTTGCCCTGAAACTTAGATACTTGCACAGTCAGAATAACTATTATTTGTTTCTTCTAAGGTTATACTTCCTTTACCTTCCCTGAGCCTATCTACAGTAGAATAATAGGGCAATCCTAAACAGTGCTGTTTCTTTCTACTGAAGTCAATAGGCTTAGAAGGTTTTAATTCCTATCATGGTCTACTACTGAGAGATGGATCTGGTTTTCCACTTGTCTCCTTTGTTCCTGGTAATGGTACCTTTTAAAAAGACCTTGTGCCCTGACCTGGGTAACCCAGGCAAGCCCGATCTCATCAGATCTCAGAAGCTAAGCAGGGTCGACTCTGGCAAGGACTTGGATGGGAGACCTCCTTGAAATACCAGCAGTCAGGAGGCAGGGGCACCTCTCTGAATATCCTCCAGGCCCCCCAGTAAGGGCCAGTCACCAGAGGTTACCATGACTTCCAGGGGCACACACACACTCACACACACATGCACATATGAAAAATACAAAACAACAACAACAACAACAAAAGACCTTGTGACATACCACCTTGGGTAGCAAGATGAGCAGACCTGGCTGTCAGGTCTGAATACTTAGCATGAATAGAAAAGGTAGAGGGTAGGACTAGTGAGGGCTGTAATTTTTACAAGTTTTACTTTGACTTTTGGATTGTTTTGATGTGTTTCTAAGTTTTCCAGTTCTTTATAGAATTGCTTTCTTAATGCCTTTCATCCATTACACTAAAGGCTAAAATGTTTGGAGTCATTGGAAGGGTTCAATAAGGCAAAGTTCCTGTTGCTGTCCATTTTTTAAAAAAAGCTATTTGCTGTGATAACCTGTTTGTTGGGATAATATCTTTTCAAATTTGAGACAGAAGACAAAGGAAGTACAGTGCTAAGCACAGAACTGTTATTAAAAACAGTTGGAAAGCATATAAAAGGTTCCGTGTGTGTGAAAAACAGGACAGCTGTGATGGTCTATTGGGAAAGTATGTACAGATGGTGGTAGGGAGGAGAATGATGACTGCATGGCTGATAAACGAAATACCAAAAAAGAGAGAGAGTGCATTATGTTGATGATCTTTGTAAATAGTAGATTTTGGGGGTACATCATTATAATTCTTGGTCCATGAGCCACAGCCAGAAAGTGTGACTGTGTATGCATATTTTCAGGTCTGAATTTGTTTACAAATGAAAAAAGTTTAATAAATTATATGCCATGTAATTATTAGAGGAGATAATTAAACATATGGTTTTCCTCACATTTAGAATGTCATGAGATTGTCATAATGGTGTCGTAATACTCCAAATAAAATTGGGCCTGAATTAGTCACAGTAACATGTGGGATTTTGTGAAACAGATTTGTTTGTTTTGTGTTGCAAGAAATGAGAAAGATGAAATAAACTGGATTTGGCTTAGAATAATGTCAGAATTTGAAAAGGAAGAGAAGATCTACTTTCAAAAAGTTTTAAAAAACAAAATAATTGAAATAGCTGGTATTTATTTAAATTTCTTTAAAGTATTTATATCCCATCTCTCTACCAAATGTACACTGAGACTGATTTCCCACTAGCCACTGCTCCGTCCTCGCTCTTCCTTTCCCACGATTCTGTGTGTCAATTTCCCACCACTTGCTGTGTGGCCGCATTTTGCCTCGCAGCTTCATCCGATTTCCCCCGCATCTTTTCGATCCTCAAAAAACAGGCAACTACAGCCAGGGCATTTTCTGTAATGGCACCTTGCCTTTGGAATGCCCTCCCCATTGAGGCTTGTCTGGCACCTTCTTTACTTTCTTTAGGTGTCAAGCTAAAATGCATCTTTTTACCCAGACTTTTAATTAGGAGTTATATGATCATCTTTTTAATGGTCTACTCTATTTTATGGATAGTTTTATTCTGCTTGAGGTTTTTTTAATGGCTTGTATATTATCCTGTGGGTTTTAATTTCAAGTTGTCTTGAGTGAAGTGGCATAGAGATACTCTGTATTAAGGATGGGCACAGACCCGAGCCCAAGCCAAAGTCCGGGCTGGACTTTGCCCAGTTTGGGCTTGCAAACTTCAGTTCAGTTCAGGGTTTGGCTCCTCAATGTGCTTGCATCACTTCTGGTGGTGTCGGGCCCCCACCCCTGGCTTGCATCACTTCTGAGTGATGTTGGTGTGCCAGTGGCAGGGCCTCACACCACCCAGAAGTGACGCAAGCACAGCAGGGGGTGATGTACTCATGTCACTTCTGGATGATGCGAGCAAACCAGAGCAGGGGCCTGATGCCACCTGAACTGGTTCAGTTCAGGCAGGTTTTCTGCTCGGGGGGTTCTGTTTGGGGGCTCAGTTCAGGGCCATTTGGCTCGCGAGCCCCGCACCAAACTGGGCTTTCCCAGTCTGTGCCCATCCCTACTCTGTATTAATAAATAAATAAGTAAGTCATGGTTGGATCTCATTTAAATTTCATCTCTGGAATTAAGTCTGGAAAGATGGCAAATGGGGAAGAGAACTTGCTTAGGTTCAAATGCTTTGTATCTTTCACAAATATGGATATCTGAGAGGGTGAGCATGTTGCCTCATGTTTTCTTACTTTTGTGCAAAGAAAAGTTAATAATCCCCCCCCCGCTGGGTTGTATGTGTATTTTCCAGAAGGCTGTATACACAGAAAATACAATTAAATGGGCCGAACTAGGAATTTCAGGTAACACAAAGTATTGCATTACTTTTGTTTTCAGATCTGTGCATTACAGCATCACTGAAACAGGAAGTATGATTGAGGCATGCTTCCTATTTTCATATTTCTGGAAGGTCTGGAAGGTGAGCTTGCACATCCCCTGACAACAGGAAATGTGTTTAACTCAGGCTTCCAGTTTCAGTTCGTGTCAAAGGATGTGGTGGCATTCCAAAGAGATGAGTCCAGCAGCTCTAAATTATGTCACTACTAACCCCTTTATAGCAGCCTGAATAGCCTAGACTAGTCTGAGCTCATCAGAACTCAGAAGTTAAACAGGGTCAGCCATGGTTAGTACTTGGATGGAAAACCACTAAGGAAGCCCAGGGTTGCTATGAGGTGGAAGACAATTGCAGACCACCTCTGCTCATCTTTTGCCTTGAAAACCCCATGGTCCTGGGATCACCATGAGTTGTTTGCCCTTGATAGCCCTTAATTATTATTAAACCCTTTATGGGGATAATTTAAGGAACCAATGAAATGAGAATTGTATGTTAATAAGAAGGTAGCCACTTTGAAAAAAACTAGAGTTCCTATCCTTGATGTCTCTTCAAATTTCTATTACATTTCTTATATGAATTAGTCCCCTTCTCTTTCCCATTTATGTTTTAGTCATATTAGATTGTATTGCCTAATATAGTTGCAAACACTTACAATTGACATCATCATTATTAATATCTATCCACAGATATTTCATAGTAAAGACAGGAAGTCTCTGCTAGTGATTAAGATTCTTATTTTCTCTTCTCGAATCATCTATATATAGATTGACCATGTTCAAATATGTTATGATACTAGTGTTTTATGTTGTCATATAGATTCAGTTTGAGGATGGGATTAAGTTCAGGTTTTTTTAGGGTCCCCAACCCCCAGTTGGGCCTGGAGGACTCCCAGAATTACAAAGATCAGTTCCCCTGGAGAAAATCTCTACTTTGAAGGGTGGACTGTATGGTGTTATATCCTTTCTCAGCTCCCTCTCCTCTCCAAACTCCATCCTCCACAGGCTCTACCCCTTGATCTCTAGAAATTTCCCCAACGGAGCTGGCAACCCCGTCTTGGAGGCATAACTAGAAGGACTTCTTACCAGTGTACAACAGAGTGTCCTGTTTATGACATAATATCATTATTTATATATTTAAAGAATTTGTATGCTACCTCTTCAGAACATGCTCGAGGCAGTGCACAATTAAATGGTACTTTAGAGGCTGGACTATAAATTATGGGATATAGACTTACTGCTAGGTGTGCATGTGTGTGTGTGAGAGAGAGGGAGTGGGAGCACATGGTCAAGAGGAATATACAGTCTCAGCATGCTCATTTAAGCTTAATGATACCTGGGTGTCCTTCTTTTTCCCCCCAACTTATGACAAGTGTCAGATTCTCATTGCAGGAGTGGTTTGTGACAAGCTGGACACAGAGTCCACAGAGTCAGACCTGCCACCCTCTTTTATTGTGTATTGCTGCTTTCTCTCTACATGAATCAACGGGAGGTTAAAGCGTACCCAAACAGTGTGTATTTGGGCAGGGGCACTCTTTTTAGTACTATTAGTAGCTCACAGTCTCTGTATGATTTGTGGTAATTTACCAGAAAGGTTGTCTTCTACTAAGCCATGCTCTTTACTTTATTCACAAGCCGTTTATAAATGTGTCCAAGATGTTGCTTTTGCTTATGTCCTGTTATTCTGCCAATGATGCTCTTATTTTGCTACCCGGTATTATTCTTTAATGAGTTGATTCATGGTGACCCTTATATAACTTTCCAGCTAAAATATGTTTAACCATGGAGGCTTCCGGTCTGGGATTCATGGCGTCCTAACGTGTTCTGGCTTGCTCTTGAGCTCCCAGAGCATACGGAGGGTCTTGACGACAGGGTGGGCTTCATATAGCCCACCGCAGATCCCCCCAGGCAGGGGGGTGACTGGCAGCGAGCCTGGCCCGAGAGGGGAGTTGAGATCGGCTGATAGCAGGGCTTTAAAGAGCGTCGCGACCAGCCTTGATCCCCTCCCCAGAGAACGCACTTCGGAAAATCTCTACAAGACCCCACCGAGTTGGATTCTCAACATAAGAACGCATGACCCAGACCTCCAAGACATTCTACGGAAACTGACATCAAGGAAACACTGCTATAACAAGACACGGACTTTGAAGGTAACTTTTTAAAATTGCTCACCGGAGACGCGTTTTGGCCGAAAATAAACAACATCCGATGAAGCGCATGATCGTGCTGTATCTGTCGTACTAACATTGGAGCGGAAAAAGTGCAGTTAAACAGCTTAAAAAGGCCCAAAAGCCGGATTGTTGATCATTCCTGCGGTTAGATTATTGACTTTAAAATAGAAACTAACAGTAACTCCGCGAGAATTACAGTGGAAAAGTACTGTAGCTGCTGCAGCAGAAATCGGCAAAACAGGAAGTGACTTCAGACCAGACAAGTAATCGTCCTAGAGAAGACCAAGGAGGCCGGAAGAAGGGAGGAAATCAGGAACAAGGGGGACCATCAAGACTGCCGGACAGGAAGTGAGTACCTGGAAGAACCATTTACCATAGAGAAATTGCGCCCGCCATTTTGGGAAGGTCAGAAAAATTTTCTTTGATTTTAAACGAAAGACTCAATAGAAAAAAGTGAAACTAGTGCGATTTAGGTGGGCACAAGCAGAACTTTGATTTAGAGTGGGTTGGAGGGAAAAATTTGAACAACGGCTTACGACCTGCGGCAACGACAGAGGGCAAATTCCTGGTCCTCCCCGAAAATGGCTGGGAAAGAGGAAAAAAAGCTACAGGGCATGATGGATGCTATGGAGAAACGGGTGATGGACGCGATTCTGAAGCTGGAAAAGACTGTAATAACAGAAGTAACAGAGCTGAAAAAAGAAATGTCTGGAATTACAAAAGAGATACAGACGTTGACTAAAAGAGCAGATGAGATGGATGTAAGGGTGAAGGGAGTAGCATCAAATATAGCTGAGGTCACTATAGAAACAGATAGAGTGAATGTGATGGTCCAATATAATGCAATGATTAACCACATGAGATTCAGGGGGATCCCTGAAGATAAGAATGAGGACATCCATTCAGTTATGGTAGATGCTGTTGCAGACTTTTTGAAAATGGAAGAGGAGAAAGTGGCGGCACAGATTGATGTGGTATACAGAGTCAACTCTGCGATTGCGCAAAGGAAAAAGTTACCCAGAGATGTAATTGTCCAGTTTATATCCAAAAAGCTGAAGGAGGATTTGTTTAAGCAACAATTTCAGGAAGATTTCATAATTGACAACAAGAAAATCATGGTCCTAAAGGAACTACCCAGAGCAATGCTTCAGGATAGACGACTTTTCAAAGATTTGATTGACAAGCTGAAAACAGAGGGCATAAGATATAGATGGGAAATTCCTAAAGGCATCAGTTTTTCGTTCAAGCAGAAGAGAGTCACCATCAAGTCAGTTGAGCAAATGACCAGATTCATCAACGATAATTTTAAAGACTCTGATAAATAATCATAAAATCAACATGGAGAGTCAAATAATTTCATGGAATGTTAATGGACTGAATTCACCCCAAAAAAGGAAAAATGTCAGACTCTGGTTGGAAAAACAGAAATGTGATATTGTTTGCTTGCAAGAAACACATATTAAAAAATCTGATGCTAAATTTTTGATTCAAAAAAGACTAGGAGAGGAATTTTATTCACTCTCCTCCCAAAAGAAAAAAAGGAGTTGTTATATATATTAAAAAGGAGTTGGAACCAAAAGAAATTTTTAAAGACAATGAAGGGAAATTTTTGGCGGTAGAAGTTGTGTTGCAGAATAAAAAGACATTAATTGTTAATCTCTATGCTCCCAATGGTGCGAAGGAAATTTTTTTTCAGGATTTGTGGGAACAGCTACGACAGTTGACCTATGAGCAAATGATTTTAATGGGTGATTTTAATGGTACTGTTGACAATGTTGTTGATAGAAAATCTAAAAAAGGAATTGATGCCATGGGTAAACTTCCTAAAGTCTTTTTTCAATTGACTAAACATGAACACTTGGTAGATGTTTGGAGAGCTAAAAACCCCAGGGATAGAGAGTACTCTTTTTATTAATCAAGACATGAATCTTTTTCAAGGATAGATATGATGTGGATGACAGAGAATTTAATCTTACAAACACGCAAAATTGAGATATTACCTAGGATTCTTTCTGACCACAGTCCGATAAAATGGTCAACGTATGTTAAGAGAAAAAAATTTCGATGGCGACTTAATGAAGATTTGCTGGACAAGCAAAACATTGTGGATAAAATAAGGACAGAAACCCAAACATACTTTCAATTGAATTTAAATAAGAGTGTACAGACGCAAACAGTTTGGGAAGCCTACAAGGCTGTGATGAGAGGACACCTGATTGCAATTAATAATAATGAAAGGAAACAACAAATGAAAATGGACAAAGAAATTATGGAAAATATTCGGAAAAAAGAAATAGAACTTAAGAAAAGGCCTGGCAAAAAGAAGATTTTGAGAGAATTGAGGATTTTAAGGGAGCAATATGAGGCAAGGTTGAACAAAGAAGTATTTTGGAACCTGAAAAAATTGCAACAGAAATCCTTTGAAGGTGCAAACAAACCTGGCAAATATTTAGCATGGCAATTGAAGAAAAGAAGAGAGAATAAAATAATCACTTGTTTGAAAGATGGAAATAAAGAGATCTCAGACCCAGGAGGAATCAGGAGGGAATTTTATAAATACTACGCAACTCTCTTTCAAGTGAAGCAAGCGGATCCTCAAAAAATGTTGGATTACTTATCCAAAGTTAATTTGATACAACCAAACCCTGAAATGAAAACTTTTTAAAATGCTGTAATAACTAAAGAAGAAATTAGTAAAGCAATAGCTGAGGCAAAAATCTCTAAAGTTCCAGGCCCGGATGGCTTTTCAGCTAAATTCTATAAAAAATTTTATGAAGACTTAGTCCCGATGTTGGAGATTCTTTTAAACGAAATTAGAAGGACAGGAAAGATTCCAGATTCCTGGAATGAAGCTGCAATCACCTTAATTCCTAAAGAAATGCAAGATTTAACAAATGTAAAGAACTATCGGCCCATTTCATTATTGAACAACGATTATAAGATATTTGCAAAAATATTGGCAGAGCGCCTTAAAAAATTTTTGAAGGACACCATTGTTGAGGATCAAGCTGGTTTTTTACCAAATAGACAAATTAAAGACAATATGAGGGTTGTCTTGGACGCAATTGAGTATTATGATAAACACCCTGAAAAAGAAGTTGCTTTTTTATTTTTGGATGCAGAGAAGGCTTTTGATAATTTGAACTGGGAATTTATGTTTAAAGTGTTTGAGAAATCTTTGATGGGCGCAGAATTTATAAGAATGATTCAATCGATATATAAAGAACAAAAAGCTTCGGTGATTGTGAATGCAGAATCAACAGATGTGTTCCGGGTAAGAAAAGGTACTAGACAGGGTTGTCCCCTGTCACCATTGTTATTTATCTGGATTTTGGAGATATTGCTACAAGCGGTTAGAGATGATAATAACATAAAAGGTTTGAATATTGGAGGTTTTTCATTTAAATTAAGAGCATTTGCGGATGATATTATGTTTATTGTTGAAGATCCTGTTAATAATATGCCTAAGGTATTTGAAAAAGTGAAAGAGTTTGGCGATCTTGCAGTGTTTTATGTCAACAAAAATAAATCTAAGATATTGTGTAAAAATATGATTGGTTCAAAGCAACAAATGTTACAAAATGTGACAGAATGTGAAGTGGTTAAAAAGGTTAAATATCTGGGAGTCGAAATCACAATGAAAAACATAGATCTGTTTAAAAATAATTATGAAAAACTGTGGGGATCGATAAAGAGTGATTTAGAAAAATGGGAAAGGTTAAGACTATCTCTTCTTGGAAAAATTGCTGTTGTTAAAATGAATGTATTGCCCAGGTTAATGTTTTTGTTTCAGACAATACCAATTGTGAAGGATGGGAAAATCTTGGTTAAATGGCAAAGAGAAATCTTTAAGTTCATTTGGGCAGGAAAGAAGCCAAGAATTAAAATGAAAATAATGTATGATACTAAAGACAGAGGTGGCTTCCAAGTCCCGAATTTGCGTTTGTATCATGAAGCTGTATGTATGTCTTGGTTATCCGATTGGATCCATTTGGAAAATAGAAAGCTGTTAGCTCTTGAGGGACACGATTGCAGATTTGGCTGGCATGCCTATCTTTGGTATGGGAAAAATAAAGTTGATTCTATGTTTAAGCATCATTATGTAAGGAGGACGTTGTTTGATGCATGGTCCAGGTACAAGGATACAATCTTGGACGAGAGACCTTTGTGGATTTTACCAGCTGCTGTTATACATCGGTTTTCTGATCATAAAGGTCATGACTGGTTGAAATATCAGGAATTATTGCAAAAAGAAGGGAAAAAATATGTTTTAAAGCCAAACAATGAACTAGAATTCGAATACGGTTGGTTACAATATTGTCAAATAAGGGATATTTATAAAAAAGATTGTAAAGAGTTTGGCTTTAGAGCCATGTATGATGAATTTGAAAATTTATGGTTGAATAGAGAGCGGAAAATGATTTCAAAGATGTATAAAATTTTGTTGTCTGTATATACACTGGACGAGACTGTAAAAGAGCAAATGATAAAGTGGGCCATAAATATGAACAAAGGAATTTTCTATGGAATCATGGGAATTTTTGTGGAAAAGATCTTTTAAAATGTCTACTTGTACCAATGTGAAAGAGAACTGTTATAAGATGATGTATAGATGGTACATGACACCAAAAAAGATTGCTAATATTAGTATGGATAAGAACTTGAGTAACAAATGTTGGAAATGTAAAAAAATAGAGGGTTCTTTTTACCATATGTGGTGGTCATGTAATAAAGCGAAAACATATTGGTCTAATATACATTGTGTGATGCAGAAAATATTAAAAATCCCAATTGAGAGAAAGCCAGAACTTCTTCTCCTCGGTTTGACAATGGAAAAAATTCCACAAGAAAAAAGGACACTGCTATGGTACATGATTACGTCGGCGAGAATGGCCTTTGCTCAGCAATGGAAAATGGAGAAGGTGCCAGATATACATGACTGGTTGAGAAAACTGCTATTTTTAGCGGAAATGGACAAAATGACAAAGAAGTTAAATGGACAAATGGCAGAACAGTATACAAAAGATTGGGAAGATTTGAAACTGTATCTAGAAAATGAATATAGAATGAAGGGGAAAATATATAACTTGGATACGGATGGTTATTGAACGAGAAGTGAAATGAATTTGGAATTGTATTATACTGTTATTTGAGAATATGTTGTAATGGTAGAGATTTTATATAATGTGTTACCTGGTTTGTCAATGCATATAAGTTTAAATTTGATTATCGTCTAACATATATTTTTGTTTGTTATTAGCAGTGTTGGAAGCCTATTAGGGGGGGTGGGGGGGAAGGGTTGGGAACTTTCTTTTTTTGAAATTGTATTGGTACCGTTATTGAAAATGTTGATTGTTTTTCCAATAAAAAATTTTGTTTAAAAAAAAATAAAAAAAAATAAAATATGTTTAACCATGCAAGAAGCATAGAATTTTTCAAGTACTGCAGAACTACATTACCAGTAACTGACTTTCTTCAGTTCTCTTGTTGATCCAACAGTTGGTGCCTCCATGGACAATTTCTTGTATGATCAGTAAACAAAAGTATTTTCCTTGATAATAAATAGGCTTCAGTAGTGTTGTTCTTGTCTACAAACAAACATGCTGTCCAACCATGTTATGAGTTCCAATTATGTCATCTTCTTCTTTGCCTCCTTGTGTTTTACTTAGGAGTGGGTTGTTCCACAATAGCATATTTCCAGCCCCCTACCTAACACCTGGCAATTGATAGCTTTTGTTCTTCATTGGAATCCATCCAAAATTACACTGTCTTGCTTGCCAGTGTGGTATTTCAATATACTAATGCTTTAGTGCTTTGATTTTCTGATCTCTGGTATTTTTGAGTTCAGATCATAGAGATAGGAATTAAATAGGTGAGTTTGGTGCAAGATGCCATTTAAATCATGATGGCTGAAGATTCCCTGTTAACAGTGTGGTTAAAATATGCATAATTTATAGGCAGGATGAAATATAGTTTATTAACACTGAGGAAGTCAAGTTTTAAAGTGTCACTCTGACAGGAAGTTTAAAATTGGGATGGACCAAGAGGTCAATTTTCATGTAGTTATATGCTTCTATATTTAGTATTCAGTACCACTCACACCAATGGACAGTGAGGACAAGGTTATTTATATATATCTTGCCTATAGGAAGTTCCTACAAATCTCCATATAACCGAGTTTGCCTTTTATGTTAAGCATAAAAGAATTCATAAAAGTGTATATTGTTTCTATAACTGTAATTATGATAAACAGCATACCTAACTGGGATCCTATGAAGTCCAATTTCAAATTATTGGGGTTGCGTCTTAGCTATGCATAGTAGATTGATTCTTTGGTTATTTATGGACATTTTTTTCATTACCGTTAATACAAAGTTCAAGTGTGTCTTTCTTTGCCACTGAAAAATATATCCTTCTGCATTTTCTGGGAACTGTGAAAAGGAGGAAGGTCTGATAAGAGGAACAAGTATGGCAATTGTTGATAAATTGCTTAGTATTTCAGCATAACAGTTTTCTAAAAGTAAGCAGCAAATTAAAAGAATGGAAGAAAGCAACCACTAAATAGCTGTAGAGAAAAAGTACAAAGGAAGACATAATAGCTATGCTTTACAAATTTGTTTCAAATTTCTGTTACAAAACATCACAAAGGTGTCATATTTTAGGAGCTATATAATTTTTAAAATCAAGCAGACCTTAGATCATTTATTTTTATTACACCATAGTCCCCCTAATTTATTTAAACTCCAGTGAAGAAACAATCTAATTTATTTGTAATTTGTTTTGTACTGAAGGAATTTTAGCACAATGTGGTAGACATAAAGCATGTTGGGGGATATAATAATTCATTTGCAAAAAGTTTTCATTCTGTTGATACTAGTTCATATTAGTCTGCAGCCCTGTAGTGTCACTGTCACTGGTAACCCTAAAGTGCCAGTGACTCAGTCAGTACTAAAGAAATTGGGCTAGTGCAAATGTTCTTGGTAACAGACAATTCTCTCTGTACTGGCTTAGCATACAACTTAACTTTCAAAATTGTTCAGAACAAGGGAATGCATCTCATTCATAGATAAGAAAGTAAGACTATAAGCATTCTGCTGTGTTTTCCTAGTAGCAGAAACTATGGTGTTCAACTACTGATTGATTTCCTTCAGAGCAGTTTCTGTTCCCTGGTGATCCCCAGAATGGGTAATGTTCAGCTAGTATCTTCTATGCCTCTTGATCTGTGTCCTATACCTGGAGAGCGAGATCACTTCTAAAAATCATTTTGGGGTGGGTTGAGCAATCAAGGAGGTTTATTTTAGCTGTAGCTGGCATGATGCCTTAAATATGGATCCCCAACCTTTTTGGGCCTGTAGGCACCTTTGGAATTCAGATACATGATGATGGGCTCAGCCACAAAATGTCTGCAGCAGCTTATCTGTAGTCATACAATGAAGATTCGTGCTCTGGTAGTAGCTGCTGCCAAAACAACGTCTTTAAACACCTGCACAGCCAATCAGATCTTCAATGGTCAATCAGAAGACTTATTGGCTAGAAGCCCTGCCTGGCTCCACCCACTTTCTAAAAAGACTTGGCAGGCACTAGGAAAGGTGTGGGCAGATGCTATTGTGCCCATAGGCGCCGTGTTGGGGATTCCTGTCCTAAAGTATTTAATATAATATAAGGGGTCTGCTGCTGTTCGCTCAATCCAGAGCTTGCCATGCCAAAGTACCATAAATCTATTTCCATAAGCCCAAGGTGCCATAAGATACATTTGTCTTGAATAGCAGTCTTGCATACAACCTTTGAGAAAGTTTCAAAAACCATATGTAAGTATGCCAGCTGTTTAAGGAAGAAAAGAAAACAATTCCATTAGCCTGGCATGAGAGTTATGTGTTTCTACACAACTCTTGCAATCCCAGCTAAGCTTTAATCTTCTTCGGGCTGAGGTCATCAGCAGTTTGGAAAACTGAGTGATCTGGTTTACTCTTAACAACATTTTCTCAAAGTTAAGTAAGGCCCAGTCATTTCAGTGGGATGGTATTCCATGTAGATGTGTTTATGACTGCAGATAATTTTATTATTTTTCTTGAATATTACTTCAAGGTTTGAATACAACAGTGCCACTCCAGTGAGTTGTCAGCAGGAAGTCAACTATTAAAATTAGAAAACTATTGAGCAGCCAGGTTTTTATTAGTTTTTAGTATTTTAAGTCTGTTCTTAGTTGATTGATTAATGTAGGCTATATTCTTGCTATCCCTTTATCTCTACAAATGGCAAATGTTAGGTCCCTGCTGTCATTATATGGAAGAAGAAAAGGCTATAGTATAGAGGGATCCTCCCAGTAATTAATCATAGAGACTTCTTTCCTTATGCCTAGATAGTCAAAACTTAAATTTAGGAATAAATTTTTCTCAAAATCTATCAAGAAAATCTGTAGTTTCTCACATTATATAGGCATAGAAGCATCTGTTGTTGCAGACTGTTCTTTGTCCTATTTATAAAAAAGTTAAGGAAAGCAGAGGAGTTTGCACTTTGTGCACTGTTTGTGCCTTATAATCTGAAGGTAACTTTGAATTCATGGTCTTTGCTATGTGGCTGTTTTATTGGGAAAAATGGTGGTTGATGGAGGTCTCAAAGGAATAGTTAAGCATGCTGTGTTCTTGAATAATCATAAGTACCTTTAAAGAGGGTTAAACCTAGGATGATAGGAGGTAAAATGCTGAGAATTCCTACATACAAATTTTAGAAAATCTTATTTTATGTGACAGGTGCCATTGCAGTAGTCAAACTGCTAGTACTATGCAGTGGAGAACTTGAAGTCAACGTTGCATCGATATTCTCTGCCAACCATGTTTCTTTATCCTTCTTCTGAGGATAAGTACAAGCAGTTTTAAACTGCATGTGTTAGATTGAGGTTGAATGTTGGGAAGAGTTTCCTAACCATTTGAACAAAAGGGTTGTCAAAGGGAGAAAACATTGGTTGTGTACCTCTCAGACCAGTTTTCATAAATGCATTTACCTCTCATCTGTTGTGAGTGCCCCACCCTTTTTTGAGAAGCACTGCTTCCCTTTCAGCAAATGACTTGTCATGAGCTGGGAAAGAAGACCATAGTTCCTTTCTTTCACCATTCTTTATAGAGGTAATCAGAAAAAGGGTGTTTTCTGATTTTCAAGTTGGTCTTTTGTGGGAAGCACTAGCAGTGCTTTGCAAAAGACTCATGAAAAAAGAGAGGAACTACTTTTCATTCTTGCCTCAAGAAGCAAAGAGTTGGTGCTTTCTTTCTCTCCTTTCCTACTGGGTTTTTGTAGGTGGCAGTGGAAGCTGCCACTGGAACCTTTTGTAAAATCCAACTTGCAGGAGAGAAAATTCATCTCCTTTTCCCCATTACTCTTTCCAGGGGGGACAGTTTCTCCCCTTTCCCATTGAACTTCCATGAGAGGTAGCAGCAGCAAGGTGCTTCTGGTACCTTCTGCAAAAGCTCAGCACAAGGGCAATCCGTATGTCCCACAGCAGTCAGGATTGGAAGGCAGGGGTTGGTGGTAACTGTAAATAGTGAACTCAGCTAGTATGTGCAGCACCATACTCGGCCTTTGCTCTCAGGAACAAATATCTTGCAAGTGTTGGACTGAATGCTATGCTGGAGTCATAGGAATTACTTTATAATTATGTCACAATGAAATCTTTTATGGAGGTGTGCCTGCTGCAGCCACAGATGCTCAGAAAGTATTAAAAAGTAGGTTAGCTGCCAATTGCAAAAGCCCAGTAGGAGATGAGAGAAAGCACCTATTCTTTGCATCTTTAGGATGGCAGGGCAACTTTCTCCTCCACAGTAACCGATGGCTATTATCATGAGGACTCAATGTAGATGTCTGTGGCCAAACCACAGGAGTGTCAAACATAAGGCTTGGGGGTTGGAACCAGCCTGTCCAGGGCTTTTATCCAATCAGCGAGCAACTGGTGTGAGGGATGGAACAGGAAGCTGTTGGGGGCGGGGGGGGGACAGAGCCACTCTGATTTTGGCTTCAGCATAGCAGAACAATCTCATTTGCAGCAGTCAAGCAGAACCCCTTTGCTTCTGTGGCAGCCTCCACATTCATGCTGGCTCAGGCATTCATGCTGGCTCAGGGTTCCAAGGTGAGGTCACACACCTGTCTGCTCGGCCTGCAGCTCCAAGGATGTTGTCCTGGATGGCCACGGGGATGGGTGTTTGTACATGAGGGGGGTGCAGATGATCCTCTGCTGAGGCATGCTGGCAGCCAGCACTGCCACCATATTCGCACCCCCCATGAGGTGGCTGTGCTTTGGCCCATGCGGGACATTCTTTGACAGTTTCTTGCACACATTGGGGGCCTAGTCTTGCCTCAGAGCATGCGACTCAGCGGCTGGGCCTCCCTCCCCTATGGACCACATGATAGCCTTCAGCCATAGGCAGCTGCTGCCTTGTGGGGGGTGCAGTGCTGGTGATCTCTGGTTATACTGGTCATTGGGCAGCCTGGGGCCTCTGTCACATGTGTGGCCTTATATACAGAGTTCCCACTCCCCCATCAGATGATCCAGTGGCTTTCAACTTGGGGTGGCTGCTGTTGCATAGGGGTGGCATGACTTGCCAACAGCCTCTGGCTTGAACCCCAGTATTGCCATGCATGGATCATCTGGTTGCTTTGGCCGGAGGCAGCCCCTGCCACATGGGCAACCCTGGCTTATTGGGTTTATTTGGCCTGGGTCTCACTGTGAACATGAGCTTGGACCTGGGCTGCTTCTCCCCTACTTCCTCGGGTGGGGGTTTAGTTCAGCTTGCTTCCCCAGTCCCCTTCCATGGATGCTCCAAGGCAGAGGGGACCGCAAACCACCTAGCCACTTCGCATTTTTACTCTGGCGCCCGAGTACACAGTATTGGTGGTAGAAGTGGGCTGGGGAAGGGATTTGCCCCCCTCAAGGCAGTGCAGGAGAATCTGCCCACACTGCACCTTTGACTCTCCAATCTGCCCATGTGGGTTCTCCTCTGCAACCCCCCCCGCATGCCTTGGAGCTTACCAGCTGCTGTCCTTTATGAAGTTTATGTTCCCCAGAGAGCACTGAGATCAGGCTTGCAACATCACCTGGCTCTCCTCAGTCCGAAAGATGCCAAATTGGCCATCACCAGAACCAGGGACTTCTCAGTGGTGGCTCCATACTGGTGGAACAAGCTCCTGGAAGACATCAGGGCCCTACGGGACCTCCTACAGTTCCGCAGGGCCTGTAAAACAGAGCTCTTCCAACAGGCTTTTGATTAGGAGCTGCCACTGATGAACAAGCTACTTATAGCTGAACATCATGGCCCTCATGTTACGGGATACTGCTACACTGGACCATCAAATAGCGAGGGCTATCTGTATGAAATTGCATTTTGCACTTATACTATCTGTATGAAGCATTTTATTGTAATTTTTGCACTGTATGGTGCATCTGTGTTTTATTGAATTTAATTTGCTGTTCACTGCCTTGAGCCTGCTGTGCAGGCAAGGCGGGGTATAAATTGAAATAAATAAATATCTCGGGTACCTGTTGTTATGTTTTATGGCACACATGGAC
Source organism: Gekko gecko (assembly GCA_029375565.1). Classification (NCBI taxonomy): domain Eukaryota; kingdom Metazoa; phylum Chordata; class Lepidosauria; order Squamata; family Gekkonidae; genus Gekko; species Gekko gecko. Next base: position 74,300,510 of record JAPDNY010000006.1, on the reverse strand, counting down.
CGGCCCGGTCACATTTATGTCAGATTTGACCCTCATAGCAAATGAGTTTGACATCTCTGGTTTAGGACATTGTTCAGGAACAAAACCAAGGTTAATGTGACCTTAAATCCCTTTGATGCTTTCATTTCTAATACACTTATTGCTCTGGTCTCTGGTTGCGGTTCCAGAGGCAGAGCAAAAGCCATAACTGTGGTTGTCAATTTAGCCACCATACTGAGCTACAGTAAGCACAAGCCATCATTTGCAAACTGCATTCAACCATGGTTTCTGATATTGGTGTGTCAGTTGCAAAATGTGTTTTGTCAGTTTGCACTAAACCATAGTTAAGCTTCTTTAACTGTAATTCGGTGCGGTGTCTGAATGGAGCCACTATCTCATGCTGGCAGGAAAAAATGTTTCTAAAAGTGCTTATGTAAATATGAGTATCATAGAACTCTTAACTATTTTCTTACATCAGTGCACACATATAGCACACATATAGCATTTATCAGAGACCTGTATGAAGGAAATTTATTACTTCCTCTTCAAGATGGAGCATAGAACTATTTTCAAGTATTGATCCACAAAAAGGATTTTTATTTTATTCATACTACTAAAGTACTTTTAATTGAGACACGGTGGTAATTGAATCTGAAAAAAATTAGAGCCCGAAGTTTAGATTCTCAACCATGTAAAAATGTTATCTGAAATTATTTTGTGACGTGCTAGAATAAATTTAAATCCCCTGACATGGGGAAGAAACATTATGTTTTTTAAGTGTAACATATGTTACTTTTAATATTCTGACAGTGGAATGCAGTTTAAGGACATTCTTTAGTTGAATGGGGCGGGGGAGAAGATTTCATTACATTCAGCACAGTATGAGACTAAGTCAAAGTAGTTTTACTAATTAAATTCAATTGCCATCCATTAGACCAATGGAATGAGATGAATCTACTATACAGCTGACACAGCACAGGTATGCAATTTGGCTAAATGGCTATTTCTAAACTGCAGCACACATTCCTTCACTTGTCCCTTTTTTGAGATCTGGATTTTCTGCATGCATCCTGTCCCTGCTTCCAAAACACCGGTAAATAAGAACAGGAACCTGCTGAAGGGCAAAGATACCTGTTTAAATAATTAGTCTCTAAGCACTATGTGATAGTGGTGAATGATAGCTGAAAGTGTGTACAAATCTAAGCCTACCATGGGGGGCACTGAAAGGGAGGCATAGTGTTTCTGGGCCCATTGGCTGGTTCCCTTGTGTTCTTTTATTGATATATGTTTTTCTTGTTCATGTTATCTGTAAAACTGCTGTAACTAAGTTTTGCAGTTAACAACTCAGTTAATAAGATTTTTATATGACCTGCTGTTTTAGGAAAAGTTGTATTCCAGGACAAGGAGTTTCTGACCCTGTTAAAATGACAGGGATACCACTTAGGCATGGGCCAAGACAAAATTTTGACAGCCAGCAAGCCTATAATGTTTCCGAGTTCACAGAGTTACACGTTCTGCCAAGATTAAAATTGGCTAAAACCAAGAAGGATATTGGGGATTGACACTTCGGGATGAAATAACAGGGTAGTACTTTGCATTGCTCTAAGAAATATGATGATCCCTTGAACTGTTTTACTTTCCGGAATCCTTGTGAGTTAATATGTAGTAATCAGTCTGATTCCACTGTGAATGCTAACTGGCTGCATTATCCCAGCCTGAAATAGTTGGCTATTCTCTACTCTGAAGCTGGACACTAGGATGCCCAACTGTCTGTAGTTGGCCTAGTTTCCTTGAGAGAGAAGACCGTATCCTTGAGTCTACAAAGTATGGATGAAATATGAGAATTATATTAGATTTTTCTGTCTGCTATTTTTAGAACAGTGACCGCTTCGGGGCAAAACTAATGCAGTACAACTGAATACAAGAACGCATCAACAGAACATCATTAATTGAAGGATGACACTGCCATACAGTGTTTATTCTTTGATGATGTTTTCCCTTGATACAGTTTGTTGTGCTGATGTTTTTATGGTGAGTCTTTTGCACTGGTCATCTGTGGTTCATCACTGACAGGTTTGCATGTAGGAACAAGGAAATATTGCCAAAGCAGCAACAAATGAACTCCTGAGTCTATTTTGTTGCTTGACATAGCTATTCCCCTCCCCTCTGGCTGAACAGCTGACAAGTTTAAAAAGGAAACATAAATAGCAGTGTGAAGCGTGAACTACAAGTCTGAAATGGGGAGAAACTGCAATTCTTGGGTTTTGTGCCTTCCCAAAGGAGATTCTGCATTCTATTAAGTGTGCTACTGTGATTAATTTAAAGGGTTACATTTTACTGAATCCGCATGTGGATGCTCTCAGTTAACCCATATTCAGTGGCAGTTAAGAGTGTGTACAGCATTTATCAAAACTTTCTGTAGCCACTTTTACTTCATTAGCATCTCAATCTCGATTCAGTAGTTAATGTCTATTGCAGTGAGAAACAATTCTTGTTTTCAGGAAGCCAGTTGTAAAATGTCAGATTGTCCCTTGTAATATAAAAAGGCAAAAATGATGGTTTTTGAAAAAAAAGTTATCACCTCATAAGAACAAATTGTAAAGACATGTAAGTGATCTTAGTATGCTTTACTTTTTGGAACAGTTAGTACAGCTGCTTCAAATACCAGTTGTCTGGAATCCCACACTTCCCTACCAATGGAAAGGTTTACACAAGCATAATTTAAGTTACAATTACCCTACTTAACATCTTATTTGCATAAAATGCTGATAGCAAAGCAACAAAGAATTGTCTAAGAAGCTGAACTCCCAGTATACAAATGGGCTTTCAAGTCTTCCTTCCTTCCTTCCTTCCTTCCTTCCTTCCTTCCTTCCTTCCTTCCTTCCTTCCTTCCTTCCTTCCTTCCTTCCTTCCTTCCTTCCTTCCTTCCTTCCTTCCTTCCTTCCTTCCTTCCTTCCCAAAACATGGGCTATATATTAATGTTTCAGCTATGATATGGAACTGTAGTCATGCTATTAATTTTCTCACAAGCACACCTTTAAAAAAAAATCTTCCTTGAAATTAGATCTACATAAAACTGAGAGAATATATTTTTTAACGTGGAGATGAGAAAAGCCATCACATTGGTTAAAATAACAAGAGGTTTCCCTTACTGCAGAGACTAAAAATAATTCTGTTGCTACCAGTTCAGACATATAAAATACATAGGCTACAGGAATCATGTTTGAAATCTGTCTTCTAGAAGAAAGGATCATAGGAACTGATGCATAACTTTTAAAGTACAATGGAGTCAGTTTCTCCTTTCCAAGCCCTTACTTAAAGTGACGTGTTTACAGCACTGTGGACTGGAGCATGCTTTTGATTCTCCAAGTGTTTTCAGACTTCACAAGGTCATTGCAAACACTGAACCTCACCAATTGTATATCCTTACTCAAAAAAGGCTTTTCCAAAAAATAAAAGGTTGCAGGACCTAGGTTGTAGAAATGGAACAGTTTGCTGCCTCAGGGATTTTAAAAAAAATAATTTATAGGTGTCTGTTAAACTTATTCAATGAAGTGCATTATTCTTGAGGAGTACAATTGGGGGTGGATTCGGAAAGAAGAAACCTAACGTTTAGTGTATTTTAGATTTATCTTTTGGACTACGCATTTTAGGTTCTGACACATCCAAGTTCATATTATAAAGACAAATTGATTTTTTTTGGGAAAGAAGACCCTCTTGGATGCAATTTGATCATAGCCTACTGAAGCCAATCACTTTTCCCACAGATTTTTGATTTAAAGCAGAAACTCTCACATGTTATCATTAAAAGTTCTGAGGAGAAGAGAGAACCAGTGTGGCTTGTAGTGTGCATCTACTGCAGTATTCTGAATCCGGCAGGCTAGAAGATTAACTCTCCGCTGCAGTGACTCATATGATTAGGTCTAAATAAAGGCCCAGGGTGATATGCATGTCAGCTTATGGTGCAGCTCTGCATGGGAAAGCCATTTGTGGGAAGTGGCGCCTCATTCATTTAGACATTTCATATCTTCAGGGATGTAATGATGGCGTAGTTATAATGGCATGCACCACATGGATAGGCAGTTAACATAAGTGTCTTGTGATATGAAGTTGTGCCTAAGAAAAAGCATTCAAGACACCACCAGATATGCAGCTACACATATGAACTGCATCCAAGGCAACACTGAAGAACAATTCATTCAGCAGGGTTAAGTTTTGTCCCAAACATGGGGTAAGCAGATATGAAAATTGCTGAAGGAAAAATACAAAGCGAGCTGTGGTTACCCCACTGGCTTCCAGCACCATCAGTCAATAAAATAATCAGGGAGAAATGTTCCATCCTCTGGAGGTCTGTGCTCTAGTCTCCTCCTTCAAACAACAGATAAACATTTGATTGTAATCTGAGTGGATGAAGGAAGGCTTAGCACATCCCTTGCCATTAATTAGCACCTCCTTGCAGGGCCAACTTTGCAGTTTGGAAATTCAGGTTTATAAGGCTATTTAATCCATCAATTATTTTATGAAGTTATTGAAAATGATTATCTAATGAATATTCTGGTAGAACTATATTTTGCCTTTTTCTTAAGTATGGCTAAATGTGCAGGCCAGTCAGTTGAATTTTTCCATTGGAGAAAAGGTCTGTTGATTCTCTTTCTCTCTCTCTCTCTCTCTCTCTCACACACACACACACACACAAACACACATATGTTAATGAAGTATTGATCCTTTCCCTAAGTGATCATAGCTTCAATGCAATCACTGACCTGGTTAGGCTGCTTTTCAGATTTTTGCTTGCCATGTGAACTGGCCTGAATAACACTTTATCTTCTGGAAGCCTAAGCGCATGTGCTCCATTTGTAAGTCTGATTAATTTGGTTCAGAATGTAATAGGTTAAGGATTGGGACCTTAGTGTACTAAACTGTAAACATAGTAAATGGACTTGGGTATTTGTCAAATGGTTATTGCTAAAGGGAAACTATTCCAATACATTTCACAAGTAGCATGCCTTTTCTGAAACTTTTTTTCTGTTCAGATGGCTATTGTGCAAATTACACATTGAAACAGTATTGTTAAGTATGTAAGAAATATATTATCTTATTAAAGCTTCATTATTTAAACTGTGATAAATTTGTACTCCTCCTGAAGATATTTTCCCCATTAGAATATTTTAATATTCCATGGAGTCATTAGTCTCTGGATGATGTGGAGTAGTTACTGTCTATGCATGTATCTGGTTAGTATCTCCAGAACATCAAAAGAACAGTTACTGAGGGTACAACTAGATGATATAGAGTCCCCTGGGACAGCCCAGAGACACCACAGCCACTTTATAGCAGGCATGATGTGATCACGCTTGGGATCATGCTTTAGGAGGAGGAGAGTTTACTTTCATTCCTGCAACTCCATTTTTCAAGAGCTCAGCACACCCCCATGCTGCTATCCTGAGTAGCATCAGAGCCCTGCAGCAGTTTTAAAACAAGATAATGCCTGTTATAAAATGGCTGTGGTATTCCCAGGTGCTTTCTGGGGATGCTATTGTCTGGTTGTACTTTCAGTGAAGTCGATATTGTATTGCTCCTTGCTTTTAATTCTAATTTTGCACACACATTGGCTAATCATAGTAAATTACAGATTATGGTGAACCAATAATTTTGAAACAGTTGTGTAGCAGTGAGCTGTGATCCTGTTGTTAATATACTTCCATTTAAAACTCAGTACGAACTTTACATGCTCTATGTATGCAGTATATTCTGAACATTCTTCCATATTCATGCCACTATAGATTTAGTTACCCATTCCTTAAGCAATGGCCATACTGTCCCAACATGAATGAGGAAAGGATTACTACTCTCCATAAAATCAAGGAAGGGGAGGAGTTCATTAAGAGAAGCCTTGGTGTCCCGCCTGGGGAAGGAGAGACCAGTCAAAGGGACAACAGTGTGGTTGACTGCCTTAATGAGACTCCTCAGAGCACTACAGCCCGACCCCAAAGGTGTCGAGTAAGATGGCACTCAGTGCCATTAGAACTAAAGAATTGATTCCAGGCCTTTGCAGTGGAGATGGAGATGGAAACACTTCTAGTGGAAGCATCACAAACATGAGGACAAATGGAGGTGGCAGGAAGATATGAAGAAATGGTGTGGAAAGGAAGAAGAAGGTGTTGGTCTTAGGTGACTTCCTGCTGAGGGGTATGGAATGTCATGTGTCCAGGCCTGACTCCCTGGCCCGAGAGGTGTGTTGCTTGCCATGGGTGAAAATTGAAGATATTACAGACAGGATCTCAAAACTCATCAAACCTACAGAGCATTACCCATTTGTGATGGTCCATGTGGGAACCAATGACACAGCTGTGAACACCATCCAAAGCTTTAAGGCTGACTATGAAGCTCTTGGGAGGAAGCTGAAGGGAATGGGGGCACAGGTAGTGTTCTCTTTGATCCTTCCTGTCATAGGAAGGGGAATATGATGGAAGCAGGCGATAATGGAGTTGAACCACAGGCTGCGTTGGTGGTGCCAGCATGAGCAATTTGGATTCTGGGACCATGACCTAGGTTTTCTTGAGACAATCTACTAGCATGCAATGGACTTTACCTGTCAAGGTCAGGGAAGAATGTGGCAGAAACCTGGGGAGATTCATCAAGAGGGCTTTAAACTGACACCACAAGGGGAAAGAGACGACCAACAGAGGGATTTAAATGAAAGAGAGCAAACAAAGGCCTACCAGTCTAATGGAACCGAAGTCTAATGGAGCCAAAGGTGTGGGGCTTCAGGTTTCTACGTATCAATGCCCAAAGCTTGGGCAATAAGAAGGAAGAGCTTGAGCTTCTAGTGCAGAGTGATATGATTTAGTAGGCATTACAGAGACTTCGTGGGATGATTTCTGTGACTGGAATGTAGTAGTGGATGAAAATGAGTTGTTCAAGAAAAACTGAAAGGATCGAAGATGAGGCAGAATGTTGCTTTATGTGAGGAGAGGGTTTGCTTGTCAGGAAATATCAGAGGAGGAGGGCAACAGCCCAGTGGAAAGCAGCTGGATGATGATAAGGGAAGGAAGGACAAACAGTATTGTGGTTGGAGTCTGCTACAGCCTTCCTGACCAGGAGGAAGACATGGATGTTGCCCTCCTTGAACAGCTTGACGGTATCCAGACAACATGACCTGGTAGTTAATGGTAAATTCAGCTTCCCTGATGTGTGCTGGGAGAAAAACTTTGCAAAACATTCACAGTCACAAATGTTCCTGACCTGTTTGGCCAACAACTTCCTTCATCAAATGGTGGAGGAAGCTACGAGGGGCACAGTCATACTTGACTTAATATTGACCAGCAGGCAAGAGATAGTAGATGGGGTGAAGGTGGTGGAGACCTTAGGGGGAAGTGACCATGTCATGCTAGAATTCCTTTTGCTGTGGGGGACTGAGGAAGTTCATAGCCACATGTGTATATTGGATTTCAGTAGGGCAGACTTTAATAAACTCAGAGGCTTGATGACTGGAAGGGAAAGACTGCTGGAAGGGAAAGGAGCAAGAGAAGAGTGGGCTCTCCTAAAACAAGAGCTGTTGCAAGCTCAAGCCATCGCTATTCCAACAAGAAGGAAAAATGGTAGGGGATCCAAGAAGCAAATGGGGATGAACAGAGAACTCCATCATGTGCTAAGGGAGAAAAAGGAAATGTTCAAGAAATGGAGGCAAGGACATACCTCTAAAGAAGAATATCTGTGGGTTGCTAAGCACTGTAGGTCAGCCATCAGAGAAGCCAAAGCTCACAGTGAAGTAAACCTGGCCACAGAGGCACGGTACAACAAGGAAATCTTCATATATGTGAGGAGCAAATGTAAGATAAAGAGGCGATGGTGACAATGGAGAAAGTCTAACAGAAAAGTCTTAATGCCAATTTTGCCTCAGTTTTTCCCCGTAAACAAGAGAACAGGCTCATCTAGAGATGGTAGTAAGCAAGTCACAGCATCTGGGCTGCTGGTTGACATGGACAGAGGTAGTTGAGAAGCACCTGACTGCATTGAATGAGTACAAATCCCCTGGGTTAGATGGTATGCACCCAAGAGTGTTCAAATAACTTTCTAGAGAGCTTGCAGAGCCTTTGTCCATCATCTTCCAGACCTCTTGGAGGACAGGAGATGTTGCACAGGACTGGAGGAAGGCAGACGTTATCCCAGTTTTCAAAAAAAAGGAGCAGGGATGACCCAGGAAACTACAGGCCAGTCAGTCTGACCTCTGTCCCAGGGAAGATACTGGAGCAGATTTTAAAGGGATCAGTCTGCGAGCATCTAAAAGACAACTTGGTGATCCAGGGAAGTCAGCACAGATTTGTCTCCAACCGGTCCTGCCAGACCAACCCCATTTCCTTCTTTGATTGAGTGATGAGCTTACTGGATGGAGGGAGTGTTGTTGCTGTTGTTTACCTGGATTTCAATAAAGCTTTTGACAGGGTTCCCCATGACATTATGATGGGTAAACTGTGGACTGGACTGTAGGATAGTTATCTCAATAGGGAAATGGTTGGAGAACTGCACACAAAAAATAGTTGTCAATGGCATTTCATCTGAATGGCGGGGATGTCCAGTAGGGTGCCACAGGGATCAGTTCTGGGCCTAGTACTTTTCAATATTTTTATAAATGATCTGGATGAGGATGTGGAGGGGCTACTCATTAAATTTGCAGATGACACCAAATTTGGAGGAGCAGCGAACACACCAGAAGACAGAGATAGAATTCAATGAAAACACACTGGAAAAGTGGGTGGATGTGAACAAGATGTAATTTAAGAAGAGAAGAGATTGAATTTATACCCCACCCTTCACTACCCAAAGGAGTCTCAGAGCGGCTTACAATCCCTTTCCCTTCCCCTCCCCACCCCAGAACAGGCACCCTGTGAGCTAGTTGGGGACAGAATGGAGCACATGCAGAGAAGAGTGATGAGGACGATCAGGTGTCAGAACACCAAGCCCTATGAGGAAAGGCTGAGGGACTTGGGAATGTTTAGTTTGGAGAAGAAGAGGTTGAGGGGGGACATGATTGCTCTCTTGAAATATTTGAAGCACTTGTACTTAAAGGAGGGCAGGCAGCCGTTCCTGTTGGCAGCAGAGGACAGGACTAACAATAAGGGTGGGAAGGTCCCGGATGGATATTAGGGAAAACTTTTTTACAGTAAGAGTTGTGCAACAGTGGCATCAGCTGCCTAGGCAGGTGGTGAGCTCCCCCTCACTGGTCAGTCTTTAATCAGCAGCTGTACAAACACTTGTCAGGGATGCTCTAGACTGATCTTGCATTGAGCAGGGGCTTGGACTAGAAGGCCCTTTCCAACTCTGTGATTCTGTGATTTGATCACAGCTGCACAAATTCAAATTGTATTGTAAAAGATGGTAAACAGTAAAACAACTGTAAACTAATATTAGGAAGGAGGACATATACCAAGGACAATACAAAAGGTTCGAAACAGAAAAGGAAGTCAGGAGTGCATTATCTGACCCTTCTCTGAAATGTTACCAACTCCAAAATGGCATGTGACCTTGCAGAAATTGACTTGGATTCAACAGAGTATTTCTGTGGATGGAAGGATTTCTACCTGTGGAAAGTGACTCTCTCATCGCCTTCTTCCCAGGGTCCCCTGCAATGCTGCTCTTGGGGGACAGGAGACTTGTGCATTGGGAAGGGAGAGGTGAGAACCCTACGTAGGCAGAAATCATTCCCTCTGCAGAAATGGTCAGTTGGATATAGTCTAGTGTATGCACATATCTGGGAGAAGTCTCCTGGACCAACTTAAGGTGGTTCTTTTATGACAAAGGTTTTGTAGGTTTACCTGGCTGGTGGTCATGGAAGCATCTGTTTCAGAGATGTTCTGCCATATGTTTAGGACTTGAGCTTATAACCAGTTAGAACGCCAAGAGAAGAAACAACTTTCCAGATCTTTCCATCCAAACTTACCTAAAACGAGTTAAGATGGAAGACTCTTTGAACTGCTTTGATAGTTATCTTGCTGGGCAGGATAAGGGTGCACAAGTTCTTGAACTTTCTGATCCTACACAACTGTATCACTTCTGAAATACAGCCTTTGCTATTTTCCTGTATAGAACATATATAAGCTTTCCCTTGTCAGGAGCCTGCACATCTCCCACTCAGGAGAGAAGAGCACTGCTGCACACAATCAGGAGACATGAGAAATTTCTGCATCCTGGCCTGAGCTACTAGGCAATATCCAAAGCAGTACTCTGGCCAGGTATGAAATGTACTGAAAGGGAAAGCTAAATTAATCTTGGTAGCAGAACTACCTACTGCAGTGGTGATTTTAAAACAAATATAATTGAATTGTCAACAGTAATTATTCCATATTTGGAATAAGAGTTGATTATCACATCTGCTGTTTAGATATTGGTCACAACACAGACTAAGTGGAATCAGCGTGGTGTCCTTTGTTATCTCTCTTTACATGGAACTGCACATGCATGCGGGCAGAAAGCAACATTGTGTTTGTTTACATATAGCAGCCAGTTTTACACCTGTGGAAGTAAACAATTTTGAAAGATTTATTACTGATTGGCAGCACTAAAAGGGTGACAAAGTGCAAAGAAAGCACAGGGCAACAAATTGATCAACAATGGGAAAATATTTCTGAACCTGCTTGAGGAAGTGGCTTTTCAGAGGCAAAGCTCAAATGATTCAGGACAACTGAAAGTTATGTATGCAGCTCTATTTAAAGTACTTGGCATGAAACTAGCAAAACATGTTTATTTACCTATCACATTTGTATGCCACCATTACTACACTGCACTCAGCCCAGCATGCATATGGTATTGTATATCCTCACAACAACCATGAGAAACTGTGACATGTTCAAGGCCACTTAGTCAACACGGTGGTTGATTTGGGATTGAAATCCATGTGGGTTTTTCTGGTCCAGGTCTAAGAACTCTGTGCACCAGACTATTTATCTTTAAAGAATGATGTCCTGTCCTTTCGAACCTTCAGAGTTTGCAAGGCAGCTCACAATCATACACTATAAAAATACAATACAGAGAGTCTAAAGCAACATCAATAAAAATCCTCAGTAAAAGGAGCACAGAACATGGCCTCTCTGGAAGACATGAATAGTTGAGTAAGAACATGGAATAGAAGGCAATATTTAGGCATTCCATAAAATGAATGCTAGTGCACATTGACAGCAGATCAAAAAGATAGTTTCAGGGGGAAGCCATATTGATCTGTAGCAGAAGAGCTAAAATAAGAGCTTCATCAGAGAGTTTTGATTCTCAAAAGCTTATAGCTAAAAAACCTTGCTAGTCTCTAAGAAGCTATTGAACTTGAATCTAGCAGATCAAAACTCAAATCTAGTAGATCACCCTTCATTCGTTCTGTTTCAAATTCATCTCAGCCTTTACTATATACAGAGCTCTTTGTGCAGTCCTAAATGCCCAGGTTGGTTCCTCTGGGTGGTAATGGAAGACACTGTCACCTTGCCACCATGGTTGGTAATGAATTACTGATTAATAGAAGAGTGTACAGTTGATCAGTAGAATGAATTATATGCATACAAGTGAAAAGAGTAGAAAGTGAAATAACTTCCATAGTGTTGGGGGGGGTTCTGTTTGTCCTTCATTAGGAGCAACTGTGAAGGAATGCAACACAATCACATTAATCAAAGAAGTTGTTGTTCCAGTGTATTCTTCATTTTTATTTGGCATAGGTAGCATGGTATTCGTTAACTTAAGTAATTAGTACCTGAAATAGATCCCTTTGATAGTTAATTAATAATATGGGTGTTTTAAAACATTTGCTCAAAATTGTAAATGTCAAGGACCAAAGTACAATATCCTGACTCATAGTGCTCTATTAGAAACATTGCCAGTTTTTAACAGCTTTATACATGATTATGCATTAAAACATCAGTACACAGGGATATTTTATTACCTTACTTGGTTTTAGAGAGGTATACTTGTAAGTGTTCATTGTGGTGTAGAATAACCGAAGTTAGAAATATCTCCAGAATGGAGGTTAGTTATAAATGTTAGTTATAAAAGTAATCTTTAAAGTGGTCCCAGTCATTCTGAGCTTCCCAAAACACTTGCCCTGAACCACAAAGCATCAGTTCCTGCAGTCCCCAATAACCAGTTCTTTGCCCTCCGCACATTTGTCCCATCAGAGGCTCTGGGCTGACAGGCTGCAAAAAGGCTCTTCAGAGAACTTTTGGACATTATTATTTGCTCAACCCCAGGATGTCCAAGTGCTTAACTGTTGTTGAACTAATGTACAGAATGGAATTTTTGCAGCTCAGATTCAGAAACTGGATGCACCTCCTATACTTAAAAACCTTTACTGTGGAGGTTGTCCATCCCACTTTACTGCAAGAGTGCAGTGTGTCATGGGCTGGGCCAGGCCAGGAGGCAGGTCAGGTCTGGGGGTCATAGCCAGAAGAGACAAAACAGGAGCCGAGTTGAGAGTTCAAGAGAATAGTCATCCAAAGCGGGAGGTCAGGAAGCCAGGAATCAAGTAGGGGCGAGGTTGGGAGACAGGAACTGAAGGTGGGCACAAGGTTGGCACAGATGTGACTTGTTGCTTCCACAGAAAGCCCAACCTTGAGTGGAAGATATATGGGCCTCTGGCAGTGCATTCCTTAGTGGCGACGCAGCTTCTGTCAGTACTCAGGGCTCAGCAGCCACCTTCCCTGCAAGCATGTGTCTCAGCAGCGGATTGCTAAGTTCCTGCAGAGCTGCTCCCTCAGCCAAGCCACCTGTGGAAGTGAATCAGAAGGGCTTTCTGCTTGCACCTGCACCCCGTCAGCTGCTGCTGGACCAGTGGGTGCTGGCTTGGGGGCTGGCGGCAGTAAGCTGCCAACTCCCAAGAAGTCAGAGGTGCCGGCTTCCAGCTCTGGTGAAGCCGTTGACTCCGGCTGTGCTGCCAACTCGGGCAGGGGCCAAGCGCTGTCATTGTTGACTATGACACATAAGAACATAAGAGAAGCCAATATTGAATCAGGCCAATGGCCCATCTAGTCCAACACTCTGTCTCACAGTGGCCAAAATATACCATGTGCTATCAGGAGGTCCAGCAGTGGGGCCAGGACACTAGAAGCCCTCCCACTGCTGCCCCCTCCAGCACCAAGAATAGAGTGCATCACCTGCCCCAGACTGAGAGTTCCCATCTATACCCTGTGGCTAATAGCCACTGATGGACTTCTGCTCCATATGTTTATCTAATTCCCTCTTGAAACTGTTCATGCTTGTAGCTGCCACCACCTCCTGTGGCAGTGAATTCCATATGTTAATCACTCTTTGGGTGAAGAAGTATTTCCTTTTATCTGTTCTAACCCGACTGCTCCGCAATTTCATGGAGTGCCCACGAGTTCTTGTATTGTGAGAAAGGGAGAAAAGTACTTCTTTCTCAACCTGCTCAGTCCCATTCATAATCTTATAAACCTCGATCATGTCACCCCTCGGCCGTCATTTCTCCAAGCTAAAGAGCCCCAAGCGTTTTAACCTTTCTTCATAGGGAAGGTGTTCCAACCCTTTTACACAGTGACTGGAAATATGAGCATGGATGTATCCAAAGTTGCTGCACCTTTAATCAATCATCTGATAATAAAGAGGCTGCCCTCTCTTGCTGTCATGCTAGCAGTAAATCCAGGCCACCTACAGATGTGGTAGTAGTCTTGGCGGATTCTCCTGATATAGAAAAAATATGACTTTAATCGCACCATCTAATTCTGATTAGGGGTGTGCACACAACAACAACAACAACAAAAAAAACTGGGATTTTTGGGATTCAGATATATTGGACCCCAAAAAATTCAGGATGCCCCCCCCCAAACCCAAATTCCAATACTGTTATGGTATTCTGATCTGTTTTTTTTCTTTTTCTTTTTTTAAAAAAATAAATCCCAGATTTTTCCAGCTCCATTATACTCTATGGGACTATTATAGCCATTGGGCAATCTATCTGGGGGATCCAGGGGCCTGGGGGGCATCCAGGGGCCTGCCTCTCCTCTTCAATTCTATGGGCCCGCCAAGAAGGTGCCACCATCCTCCAGTGTTTCCATTGGTGGGAAGAACAGCAAAAAACCAAGAACTGGTGTCAAACTAGAGAGTCTCTGCAGCAAAAACTGAAGGTAGGTGGGTGGGGTTTTTTGAAGCCCAAAACAACCAGTGCATGTACAGAGTGCCCAAAGAAGGCGCCCCCATCTTCCATTGTTTTCAATGAAGGAAAAAAGATAGGATTTAAGGGAAGGCACTGGGTTTTGAAACTTGGTGGTGGTGGTGGTGGGGTCTTGAGGCACCAGAAACTACACTGGCAATTTGGTGCATCTACCTCCAAAAAGAGCCCCCACAGACCCCTGCTTACCCCCGGATAGATTCCCCATTGTAGCCTATGGGAATCATTGAATATAATGGTCACTGTGACGAACTGACCTCCAAAATCAAGATGCTTAGTGCATCAAATTCAGGGAACTGGGAGATGAAGGGTTAATGCCTCACTTTAAAGCACAGTTTGATTGACAGGCTGCTGCCTGCACGCTCCCCCTTCTCTCTGATTGGTCAGTGCCAGCTGAGGAGAGCTTTCAAATGTCTTGTCAGTCTCATCAGAGGGAATCAGTGTTGCTTGGACTTTGGCTTGGCAATATCCAGTCAAGAGGAGGGTGTGTGTTGGTCTGACTGAAACAGACAAGTCACTTGAGAAGAGAAGAGATGCAACTCCTTGCCCTTATTGTGTTCCAACACATTTAAGGAAAAGTTTAGAAATCAGAACTTAAAAGTCTAATTGTCAGCCCTAACTGAATTCTGTTTGTTCACAATCTCCAGAACTGGGGTTTAAGTTTGACAGAAGAGACTGCAAAGGAGGTTGAAAACTGCCAGTCTAGCCAAACAGAAAAAGGATTATCACTCCTATAAAAAAAAGGAGGACCTTTCTTACCCAATCATTAGGAAAAACTTTTTTACAGTAAGAATTGTGCAACAGTGGAATCAGCTGCCTAGGAAGGTGGTGAGCTCCCCCTCACTGGCAGTCTTTAAGCAGTGGCTGGACAAACACTTGTCAGGGATGCTCTAGGCTGATCCTGCACTGAGCAGGGGGTTGGACCAGATGGCCTCTATGGCCCCTTCCAACTCTGTGATTCTATGATTCAGAAGGTTCAAGTCAGAAAGGACCTCTGGTTTGTGTGAAAAGGGAAGCGGTCTTAGACTCCTCAACAGTATAAAAGGGAAATTTATAATCCCACAAGGGAAGTATTTAAATACAGGAAGAAAGTACTAACTTCCAGGAAACTAAAATAGTTTTATGAAAATTTATTAAGACACATTGTTGCTGAAAAAAATCTTCAAGACAAACAAACCTCTCCCAGTTAGGAACTGCGTTTCTAAGAATATAAATTTCAACTATACTCTGTTGGCTGTTCAAAATATTATAATTTGTATAAACAACCAAATTTGCCTCAACTTCTTATCCCCAGACCTATTCCTAACTCGCCTGTGCCTGTTCAATAAAATCAACCTTCGTATCAAGTGCCATTTACAAAGGGATTTATAGGAGGGTTCCTGCTGAGTTACAATAATTTTCTGGCCTGAGCAAAAGCCAACAGGGTGGGACATGCAGAAAATCATATAATTCAGTTAGAGTGAGAAACAGTGTTTTGGTGGGAAAGTCTGCTTCACAGAGAAGAAGAAGCAGGGGTCCGTCAGCCGAATGTCAGCTGAAAGAACAAAGAATGTTCATTTTCTTGAGAGCGTATTGTATCCCAGAGGAACAGGTAACTGGGGGAGGAGATTTCTAAGCCTTTCCCCTGTGATCCCTCATAGGGAACCTCAGTCTGTAATATTTGAAATCTGCATTAGATTGGATTTCAGTACATACGTACATAATTTATTATGATGCATGATCAGCTAATAAAAAACAACCATGCATGATGCATATTGGTTACGTAAGCAGATGTAATGCAGAATTCTTAGAGTTAATGATACAAGTATTAAAATCCTAAACCAATTGTTGATCATACACACCAGTGCACAAAATCTTGCTACCTTAAAGATAGTTTCATTAGAACAGTCAACAAGAAGAAGAGAAACATAAAAACCATTGGATCTTCCTGAGTATTTGGATTGATAAGTGCCAATGTTCCTTTCTAAGACCATTGAAGGAAAGCACTTTACATGTTTTTTTATGGATACATCAAAAGCCTTATTTTGCAACTATCATTACTAATAGTGGAGGATATACAAGGACCTGTGAAGGGTATTTCATTTTCCCCTGTACCTTCACCTTCAGTGTTTACTCCCATGGTCCCTCCCCTTTTCTTGCTTCTTTCTCTTTTTTCCAGCTACCAGCCATCTTACCTTTATCCTTCCCTTTGTCTTCAGTTTTCTCTCCCCCAGGCAGCCTCTTTTTAGGAAAAGTCTGGTCAAGTTGCATGCTGGCACTGGGCTGGTCTCAGTTGTACCGTGGCCAGACCAGGTCCAGTTAGGCGGTGGCTTGCATCAGATTTGTCTGGGTTCAGCTCCAGGCTAAGCCCGTTTGTGCAGTGGCTGCTGCCACTGAACTGGGCCAGTCCCAGTTGCACAGTGGCTGATAGGATGGATCAGGCCTCATTGTGAAATGGCCAGAGGGCAGAGTTCAGTTGTGTTGTAGCTGCTGTCTGCTGTGCTAGACCCAGTTTCATGGTGGCTGCCAGACTGGACCAGTCCCAGTGGTGATGGCTGCTGCTGCAGTACTAAGCCCCATTGCTTGGTGGCTGCCAGGTCCAGTAGTGCAGTAGCTGCTGCTGCTGTGCCAGGGTTCATTGCACAGTGGCTGTGAGGCTGGGCCCATTGCATAGTGGTTACGACCGCCAAGTAGGGCCATTGGGGTCTGTCACTGGCAAGGCCTCCTATATTTTCAGTGTTGTTTTTGCCTTGAAGCTCACCCTGGCTTTGCTTTCTGGAAACCTATGCTTGGAAGGCTCAGTGATATTGTTGTGGTTGCCCGGCAGCTTCCAAAATGGCCATTGAGAGCTCAGTGAGAATTCTTTTTTTAAAAGCTGCAGCTATTATTTTTATTATTTTAGGCAGTTGTGATCTCCTGATTTTTTTTAATATTTCAGATTTTTTGCAAATTTGGGACTTTCATTCAGGTTTGTAGAGAAATCTCCCCTATCTGTCCATGGCTCCATTTTGCAGATGTATTAATCTGTGCTCTATGGCCCAGTTCAAAATTAGATATACAATATACAATCCTGGTAGCATGTTTTGAAATAAGGGATAAGGAATTTTTAAAACTTGTTCATGTAATAAAACTCCAAATCAATATAAAATAAGAAAGTAATTGCAGTGCTTATTAAAGAAGTGTCTTGAAAATTTCACGTACCACTGGAGCATTTTCATGGGTGGAACAATTTCCATTGGAATGTTGGAGCATGACATTCTCACCCCCACTCTTGTGCCGCTGCCCCAAATGACTCCCGAAATGTTGCTTCCAGGAGCAGCATTTTGAGCTGCAGAGGGAGGAAGAAGAGAGATTCTAGTTATGTCAGAGAAAATTAAGTTTTTCAACAGAAATACTGTAGTAGACCTAAGCTACTTGCTCCCCCCCCCTCATTTTCTCCTTAAGTAAAAATTAAGGGAAACTTTATGGCCATCTGGAAATAGTTGTGATTCATAATTAACTCTTAATAACAGGAACTTCTGTATTCACATGCTGCATATCCAGTCAAAGTAGCTCTTTGACAAGCCAAAGAATTTACTCATCATAATGTGATATATCTTGTAAGAGCAGTGTTTATGGTAGGATAAGATAATGGCCTCAGCTGAAGAAACAGTAATAGAAAGGCACAGAATATACCCTGTTCCAGATTTCCAGCAGTGGCAAATGTGTGTATTTTTCTTTCCCCATAATTATAAATATTAAGCCAATGCTTAATAAAAACACTGAAATAGGGATAACTTGGAGTGAAGCTAAGCCTGCTGTACCCTTCCACTATAAAAAAATTGCCCAAGCAGGGCTTCTTAAAAGTCAGCTTTAATTTTAATTCGGTGATGAGTAACTGTGACTTATAGTACTGGTAAGGTGGATGTTCTGATGACCATTTCATAAAAAGCACTGACAATGAATCTGAGAAAAATTCTCCGTGCTGATTTAATTTCATTTTTGTCAGTTCAGCCAAATGCACAATTCATTAAAGTGCTGTAGGCCATTTTAATTATTGCAGACTTACCACAGTTATCCCATTTGTTGCTGTTTACATAAAGTTGAATCTTAAAAAGAGTTATACCTTTTCTTAGTCAATTGAAATCAGGGGGCTAAGAAGGGACCAACTCTGTTAGGATTGCCCTGTTAGTATTAGAATGCTACTGAAAAGTATTTGTAGGAAAAGTCTTCTCCTGCTTGTCAGATGGAACTGATCTTTGGAGTTTAAAAGAGTAAGGACAGCAGAACAAATTTAAGAGCATTGCCTGTTATATCAGCTGTTTATAATAGGGCAGACATGAGATCCATGCCAGTGACATGATTGTACCCTTATATTACTGTCTGCTTCTCAGACTGGATGATAACACATTATTGGTAAAATCTTTCTGGGGGCAAAGCAGAATTAAACCCTGAAACAACTGAATTTCTCAGAACCTTCATTGCCCTGAGATGCCAACCAATGCCTGCTCAATATCTTGAAACAATGGCTTTGTAAGAACATAAAAACATAAGAGAAGCCAATGTTGGATCAGGCCAAAGGCCCATCCAGTCCAACACTCTGTCACACAGTGGCCAAAAATACCAGATGACATCAGGAGGTCCAGCAGTGGGGCTAGGAACACAGGGAATTCATTTTAATCTTTATTTTGATAGTTATACTAAACCTAGGGTGGAAATTTGTCTTGTCATTGCTGGATGGTCTGGTCAGTTCTGCTGTATAGTTGTTATAGTTGTTACCTTTCATCCAACCAAGAGACGTATTTTCCACTCAAGATTATGAAGTTTGTTAGAGAACAATAGAGGCTTACATCTGAGAGTTTTGAAAGAACTCCTTACAAAAATATGTAATCTTTCATTAAAATCTGCCTCCATTCCTGAGGACTGGAAGGTAGCTAATGTCACTCCCATCTTTAAAAAGGGTTCCAGAGGATATCCGGGAAATTATAGGCCACTCAGTCTGACGTCGATACCGGGTAAGTTGGTGGAAACTGTTATTAAGGAAAGAATTAGTAGGCACATTGATGAACAAAAACTATTGAGGCAGACTCAGCATGGGTTCTGTAAGGGAAGATCTTGTTTCATTAACCTGTTAGTGTTTTTTGAGGGAGTGAACAAACATATGGACAAGGGGGACCCAGTAGATGTTGTTTATTTTGACTTCCAGAAAGCTTTTGATACAGTTCCTCATCAAAGGCTCCTAAGTAAGCTCAATAGTCATGGGATAAAAGGACAAGTCCTCTTGTGGATCAAAAACTGGCTACTTAATAGGAAACAGGGAGTGAGTATAAATGGACAATTTTCTCAGTGGAGGGTGGTAAGCAGTGGGGTACCACAGGGATCAGTACTTTGATGCTTTTTAACTTGTTTATTAATGATTTGGAGTTGGGAGTAAGCAGTGAAGTGGCTAAATTTGCAGATGGCGCAAAGTTGTTCAGTATGGCGAGAACCAGGGAGGATTGTGAGGCACTTCAAAGGGATCTGTCAAGGATGGGCGAAGGGGCGGCAATGTGGCAAATGGGGTTCAATGTGGCCAAGTGCAAAGTGATGCACATTGGAGCCAAAAATCCTAAATATAAATACACATTGATGGGGTCCAAACTGGCAGAGACTGACGAAGGGAGAGATCTTGGAGTCCTAGTAGATAACTCACTGAAAATGTCGAGACAGTGTGCAACTGCAGTAAAAAAGGCCAACGCTATGCTGAGGATTATCAGGAAGGGAATTGAAAACAAATCAGCCAGTATCATAATGCCCCTGTATAAATCAATGGTGCAATTTCATTTGGAGTACTGTGTACGGTTCTGATCACCACAGCTGAAAAAGGATATTATAGCATTGAAAAAAGTGCAGAAAAGGGCAACTAGAATGATCAAAGGATTGGAACACTTTCCCTATGAAGAAAGTTTAAAACGCTTGGGGCTCTTTAGCTTGGAGAAATGATGGCCGAGGGGTGACATGATCGAGGTTTATAAGATTATGCATGGGATAGAGCAGGTTGAGAAAGAAGTACTTTTCTCCCTTTCTCACAAGGCAAGAACTCGTGGGCACTCCATGAAATTGCTGAGCAGTCGGGTTAGAACAGATAAAAGGAAGTACTTCTTCACCCAAAGAGTAATTAACACATGGAATTCACTGCCACAGGAGGTGGTGGCAGTTACAAGCATGGACAGCTTCAAGAAGGAATTAGATAAGCATATGGAGCAGAAGTCCATCAGTGGCTATTAGCCACAAGGTATAGATAAGAACTCTCAGGCTGGGGCAAGTGATGCACTGCATTCTTGGTGCTTGGGTGGGGGGGCAGTGGGAGGGCTTCTAGTTTTCTGGCCGCACTGCTGGACCTCCTGAAGGCACCTGGTATTTTTGGCCACTGTGTGACAGAATGTTGGACTAGATGGGCCATTGGCCTGATCCAACATTGGCTTCTCTTATGTTCTCTTAATTTTGGAGGAACTGAAAATAAAAATTATTACAATAAGGGCAGTCATTCATAAAAAAGTAGTAAGAAGGTTTATAAAATCATATGTAGTGCATGTAATCCTCCATGTTTAACTTATCTCAGGTATAGTTTTATTTTTCACATGTCTTTAATGTGATAGTCTTGTAATAGGGTTTCATTATAAGGGGGGATTTGCAATGTGATACAGTCTTGTAATAACCTAATTGGTTGAACAGTAAATCTCTGGTTGTCTGACTGCAGAATGCAGATGAAAATTCTGAAGAATACCTGCTGAAAATGTATGTAAAAGCTCTTTGTGACTGTAACTGACGTGAGATCAGGCCCAGAGCCAGGGCTAACCTTTTGGGAAAGTCATATGTCAAAAAGACTGCAAAAACTCCCATCAAATAAAATCCTGTGTTATTAATGTGAGAAACTGTCCCATGAAAAAGTCATCTAGTGAACTTTCATATAGAGGAACATGAGGGATAAATTCAGATGGGTAGCTGTGTTGGTCTGAAGCAGGAGAACAAAGTTTGCATGCACACAAAAGCTGTTGTTCAGGACACCATAAGGGCCTTGAATAAAACTTTGTTGGTCTTAAAAGGTGTCACTGGACTCAAACTTTTTTTATGAGGCATAAATGACACCATAGCATTGGACACTATATTTGACAGATATCCAAGGAGATACCTTAGAGAATGCCAGACCTGGCCAAATGTAATCCACAAGTAAGTGATCTATGGGGAGAGAAAAAGGAAGTTATGGTGCTTTCTTTTCTCAAGAAAAGAAAAGTGGTAATTGTACTGTCTTGTGACATATGTCTTGCATTCATTTTCTCTGTCTGCATTACTTTAGTGAAGACGTGATGTTTGCATACACCCATGTATTCTAGGCCCTCTTGTTTATGTGCAGTATCTTTCTGTCAAGGTTCCCCCCCCTTGTTAGTAATGGGAACATTCTGTTCCATAACTTATTCTTTTGTTGTTGGTCTATTCATATACTTTCTCATTCTACTTCTATATTGCCACATGTGCAAAAAATACTCAAGTTACAGAAAAATGTCAACCATATGTAACATACAAGAAGATTAGTGGCAATAAGACTAAATTAATTGTGGTTTTGGCAGTCAAGACACCATAAGGGCCATATTTTAGCGCTTTAGACAAATCCACATGTATCTTTTGCTATAGATCTACAGTATGTGTGGCTCATTAAATGCACAGCCTGCTTGGTAGTCTGGTCTGTCACACAAAATGGATGGCAGCAAACTGGCATCCCGGAGGTGTTGGTAGCACTACAGATTGTAGTACTGATGCCAGTCATTGTATATCATGAACCTTTTCTGCTAGTTGAAGTATGTCTTGGAGGGCCAAAAATGCTAATTTCAAACATTCCATGTTTCCTGATGTGCATAAAGGGAAATAATAATGGAAAGAAATTTTACTAATGAAATTCTGTGGTGCGTTCCATAGCCAGACTTTCAGTGCTATCCTGAGCAGAGTTACACCCTTCTAAGCCAGTTGAAGTCAGTGTACTGTCTGTATATTAAATGTTTGTTCTGAAAATTTTTAGATCTCTTTCAGGATATGTAATGGCAAAAGTAAGAACTACATTGACAGATCCAAGAACTGAAGCTATCCCAATATTTGCTCATTGCCGAAAAAGATTTACCCTCATATAGGGTTGCCGGCCTCCAGGTGGTGGCTAGAGATCTCCTGGAATTACAGCTGATCTCCTGGCAGCAGAGATCAGTTGGCCTGGAGAAAATGGCCACTTTGAAAGGTGGACTCTGTGGCATTATACCCCGTTTAAGTCCCTCCCCTCCCCTTCCCAGCCTTTCCCTCTTTAAGCTCCACTCCCGAAATCTCCAGGTATTTCCAAATTTGTAGCTGGCAATCCTGCCCTCATATGAAGCATGAATTGAGCACTGTCTTTCCAATGATAACTTGTGAGAAGTTATGTGTTTATAGCTCTAGATTATCAGTTATTTTTGTTTGTTTTTGGGGTGGGGGAAGTAAGTTATCAACATCTACATTTCTGCTGTACAGAGTGGCAGACTTTGGTGTCAGGATCTGTATTTTTGGTTGGCTCCCCTCCCACAAATGTCCTAAATGCTTCTAAATCACTTCATGCAGATAAGCTTACTGATAGACTAGTTTCATAGTAGGGAATACAGTCCACCCAAAACTAGTATCAACTAAGCAGTGTGGAAAAGTAAAAAATAGAAGTTCCACATTCTTGCTTGAACTTGTTTGAGTTCAGCTGAGGCAACTTTCATTGCCTCCGAAAGAACTAAAATGTAGGTGACGGAAATGCTACTTTACTAATTTCAGTGGAATGTTTAAAACAAAGTGTTACTGTTTAATCTGGGCACATGACGTGCGAATGAATGTTTGAATGAAATGACATAATTGTTGGTTAGTCTGTATAATTTAGAGAGGGAGCCCCGCTCACAAGTTTTAGTTCATGAGTGCTGGCCAGGATTCTCATTCTTTCCCCTTGGACAACAGAATTTCATCTTTTCTTTTCCCTTGTATTTATAAACTTTTAAAACAGGCATATCATAGAGTTGCTTAGCCGTGAGCATTTTTTTTAATATCACATATGACAAATCTATCTTTGCTTTAAACAATCATATGCAAGCTCTTTCTGGCTGTAGTGTAAAGCTGATACTTTATCTGGAAAGCAGGAGCACAGCTCAGGGAAATAAGGTAATTATTTGCCTGAATATATCAAAATCTTAGAATTAAAGCAGAACACTTAATAGAGTTTTTAAAAAATCTGTAGGAAAAAGCCTGTTCTTATTGAAAGGAATTCCTATCAAGGAGATGCATAAAAACAGATTTTTAATTAAAAACAAAACAAAACAGTGTGACTGCTAAATTATAAGGGGGAGGGTTGCTGGAAATGGCTAGGGTAAAATAGGTTTATTTCCCAGCTACTCATTATTCTAAGAGAAGTTAAAAAACACACACAGTAAAACAATGACTATTAAAAACTATAGTCAAGAGAGTTATTTTAGTGCATACACGGTATATAGTCAAGGACTGAAAAATGCTGTAGTTGGATTCTGCTTCATGGCTCTTAGAGGAGTAATGGAGGCAAGATCCATCAAACAGGTTTGACTTTTAAGGTTATGGCAGGTACTTACAGGGTTTTTTAAAAAACAGCTGTACTATAAGTCAAGTGCCATGTGGAATATTCTTTTTTAAGTCATCAAGAAGTTAAATATGAAAATGAGTGCTGCTCTTAACACAATGAAGAGTTTTTTCTTTGCCATCCATGATAGACATTTCCAATTCCATGTAAGCAGTGTCTATCAGGAATGCACAATTATTGTACTAAAACCCTTTTAAATATTGGGCTCTGTCTAGTCAAAGTTAAGTCTTTTTCCCATGGATTTCAGAGGAATAGTTTAAGCACATGCTTAATTTTGGAACCAGTGGGAATTACACAGTTTAATTTTGACTAAAGAGTTTAATTTTGACTGTTTGCACCTTGTAGTCTTGTGAGTGTATCCCAAGATTCTGTGCATTTTCTTAGTAGGGTTTAAGCAATCCAGTTGTTCCTGTTTAGGACGTATAATGTCACCAATATTTTGCTAGTAAAAGGTATGCTGATATTTTCTGTAGCTGATATTCAGAGCAGGTATTTAGAAAAATAAAACTATGGTTTCATTTCAAAACGTATTTAAATGAGGACAGTACATCTTGGACTTATGAAGACAGTGGAAAGTAAGTAGGCGGATGATTTAATCATGGAAGATAAAAATACAAAATATAATTAGTTAAACATCATGAAGACTTTACTCAGATATCTATCTATGTATAATGCTTTTCTCTTTAATGACCGTACATAGTGTACTGCTGAGATAGTGGAAAATTTTATACCGACTTTTGCTGAACAAATGGCAGTAACTCAAGTTACCTGTAGGATTCAGAATCATATGGAAACACTTAAAGGGTTCTGGAAAACGTTTTGAAATACATTGAAATGATCTAACAGAGTGTTTCTCAAAATAAAAAAGGGATATGGACTGCAGTGATTCCAGCAAGAAATATATGTATACCTTATGAGATGTATACCAATGCTGATTTTTCTTCGATTTTTCATTCATTTTTACGGTCAGTCTAAGCTCATAGGTCTGTGCTAATGTACTCATAAAACCCTTTGAAATGGTTGGTTTTTGTGTTGTCTGGACCAATGTTCCCTCTGATATTTTCCCCCTACCGAGTGGAGCAGTTCACATCCTGAGCAGAATATAACTGCTGTGGTCCTAGAATGGGCAAAGGGCAGTGCAAGACCCTGCGCGGCTCCAGATTGCTGCTGGGCGGGGCTTCCTGGGTTAATGAGCAGCTGCTCATGTTCACTGCTTAAAAGGAACACTGGAGCTGGATGCTAGAAAAGTTCTCTTTATATATGGTTACACTTTCATTTATTTAACTCCTAAATGTTTATGGTGTTGGGTGCTAGAGCATCTGGCCTCTACACATTAATTAAAACTGGTTTACCCGTAAACAGTAAACAACAGGCGACCCGCTTAGTCAGCCAAAACTCAGTGCCACATAAGCTCACTGGCTATAACCATCAGTCAAATAAAATCCTCCGCACTGACGTCTGTTGTCAAAAAGGCCTGCCCTAGACTGATACTGTCTTTTCTGCTTTTCAGCAGGTCATTCTTCAAAGTGGAATTTCAGTTCTCCATTTTCAAGGGCTACCATAAGATGACCATCTTACCATTTATATACCAAAAGAGTAAAAACTTTCGTTGTGTACTTACAGCAGCAGCTAGTAACTGCCCACCCCATGACATTTTTTGGCCAACTACTCTTTTTGTAAACACAGGACAAACACTCCCCTCTACCTCTTGTACACTAGGGAAGAAGTGACTTAATGACTAGAAAATAAAAGAGAATTTGCTTGGGAAACCTGTGGAATTAAAGTTTCACATGAAACATGCACCAGTGATGCATAACATTTTTGTTAATTGGGTCTTAACAGATTTCTGACTCAAACTGCAGTCATTTTAGAAATGGGCCACACTAGGCAGTGCTGGCAGGGTATCTCTGCAGCTACAAGAACATTTGACTTGCAGTCAAATGGCATCTAAATGGCACCCTGATTCAGGGTGAATATGCCTGGCTTCAGGGGAGCTACACCAGTTTATAGCCATTTGATGGGCTTGTCTGTTTATAGCTAGAAAACCCAGTCCTCAGAGTGCTCAGCCTTTGAAGTTTCATGAATATGTGTAGAGATGGCATCTGTGTAGAGCTGCTAGATGAAGAAGAAAAAAAGAATATTCAGGCACATCCTAACAGGATAAGTAAAAATCTTGGTCAAATGTCTGTGTGGCTATTCTTGGGAAAAAAAACCCAACAACTTTAGTCCTTTCCCCAATGTTCTGTGACCCACGCTACTCAATGGGGAATGCAATGATGCATCCAGTTATCTTACTTCCTCTTTTTAGTGGCTTTCAAAGATAATTCAGATATTCAGGTGTGCATACATGGCAGCTGTTTGTGCAACCATACCACTTCAGTATTCATATGGAGCATATGTTTCTATGCCTCACAATTCTGCTGCACATAGAAAACTTGCATACTTGGCAGAAGGCTTTCTACATGGAGGGAAGCCCCTATTACGAAAGTGTTTTAAAACAAAAAGCCCCCCCCCCCTTTTCTGAGATGCTTAAGTTCTGTGGAGGTCTGTGGCACATATGTGGCTATACATTTGCATTGGGTTAGAGTTGCGGGAGTCATTACTGGAAGTGATAAGAGATGCCACTGTCATAGCAGGCATCCCATCCAGTTCTCTTCCCTTGTGTGTGAGTTTCTGGAATTAACTCAAAACCCACCCTTTCAGAGTTTCTAAAGTTCCTAACACTTGTGACCCTTGAGTATTTCTTAGGTTATTTTTTATTTTTTTGAAAAATTACTCGGGTTACTGCAGTTGTGGTTTCTTTTATGTAGTTAAATTCTGAAGACCATACTTCTCTTTTTTCTATCTAATTTACTACATATTTTATGCCTGCTATATTTAAACTAACCTGAAAGTGAAAAAGCAGACAATTTTATTGGTGTGAAGATGTTGCTGTCCTGGCAAACAAAAGGAGGTGGTTAAAGCAGAGGTTGTACTTGGCCACAGTGGAAGCAAGTGAACTTGTAGGGATTTTTTTGGTATGTGCTTTCTGACTGCCACATAAATTAATGTGCTCTTCCATACCAATGAATGAAATTGCAACAGTTGTGTAAGTGACGATTTACATGAGATTAGACTTAGATCTCAGTTAAGTGATAAACTTAGAGTTGTACCACAGTAGATTTTACTGGGGGATCACATCACAGAATATGTGCCTTCATACAAAATAAGAAGTCAGGTGCAGGGTTTTGACCTAACTATTTTCATGAGGTGCTGATGTTTTATGTTCAGAACCTTTTTTTTTTAATGGAAGAACATCGAGTCATGAGAGAAAATGACAGTCTTGAAGGTGGCCCAGACATAGGTTTTTCATCTCATGAGAACTAGGCCATAGGTGGTTGACTTCAATGGAGTTGTGCTGTTTCAGTAGTATGTGAACTGTACTCTGTTGAGAGGAAACATTTGAGACCAAAATGTCCAAGAAGCCTTCACAGATGCTGCAGTTGTTAATTTAAACACTTACTGAATGATTTAGAACTGTGCTGGACAGAATCTTAAAATAGTCTAGTTCCAGTGTGTGAGGAAAGTTATAAAATTTTTAACATAAAGAGATACCTAGACTTGCCTGTCCAGATATAATGGTTTGCTTTGATGTAATGGTATTCTGAAAAGCCTTTTATCAATACTTTTAAAGTGAGAATTTCTTGAAAGATCTGTTCACTTTTATTTGCTTGTCCCCAATTTGAGAATGCCAGTGAATTCTATGCAGCATCAGCCCAAATTCTAAAAACAAATTAAAACACTAATTAAAGAATTAATTAAAATATGAAAAATTCACCCAACTGTGGTAAGTAATTTTTCACTCTTTTTAAAAATAAAGTAATCTGTACAACACTAGATAGCTTTCTATTTTTTCTACAGAAGTATATTCACATAAGCAAAATTCTTCTAATGCTCCTAAAGTAACCATGATGTTATCTTGCTAATTAACAGTATGGAATAAAGATCAATTAATGTTATAATTAAAAATGGTGTGTTTAGATCTGTTTGTGGTGAATAAGTGTGACAACTGTTTCATTTGGTGATGATGATGTGCTATGTTTATTTCCACTCATAATTCTTTGCATACAACCCACTGGAACATCTTCATATCATCAGCATAATAGCACATGTATAGATTGAATTAAAATGGTTTAGCTTTGTGCCAGCATTTCAAGCAGGGCTTCATCTGTGCCAGACAGCCTTAAGAATTTGTTCCCCATGCTGGACTTACCTATGGAAACTGTAATACAAATAGCTTTAGAAAAAAGGATCAAGGGTTTCCCTACACTTCTAAAGGATTATGTCCTTTTCCACTGAAGCAATCTGCAGAAAGTATTTATTGTATTTTTACTCACTTTTCAATATTTTTAATCAGAATATCGGTCCAAGAGGCCTTCTGCAATTAAAAACAATATAAATCTAAACAATATAATTTTCAAAATTACTCAGAAAACTTGGTATAATGATCAGGCAGGATTTTGGTGTGTGTATGAGAGAGTGAGTGAGTATACACAAGTGTGTGCATGCGTGCAATTAATCCGTAGCTGCCCTGTTGACTTCCATGAAGTAAGTGACTATATATCAGCCAGTATATTTAACTAGCTTATGCATGAAAATGGAGGTGATGTGTGAGTCTTACTTCAGTTTTGTGACAGTGATGTGCATTGCAATGCAGAAGGATAGTATGTATTTTGCAGCTCTGCTTGGCACTTTTCAGTGATAGAGCAAGCTGTTCTTTGTATATCTTAGCCTGGGAAAGATCTGTTGCAGTTAAAAGTGCAACAGTATCTCCATAGGAACTGATGCCAAGCAGATACAATGTTTCGGAATGTTCCCAGAAAACTTCCACAGCAGATACTTTAGAAACTAATTCTTTTTTCCTTCCTTACTTCTCCTTACTTGAAACTATTTAAACAATCAAAGGATAGGATGGTCTACATAGGGAGTATAGGGCTATATCTCTAACACCCCATTAGCTTTAACTCACTAAAGCTGTTCACTCCACAGTTATGAGCACAATTCATAGTATTATGAGCAAGTTTGTTGTAGTGGTTAAGTGTGCAGACTCTAATCTGGGAGAACCGGGTTTGATTCCCCACTCCTCCATTTGCACCTGCTGATGTGACCTTGGGTTAGTCACAAGCTCTGGCACAGCTGCTCCTGAAAAAGCAGTTTGTGTCAGAGTTCTCTCAGCCCCACCTACCTCACAGGATGTCTCCTGTGGGGAGGGGAAGGGAAAGGAGTTTGTAAGCCACTCTGAGACTCCAAGTGGAAGGGCGGGGTATAAATCCAATCTCTTCTCTCATCTTCTTCTATTAAAAAAAAATGTCAGGGGACCAGGGGTCGTTTCGTAGAAAAATTGCTGCAGGAGCTCATTAGCATTTAACACAAGATTTTATTCAAGAAAATGTTATGTAAAACAATCTTACAGCATTACATAATGATAATTTGTATATATATAAGCAGAACACCACAAAGGCTTGTGGGAGGCATCTCATTTAACCTTCCTCCATTATTTCCTCTTTCCCTTCCCTAGAATCCCCCATAGCCTCTTTTCCTACTTTCTTCTCTTCTTTTCACCTTTATCTCCCCCAACCCCCATCTTCAGCTTTCTCTCCCTCTGGCTGCTTCTACTCAAGAAAATGTTGGCCTAGCTATGCAGTTGCAGTTGCTGGGCCTAGTTGCACAGTCGGGAGACCACAAGAACTTGAGGCGGGGCACCCCACTTTCAAGTGTATCTCCCTCCCCACTCTTCTTTGGCTGCATTCTGTCCATTGGAATTGAAAGATGTTTGCAGATTCTTTGCTAGGTAGTGTTAGACAATAAGGATAGAACAACTATGCTACTCCTAATTTCCACCAGGCTTTAACTTTTTGAAAAATTTAATATTGCAACAGAATTTAAAAACCCAGCTACTATGAAATGGGTTTTCATAAGTATTTCAATAGCTTTACATTCCTGATTTTTCCTTGAGTGCAAATAAATGTGTTGAAAGAAGTGTGTAACTAGAACATGAGAAATATCCTTTTAACCTTGTCTGCTTTAATATTTTTCTTATGACAGTGCTTGTGTACAACTTAGGTTCACAAGTGAAACACTAGATATCAGTTATGGATAGTGGAGTAATTACATCTTGCTCTCCAAAAGAGAGTCTTGGTTTTGGACATGTTCCTCCAATTTTCATGAATCTTCAGTTATCTTTCCAAAAATGTATGGGCAAAAACGCCAGAGGGCACTAGGAAATGGTGTAAATGCCACCTGCTTGACATTAAATCATTCAGGAATGTGATATTTGCAGTAATCCATTTTTGTTTAGATTTTGAACTCCATTCAGATAAACAGTTCTGTGATATGTGCATGCTGTGAGACTGATTATTCTTTGTATACTTCTACAAAACCAGGAATATTGATGGAGTTCTCTGTGGATTGATTAGCCTTGTCTAAAGAAATGGAGTGTCCCATATTATCTTCTTATTTTGTAAGGAGCAATTAGACAGTGAGAATCTAGTTCAGTTTGTTGTTTAAAGTGTTGCATGAAATACTGCACCAAGCAAAAACAGATTCACCACAAACAGGAGGTCTTTGGATAACAGCATATTATTTCCGCTACTTTCCCCCAGATAGGCCAGCACAGCAGTACTGCTTACGTTGCTAGTCTTTTATTCTTTAATTAACTTTAAAACCAATCTTAATAAAGTTGTTTTTTCTTGACAGTAAGACTGTTTTAACAAGGAAAGTTCATCTGGATTGTAACTAAAGCCCAGTTAACTTGGTGTTTCGGTTCTCATTGAAGTGTGTGTGTGTGTGTGTGTGTGAGAGAGAGAGAGAGAGAGGATCTGATTTGTCATGAAACATCTCTTCTTTACATTTAATTAGACAAATTATATGCAATCCAATAGATGGCCTGGGAATGTAATCAACATTAGGGTTAATAAGGAGACAGCAGAGGAGAAAACTAAAGCCTCCACTGAGAAATTAACACCTGGAGCCAAACAAAAAGGCTAACCTAAATTTAAATATTGATTGGGATAGTAATAATATGGTGTTCTTATGGAGAGAAAAGAATGATCATAACATTCCTTCACTCTGTTCACGTTTGGGTCTCTCCACAAGAAAATTAGACTGTAGTATGTTGCAAACAAAAGTTATAGTGATTTCTCTGTGCAGTTCTTGCCTGTGGTTCATGCTGACTCGTGCAGGTGCTGTGAAATACTGACTCCTTTGGACAAACAGATGGAGAAGGGAATGTGATGAAGGCCCATAGAGTGAATGGTACCATTCATATGGCATCATGCTATGAAATGAGACACATGCAGACAAATGTAGTCAAGTATTCCCCCCATTTCAAAGAAATGTCAGTTTCATTAAGATTTTGGCTGTTAATTTGGTAAACATCTAAACAGGCAACAGACATAATCTGTGGTTTATGCATTTTCCTAGGATTTTTTTATTCTGGGGGCTGCTTGATGGCACATAATCTACTTTTGTTTATTGTGTTGCCTCTAGATGTGTGTTGTAGCTCAAACCAACAGCTCGTACAGGCACTGTAGGGCTAGAGTGGTGGGGTCTTGACTGTCTTCACAAAAACTCCAAGCTTGTTTAAAGTAAATGATTTGTTCATGTTAGAAGCATCTTTGCTCAATCAGATACAGAAACTGCGAAAGAGTGAAATTTGAACTCAAGTTGTGATGAATATCCCTGATAAGCAATTGATCTGTAAATTATAATTAATTGTAGTTCACTGCAAGGCTCTATTTACATTGTGGTTTTAATTCTTTAATTTAAAAGAGGTTCTTGGGTTGGTGGTTTTTTTAAATATAGGGTCAAATTAACCAATTTCTTTATGCCCAGAAGAGTGTTGCACTTTCCCCCCTTCTGGTACAGTTCCTGTATCTTTAGTAGATTTCTTGGCATTAAACCTCATCTGGTGAATTTTTGCTCTTGTGTAGCTATTAAAGATAAAGGAACACTGCCCCTCCAAAGGTGAAACTCATCTAAGACCATTCTTATTAGACAGTTGTGGTGAAGGGACACCAGATCTGATTGTCCACAGTATACCATACTGTGATTTGAACAGCACACCATGCATCCAGTTTCGTATTCACCAGCACAGCAGGTAGGACTACATTCACAGATGCGTTATAGCACTGGACTAGGATCTGGGAGACCCAGGTCTGAATCCCCACTCTGCCGTGGAAGTTTGCTGGGGGACTTTGGGCCAGTCATAACCTCTCAGCCTAATTTGCCTCACAGGATTGTTGTGAGAATAAAATGGAAGCAAGGTGAAGGATGTAAGATGTTTTGGAGACAAAGGTGGGAATTGGAATATAAATGAAGAAAATAAAAAGTAATAAAAAGATTTGTTGACTAAAGGGTGCCCTGCTGGGTAAAAAACAAGTGAGACCTACAGAAGTATATTTTCAAGTATCTTTTACAAATGATCACTATGAACTCTGGGTTGCTTTATCTGCAGTTATTTTTATATAAAAGCCAGTGTGGTATACTAGTTTTAATGTCAAACTAGGTTGCGAGAGATGTGGCCATAAGGTTAATTTGGGTCAGTCACCTCATCTCAGACTCATTTCCTTACAGGGCTGTTGCGCAGATAAAATAAGAAAGGGTAAACTATGTATGTTACTCTGAGTTCCTTGGAAGATGGGCAGGATAAAAATGTACTCGGTACATAGACATATATTATGGTGATGTGTATATTCCATTAGCGTACATGGTCAACATTGTCACAGTTGATTATTTTATTTATTTATTTACAAAATTTATATCCCTCCTTTCTTCCCTTACAAGGGCCACCAACGTGGCTAGTAATCTGAAACATATATGATAACGTACATTACAAAACTATTAAAATAACCCCTTCTCCAAAATATACCTTATTAAAACAGCTTTTTAAAAAGTTAAAAACAGAGTAAAAATACATATAAAACAGTTAAAATGCATACACAATATCAAATGTTGGTTGAGAAGAAAGGATCATTGAGCAAATGCCAAACAACTACAACAACAAAGTCTCCACATCTTGGCAGGTGACAGGAACAGATGGGGACAGATTAATCTCCCTGAGGAGAGAGTTAGAGAGTTTATAGAGCTCCTGGGACACTGAAGCAGTCAATGACAGGTAACACTGGGGCACCCGATGACAGATACATAGTCTACACAGAAGAGATATCCACATAGAAAATATTTACATATGAAGTGGCTCTCAGCATTTTATTGAGACTAGGAGTAAGGCCCGTTGTGGAAATAAATGCAACAAGCTCTAGAATGAGACTCTGGGAGAGTGCCCTGGCCTTGGGCCGTTAGCATCATTTTGCTGTGGTGACCTCAGCAGGGTATAATGACACAGAGTCCAGCATTTTCTCCAGAGGAACTGATCTCTGCTACCTGAAGAGGAGTTGTAATTTTGAGTGATCTCCACCCCTCACCTGGAGATTGGAACAATGGTCCCCCAGGTTGGCAACAATGGTTCCCCAGGAGGAAATGGCTTGTTTGAAGGGTGGAGTCTATGGCATTGTACTTGTCTGATGTCTCACCCCTCCTCAAACCCCACCCTCTCCAGGCTCCACCCCTCAAGTTTCCAGGAATTTCCCAACTCGGAGTTGGCAACTCTATCTCCTTCCCAGCCAAGCATCAACTTGCCGTTATCTGGCCCTCACTCTTCAGCTTTCCGTCTCCCCCACACACACCTGCAGCCTCTACCATGCTCTGAAGCCTTGGCTGCTACATCACATTGGCTGTCATAGGAGGGCCATCTCAGCAGAGTATAAGGACACAGAGTCCACCATTTTCTCCAGGGGAACTGATCTCAGCCATCTGGAGAGCAGTTGTAATTCTGAGTGATCTCCAGCCCTCACCTGGAGATTGGCAACAATGGTTCCCCAGTAGGGAAAATATTTTTTTCTCTGCAGTGGGGAGGAAAGCAGCTTGCATCATTCTCTTCTCCCCTGAAAGTCTGTGACTGGTCCAAAATCACCCATTCAGCTTCCACAGCAAGAACTTGGGTCCAGCAGACTGTGCTCTGAAGTGCTGACTGCTATGTCTAGGGTAGCCAATCTCCAGGTGGAGCCTGAAGATTGCCAGGTATCATAGACTCTACCACAAAATCTCCAGGAATTTCCCTACCTGGATCTGGCAACCCTAGAGAGGACTGGCCCCAATGAGTTTTCTCCCAAAGGCCAAAATGGGCATGGAAAGGGCCTTTTACTGACAGAACCAAGCTTGGTTGCCTAGCAACGGGCACTGAGGGGAAAGTAGGATTGCCAGCTCCAGGTAGGGAAATACCTGGAGAGTTGGGGGGCAGATCCTGTGGAGGGCAGCATTTGGGGAGGGGAAGGACTCAGCAACGTATAATGCCATAGGTGAACTGATCTCTGCCTGGCAGACCCTGCTGTGAAGCGCTAACTGCTATACCTAGGGTAGCCAACATCCAGGTGGAGCCTGAAGATCGCCGGGTATCACAACTGAACTCCAGACAACAGATCTCTCCCCACCTCAGAGAAAATAACTGCTTTGGAGAGTGGGCTATGGTATTCTGTTCAGCTGAGGCCTCTCCCCTCCCCAAACTCTGGCTTCCTTAGACTGGCTTCCTTAGACACAGAATATCCAGGAATTTCCCAACCTGGAGCTGGCAACCGTAGTCAGGATGGGCCTTAACAAGTTACCCACAAAGGCCTTGAAAGGGTTTCCTTCTACCAGCAGCCACTGAGGGAAAAGTTAGTCCCACAGAGGAGCCATGCAGGAGAAGTGTCTTCATTGGGAGAGACAGCTGTTTGCTATTAATTCTGACAGGGAACAGTGGCTGAGGTGGGAGTGGGCGGGAAGGAGGCCAATGGCACACAAGTACTCTTGAGTGGTGGCTGATGGGCCAATGGCTCACATTGCACACCAATGGGAGGGCTGGAAAGTGCCACCTCACTATTCAATTATATGTAAGAAGAGATTCCATAAATCCCCACTTGGATATTCAGTGACTCTTACCCTTCTGTACATGAGAAAAACAAGGGTTAAAGAGTTGCTAGACTTCATAAAGTTCTGCTTTGAAGACATTTAGTGGCCTGCATAAAGTCCACATAAGTAATGAGAGTGTTCTGATGAAATTAATAGGCTTTGTTGACAATGGATCAGGTTATATAAGGTAGAGAGGTTTCTCTGAACCTGTATCTATCTCAGAAGCTGCCTAAATGTATGTTCATCACTTTAAAAGCAGTCATATGCACACCACATTTTGGGTGGGACTTCTGATGCTTCCTCAGATACAGACAGAGAAAGCTGGAAGATGAGAGTTAAACACACACAGAGGCAGAAGATGATGGTTGCTTATGAGCGGGAAGGAGCATGGACAATCAGCCACTAAAGGAGAGATAAGATCAGCAAAGAAAAGCTATGTATGTACTGACAAAAAAAGCTGGTCAGAGGTTCCTGCTTCTCTGTACATGTGGCTATTTTCAGTGGGATTACTGTAATGTGTCGGCAGGCTCTTATGTGCCTGGTTCAGCTATAAGTGAATTTCTCCATACAGAACAGACTAGCTATTACAGGTAACACAGACATAAACATAGAAGAAACAATGCCTAATGTAGTCTATCCCTGACTAACAACAGTCTTGGCACCCAGTTGTGTGAATACACTTGCATGTTTTTCAGTCATTACTATTGCACAGATTTCCACTGTTGTGGTTCTGTCTGGAAAAATGCCTCAATGGGAATTTACTCATGTGAACCAGTCATAGATTAGATCCAGAC
Source organism: Gekko gecko (assembly GCA_029375565.1). NCBI lineage: Eukaryota > Metazoa > Chordata > Lepidosauria > Squamata > Gekkonidae > Gekko > Gekko gecko. The sequence continues at coordinate 74,264,998 of JAPDNY010000006.1, read as the reverse complement.
ATTTTCATTAAAATAGAGCCAGGGTGGCATAATGGTTAAAGTGTTGGAGTAGGCTCTGGGAGACCAATGCTCAAATTCCCATTCTGCTGTTGAAGATTATTGGGTGAACTTGGGCCAATCACTTTCAGTTAAGATGAAGTGGAGAATGGTAGAATGAGGTTGTAGTATGTTTTTGGAAGAAGAGTGGATATAATAAATAAAGAACTGATTGTTAATGTAAGTCATCTTGAACCATGAGGAAAGTTGGGGTGTGCTAAAAGAAATTAATAAATTTAAAAAATGTGTTGAGATCTGCAGCAGCCATACATGAAGAGTCCAGTGCAATGTTTGTTCTGTAAACGGTGATAATCTAGGTTTGTCCAATTAAAGTTGGGTACGGATTCCATCAATGATTCCTGGACTTGTTCAGCCAAACTCTTTCTGTAGGGTCTCAACAGAAGACAATTGCATAAAGAAAAACCTGTTTATTAGTGGGGACACTTTCCTTGGAATGGTCATTGATCATTCTTTTTTGATGAATTTTTGCTCAAAAAGTGGGGAGTTTTCTAGAGCAATTTGTGTATTCTTTCTTATGTTACTAGTGGAGGAAGAGGAGTTTTGGTTGCAGACTTCATGTTCTCTTTAGCAGAACGTGTCGGGGCTCCTGTTTTCTGAGACCAGAAGTGTGTCTTCAAGGCCCAGCTGAGATCCTTAATTTATCAACATTCATGTTCTTTTTATGCTTTTTCTTACAGCACCAAAACTGAACATACACTTCCTTACAGTCTTTCATCATGCTTCTGTGCTGTCAGAGTCAAAAATGATGTAATTTATTTAACAAGAGGCCTTCCCACCAACAGCAAGCTCAGAAATGCCAATTTTAATTAAAACCTTTTATTTTTCTGAAACAGTTTTTATTCATTCTCCTTACCTTTTGAACTTTAAGAAGTTTGAGCTGAACAGGACCTTGGAGTAAGCAGTGGGAAGTGTTGTTTTTATCCTTTCAACAAATGCCTACCATTACTTTATTCTTTATTTGAAACAAGGGAGTAAACCTCCAAGAAGGCAAGTAAGCAAAGAATCAAATCAGTGATCTGAGTTTTGTTTTGTTTTTAAATTCAAACCACTATAAAAAAAGTTTGAATGTGTTAGGAGTTTGCTGTTTTGCTATGGAAGTAATTATAAGTCAAGATCATGTGTCATTGTAAAGTTAGCCACTGCGTTAGCCATTCATTTTTTTTATTTGTTCAGATATGAGTAAGCGGCCATACTGCATGAGAACCTTATGAAAAAATAGAAGTGATAAAAGCAGTTTTAACTGTCAGTACATTAGGGCTGTGGTTTTGCTGTAACATTATTGCCTGGTGATGGAAAGGACATTCAAAGATGTTTTTTTTCTTTCCATGTAAATAGTAATGGAAAAGACTTTAGCATTCGTAGAATAGATAGTGATCAAGATCAAAGAAGGAAAATATATTTTAAGATTAAACTCTAGAAACGATTATTTGTGTTCTGTAGCCCACTTTGTGGGTGAAAGAGACCAAAAATATTGAGTGCCTGTTCCCGCTTCACACTTGTGGTCATTCATGCTTGGTTTATGGTTCAGACTTCTTACAGTGAGTCTGTTTGTGGTTGAAGCTGCAATCCTGCTTTCACCTCATAGATTTAAGTCTCATTGATGCCATTGTTCATAACTGGATACAAGAGGAGAGAACTTGTGTAACCCTGGGAAACAAGTAAGTAGGTGATTGGATGCCCGGGTGGTACATAAAAACTGAAGCAAACCATAAGAATAAAATAAATCAGAAGTTTCAGTTATCTTTAGTGGTTGAATTCAAATGTCATGATAACCAGTTTCCAAGCCGTGATCTGGAAAATGGAGAAGAAGAAGAAGAGGAGGAGGAGGAGGAGGAGGAGGAGGAGGAATTGGTTTTTATACCTCACTCTTTACTACCTGAAGGAGTCTCAGAGTGGCTTACAATCTTCTTCCTTTCTTCTCTGCACAACAAACATCCTGTGAGTTAGGTGGGGCTGAGAGAGCTCTGAGAAAACTGTTCTTGAAAGAACAGCTCTCAGAGAACTTTGACTGACCCAGGGTCACCCAGCAGTTGCATGTGGAGGAGTGAGGAATCAAATCCGGTTCTCCAGATTAGAGTCAGCCACTCTTAACCTCTGCACCAAAATGCTCGCTTCCTCCTCATTTTCTACCTTCCTACTTCCTTCTCATGCATAATTCCCCCCCCCCCAATTTTCCTTTCCATTTCATGGTTCAATAATTGCTGTAATACTGATTTCAACAGAACACAAGTTAAACATGTGCTAAGACAACTGAGTGAATGGAGATTTTCAGGTTGACTGTTGTGTATACTTAAAATCACCACTTGTACTACTGTACCGAATAATCAGGCTTCTGCCTGTAGAAGTCACAGAAGGCCCACGTCACAGTTTTTCCAGCAACAGTACTTGCATGATTTTGGTACAGTCTCAGGAATTATACCAGCTCCATTCCTGTATCTGCGCAAGTAGAAATGATAAAACTGCATATTCCTGCACATCTATTTGTTCTTGTAGTTAAGCAGTCAGAGCTCAATTTGTGGCTGGTAAAAAGGAGAGAGTAGAGTTTCTAAACCATTACTGATTCTAGATTACTTGCTACAGATTAAAAAGGTGTAGTTTACAGACCCTAGCCCACGGGATCTAATGGCAGAAAACCACTAGCTGCATAGACCACCAGTTTACTCAGTTCTGCAACATAGAATGTACTGCTCCATTGAATCCCTTTTGTTCAGTTGAATGCAAGGCCTGAACACTTAACTGAGTTCTGTTGCTTTAAATAAGATTCTGAACAGATTTAACTACTTGCAGACATCTTGATCTATTCCATTTTGCACTGTAAAGTGTTTTCATTAGCACAGCATTCATGCATGTGTGATAGTAGCTAACTGATGTAATTAACCAGCATGTCAAAGGCTATTTATTTCTTGCACATGCAACCATTTTTCTGTGGTAAGGAATTGCTTGTGCTGACACAGTGTGTATGTAAACATGCTAAACTACAAGCCATTGCCCTGACAGTCTGCGCTGTGCTTTCAAATTATGAACACAGATTCCATTTAGATCAAGGCTAAAATAATGAGATTTGTCTTAAACTTTGTAGTTTAACTGTTAACCACAAGTGTAATTGCAGATGTAACAGGCAAGGGTGCAAAGTAAAGAGGGATCCGAAATATGACATAGGTAAGGGATCAGAAGAAAACCCTCTGCAACATTAATCCTTTTTTGTAGCTCAACCAAGTGTAGAAAATGTATTGCTGTACTTTTCTGCTCCAAGTCCCTTCTTGCCTGTTGCTTTCTAATCTTATTTCTTTGAGTTTGTTCTCCAGTGAAGCCTAAGGGAATTCTCATATAACTGAAGTTATGCATATGTGTAAATGCTTCCTGGTTCAAGATCGCTGATTGCAAACATCTTGGGAACAAAAGTTTCTGTACCGAAGGGCTGGAACATTTTGACCCTAATTCCTTTAGCATTGCAAGCCACTGGAGGAATCAAAGGATCAGGGCTCCTATATAAATAAATTATACATGAAAACACTTCCCCCTCCCCCCAAGAAAAAAGATTTGCTGGCAGAAGAGACTCTATATGCAGATTTTGTATCGAGTAAAAAATGACATGTATATTATTCCTGCTTGGTGGGAAAAAGGAGGTGTGTGGAATTGAGAGACATTCCATCTATGGAAGCCCCTCACACAGTCTCTCTGGTTTCTGTCCTTTTATTACAGTAATTTCTTGCACAGTTTTGGGAGGGGCACACCATGAGGTTATAGAAATTATTAAAGAACTGGCAGTCGTATTTTGTACCATTTCACCGTTAATAATGATGTACAACTCAGTGTTACATTATGTGTAACCGCATACTTATTGTATGGTTGTCGTTTGATTTTGTCATTTTTAATGGTTAAACTTGCTAGTTCTTGACATAAACTTGCTAAATTCTTGACATAATTTTTATAACAAAATCTATGCATGGGTTGGTTGTACTATGAGACATTACAGTGCTCAGAACAATAGAATTAATACTACTGACAGCATTGTCATTTGTACAAAGTAAACAAACATTAGTAAGGGGGGTTCAGTTGCTTGGCATAATCCCCTCCCACAACTTCCAATCAGTCACCAGAAATTTAGTTAATAGTTGAGGGAAAGGACCTTCTAAATCTGGCTCTGAATGTCTGTTACTGGATAGTTCTGTTTTGTGTATATGCTGGCATACTAGCAAACCTCAAAATGAACATATTTGATGTGATTGTGGTGTAATATTAGATCCTACAAATTTAAATAGTGTTCTTTTTAACAAGAAGCATATTATCAGTGATGCAAAACTGAACATGAAATACAGTGTTCCAGAATGTCTGCAGTAGTCAATAAACATATGTATACTTTTTATATCCTGATAATATGTCCCTACATTAGATTAGAAAGGTTTTTGCCTCAAAAGACAGTGTTTTCTGAAAACAGTTGTTGGCATATAGTTCATGGTAAGTTGTGCCCCCCCCACACTCGTATTTTATTCTTCAGCAGAGCTTCTAGATAAGGCCATCGGCAATGCTCTAGCCTGTTCTTCAGCCGCACAATTTGCCTTAATTGTGTGGTACCATCTAAACAAGACTGAGTTTATGGGAGGCCACCGCACAGGGTCTCATGAAGCCCATTGAGCTTCTTCATGTGGCCTGCTTGGCAATGAGATGATTTAATAATCTGTGTGCCCATTTGAAAGAGGTTTGGCTGCTTCCCATCCAGCCAGCCCTCAGGCATGCTTTACTTAACCATATGCTGCCATAGAGCAACAGCTGCGTTTGATTGCATCCACCAAACTCTGAGGTTTATCCTCCACTTGGCAAGAGCCTTTCTCCTTTATCTGCCACTTTCCTTGGCAATATGCCCCTGAAATCATTTGTATCTAAAGGGAGGATGGAGGAGACTTTTAGCATATAGTTGGGTGTTGACAATCTGAAATGATGAATTGATCCTCTGAGGATCCATAGGCAATTTGCTGAAGCATCAGTAATAAAAATCTTGACATTACCCACTGTGTACTTGCTGATATTGTCTGTTGGTGTTTCTGCAATGCATATGCTCTATCCTTACTGAAAATTCAAACCTTCTCAGTGGTTCCCCAGATACAGTGGCTCTGGCTGTTTTTTGTAAGCAACCTTTAGATGCCTATTGTTTTTCATTCATTTCTTTCTCATTTTAGCCTCCCAAAGTTTCAGAGTGGGTAAGAATGAATTGCATAAAAACCAATCTTTAATAATATATTTTTTAAAATCAACTTCTTAAAGAATTTGAAAATATCATAAGCTCCAATAAAAACTTGAATATCGTCTCCCAAATACTATCTGTATAATCCTTTAGTATATACCTTCATTATAATCTCCCAAGTATTATCCAGAGATTGTGCCAAACATGGAAATAGGGACATGTTGAGTTTTTGGGACATGTTGAGTTTTTCATACTACTAATAATTATTCTATATTTAAAGATTTAAAATTATGCATTGGACTAATAATAGGCAGGTCTTGACTGTTAGTAACACCTAACATACACTGTACATACACTGTAGCACATACAGCATTTCTTGTATGGGAATAACTTTCTCATACAGTTATAGACTATCAAAAGTCTCTCAGGATAAGCTGGTCGTACATGTATCACTGGTCATATGCAGAAGTATTCTAGGTGGGATGCAGGGTTTTCATAAATTTATAAGAATTTGTTCACCCTCAATTCCCATGCCCACCTGAAAGCATGATGAGCATCTCCTTCTGACCCTACTTGCCATGGATTGTCCATCTGTGGCCTTTCAGCATTCTAGTATTGATAACAGAATGTCTGGGAAACATATACATGTCCTTGTAAAAAAATGGGGGTTTTGTTTCTGTCACGGTGGAACCCAGATTCTTTGAAAGAGTGATTGGTGGTATTTAAGATATGAAAGGTCAGAAAGCACTGACCTAGAACTTTCAGGTAAGTGTAAGATTATATCACTTATGCATCCTTCTCACTCACTTTAATTTCTTCAAGGGAGCAGCTTCTCTTGTCTCTCAAAATTTTTTTCTTCATGACCACTTTTAAGATGTAGAATGACATCTTATGCTATGTCATCTTCAAAACTGTCAGTGTGCTCTGACCCCTTCGGACCTAGTCACCCAGGAATCTGCAGGGTTGCTGGTGGCAATCAAGAATTTGAAATTCTCTTAAGCTAACTGATGCTGACTGCCAGGAAGTTAAAACGTGGGTTTATTTCAGCATTGCTATTCTTGTTGTCTTTCCCTTTTTTATTCTCCAAAAGTGTTAGTGATCACTAAAGTTGCAATCTTAAAGATTCTTTCCTGAGGGTAGGCTCCACTGTATAAAATGTGTTTTACTTCTGAGTAGATCTGTTTAGGATTGCTCTTTAAGCTTCTTGTGATGATATATTGTCAAACTGATGGTGAACGCACTTGAAATATTATTGATAGGAATAACAATTATACATAGCCCCCTGGTAAATTAGGCCCATATATTCAGCAAGGCCTGTATATTCAGTAAGCTACCCATTTCAACTACATCACTGAAGAAGAATGTTTCTTTTTTTAAAAAAATCTGTGGCTGCACATATCATAGAATTATGTTACAGAGGTAAGGATTAAAAACTGTCTCAGATTCTTTTTTTCTGTGCATAGTTAACAATTTAAAGTTTATAAGAAGTTAGCCAAACAAAACTACTTTTAATATCCTCCTGGTGGTCATAAAGATTTTTCTGTTGGTTTTTAATACGGTCTTGATGTGCTATAGATCTGTTCTAATATTTGTTTTTATTCAATTGTTTTATATTGCTGATTACACTGTTGTTATGCATTTTGGGTCATGAGGCACACAGCTTCCTCCTTTTCCCTAAGGATGAGATCAAATTTCAAAAGCCATTTGATTTGATTTTAAAATCTCTGTTTTCATTTTATTTTTAGCTTATCAGAAGTGAACTTTGGGAGTCTTTCTTTTCAAATCAATTTCTGATTCCTCATCCTGAATTTTCCCCATTCCAATTACTTCTTGTTTTTCAAAATCATTTTTGCATGAATTGTGTATACATGGCATAAGGATGTTGCCGATATGACATAATACAAACAAGAGAATCAACAGTGGCAAGGGGGAAATGAAACAATGAAGCATACCAATTCAGATTTTTAAAAAATGGTCATATGGATTCACCCCTACATTCCTACATTAACCCCTACATTCACCCCTACATATGGAAATCAAGAGAAGAACTGGGACTCATTCCCTGGCTTCAGGCTGGGCTGTACAGGCATTTGGAAGCTGTTGCTGTTGTTGTTGTTGTTATTGTTCAGTTGCACAGTCGAGTCCGACTCTTTGTGACCCCATGGAGCACATCATGCCAGGCCCTCCTGTCTTCCTCTGTCCTCTGGAGTTTGCTCAATTTCATGTACGTTGCATCGGTAACACCATCTCATCTTTTGTTGTCCCCTTCTTCTGTTACCTTCAATGCCACTGGGGAAGAGCAGAGGGCAAGTACAAGTAACCCCAGAAAGTATGAAGCGGCTGGGCCAAACACGAAAGGATATTCAGCTGTGGATGTGTCTAACAGTGAAAGGAAAGTCCAATGCTGCAAAGATCTGGAAGCTACAGGAAAGTTACTCTGCTTCCAACTGCCTCCAAAGCTCAGTGTGATATTAAAGAAAAGGCATGCTGTTCCCCCGAGTTGGGTTAATTTGCAATGCAACCACTGGTTGTTAAAATTTTGCTTTCCCCACACATCTGCATTTGAAATGTGATAAAATTATCCTAACACTTGACAGGATGATACCGGTAACCAGGCTTCCTGGAGGTTGACTTATGCATAGTAAATGGATCTTGAACCATTTTAGTTGAGAATACCTGGGATAGGATGGGAAAAACATATATTTTTCAATTCCTGATCTAAAAATACCCTTTGCAATAGTGCTGAAATGTGTCAAGTAATGTGTGTCGAGGTTATACAGGCGGTATTTTAAGAGAGGTTGCTTAAGAGTACATCTGTGTGGAGATAAGCCTGATGCTTCTGTTCCATGTTGCTTCCATACCGACCACAGTACTACATGATGATAATTAAAGCATTGTATTTTATATGAATACTCTGTATAGTATTCATCATTTCTTGTTTCTATTGTTTTACTCTAGAGACTGTGTTTCGTGTTGAATTCCAGAAAATATACACCCGTAGTTATACAGCAAGGAGTGAGTATTTCTTAAGGTGATAGGTTGGAGGTCTTAATTTCCAAAGTATTCCCTTCTTAGTTCACAACATTTGGGGCTCACTGCAAGGACTATCTAGTTTTGTGCCTTCCCTGTGGGGCTAAACAGAGGGTTGAGGGAGGTCTTGGTTTTGGAATGTTGGAAGGTTTATTAGTGTTGACAGTGTGTGAATTTGACATCTTTTGTAATAATGAGGTTTTAAAATCTGAATTATTCATGCCTTGCTTTGAATACAGGCTTATTGTATGAATTGGGGCTGAGCAGAGAAGAAAGATATTAATTAAATAAATGTCACTGTTTCAGAAGAGCATGTGAGAATTTTTTTCATGCCTTCATAGGAAACTAACAATCCAGTCCAATGCAGTCTTGCTCCAGCTCAATCCTAATTAAATCAAGTGGGTTTAGATTGAAATTATTCACACAGGGATTGCACTATAAATGTACTAGATGCTACTTTTGAGGTTTAGCTTGTATTTGTCAGTAACTGAGTAGAGAATTTAGCTATAATCAAATATATTGCATATTTGTGTTCTCTCTTTTTGCATGTGAATAATGGTTGAATCTGGATTATTAAATTACATGAGGTAAATTTAGTGAAAGTACCAAATGCTCTATGAAATTGTCTCATTGTGTTTATTCAACCCACAGAAGATCTAATGACTTGATAAGAAACAATAATAGTCATAGTTGGAGTTGGGTTTAGCTGTTGATTATAAAGCACAATTTAAGGTTTCTGAGAAAAAAGTTACTGAGATTAATACCAAGAGTCTTGGAATGTACAACACAGAAAGCACAAGGTCATCATATAATTTTTAATTTGATATTTCAGGAAGGTGTCCTTCTTTACAGCTAATCTGAATGATGTTGCCTGAGTTGCTTGGAATCTATATTTGCAGAAGAGCCTTCTGAGGACAACCCAATTTGTATTGAAAGCAAACTGGCATTTTACTAGCTGGTGCCCTTTTCTATGTTGACATCAAATAGACATTCAGCCACAGGATTAATGGTGCTGCTAGTATGAAAAATCCTGACCACACGGCCATTAAGGACTTCCTGAGCAGTGTTTGCAGGACATTACAATAGAATCAAACTTCCTACAGGATAGTTCCCCCCCCCCCCCATGAGGATTTAAACTTACCCCAAACAAGTCTACTCAATATTGTGAAGGTTTTAATTTCCTACTAAGGGTTGTTTCATTCTGCCTCCAAAGTAATTGCCCTGCAGATTTGTCTGAAGTTACTGTTGTCTGAATTTGTGCAAAGTTAATGCCATTTGTCTAGCTTTGACACAGCATTTACTGTGACTTATATTGAAGATGGAATTAACACTATTACCAGGGAAGTCTGTGCTACAAAGGTCAGCGAAAGTGCAGTGCAGAGAGTTCTGTACTAAAAATATACAGCACAAAATATTGTTCTTGCTATTTCCAAACTCATGATAAGGCTCTTGCAGAGAAGACATGAGTGATGGCTATATAGCTGCAGCATTCAGCTGCATTCTCAAAGCTTATGGGTTTGAGTTATAGTCCTTTTGCTTATATCAGGAGGTTGTCTCCATTCCCTGCAGATATAAATAAGTAGTTTGAGTTGGTTGGGTCAGATGCTGCTGACAAGGAGCTCACTGCATTACACTCTCTAGTTTACTTTAAGCAATGGTGAATGTTAGCCAAATAAGGCCTTTGGCTAGCACTGTCTCATAGATTGCACATTTCCTACACAGAAAGCAGTTTCATATTGGGAATAATGCAGATCCCATGCATATACCCTGTATTGCATATATGATGCACATATGCTATGGGATCAATAGCCAGTAACTACAAAAATGTGTGTGGCATTCTTATATTTGCCTGTTTTCTGAGAGGAGTGGTAGAAATAGATTTCTGTTTTGTTGGGTTGTTGAATTTTGACCACACTAACTCAGCTTGGGGATAGCATTGTCCTTTGTGGACTGTTATTTTCTGTCAATTCTCTAATCTGTAAAGCTTCTGTAAAATTAGGCCTGCAGCATTGTAAATTCCAGAAGAAGACTTCCAGATAGACACATCCAGTGGAACTATTGATTGTACTGCTTGAAACATGGTATGCCATATCACACACTGCTTTGGAGACTCTTAACAAGTTTCAGAGTGTGTTGTCCTGTGACATGGGGGTGGATTGTTTCTGTAGGAAAGCCCTACTGTGGAGTTGATTGCAGGATTATTCTGGATTGTAGCCTGTGACTCTAGACAGTGCACAAATTACCACTGCCATTAAGGACATTTATGAACTGGTCAAAATTGTACCAAGAGAATTTGGTGTATATTCTAAGCCCAGAAGTATCAAAATAATGATTCATCATTACTTCTTGAAGCACTGAATCTGTCACATTATTGACAAGGGATTCATAATGAGAAGCAGTGAAAAATTAATGCAATGATAAATGGCTTGTTTTCATAACACAGACCAGCTTTTGTGTCCTCTGCGGCAGCATCGTGGCCATAAAACAGTAAGGGTTTCCAGATTCAGCCTCTGAGATGGCTTTGATATCCTTGAAAGTTTCACAGTAAGGAAAATGCCAACCTTTATAGTTTTCTTCATTATACTGCTTCAGTTGTGAGAAAAACTGTAAGAATACTTTCCTTTCAAATGAATATGGCCTAAAGTTTGACAGTTTTCCAGATACATTGGCTGTGTTTATGTAATATTGGTGCAGCACGTAGGGTTGTCAGCTCCTGGTTGGCGAATTCCAAGATATATGGAGGTGGAGCTTGGAGAGGGTGGGGTTTGGGGAGGGGGAGGGGCCTTAGCATAGTATAATAACATCCACCCTCTAAAGCAGCCATTTTCGCCAGGAGAAGTGATCTGTAGGAAAGCCCTGATCTGGAGCTGATCGCAGGATGATTCTGGATTGTAGCCTGTGACTCTGGACAGTGCACAAATTACCACTGCCATTAAGGACATTTATGATGTCTGTCATCTGGAAATCAGTTATAAGGCTGGGAGATCCTGTTCACAAGTTAGGGATTTTTCATCAACGTAATCTCAGGGCTTGTTACAACTGAATTGTTACTTGCTTTTTAAAAAAGGTCACATTTACATTATTCTTGCCCTGTCTCTGCAGCATGTGATGCTTCTTAACTTGGTAATTCCTAGCCATATTGATTGTTGGAGTCAAGAGAAGTATTTGCATCACCAGTTGAAGAAGTTGTAATCAGTTAAACAGGAATAGCTTCGTTGAAACCAATTAAAAAGTTAAAGTGAGTAACCTCTGAATATGTCCCTATAATTATGATCTGTCACTTTATAGGCTATCACTTTGGGTTGCCTAGTCTAATAATCAGTGTAGGCCATATAGACACAAAAGAGGCACAAACACTTGTAGCGTACAAGTGATTAGGTTCTGAATCATGTGAATGGAAGCTGTACCTGCATGGAAAATGCACATGTTACCCTAGTCACATGAAATGGTAATAGTATGTATCTTGCTCCCAAAACATATATCTGACAGGCTCCCACTCCACATGAATGGGATGCCAACATAACATTTGATGAGAGATACAGTAATTTAGCAAATGGGTTCGTGAATCTAACTGTAATAGAAGAAAACTTTCTTTACTTAGATATGACTATTCAGAGAGTTTGTCAGTTTGTTGCTTGAATGACAAGTAGATGAAAAATGAAGACCCTTTCTTCCACCTCTTTTGCCAAAGAATGCATTTACTATAAACCTCATTTGACTTTTATTCAGGCATTTTTTTAATGCAATGGTAGAACAGGAGGAATGGAAATCCTTAGCAAAGAAGACTTGGGTATGAGGTGTGGGGAGAGGGGTGAAGGACTGAGTCTTATGACCTTTTGAAATCAAGCTTTTATTCTAAACATTCATCTTTGGTATTTGAAATTTGTGGTACCCTTAGAAACAGCAGCTCCTACTTATAAAAGAGAAATGGAACAACCACCCCACGTTTTGTCTATGACAATAACAGGAACTGATCTGGAGAAAAAAAGAACAAAAATCAATACTTAATGCATACATTAAAATTATTTTATCAGGGAAGGTCTACTTTTAAAGAAGAATTTGATCCTGATCCATTGAAGTGAACCGCACTTGTTGCTCTTAAATTGTGAACAGAGGAGCTCATTTTTACTACCTGGTGAGCTAGGCTAGGTTACTTAAATTATACTGATATTACTGAAGGTATAATGTGAGAGTTGGTTGACATTTGTGTTAGTACATGTATAATAGCAATTGTTTGTGTTTAATATAATAAAACCTTTCAAGATACCTGTATTTTTCAAGATAGTTCTAATCTGGGGATTTATAGACAACCTCTGTACATGTGCTTTACAATGACCGAGGAGGTACGGAGTTGGGTATGCCTCTGTCCTCCACAACACAACAGTAATTGAAGATATTTAAAAATTTATGTATCCTTCATTTTCCCATATGGACTCCTGAGGCAACATGACCTTTTGTGGACAAAATCTGACCTCTTTTACACTTGGATTACAGGGCACAAAGCAAATTTATAGCTGTTTATTCTCTCCTCCTATCAGCTATTAGTGTCTAATCATATGGTCTATTGATCATGTGATTAATCATCTGGCTAAAGAACCAGCAGATCTTGTGGAATGCTGCACTGCACCACACTGAACTTCAACCTTTTATACAAACTTGAAGAGTAAAAGCATTTGTCAATGCCCAAACCTCTTGTTGGTATGCTGCTGGAATACAAGGAGGTAAATCTTGGTGGTTAAAACAAAAAATAATACTGTCTTGTTTTTACCTTTAAAAATGTATAACATCCCTGATGCAAACATACCTAATTTGAAAATGCATGTACTTGTCTGTACTAGTTTATTGCATCTTACAAATAATGTCCAAGGGAAAAAATAGGTGAGTTCTATAACAGTGCCCATTATTCCTACCATAATTAAGGATATGTTGGCATTTCAATTGCAAACCCTTATTTTCAATGGTTTATAACACACCCATAAAATGTTTTTCTTGCGGCTTGGCATGAAGACTCAGTTTAAAACCAATTTTTTTTTGTTTCCAGATTGTTGTTGTTGTTTATAAATGCTGATTGGGCATATTTTAGTACAACAGCATACAGGTTCATTTGTTTAACAACCCCCCCCTGTTTCAAAATCCTGGAGACTGTTATTAAAAATGAAATATAAAAACAGAGACATTTAAAGCAATTTGTGAGACCTGTTTCTTGAAACCCTTCAGATCTTATTATTGTGATGCCAATGTACTATAGACTACATCAGGCTCCCAGCTGTGTCTTTATAAGATAGGGCTCTAACTTTACCCCAAAACATCTTCTGTGAGTACCACCTTGCAAGCAGTGACATAGTGCTGCTGTGGAAATCAACTTAGTTTTCTAACTGCTTTTAGCCCAGTTGCACCTTCAGCTCCTTGCCATTTACCTTGTGAACAGCTTTGGAAAAGCTAGAGCTGCATTCAGATGACATTACAAACTCTAATTTGTTAGCATAGTGCCTGAACACTGGATGTTGTTGTACTTACGTCCCTGCTTCTTTTACCTCCTGCTGTAGTTCACCATGCCTGATTCAAGCCTTCTTGGTTTGATCAAGCTTTCAATTAGACACTTTAATGCAAATATCTTGACAAATCCCCCACCCCACCCTGCCAGGATCCTAAACTGAGATTTAGTTAAGGTTTAGAATTCCAGTTTGTGGGGAGATATTATCTCCAAATTTTCCAGAGCAGCTGCATTTGGACGTCATGGCGAATTGAAGTTTGATCATACCAGGAAGCATTCAGTCACTTTCTATGGGAGACACCTTGGTTAATCAGAGATCATCCTGCAATCTGAAAGCAGAGTAGGATACAAAATGCCTAGAGCTCCAGTTAATGGATAGTCTTGCTTAGAGGACTTGGGGAAGTCTCTGAGTCATGCAGCCCACATTCTGATCACTACTGTCCCAGTAGCATCCCATTTGTTGGGAGTAGAGCTGAAACATTGGGGGGGGGGAACCAGTTGCAAATCCCCATATTTCCCCTTAAGTTATTTTCTTTCAAGGTTCTATCATCCCTTGGGAAAGTAGGCAAATTTCACTTTCTTTTCCTCTTTAGCTGTTACTTAGCTGTTCTCAACCTTTCCAGCATATTTAATTCTCAGTTTCTCTTGGGTAGTTTACAAAGTCGTATTATTTTCTTTGTATCTGAGGAGTCTTCAAACTATACAGAACCCTCTACCATGTCTGTGAGTGGCTAGATTTAGCTGATTTCATAACTGGCATGGGACTCAGCCACTTTTCTATGGGGTATTCAAGGAACATTAATTCAGAGCTGAACAGTTGTAAACTCCATATGCCTATAGTAATGCACCACAGTCTCATCTCTGTATTTCTCTGCTTGGTGTTTGCTTCTAGCCACAAAAATGAAAAACAAATAAATATTAAGACAACTCTGGTGTTCCTTCTCTAAGTTGGAGAAGGGTAGTGTTTATGAGGAAGACAGACACCTTCAGCCAATAGGAGTTATTCTAGGCCACTGTTTTCTCCTGCTTTGTATAAGATCTGAAACATCCTTCTAGCAGACTGTAAACTCCTAGACCTATTGGGATGATAGGCATTTCCTGGTACCACTTGCAATCAAGGTTCATTGTCCTTCCCTTTCTATTAATACATTAATTGGATCAAAGTTCTTGTCTAAACCCAATAGATCAGAATAAAGTAGAACACATAAAACCAATGCAATGACCTTCCCTGAATTATTACAAAACATTCTTTTAAACACAAGTGAGAGGAACCAGTGAGAATGAAAACTCCTAGTTATTAAGCCTGGAGTTTTATTCTCTCACACCTGAGATCACGAACAACCTCAGAGTCCCAAGTTGCACTGGTTGCTATTTTAACATCCAAGGCAGTGGTTTCCAAAGGTGGCTGGAAAAGTCAATTGACATGGCTGACTGCCAAAGCAAACTCCTACTTTGTGGTCCCATGGGGCTTTCCATAGCAATTAGAATAACCACAGCTAAGCCCATTTTCACTTGGGACTCAGTCCTCTTGACAAGGGTTGGCAGAGGGTTCCCCCTGGCATAAGGATCTGTGGGAAATCTTCAATAATATTGCCAAAGTGGCTGAATTTATGGTTGGCTCTTCTATGAAGTGAATTTAGTATCCTTCAGCACTTACAGTAAAAGTACTGAAATGAAAATTTCAAATTTAAGCCTGATGTATTTACTACTCCTTAGTTAACAGGCAAAGTGTTCCAAATGAATGGTGCATTTTCCATTTGTACAAGTTCGTTCTCTATATAGATACTTCCTGATGGAAAAATGAACCTTCAGTTCTATGGGTAGTCAGGAACGGGATAGAGAGACCCCCTGAAACAGAATCAATTTGCAGTGACTGAAAATGCCATAGAGTGGGGAAAGGCATGATGATACAGTGGCAATCAGAAGAGCAAAACTTTATATTACAGCTAATAGATCCAACAGACAGTTATGACTATATTCCACAGTGAATGTTTATTTAGAAATTATATATGCTGCCTCTGCAGATACCTGCTCAAGATGGCTGACAACTAAAACAACACAACAAACCAAAAAAGATGTTACAAAAAATAATCCCTCTGGAAGGAGTCTTTTCGATTTGGCCGGTTGATTCTTCATTTTGAGTAGGCGAAAATATTTCCTTCTCTGCTATACAGAAAGTATGTTCTCAGTAAACCAAACATCCCTATCTAACTACTTTAATATTCATTGTGTTAGTAGTGTAACCAAATACTACATCACCAGTACTATGGAAGTTTCCTTTGGCAAGAGGATACGTAGCACTAAGAGAAGGAAAGAAATGGAGAAAAAATATTGTAACTTTTTATCATATGAACTTTATCATAACACTAGAGAGCTACATTGTTGGTAAGGCAGAAAAGGAAGTCTGAATGTACAATGATTTCAGAACATATAGTTTTAGTGATAGTACTGCTCTTGCAGTAACATTTTCAAGGACACCAAAAATATTTAGACCCTTTCAGTGGAGCTAGTGCCAGTGGAACACTTTGAGGTTCAAGCTGTCCAGGAGAGCTTGCTTTGCCATGAAGCAATGTGAAGCAGACAGGATGTGTTAGAGGAAGCAGACAGGATGTGATGATTTTCTTGCCTCAAGCTGGCACTCCTGACAAGCTATTGTGTAGTGTACCAATAATCTTTTGAAGGTAGCAAGCAAGAGAAGGTAACTCCTCTGCCATGTAGAAATTTATCTTGGGGCAAGCATTTACCTCCAAAGGCTTACTCTTTTCCTAATTGTAACAATATGTAATGGCCATGATGGTTTCTCCTGATTAAAGCAGACCTTCAGGTTTGTTGCAGTACAACACACTCTGCTCTTAAAAGAGGAGCACATGGAATATGCAGGACCCTTATAAAAAGACCATGTCCAGGGACAATGGCAGACATCACAAAACTGTGTTCCTTTGTTATAAATGGGAATATGTGGAATAAGTGTTCATTGTGTCCAATTTTGCGATCATATACCAGTATGTCCTTGATAACTTAGCAAAGGGCATTGAGTTGGCTCAGGGTGAAATGCAGCCACTTAAAAGCATTAATTCGCCTGGAACATGCACAGAAAAGGAAAAAATAAATGAAATGTACCACCTTTAAATTTTTGGCTATGTTATCACATTGTGAAAATTATCTGTTTGGCAAATTATCATAAATGACCTCAACTGAGACAGCAGTTTATTTAAACTTCCTTTGGCTGTAGTTATAAGATGCAGGTTATACTGTTACCAAATGTTAACTCTCTCATGTTTTACTATTTCAAGAAACATACCAAAGAATGGTCATAATTGGTGCCCCCTACTCTGGCCCCATTAAATGTGCAGTAGTTAGATGTATTGAAAATGTGTGTTGAGAAGAATCAAAGTCTTAAAAGTCTATCCTTGAAAATGAGTTCAAGAGTAACCCTGTTTTCCCCCTTTGAGCTAACTTGAGGTGCTATACATATGTAGAAAAAGCAGTTGAAACATATTTTCTTTGTGCATCTTTTGGAAAGTAGTTTTTGTTTTAAAAGACAATGCATAATAACTTCAAATACAAAAGTCCTCCTATGACTTTTGTATTGTTGAGCTAGTCTCCTATATGGAATGGAATAATTCCACAGAAGTCTACAATGTTTTGTCCTTTATAGTAAAACGAGGATACACACCCGTTCAGTTAAATGATTGAAATTGCTTTGTCAAAATAGGTTGTGATTGTGTGAGATACATAGTAGAACTTTGGTGGAATCTTAATCTTGTTCATGTTAGCAGTCTGTGATGCTGCTGATACAACCTTTACAATTAGAGGAGTGGCATTACTGACCAATATGAAGGAATGTGCTGGTTTTTACATTTAAGGCTCTAATAGTGAAATTCTAAGCAGAGTTATACTTCCAAATCCATTGAAGTCAAGTGGACTTAAACACTCTGCTTAGGATTGCACTGTGAATGACTTGGAGTACTAGTACTTGATGGACCACTCCCACCTGTACATCTAGTCCACCAGTTAAGAGCTATCCCCCAAGCCCCGCTCTCTGTGCCTATGCTAGAGATGAGATGGGTGGGTTTTTCCAGTGGCAGCACCTCACCTTTTTAATCCTCTTTGAGGCTTGCCAGGTGCCTGCTCTGCTGTTTTTTAGTCACTATGCCAAACCATTTATTTTTATCCAGGTTTTTATCTGAGGGGTCCCACCTTCTAAAGCTGCTTTTATGGTCTGCTTCTAGCTTGAGTTTTGTGGAACTAATTTTACACAGCTGAATGTTGTTATGCCCCCAGCCTGTTTTAATATTGATAGTTCCTATGCTGTTTATTATTACATTGTTGTTCTTATTTTACTTTGTGAGCTACCTCAAGTAGGTCTCTGGAGAGGCAGCATAGATTGTTAGGTAGAAGGGAAAATATAGCCCTAAAAGGTTTTCATGTAATTGCAACCTCTGGCTACCAGATTTGTAAATCTGTGATGTTATTTGCCTCAGTAGTCTATGCTGAACCAGCAAGAAGCATGGAAACTCTAAAGCTTAACTGAAACAAATCAAACAGCATTGGAACACAATGAGCAATACAACATGAAAAAAAAATCTGAAATATGCTACTAAGAGTAAATGAAAGGTAGAGAAATAAAGAAAACGCACAATTTACGTTTGGATGCTGAATACATAAACCATGGAGAGAGAAACTTGTTATCAGACATAAAGTAACCCTAAACCAGGCCAAGATGAGGTTTCACAGGACTGAAGTAACAATATCAAGGGCCATCCTGTCCATACATTTGTTAGTTTATTTTAAAACATTTATATCCTACTTTTCTGTATAGCTCAAACTGTCTAACAACCTTAAAAATAGGGTAATTAAAATAATAAAAATATTTGGCAAATCAGTCCATTTTTTCTTGCGATGCAGCTTTAACCCTCTCTTCCCCTGTAGAAAAGCAATAGAGGCTCAGAAAGTTCTATCTATGTGCAGATCAGTGGTTTACTCTACTTTTGCAAGTCAAGATGCAGATTAATATAAGCAAGTATCAAAAGAAAAGAGCAAGAGTCCAGGAGCACCTTAAAGAATAACAAGGTGCTCCTGGACTCTTGCTCTTTTCTACTGCTACAGGCAGATTAACATAGCTACCCAGCTTGATCTTTCTTCATGTATCAAAAGTTGGGGTCAATACTGGCAGGTGTTCAACTCCAGTTCAGAACATAGTTGCTGGCCAGGGTAATAAAGAGAATTTACAAAACAAAAGAATCAGACTATGTTACTTCTGGTGAGTGATGGAAGATTTTTCTTCATTTATAAAGTCACATTTAAAAAAAGGGATTCAAGCCGAGCCTTGTTTTTCCTCTGTGTAGGAAACCATCTGAGGCCCCATTTGCATCCTAAAGTGGTTCTGGCCAGGCACAGGTTTACCAGCTCCATGAAAAGTAGTTCCCAGTTTCACAGTTCTTTGGATCCTGGCCATTGCATCTTGTCTGAGTATCAATGGAAACAGAATATGTCAGTTTTGAAGAGCGCAGATTAGGGAGGAATGTGCAGTTTGGAAACGTGGCAGCTTACAGCACAGTGTATGGTTTAAATTAGATCTTTTTTTGGAAAGCAGAATAGCTGCAGGCCACATTTCGAAGGAAAGCAACAGCAGAAAGGGCTGGCTGTGGTTTCTCCTTTGCTGTGTAACAGACCAACTTTCCCTTGTTTTAACACAGGAAGGGGGAGGAAGACTGGACTCCTTCAGACCAACCACACAGCTTCTCAGCTGACCACAAAAAGGAAGCTAGGCATGGCAAGGCTAGATTAATACCCACTGTCTCTTAAGCCAAAAGGGTGTGAGAACCTTTTATATAGATTTTTTCCTCTCCCTGCCTTCTGTCAGATTGACAATGTGGTCAGAGTTTAGACATCTTGAAACAAACACAAGTTTGCATTACACTGTGTTCCAGGTTTTTCTAAATTGCATCTTAAATTTGTTTACGCCCACTGCTGAGCTTTTAGCAGAGCAAACCACTAATAGCTTTTCTGCTACTTGCTGGAGGGATAAGAAACATAAAAATATGCTGTGAACACTTTAGGCAGTTGGCAGCCCCTGATTGGCATATAGAGTATTGTCATGCTTAATGAAACAGGCACAGCCAACTCTTAAGAGACCAGAGTTCTTTATCATTTGAAAATCATAAGGTTAGGATTAGTGGACGCCATTATTCAATTGAACTTGCACTTAAAATCTTTGATGCATTTGTGTTTATGTTTAGTTATGATGTCACATATTTCGACACCAATGGGAAAGAGCTGTGAAGCAGGACACAATAGAACTAGTAACAATGTTAATATATTGGACAGATACAATGTCTGCAGTGCATGAATATAATAATTGCATGATAAAGGACAATGATTCTAAATATGAATCTTCTGATACACTGTGAAATATTAAAAAAAATTCTCTGTCCAAAATAATTCCTTCCAATGAAGAATCCAGATATTGAAGACTTCGTTTCAATAATCTTCCTCAAGAAAATTACTACTGTAAGTATTTCAAAGGCATAAGGTTCCAGAAAACTGTAAAGCTTCAGACTACTAATGTAGAAGGAACTGACTGATATAAATATTTCAAAGGTATAAGTTTCTAGAAAACTGTGTAACTTCAGACTACTAATGTAGAAGAGACTATCCTTCCAGGGTATTCAAAATGGTTTGTAGTATCAGAAGAGTCATATTTAAAATTTTTGTGCTTTATTGTGAAATGATTATATTAATGTACTGTATACATTGTATCTGTCCAATACATTAACATTGTTACTAGTTCTATTGTGTCCTGCTTGACAGCTCTTTCCCATTGTTGTTATTACTATACTGTTGTGTGATCTCCTTTTTGTTTACATATTTCTACACTGCAGGATGATTTAAGTTTATGTTCAGGTTTTTCCTTAAGATGTTGCAATTGACTGTTTCCATGTGCTGCTTTTGATTTGTGTATTAATAACCTGACTAGCTAAGCTAGATACATAAAAACATAAGAGAAGCCAATATTGGATCAGGCCAAAGGCCCATCTAGTCCAACACTCTGTCACACAGTGGCCAAAAATACCAGGTGTCTTCAGGAGGTACAGCAGTGGGGCCAGGACACTAGAACCCCTCCCAATGTCCCCCCCACCCAAGCACCAAGAATGCAGTGCCCCAGTCTGAGAGTTCCTATCTATAGTAAAGGTAAAGGTTCCCTTGCTCGAAAGCCAGTCGAATTCGACTCTAGGGTTGTGGTGCTCATCTCCGTTTCAACGTCGAAGAGCCAGCGCTGGCCAAAGATGTTTCCGTGGTCATGTGGCCAGCATGACTAAACACCAAGGCGCACGGAACGCTGTTACTTTCCCACCGAAGTGGTACCTATTTATCTACTTGCAATTTCTTGCTTTCGAACTGCTAGGTTGGCAGGAGCTGGAACTAGAGACGGGAGCTCACCCCATCATGCGGCATCCGGATTTCGAACTGCTGAACTACTGACCTTCCACAGCCTGCAGTTCAGCGTCTTAACCACTTGAGCTAATAGCCACTGATGGACTTCTGCTCCATATGCTTATCTAATTCCCTCTTGAAGCTGTCCATGCTTGTAGCCGCCACCACCTCCTGGGGCAGTGAATTCTATGTGTTCATCACTCTTTTGGTGAAGAAGTACTTCCTTTTATCTGTTCTAACCCAACTACTCAGCAATTTCATGGAGTGCCCACGAGTTCTTGCATTGTGAGAAAGGGAGAAAAATACTTCATTCTCAACCTGCTCTATCCCATGCATAATCTTATAAACCTCGATTATGTCACCCCTCAGCTGTCGTTTCTCCAGGCTAAAAAGCCCCAAGCCTTTTAACCTTTCATCATAGGAAAAGTGTTCCAACCCTTTGATCATTCTAGTTGCCCTTTTCTGCACTTTTTTCAATGCTATAATATCCTTTTTGAGCTGTGGTGACCAGAACTGTACACAGTACTCCAAATGAGGTCACACCAATGATTTATACAGGGGCATTATGATACTGGCTGATTTGTTTTCAATTCCCTTCCTGATAATCCTCAGCATAGCGTTGGCCTTTTTTACTGCAGTTGCACACTGTCTTGACATTTTCATTGAGTTATCTACTAGGACTCCAAGATCTCTCTCTTGGTCAGTCTCTACCTGTTCAGACCCCATCAATGTGTATTTATATTTAGGATTTTTGGCTCCAATGTGCATCACTTTGCACTTGGCCACATTGAACCCCATTTGCCACATTGACACCCACTCGTCCATCCTTGACAGATCCCTTTGAAGTGCCTCACAATCCTCCCTGGTTCTCACCACACTGGACAACTTTGTGTCATCTGCAAATTTAGCCACTTCACTGCTTACTCCCAACTCCAAATCATTAATAAACAAGTTAAAAAGCATTGGACCAAGTACTGATCCCTGTGGTACCCCACTACTTACCACTCTCCACTGAGAAAATTGCCCATTTATACTCACTCCCTGTTTCCTATTAAGTAGCCAGTTTTTGATGCACAAGAAGACTCGTCCTTTTATCCCGTGACTACTGAGCTTACTTAGGAGCCTTTGATGAGGAACTGTATCAAAAGCTTTCTGGTCCCCCTTGTCCACATGTTTGTTCATTCCCTCAAAGAACACTAACAGGTTAGTGAGACAAGATCTTCCCTTACAGAACCCATGCCTGAGTCTGCCTCAATAGTTTTTGCTCATCAATGTGCCTACTAATTCTTTCCTTAATAACAGTTTCTACCAACTTACCTGGTATGGACATCAGACTGAGTGGCCTATAATTTCCCAGATCTCCTGTGGAACCCTTTTTAAAGATGGGAGTGACATTAGCTATCTTCCAGTCCTCAGGAATGGAGGCAGATTTTAATGAAAGATTATATATTTTTGTCAGGAGATCCACAAGTTCACATTTGAATTCTTTCAGAATTCTTGGATGTATGCCATCTGGGCCTGGTGATTTATCAGTTTTTAAGTTGTCTATCGGTCATAGGACCTCCTCTCTCGTCACCTTAATCTGACTCAGGTCTTTCAACACCCCTCCCGAAATCAGTGGTTCTGGAGTGGGCATGCACTTCTCATCTTCCACAGTGAAGACAGAGGCAAGAAATGCATTCAGCTTCTTGAGTCCAGTAGCACCCTAGAGGTATAAGCTTTGAGGTATAAGCTTTAGAGATGTCTGATAAAAGGACCTTTAACTCTTGAAAGCTGATATTGTAAAAAACTGAGGTGCTACTAGACTGAAATCTAGCTGTTCTACTGCAGACCCACATGGCTACTCTCTGAAACAGTCTCAATTTGCAGACCCTCCATCTCCAAACTCATCTTGGGTCTCTGGCCTTGCTAGGGTTGCCCACCTCCAGGTGGGGTCTGGAGATCTCCTGGAATTACAACTGATCTCCAGATCTGGAGGACATGGCTGTTTTGGAGGCTGGCCTCTATGGGATTACACCCCCACTGACGTCAGTCTACCTCTCAAATCTCCAGGAATTTCCCAATTCAGAGTTGGCAACCATAGATTTTTCCCAGTTTTGTTTCCAGCTTGGTATGGAACTATCCATATAAATTCTGTGATACAGTAAGGCTTGAAATATCAGTGTAACATTATTGTGAATCTGAGGACAGTGTTCATGTGAGCACATAATGCAGATTAGTTAACCTAAGACATTCTGATTATCCTTTTGATCGTAAAAGCAGTGGTTAGAGAATAATAAAAAGGTATATAAAAATTTATATTGCTTATCTTTTTTCCAGTGGGCACTTGAATAGCAGAATGGTACTATTTATAATAGATAGGTAGAGAACTGGACACAGGGCTGCCACTTTTAGCACAAGTCCCATTCTTAACACAACATACAGTTCCTCCTTAAAATCAGATTTTTAAAATGGAAGTAATCTATCTCCTTCTGAATAACAGTTACAGAAGTATTTAATGCTGTTTTTGTATGTTCATGGGAATATTAACTTGCATTCAATATGTTAATAGTCTAATTTTTTTAAGGTTAAAATGTTTGGGCATCCTGAATTCTGTCCCAGTACTGAGGCTTGGTTTGTTGTTCTAATTCTAGTAAGTGATTGTGGATTCAAAACATCCCGTCTTTAACAGTTGGTGTGCCACACTCCCAATATGGTCTTGGGTATCCTGATGAGACTAACCTGCTCTTCCCTGGTAGGATATGCCACGTGCAAATTTTACATGTTGTTGTTAGTAGATGTTACTAAAGCAGTACATGCATATTGTATTTGTAGTTAATTAGAAAATTTAGCATGTCTCCACCTGTCAAAGAGCTTCTACTTGATATAGAGAGTTCCCATAAAACTTTGGTTAGGCATTATTGAACCAGAAATGAGCAGAAAAGAACATTTTCTGTTAATTTACTTTACCCACACTGAGAAACTTCCATGGCATCTTGGTTTCCCCCCACTTCCGTTGTATTATACCATAATGAATTGAAGCCATTGATCAGTGTCACATTTTAAAATCTTCTCTAAAGTTTCACTTTATAAGGTTCTATACATTAGCACATTAGGCTTTGATAAAATTACCAAGAGCAATAATCAAGGCAATTAAGACCATGCCAAATTATTTCCGTTATGGGTGTGTGCAGGAGGTAAACATAAAGGAATTCTTTTATATCCAGTAATAAGACACCTGGATAGCTATAGGGCAAAAGGAGGGTGTAGGTGTTTTAATGAAAGAAGCTAGTATTATTAAGATAATAATAATTATCAACCAGATGTTATTCTATGCAGCCTTTGCCTCAGAGTCTCTAACCGTAATAGATTAGGATTGCTACTCATGACCTTTTTTGTGTGTATGTGTGAAACAGGTATCATAAAGTTACTTTCCCCCTTAGGATTCAGATGGTGTCTTGTCCTTGTGAAAAGGATGAAATTCTACAGGGTAAACTTTCAAGAGACTATGTCTTGAAAGATACCAACCAGAGAATAAGCTTTTTTTCAGCGCACAGTAACTTACAGTCTTACCACATGGGGGTGCTTTCACAGGACTATAATCAGAAGTCCTAGGGAGAACAATGGGGAGAACGTGCACAGATAATACCATTTTGCTCCTGCTGTGCAGGCTTTGTCAGTGCTGAGGCATTACTCAAAAGCAAGAAGTCACTTAGCATGAACAGATGTATTTTCTTTAGTAAACTCTTTCAAGCTATTATTTCCTAGCCATTAAAATCTGCCATCTTGATACTTGGTTATTCACTATATACCATAAAATATTTATTAAGGTCATAGAACTGTAGTGCAGTAGGGGGAAAAAACATGTGTGGAGCAATAAGCTTGCTGTAGTTTTGGGTAGGAACATTTCTGCTGGGTTGCATCACTGTCTGTAAATTTTATTGATTATAATTAAGTCCGTCTGTATTGTCTCTGACAATGTACATAGGTTCAGAATCAATTTTTTTTAATATTCATTAGGAAACAAGCTTGAAAGGGCTTTTATAGTAGAAATAAGCAACAAAGCTGTAGATTTCTGATTGCATTTATGTAGTATTAAGAGCCCACTGTTCTTCCTACCCTTTGTGGGTGGGGAAGGGTCAGAATCTGATGCTGGAAATTTGCCTCCATATTCAGTTGTTTTACACTTTAAGCCTGTTCTTTATCACCACTGTATTTCAAGCCTCTGTTTAGAGCATGTGTGCATTCAGCATGTGCTGCAGGTCATCTCTGATTAGAGGTATCTATAGCTTTCATCTGACCGGTTTCATCTCCATGAATTTGCATCACACATCTGCCATGCATCTGTATCCATCTGCTTTGACACCATATGGAACCATTATAGGTACAGAATAGCAGGCTGCCACCTTACTGAAATTTGAGTTAAATAGGGGCAACTCTCTTTGCTTCTTCTTACTGCAGTACGAAAAGTCATACATCTTACCCTACTCAGTTTAATAGGTGATGATTGCAGTCATTTCCCCCCCATTAAGTGTAGTGGTTCAAGTTCAACCTTATTATATTCTGTTCAAGAGCAGGTCCATGAGTGTACAATGCTCTGTTTTCACAATACTGGATTTAAATCCCCCCCCCCCGAATATACTTGGTACAACTTTCAGCCCCAACTGCCTCTATGAAGAGAGCTGAACTGAGGATTTAAAAGAAAAAGCTACAGATACCACAAATCCAGCTTAATGAGCACAAGCACTTTGTGCAAATAGTTCAACTGCCCACAGATAAGTAGTGATTATCTAGGAAGGGGCAGATGACCTACTAGGCCATATGTAATCAAGAACCAAAAAAACAAGTTAACAGCATGTGTGTGAAACATATATTTGAGAAGTCTAGAACTTTTAGAAAGCCAGCTTTCTGTAAGTTATACAAATATGTTTTATAATTAACTGTAGTTTTTGTAATACATGTACCATAATCAATTTATTCAGATCTCTTACAAAAGCATAATGAGACAGATTATCATTATTATTTTCACATTGCAGGTGGGGAAGTTGAGGCTTAAAGATAGTGGCTAGCCTGTGACCACTGGGTGAGCTGAGGTGTGTGATGGGATTTGAACTGGGGATATCCTAGTTTATAGATCTGTCTCATACCTCTAATTTTTAAGTCTATTTTCTCAGAATAAGTCCCATTTAGTTCTCTAGTTTCCCAGTAATTGTGTTTAGGGTTGTACTTCTCTAGTAGAAACTAGAACAATTAATCTTCAGAATTCAATTACAAAAAATGTTTTCAATCATTGGATTAATTCTGAAGATAACTGATTGAGGCACTTTCTGGAGGTCTTCTAAAAATGTGATGATTCCCAACAAAGAATTGGGAAATATTTCTATAATCTTCTGAATGTGTTCAAATGCATTGTCGTCTCCTTCTTCTGTGTTTTGTAATACTGTAAACAAATCATCTGGGTTATTGTTTTCCAGAGGGCTATATTGTACCCATGCCTCTTTTTGGCTGCAGCAAACATGCATTATTCCACATTGTGAATTTTTACTAGCTATTGATCCAGCCTTTTATATGAGTTATTTAGCTATTCATAGCTCTGATATACTGTTGATCCATAGCAAAAATGGTTGTTAGTTTCAGTAAAAAGAATGCTTGCTTATAGTCTGTTGCCAGCCCTGCATGAATAAATACTTAGGTAAACCTTGTTGTTTGGTAATGTGATGTGTAGGGTCATTTGGCAGGGGAAAGAGCCTGTGGTTAAAGGTCCAGATGGGGCTCAAATAGTTCTTGCACCAAGCTCTGTCATCCTTGCTGGGAAATTGCATGCAAAATTGGCCATTTATTATCATTTATTGCATTTTGTATCTCAGCTTAATTAAGCAAACTTCAAAGCACAACAGAAGATAGGAGGCCCTGGCGTGATGTGGTCCATGGGGTTGCAAAGAGTCGGACTCGACTATGCAACTGAACAACAACAACAAAAATCTCAGCTTTCCTCCAAAGAGTTCACAGACATATGCAGGATATATTAGCTGAGGTGGCTGGCTTAAAGTCACCCAGAGAGCTCCAGTGCTAAGCAGGAATTTGGACCTAGGACTAAGTCTTATACTGTAGTCATTACTAATTGTGAGCCTTGGTTTTATATACAAGAAAACATGCCTGTGAGGGTGCTCAGTGTAGAATAGGCTACCAGAAGAAAGAAGGTCATTTTAGTATCCTTATAATTCTCATTTACTCTCTCCCACAAATACACAAGAATACAGAAGGACTAAGGGCTAAACTAGACATTATGGTGGCCATAGGTCTGTGGGGAGGCTGTTTTGGCACTTGAAAAGGCACATGTGGAGGGGACAAGATCAGCTGGTCCTGCTGTGCCAGGGGCCCAGTCAGGATAAGGCCATAGCAGCATTTTTAAATGGCCAAATTTTTCTCCAAAATGGCTCAGGTAGCCATGGGTCATTACTCATGGCTGCTTTTGGCTGTAAGTGTACCATGAGATTTAGTAGAACCTATGTAAGCCTTGTTGATGTTTTTAAAAGTCAGTTTTAAAGGAGTTAAGCTTCAGCAAGCATATAATCAGCAACAGCAAAACTTTCAGGCTAGTCTTTGTGCAGGGGAAAAACCATCACTTAGGAGAACCTAATTCATGTTAGTTCATGCAGGCTATTAAATAGCATTATCCAAAAGAAGTATAGCATCATTTGTTCATCTCTGTGTGTCTGTGTGTGTGGGGGGGGGTTGTGATGGAACATGGATGACTTTGGGAAACTGGTCCCAGCACTGGCTATTGGCCAGTCAGCTCTCAAGCAGCTTTCTGTGGCCTTTCCTAGAGGTTGTCCCATCATGGGTGGGTGGGGCATGCAGACCTGTGGGCTGCAGGCTTCTCTGTGGTATGCAGCTCAGATTGAAAGGAGCAGGCTGAAGTGATGCTTGACATTCAACAACCCTTTCTTGGCAAAGACCCACCATGCCACCCCATGCTTGCTGGGTATATTTTTTGTGTGGCCACTCATCATTTGCTATGACAGCAGAGGGTAGCTGGTTTAAAAGGACCAGGAAGGAATTTTACATGGAGCTAATTGGCTGATAGTCTCTGGGGGTTCCACCTTCCCCATAGCAAAGAATGTATTTACTGTGTATGCTTGTTTGTACTGTTTAAAAGAGCATAACCATCACAACTGGCTGTTGGTGTTTAGACACTGGCTGGGGAACATAATGCAGGCTATGCAGGCTTAGCTCTGTGCATGACCAAAAGGGACATCCCCTTATGGGGCTCTAGGGGATGGTGTGCAGGACAGCCAACCTTGGGACATCAGCGTGGGCGTCAACATGGCAAATGGGGTTCAGTGTGGCCAAATGCAAAGTGATGCGCATTGGAGCCAAAAATTCTGACTATAAATACACATTGATGGGATCTGAACTGGCAGAGACTGACCAATAGAGAGATCTTGGAGTCGTAGTAGATAACTCAGTGAAAATGTCTAGACAGCATATAGCTGCAATAAAGTTGTGAAACAAAGCAGATAATCCATGACAGCCCTTTCACTATGGAATGGCCTCCTGGAGTCTCCTTACTAGGCAATGAACAATGAAGCATTTCTTGATAGGAACTATACTATGATATGATGCCTTTGTTTTGTGTCCTTGGTTAGAAAGAATCTGTTTGTATCTGGTTTGTTTGTTTTTTGGTGGAATTGTGAACCGTAAGGGGAAAATGCAATATACAGAGTTTAAAATTGGTATAGAGATAAAGATGAGGTGCAGAATTTTGCACCCTGAATATGCTGCCAAGCTTCAGTAGAAGACAGTGTTGCATTTGGGTAAACTTCCCCCAAGCTTGATGCCAAATGTGATTTTGATTGTACCTGTGACCTGTTCTTTAATGGAAGAAGTCTTGCTTTTAGTGTATAAAATGCAGCACATATAACTAAAGGCACTGATGAACTTCAAGAGGTTTCTCTCAAATAAAAGAATGAAACAAATGTGTTGATGTCAAAATATGGGTGAACTTTTCATTTTTTAAAACGAAAGTGTAATCTTCTGCAGTCACCTGACTAACTTCAGTTATCTGGGCCATAAATATTCTTATGAACAAAAACTATATGTCAGCAGTGGGTTTTTTTAAAAAAAGGAGAACTCTTTTAAAAGTTATATTAGAAATAATGCTCTGCTCTTTATAAATCTTGTTAAATAGACGTATGTTTTCGATGAGTCAGGTACAAGATGTTAGCAATTGGTTTTTAGACTAATATATTTTTAAAGTCCATTATTTAAGTATGCAATATTTAGAACCTTCAGTATATTGGTTTTGGAAGGAAGCAA
The DNA here is from genome assembly GCA_029375565.1 of Gekko gecko. Lineage (NCBI taxonomy): Eukaryota > Metazoa > Chordata > Lepidosauria > Squamata > Gekkonidae > Gekko > Gekko gecko. The sequence goes on along the minus strand of JAPDNY010000006.1, from coordinate 74,235,500 downwards.
ACAACTGCTAAGATGTTGCCTTGCCCACAGATAGATTCCCCGAAGTGTAGAGCAAAGAGCTGCATCTTCAGATTTCTAATTCTGTCTGGGGAGGCTCTTGTTGCACTTGTAAAGTACCACTGTTAACATGAGTAATCTAAACCAAGTCTGTATTACCTAAAAGGCAGTCCATGTGTGTGGCACCTGCAGTATTTCTCTTTGGTGAACAGCTCTGTCTTCTTCAGCTAGGCTGCTTGAGGCCTGTACACCATAAGCAGCATTCTTAAAATGCTATGGAACAAATGGTCACAGAACCTACCAGGGGAAAGGTGATCCTGGATTTGGCCCCTAAGTATTGCCCAAGACCTGGTGAGAGATGTAAAAGTGATTGCACCACTTGGGAACAGTGACCATAATGTTATTGAGTTCAACATTTGTATAAATAGGGAGTTGCCCAAAAAGACTGACACAACCACCTTTAACTTTAAAAGGGGCAACTTCTCTGATATGAAGGGACATGTGAGGAATAAACTGAAAGGAAAACTAGAAAGGGTCAAAACTATTGGGGAATCTGGGAGACTATTTAAAACTACAATCCTAGAAGCTCAGAAAAAATATATACTGCAAGTTAGGAAAGGCACAAATAGGTATAGAAAAAAGCCTGCATGGTTAACAAACAAAGTAATGGAAACTGTAAAAGGTAAGAAGGATTCCTTTAAGTGTTGGAAAACTTGTCTCATTGAGTTTGATAAAAGGGAACACAGGCTGCGGCAAATAAAATACAAGTCTGTGATCAGGCAGGCCAAAAGGGAATATGAGGAGCATATAGCAAAAAACATAAAAATCAACAATAAAACTTTCTTCAAATACATTAGAAACAGGAAACCAGTCAGGAAAGCAGTGGGGGCCTTGGATGACCAAGGGGTAAAAGGACTACTGAAGGATGACAGGGAAATGGCTGAGAAGCTGAATGCCTTTTTTGCCTCTGTCTTCATTGTGAAAGATGAGAAATGCTTGCCCACTCCAGAACAGCTGATTTCGGGAGGGGTGTTGAAAGACCTGAGTCAGATTGAGGTGACAAGAAAGGAGGTCCTACAACTGACAGACAACTTAAGAACTAATAAATCACCAGGCCTGGATGGCATATATCCGAGAATTTAAATATGAACTTGTGGATCTCCTGACAAAAATATGTAATCAAAGGCATTCACAGCTGGAGTTCATTAGTTGCTGTAGATTTTCCAGGTTGTGTGGCTGTGGTCTTGGCATTGTAGGACTTGATGTTTCCCCAGTAGCTGTGCCTGGCATCCTCAGAGGTATAACACAGAGAGATGAAGTACTCTCTGTGTCAAGATGAGCAGAAAAATGGTAGGCAGGTAATTTATATCTACCCAGGAAGGTGGGGTAGGGCTGAGTCATTATCTTGTAGTATTTCTCCAGGTTATGAACATGCTAATGGAGGAGCTTTCCTGAGGAGGTTCTTTTGTCTATGGATTGTTTCCTGAGGAGGTTTCCTGTTTCCTGAGGAGGTTCTTTTGTGTGTGGAATGGCTATTGAAACTCTAATCTCATCTGTAGTGCTACTGTCAGCTGTAGAGCTTTTTGTGTTTTTCAGGACAGGAAACCATGCCTATTTATTTTTAAACTCTCATCTCTCCTGTTGAAATTGTGTTTATGTTTATGAATTTCAATGGCTTCCCTGTGTAATCTGACATGGTAATTGGAAGTGTTGTCCAGTCTTTCAGTGTCTTGGAACAAAATGTTGTGTCCTGTTTGAGTTAGGCCATGTTCAGCCACTGCTGATTTTTCAGGTTGGCCAAGTCTGCAGTGTCTTTCATGTTCTTTTATTCTTGTCTGAATGCTACGCTGTGTGGTCCCTATGTAAACTTGTCCACAACTGCATAGTATGCGGTATACTCCTGCAGAAGTGAGGGGGTCTCTTCTGTCTTTTGCCGATCGTAGCATCTGTATTTTTTCTAGTGGGTCTGAATACTGTTTGTAGGTTATGTTTTTTCATAAGTTTTTCCATCTGATCCGTGATTCCTTTGAAAAATGGCAAAAACACTTTTCCCGTGGGAGACTGTTTTTCCTCAGTTGTTTCTTTTTCCTTTGGTTTAATTGCTCTTCTGATTTCATTCTTAGAGTAACCATTTGCTTGACGTGCGTGGTTAAGATGATTTAGTTCATCATTGAGAAAGTGTGGTTCACATATCCATCTTGCATGGTTTACTAATGTTTTTATTATGCCTCTTTTTTACCAAGGGTGGTGATTGGAGTTTTTGTGTAAATAATGGTCCATGTGAGTTGGTTTTCTGTGGACCTTGTGACCTAATTGAAGGTTTGCATTTTTTGCCTCTGTCTTCACTGTGGAAGATGAGAAGTGCTTACCCACTCCAGAACTGCTGATTTCAGGAGGGGTGTTGAAAGACCTGAGTCAGATTCAGGTGACGAGAGAGGAGGTCTTATGACTGATAGACAACTTAAGAACTAATAAATCACCAGGCCCAGATGGCATACATCTGAGAGTTCTGAAAGAGCTCAGATGTGAATTTGTGGATCTCCTGGCAAAAATATGTAATCTTTCATTAAAATCTGCCTCCATTCCTGAGGACTGGAAGGTAGCTAATGTCACTCCCACCTTTAAAAAGGGTTCCAGAGGAGATCCAGGAAATTACTGGCCAGTCAGTCTGATGTCCATACCAAGTAAGTTGGTAGAAATTGCTATTAAGGAAAGAATTAGTAGGCACATTGATGAGCAAAAACTATTGAGGCAGACTCAGGCATGGGTTCTGTAAGGGAAGATCTTGTCTCACTAACCTGTTAGTGTTTTTTGAGGTAGTGAATAAACATGTGGACAAGGGGGACCCAGTAGATGTTGTTTATCTTGACTTCCAGAAAGCTTTTGATACAGTTCCTCATCAAAGGCTCCTAAGTAAGCTCAGTAGTCATGGGATAAAAGGACAAGTCCTCTTGTGGATCAAAAACTGGCTACTTAACAGGAAACAGAGAGTGAGTATAATTGGGAAATTTCTCAGTGGAGGGTGGTAAGCAGTGGGGTACCACAGGGATCAGTACTTGGTCCAATGCTTTTTAACTTGTTTATTAATGGTTTGGAGTTGGGAGTAAGCAGTGAAGTGGCTAAATTTGCAGATGACACGAAGTCGTTCAGGGTGGTGAGAACCAGAGAGGATTGTGAGGCACTCCAAAGGGATCTGTCAAGGATGGGCAAGTGGGCATCAACATGGCAAATGGGGTTCAATGTGGCCAAGTGCAAAGTGATGCACATTGGAGCCAAAAAGTCTAAATACAAATATACGTTGATGGGGTCTGAACAGGTAGAGACTGACCAAGAGAGAGAGACCTTGGAGTCCTAGTAGATAACTCAATGAAAATGTCAAGAAAGTGTACAACTGCAGTAAAAAAGGCCAACGCTATGCTTGGGATTATCGGGAAGGGAACTGAAAACAAATCAACCAGTATCATAATGCCCCTGTATAAATCAATGGTGCAGCCTCATTTGGAGTACTGTGTACAGTTCTGGTCACCACACCTCAAAAAGGATATTATAGCATTGGGAAAAGTGCAGAAAAGGGTGACTAGAATGATCAAAGGGTTGGAACACTTTCCGTATGAGGAAAGGTTAAAGTGCTTGGGGCTCTTTAGCTTCGAAAAATGGTGACTGAGAGGTGACATGATCAAGGTTTACAAGATTATGCATGGAATAGAACAGGTTGAGAAAGTACTTTTCTCCCTTTCTCACAATACAAGAACTCGTGGGCACTCCATGAAATTGCTGAGCAGTGGGGTTAGAACAGATAAAAGGAAGTACTTCACCCAAAGAGTAATTAACACATGGAATTCACTGTCATAGGAGGTGGCGGTGGCTACAAGCATAGACAGTTTCAAGAGGGAATTAGATAAACATATGGAGCAGAAGTCCATCAATGGCTATTAGCCACAAGGAATAGATAATAACTCTTAGTGTGGGGTAAGTGCTTGGGAGGAGCAACAGTGGGAGGGTTTTTAGTGTCCTGGGTCCACTGCTGGACCTCCTGATGGCACCTGGTATTCTTGGCCACTGTGTGACGGAGCGTTGGACTGGAAGGGCCATTGGCCTGATCCAACATTGGCTTCTCTTTATATTCTTAAGTAGGACAGATCGGATTCTTCTTACTCAGTGGGCTTTTCTGTGTGCTTGACTTACTCCCGATTTTCTTGGCCGTCGATCCACAAGTATTGGAATCGGTTTGGGCAGGGTTCTTCCATGTGTCTGCACTCCCTCTGCATTTTCACATTTGTGGAGTCAGTTTATTTTCTCCCATGTGTGTCTTAAATAATCAGGACTATCAAGGGATGGTGCTGTCATAATTGGTGGCATCATTAATGTCATCACAGCACCTTCTCTTTCCAATTTTTTGTGTATGCTTATACTGATTTATTGATAAAGCATTGTAATAGTAGGTTTAGCACATTCTTTGAATCCTCAGCTTTCATTTTTAAAAAAGTATCTAGCCCTTTCCCTTGCGATGATTTGCTTTTTTCCTTGTATCTTTGTCAGGGAAAGAGATGGAGACTTACTTAAAAAATATTTTCTCCTAGTCATCATTAAGTGTGCACACAAATTCGAGCCCAGTTTTTTTACTTCAGTAGTCATGTGGTACAATCATAGAATCTTGGAATCATGAGGGCCTAGAAGCAATGTGTGGCAGCAGTGTTGGTAGTGTGGAATTTCATGTAGTGATCTGAGGCAGACCTAACTAACCAGAAAATGTACTCATGTGTTTGGGACTAGGAAAATTTGGACTTTCCCACCCACGTGAGAGCCATCCTAAGTTTGCTCTGATCTTTCTTAAACCATTTCAGTGAAACGGGCTTGAGAAATGTCATAGAAAAAAACAGAAACCTGGAGGGTGCATGAAATCAGAAGATGCTGTGGGGGGAGAAGGAAACTCTTTTCCCAGTGGCATCCAAGTTGTGCCATATAGGAAAAAACAGGTCTTCTGCTCTCCTTTCTCTGGTTCCCCACTGCTGTCCAGTGCAGCACTAAGAGAAACTGGGGAGAAAAAGTGACTTTTCAGTGATGTTATAATGTCACCTCTGGCTGCTTAACTGAAGTGATGGCACATGTCATGGCAACACTCAGACAATCCCTCCAAACACTATGGTATATAGGAAATGCTATACAGTACTTGGCCCCACTCCCCCAAAGCTTTCAGGGTTTGCCCCCTCCCAGGGTGCCAAACGATAAATGTGTAGGCTATTAATACTTCAATCATAGACTGGTTCACACATGTATTGCATTTGTGGAATACTTTCCAGTGGGCCAAGGCCCTGAAATTTGTACACTTGTTGTCTGTGTTTTCCAGTTACCAAAATATAATTTAAAGTGAAACATTTGTACACTTTTCAGCATGGGGACCCAAAATGTACCCCCAAACAGTCAACAGAAAATTGAGATTTGGTGCACATATACATACACACAGATTTCGATTATGAGAAAAGTCAGAAAAGGAGTTACATGTGCATATCTAGTTAAAAACAAGATATCTGGTTTCCCCAAAGGTTAGGGAGTTTCCAGGTTACCAACGACCCTGAATTTTTGTGCCACATATTTGTACCTAATTCACAACCCAGAACTTTCTTATATATAAGGAAGCTGCTTTGTATTCGGTCTTGGATTTGCATCCAGTTGCAGCAAGATACAGGTCTATTTTTGCACAAATGCAAGCTTCGTTTACTTGTATATATGTGTGTGTTGCATGTGCAAACATGTATTATCTATATCTGTGTGTATATATATAAATATGCACCATATGTATTTGTAGTTCCTTATTAAACTCTTCAGAGCTTTAGTATTTCAACATATTTTAGCAAAGCCACTACTTTGTTTTGTCTCCTCAAAAGAGAAATTTTAGTATCATGTTGGTAGCAATGTAAGCATCTGATGTTCTTCACAGTACCAGAATGATAGGTGCTTTCTAGTTCTCAAGACTAGTGTCCAGTTGAATGGCATTTCTTATCTCCCATTGCAGTATATTGGATCATAAAGTGTGCTGAGTTTGCGAAATTATATGTGAAATGTTTTCCTTTAAATCCAGTGACACTTTCTATCTTTGAAGTTCACAGAGAACTGTCTTTATTCAGTTTTATCCTGACTTCTTCCTCAGAGTTCTGGTGGCATGCATAGTTCTCTCCTCCACTGCTGTTTTATCTTTACATCAACATTGTGAGGTGGGCTGGGCTGAACGATAGTGACTTCTTCAAGATCACTGAAAAAGGTTCATGGCTAAGTGGGGATCTGAAATCATCTGCCAGACCTAGGTGGCAATCCAGATTAAATTTTCCAGTGGCAACATGGAACTTCCCTTCTTCCCTCCTCCCACTGCAGTCCACTGGTCTCCACAAAATGCTGCTCCTGAGTGATAAGGGCCCTGTGTAATGACAAGAGGTGAACTTGCAGCAGGAAAGGCAACTCTGAGGAAATTCCCAGTTCAGTTTGTATCCAACCCCTAGTCTCCTCTCCTGATCTTCAGGTGAATCACTATGGAATAACTAATATTAGGGGTATTACTTAAAATCCATACAAATATGGAGAAGATCCTGAGTTCTTTTAAATTGTCCCCCATCCTCTTGTTTTTGTTATGCAGATGTCTTTAAACATTAAAATAAATAAGAGTAAGTGGGGGTGGGGGGCTCAGAAGAGATGTTCTGTAAATAGAATTATGTCTAAAAATAGAATGGGTTTCAAAGGATTCCGTAATGGATAAGTGTTTTTAAATCTTATGCAGAGAATCTTAAACCTGCCCCATAGCATACTTCAGAAGTATAATGAATACTTTTTAAAATCATCAGGATGATTCCTAATTCTGATAACACCCCTCTGGGTGAAGTATAATATAATGTAGGTCTGAGTTTTTAGTTCATTTAGATTATTGGTGAAATTAGTTTATATGTATACTTCAATGCATACAGGGGTTTTCCCTGCAGAATTTGCATCTACCTTTTGAAATGGAGCCCCAGAATTGTCCATCCTTTGGTCGAACAAACACTGTCTATTGAAAGAATGCAGCATAATCAAATTTAAACAAGAAAAAAAAATGACCTTATGCTGTTCATTCTTGGACAGCTTTGTTAAGTATTCCCTTTTAATCCCAGCGGTGAGTGACTTTACCTTGAGATGTGCTATTCTTGAACAAGGGTTCACTTGTTAGTTCTTTAGGATTTTTGAAAGACCTTTATGTAAGACAATGTAAGAGGCTGATTAAATTATTCTTACACACTTAACTAACAATCCTCTCTGTCTCTGTTCTGCAGCTGTAGATACATTCTCCATTTTTAAGTGGACTGGTTAGAGAGTTCAGAGGGTTACTTGAGGTATTGAAGCAGGATATGTAGGTAAAGGTAACAGTAGTGCTTACTGTTTATCTGAAGTATGGTGGAGAAATTAATTCTGCCTCTTGTTTTTTTAGAAGAGAGCGTTTTAAAGAAATGTTTAGCACCCAGTTTTATTTAACAATAGATAAAGTCCTTATTCAGCAAAAGTAGGCATTTAATATCTTTTAAAATGAATGTTGGTAATACAATAAACTTAATAGATAGACTATATTCACTGTAAATTTACAGTGTGAGTATGTGCCATCAAGTCACTTCTGACTTACAACGACCCTATGAATTCATTACCTCCAAAACATTAACAGCCTACTCAGGTCTTGCAAACCAAAGGCTGTGGCTTCTTTTATTCAATCAAGCCATCTCATGTTAGAATTTACAATACATCTGTGCATTTGAAACTGGTTAGGTAACTATTGCTGTAATGCAAAAATTCTAATCCTCATGGTTTTGTTGTTTGAAAATATTCAGTCAGTGTTTATCCAAAAGTTCAAAACACAGGAGACTTATAACAAAGTCCATGTTAACATCTTTTGGTCATTCCTTTTCCCAGCAGCTATACATACTCTTTCATTATCTATCCCAGCACTTTCAAAAATACCAGAGTTTATATGATAGCTTGGGTAATATAGCCCACATTTGATCTTCTTCATGGTCTCTGTGCGGTCACACACCTGGGTTCTGTCCCTGCGCTTGAACCTGACCTCAGAGAACTACAAGAGCTAGCCTCTGGCTTTCGGTGTGTTCTCTTCCTACACTCTGGGGAGCAGACATCGACTGTGCATGTCTGGAGCAGGAAAGGAAACACCCTGCCACTCAGTTTCTTCTTGACCACTACGCTGGTCAGACCTACGACACTGCATTTCTCCTACTGAGCTGCCTTCTTCCTTCTCATCTTCGTTGTCATCTTCGTCTTCTCAACAGTGTCTCTGAAAAACAAGAAAAAAAGGGAACCCTATGTGAGCCTTTTCGTCATCGTCCATTCCCCCTTCTTCCCCAGCCCTTGGGGTGGCACATGGAAGTGAAGACTCAGTTCAGATGTTGAAATCGCAAAGGAAAAATCCCAACCACCAATGGACACTCTCTGTGTCTTTTCTGCCTGGGTGAGACCCACAAACCTGATTCCTGCCCCCATTGCAGCAACTTTACAAAACAGGCTCAGAAAAATAGAGTTGTGAGACTGAAGAGCCACCTCCTCAAGTCCTCCTTTTGCCCGGTGATGCCCCAGTCCTTGAGTTTTAGAGCCTCGCCGCCTCCTCCAGCTCAGAGGGGAGATTCGGCTGAGTCGGCAACTTCTTCAGCCTTGACAGCATTGAAGCATAAGACCGACAAAGAGTCCAAAGAATTCTTGGCTTCATCTCCGGACTTGCTGAAACTGAAGAAATTGCACAAGTCGAAGCACCGGTCGGTATCGACATCTGTCACGTTCCGGAAGACTGTCTCGGCCCTGGTGCAGCCTCCGGAAACCTCAACCGTGGGCCTGCAGGACCCCACCCATGCACTCACCCTGTCATCGACTCTGTCCATGGTAGCCACCCCTCTCACACAGGCGGTGCATGTTTCATCCAGATCACCATCCATCTACAGCTGCTTACCATTGGATTTCTTCAAAGCCAATCCTGCCCATCAGGATAGACCTCCCACACATCCTGCCAAACTATTGCATCTGTCCCCTCAGTACTGATTTCGTCAAAGTCTCAATCGAGAAGCAGGCACCGTTTTCACTACACCCCAGCCTCTTATGCAGTGCCCTATGAGGGATACCCAAGATACTCCTCAGAGTCATGATCTCCCTCTCCACAGGAACGCTTCCCTTGATGCTACCGGAAGTGTTACAGATCTCCATCTTGCTCATCATACCATGATCAGGACCGATACTTGTATCCTTATTCTCCACTGATCAGAAGACCTAATAGTACACCTTCCTCGGGACCAATGACATCTGGTGTTCGGTCCACCAGATGCTCCCATCATCATAAAGTCATGTGTGGCCCCTCTGACATCTACAATTGCCGCCCCTCCAGGATCCTTGGTCAACACCTCGGTCACCCAACTGAACCCGACATCTGCCATACCACCGCACGATCTTGGCCTCCTGGCCTCTGCCTTGTAACCATTGGACATCAGGATCAAGGGGTCGGATTTGGAAGCACATGATTCTCTTCACACCTCCCTGGATTCAGATATTGTTTGCCCAGGTTCACTGTCACCCTCAGAAGAGTCCAAGGCTTACCTTGAACTGGTGACTCGCATGGCTACCGCACTGAACATTCAGCTCACCAATGACACTCCAACAGTTACGGATCTCATTCACAAGTTAGTGCAATCAGAACTTCCACCAACATCCTTACTCCCCATGCCCCCGGTTCATCTCGATGTTCTTCGGGAGGCATGGGATAAGCCTGCTTCTATTCCACTGACATCGAAGCATTTTGACTCCCTCTATTGAGATCAACCATTGGATTCGAAATTTCTCTTCTCTCATCCAGTTCCAAACTCTGTCATAGTACACTCAGCATCTAAATCCAAGCAAGCGCGACATCCTGCACTTCCAGACCATGAGGGCCGGAAGTTAGATACCCTGGGGCGAAAGATGAACTCAGTTACCACCACAGCTAAGATCCACAACTATCTGGTGTATTTTTCAGCTTATTCCTTTCATCTAACAAACCAACTTTCCACCTTGGTTGCAGAACTACCAGAAGCCTCCCAAAAGACTGCCACCACTCTACTCAATGAGTTGTCCAAATTAGCAAAACAACAGATCAGTACTGTCTGACATGCGGTATCTTGCTCATCGAAGGCTATGGCTACTTCAGTCACCCTCAGAAGACATGTCTGGCTATGTTCTACTACCCTGCAACCTGACATAAAATCTAATGTGGAAGATCCACCTTTTGATGGGGAGGGACTCTTCCATGCCTCCACAGATGAGACCCTTACCAATGTGGATGACAGCCATAAAAGGGCTTGCAGTTTGGGGGTCTCACAGCCTTCCCAACCATGGACCTCCAAATTCAAGACCTGGAAGCCCAGCTTGTCCATGCGTTTTTGGTCCCCTCGTCAGTTGGACTACTGGAAACACAAGGCTCCCCCAGCTAAACAAACTTACCACCAAAAGCCCAGAGCCCCCTCCTCCAAAAAGGCAACACCCCCCTGCAAAACAGTCTCTTTGACTCCCTCGTACACAGCCCTCCTTGCCCCTCATAGATTACCCCATCCTTGGTCACCAGTCAACACTTGGGAATCCATCATCATGGATGCCTGGGTCCTCACCATCATCCGAATCAGGTATGCCACTGAGTTTCTTTCAACCCCACAGGTCCTTCATTTTGTGGTGACGCCTCCTTCCAGTTTTCTTCAAGAAGAAGTCCAAACTATTCTTGCCAAGGGAGCCATAGACCACATCCCTTCAGCCCAACATGACAAGGGATTCTACTTTCGATATTTTATTGTCCCAAAACAGGAAGGAGGCAAACATCCCATTATGGACCTATATCAACTCAACTGCTACATTCTGCACAATTTTTTTTGGATGATTATTCTTCAAGTAGTCTTCCCTCTGGTCCCCAAGGGTGCCTGGCTGGCATTCCTCGACTTTCAGGATGCCTACTCCCACATCACCATCCAACCACAACACTGTCATTTCCTGAGATTCACAGTGGGACCCGACCATTACCAATACTGAGTGCTCCCCTTCGGTATCTTGACGGTGCAACAGGTCTTCACAAAGTGCATGGCAGTGGTTGCCACATTCCTCTGTCAGCACGGGATCACTGTCTTTCCCTACATCGATGATTCGCTGCTCATCTCTCACTCCCCGTATCATCTTTGTCAAGACATGACCACTACACTCCAACTCCTAGCATTCTTAGGTCTCTGCCTAAACCTTGCCAAGTCTCATTTGACCCTGGTCCAGGACCTGCAGTTCATAGGGGCACGAATTTGTACTCCTCTACAACATGCTTTCCTCCCAATGGACAGAGCTTCCATGCTGCGGTCCCTGGCACCGAGTGTATTGTCTTCCCCCACACAGCCAGCTCTAGTTCTGCAACGTCTCCTAGGGATGATGGCTGCAACCACCTATGTGATATTGTCTGCCAGGCTCCACATGTGACCACACCAACTGTGGTTTGTACCCTTCTCAGAGTACCACTCATTGTCCTCTAAACCCTCTGATGGTGGACCCTAGAGAAAAATTTTCGAATCAGAATGCCTTTCCAGCTTCCTTCTCTGAGTGCTGTTCTCACCACCATTGCCTCCCTGTGAGGTTAGGGAGCCCACTGCGGGACACTCTCCTCTCAGGGTCAATGGTCCAAATTGGAACAGACCCAGCACATCAGTTGCTTGGAACTCATGGCTGTCCATTGGGCCCTTCACTTCTTCTTACCATCCCTGCATGACCTCCATGTACAGATCATGTCAGACAACATGGCAATGGTTGACTATATCAACAAGTGGAGGGGAACAGTGTCCACGAGACTCTGCAAGAAGGTCCTAGCATTGTGGCACTGGTGCCAGACACAGGGCATCCACTTTATGGCTGTTCACCTGCTGGGCATACAGAACTCTCAGGCAGACTTCCTTAGTCAAACACAGTTCATTGAACATTAAATTGGTCATTAAATCCTCTCTATTTGCGACCCGTCTTCCATGACTTTCGGTGTCCTTAGATAGATATCTTTGCTACACAGGACAGTGTGAAGTGTCCAGTTTTCTACAGTCGAGGCCCCCCAATGTGGTCCTCACAAAGGGATACATTCCTACATCGCTGGACTGGATCTCTCCTCTACATGTTTCCCCTGTTCCCTCGCATCACCAGGATGATACAGAAGATTGTCCAGGATCATTTGGACTGTATCCTAAAAACACCCTGGTGGCTGAGGTGACACTGGCTTGCAAATCTTCTGAAATTGTCTCATGCCATCTACCAATGCCTTCCACCGACACAAGACCTCTTTTCCCAGCACCACAGCTGGGTCCTCCATCACAACCCCAGCCTTCTCAAGCTGACTACATGGCGGATAATAACATGACCTTCCTACCAGAGGTTCAGCATGTTCTCTTGAATGCCCGAAAGACGACTGTTTGTTACTCTTACTAGGTGAAGTGGCGACACTTTGTTTCCTATGCTACTGGTCATGGGGAGGACCCCAAGACTGCACCCCTGCCCATTATCTTCACCTACTTAGTCTCCCTCCATGAATTAGGTTTGGGTTACTCCTCACTGAAGGTGCACCTGTCTGCGATCACTGTCTTTCATAATTTCACTGAAGGGAGAATTGTTTTCTCCCACCACATTTTGAAATTGTTCCTGAAGGGCATGTTGAAGTTACATCCTCCGGTTAAGCCATTAGTTCCTGCTTTTAGTTTGTCCCTCATTCTCTCTCAACTCATGGGCAAGCTGTTTGAGCTCGTTGCAACCACACCTATGCACCTTCTCTCCTGGAAGATGGTGTTCTTGGTAGCCATCACCTCTGCTAAAAGAGCGAGCGATCTCTGCACTTTGCGAGCCGACCCACCATACACTATTTTTCATAAGGACAAGGTGGTCCTTTGGGCTTATACTTCTTTCTTGCCCAAAATGGTGTCAGCTTTTCACCTCTCTCAGCCATGTTTTTTGCCAATCCGACAGATGATGGCCAGAGAGCCCTTCATACTTTAGATGTTTGCAGAGCACTCTCTTTTCATCTCTTCAGGACATCTTCTTTCTGTTAGGATCCTCATTTGTTCATTGCTTACAGCAGACCCCATCTGGGACACAAAATTTCTCTTCAGCGGCTTGCAAAATGGATAATTTTGACTATCTTGCTCTGCTACGAATTGGGAAACAACCCTTGCCTGTCGCACTGAAAGCCCACTCAACCCAGGCTGTGTCCAGATCATCAGACTTTCTTGAAGATGTTCCTCTGGAGGACATTTGCACTGCTGCCACATGGTCCTCGCAGACAACCTTTGTGATGCATTATGCCCTCAATGTTAGGGCAAGGCAGGATGCATCCTTCGGGCAATCGGTGCTATGCTCCATCTTTCACTGATGATTGACATTCTTCAACTACCAGGTAGGCCATTACTTGTGATGTGACTGCATACTTTTCTTCCCCTTTTTCGCTATGGGTATCATAATGTGGAGCTGCTAGCACTTGCCATCCTTGTCTTGAAGCTCGCTAATCACCCAGGTGTGGGACTGCACAGAGACCACAAAGAAGATAAACAGATTGCTTACCTGTAACTGATGATCTTCGAGTGGTCATCTGTGCAGTAACACACGCCCTCCCAGCCTTCCCCACTGCTGGCATCTCCCACGAATATATTCCTTATTCTCTGGGACCACTCCAGACATGTGCAGTCGATGTCTGCTCCCCAGAGCTCGGGAAAAAATGTGGCAAAAGCCAGAGGCTAGCTCTTGTAGTTCTCTGAGGTTGGGTTCAAGCGCAGGCCCAGAACCCAGATGTGTGACTTCACAGATGACTACTCAAAGATCTTAAGTTACAGGTAAGCAACCTGTTATTTGTTTATCACTTTTTATTAACTGTATCTCACTTTTCAAAACTTCTCACAGGAAAGAAGACAATACAGTGTCAATTAAATTCACTAAAAATGTTCCCTGAGGTGGTAGCCTTGACTATGCAACCTTCTTCTTACTTCCCTGACAGCCTTAGCAATGCCATCTGGAAGTTAATGGTAAGCTGGAGCTGGATTCAGGTATAATGGCGAGGTGCAATCTGTTTCCTGATTCCTCTCTGTTGGCCCCATCAAATTCTGCAAGCTGATTTTAATAATTCTGAGCATGGAATTTGGATTTCCTTAACAAAAATTGTAGGACTGTTATAGAGATTTTGTTTAGGTAAGTATGGCCCTGTCTACATAGTTGCCTGATGGAATTTTCCAGGTATCCTCTTTGATGTGATAAACTTCCAGTTTCTGCATCTGAGCAATGTAGTAGGCCTGAATGCCTGATATAAAATTGAGCTGCAAATAAGTCATGTGATACTAGAGCTAAATGATAGGAAGAGGGGGAACCAGAAGATAAATGAGGATCAAGCCAAGGTTCAGAACCATGGAGCCTCTCAACAACTAGGTGGCCTCACCTGACTATCCTCCTGCTCTTCTCAGCATGTGTGGAAAGAGAATCAGGAGGTGTGATATGCTAGCAGTGGTCCTTTCCTAAGGCAGTGGGGTGGGGAGAGAGAGGCGTTTATAAGGGAAATGTTGTGCTAGACAGAAGTAATTATAATTTGAAATCATATTATCTTTCTAATCCACATATTTGCTTTGCTGATTGGCCAAGTGGGTCCCTCTCAAGGTACTCCCAGATGATAATAACTGGAAATGATGGGACTGTAATCAAAAATATTCTGCAGCTGTTAATTTGGTGGAAAAGTTGTACATGAAACATCCATGCTTTCCGTATTTTTATGAGTGTGTGTGTGTGCACGTATGCACACGCACTTGAAAGTCATGGAGACCTCTGGTGACTGACCCCTACTTGGGGGCCTGGAGGATATTCAGAAAAGTGGCTGAATAAAGCCTTCCCCCACCTCCTGACTGCTGGTATTCCAAGGAGGTCTCCCATCCAAGTCGTTGCCAGAGTCAACCCTGCTTAGCTTCCAAGATTTAATGAGATTGGGCTTGCCTGGACTGTCCTGGTCAGAGTAAGCATCCATGCTTTCCTGAATGATCACTAGAACATGATTAACAGTGCAATCCCAGACAGAGTTGTACTCTTCTAACTCCATTGAAGTCAATGGGTTTAGAAGGGCGTAACTATGTTTAGGACTGCATTGCCAGTGATAGTTTCAAATTTATTCTTAGTTAATGAGTATGCATGCACTCCAAACCTATTGTGATAGGTGATGGCAAAAAGCTGACTTAAAGCCACCACTATATCAGAAAAAACCTATTTAAACCTAACTGCCTTTAACTGATAATGGGAAATAACTTTGATTGATTAGTTTTGATTAAGCCCATTACACTGAAACAATAGACAGCACCAGGGCTATTTTTGGGCAGGAACACACAGGAACAGACTTCCGGCTGGCTCCCAAGCTGGCCATGCCCAGCAGGAACTCATTAGCATAATGGGCCACACCCAACAGCAGAAACTCATTAGGACTGGCTACATTAAGACTGTGTGGCCTAACATGCAAAGGAGTTCCTGCTACAAAAAAAGCCCTTGACAGCAAACAAGGTCAACAGAATAAGAAGCAAAAGGTGAGTGTGGCTGGATGACCACACTTCTGGTAACATGGGGGTATAGGCCAGTGATGGCGAACCTTTTAGAGACTGAGTGCCCAAACTGCAATCCAAATCCCACTTATTTATTGCAAAGTGCCGACACGGCAATTTAACCTGAATACTGAGGTTTTAGTTTAGAAAAAACAATTCATACATTAACATCTTTGTCTTAAAAGAAAAGCACAATAACAAAGCTTTCAATGATACAAACAGCTTTTTATTGAAAGGAGGCGGGGTCAGGCTGTGGGGATTCCTTGCTGAGCAGCTCCTGGGCTTTGAGTAGGCAGGGATTGTGGGTTGGCATCAGGCTGTGAGGAAGGTGGAGCCCACGGGGAAAGCAATTCCCCTCTTCTCCCTCCCCCATGTCAACAAATGTGGCGCCTGCACTGGGGGTTTGTACGCCTTTTCCTCTCATGTGTGGTATTTGCTTTCCAACCAGGGCCCAGGGTTTGGCCTAGGGCCAGCTGGTGCAGCACAATAAGCAGGCTCAGCCACCTCCTCGCCCGTGCCCACAGAGAGGGCTCCGAGTGCCACCTCTGGCACCTGTGCCATAGGTTCGCCACCACTGGTATAGGCTAATATGCTACTGAGTTTCTGATGTTGGGTGTGGCCTATTATGCTAATGAGTTCCTGCTGGGCTTTTTCCACAAAGGAAGCCCTGGACAGCACTAATTCCATGCACTGAGTTTACTAAATGACTTTGTGAAAGTTTTAGAGCAGGGGTGTCAAACATGCAGGCCCCCAGAGGGTTTCTATCATGCCCACAGTGGAACTGGCTTTCTTCTGCTTCTTCTTCCAATTCTGCTGCTGCTGTGTCATTGTAGGGATGCAGCTTACAGATACACACCTGAACAGCATACTTAAGATTGCAACAGCACAGACATTTTGATGTAATAATTCAGAGCAAGAGGTGTCAGTTATCAAACCCTATTAAATAAACAAAATATTGCGAGAGTACTAATGTTTAAGCATGTTTTTATTTTAAGTAAAAAAAAACCTTTGTGTTTGTGTTCTTTATAAAGTTTATATCTCTGCTACCTGGCATTACATTTTATGTCACACATGGCCTGGCCAAACAAGGTCTCATTTATGTCAGGATCTGGCGCTCATAACAAACGAATTCGACACCCCTATTTTAGAGAATATTTCCACATAAACATGGAAATTAGTAACAGAAAAGACCTATTATGGCTGCAGTCACATGTGCTAAATAATCCACTTCCAGTCCACTTTTAATGCACTTTCCAACTGGTCTTTGCCAGTTCACACGGTAAAAAGCCAGTCTGAAAGTGGATTGAAAGTGGATTATTTAGTGTGTGTGACCACAGCCTATGTTATTCTGTCCTGTTAGTATTAAAAGTGTTTTTCCAGTAGATTTGCTCTACTAATTGCCTGCCCAACTTAGTTTTTTAACCAGTTCCCTTGGGTGATGCTTCTGCAGGCTACTTGATCTTGTTACAAGAACACTTTCCTTACTATCCATAATAATTTTTCCTTTCTTAACCACTTTGTTCGTTCTTTTATCATGCCGCCTTATGCTTCTTGATGTTTGTTATAAGAAATGTTTAGAGAGATCTCTGGTGTTATTGCATAATCAAGCCATAAACCTTTAGATCTTTGAAGTTTTCATCATTTAATTCACATCTGAAGTCCCTAATTAGTTTGACAATTATTCTTTGATACTTTGTTTCATGGAGTATAGCGGCAAGGTTTAGCAGGTTATTGTTGATGGACTGATTATTGATAGGTTCACATTACTTAAATTTTTACAATAAATGTAAGCAAAATCCATCTATTGGTTTTGGTCCTGGTGTGTACTTGTAAATCATCTATATATTTGCGAGATGCAAGACCTGGAGATTAGATATTTCTTCTATGGGAATTAATGTACAGAAGGATTGAAAGTAGACCTCAGACTTGCACTCTGTTCCCCCATGTTCAGGTAAATGCAAGATCTCATTGAACTATTTACTTCTCTGAAGTGGAGAGAGCATGGAAAGACTACATGATGGAGCATGTAATCCTGAGATCCATATTCAATCCTTCCTCACATACAGTCGGGGATGGGGAGTGTTGTCTGAACACAGTTTGATTTGGAGAAATAATCTGAACAAGAACTGGATTAAATGGTAGTATTTCTATTTTGTGAAGTTATTATGGAGCTTGTGTAGCTATAATTGCATTGGCCCTCAACAATGTATTGCAACAGGCATGGCTTATGTCAACTAGCACTGCTTATACTTGACTTGCACACATAAAATAATTTTTCCTAGTTACTACTTCACAGTTTTTTTAATTTGCTTTGTTGATTTTTAGGTTTTGCCATCCTAGTGAGGATTTCTGTTCCCATGTGTTATTTGGTTACTGAAAAACAATTTAAATTTTGAGGCATTTCCCCATGTTTTCCATGCCTGATATTTTTATATTCTTCTGTGCCTTTATCAGCTCATTCAACATGGCCCAATTGAATGGTCCAAGTTTCCATTGTTTTATTACACAATTAACAATAGTGCAGGTGGAGTAAAAAGTCAGGACTTCTCCTTTCAACAGTTCTCTTGATATTATTACCACCTGTTCCATCTCATTACATTGCTGTACCACAAAATACAGTGCAATCTAGATACAATGAGTGAAAGACAGCAGGACAATATTAGTCTTCTAGTATATTAGAATAGCTTAATCTGTGGGTAGGCAGGCTCCATCATCTGTGCCAACTGTGGCACATCAGACCATTTTGCTTGGTGCCCAGGGCCAGATCTCTGTCCAGGCAACCATGGTACAGGCAGCACTGCTTGGGCAAGTGGTGCAAGAGAAGACAATAGGCATGGCTTATGTCCACTAGCACCAGTTGTGCTTGGCTTTCTCCAAAAATTCCTAGCCAAGTACAACCCCTCTCTACCTGTTGGGTTGCTAATACCACCATTTTCACAGATAAACTCTGATTTTTTTGCAGCATTTGAGAAAAAAATGTTCCCTGCCCCTGTTTTAATCTGTTGGTGATCTTTATACTGTTGTCTATAAACACAATAGTAGTTTCCTTTGAGATCAGTAATAGAACATAGATTTAACATCATTGACAACATATACTCATTATCCTTATTTTACTATCTTGCATGTAACATTCTGTATTCAAACACAGATTAACTACAGCCAAGATATTGTTGGCTCTTAACCCATAAAACCAGGGGTTCTCTGTCTGTCCCCCCAATATGATAACTGATCCCAAGCCCCTCTCTTATGGCACCACAACTAATTTCTCCCAAACCAAGGCGTGTGTTGAATAACATTGTCCCTACCAGGATGTACATAGCAACAGAGATACTTTCTGAGTTCTCCGTTTTATGTATTTTACTGCCATTTCTGTGTGTCTCAGTGTAATGACACCCTGTCTCCAGTCATAGAAAGTAGGGACTTAAATTTCACACCCTGAAAACTTCTCTCTCTCTCTCTCTCTCTCTCTCTCTCTCTCTCTCTCTCTCACACACACACACACACACACACACACACACACACACTCTCTCTCTCTCTCTCTCTCTCTCTCTCTCTCTCTCTCTCTCTCTCTTATTGAGGGTTTTGGGACTGCTTAGTCTTCTAGTTCTCTATGAGGGCAATGCCTGGCCTCAGGATGCCACCTGGCATTCACTTGGCATTCAGTTAAGAGGATTATAGGCTAGAAAGAACTACAAAGTAGGCTTGATGAAAACAACTAAGAAACAGGTTTATTTCAGTGATATATGTGGCTTGGTTGTTTCTTTGATTTCCTTTTCTCCAGCCTTCCCAATATTACAGTAACAAAGTTAATGGAGAGCTGAGGCCTGAGAAAGCATACCAGTCATGCAGCAGGTTTCTTGATTGATTGGTTCAGCCTTCTAACAGAAAGACTTTTAACTGTTTTTGACAGCAACATCATCCAAAACCTGCCTGTCTTCAAAATACCTGAAGTCCCTAATGGACTCCCTGCCTAACCAGCAGACATCCTCCTAAGCCTTCTCCCAGCAAAATCCAACAACCCTCAACTCTGTTAGTTGACCAGTACTTAAACTGCCAAACTCCTACCTTTTTCTTTTCAACATTCCACCCCCCCCCCATTTGAAAGAAACTGGCGGAGCCTCACTCCTTGAAACTGCCCATCACACTTAGCGCCTTAAGGTGAGATGTGTAAAAAGAGGGTTCTTTCTAACCTTCTATTTATACTAGGGGGGATAGTTTAATAAGCCCTTACTGTGTGTGTGGGTATGAGTTAGTGGGCAAGCTATTCATGTTCTTGCTCAGCTCAAAATATGGGCCCTTTTAATATTAGGTGCTGACCAAAGCTGTAGAAGATCAGCCTATATTGGCTGCGTTATAGCAGAGATGCTATGCCAAGAAGGTATGCCACATTATGTGTGCTCACTAAGCTAGGAACAAGTTAACACAACTAAGTTAAAATGAAATGTGCCTGACTCAGAAAAGTGGCTCCTGCCAACCTAGCAGTTCGAAAGCAAGAAATTGCAAGTAGATAAATAGGTACCACTTCGGTGGGAAGGTAACAGCGTTCCGTGCACTTTGGTGCTTAGTCATGCCGGCCACATGACCGCGGAAACGTCTTCGGACAGCGCTGGCTCTTCGGCTTTGAAACGGAGATGAGCACCGCAACCCTAGAGTCGGATTCGACTGGCTTTCGGCCAAGGGAACCTTTACCTTTACCTTTACAGAAAAGTGGGCTAAATCCCTCACTGGAAAGGAAGAGCCAGCAGATTTTGAAAAGCAAGGACAACCTTTCAGGACTGATTAAGACCCAGTATGCCTAATCCTCATATTTGTTTGCTTTAAAATTAGCCTTTTGCATATAGGGAGCCTTGATCCAGACATGTATTTCTGTCCTGATTAGAAACCTTTTTAATCACCAATCTGCCTTCCTTTTCCCCTCTGTTCCCTCTTCCTCCACCCTTTCTCCCCCTTGCTGTCTTTTCCTCTCCCTCCTTCATTCTGTCATGTGACTTCCTTTTCCTCCCTTCCTTGTATTTTCACTTCCATTGGCTTATATGGGATACTGTAAAGATATGCCAGGGTCATCAGTTGTATACTATTACACAGTAGTGAGTGACTGGAACTGGAATGGAATAGGATACCAGAAAAGTCCTACTCCATCTGTTACATGCCTCTGACTCTGCATCATTCTCTTTTGGAGTTCTGTCATTGTGGTGTGGCATGGTGAGGTTTGGCACTACCACATCTCCCACTTATGCTAGCGTAGCTCTGGAATATGCTAAAATAGGGTTTTGGAATGGGAGTTTAGGATGCATTGTTAAAGTTGCACTAAGGTAATACTGGGTCTGAGGGTAAAAATTGGATTGTTGCTGCCACAGTGGTTCTAGGGAATCAATATGATGCAGATAATTAGGTTTGTTAGCTAGATTCGATGCAGTTATCTAGATGATGTAGTCAGAAGTCAAAAGCTTTCAAGGTCTTGGAGCTGTTCTTTAGGAAGAAGTTGACAGGATCTAAAGTAGGCTTATGACCTCCCATTTGAGTGCAGTCTGCCAGCTTAATATTCCACCAGAGCCCCAGTAAACCTCCAGTGTTCTCTGAGACTGAAGACAAGAGAATTGTTGAGTGCAGTCCATAATACATGGCCTTGGTGGATCACAAGTCATGCCAATCTGTGCCCTGTGGAGACGCTTTTGATGCTGAGAAAACATAATGCACGCAGTGATACTTAGTGAAGAATGTGTGTTTTGGCCCACAAAAATCCTTATGAAAAAGTAAACTCCGTGGAACTTGGAGGGATTTACTTCTGAGTAGGTATGCTTAGGATTGGGATATTTTTAAGTCCTCCCATGCCAAGAGACCCCATCCAATGAACTGAAATTGCAGCTTTGAAGTGGTTTGAGAAATGAAGAGATGCAGCTTTGTTTCCTTCCCTTGTGTCTTACAATGCCACCTCTGTGTTGCTTAACCTTTGTGCTGTTTCCTCATCCATAAAGACTGTTTCTCCAAAAGGCTTTTCCTCAAGATTTTGTTTATTATGGTTTGTGAAGTGCTTTGGGAAATGTGGCTGAGAGACAGGCAAAGAATTGTTATGCTTAATAATCTATTATTTAAAATATTTGGGGCCAACATGAAAAATAA
Source organism: Gekko gecko (assembly GCA_029375565.1). Taxonomy (NCBI): domain Eukaryota; kingdom Metazoa; phylum Chordata; class Lepidosauria; order Squamata; family Gekkonidae; genus Gekko; species Gekko gecko. Next base: position 74,213,784 of record JAPDNY010000006.1, on the reverse strand, counting down.
TGGTATGTATGTAGTGAAGTGGTTAACGCGATTGCATCTCTTACAGGTTTCACCAGATACACTCACTGTACAATGGATAATTGTTAGCTCTTGTTGTGCAGATGCTGTTGCAGATGGAGCCCTGTACCTGCATGCATAGCAAATGAATTAGACTGGCAATCCCCTTTATAAAGCATAAATATGTAATTTGTTCAGCTGTTGTAATTAAATATGTATGTGTGAAACAGCCACCATTCAGGTCATTAATGATGCGCTATGCCAAATTAGAGCTTACAGACAGTAATGTACATTGTTGTGCAGTGAGGGAATTGCAAATAACACAGCTAAGCCTTTTCCTAGTAAAGTGATGGATTCATTGGCATTAAAAGGAATATTTATATTTCTGGCATTTTGATTACTTCCATCTATATTTACTCTAATACACAATGAAGAAAAAACACAACTGGATGGAATATTGATGCTGTTAGTTTTATCTGATTATTGTTTGAACATTTTTGAGTACCCTTTAGGTACATATATTGTAAAATTTAATGGCATATAGCATTTTGTATCCATTTGGTTCATATGCTGATTCAATAATTTTTTTAAAAAGCCCCAATCCAGAGGTCCCTTATGGGAGCAGGAGCCCATATGCACACAGGGCTTTTCTGCTTTGCAGAGGCTTTTCTAGGACTTTTGGGCTACACATTAGGAATAAATTCCTGACAGAGTGCTTCCTCAGTGGAACAGGCTTCCTCAGGAGGTGATGGGTTCTCCTTTGCAGGTTTTCAGAGAGAGGCTAGATGGCCATCTGACAGCAGTGATGATTCTGTGAACTTAGGCAGATCATGAGAAGGAAGGGCAGGAAGGGTTGGATCAGTGCTTATTTCTTGTGGCCCTTTCTCACATGCCCAGGGGAATGCTGATCGCCACTTTGGGGTCAGGAAGCAATTGTTCACCAGGCCAGTTTGGCCAGGGATCCTGGTGGGTTTTTTGTGTGTGTTTACCCTCTTCTGGGCATAGAGGAGGTGTCACTGGGGGTGTGGGGGAGGTATTTGTGAATTTCCTACATTGTGTAGCGGGTTGGACTAGATGACTCTAGAGATCCCTTCCAACTCTATGGTTCTCTGATTCTGTGCTGTGCTAGGAACAACCACAACTTCATGATCCTTGGACACATCAATTTATGCCTGACATGAATGGTGTCATGGATGTTCTTCATGGGCTTCACATGCAGCATAGTGCAGCATAGTTGGTGGGTATATGCAGATTCACTGTAGTTTTCATACCATTGATTGTTTTGGAATCAAAATACATGATGCTCTGGCACCTAAATCTGGATTTTTTTTTCTTGTGCCAGGCACACTCTCCTATCTCAGTTCTGAACTTTCTAATAGATTATGAGCTTTCACAAAGAGAGATGTCAAAAAATGTCTGGGCTCATACTGTTATTGTATTTGTACTGATGGTGCTGTATACAAACACTTTATTGCACTGGACTCTAGGAGCTGCAGTTCTCAACACCAGCCATATTGGAAGAGCTGCATGAAAATTCTACACTCATCTTTCTTCCCAGAAACAAGTGAGTATTTTAGGTCTGGATTGGGAAAAACAACTGTATGAAACACGTGCAAAAATAATTGAGAGATTTGACTCAAATGGAGAGAAAATCCCTGCCAAATTGAGATAAGGTGGTCTGGTTATGCATGTTGCAATGGTCAAAAAGAATTTCATCAGCAGTATGATATTTAAAGCCTTGCACATGTGTCTACAAAACAGCTGGCTTCGTAGTTCACTCACAACAGTTCTTGAGAACTTTTCTGAGAGTAAGGCATTTAAATGGCTGTCTGACCAATGTGTTTGGGACAATTTGGGTTAGTTCGCTTGCTTACACTTCAGTATGTGGACCAATAGAAAAAAATTAGAGGAATTTTAAGCTACAAAGTTATTTGTAATACTAAGACTGCAGTGTTAAACAAGGTTATTGTGAATAAGTAATTTTGAACTTTATGGCACTTCCTGCAGGATAACCTGTTTTGGATGCAGTGCATATGACATTGTCGGTAAAACTAAGAAAATGTTCCTGTTTCCTTTCTTAGTAAAATGAACTTTATCTTGAAATCAAGATGTCTATATAATTTGCTTAAATGGTAACCTCGTCAAGGGATTTCCCCCCCAATGATGTTTGAAATTAAGAAATGAAGATCTTTTTGATCTTGCAGTGCATCATTAAATAGAATAATAGGTGATCACTTAATTCATTTTAAGCTTTCCCCTCTGTATGCATAACTTCAGTTACTTTTCTCAAGCCTGTCTCTCTGGTCTGTTTAAAATAGATTAAGGTTTTACATATATTTTGTTTCGATGTCTGGTACTGAGTATAAAAGAGCTAATCATCTTGACCTTTCTGCCAAACAGAGTAACAGAAGGAAACATCTCTCAGAGTTAATTCTGTCTTGTTCTCAGTGGGAACAGAACATTCCTCTGTGATCCTCTTTCACATGATTCACTCAGGACTCCTAGAAGCCACTCTTGATACTATTAGTGCTGGGATACTTAGGTCTAAAGTAGATCGACAGTAGTGACATCACAGACCATTTGTGTTTTAGAGACAGATTGGACCAGGCAAGTGAAGTTGTTAAGACTCATATTAAGGAAACAGAGTAGAAAATGAGATTAGATAGCAGAGCATTTGTGCACATTTACAGTGAATTTGAATTTGCAGCTATTTAAGCCCAGACTTAAGAAAGGAACAGGTGATTTCAAGGTTAGAATTAACAACCTGGTTCAAGTAACATCATGGAAATTCTGAATTGCCCTATATTTTGTAGCCATTAGTTAGTGAGTGCACATAAAAAAACTAATAACTGATATGCATATGCAGTTTGTATTTAAACAATTGCACCACACAGCTAAAGGGGTATATTTATTTATAAAACGTTCTGCCTTTGTTTTCTGCTGTGACAAAACTGGAAAGTGTTTGTATTAAAGTACAGCTGACTGTCTCAGTCAGAAAGTGAACAGCCTCAAATGTGGAGACTTTCCATTTAGTGCAGCAATTGTTGATTATTGTTTAAGGGAAGTGTTTTCCAAGCTGGCAGGAAGGAAACCCAAAGGGATTGCTATGGATCCCCCCTACATGACAGCCTGTACAATTTATACTTAGCGTGCCTATCACCATGTTCTCTTCTCTCATTCAGCTTCCAGGCTTAGAAAGTTTTGTGGAGTGGTTGAATTTCTGTCTGTGCATTCTGTTATGGATTTATACTGGTTTAGCTGTTAAGAAGGTCTGGCAGTGCCTGATTTCTTTAAAAGCCAGTGGGTGTCTTGCTCCTGTTTCATCTTGTAACACTGTATTTCATCAGCAATAGCAGAGTTACCTTTCAAATGAATGATGCAGTCTAATAATAATAATTTTAAAAATCCACTGCTTGCACCGATTGACCTTAGACTAACTTCAGATGGTGACTAAGGAAGTGAAAGTGGGTTGGAATTGGGCATCTTGCCTGAAAGACTGATTCCATATCAGTCATTTCTGCAATTACCTTCATTTTACCTTTGGTGATCTGCAACTTTCCTGCTTGCCTAGTTTCAGTAAAAAACTGTAGTGCCCTATTCCTTCATTCTTCAGTCTTGTCTCTGTCTCCCACTGCTTTACAGCTCTGCTTCCTAAGGCTGCTTCTTCAGTTGTACCAATCTCCTTTCTCTTCTTTTCAGGGGTCATTTCGAGGGGGAACACCGTTCCGGCAATAGCAATATTCCCCCCCCCTCCCTTGCAAGCAAACACATGCTCTCCCTTCCCTTTGCTCCTCCCCTAGGGCAACCAGTGCCAGCCAAAACTTTTCTTAAATCATTAGTTGCTGTAGATTTTCCAGGTTGTGTGGCCGTGGTCTTGGCATTGTAGGACCTGACGTTTCACCAATAGCTGTGACTGACATCCTCAGAGGTATAACACAGAAAGATGGAGTACTCTCTGTGTCAAGAGCAGCTTGCTCTGTATTCCTCCTTGCATCTCGCGTGGCAGCTTCTTCTTTCAAACATATCCTATTTCCTGCTTGGGATAGTAGAGAAAGCAAGCCTTCCTTTGATTGGCTGAGGGCTCCTCCCCTCTTCCTCTGGGGAGGGAGGGGGAGGGAAACAGCCAGAGAGAGGGGGACTAAATGGAAAATGTGGAATGGTTTTTCCATTAAGGTCTTTGGGCCCAGATAGGGTACTCTGGAATGACAGCCCCCAGAGTAGAAAGACAGTCCCTAGCAATAGAATCTGTGCTCTGATTCTGGAATGACAGTCCCCAAAGTGGAATGATGATCCCTAGCAATAGAATGTGTGCTGTGGGACTAGAATGACAGGTCACAAAGTGAACTGGGAATAGGCTCAGTGCTCTGGGGCTTGTATTCACGTGTAGGATATGAATTTGAAGTGAGAAGAAGATTGCTGCTACTCCTGTCTCATCATTAATTGTAGAGTTGTTGATTTTATAATAAATGTTTGTTATATTGAAACCAATTATCTTGACTATTTTCTTTGTGCTTTTGAAGCAGTTTTTCTACAGGTAGGCTCGCCAGCTCTTAGTTGGGAAGTACCTGGAGATTATTGGGGTGGAGCCTGAGCGGTGGGTGTTACCTTCTGACACACTATCAGTGATGTCAGGGTGTGTGGCATATGCAAATAAGTTATGCTAATAAATTATGCTAATGAGCTCCTGCACCTCTTTTTCTATGAAATGACCCCTGCTTCTTTTCAGCTGCTAGAAATGGAACACATCATTTTAGCAAGAGTCCATGCAATACCTTACTCCACTCCCATAACAGACTTAAAAATATTGGTGGTGTGTGTGCATATACATGTAATTACTATTGTACTATAGTCTGTTTCTGCAACTACAATATGATAAAGTTCATTGTCTGTGGCTAAAGGCTGCTACAATCTGACACATAAAACATAATTACAAATATCAGCATTAAAACAATTTAGTGAAAAAGTACGAATCAGTTAACTTTAAAATGGGTAAATTCTCTGATATGCAGGGACATGTGAGGAAGAAACTGAAAGGAAAAGTAGAAAGGATTCCTTTAAGTCGTGGAAAGCTAGTCTCAGTGAGGTTGATAAAAGGGAACACAGGCTGTGGCAAATAAAATGCAAGTCTGTATTCAAGCAGGCCAAAAGGGATTATGAGGAACATATAGCAAAAAACATAAAGAACAACAATAAAACTTTCTTCAAATATATTAGAAGTAGGAAACCAGTCAGGGAGGCAATGGGAGCCTTGGATGACCAAGGGGTAAAAGGAGTACTGAAGGATGAGAGGGAAATGGCTGAGAATCTGAATGCATTTTTTGCCTCTGTCTTTACTGCAGAAGATGAGAAGTGCTTGCCCACTCCAGAACCACCGATTTCGGGAGGGCTGTTGAAAGACCTGAGTCAGATTGAGGTGACGAGAGAGGAGGTCCTACGACTGATAGACAACTTAAGAAATAATAAATCACCAGGCCCGGATGGCATACATCCGAGAGTTCTGAAAGCACTCAGATGTGAACTTGTGGATCTCCTGACAAAAATATGTAATCTTTCATTAAAATCTGCCTCCATTCCTGAGGACTGGAAGGTAGCTAATGTCACTCCCATCTTTAAAAAGGGTTCCAGAGGAAATCCAGGAAATTACCGGCCAATCAGTCTGATGTCCATACCGGTTAAGTTGGTGGAAACTATTATTAAGGAAAGAATTAGTAGGCACATTGATGAGCAAAAGCTATTGAGGCAGACTTAGCATGGGTTCTGTAAGGGAAGAGCTTTCCTCACCAACCTGTTAGTGTTTTTTGAGGGAGTGAACAAACATGTGGACCCAGTAGATGATGTTTACCTTGACTTCAGAAAGCTTTTGATACAGTTCCTCATCAAAGGCTCTTAAGTAAGCTCAATAGTCATGGGATAAAAGGACAAGTCCTCTCGTGGATCAGAAACTGGCTACTTAACAGGAAACATAGACTGAGTATAAATGGGAAATTTTCTCAGTGGAGGGTGGTAAGCAGTGGGGTACCACAGGGATCAATACTTGGTCCGATGCTTTTTAACTTGTTTATTAATGATTTGGAGTTGGGGGTAAGCAGTGAAGTGGCTAAATTTGCAGATGACACGAAGTTGTTCAGGGTGGTGACAACCAGGGAGGATTACGAGGCACTCCAAAGGGATCTGTCAACGTGGGTGTCAACGTGGCAAATGGAGTTCAATGTGGCCAAGTGCAAAGTGATGCACATTGGAGCCAAAAATTCTGCCTACACATTGATGGGGTCCGTACTGGCAGGGACTGACCAAGAGAGAGATCTTGGAGTCGTAGTAGATAACTCACTGAAAATATCAAGACAGTGTGTGACTACAATAAAAAAGGCCAATGCTATGCTTGGGATTATCAGGAAGGGAACTGAAAACAAATCAACCAGTATCATAATGCCCCTGTATAAATCAATGGTGCGACCTCATTTGGAGTACTGTGTACAGTTCTGGTCACCACACCTCAAAAAGGATATTATAGCATTGGGAAAAGTGCAGAAAAGGGTGACTAGAATGATCAAAGGGTTGGAGCACTTTCCGTATGAAGAAAGGTTAAAGCACTTGGGGCTCTTTAGCTTGGAGAAACGACGGCTGAGGGGTGACATGATCGAGGTTTATAAGATTATGCATGGGATAGAGCAGGTTGAGAAAGAAGTACTTTTCTCCCTTTCTCACAATACAAGAACTCGTGGGCACTCAATGAAATTGCTGAGCAGTCGGGTTAGAACAGCTAAAAGGAAGTACTTCTTCACCCATGGAATTCACTGCCACAGGATGTGGTGGCAGCTACAAGCATGGACAGCTTCAAGAGGGAACTAGATAAACATATGGAGCAGAGGTCCGTCAGTGGCTATTAGCCACAAGGTATAGATAGGAACTCTCAATCTGGGGCAAGTGATGCTCTGTATTCTTGGTGCTTGGGGAGGGACAGTGGCAGAGCTTCTAGTATCCCGGCCCCAGTGCTGGACCTCCTGATGGTACCTGGCATTTTTGGCCACTGTGTGACAGAGTGTTGGACTGGATGTGCCATTGGCCTGATCCAATATTGGCTTCTCTTATGTTCTTATCAAATAAAAACATTGCCCTTTTTGGATGTGACTTTAGCCCATATTTTCTTGACTGCTAAACCAAAGAGTGACACTCTATAGGAGACAAATGAATCAGCATCCATGAGAAGAAAAAGCAGCTTCTCTTAGTCTGAAGGAAAATTTAAGTCCATTAAAAGTGTTGTGAGAAATTTCATTCTGGGCTCTATATAAAGCGGACAGGATAAAATGTAGTATGATAGGTCCTCTGGAACTGAAACTCTGTGAATACAAAGATGTGAATCCAGTGGTATTCGGAAGTAATGTCCAGCTAGCAAGGCTGTTGGCATGGTTTGAGATCAAATTGAAGTAACAGCTATTCTGAGGATATGGCGGGCGATTTTAACCAGGTAGGAGGCTCTAATATGATACCTTTTAATCAGTTTAAACCATGGGGAGAATTGGAACTGGGAAATTGACTGCCTATCCATTGCAACATCACACTTAACCAACCAATCACGAATGTGGGAACCAGCTGTGGGAACACCCTAGGTGTCATTTGGTATGGAGTCGCAATGGTGGATATTATTAGAAGAATGGAAGATGTTATAAAAACAAAAGAGCAGCAGGAGTAAGGAAAGTGAACACTGGCAGGTTTTGGGGAAACATATGGGGGATGGGCAAGTGTCTCATCAAAAGTTATTTTCAGTGTTGTCTTATAATAGTGTTGTTGGCTAAGGGAGGTTGAATTTCTTTTCTTTTTTTAAAAAAAACCCTTGCATTATTTATGAAAGGATTATGTTAACAAAGTGTGAGAGAAAACAGCAGAAAAACCATTGACTGAGCCTTGGTACTCTAAAATATTTAGGTATCAGGCCAGAATATATGTCTTTTGCTGCTTTGAGAAAGTACAACTATAAGTAAGAGTGCTTCTGTTTAGCTGAGCAGCTGATTCTCTGACCATTTTATGTGCTTAGATGTGTGAGATTGTATGTTGACAATCTTGGATTCTTCTCTGAGTTGTTTTAGCGTTCACAGAAGGCAGAGTCTCCTATGGATGGTTTACGCAATAGGTACAAGCTAAGAAAAAAGATTGTTATAAATCTAGGTTTGTCTTGCCTTTAGGCAGTTAGGCAAGGAAAATGTCATAGAAATTCATTTAGTTGACAAAGATTAGGTGTATGTGGACAGATGAAGCCTGAAAATGTTGTGGACTAATAACTGTTGTGGAGTTGTTTGCAAGGGCGGAGATTGGCAACTGGATAGGGGAAAGCACCCCATTTCTTTAATACAAGTTTAATGCAAAGAAATGGCTGTTGAGGTGTTTCATGCCATGGAGCTAAATAATATCACCTCATAGTTGCTACAGGTCAAACTGTTAATAAAAGACAGATGATAGACCAGTTAAAAAGTTGGCATCCTGAGCAAAGACTTCTTAAGTTTAATTTGAAATCAGTGGAATGAAAACATTTAACTGAAAGCACTTAACATTTCTCCGGCTTGTACCCCATAAAGGTACTGAAATGGTTAATTTGGGACTCATTGCAAAAATCTTCCTTCTTTAACTTTATCCATAATGGACTCTAACTGCCACTTCTGTACCATTGTATTTATTTATTTACTTCACTTCTACCCCACTTTTCTCCTCAATAGGGACCCAAACCTGCTTATATTCTTCTTCTCTCCTCCATTTTCTCCTCACACTAACCCTGTGAGGCAGAAGTTTGAGTCCAGTGGCACCTTTAAGACCAACAAAGTTTAATTCTGGGTATAAGTTTTGGTGTGCATGCACATGAAAGCTTATACTCAGAATTAAACTTTGTTGGTCTTAAAAGTTGCCATTGGACTCAAACTTCGTTCTGTTGCTTCAGACCAACCTGTGAGATAGGTTAGGCCGAGAGTATGTGACTGGCCTAAGGCCACCCAGCAAGCTTCCATGGCTGAATGAGGATTCAACCCTGGATCTCCTAGATCCTAGTCCCACACTTCAAACACACTGCACCACATTGGCTGTCACTCAGGTACTGTAAAAATCATGGTAGTATATGAAGAGTCAGTAATAATAAAATCTAAGTAGAAATGGGGGAAATAAGAGTTTTCAGGAGACTGGTTTTCCCCCCATCTCCTTTCTCAAGTTTAAATATACCAATTAGGCAGATTTAAATTTAAATATATGAATTAAGCAGATAAGCAAATGTAGGGTCAAACAACTTAAAGAGATTATCTTGATTTAAGTAAGTGTGTGAAAATGTCCTTGAAACTATTTGCTGTTATTATCCAGAATTCTTTCAGAGGGTGGCCATGTTGGTCAGCAGTAGAACAGGTAGATTTGAGTCCAATAGCACCTTAGAGACCAACAAGATTTTCAGTGGATAAGCTTTCGAGAATCAAAGCTCCTTTTGTCAGATATCATTTTCCCCTTTTGCTGTTTCCTAGATATCATCATATATTCATCAGGTATCTGACAAAAGAAGCTTTGACTCTTTGACTCTTGAAAGCTCATTACCCCCTCCCCCCCAATCTTCTCAGTCTCTAATGTGCTACTGGACTCGAATCCGACATAGGTATGAATGCCTGATGGAACTAAAGGGAGCAATCAGACAGCAACATCTGGAAAGCATCCTGCAGTCATCAGCAACGTGCTGCTCCACTGCAGAGGCAGAGTTAAAATACACCAGGGAAAGTCCAGCTTTAACAGGTTCCAGTGGGCCACAAATGGACCTGTCTGATCACGCAAGCACGCTCTCATGCCGTTGGGATGGTCTGATCATTCTGTCCCGGCTCGGTGCTGTACCGATCCCCCCCTTCACAGTATGCGCATCATCACATACTCCATAGGGGGCCCTCAGTGCGGAGGTGCAATTCCTAGATTATGTCTCCATGGGAAACAAATGGCAAAAAAAAAAGACTCACCCACAGTTGCGTCTGATCACACAGTGACGGGCTGAGCCCACAGCTACAAAGGGAGATGTGATCTCGCAACTGTGTGTCATACTCCTCTGGAGGAAATAGTCTTGCTTCCCCTCCACTTCAACTGGTGCATGTGACCGTAGCCTTTGTGTACATGATACTTGTTCTCCTGTTAACTGCATAATACCTATTTGCAAGAGGATTATTTGACATGGATAAGAATTTGTATGGACTGCTTCATACACACAAAGGGTTAGGTTCAAAAAGTATACCAAAAGTGAATAGGCAGGACAGATGTTTGGTGTGACTCACCTTACCTTCCAGAACTGAAAAGACTTGTAAATGGGCTGGCATTAGTTATAAACATATTAACCGTGGCAAAGCCATGTTAGATAAATCAGCCATTAATAAAAGGGGTGGGAGTCCAGCAGTGGCAACTGGCCAGATACTTTATGATAAGCACTTGCACGGCTGGGCCAATCAGACTTGATTGTTTGCTGGCAGTGGCTTCCTTGGCCAACGACGCAGTAAACACTTTCCCTTGGAAGTTGGTTTTCTGTTGTGTCTGGCAGCCACAACTGGCTGCTTGAACTTTAGCCAGAGGCAAATATTTATACATTAGAGCATGCAATGTTCAACTGGTCAGGCCTGTGAGAATGAGGGAGAGAACTTACCAGCTTTTAAAGCAAAGAGAATGTGTAGTCTTTTTAATTGCATTCATGACACAGTGAAGTGGAACCACATTTGGGTCTGTTTCAGTGTTAACAGTATACTCTGTAGCATAAACTTTACAAATTTGTATAAACATTAGGCTTATATGTATTTTTAAAAGAGTGGCATCCTGATGTGAGCTCTGTTCCTTTAATTCCTGTTGGAAAGTTTACAGTTAATATTTTCCCTGGAACGCTGTCAAGCTTTTGACAGAGCCTGAGTGTATGCTGAACTGTGAAACTGAGATGCAGAGCAACTTGTGAGAAATCTGTTTCTACTCAAATCTGTAAGGTTTATAAAAACTTCAGCAGAGAGGGGAAAAGAGGGGGAGAAAAATCTGAGACTGGATCTCGTTTTGCTTCTCATGGTGCGCAGTGAGTCCGCCATTTTAAGAATTCAGCAAAGGGCGAAGCTTTCAGACTCCTTACATGGCGGCTGTATTTACTTCAATTCCGGCCAATCGAACAGTCTGTGCCAAATCATGTGACATGCCACGAATGCATTTACAGTCATTTCCTTGTTTCTAAAAAACTTTGTTACCTCTACAGACTACTTTACCTTATTTTTGATGCCAAATGTTTTTCACCGAATGTGTCTAGCTGCCTGGCATTTGTCCACAAAGTTATTTTAGTAGGTAAAAAGTCTCCGAGCACTTGAGCTGTGTGCATTCTTTATGTAAAATGGATTTCCCCTCCTGGCCTCAATCCAAGAGCACAGAACACTCACTGGGCGAGAAGAGAGCTTCTCTGCAGAGGAACTGGTGGACTGACACACTCTAATTTTTTGGCTCTTGACCAGACAAGTGAGAGAGATGCCAGAATTCAACAAAATAACACATTATTGTGTAATAGGAACAGTATTCAAAGTGAGCAAAAGCTCACAGGAACTGAATGCCAGTGCTTCTTTCTTTTTTTATAATAGAAGCTTGAAACTGGCTTTTTTATTTCAGAGGAATAAGGAATGAGATATACCTGTGATGTACAGAATGAATAAAATCATACAGTTTAGAACACAAAGCAGGAGGATGGGCAGAAAAGGGGGGAAAGAATAGTAGAGTTAAAATTACTTTTGTGAGAGCCCCCCCCCAAGCCTTCTTGTTACTTCTCAGTATTAACCCTGTGTGTTCCATTTCAGAGTACTAATTTGTACTGAAGCATAGAATCAATAATATATGTATTTTATCTCCATATCTGATTATCTTAATAATGCTAGAATTAAAGCTTTTAGATGAGAGATATTTTGTATCAGTGAGAAATGTTACAACAGAGCACCAAACCAAACATGTTTGTCATATCTATGGCATATTGATTTACGGTACAATTCTGTCATCAAGTTATACCTGCTGGACAAAGATAGAATTGTTGCTAAGCATATTTCCATTGATGGACATACCACCATAGTAGATCTGTACTGATTTTGTACTGTGGTTATACCAGTGTGACTGTAATGCCAGTGGTATACTGTTAATGCAAAAATGCCAGACTTGAGATGCTATGAGAGAGGAGCAGAACTCAGAGGTCATTACCATTGGTGATAGCATATTAGTACACTTCCAGGAGAGGTAGTGTGAATTTTTCAGTCACATTGAAATCAGAAGAAAGCCTTAGACAACTGCCCTCCACTTTCTCCTTCCATTTTACTCTGCAGCTATTCAGAGCACACTACCCATGTTTAAAATCACCAGACAGGGAACACACATTTCATACATCAGGATATGCAGGGTAGGGGTCCCCCCCCCACACACATTTAGAGACACTGCACACACATGGGAACATTAACAAGGGGCGGAGGTGAAAAAGGACTTCCTATTAAAAGATATCATTTTGCATAAATAAGAAGTAGCCAAGGTCAACCAAAATGGAAGGGCTTGTTGCCAGTACTTGTCTTCTCAGAGGTACTCTGCCTCAGAACTCTAGATACAAATACCCAGCTGTGACGGACTGCACTTTTAAAAAGCTTAGAAGTGCTATGTAAACAGATAAAGGACAGTGAAGTGTTAATTCTTCACATTGCCAGATAGCCTTGAGTGACAGGCTGCTCCAGGAGATCTGATTGCTTAGCATTAGCTGAGCAGAGAAAGACTTGAGAGCTCTGTGCTGAGGAGAGAGTCAGTCAGATTTCTGCCTTGACTGAGTTGAGTCTGATTTCGGCCCTAGGTGAGAAGAGTTGAGTATGGACAGTTTCAGAGTTTAGCCTTGACTGAGAGCAGTGTAACATAGGAGAACTGTGGAAAGCTGGCAAGGACGGATGGATAGTTAGACAGAGACTCCCAGGCCGAGTTCAGACTGGCAGTTTGAAGTGGGAGTCAGTCGTGGCAAAAAAGCCCCAGAACAAAGTGTTCCGAGTTTTCCTGATCACACTGCACCGACTGATGTGGGAACATACCGGGGAGGAGGCATGAGGGAGCGTTCACACTGTTGGCCCAAAGGCGTGGCTGTAAGGCGTGGCTTTCTGTTTCGCGAATCTGGAGATATGTGCTTATGCGCATGAGCACACAATCAGAATCGTGGATTTTAGCACTCACACTGTGTTGGTGCGGGATATACATGGGATAGAGACCGGGGTTTGATACCACTTTTAACAGGTATCTTTTTAACTTGGGAACAAAGCGTTACAAGACGGGTTGAGTGGCAGGGTGCTGGACAGATGTGCCTGTGTGAACGCCCCTTTAATCCGCTTGTGAAACATTGCTGAAACGCGCCTCTCTTGGCGCAAACTGCCAGTCTGAACTTGACCCCATTCAGGCCAAAGAAAGGGAATATATCTTCTAGTGAGAGGAAAATTTCTCTAGCCAGTCAAATAGGGAGTTACCCTTGAAGTGTGCAGAGATCCCGGGTCTGGTGTGGTTAGAAACTGCCTTTAGAGACCTTAAGTCAAGTTAAAAACTCAAGATGAGTATTGGTTTTTCAAGTGAAGCAGTTTGGGTACTAGAAAGACTGTACCAGCCTTCTGGAAACCAAAAAGAGTTAGAGATTACTCAAAGAAAGTGTACTGAAGTGTTTGGAGAAAGCACTGGAACAAAAGCATCTCAACATAAAGATTTATGTTGACTGTACCAGCCTTCTGGAAACCAAAAGGAGTTAGAGATTACTCAAAGAAAGTGTACTGAAGTGTTTGGAGAAAGCACTGGAACAAAAGCATCTCAACATAAAGATTTAAGTCACTGTGAAAAACAAAACTCTCTTTAGCCTGAAAGATAAGAACTAAAGTCTGTGGATGTACTGATTTTACCTCAGAATTATCTGTATTGAGTTACCTCAGAAATTTTATCCCAGGTTTTACCTAGCCTTTCCTCTCTATGTTGAATAAAATATTTTGTTAATTTGGAATATAAAAACTTCTTGAGTGCCATTTAAGTTGTATAAGTTAAAAGGGCTCCCATTCCTTCCCTCAGGTTCCTGAGCTGAACAAACTGCCAAAATACTATACTGTGACAGGGTTGGACAGCCAGAATTCTTCAGGAAAGAAGAAAACAGTTAACAAGGGCAGCTCAGTCACAAAATGGAAAGCAAAACAGAGGGAAAATCTTGCCTCTGAGGGAAGGAAGTAGACTGGGCATCATACCAGCATTGTCCAGTTGAGGCTGCAATGGCAAGGGCAACTTGTGGGGAGGGAGATCCTAATCTGGAACAGGCTGTTATTCTGCAATCTGTCACCTCACTAAGGCTGTGATCACACACACTAAATAATCCACTTTCAATCCACTTTCAATGCATTTTCCAACTGGATTTTGCCAGTTCACACAGTAAAAATCCAGTTGGAAAGTGCATTGAAAGTGGATTATTCAGTGTGTGTGACTGCAGCCTTAGCCTTGTTTATGCAATCTTTCTCTGAGGCGGATGATAGTCAGCCTAGCATCTCTGTGGGGTAGCCTCTGCCACTGTGCAGGGGTTTTCACTCACTTTTTTTCCTAATAAATAAGAAGGATTGTGGGAGCAGGCTGATAATGGATTTGAGAACATTAAACAAGTTGTTAAAAATTTCAAAGTTCTGAATGGTTTCACTTTTTTCTGTGATTTGAGTTCATTGCCGCATGCATGTGGTTCACAGTCCTTGATTTAAAGGATACTTATTTTCATATTTCAATCCACCAATCTCACAGAATTTTTTTTTACATTTCAGACAAGGTTCCCGAGTGTTCGAATACACATCCCTCCCATTTGGGCTTGCCACAGCACCCAGAGATTTTAACAAAATTTATGGTGGTAGTGGTAGCACATCTACATACAATAGGTAAAGGTAAAGGTTCCCTTGCTCGACTCTGGGGTTGCGGTGCTCATCTCTGTTTCAAAGCTGAAGAGCCAGCGCTGTCCGAAGACATTTCTGATATTCCTGTTTCTAGATGACTAGCTTATCATAGCCCAAAGTCATGAACTTCTGAGTGACCAAGTTTACCATATTATCTCCACCTGTAACAGCTTAGGCTCAGGGATTTTTTGTTGGAAGAACACACTGTAATGGAGTTCTGGAACCTCTTTGACAACATTCTTTTTAAAATGTTTGAAAGTCCATGAGTTTTCAGTATACGGAATGAAAACTTCATTTCCCTCTTGAGAGTTCTGGCACCACTTTTTCCAAAAGAAAAAGAAAAGAAAGAGAGAGACGTGCTTAGGCTTAATGCTCAATTGGGAAAACGTCCCAACTCCAAACCTCTCAGCGAGTACAGTTCATTGGTGCCTTCCTCGATGCCATCATAGGTAGACCCTTTTTTGCCTACTGACAGAGCCAAAAAGCATTAAGATGATGGTGTCGACCTGTATTAGAAAGCATGGGCAACCAGTAAAGGCAACTGGCCTCAGCAACTGCTGTAATTCTATTAGCGAGGTTGCGCATGAGGAATTTAGAAGTCTTGTTTGTGAGGAGATATGACCCTAACAAGCACTTCTCTAGGTACTGTTTTTCAATACCTAGGGAGGTAATTAGGTCCCTGCATTGGTAGCTGGAGAAGCAAATTTGTTTTCAGGGGTACAGTTTGGTTTCTGGGTTCTTCTGGGGACCCTGACCATGGATGCACCCGTATTGGGTTGGGGTGCCCACTGTCAAGGTTTTTCAGTACAGGGCTGATGGCCTTCAATGCAAGAAATTCCCCATATTACCGTTTAGAGCTTTGTGCAGTAATATTTGTCCTAACCTCCT
Organism: Gekko gecko; assembly: GCA_029375565.1. Classification (NCBI taxonomy): domain Eukaryota; kingdom Metazoa; phylum Chordata; class Lepidosauria; order Squamata; family Gekkonidae; genus Gekko; species Gekko gecko. The sequence continues at coordinate 74,197,975 of JAPDNY010000006.1, read as the reverse complement.
TCTTAGATACTCTCAAGGGCAAGAGGGTTCTAATCCACTACAATGTATTATTTTAACAAGTAGGGAGGCATGGGTTCCCAGAGGCTTTGCTTAGAAGCAATGGCAGCAGGGGAAGCAGCTATAAATGTTGGGGCCATCACAAGAGCCATCCATATTGCAGGATCTTTAACCACAGATACAGACAATCTGAGAAGGGTTTATCAGACCAACTATGAATGATCTATCCAAGACAAATATATCAGACCTGATTTTTAACCCAAGAGAACCTGTTTGCCACAGCCAAATCCAGGAAAGCGCCAGAATTCAGCTCCCTGGCAGGCAGCAACCTGACTTCTCTGGGGGGATGCTTTTCTTTCTTTCTTTTGGCCCCCTGAAGGGGATTTTTTATTGCTTTTTCTAAATCTACATACAGAAAAGAAAAAAAAAAGAGTCTATGATACACAGAGAACTAGGGATGGGGAAACTACAGTCTACAGGTGAAAGAAAAGAAAACCCTATAAAACCCAAGAATGCATAGCTTTTAAAATTTAAACTCTACTTCTTGAATACAAATTGACTTTCGCCAAAAATGATCATCTAGCTAATAAAATATTCTGATATTTCACCAGCAATTACAGTTTCATAAAGAGCTGTGCCCTAGAATGAAATAATTTTAAGTACTCCAGAGAACATTGACATTTGACTTTCCCCCTCTTTTCCCTCTCAACTGATAGCCTGTTTTGGGGGCTACTGCCCCTAACTTAGAGTCTGAGTCCTCATCAGAAGATCCAGTCTCTCCTCCTTCTTCACTCTCCTTGGTGCCATCGGGGATTCCTTCTCCCTCTCCTGGTGGTCGACCGTACTGATGCAAAAATTCAGAGGCCTTTTCAACAGAGTCTATCCTTTCTTTGCCATTTGCATATCTAAAGATCAGTCCCTCGGGTACCAACCATCTGTAGGCCACTTTGTGGCTTTGTAAAAATAACGCCAAGTCTCTGTATTTCTTTCTCATCCTTCTTATCTCAAATGGAATGTCCTTCAATACTTTAATCTCCTTGTCATTCAACTTCAAAGCAGCTCTGTTGGTCGCTTTCAATAGTTGATCTCTCACTTTTCTTCGGGAGAATCTTACTGTAATTTCCCCTGGTAGATTATTCTTTCTGATAAATTCAGAATACGATCTAAAGACTGTGTCTGTTTCGCTTTGAAGTTGATCCGACGTCGTCTCTGCCAAGGGAGCCAACAAATCACTCACAATCTGTCTCAGATTTCCCCCTATCTCCTCTTTGATCCCTTGAAGTCTCAATACATAGCTCGCCCTTACCATTTGCAGCTGTAAAACACGAGACTCTTCCATTTGGCACTTCTTTTCAAATGCCTGAAGTTTTTTATTCATCTTGTTCAAATTGGAACCAATCTCTTATCTCCTGCTCCACGTTTTTGATTTTCTGTGTATTTAACACTGTTTGTGCCTGCTGTGCATCTAGCTTATTATCAATAGCTGTAATTTTCTCCAGCAGAGGGTGAAGCGCCTCCAACACCAACCTTTGGAGCTCTGCAGTTGAGTCCTGTCTAGGCACAGAACTTGAAGGGCTGGAACTTCCTGAAGGAGTTTCGTTAGTTTGTCCTTAGAGTCTTTCGGCAGCGCCATGTTTGAGGATTGTTTACTTTTTGCAAAAGTTTGTCAAAGCCTCTGGAAGTTCTTAATCAAAACAGTAAGCTCTCACAGTCTCTTTATTTCCATTCAATCGCTTTCTACTACACCCCCTTTTCTGACTTTGAAATTGCTTGCAAGTAGTCCTTAGCGGGAGGAGGTTCCCCCCCTCCCCTCGTTTCCTTTTAGGGGGGCCACAATGTTTGCGGGTGATTCTTGCTTATACTCTGACTCACATTTTTAGCATTTGTCTCTCTGCATTCATAATCGCTGGATCACCACATGCTCCAGTGTGCTGATCTTGTTCCCATTCGGGACATTTGGCAGTGGGCCCATCAGGGCTTGGAGGAGCCCCCCCTTCTCTGGCTTGTCGTGCTGGGGGGGGTGGTTCTCTAGTGCCCTATGGCTAGGAGTCCAACCCAAGGACTCCTGGGGTGAAACGGATGATCGTGCCCCCACCCAGCCACAGGCTCTGGCAGGCTTCTCCTGGAGCCCCAGGAGAAGACATCTGCCATGGCGATTGTCAAGACTGGAAAACCTGGGGGGATGCTTTTCAGATCCCTTGGTCAGGTGCATTTTTCTGTGCATCCCCCCCTTCCCTTCCTGAACAGGGTTATATGGGAAATGATAGCAGACTGAACTAATTTTATCCTGGTGACTTCTTTCTGGCCCTGCCAGATATGGTTCTTAGAGATACTATGCCTAGCATGTGGGGACTACATAACATTTCCTTCCGCCTCAGATTTTGAGACATAATCTACTACTATAATCACAATGTAGCAAGACTACATTTAACAGCATGGAGGATTTGGCCCTAGCACCCTATTTCTCCCAAATAGTTTAAGACAGTCTATTGCAGGCCCGTAAGCCTTCAACTATATACTGTTATGACAGAAAATGGACCCATTTTGAGTCCTGGGCTTTGCTAGAGAGAGTGCCCTTTTACCTGTCCACTGTCATCAGTCCTGGAATATCTGCCGTTTCTGGTTCAAGCAGGTCTAGTTGTGTCCTCAGTGAAGACCCACCCGGCAGCCATTGCTGCATTTCAGGAGGACATGCAAGGAACTACGGTTTTTGTGCATAAATTGGCCCAATGCTTTTTGAAAGGACTTTCTAATGTTTTTTTCTCCTGCACTCTGTATTTACCATTAGTATTAGCTAGCCTGTGATATCTCCTTTTGAGCCTTTAGCCTCCTGTTCTTTATCCTTGCTCACTAGGAAAGTGGCGTTTTTGGTGGCAATTCCTTCAGCCAGGGGAGTTAGTGAACTGGCGGCACTTAGGGTTGACCCACTGTTCCTTAAGACATTCAGTGAAGCGAGTCATGTTGCACCCGAGTCTAGACTTTCTGCCTAAATAGTGTCCAAGTTCCAACTGACACTGGAGATTGTCCTACCAGTTTTCTCCCCAACTCTGGGTTTGCAAGCAGAAAAGACCCTATATACTCTTGACCCTAGGAGAATTCTCCTGTATTGTACAAGGCCTTTTAGTAAAGATAAAGCACTATTTACTTGTTACTGAGGCCCTAAGAAGGGCAAGGCTCATCAGCTCAGGCCATATTCAGATGGGTAGTGGCTGCCATTCATTCCTGCTACGAGGCAGCTGGGGAACCATGTCCTCTCGATGTCAGAGTGCATTTCACATGGGCGTAGGTGTCATCAGCCATCTTTCATTGATAGAAACAAAATGTCTGGGGTCATCTTGCACAGAAGTTGTCAATGGACAATAGTTACAGTAAGTGCAACTCTTTTTTCTACTAGTGTCCATGTTGTTATGATAGCTAGTGGATGCCCTTCCCTGCATTACTTACCTGGAAATTTACACACTGAGAAGCAGGGTGGTGGTGGCATGTGGATTCCTATAACTTGATCTAAGCCATTTGATGCAAAAGGGTAGTCATTGGCAGCCTATGTGGGCTGCCATTGGATTTGAATTCTTGACGGCAAAGAGGCTTGAAGTTTATGACTGCATGGGTTTCTTCCTGCCTTTCTCTTCATTGTGCACAAGGCCTAGTTATGTGTTGCATGTGGAGAATAATGTCATACGGTATTCTGCCATTGATGAGTGCCTTCCAATGATAAGTATTGTGGGGTTTTCATTAGTATATTGCAGGGGTGGCCAAACTGTGGCTTGGGAGCCACATGCGGCTCTTTCACACATATTGTGCAGCTCCCGCTACAGTGGCTGGGGAAGAAAAGGGGAAGCATGCCTCCCCAATTGGTCTTCCCTTCCCCAGCCAGTGCAGAGACAGTAAGCAACTTGAACTTTAAAAGCATTCTCAAAGTGTGCCCCCCCCAAGCCAGCTTGGAGAAGGCATTCATTTGTCTCCCTTCTCCAAGCCAAGCTAGCTGGCATGGGGGTGGGGGGCCTTGGAGGACACATTTAACATTAAAGTTGCTTTCTTTCCATCTCTCCCTCCCCTTTCTATTTATTTTCTTTCCACTTTCTTTCCACATTTCTTTCTATTTTTCTCCCCTCCCTCCCTATCTAAAGTTATCAGTTTAATATTATTAATAGCAAATTTGCATATTTTTCAATAAAAACGTGTGTAATATTTGTTCATGTCTTGCAGTTCTCAGACATCTGATGTCTATTCTATGTGGCTCTTACTTTAAGCATGTTTGGCCACCCCTGATCTATGGCAACACAGCAGCCAGCTAGCAATTACAATATACTTGTTAATTTCCTGCATTGTGCAGGGGGTTGGACTAGGTGACCCTGGAGATCCCTTCCAACTCTATGATTTTATGATTCCTGGGGCTTCTTGAGTTGGGAGAGTCTAGACCATTGCAAGAGTCTAAACTTCCCCTTGATTTCACCTGACAACACTTCCTTTATCAAGAGCAGAATGCTCCTTGGATGATCTTGTTAGTCTGAGACATAAAACATTCTAGCAGAGTTTTAAAACTTTAGTTAAAAGTCTCCATCCAAACAAAAGTTGCAAAAGGTGCTGGTAATCTTTTTAAAAGTAAGAAAAGGTTCATAAGTGACATAAAGATTCCATAAAAGCCAAGGCAAAGACTAGCAAAGTTTTGCCTAAGTGCCAATGAAAAACAATTTATCATTTGATGTTCAAGTGAAGGGGTGGAGCAGTGGCTTAGCTTGCATTGAAAGGGCAGACAGATGGCAGCTGCTGGACTGGAATTTGAACTCTGCATATGCTCTGCAAAGGTAAAAAGCAGTGGGTCTGGCCAGAAGTAAAATGCTGAGCAAACAGTTGAAAAAAATAACCAAGCAGAGGGGAAAAAAGAATACTCGGACATGAATAAACTGAGCTCATTTCCCTAACCTGATTTCCTTGTCTCTTGATATATCCCCTGGTTCCAGCTGGCATGGCTCATTTCAGCAGGACGTGTGGCTGCTAAACAGTTCGGAAATGCACACCAGAGCTCATGGATTGGAGGGGGACATTATAAATTTTGGCAAATGTCCTCCTCCTTGTCAGTAATTGAGGTCCTCTTTCTTCCTGCCAAGGTGAACTAGGGGCCAGTGCTGATGTAGGGAGCCTACCTGTGACAGGGAAAGCTAGGATTAACACCTCTTCCAAGGAGAAGGAAAAAAAAAACTATCCATTATCCACCATGGCTCCTTGTCTATTAGTCAAGTGCAGGAGAGGACACTGGGTTTCTAGAGAGCTGGCTATGAGACTGGAAAGCTACAGGTTGTAAGGAAAACTCAGTGTGCTTTTGTTTAGCCTGCCCGCTTTGAATTTACTATATTTAAACTCGAGAGTTGAGGATATGACTTCTGTGAAGCTATTGCTATCATGGCAGTATACCTAATGAGGAACAAACAATAGAAGACACAATTGTTGGTGTGGTCCTCTTCAGAGGAAGTCCTCGCCAGATGAAACACTATTCTGGAGAACTTCGACAACTGCTACTCTTGGACCCTTTGTTGTACTTTTCTGAATTGTTTTATAAGATATTGATGTTTAATATATTCTGATATAATTTTCACTTGTTGTATAGTGTCCATTGGTCTTGTTGCTGAAAATGGGAGTGGCCTGCACAGTGTCCTGGTTCAGACATAATGCAAAGGCTTGTTTAGCTATGTTTTATTTTGTCTATGCTTAGTTAGTGGTACCAGTAATCAGCCCATAATCAATCACTCAAATCCTGGCTTGCTAGAAGAAATACTGGTTTCATTTCCTTTTCTCAAGTGCTAAAGAACAAGCCAGGGTTAAGCTAGCATGTCTGTATGCAGACATCACACAAAACCATAGTTAAGACTAATGGTGATTAATCAACTAGTTCATCAACTAATTCAAAACGAAAAAAATGTTGAGCTCATGGGATACAAATAATTTAAGTAAATGAATATACTGAATATGATTTTCTTTCCATTCTTGATTGCAGAAACTTGTAGTGTGAAAGCAACCTCACAATAATGGCAGCACATAATAAACCAAGGCACATTTCTCACAGAATACAGAGTCCCCTTTCCTTGACTTCAATAATAATTGGATTAGGCGGCATTTGCAGTGTCAGCTAAGAACATCTTTCAAATGTGGACATGTGGAAACTCCCTACACACACACACCTGCAAATCTTCAGATTGGAAGAAGAATTTCAGTTGCTACCCAGGAACTCTTGTGTAAAAAAACAAAAACAAAACCTTTAATTTCACCAGTTTCTGTACTGTAGTATACATTTTTTCCTTCCCATTACCCCCAAGCCATAGTTTTGTAACTTGGATGATATATTTTTATTATATATTAATATTCTCAATAAATCTAAATTTGAGAATAGAATTTTAGGAATTTACAGCATTCATGATCTATATGGCTTTAGCCTTTTAGACAAATTCCCATTCCCCCTTCCTAAGTACATGGTTTACATTATTCTGGAGCCAGAATCCATAAACGGAGGTTTTTGAATTTCAGTGTCTGTGTACATTTTTGTATGCCTTAAAAATTAATTTTCATCCCACCATAGAAAAATGTTGACATTATGTTAATATAAAAGGAAAGAAAAAACAGTATTACCTATAGTATCAGAATGTGTAACATACCTGTATGATTCCATTCTGTAATCATAGCATTAAACATCATTGTACATGGTAGTTTTTCAGATGCAGTAAACTGTTTCAATTCATTATGTAAACCATTAAAATTGTTATGGGACAGAGAGAGAAACTAATTTAACATTTGAGTTGCTTAATTAACAAAACCAATAGGGAAACCGTGTCTACAAAATCTGTGATTTGTTGTGAAGAATAAAATTGGTCACTTATGCCAAGTGACATAAGACATTTATATGTGAGACAAAGTTTACCTGGAGCCCTGAAGGAAAAAGTAAGCGGGGTGTGTGTGTGTGTCACCAAAACTAGAAAGAGTTATATATCTTGTACATTAAAGTGGGTTGGTTTATATCAGGGAATTGAGGCAGTTTGGGTCTATAATGTACATGTTACAAGCCTTCCTTGTCCCACATTTTTTACCCAGCTCCAACAAGGAAAACACTTGAGTATTCTTGAATGGTATAGTAGGGTTTCCTTATTATCAGTATAACCATTCCATCATGCTATTCTGGTAAAACCTGGTTGCACAGATAGGTTGACCAAATGCAAAAAAGACAGGGTTTTTGTGCATTTTTGGTTAGAAGAGAGAATCCATTTTACTCTTTCAGTCCTAACACAGGACCATGGAATCAAAATAACTCATGTAAAAAGCAATGTGGTACAGGCTAGTTCAACTATCATGTTCTGTGCATAGTTAGGTAAATTGTGGAGAAGTCTTGCTGAAGTTTAAAAATGTCACTTTCAGTAACTTTTCTTTCTCTCAGTAAGAGTAGTATTGAACTATACCCAGAGAGTGCAGGAATTTCTAATACATACAAGTTTGTACAAGGAGTTTTGGATTACAGGCAAGGAAATTATTCATTAAATGTTGCTGTTAACCACACTAGGATGTAAGAATTATGAGTACTTCTGTACAGGTTCACGACTTCAGTAGTCTTTGCATTTCAGATAGTAAAAGCATGGGTCCTGCCAGAACTTACAGGGGGCATCTCATTTCCCCCTCCCCCACTATTTCCTCTATACCTTCTATGGCATCCCTCATAGCCTGTTCCCTTTTCCTACTTCCTTTCTCTCTTGCCATCACGAGTCAACCCACCTTTATCTTCCCCGCATCTTCAATTTTCCCTCCTTCCCTACGTGGCAGTCTCTCCCCAGAAAAACTCTTACAGAGTTTTGCAGTGCCACATGAGCTGGGCCCAGTTGCACAGTGGGGAGGCCACAATGACTTGTATGGGGCAACTCATTTTCTGCTGTATCCCCTCCCCCATACTACTTCCTCTTTCTTTCCTCCTGGCAACCTTATCTGTCCCTGCTTCCTTCTTTCCACGCACCAACAAACCAAATTTTTTTCTGCCTCCCATCTTCAGCTATATTTATTTTCTTCATTTGTATCCCATCATTCTCCACAATGGTTACCCAAAGCAGCTTACATCATTCTCCTACATTAACCATTGCAACAACCCTGTGAGGTAGTTTAGGCTAAGAGTATGTGACTGGTCCAGTGAGTTTCCATAAGCCAAGTGGGAATTTGAAACAGGGTCTCCCAGATCCTAGTCTGAAACTATAACTACTATACCACACTGGCTTTCATGGAGTGGCGGATGTTGAACAGTAGTAAGGAGCTGGGCTTGTGTGAGTCATGGAAGTCAGGTGGTAGCCAGCTTCCCAGTAGTTGCTTGTGGGCCTGGCGCCAATAAGTCTTCCCTCAGAGGCCAAAACAGCCCTGGATAGGGCCTTGGCCCTCCCCCCTGCCTTTTACTAAGAGAAACCAAGGCTTAACAATACTGTTGTGGTTGCCTAGCAATGGCCACTGAAGGTATCTGTTTCTTTAAGCTACAGTCTCTCTTTTAAAAGAGGGATTAAGTGCCCTAATGCTTTTTATTTTTTTAGATTTCAGATTTATCGTCAAACCTGGGGCTTTTCTCAGATTTGTAGAAAGCTGTCTTGTCTGTCTATGGCCCCAGTTACTGGATGTAAGTATCCACAGATGGGACCACATTGAGAAGTAGATATATAGATGATGATTTCACCCAAATAGACCTTCTCCTTTTCCCCTGGCCAAGCTCCACAAAGGTTTTTTCAAAGCTAGTGCTCATGTTTCCCCTCTCCTACACAATCAGGTCTTTTCTATTCCATTTATCAGCTCCTCCTGTAATCCTTTTTTTAAAAGAGCACCACTAACTGTCTGAAGAATGACAGCACCTCTGAGACATTAATGGTTCTCACCATAGCAGCATCTTGAAGGAAATAGGATATTTGAGGATTGAGCAAGTAGTGTCTTTTCAGTTTGTACTTTCCACCGGCTGAAAATAAAAGTCTCCAAAATAATAATAATATTTTCTGGAAGAGAAGGAAAGTGGTTTGTCTTAGGTATTATTACCATGTATCTCTTACTGATGTGATGAAAGATTGAGTGTATTCCTTTTATTATGTTTTTTATGTATGTTAATGTGCCTTGGTAATTTTGTTTTATTTTAAGGATTGAAAATGGGCCCAGGTGCAGTTAAGAATAGCTGATACCAAACAAACAGTAATTCACGTTTAACATACGGGAAGGATAAAGAAATGTCATGTACATAAGCAAAAGACAACTGACATTAACGCAGCAGGCAAGGTGATTACATAGCAATCTAGTAACTATATGTGATCATTATTGCTGGTTGGTGGGTTGCTTAAATGAGTACCTGAAGGTTAAGTAATAGCTGTAGGAGGGAGGAGAGAGGAACAGGGAGAGAGAGAGAGAGAGAGAAAGAAAAGGAGAGGAGGTGATAGAAAGGTAGACAGAAGGTTAGCAAATAAAAGTGGTAAAAAGCAGTGTGAATATCTGGGGAAAGAGGTGATTTCTCTGTGTTTTAGTAAGTGATACTTACAGGTTATGGTTCTATTTGTTGGAGGCTCCTGGGGAATAATAATAGGTTTGGGGAAATATTCTTTTATTTCTATAAAACACATACTATGGGATAATTTTTTTTTAATAAAATATTATCTAATGTGAGCTATTTTGAGCCTAGCAGGTCAGTAATGGCTACAGCACCATGTTTCCAGGGGCTGTATGGTACACAGTGGAATAAAATGGCACATGGCATCCAATCTCTTTATTTCTCCAAGCATAGTGGTTTCAGTCTCATTTGATGCTGAGCAATATGGAGGAAGCCATCCAGAGTAATATCAGATGATCTTAAAAAGGTACACCTTCCAGAATATGGTAAAGAATCCTTTCCAACTGGCTACTGGAGCTGTGCATTATTTTTAATAATGCATTTTGTATATTAGTGTTTTTTTTGGGGGGGGGATCTGGTGATCATAGTACATAACAGTAGATCAATTCGTATATCATGCACCATGAGGAAAAGTACACATTTTAACAAATAAAGTAACTAAAACCATGCTCTATTTTACTTATAGGTAGTTTGTGGAACCAGGATTCAGTTTACAGATGATCACTCAAATTCTGGTTTGCCTGAACAAATACTGGATTCTTTTTCCTTGTCTCTGTAGTCTGGGAGAGTATTAGTAGAGAACACCTGGTTTAACCCAGAAATAAGGTATAATGCCTGCATTTATGCATTATATAAAACCATAATTAAGACTAACTGTAGATAATAGGCCAAATTCAGATCCCAGTTTGATGGACACTAACTAACCATAATTTGCGGAGTGGCTTATATTCAGATGACCAAATAACCACAGTTAGTTTAGTTAAACTATGGATTTGTGTGACAGCTGAACTGAGGCATAGCCCCATTAATGAAAAACACTAATGCTTGCATTTATGAAAACCTAAATAATTCTGAAATAGGGAGTTTATTTTTTTTCTTTTCCTGCATTTTTTTAATTAAAAGAAGCAACAAAAAAACCCTCTTCTGTGGATTAGGAATAATTGCCTAGGGACAGCACTGTGATACAATTATGTGATAATAACTGTATGGTAGCTCTACTGATCAGGGCCTCTAAGTAATATAAAAAGGGTTAATGGCCATGTTTATGATATATGCCAGAAATATGTTCCATTATCGTATCAAATAGTGACTTTTTTCTTGGATGCATTCTGGTATATGATTGAAATACTTATTTAATATCCAGTTGTCTTGGCAATGGTACCCACCATTTCATTTAAATTAATGTCTGAGTGAGGTTCATTGGAGATTTTATATGGGCATACATAACTGGTGGCTCATTTAGAAAGTGTGTATACTAAATATGTGTTTGCAATCCATACAAGATAATGGCTTTGCAATTGTTGAACATAAACTGTAATATCTATATTTCTCAGCTTGCAGCAGTGGTTTTGAAGTCTGGGATAACGGATCCTAATCTCCAGTTTGTTTTGTGGCTTTCCAAAAATTAACTTGAAGTAAAATAAAATGTGATGTAAATCCATTTATTTTAATATCTTTAATAGAAACAATTGGCTCTGTCTATTCTATATACCAAGGTATTCAGGAGAACTTTAAAAAGGCAAACAAGATTCCTAGTACAAAAGAAAATGAATATTAAAAAATGTCAGCTATTAATTGCATTCTTAATCTCAGAATTTCCCACTTTGTGTTTATTGTAACTTTGGCTTATCCTCTTGAACTGACTGTAGAATTTACTAAAACCTCTTTGAAAGATCTGCAAACTTTAATCAGTGTGATTAATCAACTGTAGCTTTAATAGTAGATTAAAATTTGCCTCCAGTTAATTGGTGAAGTTGGCAATAAGCAAATGCTAGAATTGTTCAAGACATGTAAATACATTTGAGAGAACTTGACAGAAGGTGATCTGTTTGGAGGGTTTACAAATGGAACAACTGTTCAGGACTTAAACTTTAGAAAATTGTGTACAAGTTGGCATGAGAGATGAGAAAGTATAGAATGTTCCCAATTGGTCGACTAAGGACAGCTTCAGGACCATAGGGATTTTAAGGCAAGAGATGAGCAGAGATGATTTGCCATTGTCTTCCTCTGCATAGCAATTCCACTGTTCCTTGGTCATCTCCCATCAAAGTACTAAGTGTGGCTGACTCTTCTTAGTTTCTGTGCTCTGACGAGATTGAGCTATTCAGGGCTATTCAGGTTGCTTTAGATTAGGGGTGCAAAAAACCCAGTGGGGTTCAGATCTTTTCACTTTTTAAAATTTAAGCCAGAATTAAGGTGAGTTATACTATAAAATCAATATGATTGCCATTTCCTTTGGTTTAAATTGAAAATAAATTTCCAGGTATAACACACACTCCAGTTGGGATAAAATTCTCAGTGACTCTTATCCTTACAAAGGGATCTATCTTGATGTATTTCAAGTAAATGGAAGAATACCTTCCTGTTCTATAAGCAGTTAAAAGTCTCTCTTGCACAATGGGCATGGGGAGATGTGAGTGAGGTTTCCTTTCCTTGAGGGCTGACTCTTCTTCCTCCTCTTCTTCTTCTTCCTCCTCTTCTTCTTCTTCCTCCTCTTCTTCTTCTTCCTCCTCTTCTTCCTCTTCTTCCTCTTCCTCTTCTTCTTCTTCGGCAATAGGAGCTACACCCTGCTTCCTTCCTCACCTTAACTAGCTGTGCTCAATTGATTTCACCATTTTTCTCTCAGCCCAGTTGACTTATGGTGCCAGAGCCTGACCTGGAGAAAATATGCCTCAAACAGTGAAGTGAAGCAAGGTAAGATAGGAGCAGGTTTAGCTCCTCTAGTCCATGTGTTCCAGGTTTGATTTAAAGAATACCCAGCTTTACATATGAATAGGCTGTCTCTTGCATTTGAATGTTCCCATAGCTTCTTTTACATATAATAAAGAACCTGAGAAATCTCAGTTCCAGAAACAGTGGTTCCCCATGACAAAGAAAAATGATCTTATCCTCATCACTGATGTTTCTTGCATCTCCCAAGTGTTCATGTTTGCTGTTCACTAATATGGAGGAGAAGTCTTAAGCTTTTGCCCGCTTGCAAGTCTGTGGAACAGAGAGGCAGGCAGCCACTGCTGATGAAGGGGCAAGGTGAAAAATTAGCTTCTGTCTCTGTCCTACCAGTCTCTACAGATCTGTCTGCCAGTATATGCAAACAAAACTTTGCCTTTGCCTAGTAAAAGCAGCATCATAGAATGAAATAGTTGGTACAAACATTGGGTCTATGCTTACATGGAATCAGAAAGCCCTCCTAAAGCTAGAGTTGGTGCATGATTGTCAGAAAGAGAAAGTACTGTGTGTCAAATACCAACTGTGATGTTCTTGTTTGGTTGGAAGACTGGCTAACATCTGGTTGGATAGTGTCCCCCTGTATGGCAAACTCACTTTTACTTCACTTCATTGCCAGGGGAAATGAAACCACATAGTGAGACACCAGAATAATTGTAACTCTGGAAGGTTTCCAGCCAGTTCAAGTCTTTAGTCCAAAGCATACTTACTGGGGTAAGTCCTGTGGTGAAAATTAGGAATGCTGCAGAAATCAGTTGCTTGTAACAGAGAAAATTACTTCTCATATACGTTTTTGTTTTCCATTGCAGATAGCTGAAATGTGCACAGTATCCCTCTCCCTAGAAATTAAAACAAGGCAAAGTAAAAATCAGTTCCTCACAGTGTCTAAGGAGCTCAAGATTAACCGGTGCCCAAAATACTGCTGTGCAAGTTGGGAGGTTGTATGCCAGCTCAGCAAATATACCATCAGGCAGATTGTCCTTATTATTACGAGAAGTTCATTGTACACACCAGTGGCAATCTCTGTTGCCATTGATTTGCATATTAGTATTGCTTAAGTAGCTTCCTTGCATAGAAACATTTTGACTGTCCTTTTGAGAACTGCAAATCACAAGGAAAATACTTGCACCAGACTACTGCACCAGACTGCACACAGACTTCATGCTGAGCCATAATACAAATGAATCAGCACATGCCAATAACAATGTCTTGCCTTCTCTTGCCTCCAGTGGAGTGATTGGTTGCAATTTAGTCTACAAAGGAATAGTGGTGTTGAGTGGTGGTGAATCCAGGCAGGTCAATAAAAGAGTTTCTCTCTCTTTCCCATTCTTGTAGAGTGAATGACAGTTGAAGGCATCTGAGATGGGGTCCCAGTTGAGCTAAACACACCAATGGAAAGGGACCTTTATTTGTTCTTTCTGGTTGCTACAAAACTCCCAAGAGGGGTAGAACTGAGTGGCCATTGATCCAGGCATGCCAATAGAAGAGGTTCAGTCTTCCTTTCATGCCTGGCTGTTAATCCAAGCGAGGTGGTAGTTGAACAAGAAGACCAATAGAAAGAATTGTGTTTGCCCTTTCCAACAGAGTACCTGACTGCTAAAGGAGGGGCTGACTGGATCCTAGTGTACACAGCAGAAAGTACTGTCCCAGTTCTCTTTTCCTTTCCTTTCCTCTCTGTGGCTGAGTTCAGACTGGCAATTAGCCCTGCTAGAGCCACGTTCCAGCCCCGTTTCCCAAGCGGATTAAAGGGGGCGTTCACACAGGAACATCTGCCTGGCGTTCCCCACCCATAGGCAACCCACGCCATTCCGCTTATCTCCCATGTTAAATAGATACCTCTTTAAAGTGGTAGGAAATCCTGGAGAGTGCCTTTAACCCATGTCAGTCCTCTTCCCGGCAGTGTGACTGCTCGGCCGATAAGCCGGGAGCAAGCTGGAACAGCAGCAGCAGTTTGATTGGCCGTGATCCACTCTACCGCCCAATGTGGTGCCGGGATCCTCCCCCAATTGGCGATCTGTGCATGGGAAAAGCTGCTTATAGCGGCGCCTCCGTGCCAGCGGTCTGAATGCTTCGGCGTGCCTCCCCCCATATGCTCTCGTATCAGATGGCCCTGTGCAACTGGGAAACCTCGGAACAGTTTGTTCCAGGGCTTTTTTGCAATGACTGGATCCCGCTGCAAAATGCCAGTTTGAACTCAGCCTATGTTGTTACTTGCTGTATAAGATCACAAAATGAGAGATTATAAAATAACCAAGTATATATTTTCAAGGATTGATTGCCTGGAAGATAATTAGTTATTTCGTTTAACAGCTTTTGATCTTGATCTACACTGTTCTTTTTGTCTTGTATAGGCCTTCACCTCTCAGGGTAGTAAGGTGGCATGCTCTAACAAAGGCCATAATATATCAAGGGGATTTTTCTTTGGAAAAGCCCTACCCAGCCAGCCACTATGACCTAGCACCTAGCAATGTTCTTGGCTTTGGCCAGCAACAGCTTGGGAACCCAGGTCTAATTTCGAACCCAGATGGCCATCTGTTGCCATATGTCAGCAGCATATGCCATCCTAATTTTTTTTAAAAAATATTAACCACATCTATTCAGCTTTTACACAAATAGATCTGTGCCGGTTTCTCCCTCCTTCACAGGATTTCCCTTTACCTTGTTCTTAGCTGAGCAGCCCCTTTTTGTCTCTTGGTTTTTCTCTGGCTGTCCCACCCTGTTGTTTGAATGTGTCTTGGAAATTAGTTCATGGCACAATTGGCTACTAAAAATCCAGTAACATCCTGAAAAGCTTAGGTTAGGCAGTTTATTACTGATTGCAAGCTGCAATTACAGGTTACACAGTTTTACTCACACACACGGGTTCAGTGAGGCACTGCCCAAAGAACCCTGTATAACACAGATAAAAAAGCTTATATACTATTACACTTCTGTGTTAGATTGACCAATCAAATCTCTTAGTCAGCAAACACTTCCAAATAAGGTCCAAGTTAATTAAGGCTGACATACACTGATAGGTTACACATTGGTGTTGAACTGAGCATGCCTGTTGCAACATGATTATACAGTTCCTGAGTACGTGATTGTCTCGCTTAAAGCTAATGGTGGTTTCTGCAGAAGCACACAGTATACTATCCTGAGCTAAAGCTAATGTTTCCCTGAACACATTTATATTGGTAAATGCTGTCCCAACCTAAGGAATAGAGGTGAGAGACTAAAATCCTTCTTTTTTCCTGTTTGATAAAGACACATGAGAAGCTCATGGTAAATAAAAACTAACCGTTTTATTTCACTTTGAGGGGAAATGGTCAGGTAGGAATCAGGTTTAGGACTTATTAGATGAAAAGGCAACAGGAATGAGGTAACTTTGTATAAAAATAGACACCAGATAATTTGTCACAAACAAGTAACTGTTTCTGTTATTCAGACAGGGCTTTAAAACTTGAGGAGAAAGATTTCTTGCCAGGCTCTGCTTACATAAATGAGCATAAGCTTCTTGGTCTCACAGACACTAAAGTTGGTGAAGGCAGGAACATTCATACAAGTTCCAGTTTCCTTATCCACTGGCTAGGGATCACTCCCATCTTCTGGGAGCTATTTCCCTTAGACTTGTTAGGAATGGGCTATTCATCCTCCTTCCCTAACTCAGAATCCTTCTTGATTCTCTCACCATCTGCTTCACTCTCCCACTGTTAACTCCCAACTCCTGATACTCTCAACTGCAGAATTCCATTTGAATCCTCTGTCACAGGGTTCTCAAACTGGGTTACAGCATTTACCATTTACTGTCTGTCACAGGATCTTACACCATTACATAGCAAGAAATCTTTTCAGTGCCAGTTCTTTCCATTCTGTACAGACATACACCTGGTGTAGCATGATTGTGAGTGTAGCAAACTTTAGCAAGCTTTCCATTTCAAAATTAAATGGTTGTCAGGATGTTGATGAGAGGGAATGCAAAGTTATTTTAATACATTATAAATAGGATACCATGATGACAATTCTGAGTTCTGAATCAGGAAAATAACCCAAGATTGTAGACCCTATTCACTTGTACTCTCAATGAACTGCTGTTCTTGCACAAAAGGTAGCTGTTCTTGTACACAAGGAGTATTGCTGCAGGGATTGTTTTGAGTTTTTCATCCTTTTCTTCATTAATCAAAATCCCTTCAGAATAGGACCTAGTTCTGGCCTGAACAAAGGCAAAGAAGACTATATATGATTTTTGTTATCCCCACCACTGGACAAATGTTTCATTTTCCGAGTCATATGTGAGACTATTGGGGAAATGAGGAGTGCAGGAACTATTTCATGGACTCCCATCCCCACGGTGTTCATTGGGGAGGGAGAGAAACTGGCTTCTCAAGTGCATAAAGAGAGAGAGTGATTTTAAAACACCTCTTATTTAACTTCAAACCCAAATGTAAAACCCTTTAAAACGTATAAGAATGCCCCAACCAGGATAGCCCAGCAAGCCTGATCTTGTCAGATCTCAGAAGCTAAGCAGGGTAAATTCTGGCAAGTACTTGGATGGGAGACCTCCTTGAAAGACCAGAGACAGAAGGTCCTCCAGAACCCTAGTAGGGGTCAGTCACTAGAGGTCGCCGTGACTTCCAGATGCACACACACTCATATGCACACACATGCACATATTAAAAATAAAAAACAACAAAAATTATAAGAATCTGGTATGCAGCATACAATATTAATCAAATTAATCAAGTACCTAAATAGAGTACACTGTAGTTCTATAGAGGATATATGCTGATTGTTCTGTCAAGACCCAGAAGAAAGGTGGTTGCCCAGGAAAACCATGAACAAGCCTAAAATCAGACATTAAGTACTTTCCCCCACCCATAGGAGCTAATGTAACTGTCAGTCAAGTCTATTGCTAAGCATCTGACGAATGCCTGATGTACATGACAAAGCTCTCCTTCTATCTCTGGGGTCAGAAAAGTCAAGGAAAGTGAGGGAAAGCTAGGGTGACTCAGAGAGTCAAGGAAGCTAGTTACAGATACACTATCTATTTAGAATTTGATAATGTATAAATATTCCAAAAGGCAAAAGTCATGTACAAGGTTATCGGTACCAGAAGGCCACAGCACTTAGCATAATCCTGAAGCCTCCTGGGAGATAGAATCAAAGATTCAACTATACTTTACTATAGAAATTAAAGTAACATAGGTTTAACAGAGGACTGAGGCTCAATCTAGGCCCTAATTCCATGACAGAGACCATCTTATCCAATACAGCAAATAATCTGTCTTGTTCACTTTTTGTAGTACGTTATAATTTTTCATTGTTCTTAACAAAGGTGCTGATCTATATATCTAATCCTCAACAGTCCCCTCTGCATGCAGATACTTATTTCCACTGAGGACATACTCTCCCTCAACAGGTTTTTCTATAGACTCAGAGGACTCTGTAGGTTTGCAGAAAAATCCTAAAAGTAAAACACACACACATACAAAACTAATACTCGAGGAGGGTTGAATCCCCCCAATTCCTTTTGAAATGGCTGCCACAGGGATCTACTCCAAGTCCCTCTGCATCGACAGTGAGAGCTAGACTGGCTGATAGGCAAAGAGAGAGAGAGACAGAGAGAGATGATGAGTGGGGGAAGAAGGCAAAAAGCAAAAGCAGAACTGGAGCCGGGATTGAAGAGGACTCCTCCTGCAGTATGAATGGCTAAATAGTAGGAGGTTTGGGGTTTTAAAGGCAGGGAGAGGGGGCAGGGCACTTTCCAGGCCTATTTTGGAGCCAAGCCTGTGACTAGAATTTCCTGCTCCAGGTTGGGGGATTCCTGGAGATTCTGTGGTGAAAGTCTGAGAAGTGCAAAGTTTGGGGAGAGGAGAGTCTTCAGCTGGAGATAATGCCACAGAGTCCACTCATTTTCTCCAGGGCTACAGATCTCTGTTGTCTGGAGTTCAGTTGTAATTCTAGGGGATCTCCAGGTCCCACCTGGAGGCTGGCAACCTAAGCCTAGCAGCACCCTCTGGGTGACTTGATACCACCTGACTTGCATGTTTTAACTAGGCCTGGCTGCATGCTATTGTTCAATAGCAGCCACCCTATGAAAGTCAGTGTAAGTATAATGATCAGAGCTTCAGAGTAGGGTTTGTGAGACCCAGGTTTAGATCCCCTGCTTGCTGTGGAAGCTCACTGGGTGATTTTGGACCAGTCACATATTTTCAGCCTAACCTACCTCTTAGGGTTGTTGTGTGGATAAACAAGATGAGAGAATAATGTAAACTGCTTTAGTCCTCACTGTGGAGAAAGACTATAGTTTTTCCCAGAAGCTGCAGGGAGAAAGGAGACAGAAAGCCGAAGACAGGGGGGCAGATAAAGGTAGGTTGGCTGTTGGCTGGGAAGGAGATAGGGATGCCAAATCCAGGTTGGAAAATTCCTGGATATTTGAGGTATGAAGCCTGGGGATGGTGGGGATTGAGATGGGGAGGGACTTCAGAGAGGCAATGCCATAGACTCCACCCTCCAAAGCAGTCATTTCCTCCAGGGGAACTAATTTTGCCAACCTCCAGGTGAGGGCTGGATATTTCCTGGGATTACAACTGATGTCCAGATGACACATGAGATCAGTTCCCCTGGAGAAAATGGCTGCTTTGAAGGATGGAATTTATATTATACTCTGCTGAGGTCACTTCCAAGTTCAAACCTCATCCTCTGAAGGCTCTACCCCTAAATCTCCAGGAATTTCCCAACATGGAGCTGGCAACTCTAAGAGGAACTGATCTCTGTATTTGGGCAATCCATTGTGATTCCTGGAGATTGTCTGCTGCCACTGCTGCTGTGGGGTGGGGAGTAGGTGGGAGGCTGGGAGAGTGACAGGGGCAAAAAGAATGATGGGATGGGGTCAGAAGGGAAGTGAAAGGCATGGAGGGGAGAGAGAGCAAGAGTGAGAAAAGGGGTGGCAGGAAGGAGAAAGAGTGTGAGAGAAGTACGGGCGAGGGGAAGAAGCAGAGGTGGGGGGAATGGAATAGCTGCTCCCCACAAGTTTCTTGTGGGTCCCATCTTGTATTACTCTAATCTAACATTTAGTTCACAAGTTTTAAGAGTGTAAAACCCACATGAGATTCCTTTGCTGCCTCTTTATGTGGGGGAAATCAGAAAATGTGAGATCATATATGTGAGATCATATAGTGGCTCCAGACAGCTTCCCTCTGAGTCCCTCTCAGACACAACCCAGACTCAACCAAAATATTATTTAAAACAAACTACCTGACTGTCCCTATTGCATGTATCCCTCGAGTGATCAGGCCCCCCAGAATTTTGCTTCCTTTCAGTAAACCCAAGAGACTGACACTCTTTTGATGACAGATTTTTATTCAGTTGTTCATGCTATCCCACTGTATGATGATAGTCTGGAGTTTATTATAGGCAAAGGAAATACTTAGCTATATTTAAAAAAAAATCAGAATGGCCTTTCCTCTGGAAACAGGACAAATGGGAGGGGGGGATCCTCAAAGGAGTAAAAGTATAATTCTGGGGGAATTGTTTATAAAAATCTCATTCTGGAACTGAGAGATGAAACATCTCCTCTGAATTAGAAAGAGGTTGATTTCATGTACCTTATTAAATGAATATGGCATACAGGAAGGATTGAAATAATTTCCCCTCCCATCCCTGCCTTTATCTGTTTGTGTACCAGTGTGCTGGTATTAAAACATTTGCTAAAAGCTGATAAGAGAATAGCCCATATGTTTGTATGCGTAGTACCATTGTATAAAAGATTTATATATATCAGCCAGCACAGAGTAACTCTTCTCTTAACCTTTGCTTTTAGAGAGCTCCATTGGGTTTCTGTGGCTGGAATTCTGGCTCCACTGAAATCAATGCTTGTGTTTCCATTGACTTTTGTGCAGGCAGTATTTCATTCTTTAGCACGTACCATAAGGTGTGAAAGAAAAATTACAGAGTGCCTTAGAACAAATAAGAAACACCAAAAGTAAATTTTTCTTTTCCTCTTTCTACAAGCAAGCACAAAGCAAAAGCAACATGTAGATTAATTTTTGTACTCAGTAATCAAATTTCTTTAAACCTGTGTTAAGATGGCTGTCTTATATTTCTGATTTGAGGGCTGGTGTTTCATTTGGGAGAAGAAGGCATTATGTCCAGTTTGCATTAAATAACATTAAATATTGCATTAAATTATGAACAGTATCTTTTAGAATATGTTTGCTTTCAATTGCAAGGCCAGACCAGCTGTCAGAAATGGACATCACCTTATTGACTACCCTGAGAAATCAGACCTGGCAATACAGTATTTTATTTTCATTGGTATTGACCTGTCCTGCAATATTAAAAACCTTGTCACAGATGACCAATGATGTCCAATGCACTTTTGGTTTATTGGCAGTACAGCTATTAATAACTAACTGAGGACAGGTAAAATAAATATATAGTTCCTAGCGTAAATCTCAGATGTATATGTGGCTTGAGAATCTATGTTGATTTCTGTCACAAAAAATGTGAATATCATAAACATGCACACACATGCTCACACAATAGAGTCCAGTTTGGAGTAGTGGTTAAATTTTGGTGTAGTGGGAGCCAGTTTGGTGTAGTGGTTAAGAGTGCGGACTCATATCTGAGAGAACCAGGTTTGATTCTACACTCTTCCACATGCAGCTGCTGGTGTGACCTTGGGTCAGTCACAAGTTCTCTCAGAACTGTTCTCTCAAGAGCAATCCTCAAAAGAACTCCCTCAGCCCCACCTACCTCACAGGTGTCTGTTATGGCGAGGGGGAGGGAAAGGCGACTATAAGCCACTCTCTGAGTGAAGGGCGGGGTATAAATCCAATCTCTTCTTCTTCTTCAGTTCACAGCTGCACTTGCTTTCCATTCATTATGACTGTTTCTAAGAACAGGATTATGTTCTAAGAACATGATGTTATGACTGGGTTATCAACAATAAACTGGAATTGAACTGAAATACAGATTGAATACTGAGATAGAAAAGTAGGCTCTGTGAGATCTTTCCCTTCAGTGTATTTTGTTTGTTAATAATTTTGTTCAGATTCTTTAATATTGCAATGGCCTATGTCCAGTTTTGATATTGAATCTGCATGACACTCTTATTGGTTTCAGTGGGAAACAAGTTCCTACGAGTAACTTTTCTGCCATAGCCGGTTGAAATGAATTTTTTAGAGGCTGTTATTGCTCATCCAAGGGACAATTCCCTTCCAGATTTCAGCCAGGCAGAATCTCTGTTCTAGAGGCAGTAATAGCCCCAACCCAAGTTATACTTGCAAAATTGCAGACTGAATATCAGAGGATATTTTACAGCAGAGGTGGCCAAACTCGCTTCATGTAAGAGCCACATAGACTAATTGTCAGATGCTCGAGAGCTGAAAGGTGATTTCGGAGGAAGAGGCGGGTTTGGGAGAGTGGCTTGAAAGAGACATCACAGGAAGGGGTGGGGTTTTGGTGCAGGATGTGACATCACCAGAAAGTGTGGACCTTGGGAAGTGACATCACTTGACCTTTACCTGGAAGTGACATCACAGAACATGACATCACAAAGTGATGTCACATCCTTGCTAGACATCACCCCCAAAGTCTCCTGGCTCCATCCCCAAAGTCCTAGGTCAAAGACAGGTTCCGCTTAATTCTTAAGGAACAGTAAAGAGAAGCACTGGGCAGGACTAAAGGAGGGCATTCCAAAGGCAGGGTGCCACCACTGTAAAAGCCCTGCACCACCAGCTTCACCATTGCAAGTGAGACACACAGAGAGCAGGGCTTGGAAAGAGAGTCTTCACTGGTGGCCAAAGGAGAGTATTCCAGTGCCACAGCATTTACAGATATTCAATATCTGAAGAAATGTGCATGCACATGAAAGCTTATATCCAGAACTAAACTTTGTTGGTATTAAAATGCCACTGGACTCAAACATTTACAGCATGATGCAATGCAGAGTTCCTTCAGTTTCAGGACACTGAAATAACTTTTCACAGTATTATTCTCTTAGATAAGAAGTTGAAATTTGAGTTTTGCCCAGAGGTAAAAGAGTCAGCAGTATTTTAAACATCAAGGCACATGAACACATATTAAGCTGCATGACACTGAATCAGACCATCGGTCCATCAAGGTCAGTATTGTCCACCCAGACTGGCAGTAGCTCTCCAGGGTCTTAGGTGAAGGTCTTTGTCAGCTACCTGACCCTTTTAGCCAGAGATGCCAGGGATCAAACTTGAGATCTTCTGCATGCCAAGCCGAGAGGTAATAATAATGATACTTTTATTATTTAATTGGATTTCTAGCCCTCCCTCCCCTGCATAGCAGGGCTCAGGGCAGGTTGCAACAAATATATACAACTAATTTAAAACAATTAAAACATAATTACACAGTATTAAAAGCCTATACAAACATCAGATGATGTAACTCAGGATGGCTGTCAGGTACAAATTAGGAAGTGCTCCCAACAAGACTATCTCTATGTACGCCCAAAGATGAAACCAGATACTGGGCAGGTGGGCAAAAAGTCACAAACGATAGCCCAAAATACATGGTGCAAAGCAGGGAAGGGGAGGTGCAAAGCAGGGCAGTACAAAAGAAATGGTGCAAAGCAGGATATCTATCACTGAGCCCATGATCATCAACTGGCTGAGAAGTCCCATGGAGTTCCATGAGGCTTACTACAATGTAAAAGTGTGCTCACTGGACTGCAGCCATGATTAGCTGTCCGCACACCATACCTGCCCTCCTCAACTCCTACCTTGCTCATAGGGCCCCTTGCTGTGCTGCTGGACAGAGTGCTCGCCTTGGCTCTGGGCACACAGGCTGGCTGCCAGGCCCGTAGCCAGGATTTTTTGGCTTTTGGGACAAGTTTTTTTTTCTGGTGGGGCAGGCATTATTTGACTGTACACAACTGTACTTTTAAATAACAATAATAAAGACAATAATAGTAATAATAAAGATGAGTTGTTTTATCACTCAAAAATGTTCACCAGCAACCCCCCAACCCCAGGCTTCACTGGTTAAAAGACACAACATTTTAAAAATGGACTATTCACTTGCTTTAAAAAAACCATGCATTATTTCTGGCAGCTATTCCAACAGAAATTGGTTTTTAGCAATTTTTTTGGTAAGAGGCATAATAAGGAAGAGAGTTCAAACACACACACACACAGCGCTCCAGGCTTCACCAGTTGAAAGACACAAGATTAAAAAATGGACTTTTTGGTTGCAGGATTCACTTGGCAATTTCTGAAGAGAATTCAACCCATCCACCCCACCCCCAAAATCAATGAAATAACTTACATACTAGTCCAGCCAGCAATCTCAAGATCAGCTTGAGCAAGCAGATCAGCACAGCAGTATTACCCCGCATGAGAATGGGAAGGAACAGCTGGGGAGGGTGGAGCTGGAGGGGTCATGTGTTGTGCAGTAGGATTTCCTGCCTGGGGCCTTGTTGTTTCGGTATGCATCTTTAAAAGGTAGAAAAAGGCTGGGGCCCACCGCAGAAAGCAGGAAGGGCGCAGTTGCACTGCTGCAGTGACTCGTGAGTAAAATTCCTCCATGAGGTCTACTTTTGGCGCTGCTTGCATATTTTTAATACAGTT
Organism: Gekko gecko; assembly: GCA_029375565.1. Classification (NCBI taxonomy): domain Eukaryota; kingdom Metazoa; phylum Chordata; class Lepidosauria; order Squamata; family Gekkonidae; genus Gekko; species Gekko gecko. The sequence goes on along the minus strand of JAPDNY010000006.1, from coordinate 74,174,080 downwards.
TTTTACAGATTGGAGCAACAGCTGTGGACCCACATTTGGGCAGCTGTGGCCCTGCCGTGGCACGCTTTGCCTTTGCCCTGTGCACACTGCAGGCAGTAGCCACAGCCATTTTACACCTGGCCCAGTGAGCAGCCCCGGTCTGGGAGCATGGACACTGGGTGCATGCACAGGGCGGGCAGCCAGCCAAGGTGTCGAGCTGAGTGAGCAATCCAATGAGTGTTCGTAAGCTGTCTGGTTGGTTGTTGTTGTTGAGTTGCACACTCAAGTCCGACTCTTTGCGATGCCATGGACTACATCTGCTGTCCTCCGGAGTTTGCTCAATTTCATGTTTGATGCATCAGTGACACTGTCAAACCATCTCATCCTTTGCCATCCCCTTCTTCTGTTACCTTCAGTCTTTCTCAGCATCAAGGTCTTCTTCAATGAGTGCTCCTTCTCATTTGGTGGCCAAAGTATTTGAGCTTCAGCTTCAGTATCTGGCCTTCCAAGAAACAATCAGGTTTGATTTCCTTTAGGATAGACTGATTTGATCTCCTTGTAGTCCAAGGGACACTCAAGAGTTTTCTCCAGCACAATAATTCGAAAGCATCTATTCTTCAGTGCTTGGCCTTCCTTATGGCCCAACTCTCGCAGCCATACATTACTACTGGGAATACCATTGCTTTGATTATACAGACTTTTGTTGGCAGGGTGATGTCTCTACTTTTTATTATGCTGTCTAGGTTTGCCATAGCTTTCCTCCCAAGGAGCAGGCATCTTTTAATTTACAGAGCACATATTTGAAGGTCCTGTATACCATTTTGCTGGCCAACCCCCTGCAGTTGCTATGTACCTCCTCTGCCAACAGAAACCTTTTTAGAGCTTTCAAAAATAGTATTTGCAGTTCTCCCTTGGAAGGATAAGGAACCCCAGATGAGCAGGGAACTCCCATCTCTCCACTTTTGGTGGTGGGAAGTCCAGTTTTTTTTAATTCCAGAGGGGAGGAGTTTACCCAGTTCCCCTTCAGTCTTGCTGCCAACAGAAAAGGTAGGCTCCCTTCTGCAGTCCAGCATCTTGATTTACAGCATTTGCCCTTATCTTCAGCAATTTCCCTTGTATCTCAAAGCCATTAAGGGAACTTGCTTTGGAGCTTTGCAAAGCTGCGTGGGAACCGCAGGGGAGCTGGGCAATGGAGCCATCACCAGGATCTTCCATTGGCTGAGCTGCAGGAGGTATTTTGTGTCTGGCCAAACCCCCCTTTTTCTGCCCCCGACAGAGGCAATCCAATAGAACTAAGTGGTACAAAGAACTGTCCTTTAGTTAGAGGGGGACAGGATCCACCCAAGGTCCTCACCTAGGCTGCAAGAAAGCAAGCATAGACTTTTACACGTTACTCAGGAGTAGACCATCACATATTACCCATAAGTATACAGGTTACTTATGAGTAGCCCTTTACAGGTTACTCATGAGTAGACCATTCACCAATTTTGATAATTACCCTGTTTTCTCCCATAGTGACCCTGAACTGTCCAAACAGGAGGAAGGTCAGATCAGTGATGAGGGTCACCCCCTCTTCCCAAGCCAAAGAGTCCTTTTGCCACTGGGGTCTTTCCTTCATTACTTGCCCCTGCTCTAAAGTTTCTGAAACTATCTACTCCTGCGGTGGATCTTCCACGTCAGGAGGAAGGAGATCCTGACTTGGAGAGTGACGAAGAGGTTATGGCCAGCTCTAGTAGCAGACTCTACTTCTCTAAGATCTCTGGCTGGGCACTGAGAGATGAATAGGATGAGCCTATTCACTCCAGGTCTCAGGTGGCTCACGCTAAGAAGTGCTATGCCTTCCCAGCTTCAGCAGACGAACGCCTACATTTTCTGGTGATGGATGCTCACATGGCCAATATGGCATCTGGATTAGACCGTCCCACAGAGGGGCAATTAAGAAGGCTACAGACCACAGGAGCGACACGGCCCTGTGCAGAGTTCATTAGGCCAGTTCTCTCTCTATCTAGGCTTCAGCAGCTTCGTGCCTTTTTAGCCTGTTTGTTGTTCCTTTGGTTGTGCAAGATGCAGAGAAAGTTCTCTGATCACCCCCCCCCAATTTGACCTCTTGGGGTTAGCAAAAGTTATGGGTTTTGTAGCTGATGCTACCTTGGTCACTGTGCATCTTTTGGCAAGGGCCACTGGCACTACCATGGTTGCCGGGCACACCCTTTGGCTGAGCAATTTGTCAATGAATGCTTTAGCCAAGGCCTTAGTGGCATCTTATCTCTTCATGGGTTCCATATTCTTTAGGGACAAGCTAAAAGTTATTCTGATTGAGACTAAACAGAAGAAGAAGGTCTTCCCATTCTCAGACTGTAGGATCTCCAGGAGAGGATCCAGACATTCAGGCTCTTCCCTCCATGGCTCTAGAGCATTTGGACCTTTTGGGAACCCGCAGGCCTACAGCAGATTTTCCTGGAGTCACTACAGACCTTCCTACAGCTTCCAGACTTCATCATCCAGTTCCCATTCAGGCAATACCCAGCTCGGACCCTACAAGGGTAAGGCTAGATGTCCCAGTTATAGCTGATGCCTCCACCAAGTGGTGTGGGAAGCCGACTGCAAAAATTCAACATTCAGTGGGTATAGTCTGTTCAGGATCAATGGGACCTCGGACAGTTTCTTGGGTCTTCAACTAGCGTTTGCGTCACCTCCTCCAAGAAGGTTTCTGCAGTCTTCTCTTTCTTTCAATCAGACAAAGTTTCAATGAGTTTTTCAAGCTCTGACATCTTAAGAAACTAGGAGCCATAGAATCAGTGTAGTCTAAAGAGGGGATTGACCACCACCCTACCACAGTGTGATGGTCACTCTATGTCCTCACGTCTGCTAATTAAGAGATTTTTAATAGGGAGCATCCCCTCTCCGATCTTCCTGTAGTGCACAGATTTTTGACTTGGCCCATAAGGCCTTGACTTGAGATCCGTTTGAACTGCTTCATGGGGTTCTTTGAAGGCAGTGATGTTAAAGACTCTTTTCTTGGTCTCGGTGGCTTCAGCCTGTAGGGTCTTATGAATCGGAGCCCTCTCCATCAGAACAGTCTTGTGCATGTTCCATTGGGACGTGGTAGTTTTGCAATTAGATCTGACCTTCTTGACCAAGATTAACTTGCACGTTCCACAGATCTGAGATCTGCCTCTCTACATTTTTCCTAATCCATCACACTAAAAAGGGTAGAAATGGCACACTCTCTTTGTCCATAGGGCTTTTTTACATATATATTTATAGAGGTAATCAGTGATGTAGGTCTGGCTTGCTGTTTGTGGCATTGATCACTCCAGTAATGGTAAGGGGGGTAACCAAGACTACGTTGAGTAGGTGGCTGATGCAGTGCATCCTGTTAACCTACCAGGCAGCCAAGATCCCTTAGGAGGACAGCCACTTCCACATCCCTTGAAGCTAGTGCTTCCATGGGGGAGATATTTAGGGTGGCTAACTGGCCCATTCCTTCTACTTTCATAAGCCCTACAAGGCAGTCAAGTGGACATCTTCAGATAAAGCTCTTAACCACCGAGTCCTGCAGCAGATAGTGCAAGAGATTAAGGATGTTGAGGCTTTTTACTGACCCTGGAAACAGTATGCTTTGATACATACCCACTCATCCGGGTCTCCTTGTCCTTCCAAGGAAGAATGGCACATTGGTACTTACCATGAAAGTCCATTCTTCTTAGAAGTGATGAGGAGACCCAGGCCTGCTCACCTACCTCCCAAAAGGAAAATGAAATATAGAGCTGCAGGAGGACAGAGATGCTATAGAAAAAGAGGGACGTTCCCTGATCTATTGATTGACCCAGTTGTTAGTCAGGGATGGATTATGTTGCTGTGTTTTCTAAGTTTATCAGATCACGTTGCAGGCCATTAGACCTACAGAAGTTTCCAGACTGAAGGGGAGATGAGGAAACTCCTTCTCTCTGGAACAAAAAAGCTGGATTTCCTGCCACCAAAAGTGGAGGCGAGGGAGTTCCCCGCTCATCTGGGGCTCCTTCCAAGGGAGAATTGCAATTACTATTTTTGAAAGCTCCAAAAAGCCTTCAGATGGCAGAGGAGGGGGATAGCAACTGCAGGGTCTCCTCTTCACTTCCAAGAAAAATGGACCTTCACAGTAAGTACCAATGTGCCATTTCACTGTAGCACAATAACACTGATTACAATTGCACTATAGTACAATAACATTTTAATAATCTATTGACACAATCTACTAGTTGTTTTTTTGTGTTGCAGTAGCAATTAATTTTTTTTCAAAAGCCTGAAAAAGCCCACTGTTGACTTGGCAGTGAAATCATATGGAGAAAATGTTGGAGAAACATAGGTGTAAAACTCCATGTGGATGCTCCATTGCCAGTAGGGATGCGTCTGCATTTACAGGGGCAGTGAGAGCTGAATGAAAAGTCATTGCCCTGTGGATGCAGTCTCCACTCTCCAAATCTGGAAGGCTGAGAGAATGAAATGCAATAGGATAAGTTCTTCCTCATTTGCACAACAGACCTTCCCACATTACAACAGGGCTTGACAAAATTTTGTTGAATATAGCATCCAACCCCAAAATTTAGGCACTTGATTCTTCCATAACAGTTAGCATACATCAGGTGGCCTTAATAAAACATATATGCAACTTTTAAACTAATAACACTGTCTCCCTCCATGTGTGTAGGAAGAAGTCTAGATTAATGGAAAAGAAATGGGTTTTTTTTAACCTTTTTTCATTTTTTATCTCCCTTTCTTTTGAAGCATGTAAATACCCCCCCCCCCATTGCTGGTTCTGTCTTGGTATGAGTTGAGTAGGTAGAACATCTCCCCCAAAGAACTAAATATTTGAAATTTTACTTTAGAAAAAAAGATAGTAGAGGAACCATTGGTGCTGGGCAGGTGCCTGTCAGAAGGGGGGACATTGATAAATAAGGGCAAAATCATCTCACAAACTAAGGTTTGTGATGAATTGTGACTGGTTTGTGGTTCACAAACTGAATTTAGTGGCAGATCAACCTGCACAAACTTTCTGTGAATTTTCAGGCAGTTTGTGGCAATTTGTTAATGGGCACATTTCCAGACAGGCTCCGCTCAACCAAAATGTTTATCAAATTTCAAACCAACCGCAGTGGGGGGTGGGTTGAACTCTTCAGCCTTGGAAAAACCAGTAGGGGCCCTCCAATGCTTAACAGGCATTACTGGCTCCTGTATAAATCAATGGTGCAGCCTCATTTGGAATACTATGTATAGTTCTGGTCACTGCACCTCAAAAAAGAAATTATAGCATTGGAGAAAGTGCAGAAAAGGGTAACTAAAATTATTAAGGGGAAGGAACACTTTCCCTATGAAGAAAGGTTAAAGAAGTTAGGGCTCTTTAGCTTGGAGAAATGATGACTGAGGGGTGGCATGATAGAGATTTACAAAGTTATGCATGGGATAGAGAAAGTAGAGAAGGAAGTACTTTTCTCCCTTTCTCACAATATAAGAACTTGTTGGGCACTCAGTGAAATTGATGAGCAGTAGTTTTAGAACAGATAAAAGGAAGTACTTCTTCACCCAAAGAGTAATTAACACATGGAATTCACTGCCATAGGAGATAGTGGCAGCTACAAGCACAGAGGGCTTCAAGAGGGAATCAGATAAACATATGGAGCAGTGGCTATTAGCTGTAAGGTATAGATGGAACACTATGTCTGAGGCAGTGATGCTCTGTATTCTTGGTGCTTGGAGGGCAACTGTGAGAAGGCTTCTGGTGTCTGCACCTGCTGGTGGACCTCCTAATTGCACCTGGTTTTTGGTCACTATGTGACACAGTGTGTTGGACTGGATGGGCCATTGGCCTGATCCAGCATGGCTTCTCTTATGCTCTTATTTGCCACCCCACTGAGGAAACCCCTGGATACCCTCCAAAGAAATCTCCATCACCTACTTCATGCAATGTCTACCTCATATCACCTCCCTCATGAAAGAACATGTACTTCATAACACAACACCTATCTCAAGGAGCAACATCTACCTCAGCAAACATCTACCTTAATAAACAAGCCGATTTGTACAAGCAAGCCCCTGTTTGACAGGTGATCTCTTTATCTGTAAAATGTGTTCAGATCATGAGGAATAACCAGAAATTTCACCTAGGAGTGGGATGTGACCAGAGGATCTTTGTGTTTGGGTCTGAGGGGGTCTGGGAGCATTGATGGACATACCTTGCTGGGTTCCAGTGCTTGCTAAGGATCTCTGTCAAGCTGCCAAGGGGGTTACTTTGGGGAGCCCCTGTTGAAACTCTGGGGATATCTGCCTTTCTGTCCTTCAGAACCTGCCTTTGTAGACTTGGTGGGGCTGTGAGCAATGGGGGTGGGATGTTTGCCTTGCTTCTAGTGTCTGGCTGGGGTGGTCTGCCCAGGTGAAGTTTCCCTGTGAGTTTAGTGTCACTGGCTTGTTCCTGAGCCATTCCTTAGACTCCTGTAACTGAAGCTGACTTTTCCAGAGAGATCACTGGTGTAATCTTTTTTTGGGGTCCATAACTGGGACCCCAGAAATATAACCTGCCCCCAACTTGGAGAGATTGTAGAGGAGTGGGTTGTGGGGTAAGGTTCGGTGTGTGTTTGGTGTCTGTAGTTGCAGGAGGTCCATTCTATACACCTTTGAACTCATGCTTGACATTTTCCCCAAAGGCAGTTTCTTGGGGGCAACTGTTTTTTTTGGGGGGCGGGGTATAACTCAGACTCCCTAAGTCCAGTTTGTATGTAATTTGTCAGGCCAGTAAAGGAGCATCGTGGGGAAGTCCCCAATGAGTTTGATGTCTTTATCTTGCATATGGTCCGTTCTCCCTCTGAGGTGGAGGGCATCTCTGTGGGTTATTCCCATGGTTCCTTTAGGGAAGCAGGAAACACTTTTTTCTCCTTCCTCTTGGTGCCCTTGGAATAGCCCATCCCTTTCATTCTGGGACTCCGAAAGCAGTAAAAACTCAACTGAAGCTCTAACCTCTAACACTGTAAGAACAGAACTTGTTAACAAGAACTATGCCGAAAAAACAACTGGCGCAACTGTCATAAGAGTTTAGATTGGCAGACAAAGGAAGAAGAGAACAGCACAAAGAAGATACGTTGGTGAAAATGGTGGCGGGAGGGCTGAGATGTCCTCTGAACCTCAGAGAAGAAAGACCCTTTATGGTAAGTGCCAATGGTCATTCTCCCTCTGAGGTGGAGGACATCTCTGTGGGACCTCCCAGAGCAGTGTCCCTATACGGGTGGGTCATCATCTTCAGTAGACATCACAATGTGCTGAAGAACTCTTCTTCCAAATGCAGCATAGTGGAACCATGCATGATGGTTGAGATTGAAGTCGGCGTTGCTGCTTTGCAGACCTTGTCCATTGATGCCCGGTTGTTAAAGGCTGTATTGGTAGAAGTGCTCCACAATGAGTGTGCAGTAATGCCCTTAGGGGTGTCCAAGCCAGAGGCTTTGTAGGTCTCCATGATGCAAGATTTGAGCACTGAGCTAATTGAAGCCTTGGACATTCTATCCCCTTTCTTGGGCGGAATGATGTTAAAGAACATGACATCCATCTCCATAATTGACTCAGTTCTCAGTTTGTAAATCTTGAGCACTCTCTGGAATGCCACACAAACTCCTTTGGGTGCCTAGGATGGGGACAAAAGGTTGGTAAGTAAATTGCTTGAGAAATATACTGAATACACTTGAATACTTTGAAGCCCATCCTGAGAAACAAATGGCATTGATATTCTTGGACGCAGAGAAGGCCTTCGACAATCTGGCCTGGTCATTTATGTCAGAACAACTATTGATGTGGAAATGTGGAGAAGACTTCTATACAATGGTAAAAACAATATATACTAACCAGTTGGCCAAAATAATTGTAAATGGAGATTTTTCACAAAATATAGCAATCCAGTAAGGAACAAGGCAAGGTTGTCCCTTATCACTCTTACTATTTATTTTTGCCTTAGAGACACTTTGTGATATGGTAAGAAGGCAGGAATCTATTAAAGGACTTAGATTTAAAGGAGAAAAATATAAATTACAAGCATTTGCAGATGACTTGGTCTTTATATTTGAGGATCCACAAGAAACAATTAAACCACTCCTTAATATAATACAAAAATATGGCCAATATGCAGGATTAAAAATCAATTTTAAGAAAACCAAAATCTTAACCAAAAATTGTACTAAAGAGCAGATTCAAATAATTCAGGATATTTCGAAGACTGAAGTGCAGAAGTCTGTAAAATACTTAGGGATACATTTGACAAACAGATGCACCTCTTTATTTAAGGAAAATTATACAACACTTTTGGAAAAGATTAAAAAAGACTTACAATTTTGGTAACAGCTGCAAATATCCTTTATAGGAAGGATAGCGATGATTAAGATGAATATATTACCAAGATTAATCTTTTTATTTCAAACAATACCAATACTGAGAAACCAACAGTACTTCAAAGAATTAGATAAGATGGTGAGACAATTTATCTGGCAAGGGAAAAGACCAAGAATTAAGTTGAAAGTGTTATTACAATATACAAAAGAAAGAGGAGATCTTGCGCTTCCAAATTGGAAATTATATTATAAAGCAGTTGGATGAAAGAATGGATCACGTTTGAAAACCCAAGATTACTGAGACTTGAAGGACATGATTTACAGCTACGATGGCATGCTTTTGTTTGGTATAAGAAGAGTGTGGTTCATAAATACTTCAACCAACACACAGTAAGAACTGCACTATTGAAATCCTGGGAAGAGATACAAAATGTATATTATACCAAAATACCTAAATGGGTCTCTCTTTTAGAAGCATTTACACCTCCTATGATATTTATAAAAGACTTGATGTGGACATATGAGGACTTGTTAAATAAACAAAATCAAATATATAATCAAGATGAACTTAGAAGAAGACGTACTTGCTTGAACTGGTGGGAAGAAGCAAAAATAGATTCTAGATTTAGTAAAGATCAAACAATTGGTTTTTATGATTCACCTTTGGAACTTGATAAAGTTTTGTGTGGGATGGAAGGGAAATATATAAAGCAAATTTATACTCTTTTGTTAGATATGAAAATGCAGGATGAAACTGTAAAAGAATCAATGGTCAAGTGGGCTTAAAACTTATTCAATACAATATTCAATTGGAGGAATGGTCAAGAGTGTGGAAATTAAACATAAAATTTGTGAAAGCTGTTTCTTACAAAGAGAATATATACAAAATGTTTTATAGGTGGCATGTAACTCCGGATAATTTTGCCAAATGGTATCCTAATATGTCAAATTTATGTTGTAAATGTAAAAACAATATTGGTTCATATTTTCATATGTGGTGGTCATGTAAGGTAACTAAAACATACTGGGTCTGGATACATGAAATTTTACAAAAAATATTAGAAACAATATTCCATTTAAACCAGAACCGTTTTTATTAAATGTTATTCCACAGAACTTTACAAAACAATTATATTTGATTGTACATATCATGACAACAGCTAGAATACTTTATGCAAAATATCGGAAGGGAGAAGAAACACCAACAAAAGAAGAAATATTAAAGAAACTCTGTGAAATGGACAAATTAACTTTAGAGTTACAAGGAAGAAACAGTGAACTATTTGAAGAAACTTGGGCGAGATTTTACAGGTGGACTGACCAAAATGTATAAAGACCCTGAAAATGATTTGTGTGTGAAATTTGCTGATAGTAAAACCAGTATAGGTGTGTAAAACATGTTAAGATTCAACTAGATTCTAATTGTTAATCTGAAAATAAATATGAGCTCCACTATCGTAGTTTGTGTTGAGTTTGTCATTGTGTCTTGTTATTGTAATTGTTGTTGATATATGTTTCTTGTAGTTTTCTTTTCTTTCTTTTTTTTGAAAACAATAAAATTACCCAGTCTAACGGGATTAAAAAAAAAGAAGTAAATTTCTTGAGACCGATGAAAGGAAGATGACATTTTCGGCTGAATGGCGGGGCCAGTTCAAAGGACCACCTTGTCTCAATGGAAAATGCAAAGGTTGGACTTGATGGAGAGTGTGCGGATCTCTGACACCCTTCTTGCAGAAGTAATTGCCCATAAAGTTTCAGACACCCACAGAAATGTCCTCCGAAGCTCAGAGAAGGACCCTTAACGGTAAGTGCCAGTGGTCATTCTATATACGCCTGAACCTCCTGTACCTGTGACTGTAATTTCCCCAGAAAGCATTTGGGGGTCACCGTCTTTGGGGGGCCGTAAATCACTCCCCGTAAATCCTTTCCTCACCAAACCTGGAGGATCGGTACAGGAGAGTCAGCCTGAAATCCCCTGTGAGTTTTGTGTCTTTAGCACACCCAGGGGAGAGGTTCTACCGCATTATGAATGTCACGAACTGAACCAGTTTGTTTGGTGCCTAAAAGTTTGTGACAGTTCGTGGCTCACAAACCAATCTTTCAGCAAACCAATATGAACTGCATTTTCCCGGTTTATGCCCATCCCTATTGAAAAATCAAGCACAGTGAGTAATGATGACCTATTTTTGTTTGTTGACCATGTCTTTTCAGAACGTAGATGTTAAATCTTTGGTTCTTTTCCCCAAAGTGTCAGACAACTAACTAAAAAGATATGCCCCAAAACATTTCCAGTGCCTGACCCTGCAATGAGTGCATGTAAGGAATTGGTTTGTTCTGACCATCCAGCTACCATCATATAGCTGGCATGGCACCAAGAAAAGGTCCTAGTCAGAGATCTGTAGTTTCCCTTCTGAAATTACTAAACAAGGGATACACTAGTCAAATTTTGATTAATTATGTTTCTAGTGTACACTCCTGTTTTGTACGCTACTAATTTAATGAGCTGTGGTGGCTCAAGTGGTTAAGACGCTGAACTGCAGGCTGTGGAAGGTCAGTAGTTCAGCAGTTCGAGACCTGGGTGCCGCATGACGGAGTGAGCTCCTGTCTCTATTTCCAGCTCCTGCAAATATAGCAGTTTGAAAGCAAGAAATTGCAAGTAGAGAAATAGGTACCACTTTGGTGGGAAGGTAACAGTGTTCCGTGTGCCTTGGTGTTTAGTCATGCTGGCCAGATGACCACGGAAACGTTTTCGGACAGCGCTGGCTCTTCGGCTTTGAAACGGAGATGAGCACCGCAACCCTAGAGTTGGATTCGACTGGCTTTCGAGCAAGGGAACCTTTACCTTTTTACTTTAATGACTACTAGAATCGTTGACTGAGATCAAAGAGGTATCTCAGGCATCTTCAAAAGTTTGAATATTACTTAGTAGGATTTTTGACTTTGTTTCTTTGAACAACATACCTTCATGGCACATCACAGGAGTTTACTATGGGGCATAGTATGCTGAATGGGAATAGTTGCATGGTTGTTTGGATCTTGGCCAAAGAATTCATGAGTTAATAAATCCACTACATTGAGTTTAGGCAGATGCTCTAATTTGTAGCTTTCACTAGTAAAAAAAAGTTTTGTAAGTCCACAATGATTTCTGCATTGAAAATATTATTCCTGCTACTGCCTTTCTAGTAGTCAGTGATCCAAAGTAAGGAATACATATTTAAACAATGCTTGAAATGCATTTTCAAGGAAAGTGCAAGGACATTTACTTGCAAGTCCAACATTGACTTCAGTGGACTTAGACCGGTGTATCTCAGATTAAGATGTCAGTGTAAATACCTGACAATTCATGGGAGTGGTACAAACATTTATAAGTTCTGCCCATAATTGAACAATTACTCAGTGTTCCTCTGCAGAAGGTCAAAATATAGGAATTATCTGGAGTTTTAAGTCCGTAGTCAGTTGTTCATGTTGGAGAATCTTTAGGAAAGGTCATCCCTCCTCTTCTCCTTTCTTCTGCCTCTTATCTCTGAATTGTTTCTCAGCTTCAAAGGGAACTGAAGGTTGCGGATGACAGTCAGGCCAGATAGAAGTTAATGTTCTCTGTGACAGGGAGAGAAGGGTGACCCAGTCATTCAAACATAGCACTAAAATATAACCTGAAGGGGTTAAGTTTTAAAGGCAGCCAAGGAACAGACACCCTATTATTTGCTTAACAAGGTTTTGTATGTGTGCATATTTCTTTCACAGTGTGTTCTGAGTTCATTGAAATAATTCTTTCAGCTGCTTCCTAGACATCCTGCCATGCAAATGGATAAAACAATATGGCTAGCTCAATGGACAAAAAAACCACCATTAAATTATACCATACAGTTAGATATGCTGTACTTTGGTATGACAGCCCAGTGAAATTTCTGTAGTCTTGAAAAGGTAGAATACAGGGTGGTGGGGTACAGTAGAATCCTACAGTAAATAACAGCTATTTTTCTTAGAGTAGTTAATAGGACAGTTTACAAAACCATGTGTGCAAAGTTTATGACCTCAACATAACAGCTTTAAAAACAAATGTCTCCTCTATGCTGTCTTCATGTTCGTTTACATGGGAAATCCTCTGTGGAATCAGCATAGTATGTGAAAATTCATGAACTGCCAAATGTAAGATGAGAGAACTTGCTGAAAATTGAGAGGATATATAAACTCTTTATTTCTCTGCATAACAACAATATAATTCAATTTAATGATTACTAGGGACTCTCTGTGTAAAAGAAAAGTACCATACAGCTGAGGCAAAGGCCAGATCTGGACATAAAGGGCCCAAACAAAATAGTGGCTTTAAGCTTCTTAGTTAAATGAAAAGGCAGTTGCAATTTCATGGAAAGGAACAAGATTTTTCAGATGAAGCAAAACCATTTGTTTAGTAAACATAGGGCTGGATCCAGTAATCCATCTACTTTCCCTCTACCCATCAGCTATTTCCAACCACAGTAAAGTTTATTCCTAGAATCATGGAATCCGCATGTAGTGATAGCCACACTCCTTCCTGCCTCATCCTTGAGCAGAGCTCTAATGACAGCAAAGGAATATTGTCCCCTTCCTTCTCCCCACTGCTGTATCCTCTACTCAGGGATCCCACAAGCTGTTCTTCCACACAGGTCCCATGATCCCAGGTATAAACTTTTCTGGGATTGGAAATGGCTGCTGGAAGGAGAGGAAAGCAGGGAAGATTCCAGCACTACCCTTGCACAATCTGTTCACTAGATCTCTCCCTTAATTATGTTCTTATTTATTTATGCTGGCATTACATTGTTGTTGTTCAGTCGCACAGTCGAGTCCGACTCTTCGCGACCCCATGGACCAGATTACGCCAGGCCCTCCTGTCTTCCGCTGTCTGCTGAAGTTTGCTCAATTTCATGTTCGTTGCATCGATGACACTGTCTAACCATCTCATCCTTTGCCGTCCCCTTCTTCTTTGACCTTCAATCTTTCCCAGCATCAGGGTCTTCTCCAGTGAATGCTCCCTTCTCATTTGGTGGCCAAAGTATTTGAGCTTCAGCTTCAGGATCTGGCCTTCCAGGGAACCGTCAGGGTTGATTTCTTTTAGGATTGACTGATTTGATCTCCTTGCAGTCCAAGGGACTCTCAAGAGTCTTCTCCAGCACCATAGTTCAAAAGAATCTATTCTTCGGCGCTCGGCCTTCCTTATAGTCCAACTCTCACAGCCATACATTACTACAGGGAATACCATTGCTTTGACCATGCGGACTTTTGTTGGCAAGGTGATGTCTCTGCTTTTTATCATGCTGTTTAGGTTTGCCATCGCTTTCCTCCCAAGGAGCAGGCGTCTTTTAATTTCATGGCTGCAGTCACCATCTGCAGTGATCTGGGATCCTAGGAACGTGAAGTCTGTCACTACTTCTACGACTTCCCCTTCTATTTGCCAAGGAGTGATGGGGCCAGATGCCATGATCTTAGTTTTTTTGACGTTGAGTTTCAAGCCCACTTTTGCGCTCTCCTCTTTCACTCTTAGCAAGAGGCTCTTTAGGTCCTCTTCACTTTCTGCCATCAGAGTGGTATCGTCTGCATACCTGAGGTTATTGATCTTTTCCCCAGCAATCTTAACTCCGGCTTGTGATTCATCCAGGCCAGCATTTCGCATGATGTACTCTGCATATAAATTGAATAAGCAAGGTGACAATATACATCCTTGTCGTACTCCTTTTCCTATGCTAAACCAATCAGTTGTTCCATATCCGGTTCTAACTGTTGCTTCTTGACCCTTATACAGGTTTCTCAGGAGACATATGAGGTGGTCTGGTACTCCCATCTCTTTAAGAACCTGCCATAATTTATTGTGATCCACACAATCAAAGGCTTTAGCATAGTCAATGAAGCAGAAGTAGATGTTTTTCTGGTACTCTCTTGCTTTCTCCATAATCCAGCGAATGTTGGCAATTTGATCTCTAGTTCCTCTACCTCTTCGAAACCCAGCTTGTACTTCTGGCAGTTCTCTATCCACGTACTGTTGGAGCCTAGCTTGTAGGATTTTGAGCATGACCTCGCTAGCATGTGAAATGAGTGCAATTGTGCGATAGTTTGAACATTCCTTGACGATGCCCTTCTTTGGGACTGGAATGTAAACTGACCTTTTCCAATCCTGTGGCCACTGTTGTGTTTTCCAAATTTGTTGGCAAATTGAATGCAGCACTTTAACAGCATCTTCTTTTAAGACTTTGAATAACTCAGCTGGGATACCATCACCTCCACTAGCTTTGTTGTTAGTAATGCTTTCTAAGGCCCATTTAACTTCGCTTTCCAGGATGTCTGGCTCGAGGTCAGTGATTATACCATTGTGGTTGTCAAGGACATTGAGGTCCTTCTTGTATAGTTCTTCTGTGTATTCTTGCCATCTTTTCCTAATCTCTTCTGCTTCTGTTAGGTCCCTACCGTTTTTGTCCTTTATCATGGCCAGCTTTGCATGGAATGTTCCCTTGATTTCTCCAATTTTCTTGAAGAGATCTCTAGTCCTTCCCAATCTATTGTTTTCCTCTATTAGTTTGCATTGTTCATTCAGGAAAGCCTCCTTATCTCTCCTTGCTGTTCTCTGGAAATCTGCATTCAGTTGGGCAAATCTTTCCTTTTCCCCATTGCCTTTAGCTTTCCTTCTTTCCTCTGTTATGTGTAAAGCCTCATCAGACAGCCACTTTGCTTTTTTGCATTTCTTTTTCTTTGGGATGGCGGTGAGTGCTGCCTCCTTTACAATGTCACGGACCTCTGTCCATAGTTCTTCAGGCACTCTGTCTATCAAATCTAGTCCCTTAAACCTATTCTTCACCTCTACTGTATATTCATCGGGGATGCGATCTAGGTCAAATCTGAATGGCCTTGTGGTTTTCCCAACTTTCTTCAATTTAAGTCTGAATTTTGCAATGAGTAGCTCATGATCTGAGCCACAGTCAGCTCCAGGTCTTGTTTTTACTGACTGGATAGAGCTTCTCCATCTTTGACTGTAAATTATATAGTCAATCTGATTTCGGTGTTGCCCATCTGGTGATGTCCATGTGTAGAGACGCCTCTTAGGTTGTTGGAAAAGGGTGTTTGCTATGACCAGCATGTTCTCTTGACAAAACTCTGTTAGCCTTTGCCCTGCTTCATTTTGTTCTCCAAGGCCAAACTTGTCTGTTATTCCGGTTACCTTTTGATTTCCTACTTTAGCATTCCAGTCCCCTATGATGAGGAGGACATCATTTTTTGGTGTTAGTTCTACGAGCTGTTGTAGGTCTTCGTAGAACTGGTACACTTCAGCCTCTTCTGCAGCAGTGGTTGGGGCATAGACTTGGATTACTGTGATATTGAATGGTTTGCCTTGGATTCGGACCGAGATCATTCTGTCATTTTTGAGATTGTATCCCAATACTGACTTTCTCACTCTCTTGTTGACTATAAAGGCCACACCATTTTTTCTACGGGATTCCTGGCCACAGTAGTAGATATAATGGTCTTCTGAGTTAAATTCGCCCATTCCTGTCCACTTTAGTTCACTGATTCCCAAGATGTCGATGTTCATTCTTGCCATCTCATTTTGACCACGTCAAGCTTACCTTGATTCATAGATCTTACATTCCAGGTTCCTATGCAGTATTGTTCTTTGCAGCATCGGACTTTCCTTTCACCGTCAGACACATCCACAACTGAGCGTCCTTTCGGCTTTGGCCCAGCCGCTTCACTCTTTCTGGGGTTACTCGTACTTGCCCTCTGCTCTTCCTCAGTAGCATATTGGACACCTTCCGACCTGAGGGGCTCATCTTCCGGCGTCATATCTTTTAGCCTTTTGTTACTGTCCATGGGGTTTTCTTGGCAAAGATACTGGAGTGGGTTGCCATTTCCTTCTCCAGGGGATCACGCTTGGTCTGAGTTCTCTGCTGTGACCTGTCCGTCCTGGGTGGCCCTCCACGGCATAGCCCACAGCCTCATCGAACCACGCAAGCCCCCTCGCCATGACAAGGCAGTGATCCATGAGGGAGCTGGCATTACATATGTACTGTCATATCATCAAGTGTTCATACATGATGGAATACAAACAGTATGGAGGGAACGATGTGTAGGGTCTTCTGAACCATGAGTAACCTTTGTGGAATGTGCTCATGGATCCTGTAGCATTTCTCTTCCCCATTGACCGCTGGCACCCCATTGTATCTTGTCCACAAGGCTTTCCCAGCCCCTAGCATCAGCTTGGGGAATGATCCACAAGGGGCTGCTGAAGAAAGGGGAAGCATCTGCATTTGTGAGCATGTTCAGCTTCTATCCAGTATAAAGAGATACAGGGTGCTGAAGTGCACTATGTTATGAATCTTGGAAATAGATGAATCCAGAAAATAGCTAGAGATTGGAGAGCAGAGTTTGGCAGTAAGAGTTTGTTCTATGCTTCCATTTATTTATTTATCCTTTCAAAATGCTTATATACCACCTTTCCCTCTGTCCTGTCCAGTTGCCTTCTCATTCACACATAGATTTGTTTTCTTGCTCGAATGCAGATCTGTAATGCTGTAATATATGAGGATAATGTGGTTTGTTCAGATTTACCCAGTATTTGTTTTGCAAGGCTTGTGATTGTTGTGTTCAGGACAGTCAGGTTGACTGAAAGAAGCAGCTGTGTGTTTATTATTCTTAGACTGTATGGCAGCCTTGTAGTACAGTGTGCTGGGCTACAGAAACAGAGCATGTATTCCTGTGACTATTACATTTCTTGCTTGTTTTTTTGAAGGCAGCGTGCTTGTCATTCCATGCAGTTCTATGCCCACTTATGCCATTTGCTGCTTTTTGGAGGAGACTAAATGCCTTTCTAAAATGAACTTTTCTGGTACAATTTTCACTGTTTTAACAGTACTATGACATTGGCTTGCATCTGCTAGAGATTTCTGCAGATATAATGCCTTCCAAATATTTTTTAATGGAGGTCACAAGACTCCAGGAATGGCTTGGGGGGAGTTGGAGCTGTGCAGCAGTTCAGGGTCTGCAAATATCACCTTCCCCTGTCCACAGAATTCCTCTATGAGATTCAAACCATTATTTTTCTGGAGTCATTCCAGGCAGCCATTTAGCACATATGAGCAGTGAGTGATTCATGGGAACAAAAAGAGTGTCTTGTAATATTCGAATCCACCTGTCTTCAAATGGATAGTACAAATCTACTGGCAGCTGTCACTCACTTAGCACCTGTACAGGATAATAGTACAGAACGAAGATAGCAGAATCCAGTTTAACTGGATGTGATACATTAGGCTGTGCTTATATTTTCCTGTATGGTTTTGGTTTGGGAGATGTTCACATGCCATCGTCAAAATGTATCTGTATACAGAATGGTTTATTGTACCCTTTGTCCTCTGTACATCTGTGCCTCTTCCTAGACAATTGGCAAAGTGTTGTTAAGAACAGATGTTAAGGAATTGTTCATCTGCTGTCTGTAAACCCCACTAGGCAGTGACTTGTAATCACATAATGCTTTCAGGAGTGTTTCATCTACAGTTTGAACTAGTTACTGGGAACTGTGATACACATAATCTGAAATAATGAGCCTTGTTTGACTGGCCTTTGATTACAATGTATGCTTTTAAAATTGGATAAGGTAGGGAGTCAGGCTCACTATCATTTCTACAGCATTCCTGCAAACAAATGTACATCTGTGGGAGAAAGAGGTGTGAGGGAAGGATGCAGAAGTGGTGGACTCTGTTAGGGCTGTTGTTGGGCTCAGAGAAGCAGTATCTTTGTTGCTGTTTCTCATGAGAAGATTTAGCATGCTTTCCCCTGGTCATTCCAAAAACCTTGTGCACTTCAACCAAAGCATCATATAAACTAGTATTCCTTCATAATGGTGAAGACTATGTGCCTTAAGAGTTTAGTTTTAGCACAGCAACGGTATGTCTTTCAGGTATTCTTAGGCTGAACGTTGCCTATATCTCTTCATGAATGTCAAATGTATATGGCAATAGGCTAACATAAATCACTTTATTCATTTAAGAGTGGTAATTCCTCCCCTTTTTGTTGTCAATTTAAACATTTGATATTTTTCAATACAGAAATATACAGTAATATTTGTAAACTTGGAATGATCTGTTCCATGTCATCTGTGTCCTAGCTCATACTCCCTAAACAGCTTGATTAGTGAGTTTTTTCCTAGCCTAACTTCCCAGTGGTCATAACTGAATCCTGTAGCCTATTCTACCTCAGAGCATCCCACAGTGACATCTGTGAGTTCCCTCTCCTTGTGTGTGTTTGGCTGTTTGTGTTTATTCCCTTCATTTGATTTTTAGTTCTTGATTTCATAAGATATTACTCATTTTGTTATGGTTAGAACGAAAACAAAATTAGTTTTTGTTATCTACACACTGTGCCAAAAGCTTAAATGCATAGTTTCAGTAGTGTTAGACTCAGAGAGGCTAACATAATATCCTTTGCCTGCCAGTAGCCTCCAGGGACTGTTCAGTCAGTCCAGGAATGCCAGGGCAGTGGGAACTTCCTCCTGGCCTAGACGCCTTGTGCTCTCTAGCCAGAGACACTGTGGCCGACTGCCACAGGGATTCCCCTTTTACTTGGAACAGCCAAATAGGAAGCCACAGCAGGTCATAAAAGAATTGAGACTTAACACTGATAAACAGCAGTTACTCTTATGGCAAGGAAGATAGTTCAGTAGACTACAAGACAAAAACAACTGATTACTAGTGAAAACCTTTAAAGATTTGTGACTGTAACTGTCACTAGAAGAAAACTAGCATAATTCCATTAAACTAGTGTGATTATTTTGTTATTCATAATGTGGAATATCATTCTACAACATGCAAACTGCTTTGTGTTTGTTAATTCTCACCGCAGCCTAGTTTTCGGTATATTTTCCTTTTTATAGAAGAGACTCTGAGAACAGCAAGCATACAAAAGCCCAGCCAAAAACATGTAAGGAGAGACACAAATCTAAAATCTCATTTTTGGCCAAATTTTCATCATGCACCATCTGCCTGTTTTTAATTAATTTTGAACAGGGCAGGTATCCACCCGGGAAGTCTCCTTAGCCTTGACTGAAACTATGAGATTGTTATCAGAGACCCTTTTCACATTACCATTCTAAACTAGATGTTCATTGTTGGCTTGATTTCAAGTAAAGTGATACAGGAATGGGGTGGTGTTGTGGCACCATTGAGATGCATTGTGGAGTCGATGCATCTCAGTGGTGCCGCTATAACACTGAAGTACTATAGTAGTTTAGCACTATAGCACTCACTTTAGAAAATAAAAAAAAGTCTGAGGAAGATCGCATGGTGAAAAAGGGTGGGGAAAAAGTGGCATTGTAGAAAACGCTATGGACATTTTAAACAGCACACCACAGCAATTCAGAAGTGCAATGAAGGTGTTGAAAATGGAAGAAAGCAGTTTTCCTCAAAAGTAGTTCAACTACACTTTGCTAACCCGATGCAAGCGGATTTGTAAGAACGGGTAAATAAATTCTGCTAGCAGCCGGTTACTAAAATGGATCTGTCTGAAATGACAGAAAAAACCCATTAGCAACCAGTTACTAAAATGGAATACAAAGGCAGTTGGGAAAGTGTCAGACACTGCTCAATTAAAGATAGTTTCAGATCGTAGCCATGTTGATATGAAGTAGAAGAGCTCGATTCAAGTCCAGTCGCACCTTAAGAGACCAGCAAGCTTTTCAGAGTATAAACTTTTGGGAGTCAAAGCTCCCTTCATCACGTATCTGATGAAAGGAGCTTTGACTCCTGAAAGCTTATACTCTGAAAAGCTTGCTGGTCTCTAAGGTGCTCCTGGTCTGGAATAGAACTGGTCAATTAAAAAGCAACATTTTTCATTCAGGGCGAAACAAACATTTTATGAAGATATAAGCCAAGTAATATTTAACTCTAGGCTATTCTTCTGACTACAGATATTATTACAGTGCCATATCAGTTGAAAACTTGAATGCTAAACATCTTAGTCAAATACAATGTTCATTTTTGTTGCCAAAACAGAGCCATATTAAATATTCAGGAAAGGGTCTACTAATGGAAAGACAATCAAAATAAAGGTTCTCCCAAAGTGTGGCATGTTTACAGGATCATCTAACACATGCTATTTATTTATTTATTGCTTCAATAAATAGAGTAAAAACCTTTTACATGTATTAAAAACTATGACAATAACTCCTTCATAAAAATGCCATCCTGCTAAGTTGTGTTCTGCATGTTCAGCAGAATGATAAAAGTGGGGAAGCTTTACTGACTTTTGTTTGCATCCTAAAGCAGTATGTGTATAGTTGTGTTAGAAAAAGGCACTCCCCCACCTCTCCCTTTTCACTGCGGCCTTCCCCCTTCACAAAAAAATCATATTCCCTTGGGTTGGAGCATCTGAAGGAATGGGGGTGGGGGTGGGAATCTGCACCCAGGAGGGAGGGAATCAGCAAAAACCACTTTCCCCTTCTCTGTAAACAAAAAAGCCATTCCATCAGGAGAAGCTGCTGTTATGTTGACCAGACAGTACCATAGGATCAAAGGCCTTCTCAGGTAGTCAATTCCACCAGGGGATAGGGGCCCCATAGAGAAAGTTCAGGTATGGATAGCTACTGATTTTATCCATTTGCATGGTGTTACCTGCAGGTATCCTGCACTGCACTGTGGGTGGAACTGCCTTTGAAGGCTGTCTGTAAGCCACGTTTGGTTCAGAATGCTGTGGCCAGAACATTGGCTGTAATAGGTTGTAGGGACCATATCACTCCAGTGTTTTTCTGTCTACACTGGCTCCCAGTTTGCTTCTAGGGCCAATTGAAAGTGCTGGTATTGCACTTTAAAGAGTTATATTGCTTGGGGCCAGCATACCTTAAGGACCTCTTACTATATGAACCTGTGTAACCACTACAGTCATCTTCAGCTGCCCTGCTTCAGGTGCCCCCACCTTCTGAGGCTAGACAGTTCACAACCTGAGAAAGGGCCTTCTCAGTTGTGCCACCAAAACTTGGGAGCTCCCTCCCAAGGGAGATTTGTCTGTCTCCTTCTAGCATTGTCTGTCTCCCATAGGTGTGCTTTGGTTTGCCATTCTTTAACTAACTCTCATTAGCCGCCTTCCCTGTTTATGCATTTATATGTGTTTATATGTTTTATTTATTTAAATAAATGTTATTACTGTTTGAAATGTTCCAGTGTTTTAATGTTTATTTTACTGCTTAATTTTTGCCCCAACTCAGGATCTGAGTTGACTGGAAAGGCAGCACAGAAAAAATTTAAATAAATATTAATAAATACATATCTTCAAAAGGTCTTCCTTAGATAAGTAAGGTTCTTGTAGTGGAGCATAATGACAGAGGCAGTCCTGTACAGAAGTATGGGTCCCAGGCAATGAAATACTTTACAGGTAATAACCAGCACCTTGAACTGAATATGGAACTAGTTATTAACTAATGAAGTGACTGCAGAATAGGTGTAATGTGCTTCCTCCACCTAGCTTTGTATTGTAATAGAACTGTGGTATTCTGTAGCAGAAGAAATTTTGGAGCTGTCTTCCTGGGGAGTTACATGTAGATCATATTACAGTTGTCTAGCCTTGAGGCTGCTGTAGCATGAATCCATGCGGCCAGATTGTTAGGGTCAAACGACCCTCCATGCTAAACGGAGATGAAGGAAAGCATACTTTGGCCACCAAATGAGAAGGGAGCACTCATTGGAGAAGACCCTGATGCTGGGAAAGATTGAAGGTAGCAGAAGGGGACGGCAAAGGATGAGATGGTTAGACAGTGTTATCGATGCAATGAACATGAAGTTGAGCAAACTCTGGAGGACGATGGAGGACAGGAGGGCCTGACGTGATGTGGTACATCTGGTACATCTGAAGTAATTTGCTTCTCCAGCAGTAATGATGGGTCTAGTATAACACCCGAATTTTTAACCAATTTAGCAAGAGTCAGCTGGACCAAGTCACCAGCATCACCTTCATCTTGTCAGAATTCCGTTTCAAATTGTTCTAGTCCCTTGAACACTGGTGAGGCACTGTTTCAAGACAGCTACAGCAGTATCAGATGATCTAGAGCTGGGTGTCATTTAGCACATTGATGACACCCAACTCAAAAATTATGGATTATCTTTCCCAAAAATGTCATGTGAAGATTAAACAGCATGGAAGCCAAAATGAACCCACTAGAGCCCAACAAGTACAGTCTCACACTGATCATATCTGGTTTGTAACAGCAAGTCTCTGAGTCCAATCCGTAAGAAATCGTTTAAACCATTCCAGTGTATATCACTTGACCTCTACTTCTACCTCCAAATATCTTAGCAGAATGAGATGACCACAGTATCTAAGGCTGCTGGTAAATCCAATAATAATAACAAAGCAGCACAGATCTTGTTTACATTCAAACAGAGAACATCAACTAAAAACACCCATGATATCTACATCCCTTTACTGGGCCCCAAACCTAGCATGTTAAATGGAGAGTATGAAACTTTTCCGGACTTGTATTAGAACATTTGCAGATTTTATACCAAAATTTCTCATCTGAAGTCTTTACCAACATGTTATGTTAAACTGCCAAATATATTTTGTAACTCTGAATTCTGAATATTTTTATGAGGGAAGGAATTTTTTAATGAACCTGGGAGAAGAGTTATTGCTCAGAGGGGCCTTTTATGCTAACTGTCATAGGAGCAAGATCTTCAGCTGCTGTAATTCTGCACAGCTTCATTGGCTTAAGTGGAGCAGTACCATTTTATAACAGACAAGTATCTGACTGCCTCATTGATTAGTAACTTTTAAATTCTAAGTGGTTCCATTAAAATTAATAAGACTGCTTGGAGAATCTCAGTATTGTAATATTAGGACTGGAAAGATAGTCCAGCTGCAACCTTGGATAATTCCCATGTCATCTTTAGTTTAAAAGGTTGGATTTAGTTAAAAAGGTTGTATTTTAATACAGGATTAACTAACAGTTGATGTAGAAAGTATAGTTTTTCCAAGTGGTTCATTTGTGTGAATTGTTTTTATTGAGTCTATAACAAAAATAAGAAAGTCAGTCCATATCAAAGAAAAGAAAAAAGCAGAGATAGTCATGCCCACACATACTTTATGCCTGAATTGATAATTTGTGATCCGTCACACAATTACATCCTTCCTCAAGGAACTCAGAATGGCATACATCAGTAGGATATCATCCTTTCTCCCACCTATAATAAGCCCAAGAGGCAGATTAAGTTAGGGGAGAATTAGCTGGCTCCCTATTGAACATCATGGCTTAAGCAGGAAGTTAAACCCAAGTTTCCTCAATAAAAGTGTAACTCTCAAACCACTACACACTAGCTTTCCAGTTTGCTGACCAAACTGAGCTCCTTCAGTTCTAGGTTGCATGATGCTGAAGCAACCAGGAGGAGATAGGGAAATTTTAAAGATACATTCACACATAAAATTGTTCAGGTTTTGTACATCATTGGCTTGTTTTTTTAAGTCTGTTTTAGTTGCATATATCCCTTCTTTTTGTAAGGCATCTTAATACAGATTGGTTTTCTATCTCAATTTGTCTGAGACTGGGATAAAAACTTGAAGCTACATCTATGAGGTATGAAGTAAAGGTCAACTGAAACTGTTAAGAAAGCCTCCTAAATATCGGCATGTACTGATACAATTAGCAAGAAGTCCTTCTGCATTATTTGGAATTTACAAGGGTGCTTTTTAAAAGTCTATGGTATTCTGAATATATTTAAGGCAGTACTTCTATTTCAATATGTGATTCTTCATTTATATATCTTTAGTGTTCCTCAGGCCACTTGTGATGAATAATTATTTTTATTCTAGCTGTAAACTGCAGGCACCAGAGGAGCCAGAACCTGGGTCCTGTAGTCAGACATCCTGAAAGTACGATAAACATCGCAGCCTTCATAGGTTGCTTGGCTGAGTTGAAGGCTGGGTCCTGACTGGCAGCCTGCTTTTTTGAAATACTTATTCTGTTGCTGTCATTAAAGACTCCCTTACTCTTCTGTGCAAATATAAATACTGTGCAAATAATACTATTAAGGATTCTGAATCCTAAAGCTACACCACCCTTATATAGTCTTGTGAGGCAACTTTCCAGTGTCAGCTGAGATCCTGTGTGTTTTCTTTTAAACAAAATTGCATGATGTCATCTACTGGGTGCAAGGGTTTTAATGTCACTGTGGAGAAACAGTTAAAATTCAGTGTGGCATATGTGTGTGAAAATAGTTTTGTTTTAAAAGGTAATGTTAATATTAAGAAATTGTAAAGTTCTAAGGTAAGTGTAAGTTAATTTTACTTTTGTGAGGAAAATAAAGGTACAAAAGTTTTAGGCCTCCAGGCAGCTTTCCAAGCAGTGAAACAGATGCCTGGTTACTGTTACCATTCCCGTTGTTTCCCCTCTTAGGGTTAAAGCAAGTTTCTTTAACCTCTCTATATAATAATTCTGTTTTGGTCATGGACTCTCCTGAACATTCCACATGCTCCCAAATCAGTTGGCTCCCTGATCTGTCACTCAGAAGCTGTCCCTATTCACTGGCTACATTGCCTGAGTCTCGCCTCCAATATTCTAAACAGTTTGCTGTTCCTCTCCCCCCAGTTGCCAGTTAGAACACAGAGGTCATTTGCATCTGCAGCCTGATTGTCCTTTGCCTCTAACATTCTAAACAGTTTGTTGTTGCTGTTGGGAGTTATTGAATGTGTTCTGAGATAAAATACATATCCCAATCTTCCCATAAATAGTCACTGGAGTTGCCAATCTCCCTGTGGGGCCTGGAGATCTCCCAGAAATCACCGTGTTCTCGAGCCGCAGCACATCATTCCCCTACAGAAAAATTCCCAGCTATTACAATGGCTGCTTTGGGCAGTGGACTCTATGGCATTATACCCTGCTGAAGTCCCTCCGCACCCCAAACCCTGCTCTACCCCTCAAATGTACAGGTCCCCATGCTCTACCCCTCAAATGTACAGGTCTGGCCCTCCCCTTAATATTGCCAGCCTCCAGGCAGCACCTGGAGATCTCCAAGATCAGTTCTCCTGGAGAAAATGGCTGCTTTGGGCAATGCACTCTATGGAATTGTACCCTGCTGAGGACCCTCCACACCCCACACCCTGCCCTCCCCAGGCTCTATCCCACAAATCTACAGGTCTGGCCCTCCCCTTAGTATTGCCAGCCTCCAGGCAGCACCTGGAGATCTCCAAGATCAGTTCTCCTGGAGAAAATGGCTGCTTTGGGCAATGCACTCTATGGCATTATACCCTGCTGAGGTCCCTCCGCACCCCAAACCCTGCCTTCCCCAGGCTCTACCCCTCAAATCTATAGGTATTTCCCAACCCAGAGTTGGCAACCCTGTAACTGGCTATGGAACTGCTTTCCAGACCCTTGGAACCCAGAAGGCATGGCATAGGAGGAGGTGCTTTTCTACCTTAGCTGCCACTGCATAACCCCGAATCAACATAAGTCAGAGGTGGAGGG
Organism: Gekko gecko; assembly: GCA_029375565.1. Lineage (NCBI taxonomy): Eukaryota > Metazoa > Chordata > Lepidosauria > Squamata > Gekkonidae > Gekko > Gekko gecko. The sequence goes on along the minus strand of JAPDNY010000006.1, from coordinate 74,148,292 downwards.
AACCATACCTGTTACCATGTGGCTGTCCTCCCATACTACCCACTTGGGGCAGCAAAAGCGGTGGGTCTGGTTGGGGCTGTGGGCTCCTTTGGCCCTGTGTGTGTGGGGGTGTCTTCGGCTGCTGGCATTTGTAGTATTCGCTCTATAAGACGCACACACTTCCCCCCACACTTTTTTTTGGGGGGGAGTGCATCTTATGGAGCGAAAAATACAGTAACTGGTGGAAAGCACTAACTTCCTACATATGCAAGTGTCTTAAAGATGCAACAAGGAAAAGCCTTATCAGGAAAATGTGTGAATATGGGTCATTGACGCTTTTCATGGCATGAAGTTAAATAACATTACTTGGTAAATAACATTCCATTCTGTGAGGTTGGCTAAATAAAATTATAAATTAAAAGGATATATGCAAAGTTATATGCTTATCATCTTCTTTTCAGGTTTTCCCTGCCCTCAATATGCTATTTCTTCAACAGGTTTTACTCCTATATTTTTGGAAAGAACACTGTCCTAGTGTATTGGGTGGATGGAATGGTGTATATTTTCCTGTAGCAAAGCTCTCACCCACATTGGTGCAATTTTCCCACCATCATCCGATTGTGGGGTCCAGTTTCCTAACTTCTTGCAGGTTTTTTTTAAATGGTGATTGCTGTTGAATTATCAACACTAAAATTTTAGTTCCTCTAAATCCACAGCTTTAATTTTTTAAAAAAGAAAATCAGTTGTTTATTTCAATACAAAATCAGCTCTGAAGAATCAGCAATAGTAATAAGAGAAGAAATAGGAATAAAATAAACAGATAAAAAGATAAGGGGGATATGCAGTGCAGGAGGGATCTATTATTTTATTTATTTATTACTTTCAATTTATATCCCGCCATTGAGCACAAATTATGGGGTGGTGAGGAGGTACTTTCCTCCATCTAAGAGGCTATTTCTGGGCTTCAATCAAGTATTTATGTATCCCACATGTCCAAAGGCAAACGTTTGCAACTTTATTAGTTGTCTCCTGGGAAAAGTCTGCAAGAAGGAAAGGGATGTATAGTTGTTCAGATTTTCCTGGTAAAGTTGACAGTCTTGGAGCTATGTATTGAGATTGAATATCATTGTAAAATGGGCAGTTCAGCAGAACGTGTTCAATAGACTCTACTTTCACTGCATGACATAGGCACAGCCATTGAGAGAGTGGGACGTGATGGTATCTGCCTTCCAGGAGGACTGAGGGTAGAATGTTAAAGTATTCAAGAGTAAAGATTCTCTGATATTTGGAGATTGTGAGGGATCTGAGGTAATCTGCTGGTTGAAAGCATTTAGTATATAGGAGAATAATTGGGTGTTTCTGTTTCTGTGCTCTGTCCAATTGTAGAGCTTGATCCCAGAGACTCTGTTTAACTGTTTCTTTTGCTTTTTGGTGCCCAAGGTGCAATAAGACTTGTGGGGAAAGGCCACTCTCCTGGAGTTTTCTTTCTATTGTTTTTTGCCAGGCTGACCAGTGGCTATCATCAAGGATCAGAGGAGCTAGGCCTGCCAGATTGTGAAGAGCCATATACAGGTCTTCAAGGATATCATCCCAGTGTCTAATCTAAGGAAAGTGTTTGGCACACATTGGGGGACTCCAAGGATCAATCACAAGAACTTGGATTGTACTGCTTCAGTGAGTGTCTTTCTTTACAGATATAGAGTTGGGAACCATATAGGAGCTGGAAGACCTTGATTGCTGCAGGGATAAAGGAAGCTCCTTTTATAAACTAAAATCTTTGAATGGTAGAGGATGCTCTGTGAGCATTCTCAACAGAATGCAGTGCTAGAGCTCTCCAATGTCCAGATGATTGGAAGACTATACCAAGGGGTTATGGCCACTATTTGCCATCTATGATTTTGATTTTTTCCCCTAAAGATAAGGACTTTTGTTTTTTGATAGTTTATCACAAGCTGCTCCTCTTTGCAGTATATGGTGAAGGCACAGAGTGCTCTCCTAAGGCCCACTTGTGAGTGGGATAAGATGACAATGTTGTCTGCATACAGCAAGGCAGAGATCATTTTAGCAGCAAGCTTTGAAGGGTAGAAGCTTGGATTTCTTAGTTGTTGCACCAAGGAATTGATGTAGTAGTTAAAAGGTCTGTGGGGGGAGCAGAATACAACCCTGTTTGACTTCTTTGTCAGGTGGGATCTTATTGGAGAGATGGCCTTGAGGACTGTATCTTATTTTGAGAAAGTTGCCTTCATGCAGTGAGCGAATAAGTATGTAGAGTCTTTGATCTATTGAGGAGTTTTCAAGTTTTGCCCAGAGTCTGTTCCTGGGGATGCTGTCAAGTGCTGGTTTGAAATCCACAAAGGAGGTGTAGTGTGTTTAATTTGGCTTAGAGCTATACTTCTCCGCTAGGTGGTGCAGAATCAGACACTGGTCTATAGTAGAGTGGCCAGCTCTGAAACCTGCTTACCCGTCCATCAGAGTGTCTTCCCAATCTAGCCAGACAAGAAGCTTCCAATATAGATATCTTGAATATAATTTACTAACAGCACTGAGGACGCTAATTGGTTGATAATTGGCAGGATTTGATTTTTCTCCTTCTTTGTATATTGGGATGATAATTACAAGGCCCCAGTCTGAGGGAATGCAGACTGACTGATAGATGTGGGTAAATAATGCGGTGAGCATTTGAGCCCACCAATCAGCATTGCGTTTAATCATCTCTGGAATTAACATGTCACTTCCAGGAGCTTTGCCGGTTTTCAGTTGATTTATTAGGGTTTTTTTACTTCTTTGGTCATTACCGGAGGCCGTGCTGGGAGGTTTTGTGGCTGAAACTCTGGAGGAATGTGTAGTTCTCCTTCAGTGGGGGGAAGTCATCCAGGAACTGGTTAGGTCACGCCTCTGCTCGCTCGATAGGCTATGCAAATTTCTTTTGTTGCATAGCTCCTGTTGGAGTGGCCCTGGCTGACCTCTCCAGTGATGTCCAGTTCCTGCATAGCCCCTACGCTCGGTAGGACATTGGAGCTCCTGCTCCAAGCCATAGAATTATACAACTAAGAGAGAGAAAAATTTTTAAATACCAGAAATCCAGTCCCTTGCTGATCCCCTGTCCTGCCCTCAGTCGGGGGGGGAAGAAAAAAGGGGAAGTCGATTGAAGAGGATCCAGATCGTTGGAATACAAGAACTCTTCAAGGCCAGGGACGGCGGAAGATGGCCGAGGCGGCCCGACCAGAGGAGCAGCTGCCTATAACTCCCGAGGCTTCGGGGGTTGGGCAGCAGAAGACGCAGCGGCTAGTAATCGCGCCGCCAGCGTTGAAAAGCAGCTCCTCCTCCGCGGGACCGGCTGAACGCACAGAGCCAGCCGGCTCCCACGGACTCGCCCACGTGGTCTCCGACGGCGCCGCGGCATCAGCGGAGGACGGCGGACGTGCGGCGGCGCAGGCTCCGGGCTCCGGCCCGCAGCCAGGAAAGAAGAGGACAGAGTCGGCTGGCGGGGCGGCCAGCGGAGCCAAGAGGCCCAAGAAACGCCGCGGGAAGGACGCGGGGCCGGCGAGCCCCCTGGGTGAGACCATCCCTGGGGGGGGGAGGCCCCAACGGCGGAAGACGGAGGCATAATGCCGGTCCCCGGGCAGTCTCCACCCCAACTGAGACCTATGCCGCGACCGGGGTTAGACCAGCCGGGGGCCCCCAAAGGGGGCGTCCCTGAATGGCTCCCGCCACAGCCATCTTGTCCGGGAGAAGGCTCATCCAACCCGCCCCAGCCTCCGGGTGAGCGCCCTGCGCAGAACAGCGGCACTGACCAGGCACAGGCCATGCCTTTCGCCCCCTGGGGTTTCTTCGGACCGCATCCACAGTGGGCGGCGGCGGGCAGCGCGCAGGCGGCCCCGTTTCCTGTACCCCAGGCTCCTAGCTTTCTAACGGCTGCGGCCTTACCCCCCCCACCTCAGGGGTTGGGTGGGGCAGGCTTAGGCGGCTTCATGCCCACTACTTTTCCGGCTGGACAGCCTTGGATGTGGCCTCTGACCGGGGGAGCCTGGCAGACCCCACCATGGGCCCTTGCAGGACTGCAAGGGGGGGGCCCGACCCTATTACCCTTGGACTAGGGGGCGAGGGGGTCAGTGGCAGGACGTGCCCCAGGATGACTAAGAGGAGGCGAAGGCACCACTCCTCCCAATCCAGGTCATCATCCTCAAGCTCTAGGTCTCCTTCCCCACAGAAAAGGTGCGGCGACCACAGGGCCGTGAGCCCAGGTGCCCGTTCAGGGACCTCAGAGGCAGAAATAGACAGACCCCATCAGGCCGCCTCACTCAGCGGATTGGGAAGGCCTATAACGGGCGAGGCCACAGGGAGGCCTCGCCGGCACAGTGAGGGCTCTGAGCAGATAGAGACAGCCTCCACGATCACGTCCGCTGCCCCCAACGAGAAGGAGGAAGGAGAGTGGTCAGGGGACGAGACGGAGGTTAAACCCACCTCATCCCGCCTATTCCAAATAGAACATTTCCAGCGGCTATTGACAAAGGTCATCTCCACTCTAAATTACCAGGTAGAGGTGGTGGAAAAGCCTAGATCTTCAGCGTCGGCAAAATTGGATCCGAGAGGTTTCAAAAACCAATAAAGGTCCAGACCTTTTCGCCCTTCCCAGATTACTTCGAGGACGTGATACGGGAGGAATGGGCAAATCCAGGCGGGGGAGCATCTCTCCTTTCAATAGCGAAATGCCTTTACATGCTACCCGAGGACACAATGGAGGATCTGAAGGTGCCCCTGGTGGACGCCCCGGTGGTGGTGATGCATTCGGGGGCCGTCCTCTCCAAAGACGGGGAAAACGTTCTGAAGGACGGCATGGACAAGAAGAATGAGGCCGCACTGAAGAAAGCCCATGAGGCCATATCACTAGCGATCCGCTCGGCTGCAGCCTTGTCGAACTTCATCAGGGCAACGGCCATTTGGGCGGACAATCTACTAGGAAACCCAGAGGTGTCTCCCCTGGAACTAAGGAGGTCGCTTCTCAAGATAAAGCGCGCGGCGGAATTCGCAGCGGATGCCTCACAGGACAACATTCAGTTCTGTGCCAGAGCACAGGCGGCTAACATCATCATCCGCCGGAACATCTGGCTCAAGCACTGGAAAGTAGACACTTTATCCAAAAACAATTTGGCTACAGAAAAGTTTTCCGGCCGACTCCTCTTTGGGGAGTCAAATCTGGACAAGGTCCTGGTGGAAACGAGGGAGAAGAAGAAAGCCATGCCCTCATCCGCTCACCGCCGGGAACGGGAATTCAAGGGCAGATCTTCCCATTCCTTTCGTGGCCACTTCAACGCGGGGAGGGGGCGGGACGGCCGGGACCACAGGCCGTTCAAGTCGTTCAAATACGGTGCAAGAGCAAATAATCGAAGCACACCAAACTACAGGAATGATAAAGCCGCCCCACCCAAGAAACAATCAGCATGACTGCCAGGTTGGGGGTCGGCTCCAGGCGTTCGCACAAGCCTGGAGCCGAACTACAACAGACCAGTGGGTACTGAAGATTGTGTCTCAGGGATACAAAATAGAACTCACTGGCATACCACCTCACAGCTTCAAACCTTCACCAGCCCCAAAAAGTTCAGTGCGCCTACGACAGCTACAGGAAGCTATCCAGCACCTTCTGGAGATCGGAGCCGTGGAACCTGTCCCCATAGCAGAACGCTTCAAAGGGATATATTCGGTACTTTTCGTCGTACCAAAGAAGTCAGGAGACTGGAGAGCAGTCCTAAACCTCCGTGGCCTCAACAGATGGGTGGCGAGGAAAAATTCCGGATGGAATCCCTACGCCACATCCTGCCGGTATTGCAACAGGGAGACTTCATGACTTCCATGGACCTCAAGGAGGCCTACTTACATATTCCTATACACCCTTCGTCCAGGCGGTTCCTGCGGTTCTGTTTTCAAGATCAGCATTTCCAGTACAAGGCCCTACCCTTTGGCCTTTCATCAGCACCCCGAGTCTTCACCAAGGTTCTGGTGACCCTGGTGGCGGCCTTGCGCATGGAAGGAATACACATCCATCCGTATCTGGACGATGCCCTTCTGCACGCGAGGGACTACCAGACAGCGATCCACTATACTCAGAGAGCCAAGGAACTTCTGCAGGTGCACGGCTTTATTATCAACGAGGAAAAGAGCCACTTGACACCCACACAGGACCTCGTGCACCTGGGCGCGAGACTGGACACGAGGACAGCCACGGTGTCACTACCGGTGGACAAGCAGATCAGAATTCAGACCCTAGTGACAAAGGTCAGAAACAGGACACAGGCAGACCTGATGCAACTTGCGGCACTGCAGGGCCTTATGATATCAACAATCGACTTGATTCCATGGGCGCGACTCCACGCCAGACCATTGCAGTGGGTCCTGCTACCGTTTCAACAGGACATTGCCAGACGGCGACACATCAACATACGGATATCGGACGACCTCCGAAGGGACCTGCACTGGTGGACACAGGAATCAAACCTGAACAAGGCCATTACCTTTCTACGTCCACTACAACTCGTGATAACCACGGACGCGAGCAAAAGGGGCTGGGGGGCTCACTGCGGCCACCTGATAGCGCAAGGCAGATGGTCCCCGGCCCAGGCCGTGCACAGCATCAACTGGTTGGAGCTCCGGGCAGTCTCACTAGCGCTGAGCGCCTTCCACCAACACGTAAAACATCAGCACATTTTAGTGCGCACCGACAACATGTCAACGAAGGCACACATCAACCGACAAGGCAGCACCCGGTTGAAGTCCCTGTTCAAGGAGGCGCGGGCCCTGTTGCTATGGGCGGAGAGACATACATTGAGCCTCAGGGCAGAACACCTCCGGGGCCTCTCCAATCAGCAGGCGGACTGGCTCAGCAGGGAGGACCTGGACCCAGGCGAATGGGCCCTGAACAAAGAGGTGTTCGAGCAGATCACACTAAGGTTCGGAAGGCCCGTGATGGACCTCCTGGCAAACTCACAGAATCACCAAGTCGACCGGTTCATATCCCGATACCACGACCCGGGAGCGAAAGGGACGGATGCACTATCTCATCCATGGCCCCGGGGTCTCCTTTACGCATTCTCACCGACGCCCCTAATAGGGGCAACGCTCAGCAAAATCAGGAGGGAGGGGGCGACAGTGGTCTTCGTGGCTCCACATTGGCCGAGAAGACCGTGGTTCTCAGAACTGGTGCAACTCGCAACAGAGAAACCATGGACTCTGCCACGGAGACCAGACCTTCTCAAACAAGGGCCCATCCTACACCCGGACCCAGCCTGGTTGCAACTGACTGCGTGGAAATTGAGCGTACCCGACTGACTAACATGGGGTTTCCGAGAGAGGTTACCGAAGTCATGCTTCAGGCAAGAAGGCCGTCCACACACCGCATATACAGCCATACATGGCGGACATTCACAAAGTGGGCAGCGTCTCAGGGTTTTCAACCCAGCCAGGCGAAGGAAAAAGAAGTCATTCTATTTCTATCAGAAGGCTGGAAACAAGGCCTCCAACCAAACACCCTGAAGCGACAAGTGGCAGCCATACAAGCATGTCTGGGAGGGAAAGAACGAAAAAAGATTTCTTCCAGCAGCTATGTCAAAAAGTTCTTGAAGGGAGCGAGCCAGTTGGCCCCTCCGGTTCGACATAGATTCCCTACCTGGGACCTTCCGAAGGTGTTGAATGCCCTGACAAAACCTCCCTTCGAGCCTTTAAGAACAACAGAGCTGCGGCTACTCTCGTGGAAAGTCGCCTTCCTTATCGCAGTGACTACAGCGAGGAGAATCTCCGAGCTCGCTGCTCTATCTGCACGGAGAGAGCTCTGCATCTTCCAACGGGACTCTGTGTCACTTAGGATGGACCCATCATTCATTCCCAAGGTCAACTCGTCCTTCCACCTCAACCAACCGATTACATTGCCATCCTTCTGTCCGAAGCCAAAACACCCCAAGGAGAAGGCATGGCATAAGCTGGACGTGCGTCGGGCTTTACGGATATACCTCGACAGAACAGCTGGCTTCTGTCGCACGGACAGTCTGTTTGTGGTCTACGGGGCCCCAAATCAAGGAAAAAAGGCATCAAAAGCGTCTGTAGCTTACTGGATTCGACAATGCATCACCAAGGCATATGAGGTACAGGGCCTCGTGACCCCAGGGAAGATAACGGCACATTCCACAAGGGCCGCGGCAGTAACAGCGGCATTCTCAACACAAGCCACGGTGGAGGAGATTTGCAGAGCAGCTACCTGGTCATCATTCTCCACATTCGTGAAACACTACAGGATAGACCAGGCTGCATCGGCGGAGGCAGCATTTGGCAGACGAGTGTTGCAGCAAGTGGTGGAAACGCCCACTACGGGAAATTGTTCACCCACCCCGGAAAAATAGCTTGGGTACAGCTAACCAGTTCCTGGATGACTTCCCCCACTGAAGGAGAACGGTACATTGGACCTACCTGAAGGTTCTTTCTCTTCAGTGGGGGAGAAGTCATCCACATCCCTCCCAAGGCACGCAACACAGCCGGACGGCTAGATAAGCAAAAGGTCTGCATGTGACGGACACAACTACGTGGAGAACAACGCACACTGGAAGAGAACTATCCACGAACAGGGCTTGGACATCACTGGAGAGGTCAGCCAGGGCCACTCCAACAGGAGCTATGCAACAAAAGAAATTTGCATAGCCTATCGAGCGAGCAGAGGCGTGACCTAACCAGTTCCTGGATGACTTCTCCCCCACTGAAGAGAAAGAACCTTCAGGTAGGTCCAATGTACCGGTCTGATTCAGTCAAATAGAGCACATGGAAATGAGATTCCCAAAGCCAGGGAGAATGTTGCAAGTTATCCAAGGAGGCACAGTATGGATCTTGGCTCTGATTTGGTACCAAAAGATTGCCAGGTTGTTTGATTTGGAGGCTTGGATAATCCGAGTCCAGGAATCTTTTTGTGCTCTTTGTTTTTTCTCCACTAGAAGATTTTTGTATTGCTGCTAAAGAAAATCAGTCCTTGTTGTTGTGCATATATAAGAAGAAAGGAGCAGGCAGTTTTTGCTCATTGTCTGGAAAGGAATGGGAAGGGAAAGCTGCAAGACTGCTAGATGGATACAGTTTGTATGTTGATTTTACGTCTTAGTGTATGCACAAAGGAAAAAAGGAGTGATGTATTGCAACGGTGGCCAATGCTCCCTCTAAGCAGTGGAGTCTTGTGAGCAAAAATCCTACTTTGTGAGCTACTGGCATTAAAGTTGTGACTGAGCAATTTGGTTACTGCATAAATTAGTTTGCTCTGGAGCCATTCTTCCTGAGCTAAGACAGAAATGTGTGAGCCAGAGGCTAAAAAACTGTGAGCTAGCTCACACTAACTCAGCTTAGAGGGAACATTGATGGTGGCTATGATGATCACACCTCTGAGAGCCAATATGGAGCTCTGGAGGATGTGTGGAAGGGAAAAGTTAAAAAATGGAGCAAAGTGCACAGAAAACTCCCATGAAAAAATTCTGTCATCAACATACAGACCTCAGCATTTGGAGTGGTGATGAGAGCAATGTGCAGAATCCTCACTATGTCAAAAGAGACACAAAAAGTACATATAAAAATATATCCTTTTGAGTTTCCAGGAAAGAAAGCCAAAACTCCCTGTTTTGTTTTTTTATTACTTAATTGTTGTGCCTTATCTTTACTAATGTTAGAATTCTATGTACATTTACCTAAGAATAAGTCCCATTGATCACTGTGCAACTTGCTTCAGTGTATGCAGGTATATGATTGGGTTAAATGTGTCCTTGGCTTATTCAAACAATTTCCAAAGCTTCTTTTTGTCACTGTACTGGATCATTCTGCCCCAGGTGAGTAAACAGAAATGCACTGAGCCCATGGACTACATATTTAATGTTAGAGAAGATATTTAGTGGTAATATGTATGATAGGTTCTATTCATAATTTCTTGTCAACAGGTAACTGTTTTCTTACAAAATCCCATTTTGTTCTGTTGAAGAAATTCCAAACAGTAGTCGTGTCAACTTTTCCAGTAATGACCTGGATAGAGTCTCCTCTGAGACTCATTATCAAGTACCATAAGCCAAATTGTCAAGTATTTAGTGTTCTAATCACCAAACGATATTTTGTAAAATTACTATCATAAAGCTCTATCTCAGGCTGGCCATTCATCAGATAAATTTACAAGGCTTTGAAATTTGGACTGCAAGCCTTTATATTTATTCATTTAGAAATATATACCCAATGGGGAGCCAAAGCACCTTATATCATTCTTCCTTTCTCCATTTTCCCTCGTAACAGTAACCCTTTGAGTAAGTTACATTTTGAGAGAGGGAGTAGAGATTTGAAGCTGAGTCTCCCACCTCCCCGTCCAGCCATAGTCTTTCATTGGGTGTGTTCAGACGCGCCGTTTGAGCCGTTTTCGGCACGGCTCAGAAACGGCTTTTACCTGCGCGTTCACACGCCCAACATCTGCCTACCGTCCCCAGCCGTCGCTTTCTGGAGCAAACCCCCTTTGAAACGGAGTATTTTGACACCACTTACCCAAGTGGTGTTTTCCATGATTCTCCATTTCAAGCCGCACTTTTCCCTGTCTGATCGCTCCATCCAGCCACTTCCGGGTGCTTCAACCCCCTCCCCTCTGGGAAGCTGCCTCCAGCTTCCGGTTTTAGTCCGCCATTCCCCCCCCCCTTAGCGGTGTGCGCTTGAGTGGAGCTCCGCTCCTAAGTTAAATGAAAAAAAGCTTCACTGGTGCCTAATTTAGGCATTTAGACGAGTCCGGGATCTCGGGGAGGCCATTTTCGGGGAGACAATGTAAAAGGAGTCTTCATTTAAACTTTAAAGGGACCAGTTAAGATCGCTCTTCTGCGCATGCGCCAAACTTCCTGTTCGGGAGAGGGCTGCCTGTGCGCATGCTCAAAGGAGAGGGGAACCCCCCCCCACCTGCAGGAGGACGGCAGGGAGCTCCGAAGGAGGGAAGGAGGAGGTGAGTGTGATCGCGATTCTCCAGTTTAAAAAAAAAACGCATCGTGCCGGAGCAGTTTAAACCGCTCCAGCACGCTGTCTAAACGCACCCATTGACCTATAGTAGGTTATGGTTTTCATACTATTAACTCTATTACAAGATGTCATTATTTTTATGTGTTTTTATTGGTACTACATATTTTCATTCAGTTCTTGTATACAACAGAGAGATTTTTTTCTGTACACACAATTTCCTCAGCCATTGCAGGGAGGGGATGAGGGAGTAAGGGAAAGGTGATATTGCTTATTTTTTAGAGTAGATAGCAGCCTATCTATTTGATTCAAGCATATGAATTTATAGAGGCCCAATGTGATGTGAGAAAATCTTTGTGTAGATGCTCATGGTGTCTCCTGGCAGCCCAGCTCCACAAAGGCTTCTGTGTACAGTGGGGCCCATAAATGAAAGCACTACTAAAATGAAGAACTCACATTTCCCCCTTTGGTAGAAAAATTTCCTCTCCCTTTAAATCCATCATAGAATTGATCAAAGAGTCTTTTCCCCATGGGAGTCAGGAGCTGGTTTATCCAGACCCACTTCCCTTATTACAGCTGGGAGTATCTGGCTGTGAAAAAATTACTACATAACAGCAGCAGCCAAAACAATGAAACACATATTTTGAATGTGGTCCTAATTTGCATTTCGTAGTCTTTCTCCCTCTGAGGTGGAGGACATCTTGGTGGGTGATCCCCATCCTCTTATTAGTGATTCAGGAACAAAGTCTTTCCACTTCCTTTCTCCTTGGTGGGACTCGCCCATCTCCCCAGTTCTTTTCCTGCCTCGACAGGGAGAACAGTTCAGAACAGGCTCTGTTCACCTATTCTTTTCCTCTTTGCTTCTTTTTGCTTCTTCTAACCCTAACTACTTATCTGGCCTGCCCTTTCTTATTTCCCCTTAACTCCTTTGCTATTTTTCTGTTTCTCGTGCCTCCATGAGGAAATCTGAGGGAAGGAGTTCGACTGTTGGGGAACATGTCCCTCAGAGGTGGCCATTTTAGGAGGCTGTAGAAAAATTACATTTATGATCTACTAAAGGGCTTCTAATGAACCCTCAGATGGATTTCTCTCTGAAGTAGAGATGAGATCTCTGCTCACAGCAGGTGCTACTGAGCAGGATTCACAAGTAGCCAGCATGCCTGGAAATTGGCTTGCTCGAGCTGCCTTTGCTGGAACGACAACATCTCAGCACCAAGCGCGCCGAAAAGGAGACGTCATTCCTCCAAGTAGCCTGATATTGCAGTGCCATGTCTGAGCCTGCTGCTGATTATGACCTTACCAACTGGTCAGGAGGAGGCTGTGGAGTGGTTTCCCACTTCCATAAGCCATAAAAATGCTGCAGGACACAGCGAGAATAATCAAAGCTGACTTTTGGCTCAACAAGCTGCAGTGTGATCCATTTCCTGTTTAGCAATGGTGAGACTGATCTACTCATGAGTAATGCTGAGGTAACGGGTTATCTGTAGTTTTTTTCCTCAGAATTATAACATTATTCAGACCAGCTCCAATTGGTATAGTGGTCAAGTTAGTTGGCTAGTATGTGGGAGACCCAGGTTCAAATCCCCACTTGTACCATGGGAGCTCGCTAGGCGGACTTGGGCCAGCCCTGCTCTCTCAGACTACCAACCTCATAGGGTTGCTGTGAGGGTTAAATGCAGGAGAGGAGAAGGCTGTTCACTTCCTCAGAGTGAAGGCAACAGATGCAGGTCCCAATCCAGTTCCTCCTCCTGCACTCTCCTCCCAGATAAGGAAATACTGGAACTCCAGTTTCATCCAAAGAAGCCCCAGCTGTCCTATCAAGGCAACCTGGAAGGAAACTTTTAGCAGAAAAAGAGGGAGGGACTCCCTTCACTGGGCCCCAGCCATGTACTCTGATGTGAGGTAGAAGAAGGACATGGGTTGAGCATTTCCTTCGCATGCAGATGATCCCAGATTCAGTCCACAGCATCTCCAGTTAAGGGAAAAGGAGGAATTCTTCTCAGATTAGAAGGGGATGAGATAGAGTTCCAATAACAGTCCTAGGATCCTTAAATCAGAGGACTATCATTATCTGTTATCTAAGACCATGGCAACCTTAGAACTATAGGAGAGATAGTCTGGTCCTCCTACAACAGAATCTGGGGGCACGTCCAAAGGGAACAAAGAATTCTTCCCTAGGCCTACTGTAACAGAAGGTACTCCTCTTCCCAAAATTCCTTGAGAAAAAGTTAAAAACAGAATGGGAAAGGTACTTATGACCAAGAGACAATTTCCAAGCGTTATTAGGAAACCATGTGCTTTAACATTTTTCACAAAACAGTTTTTGCAGGTCCCATTCAGTGATGCTCCTGTAGCAGAACTACGGTCATCTGCACCTCATCAGAAGGTGGTGAAGGCACAATCAGACAGCAGGGAGGGAAGAACTGATCTCACCTTCAGGAAAACCCATGAAGCCACTACAACCTTCTGTGACTGCCTCAGTGATTTCAAGAGCAGCCATTGTCTGCTCTAGGAGACTTATGCATCTTTTCCTAACCTGGGTGTGTTGCATGGTGGCAAGAGTCAATAGAACACCCAAAGCCACCTCATTCACAGTGTATGCAATACTGGATGCCTTAAAAAAAATCATCCATGGCTATGGTATTTGGGACAACAGTAGAACTTGTGGTTCCAAGCCTGGCAAGCTGACATCCGTGCCAAATTTACAGTTGTGGCTTACCCATGTCACAGTGACAAACTAGTTGGGGATCCTCTGGATCTTGCCTTAATTAATTAATTTACTACATTAGTATTATTGCAGAAGGCAATGACTAACTGCAAGCCACTAATTAAATTGAGAGGCCTTTAGGTCAAACACACTAGCACACAGAAACAAGGGGAAACATTTGGTAAACCTTAAACACTGGAGAATGCTCCACAGCTCCCCCTGGGGTCTAGGTGGACTAAACTACTCTTTTAACAATATCCACAATAACTAGACTCCTTTGGGCTGTTGCTTCCTCAACACACAGCATATGCACTATTCCACCACATTTCATTTTATAAGAAGGGTCCAAATTGCATTTTTGTGAACTGATTGTATCCCTTCTGCTGCTGTCTCTCTCCATTTTCAGGATTCTCTTTCAGACAATATTGATATATTTTCCCAAGACAAGAGCTCAGTTTTAGCTATATAGGATAGCCTGTGAGGTGGCATACCTTCAGGTGCTTGGATTGAGCGTGTGAGGGTTGTAACTTTGCTTGATTCCATTTCCTGTTGAAACCCCAAGTCTGTTCTGTATTCCACCATTACTTTCTTGATATTGGTACTGAGTTGCCTTACATTTCAGCAGGTTGCACCAGTTTAGTCCTGGGGCTTTATCAAGTATACCGCACCACTTCTAACATCCTTGTCTGTCTATGGGATAGAATGTGGTACCCTTCAGGGTGACCGGTTTCTTTTCTGTGGCTCTGTTGTCCAGCCTTGACTGTTGTCTTTCACTGGGAGTGAAGGCATAGACTTGCTATCCAAACACCCAGATGTGCTTGATGTTTGCTTTTGAGCCATACCATAATTTCCTATGGAGTACTGGCTATTACCTTGTTCACAATCATTCTGGTAGACATGTTGCTGTCATTATTTATCTTGCATTGCACCGATATTTATTTAACATCCCAGCATCCAGAAGCATGCATCAGGCCATTTCAACTAGGTGCAGTTCTTCCTTTCTGTTGTTCTATTCGTTCATGTGTGTATAGCATGGTGGCTGGTGCTGTATACTCTGTTCCCTTAGGTACTGCCCCACTTCCTTACTCGTATACTCCCCCCTCGTATTGCCTGCACAGAGTGGTTGTGACTTCCCTTAGGAACTTATTGCTGGCTGCGGGCACAAACTTGGAGTTTCCCAAGCATTTCAGTCTTGTTTTCAAGAGATATGTAATAGTGTTCTTGGAACAGTCACTGTTGAAATTCATCAGATATTGTTTCCTCCTGGTGTAAGAGTTATCACAAGTCCACGAATGTCACTATACACTATCAGTAGGGGTCATGTAGGCTGACCTTCACTGCCTTTAAGAAGCAAGATGTGTACCCTTGCCCTTCCGCAGCATGTATACTTTATATATGTTTGACATTACATTATCTTCTCATCCTTGGTTAAGCCTTGATTTTTATGTTTTGTTATGGATTGTGAGTGTCTGTATCCTAGATGTCAGTGTCACAGGTGGATGCAGTTGTTGTGATAAACTTGTGTAGTTGTTCTAGCCTCCTCATGGTTAGGTTAAGCTTATTCAGATGCTCCTTCCTAATCCTACATCAGTTTCTTGAAAATTCACTATAAGACCATTACTGGTGAGACACTCCAGTCCTGGAACATGCGGGGCTTTCTCACAAGGAGTTATGTGTTCCATCTAGATGGGCCATAACACATTAAGAATCCATGTCTGATTCCTTTTGTGGTAACAAACTTCACATCTACAAGGAAGATCTTCCCTTTTTGGCTGAGATCTAGATCCGAATAGGATTCTTAGTTTCTTGTCATATGCCTTGTGGCATCTGATTAAATGTATCATCTAATTGAGGTGTTGCTCTGCATAGCCTTTAGACACACATTTCATTCTTAATCTACAGATTCACTTGCAGCTTTCTTAGCCCTTCTTTTGGTCCTCAAACATTTCCAAGGTCTCAGTCTCTTCAAGCACCCACACATTCATTGATTTCTTAAGGGCTCTAACCTAAAAGATCCACCACAATTAAATAGAAATTACATGCCACGCTGCCTGCCCTTACTAGGCACTCCTTCGAGCCTCTTAAAAAGATTCTTTTTAGGTAGCTGAGATTGATAGTCTTATTATACCGATTCACATCAACAAGGAGGGTGTCTGAATTAGGTGTCTTGTTGGTTTATACTGAGCACAAGAACAAGTGGTCAGGAGGACTGATCCCACCTTTAAGCTGGAGATGACTTCACTCTGTCACAGATTCCTGGAGATCAGCCTTCCATCTTCTTGTCTGAATCTTATTCATCCTAAGGAAACTTATTCATCCAAATAGCCTCCTAAGGAGCCCTTCTGTTCTGGAGAGGGCTATATGCTTAAGATAATAAATAAATAAAAGGTAGGGCTATGACTTGCATTAGATAAATGAAGATGTCTAAATTGGCCATCAGCAATACCTTCAAGGCTTGCATTACTGAAGCCTACAAAGCCCAATAAATAAATAAGGCATTTCAACTGGAATTTCCACTCATTCACTTTGAAGTGGTACAATCAAGATGGTCTTTGACAGATGCACTGCAGTTGAAGAGGTATGCAAGAGGTCACCTGGTCAACTGTCTCTACCTCCATAAGACACTAAAAGCTGAACATCTCTGAAGCAGCTGATGCAGCATTTGGCAGATGAGTATTACAACATATTCTAGAAGAAGATGACGATGACCCACCCAGAATATGAGGACACTGCTTTGGGAGGTCCCACCAAGATGTCCTCCACCTCAGAGGGAGAATGGACCATTGGACACTTACCCTGAAGGGTCCTTCTTCTCTGAGGAACAGAGGACATCTTGTCCCTCCCGAAGTCATTGTCGTTCTTCACCTTTCTGTCAACAGATCTACTTCCAGTTGTGTTGTTATTTTACTGTGCTCTTACTCATTTCTTCTCTCTGGTTTTTGTTAGAGTTTTGATCTGTTTTTAGTTTCGATTGTTGATAACTGCTTTCGGAGTTGCCGAACTGAGGAGATGGGTGACTCCCACCAAGGAGACAGGAAGTGGAAAGACTTTGTTCCTGCCTCCCTAATAAGAGGATGGGAATCACTTACCAAGAGAAGGACCCTTCATGGTAAGTATCCAATGGTCCTTTCCTACTATTTATTTACTTAAAACTGACCTTTATATTTTTCTTCTTACCTTCCTCAAAAGAATAATGATTGCCGAAAATAACATTCTAATAGTCCTAGTAATTTTCCTTGAAATTTCTTTTTATAATAACAGTTCTATTTTATAATATTGAATCAAAGTTTTACAAGCTTAGTCATAGGCAACTTTTCATCTCAGTCTATCCGCTTGCATGTTGACTTGTACCTATGAATTAATGGCAAATATGGCCCTGAAGTCTGCTTTTATTCCCTCATTCCCTTGTTCGTTTGTTATTCTGGTACAACAAATGCAGGGTTTGGGATAAAAATGACAGTCTTGAACCAAAATAAAATATTTGTGTTTAATTAATTTGGTTCTCTCATATTAGCTTAAACTTTTGAACGGTGAAACTATGATAATTATCATGATTGATTTTTAATTAACAATATAATTTGGCTGTTTGGTCAGTCATATAAGGGAAACTTTAAAGCTTTCAAAAGTATATTAATTAAGAATGTGCGGTGAAAAGAAGATACCATAATAAAGCATTGCAGTTACAAAATCTAGTAAAGCATCTGTAGGCCCCATTTTATGCAAGAAGGAGAAAATATTTCATAGCATCTGTGAATTATCACATTAGTTAAAGCACAGAGTTGCCAATGCTAGGTTGGATAATTCCTGGAGATTTGGGGATGGAACCTAAGGGTGGTGAGGTTTGGGGAGGGGAGGGACCTCAGCAGGGTATAATGCCATAGAGTCCATCCTCTAAAACAGTTGTTTTCTCCCGTGGAACCTATACCTTGAGGTTCAGTTGTGATTTTGGAAGATCACCAGGCCTTACCTGGATGTTGGCAACCCTAGTAAAACACTCACAGGATCACAGTTCCTGTTAATGAGTTTGGGTCATGAGCCATTAACAGGAATATAATATGATATGATATGATATGATATGATATGATATGATATGATATGATATGATATGATATGATATGATATGATATGATATGATATAATATCCTTTCGATAAGTGGAAACCATCACAGATGATGGCACAGTTTTGCTAGATGACACAAGGCTATTTAAGGTACTATTGGAATCAGATTTTGTCCTGCTACTGCATACTAATATGGTTACCCACCTGAAAACTGGTTTTATTCTAGGATTTTTGTGGTTGCTTATCCAGAATAAATTCATGCTTGCCTTTCTCACTGTATCTCCAGAATTGTAACTAGCTCTTATATCATGGTGTATTTAAGCTTGACAGCATTGCCAAGTTTACTAGATGATTAACCAATTTATTGTGGCAGTGTGGTATTTAGACCACTGATTAAGTGAAGTCTGCCAGTACAGTTAAAAGAAATTAGAGACACCATCACTGCTAAATCACTTTACCATTCAGAGATGAACTGTAAACATATGCATTCATTTAATTATAATAGTGCCAATTATAAGAGAAAATGTAATGCTAAGAGCAGTGGCTTTTATGTCATCGTAATAATGGCTCGTATTTATCTTGGTTTGGCAAGTTATTCTTTTGTTTAATAGTTGGCTTTGCCTAAATAGAATGTGGTTTGCTAAAACCCACAATAACTCCTGCCCCCTCCTCTTTGTTATTTCACAAATGCTGAGCAATAATCATGTGGTATAAATGATTAATGTAGGCATGGGTTAGTAAGTATCATTGAGGTTTAAAAAGTTTTTTATTTTCATTCTTTTGTTGGCCGAAGGCACATACCATAATTAAATAGTAACCTTTGGGTATCAGAAGGAAATTTCTTCCCTTTTAGTAAAATATACTTAAACTTAAGGCATAGTTCTAATCTAGTTTTACCACTCCTCTTCAATTATCTGCTGGGGAAACGTGATGGTGTCTAAAGCTCTTTCTTTCTCTCCCTCTATTCATCAAACAACTTATTTAGGTTACAAGTCATCATGATAGAACTCTGTGTCCATGGAAATGACTGCTCTCTTAGAATGTCTGCTCATAGTACAATTGTTCTTCATTACAAATGTACTAGTAGAAAATACACACATATCAAATCAGTTGTGAAATGCATACATGTGTGCAAAATTATACTTTTCCTTTTACAGTAAATGGAAACAGCAACTGCTTGCTTCTTTATGAGCATGCCTGTATATTAAGGTCTTCTACTGAGCCTAGTTCCTGCTTCTCTTTCATGGAAATGAGATGTGTGGCTACTGGACTGGGACCTCTTATATCATGGCACTCAGGCTTTGGGAAACTCCCTGTCCTGCGCTAGATTTACCTGCATTGTTAATTTTTAAAAAAATATTTATATTCAATTCAATTTTTAAGAACCACATAAAAATTTTCTTGTTTTTCATAAGTATTTGGGAGCGCTTGATGGGTATTAGTGTTTTTCCTCAGCTATAGGATCTGCTTTTTGTAATTGTAATACATTCTATTATTGTTGGTGCTAGGCACATTGAAAACATAGAATTCTTTTATGTAATATACATTTATGTAATATAAATATTTTAATGCATTAATAAACAAGGGAAGGGAGAAGGGAAGCAGCAGTTTATATGAGTTGCACATTACACGTTTATTTTGTACTTGGTAGAGTGCAGTGTAGCATGAGAAACACCCCTGTTACTCCTGTGACCTTCAGGAAGTATGGAGAGTATCTACAAAGTCTAATCCAGCACCTATAGTTGTGCTGTAGTCAGATCATAGCAAAGTGGTGACAGCAAGAGTTATGCCCTGATGTGGAACCCTGAACTTGACCCTATGCAACATGTTGCATCAGTGCAGTTGATCACATGGTCAAGTTGTAGAAAAACACTATCGGTGGCTTGTATATAGTAGTTGATATTTTGGTTATAATAATTCAACAGAATTATACTTAAAATATAAATCTGTTTACATGGAATGTGAAATACGTATCAAAAAGCCAAAAGTATTTGCAGATGCCTATATATTCCATTTGCAGGGTAGTTCTGTACATCCGACTTTTGAGCAGCCCAGTTTCACTAGGATGGTTTTTGCTTTAGTTTTTTTGAGAATCAATATTCAATTCAGCACTCAAATTAACTGAAGATTCAGTAGAACTACCTTAGACTATATGGAGTATTCCACACATACTCAAACTGAATTGCTGTGTAGTGACTTCAGGTTTTTATAGCTATTTTATAGCTATTAAATAAATGTGTTCAAGGGAGGGAGGACCCGGGTGCACAGAGAAAAAGAAATCTTTGTACTTCATGGCTGATATAAAGGTAGAACCTCAGCACAGATAAAATTTCTAATGTAGATTGTGACATGTGGACAAGCAAATTCCAGTGCCTCTATATTTTCAAATTTCAGACCTGGAAAGAGTTAAACACATTGCTTGGAACTTGATACAGAAATTATGGCTAAAGCAGGATATGGGCTGGGGCACTTGATTATTCTTTTATCGATAAATAAGAGTGGCATACAGTTAATTTCAGCACTGTAATTGAGCAATGCATTCTGGGAAGCTGAAAAGCACTGTAAGATGAGGAAATGTTTTAGAGGCTAATCATGAGAAGAAAGAAGCCTTTCATAGCCCATATGATGCTGTTGTCAGAGCTACAGGCAGATAATGATTCCATAATAATGGCACATTGTGAATATTTAAGCTGGAAAGATTGGGACAAAATGAGCAGACATTGTTGGTCTGAAAAGCTGAACAGTTGGTCTTTGGGTTTCAGGAACTTGCAAAACTTACAGAGGCACATTTTCTTCTCAAAAGTTTAAATATAAGGACATACAATATTAATCTGAGACTTGTACCAAGAAAAAAATATTGCATATGAAACTTGGGCATGGCTTCTTTGTTTGCCCTTTTTCATACTGCTCATGATGGTTGTCATCTTTTCACACTGAACGGACAAATTATAATACATCCATGGTGTATAAGTCTTCTCCCACTCAGGTACTAGAAGAAATGCCCTAAAAGACATAAATTTAAGTGATGCGCTAAAATACTTAATATAAAATGGAGAAATATCATACTGCAAATAAGGGTAATTTCTGTGTTGCTCCAAAGGTATCAGGAGTAAGTAGAAAGAAAGAAACCTGCAGCTGGACTATAGGCATCATCTTTGTTCTTCCTTAGTATATTTTAGCTACATTTTAAAATTTCTGTTAAATTTAGTGTTAAGGTTTCCCATGTGTGGGGATGTTACCAAGAGCCTAAAGTCTTGGCTGTCTTCAACTCTTGATTTCAGAGCCAGTGTCTGAGTAAGTTGGTGATATATAGACTAACGCTGGTATCAAAAAGTCTATGTTTCCACTGGTGTTTTGTTAGCCAGGGACTCTGCCATATCTTGCATTGCTTCAGAAAACAGATTGAATTAATTCTATAATTCAAGTCGTACAGGTAAAGGCACAACTTGAGTTGAGAAACTGAAGCCCCTCCAACCACTTGCTCCCAATTAATTTAAAGGGGCTAATTTTGCAGTGATAGTGGGCAACTTGGATGAATTTTACACTTTCTAAATGTGTTCATTTATTACAGTTACTCCGGTAGCATAAATAGTTCTAGATCTGGTATTTATGTTGTAAATAACTCTTTGTGAGTTTAGTTGGTTCAAAGAAATAATGGAGTGACATAGAACAGTTCCCTTTAAAGAAAATTATAGATTTATTTATTCAGGTAGAATAAATGGGAACTTTGGTTCTTTGTCAACACATAGAGCCTGAATCTGCACACATCGTATTAAGCGTCTCTAACTGATATATCAAATAGATTTCTCAAATGCAATAAAAAAGACAATTTAGTTACCTATGCTATGATCCCAGTCTTGGGTTAGGCACAGCTTGTAACTTACCAATTGAATGTATCAGGGATCAGTAAAATCACCTGCCCTGACTACAAAAGCAGAGAGGTAATCAGCTCCTGCAGGCCACCGCATATGGCTGGTAGTGAACAGCAGTTGACTTGTGGGTCCCAAGTAGGCTAGGTTAATCAGTGTGTGTATGAGGAGCATGTAATCTGATTTAAAAGATATCCAAAGATAGGGTAGTAAGAATCCCTGTTAAAAATGAAGGCTTTAATTCTGAATATACAGTGAAAGTGGATGACCTTGGGCCAGTCACACACAGCCTAATCTGCCTCAAAGTTTATCAAGAGAATAAAATGGAGGACAGGAAAATGGTTAAGCTGTGTTGGGTTCCCATTGGGTAAAATGGTATAAATAGAGTAAATACATTAAATGAATGAATGAACAGGGGCACTTTTGCAGTTTCTTGGCCTAATCGTGATAATATACGAAATCAGGCAACAGAGTAGAGTTGTCAGAAAGCAGCTTTCTCTACACCTGCCAACCATGCTGGGAGTTATAATCACATTTTAATCCATAATAAATACTGAAAGGATTTAGTTGTGTTCCTGCCATGGAAAAAGTCTGAGGACACTCAGATCTGCAAGTGGGATAGACTAGCATCAAGTATAGATTCTGGCCCCCATCCTCTTTCTGGTTTTAGATTTCTGGTTATTGGTTTCTGAGACTTTATGTATAAGCACAAAAACATAAGAGGCATAGAAATTTTGCCAGTTAGCTATGTTGTTGGACATTACTGAAGATTTATAGTATAGTACAGAGATTTAAAGGGATCAGTGTTGCAGCCCTAAGAGTGTATTACAAAGAGCATCACATTGAGCTTAGCCTTTTACTTTGGAGTAAACATGATTGGGCTGCTGCAACTGCATTGAACTTTGTTGAATTGTGTTATGTTACTGCACCTGACCTACCTTTTCTAAGTGCACATTATTTTAAGCCACTGCGCTGTATACCTGCCCAAAGGAAATTAATTTGGTTTTGTTAAAATCAGGATGTTACTTCAGAACCCTGCTTTTGCACAAAACACATTTTCTTTAAAAGATAATGCCATGCAAACTTCAGGTACAAAGAAAATTCTGTACACTGAGGATTGGTTCCTAGGATATGGCTTAGGAGAAGCTGGTGCTTAGGATATGGCTTAGGAGAGGCACATACTCAACTCCATTTAGTGCCTATTTAGTGTCTAGAATCTGTGTGGTGATCCTCCAGGGAAAATGGCTACAACAGAAACTTGTAACAGCAGGCTAGAATCCCTTCTTAACTAGTGGATCTACTACCCAATTTCCATTCTGTTTGATGAAGGGATTTATTTATAAGTAATTCTTTTGGTTTTCTGTGCAGCCTAGACTTGTGGTTGTTGTCGTTAGCCATTCAGTCATGTCTGTCTCTTACAATTCTATGTGTCAGCTCTCTCCACATTTTCTGATCTTGTACTGTTTCTTTGAGTTGTTCCATGCTCAGGCTGGTGTTGACTTTTATGGTGCCTAGCCACTCTGTTCTTTGGTGGCCCAGTTTCCTTTTGTCACTAACCAATCCAAGCATAATTGTTTTTTTCTAGTGAGTTTTTCCTCATGACATGGCCGAAATAAGTCAGTCACAGTTTTATGATTTTTTCCCTTCCAATGACATATCTAGTTTTATCCACTCCAGTACTTGCTTTTCTCCCTCTTCTGTCTTATCCAGCCTGATCAAGATGATGGGCCTCATGGTCACAGTTTTTGACACACTACAATTGGGAAGGCTTCACTCCAGACAACTACAGCTAGTTTTACGGCCATACCAAAACTCTGTTGCCTTACGGTTAGCTCTTTCCTTTAAGGTACCTCTCCAGGTGAAATTAAGTCTGCACTGGTGGAACAAGCTGAGCAATCTGTCTCAAGGCAAGTCCTTTTAGATCCAGGACTGGATCCAAATCTTCACTGACACCAGTCTGTCAGGCTGGGGGGCCACCTTACTCCATCAACCAGTACAGGTCAGATGGTCCATAGCAGAAATGAAACTGCTGATCAGTCTCCTGGAGCTTTGAGCCATCAGGCTGGCCCTGCAACACTTCACTCCTCAGATCAGGGGGAACCACATCCTTATTTGGATAGGCAACATCTCAGCAAAGGCTTACCTCAACAAACGGGGGGGCTCCAGGTCCTTAGCCTACACAGGGAAGCAACTCAGCTATTGAATTGGGCAGAATCCCAATCAGGGTGGAGCATATGAAGGGAGCCATCAACACCCAAGTGGATTGGCTTAGCCATCAGACAGTCCAGGAGGGTGAATGGTCCCTACACAAGAGTATTTTTTGGCTTATAGCAGCGACAGTGGGAACTCCACAGGTAGACCTATTTGCTTCTCCACTCCACAACCAAATGGACAGATTTTACACCTGATATTTTCATCCTCAGGCACCAGCCATGGATGCCCTCCTGTCACCTTGGCCCGAGGGGCTCCTCTATGCATTTCCTCCTCTTCCTGTACTTCTCAAACTTTTCTGGAGGATACAAGTTCTAAGGGCAGAGATCATTGTGGTGGCACTGTACTGGCCTCATCGACCTTGGTTCACATCACTACAGGAGATGGCGGTGGCTCCTCCTCTAACCCTTCCAGTCTCAGAAGACATGCTGCTTCAAGGTCCAATTTGGCATCCCAGGGCAGGGTGGTTCTGCTTAACCATGTGGAGATTGAATGGGACAAGCTATGAAAACTTGGCTACAGTGAACGAGTCATGGGTACAATCATGGCCTCTAGAAGGCCAATACTCCTTGGAAGGCCCTTGTCCAGTGGGCTCAGCGGAAGAAGGTTATCCCATTGCATCCGGAAATTAGATCACTACTGGAGTTTCTACAGGATGTTCTAGTAAGTGGTCTCATGGCAGTGACCCTCAAGAGACAGATGGCGGCCCTGGCTTCGGTTCTGCTTCAGTACAGTGGTCTTCCCATATATCAACACCCTCACAATCGCCGTTTCCTCAGAGGGTCATCATTCAAGGATACACCTCAGAGACATAAGTTTTTGACTTGGAGGCTTAATACTGTCCTCATGGCTCTTACAAAGGAACCATTTGAGCTGATGAACGACATTCTGCTCAAATTTCTGAGGATGAAGACTTTGTTCCTGGTAGCCATTACTTCAGCCAGGGTGATTTTGGAACTAGGCTCTCTGTCGATTCAGTCAGAGGTCTGTGTTTTTCACAAAGACAAGTTCAAAGACAAAGTTCAATATTAAGTTTCACAGATCACAAGAGATTTGTTTGCCACCCTCTTCTCCAAATCCAACCCATCCGAAGGAAAAAGTTTGGCAGCACTGGATGTGAGGAGAGCACTCAAATGCTATATTCTCAGAATGGCCTCTTTCAGATGAACAGAAGCTATGTTCATTAACATTTCTCCTCCTCACACAGGGAGAAAAATGTCTAACTATGCCATAAGCAACACTATCAGGTCCTGCATTGCTGAAGCCTACAAGAGTATGAAACAATGAGTTCCTGTGGGTATCACAGCCTGTTTGCTTTGCAGCACTTCCATGAATGCGGTCTCTGCCAACAGGACAATTGGTGGAAGAAGTCTGCCGGGCTGACACATGGTCTTCATTATCCCAGTTCATCAGGCACTACAAGATCAATGTGCATGACTCTGCCAATATGGCATTTGGGCCGAGGCTGCTGCAGTCTGTTCTAACTCTTGATGATGGCCACTCTCCCAAAAATTAGGGACACTGCTCTGGGAGGTCCCACTAGGTGGCCTCCCCCTCAGAGGGAGAACAACCATTGGTTACTCACCTTGGAGGGTCCTTCTCCTCTGAGGTTTGGAGGACATCTTGGCCCTCCTGGGTTGTCATTTATGTGAGAGAGGGGTTTTTTCTTTCTTTTTCTTCCTATTCCAATGTTTGTGATTTTGGCTATACTCTTGTTGTTGTTCAAGTTCCCTTTTTTAGAGCGGTTATGTTAATGTATTGCTTTCAGAGTGCCAGAACTGAGCCTAGGGTGATTCCCACCACAGGAAACAGGAAGTAATTGAAATTAGCCCTGCCTCCCTAAGTGATGGATGGGAATCACCCACAAGTTGTCCTCCAAACCTCAGAGGAGAAGGACCCTTCACCAATGGTCGATCTCAACAGAGTTCACTTTTTCAAAAAGAAAATAGACAATTCATAGGAGTTTTTTCCCTAGTACTCCCTAAAACTTCCCAATTGTACTTGTAAGAAACTTAACTCCTGTGTTTCACAAACCCTTCTTTTAGTTGATTACTTCCTGCCTAATTGTAAAGGTACAATTTAATTGTTCTAGAGGAGAAGGAAGGCTGGGTTTGGGGCTACATTTGTACTATGGAGAAAGAGAAATAGGTTTTCAGTTTGTTTTCAAACATTTGTATTTGAGTCAAAAATTACTCAAAAAACATGAAGGGCTCAAGAGAATTTTTTGGGGGGAGGGGGCATTTTTTACAGGGTAAGTCCAGAGGGTATTGTTGTTCACTTTGTGAACATATGGTCAGAGGAGATGTGATTGCCATTTCTCCTTTCTATCTGAACCAGGTCAGTAAAAGGCTGGATGAGGTTCAGTATACTGCAATGCAGTCACCCACTCATGATGCAGGGACCAAAAACTAGAAATAGCAGCTTTACAGTTTGGGAGTGCTCTTGGATCTGCTACAGCTAAGAGCATGTTTCATTAATCTTGATATGCCTTTTTGGAGAAAAGTAAATCTGACACCGTTGTGAGGCATGCAGCAGGTCCTGATGACCCCTGGGTTTTGGCCACTGTGTGGCACAGAGCATTGGAATGGATGGGCCATTGGTCTGAACCAACATCTCTTCTCTTGGCCATTGGCCTGATCCAACATGGCTTCTCTTACGTTCTTATGTCTGGGACAGTGATGCTCTGTCTTCTTGGTGCTTTGGGGGCAACAGTGGGAGGGCTTCTGGAGTTCTGGCCCCGCTGGGGGATCTCCTGATGGACTCTGGGTTTTGGCCACTGTGTGACACAGAGTGTTGGACAGGATGGGCCATTGGCCTGATCCAACATGGCTTCTCTTATGTTCTTATCCCCTAGGAAATATAGTCCCTCCCTTTCATATGAGCGCTATCTCGTCAGAAATCTTAATCCTCTTTTTAGGTGTTCTGCACTCTACTTGTTTGTTTGTTTTTGTTTTCTTGTTAATAGTACATTGCTATTATTGCTTTGCTGCGCTGATTTTATTCTTCTTTAGCCTTCACAATTTTTAATTGAAAAACAGACTAAAAATTTATAACTAAAAGACAAGGATTTTGCTGCCTTATCTTGGATGTCAGGTCTTATCCTAGATGATAGGTCGATCTGTCAAGAGCTTTGGCTGTGGTTACTAAATAAATCTGCATGTTCAAATGTTGTGTAATCATGCATGGTTTATTTTATGTTCTTATTTCTACATTACTATGATTTTTGCTTCTAAAAATTGCAGATTCCTGTTTGTGGGGGTTTAAAGTGTTGAATAGTAATAAAGATGAAGTCAAGGGAGTGTAGCAAACTAGGGAACAATGATATATTTTCCCCCCAGAAAAAAATTAAAACCGCTAAACCTTGTGTATTTTAGTGAACAGTTTCTTTTTAAAAACATGATGCCTACTTCTCTGAATCAAATGCCTGCTCAAGGGTCTAGGAAAGCTTCCTGGGAAGAGCAAAACAATCCAAGCCATATGTATCGGGCAGTTTGCCAATATGCCTAAGCCACCTGGCTATATACGCAGCCAAGTATGCCATTCTGACTAGCCAGCTTTAACCTTCGGGCAGCTTCTATTAGAAAGCTCTAAAGACCTCCACACTGCATCCCATGTCTCTGCTGCCAGTAGTCTGTGCTCATTCAAACAGGCATTGCAGTTTATAGTGGCCAGACAGCTCTCAGCACCCATTCTGAATGTGTTTCTTTTGTCTGGAGAGTAGTTCAGTTGTGTTGAACCAGGGCCATAACATGAGTCTGGAGATAGCAGACTGAAACCTTTACCCATATGCCACAGTTAGACACATTGACTGACAAGCAACTGTTTTATTCCCAAGGCTGCAGAGACACTTTGTAAGTAGATCATACCTAACATTTAATTTTTTTCTATTTGTTTGTTTTATTTTATGATCTGGAAGTGTGAAAACACTTAAATGCAACTTAGGCATTAACAACAGGCATTAACAACATGGGTGCCTTATTGATGGAAACTTACTTTTTCCAGTTTCATTTGAGTTACTCTGCTGTTTTGAGGACAAAAATAAGGATTTAATTAGAAATCTATTTCAGAAAGTAAGTGATAATACAGCTATGGTAAATACTGGGACAAGTGGTGATAACAGTTGAACATTGTGTATAAGTCTATATACTTCAACACTTCACAGTGCTTTAGATTCTGGATCTTTTTTTGACCCAAAATAAATCTTCTGAAATAAGTTCATTAGTTTTCCTATTATTCGAGAAGTTCATTCCTCGGCTGAGGTTTAACTCCAGAATTCAATATGAAAGCAAACAAAACTCTAAGGTAAAATCAGCTTCTTTGAACTGGTGCTGTATGTTTTATAAGAGGCTGAAATTCAGCAGGTGAAGTATCCCCCCTTCAGTAATAGGCAGTACATGATGGTTGATGCAAGCAGTTTTGATTGCCATGATTTACCTCACTAGAGGTGAGTCCCCCTCTTTCCCCATAAAACTTTGAACTGCAAAGGTCACTTTTCTCAGGTTTTGCATAGAGAGTCCAAATCATATGTAGCAGCTTTTGTCTGCAGACAGTTGTTCTTACTACTTAAGCTTAGGGTGGTGAATTGACCTCAAAAACCCTTTGCGAACTGCTGTTAAAGGTAGAAGAGGAGATATCTGCAGAAATCCACAGGTGGAAGTTTCACAGCCTGGAGATAAACAGTATTACCTTTCAGTGTCCATGGATCAATCCTGGAAAAAGCAGAATACAGCAGATAAAACGTATCCATGTTGTGAAAATAATCTTAGTTTATTTCTGCCCTGTTACACAGTAATTAGAAGCACTGAACCTCTGTCCATAACCAGGTGGCAACCTCAGGTACATTATATCTTTTTCAGGATTAATAAAGTAACATTTCCATGAAAAACAGATTGCCCTTTGTCATATATCTAATATCAAACGTCTAAATACCTCTCCTTGTGTTTTGTAATCTGCCTTTTATGATATTTGGTAATTTGTTCGCTGTGAAATGGACATTTTCCACTCAGTGCCTACTTTATTCTAGACATTGAATAATGCATCAGGAAAACGTTTCATATTGTTTGTCCCTGTCAGAATAATCTATAACTCTCTGTTGATGTAAACAGGAATAAAGGATGTTTCATCTTGCTATCTTCAGAATGCCAGCAGTTGGGACAAATAGCAGAAGGTGCCATAAAGGGGTGTGTGTGTGTGTCTAGATAAACAGGTGTGATATTCGTATTGTTACTTCAGGGATTTTCTAGAAATGAAGCTGGTTAGCAATGCTCCAAACATATGGTGCAATATATCTTAACATAAAACAGGCTAACAAAGAAACTAATTCTGATCTTACTGTGGGGTAAATTCACTAGCTACTATAAAGTAATACAGCAGAGAAGAGTATGTTGCTACCAGTGGTATTTTCTGACTTTTTCTGTTTTAACCTTGGGTACTATGCTTTATACATACGGTGAGTTATACTGGCACTGCTGCTGTGATATCAGGAATGCTTTCAACATAAGTGTGGATTATTTAGGCTCCAGTTATATATACATCCAGATTAGGTTTTATGTCTTAATGAGTGGCTCAGAAGTTTGAAAGCATTCATACAGTGCAACAAACTGAGATAAAATGAGATTTGTTTTGCTGGATACAAACACCAGTTGGTGTCCTGCTGGTATTTGCTTTTCACACCTGCTATAACCCTCTTCCCTTCACACATGGATCTTGACTGAAAACTTCCTGGTTTGGTCAAAAGTTTGTAATTTGACTGGGAGACCTTAATGAAACATTAGTCATAGGTATCTAAGCCCTGACAAATGCTTTTAGAAAGAAAATAAAAAAACAAAAAGGGTCACACAGCAAACAGCAGAGTACCAGACAAAACTGTGCAAAAAGGATGCTACAATTCTATATAACAGATATATTACAATAATGAATAATAGCAATAATTTACCTATATCTATTGGGTTGAACCTGAATTATTGTATTTATATTTAGAAAGACAATGGCATTTTATGGAGGGAGGCAAGTTAAAGCAGAGAAGTGATAGGTACTTAATCCTTTCTGTACCTCCCACTCCTCTGCTGCAGATTTCACCCCCAAATTGTTTTTCCCCTTGTAAGATTTCAAGCATGTATTTGCCACCATATATCTGTGTTCTGCATTGAGGTTGACATGGCATTATTTATATGTATCAAGCCTGATACCCGTGCTTCGCTATGGTATTTAAGTTCTATAAATCCAGTTATAATGCTGATGATATGAAATTTGAAATGTGACATTTGTTGTAGGAATTCTAATGGAGAAGATTGTAGTGTAAGAAATGAAGTGAGACATACATCCTTTTGTCCCTGTATTGTAGGACCTCTTTCTAGACCACATTGGTGGTTCTGCCCTCAGGTGCTAGGATCACCAGGCTGCTTGATGAGCTCACTCTGGAGCAGGCCACATAGAACTGTCCAGTTAAGAAGCAGTCATCAATTAAGAAGCAGGGGTCATGTTTCTCAGAAATCTCTTTATTGGGGTGGGGTGGGGATTGACGTCATGGTAGGAATGCGCTCCCCTTATTTTGGGTTTCTTGGTACAGGGGTTTGGCCTGGGCATTGAATTTGGGGGGAGGGCATACCCCCCTTTATATATATAAAATGCTTCTCATTTATGTTACATACTGAGACATAACTACGTATTCAAAACACCATCCAAGCAATCAGATATTAAGCAAGTTCATATGAACCAGTTTTCTACAAATTTAGGGTATATTTCCATTGTGAGTGGGAGTGTGGCTAAGGTGAGCCAGCAGCACCGCTAAGGTGATCCTGCTGGGACAGTGTCCCTGATGGATTAAAGTACCCTGGTCCTGCTCCTACACCTGACAGACACCGGCCTGTCTGGTGCTGGGGGGGATTATGTTTAAAGGCATCACAGAGGCTGGGCCAGCAGCAGGGCTAAGGCAATCCTGCTGAGCAAACCTCCCTGGCGGCTGTAAGCATCCCACCTCCTCTCCTACACTTGTCAGGCAGCTGCCTGTCCAGTGTAGGAGGGGGAGGAGCATTAGAAGCCACTGTGGAGGCAGGGCTGGCAGGATCACTAAGGCGTTGCTGCTGGGGCGGGCTCCCCCATGACTTTAAGTACCCTGCAACTGTTTCTGCACCTGACAGACAACCACCTGTTAGGTGTAGGAGGTGGGGGCAGTGTGTTGGAAGCCATCAGAGAGACTGGGCTAGCAGCTTTGCTGCACCTCACAGGTGGTTGGCCACTCCTGATTTCCTCAATTGTCATTAGCTCTCTGCAGTCCCCTGTAACTGTTTTTTTTAACCTCAGAACACTGAGCTCTGCAGCTGACCAATCAGAGAGTGGGGGGTGCAGAGAGGCAGTAGCCTGGCAGCTGCATAGGAATCAATGTGGGGAGCACATTTTACCCCTTTTGAACCACTTATGGGTCTAATTTCTAAAAAAAAATACTTTCTTAACAAGCATCTACACCATGGTAGGAGTGCTCTCCCCGAATTTGGTATCTCTAGGTCCAGCGGTTTGGCCTGGGCTTTGATTTTATGGTGAGGGGACTTTCTTTTATATATAGAGAGATGGAAATAGAGACCACTGTTCAGAGCCGGCCACCTCTCAGTTGTTTCCCATACAGAGAAGCACACTTCAGCAACAGAAGGTTTAGAAACAGCTTTACATCTTAAAAATAATCATGCTTGTCATATGGATAATAGTGGATAAATTAAAAAGATGCTGTGTAAAACTCAGAAGGAGAGAGAGATAGCACAGGCTTTCTTCCCCTTTCTTCAGCCTTTTAACAGGCTCCCCCCCTCACATTGACAGCTGAATGGCAGTGTCCCTTTAACTGCCAGTTAGCTGTGAGGGAAAAGGGGGGTTACCAGGCTGTAGGATCAGTGCAATTTGTCCTTGTGCTGGTGCTCCTGTGAGCATTGTCAGCTGCAAGTAGCACAGGGGCGGGTCATGCAGAGTCTTTTCCATGCAGAGCAGCCACAGTTGTGTGAAAGACTGAAATTTAAGGGGGGGTGCCTTTTCCATGCAAAGTAGCTACAGTTGTGTGTGAGAGAATGAATTTTAAAGGATAGCAAAAATAAATGCCTTGGGAATATTTTTGTTTACACTAGAATAATGGCAAGATTTAAGGTCATATTTCATTTAAAATTAATTGTATACCTATTTTGCCGTGGGTTTTTTTTCAAGCAGCACATCATATATTTTCCTTACATGTTATCTGCTGAGGTTTCCTTAAAATACTGTGCTTCCACTGATTTCCAGTATAAAATGAGTGTTAGGAAAGGGAAAAAAATAACTTCTTTTTCCTAGTGGTGAAAAGTGGAATGCAGAATCATACCTGGGATTTGAACAGGGGCCAAACGATTTCAAAGGTAGATATCAAAAATTAGGACAGAAACTAATTCACACTTGTTCTTACATTATAGGGAATAAAATAGAGCTGTATTTTATTTCTACTTGTTTTCCTCATCTTTAAACTATAGTATGTCCCCATTGGGGATGAATTGTCATTTTTCCCCATTGTTGTGAATGTACCATGTAGTCCTATGAGGTCATTTGTATCACTTGTATTCTTTTGAGTCCTCTAGTCTCAATTATTCTTAATTTCACCAGTGGTTTAGAAATATAACAACCCAAGTAGAAACCCACAAGGACTTGTGGGAGGCATCTCATTTCCCCTCTCCCACTGCTGCTTCTTTCCTTTTCCTGAAAGCTCACATAGGCTATTTACTCTCCCCTTTTCCTGTGTCCTTCTCCCCTTCCCACCCAACCTACATTTATCTGCCCCTCTGTCTTCAGTCTCTCCTCTCCCAGCATCCTCTACCTAGGAAAACTATGACCACTGTAGTTTTGTGATGCTGGCCACTGGGTCAAGCCCACTTGCCTGGTAGGGAATGTTCAAGGACTGCTGGGGGAGATCTCGTTTTGCCCATCCCTGCACTGTTTCCTTCTTCCCTCCCTCTGGTAACCCCAGTTTGGTGTAGTGGTTAAGTGCGCAGACTCTAATCTGGGAGAACTGGGTTTGATTCCCCACTCCTCCTCCTGCACCTGCTGGATGACCGTGGGCAAGCCATAGTTCTGGCACAGCTGTTCTTGAAAAAGAGCAGTTTCTATCAGAGCTCTCTCAGCCTCACCTACCTCACAGGGTGTCTGTTGTGGGGAGGGGAAGGGAAAGGGGTTTGTAAGCCGCTCTGAGTCTCCTTTGGGTAGTGAAAGGTGAAGTATAAATCCAATCTCCTCCTCCTCTTCTTCCTCTTCTTCTTTTCCCTGCCTCATTCTCTGCTCAGCTATTCACCAACCTACCTTTTGTCTGCTCCCATTTTCAGCTGTATTTATTTATACCCCACCTTTTTCCACACTGGTGATCGAAGGCCTTACATTATTCCCCTGTCTTCCTTTTTATCCTCACAACGACCTTGTGAGGCAAGCTAGGCTGGAAGTATGTGAGTTGCCCCAGATCACTCAGTGAACTTCCACAGCAAGACGGGATTTGAACCTGGGTCTCCCAGACTCTACTCTGGAGCTCTAACTGCTACACCGCACTGGCTTTCATAAGGTGACTCCTGTTGAACAGTAGCAAGTAGCCATGCTTAGCTCAGTCATGCAAGTCCAGTAGTATGTAGTCACACAATGGTTACTCATTCACCTTGGGTTGCTGATCTCCAGGTGGGACCTGGAAATCTTCTGGAATGACAACTGATCAGGTGACACAAATGGGTCCCTCCTGAGAAAACAGCTGCTTTTTTTTTGAAGGGTGGAATCTGTGTTATTATAGCCAGCTGAGGTCTCTTCCCTCCCCAAACCCCTGCCTCTCCAGACTCTACCTCAAAATCTCCAGGAGTTTCCCAACCAGGAGCTGGCAAAACTAGCCATGTCTGGCCTCAATGAGTCCTCCTCAAAGGCCAAAACATCCCTGGGAAGGATGTTCCCCTGCCCTGTCCCCCTGACCTTTACTTATAGAAACCAAGCATAGAATGCTGTGATTGCCTAACACCAGCCACTGAAGGAAACTGTTTCCTAAAGCTGCATGTGCTTCTTTTATAATTTTAAGGGTGTTTTTTTTAACCCAGTGTGGTTTTTTAAAAAAAAACAAAACAAAACCTTGTGTGTGTGTTTTGTTGTTTGTTTGTTTCACATTTTTCTGCAAACTTGGAGCATTTCTCAGATTTGTAGAAAGACCTGTCTTGTCAGTTCACAGCTCCAATCACCAGATTTGAGTATCCTCAGATTTGGCTGACTTGGGAAGATAAAGAAGAAGAGGAGGAGGAGATTGGATTTATACCCCACCCTTCACTTGGAGTCTCAGAGCAGTTTACAATCTCCTTTCCCTTCCCCTCCCTGTGAGGTTGATGAGGCTGGGAGAGAGATCTTTTGAGGGCTACTCTTGAGAGAACAGCTCTGAGAGGTCACACGAGCAGCTGCATGTGGAGGAGTGGGAATCAAACCTGGTTCTCCCTTATTAGAGTCCGCGCTCTTAATCACTACACCAAACTGGGTCTACTAGTAGAATATACCAGTGGCAGCCCACAATACTTGCAGAGGAATCCCTTTTCCCTCTTACCTTTATTTCCCTCCCTCATCACTACAGCCAGGCCTGGCATGGCTTCTCCCCACCACCACCATCAAGGACAATGGCAGTGAGCCCAGCACAGCTCCCAGTGGTCAGGTTCATTGAGCATTTTCCCTACCTCGTAACTCCAGTGAGCCCCATGCACGTCCAGGCCTCTGCTGTCAGGCCCACCAAAGCTTCCCCACCCACCATCAAGAAGCAAGACGGTAGCAAGCCCCTCATGGCTCTTGGCTACCAGTCCCACTGGGGTTCGTTCCCCGTTCCACTGATGCCTGTGAGCCCTTTGTGTGGGTCCTGCCCTCCACTGACAGGTCTGATGAATTCACCCCCCCCCCACGCACAGTGGGTGATTTTGCATTGGTTTTCCCCTCCATTGTTTTACCAAACTCACATTGGAACAGAAATCCCCCTCTGCATTGCATGGTGCTTTCACTTTCTTTGATCATCGGGTTTTATGGTACCTTCTACATAGATTTATGGCTGTTTGGGGTGACATCACAGTCAGTACAGTGCATGGGTCCTAGCCTCTGCTGCCAGGCTTGCCAAAGCTTGTCCACCTCCACCATCAAGGAGGAAGATGGCAGCAAACTGTCCAACAGAGAAGGAGGTAGGTTCTTTTTGTCTGCAGGGCTGGTGTCATGTTTTTTTGCATACTAGGTGAGGCTACCTTCTGCCCCCACCCCCACCCCCGTGCACCCACCAATTTTCAAACATAAATGCATTTTAAGAAGAATGAAAAACACAAAATTTGAAATTGCTATTTTTTTAAAAAATTGTGAGAACAAGTAATACAATCTCTGATTTTTTCTCTCTCAAACAGAAAACACAAATCACAAAGCATTTTGAAAAAACCTGTTAATTGTGATGTTGAAATTTAAGTTTCTTTAATGTTTCCATTTCAGGCACATCAGAATCTCATTTTGGGTGCCTTTTCTTTAGCAAATTTTGTCCCTAGTTCCTTCAGGTCAAGCGCTGATGTTTCAGCATGTTCAATTGAAATAGTTGCCAAACCAAGTAGTCTCTTTTGCATCATTGTCAAGCGTATGTGTGTTTTTATAACTTTGTTTTGAGAAGCTGCATTCACCAGTTGCCACTGACACTGGAAGTATGAGAAGCATCCTTAGAGCAACAGAAACATTAGGCACTATCCTGGAGTTTTTGTCGAAGTGTGAAGGGAAGTACTCTTTGTGGTGGAAACAACACCACTCCCCCTCCTGTTTTGTAACTGGGGACTTTTCCTCAGTGTAGTGGCTTTGATGTACACTTCCATATATCTGAGGAAGCAAGTTCTCACCAACAAGGTTTATAACACAAAGGTTGAGTCCAGTGGCACCTTTAAGAACAACAAAGTTTAATTCTGGGTATAAGCTTTTGTGTGCATGTATCTGAAGAAAGGTTTTTGGTGGGTAGCTGTGTTGGTCTGAAGCAGCAGAACAAAGTTTGAGTCCAGGGGCACCTTTAAGACCAAAAAAGTTTTCTTCATGGTATAACCTTTCATGTGCAAGCATACTTCTTCAAAAAGCTTATACCTTGAATTAAACTTTGTTGGTCTTATAAGCTCCACTGGACTCAAACTTTGTATCTGAAGAAGTGTGCA
Organism: Gekko gecko; assembly: GCA_029375565.1. Lineage (NCBI taxonomy): Eukaryota > Metazoa > Chordata > Lepidosauria > Squamata > Gekkonidae > Gekko > Gekko gecko. The sequence goes on along the minus strand of JAPDNY010000006.1, from coordinate 74,112,313 downwards.
TGAAAGCTTATACCCAGAATAAAATTTTATGAGTCTTTGAGGTGCCACTGGACTTAAATTGCCCTGCTGCTTCACCTGAATCTATGACAAGGCTAGTGGTGGAATACATTTTGCACAGAGGGGGGGATGCTACAATGGCTGCTTGGGCAGTAGGCAGGAAAGATCGGATTCTTCCTCATACATATTGATAGAATTACTGATAGGGTTATTGATGGCATTGATTGTTTTTTTCTTCCCAACCATGAAATGCTGCTTCTTTCTTCCCAGTTCCCCCTTCCTCTCCAGTGGCATCTGCGGTGAAGCTTCCTGTCCCAGCAAGTCTTCTTCCTAATCCTAACTCAACCCATGGTCCTGCGCCCCAGCCCCCCAGCAAAGGAGCCCCTGGCATCTCCCATGCCTGCCTTCCCATCTCCTTGAGTCATGACACAAGCTCTGCCTGCCAACCATTGGTGGCCTCTGGGTAGGGTGGAGGTCACTGACGGAACTGCAGGGTGCTCGGTCAGCCACCGGGGTAGCTTGCCAAGCGGCTGAGTCACAGGTCTTCTTGCACTGTGGCTGCTGCAGCTGCTGCCCCCGATGGGTCTCCCCGATGCCGTTGTGCAGCCCGGCTCTGCTGCTTTCAGGCTAGGCCTGCCACGGAGCCACAGTTACATCTCTACAATGGAGTGTGGCGGGTTTGGCGAGGGCGGCTGACCTACAAAGGTGCACCTCTGGGGCTGGTGATGCTGAAAGCAGCCCGAGGAAGGCTGGGCACTTGTTGGGGATGATGAGTCACCCACCTGAGCCTTCCCGGGCAGCATGGCTTGAAGTGTCGAGGGAGAGGCGGGGCAGGGGGGCGTTCCTTGGCAGGCCAGTGATCCTTTACGGTGGCACTCTATGCAACCACCTAACTCAAATATATGGATGCACTGGCCCTTTTTGTCTGCACATGTGTGGATGTGTGTGTGGGGGGGTTAAAATGTGTTTTTTAAAGTTTTCAAGTTTTTCTGCAGACCGGGGGAGTATCCCAACTTTGCAGAACTATCTGTTTTGAGTAAGTGTGGCTCCAATCCATGGATTTAGATTTAGATTTAGAAATAGATATATAGATGATGTAGGTTTAATGAAATTGTTGGAGCATTTTTGAAGACTTGAGTCCTTTCCACATTTGCCTGCCACTCCATATTTTCTCAGTGTTCGAGTCAAGGCAATTTAAGTCCATGGCAAGACAGCATCCAAATAACCTGGGGCAACAGCAGGCTGAACCAGGCTGACCACTGAAAGGAGGTAATGTAATGCAGAATAGGGGGGAAACCCAGAATAAAAAGAACATTGAAGTTGATTTTAGTGCAGAATGGGGGGGAAACCTGGATTAAAAAGAAGGTTGAATTCAATTTTAGTACAGAATTGCTTAGAGGACACCACAGTGAACATGGATTTAAAGGAAAGTGCAGAAAGGACCTAAGTCAAATGAGGTATTTTAAAATAACTGACATAGGAAGCTCAGATGCACTGAAACACAATTGGAACATAAATTTATTTGTACCGTTCTACCTTTTTACTTTCAAGAAGTTTCTTTTGTGACTTAGACAGGACTGGCTAATCAGTCCCTAATGCAGAATATATACCTTCAGCTTGAATTATCTTGTACAGACATCCTGGCTAGCTACAACACAAATTTCTGATGGCTTTAGCCTGAAAAGACCTGAGTTTGGCAGCCAGGGAGTTATAGATGAGAGTGGGGAAAAGAAATCCTATATTTTCTGGGGCTTTTTCCTTCTTGGTTTCCCTAGTAAAAATCAATATATATGATCGATAGTTGGTTTTGAGTTGTTCACTATTCGCTGAAGTTTTTCTGATGTAAACCATGAGTGTCTGGGTTTCAGACATTATAATGTGTCAAAGGAGGTCTGATAGCTGCTACAGTCATCCCAAGTTACATTTTATTTCCAGTGACAGGCTTTGTAACACGAGAAGGGAAGAAATCCAACATTTCTAAGTACAGATCAATTGGACACTATTGTAATAGCTGAAGAGCAGAATATCCAGTAAGTAAAACAGTAGCCTTATTTGTAATGGATTTTACTAACAGTAAAATACATGGGTGACAAACATTAAGTGAAATAGTTTGGACTGCTGCATAAGAGATTCAGTAATAAAATGTAATCAATAGAGTCAGATAAAAGAGGTACCCATTTTCATTCATAGATAGGGATGGATATAACTTCCTGACATTCTGTGAAAGAATAAAAGCCACAGACCAGAAAGAACTTGCAGTAGTTCCACTCACTCAATGGATCATAGCAGCCCAGTTGATGCATGACATAAATTATTTTGAAATTATCTAATGACAGAACAATGGAACTATAGTTTGCATACACAGGCATGTACTTTATTTCATAATTCCCATTTATAAGGAAACAGAGGGATAATTTTTCCTTTTAAAAGCAGAGTTCAAATAGTATAATTAAAATGTGATCTTAGAAATTGTACATACAGCTCCAGCAACAATATACATGTATCTCCTCTGTCCATCTATGGCATTTTCCCCAGTTGTTAAAAAAGCAACATTTCCCCCCTTATCATTAAGAGTGGTCAAGTATGAGTATATATGTAACTAGGGAGCAAAGCCCGTTGTGGTGGAAGACAACGGGCCCTAGAAAGGGAGGGAGGGAGGTGGAAGGGAGAGAGGGTTGAAGGAAGGAAGGAAGGAAGGAAGGAAGGAAGGAAGGAAGGAAGGAAGGAAGGAAGGAAGGAAGGAATAGGGGAAGAGTGAAAGAAAGGAGAGAGGAAGAAAGGAAAGGGGGGAAAGGAAGGGAAGAGGGGCAGAAAAGGCCTTCTCTAGGCCCAGAGAAGGCCTTTTCTGTCCCCCACACACCATCCCCTGGGCCTTCTATGGGGGCAGTAGGCAGTGTGTGGGGGAAAAGGGCTTCTCTGGGCCACCTGCCCCCATAGATGGCCCAGGGGATGGTGTGGGGGGGATGGAAAAGGCCTTCTCTGGGCCTAGTGCCTCATAGAAGGCCCAGGGGATGGCGTGTGGGGGATGGAAAAGGCCTTCTCTGGGCCTAGTGCCTCATAGAAGGCCCAGGGGATGGCGTGTGGGGGACAGAAAAGGCCTTCTCTGGGCCTAGTGCCTCATAGAAGGCCCAGGGGATGGCGTGTGGGGGGACTGAAAAGGGCTTCTCTGGGCCTAGTGCCCCCATAGAAGGCCCAGGGGATGGCGTGTGGGGGACGGAAAAGGGCTTCTGTGGGCCTAGTGCCCCATAGAAGGCCCAGGGGATGGCGTGTGGGGGACGGAAAAGGGCTTCTCTGGGCCTAGTGCCCCATATAAGGCCCAGGGGATGGCATGTGGGGGACGGAAAAGGGCTTCTCTGGGCCTACTCCTCTCATAGAAGGCCCAGGGGATGGCGTGTGGGGGACAGAAAAGGGCTTCTCTGGGCCTAGTTCCCTCATAGAAGGCCCAGGGTGTGCTGTGGGGTGGCGGAAAAGGCCTTCTCTGGGCCTACTGCCCCCATAGAAGGCCCAGGGGATGGCGTGTGGGGGATGGAAAAGGCCTTCTCTGGGCCTAGTCCCCTCATAGAAGGCCCAGGGGATGGTGTGGGGGGGCAGAAAAGGACTTTTCTCACTTGCCTCAGCCTTGAGGGCCAGTCCCTGCGCTCACACTCCAGACGCTCCTCTCCTGTCGGAGGACTGGAGTAGACTGAGCTGAAAACACTGACTGGGGCTGACGTGGGCGAGAGTTTGCGAAGCAGCCAGTCAGCCCTGGCCAGTGTCTTCTGACTTCCAGTTCTTGAGCCGAATCAATTATGGCAAGCATAGAATGTGGAACCAAAATTCAAATATATATAAGGACAGGATGAGGGATTTTGTAAGTGAATGGTATACTTGAAGAAACTGTCACAAAATATAGTGTTAGCTTTATAAGGATACTAGACAAATTTGTAGAGGAAGGGTCAGTCAGTGGCTACAGGCCATATTGGTAGACAACATGTAGCAATGGGCTATAGGGGTGAATACACTTTGGAATCCAGTTGCAGAAAGGATAGCATTCTCATAGAAACTTCCCCCAGCTGCAGCTAAATTAGGTACACAGTTACACAGCAGTGACAGTCTGCCCCCTTCTTTTTCATCTCAGAAGAAAGGGCATCCAGCTTTCAAGTCCTGTATACCCATTGACTTCAGTCAGGAAAATGATAAAGACCTAGTTGCATCCTGGCTGCAGATACACTGAAGGGAAACTTTTCAGATGGGATTCCATGCTGAAACCTTTATTAATGGTTGTGGACTAATCTTGCAAGTCTCAGAGGAAACTGAAGGCTCCTGTGGGTTGTGCTGGTTTTGGGATCCCAGGTGATCAGCATTCCAGTTCTCTTGGTGTTCACACTAGGGGTGTACACACACACACACACACACAAAAATTGGGATTTTCCTAATTTGAATATATTGGAAACCTTCTCCCCATTAGAATGCCTGAAAACCCCCAAATTCCAATACCAGTATGGTATTCGGATTGGGTTTTTTCGGAAATCCCAAAAATTTTTTTGCTCCATTGTACCCTATGGGACTATTATTGTCAATGGTAAATCTATCTGGGGGTATCCAGGATTTTTTTGGGGGGGTCTGTTTTTTGAGGTAGAGTCACCAAAATTTCAGCATATCTCCTGGTGCGTCTCCCCAAAAGACTCTCCAAGTTTCAAAAAGATTGTACCGTGGGTCCATTTCTATGCATCCCTAAAGAAGGGACCCCCATCCTCCACTGTCTTCAATGGTGGGGGAAACAACAACAGCTATAAAGAACTGATGTTAAATTTGGTGCCTCTACCTCAAAGAACAGCCCCCCGGACCCCTGCATACCCCTGGATAGATTCCCCATTATAGCCTGTGGGCTCCATTCTCTATAAAGGTCCCTTTAAATGCATTTGTGAAGCTGCAGCTTCACCTGGAAAAGCGTTCAAAGGGACTGCACTCTTTTTAAATGTTGTTTAACTGTGGTTATCCTGTTTTCCCAGATAATGTCGAAGGGTTGCACACTCCTAGTTCACATTTAAAACATGTTAAAACCTTACTGAATTTTGCCTTTCATGGATATTTTGAAAACCCAAATCCCCTTGTTCAACTCTGGTATTTGAAATACAGAAAGCAAGAGTGCCTACTTCCGTGTTCAGAAGTTACTATCATAAATAAGCAATCCTGAGTATGTACCCTTGCTTAATAGCATTAAAAGTTTTTAGTGGATTAGACCAAAGCATTCCTTCAACCCCAGCAACTGCCCAGCAGCCAGCCTACACCACATAACCCCAGTGGATCTCTCCTATATTATGAATAAAAGCTACAAACACCCATGCCCAGTATTATGAACATAGCTTCACACAAGAAATGGATAGTGCATGAAATATTTATCAGTGCACTACACATCACTGAAGTCCAGACTAAAGAGAAGTGCATACCTAGCACTTTTCTTCCAAATGTCAAGACCAGATCAAACGGGGACTCAAATCAAATGCCCAAAGTGTACCAGACTATACAAACAACATGTCAATAATAATTGCAAAATCAGCTTTTGAATGCAGCCTTAAGAGACACTGTCATAGTGTGACCAAAAAAAAAAAATTGAATGTTGTGTATCAGTAAGTGAATGCATACACAATTAAGTGGAAGTGTGCACATTTAATGCAAGTATTTTAACCCACTACACTTTGGATATTAATCATACTGTATTAATTGAAAGGATTTCATCTAATCTTCTAAAGAAACAGGCAAACTCTTGGCTTTCCTCTAAAGTAAGAATATATCACTCAGGCCATCCATTACTGTGCTATAATTATGGTAAGTGAAGCAGAACTGAATCGATGGAGCAATTTATCAATTCATTCCAAGCTTGTGTAGCACAGTTGACGTCATGCTATTGCAGATACTGTCCCTCAATCTAAAAATATCTATCATCCTGGGCATTTTTCTTCTTATCTATTTAATATTTAGTATTTTTATATGTAATGTCATTACTGTCTCCCTTGAAATTATTACAAAACAGTACTTAGTTGTCTATTTTCAAATGTCTAGAATTTATTAGCAGAAAAGAACAAGAGTCCAGAAGAAGAAGAGACTGCCCAGCCCTTCACTCGGAGTCATTCAGATTTTTAGTGGGATTATGATAACATCCTAAAGTTGTTTGTAGGCTAGTAGGTTCCTTGTTCTATATTTGCTAATATAAAATATTTAAAATAGAATATAGTATATCAGGCAAATTCATGGTATATATCCTGTTTGTTACTGTTGTTTTTGATACTGAAATATTGCAATTGTCGTAGTTCTTGGAGAATATGGATATTCTTGGGGAATCTGGAAGCATCCACTAGTCTGCTAGCCCAGTATTTGCCGTAATGCTCTTGAAACAGTTGTGGTCCAGATAGACAACAAGGAACTAATGACCATGTAACATGGTTAAGAAGTTGGAAGGAAAAGGATTCTGTCAACATTTTATCAATTCTAAATTAGCAATGTTAACAGTGAGCCAAAAGAACTGGCTCATCCACTGTATCCTTCAACACATTGCTCATATCTAAAAGTCACTTTTTTATGGTACTTAGAGATGTACCTATGCAACTTGAGTCTACATATATGGCTTATTCTTATTGATTGTACCATGTTAAACAATAAATGACTGCAATAAGTAACAAGATCTTCGATCTGATGAATTAATTGTTCTACAGGAGTACAACTAGAATCGGAACCTGTCAAATAAAAATATTTCACAATGTTTCTATATGTAAACAAAAAACTTCATAACCAAATATTACCTTGTGGGGTCCAATTATTATTTGCTTAATAATTCTGCAAATTCTGTACCAACATTTATGTCACTTTTTCATTTCATTTGAGTGAAGCTAAATGTGTGTGGGCACTCGGAACATCCAGTGGACTTGAGAGTGATTGTCAAACAGCCAGATTCATACTCCTGTTCAGTCCTGGGCAAATTGCTGTCTCTCAGCCTAATGTTCTTTACAGGGCTCTATAGGTAACCACAAACAGTGTATGTTGTACTGTAAAGAATGTTTTAGAAACAGTAATAATAATATCAACTTCTGAAACAGGAAATATGAGTGTGTGTGTGTGTTTTATTTTGTTTTTTTGGTGTGCTGTTCCTATAACATTCCAAAAGAAACTCATTTCCTGGCAGGAAAATGTGTGTGTACCTTAAGTGATGGTAGAACATGAATGTACCTCATATGCAAGCTCCTTCTTAAATATTTTAGTGTTTAGAATGAAGAAATGTGGCTTATATTTTCTGTTTTAGAGTTAATTAGACTTTTGCAAACCTAACACAATTGGAAATCTTAATTTCATCCTTTGAAAATTACTGTGTCAACTCTTTCTTTGGTTGGCAACAATAAGGGCTATGCATTTTGTCACCTTAGGGGAAAGAGCCACACAGGTGTTTTGTTTTTTTTTTTAAAGATTTTATAAGTTAGAAAAATGGGGAGGATGTCTGTTAATGTGTTAATTTAAAATAATGGATGAGACTATTTCAGTATTTCCGGGGATAAATTTTCTGTCTGAAAAAGCAGAACACATATTTTTGAAGACAGTACTTCTTTATATAAAATTGATCTGTTTTAGTTTTTTGATACTGTGTTTAAAATTTGTCTCTTTGCATATGAACTTTCTTTATCCAAAGGAAGAAGGATCCTGTACTTTGACTCCGGCTAGAGTTTCAGTAGCCTCATTAAACATTAACAAAAGGGAGAGTGTATTCTGCATTTTGCAGTTTTTGATCTGTTGCTTTTCAGTTGTGCACCCACAATAGCTAACATTATCCAGTATGTGCCATATTAGTCCTTGGGTGTATACCTCTGATCTGGATACTTTGTATGAGAACATCTAGCTATCTGTTGTGTTTTGTTTTCAGTTTGAATTTAGAATCCTTGTCTGAGCAAAAAGTATGTTAAAGGGCTAAGGAACTTGAATGTCCTTAGTGAAATTCTGTTGTCTTCTAGGATGTCAGAATAGCACTCATTATTTAAAATATTTATAATCTGTTTTGCTGGGCTGGGCAGCTTTATGAAGAATGGTTTTACCTGGTATCACACTGTATTGTTTAATTTGGACTATATGTAACAGGCAATTCTGTTTAAGCAGTGTAAGCAACTTCTGAATGCTTGCCAGACAGATTCTCAAAATGGTTGCCAAGCTATAAGATGGCTGCCAAGGTCTGAATACACAGAACAGGTCCAAAATGGTGACCAACTTGACAAAATTCTCCTGGCAGTTTTTTCCCCCCTCCAGAGCGAAGAAGATGCTGAACTTGGCAGCAACCTCTTGGCACTAGAATTTATGGAGTCATCCAGAGATCCATGTAGTAACTGTGTTCCTGTTTCACAGTATTTGGCAGAAACCTCTTTAATAGATGACGTGAGCAGAATTAGACAGTGTAAAATATGTTAAGATTTTTCTTTCATTGGCTGCTTTATACCAAACATGAACTGGAAGGATTTGTTATTTGTAAAGTTCTCCAAAGTAGGGAGCTTTCAATGATATTTCAGGCTGTTTTCTTTTGTTATGTGCATCTAAAGAAATGCAAACTTTATATATACTGCAGGCTGCAGATTATTTTAGTTGCCGCATTTGTTTACTTACATTTATAGCAAGTTGCATTCTGGCAGTAGAGCTACTTAGCAGATTGGTATAAAATCGTAAGGTTGAATTAAAACACACTGCTGTTAGTGCTGATTAGAATTTTAGCTTAGTGTAAATACTGGATGTTGTGTCCAACTTTTCAGGGACTTGGCAAAGACTCAACAGGGTTCTCTGGACTATATAGAAGACAGTGTATACTTGAATGCTTTTAAAATACTTGGAGAGGTGGAACTTAGCAACTTCTGGTAGTGTGTGCTGGTTAATTATATAGTTGAATAATATGCTGTAGGGTTCCAAGCTAGTTGTGAAGAAGGAAGAAAAAGAATATAAGCTAGAATGTATTTTACTCCTATCCATTGTTGGCTAAATGCTTGTCTGAAAAGACAGGATTTATATACATAATTGGATAGAATACCTGAAGTATATATAGTAAAATACAGAATGAATTCCAAAGATTTTTGAATGCCTGACTAGGTGTCTATGTGTGTTGTGTGTTTTGTAATGTAAAACCTTCTAGTTCTATAAGGCAGGCAGGCAGGCAGGCAGGCAGGCATCCACTGGATGAATCTACCAGGAACTTACTAACTTGAAGTTTCCTCTTACATGGTCATGTGTGTCTCTGCAAAGGAAACCTTTAAAAATCAGAGTGAAGTGTTGCATCCACAAGAGCATGGTGTCTTCTTATAGGCTTAGCCCTCTCCTGCCCGTAACTGTGTGCTGGGCTGCTTGGTACGCAAGGGCCATCTAACTTCCAGTACATACTCTATAAAGTACTATACTGTTCTCTGTGCCCTCCATCTGATTCTGATGAGTGAAAGATACAAAAGAGCTGCAAATGTGCTTTTCAGGGCAGTCTCCTCCCTCCTTCAGGCCCTTGTATGTTTCAACATTTTTCAGGCAGCTGCTAAATATTTTTTTGGAAAACTATCTTGCATCCCTACCACCCTGCAAAGAGCTCAGAGCTCCAGGATCCAAACCATAGCCATAATGATAATGAGGAGATATTGCTGACTGCTAAATACAAGCAATTTTAACTTTCCTCTGGGTAGTGGTGGTAAATGCCACCAAGTCACAGCACACTTACGATGTCCCCATAGAGTTTGCAAGGCAAGAGATACACTGCGGTGGTTTACCGTTGCCTGCCTCTGCATAGCAACCCTGGACTTCTTGGTGGTCTCCTATCTAAATACTATCAGAGGCCACCCTGCTTAGTTTCCAGGATCAGACTAGCCTGGGCTGTGCAGGTCAGGGCATCCTTTCTTTACACAGCCGAGACAACAGTCACAGGGATTGAACCTTATAAAACCATTCGTGTCTGCCTTTCAGTTTTTCTTCTCTCTTTTACACATACAAAATGAGTGAGAGTGGTTCTTAACCTCTGAGAGAAAGCATTATATTCTGTTTACTGTTTCCAAAATGGCATGCTTACATTTCTGTAGAATTGTCTCTCTGCCCTGTTCTTTGTCTCAGATTTTGCCCATCAGTCTATGCCTGCCCCATTTACCAGATTCTCTTCTTGCATTTACACAATACTGGGTTTGTTGACCAATCATTAAATGATGACCTTGTGCCTTTAATATGATGCTTTTTGAGACTTGGTTTTACTGCTTCTGTGTTAGGCTTGGAATTAGCTTGTTGGGACCAATTAATTGGACTTTGGGGTAGGAAATTGTGGTATTTTTGTATTATGGTAAAATTGTATTTTTGTATTACGGTAAATTGTATTTTTGTATTATGGTAAATTGTATTTTTGTATGACCAATTAATTGGGACGGGAATTGTTTATCTTGTACATCAGCTAAGTTGGAGTTATATGAGAGTGGATAGGGTAATGGCCCCAGGAAGGAGAGCTGCCTGTGAATGAGTCTCCGACGGTCTGGTGCCACGGCGTGGACTGGTTGGTGCGGCAACGCCATGGCAGCTGATTCCGGTGCTCTTGTGGAGGGGAAGGTATAGCGGTGGGTCCAGGCAATGTGGTAAAGGAAGGGCGCTGAGAAACAAAAGGGCTCGGTGCCCTTCCAGCCTGCAACCCATCCCAAAGGTTGCCAGCAGTGGGGCTAGGATGAGTAAACCCCCTCCGTCATTGGCGTTGTGTAACGCTAGGTCCATAAATAATGAGACCATGGTCCTTCGGGACTTTATTATGGAACAACAGGTAGACCTGGCGTGCGTGACCGAGACTTGGGTGCGGGATGGAGAGACTATAGCTCTCGCCCAGCTTGCCCCACCTGGATTCTCGGTCCTTCACCAATCACGGACGAGAGGACGGGGGGGAGGTGTGGCGATATTCGTGCGGGAGGCTTACTCCTTTAGGGCACTCCCCTCACTGGAGATTGCGGGCATGGAATGTGTCGGTCTGGTGCTGGAGGCCAAGGAGAGTTTGGCGATCTGCCTGGTGTACCGACCGCCTAACGCACCGGACAGTAGCCTGCTGTCCCTGCTGGAGGCCGTAGCAGGCTGGGTGCTGGAGCACCCCAGGCTTATGGTCTTGGGTGACTTCAACGTCCATGCCGATGACGCGGCCTCTAGCCGGGCAACGGACATGGTGGCATCCATGGCATCGCTAGGACTCTCCCAATGTGTATCGACCCCCACGCACCGGGCCGGGCACATGCTCGACTTGATCTTCACGATGGGGATTACAGTGGACCGGATGACTGCTATGGCAGTACCATGGTCGGATCACTATGCCCTGAAGGCCCGTGTGAATGTCCCACCCCGACCCTGTATAGGCGGCGAGCGGATTTTGGCTCGCCCGCAGAGCCAAATGGACCCGGTGCGACTTCAAATGGCCCTGCGGGATCCGATGCCCCCTGGCGGCTCGTTGGATGAACTTGCGGAAGACTGGCATAGCCGACTTTCCACAGCCATCGCTCCAGGCTAGCCCCTTGGTACTCCCAGGGGCTGCGGCTTATGAAGCAAGAGCTCAGACGGCTAGAGAGGCGGTGGCGCTGCGCTCGCGACGAGAGCATCTTATAGGACGTTTATAGAACAATTCGGTCCTTGACAACCCTGCCGCAGGGCAGACAAAATAGTAGGGAATTGGATATTGGCTGTGAGGCATTTGCGAGCTATTTTGCAGGTAAAGTCTCAGCGCTCCGCCGCGACCTCCCCGCCACACTTGAAACAGTGAGTGAACTTGAGGCCCCTTGCGCGTCTTCAAGTTCGGGTTTAGTATGTTTTGACCGGCTCAGTCTGGAGGAAGTCGACAGACTGCTAGTATCTGGAGGAAGTCGACAGACTGCTAGTATCTGTGCGTCCAACCACAAGCGACCTTGACCCGTGCCCCTCTTGGCTCATTAAGGCAGGCCACGAGGGGTTTCGAGGTGCCTTGGGGGAGATTGTGAACAAGTCCCTCTTGGAGGGACGGTTCCCCGAGGCACTCAAGGAAGCGATGGTCCACCCTCTCTTGAAAAAAACAACCATGGACCCAGCAGAATTGGCCAGCTATCGGCTGGTGTCCAATTTGCCCTGTCTGGGCAAACTGATCGAGAGAGCGGTGGCGACTCAGCTACAGGGCTTTCTGGATGACGCTTCCGTCCTTGATCCATTCCAGTCCGGCTTCCGCCCGGGGTATGGGATGGAGGCAGTACTGGTTGCCCTAACTGATGACCTCCGGAGGCACCTGGATCGAGGTGGTGTGGTGGCACTGTTGTTGTTAGATCTGTCGGCTGCATTTGATACAGTCGACCACCAGTTGCTGATCCACCGCCTTGCCGATGTGGGGATTCAGGGGCTTGCCTCTTTCCTCCAAGGTTGGGGACAGAGGGTGGTGCTAGGGGGGCAGCAGTCCCAGAGGCACTCGCTGGAATGTGGGGTGCCCCAGGGGGCGGTGCTCTCCCCGATGCTGTTTAACATCTACATGCGCCCCCTCGCCCAGATTGCCCGGAGGTATGGGCTGGGGTGTCACCAATATGTGGATGACACCCAGCTCTATCTGATGTTGGGCGGCCGGTCGGACTCTGACCCCGAAGATTTCCCTGGGCTTTGCAGGCTGTGGCTGGGTGGCTCAGGCTGAGCCGGTTGAAGCTAAACCCTGCGAAGACAGAAGTCCTGTGCCTGGGTCGGACTGGTCGGGGCCTGGGGCTCCCACTTCCGACCTTCGATGGGGCACCGTTGGTGCCAGCGCCGGAGGTTAGGAGTTTGGGAGTGCTCCTGGACCCTGCGTTAACTATGGGGGCCCAGGTGGCAGCCACTGCCAAAATCGGCTTTTTACCATCTCCAGCTGATTCGGCAGTTGGTCCCGTTCCTTGACCGCGAGGACCTGGCCACGGTGATCCACGCAATGGTCACCTTGAGGCTACATAAGAACATAAGAACATAAGAGAAGCCAATGTTGAATCAGGCCAATGGCCCATCTAGTCCAACACTCTGTCACACAGCGGCCAAAATATACCAGGTGCCATCAGGAGGTCCAGCAGTGGGGCCAGGGCACCAGAAGCCCTCCCACTGCTGCCCCCTCCAGCACCAAGAATAGAGTGCATCACCTGCCCCAGACTGAGAGTTCTCATTCTATACCCTGTGGCTAATAGCCACTGGTGGACTTCTGCTCCATATGTTTATCTAATTTCCTCTTGAAACTGTCCATGCTTGCAGCTGCCACGACCTCCTGTGGCAGTGAATTCCATATGTTAATCACTCTTTGGGTGAAGAAGTATTTCCTTTTATCTGTTCTAACCCGACTGCTCAGCAATTTCATAGAGTGCCCACGAGTTCTTGTATTGTGAGAAAGGGAGAAAGGGAGAAAAGTACTTCTTTCTCAACCTGCTCAATCCCATTCATAATCTTATAAACCTTCATAATCTTATAAACCACTGTAACGCCCTCTACATGGGGCTGCCTTTGGAGCAAATCCGGAGGCTGCAACTAGTACAGAATGCTGCAGCCAGGCTGTTGGTGGGCATCCCCAGGCGGGAGCACATTCGGCCCATGCTGAAAGCGCTGCACTGGTTGCCTATAGCATACCGGATTTGCTTCAAAGTGCTGGTGCTTACCTTTAAAGCCCTATATGGCCTGGTCCAGCATACCTGAGGGACCACCTTTCCCCGCATATGCCCCAAAGAGCACTTCGGTCCGAGTCCCAACATCGCCTGGCGGTCCCTGGCCCTAAGGAGGCCAGGTTGGTGGCCACTAGAGCTAGGTCCTTTTCAGTGGCGGCTCCTACCTGGTGGAATGAGCTCCCGGAGGAGATCAGGGCCCTGTGGGACCTCTCACAGTTCCGCAGGGCCTGCAAGACGGAGCTCTTCCACGAGGCCTTTGAGTAGGAGCCGCCACTCCCCTCTGCCGCCAATTCTGCCGCCAATGTTACTATCTTATGTGGTGTAGGGAGGGGTCAGCCTAGGGAGATCTAGCTATCCCCGCTGTGATCAACATCGCTGCGACCAACATCGTTGTGACTAACACCGTCTGATGCCATTGGATTGAGTTTGAGAATAACTGTTGAGCACCCGATGGTGGTTACCTTTTTTGGAATGTTATCTGTTTAATTGTTTTATATGTTTTTAAGCTGTTTTGTCTTTGGCACTTGGTTGCCTCAATGTAAGCCGCCCTGAGCCCATTCGCGGGGAGGGCGGGGTAAAAATGGAATAAATAAATAAATAAATAAGTAGGCATAGGTTGCGATCACACGAACAGTTTGACGCGACATAGCCACCCATCCCCTCCAGTTCAAACGGGCTCCCATGCCCCAGTTGTCCCTACCTTGGCCTAAAATGACTCCCACATGGATTAAAACACCCCTACCAAGTGCTAAAACAACTCGCACAGTGGCTACCTCAGTGAGGCATTTCCATGGCAGGTTTTTAGGTGTCTGATCACTCAAGTGTGCCGTGGAAATGCATGAGCAGTGTGATCGTTCCTCTTCATTTCTGGTGCATCCCTTTGTTTTTTCCCCTCTAACCTCACTTCAAGGTGCACTTCCCTGCCCCCATCGGCTGCCTGTGGTGCTCCTGCATGGAAGCCTGGTGTTTGGGTGGGAAAGTAGGGATGGGGGAACCTGGAGATGCTGCAGGCAAACTCTAATGCCAAGCAGGAGAGCTGCAGAATGTTTATCATCTGATTCCCTGGTCATGGACTGTTCCAATAAATGTGGAGGAGACTGCAATTGGCCACCCTGGACAGTGGGGCGATATCTGGGGGGCCGTGCAGATGTGTCAGGGTGAAGGAATTCTTGGAACTATATGGGGGTTGACTGAACGTCCTGACAGAAGTTTGTCTGCACTTGTCCAATTCTGCGTATGCACAGTGGAACTTAGAAAAAACATCCATTCAGCCATGGGTCCGTGGTTGTGGTGCGTTGCTGATGTGACAAGCCCGCAGCACTATAATGCCAGCTTAGTGGTTGCTGTGTGGTCGATGCAAAGCCCCCAAACTCAAGCAGCTTATTTAGAGCCAATATACTGCTGTGGCAACCTGCCTGTCTGACTGCACCCATAGTTTCTTCTATGCTGACTCCCGTTCTGGGCTAACCAGATGCAAACTAGTAATTTCTGATCAGTATCTTTGGGCATAGTCTTTGTAAAACAAGCTAACAATTGGAAATGGTATGAGGTGGCTGCAGACAAAACAGACAAACTGGCTCCCAATCAGAGTTCGCAGTCCATTGTCAGAACCAGAGTGTGTCACAATGGACAGTGACATGAAAGTGGCCAGTTTAGTGTTAGAGTGAGCAGCTGTAGGTGGTGCTCCTTGAAAATTTATGTGGGATTCTAGCAGATACTTTCTTCATTCCTGAATGACAAACTTCATCTATCTGTCCCTTCTCTTTCACTTATTAAAGATATGGGAGGCCTGCTCTCTTTGCATTTAGTCATCTTAGTCTGGCGTCGAGATTGCATTCTCAGTTATCCAGCCTCTGAGAATAGACTTGTCAGTTTATCTTTGACGCGACTGAATTCTCTAACTGTAGCTGCAGCTTCAAAAAGTTGATCTTTTCTCTTGAACTTGTTTGATGTTGGAAATTCCTACATGTTTCATGTATGCACAGTGCATTAGCATGCATGTATACACACATCTTCACAGGCATTGCATACTTTCTGTGGAGTAACTTTCAGTGCAGGGCAACCCGAACAGCTGTTACGCCTTTTTATAGCTTCTTTAATCTATGTGCCAGCAAGTCAGTTTACAAAATCTGTTTTGTTGATGACTGCCGCGATAATAATTGTGGTGTTTTGTGGCTTGGCAAAAGCTGAGGGTCTCCTCCAAGGACTCTTGCCAAAACCTTTGAAGGGGTTGAGGTGGATTCCCTGCCAGAATGAGTCACCGCTCTCTATTTTATTTAGTGTCCTTCTGCCAAGGCCTTAGACACTTTCTGTTTTCATTCTTTTGTAGGCTTTCCTTCCCACATTGTGGTTTTCTTCACAGCCAGAGTTATATGTTTGCCAACATAGGTGAGAGAATGTGACAAACTCTCCAAATGCCACTACTCAATTGAGATTTGAGCGTAGGGGTTTTAACTATTGCTTGATTTAAGCACCATTTTTAATGCTGATTAATTTAAAATAAAGATGATTTCAGTTAAAACAGTGCAGAACTGTTACTTGAAGTTATGGGAAACAGTCTCAAAGACATCTCAGCATTTTGCTTCTCAATAATGATGCAACTTAATGTTTAAGCACTTTATGACAAACATATTGGGAACTCCTTAAGTAGAGAGGTTTCTAAACTGGCATCCAGTGGAAGACTTTAACTACACCCAGCCCAAGCAAACTAAAGTACCTATACTCACATTGCCTGATCCAGGCTTGAAGGAAACACATCTAGTGGATTCCATCTGCATCCCTGATTGCTGTTAGTGGGGTCTGAAAACTTCAGTCCAGACTCAGCGACCAATCACAGATCTTGCCAGGCATGCACAGGCTCTTCAGCTGCTGCCTAGCACTTTGATTGGTGGCTGTAATGAGGGTTCTGCAGAAGCAGATGTGCACATGAGATGATCTAGAATCTTCCTAGAATATGGGTTTACAAGCATGAGAATAAAAACCTGGATCAAGAGGTTATGAGGGGCTGTGGACAGGAACCCATTACACCATGTTTATTTCTGCTCAGCTGCCTTTTATGTTTATGCATTAATGTCAAGATAATCTGTTTTAGTGCAGACAGTGATGGGCAGCAGCAGCTGTAGGTATAGCCGCTGTGAAGGTAACAGCAAGCAGTAAGAGACTGTGGACCTGCTTTAAGAGTAGACCTGGAGACAAAACACGATGATTAGAATAGGGGAAAATACATTTGGTGATCTGATGTCCATAATTTTGCTTTACCAAGACAATCTGTTTTATTATTTCTGAGTCATAGTATCCTTTAATATTAGGCATCCTGGAAACATGCTGATGTTTTAAGGTACAGAAGTTAAAAAGGTTCCCAAATCTTTCTATTGCTTATGTAAGGAACCAATCTTCTGTTTCAAAAAGAATATATGTCCACAAACTTAATTTTGAATATTCTTCTGAAGACCACTGTTGCTATACTTTGTGACAAGGAGATAGAGTCTGTTTGGGTGGTTTTGTTTTACAGCTTAGGGTTCCAGAGGAATTGGGCAAAAGCCACAGCTGAAACTGTGGCACATTATTTCTGTAAACTGTTTAATTAAAGGGGGGGGGGGTGTTGAAAATATTTTGTGGAAGAAAGTTCAAAATCTTGAAAAAATTTATGGCATGAAACATTCCGTATAACTTCTACTGTTTAAAAAAATTGCAGTGGTCAGAAGCTACTCTCTTTCTTATTTGATGTGGTATAAATTCATTATCAGCTACTGTAAAAAAACCTGTTGAAAATAGAAACTGTGAAAGAAAAAAAAGATTTTTTTTTACTGTGTGCTGAATGTAAAAAAAGTACAGCACATTCAATGAATGGCTGTGCAGAAAGTTTCTTTCTGTTCACCAGAAGCCTGATTATCCAGATAATAGAGCTATTCACAACTATACCTTTTTCAGCATAAATAATAAAATAATTCTATGGTTAATTCTTCATAGAACTGCCTAATAGTAAGAAAGTAATAGAAGAGAAGAAAGAGAGAGAAAATTTCATCAAGATTGTGTACCTGATTAATAAGAAAATATTTGTAAAAATCTCTTCCTTTGTCTCTGTGCCATGGTATTCTAAGCATACTAAAGTTCACAGAATTGTTGCCCTGCTGTCTTCAGGAAGAAATATCTGTAAGTTGTAAATCTATGTTGCTATGCTAGTGGCTCACTGGCATGTATACAGAAACCCTGGTACTTGAGTTTCAGAAGTGTGGCCTTTGACACACACACACACACACACACACACACACACACACACACAGAGAGAGAGAGAGAGAGAGAGAGAGAGAGAGAGAGAGAGAGAGAGAGAGAGAGAGAGAGAGAGAGAGTAGAGGTAAACACTGAGAATTTAGAATATACTCAAACTGATAAAAACCCAAACCTCTTAATCACAATAGAACTTCTGCAGTGTAATAAAGATTCTCTGATTTGAACATAGAAACCTAACATTGTACAATTTCAGCATAAAATTGTATATTAACATAGTGGCTCATAGAGCAATTCTTGCAGTTGCAGACATATGAGTAAGTTTAATTGAATTGCTCAGCTATGCAGTTTGCCAGTAGATCCAAAAACTGGAACTATTCAGCAAAATTCAGCCAAAGCTCTCTGTGCTGCAAATAGTTTAAGGATAAACTTTTTGGATAGTCTGGACATCACAGGAGTACTACAGCTACAAGAGAAATTCCAGGACTTATCCCAAGGATGCCTTTGATTGATGAAACATGTTTCACAGTGCAGGGAAGGCAATAGAATGGCAACAGAAATTAAAGTGTTCAGTTTTTCCTTCATGGAGTTATGTATGTAATCTATAATATCCTCAGTAGGACATTTGCTGGAATCAGGATAGTGGCCTAGTTAGAATTTGGTGTGACCCAATACAGAGTTCTGTTCCTGGGAAGAACAAAAATCAAATATCAGTAGTTCTTATGATTTTGTGTGTATGTGTGTATTGGTATATTCTGTAACAGAATTATGTTTTAAAAAAAACGAGGCAACAAAAAAACTCCCAAAGTTACATTGGTTCACTATTTTTCTTTCATCTATTCCTTTCTCTTTATCCTGTTTTGTTTGTTTGTTCATTGCGGGTTTAATAATTTGTACTATTGAATGGCTTGAAAAGGCATAACTGTAGAAGGGCACTTGGTTTCCGGAAGCTTTAGTGGTGATGGACTTACTGTGTTAATTGTGCATCATCCACCAGGACTGATAAATTTGGGAGAGACACTTCTAAGTTCATTGAAGCAGGAGTCTGGAATTTTGATATGGAGAACTTGAAAAAGGTAGTTGGAAATGGGATAAAATATTCATAGATAGAAGAAATTCTAGTACTAAAAAGGGCTGCTGGGTGCCATGATGACTGTTCCTCTGATTTCCTAGTTTCTTTTTTCCTCCTGTTTTCTCAGCTCAATGTTTAAATAAACTCTTCTGGTTATGCCTTTCACACTTCGCTGCTTTTGGCTTCAAAGACTCCTTTTAATAACTTATTCTTTGGTTTCAGTTCCTTTTGAACATGAAATGGTTTTAACCAAATATGCTGTATACTACACAGCCCCACTAACAATAACAGAGAAGCAAACCGAGAGTTTATATGTAGCAGTTTGTTTGTGTTCTTTTTGCTTATACAGCCTGCTGTCATTAAGTGTTTAAAATAGTTTTTATCATCACATATTTTCAGAAACATTCTGTTTGGTTCATGGGTATCTACTCTTCCCTGAGCATTTAATGGAAAAAGTGGACAAAAACATTGTGGAACAGATAGGCCATGGGGTTGTGGGTGATGTATTTACCTGTTAAACATGCCATATACATCCATCATGTTTCACTTGACAAATTTGCATGTGAATGGAACTGTACACATGGCAAGTGCATTAAATGTGTGTGGAAGTGGTCTGGGTAAGTGCTTTGACATTGACCTGTGGCACATCTGTTTTGGCTATTAGTTCTTCTGGAAGGCTTGAGGGAAAATGTTCATCTGCATGCAAATTTAAATAATCTCTGATTTTCTTATTTTTTCAAAAGAATAAACACAATCCAGAAAACTGTAGAACTAAAAATAGTGCTTATTGTATGTCTGTTTATTGTATGCCAGCAGATACAGAGGCAGAGAATACCTGAACATATGCATCATTTATTATATGGACAAAAGCATGGAGTTAATGTAATTTAGATTTAGAGCTATTTCATAATTAGCAATGGCTACCATCTGAGTATGTATGGTTGCCAGCAAGATCCCAGCCAGCTAGTATAGGCCACGGATGTCACAGATTGTGACTTTCCTGAGACAAGGGATTTTTTAACCTATTTTTTTCCTGTATAGACAGCAAAAGAGCCCTTGGCAGAATTTTGGCACTTTCATTTCAGGTGTTTATTCCACAAGTAAGAGGTTTATGGGAACAAACAACTGAAGTTGTTAATGCAATCTTGGGGTGTATCAACAGAGGCATTAACATCCAAATCACAAGATGTCATAGTCCTGCTGTACATTGCATTGGTCAGGCCACACCCGGAGTATTGAGTGTAGTTCTGGAGGCTTCACTTCAAAATGGATGTGGACAGAATGGACTGGGTGCAGAGGACAGTGACAAGGATGATCAGGGGCCTGGAGACTAAGCCCTAGGAGGAAAGACTTGGGAATGTTTAGTCTGGAGAAGAGGGGGTTGAGAGGGGAGACATGATTGTTCTCTTGTAAGTATTTGGAGGGCTGTCACTTAGAGGAGGACAGGGAGTTGTTCCTGTTGGCAGCAGAGGATAGGACTCACAATAACGGGTTTAAATTAAGAGCAAGAAGTACTGTGTGGATCTTAGGAAAAACTTTTTTACAGTAAGAGTCATGCAACAGTGGAATCAGCTACCTAGGGAGGTGGTGAGCTCCCTCTCACAAGTAGTCTTTAAGCAGCGGCTGGACAAACATTTGTCAGGGATGTTCTCCCTCTGAGATGGAGGCCATCTTGTGGGTGATTCACGTCCATCACTCAGGGAGGCAGGATCAAATCTAAGTGTTTCCTGTTTCCTGTGGTGGGAGTCACCCTCAACTCAGTTTCTTTCCTGCCTCAGTAGGGAGAGCAGCTAGGAGTAGGCTTTGCCTAAACCTTTTTTCTCTATTTTGCTCAACTTCTTGGTTTCACTGTTCCTGTTACTATACCTTTTATTCCTTATATTTATTCCTTCTAATCTATCAAAAAAAAAAAAAACCACCCTCCCTACCTCTCCTCCTTTTTCTCCAACATGAGAGAGTCCTTCTTTCACTTCATTCTCTGTGTTAGGCAATGGCGCTCCGGGGAGAGAGTGACGGTTCTCTCTCTTCTGGAGAGTTAGAAAAACAAGAACGGAGGAGAGAGAGAGCGGCTTGGAAGAGGGCCGTGGAAGTGCAAGGCTCCAAACCATCTGAGTTCAACGAGGGTGCGAAGCGCGCCAAAAGCTCCCTTTCCCACGCTCAGCCGGAGCCCGTGCAGACAGCGGCCGTTTTAACTGAGGGAATTGGATGGCAGAGCCCTAGCTCAGCCAGGGAGCAACCCGAGACTGTATGTCGTAGTGGGTCCGACATTGCAGCGATCGCTTCAGCGGAGGCTGCCCAAGGGGACGAAGGGGACGATGACTCAGAGACCGGTAACCTTGACGACTCCAGGTCCACCCCCCTTTCCCCCAGAGCAATGTCTTTCTTTAGAAGGGCCATGAGACAGGAAATAGCCCGTTATTGCAAATTGGGAGGTTGCTATACCCGCTCACGTTCCTCCTCCTCCTCCCCCTCCCCCTCCTCCAAGGCATAAGAAACAGAAAGGCTGGCCCACTAAGGCTTCCCAGAAAAGCTTTCCTGGTGATCACCAGGAGGAACAGGAGGGAGACGCTTCTAATACCCATAGCGAAAAAGAGGAGGGGGAATTTTCCTCACACAATGAGGAAGAGGAAAAGATTCCTGTAACCTCTGAACAATCCTGTAGGTTTTTTAAAACTGAGGACCTACATTACCTTCTATCCAAGACAGTTTCTGCTCTTAAGATACAAATTATTTGGAGATCCATTAGAAAAGATCTTAGTTGAAACCCGTGATAAAAAGAAGGCACTTCCAAAATACGTGCACTCAGGAGAAAAGAGATCAATGAACTTCCCTACCACTTCTGCTTCTTCTTCTAGACCATACCAGTCCACGCCCAGACCACGACAGGACTATAGGAGACAAGCTTGGAGCAACAGCAACAATAGCAAGCAGTCCTTTCGTAGGGGAGTATTTAACAATAGGTTCCCAAGATCGTATGGCAACAGACCAGATAGAGCCGAAAGGGAACCTAAGAACCAAAAAGCATGACTATCTAACCCCTCCAGTGGGGGGACGCCTGCTTCTCTTCAGTCAAGCATGGGTCAACTCACATCCAGATGCCTGGACAAGAGAATTAATCCAGGAAGGCTACAAAATAGAATTCCACTCCATGCCTCCTCTACGCTTCATCATGTCTCCTACACACCAAAACCCCATCAAGAGGGACAGAACCAGAGATGCAATACAACACCTCCTCGACATACAAGCCATAGAACATGTACCCACAAGCGAAAGGATGACCGGTGTGTATTCCATCTTTTTCACTGTACCTAAAAAGAACGGAGACTGGAGGGCCATTCTAGATTTAAAATTCTTGAACAGATATGTAGAGCCAAAACACTTCCGAATGGAAACACTGAAGTCCATAGCAGAAGCACTACAACCTCAGGAATTTCTCTCTTCTATAGATCTAACGGAAGCATATCTACACATCCCGATCTTCCCTCCTCATCGCAGGTTTCTACGTTTTTGTGTGACCGGGGATCACCTACAGTTCAGGGCGCTCCCCTTTGGCCCCGCCTCGGCTCCAAGAGTATTTACCAAAGTACTCATTCACGTGATCGTCTGCCTCAGGGAGAAAGGAATTCATATTCATCCGTATCTCGACGACATTCTGGTCCGGTCCCCTTCCAGACAGCGATCCAAGAGGGACACGGACATGACGATCCAATGTCTACAGGACTTCGGATTCATAGTAAATCTACAGAAGAGTTCAGTACTTCCCACTCAAAGATTGGAACATCTAGGTGTAGTCCTGGACAGTCGAGCTACAAAACTGTTCCTACCGCACAACAAGGCAAAGAAGATACAGGACATGGCCAGACAAATTATAAAGGCAAGAACTTCAACCAAGATGATGGGATTGATGGTATCGACATTCGACTCACTCCAATGGGGACAGTTCCACTCAAGACCATTGCAGATGTTCATGCGTCCATTCCAGAATTCTATTGCCCTCAAGATGGACTTCTCGCTGAAGGTACCACTACAAGTAAAGGTGAGCCTCAGATGGTGGACAGTTCTCCAAAACTTGACACAGGGCAAGACATTCTGGATCCAAGACTGGATACAGATTTTCACGGATGCCAGCTTATCAGGGTGGGGCGCAACATCAGCTCACAACCCAGTTCAGGGAACGTGGTCCAGAACGGAGTCCAAGCTACCCATCAACCTTCTGGAGCTGCGAGCAATCCGGTTGGCTCTTCTGTGTTTTTCCCCTCAGATCAAGGGACGCCACGTTCTGATCAGGACGGACAATATATCTGCAAAGGCATACTTAAACAAACAGGGGGGATGATCCCTGGCCCTACACAAGGAGGCAACCCAACTCCTCACATGGGCAGAGAATAATCTGGCCTGAATCAAGGCGGAACACGTACAGGGCATAGTCAACCTTCAAGCAGACTGGCTGAGCCGATGAACGATCAAGGAGGGCGAATGGTCCTTACACAGGAAGATCTTTCAGGTGATAATCTCCAGGATGGGACTTCCACAGGTGGACCTGTTTGCCAATCAAGACAACAGTCAACTGACACGATTCTTCACCAGATACTTTCACCCCAAGGCGGAAGGCACAGATGCCCTTCTTTCCAGTTGGCCAGCCGGTCTTCTTTACGCATTTCCTCCAATTCCAGTCTTACCAAAACTACTTCGGAAAATAAGACTGCTGAAGGCGGAAGTCATTGTAGTGGCACCATACTGGCCACGTCGTCTGTGGTTCTCATCACTTCGGGAGATGGCGGTGGCTCCTCCTCTCAAACTACCGGTCTCAGAAGATATGCTAACTCAGGGACCAATCTGGCATCCCAATCCAGGTTGGTTCTGTTTGACCGCGTGGAAATTGAGAGGAACAGGCTTACCAAGCTAGGCTATACTAGTTCTGTTATTGATACTATGATGGCATCAAGGAAGTCATCTACTACAAAAATCTACAACACTACATGGAAAGCATTCGTTCGTTGGGCCCGTCGGAAGAAGATTGATCCACTACACCCGAGGATTTCTACAGGACGGCAAGGCTAGTGGTCTCAAAGCAACTACACTTAGAAGACAGGTGGTGGCACTAGCTTCGGTCTTGCCATGTTTTCAAGGTGTCTCAATTTCACAACACCCTCACATTGTCCGTTTCCTGAGAGGAGCTTCTCTATCTGACCCTCCTCAGGCTCATAGGTTTCCGACATGGAGACTTAACACAGTCCTTACTGCACTTACCAAGCCTCCTTTTGAGCCATTGAGGGAAATCACACTCAAATTTTTGAGGATGAAAACTCTATTCTTAGTAGCCATCACATCAGCAAGAAGAGTCTCCGAGCTGGGAGCTCTATCCGTGCAGAAAGAGCTGTGCATTTTTCACAAGGAAAAAGTGGTACTAAGAACAGATCCTACCTTTTGCCCAAAGGTGGGTTCCAAGTTTCACAGGATGCAGGAAATATGCCTGCCATCGTTCATGCCACGTCCTACTCACCCAAAGGAGAAGATGTGGCATACTCTGGATGTAAGACGGGCCTTCAAATGCTATATACTCAGAACAGCACCATTCAGAAAAACAGAATCTCTGTTCATCAACATCTCACTTCAACACACAGGGAGGAAGATGTCAAACTCGGCCATAATTTCTACCATTCGGTTATGCATTGCTGAAGCCTATAAAAGCTTAAACCAAAGAGTTTCGGATGGCATCACCGCCCATTCCCTATGCAGTGCAGCCACTAATGCGGCCTTTGCCAATAGGGCTTCAGTAGAGGAAGTATACAAGGCTGCTACATGGTCTTCATTGTCGACATTTATCAGACACTATAAGATAAACGTGTTTGATTCTGCTGATGCAGCCTTTGGGAGACGGGTTCTTCAATATGTCCTTTCTCTAGATGATGACCTTCCCTCCCAAAATTAGGGACACCGCTCTGGGAGGTCCCACAAGATGGCCTCCACCTCAGAGGGAGAACGACCATTGGTTACTCACCGTGAAGGGTCCTTCTCCTCTGAGGCTTGGAGGACATCTTGGCCCTCCCGGGTCGTCAGTCCTTCCTGATGCTATGTATATAGTTGTTCTTTCTGCTGTGTCTATGAGTACAGTTTTCCTTTTCATAATGTCACTTACTGTTGACTTACAGAGTTTTCCAGTTCTCTTTCTACCTTTTAGAGAGGTTTTTATTGCTTTCGGAGTCCCAAAACTGAGTTGAGGGTGACTCCCACCACAAGAAACAGGAAGATTTGATCCTGCCTCCCTGAGTGATGGACGGGAATCACCCACAAGATGTCCTCCAAGCCTCAGAGGAGAAGGACCCTTCACGGTGAGTAACCAATGGTCGTTCTAGGCTGATCCTGCGTTGAGCAGGGTGTTAGACTAGGTGGCCTGTATGGCCCTTTCCAACTCTGTGATTCAGTGATTCTAAGTCTGTAAGAGAATGGTTGATATTTACCATGGTGAGGAGCAATTTCTCTTTGTCCCTGCATGTAGGGAACCACTGTATCAGAGTACATGCTGAGTCACAAATTGGAAACTGAAGATGGAGTTACCAGTTACACATCTTTACTATAGCTCATATGGCCAAGGTTGGGCTTTTGGGAAGGATGTGCCAACCTATCTTCTATTAGCTATGATAATGTTTATTACCTAGAATGCTTGAGTTAACTATATCCTAATTCATGCCACTGAATTTTGATTACATACTTCATGTCATTTTCCTTAATCCTAGAGTTTTATAGGATTACCAAATGCTTTTTAAAATTTTATGAAGTACATGAACAGAATTAAGGCAGAAATTAAGCTTAATAGTTTTAAAATTACATACAATGCAGAATTTTCTTTTACGCATGGTTATTCAGAAATAGATCGTAGGTTAAAAGGGTTGGTTAGTGCTTAAACTACAAATTCAAAGTGCAATCCTAAGTGGAGTTTTACCCTTCTAAACCTATTGGATTGGATCCAGACTAAATTTTCCATTAGCAGAATGGAACAATGCCCACATTGTTGCTCACTGATCTCCACAGGATGCTGCTTCTAGGGTATCAAGGACTTCAGAAACAACATAAAAGGGACTTGCAGAGAGATGGGGGAATCAGTGCCAATTTAGTCAGGTTCCAACCCATTGACTTATATGGAATTAACTTGGTTTAGGGTTATGTTGTCAGAAGGAGTTAACTCTATTTAGCTAATAGTGTTTCCTTCCTAGTTTAGAGGATTTATTTATTTATGTATTTATTGTCTCTACTGTTTTTGCAACCGGAGTCATAAAGAGCAAACCCTCATCCCACAATAAACCTCATTCCACAGGAAAATATGGAAGAATTGAAAGGTTGCTACTGCAAAAGTTGTCTTGTTATTTGACAACAGCTGCTATAAATTTTGCTACATGCAGAATAGTTTGTTTGTCTTCATCTCTAAGTAACCAGGATGATTTTGCTTCCAGAGAGGGGAGGTCCTGATTAAATAAAGGGGAGATCAGTTCATCTCTTAGAGCTGAAAAATTGGGACAATCAAGCAAAATATGATCCACAGAGTCAATTCTACAGCTACTGCAATTACAGAGTCAATCTGCATATGAAATCCCATTAAATCTTCCTGACATCACAGCTGAAGGTAGGGCATTCAGGCACGCTAGCATGAATGCCCTTCTATACTTTAGAAGCATTATCTCAGATAAGTAGTTTGGCAGGATTTATTTATATTTGTAGTATAGGTATCCCTGACTGGATGGCCCAGGCTAACCCAATCTTGTAAGCTATCAGAAGCTCAGCAGGGTCAGCCCTGGTTTTATTTGAATGGGACACTGTCAAGGAAGACCAGGGGTGCTACACAGAGTTAGGCAGTAGTAAAACACCTCTGAATGTCTCTTGTCTTGAAAACGCTATAGGTTGTCATAGGTCAGCTGTGCCTTGTTGGCACTTTCCATCACCAGTATGGATATATCTGTATTTCAGGTCATCTGAATTACATTTAATGTGGTTTGGTATAGATAGCTGGAGCTCATTGTATGAACTGCTTCCTTTCTTGCTTCTCCATCTTATATGTATTTTCTTTCCCTCTTTGTCTGGAAGGTTGTTTTATTTCGGAACAACCATGCAATGTGTAGGCGTTACCCAGTGGCAAGAGAAAAGGGGAAGCAGTTACAAATAATCATTTGGGTGTACAGTTCTCATTGTACTGAATGATGAATGAACCACAAGATGCTAGGATGCAGTGAGCTACCAATGTGATGGCAGATGATAAGAAATAATAGAAATATTTGTTGACTTTCAAACTGAAGCAGTCCAACTTGGTCCCTTTTCAGTCCAGGATTGTCTTAAATAAAGTGATTTAGAGGCCACGGTATCCTCATTTGTCTGTCTCTTGTTCAAACAGAGATGATAAGGTACATGTTAAGTATAAATCAAGATAAGGAAAATCCTTAGAGGATCATGCTATATCTAATGCTTTTGTCATTCCAATGAAACTGGTTTTTCTAGATTGACTAAACATCAATCCAGGTTCAACAATATACACTAGTCTTGGGAGAGCTGCTGTATGTAAACCTCCTCTCAATTATTTTAAGATTCAGCGGCATTTGAATGTTTCCAACTCTGTGCATCAGCTTGTTCAACAAGCTCACCTGTTATCTTGTTTGAGTCCTGTCTCAGTTTAGCAGTTGTGATATCAGAACACCTTCAGAAGAGATTGAGGGAAAGAACTGCAGGACTACAAATATCTCAGGACTCTTACTTTCAGCCATACTTAGTAACTTCTTGCTATACTCTTTGTTCCACACCTAACTGAGTAATGCATACTGTTTGTACAATGAAACACAGGAATGCCCAAATCAGAACAGAGTGCTGATCAGTATCACTCATGATAGCAACAGTAACATTAAATGTGGCGCTCAAATGACACTCATAAATGTTGCTTAAATGACCTCAGTTGACCTTTCACAAGAGAGTGGGCAGATAGTGAAGAACTGACTACAGTAATCAGCTACCACCTGACTTTGCTAATTTGTACCATACTTCGTGAATACACAGGTCATGTAACTCACCTTAATGGTCCTTTCAAAGGACTAGTTTACACAGGTACTGTAGTCAAGAAAGTGGTTATGAAACTTATTATATTCTGTCATGGTTTATAGTCAGTATAATATTAACAGGAGCAAATTATATTTATTTGTGGGTGAGATTCTTTAAAGAAATAAGTGTTTTTGAGATATTCTGAATTTTGGAGATGAATACTAAATTTCAACATAAGGGTCTCTCACACACACACACACTCTCGGCAGATGTAAGGAAAGAGGCAGCAGAGGATGAAATGGTGGGGCTTATTATCTGAGACTGATTCCCCTGATTAGGGTATAAAGATCCCTGGGAAGTCAGGAAAGGCAGTTGTTAGAACCTGGTGACACTTGATGAGTGGTTGTTTAACAAAGAGAGACATTAAACTTCTCTTGAGTGGTCTTTGATTCAATATTATTGCCCCTTTCTACATGTTTTCACAAAATTGGGTTGTATCATAATTAACTGTTCTTGAAACATAATTTTCTAGCTCCAGCCATTGGAAAAGCTACTCCTGGTGACCCCATGGGCTGGCATTCAGGGCTGCCTAGATGGCTGCAGCTGCCAGGGGATTAGCAGGCTGGAGGCTTTGGTCTGGCTTCACTTTGGATTCTGTAGTGTTGTGGACAATGCAGTGACCCTTGAACAAGACAGATTTTGCTTACTTTTCCCCAGGACTCCAAATATTTGAATACATTTAATCAGCCAGCTAGACATGCACACCCAGTTTTGGAGCTAACAGTAGTAGAGGTTAGTGTTGTTTAAAAAAATAACAACAACAGAGTTGGCCTTAAAAAAACAGATTGCAGAGTTTTCACACTGTGAATTGTAATTAAAGTATAAGGGGTGCTTATTATATCAACAACTGGCATGAGAACCCCTGAGCAGCAGGTGACCCCAAGCATGTGATGTCCTTAACAGCTAAGATCCTTCTTTCACTGGTTTAGCAATCTGAAAGACCAAATTGAAAGAAGCCCAGAGGCTGTATATTTCATTAGGTCCCAGGGGAAGTGTGGAATACAGCTTCCTTCTGCTTTGCTGGGATATAGCCAAAAACTTTCCAGCATCTCTGTTTCTGATAGAAGCTTGTTGAAGGGGGTGGAAACAACCTCCCTACCATCACCCATAGGACCATAAATCTGACAATTCAGGCAGTGATGTTGCTGTGACAGCAATATATCCCAAATCTTATGCTTTGTATTGTTTGCAAAAGAGCAGTCGAACTTTTGAGGGGCTCTCAAATGCTTGTCTTTACTGTCCAGCAGTTCCTCTGGTACTAAGCTTCAGAGGAATATAAAATACATACATCAAAAGAAGATTTAGCTTTACCCAAAGTCATGCATGTTGTATGTAATATGAACATTTCTTTTCACTTCTTTTTGGCATATAGCCAAAAACTACAAGAAAAAGCACTAGGAAAATATTACTCATGCATAATATTACCGGACAGTTGGAAGGCCTTTGCTGTAATGTTAGTTCTTCAAACAGGTAAAAATAATTGGGTAGGTTTTATCTGTGTGTATAATCCAGGGGGAAAAATAGGGGTCTCAAACTAGCCTTTGTCCCAACCAGGGCCTGCCCCCCCCCCCTCTCTCAAAAAGAGGTGCTGGAACTTTCAAGAGGGAAATGAAGTTTTCAATCTGTATAGAAAATTCATGAACTTTTAAACATTTTTAAAAGAATTTTGTTGAAGAGGTTCTGGAACTCTGTTCTGGCGTGCTCTCCCAGGAAAAAAAAGCCCTGAAGTAAATTGGTTGACTTTATTTAGGTTTTTCAGCATATCAGTATGCCACTGCAGGAAAGTAATGAAAGCATTTGCCTAGAAAAGTCATACATCATGGACCATTCAGGATTCTTTGAGGATGCCAAGAAGGCAAGAATGTAGATAGGGATGCTCTAGTAGAAATGGAATGCTTGGATTTTCAGAAAGTTTTTTGCCTTGCCAAAGGCTCTGAAGAAACTGAGTGGGTTTACTGACACAGTTGTAAAAAATAGAAAGGTGTAAAAGTAACATTGGGTTCAAAAATAATCTATGTTTGAACTAGTGCTTGCCAGGTCTGGGTGGGTGGTAGTAAGATAGTGTACAGATAACATTAAAGCCGTGTTCACAAGTTCTACTGTTCAAAAGTTACAATGAACGCTTGTATAATGTAAGTATATATATGTAAGTAATTCTCATGTTACATTCAACTCATGTATAACTAAGCATGTAATTAAACACACATTTATCCAGGTCCTGGTCCCCAGTTTCATTTGTAAAGTAAATACAAGTTGGATCTTTCTTACAGATAGATGTACACATTTACATGCAGTATGTACATGCCCTCACTGTAACATATAAACTGGGTTTAAGATACTGAGGATAATCTGCAACCAGATTGCAAGGAGAAGTGGGCCAGTTTTCTCAAATTGAAGAAAAACAATGTGACTTTTTATTTAGTTATTTTTATTTATTAAAAGATAAGTGTCCCAAAGCATCTTATAGTAACTTAAAAACATGGAAAACCAATGGTAAATAGTATGTCATTTAAATAGTATCTTCTGGGTATAAGCTTTCGTGTGGACACACACTTATTCAGACACACGAGAGCTTATACCCAGAATAAAACTTTGTTGGTCTTAAAGGTGCCACCGGACTCAAAAAATTTTCTGCTGCTTCAGACAAACAAAGCTATCCACCTGAATTTTTTAAATAGTATATCGTGGTAAATAGTATGTCATTTAAAATAAAAATATATCGCAAGCAATGCACAACAGCAGTTTAACAGTAAAGGATAGTCGTTAGTCAAATTCAATCTCCCAACAAAGTTAACCCCAAAGTTGATCTAAATGAAATAGTTTCCTTATTGTCCTAAAAATGATGAGCAAAGGTTTCAGTCATGGCACACAGGTAATGAACGGCATTCTACCTGATGCTGCTGCTGAAAAGATGTTGCTGTTCACCAAACCTTTGAGGGTAATGTCACAGGAAACAGTTTCATCAGATGATCTCAGTTCCTGAGTGGGCTGAAGTTGGAGAATATAGGCCTTTGGTATCTTGGTACTAAACCATTTGGCACTTTAAAGGCCAGAAACAGTCTTTTGGTTCGGAAACAGATTGATCACTATAAGGGCTGGGGCAAAATTGCTGTAATATAATCCCAGTGGTGACCCTCAAAGAATAACTAGTCAGCCACATTTTGGGATAAGTGAAGTGTAACTTGCTTTACAGTAATCTAATCTCGCAGTTACAATGATGTCTGTCTCTTTGGCCAGGACTGCTTCTATACAAGAGTGAGAAAAACCACTCTGCTGTAGAAATAGCAGTGCGCAAGATGGAAGCACACAGAGATTGCAGCCATACACACACACCATCCTTGTGTTACTCACAGCTAGCACTTTCCTGTCCACCTCTTTCCTGCTTGTCATATCAGTATAGAAGCAACAACTGGATGACAGATCTTGCTGGGCCTCTTCACAGCCCAGCAATCCCACCCCCATCAGTTGAATTGTAGCTCACAGCTGAGCCACAGCTCAGTTATTAAAGGAAAAAAGCCCTGTTAAAAGATTGGGAGGGAATGCTTAAGCACTAAGCTTTGCCCCCTTCCCAACTGGCTTTCCTACAAAGTCTGTGCTTGCAGCTGGCCTGCCATTTCCCCTTTAAGTTGGAGAAAATAGGTTTTTCTTTGCTCCAACATAAAAGGGAAACTGCCAGGAGGCCCACAAGCAGTGCTCACAGTGAGCATAGCACCATGTGGAAGATCCTGAATAAAGTGGGGGCATGCTGTGTTCTACCCAAAAGATCACAATTGAAATATTGCTATCTCTCCTATATAATAAAACCATTTTCGTCTGGCAACATTCCATGCGCTCCAAAATTGGTGCACTCCGTAATCTGTCACTCAGAAACTGTCTCTATCCACTGGCTGGGTTGCCTGAGTCTCGCCTCCAATATTCTAAACAGTTTGCTGTTCCTCTCCCGCCAATAGCCAGTCAGAACACAGAGGTCATTTGCATATGTGGCCTGATTGGCCTTTGCCTCTAACATTCTAAACATTTTGGTTGTGACTGCTGGGAATCACTGAATGTGTCCTGAGATAAAGTACATTTTCCCTTAAAAGGTCACTGGAGTTGCCAAAATACATATTCCAATCTTCCCTTAAATGGTCACTGGAGTTGCCAATCTCCTTGTGGGGCCTGGAGATCTCCCAGAAATCACCATGTTCCCCGGCCCCAGAACATCATTTCCCCTACAGAAATTTTCCCAGCTATTTACATTGGCTGCTTTGGGTAATGGACTCCACCAAACCCTGCCCTCCTCAGGCTCTACCCCTCAAATCTACAGGTCTGTCCCTCCCCTTATTATGCCAGCCTCCAGGCAGCCCCTGGAGATCTCCAAGATCAGTTCTCCTGGAGAAAATGGCTCTTTGGGCAATGGACTCTATGGCATTATACCTTGCTGAGGTCCCTCCCTACCACAGTCTCTGCCCTGTGCAGGCTCTACTCCTCAAATCTACAGGTCTGGCCCTTCCCTTAGTGTTGCCAGTCTCCAGGCAGCACCTGGAGATTTCCAAGATCAGTTCTCCTGGAAAAAAACGGCTGCTTTGGGCAATGGACTCTGTGGCATTATACCCTGCTGCGGTCCCTCCACACCCCACACCCTGCTCTCCCCAGGCTCTTTCCTTCAAACCTACAGGTCTGGCACTCCCCTTAGTATTGCCAGCCTCCAGGCAGCACCTGGAGATCTCCAAGATCTTCTGGAAAAAATGGCTGCTTTGGGTAATGCCCTCTATGGCATTATACCCTGCTGAAGTCCCTCCACACCCCAAACCCTGCCCTCCACAGGCCCTACCCCTCAGATCTACAGGTCTGGCCCTCCCTGTACTATTGCCAGCCTCCAGGCAGCACCTGGAGATCTCAAAGATCAGTTCTCCTGGGAAAAATGGCTCCTTTGGGCAATGGACTCTATGGAATTATACCCTGCTGAGGTCACTCCACACCCCAAACGCTGCCCTCCCAAGGCTCTACCCCTCAAATCTACAGGTATTTCCCAACCCAGAGCTGGCAACCCTGTAACTGGCTATGGAACCGCTTTCCAGACCCTTGGAACCCAGAAGACATGGCATAGGAGGAGATGCTTTTCTATCTTAGCTGCCACTGCATAACCCCAAATCAACATGAGTCAGGGGTGGAGGGAACCATACCTGTTACCATGAGGCTGTCCTCCCATACTATCCACTCGGGGCATCAAATGACTTGAGACAGCCCTGTCTTATAGCTAAGCAGAAGGAAATCAACATGGCTTACCTCCCTCTGTTTTCCCCTTCCCTCTGCCACCCCACCAGACACAGCCAGGACACTCACCTGGAGCTTCTTTCTAGAGCTCGTTGTATTTCTTCCCACAATGGGCCTTACCCCTCGTATACTTATAATTAAAGGTGTGCACTCAGTATATACCAAGCCAAATAATTACCTGAAAAATACTGTTTCAGTATTTTTGGGGTACTTAGTCAGCTGAACACAGATCAGAGTCCTGCCCCTGACACTGAACTCCCTGATGAAGGGAAGATATTTAAACTTTAAATACCTTCCTTTCCCTCTTGGGCTTGTGCTGCCTCTACGGTGCGACTTCCGAGTGATGGGAAGGTATTTTAAATACCTTCCCGTCACTGGGGAATCGTGCCATGGAGGTTTGGTGCACCTCCCCAGCAAAGGGAAGGTATTTTAACTTTAAATATCTTCCCTTCTGTCTGGGGCTTGTGCCGCCTCTGTGGCATGACTTCTCAGCAAAGGGGAGGTGTTTAAAGTTTAAATTCCTCCCCTTTGCTGGGGAGTCACGCTGTGGAGTCGGTATGAGCCCCAAAGGGAAAGTGCAATCAAGTACCTGAAAACAGTTAGGCCAAACAGCCCATCAAAAAATGACTGCTTTCTGAACACAATCAGGATGTACATGAAATTTTATACTTGAAATGATATAATCATGAAGATAACATTCAAAAAGCATAATTGATTACAAAGGACAGTGCATTATTTGAGTAATAGTCCACTCATTGGTCAAATATGAAGAAAGGTGTGCCTACATAATATCTTAAGTGTTTACTTAATGTAACCTGAATAATATTGGCCAAGGATTCTTCATAACCAAACAAAGGTGTTTTTTTCTGATACAAAGCTAAAATCCCTTTTGACCCAGACACTGACAACTAAAAACCATGAACTCTATCTTCTATATCTGGTCCATGGGGTCGCGAAGAGTCGGACTCGACTGTGCGACTGAACAACAACAACAATCTTCTATATCAAAAGAATGTTGTTTTCTTGTCTGCTAGCATCAGATAGAAAATCAATCTAACCTACAAGAGGAAGGTATCCTAATAAAATCTTACTTATGAGAACAATCTATAAAACCAGAGAAATATGAATAATCTGAAGAAAATCATTATATTCCCATTCATACTACAAAAGGGAGGCATTTAAAGTTAAAATACTTTCCTTTCAATCACCGAACTGTGCTGTAGTGCGGCTCAGCGAGTGAAATTCTCTTTCCCCTAGGGTATAATGGATCTGGATATATTCGGGTTCCTGAATACTTATCGGAATACCAGTAGAATACCGATAGTGGTATTTGGGTATATTCAGGTGTATGGATATTTTTCACATCCAACGAACCTGAATCCAAAATAACCCAATTTTTTTTTTTTTGCACACCCCTACTCATAATGGTGCTTCTATCCATCACTACTATTTGGCAACTATGCCAGGTCCAGGAGCAACCCCGAATTGAAAACCTTCATCTTCACTGGAAATGCAACATCTTCCAAAACAGATTGAATCCCAGAGCTCTGAATTACTGAACTTTTAATCAACATCAAATATTTCTTGTATGTATTAAACTTTAGTCTGTTCATCTTCATTCAACCCAGCATTGCCTTTGAGATACTAGTGTAGTAAATGTACTGTCTCCTTAGGAAATTATGAAAATTAAAGTTGGAACTGGATATCATCAGTTTACCAGTGATTTTGCAACCCTAATTTCTTGATTACCTCTCCTGGCATTTCATATAGATACTAGATAGCATAATGCAAGATGAAACAAAGAAAGAGTTTCACATGCCAAAGGCTGAGGGGAAGAGCAGCAATCTTCTAGTATCATCTTCTGACCTTGCCCTCCATAAGGGCTGTAACCACTGCAATATGGCATCCACCAATCCAGTTTTAGCAATGTGGTTTGGAAGGATTGGTGGTTGGTGGTGCTATAAGTCAATAAAATCCAGGCAAATCAGCAGGGATACATGCCACCCATCCATCTCCTGGATCAGGGTGTCAACTAAGGTAATTTTACTATCAAACCCATGTAGAAAGCTAGAATGATGAGGATCCAGGCAATCCATTTTATCCAAGTAAATCTAGGGTTGTGAACCACCACATGCTTTATCACAATAATGGAAAGTTGAGTGGAACCTTCACCTTTCAGGATTAGCAATATCTAGAGATGGATTTTTCAAAATTGAGCATATTTTGCCCAGATTGCCTGGAGATACAGACTGGGTTGTCATCAGTACGCGGATGACACCCAGCTTTATCTGTTGTTGGACGGCCAGTCTGACTTCAAACTGGAAGTCCTAGATCAGGCGTTACAGGCCATGGCTTGTTGGCTTAGGCTGAGCCGGATGAAATTGAATCCAATGAAGACAGAGGTCCTGTGCCTGAGTTGCGGTGGTCTGGGGTAGGGACCCCATTCCCACCCTTCGATGGGGCACCACTGGTGCCTGCACCAGAGGTTAGGAGTTTGGGGGTGCTCCTGGATGCCTCCCTAACAATGGAGGCCCAGGTTGCAGCCACTGCCAAGTCAGCTTTTTACCACCTTCGGCTGATAAGGCAGTTGGCTCCCTTCCTCGAATGCGGTGACTTGGCAACAGTGATCCATGCGATGGTCACTTCGAGATTGGATTACTGTAATGCCCTCTACATGGGGCTGCCCTTGTCGCAAATTCGGAAGCTGCAGCTGGTGTAAAACGCCACAGCTAGGCTGGTGATGGGACTCCCAATACGGGAGCACATCCAGCCTGTGCTCAAAGTGTTGCACTGGCTATCTGTAGCATACCAGATTTGCTTCAAGGCACTGGTCTTGACCTTTAAAGCCCTTTATGGCCAGGGTCCGACATACCTGAGGGACCGCCTTTCCCCATATATGCCCAGAAAGCACTGCATTCAGGGACCTAGCACTGACTGGTCCTTCCGAGTATCAAGGAGGCCAGATTGGCAACAACTAGGGCCAGGGCTTTTTCCAGTTTGATGTAGTGATTAAGTGCGCGGACTCTAATCTTGGAGATCCAAGTTTGATTCCCCACTCCTCCACTTGCACCTGGCTCGATGACCTTGGGCAAGCCATAGCTCTGGCACAGCTGTTCTCCCTCTGAGGTGGAGGCCATCTTGTGGGTGATTCACGTCCATCACTCAGGGAGGCAGGATCAATTCTACCTGTTTCCTGTTTCCTGGGGTGGGAGTCACCCTCAACTCAGTTTCTTTCCTGCCTCAGTAGGGAGAGCAGCGAGGAGTAGGCTTTGCCTAAACCTTCTTTCTCTATTTTGCTCAGCTTCTTGGTTTCACTGTTCCTGTTACTATACTTTTTATTCCTTATACTTATTCCTTCTAATCTATTAAAAAAAAAAAAACCCCACCCTCCCTACCTCTCCTCCTTTTTCTCCAACTTAGGAGAGTTCTTCTTTCACTTCACTCTCTGTGTTAGGCAATGGCGCTCCGGGGAGAGAGTGACGGTTTTCTCTCTTCCGGAGAGTTAGAAAAACAAGAGTGGAGGAGAGAGCGAGCGGCTCGGAAGAGAGCCGTGGAAGTGCAAGGCTCCAAACCATCTGAGTTCAGCAAGGGCGCGAAGCGTGCCAAAAGCTCCCTTTCCCACACTCAGCCAGAGCCCGCGCAGACAGTGGCCGTTTTAAATGAGGGAATTGGATGGCAGAGCCCTAGCTCAGCCAGGGAGCGACCCGAGACTGTATGTCGTACTTGGTTCGACATCGCAGTGATCGCTTCAGCGGAGGCTGCCCAAGGGGACGAAGGGGACGATGACTCAGAGACCGATAACCTTGATGACTCCGGGTCCACCCGCCTTTCCCCCAGAGCAATGTCTTTCTTTAGAAGGGCCATGAGACAGGAAATAGCCCGTTATTGCAAATCGGGAGGTCGCTTTACCCGCTCATGTTCCTCCTCCTCCTCCTCCTCCCCCCCTCCTCCTAGGCATAAGAAACAGAAAGGCTTCCCAGAAAAGCTTTCCTGGTGATCACTGCTTCCATGACCTTCACCAGGAGGAACAGGGGGGAAACGCTTCTAATACCCATAGCGAAAAAGAGGAGGGGGAATTTTCCTCACACGATAAGGAAGAGGAAAAGATTCCTATAACCTCTGAACAATCCTGTAGGTTCTTTAAAACCGAGGACCTACATTACCTTTTATCCAAGACAGTTTCTGCTCTAAAGATACAAAATTTACTAAAGTCAAGAAATAAGAGCTCTGATGAACAAGAGCAACAAGGGGGATCAGAGACTGATGAATTCTTCCCTCCAGATGAGTTGTCTGAAAGAGTTTTTCCATTTCCTAACTTTTATATGCACAAGGTTAAGGCAGAGTGGAATAAACCACTGTCTAGTAAACCCATTTCAGGCATTATTAAGAGATTGTATCCCATAACCTCTGCCACTTCAGATCTTTTACAGATTCCAGCCTGTAGCGGCTTTGCAATCATCTGGTCTTCTACAAGAGAATGGTCATGGCAACCTGAGAAATAGTCTGGATAAGAGATGTGAGTTTGCTCTCAAAAAAATCACATGAAGCCTCTTCTTTAGCCATCAAGGCATCTTCATCAGCATTCATAGTCTCAAGGGCTTCCATAGTATGGATGTGGAAATTAATTCAGATGCTGTCTGAAAATAATCCCAGACTACTTGAGGGAGCTAACAGAGTCCTTAAAGCCATCTCATTTACGGCTGATGCCACCCTAGACACTATGGTGTTATCTTCTAGAGCTATGGCATCATCTGCAGCAGCCAGACGTTTAATATGGCTACGCTCTTGGCCAGCTGATTACCAATCCAAAGCAATAGTTTCAGCGTACCCATTCCAAGGGAACAAATTATTTGGAGTTCCATTAGAGAAGATCTTAGTGGAAACCCGTGAAAAAAGAAGGCACTTCCAAAGTACATGCGCCTGGAAGAAAAGAGATCAATGAACTTCCCTACCACTTCTGCTTCTTCTTCTAGACCATACCAGTCCACGCCCAGACCATGACAGGACTACAGGAGACAAGCTTGGGGCAACAGCAACAATAGCAAACAATAGCAATGGCTAAAGAAGAGGCTTCATGTGATTTTTTGAGAGCAAACTCACATCTCTTATCCAAACTATTTCTCAGGTAGGGGAGGATTTAACAGCAGGTTCCCAAGATCGTATGGCATCAGACCAGATAGAGCCGAAAGGGAACCTAAGAACCAAAAAGCATGACTATCTAACCCCTCCAGTGGGGGGACGCCTGCTTCTCTTCAGTCAAGCATGGGTCAACTCACATCCAGATGCCTGGACAAGAGACTTAATCCAGGAAGGCTACAAAATAGAATTCCACTCCATGCCTCCTCTACGCTTCATCATGTCTCCCACACACATCAAAACCCCATCAAGAGGGACAGAACCAAAGATGCGATACAACACCTCCTTGACATACAAGCCATAGAACCTGTACCCATGAGCGAAAGGATGACCGGTGTGTACTCCATCTTTTTCACTGTACCCAAAAAGAACGGAGACTGGAGGGCCATTCTAGATTTAAAATTCTTGAACAGATATGTAGAGCCAAAACACTTCCGAATGGAGACACTGAGGTCCATAGCAGAAGCACTACAGCCTCAGGAATTTCTCTCTTCTATAGATCTAACGGAAGCATATGTACCCATCCCGATCTTCCCTCCTCATCACAGGTTTCTACGTTTTTGTGTGAACAGGGATCACCTACAGTTCAGGGCGCTCCCCTTTGGCCTCGCCTTGGCTCCAAGAGTATTTACCAAAGTACTCATTCACGTGATCGTCTGCCTCAGGGAGAAAGGAATTCATATTCATCCATAACTAGATGACATGCTGGTCCGGTCCCCTTCAAGGCAACGATCCAAGAGGGACACGGACATGACGATCCAATGTCTACAGGACTTTGGATTCATAGTAAATCTACAGAAAAGTTCACTACTTCCCACTCAAAGATTGGAACATCTAGGTGTAGTCCTGGACAGTCGAGCTACAAAAGTGTTCCTACCGCACAACAAGGCAAAGAAGATACAGGACATGGCCAGACAAATTATAAAGGCAAGAACTTCATCCCTATCTACCCTAACCAAGATGATGGGACTGATGGTATCGACATTCGACTCACTCCAATGGGGACAGTTCCACTCAAGACCATTGCAGATGTTCATGCGTCCATTCCAGAATTCTGTTGCCCTCAAGATGGATTTCTCGCTGAAGGTACCACTACAAGTAAAGGCGAGCCTCAGATGGTGGACAGTTCTCCACAACTTGACACAGGGCAAGACATTCTGGATCCAAAACCGGATACAGATTTTCATGGATGCCAGCTTATCAGGGTGGGGCGCAACATTAGCTCACAACCCAGTTCAGGGAACATGGTCCAGAACAGTGTCCAAGCTACCCATCAACCTTTGGGAGCTGCGAGCAATCCGGTTGGCTCTTCTGTGTTTTTCCCCTCAGATCAAGGGACGCCACGTTCTGATCAGGACGGACAATATATCCGTGAAGGCATACTTAAACAAACGGGGGATCACGATCCCTGGCCCTACACAAGGAGGCAACCCAACTCCTCACATGGGCAGAGAACAATCTGGCCTCAATCAAGGCGGAACACATACAGGGCATAGTCAACCTTCAGGCAGACTGGCTGAGCCGACGAATGATCAAGGAGGGTGAATGGTCCTTACACAGGAAGATCTTTCAGGTGATAATCTCCAGGATGGGACTTCCACAGGTGGACCTGTTTGCCAATCAAGACAACAGTCAACTGACACGATTCTTCACCAGATACTTCCACCCCAAGATGGAAGGCATGGATGCCCTTCTTTCCAGTTGGCCAGCTGGTCTTCTTTACACATTTCCTCCAATTCCAGTCTTACCAAAACTACTTCGGAAAATAAGACTGCTGAAGGCGGAAGTTATTGTAGTGGCACCATACTGGCCACGTCATCCGTGGTTCTCCTCACTTCGGGAGATGGCGATGGCTCCTCCTCTCAAACTACTGGTCTTGGAAGATATGCTAACTCAGGGACCAATCTGGCATCCCAATCCAGGTTGGTTCTGTTTGACCTCATGGAAATTGAGAGGAACAGGCTTACCAAGCTAGGCTGCACAAGTTCTGTTATTGATACTATGATGGCATCAAGAAAGTCATCTACTACAAAAATCTACAACACTACATGGAAAGCATTCGTTCGTTGGGCCCATCGGAAAAAGATTGATCCAGTATATCCAAGGATTGACTTGTTGCTAGAATTTTTACAGGACGGCAAGGCTAGTGGTCTCAAAGCAACTACACTTAGAAGACAGGTGGCGGCACTAGCTTCGGTCTTGCCACGTTTTCAAGGCGTCTCAATCTCACAGCACCCTCACATTGTCCGTTTCCTGAGAGGAGCTTCTCTATCTGACCCTCCTCAGGCTCATAGGTTTCCGACATGGAGACTTAACACAGTCCTTACTGCACTTACCAAGCCTCCTTTTGAGCCATTGAGGGAAATCACACTCAAAT
The DNA here is from genome assembly GCA_029375565.1 of Gekko gecko. Classification (NCBI taxonomy): domain Eukaryota; kingdom Metazoa; phylum Chordata; class Lepidosauria; order Squamata; family Gekkonidae; genus Gekko; species Gekko gecko. The sequence goes on along the minus strand of JAPDNY010000006.1, from coordinate 74,071,554 downwards.
TTTTGAGGATGAAAACTCTATTCTTAGTAGCCATCACATCAGCAAGAAGAGTCTCCGAGCTGGGAGCTCTATCCGTGCAGAAAGAGCTGTGCATTTTTCACAAGGAAAAAGTGGTACTAAGAACAGATCCTACCTTTTGCCCAAAGGTGGGTTCCAAGTTTCACAGGATGCAGGAAATATGCCTGCTATCGTTCATGCCACGTCCTACTCATCCAAAGGAGAAGATGTGGCATACTCTGGATGTAAGACGGGCCTTCAAATGCTATATACTCAGAACATCACCATTCAGAAAAACAGAATCTCTGTTCGTCAACATCTCGTCTCCACACATGGGGAGGAAGATGTCAAACTCGGCCATAATTTCTACCATTCGGTTATACATTGCTGAAGCCTATAAAAGCTTAAACCAAAGAGTTCCGGATGGCATCACCGCCCATTCCCTACGCAGTGCAGCCACTAATGTGGCCTTTGCCAATAGAGCTTCAGTAGAGGAAGTATGCAACATGGTCTTCATTGTCGACATTTATCAGACACTGTAAGATAAACGTGTTTGATTCTGCTGATGCAGCCTTTGCGAGACGGGTTCTTCAATATGTCCTTTCTCTAGATGATGACCTTCCCTCCCAAAATTAGGGACACTGCTCTGGGAGGTCCCACAAGATGGCCTCCACCTCAGAGGGAGAACGACCATTGGTTACTCACCGTGAAGGGTCCTTCTCCTCTGAGGCTTGGAGGACATCTTGGCCCTCCCGGGTCGTCAGTCCTTCCTGATGCTATGTATATAGTTGTTCTTTCTGCTGTGTCTACGAGTACAGTTTTCCTTTTCATAATGTCACTTACTGTTGACTTACAGAGTTTTCCAGTTCTCTTTCTACCTTTTAGAGAGGTTTTATTGCTTTCGATGTCCCAAAACTGAGTTGAGAGTGACTCCCACCACAGGAAACAGGAAACAGTTAGAATTGATCCTGCCTCCCTGAGTGATGGACGGGAATCACCCACAAGATGTCCTCCAAGCCTCAGAGAAGAAGGACCCTTCACGGTGAGTAACCAATGGTCATTCTTGAAAAAAAAGCAGTTTCTGTCAAGAGCTCTCTCAGCCCCACCTACCTCACAAGGTGTCTGTTGTAGGGAGGGGAAGGAAAAGGAGTTTGTAAGCCGCTTTGAGACACCTTCGGGTAGTGAAGGCTGGGGTATAAATCCAATCTCTTCTCTTCTTCTTCTTTTTGGTGGTGACTCCACTGTGGTGGAATGAGCTCCCAGAGGAGATCAGGGCCTACGGGACCTTTTGCAGTTCCGCAGGGCCTGCAAGACGGAGCTCTTCTGCCAGGCTTTTGGAGCCGCCACCACTGCTACCATCACCATCATCACTGCCAGTAACAACTGATAGTTGTGGCGGAAGCCCTGAGCAGTAGGTCCGTGAGACTATTGCCTGATCCATTCCCCTCTCCCCCAGAATGGAAGTGGACCAACAGAACTACTGAATATTGGAATTTCTAGCACTTTAATACTGTTGATTTTAACATTGTTTATATTATGTTATGATTCATTTAAATTGGTATTAATTGTGATTAATGTGTTTTATGTACTATGAAGTTTTATCTTGTTGGAAGTCACCCTGAGCCAGCCTAGGCCGGAATGGGCGGGATAAAAATCAATCAATTAAATAAATAAATAAATATTATGGCAGCTCTGGAAAAATAGTGGGCAAAACTGTGTTATTAAAAATGGCCCCTAGACTACAAAGAATGCATATAGTTTTACCCACAAAATGTTTTGCAAAAAGGAAACAGAGGCCTGTTGAATTCACTTATACCTTTTCCTGGTGGCCAGTATATACAATTGGTGCTTCATAAATATGAAGTAGTGCAAATTAAAGCAAGTAATTCTATTCGTATAGATGGATTCTACAGCAATGATTCTTAGATTTGGCATGGGTTATAAATATTTGGAAAAGACATGTAGTAGAGAGCTCAATATGCTACAGAAATGGAAAAAAATGAACAGCTTACCTGGGGTAGAATAAAAAATAAAATGGTAATTATGAAAAACAAATATAATTACTTTTTAGAAAATCACATTATTAAAATTTGGCTTCAGTATTGTCGAAGGGAGAGTGGGTTATTTGCTTCTTTGTGTCAGTAGCCCTTAGTCCAATTTGAAATCTATTTTGCATCCAAGACTAGCTAATTTAATAATGTCATGAAACGTGTTCTTCAGGGCCAGGACCAGCAGCAACCACCAAGCAACTTGCTAACATGTAATTTGTGCAATACACCCAGGTGTCATAGTGGCTGCAACTTGATACCATACAACTCACCTGAGCTCAGCAGCTGCTTCCACACAAACTACATGGCTTGGCAAGGCCTGGCAGTAGCCACCACACAACTCACATGACCTGTTGCTACTACTTGACTTTTGCAACTTGGCCAGATTATTCCCAGGGAGAGGCTTCCAGGGATAGGAAGGTGGCAAGGAGTGTTGTGTACTGGCTAGAGTATCAGACTGGAATCTGGCAGATCCCCATTCTGCCATGGAAGCTTGCTGACTGACCTAATCTACATCACAAAGTTGCTGTCAGGATAAAGTGGAGGAGAGCCAAAATATGTACGCTGCTTTGTATCCCCAGTGGGGAGAAAGTTGAGGTATAAATGAAATAAATAAATAGTAAATAAATCTGAAGACAGTAGTAAAATGGTAAATAGGTGAAGATAAAGAGTGGGGAGGAGAAAGGGAAGTAGGGAAATGGGTGAGCATATGGTGGCTGCCAGCAGGACAAAAAAGGAAATAGTATAGGGAAGAGGAAACAGGAAAATGAAGTGACTCCCACAAGTCCTCTCAGGTCACATGATTCCTAGTTTTTGTTCCCTTCTTGTTGCACAGAAAGAAAGCTCCCATCAGTAATAGTACCACTAAAGAATGCCTTTGCTACTCTTTTAGAAATACAGCATATTTGCAGCTGTTTTAAAGATCATGAAGCCAGAAATTAACATTTTGACATTCCCTGAAAGGCTTGTGAGGAGAACCATATGTTTATTAATGCTTTATTGTTAGATTACCTCTTGTTGTCACATCACCATTATAGAGTTGGATCCAACCAACTTTCCCATTGGGGGAAAATGGAGGATTGGCTTTCCTTTAACCACCAAAAGGCTCTGGTAAGGATCATGGGATATACATGACCAAAAGCCATGTGGGACAGAGGCAGTAGTAAGGAGGAAAACAGGATGAATTGAGGGGAAAAGGTGGCTGGATCCAACCCATCATGAAAAGTGCTGATTCTGATATATGATGAACTTTCTGTGGTTTGAGTCACTATGTACATTTTATAATCCTTGTGCAACTCTGTCTTCAGAAATAAACATTTATTTGTGTCTGCACATCATTGGACTCTGGAAACTATTGAGAAAAAGCCAGAAAGATTAAAATAGCCATAATGAAGGTTTTCTATTTATGACTGGAATATTTTGATTACAGTGTGTCAGTCCAATTAATGTAATCTATGAAGGAACATGAATATGGCTTTATTGTACCACTGTTTTATAAAACACTTTTGCTAAGAAGTTTAATCAGCATTTAATTGATTTATCAAATACTTGTTACCACAAAGCTCACTTTGCAGAAATAGACTTGTCTACAGTGCTACCTTCTAGCTTTCCTTCACCTTTGTTATGATTATGAGAGTTCCATGGGTGCCATACTAAATGTATTTAGTTTGAGATATGTAACTGATAAGTACAGTATCATTGTTTTACATTCATTAGTTCCTCCGTAGTATGTTTAACATTTTAAAACACTCATGTGACAAAAAGATAGATTTCAGCCAAAATGCCTTTCAGTTATTCACCTATTTTAAACACTTTATGTTATTTTTTCCTTTTCTTTAGTCTCAGAATGGTGAAATTTTTATAGATTTTGGAACATTAAAGGTATCGAGTTGAGAGGAAGAATATAAGGGAAACGTAGCCTAATACAAAAATATTAACTGAGTTGGTGTAAGATGGGGCTGCCAGGTAGTCAAACTACTTATTTAATTAGTTTCCATTGCCAGATGCAATGTTTAAATAACAACCAGAAAGAAAATCCAACAAGATATTAAAATATTCTAGTGCGAGCAAGAGGTTCAGATAGAAGACAGTGGCAACTGAGTATTGCACATCTTACTGGTTGTTTTCAAAACCCACAGAAGCTTTCACTGTTTGATGCCGACGTTTTTGACTCTGCATGATCCTTGTTATCTTGAAAGAGAAATAGAAACTGCTGCCTGCTGCCACTATCATCACATGTCTTTTAAAAGTTTTATTAAAATGTATGTCACAGCACTGTTTTTGGTTTTAAGAGCTCTAAAGCTTTTCTGTCTTTAATTTCTGTCCCAGATTGCAATTACTGAGCTCTACGTCAAGTAAAAATGGATTTTACTTAATATGTTTGAGAGCAACATTTTAAGCTGTTTTTTCTTTCCAAATGCCTTTAAGGTTGTTTGGGGTTTTTTTTAGAAATAAAACATTGGCCGTGTCCACACTGGCAGCTTGGCGCAATATGGTGCCATCTCTGATTAAACTGTTTTAAAGTGTTGTGGGGCATATCAACCACACAGCACACACTGCTGTGCATTATCCATGGAGACATCCCATGGTAAAGCATCCACATTATTGCAGCACCTCAGCCATGGAGCATTCTGCCAAAAAATTTCCAAAATTATTGCGCGCATAGGAGCACATGTGTGTGCATATGCACATGTGTGCACATGTGCATATAGGCATTAAAAAAAAAAGTGCCTCCCTAGCAGCAGAATGGATCTGCAGGTTCAGACTGCCAAATCCATTCTGCGCATGCCGCGTTCAGACATCCGGCCATGCGCGATGACTGCATGGGGAACCAAAAACACCACTTGTGATGTGGTGCCTTTTTAACCCAGCTCCAAGTCATCCTGTGATGGGATAAGTATGGCTGGGGAACACCTGACAGATGTGGCTGTCTGACAGCTCCCATTTGATCCGGAGGGGAGGAGTGCCTGTGTCAGGCCAAACTGCCCATGTAATCACGGCCATTGTTTTTCTTATTGCTATTGGCTATTTGGTTAATATAGCAGATTTTGCCCAGCCATAAAAGCGTAATACTGAGCGTGGTAAATAAATCTCCTAAGTATATTGCAAAAAAGATAAACTTACATTTATTCAGGTAGATCCAGTTCACATGCAGGTTGCAGTCAAAAGAAGAGAAAGAAGCTTAATCTAAAGAGTACTTTCCCTATCACAAATGGCCAGCTTGTCCAGTATCATGTGTGGGAGTATGAGGGCATTTTATCTATAGGAGATACCTGTAGAGACGTGTGTCTTCATGGAAGGCCATGTGAAATGAGTGTGAGAGGACTATGAGACAGAAGGGCTCAGAGGGCATCTCCCAGGTTAAGATAAAGAGAGGCACCCATTTAAGGAGATAGCATCTATACACAGAGTGATATAGCACCCCTCCCCCATGTCCAGGCATACTGAGTTGCTCACTCCAACACTCCCTCTCGGCTTTGTATGCTGTCGACGTTCACAGTGTTCAGGTTGTCCCACAGGCCTGGGTATTTGTCTCTTGATAGCTGTTTGGTAAATATGTCCCCTGTCATTTTCTCAGTAGGACAGTAGTGTAGTTTGACAACTCCTTGTCCCTGCAGGACCCTTGCATACTGGTTCCTAACTCCAATGTGCTTTGTCCACATGCTGTTCCTTTCTGAGAGGGCTATATAACTCTGGTTATCAGCTAACGGTTGAACTGGCAAAGGTTCCTTAATACCAAAATCCTCCAGTAACATTATAAGCCACTCTAATTCTCTGTATGCTTCAGAAGCTGATACAAATTCTGCTTCAGTAGACTTACCAGCAATTGCAAATTTATCAAATAGATTTAGTAACTTTTCTATATGGGTCCCTGTGTTTCCACTTTCTTGTAGCCTAACTGAGAAAAGTTTTCTAAACAAAGAATTCTTGCTAGCCTGGTCTTGCTCTCCATAGGTCTTTCTTAAAGCGACAATCATTCCTTTTGCAGTTTCTTGCCCTTTTATGTACACCAATTGGGAATCAGTTAGTGTACTTATAATTAAAATTTGTGCTTTACCATCTGCATTCTCTCATCTCGTGATCTCATTTTCAGACAGTCATGGAGCAGTTAATGAAAAAATAGGTTTTTCCCCTCCTTGAGTTGGTGCTCAGTTCTAAAAGCCATGCATTGAAAAGATCTCTGTTAAGTTTCTCTAGGACTGCATATGTTTGTGTCATACTAGCAATGCAGAAAGAAGGGACAGAGAGAAAAAAGTTTCTTTCTGCACTCAGAGCTTGGGATCAGCTGTTAAGCAAATTCCCAGTGTTTTTTGGTTTTGCCAGCAGGCAGTGAACCCTTGTAATTGCTCAAGCAAGAGAAAAACAAATAAGACAAATTTCTTTTAAACTTTAAAATTCATTCTGGGCATCCATAACATTATTGAAATATTTGGTTAATATAGCAGAGTTTTGCCCAGTCATAGAAGCATTATACAGAGTGCAGTAAATAAATCTCCCAAGAAATATATTCCGAAAAAGGTAAACTTACATTTACTCAAGATAGATTCAGGTGGGTAGCCGTTTTGGTCTGAAGCAACAGAACAAGCTTTAAGTCCAGTGGCACCTTTAAGACCAACCAAGTTTAATTCTGGGTATATACTTTCGTGAGTATGCACATTTCTTCAGATATACCAAAGACTTCTGGTATTGACTGTGTTGGCCTAGCATGGGAGACTGAGGAGCGTTTGGCTATCTAGCTGGTGTACCGGCCATCTTATGCACCAGCAGATACCTTGCCAAACCTATTGGAGGCAGTGTTGGGTTGGGCCTTGGAGTTCCCCAGACTAATAGTTCTGAGGGACTTCAGCATTCATGCTGCCGAGGCTGTCCCCTTACAGGCGATGGACCTACTGTCTTCCATGGCAGCACTGGGACTCTCTCAGTTTGTATAAGGTCCCACATGCCAGGCAGACCACACACTGGATTTGATCCTTGCAGCAGGGATAAATGTGGATCTGATTATTACTGATTTAGTGACATTGTTGGACCACTTTTCCCTAAAGATCTCTTTGCATACCCCAGCCCCTTCCTGCTTAGGTAGCGAGTAGATTTATGCTTGCCCACAGAGGCTAATGGATAGAATTGGTTTCCAGGATGCTCTGTGGGATCCAGTGCCCCCCAATGACTTGTTGAATGCACTGATAGTAGAGTGGCATAGCTGTCCATCTGAAGCCATCAACGAGATCGCTCTCCGACACCGTCTTCACCCCTGCTCCAGATTAGCACTACAGTGTACCGCAGAGCTTTGGGATCTAAAGTGGGAGCTTAGATGGCTAGAGCGGACTTGATGATGGATTTGTGATGAAGCTACAAGAACATCTTATAGGATGCTTATGAAGTCCCTTGAGATAGCTGTGAAGGCAGCAAAGAAGGAATACTATGTGACTTCCATTACATCTGAAAGCTCACTCCCAGCACAATTATTTAGGGTAATTAGGTCTCTAATCTCTCTGAGTGAACCCAAAATATTAGTAAATTGGCAATTAGCTGTGAGGCTTTTGCAAACTTTTTTGCAGATAAAGTCTTGTTGCTCTGCCAGGACCTGCTGGCCAATTTATATGCAGTACTGGAGGTTCCTTGGCAGTCTTCAGGTCTGACTTTGGACAGGATCCTGGGAGTGATGAAGCCCACCACTTGCCTCCTGGTCCTGTGTACATCATGACTGGTAAAAGCCAGTGGAGGTGGAATATGAGTTCCCCTGGCAGACATTATAAATCTATCCCTGGGTACAGCGGTCTTTCCAGGGGTTTAAAGGATGCAGTGATATGTCCACTCTTAAAGAAAATATCTCTAGAGCATTCTGATCTGGCCAACTACTGTCCATCATCAAATCTTTCATTCCTGGGCAAGGTAGTTGAGAGAGTAGATGCAGAACAGCTCCAGCATTTCCAGTATGACACATTGGCCCTAGACCCATTCTAGTCTGGCTTCTACCCTGGGCATGGGATGGAGACGGCATTGGTCACCCTCACAGATGATCTCCGCAGACATCTGGATTGAGGCGGTTCAGTGGTGTTGTTGCTTGATCTGACAGCAATATCTGACACAGTTAATCACAGTCTATTGACTCATCGCCTCACTGATGTGGGGATTCAAAAAACAGCCTTGAAATGGTTTGTTTGATTTCTCCAGGTTTGGGGACAGAGGATGGCGCTATGGGAGAAAGTTTCATCATGACACCCTTTGATGTGTGGTGTCCTCCAAGGGCTTTCTCTCCCCAATGTTAGTTAACATTTATATGCATCCCCTTGCCTAGTTGGGACAGAGATTTGGGCTGGACAGTCATCAGTATGAGGCTGACACCCAGTTATATCTATTAATGGATGTCCGGGAAGGCACAGCCCCTGAAAATCTGCCAGAGGGTTTGGGGTCTGTGGTTGGGTGGTTGAAGCAGAGTCGGTTTAAATTAAATCCTGTTGCTGACCTAGGGAGACATGGGATTAGAGTGCCAACTCCCAACATTTGACGGTGAGTCTTTAACGCCAGCACCAGTGGTCAAGATTTTAGGTGTGTTTTTGGATTCCTCCTTTACAGTGGAGGCCCAAATCACAAATGTTGCCAGACTTGCATTTTTACATCTGTGCCAGGCCAGACAACTAACTCCCTTCCTGTCTTGCTTCGACAATGGTCACCGCCAGATTAGGCTACTATAACTCACTCTACACAGGGCTACCATTGAGACTGACTCGGCTACCATTGAGACTGACCCAGAAGCTTCACCTGGTCCACAAGGCAGTGGTATGAATTCTTCCCAGAACTCCAGCTACAGCACATATCCAACCGGTGCTCTGCTAACTGCACTGGCTCCAGGTTGAATACCAGATCAGGTTCTAGGTGTTGGTTGTAACTCGCCTTGAGCCCTGCAGTAGCAGGGGAGGGTGAGTCATAAATTGAGCAAAATAAATAAATAAATAAATAAATAAATAAATAAATGCATTGAAACAGACTTCGCCAACCATTACATAAAGGTAGGGGGGGTTAGTTGCCAGGAAGGGCTAATTAGAGTCAAGATGCATAAGTAACTGAGTGATAAAGATTGGATTAAAGTAGTTGGTAAGACCTGTGAATAACGGCAAATCAGCATACAGATAATAAAGAGCTAACAAATAGATGCAAGAACTGAGTAACTTAGCGAGTGTAGTGAGAGAAGAACGTAATACCTATGTTAAGTCCTAGGGGTTACATTATCCTGAGTGTTGTAATGCAGCAATCTCCCATTCTAGTCTGTTTTTGAAATTCCTTTGCAATAAAACAGCTACTTTGAAGTCCCCACTGAGTGTCCTGAGAAGCTGAAGTGTTCTCCTACGGGTTTCTCAATTTTGTGATTCTTGATATCAAATTTGTGTCCATCTATCCTTTGGCGTAGGGTTTGACCTGTTTGCCCTATGTAGAGAACTGAAGGGCATTCTTGGCATTTAATGTCATATATAGTGTTAGAAGGTGAGCAAAGAAAAGTTTTACCTCTCAGTACTCATGAAAGAGAGTTGTCATTATCCAGTAGAGGTTGTAAGTCACTGATGATGCATTGGATTGTTTTGAGTTCAGAGCTGTATGTGACCACTAGCTATACTTAGCTAAACTTATTTTACTATACTTATTGCTCAGTTACATATGCATCTTGACTCTAATTAGCCCTTCCTGGCAACACCCCCCCTCTCTACCTATATGTAATGGTTGGTGAAGTCTGTTTCAATGTATCTAAAGAAGTGTGCATACACATGAAACCTTATATCCAGAATTAAATTTTGTTGATCTTAAAAGTGACACTGGACTCAAACTTGTTGTGTTACATTTATTCAAGTGGATCCAGTTCACATTTAGATTGCAATCAAAAGAAGAGAAAAGGTGGTTCTCAACCTGGGGCCAATTATAAACAAAACATTGAAATAGCTACCTTCAAGTACAACACCTTTATTGGTATACTAGTGAGGAAAGCCCGTTGTGGCAGTAGACAACGGGCCCTAGATAGGAAGGAAGGGTGGGTGAAAGGAAGAGAGAGAGTGAGTTGGGAGGGGAGGGAGGAAAAGGGGGGAGAGAGAGGGAAAGAGGAGGGAGTCAGAGACAGAGGGGGGGGGTCATGGCTGTAAGTATGAAAGAAAGAAAGGGAGGTAGGAAGAAAGGAGGAAAGAATGAAAGCCAGGAAGGAAGGAAGAAGGGTAGAAAGAGAGAGATTGAGAGAGAGTGGAAGGAAGGAAAGAAGGGAGGGAAGCAGAGGAGGGAAGAAAGAGGGGGGAAAACAGAGGGAGAGAAAGTGGGGAGAGGGAGAGAAAGGAAGAAAGAAGAGGGGGAGGTGCGGGGTGTGAGAAGGGGTGGGTGGGGCCTGAAGGAGCTTGTCTGGCCGGATTGGCAGGGAGGGGGAGAAGCGAGGGGGGTGGGCGTGCTGCAGCTCCTCGCCACCCCCACTGGCTGTCTCCTGGGCGGGTGGGGGGAAGGAGGTCCTGATCCCGGAGCGCTGCAGCTCCCTGGCCGGCTTTCTCCTGGCCGTTGCGCCCAGCTTTCTGCTGGGGGGGCGGGAAGGAGGCCGGCGCGGCGGCTCTCTGGCCGTCGTGCTTGGCTTTCTTCTGGGGGGCGGGAAGGAGGCCGTCGCGGCACTCTCTGGCCGTCGTGCCCAGCTTTCTGCTGGGGGGCGGGAAGGAGCCCGGTGCGGCTTTCTGCTGGGTGGGGGGCGGGAAGGAGGCCGGCGCGGTGACTCTCTGGCTGTCGCGCCCAGCTTTCTGCTGGGGGGCGGGAAGGAGGCCGGCGTGGCGGCTCTCTGGCCATTGCACCCAGCTTTCTGCTGGGGGGGGCAGGAAGGAGGCCGGCGTGGCCGTTGCGGCGGGCTTTCTCCTGGGCGGGAGTGAGGGAGGCCTGATTGACAGTTCGAGCGGCCAAACACTGTTGACGCACATCGAACATTGTGGGACGAAAAGATAAAGGAGAGATAAGATAAGGAGAGATAAGATAAGGAGAGATAAGAACATAAGAGAAGCCAATGTTGAATCAGGCCAATGACCCATCTAGTCTAACAGTCTGTCACACAGTGGCCAAAAATACCAGGTGCCAGCAGGAGGTCCAGCAGTGGGGCCAGGACACTAGAAGCCCTCCCACTGCTGCCCCCTCCAGCACCAAGAATAGAGTGCATCACCTGCCCCAGGCTGAGAGTTCCTATCTGTACCTTGTGGCTAATAGCCACTGATGGACTCTGCTCCATATGTTTATCTAATTCCCTCTTGAAACTGTCTATGCTTGTAGCTGCCACCACCTCCTGTGGCAGTGAATTCCATGTGTTAAAACTCTTTGGGTGAAGAAGTACTTCCTTTTATCTGTTCTAACCCGACTGCTCAGCAATTTCATGGAGTGCCCACGAGTTCTTGTATTGTGAGAAAGGGAGAAAAGTACTTCTTTCTCAACCGGCTCAATCCCATTCATAATCTTATAAACCTCGATCATGTCACCCCTCACCCGTCGTTTCTCCAAGCTAAAGAGCCCCAAGCGTTTTAACCTTTCTTCATAGGGAAAGTGTTCCAACCCTTTGATCATTCTAGTTGCCCTTCTCTGCACTTTTTCCAATGCTATAATATCCTTTTTGAGATGTGGTGACCAGAACTGTACACAGTATTCCAAATGAGGTCACACCAATGATTTATACAGGGGCATGATGATACTGGCTGATTTGTTTTCAGTTCCCTTCCTAGTAATCCCCAGCATAGCATTGGCCTTCTTTATTGCAGTTACACAGTGTCTAGACATTTTCATTGAGTTATCTACTACGACTCCAAGATCTCTCTCTTGGTCAGTCTCTGCCAGTTCAGACCCCATCAATGTGTATTTATATTTAGGATTTTTGGCTCCAATGTGCATCACTTTGCACTTGGCCACATTGAACCCCATTTGCCACGTTGACGCCCACTCACCCATCCTCGACAGATCCCTTTGGAGTGCCTCACAATCCTCCCTGGTTTTCACCACCCTGAACAACTGACTGGTTTGTAATTTCCCAGATCTCCCCAGGAGCCCTTTTTAAAGATGGGAGTGACATTAGCTACCTTCCAGTCCTCAGGAATGGAGGCAGATTTTAAAGAAAGATTACATACTAATGTAAGGAGATCCACAAGTTCACATTTGAGTTCTTTCAGAACTCTCAGATGAATGCCATCCAGGCCTGGTGATTTAATAGTTTTTAAATTGTCCATCAATCGGAGGACTTCCTCTCTTGTCACCTCAATCTGATTAAGGTCTTTCAAACCCCCTCCTGAGATCGGTGGTTCTGGAATGGGCAAGCACTTGTTGTCTTCCACAGTGAAGACAGAGGCAAAAAATGCATTCAGCTTCTCAGCCATTTCCCTGTCATCCTTCAGTAGTCTTTTTACCCCTTGACCATCCAAGGGCCCCACTGCCTCCCTGGCTGGTTTCCTACTTCTAATGTATTTGAAGAAATTTTTATTGTTCTTCTTTATGCTTTTTGTGATGTGCTCCTCATATTCCCTTTTTGCTTGCCTGATCACAGACTTGCATTTTAATTGCCACAGCCTGTGTTCCCTTTTATCAACCTCACTGAGAGTAGCTTTCCACCGCTTAAAGGAATCCTTCTTACCTTTTATAGCTTCCATTACTTTATTTGTTAACCATGCAGGCTTTTTTCTATACCTATTTGTGTCTTTCCTAACCTGCGGTATATATTTTTTCTGAGCTTCTAGGATTGTATTTTTAAATAGTCTCCAAGCTTCCCCATTGTTTTTGTCCTTTTCCAGTTTTCCTTTCAATTTCTTCCTCACATGTCCCCTCATACCAGGGACGTTACCCCTTTTAAAGTTAAAAGTCGTTGCGTCAGTCTTTTTGGGCAACTCCCTATTTCTACAAAATATATTTTATACAAAATATTTGTATAAAATAGCTACCTTTATACCAGGAGGACGGGGCCATAGGAAGGAAACAATATCGGAAGGGGGCCACGGTCGGAAAAAGGTTGAGAAACACTTTCCCTATCACAAGTGGCCAGCTTGTCTGGTGTCACATGTGTGGGAGTATGAGGGCATTGTATTTACAGGAGAGATCTGCAGAGACTTGTGTCTCTATGAAAGGCCATATGAAGAGTGAGAGAGCAAAGGGAGAGAGGAGAGGTAAGAGAGCAACACTCAGGTTAAGACAAAGATAGGTATCCCATTCAGGGAGATAACATCTATACACACTTAGAGTGATGTAGTGCCTCCCAGTGTCCAGGCATGCTGAATCACTCACTCTAACAATTGCACACATATTTTTTAGCATCTGCTGCTCTTCCATTGACAAGTTATTTTTAAAATGGTGCATTTTTCCTCTTGTAACCCAGTAGTTTGAATTTTGGCACAAATGACCAGAACATATTGAATCTCTGGGATACTATTTTCTTTCCAAATTTTTAACTTCATCTTCTTCATGAGCAACTTACCAGCAGGTTACCAAGAATCCTTTCTGTTTTAGGGCACACTGAATCATGCCAAATTGATACTGGCACCATGAAAACAGACCCCCAATGTTATGGCAGTTGAATTTTCTTCTTAATTTCGGTTTAATTTTGGTTGTCAGTATCTTTAATGCTGTGTGTGATGGACAAGAGGCTGTCCTGATCCTGAAGGGAAAAACAGCCATTCAGCTGAGCTTACGGAGGTCAAATTGTTTTTGCATATTGAAGCTTAGAACAAGTATTGGCTCCACCATTTAATATCTGAGCCTAAAATACTAATGCCCAGTGGCTAGGGATCCATGTGTGACTCTTTCATGTGCTACCTGTGGCTCTTCGGAGCACAGCTCCCCAATGTAGTACCTGCCCTGTCTTCCAGGAAAATGGTTGAGTGCCAGAGGGACTGGAGAATGGATAAACTGTGAGCTTCATGCCAGAGATGGAAGTAAATGGCCCATACTTTCCAACATCCCTCCCCCCTTCTCTGCAACTTCCACACTCTCATTCTAGCACTCGCACAGTTCTTGAGAGGATGCTGGCCAGAGAATAGAGAGTGAAAGCACAACAATGTCAGCCACCCAGGGAAGGAGCAAGTGGCTACAATGGTGTTTTTACTCCAGGTGCATGGCAATAATAGCCTTTCTTGGAGCAGGAGCTTCCTGGGTAATCTGAGACTAGGTCTGTAACACAGGAGCTGGAATCAGAATACAAGTGGTAGAGCCTTGAAAACTGGTCGATCCAGCAAGATTCCCCCCCAACACACAAACATTCTTCTCTGACCTTGACAGGTGAACAGATCTTGGGGTACAGGTGAACCGCAAGTTAAATATGAGCAGCCAGTGTGATGTGGCAACAAAAAAGCCTAATGTGATCTTGGGGTGTATCAACAGAAGCATTACATCCAAATGGCAAGATGTCATAATCGTGCCATACACTGCATTGGTCAGGCCACACCTGGAGTATTGTGTGCAGATCTTCTTCAAGGTCTCTGTGCATCACACCTATGGGATCTAGTGCGCCTGTGCTGATCAGATCGGTGTTGTACCAAGCTCACAAAGGGATTTTCGCACCTCTGCCCTGAGCCTGTGCGGGAACCCTTATTGCACATGCCTAAGGGGGTGGGACGTGGGCATCCCGCCAGTTCTCTTCTGACTACCGCACTGTTAACAGCTTTTTCGTTGGTTGGTGTTAATCAGTTTTTCCCCTCACATCGGGACTTTTTCATTCTAAAGGAGAATTTTGTTTCCGTCTTCTCCACGAGCTTACTTGACTTTTCCCTCAGGAATCTACGGGGTGAGAACATTCTGTGCTCTTCGGACCTTCGGTCCACCCCACCCCTTCCCTCCCATCACAGCAGTTTATGGATAAGAAGTGGGGGTGCTTCAAATGGTGTGCTTCATGTGGAAGTAAAATAGCCCCATGAGACGGGCACACTCTCTGTATCATTTGCATAGGCAAAGGTCTTCGACCCGAGGCTTGTGCTCTGTGTGCAAAATTCTCGAATCAAATGCGCAAAAATAGAGCCGCAAGACTCAAAGTCACTCTTTGAGAATCGGATCTTGCCCCTTCTGCATCGAAGATGCCAGCGGAGCCTCCTTCTAAATCTTCTGCATCGGCCTCAGCTCAAACGTCCACATCGGTGCTGAGGCAAGAGGTGGCACCACCGATGCTGAAGCCACCTAGATCGGCCAAATCAGCTTTCAACACTGGGCTGGCCCCTTCAAAAAAGCGTCCTTCTGATTCCGTTTCATCTGTTTCAACACCAGTGAAGAAACCTAAGAAGGACAAGTCGCAGAAGCATATGGCTCGTAAGTCAACTACTGGGGACCCGCAGAAGTCTCACGAGTTGAGCGGTGTGGCACTCCCCAAGGGCTCTGCACTGCCAGTTGACATGCAGTTGCATTCCCTATTGCTATGCCAGTCCACACCAGAGGGTACCTGGAGACCACATCAGTCCCCTCTGGGACAGTGCCAGCAATGCCAGTATCCGACGTATGGGTCCCAGCAACAGCATCCTAGAGCTAAGTCCCAAAAGACTACCAAACAAGGCCTTTGACTTCTCCCATCTTGTTGCAGGGGAGCCCACCCGCCTTTTCCCATTCCTTTCTACATGGTGGGTCATTACCACAGACACTTGGGTTATGTCCATCCTGACTCAGGGATATACCATAGAATTTGTGGAATTACCAACGTTTCCCATCTTTTGAACCACCCCTCCCCCTCCCATTCTCCTCCAAGAGGTCAAATCCCTACTGGAGAAGGATGCGATAGAGCCTGTGCCGAAGGCATACGAGGGGACAGGTTTTTACTCCCGTTATTTTGCTGTTCCCAAACGAGACTGGAGGTTGTGCCCAATTTTAGATCTATGGGACCTCAACATCTTCGTATAGTACCGCAAATTCAAGATGACGTTTTTGAAAGTTATCCTCCCTCTTCTATCTCAAGGTTCCTGGATGGCGACCATCAACCTCCAGGATGCCTACTTTCATCTAAACATCCATCCATCCCACCAGAGGTACCTCCATTTTGCCATAGGAGACCTCGACTTCCAGTACAGGTGTCTCCCATTTGGTCTATGCACAGCGCCAAGAGTCTTCACCAAGACGACGGTGGTGGTGGCGGCCTATCTTCATTTACAGGGGATTGCCATCTTTCCATTCATAGATTATTGGCTCCTAGTGGCAGAGACTTCAGTGCTCCTGGAGAATCATATCTCCCAGATGCTCCATCTTCTGTCCTCCCTGGGACTTCAGGTCTACCACCAAAAATCACATCTGCAGCCTTCACAAAAGGTACAATTTATTGGTGCGGTGCTGGACTCGGTAACATGCAGGGCTTACCTTCGCAGACAGGGTGACAACCCTGTCGTCTGTGGCCACAGAGGTCCGGACACGAGTTTCATCCACAACTTTTCAGATTCAATGTCTCTTGGGGCACATGTTGGCCACCACAGCTGTGCTGCTGTTAGCAAAACTCCACATGAGACCCCCTCAAACTTGGTTCTTGCATCGGTTCAAGCCGCACAAAATGGCACAAACTGAGCGCCTCACGCCTCCACCAAATGTGCGGGACTCTCTATTTTGGTGGACAATAGCACCCAATCTGACCCACAGTGCTCCCCTTCACCCGCTGTGCCCGGGTTTCACACTGACCACCGATGCCTCCCTGTGGGGATGGGGGATCCATCTCAACGGCGTCAGGTACCAGTGGGATGCTCTCAGTGCGACTAAGCACATCAACTACCTGGAACTGCTTGCAATAAAGTTGGCATTGAGCTCCTTCCAGCTTGAGGCTTGAGACCAAGTTGAGTGCCAAAGCAATGAGTGAGAGGAAGGCAGGTGAGCCATTGGGACAGAGCAAAGATGCAAGCCCCAGAGCAGGCAGTCTGGATTCAAGGGCAGTTAAGGAACCTTTTCCTAGGACTGAGGACTAGGAGCAAGGACCTGTAATAGGAGTGGTAGACTTTGAGGGAGGGGACTCTGGGAGACGGCTGCAATAGTGGGAAAGTGACTGAATGGGGCTGAGAACTGGAGAGCCAGGCTAGGTACAGAAGTCAGAGGGTTTAAGGGCTGAGCTTTAAGTGATGTATGGAGTGAAGCCTGTAAGGAATTGGGAAGGGAGTTCCTGACTGGCATAGTAGACTGAAGTTCCATAAGTGGGAATAAAAGACATCAGGATTCAGGAAATTCTTCCTCTTTCTTTTCAAGAGTCAGCATTATCACTATTGTGTTCTCTTATTTGGTCTTTCTGCTTTCAGAATATTTAACAAGTACTTATTCTACTAGTAGCCAATCTGTGAACTAGATATCAAAATATATAATTATTGCGCTGGCCTGGATAGCCCAGGCAAGCCCGATCTCATCAGGTCTCAGAAGCTAAGCAGGGTTGACTCTGGCAACTACTTAGATGGGAGACCTCCTTGAAATACCGGAGGTGGAGGCAGGCTTTATTCAGCCACCTCTCTGAATATCCTCCAGTCCCCCAGTAGGGGTCAATCATCAGAGGTCACCATGATTTCCAGGTACACACACACACAGAGATGCACATATAAAAAATACACACACACACCCCTATATAATTTCTAGAAGACCTCCTCCTCACAGTATTGTCTTTGGGGAAAGCACTAGTGCTTTTGGTAACAACAGTGGTTTGCCTCAACAAATTGAATTTCTCATCAACTAGAGAAGTCAGCTGTTCTCAGTCAAAGGCATCACGAAGTGGGGATGATCCTAATACATATCACCTTGGTTTGGAAACTCAGGAATTCCTGGCTAATAAGTTTTTGAGTTTTCTGGATAAGAATGGTCGGGTGCACCACTACTGCTCAATGAGTTGCTCTCCAGAGCTTTCACAAATTTCATCAGGACATGGTCATATAGAGTACGAACTGAAAAGTGACCTTATTCTCTTTGTCTCAAAGAACCACTGATTTGGTGGCAATAAGCAAATTAGAGACAAAGTAGGAATACCACTAACATAACAAGTGCTGACAAACAATACCAATCGAAATGGGCGGTGGAGGTTTTCACTCCTGGAGCATCAACTTTACACCATTGTGGTAGAACTATAGCCATACTGCACGACTGTTTTTTTATGTCATCTATAGCCAGATCTTCTTCCATCATATAAACCAAGGAGGCTTACATAAAATTTCTGTTAGGTCTCTCTTCCAGGTACTGAAAAGACCTACATATGTTTAACTTGTATGAGGCTGCTACATCATGTACCTCCTGACCATATCCTATGCTATTGATGTACCTCACCTTTCCTTAGTGTTTTCCTCAGAGAGAAAATGGGGAATCTAGGTCCTATAAAAGGGAAGCTAATCTGGTCTTGTCTTCGAGGTATACCCAACATCTACTGCTCCCATCTTTACAAATTTCAAATGTTTGGCTAAGTCAACGTATTTCAATGATATCCTCTGTTGGTTTGTCATCTGTTCCACTGTTTCAAAAAGTCCTCTGTTGCTTTGGAGATCAAATTGAAAACTTGTTTATCTACAAATTCAACAGGAAGAAATATCTGTTCTTCAGAAAGTGCTTAGGGTTTTAGTTTTGAAAACTGGTATCTTATCACAAGACTTGGCTGAGGGATTTCTCGTATGCATTTCTGTTCCTCTCTGTTTGGAAGTCAGTCTTTACAAGGCTGAGGTGGAGGAGACTGTGATTATCCTGAAAGCCGTATTGTCTTAGGGACTTGGATCCCCACACTGTTCCTTTTGAACACAGTCACCCTGCTACAAATACAAATGGAAGAGCAGATCCTGTGAGATACAATGCAGTTGTCTATCCCAACTCATACATTCTGGAACTCAACATTTAGTGAATGATTCAGGAATGTTCAGGGTCCTCAATTACTTTGACAAGGTCAGCCATCCAGCACTGTGTAAGTGATCTGCAAATAGGTTTTATGGGGCTGCCTAGAAGATCTCCATCTCATAGTGTCAACTGTTTAGTATTCATTCCAGCAAAGCCAAGGTTTCGTTAGCTGCCATAAGAAATAGTTACGGGCCTCAAACCTTAAAGAAACCTGACAAGTGTCATTTCTTGCTGTCAGCTGCACAGGGTTTCTGCATATCCTAATTTACAAAGGTTTTAACAGACAATGGTTTACAGGTTTCCTTCTTGAAGCCTAGATTTTGTGCTAAAGGCCCTGTCCAGGACTCCCTTTGAAGCATTTTGTACAGTGTCATTTAATTCCTTGTACTTAAGGTAGCTTTTGTTATAGTTGTCATTGTGGTCAAGAGGCTGTTGGGTAGCCTGTCAGTTCTGACCAATCTGGATATTTTTCATAAAATCACAATTGTTTTTCACCCCAAACCCAGTTTTATGTCTGAGAACCTATCTTTACAAGATGAGGAGAGATCATGTTTGTTCTCAGGTCTGGCCCACCCGTATATGAAGACAGGGATGGTTTCTGATTTAAATCAAGAAGGAAGTGTGTAGTTGTGACTCGAGGGAGTGAATTGCTATCAAACACTGCAACCTCCCCTGCCTAAACTTGCCACATTCTGTCATTTCCCTAGCCCAGTACTGAAGCCAGGTTGCAAAAAAGAAGTCCTACATTTCTGTGAGCAACAAACAGGCAAGCAGACATGCCCCATAAAATCTGGTTGACCACTGGGAAGAATTAGTATTGCCATCATTCTGCCTTCATTCATCCCATACTCTGGGGAAGTTCCCTTCATGTATGAAAGATTTTGAAGACCATTCTATTCAGAACCTTTCAGAGTAGATTCCTTTATTGTGTGGATAATAGGAGTAAGAAAACATCTGTCTCTTCCACTTCTATTAGCTAACTGGTATACCCTTCCTGGGTAAATGTTATGGTACACTCTATAGAACAGGTAGCTGACTCATGGACTCTGTCACCTATAGCCAACTAGAAGAACGAATGTAGTCCAGTCTTCACATTACTTTACACAGTATTACAGAATTGAAATGCTCTCATCCACATAGGCTGTTTTTGAGGGTAGATTAAATCTCTGTTCTTAATAGAAGGGTTTAATGTTCTATTTATTTTAGTACCAGTGCTGTATGCTGCTCAGTTGGCCTTCCCTAAATTCTAGAGTTTATTTCTTCGGTATTTCCCATATTCTTAGCATGACAGCAGGGATAATTTAGAGACTGGCCAATTCAGTTCTGACCAAGGAGTTGTCCTTCTGGATTTACCTCTGCTGTCACTGTAATCCATCAATCTGAAAAAGTGAAGGTTTTACAAAAAGGAAAAAGGGACAAATATGGAAATTTGGAGCCTTCCTGGTTGTTTCAGAATTGTGTGCTGTTTTGGGGAGCATATTCCCCATCCCTGACTTAGATTGATGATGTAGTTTTCTTTTGTTTTGACTTTTTGAGATTGTTGAAGCTGTCTTTCAATGAATTTTTTTGTATACATGCAATTTGGAACATATTTCCTAAAGGTCTGCAGAAAGGAATGAGACACTCCCGAAGACAGTCTTTCTTCTTGGGTATTCTCCCTCTGAGGCGAAGGACATCTTTGGGTGCTTTCCACTGTCCAATCAGGGAGGCATGAACTAAATTCTTCCTCTTTCTGTCTGGTGTATGGAGCACCCCCTATCTTCAGTTCTGTTCCTGCCTCTAGAGGGAGAGCAGTTCTTTAGCATGCTCTGCCTACTAATCCATTCTAAAGCCTTTAAAACTCATCCTTCACTTACTAAACGTCTTCCTTCCTTCCTTTACTTCACTAGAGTTTTTCTACCCTTTACCTCCTCTATTCTTGGGAGACGCTCTCAAGGTCTGCCTCTGAAGCAATGGCCCCCATTTTCTCCCGGACAACTCATGTGGCAGCAAAGAGGCGCACTGCACCATGGACTCTGGTATCCAGGATGAGTTCCTTGACGCAGAGGATCTAGAAGCAGCAACCATGCTGCTGCAGTCACCGGGGGACACAACCAGCGCCAACATGCCCTGTCGGCTGCTGGTGACGCGTCGGCCATTTTAGCACCGCAGAAGAAGCCTCGCACTCAAGAGACTCAAATGGAGGGTGGCTCAGCCCCCTACAGGGCAAATGTGAGTACTGCATCCCCCTGCCCAGTGATTTTGGCGGGAAACCAGTCCAGGAATCTTCTCAGCTCCAGAACGAGCCTCAACCGCAAGCTTGCCAACCTCCTGGCGGAAGGCCAAGGAGCAGGTTTTTTGCCACAGGGCCAAGCCATGCCAGCCCTAGCCAACACTGAGCAATACTACTGAGTACAGCAGTACTACTGAGCAATATACAGGGGACCCTGTATTTTCTTTAATGAAGCAGGCAATGACAGAGGAGATGATTAATATGGTGCACTCTTCAGCCACTAATGACCCTAGATCTGAATCCTCTCCTCCCCCCTCACCAAAAAGGGTACCTGGCTCCCTAGCTCAGGGTAAAAAGTGGCCAACCAAAGCTGCCCAAAAACGGCCACTAGAGGGACTTGGAAGCAGGGAACCTCACTGCGAGGATGACTTCCCTCCTGATCCTGATGCAGAGGACAGAGATGAAGAGGAAGAAGAAGTGTTTGTGCCTGAGTCATCCACCCACCTCTTCAAACCAGAGGACTACCGATATATTTATCCAAGATACCTCTACTGGGGAGGAAGCACCTAAATCAGGGACTTCCAGATCCAAAACGCAAGGCATGCAAGAATTTTTTCCAAAACATGCGTTCTCTCAGAAGGTTTACCCTCTTCCAAAGTACTTTGAGCGACAAATGAGGGCTGAATGGTCTAAACCTACAGCCAACAGGCAGTTCCCACAAATGGTTAGGAGACTATATACTATGCCTTCATTTGTTCATGAGATGTTACAGGTGCCAGCTTTGGCTGCCCCAGTAGCAGCTCTACAATCTTCCAGGCTCCTGTCAAAAGATGGCCAGGGCATGGTTTGAGACAACTTTGACAAGAAAGGTGAGGCAGTCCTACAAAAGGTCTATGAGGCCTTGGCCCTAGCCATGAGAGCCTCGGCCATCTCGGACCATATCCAGAGCTTCAATAGTTTGGATACAAAAGAAGATACAGCTGCTCCCTGAGAACAACAAGCGACTATTAGAAGGAGCAACTAGGGTGCTGAAGGCTGATGCCTCCTTGGAGATACTTAAGTTCACTTCCAGAGCGATGGCCTCAGCAGCAGTGGGCAGACATCTACTGTGGCTTAGGGCCTGGCCAGTGGATCTTCACTCTAAAAACATCATCTTGGCTTATCTGTTCCAAGGTGAAAAACTGTTCAGAGAAGCTCTGGAGAAAATGCTAATCGAGACCAGAGATAAAAAGAAGGCGATGCCTAAGACCCTGTGTCGCTCTGACAGACAACACATCAGCCCTCAGCCCTTTAGCATGCAACACACCCTGTCCAGAGCTAGACAAGATATGAAGAGACCATCATGGGGTCAGGGGAGACAGTCCTTCGAGAAGGGTCCTTTCAATCCCAAGAACAACAGGACATTGTCCTTTCAGACAGATCAGATGCAGACACCAAATCATCTAAGGCATGACTTCTTCAGTGTTCCAGTGGGAGGTCATCTACTCCACTTTCTCAATGCATGGGCGGCTGCTCACGTGGATGCCGGGTCCTTGGACATTATTGCTCAAGGCTACTCCATAGAATTCGAAAGATACCCACCGGAACGCTTCTTAATCTCCCCTTGTCACAAGAATCCTCAGAGAAGACTGATAGCTCTGAAAGCAATACAACATCTCATAGAAATCAAGGCAATGGAACCTTTTCCTCTTCAACAACAGGGCCGGGGAGTCTACTGTATATTTTTCACAGTCCCCAAGAAGAATGGGGACTGGAGGGCCATATTAGACCTCAAATACGTCAACAAATTCATCAAGTTACGACACTTCAGGATGGAAATCTTTGTTTTGTCTCAGAGGCGATCCAACCCAATGAGTTCTTGACATCAATACACTTAACAGAGGCATACTTACACATCCCTATCCTACCCTCCCACCATCAGTACCTGTGGTTCTACGTGGAGAAATGTCATCTTCAATTTCAGGCCCTCCCCTTTGGTCTTTCAATGGCACCAAGGGTGTTTACCAAACTTCTGGTCAACCTGGTGGTGAATTTGAGAGAATGGGGCATGCACATTCACCTGTACTTAGACGACCTCCTGATAAGATACAGTTCTCGGGAAAAGTCATTGCAAGACACACACTTTATGATCCAGTATCTGTGTTCTCACGGTTTTCTGATAAACCTGGACAAATGCTCACTTCAACCGTCTCAACACCTAGAACACCTAGGCATGATAATAGACACAAGAAAATGTTCATTATTCTTCCCCAGAGAAAAGATGGAAAAGACCAGGAGGCTAGCAGAACGAGTGATCCGGAGTGCCCACTCTCCACTGATGACCCTGGCCAAACTGCAAAGTATGCTTGTAGCCAACACAGAAATGCTCTTCATCCCAGGACACATCAGGCCTTTCTCAAGCCCTATCAGTTCCAAATTATGACAAAGGTGAACCTCGACCTCTGAGTGCCTCTAACAGTCAAGAACAGCTTGGTGTGGTGGACAAAATCCAACAACCTACGCCAAGGCAAGCGATTTCTGATATCACACCAGATTCAGCTATTTTCAGATGCCATTCTCAAGGGCTGGGGAGTGACGCTGGACAATCATCCGGTCCAGGGCCTCTGGTCAACTCAGGATTCAAAGCTTCCCATCAACGTTCTGGAATTGAAAGCCATTCGACTGGCCCTGCTGCAGTTCAAGAACCAGGTCCAACAATGCCATCTGCTAGTCAGGACTGACAATGTCTCGACAAAGACATATATAAACAAGCAAGGGGGATCCAAATCATCCAAACTCCACAGGGAAGTGGTCGTCCTCTCCTGGGTGGAGACACATTTGGCCTCAATATGAGCCGAGCACATAAAGGGCACAGCCAATGTACAAGCGGACTGGCTGAGTCGGAAAAGCATCCAAGCTGGGAAGTGGTCTCTGAAGAGGAAACTCTTCAAGTCATTAATGAGGAAGTTTGGTGACCCCATCCTGGACCTCTTCGCCAACCCACACCATCACCAACTACCGCAGTTCATGACCAGTTCTTTCATCTGAAGGTGGAGGGAATGGATGCTCTGACTCCTACCTGGCCGAATGGCCTTCTCTATGTGTTCCCTCTGATTCCCATCATCCCCAAACTTCTGTGGAAGATCAAAGGGCAGCGAGCAGTAGTTTTCGTGGTGGCTCCACACTGGCCCAGGCACCCGTGGTTCTCGACCCTCCTGCAGATGACTGACTCACCTCCATTCAGTCTGACACAATCCCCAGACATGCTTCATCAGGGACCAGTGTGGCACCCACATCCAGATTGGCTATGCTTAACCATGTGGAAATTGAATAGAGCAATTTCTTAGATAGAGGTTACTCTCAAAAAGTTGTAGAGACTGCTGGCTTCTTGAAAACCATCAATTATTAGAATTTACAACATGGTTTGGAAAGCCTTCATGTGATCGGCCTGGAGGAAGACAGTGGACTTACTCCACCCTCCAATGGATGTCAACCTGGGATTTCTACAGAACGGTTTAGGGACAGGCCTCAAGCCAATCACACTCAAAAAGCAGGTTTCAGTGGCACTCCCGATGATGAACGGCTTTCAGCTGACTGATCATCCTGACATCCGGTGTTTTCTTCGAGGAGCGACCCTTAAAAGTCCTCCCACAATTCATTGTTTTCCTACCTGGAGGTTCCACACTGTACTGTCAGGGTTAACTAATCCACCATTCAAACCATTAGGTGAAATACCTCTGCATTAGCTACGTCTAAAAACCATTTTCCTCATGGCCGCTAATTCCACCAGGAGGATTTCCGAATTAGGAGCCTTATCGATTAAATCTGACCTCTGCATATTCCATAAAGGCTTTTGCACACAGATCCAGCTTTCCTACCAAAAGTACATTCTAAGTTTCATCGTTCTCAAGAAATCTGCTTGCCATCTTTCTGCCCTTACCCGAGTCATCCCAGAGAGAAATCCTGGCACAAGCTGGATGTGCGTAGATTGCTCAAGACATACCTCATATGCACAGAACATTTCAGATGCTCAGAGTCATTATTCATCAGTTTCTCAAACCCCAGGAGGGGCCAGAAGATGTCAACGGCAGCCATCAGCACGGCCATCAAAACATGTATTAGAGAAGCCTACAAGGCTCAGGGCCTGGATGCACCACCAGGCATAACAGCTCACTCCGTCAGGAGCATAGCAACTAATGCAGCCTCCATAGAAGAGGTCTGCAAGGCTACGACCTGGTCTTCCATTTCTACTTTCATTAAGCATTACAAGCTGAACCTCTATGCATCAGCAGGTGCTACCTTTGGTAGAAGAGTGCTACAGCACGTGATGCAAGACGAAGACAACAACTTGCCCTCACTGTGAGCATTGCTGTGGGAGTGCCCAAAGATATCCTCTACCTCAGAGGGAGAACAACCCTTGGACACTTACCGTGAGGGATCCTTCTCCTCTGAGGAAAGGAAGACATCTTGCCCTCCCTACGTCTTTGTTCTTCTACTCTTTCGTTCTTCTACCTTGCTGCAGCGACACTTTCCCTCTGTACGTTGTTCTTGTTTATGCCACTTGGCAATTGTTCTTGTTCTCATTTCTGAGTTCATTCCAGCTATTATGAAGATTTTTTCCTGCAGTTGGGAGTCACCCGAACTAAAGTTAGAGGGATTTAGTTCCTGCCTCCCTGATTGGATGGTGGAAAGCACCCAAAGATGTCCTCCTTTCCTCAGAGGAGAAGGACCTCTCACGGTAAGTGTCCAAGGGTCGTTCTTATCCTTAGCCTAAAGTAGACTATTGGACTGGAAGCAGAGATTACTCAAGAAGGATAACACACAGGTATGAATCCTGCTGGCTGTTTTTCACACACACATAGTACAACTGTTGCTAAGTTTTAAACTATCCTAATCATAGTAATGTTAATTACAAGCAGAGATCCATGAGAAACTCACATGGAATTCCCTCAGAGGTCTTGCTTTGTCTAATGGCTTCTGAAACCCCCCAGCCAAGGTCATGCTTTCAGCTGACCTTCTCCTCCTATCTTTTTCCTTCCATACCTTACCTCTTCTCCCCCTTTACCTCAGCTCTGATCTTCATGTTCCCTTTGCTCTCCTGGTTCTCCTGCTTTCCCCAGTCTGATCTCTGTCCACCCAGCCCTCTCCTTGCTGCTTTGCCCACCCTCCTCTCTCCTTACTGTTCTACCCACCCACATGTCCTCATTGCTTTGCCTACACATCCACCGCTGTTCAGTAACTGCCTGCCCACCTCCTTCCTCACCATTCTGCCCATCCAGTTACCTCTTTGCCACTCAGCCTACCCCCCCATCACTGTTATGCCTACTTGCCTATTCTCCACTCTCCTTTCTGCTGGCCCAATACAAACAGACAGCCCTCCTTGCTGGCCTCACATCACCCCCTCCTTTGTTGCATGCTCATCATGGATGCTGTTGCTGCTGCTGTCAGTGTCTCAAATCAGCCCTCAGGTTGGTCACTCACAGGTCACTCAGATGTGGACCCATCAGGAGAGGAGGAGGGTAAAGCAGCCGCACCACCTCTTCTGTGCCCTACTCAGCTCACATTTGGCTTTTAGCCTCTGATGCCACCATTGTGGTGAGCTCAGAGAAAGGAGGAGAGAGGGAAACAGCAGCAGCTTCGAAAGAGGTGCATTGTGTGTGAATGCACAGAGAAGTTCTCCTTTGTTTTAGTTGACCTCACCCTCCCATTTTTCCTGGGTTTTTGATCTTTCTGCAAACCTGGGGGTGCCCCAAGTTTCAAAAAAATGTCTGTAGTCAGTACATGGCTTTGGTATGCATATTTAAGTATCTGCAGATGGGGATATGTTGACTATTATATATATTAATATTTGCAGTTTAAGGTAGTTCAGATTACATACAGAGTAGGAGTTTGAGAATAGACGTAGAGTATAAAAAGATCTATAATGATTTTAAAATTTGGAATCCTGTGATTGACATCAGTCTCTCTATGATCACCTACTTTTTGACATCTCATGAAAGGCCCAATCAGTGTCTGAAACTTCTTTTGGGGGCTCATATGCATCAGAACTTTGATTGCTTTAAAGAGAATGATTCAAATATTTCAAAGCACTTGAGATCAGTACAGTGTGAAGTAATTTAAAATTATTGTACTGCAATTAATTTTAAATAACTGAGCTCTGCATATGTCTTGAAAGCCATACAGATCCAATTGGAAGCTCTCTAAAATTTTTAATGACCCAATAAATTTAAATCACGTTAGAATTCATAGAAGTGAATAATGTAAATTGGTTGTGAAGGGGTACAGAAAACGAGTGAAAGGAAGGAGTGTTTAATTTGAATATATGTTTTTTCAGCTTGGACTTTATGGTGATGAAATATTACTTATATTTCTCTATGATAGAAGGGTAGACATTGTTGATCTATATGGTTCCCTTTGTCATTTAAATATTCTTTATATTTTGGGCAGACTGGGGTATTCAGGAAACCAGACTTTCAATAATATTTTTCTGTAATGCAATGTAAATGTTCTCCCCCACCCCCAGGAATATATATATATATATATACACACACACACACATACATACATACACATAAAACTTCTTTCAAAAAAATAAGAACTTGTGATTACAGAGCATATTATAACATGGAGGAAGAGAAATCTAAAAATGGTATACTATATACCATTAAAAGTTTCTGGATGAAACTGTGTTGGTTTTCAAAACCCCAAATTATTAGCAACCATTTTTTTAAAAAAATGAATGTTAGCAGTAGTCTATAGCTATTGAACATTTTGTTACCACCCAAGGATGGTTTAGTGGACTGAGGGAAATCAGGTTAGTTCTAGCCCTTTTGACACCATTGCAAATGCGATATGCAGAGAGAGAGGTGGACCGTTTATAAGATTCTGTGGCATATTTTTCACAGAATCTTCACAGTTTATAGTCAAATCAAATCATATTTATTGTTAGAGTCAATGACCAGTGCATTCAATCATTTTATATAAAAACATTTGAACGGCTTATAGTTAAAATTCAGTGTTTGACTTTGAGATGCAAGTACTTTCCTCAGTATTATACACAATTGTATATTTTCCTGGGATTTGCTTCATATTCTTTTTTCTCAAATCTATCAATGACTGTAGCCTTTTTAAAAGTCAGGCCTTTAAACAATATATTATTGGAGCCATTGTTAAATTTTATTGGCCAATAGTTAGCAAGTGACTTTGAATTCAGGAGTTTGCTACTAAGCAAAAAGTTGTCCATAGAAGTATGCAAGGCTTTAAAGATTAGCCTCAACATTAGCTGCTTACAAAATGGGGGCTTTTATGTTTTTTTGACTCTTCTTGCAGGCAAATGTAGAGTGGAAGAACTGCAGGAGGCTGAAGGGGGCCTCCTCAAGAGCTCCTTCCTTGTAGCCGTACCTTTCTTTTAGACAGTTGTCATTATCTTTGTCTAAAGGTCATGGCTAAATTGAATAAAAGGAAAGCTGTGTGTTCCTGTCGATGCACAAAGGCAGTATTGACTTTCCTAATCCAGTTTGCTGAGGGGTGAGAGAATTAAATTAGATATCTAAGCACAGAAATCGAGAGCCTTTGAAAACAAAGATAAGGAGACAGGCTGTATTTTCCCTTTTTTTTCCTGGGAGCTCTGGGCTCATGATTTTGCAGGTGTGTCATCTGATCCATGGCTTGCATCGATCAAAACTGTGCCAATGCATATTTAATTAGCAAGGGGACCCTGGATGCATTATGGCCATCATCCGTATATTGAATGGACTGTCAGACTTTTTGAATGCTTCTCAGCCGCTGCCCCCCCCTTCGTCGTTTGGGGAGCTTCTGCATTTTGTCTGAGCAGCCAAAAGTTTCTTTGTTTTTAGTTGCTGATGCATACAACACTACTGAGAAGAATACAAACAAGTGAAGTCCAAAGTGTTTATTTGTCTAATGGGAAGAGGAGGCCTGAAAATTTGAGTTTAATTCCCTTAGGTTACGGATTTTTCTCCCCTTGATTTTTTTTAAAAGCATAGTTTCATTATGTTGAGGAATTTTTAAAATGAGAAACCTTTGTAATAGTTTTGATTAAGGCAAAAATTAATATTTACTGCTTTAGATGAAGTCTGTTCTAGCATTAAATCAAAGGCTTAAATATATAAAAAGGAGCAATGAACAAATTAATTATTCTCTAGAAGAGCAAATAAGGATACAGATTTTTGGGATACTGTTAAGAATCAGAATCAGTTTTGATGATTTTGAGTGCAGAAGTTTTACTGGTGTGTATGGGAACTCTGTGCCATTACCTCTTACAAAGCTCGACAACTCAGACAAAGTATTGGTTGCTAAACAGATGTAATACACAAAGTCTGCTTACAATAAAGGGCAGCAGACTGTGCGCACATGTTTTGGTTTCATTCATGCTCATCGGCGTAGTCTAGCTAGTTGTTTTTGTTCATCTACTTATGGGCTGGCTTAGTACAATTTTACTGGTAGAGTAACGAGTCCGAGGTAAGGGGGGCTGGCAACAAAAGTTGTGGCTAGGACTCCTGGGAAATATATTTGCATACATCTTCTTACAAAGGCTGACTACGTCCTGGCTTAGACAGAGTGTTGCCTGATAAACAGACTTAACACACAAATGTCTGTCTGGAATAAACAACAGCAAGCTTTGATTTACATTTCCATTAGCAAAGATAATCTCTTTGCCAATGTGTGGGAATTAAAAATCCTCTCATAAAAATAAGACTAGTGTTCCTGTGATTTTGCCGCTGTGTAGCAGCTTTTTCTCAGGAGCTGATGGGATACATCTTGGGGTAAATGGGCTTGTTAAAAAGAACTTTGAGATTCAAGGCTAGGGTCATTAGCGCAGATAATATATTGAACCAAATAAATAAATTTTGTTGCTGGAGGATAATTTGAACATGGCACGAGTTAAGAGGGTGCAAGGGTGGAAAGTCTTCATTTTATCTACTTTCTGGGTTAATGCCTATTGTAGGCAACAGTTTTAGGTATTACCAGTGAAAGTACTCTAAGATTGTCTTGCACATCAAAAGTTCTCCTGAGGGAGTACAGAATCGTCCCTGTGGCGTGCTGTTTGAAATGTGGGTGTTGTACTTTGGTTTAGCTATTATGTCAAGTTCAAACTGAAATTTGGGGTTGTTTCCATGTCCTAGTTTATTGTTTCTAGATTTTCTAGCTCTTATACAATCATTAAGGAATCACCTCACATTCTAGAAATTATTCAAGCCTTATGAATAAGCAGGAGAAATAGATGGATTCCCTGATGTCCATGCCCTGGACTACCAGCTCTTGTTCTCAACTAACTAATAAATGTCAGTGGTCAGTCCACCATGCCCATTGGAATGATGGTGTTGTGAAGGAAGGGGAGGAGAGAGTGGCATTATTTTGGGGAGAGATATGCTGTTTCAGCCTCATCCGTTGATGAAAGGTCTCTTAGAACAACTCAAACATCATTTTGTAACATGAGATTCTTTGGGTTATGGTCCAGTGTCATGGCACTCCAGTAACATATTTTTTAAAATATCCATAGGGATGGATGAGATGACATAGTTACCTACTATGTCACTGTAGGGCTTCTCATGCTATAAATGCAACATTTGAATTTTCCTGCTGCATCGTGTCTCTTGTCTTCATGAAAAAGAAAAATGTTTATAACCTAATACTAAACATATTTTGAGTTCATTATACTCTAATACTAAACATATTTTGTGTTCACTAAAATTACATTCCCAATAAATATTCTGAAGATTGTACTCTCATTCCAACAACTAGGAGTCACTTGGATGTGTGAAAGATCATGGATCAAATACCATAGATCAGATTTTATTTATACTGTATTGCCTGAAAAATACATTTCAGTGGAGGCCTTCCACATACTCAGTTCCCTGATCAAATTATCTACATTCATCCTAATATTATTTTATTTAAATCTCTTATTTATAGCCTTCTGAAAATATATATTTCAGTTTTATTACCCTATAGAAATTCATTTTTATGGGTCAGGATCACCAAGATTCTTCTTAATGTTGATTGTTAACAGATTTATAATTTAGTTACCCATGTTCCCAGACTTTTACTGGAAAAACAGAAGGCAGGACTCCGAATAAAAAAAGAACAAGAGACCACCAGGTTAGGTAAAAGACTGCAGTTACCTGTGATTTCAGAAACGGAAAGTTTCAGGATTAGAGTTAGGATTTTGATATAATATCACTAAATCTGTGAAAGTCAGAAATCCTATCTGTAAGGATTAAAAAAGTCTAGAAAACCTGAACATGGAATCAGATGCTACATCAGAAGCCAAATATTTTCCTAATCTGGTCCCCAGTTTATTCATCAGTATAAAAAATAATAGTGCTTCAGTTCTATTTTTATATTCTGTTATTATTCATTGCTTAGTATACTCAGTAGTATCACCACATAGCTCTGTTTTGTGCTGAATAAACCCTACTCATAGATTTCTTAAACCTCCTGAACATTGTGAAATTTATACTGATCTAACAACTAAAGTTTCTTAAAACTAGATTCCTGGATAAAATGCAAACACATTCTTCTAAATTCTCTTCAATATAATGCCTGTAGTTTCATGTAATATATTCATGTTTGAGCACTGGTAACAATCCATTTGAAATCTCATTCAAGACAGAATTGTGCTTGTGTTTAATTCAGTCTCACTGAAATGAATACATTTAAAAAAAATACATTTGGTTGGATTTTACCAATTCTGTTTATATAATTTTGTAAGTCTTGTTACTAGCCATAGCTTAACATATCAGTGAAACCTATTTCTATAATGAAAATGAGTTTGAAAAAGACTTCCAACTAGATTCTGTATGGTTTTCTATTTCAAGAGCTGCTTTTAATTATTATAGGAGAATATAGCTAGTAGTAACACAATCACTGGAAAAAAACAGTTATAAAGAGTGCAAGATGATGAGGTAATAGTAACACCTCGTTTTTCCTTGTGCGTGCATGTGTGTGTGTGTGTATAGAAAGCTGAAGGGAAAGAAGAAGTTTAAATGAATGGCTAACCTGGATACAATATTAATTCAAATGCTTATGACAGTTACCTTTAATTTTCATAAATTAACTATTGGGAAATTTCATCTCCTCACCATATTAATGACATAGCTGAATTTTTGTGGGTTTTAGGAATGCTAAAGAATGACATTTACAGACATCTTGCCATTGAATGGGACCATACCATGTGACCTCCCCCTAAAAAAAACTGATTTGAGCTATTATGGGAAGCTTGCATCTTATAATGATTTATTAGTTTTCTTCTTTATACTTCAGCATTGAAGTACTGGTATGTGACAAATTAGTTTTGTCATCTGAACAGAATTTAGGAAACAATTATGTCAGGCGTCCCCAACATTATTGAGCCTGTAGTCACTTTGGAATTCTGACATAGGGTGGTGGGTACAACCAAAAAATGATTGCCACATGGGGTGGAGCCAGCCACAAAATCTCAGGAAGAGAGGTTATGCATAACTCTAATAACTCCAACATTCCAGGCAGGAATTCTGCTTAACATCAAACCTTTTAAAATAAGTATATTAATTTAAAATACTTTTTTGCTGACACACAGCTGACATTCAATCTTGAAATAAAAAGTTTTAGAGGACATGTTCTCTTTTTGGGGGGCGTCCGCCCTCTTTTGGTCTCTTTTTAAAAAAACTGATGGAAATGTCCTCATTTTGGGTTGGACAGTTAAGAATATTCCTAGATAGTAACAATTATTATAGCTTAAATTGTAGAGGTATTTAAAATGAGATTCTTCATAGTGATCACTTGTTTGAAGTAGTCAGTCTGGAAATATGTCCTCTTTTTTGTATTTCAAAATATGGTAACCCTAGTGAAGAGCCTTGTGGTGTGGTGGCAGCTGTTGCCAAGGCAATGCTTTTAAAAATCTGCAAGGCCCATCAGATCTTCAGTAGCCAGTCAGAAGCCCTACCTGGCAAAAGCCCACCTTGGCCCCACTCACTTTCTAAAAACATTTGGCAGATGGTAGAAAAGATGGGCACCATGGCACTCAGGGGCACCATGTTGGGGACCCCTGAATTATGTTGTTGAAATAGTTTGCTTGGTTTACCATCTTCAAGAATTTCTAGAATTAAGCATAGACTTTAGGATACAAATTTCAAGCACTGGATCCTAAGACTCTTTTCTGCTATATCTGGATATTTTAAATGGAGCAAGCCATTTAGTCTGATGGACCAAAGCTTTTTCCCTGGCAACAAGATTATTCATTTAATCGAAGGATCTAATCCCAAATAATTTTTTGTGTGGTTGATATCGGTGGTAGCCTAGTTCTCCTACTTATTATTCAGGGGGGGTGGATCTTCATGGTATGTTATTTTGAAATTACATTTTTAGATTTGTTTAATATATATAAATAGAGTAAAGGATAAACTACAGGATTCAGATTTCATTGAGAACTAATGCATCACATACCAAGTCTCTAGAAAATGTAGCTGTTTTTACTCATTTCCTTTTTACCCATACATTATTTTAGTTGTAAATATTATGCAATAATAGAAGGATGATGGGAAGATGAAAGGAAAGAGATGTAACTGAATTTTTCATTTCAAATATATACATTATTTTAAGATTTGTATCCCACCCCAGAAGTGTGAAGTGCCACTTGAAATGTAAGCACTGCATGCAGCCCAATCATAAGCAGGTTTGAAACAGAGGCCAGTCTTACTAAAATCCTGTGGGAGTTGTTCTCAAGTAAGGATGCATTAAAAATTATATTTAAATATGATTATGGAAAGATGTAAATGAATCTGGCATGTTTGGGGGTTTCTACATACATCTTGCACCCCGTGCTAACACAGCTTGCTTGAGACACATGAATACAAGCACTCAGGTTAACAAGGGTTAGTTTCTTTTGCTCCAGTAAAGGTAAAGGTTCCCTTGCTTGAAAGCCAGTCGAATCTGACTCTAGGGTTGCGGTGCTCATCTCTGTTTCAAAGCCGAAGAGCCAGCGCTGTCCAAAGACGTTTCCGTGGTCATGTGGCCGGCATGACTAAACACCAAGGCGCACGGAATGCTGTTACCTTCCCACCGAAGTGGTACCTATTTATCTACTTGCAATTTCTTGCTTTCGAACTGCTAGGTTGGCAAGAGCTGGAACTAGAGATGGGAGCTCACTCCGTCATATGGCACTCTTGGGTCTCGAACTGCTGAACTACTGACCTTCCACAGCCTGCAGTTCAGCGTCTTAACCACTTGAGCCACCGCAGCTCCTGTAACCAGGATCTTAAACCAGGGTTTCTCCTGTCCCTAGAATCCTGGTAACTAGGGGGAGGGGGTAAAACTAACAGGTTAAACCTCACACCTATATTTGTATATCATGGCAAGATGAGCTAATGTTTAACCACAGTTTTCAGCATGAGAAGGGAAAGGTAAGAACAAGGAGTGTGGTGTATATACAAACCTGGCAATAGCTCATGTTTGTGCAATTTTTTTTCTTTAACTGTTATATATAATATCTGAATACTGTGCAAGGATTGTATCTGTAGAATTCCATTTCTCAAGCAATTCCATCTTAAGTGATAAAATAAACCTGCTTTTCTACAATATCAATATATAGTAGGGAATGAAAATTCAATTCTTTTACAACTCAAGGTTTTTTCATTAAATCATTAAAGTAATAAAAAGGAACATTGTGGTTCTTCTGGTGAACTCAAATATAGGTTTGCTTCAAATAGTTAATTTCTATAATGAATAACTAAGTTTATTTGAAGAAAGGCGTTTACCCTTCATTAATAACAAGCATTAATGACAAGCTGGTTTAATATAACATTAGAAATCAAATTTCTGCCACCACAGTATTCTGACACCTTATTCCTACCTTATTCTCCTGCTGGGTAAACCAATCCTAATTTTTTATAGATTACAGGAAATTTTGAAGTGTTTTTCTCAGTTTGTTGGTGTATATTTGCAAGAGTTACAGACACCAGGATTTAAAGGGCTAGTTTAGGCATTTCTGGTTGGACTTTTGTTTGTTTCAGTATTTGATAGCCATGAAGAACTGCTTTTGACATCGTCACAGTGTCCAAACTGGTTTGCCACATAATATGTCAGGCTGTTGTTTGCAAATAGCCAAAGCCCTCTTGGGCACACAGAAATAGTTGCATGGTTCTTTGGATCTTGGCCAATAGGATTTAAAAAAAAACAAACCTTTTCCAAACAGTGAGGCCCAACAGCCAAGATATGAAAAGGGATAACTGTAATCCTGAGACATTTCTATGTCAAGTCCAAATAAGATAAAAACAGTGACCCATTCACAACAGCAGTCACTGGAGATAATGCCATCATTCTTGCTGTGCTAATACAGGTCCTAAAGTCATGTACGAGATGATGTTTGACCCCAAAATCTCTTTTTTTACTACTTCTTTTTTAGATAACTATGTTTATAATTCTCATTTATCATAAAATAATAAAATAAAAATCCCAATAATGGAAATTTACAAGTTACAAGTAATTCTTCTGGGATGTGAAATTGTATAATATAGCCTGATATTGTCAGATCTTGGAAGGTAAGATATGTTGGTACTTTGGAAGGGAGACCACCAAGGAATACTTTGCAGAGGAAGGCAATGGCAGACCATCTCTACTTAACCACTTGCCTTGAAAACCCTATGGAGTTGACCTAAGTTGACTGCAACTTGATGGCACTTTACACACACACACATATAGTTCTTCAGTTACATTGAGAAAAATCTCTAATCCTCCTTTTCCACCTTAATTCACCCTATACTATTTATTATCTGTTAAATCCATCAATATCTACCATATTTATGTCTACCAATATGTATACATTTTTAATAAATGTGACCTATTGAATATATATAGTTGTGTAGATCGCAAATATTCATGAGGTCATCATTCCACTGTAACATTGGGGTGGATCCAAACTAAATTTTCTTTCAGTGGGACAGAAATTTCCTATCTCACCTCTCCCACAGCATTTCCAGCATTTCCATGAAATGCTGCTCTTTTAAGATAGGGGAACATGCAAAACAATTGGGGTGGGGGCTGCAGCAGAAAGAGGAAATGGACAGAAATTGTCCCTTCTGTTAGTAGAAAATTTAGTTTGAATCCAATTCATTATTTTCCCCCTCTATTTACTGTATCTGACCCAGAACTGTAAAGAGTTTATCATTAAAATATCCTGTACTTATTCAATTATCTTTATCCATTGTTAGAGCCAGTTTGGTGTAGTGGTGAAGTGCATGGACTTTAATCTGGGAGAACCAGGTTTGATCCCTCATTCCTCCATGTGCAGTTGCTGGATGACCTTGGGCAAGCCATAGTTCTGTCCAAACTGTTCCCTCAAGGACAGTTCTCTCAGAGCTCTCTCAGTCCTGTCTACCTCACAGGGTTTTTGTTGTGGAAAGGGGAAGGAAAAGGAGTTTGTAAGCTACTCTGAGACTCCGAGTGAAGGGCAGGGTATAAATCCAATCTGTTCTCTTCTTCTACTAGGTTTTTACAGTATACAATAATAAAATATGTTTATTTATTTAGACTTCACCTTCTCTGAGGCACCAAGACATGGTACAGTCCCATGAGCACTGTAGGTTTCCATGTGCTAGAAGATTTTAAAACATGGATTCAGTCATGCAATTTCCTACATGCAAATCAGAGAGCAAAAGATATATACACATGAGAAAACACATTTCTAAATGTTTCCCAACAGTAACATTTCCTAGAACATGTAAAGTTAGCAAAACAACTTGCTGGGAGATTGTGTGGCAGGTTGAGAATCAAACATACAACACCCTATATGCATATTGTAAGACTGGACTGTTTGAGGAAGGGTCAGTAAGATGCTCTGCTGAATATCTGGATTAATTTGTGTACTTTAAAAGTATGTTTTAATTTCAAAGTTCATTTTTAAGCTTTGTTTTTGTCCCATATTATTGTTGACTAGAAGAATGTTTGGAATTAGTGGCATTACACTGCAGCAATTCAGTTTAGGTTAGGGCTAATTCTCATGTCATTTCCACATCATAGATTAAAATGTCACTATGTCAGAAACTGGTTCATGTGCCAATATATGTTATTAAAAACCAAAAAGCTTTTTAGTGGTTCATGGATGTCCATTTCTAACTTAGTTGCATGTGCCAATATTCTCATATATAAATGTTCATAAAGAAGTGACTTTCCAGAATAGTATTATGTCTTCAAGGTTTTAATTTGCATAGTACTGCTGATTCCAGAGTTACACCCTCATCCTAACTGTATCTTTTTGGAAGCAAACCTTTCTGATTGTAGCATCACTTATTTACAAGAAATCATGTTTGGAGTTGCTCCTTAATCTTGGATTTACTCCTGAGTTTCTGTTGCTGTAATAGTTCTGTAGTGTTCCTGAAGTCATTGTAGAGTGATTGATTGCCTTTGTATGGTGGAAGAAGAAGAAGAAGAAGAAGAAGAAGAAGAAGAAGAAGAAGAAGAAGAAGAGGAGGAGGAGGAGGAGGAGGAGGAGGAGGGGAGGAGGAGGAGGAGGAGGAGGAGTTGGATTTATATCCTGCCCTTCACTTGGAGTCTCAGCACAGCTTGCAAACTCCTTTCCCTTCCCCTCACCACAACAGATACCCTGTGAGGTAGGTGGGGCTGAGAGAGCTCTTTCGAGAACTGCCCTTTCAAAGACAGCTCTGACAGAACTATGGCTTGCCCAAGGCCATCCAACAGCTGCAAGTGGAGGAGTGGGGAATCAAACCTGGTTCTCCCAGATTAGAGTCTACACACTTAACCACTATACCAAACTACATCAAATTTGATAGAAAGAATAGTTCTTCTGGTTGTCCTAGACTAGAAGAAAACCCCACCACCACCAAACAGGACAGAACCAGTACTTAAATCTGGGAAACAATGTTGTTCACTCCCCACAGGCCTTTATTCAGACCATCATTCATTCAGAAGGTTCTGAGAATTATGTTAGCTTATTAATCCACAACAGTAGTTAATAGTATAAGCATGGAAAGGTTAATTGCTCAACTGGAAGTCATTAGTACTTAGAAAATGTACAATAGTAAAAACATACCAACTCAATGGAAGGTTACAGATCCAAAGTTCTTGGTTGTCTGGGCAGTTTTAAGATGTTGCTTGATTATAAATTTTGATTGTGTACAATTTCTCATATACAGCAAAGTTTGAGAAATCAGAAATCAATTACTTCACTTCCAGTATATTCATAAAAACATGCAGCGATTACTCTGCCTACTTTCCATCTATTAATTGTACAAAAATGTCTAATATATTTCATTTGCTTACTCAGATTTTGGAGAACATCAGCCACCTTTCCGTAGTGGAATCCTGTCATTTTTGGCCATCTTTTGTATTTTTCAGATTCAAGTCAGTCTGAAAGTCCGAGCCAGCCAAGTGATGCTGATATTAAGGACCAGCCAGAAAATGGTAAGTCTGTACCTGCAGGTGCTTTGAAGAGATAATTGATCATTCTTGTGGCTTTTAAAAAAAATTAAATGTGCCACAGCAGTGGGGGATATAGGCTGTGACTTACAATATTGCTTCACTGGAACAACTGAGCTCCAGCACCTCAGGAGCTTGTCTCGGACCTGATGGGAGGATACAGTGGTCTGGGAGATGATAACAACAACTCAGAGGCTTGCTTTGATTACTTGTGTACCAAGTAAAAAGCTTTAGTGGGCTACTGTTGCCTATCCCTTCCCTGGTAATACATACTTTCAGTCTACTTATTTAAGCTCTGTACTTATGTACTTATTTTTATTGGTGTCTGTACTGGTGGTCATCCCTTGCATAGAAACCCTCAGGAAGATTGTAGTTCATATAGTGCTGCCTCTTTTCTTTTGCTTCCTTCTGGAAGGAGTCATTGTGTAGACAGAAAGGGCACCATGCCTTCTGCCTGTCTTTATATGCATACAGTGAGGTTAGGTCACTCATTAATGGAAATAATTCCTCTATGGCTTTGATCCTTGTCTTGCTGCTTTCTGTGTACACTTCCTGGTGCTTGGCTTTATCTCCTAGTCCCCAATGTTCTTGTCCTATGGTCCATGTTCCTGGTGTTGTCACCAGTGAGGACCTGATTCTGGGCCTCCTCTTCTCGTCTCTTCACTTTGATGTAATGTGATTTCTTGTCATGTACTTGCAGGGTTGATGGTCTTTGTAAAGTCCAGACATTGCATAGAACAATGTGATGAAACTCACAATCCTCTTTCAGGGGGAAAACCAGTAAATTAAAAAAAAAACACAAAGGCTATACTGGGATAGTGAAATGGTATGTGTAAGCATGCAAGTCCACCAATATCTATAATCAGACTGTATTTTTTATGATTTGATAGCCAGATGTTGATATTACAGGAGTTTTAATTGTAAATTTAAGAGAGTTTTTTTTTAACTGTACAGAATGTGTTACATTCAAATATAGATGCAGACAGGTCAGTATTCATTAGTGCAGCTGTTCTCCAGTGTTGAATTAATTTCTCATTAAAAATAACAGATATTTAGCTTTTTAAAAAAAAAGTAAGTTTTTTTTCAAACAAAACATTTCCTTAAAAAATTAGATGCATTATTTTAACAAGTCTTCAGTATTCAAATCAAACTTTAAAAAAAATTAGAATGCATTCTTTGTGCTTTAAGCTGCAAGTAAATTAACTTTACCTTAGAAATGAAAGGCACCTTGTTCTTCCTAACAGTATGAAGTACCAAACAATGACATGTAGCAACTCACAAAACTAGTTTGTCCACCTTTCTGGTAAATTGTACTGAATTTGTTAATGTAGCTTAAGAATTCATTCATTCATCTACTTAATTATTTATTTACATAGGGTTGGGCACACTTCATGAGTCAAAGGAAAGTTTGAAAAAAACCAAAAAGAGCAGTTCAGGTACAGTTAATTAATTTCATTTGGCAGGGATTTATTTGAGTGGCATTTTAGCATGTGCCTTCATTGAATATTGATTTTTAGCATTTATGTAGCGTTTTCACTCCTCTCAGCAGCCTTGTAAGGTAGACCAATATTAACTATCTGCATATTGCAGTTGAGGATTTTTGAGACAATGGCCTGTCTAAGGCCACATAAAGAGTTCATAGCAGAGGCAAAATTTGAAGGAATATCCCAGATCATTGCAAATTTTTAGCCTGTGTGCTTCACCAAATCCGTGGAGTGTTAATATGGTTAATCAGTAATATGCAAAAGAATAGATTCTTTTGAATTATGGTGCTGGAGAAGACTCTTGAGAGTCCCCTGGACTGCAAGGAGATCAAATCAGTCAATCCTAAAAGAAATCAACTCTGACTGTTCCCTGGAAGGCCAGATACTGAAGCTGAAGCTCAAATACTTTGGCCATCAAATGAGAAGGGAGCACTCACTTTAGATGCCCCTGATACTGGGAAAGATTGAAGGAAAAAGAAGAGGACAGCAAAGGATGAGATGGTTAGACAGTTATCAATGCAACGAACATGAAATTAAGCAAACTCCGGAGCACAACGGAAGACAGGAGGGCCTGGCATGATGTGGTCCATGGGGTCGTGAAGAGTCGGACTCGACTGTGCGACTGAACAACAGCAACAGCAAATACATGGGATTTTCATGTTTAATTTTAATTAGGTGGTGATCAAGAAACTCACATGGATATGAAATATAGGAAACAAATTGTAGTCACAGGTATCTTTGTGGTCATGGGAACGGGTATATTAAGACCGTGCCTTTCACCAAAGAAGGTCAGTGTAGATACCATCGAAACTAAATGGCAGTATTGTATATATATTCTTAACTACACAACTTCACATTTTGTGCCAGGGATAGGTGTACAAGGATAGCTGGGACTAGTTGGTGAGGAGGAGGAAATGTGGGAAACCTGTATCTTAGCCACCCTTTTTACAAACAGCTCTGGGCAGTGTACCAGATTCAGGTTCTTTTTCTCCTAATTTCATCCGCAAAATAATCATGTGAGGCACATTAGACCAGAAGACACCGACTGGCTCAAGGTCACCCACTGAGTTTCATGTGACAGTTCCTAGTCTGACACTTTATCCACTGCATCATATTGGGAAAGAGGAGCCATGGGGTCTAAAAAGAGAGAACATTCATGAAATAAATGGTATAAAGTGTGTGAAAATGAAATGGATGAGAAGCAGGGTGGCATTAATAATCTGTGCTTAACTGTATGTATAACTGAGTGAAAAGCAGGGTGCAAGAAAGAAAAACAGATGTGGAAGAGGAAGATTGGTTTTAAAGGTCATACCCTTGTCTGGAGGGGTGGCTTCTTTTTGTGAGCTTTAAAGGTCACATTTGTCACATTAATGGCTATTATTAATGAACTGGCCTTCCAGAAACTGGGTGATTACATATGTGCTCCTCTAGGCTTGTAGATCAGGCTATCCTGGATAGAAGCAAATGTAGACAGAACACCTATAAAATGTGAGTGTCACCCCACCCAAGATCATCCTATCTCCAGTTATATATCTAATTCCAAACTGGGCCATAGAGTGTGGATCAGCAAAATGGAGCTAGGGACAGATTGGGGGGGGGACGTTCTCTATACATCTATGGAGTCCTTAGTTTGCATACAAATCTGAAATCTAAAAAACAAAATACATTGGAAGATCAAAACTACCCCAAATAATAGAAACAAGTGGAGGCCCTCAAGACCACTGGGAGGAATCCTATCCCCCCCCAATCACTGAGTCCAGCACGGCTCCAGGCCCCACCACCCACCTTTGAGTCTGGATCTGGCAGCAGCAGCAGCATACACTTCCGGCAGCTCTGAAGATTAAAGGTAAGTGTGTTGTCTGCATATGTGCAGGCAATTCTTTTTTATTTTGGGGGGGATCTAACTCCCTCAATGTAGGTTTGCAGGAAAATCTGTTTAGTGTCAGTTTGGCCCTGATTCGCAGATATTGATATCCAGAGAACACAATTGCTATTATATATATAAGATACCTGTAGCTTTAATAAAATAATGCCTATTGAGAGTGGCCATTTTAGAGTGCTAGGCAACCACAGCAATATTGCTGAGTCTTCCAAGCCTTGATTTTAACCCTGGGAGGGGGCAGGGGTGGACTTTGCTAAAACAGTCCTTTTTTTTTTTTTTAAATAAACTCTCCTAAAGAGGAGAGAATTTTACTACTTTTTATAAAAGAAAAGGGGAAGGTATATAGAAGGATTAAGAAAAAGAGTGGAGTGAATTTTTCCTGTTAAAAAAATTAGTTTTAGTTAGTATAATTACAAATTTTGGCAACCACCACGGTTGGAAGATCTTCTTTTCATCTTACAGAAGTCCAAGATAACTCTGTTAGTAAAGTTAGTAAAGTCCTTTGGGGTTAGTTATTAATCAGCTCCTTTCTGACATTCCAC
Organism: Gekko gecko; assembly: GCA_029375565.1. Taxonomy (NCBI): domain Eukaryota; kingdom Metazoa; phylum Chordata; class Lepidosauria; order Squamata; family Gekkonidae; genus Gekko; species Gekko gecko. Next base: position 74,029,201 of record JAPDNY010000006.1, on the reverse strand, counting down.
GAACTACTTCTTTGGATATCTTCCTTTTACATCTCTCAAGTTGTACGATGGGCCCTCTTTAGGCTTCTTATCTCCCGCTCCAGCTCCTCCCTCTTCCGGATCACTGTCATCCTCGCTGCTTGAATCTGTCCAAATTGCGAGTGCTGCATCTTCCTCTGTACTGGCGTGTCTCTTCAGAAATTCTTGTGCTTTGAAGACGGAGTCTATCTTCTCTCTTTTGTCATTATATTTAAAAATTAGTCCTTCGGGAATGCACCATCTATAATTTATCTGATGCCTTTGTAAGAACGTGGTCAATCCTTTATATGCTTTTCTTTTCATACGGATTTCATAGGGAACATCTTTCAAAGTTCTAATGGTCTGCTCCCCAATTTTCAAGGGCACCGCTGAAACTGCACGCAAAATTTGATCTCTGGTACGCTGCTTTATAAACTTGACAACCACTTCTGCTGGCAGATTATTTTTCTTTGTAAAGGTTGAATAGGCTCTGTAGGCCATATCCATCTCTTCTTTCAGTTCCAACGCTTCTCTGCCAGTTAGAGGTGCCAAGGCATTCGCCAATGTAGTTCTGAGATCCTCTTTTTCCTCTTCTTTAATGCCCTGAAAGCGGAGAGTCCGATTTGATTTTTCCATCTGTAACATTAAAATTCTTTTTTCTTGCATATCCTGATGTTTTTCTAATTTATTGACCTTTTTCTTTATTTTCTTGGTGTCTTTCGTTGAGACCAAACACTTCTGTGCGATCTCCTCCATCTTCTTTGATGTTTCCGTTAATTGTTTTTGTTGACTGTTGAGAACACTTTCCATGTTACACAGAGTTTTGCTGATTTTCTGCATTTGATCCAGCAGAGGGCGCAGTGACTCGCTTTTCTGTTGATTGACAGCTAACTCCGGTAGGGGGGTGCTCAGACCGGAAGTCCCTCCCCCCTTCTTTTCCGGCTTCTGCGGGACCTTTTTCAAAGCGGACATCTTTTTAATTGTTTACTTTAAAAAAGTTCGTGTCGCGCCACTCAGGAGACTAACAAACTCTTAATCTTCGGTGTTTCCCCAAAGGTATCTTCACCAACTCTTTTTCCCCTCTACCCCCTCCGCATTTCTTTTATAAGTCCCGTTTCTCAGGGGGTGGGGATTCCTCCCTCCTCCCATCCGCTTATACGCTTGCGGGGGGTTTTGACTTTCCGCTTCAAAATAGATCTCCAACTCACAGTTCGATGCCAATTCTTTCCATTTAACTTCAACTTGATCGCTTTATTCACTCCTGGAAGTCGGTGGTGTTGCTAAGTCCCATTACGGGCACGACGCAGCGGGGCCGATTGGGGCGGGGAGAAAGCCTCAATTTCCCGGCTGTTTGCCGGCAAAGAGGCTACTCCCCAAGCGCCCCCGGTTCGGAGCCTTTGCCTAAGGCTCACTAGGGTCTTTCGCATAAGCGAAGACCCCCCCAAACTGCGCGTGGGCTAACCGCCTCCGGGAACATCCCGAGAGGTGGCCGCCATTCGCTCCGCCGAAACCGAAAGTCCAAAAACAGTCCTTGAAAGTATCCCATCCCCTACTCATCAGGTCCCCTGACAGAGGAGAATTCATGAGGGACAGGCAGCCACCACACAGCTGTTCCAGTACAGTGGCCACCACAGCCCAGTACAGTTGCCACCACACATCTGGGCTGGGCCAGTGCCATTGGCCACAATGCAACTAGGCCAAACTTCTCTCAGGGAGAGGCTGCCGAGAGGAGTGAAGAAGGAAATACTGAAGATGGGAGCAGCTAAAGGTAAGTTGGCTGGTGGGTGGGAAGAAGAGAAGGAATTAGGAAAAGGACAAGCTGTGAGGGTGTTAGGGAAGGGAAACCAGATCTAAAATACAGACATTTATTCTGAATTCAGAAATTTTGTCCTGAAATACACAAATTGTATACTGTAACATCTGTGATATAGTCATCCTATATATATATATATATAGAAGCCCAGTGTATTGGCAGAGTCTGGCTCTCCCATTGGCTGTGCTGTGCACTCCATCAGCCACTGGCCCATCAGCCGCCACTCAAGAGTACTCACGTGCCATTGGCTGGGTGCTGGGTCCACTCCTCTCCCCCTCCCACTGCCAGCTTGGCCACTTCCCTGACAGAATGAACTGCCAAAACGGCTATCTCTCCTAACAAAGATGCTTGTCCTGCTTGGCTCCTGTGGGATGAACTTTTCCCTCAGTGGCTGTTGCTAGGCAACCAAGCTTGGTTCTGTCAATAAAAAGGCAATGCCAGGAGCCCTATTCATGGCCTACTATGGCCTTGGTGGGGAACTCATTGGGGCCCATCCTGACTTGGGTTGCCAGCTCCAGGTTGAGAAATTCCTGGCTATTTTGTGGTGGAGTCTACAGAAGCGAGAGGGGAGAGGCCTCAGCTGAATAGAATACCATAGAGTCCACCCTCCAAAGCAGTTATTTTATCCTGGGGAACCATTGCTGCCAATCTCCAGGTGAGAAGTAACAACAATGGAAATACAGTGATTTGTAAATTGTAGCCAAAAAAAGTCCAAAGACTGTTACACTGTAGTCTGTTTCTATACATTCTTAATGTACACGGTTATTAGACACTCTTAATGACTGCGCTGTGGAACAGATGGTCACAGAACCAGGGGAGAGGCGATCTTGGATTTGGTCCTCATTAACGCCCAAGACGTGGTGAGAGATGTAAAAGTGATTGCACCACTTGGGAACGGTGACCATAATGTTGTTGAGTTTAACATTTGTATAAATAGAGAATTGCCTCAAAAGACTGACACAACCACTTTTAACTTTAAAAAGGGTAACTTTTTAAAAGGGATTTCCGTGCCCGCTCCCTGGTCACGTACCAGGCTCCAGTGCACATGACCAGGGGAGGGGCACAATGATCCCACCAGTTCTCTTCTGACCGCCGCTCTGGTAGGATCTCCTACACCTTGGTCAGTGAAAAATTTTTGGCCTTCTCTCCTTACTTCTTGGACTTGTAGTTAGCTAGTTTTCAGTTTAGTGTTAGGTAGCTTTGGACTTGTTGCTGCTTTGTTAGAATTTTTTGCCCCCCCTCTGGCCTATGGCCAAACAGTGGGGCTTCTTTAAATGGTGCTGCAAGTGCAGTAGTAAAATCACTCCCCCTGACAGACACTCCCTTTATTTATTGTGCCTTGGGGAATCATACCGAGTTGACTCCTGTGCCCACTGCGTGAAGTTCTCTCGACAAATGAGGAAGAATCAAGCGTCTAGACTTTCTGTGGCACTAACCAAATTGGCTCTTTTGCCTATGGCATCGTCACAAGAGACTTCTGGACACACCTCCATGTCGACCTCTGCCATACGGTCTCCATCACAGGGCCATTTCGATGCCGACCAATTGGTGCTGAAATGCTCGATCCTGGCTTCTCAGTCCGATGCTGATATTCCCACAAAACATCATCGGGAGGGTAAGGATGATCGGCCTGTCAAGCACAAGAAGGACTCCTCGATGTCAGGAGCTGCTTCACTTGACTCCTCAAGCCGTGGGTAGACACAGGGTGTTCAGTCTCCATCCTCTCCTCGCTCAATTCAACTTACCGATTCCAAACAGGACATGGCACTGATGCAGGCCTCTCACTCTTACAGTGTTGACAGTCAGTGTTCAGAACGAGGAGCAGATGCTGGGGCACCTCCATCCCCACGTGGCCAAACTGATTGGGATCGATCACCTGGACATTTCCTGCCGCCCACTTGGGACCAATGCCAGTGGCAATATTTGTATGGGACGTACCCTTTCCCTGGCGTTCCTTGGCTTCCTCCACACCCTCATATCAAGTGGGATCGTCAATCCACCTCCTCGAATCTCTCTACATTGAGAGTTTTCTCTGACAATGGAGTTTGCCAAACTGTATGCATTGGCACTGATGAATAAATCGCATGCCTCCGTACCGTCGATGTCGACTCGCCCTAAGACCCAGTCGGGATTGATGCTGTCGACACCGGGTCTTCTGATACCACTTTTGGACCCATCGGAGCACTCCAGTGTTTCCAACGCCTCACTTTCTGTGGATGAGGATTCCCCCATCCCATTAGAACCATCTCCACTGCAACAAGTAGGGGACGACTTCCCTATTTCTCCATCTGAAGATGTTAAGTCTTATGGGGACTTTGTCAAGAGAATGGCCAACACCCTGGCCCTACCTACGGTACAGCCACCTCCTACTGTCATGGATTCAGTTTTTGATATTGTTCAGATGGACACTTCGACTGCAGTCGCTCTGCTTCTGACATTTGTCCTTTTGCAGACAGCTAAAGCACCATGGTCGCACCTGGCTTCTGTTACCATCTCTAACAAAAGGATGGATCACATGTATAAGGTGCAGGAAACAGGAGCTGAATTTTTGTTTTTTCATTCCAAACCAAATTCTGTGGTCATCTCGTCCTCGTCAAAGAGCAAGCATAGCCGTTCCACTCCCTCCGATAAAGAAGGGCAGATGTTGGACTCCTTTGGCAGAAAATTCTACTCTTCTGGGGGATTGGGTATTAAAACTTCCAACTATGCAGCCTGTATGGGCAGATATCAATACGCCCTATGGGAGCAGATGTCAGAGTTCATTTCAGCCCTTCCTGCAGACAAGAACCACCCAGCTAGATGCATCCAGAAGGAAGGTATGCTTTTGGCCAAACACCAACTCAATGCTGCCAAGCATAATATGGATGTAGCGTCTAAGTCCCTCACCTCAGCGGTTACCCTATGACGCCACACCTGGTTGTGATCTACTGCCTTTCAACAGGAGATGAAGTAGGTGGTTGAGGACCTTCCCTTTGAAGGTGACAACCTCTTCAGTTCCACAACGGACTCAGTTCTACAGGGCCTCGATAAAAATATTAAAACCTCCCATAACCTTGGAGTCACCACAGTCTCTAAACAGTCAAGAGGAAAGTCCTGGAATAAACCCTGGTCTCACAGGTCTTCCTTTAAGTCTTCTCCAGAACCACAATGGCAAAGATCACCCAACACTAGTGGACGCTCTTATGGGAATAAGCCCAAATTCTCTTCAGCGACACAATCTCGGGCTAAGACTCAAAAGAACCCCAAGCAGGGACTTTGACTGGGGTCCATTACCACTCCCTCCCACCCATCTGTCCCCTTACCTGTATGCCTGGCAACAAGTAACATCAGATCGATGGGTTCTTTCAGTAATCTGGGAGGGATACCTCACAGAGTTTCTTCAAGTTCCAGACAACACAAACTTCATTCTCACTCCATCGTCACCCCCACTTCTGGAAGAGATACAGAACCTCCTGCTCAAGGACACCATAGAACCTGTCCCGGTGCTGCAACATCGCTGGGGGTTTTTTTCCTGTTATTTTACGGTCCCCAAGAAAGATGGAGGCCTCCATCCCATCATGGACCTAAGAAACTTGAACCATTATATTGCATACAAGAAATTCCGCATGGTAACCTTGCAATCTATTCTCCCTCTCCTGGAGAGGGGAGTCTGGATGGTGACTCTGGATTTGCAAGATGCTTATTTCCATGTCTCTATCCACCCCGCCCACAGGATAATCCTGTGTTTCCCAGTAGGCGATGGACACTTTCAGTACAAAGCCCTCACCTTTGGGCTACCCATGGCGCCCCATGTCTTCACCAAGGTGATGGTGGTCATTGCGGCTCACCTCCATTTGCAAGATGTACATAGATGATTGGTTATTGGTTGCAAATACCAAGACCATTTTACACCACTATATTACCCTGACCCTCGATACTCTGGAGGCTCTAGAGCTGAAAGTGAATCTTAAAAAGTCAATGCTCGTATCATCTACACAAGTGCAATTCATCAGAGCAATCCTGGACTCAGCGGTTTGCAGAGCATTCCTCCCTCCCAAGAGGGCAGAGGACATTATCTCCCTCATAAATCTCCTGAGATGTCAGGGCACAGCCTCCGCAAGACAGCTACAATGACTGCTAGGACTCATGGCAGCCACCACATTGGTCATAGTGTTTGCCAAGCTACAGATGCGACCACTACAGCTGTAGTTCGTCAGGAAGTTCTACCCTCAGAGACAACCACAGTTCCTACATTTCATACTTTCGGAGCCTGTCTTGAACACTCTCCTTTGGTGGGGAGACCCACAAAATCTTCTAGCGGGAGCTCTATTCCACCCTCCGATTTCGGGGATGACCCTAACCTCAGACACGTCCCTCTGGGGCTGGGGAGCACATCTCCGAGGAATCTGTGTGGGTGCACAGTGGGAACCTCATGTGGCTCACCATCATATCAACTTTCTGGAGTTGTTAGCTATTCAATATGCACTCTGGTCATTCCGTCATCTGGTCACTCGTCAGGTGGTAGCAGTACTCACCAACAACACCATGGTGCTCTGCTATCTCAATCGTCAAGATGGGATGGTGTCCAAAAGCCTCTGTCGACTAGCCACAGACATTTTGAACAAATGTCAGATGTGGGACACATTCCTTGTAGCTGCCCATCTATCCAGGACCCTGAATGTGCAAGGAGACTTCCTCAGCAGACGGGGTGCATCATGGCACAAATGGGAGATCAAATGGGTGTATCTCCTGTTAGTCTTTTGTGCATGGAGCCACCCAGAGTTGGATGCATTCATGACACATGAGAACAAGAAGTGTCGTCTATTTTGCTCCAGGGCAGGGAAGGACACTTGCTCCCTGGGAGATGGACTCCTTTACCCGTAAACACACAACTATGTGTTTCTTTTTCCACCTTTTCCCCTACTCACCAAAGTGATAGCCAAAATCCTGAGGGACAGACCACGCTGCATCCTGGTGACCCCCTGGTGGCCCAGACAACACTGGTTCCCCACTCTCCTCCACGTATCGAAGAGCTCCTTTATCCACTTCCCACCAGCACCAGATCTCCTCCTTGTGCAGGCGGGGCACGTGCTATATCACGATGTGCCGCACCTGAAACTCACAGCATGGAAGATCCATTGGCTAGACTCATGTGCTGCTGAATTGCTGTAAACCGTCTACTAAGGCTTCCTATGCTGGGAAGTGGAAAGTTTTTCTTCCTTATCTTAGTTCATTGGGGGCTCCGCCCCACTGATCTGGTAGTGATTTTTGGGTTCTTACTCTCCCGTTTGGACTTGGGCCTTAGTTATACCTCATTGAGAGTGTATTTAGCAGCCATCTCAACTAATCATCCTGCAGTGGATGGCCACTCTGTCTTCTTGCATCCACGAACCAAACAGTTCCTGAAGAGGCTCAGGCACCTTTTCCCTCCATCTCGTGGTCCTATGCTGGCCTGGGACCTTCCTTTAATACTCCACGAACTGATGGGTAAGCCTTTCGAACCTATGGCTACCTGCAATCTGTGACTCCTTTCCTGGAAGACTGCTTTTCTGGTAGCTATTACCTCTGCCAGGAGGGTGAGAGAGCTGTCCGTGCTACACTGTGATTCCCCCTACCTGCAATTTCATCATGGCGGTGTTACCTTAGCCCTGGACATTTCATTTCTGCCTAAGGTAGTCTTGGAGTTCCATATGCGAGCCAACATCATCCTCCCTGTGTTCTACCCAACACTGCAGAACGATGGGGAACGCCATCTTCACATCCTTAGACGTGAAGAGGGCTTTGCTCTTCTACCTGGACAGGATGCGCTCTTCCAGAAGACTCCAGTCCTTTTCATCTCCCATGCCTTGCCTGCACAAGGGAAGAAACTGTCCTGTCAGTGGCTATCCAGATGGATCGTGGAAATGATCAAGCTTGGCTACTTGCTCACCAAGAAACCACTCCCGGGTCCGCTTCGAGCGCACTCCACCCGGGCGATAGCAACATCCACTGCCTTCCTGAGAGGTGCGTCGCCTGATGACATCTGCAATGCAACTACTTGGGCTACTCCTCACACCTTTGTGAAGCACTACGCCCTTGATGTATGTCTTCATCAGCATATGACAGTGGGACGAGCTGTGTTGCAGGCTGTGCATATCTAGGACCTTCAGCACTCTCCTCCAGCTAGGTGTATACTGCTTTTTAGTCTCCCAAAGGTGTGATGCACAGAGACCATGAAGAAGATAAACAGGTTGCTTACCTGTAACTGGTGATCTTCAAGTGGTCACCTGTGCATTCACACCACCTGCCCTCCTTCCCCTCTGATTTTGGCCTTTCATTTCATTTTTATGACTCAGGGCAGTGGTCAGAAGGAACTGGCGGGATTGTCGTGCCCCTCCCCTGGTCATGCGCACTGGAGCCCAGCACATGACCGGGGACTGAGCACGAAAATCCCTTTTAGCTTTCTACAGTACCGATCGGGGTCGGCAGAGGTGCACTATATCCCAGAGGTGTGAATGCACAGATGACCACTCGAAGATCACCAGTTACAGGTAAGCAACCTGTTTTTCTCTGTAACACTGCCCCAGCATTTTTTTCAGTAATGAGAACCAGCTGTAGGAGGCTACAGTTTGTGGCAGAATGCTGTGATGTGAGAAGGAGATTCCCTTCCATGTGCTTCTCTCCCAGAGTGGAGGGGAAATACAGTGTTCTGTCTCTGTTCTTGGTCAGAAAAAAAAGCAGCTAAGAAGGGTTATTTTGAGAAAGAAAATCATCTGAGAGAAAGGTTTAAGCACTTGGTCCTTACCTCCCGGTCTTACGCTCAAGATCAGAGTCTTGAAAATATTCTTTTCACTTTGAAAAAAACCTTTGGGTGAAAGTTAGACATCACTGTGTGTTACGTGTAGATTGGCCCTAGCCACACAGTAGTTTCATTGCTGTTCGTGCCTGTCTCTCCCCCCCCCCAACACACACACACACACACACACTGTGGATCATAGATCAGTATTCTGAAGAGATTTTGATGAAATCAATGAGTGACTTTCCTGGTATTTGCATGTTGAACCCAGCCTCAAACAGCACTGCACACTGCTATAATTCAGTTAAATGCATGTTCATATGATAAGTAATGCAGTTAAAAAGTGTTCTTTGTCAGCTTGTAAACATTTTTGAAGAAACCTAATTTAATATTCATGGGATAAGAAGATGAGTTCTTTTATTGATTAAGAATTGACTAAAAAAAAAAGGAAGCAGACTGTAGGAATGAATAGACAGGTGCCTCAATGGAGGGAAGTAAACACAGCAGTGGGGTCCCACAAGCATCAGTGCGGGCCGTATTTAATTTGTTCATAAATTATCTGGAAATGGGAGTGAGCAGTGTAGTGGCCAGCTTTGCAAGTAACACCAAATTATTCAGGATGGCGAAAACCAGCGCTGACTGAAGTGCTACAGGAGGATCACCACAAATTGGGTGAGTGGGCAATAATGTGGCAAATAAGTTCAGTGTAGTAAATGTATGGTGATGAACACTGGTACAAAAAATCCCAACTCTAATTACATGTTAATAGAGTCTGAACTTGCTGATCCTGAGAGAGAAAGAGATCCTAGGGTCATAGTGGATAGCTCAATGCAAATGTCAACCTAGTGTGCTTCCTCAGTGAAAAAGGTAAATTCTATCCTTGGGATTATTAGGAAAGGAACCGAAAATAAAACAGTCAGTATTATATAATGCTCCTGTATAAATCTAGAGTGCAACCTAATTTGGAATACTGTGTGAAGTTCTGGACATTGCAGAGCTGGGGGAAAAGTTCAACAGAGGGCAACCAAGATGATTAAGGTGGTGAAGTATGTCTCCTATTAGGAAAAACTGAAGAGTCTTGGAGTATTCAGTTTAGTGAAGAGATGACTAAGCAGGGACACAATAGAGGTTTATAAAATGATGCAGAAGTAGACTGAGGGAACTTTCTCCTTCTCTCAAAATACTAGAACTTTAGGGCGTCCAGTGAAGGATAGTAGATTCCAGACAGGCAAAAAGAAATTCTTCCTTATCGAGTCAGTGATTAAACTGTAGACTTGAATGCCAGAGAAAGCAGTAATAGCCACAGGCATGGATGGCTTTAAAAGGGGATTACACAGATCTGTGGAGGTCTATCAGTAGCTGTTAGTTATGGTGACTGAGGGGAACCTCAACTTCAGAGACAATAGACAGAAGGCAACATCAGGTGAAGGCTTAAGCCTATGTTCTCTATTGTTGGTCCTTTAAAGTAACTGGTTAGCCACAGTGTGAAACAGAACACTGGACTACGTGGATCACTGATCTGATCCACTGAGGATCTTCTTATGGTCTTACGTTCTTAGTATCCATATTTCAGGAACAATGCCGAGATATGATTTCACAACAGGTGTGTATAATAACTATCTAGAGATGGTTGTTGTGATTCATGTCTTGTGGCTCCTGAGGAGGTCATACACTGGCTTTTTTTGGATTTCTATTCTACAATATTCCAAAATATGAAGAGCCTTCTTATTATCAAATGGTATAAGATTCAACAGATTTACACCTCTGGGAATGTTACTGGTTCATGGCTAGATAGCAAAGCAAGCCACCAAAAACTGCTTGCCCATTATAGCACTGGACATGCAGACAGTAATATTTTAACTCTTCATACTGCATACTCTGGGACTAAATTTTCCATCAACAGACCAGAACTTTTCTGCCTTCCACCTCCCACTGCAGCCCACTGATCTCCATGAAAAGAAGATCCTGAGAAACAAAATAAGGGGAAACTTCCAGTTTGGTGTAGTGGTTAAGTGTGTGGACTCTAATCTGGAAGAACCGGGTTTGATTCCCCACTCCTCCACTTGCAGCTGCTGGATGACCTTAGGCAAGCCATAGAGCTGTTCTTGAAAAAGAGCAGTTTCTGTCAAGAGCTCTCTTAGCCCCACCTATCTCACAGGGTGTCTGTGGTAGGAAGGGGAAGGGAAAGAAGTTTGTAAGCCACTCTGAGACTCCAAGTGAAGGGCAGGGTATAAATCCAATAGCTGCTTCTTTAACCTGGATCCAACCCATTGTCCAATCATAAGAAATTGATTTCCTGCTTTTACTATACCTCCATCACAAGATCTGAAGTTCTCAATCCTTCTTATTGAAATGTTAGACACAAGGAAGAACAGTGTGCTTTATTACTATCATTATTATTTACAAAATTAATACCCTACCTTTAACACTGATCAGGGCTACCAAGGTAGCTAACAGATTAAGAACACAGATAATAAAAGCACATCTCAAACCAGTAAAATCAAACAAAAACACATCATTGAAATAGTTAAAACCAAGCTAAAATACACATACAGTGCAATAAAATACATATACATAAAAACAATAATTAAAATAGGACAGGAAGGGGTGATCACTGAGGAAATGGCAGTTGAAACAAAAAAAGGCTTCTCCTGGTGGTGGAAGGTGGTAGAAGAGAATAGGCGAGTCTCTCTGGGGAAGGATTTCCATTACTGAGAAGACCCTCTCCCAGGTCACCGCCCACCTAATCTTCATAAGCCAGTAAATGGTGTTTCAGATATACCATTGTTTATTATAGTTGTTAGTGCAACTGCTGTTTTGTTGTGGCGCTCCTAAACAATTGTCAGTCTTACATTATATGGGGTAGTCACATAAGGTCAGTTCTGAAATGCGGAAGCTACCTCATCAATGACCTCTGTATGCAAGTCTTGCAGATTGATAAAGGACATTAGATTTCAGGGCTGTTTATTATTAACCTTTGCAAGCAAAACATTCTGATAAAAAAGAAAACATTCAAGCAAAGACTGGCACAAGTTATTGAAAATGTAAAGCAAATACAGCTTGATCACACATATCCTGAATGACATGAAACACATAAGCACACAAATATTTCTGTTCTGTTACCACTCTATGATGCAAAATCACAGTCTATCTTTTGTAAAGAGCAATGTTGCTGAGACGGGTCTGGACTCTTGCTTCAGTTCCACAGCAACAGAATTGCAAAACCAGTTGTTCTAAAACTTTGTCCTCAAAACACTCTGTGCTACAAAGCAATGTATCTTTTGCTGTCAGCCTAATAAAACTTTGTCATAAATTCGCATACTGTAGCTCCACTTGCTGAACTGGCTCCCTCACTTAATAGGTCTGGTGAAAGTCCTGTGACTTGGAATGAAATATGATAATTAGCAGTTTAATTCCTTTTTCATGTTTTAATTGAAAGGGCTTGAACTATAAATACAGAACCTGTAGATAAAAGTGCACTCTGAAATTGGTCACTTAGAAGAAGCATTCATTTCTTGATCACTCTTTAGGAAAAGATATAAAGCAAAGGTATGTGTAAACCTTTTCTGAGTCTCTTACTTCCTCATCCGTTTTTTCTCCTTCCTCTTACAAAAAGCCAAGCTATTGTCTTTAAAAGTGCTGAAAGGGTAATTGTCTTGAAAGCAGACTTATCATACTGCAAACAATATTTCATCTAAACCAGTGGTTTTATCTAATCAAGGACTAAATTAGAAGTAGAATGAGAAAGGCTGATGTTAGGTATAAAACTCTTGGTTTCATTAAGGTTTAGAAATCATTGGGAATTCCTCATACATACATTTCAGCGAGTGACAGTCAAAGGAAAAGCTGCTTCAATGTGTGCTAAATGACTGTATGCATGGAAACTGCGTGTTCAGTTAGGGTTTTAATGCTATAACACAAACCAAGTACCAGCATATAAAAGACTAGTCCAGTTCATAGTTGAGTGTGCATACATCTGATTTAGATCACATTGGTATTTATTTATTTGATTTATATACCACCCTCCCAAGATGGGCTCAGGGCGGTATACAACAATTAAATAATACAATTAAAATATCATTAAAATAAAAAAATTACATAGAATAATGTCATAAAATACAATATAAAAGCAGAGAGATCAGATGTTAAAATCAAATCTGATGTCTAGTCAGATGTCCAGTCAGATCCAGGATGGATGATTGGCTAAAAGCTCTGGATGAGGACATCTGTTGCCTCAACCAAATGCCTGGTGGAAGAGCTCCATCTTGCAGGCCCTGTGGAACTGCAGTAAGTCCCGCAGCACCTTAATCTCATAGGGGAGCTCATTCCACCAGGCAGGGGCCAGGGCTGAGAAGGCCCTGGCCCTGGTTGAGGCTAATCGGATGTCCCTGGGGCCGGGGACCAAGAAATGTTGAATTGTGGACCTCAGTGCCCTCTGGGGCTCATATGGGAAGAGGCAGTCTTGTAGGTATGCTAGCCCCTGGCCATATAGGGCTTTAAAGGTAAGCACCATCACCTTGAAGCGGATCTGGAATTCAATAGGCAGCCAATGCAGTTCATGCAGCACAGGGTGTATATAAGCCCGCACAGGCGTCACCGTCAACACCCGTGCTGCCACACTAGCTGCACTAGCTGCAACTTCTGGAGCAGAGTCAAGGGCAGCCCCCTCATAGAGAGAGTTACAATAATCCAGTAAATAGCTCCTCAGAACAAAGAGCATGTACTTTGAGTAAATGTTAGCTGAGTTAGAAATGTTTCAGTATTTTTCTGTATAGGACAGTTCCTGAGACCGGGTTGGGGGCTTTGAATTAATAATTGAACAGACAGGCATCCGTTAATGCTGTAATGTACAACAGATTTCAAAGGACAATGCCTCATCAATCATAGTCTTAAAACAATTATATAATCCCAGTGATAAGTTCCTACATGAACATAGTTTTTGAAGAAAAGAAGTTTATACATCCTTATACTAATTGCCAAAATGTGTGGATGCTTATTTCCACCAACAGGGGTCTCACTCTCCCCCAACAGCTTTTCCTACATAGTCAGTAGACTTCCTGTCCAAAAACTAAAAAAAAACCCTTCAGGGACGGTCGAATTACCCCCCAAACCCTTTGAAATCGCCTCTGCAGGGATTTGCTTCAGGCATCAACTGTGAGATATTAGAATGTTCGGGGGGGGGGGCTTCTAACTGGCTTTGTCAGTAAAAGGGTGGGGGAAGGGCCCTTTCCAGGCCTATTTTGGCCTTTCAGGGAGGGGGAGGGAGGGGGCCTTGGGACCAGGCCTCACAAGAGTTGCCAGTGCCAGGCTGGGGGATTTCTAGAGATTTTGTGGTAGACTCTAAGGAGGGCTGGGTTTGGGAAGGGAGAGGCCTCAGCTAGGTATAATGTCACAGAGTGCACCCTCCAAAGCAGCCATTTTCTGCAGGGAGTCAGACCTCTGCTGTCTAGAGTCCAGTTGTAATTCTAGGGGGTCTCCAGGGCCCATTTGGAGGTTGGCAACTCTAGGCCTGGCAGCAGTCTAGGGTTGCCAGGTCCCCCCTGATTTGCATGACTCACCTAGCCTCGACTGCTTGCCAGCGTTCATCAGCAGCCAACCTATGAAAGTCAGTGAGGTGCAACAGTTAGACCTTCAAAGTAGGGTCTGCAAGACCCAGGTTCAGATCCCCATCTTGCAGTGGAAGCTGACTGCATGATTTTGGACCAGTCACATATTTCAGTCTAACCAGCCTCACAGGGTTGTTGTGCAGATAAAAAGGAGGAGGGAATAATGAAAGCTGCTTTGGTCCCCACTGTGGAGAAAGACTGTAATTTCCCTAGGTAAAGGCTGGGGGCTGGAGATGGAAAACAGGAGACAGAGAGGCAGATAAAGGTAGGTTGGGCTGTTGGGTGGGAAGGAAATAGGGTTGCCAACTCCTGGACATTTGAGGGGTGAAGTCTGGAGATGGTGGGATTTGAGGAGGGGAGGAACTTCGGACTGGTGTAATGCCATAGACTCCACCCTCCAGCCATTTCCTCCATGAGAACTACTATTGCCAGCCTTTGGGTGAGGACTGGAGATCACCCAGAATTACAACTGTTGTCCAGGAGACAGAGATCAGTTCCCCTGGATAAAATGGCTGTTTTGGAGCATTGAGTCTATGGCATCATACCCTGCTGAGGCTGTTTGCCTCCCCAAGCCTCGCTGTCCCAAGGCTCCACCCCCAAATCTCCAGGAATTTCCCAACCTGGAGCTGGCAGCCCAAGGTGAATTGATCTCTGTATCTGGGAGATCCGTTGTGATTCCCAGAGCACTGGCACTGCCACTGCTGCTCTGTGGGGAGAGGAAGCAGGTGGGTGGCTGAGAGCACTGCCACAACTGCTACTGCTGCTCTGCGGGGAGGAAGCAGGTAGGAGGCTGGTAGAGTGGTGGGGGCAGAAAGAAAGAATGATGGGGTGGGGGGCAGAAAGAGAGAGAAAGAGTGATGAAGTGGGGAGGCAGAAAAACAAAGAGAAAGATGACAGGTCAGAAAGAGAGAGGAAGTCACATGCATAGAGCAGAAATAGAGTAAGAAAAAGGGGGCAGAGGGGAGAAATAGTGTGAGAGAGGTAGGGGGTGAGCAGAGGAAGCAAAGGTGTGACAAATGAGATAACCAATCTGCAAGTTTCTTGTGGGTCTCCACTTGTTGCATTATATTATCCATATACTATTTTGCAAGTTTGCCCCTTATCTGTGGATACCAAAATCCATGGATTGGGGCCACAATTATCCCAAACAGGGTTTTTCTGCAAACTTGGGTGATCCCCCCAAAATATACAGAAAAATCTGAAATCTTAAAAAAAAAATATATGGGAGGGGGAGTTAATTTCCCCAAAAAGGCACTTACCTTTGAGGGCCCTGGCTGCTGCTGCTCCTGTGGCTTCAGTGGCGGTGGAGCCCAGCCATGGCAGAATCCAGAAGCTGTCACTCGGCCCAGCAATAGCGGTGGATGCCAGGAGCTGTTGCAGGCCCAGACACAGCAGCAGGGAATGCTGGGAGAGGCTCTAGGCCCAGCCATGGCAAACACTGGGAGCCACTCTGGGCCCAGCGCCAACAAATGCTGGGAGCCACTCCAGGATTGGCCATGTCAGCAGCAGGCACTGGGAGCTGCTCTAGGTTCAGCTGCCACATTTCTGGAGCAGCTCCCAGGCATTGCCACTGCTGCCGGGCTCTAAGGTAAGGAAAAAAAAACATGGGGGGAGGAAGAAAAAGAAGGGGGTATTGGCAGTGTGGAGAGAAAGAGAAAGAAGGGGGATTGGCTGGAGGGAGAGGGAGAGAAAGAAGGGGAATTGGCTGGAGGAAGAGAAAGAGGGGGGTTGGCTTGGGGGGAGAGAGATAGAAAGAAGGGGAGAGTGGCTGGGGGAGACAAAGAAGGGGGACTGACTTGGGCGAGAGAGAAGGAAAGAAGGGAGAAGAGGGAAAACAAGAGGGGAGAGATGGAGGGAGAGAAAGAGGGGCAGAATGAGAAGGGGGAAGAAAGGGGGACATTGTCTAAGAAGGGCTGGGGTAAGAGGGAGCAGAGTGACATACAAGGGTAGGGGGGAAGAGATTGCTAGAGAAGGGGATGAGGTAAAAAGAGAGGAGAAAACTTACATAGAATGAGTGAGGAGAGAAAGGGTCTGTGGGAAGATGGATATATAGGAGGTGGGGGCAGAAAGAGAGAGGAGGGTACTTTAACAGAAGAAGGCCCCAGGTTTGCAGAAAAATGTGAAATCTAAAAAAAATACATTGAGGGCTTTAAAAAAACCCAAAATGATAAACAGAACACCTGTAATTTTAAGCAACAGTTTCTCTCAGTAGCTGTTGTTTAAAGTTATAGTATTCCAGGCAGGGTTTCTTGAGTAAAAAGTCAGGGTCCTTTCTGGGCCTATTTTGGCTTTTGAAGGAGGACCCATTGGGACTATGGTTGCCAGCTGCAGGCTGGGAAATTCCTGGAGATTTTGTGGTGGATTCTGAGGGTAGGATTTGAGGAGGGGAAAGGGCTCAGCCAAATATAATGTCATACAGTCTACCCCCTAAAGCAGTCATTTTCTCCAGGGGGACAGATCTCTGTCATCTGAAGTTCAATTGTAATTTTGAAAGCTCTCCAGTCCCACCTGGAGGTTGGAAAACCTAGGCCTGGAAGCAACCTCTGGGTGACTTGATATCACCCAACTTGTATGACTTAACTAGGCCCAGCTGCTTGCAATTATTCAGCGCAAAACAAAACAGTGTACAAAATGTGATGAAGAATATAATTACGAAATATGTTCAATAAAGTCAAACCAAGAATAATGTTTATGTAACTATTATGAAACTCCAATATACAGTTTTGATGTAAATACCAATATTATGAAAGCACAATACTATTCAACAGCAGCCACCCTGTGAAAGCCACTGTAGTGTCACAGTTAGAGCTTCAGAGTAGGGTCTGGGAGACCATCTTGCTGTGGAAGCTCACTGGATTAATTGGGACCAGTCACATACTTTCAGCTTAACCTACCTCACAGGGTGGTTGTGTGGATGAAATGGATGAGAGGAAAGCAATGTAGGGTCTTTGGTCTCACTGTGGAGAAAGGTGGGGTGTAAATGAAATAATTAATATAGCTGAAGATGGGAGGCAGATAAAAGGTAGTTTGGTGAATGGCTGAGAAGGAGAAAATGAGGCAGGGAAAGGAGCGACGATATGGGGGTTGCCAGTGGGAGGAAAAGAGGAAATAATGTGGGGAGGGGAAAGTAAGGTGCCATCCCACACATCCTTGAGGATCCCTTACCGTGCAAGCACATGCACATGTAGGCAATTTTTTTTTAAAAAAAAACCTCCCTAGTGACAGAATGGATCTGCAGGTTCAGACTGCCAAATTCATTCTGCGTGCACTCTCCCACGTTCAGACATCTGGCCATGTGCAGTGGCTGTGTGGGGAACCAAAAAACACCAGTTGTGATGTAGTGCCTTTTTAATCTGGCTCCAAGTCATCCTATGACAGGATAACTATGGCTGGAGAACGCCTGACAGATGTGGCTATCTGACTGCACCCATTTGATCTGGAGGGGAGGAGTAGCTGTGTTGGACCAAACTGCTTGTGTGATCACAGCCACGGTCAGAACAAGTGTACTTTTAAGCCAGTATCTCTTTGGTAGACTGAATAAGAATACCTGAAAATGATTACTGAAATTCTCTTTACCCAACTATAAAAGGGACCATTTGTCCACTTGAATAATACCTTTTTCAAAGGACTTACATCAAAATAACCAAATAATAATTTCATTTTAGCTGCAATAAAAGAACCCATGAACTGGCTTAAATATGTGGGATTATTTATAGTAAAAAAAAATAGCCAGATTGCTTACTAAATTTGATATTCTTGATTTTTCAGTGAGCCTGAATGGAATTCATTTTATATCAACTTATTTTGGGATAGCTGTAGTCGGCAATCTGGAAGAACTCCCCTATCTATTCTTGAAATGTATATTTAAAGGAGTCCTTACTTTATCTTTTTGGTATATTAAACTGGACTACATCTATATACAAAGCATTAATAGATTTTGGAGACAGGTTGGAAAAATAGGCACAAGACAGAATATAACTGAGCCTGTTAATTGTTCTTTCTGCTTCTGGTTTAATGGCCAACACAGGAAAAATACTAAAACTAATGAACAAACTGTAGTTCAGTTAGATTGACCCATGTGTGAAGTGGGAGTACCTATGCAGGTCCAAGGACTTTCACAAATAATTTGACAAGCCATGGCTTCTTATTCCATTGTAGTGCAGCCAATATGATTAACATGCATGCTGCCACTAGTAGAGAAAAACACTACATTAGCATTGGCTCTCAGTATTCTTTTTTGTAACACTAGCAGCTTGACATCACAGGTCTGTTCCTACTTCCAGTGTACCCCAAATTCTATCTTGACCCAGTGTTATAAAGAAGCACTAAGGAAAATATTGTCAGTAGGTCACCTGTTCATGACAGTGGAGCAGCAGTTTCTCACTGTGTGTCATTATGCTGACTGATGAATCTGCAGTGGGATTACAAACAATCTAGCAGTAGAAATATAGACCATGCCCTGAACCACATAAATGTAAATTGTTATTATTAGTGCTTTTCTGCCAACCATAAACTGTTCCCATGAGAATAGAAGATGCAGCATCATTCTGAAAGAAATCCTTGCTGTGAATGGGTAGCAGAAGCAGCATAGTATTCTCTCCTGGGTAATGAATTTACTTAGCTGACAGATCATTAGCCCTTTCTGTGTCTGAACAGGATGATGGACAGGAACACAAGGGTAGTCTGGCAGTACAGTACATGACTTTTACAACCTTTTGTGTCTTAGGTTAAAACTGTGTGCCAGGAATAAAAGTAAGAATTCAAATTAGCTCTTAAGCAATTATGTAGACAGCAGGACGTAATAGGGAATTTTATCTTCTTCGTGAGAACAGAACTGGTGTTCATCTAGACGTCAGTGTTTGAGAAACAATAATAAGGTAACAGTAGCTTTTGCAGCTTTAAAGCTAGAAGCAAGGTCCCATTAAGGAAGAATGGAGGAGGCTGTTGCTCCTCCGCCCCATCGCATGTATTTGGGAACACATATTTGTGGGTAGCATAGGGGTTCCATCCCCAAAATGAATGTTGTTAATGGATGTATGTGATAGGTATAAATTACTCCACTTCAAAAACTGGGACTGACTCCTGTCCTGTTTCAGCAATGCTCTTAAAATACATTTGCTTGGAGTTAGCAGCAGTGCTGCAACTTTCAATCAAGTCTTTAAATCAAGCATTCCTAGGCAACTGAGGAGCAAAGGAGCATGAATGGAGGATGGAATATGTAGGCTTGGGATGTGGGCAAGTTAGCCCATAACTATGGTGGGGTATCTTGGGGCCACGCCCCCTTAATTACACCCCACGCCCCACAAAACAGTTTCTTTAAAGCCATAATGTTTTAAAAAGTTTTTTTTAAGTTTAAATGTAGCTGCACCGCTGTGCAGCCGCATCTGGGCCTGCCTGCACCACCTTCTTCTCCTCCAGACTCCAGCCAGCCAGTCTGCTGTGTTCTCCAGCTGGCTGGTGCACCCATCCCCACCTTCCCCTCCATCCAACAGACTCCTGGGTTCTCTTTATTTATTTATTTATTTATTTATTAGATTTATACCCTGCCCTCCCCACCAAGGCAGGCTCAGGGCGGCTGGGATGGGATGGGAGCTGCAGAGGAGGGAAGAGGGGAGGGAGGAGAGAGAAGCAAGGCATTCCTTGCCGGTCAAGGCTGCCTGCAGGTGAGGGGCCACGGCCGGATGCTTCTTTGCCTCTTCTCTGCGGCACCTGGGGGAGGGGGGAACACACATTCATGCACCAGACTGGGCAAGCTTATACGAAACACAAAAATATAATTTAGACAAACCAAAAAATATGCAGTACAATTCAGTCTTCTGGATCCATTGGACACCCTCAAGGCCACAGAGTGCGAGACAGTAAACTTTTAGGTCTTGCCATATGGCTCACACGTCTGTCCATGCAGATTCTTAAATACCTGTAACAGGAAGGGAAACAGCATCTCAGCCCTGATTTCCTTCATTTTACATATATGGTCCCAAGGTTCCCTTCTCCCGATAGAAGATCCTCTGGCAACACCCAGTCTCAAATAACTATAGCAGGTGCAACAGTAAAGTCACAGTTGAAAATTGGTTATGGTGGTTTTAAGTGTAGTTGGCAGTCTAGGGCGGCTTGATGTGGTATGGTTTCACTTTAAATTGTACCAGTTTAAAGTGTAGCAGAGCATATGATCTAGACTGCACAACCTGTGGCGGGTTACCTGCACAGTCGTCCCATGGGGGAACATCCAAATTGGTGTTGTGTTCAATCATCAAACGAACTGTATGGGTGGGTTTTATTTACATGCAGGTGGATGGATGTGCATATGCACTCAAGGCAGCAACTTTTAAAAAAACAGTGGCAGAAACAGATCTGCAAGTTCAGATGTCCCTTCCAGGTTCCTTTTGCTGCAGGAGAGTTCAGATGTCGGAAAACCTGGGGGGATCCTCCAACAATCCATTATTACCAGACCTTCCCTGGTATCTGTTTATTCCACTTCCATTGTAGAACAGCACGGGCTGCCAACAACTGTGTCATGGGAGGCAGATGTCCTGATCTGGAGGGTCCCATTTATTTCACTTAGGTAACACCGCTATATCACCACAAACTACGTGTGTGACCACAGCCTAGGTGTGGTTTATGGTTTATGTGTGGTTCATGAGACAGTTCACTGGAGAGCTATCAGATCACTGAAGAACTGCTGAACACTGCTGAAGGACAAAGGGGAATCCAGTACTTTTACCAGAAGTGTCAGTAACTGAGGTTCAGTGTCTAGTACTGCAGCACTTTACAGATGCATACCTGCTGAGTGGTTAGCAGTGTCTGGTACTGACCAGTGAAGCTCTCCTCTGCATTATCCAGATGCTGTTATCACTAAGCAACTCCAGAATCTCCTGTGTCTCCTGTTGATAGTCACTTAGTGGCACTTAACATGGGTAAATGCTAGTCTTCCAATGATTCACAGAACAAGCCACCCCTTCTCCAGGTACTTCCTTAGCA
The DNA here is from genome assembly GCA_029375565.1 of Gekko gecko. Lineage (NCBI taxonomy): Eukaryota > Metazoa > Chordata > Lepidosauria > Squamata > Gekkonidae > Gekko > Gekko gecko. Next base: position 74,008,053 of record JAPDNY010000006.1, on the reverse strand, counting down.
CAGAATATCTCTTGAAGCCTTTAATGGAGCTTAATGAGGGACCAAGGCTATTCTCTGGACTTCTCAAAGAAACATGTCCTTTTCACTTCTTAAAGGCCATGACTTGAGACAATCAGATAATATTTTACCATTATTAAGTATTCCCTTCAGAAAGGCTAATATTTGGAACCTGCTAATGAACGGAAATTATTTGTTCTGCTGCTAGAGATGGGAGTTGCTCATAGATAGCAGCTGAGACTTCAAAGTGGACTGCCAGCAGTTATGTACCCAAATCACATCAAAAGGTCCTGGGAGCAAGTGGTGCATTGGAATACTAAAACAGGAGTTTTCAGTGGCTCTTTGAAAGTTAAATAAATTTTATTCCATCATAAACTTTGTGAGTTGGTGTTTACTACATCAGTTTGGCCTCTAACTCATGAAAAGTTACACTAGAATAAATGAAGCTGACACATGTAGGTATTTGCACAAGTGTGCACCTTGACAGTTCCAAGGATCATATTAGGCAGTTATGGAATGCCCTCCCCCTTGAGACTCACCTGGCACCTACATTACTTTTTTCAAGTGCCAGGCCTAAACTTTTCTCTTAATCCAAGCTTTTAACACCATTTTTGCATGTGTTATAGTCTGAAAACTGTTTACGTTGTTCAGTGTTTCATGTTTTGTGGTTATATTTTTATGTGGTGTGGTGGGTTTTTAATGCTGGATTTTAATTAATAGCATTTAAGTATTTGGAGGGGGTTGTTTTGAAAGCTGCCTTGGGCAAATTCCCTGAAGAGGCAGCATAAAAATTATATAAATAAATAAAATTATATTTTGCATGACTCTCTTGTCCTTGTTCTGGAGTGGTGGTTGGAAGGAAAAACTGAACCTGTGGTATGCCTACAATCCCATTCCTTACTGACCTAAATTTCCTGTTTTGGGGAGCCCTGTGATAGTTCTTGGAGTCAAATTAAATCAAATACCAATTGTGCTAGTTTCAGTCTTCAAAGAGACTTATTTCTTTTACTAGTATTTATTCTGGGCAAAAGCTGACTGGGAGATACTATGATTAACTCAAAAACAGTTACTGGATCTTTGCCATGTGCTGGGGCTCAGGTACAGGAGATGAGTTTTGCCATTATGGATTAATTCAGTAAGAAGATTAAATCACTCCCTTTGATGTGTTAGGCATTGTCTGAAAAAACCCTTTAAGTTTTCTGTAATATATTTGACTTCTGTTGTTACAAACACTAGCCAGTTTTTCTGTGGCCAGAATATGAAATCTGAAACTTAGAAAGGATACTTGCCTTTGTAGTGAAGTTTCTTGCAAAGGTATCTGAAGCCTTCACTTTGCAGTTTTAGCCAATTTAATTGGTATTTTTATTTCCTTGTCAGATTCTTAGTCTGATTAAGGCTACTTCTCCCCCTGGCCTTCCATGTGTGAAAGGAAGGTGGGGAATGTCTACATGTTCTTTCCCCATGTTCTGGGTGGCCATGAAGTGCTAGATGTCTATAGTGACCCTGGGTGTAATACTTAACTCTTGTTTTATTTTGCTGCTACAGACTAACATGGCTGCCCCTCTGGAATTATCATCATTGAATAATGCTGCATTTGTAATGCTACATTTGACAGATGTCATGAGATTGCTTCCAAGTAAACTGTTTGAGGACAGCATCCATTGGCTTCCTAAAAGCTGTTAGCAGGTGTACCTGAATAGACTGTATTAGGTTGCTAGGCAGAGCTCCTCAGCCTGGTGATCAAAGCCTCTCTTGTCATGTGTGAAACATTAATCACTTTAACATTCCTGCATATCTTTAAATATTATGACATGGCTGGAGTGCAGAATGTGGCACCAACTTAATTGTTGCTGCTTGTTGCAGCTCAAGAGGAGAACGGGTATAAGGAAGTATAGTCTACAGCCTCATGCTCCCCTCAGGTTCCATGGGTGGGTCTGGTCTCATGGGCTGGCTAGCAGTGTCAGTTGAGGTGGCTTGGTGTTGGGCAGAGCAGAGAGGCTCTGTTGGCTATTTAAATCCAGCACTGCAGCTGGCTTGCCCTCTATTCTGCCTCATCGGCTGCTCACCCTCTTTTCCTGTTTTTATTTGGTAGAAAAATGTAAGAGTCCAGTAGAACCTTAAAGACTAACAAAATTTGTGGTAGGGTATGACCTTTCGTGAGTCACTGTTCACTTCTTCAGATACAACTAGAATGTGAGTCCATTTGTCCTATATATTGGAAGGTGATTTCAGATGCCAAATGACATTAGCAGGCAAATGACAATAGCAGGTATGATTGGATTAGGTGTGATATGCAGAGGCGGAGCAGATGTGGAGAAATCACCATTGGTAACGAGACAGAAAACCTAGGTCTCAATTCAGTCCAGGTGGATGAATTGTCTTGAGCTTCGTTATCAGTTGCAATTCAGCAGTCTCTCTTTCTAATCTCCCTTGAAAATTCCTTTGTAAGAGAACTGCTCTTAACCATAAAGAGGAGAAAGAAAAAAACTCTTCCACTATTAAAGTGAAAATGGGTTTCAATTGCTGGCATGGGGCTTTCATAACATACTTGTTACAAATCATATCACTTTCCAGTAACCAGGCTGCTGCCAGTGGGAGGCTCAAAAATGCTCACATTAATTAAAAAATAATAATTTCCAATCAAATTGACAGTTTACACATGATGAGGAATGCTACTCACCATGTGGTATTTCTTTCCTCCCTTCACAAGTGTGCCACACTGGGCAAAATGGGTGCCACTTGCTGTTAAGCATGTTGACTGACACAGTAGCAAATTTATAAGTCTCAGTGTTTTGGACAAGGGGGAGCAGCTGATCTAAGGAAGTCCCTGAGAGAATAGGAAGCAGAAGGGGTTTCAGGAAGACTGGCACTGGTAAGCTGCTCTTGGCACAAGCTGCTGGAGAAATGACAGGTATTCAATAAACATCACTGTGGCTAAGAGAAAGATTTAAAGGCTGGGCAGCAATAAACAAGGAACTGAAACAAATGTGATTATTTCAGCACTTGATTAGTTTGAATACGTAAATAGACCAAAAATTAAAATGGCTTTAAATTTATTTATATGTGAGCAAAATGAGAAATGAGTAAGCTATCTCTTCTTACAGTATATTTCAGTAGCAATTTTGTTATACAAAGTAGACTAATATTTAATCTAAGGGGAGTTACTAAGGATTAACATCAAAATGTGTTTCTGTAGAACATATATACTATGTTATAATCAATAGGGTAGTTTGTGGGCACATTTTGCTGCTTCCTGAAATCTGTCACAAAATAATAAGACTGAGCTATTGGTGATGATGGAACATTGAGATGGACAGATATTTCCAAGGTCTAGCCAAGTTAAGAAGATAAGAGCATCCTTACCAAGCCACTGAAATGATATTAATTATCTCAAAAAGGATTATATTAATCATTACACAATACAACATACTGAAAATGAGCACAGGGCAATAAACAGAAACTCTATACTTGATATGCTTTTCCAGCATTCAGTGGTGCAAGACACTGAACAACAGCATGAAAGCTCTGACTATGTGAGATGAAGGTTATGAGAAGTCATCTGGAATTTTGTACATAGTTCCTTTAAAGAATGAAATTTAAGCAGGTTCACTCAGAATCATACTCAGGTCCATTCCACTGGGTTCACTCACAGGAAGAAACCCAACTGGGCCAACATAATATGCCATGTCTGTGAGCCATGCAAAATGTTAGCAGGCTGATCAGAAATTAACATCTTTGTGTGTGTGTGTGTGTGTGTGAGAGAGAGAGAGAGAATATGCTTGGGTAGTCTGAGATCCATGTTTTCTAACTTGGAAGCCTTACCTGCCAGTTCTAGATGTATTGCAGTTATGTTGTAGTTAGTAGTTAAAGGATGACAGCAGTGCCGCAGTTAAGTAATTTTAGACTCTGGATTTAATGCTGTTATAGTGGAACCCTTGCTCCCTGCCCCTTCTGCAGCCACTAGATGATAATGTATTTTTTTAATGTGAAGCTACAGCCTGCTGAGGGTGGGGCTGAGGATCCTGTGGACAGTGGCCCTGGGCTTCTGCTCCAAAGTCCAGTCTTGACAATGCCACCCGGTGATGTTCTACAGGTTCAGACACTATAGCAAATAAAATATGCTATTAGTGGAAGCCAGTGGTTTCCTTCTGCTAAGTGAGGAATCTTCCATAAGAGAAAGACTTCTTCTTTTGAAGAAGACTCCTTCCTCTAACAGAAGATCTGTCATATATTGATTGATTGACTGATTTCATGCATTTATGCCTAGCCATTCTCCCCAGTGGGGACCCAAGTGGCTTATATCATTCTCCTCTCCTCCATTTTGTCTTCACAACAACCTTGTGAAGTAGGTTAGGATGAGAGTGTGTGACTGGCCCAAGGTCACCCAGTGAGCTTCCATGGCACAAGTGGGGATTCGAACCTGGGTCTCCTAAGTACTAGTCCGAAAATCTTAACCACAATATCACACTGGCTCCACAGCAGAAGACAAGCTCTGGATCCATCCCAATGAATTCCAATGAAGTACACATTTTATATTGTTCAATACTCATTTCAGTTTTAATCTTCTTGGAAAGTTTAAATGGGTCTGTTGTGATTAAGGGTGGACTTGATTCAGGGTTTCCGGTCTTGGCAATCACCATTGCAGTCATCTTTTCCCCGGGGTCCAGGAGGTCTGCCAGCATCTGCGGCTGGGTGGGGATGTGTATGTTCATGTCACCCCAGGAGTTCCAGCGTGGGACTCCCAGCCAAGGGGCACTATAGGGCCCCTCCCCCAGCGTACCAAGGCAGAGAAGGGGGCTTCTCCTTGCCCCAATGGGCCCGCTGTAGAGCATCCCGAATGGGAATAAGATTAGCACACCGGAGCAAGCGCACAGTGATCGAGCAAGCATAATGCAGAGAGACAACCACTGAAAGTGTGAGTCGAGTTTAAGCGAGAAACACCCACGCATCTGCGTCCCTCCTAGCGAAAACAAGGGGGGGAGGGGACTTCCCCCCGATAAGGACTGCTTGCAAGCAATTTTAAAGCTGAAAGGGGGGGGGCGGCAAGGGAAAGCAGACGAAGTGAAATAAAGAGTTTGCGGGAGCTTACCGGCTGGATTAAGAACTTCCAGAGACATTGATGAACTTTTGCTAACTGTAAACAATCCCCAAACATGGCGCTGCTGAAAGACATGAAAGACAAGATACCGAAAGCTAAACCTTTTTCCAGAAGTTCCAGCCCTCTAAGTGTGGTGCCTCAACAGGACCAAGCTGCAGAACTCCAAAGGCTACTGGCGGAGGCACTTCACCCTCTGCTGGAGAAAATTACAGCTATTGACAATAAGCTTGACGCACAACAAGCACAGACAACGGCTAACGCAAAGAAAATCGAAAAGCGGAGCAGGAACTTAAAGAGATTGGTTCCAACTCGAAAAAAATGAATAAAAAGCTGCAGGCACTTGAGAAAAAGTGCCAAATGGAAGAGTCTTGTGTACTACAGCTGCAAATGGAAAGCTACATCTTGAGACTTCAAGGGATTGAAGAAGAGAAAGGGGAGAATCTGAGACAAATTGTTGGTGACCTGTTGGCTCCCCTGGCAGATTTGGCATGGGATCAACTTCAAAGTGAAATAGATACAGTCTTTTGATCGTATTTGGAATACATTAGAAAGAACAATCTGCCGGGGGAAATAGATTTTCCTGAAGGAGAGTAAGAGATCAACTCTTGAAAGCGACCAATGGGACTACCTTGAAGTAGAGAGACAAGGAAATTAAAGTTATGAAGGACATTCCATTTGAGATAAGAAGAAAGAGGAGAAAATACAGAGACTTGGTGACATTCCTACAAAGCCAGAAGGTCATGTATAGATGGTTGGTTCCCAAGGGACTAATCTTTCGGTATGCAAACAGTAAAGAAAGGATTGATTCAGCGGATAAGGCTTGTGAATTTTTGCGTCAACATGGTCATCCACCAGGAGAGGGAGAAGGCACTCCGGATGGCACCAAGGAGAGCGAAGAGGAAGGAGAGACTGGATCTTCGGCAGAGGACTCAGACTCTAAATTGGGGGCTGTTGCCCCCAAATCAAGCTACTATTTAAGGGGGAAAAGAGGGAGAAAGTAGATTGTTATTGTTCTCCGGAATATCTTAGAAAGAATTATATTAGTAGGAGGCAACTCTTTATGTAACTATAACTGTATTAGTGAGTGCAAAGTGAATAACGTTTTAGTGAGATGATTATTTTCAGTGGAAGTCAATTCACATTTAAGAGGCAGGCTTGTATCTAAATCAATTGTATGATCACCGACTCTTGGGTTTTTAGAGGTTATCTTTTCTTTCTCCCGTAGATTGTAGTTCCCCACCCTGGAATTTTCTGTTGTAGTTTTGTAGTAAATAGAAAAAGCGATAAAAAATCCCCTTCGGGGGGCCAAAAAAAACAGAACGGAACTGCTGTCTTGCGCTCTCTCTTGCTCTCTCTGCCTCTCCCACTTCTCTCCCCAGATTGCTGCAGTACCAATTTTTTACAATTTATGAAAGAGGAAAGCAAACAGACTGCAATGGTATGATGGTGGAGAGGTGTCAGGCCTATTGCCATGAATTCTTGGGGTTAGGAAAACCTCAACCATACTGGAATCCCATATTAGATCTAAGTTATGTTTAATATTGATGAATATTAATGGGCCAATTCACACATTATATTTTTCAGTTTTATACCTACGGGTCAAACTACATGTGATAGTGAGCTGCTTAGATTTTTCCCCACTAAGGCCTTTTGTTTATGTAATTTATTTTACAAATTATATTCACTGAGGTTGCATTTTGCCTCAAACTTCTGTATATATGTGTGAGGTTGGTAGTAGAGGTAGGGGGATTTTTAACTTTTTATTCTCCAGAAGCTTTCCTGCTGAAAATCTCCTCACATGCCAGTTTGATGTAGTGGTTAAGCGTGCGGACTCTAATCTCACTGAAACTCCAGGCGGATTACATAATGTAAATCAAGAAGATGGGACATCCAGGAAACAATGTGATAGGATTAGGATTGCAGAAAACTGAAACCAAGCAGAAAACTGAAACAAAGAATAAGTATTAAATGATGCAGAAATTATATAGTACAAGAAGGGGGACCCGCAAGACTCGCGGGGGGGGGGGAGCTCCACAGGAGGAGAAGGAAGCAGCCTTCTTATATTTAGCGCTCTTCCAAATATGTTTGTAACCACCTATAAAATTTCACCCATTTCTTTTTAAAGTCACTCTGTTTTTTCATTCAGTTGTTGTGTCAGATTACCCATTTCAGCTGCATCCATAAGTCTAATAATTAATTCTTCCCTTGTAGGCGTTTCTTCCTTTTTTCCAATATTTCGCATATAGAATTCTAGCTGTAGTTACTACATATACAATCATGTATACCTCATATACATTCACATTCATTGGTACAACATTCAATAAAACAATTCTGGCATAAATGGTACAGTTATATTAAGCATTTTTTGTAACATTTTATGTATCCAAATCCAATATTTTTTCACAACACCGCATTTCCACCACATATGGAAAAACGTGCCAGTTTTATATTTGCATTTCCAGCATACATTTGACATATTTGGATACCATTTAGCTAAATTTTCTGGTGTTATGTGCCATCTATAAAACATTTTATATAAATTTTCCTTATAAGAAATGGCTCTAGTAAGTTTCACATTAACTTTCCAAATCTTTTCCCATTGCTCTGTAGGTATATTATGCCTTATATTTTGTGCCCATTTAATCATCACATCTTTTAAAACCTCATCTTGCATTTTCATTTCTAGCAGAAACACATAGAATAGTTTAATATGCTTCCCTTCTGTAGACCATACAATTTTATCTAAGTCAAGCTGAGTGTTATAGAATCCCGCCTTTTTATCCTTCACAAATCTAGAATCTGGTTGTACACTTTCCCACCAGTTTAGGTTACTGTCTTTCTCTTTTAGTTGTTCTTGTCGAAGTAAATTGTCTTTGTCATCCAACAGTTCTTGGTATCTCCATATTAAATCCTCAGAGAAAGTCGTTGGGTTGATAAAAGCCTCTAATGGGGAAACCCACTTTGGTGTCTTGTTGTAATACAGTTTTTGGATTTGTTCCCACACCTTAAGTAATTCTGCTCTAAGTATATTCTGTTTAAAATACTTATGGATTTTACTTTTCTCATACCATACAAATGCATGCCAACCCATTTGTAAGTCATGTCCTTCTGATTTGGAAATTGTTGATCTTGCCCACGAGCAGGGTTGTGCCTGCAGAAGGCCCTGCTCAGATGAGCAAAGCAGTTGTCACAGAGTGCAGGGAGAAAGACAAGCATGAAGACATGGTAGTCCAAGGCCATTAAATGATAGTGAATATATTGAATTGAGCCTAGTAACTGATAGGCAGCCAATGGAGTGACCAAAGAATGGGAGTAATAGTCATACTTCTGATAATAACCAAGCGGTGACATTCTTTATCAGTGGAGTCTTCAAGTTGACTTTGAGGGAGACCTATGTAGAGTGCATTACAGTAGTCTAGTCTCAGTATTACTAAGGTGTGGGGCCAGATGGTCTGAGTCAAGGTAGGAAGGCACCTTTCCGGCTAGGCTGAGTTTTTTTGCAGCTGTATTAACTTGCTTCTTCAGCAGTAACATTTTGTGTATTATTTATTTATTTACAATATATCTACTTTTCTTCCCTCATCAAGGCCAACAAAGTTGCTAACAGTTGAAAGCATCTCTCCTTATCTCTCCTTATAATATATTTATCTTTTGGTTTTGCAACGTTCGATGCGCGCCAACAGTATTTGGCCGCTCGAACTGTCAATCAGGCCTCCCTCACTCCCGCCCCCACCCGCCCTGGAGAAAGCCAGCAGTGCCAGCCAGGGAGCCGCTGCGCTGGCCTCGGTCCTGCCCAGGAGAAAGCCGGCCAGGGAACCGCCGCACTCCGGGATCAGGCCCTCCCCCCCCCCAGGAGACAGCCCAGCCAGCGCTGGCAGCGAAGGAGCCGCAGCGCGCCCGGCCCCCCATTCGCTTCTCCTTCTCCCCACAAATCCGGGCAGACGGGAGAAGCTCCCGTAGGCCCCTGCCCATTCTCCCACCGGCCTGTTCTCCCCACTCCCCACCCGCCCTTCACAGCCAACCGCAGGAGGGTGAATGCCGGCAGCGGCGCTGAGCCAGCCACCGTGGCCCCTTCCCACCGCTCCCCCCTGCCCTTCAGAGGCGGGTTAAGGCCAGCGTCGACACCCGCCACAGGACCGCCTTCGGCATTCCTCCCTGACATTTAGTGGCAATCATGAAGAGGGGGGGAAGGTGAAGCCCGCCGTACAGCCACCGTCACTGCCCCATTCTCGCCACTCCCCCCCCGGTCTTCACAGGCAATTGGGGGGGGAGGTGAAGGCTGGCGGCGGCGCTTTCCATTCCCCCCCTTCAGGGGCAACCACGGGAGGGGGGAGGTGAAGGCTGGCAGCAGCGCTGAGCCAGCCGCCGTGAGTCCGTTTCTGCCACCCCCCCCAAGAGGCAATTGCGAGGGGGGGCGGTGAAAGGTGGTGACGCTGCAGTCCCGGCTGCCACGGCCCCGTTTCCGCCGCTCCCCCCCTTTCTCTCTCTCTCTCTTTTGGTCTCTCTCCCCCGTCTTTCATTCTCTCACTCTCCCCCTCTACCTTCCTTCCTACCTTCCATTCTCTCCCCCCCTTCCTGTCTTCCTTCCTTCCATTCTTTTTCTCTCTCTCTCCTCCTTTATTTCTTTCTCTCTCTCTCTCTCTCTCTCTCTCTCTCTCTCTCTTTCTTTCTCTCTTTCTTTCTTTCTTTCTTTCTTTCTTTCTTTCTTTCTTTCTTTCTTTCTTTCTTTCTTTCTCTCTCTCTCTCTCTCTCTCTCTCTCTCTCTCTCTCTCTCTCTCTCTCTCTCTCTTCCCTCCCTACCTTCCTTCCATTCTCTCTCTCTCTTTCTCTCTCTCTCTCTCCCCCCTTTCTCTCTCTCTCTCTTTCTTCCTGCCTTCCTGCCTCCCTCCCTTCCTTCTTTCTACCCATCCATCCTCCCACCTTCCGACCTTTCTAGGCCCATTGTCTTCCAACACAATGGGCTTTGCGCTCTAGTATATATATAATTCTATTTTTGAGTGGCAACATTCCATGCACTCCCTCAGCCATTGGCCCATCAGCCGCCACTCACAAGTACTCATGTGCCATTGGGCAGGTGCTGGGTCTGCTCCTCTTCCCCGCCCACTCCCCCTTCAGCCACTGTGCTGTCAGAATTACTGGCAAACAGCTTTCTCTCTTGACGAAGACGCTTTTCCTGCTTGCCTCCTGTGTGGGACTCCTTTTACCTCGGTGGCTGTTGGTATGTGTAATGAAATGGCAGTTACCTGTGTTTGTAAGATGACTGTGGTACTTTGTTTAAAATATTCCCCTATAAAGTTTAATTGAACTGTAGTTCCAGAGAGGGGCCTGCAGGGGTATTACTCACTGGGTTGAATGGGGCTTCCTCATCTGCTGGCCTACAGTTCCCAGCTGCCCCAAGGCCAAAAAGTGTGGGAAAACAGGGACTGTCCCAACGGGTGGGGCAGCAGAATCAATATAGACTGCAGCCCATACAGAAAGGAGGCAGTCTTCGTCCCTGGGAGGCAGCAGAAATTGAGCCACTCCACAGTTGGCTGGACTGGGGAATGAATGGAAGTTTCCCTGATCTCTTGGGCAAGAGAAAGAGGCTGAAGTACAGCCAGTGGCCTGTCCAAGGAGGGATCCTATCCTGAGCCCACAACCTCCAGAGGTAGAGAGTATTGTGCGTAGGGAAAGAGGATTGAGTTTAACCCCTGCTGATTTATGCCATGTTGGTTCATAGTGTGTGCTTTAATTGGGGCTAATAATCTGTGTTGTGCTCTGACCACATAGTCTCCCCTACTCTGCACAATACCAATGCCCAGGGAAGGAAGGAAAGGCCAGACCCTTGGGTTGCCAACTTTCCAGGGATCCCCCAAAGATTGGGAATTCCATCTCCAAATAGGACGATTCAGCCAGAGGGGTCTCACGGTCCCTCTAAAAGGCAATGATGATTCCGTAAGTGGTAGCAGCTAACTTAAGGAGTGAGATATGGCCATGAGATGAGGGTGGGAGGCAAACAGCTGAGTTGTTGTAAACTGGAGCCCGTTTCGCCTCAGTAGGCAACCAAACTTGGTTCAGACAAAGGAAGGAAACCCTTTGCAGGCCTTTGTGAAGAACTCATTGGGGCCAGTCCTGACTAGGGTTGCCAACTCCAGGTAGGGAGATTCCTGGGGATTTCCTAGTAGAGTCTATGGAAACCAGGGTTTGGGGAGGGGAGAGGCCTCAGCTGAACAGAATGCCATACAGCCCACCTTCCAAAGCAGTTATTTTCTCCGGGGGGGAGAGATCTGTTGTCTAGACTTCAGTTGTGATACCTGGTGATCCTCAGGCTCCACCTGGAGGTTGGCTGCCCTAGGCGTAGCAGTCAGTGCTTCAGAGCAGGGTCTGCTAGATCCAGGTTCTTGCTGTAGAAGCTGAATGGGTGATTTTGGACCAGTCATAGAATTTCAGTCTAACCTACCTCACAGGGTTGTTGTGCAAGTCAAGAGGGGGAGAGGAGAATGATGTAAGCTGCTTTGGTCTGCAATGTATGACCATTGCAGAGGAAGATTACTTTTCCTCCTGAGGAACCATTGTTGCCAATCTCCAAGTGAGGGCTGGAGATCACTCAGAATTACAACTGCTCTCCAGATAGCAGAGATCAGTTCCCCTGGAGAAAAAGGTGGACTCTGTGGCAGTCAGGGCTTCAGAGCATGGAAGAGGCTGCAGGCGTGTGTGTGTGTGGGGGGAAATGGAAAGCTGAAGAGTGAGGGGGAAATAAAGGTAGGTTGATGATTGGCTGGGGAGGAGATAGGGTTGCCAACTCCAGGTGGGAAATTCCTGGAGATTTGAGGGATGGAACCTGGAGAGGGTGAATTTTGAGGAAGGGTGGGACATCAGACAGGTGTCATAGACTCCACCCTCCCAAACAGCCATTCCCTCCTGGGAAATCACTGTTGCCAATCTCAGGGGAGGGGTGGAAATCACTCAGAATTACAACTGATCTCCAGAAGGGAGGGGGGAGGAGATGGAAAGCTGAAATCAGAGGGGCAGATAATGACAGATTGATGCTTGGCTGGGAAGGAGATAGGGTTGCCAACTCCAGGTTGGGAAATTCATGGTGATTTGGAGGGTGGAGCCTGGAGAGGGTGAGGTTTGAGGAGGGGTGAGACCTCAGACGGGTATACTGCCATAGACTCCACCCTCCAAACCAGCCATTTCCTCTTGGGTAACAACCAGGCCTGTAGCTACCGTGGGGCATCTTGGGGCCCAGGCCCCTGACTTACCACCAAGGCCCCCTGACCTCCCATCCAGCCCAGGCGCTCCCTTGGGTGTGTGTGCAGGGGTTTGTGTGGGGTGTCCCCTGACCTTTTTAAAGGCCCCCCAAATTAAAAAATCCTGGCTACGGGCCTGGTAACAACTGTTGCCAGTCTCCAGGTGAGGGCTGGAGGTTACTCAAAATTGCCACTGCTCTTCAGGTAGCAGAGATCAGTTCCTCTGGAGAAAATGGTGGACTCTGTGTCATTATACCCTGCTGAGGTCCCCACAGCACATGGACAGCTGAGGGTCCAAGGCCTTGGCACTCTCCCAGAGCCTCTTGCTAAAGGCCATTGTATTTATTTCCACAATGGGCCTTATTCCTAGTACATAATAAAACACATCCAAAAACAATTAAAACCAAACAAAATCATTAAAACAATTAAAAGCAAGCCAAAATATGTTTCTGATATATTATTTGCATTCTATAAATTCATTCTCATTTATTTTGAAAGGGTTTTGGCAAATGTGATGTTCTAATCTGCCAAATCAGTACGACTATTTATAATGGAATTTCCACTTTTAACATGTCGTTTTTTGATATAAATATGAAAACGCTAAATAAACTTAATACATCTGCTGTTTTCAGAGATGTTAAGATGTATCCATATTGCTGATTTTTCTAATGAAAAATGATTAGTTTTTAATTCACAAAAAAGTACTGAACTTGTTATTAGTCGACTTTTAATATAATAGTGTTGTTTTAGGGCACTAAATTTTGCATAATATTCTGGTCTTCCTACTAATCTTCTAAAGCTGCAACCCTGAGGGTACATATTTCCCAATAAATGTTTTGAGCTTAACAGAAAATTTAACTTTGTAAGGCCTTCCACATAAATATATTGGCTTTTCCCTAAATTTCCAGACTTCTGTGACTGTTTTAGGCAGGGCTCTTTTTGTAGCAGGAACTCCTTTGCATATTAGGTGACAAACCCCTAATGTAGCCAATCCTCCAAGAGCTTACAGAGGTCTTCTTACAGGGGCTCTTAGAGGATTGGCTGCATTAGGGGTGTGTCACCTAATATGTAAAGGAGTTCCTGCTACAAAAAGAGCCCTGGTTTTAGGTACCATTTTCAGTTCAGGACATCTCCATTTAAAGGATCTTAAGTGCTGTGGCTGGAAGAAACTCTCCTTGAGTCACTGGAAAACTGCTGCCAGTAAGAGGCAGTACTGAAGGGCCGATGGCTGGATGGGAGTTCATGTGATGGAATGCTTTTTCATATAAAATAAATGCCTCCACATAAAAAACTAGCATGGCTGCTCATATTAGCAAGGATTCTACATAGAGACTCTCAGCAATATATTATAATATCACAGAATGAATTGGTAACTGAGATTGAAGTTGCACTTCAGGTGATGCCTTCAGATGCTGTGACGGACTGTCAAGAGTTGATGCCTCAGAGTCTGAGAACCTTTGAGTGACAGGCTGTTTAGCTGTTTAGCTGAGGGTACGGGGGGGGCTGTGTTTGGGAGTGTGTGGGTGAGTTTTGAGTTGTTGCAGAGTCCTGGCTGCTTGAGATAGGGTGAGAGAAGGGTGATTGTTTGACTGTAATTGAGTGCCTGGGTGAATTTGAATAGCTGCTGGCCATGCCGTCTGTTGGGGGAGGCTTCTGTTTAAGGTAGCACCTTGCCAGAGGCACAAGCCGAAGGGTGAAAGCTAAAGGGCTCTTGGCCTGTGGCTGTTAGCCTAGGGACTCTGTAAGAAGCCCAGGAAGAGCCAGAAAGCCAGGGCCCTAGTCTCCTTGGGTTCCCAGTAAAGTAAATAGACTTCTACAAGGAGAACTACATGAATACAAAGGGTATTAAAAGGGGGATTATGAAGCCAGAATGCCAGCAGGGGGTTGGGGGCTATCCAGTGTTTTGCACAGAGTGTCACATGTATGACTATCTGCCCACTGGACAGAAGTCTTGGGTGTGTGCCCAGTGCAAGGAGCTCCTGGTTCTCAGGGAATGAGTTTGCTCCCTTGAGGCCAAGATGGGTGACCTGGAGAAGCAGAGACAGTCAGGCGCATGGAGAAGATTCTTGGGGACTTGTTAAATATGTCCCACTCTGAACATGGGAGCCCCACCACTGTCAGGGAGCATGAGGGTTGAGAGGAAACAGGAATGTACTCCCAGAAGAGACCTCTTCTTCAGCTGGTGAATGGGTATCCTTTCTCGCCAAGGAACCATCCCTTGGCGGGGGGGAGCTCTTGGTAGTTGGTGATTCGATCCTTAGCCAGGTAGACAGCTGGGTGGCGAACCCATGTACTGACTGTATGGTGACTTGCCTGCCTGGTGCGAAGGTAGCGGACATTATGCATGTTCTAGATAGGCTGGTAGATATTGGTGGGGAGGAGCCAGTGGTCGTGGTACATGTTGGCACCAATGATATGGGGAAATGTACTCATAAGGTCCTGGAGGAAAAATTTAGGCTGCTAGGCAGGAGACTCAAGGCCAGGACCTCCAAGGTAGTCTTCTCAGAAGTCCTACCAGTTCCACATGCAGAGCTGGAGAGACAGGCACAAATCAGGAGTCTCAATGCATGGATGAGACGATGGTGTAGGGGGAAGGGTAGGGGGAAGGGAAGTTTGTTAGGCATTGGGATGCTTTTTGGAACAAGAAGGAGCTGTGCAAAAGAGATGGGCTCCACTTTTCCTGAGAAGGAACCAGGCTGCTGATACTTAAAATCAAAAAGGTGGCAGAGCAGTTTTTAAACTGAATATTGGGGGAAAGACGACACAAAATGAAAAGTCTCTGGTTTGGGATGGCTCATCTCAAAGGGGTGAAAGACCTGAGTCAGATTGAGGTGATGAGAGAGGAGGTCCTATGACTGATAGACAAAAACTGATAAATCACCAGGCCCGTATGGCATACATCCGAGAGTTCTGAAAGAACTCAAATGTGAACCTGTGGATCTCCTGACAAAAATATATAATCTTTCATTAAAATTTGCCTGCATTCCTGAGGACTGGAAGGTAGCTAATGTCACTCCCATCTTTAAAAAGGGTTCCAGAGGAGATCTGGGAAATTACAGACCAGTCAGTCTGACGTTGATACCGGGTAAGTTGGTGGAAACTGTTATTAAGGAAAGAATTAGTAGGCACATTGATGAACAAAAACTATTGAGGCAGACTCAGCATGGGCTTGTCTCATTAAGCTGTTAGTGTTCTTTGAGGGAGTGAACAAACATGTGGACAAGGGGGACCCAATAGATGTTGTTTACCTTGACTTCCGGAAAGTTTTTGATACAGTTCCTCATCAAAGGCTCCTAAGTAAGCTCAGTAGTCATGGGATAAAAGGACAAGTTCTTTTGTGGATCAAAAACTGGCTAATTATCTATCTATCTATCTATCGTCTATCTGTCTATCTAGTACTGCTCATACAGCTGTCACCTAATGCAGAAATTAGAACCAAAGAAAATATTTTAAAAGACCTTACTCAGTATTCTTTCTCTTATATTTGTACCCATGAATTTTGCCACTGAGAGGGTGAGATTATCATTGGTATCCTATAGTAGCCATGACACCTGGGCTCACACATCTAGCAGTTCCATATCTTTAAGTGACTGAATTAGCCCTCAACTTATTGAATATAGGGCACTCCATAATCATATGTTCAATGGTTTTGATTGTATGATATGAACATCTGCATGTTCTATTAGAGTTTGATACTTTATTATATCTGCCCTCCAAAACTGCTTGGGGAAGAATGTTCAGTCTAGCCAAAGTAAAAGTTCTTCTTAGTTTTGAGACTGTCAATTGATAAAAATATTTCAGCAGTTCAATTGGGAGGGCAATTCCCAAATGAAGTGTCAAACCTGCACGCCCTAATAGACGTACTTGTAACATCCAGTTTCCTCACAGATTTTTTAATTTGTCTTCTGATGTCTTTAGTTTCTGTATTTTTAATCATATCATTTGTTATTCCTAAGCATTTCATTTTCTTTTCCAATTGTTGATCCCATTGGTTGTAATGTGTATCTGCCTGGATAAGCCCAAGTAAAGTAGTTCCTCCCTCAGATTTTAAAACCTTTACTTCAAAGAAAAATGCTTTAATCCAAGCCCTAGCCTCCATCAATAATTCGCCTAGTTCTGCTTTCAGTGCTATGCCCAAGACACATCTAGGAATAGCCAATAAGCATAGGAAAAAGTCATACTGGATGGAATCCAGTTTTACAGAAGCGGCCTGAATCCAAATTTCCGCACCATACAGGAATTGATTTAGAACCTTTGCATTAAATACCTTTAAGACCAAGGGGACAGATTGGCCTCCTGATGAGTAGAAATATTTTACAATTGTCTTCCCTACCCTCAAAGCTGTGTTCCTTGCTAGATCCAAGTGTGTTTTCCATGTAAGAGATGCTTCAAAGTGGATTCCCAGATACTTAAATTGAATGACCTGTTCCATAGGTTGGCTTGCTATGTCCCATTTGAAGATTTCCCCCTTTTTTCCTTTTGGTGAATACTATGATTTGGATTTCGCCACATTGATGGACAAGCCCACATTTTTTTATCAGCTTGCAGAGGCCCACTATTGATCTAGACATTATCACTGCATCATCAGTGTATAGAAGGATTGGAACTTCATGCTTGGATAAATGTGGAAGATGACAAGCTTCCTTAAGGTACAGGGTCTGAGGTCATTTATATATAAATTGAACAACAGAGATGCAAGTAAACATCCCTGCTTGACTCCTTTGTCTAGGATGAAAGGCTCTGATAGCTGTCCTAACTCCCTGCATCTAACCCGGGTGGAGGGATAGTTATAGAGCTGTTGAATAAAGTAAAGGAAACATGGTCCAATACCATATTTCTTCAGCTTTTCCCATAGCCGGGGTCTAGAGATTGTATCAAATGCTGATTTTAGGTCCATGAAGGCACTTGCCAATATGCCTTCTCCAGAGCTCATGTATTTATCAACCAAGAAAACCAGCCTGTTCCTTTCCCAAAATATTGTTTCCTTCAAACCAAGATTCCAGCTTTTCAAGAAGCGTTGCAGCATAAAGTTTTCCTATAGTGGATAGTAAGCTTACTGGATGGTAATTCATAAGGTCTGTTGGGTCCCCCTTTTAATAAATTGGAACAATTATTGTACTGCACCAGATTTCCGGAATATTTCCCATTTTGTTTATTTAAGTGAAAAAGGCAGCCAAAATCTGTGCCCACCAGTCTGGGTCAATTTTGAATAGTACTGCTAGTTATCTGGCTAATTAATAGGAAACAGAGAGTGAGTATAAATGGGCAATTTTCTGACTGGAGGATGGTAAGCAGTGGGATACCACAGGGATCAGTACTCGGTCCAATGCTTTTTAACTTGTCTATTAATGATTTGGAGTTGGGAGTAAGCTGTGAAGTGGCTAAAGTTGTTCAGGGTGGTGAGAACCAGGGAGGATTGTGAGGCACTCCAGAGGGATCTGTCGAGGATGAGCGAGTGGGCATCAATGTGGCAAATGGGGTTCAGTGTCGCCATGTGCAAAGAGATGCACATTGGAGCCAAAAATCCTAACTATAAATACACGTTGATGGGGTCCGAACTGGCAGAGACTGACCAAGAGACAGATCTTGGAGTCATAGTAGATAACTCAATGAAAAAGTCTAGGCAGTGTGCAACTGCAATAAAAAAGGCCTATGTTTGGGATTATCAGGAAGGGAATTGATAACAAATCAGCCAGTATCATAATGCCCCTGTATAAATCAATGGTGCGACCTCATTTGGAGTACTGTCTACAGTTCTGGTCACCGCACCTCCAAAAGGATACTATAGCATTGGAAAAAGTGTAGAAAAGGGCAACTAGAATGATCAAAGGGTTGGAACATTTTCCTTATGAAGAAAGGTTAAAGCGCTTGGGGCTCTTTAGCTTGGAGAAACGATGGCTGAGGGGTAACATGATTGAGGTTTATAAGATTATGCATGGGATGGAGCAGGTAGAGAAAGAAGTATTTTTCTCCCTTTCTCACAATACAAGAACTCATGGGCTCTCAATGAAATTGCTGAGCAGTCAGGTTAGAACAGATAAAAGGAAGTACTTCTTCACCCAAAGAGTGATGAACACATGGAATTCACTGCCACAGGAGGTGGTGGCGGCTACAAGCATGGACGGCTTCAAGAGGGAATTACATAAACATATGGAGCAGAGGTCACAGGGTATTGACTGGAAGGAAGTGGAGTGGGAGGATCACAGAAGATCCCCATTCAAGCCGTAAAGGCACAGAGCTTCTAGTGAAGAGAAGTAATCCCTGCCCAGTGAAAAGGAGATAGGTCTAAAGAGAGGATTGATCCCTTGATCTGTATATGTAGAAGGATTTTGGGAACTTGGTTGTACATTCCTGCCTTCTAAACATGAAGTGTCAGTGAAACTCAGAAACCTATGCCTGCAAGTTAAAGCAGAAACGGAAAAGAAAGCCTCTCTCTTCAAAGTTTCATAGACCTTGTTGAAAAACAAAACACTTACTTGTTGGCAACATATTATCTGGATTTAGTATGATTACAGTGTTACCTCAGTTTTTGTCCACTATATTCAGATCTAGAAGTAGATTTTTATTCCAAATACTTAATCAACTGCACAATTTTTCTGATAGTGATAAGTTAATTTTTCTGTCATCAGACGTGAATCCTTTGGTATCTTATAAGGTGGCAATTTTTGTATTAGCAGCCAGAAAAGCCAGAGCAAAGGTGGTTCTTAGGAACACAGCTTACTGAGATGCAAGGCATTAACACTGCTACAGTTGGAATTGGAATTTGTAAATGTTGTATACAATTTTAATTTGAGGTATTTTAGATATTGTATAAACGAATTTAATTCTTACTGATTTTAACAACTAAATGTGTATTTTAGATATTAGGGTCCCAGTTTTATAAAAAATTGTGATGGCCAATGGCCATATACAATAATTATATTCTATACATCCTACCCCTGATTCCACCTGACCTTTTGCCCTCCAATTTAAATAAAATATTTTGTTTATTTTGAATTTTCAGTAGCTTCTTGTATGTCATTACAGGAGTAGAATTTTAACAGATGATTTTGTCTCTTGCCTCAAGTCCCTGGGCTGTGCCGTAATAAAAATATACAATAATGTGACAGGGTGGGACAGCCGTAGACCCAACAAATAAGAAGAAAATAGATGTAGGGGCTGCCCAGCAAAAAAAAAAAAAAAGAGGAAACAAAGAGGAAATTCTGTGTGTGAGGGAGAGAAGAGTGCAAGATGGCCAAAGTGCTAAATTCATTTTATGTGCTATTTCAGAGAAAATGCAAAGAAAAACAGGGGATTTCTAATTTTCTCATTTCAAGTATATGAATTATTTATAT
Organism: Gekko gecko; assembly: GCA_029375565.1. Classification (NCBI taxonomy): domain Eukaryota; kingdom Metazoa; phylum Chordata; class Lepidosauria; order Squamata; family Gekkonidae; genus Gekko; species Gekko gecko. Next base: position 73,988,392 of record JAPDNY010000006.1, on the reverse strand, counting down.
TTACTATATGTGTAACATTCTATCCAGTGTCCTGTGAAACAAAGAGAATTTTTTCAAATATTTTAAGATTTTATTAAGATTTTAGGTTGCATGCTTAAACCTTGTTGAATTTGTTAATACTTCTGAACAAACATGTTTAGGACTAGGCGCCATGTAAAGTAACATACTTCTCTGTAGAAGGGTAGGCATAATATTGGCAAGTATTTCTTAAAAAAACTCTGTTCAGTGAGAGGTTTGCAAGAATTTCTAAAAAGACTATAAGGAAACCAAGACTCCACTAATTTTGTATGGTGTGAAATGTTAACAAAACTTTCATTATTACACTCTATTAAGCCAGGACCAGGAAACAATTTCTAATCAACACTCTGATCTGAGCAGGCTTTTGTATTAGGCCTAAGATCTTGTGTTCTCTATTCACACATGCTCACTTCCAGCTGTTGTCATTGAAATCCCACATAATCTCCCCAGGTCAAAGGGCAGTCATCCATGACTGCCGCAGTTAAAAGGTTATGCTGATTTCTGTTGTCAAATATTGGTCTTTTCTTCTCTCAGCCACTTGTATTCTGCCTTTTTGAACAAGAAGGGTCCAGCCTAGAATTGTATTACATGACTTTAAAGTCTTAAAGGTGTCCCTCCATTGTACTCACTTGTTATGCCTCACATAGTCTAACTCATTCTGTTACACTATGCAAAGAATTTTCTGTTGGTTCTTAAAAACTGTGTAAAAAAGGCGGATGTGCAAACAAATTTCAGATAACATAGACATGTAAACCCAGCAACTTGTTATTTTAAAAGGAAATGTCTAATATGCCTGGGTAATAAAGCACCCATGGTTAGTTGTTGCTGCCAGACAGAACGAAAACTAAAAGCAACTGTTACCAAACATGGAGGTTTCAAGAGAAGTGTGGGTTTAAAAATGTAGCATCCATGCATTTCAGTGATAAAAACATGTGTAATTGTTGAAAAGAAATAGAATAAGCCACATTTTCAATTTTTTAATTTTAATAAGATTTTTAGATACTTGAACAATATGTTAGCCTTTAAATGTAATTTTTAAAACCACGCATTACTGGTCAAAATTTTGGAATATATACATTTGTTTTTAATAAAGTTGCAAGGACAACTATAATTCTCAGCAGGCTATCACTATCACATTCACCTGAAATTATGTGAGGAAATAGAAGGAATTCCATGCCACTGTATGCAGTGTTCTCAGACTAACAACTCAGTGCTAGGCAGTAACAACTTTCTATTAAATTAGAAAGGTGTAACTTGCCACAGAATTGCTCTGTAAATTAAGCATAGGACCAGCTGAGATTGTTCTTGGGTTTCCACAGATTAAATTTAAGCATAGTGAATTAGAATTCTAGTCTCCTCTGAAGGATTTGTTATTTTTGTTTCTATTCAGAAAGAAAATTTCCTCCCTTATAGTTCTGATGGGTTGTGAAAACGGAGCTTTTTCACCTGGTGTTCCAGTAGAAGTGGCACTACATGCCGCTCTGCCAGCTACACTCTGCACTTTGTTACCGAAACACATAAATGGTTTTAAACTGTATTTATATGAATTATGTATTTTGTTATATTTTATGTGAAGTTTATGGTTTTATGTAAGCTGCCCTGAGCCGCCTCGGTGGGAGGGCGGGGTAGAAGTCAAATAATAATAATAATAACTGTTATGTAAGCAAGTTAACTAAAGATTTTGACCTATATCCAAATAAACAGGGAGCAATGATTTCCACCCACCGTAGTTCCCTAGTATGATTTTTCTGAGGACACTTGAGTTAACTGAATGGTTTGATAAAAGCTGTTATATTATAGAATTACACAGAAGACAAAATTTAGATTCCAAATTAAGTTAATTTGTTATATAAAGTAGGTATTAGTTTTCATGTTTTGTTTGTTTTTAGTTGTCTAATACAATATTCAATAGTATGTGTTTTATAGTTCAAATTATTGTCCATTTATTCTTGTTTGTTTCCACTTGCAAAGACAGGCACATCTTTAAGATAAACCTGATGCCCTGACCTGGATAGCCCAGGCAAGCCCAATCTCATCAGATCTCAGAAGCTAAGCAATTTATGTGATCTGAAGAGAAACCAGAGAAAGGAAGCTAAGCAGAACTGACCCTGGCAAGTATTTGGATGGGAGACCTCCAGAGAATACCAGGGCCAGGAGGCCAGAGGCAGGCTATCAAGCCACTTCTCTGAATGTTCTCTGTGCCCCAGTAGGAGTCACCAGAGGCTGCCATGACTTCCAGGCACAGGCACACACAGACAAACACAAATGCAAAAAAATACAACACCCCTCCCCACAACCCTTATCTGCAGGTTTTGCAAAGTGTCACGTGAATGCAATGTGACTGGTGTATTTTATAGCCGGAGATGTATAGTGGTGGTCTAGCATCTGGAAGTGTGTGTGTGTTAAGTGCTGCCCGCCCTGCAAAGCAGGCTCAGAGCAGTGTACAGCAATCTAATGTAAAAGAATATTAAAGGAGGGGGGCGTGGCGCCGCACAAGATGGCAGACACAGCTTGACGACGTTCCCAGCCTGTAATTCCTAAAGTCGACTTCAAACCGACCTACTCCCTTCTAATTCAGACACAACGTGATGGGAAAACCCTCTAAAGGGAAAAATCCGAAAAAATTACAACAAACTGCTTCAGTGAAAAAATATTTTACGAGAAACGCTGCGACTCCACCTGAGCACTCTAATCGCTACGGAGCTCTGGAAATGGTGGCCGAATCTTCAGACGCAGTCATAGAAAGAGAAAGTGAAGACAACATGCCGATTACGAGGAAAGATCTACAAGAACTAAAGGAGGACCTGTTAAAATCGTTCTCTACATTGGTCTCAGAGATCCTACAACCTCTCCAATCCCAAATGAATGATTTGATCAAGGACTTAAGTGACACAGCTAAAATTGCTGAAAATAATGCTGAGTTAACCCTAACTCTACAGGAAGAGCTGAAAACCATTCAAGCTACAGAGCAAAACACGAACGCCAGAATTTCTATGCTTGAACACAGATGGCGGCAATTGAACCTAAAATTTAGAGAGGTCAAAGAGGGCTCGGAAGAAGGGAAAGATCCGGCACAACTTCTTTCAGCATGGCTAGCAAAAGTCCTGAATATGGAGGAAGGTAAGATGCCAATCATCCTAAAAGCTTACCGTTTAGGCCCTCTGGCATCAGCACGCAGAAATAGACCCAGGGACATTATGGCGCAGTTCCTTTATCCAAAAACACGGGACAGAGTGCTTTGAGAGGCTCGAATCCAAGGCTCTTTGCCTTTTAACGAAGATAAAATTCAAGTGTTGCTAGATTTATTGTCAGAAACGCTAGAAAAACGGCGAAGTCTTAAATTTTTTGCATCTAAACTGTTTCAAGCAAATATTAGATTCCGTTGGAGTCCCGCGTCAGATATACAAGTCTACCGTAATGGCGTTCTCCATCAAGCCACCGACACAAGCTCAGGAAAAACCCTTTTGTCGGATTTGAAGATACATCTTACTCCAGAAGAAGAACAATCCCTTGGAAATTAATAAAACTCTTTCTACAACTTATAGGCAAACATGGTTTCACTCAGAACATTAAGTTTATACAAATGTTATTCAAGATTAGGTATTAATATATTTTGTGTCTGATTTAAAATGTTTAATTCTAAACAAGCCAATATATTGATAGTATATATTTACCTTCCTTTATACCATTAACTGTTGTAATATCCAGTATTAGTGCAGAAATTATAAAGTTCTAATGTATATAATTGTTAATACAATATTTTGTTTATATATTTCCTCTAGTAAATATTTTCTTTATCAGCTCATTACATTAACAGAACAGAAGGGGTGAGCTTAATTTTATATATATATTTAATATTTATTATATCAGAAGTATGATATTTTCTTTGAAAATTAACACTTAACAACATCTATAGAATCGTCTTAGTGACCTATACTATCTGAATTCATAAACATGATGTCATGTGTAGACATATTTACACATCTTTTTATATTATCTTACTAAGTCATTTATTATTATTTCATACATTAACTTGTCTTTAGCTATATATATGAAGGGAGACAGGCTGGATGGCCTATACTTTGTTTTACACTTTCCCTCCACTTAGTGCCCTTCCTGGTGGGGAGACAGTTATAGTCTCCTTTTTTATAAGCAGGAAGTGTACCCTATAGGTATTAGGGTGTTTTTGAGCCTATTTTGGGTTGTATACTTTTGTTATTCAGGAGTTGGTTTAGTTTAGGAGGATAATATTATTAAGAGTTTATAGACTGGTACAGTTTTGCCAGTGAGTTTAGGGTTTATTGTAGAGAAGTGTTGTCTTCTTCTTGTGTTATTTTTAGGAATTTTGTTTAACATGTCTTGCAATTATAAAATTTGTACTTGGAACGTTAGGGGCTTGAATAACAAAAAGAAAATGTATAGAGTCTCATCATTTTGGGCCAAAGAAAGGCCAGACATTTTATGTTTACAGGAAACACATCTGAAGAATCCCTTAAAACAGGTACTGAAAACACCTTGGTTCAATCAACAGTTCCATGCTTCCAGGTCATCTAAAGCTAGAGGTACGGCAATACTATTATCTAAAAATTTTCCATTCCAATGCACTCACTCTAAAATAGATACTAGGGGCAGATATATGTTCATTAAGGGTTTCTATGCTGGAGAACCTCTAACTTCAGCTTCTATTTACACACCCAACATAGACCAACTGAAGTTCTTAAAAGAAGTTTTAAACACACTAATGGAATTCAAACATGGGGAAGTCATAATAGATTGTGACTTAAATTATACTATAAATCAACATCTTGACCGTACTTATAAACGCCCGAACTCACATAAACAACAGAAAAAAACTCCTTTTACTGAATTAGCCAAAATTCTAGACTTTTATAATCTTACAGATCTGTGGAGGGTTCTAAATCCAAAGGTTAAACAATATACCTTTTACTCACACACACATAGCATATATACACGTATTGATTATATTTTATTATCTAAATCTTTTTTGTCACGTTTTTCTGCTTCGGATATTGGTAGTGGTATAATGTCAGACCATGCATGGGTTACAGGGATCTTTAAAAAGCAAGTAAATGACGGCAAGGGACCCAACTGGATGCTTAATAAGTTTTTATTATTTAATGATAGTCTTTCCAAAGAAATTGAGGCTAAAATTATAGAATATTTTCACTTTAATGTATCAGATGAAGTAAACCCAAACATTGTTTGGGATGCATTCAAAGCTGTGATGAGAGGGCATTTAATTTCCTTAGCCTCTTTCTGCAAAAAAGAAAAGCAAAAATTAATTATAGATCTTCAACAAACAATAAAAACATTAGAACTAAAACACATGAAATTTGGGGGGGGAAATATTTAAAGAAATTAACTCAAGAAAGGAAAAAATTAGAATTATTGGAAACTTCTAAAATTCAAAATAAATTATTATTTTTAAGACAAAAATATGTTACTAGAACGGCTAAATCAATAAAATTACTTAAACATAGAGTAGATCAAAAAAAAGCTTCTACTATGGTTCATGCAATAAAGGGTCCTGAAGGAACAATACAAGTAACTTCTGACAAGATCTCAAGGGCATTTTGTGAATACTATCAACACCTTTATACCTCGGAAAATCCTGACAAAACATCAATCCAACAATACTTACACTCAATCAACTTTACTTCTAAATTATCTAATCAGCATAAAAAAATTTTAGATCAATCAATTACTCTCGAGGAAGTAACTCAAGCACTGTCAAAAATTAAAAATAACAAAACCCCTGGTAGAGATGGGATCCCAATAGAGTTTTATAAAAAATTTCAAACGGTTTTGTTAAATCAACTCAAAAATACATTAAACTACGTTATGCAATCGGGAAATATGCCTTCTTCGTGGATGGAGGCACGGATTATTGTGATACCTAAACCCGGAAAAGATAAGACTTTACCTTCCTCTTACAGACCCATCTCTATCTTGAATCACGATTTTAAAATCTTATCTACTATCCTGGCTTCCAGACTTAACAAAATAATCACAAATTATGTGCATATAGACTAATCGGGATTTATGCCTGGACATTCAATTGATGATAGTATTCGCAGAACCCTAAACATTATTAAATATTGCCAAAAAAACAAGATTCAATCTCTTTTACTTTCAACAGACGCTGAGAAGGCCTTCAATAGGGTAGAACCATTATACCTAAAGGAGGTCTTGGAAATAATGAACTTTGGACCTATTTTTAGAAACACAATACAAGCCCTATACCATAACCCAAAGGCACAAATTTGTGTAAATCATTATCGCTCTGACGATATTCAATTAAATCGAGGAACTAGACAAGGTTGTCCCCTTTCTCCTCTTTTATTTGCCCTCTCTATAGAACCCTTGGCCCATGCTGTTAGATCTGACCCACTGATTCAGGGAGTCCAAATTGTTTCAAAAATTTTTAAAATCGATCTCTATGCAGATGACGCAATATTACACAGCCTGAACATTCCCTAAACACACTACTTACACATATACATAATTTTGGTACAATCTCCGGATTTGCTGTTAATTATAAGAAATCTGAAATTTACCCGATTTATATATCTTCTCAACAAAAGGAACACTTAAAATCAAAGTTTAACTTTAAATGGGTTTCGAACAGTTGGAAACATTTGGGAATTTTGTTTCCATTAAAACTAACTGAACTATACAAAATCAACTATAATATACTTATAAATCAGTTTAAGGAGACTCTTGCTAAATGGAAGAAACAGCATTTAAATCTCTTAGAAAAAGTCACCATTTTTAAAACAATTTTTTCCCCTAAATTCTTATATTTATTTCAGAACTTACCTGTTCGTATACCAACTAAAGATATCCATCACTGGAAAAAGCTCTTAACTGACTTTATATGGAATGGTAAAAAATCTAGAATTAATTATATCACATTAACTAAACCCTCCCGACTTGGCGGCATGGGATTACCTGATTAGGAAAATATTATTGTGCTTCCCAACTTCATATTATACATTATTATTCTTTACATTTTCAAACCAAACCTTGGCTTTTCATTGAACAATTGGAACTCGCACCTAACTACCTTCATGATGCCATTTGGAATAACTTAAGTATTAAAACACTTTCAAAGCTAACCAATCCATTTCTAAAAAATACCTTACAATTATGGTCTAAATTTAGAAACACGCTGGCACCGGGGGTATCCCCTATAACATCTTTATTTGGGCAACCTTGGTTTGAACCGGGATTGGAAAATAATTTTTTATCTGATATCCGAAAAAAGGGCTTCTTCAGAATATGTGATTTCTATGTTAATGGTAAAATCGGCACTCAACGACAAATAGAACGAAAATGTGGTGTACCTCTTAAGTGGTTGACCTTTTTTCAGTTACAACATGTGTTGGTGAATCTTAGAGATAAGTCAGACATTGATAGAGATTTGACCTCTTTTGAATGTTTTTTGAAAAAACAAGGCCAGGAAACTAAAGGATTAACAACAATAATTTATCATTTATTAAACCAAAAAAATTGGTCAAATCTCTCGACGATACAATCTGCGTGGCATAGAGACTGTGGGCTGATATATACTGAGAAGCAATGGCGTCAGATCTGGTCCTCTTGTATGTTTAACAGCAGTTTATTGAACTTGAAATTACAACATTTTAAAATTTATTCAAGGTGGTATGTTACACCGCACCGCCTCTTTAAAAGTAAATTTAAATCTACTCCTTTATGTTGGAAGGGTTGCGGTGAAATCGGAAGTTTAGTGCATTGCTGGTGGGCCTGTTCTAGAATTAATTTATTTTGGAATAAAGTACTTGCTGAGATCAATTTGATAACTAAGCAGAAAATTCCAAATACTCCTGCATCCCTCCTATTACACTATTGGCCTAATCTCAAGTTGTCAAAACAATTAGAGGAACTCATTTCAATATTGTTAATGGCTGCTAAATATTTAATAGCCACAACTTGGAAATTAAAACGAATACCTACGATATTTCAATGGAGAACAAAGGTATGGGACTTGATTGTATCAGACAAAATTGCAATGCAAATTATATCGCAAGATACCCCTGCTCTTAAAAATATTTTTTTGGAAAAATGGTACATTTTCTTTGACTATATTTCAACGTGTCAACCTAAAACTTTTATATTACCTAGTAAGTATAAAGAGTTTGCTTTTTATTAGCAAATAACCTGTAATTAAGGTTGAAGATTGCGATTAGTTATATTCATGTTTTTTTAATATTTAAATATTTCAATGTGGAAGTAATTCTCTTTCATGTTTTGTTATGTTTGTATTTTTGTAAATTTGAAAATTTTAAAAATTAATAAAATGTTATTTGCAAAAGTAAAAGAATATTAAAACAATCCGATATACAAGTAATACAATCATAATATCAGAAACCTACATGGCACCACAACAGAAGTTAATCCCCATAAGCATTGATGTGGGGAGTAGGAGAGTAAAGAGGCAACTGATAGATAATTGCTGTTAAAAATACACTGCTGTCCTCAACCATATGCTTGGCAGAACATCTCTGCCTTTCAGGTCCTACAGATTTGTAACAAGTCCCGCAAGGCCCTAATGTTAGTTGACAGAGAGTTCCACCAAGTTGGAGCCAGGACCCAGAAGGCCCTGGCTCTGGTTGAGCCACAGTTAGATGCTCTTTGGGCCAGCGCCTTCCAGTAGATGTTGTTCTCCTGAGTGTTAACACTCTTCAGGGAGCATACCAGGTGAGGCAGTTCCCTGAGGGTACTTTGGTCCCAGACCATGTAGGACTTTGAAGGTCAAGACCAAAACCTCAAACGTAACCCTGGAGCCATTGTATTCCAGACAAGTTGTAACTTCCAGATCAGCTTCAAGGGCAGTCCTGCGTAGAGGTGACCGTTGCATGGATTACTGTGGCTAAGTTGGTACAAAACAGGTAGGGGGCCAACTGCTTGATCTGGCACAGCTGGAAGCATTCCTGCCACATTCCTGATCTGGGTCTCCATTGATAAGGAGGCATTCAGAAGCACACCCAAGCTCTTGACTGTCCGCACTGGTGTTAAAGGCACATAGTCAAGAGCCAGAAGTTTGTGTCCCAAACTTGAATCTCCCCCACCCACCCATAGAACCTCTGAAACTCTGCACCAGCTGGGCAAGTGGGCACATATAGATGTTAAATAACATTGGGGAGAGGATAGCCCCCTGAGGTACCCTGCATGCCATGGGGTATTGAGAGGAGACCCTTTCCCAGTGCCACCCTCTGTCCACAACCACGGAGAAATGAGACAACCCACTTCTGGGTTGTCTCATGTACTCCAGTGTTGGCCAGCAGATCCATGCTGAACTATGTCAAACACCGCTGTCAAGTCAAGCAATAACAGCAGTGCTAACCCACCTCAATCCAACTGACTGCGAAAATTGTCCATGAGGGTGACCAGCACAGTCTCCATCCCATGACCACAGTGGAAGCCAGACTGGGTTTAAGATGCTGAACCGCAGGCTGGAAGGTCGGTAGTTTAACAGTTCAAGACCCAAGTGCCACATAACGGAGTGAGCTCCCGTCTCTGGTTCCAGCTCTTGCCAACCTAGCAGTTCAAAAGCAAGAAATTGCAAGTAGATAAATAGGTACAACTTTGGTGGGAAGGTAATAGCGTGCCTTGGCATTTAGTCATGCTGGCCACATGGCCACAGAAATGTCTTTGGACAGCGCTGGCTCTTCAGCTTAGAAACAGAGATGAGCACTGCAACCCTAGAGTCGGACTCGACTGGCTTTCAAGCAAGGGAACCTTTACTTTATCCTCCAGGAAGCTTTGGAGCTGCTCAGCTGCCACTCTCTCAATTACCTTACCCAAGAACAAAAGATTCAAAACTGGGCAATAATTGGAAGGATCAGAAGGATCAGGTAATGGTTTCTTCAAGAGCGGTATTACCATAGCCTCTTTTATGGCAACCCTATGAATTAATGTTCTCCAAAATGTGCTGTTGTGGACAGCCTTGCTCAAATCTTGCAAACTGAGGGCTGTGGGTTCCTTGACTGAGTAAATCCATCTTATGTTGTGTCTTCCTATTTTCCTGCTGCCTTCAACTTTTCTTGCATGAGAAATTAACATGATGGTTCAATAGCTAGGAGCATATGTTAGATAAACATATGGAGCAGAAGTCCATCAGTGGCTATTAGCCACAGGGTATAGATGGGAATTCTGAGTCTGGGGCAGGTGATGCACTCTATTCTTGGTGCTGGAGGGGGCAGCAGTGGGAGGGCTTCTAGTGTCCTGGCCCCACTGCTGGACCTCCTGATGGCACCTGGTATATTTTGGCTGCTGTGTGACAGAGTGTTGGACTAGATGGGCCATTGGCCTGATTCAACATTGGCTTCTCTTATGTTCTTATGTTAGCTGCTACAGTCTTTAATGCCACCCCCCCCGGAACTGGAATGTAATCTGCAAGACCCATATTCAAATCCCCAGTCTGCCACAAAAATTCAGTGGGTGGCCTTCGGCCAGTCAGTATCTGTCTCCCAGACTAATCTACTTCACAGTGTTGTTCTGAGGAAAAAATGGAGCAGGAGAGAATGATTATGTAAGTTGCTTTTGGTCTCCATTGGTGTGAAAAGCAGAGTCCAAATAAATAAGATCCATTCCAACTTGCACATGAAAGCATATAGCTAATACTTGACTTATTGGTAGGAGAATCAAAAAGCTTTTCCTTCTTTTTTTTGTATTTTTGCATTTGTATGTGTGTGCATGCATGCACCCATGCCTGGAAGTCATGGCGACCTCTGGCAACTCCTACTGGGGCATGGAGGACATTCGGAGAAGTGGTTTGATAGCCTGCCTCTGGCCCCCCAACCCTGGTATTCTTTGGAGGTCTCCCATCTAAATAGTTACCAGGGTTGGCCCTGCTTAACTTCTGAGATCTGACAAGATTGGGCTTGTCTGGACTATCCAGGTCAGAGTGAGAATCAAAAACCATTTCAGTGACTCTGTCAAAGTATCCCTGTAACTACTGTCATAGACACTTATTTTGTAAGTATTATTAGAAGTTAGTCACTTGGCATTGTTTGTGAAACAGAGGATTATCTAGGCAGGGGATAAAACCATAAGGAATTAAATTGCAGTTAGAATAGGGAAGGCTTTTCTTTCTAATCAGGCATTTGGTTAAGATAATAGGCTTGGGGTTCTAATTGATCATTACTATTTTAAAATTTTAAGTTGTCACTATATAGTGGGATACTTTACATGTCTAGGCCCTTGTAACAGGTTTCCGTGCTGTGATTACCTTGTACTTCAGAAAAGCAGACTGTGCAATTAACATTAAAAAATCTCAATGTAATACTCATACATAAATATTGTGTGTGTAGCTATTATTAAAAAGGTACATAATTGGAAAAAATGCAGAATAATGATTGTGGAAAATAGAGGTTGTAATGTTAATGATATCTGAAGTTTACTTATTCTTCAGTGAAAATCATGTGTGCATTTGACATCGCAGGGAAAGGACTGCTTTCATATTATTGAATGTCACTTATTTTTATGCTGGTATACATGTGCTAGAGAACGTAAAACAGCTGTGGAAAGCATTAAAAAATCAATAGTTGTACACATTCACTTGAAGAGAATGTGCACAATGACCATGGAGAATGTTCATAACTACTGGTATTTTGCACATTTTCCATGGATATTCTGCATGTTCTGCAGTGCTGCACATTGCTTTGAACATGTGCAAGGCTAACATTTTGTAATGACTGCAAAAGAAACACCTCTCCTGAGGCTGGGAGCACACACATGGTTTACACTGGGGTGTAATTATAAAGTGAGAATACAGTTCACAGCAGTAAGAGCAATATTGATTTCCATGGATCAGTACTGTGCTGGAAATTTATTTAGGAGCTCAGAGTTCTGACCTTTAGGTCCCTGGGTATCTTTCTGTCTAGGGACTATACCCTCCGCCTACTCTTAGTATTTGTTGCTGTTGAATTTGCATACAAGAAAAGTGGAAGTGAAAAGAATGCTGGCAGATTCATGATTCTAGCCAGTGTCAGGGGGTTGCCAAAATGTACTTCCAGCATGGCATTATTTATTGGAAAATCAGCTTCAGTCATGTCACCTGAATGAAAAAGGTATATACACTGCTTCCACCTTTTCACAGTTATAAATATGCAGTTGGTAGTGTTTGGTATCTCAATAAATTGTTTGATTAATACTTGCAGCTCAGCATTGTGTGTGTGCATGTATCTCCATGTATGTGTTAAAGGATACACTATAAAATATACAACATAATAAGACTAGCAGTTCAGTAGCAATAGTAATCTTTTGTAGTACTATGGGTAAATATAGTGAAATCAAACAATCTAATAGACAGATTACTACATCTGGGCATATGGAGCTCTTACATTCAGTTTTGTGTTTGTATGTGTGTTAGATCTGGTGACCTTAATTAGGACAACCTTAAAAGGTGTGCCACTTATCCTATGGAGAAGAACATCTTTACAGTTCTTTTAATAATCCCTTTATCCTCAGATTTCTTTGACCCTGATTTCAAAAGCAATATGTCATGCTGGCCTATCAGCTGCAGCCCTCTAATTGAAATCCTGATACAGTTGGTATATAGTGTAGTATCTGCAGAATTGCTCGTACCTGATTTACAGTTTGAGGGTTTCTTGTTTTGTAATTGATTACACCCAGAAAATTAAATTACTGTTTTGTGATAGACATGTTTTCGTAGAAAAAGGGAAATACTGTTATGGGAAGTGTAATAATGTTTTGATATAAAATATCCGTTACATAAATGAAACAGACAGGCAATAATATGCCTGTCTTTTAGGGGGGGAAATCAGAGGATTAAAATTAAAGCTTTCTTATGCAAAGCTTTCTTTTTTCTCTTGAAAAACTCATTTTCAAGATTTTTTTATTTGTGAAAATAATTCATTTTCAAGATTTTTTACAACTACTGTTTTAAGATTTCCCTAATGTAACCTCAGAAAATCAAGAGTACATCTTTAAATCTTGTTTTGTTCGAATGAATGAGTAGATAATCCTGATCAGATGTCTCTTTCAAGAATAATATTTAAAACGATTATAGAATTTAGCTGTCCCATCTGATTCCTAGGTACAGTATTTTAATTTCAATTGTTAAGTCGTTAGGGTCATCCAAGGTAACTCTATTAAACTGGCTTCTTTTGTTTCTGATTTCTAGCTAAAATACCTTAATATATACAAAACTCACAGTTACGACTAACTTTCTTAAACTCTTAACCATATATCTCCTTCCCAAACAAACATTAATGATAATTAAAATCAATGTATCTAATTCTAAATGCAGGAAAAAATGAAATCTTATGTATAAGATTTATATGTATATTTATGGTTAATCCCCAAGCAGCACATGTAGCTTTAAGAAACAGGCATCCTTTCAGTTGCCATTGTATGGGTTGTTATGTAACCACAGCAGTATTATGATTTACTCAGGCCCAACTACTTGTACTGTTCAACAGCAGCCACTGCATGAAATCCAATATGGTTTGAATCCCCACTCTGCCATGGAAGCTCACAGGATGACCTTGGGCCAGTTAATCATTCTCCGTCTCCAATTCTGTATAGTCCTATCACTCAGGAGGATGCTTGAGCTCCATCCAAACTTAATAGATTAATATTTCAAAATAAAGGGAGAAGAAAGTTATCAAATTGAAAAGTGGAGCAATGCTCTTGGCAGCAGGTCAAAGAAAAGGGGACCAGGAAGCTGCAGTGATGGAAGGTGAACTGATTGGCTTCATTGGGAATGCTGCTCCTGCGGCAGAAACAAAGTCACCACAAGGAAGGGAAAGATCAAGCAGTGGGAAAAACAGCTCCCCACACCCTAAGCTTTGGGTGATGGAACCGTGATGATCCCCCACCACCAGGATGGGGCTCCCAGCTATCAGAGGGAAGAACTGCTGGAGTTTACACCCCCATGCCCAAGGCTTTGGGAAGTGGGGAGGGAATGGCGGGAAGCAAGTCTGAAGAGCTCCCAGAGACTTCCAAGGAGGGCACAGAGCTTGAAGAGCTCAAGGAACTGGGCCTACACTCCCCTGCCCAGCACAACAAGGGGAAGGTGGCCAAGAATACCGGAGCTGACCGAGGGAGGTCAGCAGTGGGAAAGATCTTTGGTCAGTGTGCCCACCTGGTGAGACAGGCTCCAGGAGGTGCATTCACCCCAACACCAGGGATGGCCAACAGGTCTCAGGGGCTTTCAGATGGCTACCCCTTCACCTGCTCAGCTTTTCAAGTTGATAACTTTCTTCTCCCCTTTTTTTTAAAAAAAATATTTATCTATTAAGCTTGGACAGAGCTCAAGCGTCCTACTGAGTGGTAGGACTATACAGAACTGGAGAGTCAGCCTGAGATCTCTCCAATAGGAGCCACACAAAAATTTGCATAGCCCTATCTGAGTGAGCAGAGGCGTGACCTAACTGGTCCTGGATGACTTTGCCCCCACTGAGGAGAAGGTAAGAACCAATGTTTCATTCTTCAGGTAAGAACCAATGTTTCATTCTTAGCCTAACTTACCTTATGTGGTTGTTCTGAGAATAAAATGGAGAAGAGCATGATGTAAGCTACTTTGGGCCCCCATTGTAGAAAGGCAGGGTATAAATTAATTAAATAAATAATAAATGGAGGTGAAGATGGGGCAGGTAAAAGGTGGGTTGGTGGGGGAGAAAAGGAAGCTGGAAAAGGAAAAAGGCTGTGAAGTATTTCAGGGAAGGTAAACAAAGAAACAGTTATCAAACTATTTTAGAATACTGCCATTCAATATTAAGGTTAATGATTTCTCTCATTTTCTTCTGTTTTGCAGGACATTTGGGCTTCCAAGACAGTTTTGTCACATCAGGTGTTTTCAGTGTGACTGAGCTAGTAAGGGTCTCACAAAGTAAGTATTGTTCTTTATTATTTAAGAATATTTTATTTGATAATAAAATGTAATAAAAAAGAATATTTTATTTGATGGAATTTTCTTTGGTTTCTCTACACACATTGAACCTTTATACCACCTTTGGAAACCCACTTTTTAAATCCATTTCCACTTATCATAAATAACTAAATATTGTTGCAGTTTTAATTAAATAAAGAAAATAAATCATGTATTATACTTAAAGTAATAAGATCAGAGGTTCTTATATTTGATTCAGGCTCTATATTCAAATTCATCTTTCAAGGTTAGGTTTAATAAAAATAGGCTTCTTACTAATCTCATTACATCTACAAAAGAAGTAAAACAAGGCTCTGTTTTGGCTCCCTTTTTATTTGCTTTTTATATCCATGACATGATCAGTAGCTTAAGTAGGGTTGATAGTCATCCTCCTACCCTAGCTGATAGGAAGACTTCTACCTTACTTTATGTTGACGATACGGTTTTGCTATCTAGAATTCCTATTGGCCTCAGAAGGGCATTGAAGGCATTTAGCCATTATTGCAATATGAACCACCTAATCATCTTCAATTAGTAAGATTGGATCATCACACTCAAGTATTTAAAACTCATTGAACTGAGCAGGTAATGAGTTTTAAATACTTGAGTGTGATGATCCAATCTTCTGAGGCAAAAAAGGCCTATCACAAGTATGTGGCCAGTGTAGGTCAAAAATCAGTACAGGCTGTTTTAAGATTCTTCTATACCATTGGCGGGCGATATATTCTAGTAGCCCTTAAACTGTATCAACCTAAAATGCTCTCCCAACTTATCTATGGGACATCTTCGAGTTTTGCCCCATTAGAAAGAATACTATCAAAAATTTTAAGAGCAGTATTTTGATTCCCCAGCTGGGTATCAAATGTAAACCTGTGTCTAGATTCTGGCATGATTAGACATTTTGTTCAATTGTAATATTTGTTAAAAATTTTGAGCACCCATTTTTTGATTTTAATAATCCATATGCTATTTAGTAATTTTAATACTTTATATTTCTTAAAATTCATAAAGTTCATGTACATTGTTGTAATTGATTTTGTGCTGGTTATGAACCATATTAATAAAATTTGATTTGAGGTCCTGTTTTTGCAAAACTGGGCTGTTCACTGTGATAGCTAATGATTGTTAGTACCAGTCCTAGCCTCTGATTCTGGAAACCTCAGTTTATGGTAACACAAGCTATTTTTGCAATGAATTCTGGAATGACAATAGGCATCTTCATCATCACATAAACCTATAGTGAAAGAGATTGAATTCAACACAAAAAGATATTTGCAGCTGAAGCAGAGAAGGATGACATACCATATTGAATCCTGAGGATTAAAAAGACGGCTGGCAACCTTGCTCATTGTTTTCTTTATGTAAAATGTTCATAAATTGGGAGGTGCTCTGGAATAAGATATAAATATCCAGCCTTGATCCACTTGCTAAAGCCTAAATGCTACTTTAGCTATGATAGTCCAAGGTACTCCTCAGGCCGTTATATAATTTCCATGGGTCCAGTGTAGACATTTAACATGAGCCCTCTCTCCTGCATGATCCAAACCCATAATACAATCTCATGATTCACAAAGAATACCTTTGTTGGTCTTAAAGGTGCCCTGGATTCTAAATGTGTTCTACTTTATATTTTATTTTTGAAATTATGTAAATGGACCAACTTTAAAATAAGGGTTTGTATACTTGGCCATGCCCCCTAAAACTGCCTTATTCTGAATCAGACCCTTGGTCTATTAAAGTCAACGTAATCTACTTAGACTGGCAGTGGCTTCCTAGGGTCTGAGGCAGAAGTCTTACATATCATTTTCTGGCAGATCCTTTAGCTGAAGAGGACAGGAGTTGAACCTGGAACCCCTGGCTTGCCAAGCAGATTCTCTACCACTGAGCCACAGCCCCTCTCTATTACAGCCCCCGTAGAGCCTATATGTACATCTAAATTGGCATGCATATTCATATTGTACAAGAATGATTATTGAATACATTTTACAGTATCAGTTCATTCACAAATACAGGATCGGGTCTTAGGGGAGAATCTTACAACGAGTTCCATGGTAATTTTCCCTGTCTTTTATAGTACAAAGTTGCTGCTGGAAGTTTTAGACTGAGCAGAGAAATGATAGGCCAGGAAGGGGTTATTAACCTCATAACACAGCATGTTGTTTCTGTGTATAAGTGGTGTAAAAGTATAATAAACTTTCCTTACCTACAGTTTATCCACTAGAAGTCCCCTTTCCCAGCTTTTTTCTTTCCTGTGGGGCAAGAGAGAGACAAGGACCTATATCTTTTACTCCTTGTTGAGAAAGTCAGCTGTGGGAAATTTTAAGTAGACTAATAGATAGCAAACAAAGTATTAAACCTTTCCCTCCTGTGGGTTCTTCCACTCAGTCTGAAGCTTGGTTCATTTCTTCTCCCTGCCTACAACTGCTATGTGTAGAGGCAGCATCAGCATACCCTGAGGTGCAGCAGCTGCCAGGGCCCAAGGTTACTGGCAGGTCCCACTGCTGCCAGCACCCCAGCCCACTCACTTGCTAGCGCTCCACCACCCATGTTCCCTGCAGTCTAGGGTTTCCAGGTCCCCTCACCATCACAGCAGCGGCAGGGGGTGGGTTTTTTTTCCAGGGTTGGGCAGGATGGTGTTGGGCAACCTGGAAGTGACATCCTCGCATAGGCACTGTTGTGCGCGACACTGATTTTTGGCTTCAAAACCAAAGAGTTTGCCCAGAATCCAGAGTGTCACATGCAACATCACTTTGAGTGTAAACAAGGTCCCTATTTGGGGGTGCTTTTGGGTGTAAACAAGGTCCCTATTTGGGGGTGGGGTTCTTCCACCAGCCAGCTGGCTGGCAGCTGATCACAGCCCCCAAAAGCAGGGGGACACAGACTGGCAACCCTACTGCAGTCCCTGCTGCACACACTGCCTAGTGACACTGGGGAAAGGTCTGCTAGCAGCTGTGTGTGCAAGTGGGAGTGCTTGAGAGCAGACAAGAGAAGGGATACGGGACACACAAACTTGGGAGGCAATCAGGTGGGTGGAAGGGTAGGAGGCATGAATAACTGATAATGGGGGGAGGGGCCCCCCGGAACTCACTCTGGCTCTGTGTGTGTATAAGCCCCCAGTAAATACAGTGACAGAACACATGAAAAATGTAGTTCTATCCTTTATAGTTATCATGGTTTTATACACTCCATGGCCTGAGTTGTATGGAATTCTGTTTTTCTGAAGCCATTTCTTTTGACCTTTAAACAATGCTAATGGCCTCCACCTGAATGACATGCTGTAGGAAGATCATTACCAGCTTGTCAATATTAATTAACAGTGAGTTAGGAGCACTGTCACCACCCTTTTTTATTGATCAGAGATGCCTTGATGTTTTACTATGACATAATCCAGGCTGACCAATGAGATATGGACATCATTATCTCACAGCCATACTTCTGTTTTGATTACAGTTAAACTTGGGCCTAAGGACTTAGTGACAAATTATAATGCTGCCATTTTTAGGACCATGTCATGCTGTACCATGGTGTTTGTTTCTCAAGAGAACTGACAACATAAGCCATTGTTCCAATACATACATGAAGCTGTCCTGCCTTTTTAGGACTTTATTTCAATGTATGGTACCTGTCTTCATGTTCATTCTGAAAAAAAATATGGATCATTGAACTGTCTGGGGATCCTTGTATACATAAGAAAGCCATATAACAAAGTTTGAGTCCAATGACACCTTTAAGACCATATCCATATGTTCACGGTGCAATCCTAAACAGAGTTATATCCCCACTGATTTCAGCGAACTTAGAAAGCTGTAACTGTTTAAGATTGCACTGTTAGAGTTCCAAACTGAGAGGAATATTGCAAAGATCTTCCTCACCTTCTCCGTATACTCACATTGAGTTAATATGTTGGGTTTTGCCTGCTGCAGGTACGAAATCAAAATGTTGTTTTCTAAATTTATGCCCGTTGAAATTCTACAGAGGCTAAATGATTTTATAACATTTGAAAAATCCAGGAAAAGATGGACTTTGCAATAATATGTCCTGTCAATGTGTTCTCTGTATCTGTAGTTAGAAGCTTACACATCACTTAAAATGCACAAATAGGAGTACTGTATGGAGAGTCCCTGACAATAAGAAGCTGGAACAGTCAGTAAGAAGTTTCAGATTGGCATAAGGTGGCACTCTAGTGTTTGAAAGTTGCAATAATTCTCTTACTGTACAGCATGAATCATTGCTGCTATAAAAACAAAAGTGATTACCACTTGTATTTACTAGGATTCCTCACTGAATATTCTAGTCTGAAAATGTTTGAAATGCAGTTTAGGGTTCTAGTATTAACGCAGGAGTTGTGGGACAAGAAGGGAGAGGGAAATTCCAACAGCATGGTTGTTTCATTCTTCCATGCCTGTTTCAAATGGTGCTGATCCTGCTAGATTGCAGACTGCCATTTGGACATCAGATGATAAACATGGAGATTGGCATGTTCTGTGGCTTGTGTTATATTTACTGAATTAGCATGCTTGACATTCCCAAAAGCTCTGCTTTGAAGGAGGCCTGATCTTGATGAAACTTACCACTAATTTTGACTAAAAATGGACACAGACTTAATATGATGGTTTCTCAAAATAAGAATTAGTAGAATATGAACTCACTGTCACTGTTCTGATCAGATATGCAGCATAATCTCATTTCAATGGGACTTCATTCAGTGACTTCCAGGAAAGTGTAAATGGGATTTCAGCCTTGGGGTGCTTTTGCCAGGGTACACTCTCAGGACCCCAAGTTTCAACAGATTCCTTGTCCAAAGCAGCTTTTTTAATTGATGTAGCCTGGCAGTTCAAAATGGCTGCTGAGAATTGGTCACTAGTCAATGAAATGAGTGGCAGAATAGATTTTCAGAATTCCGTTTTTGTGTATTTTGGACGGAAGTGTCAAACAGGATTTTTTTAAAGCTACAGCTTAGGTCTGGAAACTGCTCAAGTGGCTAGAATATGTAGCATACTAATGACAGTATCTATGGATATGATCAAAGTATGTAATTGCAACAAATTAATTACAATTCTGGAATTAAGCAACAGGTTTTCAGAATAAAGGCTGTCATTTCTGAGAATGTTTGAAATCTGTGTGCCCCACACTCCTACTTTTTAGAATAAATTTACCATTGATGGAGCATTCACAACACTATATTCAAGTTTTCGGTTGCAGTTATGCATGCAATACAGTTCTCCCTCTGAAGTGGAGGCCATCTTGTGGGTGATTCCCGTCCATCACTCAGGGAGGCAGGATCAAATCTAAGTGTTTCCTGTTTCCTGTGGTGGGAGTCACCCTCAATTCAGTTTCTTTCCTGCATCAGTAGGGAGAGCAGCGAGGAGTAGGCTTTGCCTAAACCTTTTTTCTCTATTTTGCTCAACTTCTTGGTTTCACTGTTCCTGTTACTATACCTTTTATTCCTTATACTTATTCCGTCTAATCTATCAAAAAAAAAAAAAACACCCTCCCTACCTCTCCTCCTTTTTCTCCAACTTGAGAGAGTCCTTCTTTCACTTCACTCTCTGTGTTAGGCAATGGTGCTCCGGGGAGAGAGTGACGGTTTTCTCTCTTCTGGAGAGTTAGAAAAACAAGAATGGAGGAGAGAGCGAGCGGCTTGGAAGAGAGCCGTGGAAGTGCAAGGCTCCAAACCATCTGAGTTCAGCAAGGGTGCGAAGCGCGCCAAAAGCTCCCTTTCCCGCGCTCAGCCAGAGCCCGCGCAGACGGTGGCCGTTTTAAATGAGGGAATTGGATGGCAGAGCCCTAGCTCAGCCAGGGAGCGAACCGAGACTGTATGTCGTAGTGGGTCCGACATTGCAGTGATCGCTTCAGCGAAGGCTGCCCAAGGGGACAAAGGGGACGATGACTCAGAGACCGGTAACCTTGACGACTCCAGGTCCACCCCCTTTCCCCCAGAGCAATGTCTTTCTTTAGAAGGGCCATGAGACAGGAAATAGCCCGTTATTGCAAATCGGGAGGTTGCTATACCCGCTCACGTTCCTCCTCCCCCTCCCCCCCACCTCCTAGGCATAAGAAACAGAAAGGCTGGCCCACTAAGGCTTCCCAGAAGAGATTTCCTGGTGATTACCAGGAGGAACAGGGGGGAGACGCTTCTAATACCCATAGCGAAAAAGAGGAGGGGGAATTTTCTTCACACGATGAGGAGAAGGAAAAGATTCCTATAACCTCTGAACAATCCTGTAGGTTTTTTAAAACTGAGGACCTACATTACCTTCTATCCAAGACAGTTTCTGCTCTTAAGATACAAAATTCACTAAAGTCAAGAAATAAGAGCTCTGATGAACAAGAGCAACAAGGGGGATCAGAGATCACTGATGAATTCTTCCCTCCAGACGAGTTGTCTGAAAGAGCTTTTCCATTCCCTAACTTTTATATGCGCAAGGTTAAGGCAGAGTGGGATAAACCACTGTCTAGTAAACCCATTCCAGGCATTATTAAGAGATTGTATCCCATAACCTCTACCACTTCAGATCTTTTACAGATTCCAGACGTAGATGCCCCTGTAGCGGCTTTGCAATCATCTGGTCTTCTACAAGAGGATGGTCATGGCAACTTGAGAAATAGTCTGGATAAGAGATGTGAGTTTGCTCTCAAAAAATCACACGATGCCTCTTCTTTAGCCATCAAGGCGTCTTCAGCTGCATCCACAGTCTCAAGGGCTTCCATAGTATGGATGCGGAAATTAATTCAGATGCTGCCTGAAAATAATTCCAGACTACTTGAGGGAGCTAACAGAGTCCATAAAGCCATTACGGCTGATGCCACCATAGACACTATGGTGTTATCTTCTAGAGCTATGGCATCATCTGCAGCAGCCAGACGTTTAATATGGCTACGCTCTTGGCCAGCTGATTACCAATCCAAAGCAATAGTTTCAGCGTACCCATTCCACGGGAACAAATTATTTGGAGATCCATTAGAGAAGATCTTAGTTGAAACCCGTGATAAAAAGAAGGCACTTCCAAAATACGTGCGCTCAGGAGAAAAGAGATCAATGAACTTCCCTACCACTTCTGCTTCTTCTTCTAGACCATACCAGTCCACGCCCAGACCACGACAGGACTACAGGAGACAAGCTTGGAGCAACAGCAACTATAGCAAGCAGTCCTTTCGTAGGGGAGTATTTAACAATAGGTTCCCAAGATCGTATGGCAACAGACCAGATAGAGCCGAAAGGGAACCCAAGAACCAAAAAACATGACTATCTAACCCCTCTAGTGGGGGAAGCCTGCTTCTCTTCAGTCAAGCATGGGTCAACTCACATCCAGATGCCTGGACAAGAGACTTAATCCAGGAAGGCTACAAAATAGAATTCCACTCCATGCCTCCTCTACGCTTCATCATGTCTCCTACACACCAAAACCCCATCAAGAGGGACAGAACCAGAGATGCAATACAACACCTCCTCGACATACAAGCCATAGAACATGTACCCACAAGCGAAAGGATGACCGGTGTGTACTCCATCTTTTTCACTGTACCCAAAAAGAACAGAGACTGGAGGGCCATTCTAGATTTAAAATTCTTGAACAGATATGTAGAGCCAAAACACTTCCGAATGAAGACACTGAGGTCCATAGCAGAAGCACTACAACCTCAGGAATTTCTCTCTTCTATAGATCTAACGGAAGCATATCTACACATCCCGATCTTCCCTCCTCATCGCAGGTTTCTACGTTTTTGTGTGAATGGGGATCACCTACAGTTCAGGGCGCTCCCCTTTGGCCCCGCCTCGGCTCCAAGAGTATTTACCAAAGTACTCATTCACGTGATCGTCTGCCTCAGGGAGAAAGGAATTCATATTCATCCGTATCTCGACAACATTCTGGTCTGGTCTCCTTCCAGACAGCGATCCAAGAGGGACACGGACATGACGATCCAATGTCTACAGGACTTCGGATTCATAGTAAATCTACAGAAGAGTTCACTACTTCCCACTCAAAGATTGGAACATCTAGGTGTAGTCCTGGACACTCGAGCTACAAAACTGTTCCTACCGCACAACAAGGCAAAGAAGATACAGGACATGGCCAGACAAATTATAAAGGCAAGAACTTCATCCCTATCTGCTCTAACCAAGATGATGGGATTGATGGTATCGACATTCGACTCACTCCAGTGGGGACGGTTCCACTCAAGACCATTGCAGATGTTCATGCGTCCATTCCAGAATTCTATTGCCCTCAAGATGGACTTCTCGCTGAAGGTACCACTACAAGTAAAGGTGAGCCTCAGATGGTGGACAGTTCTCCAAAACTTGACACAGGGCAAGACATTCTGGATCCAAGACTGGATATAGATTTTCACGGATGCCAGCTTATCAGGGTGGGGCGCAACATTAGCTCACAACCCAATTCAAGGAACATGGTCCAGAACGGAGTCCAAGCTACCCATCAACCTTCTGGAGCTGCGAGCAATCCGGTTGGCTCTTCTGTGTTTTCCCCCTCAGATCAAGGGACGCCACGTTCTGATCAGGACGGACAATATATCTGCAAAGGCATACTTAAACAAACAGGGGGGATCATAATCCCTAGCCCTACAGAAGGAGGCAACCCAACTCCTCACATGGGCAGAGAACAATTGGCCTCAATCAAGGTGAAACACGTACAGGGCATAGTCAACCTTCAAGCAGACTGGCTGAGCCGATGAACGATCAAGGAGGGCGAATGGTCCTTACACAGGAAGATCTTTCAGGTAATAATCTCCAGGATGGGACTTCCACAGGTGGACCTGTTTGCCAATCAAGACAACAGTCAACTGACACGATTCTTCACCAGATACTTTCACCCCAAGGCGGAAGGCATAGATGCCCTTCTTTCCAGTTGGCCAGCCAGTCTTCACAAGGAAAAAGTGGTACTAAGAACAGATCCTACCTTTTGCCCAAAGGTGGGTTCCAAGTTTCACAGGATGCAGGAAATATGCCTGCCATCGTTCGTGCCATGGCCTACTCATCCAAAGGAGAAGATGAGGCATACTCTGGATGTAAGACGGGCCCTCAAATGCTATATACTCAGAACAGCACCATTTAGAAAAACAGAATCTCTGTTCATCAACATCTCACCTCCACACACAGGGAGGAAGATGTCAAACTCGGCCATAAGTTCTACCATTCGGTTATGCATTGCTGAAGCCTATAAAAGCTTAAACCAAAGAGTTCCAGATGGCATCACCGCCCATTCCCTACGCAGTGCGGCCACTAATGCGGCCTTTGCCAATAGGGCTTCAGTAGAGGAAGTATGCAAGGCTGCTACATGGTCTTCATTGTCGACATTTATCAGACACTATAAGATAAACGTGTTTGATTCTGCTGATGCAGCCTTTGGGAGACGGGTTCTTCAATCTGTCCTTTCTCTAGATGACGACCTTCCCTCCCAAAATTAGGGACACTGCTCTGGGAGGTCCCACAAGATGGCCTCCACCTCAGAGGGAGAACGACCATTGGTTACTCACCATGAAGGGTCCTTCTCCTCTGAGGCTTGGAGGACATCTTGGCCCTCCCGGGTCGTCAGTCTTTCCTGATGATATGTATATAGTTGTTCTTTCTGCTGTGTCTACAAGTACAGTTTTCCTTTTCATTATGTCACTTACTGTTGACTTACAGAGTTTTTCAGTTCTCTTTCTACCTTTTAGAGAGGTTTTTATTGTTTTCGGAGTCCCAAAACTGAGTTGAGGGTGACTCCCACCACAGGAAACAGGAAACACTTAGATTTGATCCTGTCTCCCTGAGTGATGGACGGGAATCACCCACAAGATGTCCTCCAAGCCTCAGAGGAGAAGGACCCTTCACAGTGAGTAACCAATGGTCGTTTCACTCCCATTGACCTCACTTGATTTTAGCATCCTGACTGGTCTTTTGTGTGGGTTTCACCATTAGAAGAGTGAAAGACACTAGTTGACCAGCTAGTATATTCTCAGGATATGGTTTGGATCCCACCTAGATTTATGTGGGCACAAAGAGGGGGAAATTTTGTCAAGCAGCATCCCCCCAGCCCCAAATGCTAGTTTGGTGTAGTGATTAAGTGCACAGATTCTAATCTGGGAGAACTGAGTTTGATTACCCACTCCTCCACTTGCACCTGCTGGAAGACCTTGGGCAAGCCATAGTTCTGGCACAGCTGTTCTTGAAAAAGAGCCCTTTCTGTCAGAGCTCAGCCCCACCTACCTCACAGGGTGTCCGTTGTGGGGAGGGGAAGGGAAAGGAGTTTGTAAGCCGCTCTGAGACTTCTTTGGGTAGTGAAGGGCGGGGTATAAATTCAGACTCTTCTTCCTGGGGGATGGGTACCCTCAGAAATAGCTTAGTGAAGGACTGGAGTTTTCCTATGAGAGGGGAGCATTTGCAAAACTCCCCTCCCCAGCCTAGAGAAATCTAAGTGGATCTGTTTTTTCTTATGTTCTGTGCTGTTTCTCTGTGTGTGAGGTTTCTGCTATACTAATCAATATTGTAGGAGAGGTCATTTAAAATCAGCAGCTGAAAATAAACACTGAAGAGGCTGACTTCATATTCAGCAGTGTAAAGCATGGCTGTCTAAAGGCCACAATTCAAGTTTGGATATGAAAAGACTGAAGGGGGGAAAATTACAATACAAAATGGGTTGTAGGTTTAGAATGAAGCATTGCAGTGACCTTGCCTTTTTATGCCATTATACAGTTCAATGGCAGCCCACTCAAACCTTGTTCTCAATCAATATCCTATTAAAGCAACACAAAAAGTCCCCATAAACATAGTGGTTAGCTACGTTTATAAATGGAATTTGGTATAATTAGATGGTCAATAGCATGCTATACTAGTAATGTTAAAATGAACATTTTATCTGTGGTATTTTGCAAAGCTTTCTTACACACACTAGCAAAAGACCTAGCCATGGTCCTTTTTTAAAAAAATAAAATGCTGAGTATTCAGTCGGTTGAGGGATGGGATTACTGGTTCAAAGGCATGCTTGTTCCTTGGTTTTACCTCCATCTCACTGTTATATTTTCACTTTCCTCCTTCAGTGTTCAGAATATATATCTGTTTGTAAAATCAAAGCCAGTTTCAGTCATTTTTTAGGATTTTCTGTGGTCATAAAGAGTTCAACTAAGTATCTGATTTGAAGACAGAAGACGTAGAATTGCTGAAAAATAATGGGCTTGCCAATTTTTAACAAAAATCAGATAAGTACAACACAGTTTTTTTAAAAAAAAAACAAGGTTAAACATTGACCTTCATAGCACTTGGCTGAAAGAGCTCTGGCTTCACTTGATTTAAACAAGCCATACCTAGACCTGTGAATGAAGCAGCACATGTGACAATAGATCAAGTATAAACAGAGACGATTATTACATGCACCAAAACATATCCATGGATTTACTTCCATGAGAAATGGGTTATAAATAGGAAATGGGTGTCCATGTGAAAAGAAGTAAAACTCATATTAGCATTCCAAAGCAAGAGCTACATCCCTTATAAGATAAGTACCAATCAGAGCAAATATTTCTGTACATTTACAAGACAGATGCTCAAATTTTGTTAAGGCTGTTCTCTTGTGTGTGTGTTTTTCCTTTAAATATTTGGGTGATTTTGACTGACAAATGTAAATGAGCTTGCACTAGTGGACATTTTTAATTCATTTGAGCACGGAGCCTTTGGGCTAGAGTGACTGTTTCAGGCACATTCATTCTCTGCTCCCAGTGAGTGAAAAGTATCCCATGTATATGTAGAGGTTTGTGACCAGACCACCCAGTCAGCTGAAACTGGATCCCAAAACAGCATTAGCTCAGTTAGATAAGTTTCCCATACATCAATCAGAGGAGAGGTTGAAGGGGAAGCCCATTCTTCATCCAGGAAAACCATCTTCCTTCACATTCATTTAGCCTAGAGTTCTTTCTCATATGGAATATTTATGTAGATGAGTTGTGATTCTTAGGTTTCTTAGAATTCTTAGGCTTCAATATTTCGAGTAACAGTAACTTTTTCTTTTAGGACCTTTTCATTGTAGAGCACATGGATTTTTTAATGTGCTTTGTTGCATGAATTTTTTTGTATGCAATTTGGGTGCACTTACTTCTGCTTTTTAAAGTGCTAGATTTGTAAACCATAATTGTAGGATTAATTTCCCCTATGATGGGAACAATGCTAAAGTATTCTCTCCAATTATCAAACATATGAAGCAAGTCCTCATCCTCCCATCTTCCTTCCCCAGGCCTTTGGTGTAGTGGTTAAGTCCGTGGACTCTAATCTGGGGGAACCGGGTTTGATTCCCCACTCCTCCACTTGCACCTGGCTGGATGACCTTGGGAAAGCCATAGTTCTGGCACAGCTGTTCTTGAAAAAGAGCAGTTTCTGTCAGAGCTCTCTCAGCCCCACCTACCTCACAGGGTGTCTGTTGTGTGGAGGGGAAGGGAAGGGAGTTTGTAAGCTGCTCTGAGACTCCTTTGAGCAGTGAAGGTATAAATCCAATCTCTTCTTCTTCTTTTTCTTCTTCTTCTTCTTCTTTTCCTCCTCACTCCTCTGTGGCCTTGAAAGCCACACTTTATCATGCCCCCTAAACTCTAGAACTTTGCAAAAAAAGTTCTATAATCGTCCAGCTTTAGGGTGGGATCAGTTCTTAGATTTGCAAGATGCTATTCTAGCTAACAAATTACATGGCTAGAATCATTACTTAATGGCTGTGCCTGCTTAATAGGTGTCTGAGGGTCACTACATCATAGGCTTGGGTGATAACAGTGGTGGCAGGGGAGGGGGTCAACATTGAACCATGGGAGGAAAGGGATATAAATCCTTTTCTTTGTACCATGTTTCAGCCTCTAATGGCTTTGCAGAGCTGGTTATTTGCCCAGTGAGGAATGCATACAGGCAATAGCATAAGCCATCTGTATGTTTCCCTCAGAGAGACAGCTCTGGGAATCATTTGTAACTGGAAAAAATCCAGTCTCTTCTCTCTTCTTCTCTTGTCTGATAAATGCACCCCGTCAGCCCTATACAGGTCCTGGAACTCGACCCATATGTCGGAGTGCAGCAAAAATTGCCCTAAACCACCCTCCATGGCCTTCTTCCTTTGCCAGTTGGCCTTACACCTGGCACGGTCGATACACTAGGGGTCCCCTAAGTTGTGCCACATCTAGTGGGGCAGAATAGCCGACCAGACTATCTGCATTCTGGGCCACCATGCTCCTATCATTGCAAGGTCAGCCTCTACTTGTAACACTGGGGCCTTGCCCTTCATGGTGAGGCAGAATAGCCAACCACACTATCTGCACTCTGGGCCACCTTGCTCTTATCATCGCAAGGTCAGCCTCTGCTTGTAACACCAGGGCCTTTCCTTGCACTTTATGGCGAGGCAGAACAGCTGACCACTCTATCTACACTCCAAGCCACCTTGTTCTTATCATTGCAAGGTCAGCCTCCACTTGTAATACCAGGGCCTTGCCCTCCAGTAAACCTAGGTCATTACCCCTTAGGTACACCACCAGAACGTGCAGAGGTGGCCCCCCACCTCTCTTCAACAACCAGGAAGGAGTGCAGGCCATCTCATTCCCCTCCTTCCTATTCATTCAACAACAGCCCACTCACTAAGGCCCAGTTGAGAACCGATGGTTGTCTTCCTGGCCCAGTGGGTGGCTCTAAAGACCATGCTGTGGCCGCAGATGGTGACTCTTCATCTTGCCCTGTGGCCTGCAGCACCTGAAAGAAGAACCCCATTAATAGCTTAAACATAACATTAAACTTTGCGATCCCACACATATCTCTTGTAGCACCGTGATTTCCAGTGACCTATCTGCTGAATCTCACTATTGGAATACCCCATGACTGCCACCATTGAAGCTACCCCTATCTGGAAAGAGCAGGTTCTGAAGTGGAACCCACCTAATCCCAACGGATCAGCACTTTCTGTGTTAGGGCCCAAAATTGAATTTTGGTGAGGGGGGTGCCATCCTTGTGGCGAAACAAATTGCCATCACCCTCATCCCACATGGCTAAATACTGGCGTATGGGGCATAACTCCACCTCAGAACGATGGCCCAGCTCAATAACAGAACCCTTGCCAAGTTGGTCGGTCTTTGACCTCCTAAGTATTATCCTGATTTTAGAATCCAGCAGGTGAATGTCCTGCTGGTCAAGCACTAAGCCAGATATATCTTGGTGAGAGCCGATCACTAGCTCACTGATCCACAGTGCCCCAAACAAGGCAACCAGTGACACTGCATGGAACAGTGCAGCCTCATATCCATCCATGCAAAGTGTGTGCCACTGTGTCTTGAGCCCCCGTAACACTGTTGGGGTCAGAGGTTACCGGATGTCTGTAACCTTGCCACCTTCCCGTGACCAGCCTGCAAGCATCTTCCATCTTCTCATACCCCAATGCCTCGCTGGCATATGCTAGTAATGACAACTTGCCCCTAATGGAATGAGCTGACAGGACCCTACCTCTCAGTGACACACAAAATTGCATCAAATGGGACACTGGTATGGGCCAAATTTGACTCATACCCGCTTCCTCCCTAAAGGACAGAAACTGCTTACCCGCCCTCTTATAAGCTTTCCAGGTGGACAGGGTGAGAGCTAACCAAGGCCATAACCCTAGGAAACTTGGATGTCAGTGAGTTAATCACATGTACTGTGGCCAGATTGACTCTCCAAAAATAGACTGTATGGTTGGCAAGCTCTGTCAACCAAATTCACACTGTTATGACAATCAGAGAAAATTCCAAGAAGGTGAGGTCTTTGTCCCACCCTGCCTGAAACCATTCCCCCGGCCAGTCCTCAGCACACCAGTGTCCACAGAAATAGACTCCAAAGCTGGAGGAGCCTGCAGCGCCAGATGTAACCTGCAGCTCAGCTTCAACCAGAAGGTCCTCCCTCCAAAAAGACACCCCATTGTATGAATTCAAAAATTATTTCCACACAAGGAGGTCGTCTCTTATACCCCTGGTGACCCTAGTCCTATGGTGTAGTATGTGTAAACCCTTCATGGACTCACATAGTCTCCTGACAAATGCCCGGCCAGGTATTTCCTAGGAGTAATTTACTGTATCCAGTGTCCATGTGAAAAAAAGTATTTGGGGCAAACATCAAGACCTGTGAAAGTAAGAACTGGGGCGCATAAGAGCTGCATCATATTAAAGAAACGGACCGCACCATTTGTGAATCATTTTCTGGACTTGGGCCATACTGAAAAACAGCTAAAATTTTGGATCATAGAGACAGTTCAGACTAATAATCCAAGCATGTGCAGAGTGCTCTAGAAAAGAGAGTTATTTTGGATTCACCACCTACAGACATTGGCCCCCTTAGGACTGAATGAAGAAGTGGATTGAACTTGCTGTCTTTGAAAACATCTATACCTGTTATTCTCTAGTTTTTTATGCTGACCTTGTTATTTCCCCACACACACACTGGCTTTTTTTCCTCTCCCTCTCCTGTCTACCCCCTCCCACTTTGTAATTTCTTTTTTGGCAAGCATTGTGCAATGCATGTGGGTGATTGCATCATCCCAGGTTTCACTGTATATTGATGTAACTGCAGCAGCTTGTAATTTGATCATTACCTTTGATGGAGGTCACACACATCCAGACCAATGAAATCTTTGATACCAGGTTTGTTGGCTAATTTAATTATATTTTAGGCTAAAATTACTATAAAATTAGACTACTTATAAAATTTTATCAATTGTATTTTTATTTTTATATTTATTCAGAATAATTTGAGGAATTAGCATGGCCCAACACTTAAGCCAGTAGCATAACTATAATCATATAAGGTAACTTCTGTTAAAATTATTAATATTAATGATTTTATACATATTTATTTATTTATTTATTGGATTTATATCCCGCCCTGCCAGCATGGGCTCAGGGCGGCGAACACAGAGGCAAATGTCATATAAAACAATAAGACATAGAGGCAGATGCCATATATAAACATTAAAACAATAAATAATCCATTACTTTAAAAAATTACAACAACAGTCTGCAGAGGGAATGAGTCCCTAACATAAGCCCATAACCCCAGTACTCCAGTGGGCATGGTTGATGGTATGTATGCAATAATCAGGCTTTGGTATGTAATAATCAGGCTTTTTCCCCCTTCCTGTTTTCCTTTTTATAATTTTATGAAACAACATCTGGTTATATATATGTGCATACAAAAAACCTTTTATACATGTATTTGGATGTGTGTCAGTGTAATATAGAGAATAATGACCACTGAGGAAGGCCCGAAGGGGCCAAAACGCATTTGGTCCTAAGTTAAAAAGGGTTTACCTGTCAAGTGTATTTGCATTGGAAAAGCTTTTAAAAGTCTGAAATTTAGACTCTTTCTTTTAATCATAGTATGTTTTAACATGTGTACACCTTAATAAACATTTGTATTTTTATATTATATAGTGTTAGCTTGACCCTCTTGGTTCGCAGTCTTACAATTACTGCACGTAAATTAAGAATCTTGGGAACCAGTTTGCCCAGGTCCTGTCAACCCTGTGCTTTTTCAGACGCTCCTTCTCCCGCTCGTCTAGGTTCTCCTTATCTTTTTTCACCAGTTCCCTATATAACAGTGTAAATACATTCACATACCCACCCTTAAGGCGAGTGGCAGTGGAGAGATGGTCCCCAAGAGGCAAAGCCAAATCCCCAAATGGTATGGTACCCGGTGATACTGTGTTATATGAAAAAAACTCCTGGGCTTGAAAAGCCTATACCAAGATTTGGGTAGCCCCATCTGGGCCAAACGCCCTGAGAAGGGGGGCATACCTCCCCAACCTGCATAAAGTGACCATCCACCTGGCGGTGTGTGTACAACACTACCTTGTGCACTGTATGTAGCAGACCCAGCAACACCCTGAGTGCACAGGTCCCACGGCCAATATGTCCCACCTTGACTGGTGTTCTCCACCTTACCTTCCCTCCTTGGAGGACCCTTGTAGATTTCCATCTGTAGTGCTTCTGCACCCTGGGTTTCCTGCCTGGCATCAGACTGCTGTCTCCCGGCCTGTTGGACAGATGTTGACACTCCTTCATCAGCTAACAAGGAAGCTCCTTGTCCCTCCTCCAGAAAAGCCAAGCAAGCTAGCACTAGGGGTGTGCAGGGGGGGGAAATCAGGTTTTTTTCCAAATTCGGATATACTGAACCGGATTTTTTTCAGGAAATCCGAAAAAAACCAAATAACAATACCAGTATTGTATAGATATCTGAAAATTCGGGTCCATTATATCCTATGAGGCCATTGTAGTCAATGGCAAAAATCTTCTAACAAGTTTTCAGGGGGCTGGTTTGAGGTAGAGATAGAGCCTCTCCCCCCAAAACCCCAAAGTTTTGAAAAGATTGGACCAGGGGGCCCAATTCCAGGGTCATCCAAATAGGGTGCCCCCAATTCTCCATTGTTTCCTATGGGATGGGGAAAAGACAGGCAGCAGACAGTGTCTCCCCAGAAATCTCTCTGTAAGAAAGTAAGTGAGGTGTGTGGTGGTGGTGTGAAGGGGCATGTTTGCCAGTCAGGCCAACAGCAGTAGAACCTGTGCAGTGTGCCCCCCAGAACCTGTGCCACTATGCCAGTCAGTGCCAAACACAACAGAACTCAGGTCAAATCAAAGGATCTCTGCAGCATAAACTGAGGGAGCATGTTTGCCAGTCAGGCCAGCAGCAGAACCTGTGCAATGTGGCCCCCAGAACCTGTGTCACTGTGCTAGTCAGTGCCAAACCCAACAGAACTCAGGTCAAATAGGAGAATCTCTGCAGCATAACCTGATGGGGCAGAACCTATGCAATTTCACCACAACAAGAAGCCCTGCCCACTAATGCCTCAGAAAGTGAGAGGGAGGGGGTAGTGTCTATCTGTCCACTAATCCTCCTTTCGCAGCAGTACACCAACACCAGCCATCACTGCCTGCCTCAGTGGAGGAGGCTTAGCCTAGGTGCGGCAGCTGCCCTTCATCACAGGCTCTCCCTCCCTTTGCAGCCCTGAGCAGGCACAAGTATGCATGTTTGCTTCAATTATCCTCGAAGTCTAGGACCAGGAAACCAAACAGTGGCAAGTTGACCTTCAGGAAGACCAACTGCTGAACTAACCAGGGGAGCAGGCATGAGCAATGCAAGCAGACAATGTCACCCACATGGGAAAAAATGTGCTCACTCTGCACGCTCGTTGGAGTGTATGAGAGGAGCTTCTGGTTCACGGCAGAGAGGTCCAGCCAGACCGCCTCCTTCATGGCCCAGTAGCTCAGTGGACAAGTTGCCTGTGACAAGTAGGGCTCCACAAGGTACTCCCTCACCATCACAGCCGCTGTGTCCTCTCTCATGTGCCTGCCACTCCCAGGAGAGGGGCCAAAGATCTGCCCGATGACTGCCATCTCAACTGTCATCACAGCGGGAGCCATGGGGGCATGCTGCCTAGCAGGGAAGGTGGGGGATGAACAGCAGTGGAGCTGCTGGCATCCCCCTCTCCCTCAGCTTGTGGCAATGTGACCCTCTTGGCCTGCATGTGCTCAATTCGCCGGGAGAGCTCATCTCACCATTGAGTGAACTCGTTGGCCCACTCGGCGATCCTGCCCTTGATGCGCAGGTCACACATGGTTACCAACATGTAGACCTTCTGCCAGAGGACAGACCAAAAGTGTTCCTTGAGTCCGCTTTGCAGCCTTCTCTCCAGTGCACACACCACTGGAACCATGTCTGCACATCCTGCAGCTGGCTCCAGAAATGAGGCCAAGTCCTCACGGACTGTGTGGGCCATGGGAATGACCAGAGCCAGACTTGCCATGTCAAACGAGAGCATTTCTGTGTAACTCTTAAAGGGGTTAAGAACTTCCACAGTCTGAGAAATGGTCAACCAGTCCTCCTAGTTGAGCCAGCTCTCTTCTCAAATGACCCCACTCTCAGAGATCAGGGCAGTCAGGGCGCTCTCGTGCTCCACCAAGCATTCAAGCATGACACAGGTGGAGTTCCAGCTAGTGGTGACATCACCCAACAGGTGGTGCTCCAGCATGCCTGTCAGTGCCTGCTTCTTGTGCAGTAGATAGATGTCCTTCATACTGCGAGAGAAGTGACTCATGATGTACTGGCATTTCTGGAGGAGGTGCTGGATATCATGAGTCACAGCATCCAGATTGGGATTCTCCACAGGACCCAACCCCAAAGTATACTTTTCCATGAGGTGGAGAAGGTGGGCCACACATTAAATGTGCACCAGGCCCAGTTGCTTCTTCGCTGCCCTAATGTTCAAGCCACCATCGGTCACCATGAAGCCCCTGGTGATGTCCCTGCCTATCCACCCCTCTAACTGTCTGTTGATGGTGGCCTTGATGGTGTGCCACCCATCGAGTTTCTCAATGTGGAGTAGAGCCTGGCAATAGCCGGCCCGGTGGCTCTGACCCTACCTGACACTAGTTCCTTGGCAAGATCATGGCCATACAGCCCAGAAAATCTACAACAACTAATGTTTAATTTAGTTTTAATCTGAGATTTGTATATTATTTTGTTGTAACCCACCCTGAGCCCTAGCGACCTAGCAAAACTAATTAAATGAATGAATGAATGAATGAATGAATGAATGAATGAATGAATGAATGAATGAATGAATAAGAGTCACCTCTTCTTCTCTTCCTTTAAATAACATGTTGTCTCAGGGTTGTGCACATATCCCCCCCCCATGTGCAAGACACATAAGAACATAAGAGAAGCCAATATTGAATCAGGCCAATGGCCCATCTAGTCCAACACTCTGTCACACAGTTGCCAAAAATACCAGGTGCCATCAGGAGTTCCAGCAGTAGGGCCAGTGGGTTCCATCCTTGGTATCTCCTACTGAAAAAGTTTCTGGTAATATCTCCTCTATGGTGATTTACTCTACAAGAGAAAGAAAAAATCTCCTGGTCTGCTGTCGTGTCCACCACTCACAGGTTTCCTACCGTTCTTTTCACATCCGTGTCACTTTGTGGGCTCAGACGCAAGGTCTTCCTCACCTCTCCTCTGAAGGAAGGTTGCCTGTGTCCCATTAATTAGATTATTCAGTTCAGTACTATCCCTGGTACAGAAAAAAGATGTTATTTTAAATGATTCTTATTGTGTTAAGGAGGGCACCTGAAATGGACTATGTTCAAGCCCAGATCATCTAATTATGTTTATTACAGACTTTAAACTTTTGCTTGGCTGTCTTGTTCATTGATCTCTCTACCGTACCTTCAGACAGTCCCTCTGTCATTGCGGACGAAAGCTCCCAGTGGTAGAACTCCAATATTCCCCCTCATTTGGGATTATGCTTTGGCTGTTTTACAAAATGCACAGCTATTAGGGTGGCCCATGTGAGGCTGGTATATTGTTTTCCCTGCTCTGTTGATAGTAGGATGTTGATCCTTTCCAGGGCAACTCTTTTTCTATTAGTGATTCAGTTTCCCTTTCTTAATCTTTATTTTACTAAGATTATTGGGGGGGGGGTGGCTTCCACTGCTGCATTTCTGTCATTTTTACATATTTTTGTGACACAATAACATAATTTGTATTTTTGGTGTATATTTCACCCTTCAGGGGATGCCCAGATTTGTTTTTTTCTTTCTTTCTGAGACAGAGCTAATGTGCATCATTCTGGTGATCTCAGCACTGCATTTTTCTGAGAGCACTGCTTTTGACTCTGAGCCTCTGGAAGTTAGTGTCATCTCAAATGCCTCCTTCCATATAGTGTTCCATCCGGGCTCTGAAGCGCGTAGAAAAAAAATTCAAAAAGCTTTCTCTCAGCTGCTCTCCAAAGTGCAAGCTAGCATAAAGTGAGGATTCCTCCAATCAGTGAGAATTAAAGTGTCCACCACTTTTTCTGGCTGCAGCTTTGTTTGGCAAAAATCAGAAAATTTTGCAGAAAAATTGTTTTCTTTTAAAATAAGCCTCTACCTGCTAACTCAACTCAGCTCTCTCTCTATCAATCCAATGAGCATTTCAAAAACAAAATCGAACCATCCTCTGCTACTATTTGTTGTAAAATATTCAAAAGTATTTAATTACTCAGAGTATCAACGGATCTTGCTCTATTGGAAAGAAGAGATTTCTTAGCGTTTAAAAACCTTTATTTCTAAGTGTAAAAGATACACAGGAAACCTACAAATAAACCAAACATCTAAGAGCTACATTTCTAAGCTGCTTACAGTTCAAGTCATGGCTACTCACT
This sequence comes from Gekko gecko, assembly GCA_029375565.1. NCBI lineage: Eukaryota > Metazoa > Chordata > Lepidosauria > Squamata > Gekkonidae > Gekko > Gekko gecko. The sequence goes on along the minus strand of JAPDNY010000006.1, from coordinate 73,952,263 downwards.
ACACACAGACAAAGGAGAAGCTGTCCTTCTTCTCAACCCCTGGAAAGGAAGTCACCTGAAACAAACAACCAATCTGTATCACAATAGAAGTTACTTTTCCCGGGCTAATATCCCATTGTCTCTGTCCCAGTTTCCCTTCCAGGTCAGTCTAGACAATAGCAATACTAGGTAAACAAGTTAACCCTATAATGACTGGATTGTCAGACCTTGTAAACACATACACTTCCAACATGGAGACCCAGCTGTGAACATGTGTTTCCCAGTGGCTCCTGGTCTTCTGCAAAATTAGTTTGTCATACCACTACTTTCACGTAGAGCAGTAGACAAACCTTACTTTTGTATTTTATTCTAGTGCAGACACTCCACATTGTCTTGAAATGCACTGTAATTATGTTTAAAGGAGACCAACTCCTAGCTATTCTGATTGGAGGCCTGGCCTATTTGGCCTTGCCCCACAGTGGGACATTCCATGCCCTGTCTTTTTTCCCCTTTCTTGGCAGGGACCCTGGTCGTTGGGGAATGCCCTTCTAATCTCTTGGCAAGGTAGTCTGTTTTTATGTTCTTTCTCTGGCTATTTGTTATGCAGATTGCTCTGCAAGCTGCACAAGGTTCATTTATGGTCCTTCCTGTGCATCCTTTCTTTGGCTACATCATGCCTGCTTCACTGCTTTCATCATTATGGTGTGGATCTGTTTATTCACACACCCGCTGACAACTTCGGTAGTTTAATCAGCTCCTATCCTGCATTGTAGCAGTAGCCTCCGACTTTTCTGAGTGGCAAGCGCCACTCCTTCACTACCAAATCTTGTACCTATGAGTGAAAAAGAGTCCCTACTGAGACTGTAACTAGGTTTGAACCCTGCTTCTTGTGCTGTTGGTTATATTTTAGCCACTGGTTGTGATTCAGACTCTTGAAACTTTCCTCATCTTTATTGGATTTCTAAAGATGTTACAAAATGGAGATGTTTGGTGGATTGTTGTTGTTTTTTTGCATTTCCCTGGTGCTTCATTTGGAATAGCATTTTTTTTTTTTTAGCATGCAGCACTTCCAACTGTGGAATGAGGACATTGTAGGTTCTAATCTAGGCCCTCTCCATTCATGAAGTTTCACAAGGTAACAGTGTCTGATGGCCCGGCCAGGATCCCCTATCAGGGATTGTCTCTCAGTCCTCATGTCACACAATGCTATCTTTACACTTTTTCTGATGCCAAACATCTGTGCACTCCTTTTTTAGGCTTTTGGTCTGCTAGGAACCCAACACTACTTTTTATTGGTCTCTCAGGCTCCAAGAAGGATTGGTCATCATCCTTGCACAACCCATCCTTATGGGTTGGTAGAGGTTATCACACTTCGTCTTGAGCGCATCGCTGTTCAGTGCCACTTTACATATGGCTCTCTCCAGAAGAGTGCTGTTTTTCTTTGCCACGACCCCGCATGTATTTAGGTTGGGACACTTGCAATGCTCCCTCTAAGCTGTGGAGTCTTGTGAGCAAAAATTCTACTTTGTGACCTACCGGCATTAAAGTGCTTTGGCTGCTGCAGAAATTAGTTTGCTCTGGAGCCATCCCTTCCTGAGCTAAGACAAAAATGTGTGAGCCGGAGGCTAAGAAACTGAGCTAACTCACCCTAACTCAGCTTAGAGGGAACATTGGACACTTGAGAGCTCCCTGGGTGAAGGTCAATATGGGGTGCTAAACAACTCTTAGGAAGGCAGTCCTCCATACTCTTATCCTTTGAGAGCTTCACACCCACCTCCTTCATTCAGTGAGCTTGCTAATCTCCCAATGTGGGACTGCACAGAAGTCATGATAATGAGAACAGGGTTGCACTTTCCTCTAACTGTTGCTCATCAAGTGGTCTTCTGTGCAGGCACACATATCCCTCCCTGTTGCCCCGCTGTGAACTCTCTTAATTTCTTAGGGTCTCCAGCAGTGTCATGAAGAGAACTGAGGGGGTGGCACTCCCTTTCCTGGTCATGTGATCATTTTTGTGGGAAAGCACCAGAGGGAGGAGGGGTGCTCCTAAACTACAGTCCCTAATATGTGCCTGCACAGAAGACCACTTGATGGAGAACAGTTACAGGTAAGTGCAACCCTGTTTTCTGTTCTACTACAGGACTAAGTGGTTCTCCAGCATCAACTTATGTATCTTTCTGTCCTTTGGATTCATAAATTTAGAAGAGAGATGTGCTCACTGCATAGACAAATATTCTTCCCTTCTTATGTTTATCAAAGAGTGTGATTTTAATACAGAAAAGACAATTACACATAACTATGGTTTATAACAGCAAAAGAGAAAAAGATTTGCTTCAAACCAAAGGAGAAATGTTAACCAAATTCTAATGTAGTCTGAATACTTTTTGCTTATTCCAGTGGTTCTCAGATTTTATTACCTCTTTGACCTCTCACCATTGAAGAGAGAGATTAGTTGATTCCATCCCCTTTCCCTAAGGTGGGAAGTCCCTACACTTATTCTTACAAAACTGAGAAGCCCCCTTTTCATGTTATCTAGATGGGAATGAGAAAGGCTCATCCTCTGTCCTTACACCCTCACAAACTTTCAGGGGTCCTCGAGCCCCAATTTGAGAAATGCTGGATTATATTGTTAATAAAATGGTGACTGGACAGATGAGTACCATTAAAATGAAGATGCAGAAGTCTTTTATTGATAATTAAAAATACCAACACAGAGAAATAGTCTCATTCAAACATTATTTCTCTCTCTCACTATGCTATTGATGACCTTGGCTAACCTCTAACATGATATAGGTTTGCTTATTATAACTACTAGAAGACATTTTAAATTTACATAAATGGGACAATTTTATTCTTAGTTCAGTGCAAGGAAAGCACATAATTTTTAAAAAATAAATACGTTTTAATAATTTGTTAATGTTGCTAGCTTAGTGTTAGTCCACTTTGTCCTTTTGCCCAGAAATGGTCTGAGTATATCTTCCATCAAAAATTCTGTGAGGATGTTAGGATAATAACAATAGAATTCTTAGCTCAATTTTATAGAGAAGTCATGCATATCACAGACGTGATCACTTTATGAATTGATATCAGTGAGTGGTAACTACAATCTGATACAACAAAAGTTATGTATCACATATGAAAAAGAGGATAAGCAAATAATGTTATCTATGCCCTATCAATTAAGGAGATAGCTTGATATTTCTTGTTACACTTTGTGTTATATTTGGCCTGCATTTTCTGATCCCACTGTCCCACCATCTGTAGATATATCCAAATTTAGCAAGGTAGAATTACACTTTATGGAATTTAGACCCCCTGAAATAAGGACAGATACTGGCTAATTAATTAAGGTATTTTTCCTCATTTCCATTCTCTGAAATGAAGTTGTTTAATCATTATTATCGTAGCCGGGAAATGACTTTGTTACATTCCTGCTTGAAAAACACATTATTAAATTCTTGTGTGAAAGAGAATATATCAAGTGAAGGCTTTTAAAGCACAGATGTGTTTGGTCAAGAAGTTGCTAAAACTGTGAAGTAAATGCTGCAGAGTGTACCTTTATGATTGATTTCCATTCAAGTCAGACTGACTGCAGTGTGGTCATTTTTCTAACCCATAACTGCTCGCATCACAGTAGTTTGCTATCTGCAGGGTGTCTGAATTATAGCAGTCCATGCCCATGTTACCTTTTACACAAATTACTTACACTGGTTTCTCTTTCCATGCAAATTCATCAGTTTTACAGCCTCTTGTCTCTAATGTCAGGAAATTCTAGCAGACAGCACAACTGATAAAATGAGTTAATTTTACAATCCCTTTTTTCCCTTCAAATTTTTATTCACCCATTGCACAGGAAGTATATTGTAGCTCAAAGAAGATCGCGAATGAGTGTAGAGTCTTTTTGTAGATTATTTCCCAAGTTAATTTCTTTTAAAGATCATTACCAACTGGCTTCCATTTTAATATCATTGTGTTATTTCCATCCTGTTCCTTTAAAAAATGCATGGCTATCAATACATATCACTTCACCTGTTGTCATTAAACCACTGCATGGAGGAGTCCATTGATTCCAGCATAAAGAAACTCTATGAGTTTTTTGTGTTCTATGATTCCTGTGCTTCACCTGTAGTCTGTAAGCAACTAACTCTAAATAATATTCCCTCTGTTGAGGACTTAGGCATCCACTTTAGCTGTAATTTGAAAAGAAGTTTATGCCCATGCAAAAGACCCACCGAAGGCAAGTTGGATAGGAGGCATCCAGAAAGACCTGGTGCTGGATTATACTGGGAATAATTACACTGAGGACCCATAAACCCTGTGATGTTTTTACAATCTCAGAAGAGATTGTCAGTGGCCCATTCCCCCACTGAGGTTTCTGCAGATCAACAATATCATATAAAATAAAGAATTGCCATGGAGTTCTGGGCATTCTAACTGGGGGTCATCCCATTTTTGCTGAAGAACAATCCTATAATATAGGTTAGGTTAGGAGAAAGAGAGTGAATGGCCCAGTGTTTCTCAATCAGCTTCATGACTAATCAAGGTTACATACTCATGTCTTCTCAGCATAGGTCTAATACTTTATCCTCTACATTATACTAGGTCTCAGGGGCTGCTTATAGTTACATTCCACACTTGCCTATGGGTACCCGTGTACTGATTATGGGAACCTACCTAAGAAAGTAGATTCTAGGATGACGCTGTACATGGAAATTTTCAACCTATTTCAGTGAATTGCGGCCCAGCTCTCATAGCTATTCATGTACTGTGTTAGGGAGAGTGGTACAAATGAAAAGCTGTGTCAGGGTTGGCTAGAAAGAGACAAACTATAGAGCTTAGTGGCATAATGGCCACATTCTATTAAGAGTTTTAACCATTTAAAATTAATATATAAAGATCACAAAAATGCATGGGCATAAGAGGCAGAAAGTTATATTATTTGTCACCAGGAATACCACAGGCATTCTCTAATGGGAGGCTCATATTTGGAAGTACATAATTTTCTTCATCATTCATTGATTACCAAATTAATGATTTATGACAAGCAAGTTAAACATGTCCACTGAATAATAATGTATTTGAGTTAGTATTTGGTGATAGGGAATTACTTTGTGTGGAGTGGTGGCTCATTCAGTGATGCAGCTTATCCTTAACCATTGTTTGGAAGCTGTGGCTGTGTGAATGACAGAAAGCAAGCTAAGGCAGATGCCCTTGAGAAGAAGGATGTTCTTGAGAGATAGTTCTGTGGAATTTAGATGGAAACAAATTGACCTTGTCCAGTCAAATGATGAGCTTATGCATACTTCTAGACACATCCTTGGTATTTGAAAAAAGGTTGGAATGGTTGTTAGGAATATATTTTACTATATGCATTTAATTCAGACACTTCTTACTATAATAGGGACTAGCTACACTGATCCATACTTTTGTAACCTCCAGACTAGACTACTATAACATGCTTTCTGTGAGGCTGCCCTAAACTTCAGCTTGTGCAAAATACAGCAGACCCTCTTCTGACTAGTGCTGGGAAGCACTTGGAACATAACACCAATATTATGATTGCACTGTTTAACTATTTATTTCTAGGCTCAGTTCATTGTGCTTTGAGGGTATTGTTGAAGTATTGCCTCTCCCTATGTGGACCCACTTGATCCCCTGCAGTTAGCCCAACACCACTTTCTTCCAAGAAATACATATGGTCCTCAATACATTAATTGGTCTTGCTTCCACCTTATATAACAGGTGGATGCACAAAGAGAATTTTTGTCAGTGAGATTTTGAAGCTTATTGTCACTGGTTTTTTCAGAATGCATTGGGTAGAGTTCCTAATTTAGCTTATTTTTTTTGAAACAGTTAGTATTGCTTCTGTTGGGTTGTATATGCAGATTCCTGTCAATCTGATTTTTAAATTACATGTTATAGTTGTAGCTTTTGGACTATGGTTTGATTATCATCACTGTGTTGTAATTTTAAGGTTAATGATACCGGTATGGCCACATAGTACCATCATAAAATGGCCTTATGAGACGCTATCACCATCTACATGCAACAGCACTTTATATATAAGCTTGACTGTTTGTCTGAATTTTATACCATTGCATTGTTTAATGCATCTATGTTTCATTGTATTTACTGTATTGTATTTTTTTTAAACATATTTATTAATGGATATATTTAACATGCTCAATAATTCAACTTATAAAAAAGAATACATATCCTTTTCATTACTCCTCTCCCTCCCCAATGCACGGCTTCCCTCATTGCTCTTACCCCTCTTAAAGTCTCCTTTCAAATAACGGTAACAGTTTAACAATCAAGTCATTTTAAAGTTTCTTCTTAATAACTGTCAAAGCAAATCAAATTATACTTAACATCCCAATTTTTTATCAAGTAATCTTGAAAGTCTTTCCATTCTTCAAAGAATTTTTCGTCTTCTTCATTGTTAAGCTTCCTTGTCAGTTTGACCATTTCTACCATAAACAACATCTTCTTAATCCATTCCCATGTTTCAGGTATTTTTTCTTGTTTCCAAAATTGTGCATAAGTCATTCTGGCTGTTGTAACCAAATACCATAACAGTGTTCTCTTGGTTACATTTACATCTTCTAATTTAAGACCTAGCAATAACATTTGTGGATCTTTCTTAAAAGTACATTTCAAGATTTTTTGTATCTCACTATGTATCTCAGTCCAATAACTTGTAGCCTTATCACAAGTCCACCACATATGATAAAATGACCCCTCCTTCTTTTTACATTTCCAACATTTGTTAGACATGCTATCATTTATAATGGCAATTTTTTTCGGAGTCATATACCATCTGTACATCATTTTATAACAATTTTCTTTAACATTGACACAAGTTGAAATTTTCAATGATTTTTTCCACAAATACTCCCATGGTGACATAGTTATTTCTCTATTTATATTAACAGCCCACTTAATCATTTGCTCTTTTACCGTTTCTTCCTCAGTATACCATTTTAACAAAACTATACATTTTTGAAATCATTTTTTTACCTTTTTCAACCCATATAGTTTCAATTTCATTATTTTTCTCCCTGAAACCATGTTTTTTCTTATCGGTCTTAAATAAATCAAAAATCTGTCTATAATTCAACCAGTCATAATTAAAATCAACATCATCTCTATCTCTTATCACATAGTTTTTCCCTTCTACTTTTAAAAGACTTCTGTAAGGTAACCAATCTAAACCATGATGTCTAGAATACGGTCTAATCACTTCTGCCGGCACTATCCAAAGTGGTCTTTCTTCCGCGAAGAATTTTTTATATTTCATCCATGTCTCGAACAGCGATCTTCTTATATAGTGGTTTTTGAAAAATTTGTCTATTGTTGACTTTTCGTACCACAAATATGCATGCCATCCAAACTTGTTATCATGACCTTTTAGTGCTAACAATTTCATATTATCAAGATTAGTCCATTGTTCTAACCACGTTAAACAGACGGCATCATAATAAAGTCTTAAATCTGGTAGTTGAAATCCTCCTCTTTCCTTTGAGTCACACAATATTTTATTTTAATCCTCGGTTTTCTTCCTGCCCAAACAAATTTGATATTTCTTTTTGCCATGTGTCCAATATCTTACTTTGTCTTAATATTGGAATAGTTTGAAATAGAAAGATTAAGCGAGGCAGAATATCCATTTTTACTGTTGCAATTCTTCCCAGTAGCGATAAATTCAAAGTGTCCCATTTTTTCATATCTTGTTGGATCTTATACCAGACTTTTTCATAATTATTTTTAAATAAATCAATATTTTTCATAGTCAATTCAATTCCTAAATATTTAGTCTTTGTCACTACTTCACATTGAATCTTCTCCTGAAGTTCTGTTTGCCTTTGCTTCGTCATATTTTTACACATCACCTTCGTCTTAGATCTATTTACATAAAAGCCAGCTATGTCCCCAAACTCTTTAATTTTTTGCATCAATTGTGGCATATTCTCAATTGGGTCTTGAATCATAAACATTACATCATCTGCAAACGCTCTATATTTGTATGTAAAGCCTTTTACTGTAAGTCCTTTAATATTGTTGTCTTTTCTTATCTCTCCCAATAATACTTCCAATATCCAGATAAACAATAAAGGCGATAACGGGTCAACCTTGACGTGTTCCTTTCTGAACTTTAAAATACTCCGTTCTATCTTTATTTACATTCAAAGCCGCTTTTTGCTCTGAGTATATTGCCACAATCATATTTAAAAAGGATTGACCTATATCCATTTTTTCTATTACTTGTAGCATAAAGTCCCAGTTCAAATTGTCAAACGCTTTGTATTTTAATTTGTTGTAAACTGCCCTGAGCCTGCCCATGCGGGGAGGGTGGAATATAAATCGAACAAATAAATAAATAAATAAGTTCTGATTATTAGCTACCTCAGACAAAGTAGAGGTAGGAGATGCACACATACACACACATTTTTTTAGTCAATGAATAAACATGCTTCCGGTGTCACTTGCCTCCAGTGAAGTTTAGTGCAATTTTGTAGTGTAATTTGTGATTCACTAAGTCAGCAAGTGATAACCCTGCATGTATGAACAAGCCCTAATAAATACCTATGAAATCTGGATGAGTACTTTTCTATCAGGGCCACCAAGGAGGGGGACTGGGGGGCAGAATTCCTGGGGCCCATGTCACATTCAGAATGCATCCTGATTTATTTTACTTCTAATGCAGTTCTGCACTGCAGCCACTAGGGGTGCAAGGAAGGCAGAGCACAGTAAACAGTTCTGCTCCTGGTGCCTTTCTACAAAGTTTACAACAAGGAGGCAAATACTTGCATATCCTGATAAACCCATCTAGCAAGCCAGAACTGGAGCAAGGTAAGACCAGCTTAGAACAGCTCATGGCTGCCATAATCATTGTTTCCAGCAATCTGTTTCCCTCTTCCTTTCCTTCCACCCATCTCCATAGTTTTACTGTTCAGCCAGATCTTCCTTGTTAGGGTGTTGTAGAAAATAAAATAACCTTTCCTATTTCTCTTTCTCTTTTCCTCACTTTTCTCCGTTTTGCTCTCTTCATGACATCATTTCCCTCTCCTCCCTTCTAATTCCCCCCATTTGTCAGTATTGGCCTCAACCCCTCATCCCTATCTTGACTGGCAACTTGAAGTATTTGATAGTAGTATAGCAGCGAACCCTTGTTAATATTATGAACAGAAATGGGGGGTAATATTTTCCCATGATCTGTCAAAGTAGTAAAAGGATCCCCCCCTTTATGTACATGATAATAGAATGTTAATCTAACGTAGTGGTTACACAGGTGGAACAAAACTCTTCCCACCCCCATTATTTTTAATTACATTTCAACACTTTTTAGGCAATGGGTTGTTGTATTGGTAGGATATCTGATATCCCTTAGTATGTGCTACTTTGCTGCTGTAGACATTAAGCTTCAGGTTATATGACAAGTGACACAATCTCTTTAGAAAACCAATCCCAATTATCCCAGTACTTCTCATCCAGCACCACTACATAATCAATTTGCCCCTGATTTTGTGCTAGGTAAATGTACACAGGTAAATTTAAATAGATTTCTTACAGATAAACTTACTAAAGATTTATTATATGAAGATTTTGTGGACTACAGTCCTCTTCATCATATGTGAGAAGTGTGTCCTGTATTGGTACACATGTGTGTGTGTACAAATGTCACAAAATTATACACAAGGTTTGGATTAGGGTCATACAGAGGGGTCCAGATGGAATCTTTGTCCAGGGGGACATGTTGGCTCTCAACAGTCCTGATTTCTATCACAATAAATGTTCATATTTTCCCAGCAAAAGCATCACAGTTTAAACTCTTGAGGAAATATTATTTACTTGCAACAGAGAGCAGGAAATGAGAAAGAGTCCCTTGGATCTCCTACAACTACTGTACATTTCTTCTGCATTAAAATGGTCATTTGCTTTTAGTCATTTCTTATGACGATGACACTAGATCAATATTCTTGATGACAGGAAATTCAGAAACTTCCCTTCTCCACAATGAAGGCTATGTGCTTAGTAGTATCCTTGCTAAAAACTAGTTCACTCCACCCGTTTGTAACAATCAAGAGACAATGCAACAAAAAGGACCTAATCATAGTTGTGTGGCTATGTTTGTAAGCTGCCTTTGGCCCACTAAAAGATGGAATATAAATATTTTAAATAAATTAATCACTTACCTAAGACCAAACAAGAGGAAAATCTTGCTATACCCAGTAATATTAACCAATATTCCTACAGTTTTTGAGAAAGAGAAAAAGACCATGGTGTACTTTGCCATCAGAAAAAAAACCTTCAAAGAATATCTTGATTAACAAGTTGCATAATGAACTTCTAAACTTCCTAATTACAGTGTCAGTTAACTCATACCTTTCTACCTACAAGCTGGGTAAAGTCATTAAGGTGAAAGTGAATGTTTGAAATGTAATTATTCCTTTTTCACGTGACTTACTGACTTCCTTTTCTTTATTTCCCCAGCACCAATAGCTGCAGGAACAGGCCCTAATTTCTCACTCTCAGATTTGGAAAGTTCCTCATACTATAGCATGAGCCCCGGAGCAATGAGGAGATCTTTACCAAGCACCTCCTCTACCAGGTAATTCACTCTATGCAAGATATTGGGGTTATGGCTGTGCAGTTATTTCAAAATCAGTAATGCTGTCATTTAATACTTAAGTTCCCAGTCAGGTTCTGCTTAAGACACTGAGGCTTTCTAAGAATAAAGTGGAGTATCTATTAATGTGTCTCAAAGCCCTTTGTTTACATTCTGCATTTTGGAAAAATTACTGAAGATCTAATGAATATAGATTAGAAGCAATTTTCTGTAGGTGGAATAGAAGTGATAAAGGATGGAGATGTTGGCCTATAATTCAGAACTTTTTTGCAAGAGTCTTAATGACCCAAGTGGCCTGACCCCAGTTAAGGGAACTGGCAATTAATAGACTGAGGCCCAGTTCCTTCAAAGTGCAGAGACTGAATTGGCCTGGTTGAAAGTGCTAGAGTGGCATGGGGAGCTGCTGCACACAAATGGCTTGCCACATGGATATGATTCCATGCTGTTGTGTTTGAAGCAGCAATCATGCTGCTATTTGCACATCTAAATTAAATTGGGACTAATCCAGGAATACTCAATTTGTGAACATCTGCTCAGGTGGCCAGTTAGGCGTGTGCTTGTCTGGGGAGCTGAACAGGCAGGCCACACAGGGCCACACAGATGCATAGCAATCAGCCATTCAGCTGTAATGGCTCACAAACAAGACCTATTGCAGGGATCTGCTGAGCAAAATAGCCAAATGGAAGGCCATTCTTCTAAAGCACGCAGGTTTTTTTCCATTACAGTGTTACTTTGAGAGAAACTAGGCTGGCAAAGTATGCAATAACTTCATGTAGTTTGTCACTCCTGCTGAGTGTCGATTGAAGGAGAACTGCATGAAACATCACAGAACAATATGGCTTTACTGCTTGGCTCTGGGAAGGTCACAAGACTATGATAACTCTGCAGCAAGGGGGCCCTTTTAAAGTAACAATGTTGAAGGTCAGCTAACCTACAGTCAGGTCCAGGATGATGCTTCTGTATCTAATGCAAATAAATCATATTGACTTTTTCTGGGCTTTAGGTACAATAACCTGTATCATATTGGAAGATGGAAATGTAATACATGGCTTCAGACAAACTGGTACCTAGCATCATAGTGTAGGTTTAAGGAGCTGCCCTTTGGAACTCTGCTCTTTGATGCAGCTTTAGGAAGGAGTCGAATCTTTGATTCTAGGTTTCCTTATAGGTTTTCATTTTGTGGCTTAATAATTAGGAGAATTTTTTTAAAAAAATGTACCACTTTTTTTTTTTTGCCAGCAAGACAAATCCAGTTGCCATCATGTATGCTATTTAGGAGCTAGACTGAATTTTTACTTTCACTCATAGTGGATCAGGCATTTCAAAGACAGGACAAAAAACTGTAATTTCAGCATGCTTTCTCCAATTTGAGGTGGGGGAGCCTCACACATAGCACATTTCCTATGAAGATGCAGAGGTTCTTCAGTCTAAGCCCTTTTGGTTGGACCCTGTGATCTGTCAACAAAAAATGCTGACTACTACCGATCTTTCTCACATCCCCCTCCCCACAGCAGTCATTTCCAGTTCAAGGAAAGTTTATTCCCAGATTATGGAACTGTTGTGGATGGGAGTCTGCAGTGGGGTGGTGAAAGGGGATGAAATTACCCTCTCTGTCTTTTTCATCAGTGTAGCTCTGCTGACAGAGGAGGAAGAAGAAGGCAGTCTCACTCCCTTCCCCCTCCTCCCAGCAGTCTCCAGACTCATTTGGCTATTCAACCACACAGGTTCTATGCTCCCAGCAATAAAGTTTACCGGGGTCAGAAAGGACTGATGGGAAGGTGATACAGGAAAGATCAGTGATCCTTGCTTCTGGATTTTGGGATCCAACTTCTTTATTTCATTGGGCTTCAAGTAGAGTAACTCTACATAGGATTGTCCTGTCTGTATAACGTGCACCCCATAATTTGTGAAGGATTTACACATGCATATTTAGCTATATTAACTTGAGTCTTCACATTACAGTTGAGTGCAGCTTCACATTGCAGGCTATAATCAGCAAAATGAACACGTGAGTACTTCATATATTCTCTTCTCCCTTCTGGAAGGGATATGTATGAAAAATGTAATGTGAGGAATGCAGTTCATACAAATATTTATTTTTTTTCCACTACAAATGCTCCAGGGCAGTAGGTGATTGGTTTATATCCTGTGATGACTGAGATGCTTATACTTAGTCAACATTCTGAAATTTTGCAAATAAACTAATCATGACTTGTGGCAGTAATCAGTATACCCATTTGCACAATTTAGCTTTATTTTTCTGAGCATACTTAATATACTATATGGGCAATTCTCATTCATAGAAGTTAGTCTCTGGCTATGTTTGTTTCTATTTCAGGAGAGAAAGAACAGACAGATTATTAATGATACTTAAAAGTAAAGCTCAGCTGTCGCTCTTGTAGGCTTCTGCAAATACCTGACACAGATAAGAAGCTAATTATAAACAGCGTCAGTAGTTAATAACGCTGCAATATGTTTGTTTTTTCTCACATTAGGTTACTCCACATTAAACAGAAAAGTCCATAAATTACAGGCTTACAGTCCAATGCTAAACATATTTACTTGGAAGCATGTCCCTATTGATTTCACCAGCATTTCCTTCCAAATACACAAATTTAGGACTACTAAAGACTGTAGCCTTAGCAGAATTATCAAGGCAGTGATTGTACTACAGATAAAAATGCCTCTTGTTGACATTAAACATGCTTTGAAAACAAATTTGGGGCTGAGAGACACTCTTTAGTGTTCATGAGCAATGGTTAGAATGCAAAGGATCTCAGTTTTAATTGTTTGAAAAGTACCTAGCTATCATGTGGGCAAATTAAAAAAAAAATGACAGTGAGATTAGAAGGCTCAGAATACCATATTATTTACTTTTCCCTGTGACACTGAATAACTTCCATTGATTTGAGTGTGATAAAAGAAAGAACAAATTGTACACACTGGAGTAGGCAAAATCTGTCCCATGCTCCATGCACTAACAGTGCTTGTGTTGTAATGCTCGTACTACAGAAAGTTCACTTCAGATAGCAAATTTTGTGTGAATTATCTCTGTGTAAATTCTTAAGCCCAGGAGAAATGATGATGGGTTTTTTTAAATTATTATTTCCATGCAATAGATTTGTAATTTAAGGAACTGCCTTCTGTGGTCTCACTCAACAGGACTTTGGGGCAGGTAGTTTACTCTGTTTCCTTTGTGCACAGAAATGTGCAATAGACTATATAGAGCTGACAATACATGTAATACCTGCTGATCCTGTCTTCAAACATGAATTCAATAGGGAATTTTCTCCAGAACAGTCTGTTCTTCTCACTATAGCTCAGGAAGCTGAGGGCCTCTGGCTCTACAGTTCCCCCATGTTACTCTGCCAGAGTCCAAGTCGATTGACCTTCAGAGCTCAGCAGAAGGGTTATCTTTCCTCTCAGGCTTCACTTGAATGTTTCATGGGAGAGGGATGTGTTTGTGGCTGGTGATGAGTAACAGTCTAGTTTCTCTGTGTTTTACCTCTGAAGAGCTCAAGTTAAAAATATTTTTGGTTTCAAGTTGTAGTGAAATTGGTTGTTTTTAAAATCAAGGGATCTTTCTCCTTGCCTACCTATGCTTAGTTAGTATAATTTTCACAGCACATGTATGGCTCCCAAGGTAATTATGTCAGATTTGTTCTCTTGCTTTCTCTAGTTGTCACTTTGCTTATTCAGTTGGATAGTTTCTTGCACAGAAACAGAGACAGAGAACTATGTGGTTCTACCTATATCATCATCATAAGTTCACATAATTACCTTTGCCTGGGTAATAGACCCCTCACATTAAAACTGAGCTTGGTCACTTCTACACTGGGTATTTGGTATGGACTTGTTCCTGTTTGGAAGCTTCAAAAAATATTTGCTCTTCCACCTTTGTGCACCTTCTGTTTTTTCCCCTGGCTTTCCTGTGATATTTTCTAAACTTGCTTTACCACAGTCTTTTAGAAAAGATTTCAGTAAACCCATGATTGGAATCTAGATCTACATCCCCCAGCCCCATGGCAGCCAGTCTTCACCACCATCCTGCATCACCAAATAGCTTTTTCAGAGGAGAGTTAATCAGAAGGAATGTGGCAGGGAAATCAGACATATGGAAGCCTCATTGCCAAAGCACTGAATTTGCAGATGCAGTGCCAACAAGAAAACAATGCTGTTGTTGCCATGTGAAAGTCACCATTACCTGTAAAAATCTGTAATATATTAGGGATGCACATTTGAAATGTAAATAATTAAATCTTTACCAAATCTTCTGTGTTAACTAACCTCAATGGGTAACTTTCACTTGCTGTAAGCCTGCTAGCATCTCAACAAATTCCGGGAAGTAAGATAGGTAGGGAATCCACAAGAGACGATTTTAATGGCCTGGAACCATTTCTCTTACCTATCTGAAATTGAAAAAGAAATATTCTCTGAGTAAGGGTCCAACTTCTGAGAATTTCATCCCAGTTAGGGAGGATTGAGTTACCGGTGGCAATGTTAGATTCAGGTCCAGTAGCACCTTACAGACCAACAAGATTTTCAGGGTATAAGAGTGTCAAGAGTGAAAGCTCCCTGTGTCATGGTATCTAATAAAGGTAGCTTTGGCTCTCAAAAGCTTATACCCTGAAATCTTATTGGTCTCTAAAGTGTTACTGGACCGGAATCTAGCTTTCTACTGCAGACCAACACAGCTACCTCTGAAACTGTCTGGTGGTTTCCATTTTAAAATACTAAAACAACCACCATCTTCAATAACCAATCCAACTACATGTTGTTATGGTATTAAAATGTTCAAACAAAATTATTTATGAACAGAATAACTCCACTCTAAATAAATTGCAATATACATCCATCACGTAGTACTATCATTGTTTATGTCACTTTGGATGGGAGCTATTAAAACTCTGTGTGATAGGGAATAAAATAGTGCTGGGTCTTCACATGTAGAAAAATTCTCAACTGTACCATTTTACACTGAAGGTATTCAGTTCCATTTTTTTATGTTCCCCATGTAAAATAGCACTCCAAGAAATTTTTAAAAGTAATAAAAAGGATATGCTAAAAATATATACCAAATGTAGAGAGCTCTTTACTCATCTATACTCTGAAGTGGTACAGTCTATTACGTCCTTTTAGAATGCTATCTTACATTCCTATCTTACTTTGCTGCATGTATAGACAAGACACAACTCAGAATTAGCTATTGTAAGTACAAGTCTTCCTCACTGCATTCCACAGACTGGGTAAACATTAACAACAGGTGGAATATAATGCAACCTGCTATGAGTATAAAGCTACCTGCTACCTGTAGGTAAGGCTAATTCTTGGGCAGTTATAACATCATCACGCTGGGCGACCAGCTATTAGTCACTTTACCTGCTGATCAAAAGTATATGGTTGTCCACAAGCCACCATACTTGTTCATTGAACAGTCTAAACACCTGCCGTTCAGTCCATGCATTAAGTCTTCAGAAGCCACACTACAAGTATGGAAAACAGACACATGGGCTGAGTTCAGACTGGCAGTTTGCGCCGCTATAGCTATGTTTCAGCCATGTTTTACAAGCGAATTAAAGGGGGCATTCACACAGGCACATCTGCCTGGCGTTCCCCACCCGTAGTCAACCCGTGCTGTTCCGCTTCGCTCCCACGTTTAAAAGATACCTGGTAAAAGTGGTAACAAATCTCTGAGAGACCATTTATCCCGCTTCATTCCACTACCGGGAAGTGTGAATGCCAACCTTTAAAAGCCGGGAGCAACCCGCTTTGCGCATAAGGCAGCAGCGATATGATTGGCTGTGCTCCACTCTACCACCCAGTGTGGTGCTAGCGCAATGGGATCCTCCCCAAATTGCCCTGATGCGCACAAGCGCATATGCACACATGCACACACAGCCGAATTACCAAGAAAAAGCTGTTTACAGCTGCGCATCTGGGCCAGCAGTTTGAACACTCCCGCGTGCCTCCTCCCGGTATGTTCCCGCATCAGTCGGCACAGTGTGACCATTCTGGGTTGTTTTTTTGCCACAACTGGCTCCCGCTTCAAACTGCCAGTCTGAACTCAGCCCTGAATCATTCTCTACAAGATTTGCATTTCAGTCCTGAACAGAGTTGTACCCTTCTAAATCCATTGACTTAGGAGAGTGTAACTCTGCTTAGGATTGTTCTGTCCATTCTCAGATTCAACCTGAAATGTCACAAATGTTCATATTACTTATGAATGTCCAAAATATGACAAGAATAGAAGATGATTTCTGAAGGAAACAGTTCAGATTATAATCCATTGGTGTATACATAGAGTACTGGCAGAAAACAGTGAAGAATTGAAATAACTACTGATAAAGGTTAAAAAGTGCCGAAGAAGGATTACAGCTGAACATCAAGAAGACAAAAGTAATGACTGCTAGAGAATTACACAACTTCAAGTTGATGATGAAGAAATTGAAATTGTTCAAGATTTTCTATTATTTGGCTCCATCATCAACTAAAAGGGAGACTGGGGAAGACAGCAATGAAAGAGCTAGAAAAAGATCCTTAAGTGTAAGAATGTGTCACTGGTGACCAATATCAAGTTAATTCATGCCATAGTATTCCCCGTTATGGGTGTGAAAGCTGGACAATGAAGAAAGCTGACAGGAAGAAAGTAGATTCCTTTGAAATGTGGTGTTGGAGGAGAGTTTTACGGATACTGTGGGCTACCAGAAAGACAAATCAGTGGGTTCTAGATCAAGTCAAGCCTGAACTCTCCTTGGAAGCTCAAATGACTAAGCTGAGGCTATTGTACTTTGGTCACATTATGAGAAGACCAGAGTCATTAGAAAAGACAATAATGCTAGGAAAAGTTGAAGACAGCAGGAAAAGAGGAAGACCCAGCATGAGATGGGTTGACTCAATAAAGGAAGCCATGGCCCTCAGTTTGTAAGGCCTGTTAATGATAGGATGTTTTGGAAGACATTAATTTCATTGAGTCACCATAAGTTGGAAGTGACTTTCTCACCCCCAAAACGAAGTTTATTGAAAATATTGCCTCAGTACAGATTGAAGTTAAAAAACAACAGCAAAATACAGTGACAGTTCAATCAAATTCAACCTTATGTAATCCTAATGTGCTCAAACTGTAAAACGCATAACTGAGTTGGAAGTGACTTGATGGAACTTAGCACACACACACATATAGGTAGATAATTACCCAAAGAAAAATAAAAGTTGCTTAAGCATCCAGTTAAGGTTATTCTTGTTTCTTTGGGGGAACTTCACTCTTGCATGGTGAATCTGACAAAATTCTGTTATTACTTTGGCATGTCTGCCAGTTGGTAACTTTATTATTTCAGCACTTAAAATACTACAGTTTGGGATGCATAGGGTATATACAGTTGTATTCTTAATGCCTTGTAAAATAAAATAATTAAACATTAAGATGATTGTAACTCATAAATTATTAAAGATAGTATGTAAATATGATATGCTGAATTTGTTCAACATGTGTATCAAGGATATTACATGGTGTAAATTTCTATGCTATGCCTGTTCTGTAAAGGTAATGGGATTGCCAGAGCTTTCATTTTAAAAGCTGTGAAAAGAGAACAGTGTATAGTTACCTTGTCTTCTGCTTTGGTCTGAAACAGCCCATACACACACTTCCCCTGAGCTGCTTTTAGTCGGTATTAGGACCTCAATATCACCCTGCATCAGTTTTAGATGTTCAAATGGTGCCCACAGAGTAACAGGCCAGAGGAGGCAAAACAGCTATATTGTCTTTAACTATGGGTGTGCACTGCAAAAATAAAACAATTTTGGCTCTGTATTTTGATATTCTGAAGGCCTATGGCTACATACAATAAAATGATTCTATCCTTCCATTTTTCTCAGTCTCTCTCCCCTCCCCATTCCATCCCACACAGAGAGAGCAGGGAGGGAATGAGAGGAAGCTGGCCCTGGCAAACAGCTATTAGTCAGGTTTTCTCTTTCCTTTGAATTGTAAACCCCAGGGATCAGATCTTCTCACTGAAAATAATGTCCCTTTAAAATGTAAAGAGGCCAGATGTGCTCGTTTGCTGTTTGCTGGTGCCAGATTCCCTTCTCTGCCTCCCCATTCCTGGTCTACCTGAAAGCCAAATATTCTCTGAAATTGCAGGAGATAAATTTCCATTACTCCTGGAATTTCCGAATGTTTGGGGTAATTTTTGATATCCCCAAGACGGCTGAAACAGTGAATTTGGGATACATTTTCAGTTCGGGAACATTGTAATGCACACCCTTATTTCTATTTCAGAGCAAACAAAGGGGCAGGCAAGTGTCTCTTTTGATGATCCTAAAAAATTATAATGGTAGTAAAGCATTTTATTTCACTTCCATTTATCAAATAATATGTGTTCTGAAATTCCAGCTCTACAAAGCGCCTCAAATCTGTAGAGGATGAAATGGACAGTCCTGGAGAAGAGTCATTTTATACAAGCCAGGGGCGGTCTCCAGGAAGTGGCAGTCAGTCAAGTGGATGGCATGAAGTGGAGCCAGGTAATTGTGGCCTCTCAGATGGCTTTTACAAGGCCTAGGCAATGCTCACTAATACTCAGTTTCTTTACTCCTCAGTCTTACCAGCTTAAAGTCTGGCTATGTATGAGGGGAGAAAAATTACAGCTGTAGATGTTTTGGGCATATGTCACTTTTGTATTCTGGGTAAGCAAAATATAGTATTGCATTTGCTTTAAATGATTATCAAATATTAGGTTGGTTGTCCTTGGAAAAGAATTACATACTTTAGCTGCATTGTAATGTAAAATGACAGTTGAATCATTATAAAAGTTGAGAAACTCTTTCAAACTACTGTTAACTTAAATTGATTTAATTCTACATTGGGTATAGAATGTTGTTTTATATATTTTAAAATACTAGAAAGCTTGAGTGAAGTGTCTTCTATGTGTCATTCACCATGGATGCTATTCTACCAGTGCTGGATTATTTAGTTTCAAGTCTCTGTATTTTTGTGATAACTCTTAAGTGAATATTCATATAAATATAGTATTGGTTGTCTAAGAAGCATTTGATTTTTAAAAGTTAAATATAATTTTTGATACAGAAGCTAGTTATGTGGACAAAAGGCTCCTTCATTTTTTAAACTTTATTTTATGCTATATTGAAAGGAAGAACTTGATATACATTTTTGTGCTGTGAGTTAATTGAAAATGAGCACACAAGATAAAAAGATAGTTCATTCAATTGTAACTTACTTCAGGAGGTATTGATATAACAAGAAAAATGTGTATTTCAACATTCATGTAATTTGATTACATTACTCCATTCTCATTGAACAAACAGAATCTTCTTGGGTCGGTTTTATCAGGAGAACTAAAGAGCTTAGGTCTTGCCAATGGTTTTTACAGTAGAAAATACAGAGGATTTAACAAGAAGTAGCTTAGAGAAAGTTCTGGTAAATTTCCATTAATGCCACTTCATAAGAACAGCAGGAGAACGATTTAATTTTTTGTTCATGTTGCATTAGGAAAAGGGAAGAATCTTTGATCTTTTTTCTTTCCCAAATTTTGAAAGGAGTTAGTTTGATTGTTTGGAGATGGGATTCCTAGTTCATACTTTTTATCACTTTTGTGGTAAAAAAAAATGCAGCTGTGTAGCAATATCTTTCCCCGTGGCCCCCAAAATTAGTGCTATCATTGCACTATAGCAATCAGTTGCAACTGCCGTTTTTGTTTGGACGAGACAGTCCAGGAAGGGAAGGATTGCTAAAGGCAATGACAGTCCAGTATCCAACAATGCATGTTATAGAAATCCTGAAACACTATTCTGAGGTTGAATGGGAGAGTTTGTATCAGCCCTGAAATATAGTTCATTGTTATGTATTTAGGGACATTGATAATACCATAGACACTCTTTTGTTCAGAGTTTTTATATAATGATTTTAAAAATGCTACAGTAGAATTTATCCCCTCATGCCTGGTCACTTTCTGTTGGTGGCAGTTTTGATTTAAGGAAAAAAGAAAGGAAGGAAAGAAAGAAGGAAGTCCCCCATACACAGTATATCACAGATTGCTGCAAAAGTAAATTTTGCAACACTGCCACGTTCCATGCACAAGCTGGTGATCTTCACAGAATGCAAAACACCTTGTGTTTCATTCAGTTGAATAAGCACACACGTTCCACTTTTAGTACTCTTAATAGTATAAAATCTATGCGCAACTTGAGGCTTGCTATCTCTTATAGGAAAATAGGGGAGAAGAGCTAGGCAAAATTTTAGTCATGTGGAGAAATGGAGCTGAAGAACAAAAAGAGATAAGAGGGGTGGAGGCCCAGAACTTCTGTGTCCCTGGGAGGGTAGGTGAAATCACAGAAGAAAGCTAAAATCTATACAGAAATTTAGATTCCCAACCTGTTTGGCCAGAGGAGTCAAAACTGTAGTTCCTATTTTTGCCAGCATGAGATAAGATATTTTCAGCTTTTGGGAACCAGCAGGTGTGAAAGAATTCCCACTTATTATAACAGAAATGTAATTGCTTATCAGATAAGCAAAATAGCCTTTGCACTTTCTTTGAGGCAGAAAGATAAAACTCTAATTCATCCTCAGGTCTCTCTTAGTTATGTACCTAATTGTATCGTTCTTGCAATTGTTTCACTTTAATATTCAAAGGCATCTCATCGTCAAAGTGTCATTTCCACCTAGTGGCTCTATTATTTCTTTACACAAGCTACATTTTTACTTGTACCTGCCAGGTTTTAGAAATCCTTCTCTAACTCTATAGTGTGGCTTTTTACATTTGTCATATTTTGTTCTTAGCCTCTGGGTTATATATAGCAATGTAGTATATTACGTGTACAGGACTGCCAAGAGTAGGGTTGCCAGGTCAGGGTTAGAAAATACCTGGAGACTTTGGGGGTAGATCTGGGAGAGGGTGGGGTTTGGGGAGGGGAGGGGCCTCAGCATAGTACAATGCCATAGGGTCCACCCTTCAAAGCAGCCATTTTCTCCAGGGGAGCTGATCTCTGTCAGTTGGAGATCAGTTGTAAAAGCTGGAGATCTCTAGGCCCCACCTGGAGGCTGGCAACCCTAGCCGAGACCTATCATGGGTCCCCAGACAAAGATTCCACCTGCTCCTTCCATATGACCTCAATCTAATCGAAATATCATAACAAAACAAATCACTTGGCTGGCTGTTACCACACTTCTGTAAAAATAAAAGGATCTGCATTTCCATCTGTCAGTACGTTTGTGGCAGGCATAACTCATCAGAAAATAAAACTAGGAATCTCAAAATTGTCCACCAGCTTCAGGGTGATCATGGGAGTTCCAGGGCCAAAAATGAAAGGAATTGGATTATCTTTGTCCAGGTTATCTCCAGATCAACCCCCATGCTCGTTGTAATGAAAGCTAAACTTGTGTAGTGGTTAAAGTGTTGGACTAGAATCAAGGAAACCCAGGTTCAGATCCCTACTCTGCCATAGAAGCTTTCTTGGTGACCTTGGGTACATCATACACTCTCATCCTAACATACTGTGTTGCCCATTTTCGCAAATGGTTCTTTTAAAGATTTTAAGAAGCAATGACCAAACTAGTGATGGAGGGAGAAACAGCTTTATTTTATACAAACATAAAAGAGAGAATAGCAAAAGGATACCCATGTCTCTTTCTGCCCTGAAAATATAAGGAGTGGGTCGATTCAGGTGTATCATCTGAAGGTTGCTCAGCACCAGCCTGGTCCAAAAGTTGCTTAGCACCATCCTCCAGGTCTCCAGGCTCCAGCCTCTGGATGGGGCTGAGGTTTCTCCCCCCTAACTTATAGAGTTAACAAAACAATTAAGTCCAGCTGGTACTCATCCCAAGAGTGAGAGAAAACATCTCCCACATTCCAACACCAGGTGCAATTACTTTAGAAGGAAAAAAATGATACCGTTAACCCCTTCTAACCTGGTGTTGTCATCTAGACTCACAGAGAGAGAGAGAGACTTGTGGTCACCACTATCTTCTCATGTTAACAACGGTCTTCGGTAATATATCTCTACATCTACCTCACAGCGTTGTTGTGAAAATAAAATGGAGAAGAAGCGAATTTCTCTCCCCTCCTTCCACTTTGGGTTAGGGGAGAGAAATTAGACATGGGGATAGAGAAATGGCAGATCATGAAAGAATGGGAGCAAAACAAAGGAGAAGTATGGAAAAGAAAAGTATAGGAAAAGACACTGAAAGGGGTTTTGTTTGTTTCTTTTTGCTACCACTCACTAACAGGGCTGCCCATTTGCAAGATCTGGCTGTGCAGGAGCTGGGTGGAACTAAAGGAAAAAGCAAACCATAGACTGCTGGAGACAATGACCTTGTTAAGGAGGCTGCATCCTGACTCATCTTGTCTGCTCCAATGCTGGCTTGGCTAATGGGTTTAATAGGATCTGATCAGCAAACGGTTTCCCTCAGTCTCCTAGTAAAATTTGCTAAAGGCCCTTCCAGGAGATACTGGGTGCTTTTTACTGTGTTCTGTATGGATGGCAGCCTCCAGGTGGGACCTGGGGATACCCTGGAATTGTAGCTTATCTCCAGACTACAGAGATCAGTGCCACTGGAGTAAATGGGTGCTTTGGAATGTAGACTCTATGGCATTGTATCTGAGGTCCCTTTCCTCCACAGGCTGCATCTCCAAATCTCCAGAAGTTTCCCAACCTGAAGTTGGCAAGCCCCACATACCCCTTCCCTGTGCCCCAGGGGCTGCAGTCAGAATTCATAGAATCATAGAATGTTAGAGTTGGAAGGGACCTTGCAGGTCATCTAGTCCAGCCCCCTGCACTCTGCAGGAGCATAGGTGAAAGATAGTTCTACATACCTACAACATACCCGAAAGATGGTTGTCCAGTCTCCGCTTGAAAACGTCCAGGGAAGGAGCATCCATCACCTCCCAAGGCAGGCTGTTCCACTGTAAGAATGGTTGAACAGTGGAACAGTCTGCCTTGGGAGGTGGTGGATGCTCCTTCCCTGGACGTTTTCAAGCGGAGGCTGGACGACCATCTTTTGGGTATGTTGTAGGTATGTAGGGCTATCTTTTGGCTATGCTCCTGCAGAGTGCAGGGGGTTGGACTAGATGACCTGCAAGGTCCCTTCCAACTCTATGATTCTACTGCTCAACCACTCTTACAGTTAGGAAGTTTCTTCTGATATTTAGCCAGTAACGACTCCCTTGTAATTTCCACCCATTAGATCTAGTCTTGCAATCCGGAGCAAGAGAGGATAGATCTGCTCCATCTTCTACATGACAGCCCTTCAAATACTTGAAGACTGCAATCATGTCCCCTCTAAGCCTTCTCTTTCCCAGGCTAAACATACCCAACTCTTTCAGCCTTTCCTCATAAGACTTGGATTCCAACCCTCTCACCATCCTGGTCACCCTCTTCTGGACAAGCTTGAGCTTGTCAACATCCTTCCTAAAATGTGGTACAGTAGAAAAAAAATTAATGCCTTCTGTGAATGCAGCACATGCTAGCTTCAGGGACACTGCAGCTGACTCTTGCCCCCCAGATTTTGTCCCCTCAGCCCCCCATGCACATGCAGAAAGCCATATTAGTTGTTGTTGTTTTTAAACCTAGTTTATTGTTGTGGGCATAGAGCCTTTCAAAGGATAAGGTTCTAAGGGAAATGGGCCACTGGAAATATTCAAAAGATACCCTTCAGTTTTGCATATTGTTAGAGATCTATAAGGAAATATCTTGAATCTTGAACAAGAGACTCTGTTGCCATTAAGCAGTATTTCTTTTTGTATCAGATCTTTGCAGTAGGAGTGAAATGATTGTTGAGATTGTTATGCTATAGAATAAAGTGAACAAAATGTGGGTGGGGGGTGGACATTCATTAATTTGCTCTTCCTCCCAGGAAGTCAGTGTTTTCTATGTGATTCTTCCTTACTACCCAGTTTTATCATCACACAGCTCTGTGATGTACATTAAACAGAGAAGGAGAGAGTGGGCCAAGTAGCCAAGAAGTTTCTTGAATGACTGTGGAATCAAAGTAGAATCTCCCAGGTTTTAGCCCATTGAAGATCAGTGTGATTACATACTATCCCTATTGCACAATATTCTCCCAACTCCAAGTTTGCACTCTTATGTTCCATTCCCACAATTGCATGTGAAGTTGGGGCAAGAAGTAACTAGTGAACTACAAGTGAAATAATTTCTTCAAGTAAGTGTGCATTGCCTCATTTCTACTTCAGATGTGACATGCCAAACAAAACACAGCATTAAAACCCTGATCTTAATACTGTACTCTTGAAAACTTGCATCCATTTATCTGCACTCCAGTGTGCTTGGGGAGTTCTCAAGCCTAAAAAGGCTGTAGTCTGCCAGAAAAGATGAATTTCCTTTCACCACAGGAAGACTCAGGGAAGTAAAACAAAGCAGACATGTAGTAAATTATTCTTGCTGTTCAAATACCTCTTGCGGTATCCTCCTTACCATTACTTTATCTCAGCACTTTCATCACATAACTCTTGCTAGCAGATATGGAAGGCAAGAGGAGAGGAACATGCTTGGTAAGAAAATCAAATGGTGTCAGTCTCTAGTTTATACTCTGGTGGAGTTCTGAATTGGCTCCATTTTTAAACTTGAATGAACTATTACACAGCCATAAATACTCCTAAAAGCTCTTGGCTTCAGATTTTTGTTTTATTTTAATCTGCCATAATCAAACATACTCAATGAAATTAATGACGTCAAACACTCCGTTTTCCCTTTCAGTTTTTCTTTCTTTTTTCTTGAACAGCGTTCTGTAATCCTACACAGATGTGGTATTTAACTTACATAGAACTTTTGAAGACTGACCATAAGGTATTGACATCACTTGTGGATTACTTAGGTATGACATATAGCTCAAACTGATGGATAGATCTTTTCTTTATTCTAATTTAATCGTTTCCTTTACCGTTTCACACCAAATATACTTGTGATGTTGTTTTATTGTATTTTATTGTGATTTTTAATCTATCATTGGAAGCTGCTTTAAGTTCAGTTAGATGTGGAATAGATTTTCTGCAAATTAATTAAAAACTATAAAATTGGTTCTGGGGTTGTGGTCTGAAGAGCTCCAAAACAGGAATACATCATGATAAAGAAAACGTTTTATTTGTGTTGGAATATTACCATTATTTTACTATAATATATACTACTTGTCATCAATCAAACTAAACGTAGAGTTGCCAGCTCTGGGTTGGGAAATATCTGGAGGTTTGAGGAGTGGAGCTTGAAGAATGTAGGGTTTGGGGAAGGGAGGGACTTTAATAGGGTGTAATGCCACAGAGCCCACCTTCCCAAGTGGCCATTTTCTCTAGGTGAACTGATCTCTGTTGCCTGGAGATCAGTTGTAATAGCAGGAGGTCCCCAGCCACCACCTGGTGGTTGAGAACCCTAACTAAAAATATTTTTTGCTACTATGGTGCAACTCTTCTTTCCCATAAATATTTCCAAAATAAACAACGAACACTTCCTTGAAATAAGGAATGTATAATTAGCCTATTTAGTGCTTTAGAATGATTATTAAAGTTATTTTTTTTAAGTCCAAGAATCGAGGGGGGAAACCAAAACCCACCTTCATTACTACATAATTCAGCTAAAGGCTATAACAGATTGAGTCAATGGGATCACTTGCTCTCTGGGCATTTTCTGTGTATGTATAGGAAAATATATTTTGGAATATTGAGATCTGATTAATATGCTGTAAGCCCTCCTATTCTCTCATGAAATCATGACCAATAGTCCAAATGGTTCTGTCAATAAATTTTATCTTACCAAAGAAATGGGCTATTAATATGTGGTAAGATTGTCTCAGGTTCTTTGTGAAACTGTAAGCTGCTTCCTGTAGCTTGCCATTGTCATCTTTCACCAAGTTTGGTCTCTATTTAGGTAAATTCTTTATGAAAAACGTAGAAAGCAATAAGAAACTAGGTAAATATTCAGACCCTGCTCCTGTTAATTTGAGGCCAAGCAAAACACAGAGAAGGAATAAGGCAAATGTGATCTGTAGCCAGCAAGAGTGGAATTTTTTGGTTGTTTAGTTGCTAGTTTCCCAGACATTTCTACAGATATCCGTTAGGTCACCCTTTTGGACCACTGCCGTCTTGAATTCTAATACTGATGATACAAACCTGTATCAAAAAGCATTAATTACAACAAAGGCAATTAATTCCCCAGTGCAATTAAATAAAAATCCACAGCAGCACCAATGCAGTACTTAAATGTAATATTCTGTTTAGACAGTTAATTGTAGCTGAAGTTAGTAACACATGACAAAACTTGCAACAAAACTGCATTGCAAAGCCTGTGCTCACTACATACGTATACACCCACAAAAACCCACCCACACAGAGAGAGAGAGAGAGAAGATTATGTAAAAGAAGCTCAACAAACTACCAAACAACAGCTTTCTTTGCAATAAGTTATTAAATATTTCCCATCTCTCTCCCTAAATGCTTAAATTTTAGTTCATTACCACTATCAATCTGAGGATTTTGCCAGTAAAATATAACGTATTTTCAGGAGCAATCACATCAGGACCTTGGGATCACAATACTTTCATCTCAGTGCATCATAAAGGAGAATAGCTGTGTTAGCAAGTTAGAGATCTTTCTTTTTTCACACTCTGAGTGATAGGCTTCTTATCAAGCTCTCAGCTAGAATGCTGCATTACTGTTGATTTTGTCACCAACACAGCTTAACTCCCCTTCTTTTCACTGCAAGTCTCAGGGGGCCAGCAATGAAATAAGTGAATGGGATGTTGAGAACCACTTTTACACACTTCTGTTATAGAATTCATAATCACAGGATCTTCTTGCTGTAAAGAAAAGCTGTTTTTAAGTATCTGGATGTTCTAAAATTTCACGTAGCATACAGATCACGCTTTCACTTCATAGCATTAGTTTGCTCCTAACAGACATTGAATTGTATCAAGAGACTGATACCTTGCTATACAATAGAATTACTCCTGAGGAAGATTGGGATGAAATGAGTTTACATCTGGGTGCTCACTGAGTATGATGGACCTTCCTTGTAATTGTGATAAGTTTCTGGGATGAATCTCAAATGGTTTAACTCACACATTGAAGATGATGAATTCACATCTATTTTAAACATGTAATAATTAATTTAAAGAGTAAAAAAATTGAGCCCAGTTAATCTTTTCTAGATATTACTTCAATTACAAGTGAATTTAAAAAGTGAATATTACACAGAGGTTCAGCCCTTCAATAATTTCATTAATATGTTATAGCTTTAAGAAAGAGATGTCCAACATCCAGCTGCATGGAATCAACTAGAATAATTTTCTTTATACAGCCTGGGGTTCAGCTTATTGTAGAGAGCATTTTGCCAGCCATATTTAAAACTGAAGACTTCTAGCCAGAAGAAAAGAGGACTGGTGCTACTACTATAAATATTTTTACAGTGTTTTCATGGAGTGCATTTCAGCCAGGATAATATAGGAGGCTTGTGCACCTAGTTAAAGAGCCAAGACTGGCTTGCTCCTAATACTAACACTCGAAGTGGAACCAGAAGTAAGTTCTATAAAATTAAATAATTAAATAATTAAGCTAAGAATGTATAAATTAATAATATAAAATAATAAGAATATTCCATTCAGCTCCATGTTTCTTTTCATTTAAAATACCATGGATTTTTTTCTAGGATAAAGTGCAGAAAACAAAGAGGTAGTTAAGCATTGGTTTGCTCCTAACAGACTATCAAGAGGCTGATACCTTGCTATACAATAGGATTACTCCTGAGGAAGACTGGGATGAAATGAGTTTATATCCAGGTGCTCATTGAGTATGATGGACTTTCCTTGTAATTTTATAAAGTCTGATTCATTATACAGCAAAATCTATACAGCAAAATTATACAGCAAACACAATGTTTGTTGTTTGTTGTATTTTCCTCATGGATACCTGTGACCCCCCTCTTGGTTTTTCTAGTAATGAAAGCATTGTGAAATAGATGATTTCTAGGACTGCGAAGCAGCCACATAACTACAGTCCACAAAAAGAATTAACAAGCTATATATGGCTAATGGGTGCATGCAGTGCTGGATTTATGTATAGGCTGAAGCCTAGGTTCACTTAACTATGTTCCCAGTTCAAGGACCCTCCCCAGATCATCTCGTAAAATAAAAACTTTATTTGACCTTTCAAAGTCTCAGTTCTTATTTTGCTTTCTCCTTGCGATCTCTCAGTTGGTAGCTTTGTTTGGGAGCAGCCACCCCCTTTTCCGCATCAGAGTCCTTGTCGGAAGACATAGAGTCCAATTCGCCAGTAGATTTGCTGTCTTCTTCTTCTTTCATGTCCTCTTCTGGATCTCCCAGTTGCAGCCTCAGGAACTCACGTACTTTAAAGACAGAGCCAATTTTTTCTCTTTTCTCCTTTATTTTGAAAGTGACGCCTTCGGGGATTAACCATCTGTATGCAATGCTATTTGTTTGTAAAAAAAGAATTAGGTCCTTGTACTTCTTTCTCTTTCTTCTTATTTCAAATGGGATATCTTTTAATATTCTGATACTGTTGCCTCCAATTTTCAGGGGTGTATTTGTGGTCGCTTTTAAAATTAGGTCTCTTAGATGCCTCTTCGAGAATCTCACAATGATTTCCCCTTTTTATTCTTTTTAATATATGTAGAGTAGGCTCTGTAAGCCACATCCATTTCGCTTAATATATCTTCTGCTTTTAAATCTGCCACTGGGGCCAGTGCAGCACTCAACAATTGCTTAAGATTCTCGTTGAGAGTCTCAGTCACCCCTTGGAACCGGAGTACCATATTTGCTCTCTCTATTTGTAGCTGTAGCAGTTGAACTTCCTCCGAAGCTTGCTTCTTTTCTAGCATTTGCATCTCTTTTCCTGCTTTTTTTGAGCTGGCATCAAGTTCCAACACTTTCTCAGACACCTGCTCTGTTTTCTTTGTAGTTTCTGCAAGTTGCAGTTGCTGTGCTGCAAAGTTCTGGTTTAAAGTTGTCAATTGCTGATTGATGTTTGTCATCTGGTCCAGTAGAGGTTGTAAAGAGTCTGCTAAAAGCTTAGGGAACTCTATGGTCTCTTCTGCCCTCGGACTCATACCACCTGGTCGTTTTGGTTTCAGTCCTTTGTCGGATCATCTCCCCACCATTTTTCTAGATTGTTTACTTTAGCTGAAAGCTCTGAAAGTCTCCAAAACGTTCAAGCTTTTACTGGTAAGGTTCTTGTAGTTGGTTTCTAAGCTTTTTCTTCCACTCCTCCCTTGCTATTCTGCTTTTAAGTCTCTGCATGTAGGAGGGGCCCCTCCCCCGCTCACTTCCCACGGTGCTACCAAGGGGGGTGTTTTCTTTTTAAAACACCAATTTTTCGCTTTTATTTAACTCACTGCTCATTGCTCGTCTTGCGACTTTGCTTGCATCCGTTTATTCACTTGATCTCTACCGCTTGTCCCAGCCGGCAGCTCTAGTTCCATGCAGATGCATAGCGGTTGGACCATCGGGGGCGGAGGAGCACCTCAGTTCCCCCACAATGCGCTAGCGAAGAGGCAGCCCCTCAAAAGCCTCTTGGCTGGGAACCTTTTTGCCAAGGCTCTGGGGGGTAGCGATCGCTCACCCCCTCCAAAACCGCTAGCACGCAGATCATACCCCAGGATTGACCGGGAGGCACATCTGCTTTCGAATCGCCATTAACCAGAAGTCCAATATGAAAAGAAGTATTGATGGTGTCAATTCTCATGCCAATAAATCCAAACAATACTACTTCATACATGAATAGTAGGTTAATTGTTCTAAAGCCATTGCAGAATCTAATCAAAGTTTTACATATTTATTTTATATACCATTTTTTGGCAGTTGGCTCTTTTAAATGGCTAGTATTGATTGTTGGATGGGAGCTTGGTGTTTGCTGCTGCTGGAGTTATTAGATGAGAAATTATAGTTAATTATTAACCCATATTTTTGTATCATTTTCAAGCCTCCTAATTGCATGTGTCTTGGAGAAAATTATTTTGAATCCTTTTGGCAGTTTTGGGAGTTTATAAACTTCTGAAAATGTTTTGATTGGAAAATGATGTTGTGCTATAGGCTTGGCTTGTTGGATGTGACAGAATAGACTCTACCTTTAGTTTAGGTTTTTTAGTTTAGTTAAAATGACCACCCACCCTGGGAAGTAGGGCAAAACTCCAGGGTAGGCCTACAAATCCCAGATGCCTCTATGGCCAAAAAGTGCAGGAAAGCCAGGGGGCGGAGTCAGAAGATATAAATGCTCCAGCCAGCCTGGGAGGGGGGAGACGTCCTGCAACCCTCAGAGAGGCCAGGAGGCTCTTGCTGCAGATTGCCCACAGGCAGACTTGTAAACAGTCAATAAAACCTTTGTTCCTTGTTTAAAACCCCAGTCTGGTGCTCTGACCACGGAATCTCCCTCGCTCTGCCCACTACCAGTGCCTTAAGAAGGGTCCTGGGAGGGGAAAAGCCCAAAATATGCAGGTGCCAACCCTCCAGGAGAAACCCAAAGTTAGGTGTTTTCATCTCCAAACCCCAGGAGTCAGCCAGAGGGGTCTCACTGCCCCTCAAGAAAGGCTTAGGGAAATCAGTGAGTGGTAGCAGCTACTGAAGAGAAGCCCACCAAGGAGGTGGGAAGGTGAAGCGGGGCTCACGAGGCACAAACCAACTACTCAGTCCCCCAGGGCTGAGGGTGGGCGCCCGTTTTGCCACAGTGGAAAACTGAATTCTGTAACCCTTCAGCAGCAACCATCTATACATTGTGCCAATAGCCACTGATGAACCTCTGATCCATGTGTTTATCCAGTTGAAGATTAATTTTACTTTTTACTTTTAGATTCTAATCTGAGCATGAGTAAAAGATTTGAAAGTGGTGCTAGCAAGCGCAAGAGACAGAGACTTGAAAATGCTATGGTAATGAAGTTAAGACCAATCACTGCTTTTGTGCATCAACCACTCATTGATGCAACAAGAGCCAGCAGTGAAGCTATCCAGCCTGAGCCAACTACTAGCATGTAACCAGCCAATCCCCCCCCCGAAATCAAAACAGCGAAGCAGGATGTGGAACAGCAAGCTGATTATGAGGAAGCAGTCATGATGCTGGCTCAAACTGAAATATAGAACTAATTCCACTTACTGGACAGGGAGAGGCTAAAGAGCCACAAGAAAATAACGTAAATAGTCAGATTTTGCAGTTCACACCTGGTTCCAGATACAGATAAATGCCAAACATAGATCTACTGTAACAGATGTTGATTTGTGGTCAGAATTATCACATGAGGAAGTATCCTATTGGGTAGAGAGGGGTCCCTCCCAAGTTCTGCATCATTGTGGACCATTTTCAAATTCCAAGCAAGTGTACAAAAAGCAGTCCAGGTTTTGCACAAAAGCTCTTTTTTATACAACAAAAGCAAATGGGGAGACATACAGCCGAGAGTGGCTTGTATATTCTCCCTCAAAAGGCCAGATTTATTGCTTTGTTTGTAAACTCTTTCCAAACCTTGCATCTTCTTCCACAGTTTTAGTTACTGAAGGGTTTGATGACTGGCAAACCCCTCCATCTTATCCAAACTCATGAAAACTCAGAGAAACATAGGAATACCATGTTGGCCTACCTAACAAGGAAGTGAGGGCAAACGTTAACTTCCTAGCTAAAGGAACAAATAAAAGTAGAACAGCAGTACTGGTGGCATGTCATGGAGAGAATTATTGCTGCAATATGCACTCTTGTAGAATGAGGCTTACCATTCAGAGGAGATAATGAACACTTTGGATCACCAAATAATGGCAAAATTTGATCCATTTTTACTTGCTCATATCAATCGGCATGGACATTCTGGATCAGGCAATCCCTCTTATTTGTCAAAAACTATATATGAGGAAATGATTCAACTCATGGCAAAAAAAGTTAAGGATGCAATTCTGGCTAATGTGAGAAAGGCTGGATATTTCAGCTTTTCAGTAGATTTCGCTCCTGACATTTCACATACTACTCAGTTGACTTTAATTATCAGATATGCATCACCTGAAGTTGGTTTGCCAACTGAAAGATTTTTAACTTTCCTTGAGCTAAAAGACCACTCAGGAGAAAGCATATCTGATTTAGTGTTCAACTATTTCACTACTGAGCTTGAAACTGACTTTAGAAAATGCCATGGGCAGTCTTATGACAACACTGCCAACATGGCTGGTAAGTACAATGGCATGCAGCAAAAAATCATCAGAAAAAACCAATTTGCAAGATTTATTCCATGTGCAGTTCACTCTTTAAATCTGGTGGGCTATTCAGCTGTGGATTGTTGCCTTGATGCAATGAACTGTTTTGGCATTATCAATGAAATTTATACCTTATTTTCATCCTCCACAAAGAGATGGGCAGGTCTAAAACCATTTTTGCCACCTCAGTCTAAAGTGCCTAAATATTTGTCAGACACTAGGTGGGACGCACATGCAAAAGCCACAGAAGCTGTTTTGGAAAGTTACAGTGCTATCACTGATGCCCTCAGTCATTTGTACTCTGACGTTAATGGGAAGGGGGACACCAGGCTTCAAGCTAACAATCTTTTGCAGAAAATGGAAGAACTGGAATTTGTGTTTATGCTGCATTTTTGGACCTGTGTGCCAGGCCATTTTCACAAGGTCAGTAAAGCCCTTTAGAAATCAGACCTGTTATTGAGTTCTTGTGCAAGTTTGTACAGTTCACTTCTGGATTTTTTAAAGAAAATTAGAGAAGATTTTGATGAGCTTGAGAAACAAGCAAAAGCCACCTTGCCAAATGTTAACTACAAAACAAGGAGACAAAGAGTAAGGGAATGGCAAAGAAGTGCACCTGATGCCTTAGCTGCACTTTCTTCAAGAGATAAGTTTCGGTTGAAATCCTTTATTCCTATATTAGGTGCACTTGAAGCCAATTTAAAAAGAAGAAGTACTGTGTACACTGTTGTTACACAATTGTTTTTCATTCTTGCTAATCTGACAGCATCTAAGCAAGAAATTTAGTAAGGTATTGAACTATTGATGGAAGCAAACCCAGAAGATATTGACCTGAAACTTATTGATGAACTTTTGCGCTTTCACCTGTACGTGAGTCAAAGTCATAGGCTTACAGAAGAGCACTCTCTGTCTCATACAGGCCTTTATGAAATTATATACAAGGAAAAAATTCAGATGGCCTTTCCTAACGTGGAAGCAATCTTGCAGCTATTTCTTAGCTTTATGGTCACTAACTGCTCAGGAGACATCCGGTTTAAGCATTTCGCTGCTCGGCTGCACCCCATCTCGCTCTGATGGGGTTGAGCCAAGACTCAGCTAACGGAAAGGGTCCAAGTTCGTCTTGGACCCTCCCGGGATCTCTGTAGGAGATCCTCAGCCTGGGGAGCTGAGGAGAGCTCTTCCAAGGCGATGGCCAAAGAATTGAGGCTCACTTTCTTCCCCGAAAGGTCCCGTCGCTGCAGAGCCAACATGGCGCTGAGAGACGACTGCTGGCAAGCGGACATGATCAAAAGTTTTGAAATGCTTCTAAAAGACTTTCAAAGCATCTACAAGAACCTTGGTAGCAATTAGAAGCGCCTAAGTGCAAAGCTGTGGGGAAGGGAGGAAACCCAAGAATCCTCCCCCCCACTCAAAGTAAGGCAGATTTAAAACGGGACTTAAAAACTTCCTGAATTAAGCTAAACACATCAGAATATCAGCGAAATTGAAAACTGCATATTAACGTGAAGTGGAAAAAAATTAGTCAACATTTACTTTGTTTTGGGAAACTTACTTCTTGTTGATATTATGGCTGGGAGAGGGTGGAAAGTGGGTCTGGAGAAAAAAACGCAAACCAGAAATAGCCAACCAGCGACTCCCTCCCACAACCAGGAAGTAACAGCAGATATGCCTACACTGCTGGCAAACGCATTGCGCCCTCTAATGGAACAGATGTCTAATCATAGCGTTAAAATGGATAATTTGCAGAAGCAAATGTCCAAAATAGACAAGAGGACTGAAAAGACGTTAGAAAAGATGGGAAAACGGACTGAGAGTATTAATAAAAGAGCGGATGAAGAGGAGAGAGATCCTCCAATAAAACTCAGTTAACACAGCTCCAGCTGGAAAGATCCATGTACATTTTATGCTTCCAAGGGATCCCAGAACACAAGAACAAAGATTTAAAGGCTCTCCTAGCAGAGACTTTTGCTCCAATAATGGATTATAAACAGGAAGATTTATTGAAGGAGATGGACTGGGCTTACAGAACTTATCCAGACTTTATAAAAAGAAATAAACTCCTGGGAGAAATACATATGAAATTTACGAGACGGTCTACCAGAGATCTGGTGCTGAAATTGACACAGGGGAAATCCTTGAAAATCAAAAATGAGGAGATAAAAATATTGAAGGATATCCCCTTTGAAATCAGAAAGCGGAGGAGACTCTACAGGGATCTTACTCTCTTCAGAAGGAAGGAATTCCTTATAGATGGTCGTTCCCTGAAGGACTGAGTTTCAAATTTGAAGATAAAAAATTCAACATTGACACTGTTTCTAAGGCGAAAAAGTTTGTAGACCAATATTTCAATCCTAAGCAACGCAACAAAGACAAGAAATCTAAAACAGACGAGGAGGAAGAAGAAGAATCTTACTCACAGGATTCATCAAGCAGCAGTTACAAACCTAATAGTTCTTCAGATACATCAGAATCAGAGAAAGGTGCAGCTGCTCCCAAACCATGAGGAAAAAAGAAACGCAAGAAGAAAAGACTCTAAAACTAAGATAGTTGTTGCCGTTTTTGAAGAATAGATTGCTAATGCAACTTTCTACTATTTTTTGTTAATTCTTTATGTAAGCAA
This sequence comes from Gekko gecko, assembly GCA_029375565.1. NCBI lineage: Eukaryota > Metazoa > Chordata > Lepidosauria > Squamata > Gekkonidae > Gekko > Gekko gecko. The sequence continues at coordinate 73,916,851 of JAPDNY010000006.1, read as the reverse complement.
TGACAGATCTGTATTTTTAGGGCACAAAGATATATCATTATGTAACTAGATCGTGTCACCTGTTGGTCTGTCGCTCCCATTAACCATTCGTTGTTTTAGAGTTAGGGTTATAGTTTACCCCTCCCCCCCATTCCAGTAGTGTCAATTGTATTAGTTTTCCTTTCCTGTTTCTCATAGAATTTAGAGATAGGGACTTAGCCTCCTTACCCCATATCCAGTAGCATTGCAAAATCGATAAAATACTTATTAAAAAAAAAACCTGCTCAGGAGAGAAGAATTTTTCAAGATTCAAAAGAATTAAAAATGAATCATGGCTGGCATAAAAAAAATCCACAATTTTGTATACAAGCTGCCCCTTCACGATTGTCACAGATCATAAGCTGCTCCTGGGGTTATTCACAGCCGACAAGCAAACACCGCAGGTCCTATTGCCCTGTATCCTGCATTGGTCCCTGTTCTTGGCGGGGTACAATTACAGGCTGGAACATAGGCTGGGCAAGGTGATGGGGCACGCTGATGCCCTGAGTTGGCTTCCACTTCATCTGATGGCTGCACCCCGACCACACCCCCAAGTCCAGGAAGCTCATCGAGGACCAAGAGGTGCCTAGAGGGTTCTCTCCCAGGAAGCCCGTCTATTTAAAAACTGTGGGTCAGATCCACAATGGCTGGCCAGTAGGATCATTCGGCCCACCAGCCCAGTGTCCTGTGAGGTCATCACAGAAGGGGACAAGCTGCTGCAGGAGCACATCGACCAACTGCGATGGTGACAAACCCCGGAAGCTGCAGCGCCCTCACCACAAACCGATAACACTGAGATCTCCACACCAGCATCCAATGAGCAGGCCCCAACATCAGAGAGGCGTGAGTCCCTTCCCCAAGGAGAAGCCAGTCTGGCTGCAGATGACATGGCAGTTCCACCGCTGCATCAACCACAGCAACAAATGGACAGAACGTAGTATCACACGATATTGTGACGTAGTTTCACGGCAAAGACTACTACAAAAACAGAATTGGAAACAGTTTTAGGTCAAACCATTCCGTGGTATACTTACCTACAATTACAACATGCATGTACACAACACAAAATACTTTCTCTCATGAAAGCACCTCATACTGAATTAGAACTTGTCATAAAGCTATATGAAACACGGAATCGTGGTCTTATCTCTACCCTATATCAAATACTAATTAAAGATTCACCGCCAGGTCTACTGCCCTACCAAATAGCTTGGCAAAAAGATTGTGCTCTCCCCCTAGACAACGATATATAGTCTGGACTCTGGACGTCCTCGTGCTTTAAATCACCTATCATCTCTATGGAACACCAAACTTTCAAAATTATGATGAGGTGGTACCTCACACCGCAACAACTCTCACATATGTGCCCTAAACAGCAACCTTACTGTTGGAAAGGATGCAGACAACGTGGCACATACGCGCATTGCTGGTGGGAGTGTGAAGAAATACAAGCTTTTTGGAACATAGTCCTGCATCATATTCAGCTAATAACAGGTGTCACACTCCCCCTCACCCCTGAAGCTCTCTTTCTTAACCATTGGCCGAATGCACAGGCTACACATTGTTCCAAACCAACTGTTGACTTGATGTTGTTTACAGCAAAAACAGCCATTGCCTCTTGCTGGCGAAAACCTTACCCACCTAACACGACAATATGGTTCAGAAAACTTTGGGAAACTTACCTGATGGACAACATAACTGACAAAGTAAACAGATCTCTTTTAAAACCAATTAAAACAAACTTTGATAATAAGTGGTTCCCAATATTGGACTTCTTATCATATCATGAGTTTATTTCACCAGAAGGGAAATCTATGCAAAAATGGATTTAAATCTCACTCTCCAATAAGACGGGAAGCTTGTTTGATCTTATCTTTACTATACCCCATTTGTTTTGTTATTAAGGACACTTTCTACTAATGGCACATTACTGCAATCTGCAGCATACTTAGTGTGATAACTAAAATGTACTATTCTTTGCACTTGCATTCTTGTTAAATTGTTGCACTATTGACAATCTAAATGTTGCATCTAAGTTTTGTTTTACACCAAATGTTTTTTATGCATTCTAAACTACAAAATGTACTGAGTTGTAATGTAATATTACTCTTCTTTGTTCAACAATTAAAATTATAAATTAAAAAAAAACCACAGCAACAAACATCTCAGCCAGCAGTCTCTTACCCTCAGCCCGAAAGGCCTACCAGAGAACTGGTACCGGCCTCCAGAAGGTCTCTCAGGGAGCACCGGCCCCCTTCATACCTGCAGGACTACGTTACCTGGGTAGGGACGGAACCAAGGGGGGAGGGGTATTATGTCCTGAGACCAGAGACAAGCATCAGCCAGAAGCAGCCTAGCTTCAGTCCAGAAAACAATAGGGACTAGGCTCTTGAATTCTCAGTAAGGAGCCAATAGAAACCTTGGTAGGAAACCTGAACTCGCCAATAGAACAACGGGGCATCCCCTCCCATTTTGTATATAGTTGGCCACCCGGCTGTTATTTGTTGTTCAGTATGTAAAGTACCAATAAATGCGTCTTCGCTTATGTCATGGTCCGAGTCCTAATGTGTGGAACCTGGTACTTTACAAGATTACATGATACAAATTGCACCACTTCATTGCATTGCTGTCAGGAGCTAATCATACATGTGTGAATCTATTTTGGTGCTTTTTACTTTTTTTGTCTTTTAACAACTCAAATACACTGGGTTCAGACACGTTCAAGTGATCAGCTCATATTTTATTTGTGATTCAGTAAGAGAAAGAAGACTGAAAATCCCTGGCCGAAGCCGGGTATTTATGCTTGGAAAAGGTTACACCCAAAACACACCCCACTCCCAATGATAGGCTATTTACACTCTATTGTTTCCCAATTGGTTTACTCCAGGATCCCTGTCTCCCTACTGGCCCATTCTAGGATCCTAGCAATCACTTGTCATGCATCCCAAGCTAAGTCCTTTTGCCAGTAAAGTTCAGGCTCAATACATAACAACAACTGTATGGCTTTTTAAAAGAAACTATAGATAATCAAGCATATCTTTAACCTACAACTACCATTATGGTTAGGGGGAAAAGACCTAATTTTCTAAGCCTATTCACATTCAGGCTGTGAACAAAGTAAGAAAAGTCATCGATGGTGACTAAATGCTCTTCAGTGTAAGTACAAATTTAGCTGAATGTCTGTGACCCTTTTTGCTGATGCAGTTCTTGTGTCACAATCATCACTGCCCTTGTGGGCTTCACACTGAAGTACTGCAATGCAGCTACCTTTGAAAGCCCTTTGATGATAAGCTTACAGATTTTAAGCACTTATTTAGAGGCCATAAATTCATGGAGGATATTATATCCCATATCATCCAGCCTGAAATAGCGTTGGTATTCAAAAAGCTGAAACTGGTCCTTCCAAAGCTCAGTTTAGTTGTCCCTGCTTTCTTGTTCAGTTTGTTAGTGGTGCTTGATTTGGGGGCCTGTTTATCAAGATCAAGCAGAGTTGTCATGCGTTCTTAGTAGCATAATTATGAAAATAAACTATGAAAATATGTTTTTTTATTTTTGAAAATGTATAAATTTCCTAGGACTTCCCTGATTAATTTCATTTGCTTCTTTGCCACTTTTCATACAAAACTCAAAGCAGATAAGAATAAAAAGTAATTTTTAAAAATCATAATTAAAATACAGTAATATCTGTATGTTTTCAGTTGTGTGCTGTAAAGTATTTCTCCCATTGCTTTATTTTATTAACTTCAAATAACCAGATTTATTTATTCCTTTAATTTGTACCCCACCAAGGTAGGCTCAGGGCAGCTTCAAGATGTTGCAAGACTACATATTTGGAAGGATAAAATGACAAAGCCATGTTTGTACTCCACTGTTTAAGAATGAAGGTGGAAGATCTCATAATTGTGCAAAGTAAACTAGTAGGGACAACTATTACAGCCTTGTTTTCTGTGATAAGCTAGTTTTTTTAGTGCAGAATAGGATTTAATTTTAACACAGCATGTAATTATGCAGTTCCTCCATCTGCATTCTGAAGTAGTCCGTATGTGATTCTTCTGAAAGTGCAGCTTGGCTCAGGTGGTATCCCGCTATTATTAGAAATTTCAAAAAGATATGTTTTTAAACCACAGTGACCACTTTGTTTATTGGAAAGCTGCTTTGAAAGAGCAAGGAAGACAGGGTATTTAACCCTCCCTCTGCCATTTTTTTATACTCTAAATCATCCTTCAGGTACTTTCCCCCCACGGTGTTACAAGCACGTGCTTAATCTCAAATTACACATCAGAACCCTACAGAGGGAGAGAGAGCAGCTGGGGAGAGCAATTTTACAGAAAAATACAGTGGAGAAAGGATGTAAACACCTATTTAAATTCTCACATCCCCAAATTGCTTCCCTATAAGAAGATAGGCTTCTAAAATTTGCATTTGTGAATAATGGGGTGGATCCAACCAGCTTTTTTGCTGATGAAAAAGAGGGGAAGGGTCCTCCAAGGGTAATTATGGGACCTACATGGCCAAAAGGCATGTGAGACAGGGGCTGCAGTTAGGAGGGGAGTTGGGGGTGATTGAGTGGAAAAGCTGGTTGGATCCACCCTATTGTCTATGATGGAACAGTATACCACTAGAATAAACAGACCATTTACACAATATTTAAACTCGTAGCTTTTTAAAAGAGGCAAGTTTTAAGACAGAATCATGTTTCATTTAAATAGAAATGAAGTATATAAAGCTGTAATTACTAGAATACTAGGTTACTCAATCTAAAGGTATTTTAATCAAGTTGTACGGTTTATATGCTAGGTAATGGAAAGACCTGTGTCTTGCATTCTTTAAGAAAAATCCATGGATCCTCTCCTGCGACATTTGCTTTTGACCCAGTGAACAAAATTTGAAATGTCGGACAAGAGAGCATCTAGCTTTCTACTCATTTAGGAAGCATATACAAGGTACTCCAATAGAACAGAGTAAAAATTACAAATATTTGGGTCTAATATTAAGTGAAACCTTGAGCTGGAATGCCCACGTTGGCTCCTTAAAATCTTCATTTAGGAAGCATTTTATACAGTTGGTCTTACTCCCAGGAAGCTGTACTTAGGATTGAAGTCTTATTTACTTTTTACATAAAACAGCTGGTGCAGGGACAATGCTTAACAATGGTAAGTAACAGAAATTTAACCACAAGTATGCACATTGGTTGAGGACAGGTGTCAACCAGAATGCTCAGCATCCAATGATTGCTGGTTTCAGTGATTGCTGGAAGCAATTATGAACACAGAACTAGCCAATAGATGGGTAACAATTGGTTGTGGCAAAAGATGTTGCTAAAGAAATTAGTGTTTTCATGACTCAAGTTACATCCAATAGGCTGCTGCCAGCTAAAAGTATTTTGTTCCACTCAGTTTTTGTGTTTTTGACTTCTGTATTTGGGGACATATCTTGCTGCCATTACTGAAGCATCTATGCATCATTTATCAGGTGAGAATTAATGTAATGTCTGAATTCAGAAGTCTGCGTTTTTTTTCATTCCGTATTTAGTTAAAAGTTCTGTGATATAGTTAAAGTACATATTTTATACAGCATTAATATCATCAGGTTTCTAAAGGTAGAATGTGAGGGTGTTGAAGATAACTGCAAGCTGCAGTCATGTGCCCTTGAAGGAAGAGCAAAAAATATGCAAAATATGTTGTTCCCAGTGTAAGATAGGGAAGAGTGTTGTTAATCAAATATTTTCATGATATGAATGCAGTTAGGAAAGCAGTAAGAAATTACTAATTGCTCTCTTAAATAAACAGATCTGTCATTAGGTTGTCGGGAAGAGTGACATTAAGCAGAAACACCCTGCTAATCCCCTGAAGACAAGTATTTAATGTAATTAGGCAGACACTGTCTCTTTTGTTGAATATAGCATTAATCAGTAGGAAAAGCCCAACTTTACAGAAAAGTGCTTTTCCTAATACGTCTTTGTGTTAGAATCCTTCTTTTGCTTCTTTTGTCAAGATACCATCCTTGAAGTAGTGACAGATAATTTTATGGGTTAGTGGGATGAAACTCTTTACTATATGAGAACAAAAAGAATGCACTTCTTTTCCATGGTCTGTCTTTATTAGGTGGCCACATGATATTCTATGAGGTTAAATAAGTGGTTTCTTTCCACATTCATTATCTTGCTGGTATGTTCAACACAGTATGTCTGAAAACATACAGTTTGCAAAAGGCAAGTGGTAGGGAAATTTGAATAATAAATCTCTAATAAAACAAAACAGAGCAAGCATCTTTGTAGGAATTATACCAGCAAAGATTGTTTACTCACTCAAAGAATTTCAGTACACTGTTTTACCTGCAATCTATACTGTGAAATCTCAGTTGAACGGAAACTGAAATCAACTTGAGTCACTGAACAACTATATTCTCTCACCTTCTCAGTGGCTCAGAAGGCTTTGATGGGAAAGAATACATTTAAAAGATGACAAGCAAGACCCTCAAGTAGAGGTCAAGTTGGTTTATTTGTTGGGCAGAACAGAGTGCAAAGATGAAAAATCAAATACCTTGCTGTAATAAGGATTTAGAGGAAAATGCTGACTGGTCTAAGCTTTGATTCCAGCTGACAGAACCTTTTCTAGTGTTCATTACTTGATTTCACAGTTCAGCCAATTTTAAGAGGATTAGCATTATATTCTTGTTCTCTGCTATAAAATGTCTTGAACACCTTCTAATTTTTATTTTAGATAGAGGTCCGCTATTACATCAGCTGTGCTTTTAAGCTTTTGCAAAGTCAGTATATCATCAGCATATATAAGAAACTGAGAAAGCCTTTTGAGAGCTGTTTGATTTCTTCATTTTTTCTTGCTTGCTTTCTTCTCTATCCCTGAAAAACTCCAGCAATTAATAAACTATGAATCTCACTTTTACTGATATTTTAAAAGAACCCCCACCCCACTCCTTCAGCCCAGTATTGTTCACTGAATTATTTGCAACAATATTTCATATTCAGCCTTGGTATGAAATTTCCTATTCCAATTTCAAGGCACCAGTAAACAAAGTCAATATCCATACATGAGGTTCAGGCTCCAAAACTTGAAATTGGTCATCAAAGCGGTTCCTGGTTCTGGAGGAGTAATTTCCCAAGCTGTGTGCTATGAAATAACTGCTGGTATGCAGCAAGAAATCAATGTGAGATATCAGAGGTTTAAAACAGCTGTGCTAGAGCAAGGATGCACAGTATTCAGCCTGCAGAGTCCATATGTGGCCTGCAAATCTATGAGTTGCAGCCTACAGCAGGGGACTCCATGCCCCTGATTTGCTAGTCACCAATGTAAGTGCTACTGCATGGGATGGTTGGGAAGTCTCAGGCAGGCTACCAAGAAGCACAAATGCCTGGAATGATGGTAAAGGCTTCAGGTTTCAAAGCATCTCATGAGCTCCAACTAAGCATATACAGACTGTCTTTATTTAAAGAAGGCTGGGGAGTAGTTGACAAGGACACGATCTTCCTCTTGCTATGAAGCAATGAGCAGGAGAAGAAAGAAGGGCGGTGGTGATGTCATGGAGTGGAAGGAGGAAGGGGGCCCCAGTGACAATGGGTAGCTTAGTCTCTCTTTCTGATCCTACTTCTGCTGTGATCTACGTAACCCGGATGAGTAGTTTCTTTTGCTGTATAGTCGTGGTTAAATGTTGCCAGATCCCAACATCCCAGAACTTGAGAATGAAAGTAGAATTTTTGCTCACAAGACTCCACAGCTTACAGGGAACATTGGTCACCATATACTTTTGCAATGTTGCCACTTACTTACCGTCAGGGTCAATTCTGACATATGTAACTGAGTTGTGCACACTACTCCTAGAGAGAGGTTGAAAATACCAGGCAGACAGCCCCAATGAGCAGGTGAGATACTCTGTGGTATCTTGTTAGGTTGTGAAATGTGGGGGCCCAGGAACAGCCCCAAGAAAAGCTGCACTTTAGCTATCAGGAGGAAGGAAAGGCAGGACTGGGCCCTGAAGGGACCTAACAAACAGGCTGGGGCAAAGACTGTTGAACTAACCTCTTAGGGGGTGACAGCTACCTCAGTAGAGAAATCCTTGGGAGTAAAGGCTTACTCAGATGTAGGCTAAGAAAGCCAGAAAGTGGTTTTGGCAGGCAAGAGGAGCAGAAAGAAAGGAAAGCGGGAAAACAGCTTGCTGACAAGGGTGGGAAGCCAAACAACTGGCAAGGTCTGGGTCCCTGGGGATCAGAAGAGAAAGAGCTTTCAGCTAAGAGAGCAGCAGGTTACTCTCTTGGGACCTATGTACTTCAAAAGCTAACCCTTTGTTAAAGGTGCAGCTGAATAAAATAAATAAAGGCAGCAATTAAGGAATCCTGGGCAGGAACCCATATCTGGGAGGAAGCAGAGTCTTGACCAAAGTGGGTGGAGGCAGTAAGAAGCTGAGTGGATCTGCAGGATATAATCTGATTCCCAGAACTGTGTTCTTTGCAATAAAAAACCTGTTCACTGAACAGAAGGTGTCCCCTGGTGTTTGCCTTTTATTGGCAAGACTGGAGAGTGAGTAAATGGCTGAATGGACAAGTCGCCCCTGAACCAGATGGCTTGACAGTAAGCTATGTTAGGAACTAGTGCAAGCAAGGTGGAGAGCGCAGAAAAAATTGCACTTGGGGCAAAGGGTGAGGTAGTAGTCAAGAGGCAAGCTGGAAAATAATCTGGATCCAGAAGCAGCATGATGAGAAATAAATGTTAGAGGCTAGGGCAGTAAATTAGATAGGGCCAAGATTAACTATAGCCAGTTAAATGGCAATGATGGAAACTCAAATAAATAAATAAATAAACTTCAGTCTAGAAACAATGCCAAATTTATGTGGAAGAATACAGGGGAACTTTCCTGAAATTCAGATGCCCAGTTTCCTGACTTTCCTCAATTTTAATCCCTTACACTATTTTTCAAATGCCAAACTCTTCTGTTCCTACAGGATGCTGCTCAATCTGAAAAAAAGTAGAGAGGGATTTACATTAACTGATATTGCTGTTCCACTTTTGTTTTCACTATGCTTGTGAGATGTACATTCCAGAAAGGGAAATACCCTCCTCCCAGTGCTGAGCTCAGTCAATAGAGACACCCCCAAGAAGCGGGATCAACTGAGATATAAAGTTGATGGTACAAGATAGCACAGTGCACAGCAGATTATTCAATTCACTGTCTAAATCATCCTTGGCCAATGAACTCTCTGCACCAGTTTGTCTCCTGTCTGCTGAATAGAAAATAAAATTACAAGGAGCTTCATCTTGTTCTCAGCAGGAACCTGTCTTCCTGCTACTGCCTTAATTCCAGAAGCAAATTCTCAGTTATTTCTTCATTGCTTTCATTCCTCATTTTGGATCTTCACTGAGCAGATACCAGCTTGGCCGAAGCATTTCTTCTAAAACAGCTTTCTGCAGAGGCTCCAGCCCTAACAGACACAGATCCAATGTGCTTTGATATTTCTCACCATTGTGCAAATGATCTCACATTGTCTCACAAATTTCTGTCTATGTTTGATGCCGCATCCACTCGCCCATTGTTTCATTTCAGCATCAGCTGTCTGCATTATTATATTGCCATTTAGTAGTGACTCCAGTGTCACTATGGCGTCTCAGCACCTTATCTGAATGTGGTTTTAAGGTAGTACAACTGCTCCTCCCCACCATCAAGCCGCTGTGAGCAAAAAGCAGACAACTGGAGCTGAATTCCCCCCCCCATCTTTTCAAAGGAGATACACAAATTGTCACAAAGGAAACAAGTTAACTGAAAATCCAGTCGTCTGTATTTAAAAGCAGCGAGGGAACATCGTATGGGGGGGGGGTTGGAAGCACGCCCACCCCTGAGTCATTTGTTATTTCCTGGGGCAGTCTCCAGCATGCCCTGCCTGGCAACTGCTGAGTGTTTTGTGGTTTTTACCCAGCTCATTCCATCTTTCCTGCCCCTCCTCTGCCGGGTCACCCCCTTTTACTTTCTGGGGGGGGTCAGAGGTGATGTTTCCTCCCTGCAGAACCCTGCAGGCAGCCCTGGGAGGCAGCTTCTCCCCCCTCTCTCACGTGCTGTCCCTAAACACCTTGTGTCCTGATGCAGACGGAGGAGAGCTTTCTACTGAGCCAAAAGGGAAGCCGGAGTTATAGCAGCACAGAACAGCGTTACATAGCAAATGCAGATTTGCTCACAATCAGTCAACATATGCCGCAAACTAAAGACATCTGAGAAGCTTGGGCGTGGGCAAGAGTTTCTGATAGGCAGGACAGAATATCTGAACAAACTAAGGGGGTGGGTCTAAACTAACTGGATCATGCAAGGCACTTCTGTCAGCAAAACAGAACATTCCTGCTTCCCACCTCCCATAGCAGCCAACTGATCTCCCCAAAATGCTGTTCCTTTGGGAAAGGGGACTCTCAGGAACATTATGAGAGAAAAATCTGGGGTCCGCAGCAGGAAGAAAAGAGTGGTGGCAATTACCCCTCTTGTTCCATTAGTGGAAAATTTAGCCTGACCCCAACCCAAAATGTGAGGAGAGGAGGAGTAGCCAGCCAGCTGGTGGACTATCAAAATATTGTAGAGCTGAAGATCCTCCTGAGCCACAGGGAGACTCAGTGGGAACCATGAACAGAGGTAAGGGAGAGCCAGCATGCTGTAGTGGCTTCAGTGTCAGACTAGGATTTTGATGACTCTCGGTTCAAATCCGCACTCTGCCATAAAACCTGCTGGGTGAACTTGGCACAGTCATATAGTCTCAGCCTAATCTACCTCAGAGGATTGTGAAGATAAAATGGAGGGGAGGAGATCAGTGTAAGTCACTTTGGATCCCACAGTTGTGGAGAAAGGCAGTGTATAAGTAACGCTGCAGTCACACACACTAAGTAATCCACTTTCAGTACACTTTCCAACTGGATTTTACTGTGTGAACTGGCAAAATCCAGTTGGAAAGTGCATTGAAAATGGATTATTTAGTATGTGTGACTGCAGACTAAGTAAATAAATAATAAATCATGCCCCCGCAAGCCTTCTAACACAGTAACTAAAGGGGACCATAACAAGAGATAAGGGAATGGACACCCACCTAACTCCTTTTGTCATTTGAACACTGTCGAGGGGACATATGGTTTGCAGTTGTGACTTGGGAAACAGAACTTTAACCTAGCTTCCAGAAAGTTCTCACATTCCTTGAAGCTTGGATCCTGGCATAATGAAGGAACCACCTACACAAGATCTAGATCAGAGGTTCCCAAACCTATTTGGCCTACCGCCCCCTTTAAAAAAAAAATTATTCAGCATCCCCCTGGATATCTACCTTCAAGAAGTGGACAAAAAGATGCAGTCTGTGGATCTGCACCTGGATCGTTCCAGCCCACCTGGATTGCCCACTTTGGGAACCAGTGATCTAGATACATACAAGCACATTTTAATCAATCTTGAAAGTTTGTAGACATAAACTTGAATAATTTTAAATCAGCTCAATATGCACATCATGTAAAATGTTATCTTGTATGCCTTTTTTGTTATGTATTTAAAGCAGAATTCAGCAGTAGATCTGGCAGTACAGAAGAATGAATAACATTCTTATCCCCTTTATTTTTGTATATGGTCTTACAAATTTATCTTTGAAATATCATAGGTCAGAGTGGGTAGAACTGATAATTCTCCCAGTCTTGTTATGTGTTTCACTTGAACCGTTTTCACGTTTCACATTGCCACAGCTCAATGCTGTTGGAAAGAGAATTTTTCCCCTATAACCCCGCAGCACTGTGGTGCATTCATGCACCTCCCATGCCTTCTTTGCTGCAAAGTTTTGGAAGAAATTGCTGCAAAACCTGGAGGCCTGTCATGTGGGTGGGAAGGCTCACATCTTCCCAGTCCTGCCTCCATGGCAGCCATTTTCCCTGCCCCCACAGTGGCCATTTCCTCCCCCTGCCACAGGGAGATTTTTTTAAATCCGCAATTGAATATCGTAATATTATAAATTTGTATATCATGTTCTCTGAATTCTCAGCTTTAATTTTTTTTAAATAGTCAATCTCTAGCTCCTTTGTTTATAGAGATAGTAGGAGTAAGGCCCATTGTGGAAATAAATACAACGGGCTCTAGAAAGAGGCTCTGGGAGAGTGCCCTGGCTTTGGGCACACAGTGTGAATCTGCTGTGGTGACCTCAGCAGGGTATAATGACAAAGACCACCATTTTCTCCAGAGGAACTGATCTCTGCTACCTGAAGAGCAATTGTAGTTTTGAGTGAACTCCAGCCCTCACCTGGAGATTGGCAACAATTGTTACCCAGGAGGAAATGGCTGGTTTGGAGGGTGGAGTCTATGGCATTCTACCTGCCTGAGGTCCAACCCCTCCTCAAACCCCACCCTCTCCAGGTTCCACCAGTCAAATCCCCAGGAATTTGCCAACCTGAAGTTGGCAACCCCATCTCGTTCCCAGCTAACCATCAACCTACTGTTATCTTCCCCTGTGACTTCAGCTGACTTCTGCCCTCTCTCCTGCAGAGCAGTTGTAATTCTGAGTGGTCTCCAGCCTTCACCTGGAGATTGGCAACAATGGTTCCCCATGAGGGACTGGCTAGTTTGGAGGGTGGAGTCCATGGCATTGTACCTGTCTGAGATTCCACCCCTCCTCAAACCTCACCATCTCCAGAAATTTCCCAACCTAGAGTTGGCAACCCTATCTCCCTCCCAGACAGTTGTCAACCTACCATTATCTGCCCCCTGACTTCAGCTTTCCATCTCCCCCCCCCGGAGAGCAGTTGTAATTCTGATTGATCTCCAGCCCCCACCTGGAGATTGGCAACAATGGTTCCCCAGGATGGAATGGCTAGTTTGATGGGTGGAGTCTATGGCAGTGTACCTGTCTGAGGTCCCACCCTCCTGAAACCTCACCCGCTTCAGGCTCCATCCCTCAAATCTCCAGGAATTTCCCGTCTGGAGTGGGCAACCCTATCAGGACTGGCCCCAATGAGTTTTCTCTCAAAGGCCAAAACAGGTGACAGGACCAAGCTTGGTTGCCTACCAACAGGCACTGAGGGGAAAGTAGGTTTGCCAGCTCTAAGTAGGGAAATACCTTGAGATTTGGGCGGTGGATCCTGTGGAGGGCAGCATTGGGGGGGGCGGAAGGACTCAGCAGGGTATAATGCCATAGGGTCTACCCTCCAAAGCAGCCATTTTCTTCAGGGGAACTGATCTTGGTCATCTGGAGATAAATTGTAACAGCAGGAGATCTCCAGGTCCCACCTGGAGATTGGCAAGCCTAGGGGAAAGTCAGCTGCACAGCAGGGGGTAGAAGAGAATGGTTTGATGGCCACTGGGCCAAGATTGGCAACAATAGTTCCCCAGGAGAAAATGGCTGGTTTGGAGGGTGGAGTCTATGGCACTGTACCTGTCTGAGGTCCCACACCTCCTCAAACCTCACCCTCTCTGGGTTCCACCCCTCAAATCTCCAGGAATTTCCAGACCTATAGTTGGCAACTTTATCTCATCCCCTCTCAGCAGCCTCTTCCTAGGCAAAATTCTGTCTTTCTCATTAGCGGGGAGCAAAGCAGTTTACTTCATTCTTTTCGGCTTTGTGATCTGTACAGCAACCCTGTAAGACAGGTTAGGCAGAAAGTCTCCAGCTGGTCCGAAATCACCCAGGCAGTTTTCATAGGGATGCTCCTGCTGAACAGGAGCAAGCAGCCAGGCCTAGGGTTGCCATTGCCAACAAAGACAAATTGATGCAAAGGAGGATGGAAAAGTCTCCATATCTCTATTTTGCCTTCAATTGATTTTGATGCCAGCAGAGTGAGAAAATGCCAGAGGCTCTGGGTGGGTGCCCCATGGTAAATGCACCAAATAATTCCTAAAGATTTCCCACTGTGTAGATAAATCATTTTCTACACTCACAGTGTCCCCTGCCAGAATTAGTACCATAGCTTTTTTTTGCCTTGTGGTATTCTGCTTGTGGTGTGACCTGTCTTTTTTGTGGTGTGGCATGGTTGTGTTATTGGGTTTGTTTCTTTTGAAGGGGAAGTGTTGTGAGTGAGGACATATTTCACCTCAGAATACAACAGGTTGCATAAACAACTGACAATTCCAACTGTCTTGCGGGGGGGGGAGTTTGAGGTGCAAAAATGGAGTGAAGTCCAATCAGCTTCCATATGCAAATGAGCTTGAAATGCTGGCCCAATCAGAGAAGAGTGGCCTAGGCTGCAGTGGGTGGGAGAGAACTCAGGCAATGCAGCTAGTGGATAGGGACAGATTCTGAGCGACATACCAGGGAGCAAATTGATTTTTCCAAGCATAGAATCTTGCCAGACCACTACCCTTTTATTTAATAGGACAGGATAAGAGGAAAGGCATATCTCTGTGACAAAAGGGGCTAAAGGCTTACTTATTAAATGAGATTTGGGATAGAGACACTGATATACAGATTCCGTTTCCAATTTCAAAAAAAAAAACTGGAAAAGCCCTGGTGACACAGTATATGGGGGTGTGGCCACTGCCAGGTGACTGGAGCAGGGGAACTAGGAGGAAACCTGTCTTGTGGAAGTTCCATCGCTACTGCACTGTAACTGCAGCTATAGCAGCAGCAGGAAAATTACACAAGCTGGTCCCAGTCTGGAAGACATTCTTTTGGATCTATAAATGAGTGAAAATTCAGGCTCTGGTCACACTGCAAAGGTAATTGCGCTTTGTTCCCACTTTGTTTAAATCAGTAACATTTTTCTTCGCATTGGGCTGACTAGATGCAGCCAGCCCCTCTCTTACAGTACCTGCTCGCCTGCTGCTGCGCCATCCCTCCAGGCGATCCTGCTGGCCACAGGGGAGGCCCGGGTGGCTGCTGCTTCTGCCAACACTTTGGGGGGGGGTGCCGCCGCCGCCATTGCCCCACGAAAACAGGCTCCGCCGTGTCGACCATCCTCCTTACCGGCCCCATCTGGGCTGCTGGAGCCCCCGCCTCTTGTTCCCACCTCCAGGGCTGTCTTTTGTGCATTTTTTTTAAAGCTTCCGTTTTGAGTGCTTGACTAAACATGCGCTTAATAAATCCATTATTAAATGTTAAATGGATTTATTAAGCGCATGTTTGCTCAAGCACTCAAACCGGAAGCTTTTTTTAAAAAAAAAAAGCACAAAAAGTGTTCAGACGGCCCTAATCGCAATCATTGCAAAAGATGGGCTGTCCAGATAGGCGAAATCGTGCATTCAAAGCGGAAGTGCCAGGAAAACACTTGATTTTCCAGGGGTCAGGAAAACCCGGCATCATTGCGCGAGTGAGCCTGCTTCGGGGCAGGAGGTGGATTGGCGCATGTGAACGTGAAACTGACATGTGCAAGGAAACAGCAGTGAATCCTGATCAAAACGGCAGTGTGACCGGACCCTCAGTTTCTAATTCTCACTTTTAGTCCTCTTTTTTTCTTTTGTCCATGAAATAGACAGATATATTTATAAAGTTTGTATTTCTCAGTTTCTCCATGTTCCTATATTTCTACACTGTAGGCTAAGCTAAAAATGACCTTTTTGGACATTTTCTATGTTTTTCAAAATCTGTGTAGTACATTAGCTGTAAAAAGCACCTTGCAAGTATATTGTCTCCACAGATCATATATTATCTATTTTTTGACTTAATAGGGTATATCGATATTCTATCAATAGTGTCGCCTTTTCCAGTTGACAGAACCCTAGGCATCAAATTTCCTGGGTTGGAAATGGCTGTTGGTAGGGAAGGGAAAACAGGGAAGGCCTACAGATCATCTTCATGGTCTCTGTGCAGTCCCATACATGGGTTCTGCGCCTGCACTCGAACGCGACCTCAAAGAACTACAAGAGCTACCCTCTGAATTTTGGCCCACTTCCTTCCCACGCTCTGGGGAGCAGACACCCACTGCACATGTCTGGAGCAGGGAAGGAAACGCCCTCCCACTCAGTTTCTTCTCAACCACCATGCTAGTCAGACCTACCTTGCTGTGTTCTCTCTACCCAGCTGCCTCATAGGCCTGTTTCCTCCATCTCCTTCATCGTTTTCACCATCTTCATCATCATCTTCATCTCCATTGTCTCTGTTTCTACAAAAAAAGAGGTTTTCATGAATTTTTTACCATCTGTCGTCATCCTTCCCCCTCCCATTCCTTCCCCTTGGTCCTTGTCTCTGGCACATGGAAGGGAAGACTCATTTTAAACACTGTCGAAATTGTGAGGGGAAGATCCCTACTACCAATGGACACTCTCTGTGTCTTTTTTGTTTGGGCGAGACTCACAAACCAGACTCCTGTGCCCACTGCAGCAACTTTACAAAGCAGGCACGAAAGAACCGAGTGCGAGACTGAAGAGCCACCTCTTAGAAGTCTCCTAGCGCCTGGTGGTGCCCCAGTCCTTGAGCTCCAGAGCCTTGCCGCCTCCCCCAACTCTGAGGGGAGATTTGGCTAAGTTGGCAGCATCTTCAGCTTCAGGGGCCCCAAAGCGTAAGCCAGACAAATAGTCCAAGGGACGCGCCGAAACCGAAGAAATCACACAAGTCAAAGGACCAGTCGATACTGATGCCCGCTACAGTCCCAAAATCGGCCCCGGCCTCTGTGCAACCTTTGGAATCTATACCCTTGGACATGCAAGCCAGCAGCCCCTCTCATACAGGTACTGCACATTCCATCTTGATCTCCATCCATGTGCAGCTATCTACTGTCGGACTTCCTCGAAGCCAAGCCTGCTTGTCAGGACAAACCCTCGCAACCTATGAGATGTTGAGGATGTCTCCACGACGTCAATTCTGTCGGAGCTGATCCTGATCCCGAACCCGACACTGCTTCCATTATGCTCCAGCTTCCTTTAAAAAATTTTTTTTTTATTTTTGTACAAGACCAACAAAAAACAAAAACAAACAAATATACATAAGTACATATAAATTGGGGATTACATTTAACACGTTATTTTTTCTGTTAAGTTACCTCATACAGTATCTAATTATATATTTTGCTTCTTTATTTTCCCACACCATGTAAATTTGAATAAAACTTTTCTCACAACAAAAATACAGTTCATATTTTCTTCTGATCCAGTTGTATGTCCATATGGTTTATTTATTGTGTTCTTCCATCCACTTATAAAACCCTGACCATATATTCTCAAATTTTTGTTCGTTTAGTCCTCTCAAAATTAAAGTTAATTTGTCCATCTCTGCAGTTTCAAGTATTTTATTTAAGATTTCTTCTTCATTCTTTCTCCAATATTTGGCATATAATATTCTTGCAGCTGTCACTGCATGTATAATAAGATAAGAATCTTGCTTTTTACAATTTTCTGGTAATATATTCAATAGAAACAATTCTGGTATGTAGGGTATAGTACATTTTAACATCTTTGGTAACAATTCATGAATCTAAGACCAATATTTTTTAACTCTATCACATGTCCACCACATATGAAAAAAGGAACCAACATTTCTATGGCACTTCCAACAATCATTCGGTAGGTCAGGATAAAATTTTGCTAATTTATCTGGAGTAATATACCATCTATACAGCATTTTATAATATTTTCTTTATAAGTAGTTGCTTTAGTAAACTTTATATTTTTTTCCATACCTGTGACTATTGGTCTAAATCAGTATTATAACCCAAATTTTGTGCCCATTGGACCATAGAGTTTTTAACTATTTAATCTTGTGTTTTATTTTCTAACATTATTACATATAATTTCTTAATTTCTCATTGGTATATAACAGTATCTTATACATTTCTGTTATTTTTGAATAAAAACCTATTTGCTTGTCTTTAGCATAGTTTATTGTTGATTAAAAACAAGAACCAATATGGTTTTAAATGCAAAGGCTTTCACACTATGGCTGCGTTCACACACACTAAATAATCCACTTTCAATGCACTTTCAAACTGGATTTTTCCTGTGTGAACTGGCAAAATCCAGTTTGAAAGTGCATTGAAAGTGGATTGAAAGTGGATTATTTAGTGTGTGTGAACATAGCCTGTGTGTGAACACCTGAAAGGTGTGCAGGAGGAGTGATACTAAGAATCTTCTTTCAAAGGCATTTCACTTTCCATAATATAGTTGGATCCAAAATATAGTTAGATCCAAAAGTGCCTTCATTTCATGAAAGGGATTTTTGGAAAGCTACTTAAATAAATGTTCTAAATTTTATACATCCTAGAGGATGTCAGACTTTATTACTTTTGACATATAATGTATGTGCCTTTCTTGGTTTTGATGTAGTCAAATTAAAGTTTCTTCAGAGAAGTGTTGTGTCTCTTGTTGTATCTTCATATGTACTTTCAGGTTAAGATAGTTGCTTGTCAATGTGAGTACCTGGGCTGATACATGAGACACTTAGAAAAAAAATTTGTTCAGAAATTGTTGCTACCATATATTGAATGACTTGTATTACTGAATAAATCAATAAACGGTACTTGGTTACTCCATTTTTCATTTTCATTGCAAAATGGGGGGTTTTACCATTATTTTGATTGTTGTGGTAATATCTAAGAGCTGAGTGCAGGGAAAAAAGAAACATATTTTTTAAAAAACACACCCCAACTTTTATTACATATGGGCTAGAAAGAATTCCCTCTAAACGACACCAAAAAGTCATTAAGTTCCACCTGTTGGTTAACAGAACTTGGCTGAGTAAAATAAGTTTACCTTGATAAATTACCATGGGTTTTTTGTTTTACATTCCTGGTGGTTCAAGAACCTTAGCAAATACACCTTCTTGGTGTCTTACATGAGTTCAACAATTACATAGAATTTTGACTGCACTATGTGGCTTAGTCTACCCAACCACTATGGTCATCTTCCTTGGCCCTGCTTGGTATTCCCCTGCCTTCTGAGATCAGGCAAGTGGCAACCCAGGAGAGGAGCCTCCTTGGTTGTAGCACTAAAACTCTGAAGCTGTCTCCTCGGTGAGGCTCACCCTTCTGCTTCTGTTTTTTGCCATATGTTTTAATTGTTGTTTCTGTGGTTTTGTATGAGTATTTTAGCTTTGGTTTTAATTATTTTAATAATGCAGTTTTTTGTTTTTAATGGATGTGGATTTTTTATGGATGTATGTTTTTAATCTGTTCCCCACCCTGGTCGCCCTGATGAAGGCATAAAAGTGGGGTGTAAATTCTGTAACTATACTCACACACCCACACACCAAGTTTCACTTTGAATGGCAAAATCAATGTATCTTTTCACATTACTTGTTTTTTCTTGTAAAAACATGTTTTACTATAAATTATTTATGAGCAAGTCCACCTAATTGATTCTCTAGGTTCCATTCCTTTGCTTCATTGAACATATTTCTTCTGTTTACTCTCCATATTTTTCAATGCTGTTCACATGTATGTTAAAAGCAGTATACAATGGTTAGATTTTACTCTTGTGACAAAACAGAATGTATTGTGAAGATCAACTATTTGCAAAGTAAAACCCCAAGAGTTAATTATATTTATATGCTGTATTGCAATTAGAAAGAGGATGAAAGCAATGAACTTGGAAGCAATGAATTTCCCTTAAGTTTGTGAAAATAAGAGAACTACTCTCCATGGAGTGGGTCAGATACTGGGAATAAAACTGTAGCATACAATATAACAGAATATGATATCCAGCATGTTCACTTAGAAAATAGCAATATAAAGGCTTTTTAGGTATGATACACTGATGTTTCTTGCATTGGAAAATATAAGAAGGTACAGAATTTTAGAATTTTAACATGTTGCACTGTTCCACTGATCAGCACAGTACAATAAACATAAAGTATTTCTGCACATTCACTGATTAACTTGGGTTGGAGGTTTGCGAATGGCATTCTTTCAAAAGGTCTTCCTGTGAGGCTTCACCGTCCGTACCATTGCTCCAGTAACCACAGGCATCAGAATACTAAAGATTCCATTTACAGTTGCATGATGGGCAGATGGATGTAATGCATGATTTGGAAAGGATGTAATAGCTTTGCATTCAGGAAAATGCCACATGGGGCTTAAATTCAGAAGGCTTAAATTTAGGGAAAGTGCATCATTTTCTTCTAACAACAAAAATATCTGAGTACTTTTAAAGATCACTGTTGTCTGAATTTTACCATCAACATATTAAGGATTAACAGTGTAATAATGAACAGAGTCACATTAAAGTTAATGGGTTTTTAAAAGTGTAACTCAATTTAGGATTGTATAGTTATTGTAGCAGCATGGTCTAAAACACTCTAGACCTTGAAAACATCATACAACAATTTACTACTTTTTATTTTTGCTGCAGCAGACTTAATGTGGAAAACAATAGGTTTTATTAATTAATCCAAAATAATGAGTAAAAGGATATTCACAGTAACTTGTCCATGTTAGATTCTCTACTCTAAAACACTACTTTGAAAACTTCAGCAAAACGTACAAAACCTTGGTCATGTAAAGGGTTTTTATAATAATGTGTACCTAAATTGACCTAAACAATATTTTACAATTGCTGTTGGACTGTATCCCATGAAACCCAGCATCTTAGTATCCCTAATTTGTTTCTTCTGTCTACACTGAAGTAAGTGGCATAATTATTTAAATACATAGAGGCCATCTGAACCATCTTACCTTCTCCAGCCTCTGACAGTGCCATCCAAAACAGGTCTTCTCAGAATCTTGCTCAGTTCAGTTCAGTGAAGCTTACTCCCAGGAAAGTGTTCTTAGGATTGCACAGTGACAGTATCCATTATTAACAGAAAGGTTTTCGAGGGCCAGAGAAATGGAAGAAAGTGTTTCCCTCCACCAGTGCTAGAGATTTGTGTATAATCTTGTGCTTCGTTACAGAGCACTAGAGCTCAGAATAAGTTTTCTAGTTATTTACATTTCATCCTTCAAGCATCCTAAGCAATGGAAATGTCTTTAATTCAATAGGATTTTCAAAATTTATTTTCAGAGATGCCAAGTACTCAAAATGCTAATCCCATCTATGAGTTCTCCCTCTGGTCGTTATTACTGCAGTATCCCAGACACTGATGGCTATTTAATTGGTGTAGGCTAAGACACCAAACCAGTCACAATAAAGTTGTCCACTTTTAAAAAAAATTGTTATATGTAAATTGAAGGAAGTATACTAGAAGCAAGCAGTATATTTCAGGAATAATAACCACATGCATGGTGCTAGAGAGAGTTTTGGTTTTATTTTTTAATTGCTAAAATGTTCATTGCTTGCAGTCTTAAAAATAATGTCACCTGGCTTTTATCATTTTAAAAGCATGAGATTTATTTGGCTTGTTCCAAGAACTTTTATTTTTGCATGCAGGCTATCTTCATACTTTTACTAACCCATTCAGAGAATGTTTCTGTTCTGCTGCTCAGATCAAATACCATGCTAATGCACCATAAAATGTGAATGATGTTTTGAAGTCCCTAACTTGCCCACTATTCATTTCTCTTCTTAAAGGACAAAATATGCTTTCAGAAAATAGCAACTGGTTCCATTTTTGCTTCAGCCACAATTCCTCTGTAGCATGTAAATAAAAAGCCTATCTTCATAGCAATTAGAAAACAGTCATCTTTTTGGAATCTAATGAGTGCAACCATGTACATTTAATTACCAGCTTGTTACTGAACAGGGAAACAAGGATTATAAATTATACAAATACAGCCTTATTAAATGCCATTTAAAATTTATATTTAATGTGAAGAAGGCCTAGTATTTTTAATACTTATAGTATTTAATAACTGGTCTTGATACACACATTTGAAAGGGTCAAATCACTCCATATACATTATTAATCATTACAACAGCCCTGCAAGATAAGCCAGTATTATGATCCCTGTGTTCCAGTTAGTGAGCTGAGGCCACCGTTTTGGTAGGAGGTGGATCAAGAAATTTCTAGCTCACTTTCTTAGCCATCATGCTGCATCAACTCTCATTATTTGTAACTGAATTCCAGCCATGTTGACATTTAATGGCTTAACCAGTTAAAAAGCCCTTACAGAGAACAATAGGAGAGAGGTTGATAGTTCCCCTGCATGCATTAATGCTCCATTGGAACAGCACTGGGTAACTATCGTGGCATTTGACTAGCCCACTCACTTCTGGCTTAAGTTTAAGGAAACTTTTGGTCCAGGAGCCTTACATGGTGTGAGCAGACTTCTCTGCACCTCTCTACTGTCCTATTGTAACCATCTAATGTATACATTCTTAAAACTTTAGTTATTTAAAATAAAATGATTAATTACTGTATTTGCAGAGGAGGGTGGTGCTAATATTACCAGAATTTTTTAATGAAGAAATCTTTCAGTTGTTATTTAATAAAGAAAACTATAATATGTGTGAAATATGATATGTATTATACGTTAAAAGGTTCTAAACAAACTTTTCTTCCACTGAGTTTACCAACAGTAAAACATCAAAGAGGAGACTTTAACTTGAAAGTTTATTAATGCTGAAACATACGGAACTCTTCAACCCAGTTAGTCTACCTATTCCAGTTAGCCAAACACTTACAGTACATATTACCCATCCCTTTCTTCTGAAGTGTGGTTTATTGCTCCTCAGTCTCATTCAGAGGCATTAACAGGACCAGCAACACTGGCAATACGATAAAGGACCATTCTTGTAGTTCAGTCACTGGAGTCCAGAATTTTGAACTTCTCCTTAGCCTATTTAATCTCCATACAGAGAGTGCAGGCTAAATTCTTAAAGATACATCTTGAGATCCTTTAAAGATGCAAAAATGTGAGTTCTGCATCTATTATAGGCTGATAAATCATACAAGAACCAATTTAATAACATAACATTAGTAGTAACATGCCAACAAGTTGCACTCAGAGGTTTTAAAAAGGCAGTATGGCTGTGTTTTAATATATATTCATTGAAGCCAACTTTGGTCACCCTTTGCCCCCAAAGACAATCATAAATAAAAGTGAGCCTTCAAGCTTGCTGTTGTATGCAATTTAATTTGTCCTTTAAGTTTATCTATCTGCTTTCGCACCCACTTTCACAATGCATAGGCTATTGTTCCATGACCTAGCATTATTAAATTGCACTTATCAATCATTCTTGCCAGGAATGCCATCACCAACTACATTAAAGAAGTCAGAGAAGTCTGGTTTCAGCAGTCCCTCGCCTTCGCAGACCTCCTCCCTTGGAACGGCATTCACACAGCATCATCGACCTGTCATTACAGGACCCAGAGGTGAGGCCTTACCCAAAGGCACTAGTTGTCTGATAGTTTAACCATGGAGTCCCAAGCCACTAGGTTGTGCACAAGGAAAGAGAGCATTGCTGCCTGACGGTTTTATACAAAAAAGGGGGGAAGTTGCTCATTGAGTCTAAGTATTAAAATAGGAGGTTGCAATGCCAAGTATTTTCAGGGAGGAAAGTGACTTCTTTTCAAATCAGTGTGGATGATATTTTAATATATTTGATTGTGAACAATTATGGCAGATTCATTGAGTCTGGTTAACCAGGGTCCTTGCATCTGGTTGACCAGAGAGCTTTTCATTTTGGTGCTGTATCTCTTTTAGTTGTTTAACCAATCTGGTTTTACATTACATACCATTTTTCATTCAATGTATAGGTTTAATTGCACCAGAGGGCCTGGCCTCATTCATTAGCATTCTCTTTTCAAGTTGCAGATGACCTATTGTAGCCTATTGATTTTCATCACAAATGTTTTTGCGGGTAAAATGAAGCAAGCCCATCTTAGATTTTGTGGGCCAGTTAATTGGTTTGGAAGAGATCTCCAAGTTTTGGTCAAAATGTTAAAATTCACCTTGATTAATTTTCAAAAGACATGCTGAGAAGGCCATGTATGTGCTTTGGAGGAAGAAAAATCACATGTATTTGTTTCTCAGATACTTAAAATCTATTTTTGCTCCCAAGAATTTTAAATATTCTTCCATTCTTAATAACTTTTCTCTAATAAAATAATACAAAATGGTTACTTGTGACAGAATTATGTTTCTTTCTGTAGCGTGCTAATTGTTTAAGCATAAATGCCTTGCTAGGCATTAATACTTAGGAAAGGATGCTCAGACTTTATTTTAATTAAAGTCTTGCTGTACTCTTAAGTTCATCACCATAATCCAGGGAGCTGCCCTGATTATAGCATTGATGTATAAGGTCTCACCACTGTGAAACTTTGCTGAGTGCCTTGAATAGGTTTCATTATAAAAGCATACAGGAATTATTCAGTTGGGGATGGGATACTGGATAGAATTAGTTGCTGCTTTATCATGTAACCAGTTGCTCAGAGGCAAGCATGCATTTTAAAAACAGTCCTTGATAATTGGTGATAATGGCAAGGTATTCTTAGTATTAGAGTTATATTAACGGTATATTCAGCTGTGTGCCAGCTGACTCTAAACCAGGCACAGCACTGTCCTGCCTTACACTTTCTGTGATGTGACTGTACTAGGGATTGCATTTTATTAACCAAAGCAGCATCTTATGCAGAGCAGGCACATGGAGGGATGTCCAGTTATACTCCACTTGCCTCATGTTTCTGGGGAATCTCAGGGTGCCATATTAGAGGGCATTAGTTACTCAGTTTCATAACCTTCCAATTCTTCTGCCCACCCCTGCCACCACCATGATAGCAGGCAGTTGCAACCACAGGCAAGGTACAGAAACAGTATCTATCTTTGCAGCAAAAGGACATGATGTCTCTGAGAGGTGGAACTTGACATCTAGTACGTGATCCTTTACAGCAAAGTATAGTATTGGGCCACTGTATTTCATGTGTACAGGGAAGCTTCTTGGTTAACAGGACTTGTTCAGTACATATCCCATGGTGCTCCTTTCTCCCAAAATTTGTTTTAAAAGTACATTATAACTCTTAAGCAACCTATTGTGTCCCTATAACAAAGATGTAAACTGTTATTCAAAAGCATCTGTAGAATATATAAAGATACCTTTTGTGAGAGCATTACTTTGTAAAGTCTTTTATTCCAAAGGGTGGTCAGTCTCAATTTAAACCCTTCATTGGCTAAGAAATACAGCTGCCTTTTATTGTTTTCCATCCCTGAAATTCTTTTAAGTGAAACTTATCTGCTTATTCTTCTATTGGTGGATTTGGACTTGGCTCTTCGTTGTCTCTGCCTGAAGGGCCTGAATTCACCAACTGAGAACAAGGCACATAATGCTGTTCCATAATGACAAATGATTGCTGTTCCATAATGACAAATGAAACCATCTTCTGAATTTCAACTATAATTTTGGCTCAAGGAAAATTACTGCTTGCTTGCTTTGATTTTTTTAAGTCACCACTCACTCAAAGTGTTCCACAGCAACTTATAACATTAAAACCATATAAATAAGTTGAAAACAACATGCACTTGCACTTCTGCTTTGCCTGCACTGATTTCATAAGACCTCATAAACTTCCTGTCTGACAACCAGCTTGCAGCTTTGGGGAATTGGTTTATAAATGCTCAGTAGGGGCACCAGAAAATATTCTGAAGTTAGCACACATCTTAGAGGGATTTAACGTGGTCACAAAAACCTGCCTATGATTCTGAGGTATTCTATGTATCAATGGTCATATTTATGGTGTAGTTTTGGTATTATCTTCAGGAATACAGAAGGCATGCCTCGTATTTTGGCAGATAACAGAAAGGGGGATATTTCCTCCCAAGAGAAACCAAGCCAGAGTACTCTTTCAGATCCCTCTTCTCTCCCAGCTGGTTCACCCTTTCCTATTTCTTTCTTCTTCCCTCCCTGTTGCCTTTATTTCATTCTCAACTGTTGAGATTTGGATTGTAAACTTCTTGAATCAGAGACCTGTCTTTGAGTTTACATTAATCCATAAAATAATATAGGCATATTAATAAACATAAATCATTTGGTCTGTAAGTGTAGCTTAAATGGTTGCAGACAGTTGAGATGTACATGAAAATAATTTTCTGTGAACATTTTTGAGATATGTACAAAACTATCTGGCAATCTAGCATTTTCAGATTTCTCAGCCTAGCTTTGCACTTCAGTGTGTGCCTTCTGTTTGCAAAGCTCCAGATGCATGAACAAGGCTCCACAATAGGATCTTACTGCTGCAAGGAATTTTGCTGAATGAAACAGCAGGAAAGCCACAGTTCTTACGGAAATGAGCAAGGCAAAGACTTCAGCAAACACCTGTGCTGTAAAGAGCTGCTTGTGGAAATCTCAGCCCCTAGGTGGTGCTGCTGTGGGTATTCATCACAGCTCTGATGTAGACATCTGAAAAAGGTATGGCTGGCAAAAGTGTCAGATGACTGAATGTCCCAGTCCTGTGTTTTGGTTATTCATTTTGCTGTCCTTATGACAGGAGAGTTTTGTCACAAGAATCTGAATTAGAAAAGAATGGAGATTCCTGAGTTTACAAATCTCACATCTTTTGCACACATGGTATATTTGCATGTGTGAGAGGTGGATAGATCCTTTTCTGGATCAGCATATTATGCAAGTAAGCCAGGGATATCTGAGCTTTGAGTTGGTTTAAATTGCTAATAATTAGCATGAAAGGGAGGGCTTTTATTCTGCCTGCAATTTTTCAACAGGCATAAGCACTGCTCCAAGAACTCCCAAGTCTCACCTCTCTATATTATAAAAGCCGAATGGCTCTCCAGAACATTCCACACGCTCCGGAATTGGTTTGCGCCCTGGTGTGCCACTCACAGGGCATCTGTCTCCACTGGCTGCATTGCTGCCTCCCTTGGCGTGGTCCCGCCCCCTGAGGCGGCACCTGGCATCTTGGCCTCACTCTCCTTGGAGCAGCCAAACGGGATGGACAGTCCAGTGGCCGGGGACCTGAGCCCAATCATGCCACCACCATGGTCATCCTCACCCCAGTGCAGGTAGCCAGCCAGCCTATGTGCGACCGGCTGAGGGATGGGACAGCCGCTCTAGCGAGGGGGGCTGCCTGATCCAGCCTCCGTCCAAGCCCAGCCACCCGGGCTGCACCTGGACAATGGATGCGCCAGCCACTCCAGTGTGTGGGAGTGGGCCTCGGACTGAATCCGGTCATGCTGCCACTGCCACAGCCATCCCAGCCCAGCTATCAGCCTCTGGTGGCGTGCGCTGTCTTCCGCTCACTGTGCTCAGAGCTGATGCAAGGTGCGGACAGACCTGTCTCGCCTCACCTCGGCCTGCTGCCTCCTTCCCCACCTCGAGCCGCCCTGGCCTCCACCCCTGCATTCTTCCTCGCCAGACTCTGGATGCCAGCTCCTCCCGCAGCTACCTGATCCAGTGAGGAGCCAAAAGCGCCACACTCTACCTCTGTCTGGCCTCCTCTGCTGTTGCAATCGTCGCCATTGCATAGCCCCCAAGCCAGATCCCTGGCTGCCCTCTGAGGGCACTCACTGGCCTCTGGGGAGACCACCCCAGCCAACTCACGAGCCCCGCCAAACGCCAGTGTGAGGGGATGGGAGACAGCGCCAGCAGCGCCTCACCCCATGCGATACTGCCGCCTCTATGGCGGCCAAGAATCGTCCTCTGCCCAGCCCACTCTGCAGATGCTCCGTTACAGCCCCACCACCACAAACCCTTCTTGCTGCAGCGCCACCATTGCGCCAACCACCTTCTGCTTATCAGCCCCACCGGACACAGCCGCCAGCATCGGAGCCACACACCTCTACTCCGAGGTGGCCGAGGAGGAGGCTGGCCAGTAGGTGCTGCTGCAGCGGGAGGCTGCCACTCAGCTGCCTGCCCTGTCGCAGCCCATCACCACCCCACCACCAACACAGGCCGCTGCTGCCGCACCAACCCCCTCCTGCTCACTGACCCCACACCCTGGAACTGGCCTGTGGCTGCCAGTCGGCTGCTGCTCTGCCCACCGGGGAACAGGACACCGCTGTCCCTTCTTCAGGAGAGGTTGGCACATGGAGGGGCTGCGCGAACTACCACCTGTCCCCGGCTTCGGAGAGGAATGGCCCTGCGCCCAGCGCTGGCCTGCCCAGGGCGCTTGGGCGGTGCTTCCGTGGGGGGGGCTGATCCAGGCCACCACGCTCTCCCACGCCCTCTTACTAGAGCCCATTGCCTTTCATTGCGCAACAGGCCTGATACCTAGTTTGGACATAAAGCCATTGTGTGAATTTTAACACTTTTCTCTCTATGTACCATAATGGGTAAGAGAAAGGGTACATCATCCACTTTGATACCAAGGACAGCCTTCTACAAGGTAGGCCCAAATGTAACAACATAACACCACTTGGTGGTCACATACATCTCTCAGCTCAAACCAGTTCAACAGATCATTAATGACTTACAACCTATGCTGAACAATGATACTCTTCTTTCACAGGCATTGGGATGCAAGCCTTTTCTTGTCCATAAACAATCTCCTAACTTTAAACAACTTCTCACCCACAACAATGCCCTTTTTAACGTGGACACAGATTCTGGGACCAGGGCCTACAACAAGCCAAGATACCAACTCTATCCCCATATTCACTCTGATGACACAACCACCAGACCTAATAACACCAGCCATGCCTTCTCAGGTTTATTCACTTGTTCATCTTTCATTGTTGGATATGTTATCAAATGCCAACAATGTCCATCCATTCTTCTACGTCGGACAAACAGGTCGGTCCCTACACAAAAGAATAAATGGACATAAATCCAACATTAAAACCCACAACACTGAAAAACCAGTGGAGGAACATTTTAATTTTTCAGGTGGTTCCATTGCTGACCTAAGGCTTCAAGGGGAGATTACAACACAAGATTGCTGAACTTGAGTTCATTCCTAAATTCAGAACAATGGACCCCCTCCCCAGCTGAATAGGGACATAGGATTTTTCACTACAGATGTTAATTATCTGTCCGCATGTATTTTACCTGTGCTCTAATCAAGCTAATTACTATGTGCATTGTACCTCTGCATCCTGATTTCCTTCTTTACAACACCCCTCCCACCTTCTAACTGGGATATAAGGACTCAGAGATCTCCATTCCAACTTGTATCTGATGAAGGGAGTTTTGACTCTGGAAAGTTTATACATCCCCCCCAAATCTTGTTGGTCTCTAAGGTACCACTGGGCTCAAATCAAGCTCATCCACTTTGGCATTTTTGGTAGCACTTAGAAAATCCTTCCTTCCATCATATCACCATATTATCATGAAGTTCACTTAGATCAAGCATATCTTTAAGTGTTACCTATCTCACAGGATTGTTGTGAGGATAAAATGAAAGGGCATGTACACTGTCCTGAGTTCCTTGGATGAACTCAGGGCAGGGTGGGATAAACAAGTAATAAATAAACAAGCACATTATATGACCCCTGAGTTTCTGAGCTGGCAGCTTCACTCATCTCTTAGTACCTGTGACTCTGTGGTGATTTTCATGCCTTTCTAGCAGTAATTTCTTTTCTCCCCCTTTGCTATTACAGGTCATATCAGGTCACCAGGCTTTCCATGAAATCCTGTTTTAATTTCCAGGTTGTAGCCATCAGAAATGTATACCATATTCAAGACTCTGAGCATGGGTACAGTGATTTTTTTCTAGAGTAGATACAATCTGACAGTATATCAAACCTTAAAATATGGCTTTCGGTTCATTGTATGTAACTTCAGCACATTTCTTCCTTCCTAAATGTATATAATCAATGGAGGATAAACTTGTGCCAACTAGAGTTCAGAACTATTTGCTGTGCCTCTGTTTTTCTGGCATACTGGTTTCTTACAGAAAGAAATGGGGGTTCTATACCACACAGTTACTTTTGCCCAGATAATGGGTTAGGCCCCAAAGTGTTCTTCTGTTGATGTGTATAAGAACAATTGTATCACTGGAGTGGCACTTTTACTTTAAAGTTTATTTTAATATAATATAAAACACTATAAATAGCCTTTCCATCCTGTAAGCTCACCCTTCTCTAGCCCTAAACAGGGAGGAAAAGGGAGGGGGAAGAAAGAAAAATGAAGACAGAAAACAAAAAAAGGGGGAGGTGAACCTAATCCCAACAGATAAATTTAATATAAAGTTTCATAGAGCTCTAAAAATTCAGGCTAAGAAACACTGTATTTCATCCCATCCATTAAATGCTCTTTGTTTCTTCATTGCAAGATCTGATTGTTCTTCTATCCAATTTTCTGTGTGTGTGAGTTATAGTTTTCCAGTGTTGCAGGAGCAGAATATTTGGTAATAACAGCAGCCCTTAAAATCCAAAGTTTCTGGCCTGGTGATAGTTCCTACATAAAAAGATGAAAGGGGAATAAAGCCTAATTTGCCTCTTTCAAGGGTTGCTGGGGGAAGGCAGGTTGCAGATAGTGGCATAGTTCAGATTGTACTAACCATAGTTTGGGTTCTAAAACACAGTGTGTATCCCAGCTGTACACACAACAAATCATAGTTTGTGTTGCTTACCTCCTTGCCTGCACCCCAACAGAATCCTTTTCAGAGCTTTTCAGCCTTGTCTTTTTTCCTTCCATGTAGGGTTGCCAACAACGGGGGGTGGGGGGAATCCTGTGTCTTTAAAGATGGTTTAATGAGTTATTTACCAGGTGATGTTATTTACCTTGGTACCTGTTATTTACCAAGTGAAGTTATTTATCCACACATTAAGCCTCCGTTAAAGGAGTAAGACATTTTTCCTTCAGGTTGTTGGCAACCTACTTCTATGTTAGTTGTGTGCTTTATTATTGGATTCCATAATAAATGATACAGGAAATTATTATATTTAAAAAATAAGATGGATAAATGTATGTGTTGTGGAAGATCTCTGAACAGTTCTCCAGAAGTTTATGTTCTTTGACTTACAAGCTAGGGTGTGGGTGAAGAAAATGCCAAGGAATGAAGGTTTCCAGAAGTCAAATTTTCTGTTCTGCAAAACCTTAACAAAATAAAGGCTATAGTTTTGGATGCACAAAGTGGGTTTTAAATTACTCCTCCCTTCCCTTCCCAATACTTTGAAAACTGTTCTACCTGATGTGTGTATAGAATGGTTGTGCATACATTAAAATTCAGTCTGCACATAATGAGTGGAATTTTCATTAGTAGGTGTACCAGCCTCAAGGCAGAGCCTGGAGTGTGTCACCACTAACAAATGCCTTGTTGAAGTAGTATCTGCTACAATCAGAACAACAGCTTTAAAAAGTACAAATAGAGACTTCACAGCGGATAGTTACTCTCTGCAATACTGAGTTTCTCTATGTTCTAAGGCTTAGGAAAACTGCTACTCAAGATGCTCAGGTCAATAGATTTAATTAGATAACGTTTACTTTTACTTTCACATCTACAGGATCTTTGCATCTCACCTTGCAAGCAAAAAGCTTGCATATGGTTAAAACTAGAACTAAACAAAAGTCAGGAACCGTGTAATTAAAACTGTACCTTTATTGGATTTTAAAGAGTTGCCCTGTGACATAGGAAATATTTAAAGGAGTCACTTATTTAGCTAATTTGTATGTAAGCAAACAGCTTTGAGGACTACTACCCTAAATTAACGATAAGACCACCCACTGAGATTGCCTCGTAAAGGATCCTGATTGCTCAGCTTTGTGAAGTGCAACGATTCAATAAATGCTAGATAAATGCATAACTAAAGTGCTATTACACTAATAATTTGCAAAGAGATAGATGTGTGGGACACCATGCTGGGTTAATTTGTCATCCCTGCAGCAAACTTCTATAGAGGGCTTTTTTAGTAAGGAACTGTATTAATACATTGTTCCACTGAGGACATTAGCTCTACAAGATGACTTGGTCGCTTAATCTCTTAAAAGAGGAACAAAAATGCCCTAAGGGGGAATGCCAGAGAGAAGAATGGAATGATGAATAAAGTGCACCTAGATTTAATGTTAGTCTGACAAAAGAGACTTGATTCATCCCATATAAAAATAAGGGACAGTAAGAGCAGTGTAGGAATTTTTGAGCAAGCTAATAGGATTTCATCCATATCTCAAATAATAATGCGAAAATGGAATGCTCTTAGACCTCAACATTTAGCCTGCTGTCTTGCTGATTACACGTTCAATTTCATTCCTTTTCTTTGATGTATCCACGAAGTTAAACTATATGCATTGAGCAGGGCATTGAACAGTATTATTTTATGCTAAATTTCCTTTTATGCTAAATTTTCTATCATCCTCAGACACATAAACCAGCATACATTGTTACTATTTTTAAATCCAGAACCCATGTTTAAGCATCACCCACTCCAGAAGCACTGATTTCGGGAGGGGGTTTGAAAGACCTGAATCAGATTGCGGTGACAAGAGAGGAAGTCCTCCGACTGATGGACAATTTAAAAACTAATAAATCACCAGGCCCGGATGGCATTCATCCGAGAGTTCTGAAAGAACTCAAATGTGAACTTGTGGATCTCCTGACAAAAATATGTAATCTTTCTTTAAAATCTGCCTCCATTCCTGATGACTGGAAGGTAGCTAATGTCACTCCCATCTTTAAAAAGGGCTCCAGGGGAGATCCAGGAAATTACAGGCCAGTCAGTCTGACATCGATACCGGGTAAGTTGGTGGAAACTGTTATTAAGGAAAGAATTAGTAGGCACATTGATGAACAAAAACTATTGAGGCAGACTCAGCATGGGTTCTGTAAGGGAAGATCTTGTCTCACTAACCTGTTAGTGTTTTTTGAGGGAGTGAACAAACATGTGGACAAGGGGGACCCAATAGATATTATTTACCTTGACTTCCGGAAAGCTTTTGATACAGTTCCTCATCAAAGGCTCCTAAGTAAGCTCAATAGTCATGGGATAAAAGGACAAGTCCTCTTGTGGATCAAAAACTGGCTTATAAATAGGAAACAGAGAGTGAGTATAAATGGGAAACTTTCTCAGTGGAGGGTGGTAAGCAGTGGGGTACCACAGGGATCAGTACTCGGTCCCATGCTTTTTAACTTGTTTATTAACGATTTGGAATTGGGAGTAAGCAGTGATGTGGCTAAATTTGCAGATGACACGAAGTTGTTCAGGGTGGTGAAAACCAGGGAGGATTGTGAGGCACTCCAAAGGGATCTGTTGAGGATGGGTGAGTGGGCGTCAACGTGGCAAATGGGGTTCAATGTGGCCAAGTGCAAAGTGATGCACATTGGAGCCAAAAATCCTAAATATAAATACACGTTGATGGGGTCTGATCTGGCAGAGACTGACCAAGAGAGAGATCTTGGAGTCGTAGTGGATAACTCGCTGAAAATGTCTACACAATGTGTAGCTGCAATAAAGAAGGCCAACGCTATGCTGGGGATTATTAGGAAGGGAATTGATAACAAATCAGCCAGTATCATCATGCCCCTGTATAAATCATTGGTGCGACCTCATTTGGAATACTGTGTACAGTTCTGGTCACCACATCTCAAAAAGGATATTATAGCATTGGAAAAAGTGCAGAGAAGGGCAACTAGAATGATAAAAGGGTTGGAACACCTTCCCTATGAAGAAAGGTTAAAATGCTTGGGGCTCTTTAGCTTGGAGAAACGACGGCTGAGGGGTGACATGATCGAGGTTTATAAGATTATGAATGGGATTGAGCAGGTTGAGAAAGAAGTACTTTTCTCCCTTTCTCACAATACAAGAACTCGTGGGCACTCTATGAAATTGCTGAGCAGTCGGGTTAGAACAGATAAAAGGAAATACTTCTTCACCCAAAGAGTGATTAACATATGGAATTCACTGCCACAGGAGGTCGTGGCAGCTGCAAGCATGGACAGTTTCAAGAGGAAATTAGATAAACATATGGAGCAGAAGTCCATCAGTGGCTATTAGCCACAGGGTATAGATGGGAACTCTCAGTCTGGGGCAGGTGATGCACTCTATTCTTGGTGCTGGAGAGGGCAGCAGTGGGAGGGCTTCTGGTGCCCTGGCCCCACTGCTGGACCTCCTGATGGCACCTGGTATATTTTGGCCGCTGTGTGACAGAGTGTTGGACTAGATGGGCCATTGGCCTGATTCAACATTGGCTTCTCTTATGTTCTTAACAGGTCAGGTTCTCCAGCTTCTCATACTGACAGAACCATAAATCACATTAAAGTTATGTGAATTACTGTACTATGGAACTATAGCTTTAACAGTGTTTATGTAGTGTCAGTTTACCATCTAAAGAATGGAAGCAAAGAAAAACACTGATATTAGAAATGCCAACACAAAGTCCTAGTAATTCAACAGCAATATATCATTCCAGACTCATTGGTTCCATTAACGTGCACATTTTAGTACCAAAGTAGACCTATATAATTGCACACATGAAAAATAGGACATAATTATAGCAGAAAACAGGATTTACATTTCTATTTCAAATATATTATCTGGCAGGAAGGGAGGGGGGCTCTTGGTAGTTGGTGATTCAATCCTTTGGCAGGTAGACAGCTGGGTGGCGAACCCACATACTGACCATATGGTGACTTACCTGCCTGGTGCGAAGGTAGTGGACATGACGTGTGTTCTAGATAGGCTGGTAGATAGTGCTGGGGAGGAGCCAGTGGTCGTGGTACATGTTGACACCAACAGTGCGGGGAAATGCAGTCATTAGGCCCTGGAAGAGAAATTTAGGCTGCTAGGCAGGAAACTCAGGCTAAGGACTTCTCAGAAATGCTACCTGTTCCACACACAGGGCCGGAGAGACAGGCACAGATCAGGAGTCTCAATGCGTGGATGAGATGCTTTTTGGAACAAGAGGGAGCTGTACAAAAGGGGTGGTCTCCACTTGTCCTGAGAAGGAACCAGGCTGCTGGCGCTTAAAATCAAAAAGGTAGCAGAGAAGTTTTTAAACTGAATATTGGGGGAAAGCCAACAGGAGATGAAAAGTCTCTGGTTCGGGATGGCTCATCTCAAAGAGATGAAGGGGTAGCTGTTACTTTTCTACAAGGAAATGGATTAGAATTGTCCACTGAGACTGTGGCTAATGATATATGGACTTCCTGGCAAGGTCTCATGGCAGCAAGAGGAAGGTTGTGGGCTTAACATGCATGGGGAATTATAGATGTTTATACACAAATGCTAGAAGTGTCCGAGGTAAAATCAGGGAATTGGAATGTTTGGTGTTGGGGGGGGAATAGACATTGTGGGTATTTCAGAAACTTGGTGGGATGAGAAAATCAGTGGGATACGGTGATTCCTGGTTATAAATTATATCAGAAGGATAGGGAGGGAAGGATTGGAGGTGGCTCTGTGTGTCAGAGAGGGTATACAGTCCAGGAAGATTGAGAGGGTCAGAGAATTGGATTTGCTTCTGGAAATGCTATGAGTTGAAATAGTGGGCCCAAAAGGAAGCTTAACGCTGGGAGTTTGTTATCACACACCAGATCAAAAGATAGAGGAGGATTATAAAATGGTAAATGAATTAAAGATAGTGGCTAGACGAAATAACTGTGTCGTAATAGGTGATTTTAACTACCCACACATTGATTGGGTCAGTATGTCTTCAAGTCGGGAAAAACAGATTGAGTTTCTAGACACTCTCAATGACTGTGCTATGGAACAGATGGTCACAGAACCTACCAGGGGAGAGGTGATCCTGGATTTGGTCCTAAGTAACGCCCATGGTGAGAGATGTAAAAGTGATTGTACTGTTTGGGAACAGTGACCATAATGTTATTGAGTTTAACATTTGTATAAATAGGGAGTTGCCCAAAAAGACTGACACAACCAGTGTTCCCTCTAAGCTGAGTTAGGGTGAGCTAGCTCACAGGTTTTTAGCCTCCAGCTCACACATTTATGTCTTAGCTCAGGAAGGATGGCTCCAGAGCAAGCAAACTAATTTATGTAGTAGCCAAATTGCTTGCTCACAACATTAATGCCAGCAGCTCGCAAAGTAGAATTTTTGCTCATAAGACTCCACAGCTTAGAGGGAACATTGGACACAACCACTTTTAACTTTAAAAGGGGTAACTTCTCTAATATGAGGGGGCATGTGAGGAGGAAACTGAAAGGAAAAGTAGAAAGGGTCAAAACCATTGGGGAAGCTTGGAAACTATTTAAAACTACAATCCTAGAAGCTCAGAAAAATTTATACCACAGGTTAGGAAAAGCACAAATAGATATAGAAAAAAGCCTGCATGGTTAACAAACAAAGTAATGGGAGCTGTAAAAGGTAAGAAGGATTCCTTTAAGCGGTGGAAAGATAGTCTCAGTGAATTTGATAAAAGGGAACACAGGCTGCGGCAAATAAAATGCAAGTCTGCGATCAGGCAGGCAAAAAGGGAATATGAGGAGCATATAGCAAAAAACATAAAGGCCAACAATAAAACTTTCTTCAAATACATTAGAAGCAGAAAAACAGCCAAGCAGGCAGGGGGGCCCTTGGATGACCAAGGGGTAAAAGGAGTACTGAAGGATGATAGAGAAATGGCTGAGAAGCTGAATGCATTTTTTGCCTCTGTCTTCACTGTGGAAGATGAGAAATGCTTGCCCACTCCAGAACCGCTGATTTCGGGAGAGGTGTTCATAGCCAGCTCGCCCATTAGGTGAGCTAGGCGCTCGCCTAGAACACGGCGACCACAGGGGCACCAAAAGGCGCTCCCCTCCGCGTCTTCCCAGGCTTGCTTGGGTGCCCCACAGAATGCCCAAGCAAACCAGCGCTGGGAGGGAGGGGGCGGCGGTTTAAACCTCTGCCCCCTTCCCGGCTTTCCTGGGGGCCCCGCAGCTGCGGAGCCCCCAGGAAAGCCGGCGCTGGGAGGGAGGGGGTGGTGGTTTAAACTCTTTTATTTTATTTTTAAACCCAAACACACACACACCCCGCACGCTGCTGGCCTTTCCGCCCCCTAGAATGACTTCTCTGCATTGTTGGCGAGAATTGCATTTTAATGACCAGCTTCGCACAAGGCAGCCCCTCGTCGCTGTGACCCTCCAGTCCTAGTCGGGGAGGGGGGTGGGAGAGAGAAAGGCTGCCCAAAAGGAAGACGGGCTTGAGTGTGTGTGTGTGTTGTGCCGCGGACCCCGGGCTCGCCCTCTAGATGAAGAGCAGCTCTTTCTCGTTGGAGAGAACCGGAGAGGCAGCCGCCAGAGGCGAGCACTTCTCCGCCGAGACCTAGGCAGGGCTTTTTGCGCGGTTTCGGGGGGGGGTCACAGACAGAAGGGGAAAAAATCTCCCAAAAAAACCAACAACACAAAAAAAACCGGGGGGGGCGGAATTGGCACCCAGGAAAGACGCCGTTTCCAGCCTGGACCACACAACTCGCTGCAACTCGGCCCCGAGAGAAAGTCGCCCCCTCCCCGGAAGCCTGCAAACTGGAGGTGGGCCTAGAGAGGGTCCCCTCAATAGCAGATCCGGATTCTCAGGGCCGAGTTGATCAGGAATTGTGGGATCGGCTGGAGGTTTGGGCGCCTCTTTTTTTAAAAAAGGCGAGAAATGGGTCCCGATCGCCGCCGAATGGATCGCCTTGGATAAGGAAAACGGAGGCCGGAGAAGGGGCAGCTGGCGCCATCCGGATTCCCTGGTCTGATTCTTTCGGCGGTCCATTCCACCCGGCGGGCTCCGGCTGTGTCTGTGTGTCCCCAAAAGCTGCCAAAGCTGGATTTGACAACAGCAATTCACCCCCCTCTGTCATTGCCTCATTTCGACCCGAATAAAGTCATTGGCCTGGGGGGGGAGGAGGCGAATAAAGTTTTGACTTGGAGCTGGGAGGGAGGGGGCGGTGGCTAGACCCCCGCCCCCTTCCCGGCTTTCCTGGGGGTCCCGCAGCTGCGGAGCCCCCAGGAAAGCCAGCGCTCCACCGCCGCCCCCAGTCTCCAGGCCCCACCGGGAGGTTGGCATCCCCGGTGGGGGGGGCGCCCGGCTGTCCTGCCTAGGGCGCCCAGACACCTGGAGCCAGGCCTGGGGGTGTTGAAAGACCTGAATCAGACTGAGGTGACGAAAGAGGAGGTCCTACGACTGATAGACAACTTAAAAACTGGTAAATCGGATGGCATACATACAAGACTTCTGAAAGAACTCAAATGTGAACTTACGGATCTCCTGACAAAAATATGTAATCTTTCATTAAAATCTGCCTGCATTGCTGAGGACTTATTGTTGTTGTTTAGTCGCATAGTAGAGTCCGACTCTTCGCGACCCCAACTCTGAGGACTGGAAGGTAGCTAATATCACTCCCATCTTTAAAAAGGGTTCCAGAGGAGATCCGGGAAATTACGGGCCAGTCAGTCTGATGTTGATACTGGGTAAGTTGGTGGAAATTGTTATTAAGGAAAGAATTAGTAGGCACATGAATGAACAAAAACTATTGAGGCAGACTCAGCATGGGCTCTGTAAGGGAAGATCTTGTCTCACTAACCTGTTAGAGTTTTTTGAAGGAGTGAACAAACATGTGGACAAAGGGGACCCAATAGATGTTGTTTACCTTGACTTCCAGAAAGCTTTTGATAAAGTTCCTCATCAAAGGCTCCTAAGGAAGCTCAGTAGTCACGGGATAAAAGGACAAGTCCTCTTGTGGATCAAAAACTGGCTAATTAGTAGGAAACAAAGAGTGAGTATAAATGGGCAATTTTCTCAGTGGAGGGTGGTAAGCAGTGGGGTACTACAGGGATCAGTACTCGGACCAATGCTTTTTAACTTGTTTATTAATGATTTGGAGTTGGGAGTAAGCAGTGAAGTGGCTAAATTTGCAGATGACACAAAGTTGTTCAGGGTGGTGGGAACCAGGGAAGATTGTGAGGCACTCCAAAGGGATCTGTCAAGGATGGGCGAGTGGGCATCAACATGACAAATGGGGTTCAGTGTGGCCAAGAGCAAAGTGATGCACATTGGAGCCAAAAATCCTAAATACAAATACACACTGATGGGGTCCAAACTGGCAGAGACTGACCAAGAGAGAGATCTTGGAGTCGTAGTAGATAACTCAATGAAAATGTCTAGACAGTGTGTAACTGCGATAAAAAAGGCCAACGCTATGCTGAGGATTATCAGGAAGGGAACTGAAAACAAATCAGCCAGTAACATAATGCCCCTGTATAAATCAGTGGTGCGACCTCAATACTGTGCACATTTCTGGTCACCACACCTCAAAAAGGATATTATAGCATTGGGAAAAGTGCAGAAAAGGGCAACTAGAAAGATCAAAGGGTTGGAACAGTTTCCCTATGAAGAAAGGTTAAAGTGCTTGGGGCTCTTTAGCTTGGCTAAATGATGGCTGACGGTGACATGATCGAGGTTTGAAAGATTATGCATGGGATATAGCAGGTTGAGAAAGAAATACTTTTCTCCCCTTCTCACAATACAAGAACTTGTGAGCACTCGAAATTGCTGAACAGTTGGGTTAAAACAGATAAAAGGAAGTACTTCTTCACCTAAAGAGTGATTAACACATGGAAATCACTGCCACAGGAGGTGGTGGCAGCTACAAGCATGGACAACTTCAAGAGGGAATTAGATAAACATATGGAACAGAAGTCCATCAATGGCTATTAGCCACAGAGTATAGATAGGAACTCCCAGTCTGGGGCAAGTGATGCGCTGTATTCTTGGTTCTTGGGGGGGCAACAGTGGGAGGGCTTTTAGTTTCCTGGCCCTACTGCTGGACCTCCTGATCACACCTGGTATTTTTGGCCACTGTGTGACAGAGTGTTGGACTAGATGGGCCATTGGCCTGAACCAACATTTCCTTCTCTTATGTCCTTAAGTCCTTATGTTCATGAGCTCCCCACCTGCCCACCCTCTGTTTTAAGACTACATGGGATTAGCCAGTCGCTGGTTGTGGGGTTGAGCAGGAGTTTTTTGGGTCTTGCTCTAATTGGCCATGAGGGTGCCTTTTTCTGCCTGCTTCACATGGTCTGAGAGGGTAAGGCATAAATAGGCCTGATAACCTGGTTAGGCCCTTTCTGGGAAGGCAGGAAAGCATGGGCTGAGGGAGTTTTCTCAAGCTGGCAAGCACTTTAAGATATCAGTGAAGGGGGTCCTCAAACTAGGTATCTAGTGGCTCAGCAGTATGGGTGACTCAGTTGGGGGCCTACTCAAGGTTGGGGGAGCATATGACAAGCCTTAAGGCTTAGTAGTCGTGAGTGGGAATGTGCCCCTCCATCTCCTCTATGCACTGAGCATGTGGGCCATGATGAGTAGGGTCCGGAAGGATTCTGGATCTGGCTCTGAGCTGGGGTGGGTGGACCCTGTTAGGAAGCTTGCTTTGCAGGCACAATACAACCCGTGCTTAAATAGTAATGAAATGGTGCAGATCAGCTCGTGTGTAAATAAAATTCCCAGTTTAACCCATAACTTGTGTGGTGTTTCATTCGAGGGGTGGGCAGGCAAGAGCCATGAGCAAGCATGCATGTTCCCCTGTCCTTTTTCTCTCATATATCTCTGTTCATTTTTGCTTCAGCTGCAATTTGCAGTTATGCCTTGTGTTTACTTTCCACATTAGAATTGCAAGCCATAGCTTTATTGTAGTTTTTATATCTGGTTTGCTGGCCAGTGCTATTCATGGTTTGCAGTCA
Organism: Gekko gecko; assembly: GCA_029375565.1. Classification (NCBI taxonomy): domain Eukaryota; kingdom Metazoa; phylum Chordata; class Lepidosauria; order Squamata; family Gekkonidae; genus Gekko; species Gekko gecko. The sequence goes on along the minus strand of JAPDNY010000006.1, from coordinate 73,876,550 downwards.
AACGTGACATGTGGCATGCCTTGAAACAGGAAGGGTTTCATAAGGATGCCTTTTGCCTGTAATTCATATCCTTATTCTCAGCAAAGCAGTCTTGATCCAAGTAGTTTTCTTCATTGATTAGAAAGCTGCACTAAATTCGCAGCCCTGTATTGCTTGTTCTTCTTGAACATTCAACATACTATAAGTAGTAAGGCAGTAATTTTAAAAACTGTAGAATTGTGTGTACAAAATTGTATTTAAATATATTTAAATATGGTCAAACCAGTTTATGTTATGTGGGTGATCTGTTTTGTTTTGGGGGGTTTGGAAAAAATGAATCCAAATTAGAAGAATGCAGAAGAGGCTTTCATCATACAAGTTCTAATCTAATTTCCCATTGCAGTCAGTGGCAAACTCCCATTGATTTTAATGGAGCTGGATTACAGCAAAATTTTTAATTTTTAAAGCTGTTTGTTCAGACTTCTGTTCTTTACCTTTTGTATTGTATTATATATAGAAATTCAAGTTCCCTTCAATCCTGGCCTTTTGCCAGCTTTCCTTATTAAAAAGTCACTCTTGTTATTTTTGATAAACACAGCTGTTACATAGTGTTTGAAAACATTTCTTATCAGCCAGCATGGTGGCTTATCCAATTAGTACTTTAATATGGTCATTTTGGAAAACAAGCCCTATTGGGGTACAAAAGAATGGGACATATCTTCCATAATCTGAACTGGCACTTGCATTGCTTTAATGTTATGAGAAGCTGCAGATCACAGTGAGTTAAAACATCTCAAAAAGATTGAAATGAAGAATCTAAGGGAACAAACTATAACTATATTTCCACATAAATGGCTTTTATTAAATACTTTCCCAGTTGTAATGAAGCCAATTAGGTCTGTTAAAAAGACACATCTAATAGAACATTCTCTTGATTAATTGTGAATAAACTATTAATATTTCAAGGAAGATATATTAATGAGCTTGTTAGTAAACACAGCTAATTTTGTAGTAGCACCATGCACCTATAAAGTTAGCAAAGATTCTCCTAGGATAGAGGTTGTGAAGCTCACTGGGTGACCTTGCGCCACAGTCTTTCAGGGCTTGTGTGAGGATAATATGGGGAAGGAGGGATACGTATGTTGATCTTTGGAAGAAAGACAAGATAAAATTGTGCTAGACAGGTAGATTAAGCCCAGCAAACTGATAGATACATCCCAGTCATGAAGACAGAATAGGTCCAAATTTAACAGCAAAATGGGATTATAGTTAAGAAGCACTTGACCTTTCTTCCACTTGAAGGTTATCTCTCCACAGTTTGTCCAGTCAGGTGCCTCAAGCAGGTTCCAGTTGTGAAAGTGAGTTGCCAAGCAGTGCTTGGATGAGTGGCTGTGCATAAATAAGCCATGTAGGGTTTGCAGGGATTCATCCTCATCCTTTCTCCCCCAGTTCATTTAAATATATGTGTTATGTGTGGAAGGAATGTGAAATGTAAGGCAGAAGATGTAAAATATAGTTTTCCCACCCTTGGCTATGTAAAAAAAGACTATGGCCCCGGTCATACAGGCCAGAAAACGCGCGGGGGGGGAGGCGTGGTTGTTTGCCCCACAGAAAAATAAAGCGCGGTAGCCTGATCACATTATCCCCCAAGTTGCCACGCTCCGGCTGTTAACGCCAGTCACACAGTGATGCTGGAGCATGGCAAAAAAGCGGCGTGGCATGATCATACAAGCCGTGCTGTTTGTATGTGTGCATGCGCCGTTTGGGGGGCAGGGCTGCTGGTGGTGTCTTGTTTGTGCGCATGCGCCATTTGGCATTGGTGCACATCCTATGGAAACCTACAACATCTGGTTTGCTCTGGAACGTGGGTGGGTGCCGGATGCCACAGGGTACTGGCGCTCCCGCGATCAGATGCCTGCCTTTGCCCCGCATTTTCCAGGAACTAGTGCTCCTTCCTTGGTGTGTTTTTATTCTGCATCTTTGGCGGGAAGCCGCACGTTGGCCACAGGAGTGCTACGCCTCTCAGATGTGCCAGTGTGATCGTTCCTGGAAACTCCACAGGGCTCCCATACCTTCGACGGGGCAAATGCTCCGTGTGACCGGGGCCTATGAAAGTTTTAAGGCGGCGGAACTGAGGAAGCAGTAGCTGTTTGAAGAAAAGTAGTGGCATGTGGGAAATGGATTAAAGTGATCAAGAGTTGAGAGTTTGGCCAAAGATTAAAGACAGCTAATTGCCCCCCACCATCGCTGTTGGAAGAAAGAGACAGAAACTAGATTGGGTTTAACTGCAGGCCACTTCATTGAATATTTGCAACTATTTGTGACAAGAGAAAAAACCCTGAGTGTGGAAACAGGCCAAAGCCAGGGTTCACTCCAGACCACCTCCTTGCCATATATTGGGCAGGCCACCTTTGTCCCAGGTGCAGGCCATCCCTCTGGCTTGCCAACAGCTGGTATAGCAAGCGGGGTGCCACCCTGGAGTTCCCCCCAAGCCATAAAACTTAGAGGGGAGGGGCCCAACCAGGGCAGTCCCAAAGGCAGTTCTCATTCCCACCCTGGGCCACAAACCCTGAAGAATGAGCCAGATGGACCCCTTGACCCCCAACAGGGAAGGTGCCATACAGTGTTCACTGGATCTGTTTTCCATTTTCCCACACTAGCCTGCCAAGTGACCAATCCTATTCAAGGCACCACCACTAGGGCCCTGACATGGGATGTAGAAACCAAACATACAAGTACAGATGTTCCTCCCACTTATGGTAAAACAGCAATCAGTGCACCAGTTCCTTCAGTTTTATTGGACTATGCCCCTTTGTCAGGAGGTAGATTGGTGCCACCTCCCACTAGGCTGCTTCCCCACTTTGTTTCTTGAACTATGCCCAGGGCTTGGACCTGGGGCATGCTGTGAACATGTGGAGGCCCACATACAGGGGATACTCATGTTGGAACTTGCAGGGCCTACAACCACACACCCCTTGGGAGCTAAACTCCCAGCAAAAAAGGTGCTGTTGAACTGCCTGCCCCACCTGGGCATGGGAGCCTATACGACTTGCAAACTGGTGCACGATGTGCCCACTGTCCAACCGATCACCACCATTGGGCCATGCCGGCGACATCACCTTCATCCACAATTGAGGGTGAATCTGCAAAGTAGGATTCATGGTGGCCCACAGAGGAAACTCCTCATCATACTGAAGCCATTCTGGGCCCACAAAAGCTGAATACCCCCTGTATATTATGTCCATATACTGAAATAAAGGGAGGGCCCCCCAAGGCTGGGACCAGACTACCATGCTAGTATAGATCAGGAACTAGGGGTGTGCACACACAAAAAAATAATCAGTATTTGTCAGGTTCGGGTGTATTGAACCTGAAAAATATCAGTATTTCCTGATATTTCCAAATCCCAATATCGGTATGGTATTGGGATTTGGGAAATAATTGGAATTGCCAAATTTTTGGCAATTAAAGGGACCATCCCTTTAAATGTATTTTACCAGCCATGTCACAAGTGAACCCAGAAAATTCACACTTCTGGGTTCACTCACATCGTGGCTTGCAAAATTCATTTGAAGGGACTGTCCCTCCAAGTTGTGTACAGATTGGCTTAGGGGGGAGATCCTAGGGTACATGTGCCAAAGGGGAGGGAGTGTGTCAAACGCTCCCCCCTCCCCCGCAGGCTAAAGGCATCAAATTGGCAATGGACCTCCCCAGGGTGCCCCTCTACCTGCCCTTCAAGTTGAGTGCAGATAGGCCTGGGGGGAAGATTCTAGGGTCCATGAGCAAAAAGGGAGGGAGTGTGTCAAACGGCCTCCCTGTAAGCTAGAGGCATCAAACTGGCAGTGGACCTCCCTGGGGTGCCCCTCTACCTGCCTTTCAAGTTGTGTGCAGATTGGCTTCGTGGGGAAGATCCTAGGGTCCATATGCAAAAGGGGAGAGAGTGTGTTGAATGCCCCCCTCTGCAAGCTAGAGGCATCAAACTGGCAGTGGACCGCCCTGGGTGCCCCTCTACCTGCCCTTCACATTGTGCGTGGATTAACTTGGAGGGGGAAGATCCTAGAGTCTGTGTGAAAAGGGGAAGGAGTCTGTTGAACAGGGCCCCCCCACAAGCTAGAGGCATTGAAGTGGCAGCATCCCTGGCAGCAACTTGCAAAATGCATTTAAAGGGATGGTTCCTTCAAATGCGTTTTGCAAGCCATGGCATGAGTGAACCTGGAAATGTGAACCTTCTGGATTCACTTGTGCTGTGGCTTACAAAATGCATTTATAGGGACTCTCATCTGTGCAGGGGCCTCCTCGGATTCAGGCCAAATCACCTTGGGTTGCAGTCGCTGCATTGACTCCTCCTCACCTAGCTTGTCCTCCTGGTGTAGTGCACCAGCAGCCAATCCCCCAGTTCCCGACAACTCACCACACCTACCCTCCAAAGCAGACTAATGTGCTAATACCGCCTCTTGAAACATCTTATTGGCAGCCTGCCTTGTTAGGCTCCCCCCACATGCCACTATGGCAAGGCCCAGAAATCTTACCACTCCCCTTACCACACCAGAAGTCTTACCACTCCCCTTGTCATGCCCACCATGCAGCCCAATTCTGTGGACCCTGATCCTGGGGATTCTGCATCTTTAATGCCTGAGAACGAGCTCCCTGCATCTTGGAAGGAACCAACCTAAGTCCTGCAGAGGATGAGCACCAGTTAACAGGAGAATTCACACTTGGAGCCGCTCCTGCAGAGCCAAGCACGAGCACCACACCTCCTGATTCTCCTCCAGCTGTGACAAGGCTGAGAGATCTAAGACGCTGGGACTTGGCAACGCGACACAAAGAGGCATGCATGCGAGTTTGGTGTTCTCTCAGCCCAGAGTATTGACAGGAGCCAGGACTCTGGGAGCAGCTGGTAATTAGCTAACAAGCAGAACAGGCTTTTAAGGCAGCTCTCTGGAATCCCCGTTTTGTGCTGGCAACTAGCCCTTTCGGACCAAAGGCTTTGCACCTCGGATCCTGCATCTCTCGGTTCCTGGCATCCTGCTATCGGCTGACTTCCTGGTTCCTGACTCCGGTCCGTGTTTTGGCATTATCCTGGCTCTTGACCCCCGGCTCTGCACCTCGACTCTGACTCTTGGCAAACTGGACTTAGACCTTCGGTAAAACCTTGACTACGCGTTTGTTTTTGTTTATTGGTATTTGACTCTTTGGTATCCTGTTCTTTCTGGCTTTGACCCTCGGACTGGACTTTGAACTCTCGCTCTCTGTCTTGCCCCACTGGCTCCGTCATGACATCCCTGTTCAACTGCCTCCAACCTGTCCAGGATGGTGCACCCGTCCTGAGCATCCTCATCATCATCCAAGGAGAGGGCTGGCATCACCCACTTCAGGGCCACTTTTTTTGGTGTGGGCTGCTTGCCCTTTGAGCATTCCTGCCATTTCCTAGCCTCATGCCTAAAAGGCCTGATGCCAACGGGACACCACAAGCCCCTTATACAGTGGAGCACCACAGGCAAAACCCCAGTACCAATCACCCAGGGAGAATTGGGCCAACCCCTGCCTGCTGTACCTAGCCGGGCTCAACATTAGTTCCTTCTACCCCCGCTTAGGTACCAGAAGCTGGTGGGGGGCAGAGTCTGAAAGGCCATGATGCCCCACCACCACTGCAGCCCAGCCTGAGCAACCCACCCTCCCCTGCTGCTACTCTCAACAGCTGTGTCCTGGTCCCTATAAAAACTCCCCCAAAACCTGCTGCCCCACGTGAGCGGCCATTTGACTCTGCCACCAGCTGCTGCCATGGCAAAGGCCACAATCCTGTCCAGCAGTGGAGTCATGGATCCCAAGAAGGCCACAGCCACTGCCATCATCAGGCAGCAACCACAGTCCCCAGCACTCTGCTCAGCTCCGGCCTAGCACACGGCAGAAGACGAAGGACAGGGCAGAGCGATGCTTAAATCACAGCTGGCTCCACCCCTCCACAATGACATAGCAATGCCAGGGGAGGCAAATTGGCCCCTGCCCACAATCGCCACCAGGTTCTGTGGCCAAGTGGAGCCGGATTATTGGTGGTATCTGTGAGCTGGTGAGGGGACTTTGATAGACAAGATATAATGGGTAACATACTGGGATTGGAAGTTGAAGGTATTTTTAATGAACTTTTACTGGCCCTTCTCTCAAAATTGGTACTTTAAAGGGTTAAAAGTTATGGACATACCTCATTTGCATTGCTTGGCATCCTGGGTTTTATGGTTCAGTGTTACCTAATGAAAACATTTAGCAACATTTAATGATGAAGCCATGGAGATGCCTTGGTGCAAATCTGTAGTAAACTCCATGTTTACCAGAGGGAAAACTGAGTGTTGAAATAATGAAATGTTTAAAGACTGTTCTGCAGAAAGATTAACTTGAGCCCATTAACAAATAAGTTTTAAAATGTTAGACTTAATCATTGGACCATTACCAACATAGGTCTAAAATTATGGTGTCCAGACTGGTTTTCCTGTGTTTCAGCATCTAGTCAGTACTGATGGCTAGAGCAGGTGGGGAGATTTCATAAATGTTTGAATTGTTAATAAGCTTCCTTGTAAATGTCACTTCCTGAGAGTTCATATGCAGCTGTTCATTTCATGTGCCACTTAACAGGTTGCTGTGGACAAATTCACATTACTTCCTTTAGTCACAAAGATATAGTCATTGTGAATTTCAGTTATTTTAGTGTGATAACATCTAATTTATCTTGCAAAACTGGCATTTTGCATGTATGCTAGTTGATGTATTGATTATATAGACTAGCCCTGTATTAGAGGGGGACACCTGTATCTTGTTTCCTTCCTAGTTTGTGTGGTAGAAGGTAATCATGTCTAGAGTCCTGTTTAGGCCAAAGACTACCTGACCTGTCATTACCAATAACCTTTAATTTCAAAAGCCATAAAACGAGACTTTAACCATGAAAGCTTCCCCCTTTGTGTCAGCATCCACAGTTTACTAATACAGATGGACATTTGTAAAGACTTTAGCTTCTACTATACACAAAGTTGCATGTCAGAAAATAATTACACTACCTTTTTAGTAGTGTGATTAAGGAACCATGTAATAGAAAATCCTAGCTAGTCTAGTAATTTATGCAAAGATTTTTCAGAGCCAAATAGACCCAGTTCATTTGTTTTCATCTTTTGCAAATCTTTATATTTTAATTTTTATATATGCCAAAGAATACTTTGTTTATTGATGTGCCTAATTCCTTACTGAAGGCTCTCTTTTATACCCATGTTTAGTGACTTATGCAGTAGCTACCCTTGTACCACAAACTCTTAAAATCTGTATCTAGTCATACCATTCAGTTGTCAGTTATTTAACCATGATCAACCATTGCTAAGCATTCCATGAAGTCGCAGCTTTTTTGTTTCATGATGGTATCATTTGTTGACAAGAGCAGGAGTGAGGCCTGCCCTTGCTGGGCAGAAGTCAAGGGCAAACCCAGCAGCATGGCAGAGTTCCTCCTGCTCATCAGCTGCTCTGTTTGCAGCCAGGAACAGGATAACCAGCGGTCCTCACTAGCAAAGATTATTTCAAGTGTCGTTTTGTTTCAGTTTATTCATTTTTATGATTTGTATAATTATCAAACCTGTCAATGACTATTGTTCTGTTGTCATTGTCTGAATAATGTTAATGTTTTTAAAATACTTAAGTATCAAATATTTTATTTATTTATTAAAAAGTGCATACCCTGCCTTTCCAGCCATTAGTGGGGGCTCAACTTTTTGCCAGTCAAATGCATGGTGTAAATTATTCTCTCAACAGAAAATTGTAATGCCTTAAATTACAACAAACACATGAAATATTTCTCCTACTCAAGCTATATGGAATGGAAAGAAAATCTTTGGTTGAGCATCGTGATTTGCATCCATTGTAGATTCACTTGGTCACGGCATAAGAGAAAATATTGGAGACACTTTTTTTGTTTTGCGATGGTAGAATGCACATGTATTTTGTACCAAATTAATGATCATTGGTAGAATTAGTACCTTACAGAGTAACCAGACTAAAAGTCCAAGCAAAGTCAGGACCTGTTCAAGAGGTGAGAGTCAGGGCCTGTTCAAGAGGTGAGAGATCATACATAAAGAAAGAAAAGTGTATACAGAAAGGAAAAAGAAAATGGTCATAGTTGTAGAAAGGGCAAAGAAAGAAGGTTAGAATCTACGTATGGCCTGAATCAGAGCAAGAGTCTTAATGATGATGGCCAGGGAGGTAGGGACATTGGACAAACAAAGTGTTATCCAGAAGAACAAAAGGAAGGCAGTAATGGAGAAAAGTTTGTGCAGAGTTCTGAATAGGAAGCAATTTGGAGGATTCCAAAACAAAGCCAGAAATTTATGTAGGACTATATCTGAGCACCAACCAGTTGCATGTTTCAGGATGATAATGAAGGACTTGTGAGCTGGATGGCTAATAATTATTGACTGTACAAACTACAAATATGTTGGACAATACTAACATTCAGCATCTAGATACTTCTGTTGCTAAAGGAAGTCTAGGTCTAAATATGGCAGGCTTAAATAAAGGCTACAAGGGTTACCATAGGTTTACTTCTAAGATGTCTTGAACTATACAGCTATAGTTGGATTTGCATTGCTGCATGGGGTATAGTGGTGCAGCTGTGCTTTCCAGAGCTGCTAAATTTTTCATCATTCTTTTAAAAAGGCTTTATTAATGCAGAAATAGAGATAATCCAACTAGTAATAAAGATCAGGAAGAGGAAGAATTTTGTTTAATCATAAAAAGTCAGTGAGACAACAGTGCTTATTTTTATTTCTTTATTTGGTTTGGGGTCAATCTGTATGCATTGTTCCTTATAGATTACCAAGTTGTCTGAACAGTTGGTTTCTCAACAACACTCAACATACTTCAATACCAATACAATATATTTCTCAGTACATTCATAATTCTTCCCCCAAAAAACAATCCTTTGTGGTTTAGAAGTGCAGTTCATGAGCATAGGTAGCCATAAAAGTTTAATAAAGCTGGCCAAGAGAAGATGACTAGACGCTTTGGTTGGAAATAAAAACCCTAATATTAGAGAAGCTATAGCCTATTCATCCATCAAGTTTCTGTGATGCAGTGCTTTAACATACCATTTTAGTATTTAGTATCCATACCACTTTATTATTTAGTATAGTAGATTTTGTTTGGTATAGTGTTTGCTGTGTGTCATTCATGGAATTGTTTCCACTTTTTTAATATATTGCAGTGTCTCTGTATGTAAGTGGCAATATTATTGTTGCTGAAAAAATTCTTTGTCCAGCCAGTAGGGCCATTGACATTTAGAGGGCTTTTTGGAATATGGTTGCAAAACATTTGGATAGTGCCTAAGAGGAGAAGAAGGAAACACTCTATGTACCCACTCTGTGGTAGAAAAATATGCTTGAGTCTTGGCTACATTTCTGTGTATCATGTGCAAATTAATAATTCCCTTTCTTAATACAGAGATAATTGTATTGGCCTTATAATGCTCTTCTAGGGGTTACTGAGAGGCAATCTACACATAACCTCCATCATGTGAATGCTGTGGTGTTGGTCTCACCATGCTGGCTCCACAATTTATAATGCAGTGCATCATGTCATCTTTCTATTCCATGTGAATGTGGAACATTTGTGCAGTAACACTAGCTATCAAAACCCTTTACAGTACAAGGAAGACCATAACATGCCACATAATATGCCACAATAGAGTAGCAGCATGGAGAACCCATCACATGGAGGCTACTTCAACATATGAGATAGTGTATGTTAAGTATGTTGAGCACTCAGAAACACTGGTAAATACCAAATATTGCTATTATCCAGGATTTCCTTAAGGGGGAAAAGTAGTCTGACATTAATCCATCACATGGCACTACTATGGTTTTGTTAATAAATTCTTCTTTACTCGGCATTTCAGGACTCCTCCAATATTTAGCATACAAAATTCTAGCAGATGTAGTCAAGTACAGTATAAGATAGGCATCATCTCTTTTACAAGATTCAGGCAAAATATTCAAAAGAAATATTTCTGGAGTAAAGGGTATATAACATTTTAGATTTTTTTACAATACTGCATGGATCCAAGCCCAGTATTTTTTTGCTCTCTCACATAACCACCATATGTGATAAAAAGATCCCACTTTGGTTTGACATTTCCAACAACTATTTGAACATTTTGGATCAAATTTAGCCAGTTTCTTGGGGGTAATGTACTATCTATAAAACATCTTATACATGTTTTCTTTATAAGAAATTGCTTTCATAATCTTAATATTTTTTTCCCATATCTGAGACCAATGGTCTAACTCAGTATTATGGGTATTGATTTTATAAGACATTTAGTGGTTACTATAAATGAATGGATGAAATCACTAGTACTCATCAAAGTACTTAGCTGTTTCAATGTCTTGGGATAAACATAATACCTAAAATAAACACATATTGCTTTTCCCAATCTTTGCTGTAATTCCTTGGTGTGTGAATTTTTTTTTCACATACTCCAGACACCTTTCAGCAATGTACCTAAAATGGGCAAGGGGGTATTTAAATTTTCATTCTTCTCTTATAAAAGGCAAAATGTATATATTAGTTCACATGAAAGCATAGTACTTAAAAATAATAATCCTCCATTGATCTGGAAAAGTGACATAAACAAGAGCTGCAAAAGCATCATCATTATGTTATTGCCCATTTATTGCTCAAAATAAAACTGGTCCCCTATGTGCAAACCAGAATTATATGGAATGTCAATTAAATCAACCGTAATCTCCCAAATACATTTTTTATTGCTGGATTCATTAGAAAGGCTCTTAAGGTAATGAATAGTCATCACTTTTACCAAGGACTGCTGGCTCCTTTATAAATGATGACCACTAAAAATGCAGAAAAGACATTTTAAAATCTGGCTTCATTTATGCTTTGCCTTTATACTTGGATATATATAATTCAGCATGACCTGATGTATTCTGAAAATCAGCTATATAGAACATGAGTTATATACTTTGAGGTGTATACCCTTGGTAAGAATTCTTTTTTTAAAAAAAAGAGGTTTAAATTGTTTTTTTTGTAAAAAACAAGAACAAAACCTGTATTGTCCAAACTCCAAAAATCTATAACTTCTTTTGTTTTCTTCCCTATAGCAAGTCCACATGCAACACCATCGACTCTTCATTTTCCAACATCACCCATTATTCAGCAGCCTGGGCCATACTTCTCACACCCAGCAATCCGCTATCATCCTCAGGAGACTCTGAAAGAGTTTGTCCAACTTGTCTGCCCCGATGCTGGCCAGCAGGCTGGACAGGTGGGGTTCCTCAATGTAAGAAAGCCATTTTTATTTCTTCAAATGTTTTGTTTCTCTGTCTCCACTAACCATGGGATTATGTTAACAGGTTTTATACATATAAAAGGGGGGGAGGTTAATTATTCACTACAATTTCAATAACATTGGTTTCAAGGAAGTAGCTTTGGGCATGATCCTGGCAAGGGTAAGCACATTTATGTTCCTTATCTTGTGATTGGGAAGAATTAAATTAGTGGAAATTTAAAGTGCTTACATTTGGCTAGATTGTGTCCATAATTTATCCTCCTTGTTTTATGACAAATATGATCAATTTTAATACAAATTCTGTTAGCCACGGAATTGTCATGTAAGTGATTGGTGCAGGTACAATATCATATTATTTAATGTTTTGATCCAGCACAAAGTTTGGAACTTACTAATTAGCAGGAGCCTTTTTCAAGCAACCTTCCTCCAACAGAGCAGGCATCCTGGGATACATTCCCAGGATGGTATGTTGATGCAACAGCTGGCAGGTGTTACTGTGCTGGGAAGAACCAGCAGTGCCACATGTAATGTGGTTTGTAGGTTTCTCAACACAGAGAATTGTGCTAAGAACTGAGATGAGGACAGAACTAGGCAAACCATCTAGGGACATCTAAAGCACCAGTGATCCAGCAGCTCTAGTGTGTTCTTTTGAATGCCTACCATTGGATAGTAATGTTTTATTACAGAAGTGCAACAGATAGGCTATAGCAAGGCCAGGTTGAACAAGTTTAGAATGCCACTTGGTGGTATATTAAGCCATATTGTGTCCTGTCAGAGCTGCATATATTCAGGACAAAGATTGCACCTGTCATAAATAGGTAACTCTGGATCAGTTGATACATGACTATAGTATGTGGGATGTATATGTAGATTGGTATGGGAGCATGTCTTAGGCTTGTGCGGCTCCAATGCTGTTAACTGCACGTATGTGAACTGCACTTATATGAATGCATTCCCATGAATTATGCATGCAGGTTCCAGTTCATACAACAGCTGTGATGTGGGTGGAGGTACACAAACTTGCTACTGTGTCCCAAAGTTTTTACACTACATTTGGGTTGGTATTTGGTCAATAAACATAAACTACTGGGTTAGTTGACCTGATATTGGCAAAATATTGATTAGGAAAATAAAACATTAAAACATTAATTTATTAGAATAGTGACTGCACTGTTTATAAAAATCACTGAATTCTGTCTGCCTAAAGATTTAGAGAATAGAATACCAAGTCATTTGGAGACCTGCCTTCCCTACGGCAATTGCTTTGGTCTGACTGCTACCCTGATGTCTGCTTCCATACTTATCCCAGCATTTCTCATTGTTCTTCCATTCCTGATCAGAGAGCCCTGCAGTTAAAGCACATGTCCAGTAAGAGAGTCTATGCCAGGCAACTTAATTGACTGAGCAGGGGAAGAGGACAGAGAAGTCTCTGGGATTTAGTGGACAGGAGAGGCTTTCTCCTATACGAGGACTGCAGGTGTGCCTGTGTAACCCTAATTCTTGCAAGACTGAAAGCAATGGGCTCTCACGACTGTTGTCAGATGACTCTGTGATGGCCAGGGTCACACACACATTTTTTTACTTTATGTAATTTTTGAGTACAACTAAATAATAAGTGGTCAGTGTACTTGTAAATTGGCAGTTTCTAACCAGAGCTGACCCCTGCCTTAGATTCTTCACAACATTGTCATGTGTGAACTGAACTTCTAATTCATCCTTAGGAAAAACTGTCACCTGCCATGTTACCATAGCAGATTGATCAGCTTCATGCTATATGACTCCATCTCTTCTAAGGTTAACAAAATACAGGGTCTATAATTTTTATTAATTATGTCTTTGGACAGGAGAATAAGAAACAGCTGTTTTAGATCAGTCACATACATTTTATTTTTTTAAATGACTTTCTTATAGCACTTAAGATTAAGTTGACCAGTACTTGAACCCAAGAAGATAAAAGTACCATTCTTTATGGTTTGTTATTCCTGTGAGTCGTTATCTTTCCCCCTTATCTCTATGAAAAATTAAATAGTGTTCCAAGATTTTGGTTGAGCAATTTCAGGAGTTTTCTCTCTCAAGCAAACTTAATAATTATGTTCAACTTATTGAAATAACATTCCATTTGTATGCCGAAATGATTAACTCTGCATTCAGCATTAACCAAAATAGTGCGAACAATAAAGACTCTTAACTGCAAAATGACTATTGTCCCTAGTTGTTTCTGCTAAACATGTAAATGGTGGCTTTTAGCATCCAGTTTGTTACCTGTGCTAGGTTAAAATCACATTGTTTCTGATTCTGTATATTTTAGCCAATATGAACTTAAATATCCCAGCTTTGCTAACATATACATTTCTGTCTAGACAGTAAAACAAAGATCATTTTACTCTTGAATAGCAATTTCCTTAGTGTGCTATGGTAAACATGAACACATTGCGTTAGATTTTACTGTTTTGTTCCATTGACATGTTTCACTGGAAAGAAAGGACAGGTTCTGACAGAACACAAGGACTGTCCAACCTAGTAAGTATAAAGCAGAGGATTGATGCAGAAATAGGACTAAAAATTATACAAGTCTATAAAATTAAAAGAAATTATAGGACATATTATTTCCATCTGAAATTTCTAAGGAAAAAAATAAAAGAGGCGTATAAGCAGGAGCAGTGCTACTTTTTTTTTAAGTTTTGCACAGTTCATATAGAATTCCAACCCATGATTGGTCCATATAGTGAATGAACCTTGGAAATTTTTAGATTTTCTTTCTCATCTCATCTCATCTCATGCAGATTACAAATCAATCATTTACACTTCAATGGCAAACCCTAGTTTATTGTTTCATCCATATCACCAACTATTGTCTGTTTGGTTCTAATCCTGCTTCACAATCCTGGTTTAGAGGCAAGAAACCATAATTTGTGGTTTGGATGTAACAACAAATCATGGCTCTTCTCAAAGGAAGAAATTATTAATTTAGATTAATCTAGATTAAACTACTGTGATGCACTCTATGGGGGATGGCCCTTGAACAGTGTTTGGAAGCTACAATTGGTGCAGAATGCTGCAGCCAGAATTCTGAATGGAGTGGGTCATAGGGACCATATCATCCAGATATCATCCAGTTTTGTTCAACCTACATGCTTCGAGATCCCAGCATTGACCTGTGAAGCCCTATGGGGCTTGGGGCCAACATACCTTAAGGACCATCTACCCGCATATGAACCTGCCCAACCACTGTGATCATCTTTGTATGCCCTGTTTCCGGTGCCTTCAACAACTGAAGCTAGAGGGATAGCAACCCAAGAAGGGCCTTCTCAGTTATGGCTCAAAAATTATGGAATTCACTCTCCAGGGAAATGAATCTCTCCTGTTCTTTCACTGTCTTCCTTCACTAGGTGAAGATTTTTCTGTTTTGTTTGTTATTGACCCTTCCTTCAGGTTCATGTGTTCATATTTTAATTGTTTTGAATATATTTATATGTGGTTTTAATCTTGTTTACACATTCACTCCCCCTTCTTCTCCTCACATTTTGTCCAAGTACAATTGAAAACTTCAGTCCAATTCCTATTTGCCTTAACATCCAAATGCAAATGCATTTAGAATCCCAGTTGGTAGAAAACAGGAAGGGAGGGGAAATCCCAGATTTGCCTATGTACATTTATTGAGATGAAATGGAAAACCTGAGTTTGATTGAGGGCTTTAAAAACCAGCAAGCCTTCAGTCATACTGTACTCACGAGGAAAGAAGGGAGAAGCAAAAGAGAGAGGGAGTATGCAAGCATGGCAAACAACCTATGTTTGTGTCTGTAAAAAACAGAGATTTGTTGCTATATTTGAAATCCACCAGTAACTGAGTGGACTGAAGAACATGACTTAAGTGGTCCATTTGACATTACCGGGGCTGGATGAAGATGTTTTCCTGCTCCAAGTAGCATCGCAGGAGATAGATTCAGAACCAGCTGGTGGCTGGGTGAATCTAGGAGGTGACAACATGTGCCATCCATGCTTATTGCTTCCTTCCACACTGCCATTGACTAAAAGCAACAATGGTGCATTGGGCTCACCTCAGACTTTGGCAGCAACTTTGTGGTCCATGGAGTTGCGAAGAGTTGGACTTGACTGTGTGACTGAACAACAGCAATTGTAGTTCTAAGAAGCAATGACAATTGTAAGCCATGTCAGTCACCTCCTACCATGCCATCACCAGTCAGGAGCAGGCATGTTGGAACCTGCTAATTGTGTCTTAACTAAGCAGTTGCTTTGGTAGAGAACCGCCATGGACACTTATAATCTGAAGGACAATTGAAAGCTCCATGTCCTTTCTGATTCAGTTCATTGGCAATTCTAAGGCTCAAGAGAGCCTATAAAATTAAAAACAACTCATCTGTGAGAATGCTATTTGAATAAATATGCTTGACATGTGGGATTACATGGTGGCAATTCATTCACTTTGGACAAAATGGAAAAGCAAGGATAGATTTTAAATTTTCTAAGCTAAATTCTTCTTATTTTTATCTATAGAGTTGTTTCTTTTCTTTAGCATCAAAGCAATTATAGGTAGATGTTGTAAGATTTCCAAATCATCAATCAGCACCAATTAATGGTTTGTTTTTCTTATGTTTTTGGCAGCCCAATGGTAGCAGCCAAGGCAAGGTGCACAATCCATTCCTTCCTACCCCAATGTTGCCACCACCACCTCCACCACCGATGGCCAGGCCTGTGCCTCTGCCAGTGCCAGACACAAAGCCTCCAACCACATCGACAGAAGGAGGTGCCACCTCTCCCACTTCACCAAGTAAGTACAGCTCCCAAGTACAGCTCCGTTTGAAAAAGCTTCATCAATGATTTGTTGTTGATTCTGTGAAAAAGAAACAAAAATAAGGAAACCCTTCAATTGCATCAACCCACTGAGGACACAACAGTAGTACCAGGACTGATTCCTAGTGAACATAATCAGGATTGACTTTCAAAGTGCTCTTTGACTAAGGTAACTTTTTTGTAGTTAACTTTTAGTCAAGAGCCAGATGTGAAAATTGTCCAGGATCATAGGAATTTGTGCCCATGCAAATTCATCACACCTCAAAACTAGGTTTGAGCCATGACTATACCACATTTTTCTGAGCCTTCCTATAGTATGTAAAAGTTATTTAGTTGACAGCTGCTAGCTGATTTGTCTCTTTCTGCTAGAGACTGTTCATACAGCAGCTATAATGCAAAGCAGGAATCCACAGCAAATCAAAGCTGTTCCCAAGAAGGAAAGAGCAAGTACCTAGACTAGGAACATAGCCAGTTTCTGTATCTCACATAAGCAGAAGTATACCAAAGTGTTTGTCCAGCTGAAGTAATACATTAAAGAGCTAAGGTTCCCCACTCTTATTTACAAAGAATAGTAGGAGCTTGTCTGATAAGGCACAGGAAGGATCCTGGCTTCCACCACTCTGGTGCCCTTATCAGAGGATGTCAGGATATGGAAAAGAAATGCCAGGACCACAGCTATAAATCCAAACAACAAGGGGAAAAGACTAGTGTCATAGGAGTCCCAAATATGCAAATTCCACTAGTAGAAAACACCATCAAAGATCGCCAAAACAATATATTAAACAATTATAAAGTTAGTGGTGTCACAACAACAACATTAATGCATACTGTAACTATAATAAGCCATAAGATGCAATATTTCCTCCTTTGAAGATAAGACATAAAGTCCATGTAGTCAGTGTAACTTGATAGGAGGAGTCCACATAGTCATAACATTTTTCCAAACAGCCTTTGCAAAGACGCCCATTCTAGATACTTGGAAGATGCATTTCCTTCAACTTCTTCAGTTTGCCAGCTGTGCAAGTGGAACCTGATTTCAGCAATTTCAACAGACCAGAAGGTTCATAGTGTAAGAAGCGAATCTGAGTTAGAACAGTCCATGTGACCCACCACATGAGCCACTGCTGGCATGGAGCAAGAAAAGAAAACATAACCAGGAACAACTACATGACACTTTCTGCAGCCACAAAAGAACAACAGACTTTTATGCAGCAGCAATTATATGACTATGCCTGGTCACCTGGAGACAGTTTTGACTTCACAACCATGAACAGTGCTCAGTTACTATATCATAGTATTAAAAAATACTGTTGAGTATTTACAGGGTTTTTTTATAACTGAGAATTCAATTTATTGTGATGGCAGTTAATGTTCTGACTTGTTTGTCCTTTGCAGACAACCACATTTTCTTGTGTTATAATCATGAGAGAGGGCATTTGGAAAACATCTTGGTTATGTCCATTGATGATATATCTATTTTTCCTCCTGGTACTTGTAGGTGAAGGGGCTGCCCTTTAGTGCTTCAGTCAGAGGCTCTCTACTCCATGAGCTTTTCCGTTTGGAACTTTCTGTTGCTTGCTTGCATAATTTACTGTGACTGTTCATTGTGATAAATCCCTGTTTCGTATTTAATGTGTATAAACTAAGAAGAACACAAATTATGTTTAGACAGATTTTTCCCATAGAGAAATTTGTCTGGGGTCCATAAGTATAGCACCATTATTTTGTATGAACAGAAGATATGACCAACAGCCACTAGCATCACTGATCTGGCAACTACTGAGGTTAATTCTACCTTCAATTCTCAAGATTATATATTTAAGCAAAAAAACAAACAAACCACTAGTGTTTGGCATCTGAGCTTGGGAATCTGTATCTTTAACCGTGATTATTATCATATTTATGTTAATAATTTCTTTACAATATTTTAAATGTTCCTCTTATTGTTTTAATATGATTTAAGAAACTTGCAGTAAGTAGCCCAAGGCCAACCAATTTATGGATAGGAAGGGATACGAACTGCAGTCTTCCAGTTTGAAACCTGGTGTTCTATACACTGTGCCACACTGGCTTTTGAGAATGAAAGAGCTCTCACATTTGAACTTCATTTTTCTTGATGAAAAAACTGGGGAATTTCATAAAGCAATGATAGAATTTCATAGAGCACTTGTCTTGTCAGCCAAGAAGGTGATAGTCATGTTATTTGAAAGTGGTGGTTATGCGTGCAAAGTACTGTCAAGTTGCAGGCAACTCCAGCCAAGGGCCTTTCTAGGCAAGTGAGATGTAGAGGGGGTTTGCTGTTGCCTTCCTCGACAGAGCCTTCCTTGGTGGTCTCCCTTCCAAGTACCGACCCTGCTTAGCTTTCGAGATTGGGCTATACCATGCCGCCTTCCGTTCCCCTAAAGGTTGTCACTTAACATTTATCTAGCAGGATAATTTTGACTTACTAGGCCAGTGTGGGTGAACCCTGAGAACATATCTATTTTAAATATATTATTGTACCTGTCCATGACAAGCTATTTCTGTAAAGTGGTTGCTGCAGATTGTTTTGCATGCCTCTCAAAATATGTTTCCAGTGCTTGGAGAGTTATATACATTGTGTGAAAGAAGGAGCTAGTGACATTTATCCAGAACCATATATACTTGAAACAGAAACAAAGAAAAACTCTGCACCAGGATAATGTGAATTATGCATCTAGAAGCTACATTTTCTGAATGCATAAAATAAGTAAATAGAGCATGTATTGAAAATATATTCTTCTGTCCTGAGACAAGAGAGCCCTCAAATAGTACTGCCTTATAGGGAATACTGCTTATATCTCTCTTGCTTCTGAGATTTCATCAAACAAGTCTCACAACTCATATAGGCTAGAAACTTGAATAAAATTAATGAAATCTGAGATCCTATAGACACTGAATTTAGTACTTGATACCAAATTACATTCCTCAGCAACTGTGAAATGAGGAACAAAAGTACAAACATCTCTACATTTATCTCCCTGAGTATCAGCTTCCTGGAATCTGCAGACAGGAGTCTGCAGGTGGGAGTAGTAAAGTAATATTTTGGAACGTGAATTGTGTGCCGTACTGTAGGTATTATGTGAAGGAGGAAAATTAAAATCAGGTGACCGGACACTTGTACTGGCTTGGGTATCATGCTTAGATGCTGGAGTTCTGTCTGTGCTTGCTGGAGTGGGAACAGTATGGTTTTCCTAACTACATTTGATTCTAACCTTTCATTTCCTTGATGTATATGTTGACCCTTAAAACACTGCATTGTCAACAAGCCCATTTTCTAATATTTACAGCATGTTTTATGGAGAAAGGTGTTGATCCTGTGCAACCTTACTCTCTTGGAACTGTGTTCTGTCATATTCTGTTGTCTGTGTCTTAGTAAAGTTGTTTGAAGGGGATTAAGTACCACTCATGAAGAGAATAGTATAGCTACTCATATTATGCACTTGTACATATTTTTCTTCTTGTGAAGAAGAAACTGCACACAGTATTAGATTACAGCTGCCTGGAATTTTTGCCTTGCCAGCAGTCATCCTTGTTGACTCCACAACTCTTAGAAAGTAATAACTCTTCCAAGAAAGTTAGGAATTTAAAGACCTTGTTTCATGGCACAGAAAATTAAAAATAATTCTCTCCAAAAGCTGTTTGCTAGGGGATCCAGGAGACCTGCAATGTCTTGATCCTCCCTGTCCACCTCCATGGTTCCAGCTGAGACCCTAGGGCTTTCAAAGACTTTAGATGTAGATAGGGTGGGAGTTAACTGCCTCTTCCTCTTCCCAAGTCTGTCTGCCGCAGCCTGAGGAAGACCTGGGTCCTCCTCCCTGATCTGCCTTTTGTCCCCTTACATGGGCCAGGCTTAATCATGCACATGCCCAGCAGCTTATCTCCAGACTGCAGAGATCAGTTGCCCTGGGAAAAAGTATGCTTTGGAGGGTAGACTCTATGGCATCATATCCCACTGTAGTCTCTGTCCTCCACAGGCGCACACACATCCCAAATCTCCAGGAGTTCCCCAAACTGGAACTGACAGCCCCACTCCACTCTTCCATCCCCTGCTGGTGGCCAGGGTGGATCTGGCAATCCTAATCACAAACCATTTTAAGGCATTAAGCATTCCAAATAAGTGGTATTCTGCTGTTTAGTCTCTGTACCTAGGTTTCAGTAACAAAACAAACAAACAATTCCATATTAGTTTTCCGTACTAGATACAAGCTGCATCTTAAGTATGTGATTTCAGACCTGATTCATGTATTAAATGAGGCACAATGGCAACAGGCAGGTTTTTTTTGGGAGGTAGTATATCTATAATCATAATGCACTCAGTAGGATAACAAAGTATAGAGGAAGTTTCCTTTTGCATGCTATATGTTGTTCTAACAAGAAAGTTGACCACTGTTAATATTTTGTATTATGAAATAAACATGGAGACACTGAAGAAAGTTTGTGACTGATCTTCAAGTGCTATTCTAAGCCCATTGACTTCTATGGATTAAGAAGGGTGTAACTTTTTAGGACTGTACTGTTAATGTACATTCAGTTTAGAAGCTTAGTTCAGATGTAACAAAGTGAAGAGCTATACCAGGGCTGGAGCTCTGAGACCTCTACCTTGCCATTTAATTTTTCTGAAGGAATCTAGTTAAGTAATGTAGTGTGGTGTGGCTGCTGACCACATTCACTAAGAAAATAAGACTAAGGCCCTTTCTGCATACACAGCTTACTGCAGTTTACTGCAGAGAATCTGAGCAGTCGAGCCGTTAAGCTTCACTTTAGATTTCTTTGCCTGCTATCTGCATATTCTTTTATTCTCCAATGGATTCATTCTGCAGCTACAACAGAAAAGCATAGTTTTTCTTAATTGATGTGAGAATGTGACATCTGGGGGTGGTCCAATTGGCACTGATTTGGCCAAGTGTGTGAGGAAGGGATGGGGCACACTTCACCCTTCCCTTTATCTCCTGCCCTCTCTCCCACCCCCTTTGGCTGGCTGTTGCTGGGCTACTCCAGACATGCACAACCCATAGAGGGACACCAGCTTGGCAGCTGATATCCCAAGGGTTCTAATTTAAAAACAAAAACAAATGGGCCTTCAAGCCTCTCCCATTGTTTCCAGTGGGAAATCCTGTCATTCCTTTTAATACATCCCCCTCTAAGTTGTGTACCGATTGACTTAGGGGAAGGGGGAAGAGATCCCTCCGTAGGGTCCAATGTGTAAAGGGGGGAGAAGTGTGTCAAATGGCTCCCATGCAAGCTAGAGCCAGTTTGATGTAGTGGTTAAGTGCACGTACTCTAATCTGGGAGAACCAGATTTGATTCCCCAGTCCTTCACTTGCACCTGCTGTTGTGACCTTGGGTCAGTCACAAGTTCTGGCACAGCTGTTCTTGAAAAAGAGCAGTTTCTGCTAGAGTTCTCTCAGCCCCGCCTACCTCACAGGGTGTCTCTTGTGGGGAGGGGAAAGGAAAGGAGTTTGTAAGCCACTCTGAGACTCTGAGTGAAGGGCAGGATATAAATCCAATCTCCTCCTCCTCCTAGAAGCATCAAACCTGCAGAGGACTTGCCCTCCAAGTTGTGTGCAGATTGGCTTCAGGGAAGGGGGAAAAGATCTCTAGGGTCCAATATGCAAAGGTGTGGAAGAGTATATCAAATGCCCCCCCCACAAGGTAGAGGCATCAAACTCACATAGACCCCCCCCCATGGGGCTGCCCCTCTGCCTGCCCTCCAAACTGTATTCAGATTGACTTTGGGGAAGGGGGAAAAGATCCCTTCCTAGGGTCCAATATGCAAAGGTGGGGAGGAGTGTGTCAAATGCCCCCCCAAGCTAGAAGCATCAAACTTGTGGAGGACCTCCCCGGGCTGCCCCTCTACCTGCCCTCCAAGTTGTGTGCAGATTGGCTTTGGGAAAGGGGGAAAAGATCCCTAGGATCCAATGTGCAAAAGGTGGGAGAAGCTCAGCCTTTTGTTTCTGTCTCTGATGCCAGCCAAGAGGGTGCAGAGTTAGAAAAATCAAACCTGGGGGAGATGTGACAAAACAAAGGAGTGGTGGGGAAGGGGGTGGAAACAGCCAGAGACATGGGCGGTGTCGCACAGTGCAAGGTAAGAAGTCTGCTTAGCATTAACTCTGACTTGGAAGCAGATCAGTTTTTAAGTCTGCCACAAAAGCACTCTTGGATACCCTGAGGCAATACCACACTGAACAGCCATAAAAATATGCAGAAATTCCAAAAAGACCCAACACATACAGAAAGTGAAAGTGCGATGCAATGCAGAGGGTGATTAACAGCTCTGGAAGAATAGCGGGGAAACAGATGGGTGCAGAAAAGCCCTAAGCGAAAAGCAAACTTCATAATAATAATGTTACATTTGCTATATTAATTATTCCTTTATACATCTAGAATATAAAAACTTGAAAAACATAAATGTATCTTATTGTACCTTTATTAAACATGGGAAAGCCCCTTGTGAACCATGACTAGTGAGGAACTTAGGAGCTGCTATAAGTAGGAAATTATGATTGTAGTTGGTGAGAGTAGGACAGTAAGCCTCAGCAGCATTGGGATAGGAGATACTGTGATACTGTTAAGAACATAAGAACAGGTTTTTCGGTTTTCGGCGGAGCGAATGGCGGCCACCTCTCGGGACGCTCCCGGAGATGGTTAGCCCACGCGCAGTTGGGGGGGTCTTCGCATATGCGAAAGACCCTAGTGAGCCTTAGGCAAAGGCTCCGAACCGGGGGCGCTTGGGGAGTAGCCTCTTTGCCGGCAGACAGCCGGGAAATTGAGGCTTTCTCCCCGCCCCAATCGGCCCCGCTGCGTTGTGCCCGTATGGGACTTAGCAACGCCACCGACTTCCAGGAGTGAAGATAAGCGATGTGAATTAACATAAAAAGAAGAACAGGCATCGAATCGTGAGTTGGAGGTTTACTTTGAAGCGAAAAATGCGAATCCCCCTGTAAGCGGATAAGCGGCTGGGAGGAGGGAGGAATCCCCACCCCCTTTGAGAAACGAGACTTCAAAGGAAAAGCGAAGGGGGATAAAGGGGAAAAAGTGTTGGTGAAAGTACCTGTGGGGTTTCATTGAAGATCAAGAGTAAGCTGGTCTCCTGAGGGACGCGGCACGAACTTTGATAAAGTAAACAAAGGGAAAATGTCGCCTTTCAAAAAGGTCCCACAAAAGCCGGAAAAGAAGGGAGGAGGGACTTCCGGTCTGGGCAACACCCCCCCCCAGAGCCTGCTGTCAATCAACAGAAAAGCGAGCTACTGCACCCTCTGCTGGAGCAAATGCAGAAAATTAGCGAAACTTTGACTAACATGGAAGGTGTTCTCAACAGTCAACAAAAACAATTAACGGAAACAGCAAAAAGGATGGAGGAGATCGCACAGAAGTGTCTGGTCTCGACGGAAGATGCCAGGAAAATAAAGAAAAGGGTCAACAAACTAGAAAAGCATCAGGATATGCAAGAAAAAAAGGATTTTAACGTTGCAGATGGAGAAATCTAATCTGACTCTCCACTTTCAGGGCATCAAAGAAGAAGAGAAAGAGGATCTCAGGTCCATACTGGCGAATGCCTTGGCACCCTTAACTGGCAGAGAAGCGAAAGAATTAAAAGAAGAGATGGATACGGTTTATAGAGCCTATTCCGCTTTTACAAAGAAAAATAATCTGCCAGCAGAAGTGGTTGTCAAGTTCACTAAGCAACGTACCAGAGATCAAATCTTACGTGCAGTTTCAGCGGTGCCCCTGAAGATTGGGGAGCAGACTATTAGAACCTTGAAGGATGTTCCTTATGAAATCCGTATGAAAAGGAAAGCATATAAAGGGTTGACCACATTTCTACAAAGGCATCAGACTGTTTATAAATGGATCTTCCCTGAAGGGCTGGTGTTTAAGTATAAGGATAAAAGAGAGAAGATTGACTCCGTCTTCAAAGCACAAGAATTTCTGAAGAGACACGCCAGTACAGAGGAAGATGCAGCACTCGCAATTTGGTCGGAATCAACCAGCGAAGAGGACAGCGACCCAGAGGAGGGAGGTGCCGGAGCGGGAGACGTGAAGGCTAAAGAGGGCCCATCTTACAATTTGAGAGACATAAAAAGAAGACAATATAAGAAATAGCTGTTCGTGAAACGTCAGAAAGGAGCTGATTAATAACTAACTCCAAGGGACTTTTACTAACTTACTAACAGAGTTATTTTGGACTTTTGAAATGTGAAAAGAAGACCTTCCAACCATGGTGGTTGCCTAAAACGGTATTTTTATTAACTGAAACTAATCCTTTAACAGAAAAATTCACTCAATCCTTTTCTTAATCCACCTATATACCCTACCTTTTTCTTATTATAAAAAGCAATAAAATTCTCCCCTCTTTAGGAGGGTTTTTATAAAAAAAAAAAGAACATAAGAACATAAGAGAAGCCAATGTTGAATCAGGCCAATGGCCCATCTAGTCCAACACTCTGTCACACAGCGGCCAAAATATACCACGTGCCAACAGGAGGTCCAGCAGTGGGGCCAGTGTTCTATTCTGTCACTTTCTACCCCATCAGTGTGGCAAAGAAGATTGCTTTTCTGATGTTCACCAGATTTACACTATCTTCCCTGCTTATAGGCTCTGTATGTGATGGGGTGGGGGGACAACTATGGGTAACCCACATACACATTACACCATATGTACAACATCATGTTCTCATTCTTATGTCTAAATGTTTTATTGTAATTCCACTGTAGCCATTATTTAACATGACATTAATGGCCATTCTGTCCAATAATACTCTGAAAATTCACATAGCATTTTCCCAACCACTGTATCAGAGCAACTGAATCAGACATCATTGTTAGCCGGATTGCAAGTTATTATGAATAATAATGAGGGGAATATGATTGATTATTAATAAGCAATCGGCTGCAAGAGCGAACACCTGTGTATACAGAGGTCAGCCCTGCCGGGAGGTGTTGATAACAGACCAGGAGACTTTTGTAGTTGAAAAATAAAGTCTTTTACTGAAGTTCTGCACACGCAAACAATTACACAAGCTCACACACAATTATTCAAGGCCTAAGAAATACAGAGAGAGGCAAAGCACATTTGCATTAGCAGGTAAATCGTTGGTGGGGTATATTTACCAGTCCCGTCGTATAGAGCATTCCTCAGGAAAAATGGAGGGGAAAGAAACTAAGAAATTTGAGAACCATGCGGCCTGGCCAGCAGAGAACACGTGGGAACTCAGCCTGCAGACCAGAGTTTAAAGATGGAGGCAGGGGTTGGGGATAGCAAGCTGGACATAAGAGGGTCAAAGGTTCGATAGGGGTCGAAGAGCAGAGAGAGCGCCGGTGGTCAGGCGTCTCCTTATAAGCAGGAGGGTGGGGGCTGGTTCCAGCCTCTGATCCCACCTCTTGGTAAGTCCGTCCCTGAAAACACCCTATTGGTTGGAAGATGTAGGGGAGGTGTGTGGAGGTGTGCCTGAGGGATGGTCAATACTGAGAGCTAGAAACTTGCTCATGTCTGACACCTGGTAGCAGCTAGGATGAGTCACCCGGCGGATTCCATTGTTTTCTTGATGGCATTAGCCAGGCTGCTGATGGCCATCAATTAGTTACCAGGCAACGATGAATAGACTCTGCCAGGGCTACTGAGGGGGGAGGGAAAGAGGCTGCCTGCCTGATGTAGAAGGAACTCTCAATGGCGTTTTTGGAGTTCCTAGTCCTTGTATTTTATTAAGGCATGGTACTGTGCTTAGTGTATACTGGGTCTGTTCCATTTTCCTTCATGAGGAACAGGCTGGTAACCTATGCTGGGCACTGGAGCTGCTGGAAAGGTCAGGAGAAGCGTCTCTCGCCTGGGTGCAGTCTCTGCTGGCATCTGGATGGGGTTACCATGTGGTTCAGTCCCTTCTGCACACACTGGCACAGTTTATTATTTTATTACAGTCCAAAAAGAGGCTCAAAAAGCCTTGCAGGGCAACATCATCACTGGATTACTTAACCTCCCCTCTTCAGTATACTTGACATACTGATTTGGGAGGAATAAGAACCATCTCATTGATATGAGAACTGTTTTAGTGATGTAGCTGTGACCATAACCTTCATAGAATAACAGGTTTTTCTTTTTAAGAACATAAGAGAAGCCATGTTGGATCAGGGCCTATCCTGTCCAAATTTTGTATCACACAGTGGCCAAAACCCAGGTGCTATCAGGAGGATCACTTTGGGAATTATCATGTTATTTTTTCAATGTATGATTATTTTTTCTTTAAATCATGTCAATTTATAAATACACTGAAGCAAAATCATACATAAACTTACTCCAATAAACTTCCCATGAATGGTGAATGGATATGTGGGAAATAGTTGGTACCATTTTAAATTTTTAAAAACTAAACATCTGAAGTCCTAAAAAGCAGAAAATGAAGAATGTTCAAAAATAAAATCATTATTAAAATGCAGTGCATTAGGTTTAGAAGGAATCTAGGTTCTGTTAATGTATAGTACTTAATGGTCATAGTCTACATTTCCAACCATCAAATGGCATTCTTAGAGCCTATGTGGCTTTCTGATTTCCCAGTCTTTTGCAACAGGGGATCCACATTTGTGACCACAATCACACTGCATCATGGCCAATAACTTTGTGTAGAGAACTAATCATTTTAGCATTTTGAACCTGTGATACAAATAATTCAGAATTTGTCCATTCCTGTGATGTGGAGCAAGAATTCTAATACGGAATAAAGAACCAATCATGCTAAAATGCATGTGAATCACTTCAAGCATAAGAACAGCACTCATGAAGAAAGTATCTTCTTCTTGCAAAAGATTTGGGAGCATGCTTACAGGCCCATGATTTACTGCATGTGGAACCTTGTATTAAGTAAACTGCCTCAAAGAAAAATGTAGCTTCACCAAATTTAACATCACATTTTTGCATCACCTCATTTTGTCTTGCACAGAAAGGCTATTTCCTACTGCCTGATTATGTCATGTTTCTATTGCCATCATTCTGAAACAGTTGTCTCAAGTCAGGTTCTTGACCCATACCCTGTGAGCTCATTTCTGTGTTCGACATCTGTTTAGGTAGCTCTGAGAATGATGTTGGTTTTGATGTTGCTTGTGTGTGATCTAGTGCTGCTTCCTGAACGCATGTGTCCCTTCCCTTCACAGCCTACTCGACACCCAGCACCTCCCCTGCAAACCGATTCGTCAGTGTTGGACCACGGGATCCAAGCTTTGTAAATATCCCTCAACAGACACAGGTGGGAGGCTTTCAATTTCTGTTCTGTTATCTGTATGTCATGCTGCTTGTTACCTCTTTGGTGTACCTTAGTGTTGCTTTAGACAGCTGTGTCTTCATCAGTCAATTTTTTTTTGTGGTCTGAGTAACAACAATGAAATGTCAGTTCCTGTTATTTGTTTGTTTGGGGATAATACAATACGATACAATAAGATTAGGTTTCATTAGTCATCTGTTATAAGACAATATAATAGCTGTTTGCATGAGGGAGAGTCAAACTGATTTTTCTTAATATTTCCTTTTTGTACATTGGAACTTCACTACTTTATACGAGTTAAAATTTTGTGATAGAAATAGAATGCCCTGTATTTTATGCCCACTGTCTACTAGTGCGAAAGAGAACTTGGCATTCAGGAGGAAAGCTTGGATTCCTTCTTTCATCATGGTAAATATGGCAATTGGCAGCTGAAAAGGCATATCTTCAGGATAGCACAGGGTCATTATAATGCACATTTATCAACTTATTCAAAATAAATTTCCCAATTTCTTAAAAATATGGTAACATTAGAAGTAGCTGTTGCCTGCATTACATGTTTACTACATTACATATTTACTACAACATTTTTAAAAGAGACAAAACGACATTTTTAACAATAGCTGTTTTAACCATCTTTATTTGGAAATAGGTCCAGATCAATAGAACTTCCATCCGTTTAGATATGCAGGAGTCAGCTGTTTGCTCCAGTTATTTAGGGCAGTTGATACTTAGATATATCTGTTTTTATTTAGTATATCTTTAATATCCCTAACCCAGTAGAACAAGTGTTCATTTACAGGTGAGTGAAATGGGACAAAGGAACCAGTATGAGATGGAAGGTACTTGTTAATACTGTTACCCAACACAGAGGGTTGGGGTAGGGCTTATCCCTCCACATGTCCCTTGGTGTGATATTTTAGAAAATGAGAGGGACAGTTCTTGATTTGGTGTGGGGGTGTATGGGGGGATCTCATGGAGTCACAAGACAAGTCTTGGATGGTTGTCTCATTGTGAGATGACATTTGATTACACTTAATTTCTGTCATCATTGATCTAAGGAGAAGTCTGCCTATACATTTGGTTTGATATGCCAAAGGAGAGTATAGGGGTTCTGGAAGTAACAATACTGTAGTGTTTACTCCAAGCTTTCTCTACCACAGAAAAAGCACAAATAAGCTTTTCAGTCATCTATATTGCAGCTGCTATTACATATGTGCACTGAAAAAATACTACAAATAGCTCGTTATACCAACATTCCACCTGAGGAATAGTTTGTGGCGTTTCCTAATCTCACCTATAGAAATGTAAAGTTGGCTATCATATGAAAAAAGAGCAGCCATATTGTAAAGCACGTGCTTATGCCAATTATAGTACTTTGTTTAAGGCTTCATTCATTAGGAATACAGTAAAATCTGTTGATTTCTTTATGCAAGTAGTGATGCACAAGCTGATAATTGTATTGGTGGTGGTCAGTTTACACAACTAGTTTACTGTGCCCATATTCAGTCCACCTAGGGAAATATCAGTTGCATAAATGCCTAAAGCTGGCACACACATTCACTTGTTACTGTATCAGAAGTATGATGAAATATTTTTTATTCCTCTTAAACAAAGACAATTTCAATATACTTTTTCCATGGTATTTCAAATTCCTAACTGTCAGTCAAATAATTGTTACAAGGACCAAAGGAGGGGTCACAGTGATAGATAATATATCAAAACAAAGAAGCACTGTGATATATTTGAACATTTAATGACAATTATGTATATCTATAAAAAACTTTAGAAATTCTAAGATATTCAAGACAAAACTTTAGACATTAAAACATATTCAAAACAACATCCAATATTCTCAATGAGCACCTGGTTTGCTCCTTAGACAACTACTGGAAATGGAACTGAGTAAGTTTACATTTATTAAAGTCAAAAATTAATAATTTTCAAAAATTTAAAAATTAGAACTAGTTTCCATTCAGCTTCATATTTCTTTCAATGTTTAATAATCATGTTTGTTTTAGGAAAAGTTGAAGAAGAAGTCAAACAGTCATGGTCTGAAGAAAGTAGAAAAAGAAGTTAATGTTGCAATGTTAAAATGTATTAAAAGGCTGACACCTTGCTACTTAAGAGGATTACTCCTGAGGAAGACTATTGAAATGAATGTTTAATGCTGCCATGTTAAAATGTATCAAAAGGCTGACACCTTGTTACTTAAAAGTATTACTCCTGAGGAAGACTATTGAAATGAGTCAAATAATTGTTGGCAGCTCTGGTCATCTGAACTAACTCTTTGTCTACACAATTCATGTTTTTAGTATATTCCCATCATAATACCAACCAATTCTTTTTCTGTGCAGCATTGTTAAGTTTTTTTGGCATTTGCCTGAATTGGTTCATCTTTTAATTAGTTATACCCAGACCTACTTCCTAAAGATTAGTGTTTGGTATATATGGGTTTCAGTCAGACTTTGATCAGGCATTGCCCAGGATGAGACCTGCTTAGTTTCAGTGGTAAAAGCATGACATATGCTTTCAGATAATTCTGTGGGCCAGGACTGAACTAGACATGACAGCATCCCCAACTCTAGCCCAGGCATGCTGCCAGTATTTTTAGCCTAACATGGCAATTTTAAAAAATCTGACTGGGTTGCAGTGTGGTGGACGAGGCACTTTTGTTTCAGCACTTCAGAAGGCTGGGGGGATACATTGTCCCACTGCAATATGGGCCTGATCTATCAGGCTCTCACAGAATTTTTCAGTCGTCAAATTTCATTACACAAAATGTTGTCCTCTACAGGGATAGACCAGGCCTCCAGTGAACAGGTCTCCCTGCCCCTTTCCACTATATTGGTAAAGTTTCAAAGAGACTGAGGTCTGAAATTTTGGAATACATCTTATTTCTCTGTATTAGAGAAAATTAACTTATTAACAAAGGTTAATGTCTTGAATCATATGAAGCGTAAGCACTAGGAAGTTCATAAACTTGTTCTTCCTTGCATTCCTCCTTCCCCTCAGTAATCTCCAAAGAGTTCCAAGTCACAAACTCATGCAGCCACATCATGTTTTGTTCGTATGGGTCACATATCCTCCAGCATCAGTGTTTGGGAAATCTCAGGAGACTATGAGGGGCAGGAAGAAGCAGAAACAACTGCTTCACAGGGTTACAGAATAGAAAGCTGAATCATAGTTACTGAGTAGGATAACAAACTCCATGGAATATAAAAGTGAAAAAACATCAACAGCATCCCTAGTTCAGCCCATACTAATGACCTTCCTGATGTTGTAGTAACCTTACCCTATTCAGATGTTTGTTGTATGTACTTGAATCAGGTTTGATCAAAAAATGTATCCTACTTAAACAAGGACACTTTTTGAATATTCTTTTTCTAAGCCCTTTCAAATTCCCAAATGTCAATTAAGAAAATAGTTGTTGGCAGTTTTGTTAGCAGCTAATTTGAGCCAGATGTTGAACAATATTAAGGTTGTATTCAATATCCCATAGTCATGAGGAGGAGAGGAATTAATGAGAGAAACTTGTGTTTCAGGACAGCTATAGTTTTTATTTAGGATGTTTTTTACATTATAGTACAATATTTGAAAGGTCAAGAACATGCAGTACTATCATTTGACAATGATTACAAAACCATTTATCTAGAGTTAAAGATATAGGGCAGGATATTATAATTGTGTTCCTTTTCCATAAATTGCAACAAGAACACAAATAGTATGTAGACGTCACCCTTGTACACGTTAAAGCCATGCATTCACATTGTGTTTACCTGTTATCCCTATCTGATAAGATTTGTCTTGGTTGTGCATTGATTGGCATGATGAAACCTCGGGCTGTTGCTTAAGCATGTAATGTTGCTTATGTGAAGTGGCTTATCATGCAGGATTGATGGTCATCATACCACTGCAAAATGGTAAAGGGCTGTGGCTCAGCAGAAGAGCCTCTGCTTTGCCACAGAAAGTCCCAGGTTCAGTCCCCAACATCTTCAGCTGAAAGGACCAAGCAGTAGGTGATATGAAAGCCCTATAATTGAGGCTCTGGCTCTGAGTAGACAGTACTGACTTTGATGGATTGAGGGTCTCATTCAGTATAAGGCAGCTTCATGTGTGTTCATGCTTTCTCTCCCCCTCCCCCTTTCTTATAATGAAGTGATGAAAATCATGAGAACATGTCACATTGCATCAAGCGAACAGATTGAAGCTATGTCGATATGGTTGTATATCAAGTGGACCCATGTTAGAAATTACATCCTTTGGCTGATGACTGGTTTGTGTCAAGGTGTTATCACAGATCTGCTACCATGGGGTTATTCTGCCTTACTGTGCCTGCAACTTGTGATGAGGTAGTGCAGCTAGAAAGAATGGTCACAGTAGCTGGGCTCTGAAATGGGTTTTCACCAACAAGAAATCATATGATACCCACAGTTTATCACACAGAAAATTATAAGTTGTATTACGTTCACAAACAGTGTGAACTTACCCTCAGTAATGAAATCAATATTTCCTTGTCTCAGACTATAAGAGCGCTGTATGCTTTCTTGCTGACTTCTCCATTTTCATCCTTCGGTAAGGTCTTTACTTTATTGATACGCAGATAGAACTGGTTAAACTGTGTTGAATTTCAAGCCTTCTCTGCACTGAACAAGGTCACAGAAAGTACAACAGCCATTCTGAGAATATTTTAACTCTCTACTGCCTGTTTGTATTGGTTAAGCAGCAGAAGGCCTTTCTGCTTCCTGTAGTTAAGCCTCCCTTAAAATATCTAACATCTCATATTTAACAGACATGTAAGCAAAGTTTTCCTTTGTTTTTTTTAAATGAAACTGTTAGGCCCTTTTGTGGCCTTAGAAACCATATTTATATAGAACGATACAGGTGGAAAGACATGTGTTAAAGCAAGACGTTTAAGGCTGCAGTTTTATACCCAGTTACTTCAAAGCTGCAATCATGTATTTACTCATCTGGAAGAAAACAACCTTGAATTCGGTTCTGCATAGATTTGAGCTGTAGAGAACCAGTGTGGTAACTGCAGAAATCCATGTTCAGATAATCATGCAGTTCACTGCAAGACATTGTGCCAGTCACTCTCTCTCAACCTTATCTACCTCCCAGGGGGGTTGTGAGGATAAACTTGAAGAAAGAATCATATATGCTGTCATGGACTCCTTGTAAGAAGGGCAGGGGGAAATGTGACAAAAGTGGTAACTTCAGTTAGCACCCAACAGCTAGCTTTATTTACTCAGCATTCAGTCCCATTTATTTTGTTCTCTTAGAGTTGCTGTTACTAGCATTAGTCTTCAAGGTGCAACTGGAGTCTTGCTCTTTTCTCTAGCATTCATACATTTAGCTTCCTTCCTTCCTTCGCTTTGTGAGCAAATGGGTTGTAAGAGCATAGAAAAGAAAATAAATACTATACTTCTCTACAATAACAACAAAATGGAAATGTATACAGTATTGCTATATAAATGCACATTTTACTTGAGTAAATTGTCTTGGTTATTTCCTTCCAGATTTTCTGAAGTGAAGTAATTGGGGAGGATGTTTTAATTTTATTGCTATTTTATTTCATTTTTAATGGTAATTGTTGTAATAGTTTAAAAGAACGTCACAATTGGGGATGGGCATAAACCTGGAAAATGGTGGTTTGTGGTTCGTGGTTCATTTGATTACACAAACCATGAACTTTCACAAACTTTTCCCACTTCACAAATCAGTTCAGAGTTTGTTCAGTTCATGAGTTTGGGAGGTAGTAGAACCAGGGGTCGTTTCCTGCCAGAGCACCCCAGAGCAGCGCTCTGGCAGAAAGGCGCCTAGGCCCTGCCCCCACGCCTGTGGAGACACCCAGGGAGGGGGGAGCCTGGGTTCTGTGCCCAATCTTCTCCAGGTGCCCCACCACTGCAGGTTGGTTGGAGACAGAGAGGGCATGGAGGCAGACATGCCTGTCTTCCCCCCTGAGCCTCTCCACTTTTGCGAAGAGACTGGGAGAGATTTAGAAGAAGAAGAAGAGTTTGGATTTATACCCCGCCCTTCACTGCCCAAAGGCTTCTCAGAGCAGCTTACAAACTCCTTTCCCTTCCCCTCCCTACAACAGACACCCTGTGAGGTAGGTGGGGCTGAGAGAACTTCTGACAGAAACTGTCCTTGAGAGAACAGCTGTGCCAGAGCTTGTGACTGACCCAAGGTCACATCAGCAGGTGCAAGTGGAGGAGTGGGGAATCAAACCCGGTTCTCCCAGATAAGAGTCCGCACACTTAACCACTACACCAAACTGGCTCTCCCTGCATAACTCCTTGCATAACTTTGTCAAGGTGTGTGGCATATGCAAATGAGTTATGCAAATGCACTTCTGCACCTCTTTTTCTAGGAAATGACCCCTGGGTAGAAGAGCCTCCTCCATCCACCTGCCAAGTTTGGTGAAGATTGGGTTTTGGATATCTGAGTTATAGCATCCCCAAAGCAGGTGCCCCCAGGAAAGCTCAGTTCTAGCCTCCTCTCTCTTCCTGCTGCAAAGTGAAAGCAGCTGAGTCAGAGTGTGGGGTGCATGTGTACACACACACACACACACACACACACACAAAATATATGCTCCCATAGAGCACAAGGGGAGCTCCATGGTTGGCTCCCAGAGCTGCCAAACAAGCTATGGACAGCTGCTATGGGTGTTTTTTGTGCTCTCCACCCCCAGCGTTGCCTAGGAATTGATTAAATATGTGCCAGGCTATCTGGAGAACGAATACTCTAACAAACCAAATGAACCTACGCAGAAAAAAGGTGGTTTGTTTTTGGATTCGGAAATGATACAACCAAATGAACCAGTTTGAAATGAACCATGAACCAGTTTAGTTCGTGCTCGAAACCCAGTTTGTTTCTCACTTCATGCATATCCCGAGTCACAATGATCTGTGTTCCCGTCTTATATTCTCTAGAAGCAAAGCAAATGCAATCAGCATTTTCTCCGGTGGTCCAGGAGTGGGGCAGTCCTTCAGACAACTCCTGGGAAGCTCCTCCCCCCTCCAAAAGCAGGGCTGGTAGACTCTTCAGACACGGAAGGGGAGGGGCTTAGAACCCAGTCTCTCCAGCCCTGCTTTTGAGCAGGTCATGGTAGCACATGCTCCGTAAGAGTGCAGAACAAGAAGACAAAAGTCAGAAGAAAGAAGACACGGAAGTCTGTGGAGGGGAGTAACAGGTAGACGATCGGCTCCCTACCTTCTAAAACCCCTCCATTCCCTCTCTACATTGGGAGCCGCTACAGGAAGAAGCGGCTCTGGGATGGCACCAACAGACCTGGACAACCCCCGGGGAACTGCGGCATTGGTGAGACCCCCGCTGAGCGCCCAGGGGAGAGGGACGGGCATGACACATCTTCACTCTCTTCCCATAGAGAGTGACAAGGACAATGGTGGGGGCTCTAACGGTGACGCGGTACGCGGCTGTCGACTGTCCAAAGCCAGTCTTTCTGTACAGCCAGTTCCCTGTCTCTAACGTGGCATGGGAGGCCGACAGAAGTGTCCAGCAACGGTGCGGTAGGCTGGAAAATTCCCAATGGAGGGTCTTCTTTTCCTTGTGGCAGCTTGTTTCCCACCCCCCTCCCTTTTCCCCTTCACCTCGGGTGGTGATTGGGGGGGGTTGGGGCTTCTGAAGGGGTAGATGAACAGTTGAGAACTAGTTCTGTTCCCTTGACTACATTCTGCCTCTTCCCACTCAGCTGTAGGAATGGGGAAGTGTGTGTGGGGGGAAAGGTGATTAGAGATGAACTGAGTCTGGGTCTGGGAGACAGTTACCCAGTTAGGAGGAGGCCTGGTGGGAGAGGACATCTTGAGAGTTCCTTTTCCTTACTTTCACTTTTAGGGGAATTCAAAATGGATGACAAAGCTTCCACTTCTCAGGAAATGGAGACACGTACTTTCACATTGACTGAGTCTCCAAAGTCTCCTCTAACCCAGACACAGGATCCACCAGTAGGGGTAGAAAATCCTGGTGCCTTTCTTTCATGGCTACATACAGAAATGAGAAAGGGATTTAGAACCATGTGCCAGGAATCCCGAGAGTTTTCTACCACTCACAGCCACTGTAAACAGCATAGATCTAGAGACAGAGAAGCTGAAATTCCTGATAGGAAAAGAAGTAAGGTGGCTGTGTCTACAGGAGAGCATAGTCCTTTATTAGAGGGATAAGACTCTGATTCATCATGTTCTTCCTCTACATCACCAAAAGAAGAAGGAGAGCTTCCAGAGGAAGAGGCAGAGGTGGTACCTACATCTCAGACTAGACTTTTTCCTCAGGAACTATATAATAGATTACTCTCCAAAGTCATCAGAACTCTGGAGTTGAATTATACTCCTAAGGAAACAGAAGAAGAAGATACAGTTTTCCCTGCTGGGTCAGACAGAGCCATGCCTAAACCTAACACCAAAGCTGTAGGCATTCCACTTCCTGCGTCCTTTTACAAGATAATGAAAGCGGAGTGGGAAAACCCAGCCAGACCTAAAACAATTCACCAAGTTTTTGGAAAGCTTTACTCATTAATCCCTGAAGCTTCAAAAAAGCTTAAACTACCGGTAGTGGATGATCCTGTTAATAGTCTGGCTTCCACATCGGTTCTCCCCATGGGCACTGATGGTCTTCCTAAGGAGATAAGTGATAAGCGCATAGAGCAAGCACTGCATAGAGACTTTGAGGCTTCTGCTAACTCTTTAAGAGTTTCTATCACAGGCTCGTCATTTGCCAGGGCAGCATATATGTGGTCATCTGATCTGGCCAAGGCAGACAGTGGAGTTCCAAAAGACCTGAAGGATGAACTTAAGAAAATTGCACTAGCCATGGCTTTTGTTGCAGATGCAACACTGGATGCAATGCAACAGTCTGCAAGGAGCATGGCATGTAGTATCGCAGCACGTAGGAATACTTGGCTTAGAAGCTAGGACGTGAACCTGTCCGCTCGAGCTAAAGTGGCAGCAGTTCCCTTTAAAGGTTCCAAGCTGTTTGGAGACAATTTGGATTGTTATCTCATCGAAGATAAAGACAAGAAGAAAGTTCTTCCTTCAAGAAAGAGGGAAAGGAAAACGAGGCGATACCAGCAGTCCTTTCGTGACTCCAGGAGAGACATGAAAACTGGGCCTAATAGATCATACAAAGGAAGATGGCAATCCAAATATAAAGAGGGGAAATCATCCAGTTTCTCTGCAAAGCAGCCCTACAATGGAAAATCCGCCAAGAAGGGACCATAGGCATGACTATGCCAGGATACAGATACCAAGCGGAGTCGGAGGCCATCTTCAGAATTTTGTACCTGCCTGGCAAAGGTTGATTTCGGACAGATGGGTGAAGGATACAGTCACAAGAAGTTACTCTCTGGAATTCCGCTCCATTCCTCCTTCATGCTTTCTGCAACTTCCAAGGAACAAATCCAGAATGAAACACAACCAATTAGAGAGAGCCATAACACATCTGATCGAGATTGGAGCGATAGAACCGTTTCCACCTCTCGAGAGGAGTCAGGAGATATATTCAGTGTTCTTCACCATTCCAAAGAAGAACGTCCAATACTAGACCTCAAGTGGCTAAACAAGAGGGTGATCAACAAAAAATTCAAGATGGAGACAGTGAAGTCCATTCTGACATCCATACAGAAAGGGGATTTCATGACATCAATAGATTTATCGGAGGCGTACCTACATATTCCATCTTTCTGGCCCATCGCAGGTATCTACGTTTTGCCTACCACAACAAACATTTTCAATACCGGGAGTTGCCTTTTGGTCTGAAATAAACACCAAGGGTTTTTACCAAGGTTCTAGTCATTCTAGTGGCTATACTAAGGACACAGGGGGTTGCTTTGTACCCCTACTTAAATGACATTCTAGTCAAAGCTCCTTCATACGATATGATGGCCAGGGTCCTGGAAACCACAATGTCGCTACTCAGGGAGCATGGCTTCGTGATCAACCTAGAAAAGAGTTCACTGAACCCGACCCAGTCCCTAATCCACCTAGGAATGTACATAGACACAGTACAAAACAGGGTGTTTCTCTCTCAAGAGAGACAGGAGCGTCTGAGACAACTGACACAGGAGGTCCTGGACTTTCAGAGAGTAGAAATTATGACCCTAGCAAAACTGCTCAGGATGCAAGTCTCATGCCAGGAAGTCCTTCAATGGGCCAGATTCCACACGCATCCCCTTCAACATTTTCTCCTATCTTTTTGAGAACCTAGTAGCCCAAAAGAAGATAAAAAAGGTACCACTGTCACAGGAAGTGAAACAACAGCTGCAGTGATGGCTGGCTCCAAATCGCTTCTTAGAAGGGCTACCACTCAGGGACCCAGTCAGAATAGTCATCACAATGGATGCGAGTCTGTTTGGCTGGGGAGCTCACATGAAGGGGCAGTTGGCACAGGGAACCTGGGACCAGTCGGAAAGGTCCAACAGCATGAATCTGCTGGACTTAAGGGCCATAAGACTGGCATTACTAGCTTTCCAACAAGAGATAAAACACAAGTCACATCATGATTCAAACAGACAATGTAACAGCAAAGGCCTACGTGAACAGGCAAGGGGGCTCTCACTTCAAATGTCTACACAAGGAGGCGTGTCAACTGATAAGCAGGGTTGAATCTCACATCCAATCCATAAAGGCAATTAATGTCGCAGGACAAGAGAACGCAATAGCAGACAGGTTGAACGGACAATGTCTAGACCAATCGGAATGGATGCTGAATAGAGCAGTGTTCACTCAAATTTGTCTCAGGTTCAGGTTTCCAACAGTGGACTTGTTTGCTGCGGTTCAGAATCGCCAAACCAAACTCTTCATGACACGAATACAATATCCAATGGCAGTAGGGACAGATGCTCTACATCAGGATTGGCCACAGATGCTGTTGTACGCCTTTCCTCCAATACAAGTCATTCAGAGACTGGTCCAAAGGATTATAGACCACAAAGCGGAAGTGATCCTCATTGCTCCATTGTGGCCCAGGCGAGCCTGGTTTCAGGACCTCAGGAGGTTGTTGATACGGGAGCCATAGCGTCTACCAGTAACTCTAGACCTTTTGACGCAAGGGGACATTGTTCATCCACAACCAGAATTTCTAAATCTCAAAGCCTGGAGATTGAGCGGGAACAACTTTTGAGCATGGGATACCCTGAGGGAGTGGTGATGACCATGTTAGCACCCAGGAAGGGGTTGACCAATAAGGTTTACAATACTACCTGGCAGGTTTTCCAGTCCTGGTGTGAAAGGAAAGGGCAGGATCCTTTTAGGATGACAATTTCAGGAGTGTTGTCCTTTCTCCAAGAGGGTTTAGATAAATGCCTCAGTACAAACACCTTGAAGCGTCAGGTGGCAGCCATATCAGCCATCAGGGGATTTAAGAAAGGTTATTCTTTTTCTAAGCACCATCATGTTAAAAGGTTCTTCAGGGGTACGTCTTTACTGAACCCCTGGGTGGCCCACAGGTTTCCCACATGGAACCTTAATCTAGTGCTCAAGGCTCTGTGTAAGGCTCCTTTTGAGCCTATGGCTACATGCCCACTGAAGGAATTAATGTTCAAGACCGTTTTCCTTGTGAACATCACCTCGGCAAGGAGAGTGTCAGAGCTGGGGGCCCTTTCTATAGATAAAGAGCTTTGTATATTTCACAATGGTGGGGTGGTCCTGCGCCCTGATCCAGCCTTTGTGCCCAATATCAACTCATCCTTTCATAGGTCAATGAAGATAGTTCCTCCCTCTTTCTGTCAGAATCCCAAGTCAGATAAAGAAAAAGAGTGGTACTGCCTTGACATGAGGTGGGTACTTAGTTTTTATTTGGATAGGACCAAACAGGGGAGAGGACTGACTCCCTCTTTGTCTCCTTTCGGAAATCCACCATGGAAGGGAAGGTTTCTCCTTCATCACTGAGTAGGTGGATTAGAGGATGTATTTGTCTGGCATATAAAGCTAGGGGCCTGGACCATTAACAGGGAGTAACGGCGCATTCCCTTAGGGGGATGGCCACATCTGCAGCATACAGGGCATTCCCATCGCTGGACATAGTGTGTAAAGCGGCCACAAGGAGGTCGGTACACTCATTCACCCGGCACTACAGGATGGACAAGTTAGCGTTCGCAGATGCCGCGTTTGGCTGTAGAGTCTTGCAGTATACCCTGTAGTTGGGGAAGCAGCTGGACCTGCCTTGGAGGGTACTGCTTTTCCACGTCCCAGGAGTTAAGGAGTCTGAAGGACTGCCCCACTCCTGGACCACCAGAGAATGGAAGATTTGTCTCCACTTACCGTGAAGCTTCCTTCTCGGTGGTCCAGAGTGGGACAGTCCTTCCCACCCAGTTTGAGGTACCGCTTCCTCAATGAACAGGGGTGTTGTTGTCTGTAGGGTCAGATCCAACTACAGTGGAGGTTGTATGCCTGAGGATTCTGACGCACGGAGTTGTGTTTTTTTTCTGTTTGGATGGTTGGCTCCCTGTTGAGAGTTTCTTGTTGTCAGTTATTTTTTACAGTATGGGGAAAGCTGGCTTCGAGAATGACCGGGTTCTAAGAGGATGAGCCCCTCCCCTTCCGTGTCCGAAGAGTCTACCAGCCCTGCTTTCAGAAGGGAAAGGAGCTTCCAAGGAGTTAAGGAGTCTGAAGGACTGCCCCACTCTGCACCACCGAGAAGGAAGCTTCACAGTAAGTGGAGACAAATCTTCCATTCAAGGTCTGAACATGACCTCCTTTTCAGATGAAAAGTGTTACCAATCTGTCATTTCAGGTTTAAAAAATTAACTTTCAAAACGGATACTTCTGAATCAGTATCAACCTTCTGAAATATATCAAATTGTAATATGACAATTTCAGTATTTAAAAATTCTAGCATGTAAATTCAGAATGGAAATATTCTTCTTTCCGACTTTACAAAATATTGCTTTTCATTTTCTCTCAGATTTTTCATACTATACCCTGGTTCCCCCCCCCCCAGTTCTATATAAGTGCTGTCTTATCAATAAAGGAAATCATACCCAGTGCAGATAGTCATCAACTGAAAATATTGAGTCCTCCTTCCCCTGACATGCACTAAGGAATATACCACATGTGACTTTAGTGACATTGGCTGTGGTATAACTCCTTGATGGCAATTCAGATGGAAATGACTCTCATATTACAAATGATTGTTTTCCCTAGGGCACAAGCTGCTCCTCCAGAAGAGTATTGGCTCATATGCTTCTCTTCAGTAAGTCCA
Source organism: Gekko gecko (assembly GCA_029375565.1). Lineage (NCBI taxonomy): Eukaryota > Metazoa > Chordata > Lepidosauria > Squamata > Gekkonidae > Gekko > Gekko gecko. Next base: position 73,835,945 of record JAPDNY010000006.1, on the reverse strand, counting down.
CCATGAGCAGCGATATGAAGTGTGCCCCAGTCAAAACATTCCCAGTTTTTCAGTGTTTTCAGTGTTCTGTCATGTCAAAAATGGCACATTACACATGGACACACATTGTGAATAGAGTAACAGCCAAGAGCAAAATGACTGTACACTCTGATGGGTGTGGGCTCCTCAATATATGCATGCCTGATTGACAGCAGAACTGTGTAACTATTGTTTGGAGCTACACTATTCCATTGATTCATATACTATCTGCCTTGCCTGGAACAGATATTTTATACTTTTAATGTGTGTTGTTGTTATTTAGACCACTAAATACCTCAAGGCTGAAATGCATTTGGTCTAGTGGTTATTGTATGTGTAACTTATATTTGTTGTTGTATGCAATGTCTTAATGGATGTGATATTGCACCCCCTACCTATTTTTTATCTACATTCTATGAATGTTGTTTTTAATTTGTAGTTATTGTGCACTTTGTGATAGATATATTTTGTTCTATGTTTTAGCTGCTAAAGCTTCTAGGTGCTTGACTTGACTCTCAGGTTGCCCTCCCCCCCCTTTTGCTGTTCTCTGTACTAGATAGACCAGTATTTGCATATGGACCAGCATGGAATGATTACCTTTGAAAATATATGACATGTGAAACGAATTAGGGAGCTTGTGAGTTTACTTCTTTCAGAGAAACACCTTAAATTTTTGTCTTGCTTAATTTTATATAGATTGGAATGCTGACTGAGGATCAAACTACATGATACACCTGACATGTGTCAGGACGTGAGTGCACAACCCAACTTGCAGACAGATCAGAGGAACTCACTTTAAACGGCCCTTGCAAGAGGGGGAAAGGAGTGTCCTATTTCCATTCTGCTTGGTTTTTGCCAGCAGAATTTGCAGTGGGGTGGCTTTTCACCCCTTTCTGTGGCTCTATGCACCCTAGGAAGGACTAGGACTACAAAGGAAGACTTTCTTTCTTACTAAATAACTCTCCATACCAGGGATGGCCAAACTGCAGCTTGGGAGCCACATGGGCCTCTTTCACACATATTGTGCAGCTCCCAGAAGGATGGCTGGAGAAGTGAAAGGGAGGCATGCCTCCCCACTTGGTCTTCCCTTCCCCAGCCAGTGTTCCACTCCCAGGGTAGGCTTGAGGTGGGAGGGAGAAGAGAAAGAAAGTAATTTTAACTTTAAATTCATTCTCAAAGCCCCCCACCACTGGCTGGCTTGGAGAAGGTATTTGTCTCTTTATATCCCTTCTCCAAGCCAAGTCAGCCAGCATGGGGGTGGCGGGGACTTGGGGGATGCATTTAAAGTTGCTTTCTTTCCACCTCTCCCTCTCCTCATCTGTTTGCTTTCTGGTTTTATTTCTCTTTCTCTCTTTCTCTTTCCCCTTCCTTCTTCCCTCCCCATCTATTTGCTTTCTTTCCACCTTTCTTTCTATTTTTCTCTTTCTCCCTTCCTTCCTCTCTCTCTCACTCCCCCTTCCTTCCTCCTCCCATTTATTTGCTTTCTTTGTTTCTCTCTTTCTCTTTTCACCTCTTTCATTATTTCTTTCCACCTCTCCCTTAGACAAATAAATATCATTATCAATATCTGTTTTTACCCTTTTTGCTTTTATTTTTGGCAGTCTCATTTAATGTTAATAAAAAGCAAATTTGCATATCTTCCAATAAAATAGTGTCTGTAGTATTTGTTCATGTCTTGCGGCTCTCAAACAACTGACATTTATTCTAAGCAGCTCTTACATTAAGCAAGTTTGGCCACCCTGCCATAGATTATGTAAATGTCTTTTAGCTAAACAGCTACTTTACAAGACAGAAGTTCTGCATTTTCATCCTTTTTCACAATGAAAATGCCCATCTTATGCAAAGACTTTACAACTAAGATCTTAATCTTTCACATCCATATCTGTCTGCTAAACATACCCTTGTCTCCTTTGCAGCCAGTATCTGCTATAGCCAAAAATCAGGATCAAACCCCAGAACCATGACAAAACACATTGAACTCAAATATCCAAGACATAGGCTGATTTCTCACTACAGCTGCCTCTGTGCTGCGCCGCTGTTTGCCCCGATACTATTAGTCAATTTCACACCCGAAGCCGTGGGGCTGCATTTGACCCGCGGCTTCGCCCGATTTCCCCCGCAGTTTCATGATCCTCAAAAAACAGGATCACGAAACTGTGGGGAAATCGAGCAAGCCGCGGGTCAGAATGCAGCCCCGCGGCTTCAGGTGTGAAATTGACCAATCGTGTCGGGGCAAGCGGCAGCGCAACACCGAGGCAGCTGTAGTGGGAAATCAGCCATAAGCTTTATCTAAAGTGTACTCTCTGCTTACCATAGAAGTGTACTCTCTGTTCCATAGAATGATGTGATGTCTGGCAAGAGTACTTGCCATGAGTGTTAGTCTGCATTGGCTGGTGTAATAGATTATTTCAGAATTTTCCCATATGCTCCAGGATTCCATATCACATACATCATTCCTAGCTAAATACAGGATGTTCTAGAAGAACTAGCATTTTCCAGGGGAACCATAGACATAGGTGGCTAGATAGCGCCTGTTCTTACAAATGGTTTGAAATTAGAACTTGGTGGAGGATAGCAAAACGCTCATTCCCAAAGGACTGAATGCAACAGTTCTAATTGCCATGGATTAAAAAGATCTCGTGAAGTCATCAAAGTCATGAAGCAGACTCCTGCGATGGCAAGCTAACAACTCACCACATCAAATGAATGTTGTGATCTTTCTAAATGAACAGATATGTGCAGTAGTACAGTGTATGTGCTCCCTGTTGCCTTAACTACTGCATACTGTGAACTGTTCTGCATGTTGCGTTTCATGAGCAACAACTTATATGGTATTAGACCAGAGTACCGCGTACTTTCTATCTGATTTATGTGTCTCACCAGAGGTTTATGTACTGTACTGTAATTGACTATGCTGTAGTTAGCTGCAGTCCTGTGCTGTGTTGTAGCTGTCTGAGTAAAGTAGGTGGATACAGTTAGATTTATCTCTCCATTGGGTTTATGGGGGATATAATTAGTAACTGTTAGAGGAGTTGGCATTTTTCTCTGGGGCAGGATACAGTTAGGACTAAGGTGGACACTCCTTCACTCCTGCCTTGGAACCCACCCTCCTCTTCCGTTTACAACATCATAAAGGTTTAACAATGCAATCCTAAGAACACTCCACTGAATAAAATGGGACTTGCTTCCAAATAGACCAGCTCAGAACTGCTGTCTTAGTCCTGGTTGGCATGATTCATATATAAGGTTGCCTTGAAGGGCATGTATACTTTTAAAAATCATAAATATAATGACTAGTGTAATTGTATGGGCCAAATTATACATGATGCATTTTATGTTCTGAGTAATATACTGATTTTTAAAAAAGGATTTTGTATCATTTTATAAAATTCTGCATTTTTTTCAGGGAACAAAAAACATTTAAACTGTATCTTGGAGGAGGTGCCATAGCTTAAAACTGTTCAGAAATTTTACGTCTCAAATCCATGAGATGTTCTCCAGAGCAAACTTCTTTTATTTCAGCAGGAAAAATTCCAGTGTGTTGCAGTGCTGGGCTACTAAAATATTGGCTTATTTTTTAGATAATCAGATATGTGGGATGGCAGCTCAACTAGTTGTTGTTTTTCAAAGCAGGAACCTGTATGTCGAAGTAAAATCTTAAACTCAATGCACATTTCTTATGAAAGTTTTCATTTTATATAAGTATGAAGGTTACACGTTTACATGCAAATTACATGTTTACATGGGGATAACAGTCCACCCTCAACTGCTGATTGATGTGTTCAGCGTAGGAATATGGGGTTGCTAGATGCCAGTATGTATTCTGTTTAATTATCTCTTTTAAAGAGCTGCCAGTTGTTTCAAACACAGCTCCAGATGCATGCCAAACATTTTTAACTGAGCTCAGACTGGAGTTTTGCATACTTTGCTGCCTTTATTTTGCTCTTCTGATTTCGTACTTTCCACTTTCAGCTTCCCCCCACCCCAACCTCTACTGCAGATAATGGTGTATTGGATTAGCCTGGCTTGCCGCTGCATCAGATCCCAATCGATTTATTGACTCTGTCAGAGAGGCTAGTACAGTAATTCTTACACGAGCAGAATGGAAAGCAAGAACATGTCCACATTTTTAAAAAATGATGATTTGTTCTTTCTTTACCTTCCTCTTTTCCCCTATTTTATAGATTTTATGCATTTACACAATGGAGAGCACTTCACTTAAGTTAATCAGCTCAATTATTAATTGCAACAGTTAGGGTGCTATATGACAACAGGCATATTATTGGAAACATTGATCTTGTTCATTGATCAATGTGTTTTTTGGTCTTCCTTTAATGACTGTTTTAAGGTATTATTAAATCATATTTTCTTAATTGCTTATATTGATGGTCAACTGTTAGTCTTCGAGGTGGAGACAAAGTTGAGAAATCCCTCCCCCCATGAACATTTTAGAATCCTGGAAAAAGTGCATTATTTCATGGATGTATATATCAATTTGCCCTTGTGTAGGTAGAGTGATAACTTCTACTACTTAGTCAATGAGACATGTGCATCCTAATGTGCTGTGTGTTCATAAAAATCCTATAGCAACAGTTTCCTGCTGTAGCTGTCAGATATGTGCACTTTTAGGTGTATAGTAGCTGAAATGTTTTTAGCGTTCAGTAGTTCATTAGTGTGTCCCCTTTATTACCTAGTTACCTACCAAACAACCATTTTGTGTAATATCGCTACATCATAGCATCCATTCAGGACACTAGCCATAGAACATAATATTATTCTAGTCTATGCACTACATCCTATTATTTATTAAAATAGAAAATATAAAAGTATGGAAACCGTCTTTAAATGTTTAATAGTAATATAAGAAGAATCTTAATTCTTAAGGAATGCTAACAGTTATGATCAAGCCGTTCAGCCTGATTTATATATCCAGAAACAAGTCCTACTGATTTCCTGAGATTGCATTCTGTAATGTTTAAAACTGCTACTAAGACAATTAGAACACATCTTTCTTTTGCAGCATACATTTTTCTAGGAACAGAAGTTTAAGACATGACCTTGATTTCAGGCCTGGATTTACAAACAGAGATCAGAAAGGAATGGAAGAGGGTTTTGTTTGTTTAAATGGGTATACACGGAATGCACATGCAGTGCCATCCTAAGCAGGTCTATTCAGAATCCTACTTAGGTCTATTCAGTGGGGTTTGCTCCCAGGAATGTGTTGCATTGATACTGTCACTCTTGAAATATCTATTAGTTTTGCCAGTTGTGCCATCTACAAACTCGTATTAAATCTTGAGGAGTTGTTCTGAGCAAAAAATAGATTGGTTATTTGCTGGAACAGGAAAATTGCCAACTGCAAGTTAAACATCCTTTTATCACTAATGGGCACTCAGAACATCTGGTATACCTTAGGTAGCCTTGAGTTCAAATTTATAAAATGGAAAGTCTTAATTATGACCAAGAACTGTGCAAAGCTGATTAATTAAGTAAACATTTGCCATCAAAGTAAACCAGTTTCCTGAATTAGTATCCATACGTATATATTCTATGTACTTCAAATCTTTTATATCTTGTCTAATTTTTAAAACATACTAATATGTTCTGTTTTTTACATACAAGAATCTCTGATGGATTGGGGGGAGTGAAAATAGCTGTTGAAAAATCTGAAAGTGAATGTTTTCCTATTAACTTCCATTTAAAGTTAATTTCATTTTCACAATGAATTCTCCATCTTTTTTTTAAATAATCAGTGTTTTATAGCCTACTTGAAAATAAATGTGCAAAGCACACTAACTTTCATCTTTCATAGTGGAGAGATCAAAATACCTATGTGTCAGGCAGGCAATAACCAAAAATAGAGTTTGAGTCTAAAAATCATCCTTGTAAAAATAGCCCCATGGCTAAGTCCCATTTACTAAGTTAATAAGCAACATATAGTTTCCCCTCTAACTAAAACCTCTATTTTAGGACAAATATAACATTGGCAACAATTAGTGAGCCAGCTGATTGGCTGTTTCCTTTGTCCAAATGACATTTGTGGACACAGTCGAGAGGAAACTGTGCATGCCCAAATTCCATGGAATATAACTGCACAGTTCAGGTTTAAGGTTGCCTTCCTTAGAACACTTCCCTGGGAGTGAATAAAATAAGACATTTTTGAGTAAACGTGCATAGTATTGTAGTGTCAGTTGCCAGATTTCAGTTGGATTTTGAGTCATCTATTTTTTTTTCCTTATTCATTCCCAGTGCCTGCAATACTGTATTTACTACCACAAAACTTAGATGTGTGGTTTGCTGCAGTTTGTGTGACTGTACAGGCTCCCTTCTCTTCACAACTGCTTTGCATAACTAGCTGGATTATTGATAGTCCTGACACCAAAAAATCAAACATTTGCTTCAAGCTAGTGAACGACTTTTGCTTCAAATTTATAAGATTTGAAAATTAAATAAATGCTGGATTTGGGAGCCTGTTTGCCAGTCCATTCAACCATAGCACCATAGCTCTGAGGACCAGAAAGAATAGTGACACAATACAACTGCAAATACTTGTATTGTGATTATTTATTAATTCAGCTTGCTTGCTATATTGGACAGTATTAGAACACAGCAGTAAAAAACAGAGTCCCTTCCTATGTCTGTTAATAAGTTTGTAATATTATAATAATAATTTAAAATAATTTAAAATGGACAGTAGTCAGTGGTCTTTCACTGGTGTTCCTTTATTCAAATGCTTGTTGTGAATCACTGTTGACTAATCACACATTATGGATGATGATGCATTCAGACCCTCAATACTGTCTGTTTGTTTGTTTGTTTGTTTGTTTGTTTGTTTGTTTTCCTACTTCTTCAATCCACAGTGCCCTTTGGTAACCAAGGGCAATTGTACTGGGTATATCTAGTTATTAAGATAATGTAATCACATTTGTTTGTTCAAAAGCTGTAAATGAAAGCTTTTGAATCTGGTGAAAAGCTACATTTCTTTTACTTTTTTGTCCATGAGGAAAATGGGAATGTTAGTCTTGCATTAAACCATTTTAAAATTCAGGATTATTTATTATGAAGAATCCTTGCAATCATGCAAACTAGAGATACTACCTCTATGACATAGTCATTGGAAGAATAGGGCAGCTCTGCCTTTTTGGTACTCTAATTAATCTGTGTTATCAAACTTTTTTTCTCTGCCAGGACACTTTAAAATTATTGTAGCCTTCACAGTATTGGACTCCCTGATACATTGCACCCTTTCGAGTTGCTAATCTCATTATAGCTGCCTATCACATTAGTTGGAGCCACTACCTTCTCGTATCATCTGAATTTAAAATGACTTTAGTGTCTCTGGCCTTTTGCCTTACTTCTGTGCTTCTCGTAGACTCTGTACAAAGACAATAACAGAACCAAAGTCCAAGGAATTGTGGCCAGGCTACAGAATTAGTTGAGTCATCCTTGGCTCCTGCCCCTGCCTCCATAAATTCCCCTTATGCAATGGTATTGTGTCTGCCTGTCTCTAACCCAAGCTGACATAAACCAACATACAATGCTAAATAAATTTAAACTAGGTTCTGAATGTAAGTTTAGTAACATATCCATGGTTACATGTAAATTCAAAGCCAGGTGAGGGAGTAGTAGGAGAAATTAACATGTCAGGGAAGGCAGAGAGTGCCTGTTACCCATTTCTCAATATTAATGGTACATCCAAACTAGTTTTATTTTATTTATTTATTTTTGGATTTATATCCCGCCTTCCCTGAGCCTCAGGGCAGCTAGCAAAGAGGCATAAATGCCACAGTTAAAACAGATAAAACAGAATAAAACAATATAATGCAATATACTAAAGTGTCGGTGCTCTCGATGTCAATACTCCCAAAGATGGGTTTCTAAGAAAAGTTGTTTAATTTCAGTCCAGCAACATACCACCCCATGGTTCAACCATCCCATCTTCATCTTCATCCAGGGACATCTCGCACCCTGATAAGGCCAACCCAATGGTGATAGGGGAGCAATGGTAGAAAATAACAATGGTAAAAAGTGGGGGTGACGGCTCCTACTCAAAAGCCTGGCGGAAGAGCTCTGTCTTACAGGCCCTGTGGAACTGCCCAAGGCCCTGCAGGGACCGGATCTCCTCCAGGAGCTCATTCCACCAGGTAGGAGCCACCACCAGAACCGCCCTGGCCCTGGTAACCGCAAGTTTGATGTTCCTGGGACCTGGAATTACCGGGAGATTTTGACTCCCTGACCGTAGTGCCCTTTGGGGAATGTGCGGGAGAAGGCAGTCCCTTAGTTCTTGGTATCATACTACTTTCCCTTGATTCTCTTTTAATTTTCCTACATGTTAATTCCTCCTTCTATTCCCACACTTAGTTTTGAATTCATATTGTGAGAACAGTGAAAGAGAGAACAATTTTGTGGATGTAGAATAATCTTATTCCTGACACATAGGGCTAAATTTCTTCAGTTCATTGTACTTTTTGCTTTCATTTTTTACTTTTGGAATACCTTTGAGATGTTTGAAAGACTGCATTCTTTAGAGAACTATATTTATACACTAAAAATGTTGCTTGGTGTACCTTTATGCATGGGAAGCAGCATGATAGTGTTTCTTTGAGAAGTCTACAATGAAGGCATTCTGTACATTATGTCAAGGCAAATCTGAGTTTGCCACTGAATGTGCACTGAAACATAATCCACAGTCAGTCACAGCAACCTGATGATCAATGCTCCTTCTAAGCTGTGGAGTCTTGTGAGCAAAAATTCTACTTTGTGAGCTAGTGGCATTAAATTGAGAGCAAGCAATTTAGCTACTGCATAAATTAGTTTGCTCTGGAGCCATCCTTCCTGAACTAAGACAAAAATGTGTGAGCCGAAGGCTAAAACACTGTGAGCTAGCTCACACTAACTCAGCTTAGAAGGAACATTGCTGACAAGGTATTTTTATTGTTCATGTATTTGTCATATTCATACTTCATACTTTAAGTACATGCTTAAAACATCTTAGGTATGTTTGAAATTAGTTGCTGTAGATTTTCTGGGTTGTGTGGCCATGGTCTTGGCATTGGTAGGACCTGACGTTTCGCCAGTAGCTGTGACTGGCATCCTCAGAGGTATAACACAGAAAGATGGAGTCCTCTCTGTATCAAGGTGAGCAGAAAATGGTAGGCAAGTAATTTATTTCTACCCTAGAAGGTGGGGTAGGGCTGAGTCATTATCTTGTGTAGTTCTCCAGGCTATGAACATGCTAATGGAGGAGCTTTCCTGAGGAGGTTCTTTTGTCTATGGATTGTTTCCTGAGGAGGTTTCCTGTTTCTTAAGGAGGTTCTTTTGTATGTGGAATGGCTATTGAAACTCTAATCTCATCTGTAGTGCTACTGTCAGCTGTAGAGCATTTTGTGTTTTTCAGGGCAGGAAACCATGCCCTATTTATTTTTAAACTCTCTTCTTTCCTGTTGAAATTGTGTTTATGTTTATGAATTTCAATGGCTTCCCTGTGTAATCTGACATGGTAATTGGAAGTGTTGTCCAGTCTTTCAGTGTCTTGGAACAAAATGCTGTGTCCTGTTTGGGTTAGGCTATGTTCAGCTACTGCTGATTTTTCAGGTTGGCCAAATCTGCAGTGTCTTTCATGTTCTTTTATTCTTGTCTGAATGCTACGCTATGTGGTCCCTATGTAAACTTGTCCACAACTGCATGGTATGTGGTATACTCCTGCAGAAGTGAGGGGGTCTCTTCTGTCTTTTGCCGATCGTAGCATCTGTTGTATTTTTCTGGTGGGTCTGAATACTGTTTGTAGGTTGTGTTTTTTCATAAGTTTTCCCATCTGATCCATGATTCCTTTGATATATGGCAAAAACATTTTTCCTGTGGGAGACTGTTTTTCCTCAGTTGTTTGTTTTACCTTTGCTTTAATCGCTCTTCTGATTTCATTCTTAGAGTAGCCATTCGCTTGAAGTGCGTGGTTAAGATGATTTAGTTTGTCATTGAGAAAGTGTGGTTCGCATATCCATCTTGCATGGTCTACTATGCCTCTTTTTTGCCGAGGGTGGTGATTGGAGTTTTTGTGTAAATAACGGTCCGCGTGAGTTGGTTTTCTGTAGACCCTGTGACCTAATTGAAGGTTTGCTTTGCAGATGACCATGATATCTAGAAATGGGAGTTTTCCCTTGACTTCTTTTTCCATGGTGAATCTTATGTTGGGGTGGATGTTATTGAGGTGGTCTAAAAACTCCATCAGTTCTACTTCTCCATGGCTCCATATGATAAAGGTATAATCTACGTACCAGAACCAGACTGTTGGTTTGAGGGGTGCAGATTCCAAAGCTGTTTTTTTCAAAATGTTCCATGTAGAAGTTTGCTATAACTGGGCTGAGAGGGCAACCCCATCCATCTGTTCATAGAATTCGTTATCCCATTGGAAGTAACTGGTTGTCAAACAATGGTGAAATAAGGTTGTTATGTCATCTGGAAAAATCTGATTAACCAGTGTGAGTGTGTCTTTTACCAGAACTTTGGTAAAAAGAGATACCACATCAAAAATGACAAGTATGTCATGTGAATTAAGTTTCAGAGAACTGATTTTGTTGATAAAGTGTGTTGAATCTTTGATGTATGTCGTGGTTTTTCCAATGTGGTTCTGTAGAAGATTGCCCAGGTATTTAGCTAATTCATACGTAGAGGAACCAATGGCACTCACAATGGGTCGGCGTGGGACTGATTCCTTATGAATTTTAGGGAGTCCATATAGTCATGGTGGCTGTGCTTCTGTCTTGCATAGTTTTTTATGTGTGTCGGGAGGAAATGAGGAATTCCTGATCAGTGAGCTCATTTGTCTGGTGATTTTGCAAATAGGGTCTCTTTTTAGTTTTTTGTAAGTGGCAGGGTCCAGCAGATCTTTAATCTTATTTTTGTATTCTTCCATTTTCATGATCACCGTGGCATTGCCATTGTCAGCTGGTAGAATCATGATGTCTGGATCTGCATTGAGGGTCTTGATGGTGTTTCTCTCCTTACATGTTATATTGCTGGTGGGAAGCTTTGCTTTTCGTAGAATTCTTGTTGTCTCCCCTCTTATTTCTTCAGCTTCTTCTTCAGGTAGATGACGAACGGCAGCTTCTACATTTGCAGTGATGTCTTCCACAGGAATTTCTGTGGGTGTGACTGCAAAGGTACCTCCCTTGGCTAAGATGGAAGTTTCTTCTGGTGACAGTTTTCAATCCATCAGATTGATGACAGTGCGTGCGTTGTTGAGTATTGGGTTTGTCTGTCTTTTATCCTGGATTTTATTAAACTTCTGCTTCTGTCTGGAAGTATGGCTTGTTAATCCATTTCCCACTTTTCTGTAGGGGAGGTTATCAATCTTGTACCAGTCAGGGGTCTTTTTGTAGAAAAAGAGCTGCAGAAGCTCATTAGCATATGGTATGCTAATGAGCTACTAGGCTATTAGCATATGCCACGCCCCCTGACATCACCAGAAGTGATGTCAGAAGGGGAAGCAAAAGGAGGGGAGGCGTCTTCGAAAGCCTCCCCTTTCCTTCCCCAGCTAGCCTGGGTGGGGGAGTGTTTAAACCCCTTCTCACTAGAGTTGGGCCACAGAAGGAGGAAAGAGGGAAGGAAAGAGAGAGAGTAGAGAGAAGGAAAGAGGGAAAGAAAGAGAAGGAAAGAAGAATGGAAACAAAGAGAGAGAAGGGAAGAAAGAGGGAAACAGGGAAAGGAGGAAAAAAGAGAAGAGAAGAAGGCGGGAAAGAGGAAAAGGAGAGAAGGAAAGGAGGGAATGAAAGAAATTTGGTGGCAATTCAGCCCCATTATATCCTATGGGCCATTGACTTCAACGGTCCATAGGACATAAGGGGGCTGAAATTGACATTCGGCTGGCCGAAACTGACATACGGGAGCCTTTGAAGCTGCCTGAGCAGGGCGCTCCCCCCAAAAAAGACCCCTGGTCCCAATCATGACTTCTCATTTTTTGGCTGATGTTAATGTGTAAAGAAAACAGCTCCTTGTCTGTGGTAGCAAGTTCTTTGCGGGTAGTATGGATTCTCTCACGTAAGAGAGACTGTTCTAGATGGTCATAGATGCAGTTAGCCTGTGGAGTTTTGAAGATTCTTTTAGTTGTGAGAAAGGATGGAATCATTCTTGTGTCTCTGCAGCGTAGCAGAAAAGTTAACAAACAAAGTAGATGTGCTTTCTTGTTCCGAAGTGTTTCCAATCTCCAGATCTGGTGAAAAGTTTCTTCCCTTTTATGTTTGAAGTGTCCATAAGTCACTACATAAGTCATTCTTGTACTAGCTTATCTTCAGCTATCTCTTGTCCTCCACACTTTTAAAAGATTTGGAGCCATTTAAAAAGCAAATTAATTTAACTGTGTGAGTACCTGATGTGTCTTGTTCTCTGAAAATGCACAGGGTGGGTTGGATCCAAATCACCGCTTGCAGAGTGAAACTGGTAGAATAGAATGTCCCCACCTTGCTGTCCTGCTGCAGCCCGCTGAGTACCCGAAATTCTGCTTTTAGGGATGAAGGACCCTAAACACCATTGTAGACCACAAAGTAAAGCCCACAGTGAGAAAATGGATTGGCAGAATTCACTCCATCCTTGTCTACCAGTAGAAGTGCCAGTATTCATCTGGCCAGAAATCAAATAATTAGAAACCATTGAACCTAGTATTCAAACTAGTAATTTAAAGTTAGTGTCACCAACATCAACATACTTTATTTTTATTTTATTTAAGACATTTATTAGTTGTCTTTCTTCCTTATGGAGCTCAAGGTGGCTTACAATATAAAACTATGTATCTGTTTTTCAAGTATGGCCCCCATGTGCACATATCTAAATCTGCAAATTGGGGCCACACTGATACTAAACAGATGTTTCTGCAAACTCGGGGGACCTCCACAGGTTTGTAGAAAAATCTGACATTTAAAAAATATATTAGGGGGGCTAAATTCCCCACAAAATAAAAAAGCATCTGTGCATGTGGAGACAATGCAGTTACCTTGCTTCTGTAGAGCTGGCAATGAAGGACCTGGGTGGCAGCAGCAGCAATGGGGGGTGGCCGGGAATTGTTCCAGCCCAGCAGCAGCAGTGATGGGGAGGAGAGATTTCCCCCCTTTGAGTATTGCAAGTCCACATTTGTAAAATACAGAAAATATAGTACATAAAATGTCTTTAGCTGCCTCCCAAAGATTGAAAGTGAGGGTGCCAGGAGCACCTGTTCCATAATCGTGGGACTGCCACTGAAAAGCCTTTCTCTCATGTACCCACCAAAACAAGGTTCTTTGATTGATGGGGCAGTCAGGAGGATCTCTCCCTGTGATATAATTTCCTGGGCAGGAACATATGCAAGAAGACGGTCTTTCAGATACCATGGTCACAAGCCATATAGGGCTTTAAATGTCAAAACCAGCACTTTGAATTGGGCTCAGGAGTGGATTGGTAGCCAGTGTAATTGCTGTAGTGTCAGGGTCACATGCTCCCAATAGCTGGACCCGACCAGCACTGCACAGGTGTAGTTCATTGCAATAGACCAGTCTATAAGGCATAATCACTGTGGCTAGATCTGAGGGACCTAGGACTGAATACAGCTGATGCACCAGACAAAGCTGGGCAAAAGTACTCCAGACCACCACATCCACCTGGTTTTCTAAGGTGACTGCTGAGTCAAGTAGTACTCCCAAGCTGAAAACCTGGCTTTCCAAGGAGACTATAGCCCCATCCAAGACAGGAGAGACCTGAATTCCCTGGTCTCCCTTTCTACTAACCCTGAGAACCTCTGTCTTGTCAGGCTTAAGTTTCAACTTGTTTACCTACTGTTGTGTCCCCTGACCACTCCAGGGCGTCAGCGACAGAGCCTGAGCTTGAGTCCCAGAAAACAATGGGATTGAGGCTCCTGGCTCCAGCTCATGGGGACCAATGGGAATGGTGGCAGGAATTCAAACCCGCCAATGGCACCCGGGGGTGTTCCCCTACGCTTGTATATAGTTGGCCACCTGGCCAAGTAACGTTGTCTTGTGTAATAGCGAACCATGCTGATCATTACGTCTGTGTCTGTGGTTTCATTATGCGTCCAACCCACTACACAATAATGGCAACGAAGGTGGGATCCTGTTGAGCGCTCCAGCCGGACTTCAAATGCACGATCAACCGGGCATTGCAGGACCACTCCTACCCGGTTCCGGTTGTAAGCCACATCCTGGCCACCTTGGGCAAAGATCTTTGGCAAATTAGATCTCGCCCAAGCTTACCAGCAGCTGCTGGTCGACGGGCTGACCACAGAGGCCCAAACGATTGCAACCCACTGGGGGGCTTTCAGGGTGAATCGGCTGCAATTCGGGGTGAGCGTGGCACCCGGGATATTCCAGCAGCTAATGGACTCTCTCCTCAAAGGAATACCTGGCGTCACACTGTTTTTTGATGATGTGATGATCGTCGCCACCATGCCGCTGCCACCTGATGAATTCGCCACCCGCCTCCGCATGGTCCTCAGCCATTTCCGGGACACCAGGCTCAAGGTCAAGCAGGAGAAGCTGTCGGCTCGAGGTGGCATCCGTGGACTTCTTAGGCTTCACCGTGGATGCGGACGGTCTACACCCGGCATGGGATAAGGTGAAGGCCATCGTGGAGGCTCCCCCCCCCCCCGACCTCCAAGGCAGAGCTCCAGGCTTTTCTCGGACTCCTTAATTTCTATCACACCTTCCTCCCCCACAAGGCGGCAATAGCAGAACCCCTGCACCGGCTGCTTGACAAGTGGGCACCCTGGGTCTGGGGCCCTTGCCAGGCCACCACGTTCTGGGGCGTCAAGGCCTTCCTCATTTCAAACTCAGTACTGTCCCACTTCAACGAGTCCCTGCCCGTGGTCCTGGCATGTGACGCGTCTCCCTACAGAGTGGGAGCCGTGCTGGCACATGGTCTCCCGGACAGACAGGAGGTCCCTGTCGCATATTACTCGTGGACCCTATCTGTGGCTGAGCGGAACTACGCCCAGATAGACCGCGAGGGACTGGCAGTTGTGGCTGGGGTGAAGAAGTTCCACGACTTTGTATATGGCTGGTCCTTCACCATCACCACAGACCACCACCTGCTGCTGAGCCTCTTCGCGGCAGATCGCCAGACTCTGCAGGTCCTCTCCCCACGGGTCTTGCAGTGGTCCATCTTCCTCACGGGCTATAATTATACCCTGCAGCACCGGCCAGGCAAGGCGATAGGCCACACCAATGCCCTGAGCCAGCTTCCCCTGCCAGATGAGGGGGAGGACCCGACCCCGGCTCACCATGTCCTCAAGGTGGAAAGTCTTCTGGACTCACCCCTCCAGGTGACGGACATCGCTCGCCGCTCGACCAGGGAACCCGTAATCTCCTGGGTCCTTGGCTGGGTGGTGAGGGGGTGGCCTGCGGCTCCAGTAGGCCCGGAGTTCAGTGCGTTCATGGCTCAACAGGAGGAGTTGTCGGTGCACCAGGGCTGCCTACTGTGGGGAGATTGGGTCGTAGTACCCAGCACGCTCCAGCACCAGGTTCTGCAGGCTCTACACAAGGTGCACCCCAGCATTGTGTGGATGAAGGCCCTCGCCCGGAGCTATGTCTGGTGGCCAGGCATGGATGGTGAAATAAAGGCCTGGGTGAAGCATTGTCAGACCTACCAAGAGGTCCAGCTGAGCCTGCCGAGTGCACCCACACAGTCCTGGGAGTCGACAAGGACCCCATGGTCCCAGCTTCACATCGACTTCGCCAGGCCCTTCCATGGATTGACGTTCCTGGTGACTGTGGACACATACTCCAAGTGGCTGGAGGTTAGTCCTGTCTCCACTACCTCCTCCCAAGCCACCATTCAGGCCCTCTGCAAAATCTTTGCGACGCACAGACTGCCGGACACGATTGTCTCGGACAGCGGGTCAGCATTCACATCCAAGGAGTTCCAGCAGTTCCTAAGAGACAGTTTGATCTGCCACATCAGGTCAGCACCATTCCACCCCACGACAAACGGCCAAGCGGAGCGGATGGTCCGCACAGCAAAGGAGGCACTCAGCCGCCTGACAGACGGAGACTGGGAATCTCACATTGCACGGTTGCTCCTAGCACACTGGACCACGCCCAACCCAGTAAGCGGTTGCTGCCCCGTGGAGCTCCTCACGGGCTGGAGACCTGCAATTCTCTTGGACCGCCTGCACCCCGACTGGGCTCCTGAGGCGCGCAACAGGGCCGAGCAGCGGGAGGCGCCATAGGGGTTTTTCCCGGAAGACTCATTTGCAAGGAACTACAGTAGGGGCCCAGAGTGCGTTGCTGGCAGGGTCATCCATGTAACCGGACCCATCTCCTATGAGGTGTTGACGGACTGTGGCCAGGTACTGAGTCGTCACATGGATCAACTGAGGTGGCGCCTGCTGCCGGGCAGGGGTGAGCTTCTGAATCAAGGGGACAAGCATGAACCACCAGTAGCTGAAGGGAGCCCTGAAAGGGAATGAGACCCCAGGAAAGTGGCCCAACACGAAATGCCAGCCTCAATCCCGGAGGGATCGCCGGGCGAGTGCTCACCAACACTTCCAAACCCGGAGTTGGGAGAAGAAGAGATGGCCCCTCCTGCGCAGCCACAACTCAACAGGGGAGAAGTCCCGACTCCAGCACCATGGCGGTCCACTAGGGAACGCTGCGCCCCAGCGTACCTGAAGGATTATATCTCCTAGGCAGGGTCCGAACTATGGGGGTAGGGGTGTTGTGTCCGCTGACCACTCCAGGGCGTTATTGACAGAGCCTGAGCTTGAGTCCCGGAGAACAATGGGACTGAGGCTCCTGGCTCCAGCTTAGGGGGACCAATGGGAATGGCGGCGGGAATTCAAACCTACCAATGGCACATGGGGGTGTTCCCCTACGCTTGTATATAGTTGGCCACCTGGCCAGGTAACGTTGTCTTGTTGTGTAATAGCGAACCATGCTGATCACTACGTCTGTGTCTGTGGTTTCATTATGCATCCAACCCACTACACAATACCTACATCCCACTCATTACTGATTAAACACTGGTTTATATTAGTGGTCTTCAATCCATGGGTCAAGACTTTTAGGTAGTCCATACCTTCTGGGTCACAAGACCTTCTAGAAACTTTTTAATTGCTAAGGCTCATGCCTCAGTTTACAAATTCATTGAGAGGAGCAGCTGGACAGCAAAGAGTTTGCTCAGTGGTGAAGAGCATTCTTTTTTAACACAGGCAAGTTGAGAGAGTCTGGCAGCTCTCTCCCCATTATGTACCAGAGTTGTCACCTCTGAATTTACATGCTTGCAGCTCAGGAGATGTCTTAAGCTATCTGGGCTTAAAGATGGGTCCCAGAACTGAAAAAACCACTACTCTGTACAATATCATCATAATTGTTCAGCTATGCTTGGACAACAATCAGCCCTCTTAAATCTACATTGTTCACAATGTCATATGAATAACATTTTCCCATTCTTTCAGAAAAGGTGATCGTCTTTATCCTGATAAGTATAGCAAAACAGATAAACCCAGTCAGAGTAGGGATGCCTCTTTTCAAGCAGGGGCCATGTGTGCCTGCCCCACAGGCTGCAAATTCATGATTTGCAGGCAGGTGTATGGGGTGTCTGCTCTTTTCAGGCAGGGGCTGCATGTGCCTGCCCTGCAAGTGGTGAATTTGCCATTTGCAGGCAGGTGTGAGTGGTGCCCGTTTCCCCCCCAACCATTTAAAAGTTCCCTTTAAATGGTTGGGAGGAAGCACGGGGGACATGCATGCATGGTTCTCCATTCCTGACATGATGATGTCATTCTGTGATGTCATTGCATCAGGGACAGCCCCACCCCTCCCAGCATGCCCCCCAAATCTTCCCACCTGGGAGAAGATTGGACCTGGCAGCCCTAAGTCAGAAGCTGCAGTTTTGCAGAAGCTTGTAGTTTGGGACTACCGCCTGTTTTATTTAATGTTTTCAACTCTCCTTTAAGTCCAAAAAATTGTTTTTTTAACATTTTCTCTCTCCTGGGTATAGCAAGAATAGAGGTCCAGACATTTCTGATGTGTGTGTACATCAATTATTTCCAAATAGTATTTGTATATTACTTATTTTAGGCATCTGTGTACTAGCATATGTAATAAAAACATCTGTTGTGGTTAGTTTTCCCCAGGAGCCTACTCTGTGGTTCATACAGCAAGTATAGTCTTGAGGACTTACAAACAAAGGATTTTGCAAAAGCAACAAGAGTGGAAAGTGCAATGAAAAACCAAGGGGGTTAGACCGTGGTGAAAGCACATGCTGGCCGTTATAACACTCTGTTGTTAGAATAAATTATGTCTCTTTTATAAAAAGAAAAGTAATGCTTTAACTGTAACGCTATATGCAAATAATTAAGAAGATATTGTTCAGCTTCTTTCCATCCCTGCTTCAGTCCTGTGGAAACTTTTAATACTGCAGCTTGAAACTTGTGTCTGTGGGTCTCAAATGCCTGAGAAAGCACTGCAGGCTCTAACTGCAGAACATTCCTTTGGTGGGCCCTGGAAACAGAGCAAGCTCGCACAAGAGAAGTTCAGAGAGATCACATGTAAATGAAGGCTGGCTCTAGACTCCCAAGGAGAATTTTATTTAGTTTAAATCTGAACTTGAACTTTTAAATGCATTCCAACAGAACTGGGCAGAAAGCACTGCTGGATAAAGTGGGAGAGCATGTTGCTGTGAATATAGTTCCTGTGCAACACTGGTGTTAATAAAGAAAAAAGAGAGAGAAATGTTGTTTTATAGCCCATACTTGCATAACCTACATAAAAAGTAGGAGAAACATATGTCTCTAAAAACTTATAAATTCATGAAGGTAACCTGCAAAGTAATAATTGATCATGTGTGGGGATATGCATTTCCCCTTCACATGTATATAAAACTGCTGCATAAGCATGACTTTACCCTTAGAATTAAGGAATGTACATGTGTGAAGGGGTCCCACCTCTGCTATTTTGGCCCTGGGTCATCAGAGAGGAAGAAGTATTGGATTTGAGTGGACTTGGTTCGTCCTCCTCTCACCAGCTTGTCTCCTGTGCAGCCTGGAGAAGATAGCCCAAAAACTCAACACTGGCCTTCTTGAAAGCCCTGTTGAAGGCTACAGTTTAAACATGCTAGTCTCCACTTTGTGAGAGGAGAACAATCCACATGAGAGGCAGGGAACATCTCTGGGCCCCACTCCTCCAAACCCCATTGGGAGGCACCACCAGTCAGCTGTAGCACAGGCAATCTTAAAAGGAGTAGTCCCCTGGTATGTCCTACATTTCCCTCGCCAAAGGTTGGAGGTCTCCCTGCCCCATAATAATGCATACACCATACAGGTTCTACTACAAAATACTTTCAGATTAAATCAAGTCTTGGTCATGACTAAATATATAATTTCAGAAATAAATGCAATTGCTGTCAGAGTTGTATATGTTTAATTAATGTTTCAACAAGGTTTCTCTATCCTGTGAGCTTGTCAGGCTGAACACAAGCCCATGCAAAGTGCCATGTCCCTGTATAGAGTTTGAATTCTTGTCCATTATACCAGTGTGAATTCTGAAAAGTTATAACTTGAAATTTTGTGATTTAAATTAAGGGTAGATTTCTATGACACCAAGTTGTAATATTTAGAGTACCAGGGTAAAATTCTACTTTTTATCTGTGTTTGAAAGTAGCTAAAAAGAAGTGAAGTGTTTGTATTCCAGTAAGGAAAACCTTATGGTGAGCAACAAATAGCAAGCAATGCTTTGGAAGTCTCTGAAAGATTTCATCTTGCCTTCCACTTAATCCCTTTGCTGTACTTCACTTCTCAAGTAACTTCCATACCGCTGGCTCACTTTAATGGGTAGAATCTATTTTTCATGAAAAAGCAGGAAATAAGCTGTCTTTGGTGGGAAAAAAAAGATTTACAAAATGTAATCATTGTTGAAATATTCCCTTTGAACTAGCTTGTCTGCAGGGGTGTCTGGCTCCCAATATCCCCATTTCTTTAGAATACCCTTACTAGTCCTTCGAGTAGATCAGGTACACTGGTGGCTCACTTCTTTGATGTCTTGAATGAATGAAAGAATAGCATAATAAAGGGAGCTGTTGATCAAGCATAAAATACTCTTTAAGCTGACAGAATGGCAGAGTTAACACATCCTAAGCTGCTTTTAGGGGGGGTTCTCTTTTTTTCCTGGCATTTTCCTGTGCTTTGTGTACAGTGGGGGTTTGTATTTTTTTTAAAGCCTCTGATCTATGTAGTATGCCATCCTATAACAAAACCAAAATAGGATTGTTTCTTTCTCTTGTTTGGTTGACTACTTTTCTGTTCTTTTGCCTTTTTTAACCAGGAAAAAAAATCTGAAGTTTACTGTGACTGGCTTTGAATGTGTGACATGAGAGTTTAGGACATTTACTTACAGTAAACTTGATAATAAATAAAACTTAATTACCTTCTTCAGAACTAAACCAGTTGTTACAAAGGCATTAGAAAAAAAGAATAATAATAAAATCCTTTATGTCTGTCTACATACACACATCAAATTATTTTCTTTCATAGTCAGAAGTTGATCTTGTAGATCTAATGTAGATATTTAGTTCCTGTACATAATTTATATATCATATTCAAAGTGGAAATCTGTCTGCTCACCTGGGTTATATTTCAGTTCTTTCCCACTGATAGTTCTGTTCTGTGTTATATTAAATGTGATTATGTGTTATATTAAATGTGATTATGTTACAGTCCAACTAACCTTTCATTCATTCTTCAGGTTTCAAACAGCGGAATTATACTTTGCAGACAGGGAACTTCTGGGAATAGTAAGGTTTGCTGCATATTTAAAACTCAGGAATCTGCAGCAATAATTGCTACATTAGAATGTTGGTGAGTTGTTTTGGACAGAATAAGAAGAAAAGTTAGGACCCAAAGTGTTTGCAGTGAAAACATCCATGATGGTCTGTACCACATATGAAAAATCTGTCTGGCTGTAAATGTTAATATATATTTTTAACACACCAGTGAACTGCACACTTGATATATCATTCTCATCCTTTTCCACTGCTCACCTGCCTGGTCACTGCTGGGAAATAAAGTGCCTCGCTGCTAAGTGCCTGAGATGTAACTGGTGCAACCTTCCCTTAGGTACCTGGTAATGGGATATTCTGTTTACCTGGCAGCTGAGCAACAGAGAGAAGCAAGACTATTATAGCAATATTCAACAAACTGGTGTGCTATTGACAGTACTAAAATAAAGAGTTTGTAATGTGCTCACAGTGCAATGATTCATCTATCTATAGATTACGTCAGCTCTTCTATTTCCTAGCCAGAGGAGGAGAAACCAGCAGCAGTATTCCTGGGACAGACAAACACAAGAAGTACATATTAGCATTCAGTTTCTTAATAATATAAAAAGCAGAGCTCATGGCATTTTCATAGTGCAATGAGCATGTACTTTTAGCCTTAATAACCAACAAAGTCCTATTTTTAGGTTTATGATACGTAATTCAATATCGTTTGCCATGACTGTCTTCCTTGAAAGTGTACATATATGTTATTTTCTGAACTCTTGTGTTTTGAAGGAAATTTTCCCTCCCTTCATTTACAATATTCTATATTGGTAACTCTGTCTGGGACAGCCAACAGATTCACTTCTCATTTTAACTTCTTTTAATAGGGGCATTATTTAGAGAGAAACTTATTTCTGCATTTTCCCTTTGCATGATCTTCCTTCAAATCTCATTAGATAGATGCAGTTTGGTTTAGTGGTTAGGAACACGAACTCTAATCTGGGAGAACCAGGTTTGATTCCCCACTCCTCCACATGCAGCTGCTGGTGTGACCTTGGGTCAGTCACAAGTTCTTTCAGAGCTGTTCTCTCAAGAGCAGTTCTCAAAGAGCTCTCAGCCCCACCTACCTCACATGGTGCCTGTTGTGGGAAGGGGAAGGGAAAGCCGCTCTGAAACTCCTTTGGGTAGTGAAAGGTAGAGTATGAATTCAATCTCTTCTTCTTCTTTTTCTTCTTAAATATAGATTTGAGGAAATATAGAAGGGGAATGCATTGCTGTGGCATAAAGTGAACTATTTAGGAAAAGTGGTTGTGTCCTCTACTATGTTACAAACCATTTAGGATTATTCTTACGATGCACCTGTATCTCTGTTATTATGAGCAATGACAGTGACTACAACAAATACTCCTCGTAATGTTATGCAAACTTGAATACATCCAAAAGCAGATTATTTTCGTCATTCTGTCCCCATTGAAACAAACAATGGTTTCTTGACCTTTTGGATGAACCCCATGCCTTGTTCATTCTTTCAGTATATGCTTTTACCAAAAATATTAATTTCATATTCATAGTGTCTAGGGGTTGGAACCATGGACAGAACTCCCTGCATTAAACTATTCTTCCCTTTTCCTTCCTACCACAGCCATTTGTGCCTTCTGAAAAGCTGTTTCTGCTTTTTCAGGGGACTGTCAGGAGAGGAGTTGGATATGGCAGTGGAAGTTGCAGCTCAAAAGAAAATGGTGGAAATCTTGTGCAAGAAATGTCAGGGGCTATTCTGGACCCAACCCAATAGCCTTTTGCTTAGCATTATCTGGGAACATTGTCAATGGGATGTCCATTTCATCCAAAACAAAGGGAAATTTCATTGTCAGTAATGGGCGAAGTGCCACTCTGATATCCAGCATATAGGGGGAAAATGCCAATAATATTCTGTTTGCTGATAACAGGTATAAATAAGATTTATTTGGACTATTTTTTTCCCAAAAGTCTTGCCGGCAGTAAACAAAAAGCATAACAAAGGTGCGGTCAGACATGCATATTGATCCAATGCCATTGCTGTTCCCTTCCAGATTTAAAATGCACAATTAGACAGCAATATCTGCCTCTCATTCTCCAGTCATCTGCATCCCGTCCCATCCCCCACTGTGTGTTTATTTGACACATGAAAGTCTGATCCTTTCGGGCTGAGCTGGTTTTACACCAGATTTCTTGTTGTCTGATCCCTCTATTGCGAACCCAAGCCATCAGGCAGGTCTGACTGGTCTCTTTTGTTTTCCCAGCCACCATTTTTTAAAAAACTATTTAGCGATGTACACATAACCACACCTCATCCCCAAGGTATGAAATGAGGGGAAGGACAGACTGCCGCTGTGTTTTCAGGTTGCCTCCTCTTTAAACAATTTGTCCTGTCAAATAATTTGTCCTGTCAGAGGAAGGGACCTGCATATGCGACAGCAGCCTGCCCACCCACTACATGGTTGCAGTCTGATGAACCATGGTGTGAATATGCAATGCGGCAGTTAAGGGTGGGATGTCTGATCATGACAAAATATACCTGATTAAATTAGATACACAGCCAGAGCACATGAAGCTTACTGTCCGACTGCAGCCCAAGTAACAAAAAAGGGCAAAATTAACACTATGATAAATGAAATCCTAAATGGACAGGGTACTTTTGTCATTTTCTGAAACCTTAAGGTGGTGAGCGACTGGGGCACTCTGAGCAACCAGGGAAGACATCAGCATCGAAGCCATCTGCAACAGATAAGACCCCTTCACCACATGTATTGATATCTAGTTCCATCTCAGAAGGGGAAATAGAACCGGGCCAAATATCCTGTTCGTCACAGCCTGGGGTTTTACTGGCTCCCTCGGTGCCATAGCAACACTCAAGGCCCCCACCACCTTCGCAGGTATTCTGATACTACACTCCATCATCCAACCTGGAGTTTAGGGATCCCTGGCAATATGAAGGCCCCCTGCGAACCCACACAGTCAGAACTGTTTGACTCCCTGCTGTTGTGTCAGTTTGAGAAAGTCCTACATAGGGGGAATGTATGAAAAGCAGGAAGCAATGCAGTCACAGACTGATTCCGATACACCTGTGAAACCTACACAGACACCATGGGCGATCCGGATGCTACCTCTCCATCTGAAGATCTTTGTCTGTATACAGATCAGATGGTTTGGATGGCCAAGTCACTGGACTTACAGGTGACTTCCTCCCTCCCTTAGCTCAAGGAAAGATTCTGAGCAGGCTACAAGGGGATTCTCCCAAAGATGTGGTGTTCCCAGTGCTGGAGGGCACTGATGGCAACTCGACTACACTTTGGCAGAAACCAGCAACCATGGTCGCAACCCTTAGAAGGATGAAGATCCTGTATAAGGTGCAACAGATGGTCATGCTTACCTATACAGACATCCATTTGCCTCATCCCTAATCACTGAAGAGATGCTGGTAAAGCAGCATCAGGGATCCCATGCTTCACCTGCAGATAAAGAAGGAAGGAAGATGGGCATGTTTAGTAAAAAGGTCTATTCATCGGCAGCCTTGAACCTACAGATCGCAAACTATGAGACGATTGGAGGGGTACCAGGCTTTTCCTCTGGACTTCCTACTAGATGAAAAGAAAGCCTTGGTTCACCTATTGCAGGCAGAGGCCATCCGTTTGTCCAAACAGCAAATAAATGTGGGCAGGCACTCTGCAGTTGAGGTTGCCAGGGCTACAGCTTCAGCATTGGTTCTAAGCCAGCATGCCTGGTTACAGTCGATGGTCCTTCCACCTGAAATGAGAAATCAAGTGGAGGACTTACCCTTTGATGTGACGACACTATTTACAGCTAATATCAATGAGGTGCTGACACAGATTAAGAAGGACAAGCAGATGGTGAGGTCCTTCAGTATCATCCAAGGTACACCAGCCTTGTACAAGGCATGGTACACCTTCAGGCCTCAACAGTTCCATACACCCTACTATCATTACCCGCATTGGCAGAGGGCAGTGCAGTATCCTCCCCAACGTCTCTTCCATGGGCAAATGGGACACGGGAGATATAGAATGGGGCACAGGGCTATACAGGGAGTGACCTCTAATCAGCCCCAAGCAAAGGAGCAGCAACAACAAGCTCTCAAAGGGCCTTTCTGACCAAGCCCCAGAAGGGCTGATGTACCCAGTCTCTTTCTAGATAGGTTAGCATGGGAGAAAGTCACCTCAGACTGCTGGGTCTTAACTATTGTTAAGTAGGAAGACAGCCAGGGAGACGTTGTAATACAATCAAATATATTGGTATTTTTAAAATAAACAAATTATACCTAACAAATTATACCCCAAGAGTAATACAAATGTACATCCATACATAGAAAATTTTACAATATCATTAACAAATCAAAATTCATACAAAATTCACAATATCTGTTCATAAAAGTTCATCCATTTAAGTAAGCCTCCAGATTATATCTTCGTTTTTGCTCCTGAGAAGTAATTTTTTTTGCATTTGATATAAGGTGTTACATTCATATCTTTTCACTACAATAAAAAAATTAAAATTTTAATATCAAAAATAGGACAAATACAGATTGGAACTATACATATTGAGTACTTGTCAGGACCTTGGGCTTGTGATTAACCACAAGAAGTCATGACTTCAACCTGTTCAACGGTGCAATTCATTGGGGCGGTTTTGAATTCAACCAGGGCCAAGGCCTATTTGCCCGAGGATAGGGCTGCTTGTATACAGGCTATGGTGGAGTGCTTAAGACACAATTGGTTCCAATTGGTGTTGTTCCTGTAGAAGCTACTGGGGCTCATGGCATCTGCCATGGCCGCAACACCCTTCACTCACCAGGCGATGTGGATCCTACAGAACTGGTTCCTGCACAGGTTCTATCCCAAAGTACACTCCCAGTGTACCAAGCTGTTGGTTCCAAGAGTGATTGTTCTCCACTTAGCCTGATGGTCCAAAGAGGATAACTTACTGAGAGGCGTGCCTTTTGGAAACACTTTGCCTCAGCTCTTGATCACTACTGACGCATTGCTACTAGGATGGGGAGCCCATTGTGGGGACCTATCAGAAGGGGAAAAGTAATCCACACATCAGTGTCCTTGAGTTAAAAGCCATTCATTATGCTCTGACCTCTTTCACAGACTTGATCAAGGGGAAGGTCTTTGGGTTACATTAAGCCACAACTTGTGCAACCAGAGGGGGAGAGAGTAAGGTAGAAACCAGGAATACTTGAAATTTATACTCCTTCATACTTCATACTTGGGATGAGGGCATTACTTCTGCTTCTAAGTCAAGAACAACTCTTTCAAGGAGATCCTTGTATGACCCAATAATCTGTCCAAGAGATGTGTTATGTTTGTATTGTTATGTTGGCTACTTGCCATTCCAGAGGGAGAAGGAAAACTTTGTTTTTCACATGGGGGGGGAATCTGATTTATGTGATACTGTAGTTAAGGTCCATTGTGCCCTCATCTAAGGGACCAGAGTCATATATCAAAGAATATTTTAATGGATTTTCTGTTTGTTTGTTTCATAGATTATATTGCTCTTTTTAATCTGTTGCCCAATTTGGGTCCCAGTTTTATGGGAGAAAGGTGATTGATTGATTGATTGATTGATTGATTGATTGATTGATTGACTGACTGACTGACTGACTGACTGACTGACTCCCGGCCAAGGCCAGCTCAAGGTGGGCTTATAAATGCTTTATAAAAATAAACAAATAAATGCTCAGAATTTTGGGGTTAAAAGGAATGTGAAAAAAATCAAGCTCCCTTGGGTGGTGAGATAGTGTCTGCAGGCAATTTTTCCCCACTCGTCAGATTTCCAGGAGGCAATTATTCCTTACCACAGGTAACCAAGCAAGGCACTAAACTGAAAGCCTTCATGTGGCATCTGCAATAAAAAGGTCATTTCTGTTACCAAAACTGCATTTCCACTTCTGTAAATGTGTTGATTTTAGACATATGCGATGGCAAACCTTTCTTTGTACAGTTCCTCAGTGACACAGCTGGCCCCACTGGTGGACCTCCTGATTGCACCTGGTATTTTTGGCCACTGTGTGACACAACTGCTGGACTGGATGGGCCATTGGCCTGATCCAGCATTGGCTTCTCTTATGTTCTCTTACGTTCAACAGCTAAAGATGTACGAGATTCCATCTGTGGTTTCGTGCTTGGCTAGGAAAGACCTGATTTCTGGCATGACTTTTTTGGCTACCTGTGTTGGTATCAATCCCTCAGCTTAATCTGTATCACAGAGTTGGTGCAAAGATAAAGGAGAGGGGACAAATTTAATAGCTGTGTTCTTTTTAAATAAAAGGCCTTAGTCATAGATATACTGGGGAAAGTAAAATCTATGGAATTTGTCAGAGGAGTTTTTAATGTATTAATGTCCTTGAATAACCCATTTTGCTTTAAGAAGTAAGCCAGCTACCCCACCCAGTTCTGGATTCCACATTAGTTACCTCCTTCTGCAGTATTAAACCTTTGCCCTTGAGGACTTTTGTTTCACTTTTTTGAAGAGGAGGGACAGTTTCTTCTGTCCAATGCTTATTATTTTTATTTGTGTAAAAAGTCATTATTTACTTGGAAAACTTTTGAACTGGGTCAGGTTTGAATATATATTGCTTCAGAGTCAAATATAAAACAACAGACATTTTAAAAAATTTAACAACCTTTTGGCCTATTCCTGTACTGCCAGCAGAGTTAAATTTAGTACTAAAGGATAAATATTGCTGTTCTCTTTAAGGCATTCTAAACTTTAGTACTGGTGCTGCTTAGATGTCCTGTGAAAACCAAGGAAGATTTTGTTTTGGTTTTAAAAAATAACCCTTCCCCAGCTATAGCCTGGCATTCTCAAAGTAATGTAATTGCCATTTCAGACTTCCTGTTTAGGATTCAGTCAAGTAGATATTGTTTATGGTTCATAAAACCTTACTACTGTGAGGTTTTTAGGATACTGACAATATAGAGCCTCAATTTTCATTGTGCTGTAAATTAGGGCGGGGGAAGTGTGATAATGCTCCTCCGAGAACATTAAAACAGAGCTCAGCAATGGTTAAATGGAATTTTATAAGCACATTCAGTGTGGAACTGTTTTGCATTACATGAGTTGAATACCTTAGAGATGACACACATCTGCAGGCACTTTATTAAATCCTTAGTCAGCACTTTTCACCCTGATGAGATTACTTCTTCATTTGACTGGAGAAAAGAAAGTGAAGATCTTGTACCGGACTTCAGAATTCTTTTTGATGTTTCACCTTGAGCACAAGGGGAAAGGACAGTGAAATTCATTTTAAGATGACACAGAGTTGTAATAGCAGTAGTGACTCTGTGGCACTAATTTTACATAACTAATACTATTCATTCCAGTGAATCTGTATCATACCTCCTAAAGCAACAAGTTTTCAAAACCAGAGATCACAGCTAAATGATTGTTGCTCTAGTATAAAATGTGCAGATGTAACAGCCCTCTCCTATAATGGTATAATACATACCATTTTAAAACTGAACCGAAAATCACTTCCAGTGAGTAGCTGGTGCAAAATTTTAGTTTAGAGAATGTGAAGAAAAATAAAATGGTGCAGACGTAATGGTCAATAAATGTTAATATTCTTGTTGCAAGCAGTAACTAATAAGCACAGATGCATGTTCACAGGAAGATCTGTAAACCATATACATGATAAATGTGCTCATATTTGGGGATGGTGTGTATGCCTATGAACTTCATGTATTTTCCTTCCATACAGTGAAGTTCAAATACTGTATTGTAACTCCAAGTTCATCTAAAGGACAATTTGACTGTGCAATCTGAAAATAATTGGCCATGTCTGAATAAAAAGATTTGGAAGTGGAAGCTTAAAATAATCAATAGCGTGAAAGAATTACTGCATATGTACTTTTTCTCAGAGAAGCTGTGAATATTTTTTAAAAAAACCTACTTCAGATCTAAAAGTAGATGCATTCTTGTGTCCTCTAGAAAGTGAAGATTTCATCATGGAGGCTGTATGAAAATAAGAAACATCTAAAGACCACCTCATTTGTGCACTTTAATCTTTATTTAAAAAATCGTATGCAGATGTTTTGGAAAGCAACTTTTGGTGCTCACTTAAATGTATATGATCAAATCTCTGCAAACCAGCTTTAAAGTTTCCCAATGGGCAGGAAACAGTTAATTCCATTTTCTTTTGTCCTGGGAGCAAAGCAGTGTGTGCAGGAGTCATATTGACACTCCCCCTGTGCGGGTAACTCTACTCCTATATTGACATGTTGCTCGTCAAGAACACAATAGCACTCTGTCTGCAAATCACTGCTAAAATCATCTTTTTAAAAAAGTTTGAGAGCCTTAAGGCTTAGACAAAGGCACGAGAGCTCAGCTGCAGTGCGCAGTTCAAAATTCCAGAGTCAGCAACTTCTATTGATTAAAAACTAACCTTTAAAGTAACTCTCGGAGTGTGTGGTTAGCATTTAAATTTAAACATGTCATGAGTTGATTTGTGTTACTGAATACCAACTCTGAAGGAGTTACATTCACATCAGAGTTTTTTTCTAATTCCCTTAAGCAGCTAAAGTATTTCATGAAATGTCAGTAGGGCAGGAGAGTAGGAGAAAGGTGTTTATTGGGAGAGGGTGTGACTGGCGTTAGCCTTGCGAGTTTTCTTTCCCATGCAAATATTCAACTCCCCCTCCCCCAACACTAAAAAAAAAAGTATGGAGAGTGCAACACAATAATTAGCCCTTTGTCTAACTTTCCCAAGTGCCAGAGAGAGGCTGATTAATTAAATATACAACAGCGTTGGGTTTTGGAGTGGGGGTCTCGCTTGTTGGGTAGGTCATAAATTAGGCTGAATAAATACTTCAATGTGTTTGCAGTGGGCCTGCTACGTCAGAGCCACTGGAAGGTTGGTGGGAGGAGAGCAGAGTGTTTCTTGCTAATGATAGTCACGTCTGGGTCTGTCTGGTTGCTATGAGCAACCAGACATGATGTAACACCAGGATGAACTTGAACTTGGGGGACTTGAAAAGGGAACAATAGACCAGAGCAATCAATAAAGCCTATTTCAGTGAAGGATTACAGAGCTGCTCTGGGGTAACCTTGTCTGCAAGGCACACACTGAATAGTAAGATGGGTGAAGAAACTTCTTTTTTTTTTTTCATTTTTGAGAAGAGTGCAGAAGCACTGCAGAATTTTTTTTAAACTTAATGCAGTGAGTAGCAGAGGGAAAAAAGTGGCATGGAAAAGTGCACCCCCTTCTGTCCAAAATGTGCACTGTGTATTAAGAACGGAAATACTGGACACAAGCTGCATTCTGAAAGAACATAAGGAGTTTTAAAACTTTTGCTACATGTCCTTAAATGACACAAGCCACATCGGTTTGTGG
Source organism: Gekko gecko (assembly GCA_029375565.1). Lineage (NCBI taxonomy): Eukaryota > Metazoa > Chordata > Lepidosauria > Squamata > Gekkonidae > Gekko > Gekko gecko. Next base: position 73,805,806 of record JAPDNY010000006.1, on the reverse strand, counting down.
GCAGTCTTAATTAAATCCCATTAACTTGGGGGTAACTGCTGAAATATTAAATATAACCTGCTCTCTACCTTTAAAATTAATTTAAGGTAAATGGTACAGATTTCTCAGCATTTAAAATTTGCCTGCTTTTAAATGAGACTTTCTTCAGTAGTTGTATGATTGTCAGTAGGAGGACTTCTGTACAATCAAGCGTTTTCAAATAATAGCAATGTAAGATAGATAATTAAGATGCAATGGCAACACTTAGTAGGTAGTCAGGCTGGTCCTGAATATAGCTTGTCTGAAAACTGGGGAGGGAGTGACCTTTCAGTTCAAACATCTGGTTTCTGGAGAGCAACTCTTAGGATATTAATTCTAAACATTTGTGTTGGCACAAATGTTTGTGATCCTGATCGACTTGTCAGGGTCATGTTTTGCACTGACATGGAGTTGGTAACTACAATATACAATCCAAACACTTCCATGATGGTGCAGTAAGTCTTTCGCTCTGCTTGTAAAAACTCTTGAGAGCATGTTAATGTAATTTAAGATAGGACTGAAGTGCAAGAATCAGCCTTATGAAACGCTTTCCAATTTTAAGCATTCAGATGGTGAGAGTACACGCAATTGTTCAGAGTGAATGGGCAGTATTTCACTAGAGTAATCCAATTCACTATGTATTAATCTAGTGAAGTTCTCAAGCTCCCTATTCATCAAGTGAACATTTTAAGCTAAAACTTACCTATGAAAGCTATTTCATTTAGTTACATCAAGTCTGGACCTTATGTTATAAAATCTGTAGAGAAAAGATAGCATGTATATATATAGGTGTTTGTGAAAGAGCAAAGAATTAGACAGTGGGATGAAAAAGAAACTAGGCAACAAAACTGACGGCTTTTCTCTTGCCAGCTTATTTTTACCAGTATTTATTTAACCAGTCTCCGTGAAACACAACCAAAGCCAAAATCGGGCTATCTTGAAGCCAGCAGGATTTTTGCTTTTCTTTAAAATAAGCAATTTAAATATTAATAATACCAGGTGCATTGGTGCAAATTTATTTTGTCTGGGAAATGATTGTGTCAGTAATAGCACTAGTTTTTGTCATTCATATCTACAAGAAATGATCTTCTTTAGTCACTATAAGCAGGTGTAAGCTACAGTGGTATAAGCGCCATCATTCAAAGAAAAAGGTTGTGCACTATCATACACTGGTAAAAGAGATCAACATTGGATAATTGGATAGTATGGCATAATGGATGACATGTTAGACATGTAACAGGAATACCTGAATTCAAATCCCTACTCAGCAATGAAGCATTCTGGCCTTGGTTCAGTCACAGTCCAGTCAGTCTTATAAGAGTGTTAATAACAATAATGAAACACTCAAAAGTGTGGTTACTCACTTTCCAGTGTGTAAGAGGCTGAAAATGCTTCCGTATGGCAGCTTTCCATACAGTGAGGCATAGCCTTCTGTGTGGAGCTTCCTGCATGAATCATTTCAACTGCTTGGACCCTCTGCACACCAGTGCTAGACTCCACTAGGCACACAGAAGCAAAATGGCAAGAGAAGTTTCATGTAATTGCATGTATTTCCAGTTGTAATAATTTGGGGCGGTTTTCCAATAGGAAGAGTAAGGTTTGAATCATTTTTTTTAAATATATTATGGAAGGGTGGCCTGGGCATGTAACAAAATTTCTCTTTGTGTATAATCTCATGATGTTTGGCATTGTATCCGCTTGTTGATTTGAAAGTAAACAGGCATTATCTAGATGGAGACTAAAGTCATTTACAAAATCAGAATTGAAAATTAGACTCAAGTTTTTGTTTTACATTTATTCTGCTCATATATATTTAGATTCAGTGACTTTTCAGGAACAGTTAATGAGAAACAAATAAGCCTAAAAATTATAGAAGGGAATGAAAAAAAATCACTTTTTGAGTGGTTCACTCCAGCTGTCTTGATTGACATCTAGGCCCGTTGCACAGTATTTGATGGAGTGCCGTCATTTGTTCCAAGCTTAATTTCATAGAGCTTTTGTGCAGTCTTCTTCCTTCATTCACAGACAGTCTTGACCAGAAACAAAAATTAGCACTTTCACTGAACCCAACAGTTTTATATTTTAAGGCTACATACTCTGTTCTTGACAGGAGCTTTCCATGGGGCAAAGCCAGTCTACATGCTATAACCAAACCTTGGCAGAGTCAGCCTACATAGGCAGTTTTAACATATAGACCAACACATAGCCTTGCCATTTTAGCAGACTACATATTCTATAATTGTAGGAAGTATTCTTCCGTGGGAAAGGAAAATGTGCTTCCCCTTCCAAATCCTGATAAAGTTCTCTAGAATATCTGACTGTGCTTGAGACATATGCATGGGGTCCAGCTTGTGGATTAGTAGTGGGGAAGATTATAGGAAACTATGTTTAGCCACAGTCTTCACATGACTGACTCTTAATGTTTTAATGGTTTTGCGGAATGTTGCAGGATTTGCCAAATTTTCTCTAACATTAGAAGCAGCTTCTGAATTCTTTGTGTGGCCGAGAGCCATCACAGTATTTCTGCTTTATCCTTTTTTTCTCATAGCCTCTTCTGAAGCTTCCTTGCATCAAATGTGGTTTGAAGAGGAATGGGGGAAGTCTGTTTCTTTTACCAGGGACTTATTTTCATTTTGTTTCTGTTCGTTTTATGAAGCTATTCAGTTAGAATCTTTGTGAATTGCACTTGGATATTATTTAAGTTGGTTGAGTGGCCATACAAAAATTATCTGTCATGTTATGCAATGATCTGTAAATCTCCTGTTTCATTTCCTGACAAACGAAGACAGAGACATAGTACCATTTGCCTTGACTTGCCTTGACACATGAAACAGTCAAATCAGTCTGATACTATGTGTAGACTTCCTTAGGTGGGTAACCTTACCATAGTGCCTTCTTAATCTTGTTAGTATTTTGTGGTTCTGCCTGTTGTGCTTCAGTCTGCTGGCTTTTGCATATCTTCTTGTATTTTATTTATTTTGTTTTAAGTTGATATTGATTGCACTTTGACTTTCTGTAGCTGATGTTATGCTCTGAAGTTTCTCCGGCATTGTTGGATGGGGAGGCAGCATGCAGATTGTCTAAATAAACTAATGGGAGATAATGACGACACATAATAAAAATTCTTCCCTTTCTCTTTTATTTCTTTCATACAGTCCTGGTACCTGGGATAAAATTCATAGCCTCTCACCATCCAACAGACAGACCACCTGACCCCTTCCCAGCTCTGTAACATGGAAGCAGCAGCAACACAGTGCAGTTACTTCACATCTGTGGAAGGGAAGAACAGATATCAACAGCAAACTGATCATACTTAGAAACGGCAGAAGTTATGGTTGATTGACAAAGGCCGTAACATGGGGGGGGATTTTTTTTTAAAAAAAAGAACACCTTACTGACTGATGTAATTTCTCATATGGTGCTGGAAATGTTTGGGCTTCATAATTTTTGAAGTGTTTCAATTGGTAGTGTAAGCATTAGGGACACTGGGTAGTAGAGCTAGCCTGCTGGCTGCTTACTGACTTGCTGTTATAACACTTTCCATTTGTCGCCTGGTTGTTTTACAGTATTTTCATTGATTTATTTCCCATACAGGTGTGAAATTTCTTGAGAGATCATGGAAAAAAGACTTAAATGATGAGTTTTGTAATAGCTGAATTCTGCAACATAGAGTTTACAGGACAGACATGGGGCATGTTTTTTCTGTAACATATCAGGATTTTTTTTTAATTTTACAAGTCAGCAGTTAGATAGGTAACATGACTCATAAGAGCATTATCAACAGGTTGGTTTTCATTCATGTTGCAGAGTAATATAAAGCATCTACTGCTATTCACAAGAAAAAAGACAAAGGTTTAAAATGCTGCACTTACATAAAATGTTTTTGACAATTTTCAACAATTACATAAAATTCACACAGAAATGGGGTAGTTGGTCTGTTTTGATAGAAACTGACAGGAATCAATCAAAACAATCGAATTTTGAATTGAGAAAAGTGCAATTTCATTGGATAGCTAAATATCTTTGTAAGATAGAGATTGTTGAAAATTCTATTTTTGTTTTCCAAGTCCTACCACCCCAGGACTCTAAATTATTGGGGTAAAAAACAGCCTTGCAAGAAAAAAGGGGGAGCTATTTTTGCTTTTTATGTTTTTTATTGTTAAACTTGTATCCCTTTAAAACTGAAGGAAATTTAAAAAAATAATAATGGTGCTTTTACCACAATATGTTATCTACATTAAATGCTAATTAATCATTTTCTGTTATCAAAGCACATAATTAAAAGTAAATCATAATACCTGTTAATTTTATAAGCTAAAAGTCACTGTAATACATTATGCCAATTCTGACAAACTTTGTGTTTCCAGCAATATAGGGAATATCACTTCTCAAAATACCTTGCTCACGACCCAGCACAGAGTTAGGTGTACTTCATCCCATTGGGTGGGTTTAAGCATACCTAGCCCTGGATTTAATTGTGACCCTTGCGATAATAATAGAGAGCTGTCCAGAAAATGAAACGCCTCTGTGGCCCTGAACTGGTATTTTTTTCTGGACTGTAAAAGCAAAAATAATAAGATAAAATGCTGATTCTGTATTTGATGCCAGTTCGAAGTAAGGGCACCCTGGAAAAAAAGTTCAGACTCCAAATGTCCTGTATCTCATGTACAAAAGAAAAAAGAAAAAAAACAGGAAAAATGCAAGTTTTTTTTTCTATCAGACAGCGGAGCACCCCTTTGCTTCCCATGCAACTTTAAGAAGGTTTCCTATATTATACATATATATACGTTCTGGTTGGCAAGTCCAGCTAATCAGAGAAAGTCTCTGCATGTTCTAGTGTTAGTAACTAATTTTTATATAGTTAATGTAGGGTAAAGTAGAGTGCATTAAGACACAATATTGTAATCCCTAATCCAGGCACTTGCCTTTAAACTATGTTTGTTCAGCCCTTCAGAAGGGTTTCTACTACTGTCCTATACAATCAAGTAAACTGAATTTCTTGGGAAGACACTTTGCTCCTCATCTTTTCCCTGAAACTAATTTTTTTTTTGTTTTGTTTTCTTGATTTGCACGAAACAAAAAAAAAAAATTCCATATCAATGTGCCTTGCCCTGGATAGCGATTATTTGTGGAATTGTTGCACATGTTCCTATATTGAAAGGGTTTTTTCCCTAGTCAAGCATTTGGAGACACTTTTTTGTAAATGTGACTTTTATGTCAGCCATTGTCAGTTTCAGCATCTTAGAATTCAGTAGAATGTTAGTCGTTTCCACAGATAGCGGTAGTGTTTTCTTGTCCTGTACGGTCAGTGGCAGTGCTATTCTGAGATCTGTAGATGCTAGATTATCAGTATTTTTGGATGTTGCTGCATTTTACATTTTATTTGGAGTCTTCCTTTTGTTTTTGTTTTTCCCAGATATATGAAAATATGCAATACCTGCTTATATCATGTAGAAGAAAAGCTTAGCAATTCTTAATTTTTCTTTGTTTTTTTTTAATTTGACCAAAGTCAGTGCTGCACTTGACGCAGTGTGTTTTAGGTGTTTGTAATTTTTTTTTTTTTGTGATTTTTGAATGCACACGCAGGAAGGGCTCTTCTTAGAGAAGCAGTCAAACTGTGAAGCACTAAGCTGAACCCTGCTTCAAGCAAGTTTTGTTTTACAACTGTTCCTTTCACAAGCAAGCCTTAAAAAAAACTCCCTTTTTCTTCAACTCCCACACCCATTTTTATTAGCAGATTGCAATCAATCCACATTCAATAAAAGTATATAATGCCCATTTTTATATGCACGTTTTTAAAACTTCCAAGTTCTGAAAATTGTTTACTGGTTATTCTCTATTTAAGGAAAAAAATGTTTTGAATTTTCATATATGTCAGATAAGTGGTTGAGTAGTCATTTGCTCTGTTGTATTGTGTGATTGTTAGTATTATGGTATCACATCCACTAGCCAGCATCGTTTGCCTTCCCTATAGCACTTAGCAGGGCATTACTTTATTAAGACATATGTGCACTAAAAAATAAAAAATAAAAAAATTAGCAGCTTTCAGTGCTTCACAGTGAAGGGAAAAAAGCCTAGACAAACATTTTGTCAGAACCTTGCTATAAGCCAAGGTATTACCAGTAAATTGGTTGTATATACAACAAAATTGCACCCTTTTTTAAAAAAACGAAACAAACTAAGCAATAGTTTGGGCAGTTAGTTGTTTTTAGTGAGCATGTTGTAGTCATGGCCGCAAAGAGACAGAATCAAAGCTGCCCACTCAGAAGCGATGTAATTTGTATGTTGTATAGTTTTATTGATTACACTGATTTATTCTACCCTATTTTATAATGCAGGACTTTTGTAATGTTGTTTAAATGAGGAAAATTTCTGTCAAATTAGCTTAGTGGAATTTCTGATTGTTCGTTATAAAGGCAGCATTCATAGAATTGCTTTTTTCCCTTTGGGAACTGGATTTAAGTTAAAAACTTTCCTGTTTCCTTTTTGTATGTATTTAAATACAGTTATTTTTTTTCTTTTCTCAATAGTATAGCATATTCCTATGCTTGAGAAGTATAGGCTACTGAAGAACCATTGTAAATGGACATTACAGATATGCTGTATTTTTGAAGGTGTTTTATCGTATTAAGTTTGAAGATGGTAAAGTTAGGGAATTCTGATCAGAATTGCATAAAACAAATTGTTTTAAAGGCTTTAAACGTTAGGTAGGCGGTCAAGGGTGTTTACCAACAGGGGTTGTAAAGTATTAAAGACACTAAATTAAATTTTGGTTCCTCTTATTATCATGCAGAAACACAGCAGTTCAGATCTGTTCAGGTGTGGAGAACAAACAGTGTTTTATTCCTCAAAATGGAACAGTGAATGGAGATCTTAAGGGAGACAGCTGCATGGGGTGTGCAGTCTACAACAGAAAAATAAGCTTGGGTCACACATCAGAATCAGATTCGCATTTGCATTGCCCATTGTGAAATTGCTTTTTATTCTTTGTGCAAACAACTTTTCTTTGTGACCCTTTCTCTGAAAACCACCAGACGCATGAACATCGACTTTTGCCCCCTTCTTCCCCCTTACCCACAATCAAAGTGACAATATGTCTCCATGAATTGACTTTGCTGTTAAATATTTGTTCTTTTTATGCCTTTTTAAAATTGGGCCTTACCTGTTGTCATTCTGCACACCTCTGCAAAACTGTATTTATTCACCATATTTTACAGTGTTGTTTTTTTTAAAAAAATGGCTAAAATGAGCCATGGGTATGCCTTGTTTGTATTGTGATCTTGGTTCCTTCTCTTAAGAGAGTAGAGGAATAGAACTTCTTGACTCCACAGTATTCAGTCAGCCCACAGGAATATGCAAAATCCCTCTACCTAGTTTCTTTCACTATTTCCTTTCTGTTCCATATATTTTGCAGCTTTGTAGTAACAGTGTTAACATTTACCGTACACACACACACACAAACAAAAGACAAAAAACCCAAATACATGGCATAAAACAATTTTTCCCTTGTGATATTTTAAAGAATGTCAGTACTATACTTTGCATTGTGTCTCTAGAAATATCTTTTTAAATTATTTTTCTTTGGTAGAAGGCCTCCATAGAACAAACATTGCAAACCACAACCGGCATGAAAATGTAAGGAGAGCTTCAATGGCACCTAAACTAAACTCATCTTTCATGAGATCTATTGGAGGAGATCTCATGAAATGAACTCTGCCTACCAGGCAAGGTTTCCATTAAATCAAGCTTACAGAGCCAATTTTGTCTTGAAGTCAATGCATGTATTACTGTTTGACAGTAAAACCCAGCTATACTACCATCAAGTCCAAGGCTGTGCAATAGTCTAATTAGTATCGAGTACATTTTCCTTTTATTTTTTCCAATAAAAAAGCAGTGGGATGAAAATTGCTTTGATATATAGCAGGTAACATTGAAGCTATTCCATAGCACTTAACTGTAGTGAATACTGTGTCACCAATTCTGAAATCAATTTAATGTTTAATGCAAATCCATTACATGGTGCTATTACAGGCTGGCAAAATGATTTACAAAAATGTGACAACTTGGGCTCAATTCACTCTGCTTTCCAACAATGTAAATGCATAGCAGTGTTTATCTGCATGAGAACTATGCACTAATATAAATCTGAAAGAAAAAAAGAAATATATCAACTTCGGTATCTAGTTTCCGTTTACTTCAATCCTTTGCCTTTTTGGTCATTATTATAAATGCCAGCTTTAGGACAGAAAGAAATATAAGAAAACCAGCATAATACCTGATATATTAAAAATGTAGTGCCTGTGAAATCTGTATTATATTGCTCTTCTGAAGTAAGATTTTTCTACACCAGTAGCCTTCGCTGTCTGTCAGAATCTTCTGATATAGGTGATGTAAAATAACCGTACAATATTAATGCATGCTATTCCATAATGCTTAGTGAGCTGTATGAATATTACTCAAAGTTATGTTAGTCTTTTTTTTCTGACTTGGTTCTTGTCAGATAGGTTTAAAGATATTTCACTGAGAACACAAATTCTGTTGTTTTTTTTCTTGATTTTGGGTGTTTTCAGTATGTTGGAGATATACATTTACTTAAAATTCAGTATTACTTATTTTGGGGGGGCATTCTTTATTCCTGAAGGCAGGCATGGGGTTTAAAAACAGAAATCCATGGGGGGGTATTTTTGCTTACAAGTTTCCATAAGAACTTTAGGAGCTCAGTTTGAAAGAACAATAAGACATATTGCAATCAAGGGACAATTCTCAAACTTCGAACTGACATTGGAAATGTTGTTTTTAATGGACAGTATTTAAACCAGGTACCCATGCTTGGCCCTTCTTCACACCAGACCTCCTCATATTAAAACAACCTTTGAAGAACCTTTAAAAAACCCAACCTCATATGGCTGTTTAGTTTCATGCACCACTGCAACTTTCTTTTCTTCAAAAGAAAATTCTGTATGAACTTTGGGCCCGATTCATGAATGGTCACTAGGCATTAACATAGGATTTGTGTGTGTGTTTAAATGCAAATTTGAGCTCTCTTCCCCCCCCCCAGACATGTAAACTTCAGCATGCTGTGAGAAATTGATTTCATGTTAACCAAGGGACTTCCTGGAAGCACCGTTTATCCCATACCTGCAATATCTAGATCATTTGACATGAATAAGGCAGAAAGAGGTCAAGGGGGATAATATTTTGATGACTGCACCCTCATTTTGCACTTTGCACAGATATGAGACATTTTACTGTGCTGTTGAGCAAAATATAATTCTCTTGGTCATACAAAAATCTGGAGATTTTGCATATATGTTGCACTTCTTTTCAGGATCTGTCCTTGAGCAAAGAGCATTTGCAATTCAGGATTTCACTAGGCATTTTATCTGAACAATCCTGTATCCTGGTCTACAGCCATCCCTCAAATCAGTTAATTTTTTTCCATGCTAGGAAGGAAGAAGGCCAGAATAGTCAGTGTCCCAAGGACAAGACTAGCTTGTAGGCAAACGCTGGAAAAGTTTGTCAGTTCAGAGTAGTAGAGAAGTGATCTTAATGTAGTCTTGGAGAGCACAAACACTCAATAAAGCAGTAGAAAAGGGCAAGAGTCCAGTAGCACCTTAAAGACTAATAAAATACGTGGCAGGATATGAGCTTTTGTGAGTCACTGCTCACTTCTTCAGATAAGTAAAACAATGTGGCTGGATGAACAGAATCCTCTCTGTACCTTCTCTTTTGTTTCTGCTGTAAAGGCAGGAAATTGTAGTTTTGTAGTTATTTTGCAGGTTTGTAAAATATGTTAGAAGGAACATTCGTCTAATGAGAAATACCTATGGTGCACCTGCTGTTGCCTTCTTTGCACAATTAGGCATTCACCAGCTCACATGCTCAGTTCTAGCAGTCATATACTTTGATATTCATTTTCAATTTGGTGTTATCAAAGCACTTCCAGCGGACATGTGAAAAGTCTGTTCCAAAATCAATGAACCCATGTTAATACCCCTGTGGCTCCACTTTTCTTTATGAATCGGGCCCTTTGTGCCTCTAGAATCTTTGTATTGACTCTCATAGTTATCATTTTAGTTTTACTGTGTTCTGTGAAAATTTGCAATTGGTTGAGAATCACTGTGGGCATCCATTCTTTTTTCAACTAAATCTCTGCAGGTTTTTTGAGCTGGTGTGGATTAGTTTAACTCTTGTATTCAACCATTAGTGCTACCACCCTCTCACATTACAATACGATTACTGGAAGCAAGTACTGCATTTCCTATGCAACAAAAAAGGAAAATAAAAAATTGCTAATGCTAACAGGTTTTGTTGGTCTTTACTATACAGTGTGTATGTAGGTATCTTTACATGTTTATGACACGGGATTTCTGCCGGATTTCTGAAATCTGCTGTAGCAAGAGAACATGGCCTGGCAATGGGCTACAGTGGAACAGAACATTCTAAGAATATTTCAGCATCTTTATTCTGGCATCACAAGCAGGTACAATGAACAGCTCAAGCAGTCCAGGTTTCAAGGTAACACCAGTACATTTTCAAAGCATTAACTGGACCATCTTCAGTTCTTTTATCTGCTAGAGAACAGTTTCAAGTCCACACCTAAAGCATTAAGGACTTAGGAGCAGTTAAACAGAACACAGTACCAATGCTAGTTATTCTAGTATTTGAACTATTAATTCACATTTCTCTCCTCGGATGTGGGGTACATATTTCAAATCCCTTTCTATGGACTTTTCAAGTATTGCATGGGAGACATCATCACCACCAGTGTTCCAAATTCTTTAAAGGTACAGACAGATCTTCTGGTTGTATCTACCCAAAGTGAATACAGAAGATGAAAGCTTCCTGTTAAGAAACTATTACCCATCTGAATACAGTTTAATCAGATGAACTCACAGATGGACAGAAATCATTGTCCTGTGTGTGTGTGTTTTGTGGTGCTTTACAGGCACTTGTTTTCTTAATAAATCAATTGTACTGCACAGATCTACTGAGTGTAAACTAATAATTACAGGCCTCTACCTAACAAGGGACTAGGCATACATAGTGAAAATTTTGGTTTGATGTTTCTGAGTAGCAGGACCATCACATGGCTAGAAAGGCATTTAAAAGTTGCTTGTGCGGTGTTGTGTGAAATTGCTATGGGTGTGTGCAAAAAAAAGGCCAAAATCCAAAACACACCATATATCATTTTTCAAATATTAAGTTGGTCTTTTAATATCAGTATTCAAACTAAACATATAAGAAGAGAAGAAGAAGAAGAAGAGATTGGATTTATACCCCACCCTTCACTACCCAAAGGAGTCTCAGAGCGGCTTACAAACTCCTTTCCCTTCCCCTCCCCACAACAGACATCCTGTGAAGTAGGTGGGGCTGAGAGAACTCTGACAGAAACTGCTCTTTTTCAAGAACAGCTATGCCAGAGCTTGTGACTGACCCAAGGTCACATCAGCAGATGCAAGTGGAAGAGTGGGGAATCAAACCCGGTTCTCCCAGATTAGAGTCTGTGCACTTAACCACTACACCAAACTGGCTCTCAGTCCATCTGGCTTATCAGTCCATATAATAATTTCCATTGGTTTCAGTGGAAAAACCAATTTCTCAGGGGCAATTCCACCCCATTCACTGATTAAGAGGAAATGTTTAGGGCATGTTGCCTTCACATGAAAGATTTTCTTTTTCAGGTTTTGTGGGTTGTTGTTTTTTCCCCTTCGGTCATCTAGTCTCAGCTGACCCCATGGGGTTTTCAAGGCAAGAGACATTCAGAGTTGATTTGCCATTGCCTGCGTCTTCCTAGCAACCCTGGACTTCCTTGGTGATCTCCCATTCAAGTACTAACTAGGGCTGACCCTATTTAGCTTCTGCAGTCTGCTGAGACTGGGCTAGCCTGGGCTGTCCAGCCAGGGCCATAGAAAGGTATTTGGAAAGCATTCTATTAGAAATTAAAATGCTCATGTAGATTGGTCGTCAAGAGATCAATCAGCATGTGAGAGTGCTTTTTCGTCAGTTCTGGGATATAGTGTTTGGGAAGTCTTAGCAGCAGCAGCAGCAGCTACTATTGCTCCCAGTAAATCTGCAGGGTAGATAAGCTGCCTGTCACTGAAGGGGGGACACCACAAGGGTCTGCCTTTATTCTCTCTTCTCAGCAAGACAGGTGGGCTGACTGTTGCTGCCAACCTATGGCATGTTTCCCATTTGCCTTATTTGCCATCCAGCAAATACAACCAAAGCGTTTCCCTCTGCCCCCTGCTGGGCATGTTGGACTGCTTTCTCGTGCCTTTATATCTTCCCACCAACCTGCTTTACAATACAAGAAGCAAAGCATTTTCCCTCCCTACACAGCTTCATAGAATACCTCAGACGAAGAAAAGGTCCTTCTACAGAACCAGTTCTTCCAAAATCAAATGAGATGGTGCAATCATGAGTGATACCTTGGCTGAGTTCAGACTGGCAATTTTCCCCGCTATAGCCACTTTTCAGTCTCGTTTTCCAAGCGGATTAAAGGGGGCATTCACACAGGCCTATCTGCCTGGCATTTCCCACCTGTAGGCAACCCGTGCTGTTCCACTTCACTCCTGCATTAAAAAGATACCTGTTACAAGTGGTAGCAAATCCTGGAGAGTGCCTTTATCCTGCATCAGTCCACTTCCCGGTAGTGTGAACGCTCAGCTGAAAAGCCGGGAGCAACCTGTGTTGCTCCTGGTGCATATGATTGGCACATATGATTGGCTGTGCTCTGCTCTACCACATAAGGCACATATGATTGGCTGTGCTCCACTCTACCACCCAATGCGCAATGGGATCCTCCCCAAATTGGTTGGATGCCTATGTGTGTATGAGTGCTCATGCGCCCATGCGCCCATACACACATAGACATCCAGCCGATTTACCAAGGAAAAGCCATTTACAGCCGCACCTCCAGGCCAGCAGTCTGAACGCTCCCGTGCACCTCCTCCCGGTATGCTCCCGCATCTGTCCGCCCCGTGTGTCTGGGAAAACCCGGAACAGTTTACTCCGGGGCTTTTTTGCCATGACTGGCTCCCGCTGCAAACTGCCAGTCTGAACTCAGCCCTTTTGTAAGTATCCTATTAGCAGCATCTCTATCATGAGCTTTTGAAGCCTCAGTCCTTCTGATTCCTGCTGCCCAGAACCAGACAGCCAAGTGCCAGAGTAACCATGACTGGAAGGCTTCTGCCTGTCCCTGAATGCTGGCAAATATTTTGTCTGGAGTCAGAACATTTCTAATATTTGCCAACAATGTTCAGAATAGATTGGAGAATTTGAGACTACACAACTCTTCTACTCATGAGATAAAATAAAAGCGCTACTGCATTGAAGTCACAATCTTGAAGCCAATTCACATCAGAGCACTACTTCTGTATTTATTCATACTCTTCAATTAGAAACAAGCTATAAAGCTCTGAATTTAATATAGTTAGATGTTTCCTTAATTTTGCTATACCCTAATCAGTTTCGTGAATTACACTGGGCATAGTATTCAGAATTAAATATGATGCAATTGTATTCTTGAGATTATTATTTTGTCCTGATCTTGAGATCTGTGTACATCTGCTTAAGTGTAGGTTCTCACTCTTCATTCTAATGGTGGTGGCAGATCCATCCAGGCAGAGAAATACTTGAAAAAAATTATTTCCCCATAGGGATGAAGTTCCTGTATCCGTAAAAATACCTTGGTTTTCAGCATGGTGTGTTCAGTGTTTAGTGAGATATTGAGATGTAATCTGTCTTTTAAAGCATAATACTTTTCTTTAAGGGGGGGATTTTTCTGTTGTGTAGAATGAAAACACAGCAGGCTGCATTTGTTCAAATAAGGGGTTCCACTAGGCTGGACATTCAGTTTATGTGCCTTGCAATAACTTCTCATACCATTTTCTGAACTGTATAATTGTTTTACCTTAACTACACACAGAATAAAAATTCTGCAAAAACATTAATATTTGAATAAATCATGTAAATCAATCTATTTTGAGTACAACATCTAGTTATTTTGCTATAGAATGGCACACAAGACAGAACACAGCGATCAAGTGTCTATTAACTATTTGATTTAACCAATATCTGGTTAACCAATATCTTCCTGATTGTATAATTAGCTCAATTTAAAAAAAAAAAAAACTTCCTAATTTTCATTTTATGCTCTTCAGATCAGAAAACAGTTAGTGACTGCTGGACAACATAAAAACACAGAAATAAATGACAATTTTTCCAATACAAGGAATGCTTCATGCTTTCAGTAATATAGGTACAATAAGGAAGTGCTGGTTTGACTCCTATTTTTAACAGTTGTAGCTATAGAATACAGAAAATTAGTTCTGTTTAGAGCCAAGAGGGTCTCACCCCCAACAACAGCCAACAAAGAGTTCGAATTATCATTTTCAATTGGATGAGATTAAACAAAAGTCTTCCTCAGCATTTAACTATATAATAGAGGACCTTGGCTGATAATCAGAAAAGACTGCATGTGTTCACCTCTCCCTCATCAGGTAGCTTCATTTCAGTCCATATGTCATGAAAGAAAACTGTAGTGGCATGGATTCTACCACTCCATTTAGCAAAGTCTGAAGCCTTTCTCCAATTTCAGGAGCCTTCTCCCAATATATAGCTCGGTTCTGAATGCATTAGCCATGGGCCAAGACCCCTAGACTCACTCCAAAAGGCATGCCCCGACTCAAATGCCTGCAATTGGAAGAGAGACAGAAGCCTAGCCTACATCTTATTGAGCTGGTAGAGATGATTCCAAAAAATTCCCCCTCCCTCATATGGCAGACTAAACCTTCTATTTCCACTATGCTATAAACGTATGACCAAAGAATTTATGGAGGGGGGATTCAACTTTTTTGCTCAAAAAATAAAATCTCTCATCCAGTATTTTCAATGCCTAGCATATGGCAAAATGTATAGCAGCACAATTTCTACTGTACTATTTAAAACAAGGTAGAGTTCCTTGCCTAAGCAAAACTTCTTTTGTGCTAATGATATATAATCCCTAGAATTTTCCATCATCTTTCAGCTGTATTGATATTGCAGTGAAATCCTGAAGACACCACTTGGATGTTCTGAAGAAAAAAAAACCCAGCCTTTTAAATTCCTGTTATGGGCTTATTGAACTATTTAATCGCTTCCTTAAAATCTAAATGTTTCTGGTGACATAGGAAGAAAAGGAAAGGGAAAGCATTATTAAGGGAGTGGGTTAGTCTAATGTCTTTTATCTGCCAAAGACAAGCCAGTATTGGACATATTTATTGGTTCAGTACTTCAGCAACATGGTATTAATTGCCTCTGAGTGTTTTGATAGGTAGTTAGCACAAGGGTATTAATGAAAATAGCACCACTTCATTTTAAAATTAACTACTTGGCCATTCAGCAACATGAGCTGATAAATTATGGCAATAAATTTGAAATGGAGATTTATGTTATCATAACTCAAATTCCGCTCTGTAGGCACACTCAGATGAGGCTGTGTGATAACTACAATGCAACCTTCCTTCTGAGTTAACACAAAAGCTATATTTTACTGCTTCTCTGAGAATTCATTCACACTAGGCCAGGGGTGGCCAAACTGCAGCTCAGGAGCCACATGCAGCTCTTTCACACAGTCTAATTTAATGTTAATAAAATACAATTTGCATATTTTTCAATAAAAACTTGTGTGTAATATTTGTTCATGTCTTGTAGCTCTCAAACATCTGATGTTTTGTTAAATAGTGGGTTTCGGATGAACAGACCACAAGTCTAGTGAGCAGCTCTACTTTGTTAGTGATTTCAGCAAGAACAAGAGTTCAATAGCATGCAATTGCCACACCCAAACAAACCCACTCCCAATGATAGGTTATTTACACAGCGTTACTTCTTTATTGGTTACTTCCAGAGTCCTGGCAGGCTATTGTTCTTGTGCTCCAAGCTCATCCAGTCGCTGGTGTGACATAACTGAAATGATTCAGTCCCAATACATAACACCCCTCCCCCCTAAGTTCCAAAGCACCTTAACAGACATAGTCTTCAAGGTACGCTGGCTTGCGATGTTCCCTCTGAGAATGCCAGGGGTCCTGTGGGGGTGGAGTCAACACTGGAGCCAGGCTTGGTGAAACAGGAACTGCACTGGAGTCCTACGAGTCGGGAACAGAGTCCAGGCTGTGCAGGGCCTTCCTCTTCCTGGCAATCTGGCTGCATGCTGTTGTCAGGGGGGCATTCTCGGTCAGCGGCATCAGCATCAATGGTTCCAGGCCATCATCCTCCTCCTCAGTGAAAGATGTCAGGCTCCGTGGGGAGCAGGCATCTGAATTGGTCAATGTGTCTGCATAGAAGCTGGCCCGATCCGTCGATACCTCATATGATAGGGGTCTGGTGATTCGGGTAACCCTTGCCAGGATCCACGTGGGCCCGCTGGAATAGTTCAGCACAAAGACAGGGTCATCCGGAAAGAACTCTCGAGGGGTCTCCTGGCTCACTGGAGTTTGGCGCAACTCTGGGGCTTGGTCCGGGTGCAGGCGGTCCAACCGCATCCTGAGGCAGCCCATTAAGAGTGCCATGGGGCTGCAGCTAGTGGATGCACTCGAGGTCACGCGAAGGCCGAACAAGAAGACAGACAGCTGTCGGTCCCAGTCCCCTTGTGTGAGCTGCTTTAGCATGTCCTTGGTCATCTGCACCATCCGCTCAGCTTGTCCATTGGTAGCCAGGTGGAGTGGAGCAGACCACACATGCCTGATGAGGTTCTGGTCCAGGAACTCCTTAAACTCTCCTGAGGTGAAAGCAGTGCCATTATTGGTCATGACATGTCTGCTAGACCATGTGTACTAAGAATCTATCTCAGGGCCCAGATGGCTGCACAGGATGAGGGAGAGGCAACTGGCATGATTTCCAGCCACTTGGTGAAGGAGTCTACCAGGAGAACAACTGCCCCTGGAACAAACCGGCAAAGTTCAAATGCACCGATGCCCACGGCATGTGGGTAGACTCCCACTGATAAATGGGAGCTCTTGGAGGTTCGGGACACGTCTCCTGGCAGGCCTGGCAACACTGTAGCCAGGCCTCGATTTCACTGTCCATTCCTGGCCACCACACATAGCTCCTGGCCAGCACTTTCATCCTCACGATTCCCAGGTGGGTCTCGTGCAGGGCTACCGAAACCCGTTTACGCAGCGGGGGGGGGAAATCACTGCTTGGCTACCCCATACGCCATACCTGGCTACCCATCAGGATGGAAACACTGTGAATTCTGGGCCCACCTGATCTGTGGGCCATCCCCTCCCCATCCAGTCCAAAACACGGGAGAGGACACAGTCCCTGGTGGTATGGCGGGAGATGTCCGTGGCATGCAGAGGGCAATTCGGCAGGTCCTCCATCATCAGGATTTGATGTGTGCGGGCTGGATCCAGATCGACAGAACTGAGTGGGAGGCTGCTAAGAGCATCTGTGTGTCCCATGGACTTCCCTGGTCAGTATTGCAGGGAGTATTGGTAACCCCCCAGAAATATGCACCAGCACAGGACCCTGGGTGACAGCATCTGCGGTGTCTGGTGGTCAGGAGTGAGGAGACTGAGCAGGGGCTTATGGTTGGTTGCGATGGTGAAGGGGCGGCCATACAGGTAATCATGGAACTTTTTCTCTTCCACCATGATTGCAAGGGCCTCTTTGTCAATCTGGAGGTAGTTCCACTCGACTGATGACAGGGTCCTGGAGTAGTAGGCCACCGGTACTTCTCTCCTGTCCAGCAGCCGATGGCCCAGGACTGCACCAGTGCCATATGGAGAAGCATCACACGCCAAGACGACCAGCAGTGAGGACATCATTCAAGGCGAGTAGCTCCTTCATGGCCCAGAAAGCGGCAGCCTTTCACCGGCCCCACAACCACAGAGACTTCTTGTCAAGCAGGTGGTGAAGTGGCTCTACGAGTGCAGCTTAATGGGGCAGAAAGGAGTGGTAAATGTTCAGAAGCCCCAAGAAAGCCTGCAGCTCGGCCTTGGATGAGGTAGCGGGTGTGTTTGTGATGGCACGAACATTGTCGGGAGCTGGATGGATGCTCAAAAGGTCCATGAAGAATCCCAGGAACTCTACACGGGGGACCCCCGGGAGGCATTTCTCTTGCTTCACCTTCAGCCCGGTGGAATCGAATCACTGCAGCACGGCAGGTAGGCAGTTGGCAAAGTCCTCTTCTGTGAGGGCAGCTATCAGTACATCATCAAAGAATGGCTGGACCCCAGGGATGCCTTTCAAAAGAGAGTCCATTAAGTTCTGGAAGATCCCTGGGGCCCCACTCAGTCCAAACTGCAACCACTTGACTCTGAAAGCACCCTGGTGTGTGACGATAGTCTGTGCCTCGGCAGTCAGCTCGTCCATCAGGAGTTGTTGGTATGCTTGGGCCAAGTCCAGTTTACCGAAGACCTTGGCCTCTGCTAATGTTGCTAGGACACAGCCGATCACAGGCACTGGGTAAGCATGGTCCCTCAGTGCCTTGTTGATTGTACATTTGTACTCCACGCAGATGTGGACATCCCCATTTGGCTTTATTAGGGTGACGATGGGGGTTTCCCAGGTGGCATGGGGAACCGGCTCTAAAACTCCCTGTGCCACCAAACGTTCCAGCTCTGCCTCAATTTTAGGCTTGAGCACGAACAGAACTCTCCAGGCCTTGAGGCAGAGGGGTCGCACCTTGGGGCTGAGTTGGAGCAATACAGGGGGGTGCCTGTGTATTGGCCAAGGGTCCCGTCAAAGACAGCAGGGAATTCATCACACACATTACTGAAATCTGAGGGCTGCATATGGTGCACCCCCGTTACTTTGAACCCCAAGGGTGCAAATCAGAACAGTCCAAGCAAGCTGGTGAGCCGCCCTTCCACCACCACCAAGACCAAAATGCCTTCAAACTGCCTATATTTCATATTAAGGGGTGGGAATTTGCCCCACCCCTTAATGGCCACCTTGTTCTTTTGAAAGTCCCGGAGGGTCTAAGACGGGGACCCCCCTGTGGGCAGAGCCTCCAGAGAGTTTCTTCTGAGGTGATGGAGATGGAGGACCCCATGTTCAGTGCCATCTTGCAAGGCACCCCCTCTATAAGCACAGTCACGTTAATTTTATCAGGGGTGTCCTGGGGCAAATTCAATATCTGATGTTTGTGGACAGCAGTAGTGTGCAGATCTGCTGATTCCTGGTGTATGCCTGTGCATCTCCAGGCTCCCTTGGAGCGGCAGGCGCGAGCGATGTGGCCTGTCTTGCCACAGGTCCTGCAGGTAGCATCTCGGAAATGGCAGGAGTGACATTCGTAGGCTTCTCCACAGCTGGTGCAGGCAGTTGGTGCGACGGTCTCCACTGGATGAGTGGCTGTGGCAGAAGGTTGCGAGTCATGGTGAGCTGGGCAGCAAACCTGATGAGTCTCTTCTTCGTCTGATGCCTCAGAAGTCAAGAGAATGGAGGCTTGGTGCACAGCAGAGGTCTAGCGGTCTTGCTGGGATTTCTCAGAAGTGGTGGCCTCACATAACACCTTTACAAGGGTGAATTCCTCATGGCCAATGAGTTTTCAGTGTAGTTTCTCCTCTCTGATGCCCATCATGAACCGGTCAAGGAGGGCATCATTAAGACTTGGGAACTCACATGTGAGGGCCAGTCTGCAAAGTCAGCGGCCATCTCATTGGACTTTTGCTGGTGCATGTAGAAGATCACACGGTGCACCATCTTGGTTGGCTGAGGCGTAAAATCACCGGTGAGTGCCATGATGAGAACGTCATAAGTGGCCACCTTGAGTGTGGTGGGCGTGATCAGGCCCTGGACTAGCCTCAGGGTTGTGATCCCACAGGAACTGAACAGGAGAGCTGAAATACACTGGGTTCAGACGTGTAGAGTGATCAGCTCATGGTTCATTGTGATTTCAGCCCAAACTCAAGACAGACAAGCTGGGTCCGAGGCCTGCTTAAATCCCTGCAACACACCACACCCAAACTCACACCCACTCCCCATGATAAGCTATTTACAGTACACGGTTCAACCACTGGTTAATTCTAGGATCTAGGTGAGCCTATAGGTCTGTTCCAGAATACTAGCCAGCTTTTATTATGCAGCCGAAGCTGTGCTTATTTGTGTAAGCAGTAGGAGCTCGTGCACAAATACATGCAGCCATTCTAATATATAACAAGAGCCTTCTTCTTCTCTTTGCCCTCGACGTCCTTGTTGTACAAATAAATTTCTAGTCAAGAAATGGAGTCAGAAATTAGGAGGAAGTTCTTAGTGTTTAATTGCAATTAGACAGGGGAAAACAGTTGGACCAAATGGCCCATCAAAAACTTACTGCTTTCTGAGCATATTCAGGAAGTACATGATCTTTTATACATGAACTGACATCATTAAGAAAACAATATTCAAAAAGGCATAATTGGTTACAAAAGACAATGGTCATTCAAATAATAAGCTTTTGATTTGTCAGATGTAAAGAAACATATCTGTGTCAAACCTAAATGTTCATATCCCAAACAAAAAGGTTTTTTTCCCTGATACGAGCCTAAAATCTTATCTGACCCAAACATTTCAAGGTTTTGTCTTTAAGAACTACAGAATCATGAACTTTATACGTATTATCTTGTCTGCTAACAATAGCAGACTTACAAGAGTAAAGCCTTCTATATAACAGGCCTTCCTTATATCCTGATAAAATATTACTTAAAAGAGAAATCCATAAAACCAGGAGAAAAAACAATGAATAATCAAAAAGGAAAAAAAACTATATAAAAAATCTTTATATTCCCATTCATACTACATCCTGGAACAGTACAAAGTACTTGAGCCACCCAGGTCTCCCAAAGCTCTGGATGAGCAGGGTCAAATTTCAGTAGATGTCCTGGAGCGGCAGCCATGGTCCCAGTTGCGATGCGATGCACGTGGCACTGGAGCTCGGTGTGCAGTGCCATGCAGATGGGCTCTGGGCTTGCTCAACAGGATCCTACCTTCGTTGCCACTGTTAAATAGTGGGTTCCATGGATGAACAGACCACAAGTCTAGTGATCAGCTGTACTTTATTAATGATTGCAGCAAGAACAAGATAGGACCCCAGAGCCTCAGCTCTGTTAAATAGCCTGCAATTGCCACACCCCAACACACCCCACTCCCAATGATAGGCTATTTACATAACATTACTACTTGATTGGTCACTTCCAGAGTCCTGGTAGGCTATTGTTCTTGTGCTCCAAGCTCAGCCAGTCTCTGGTGTGACATACCTGGAATGAGTCAGTCCCAATACATAACATGTTTATTCTGTGTGGCTGTTACGTTTAGCACTAGGCTAACCCCTGGTACCAAGATTACATTTTTATCCCATCCAGCATCTGCTTTCTTCCCTCATTATCCTCACAACATTCCTGTGAGGTAGATCAGGATGAGAAAAAGTGGGTTAGATTCAGGCTAGACTTTCCACTAACAGAACAGGTGGGATGATTTAAACCAGTTCTCCTTTTCTGCTGCAAGGTCCCAATTTGCCTCTCATACTGTTCTTGAGGGCTCCCTCTCTCTTAGAAGCAGCTTTTTAGGGATGTGTGAGCTTTAGTAAAGCAGGAACTGTCTTTTCCACTGACAGAAGTGCCTTGCATGAGCAGAAAATTTAGTCTGGATCCAACCCAGTGATTAGACCAAGGTCAACCAAGACGTCTGCAATGTGGGCGGGGGGATTTGAACACAGTTTTTTCCACACTCTAATACAACCATTTTAGCAACTGTGCTGCACCAATAATCGACCCTTTCCTGCCTCATGCCCCTTGGGTTTGTTATGTCCATGGCAAATGTAACTGTGCTTCCTCACTCACAAGCACAGAGACTGTATATTCCACTTTTTAACCAAACTGTTTAGCATTTCCCAAGCTATTAAGGTCCATCACAAAGAGCATAAAGGACTGATAAGGGGGAAATTATATAACTAGCCCCTTTACCTCTAAATTATGATACAGAAGCACCCAGAGAACAATCCACAAGCACCCAATGTCATTCAGTCCCTGCAAATAAATCGAGCTACTGCTTGGACAGAAGGCTGCCGGAGAATTTTGCATGGACTTCTCTTGGCTCCGTTACAAATAGGCAGGATACAAATATAAGACCACACGAACCCTGTAGGATGTGTATTCTGGTAACCAAGACTACAAGGTACCAGGTGTTAATGTGGGTTCATAATAATGGGCAAAATGTCAGGGATTAATTTCCCCATGAACAGCTGCATTCCTGCTTCTTTGTCTATGTAGCAAAGTTATATGTGTGTTTATCATGCATCTAGACAACCTTAAGCATCACAGGTTATACCCAGTTTCTACTCCAGATGATTGATTTTTATGAAACATTTGAAGGGTAGGTATGTGTCTGAAATAATGTGTCCAGGAAGCTGCCTCAGGGTGCCACTACAGATTTTAGGGATGGAGAGATTTGTGAGGGGGCAGGGTGAAGAAGTTGCAGAGAGGCTCAAAGGCAATTTGTTGGGATATGCTCTAGATTAAATTGCAGAAAAGAATAAAAATAATGTATTGTGATTAATCTGTTTTAAATTTTTATGTAAGCCGCCCTGAGCCTGTTTCAGTAGGGAGGGCAAGGTATAAATCAAATAAATAAATAAATAAAATAGTAAGCCAGAGATACAGGTGCTCCTGAAGAATAATCACAAGTCTACCTTGCAGCACGGCTGCTTGGTAACTTCTGTAGGTTTAACAAAGACAAATGGTCATTGCTGCACTCTGTACCAGTAAGCTACTGTAGTTCGGTCTGGACAACTGTAATTCTGATTATTCTGGTGAGACACCTCATTTTCATTGCAGAGTGTGAAATTTACTCATCTGGCCCAGGTCCAAGCTGCTGCCAGAGGTGTCAAACTCATTTGGTATGAGGGCTGGATCTGGCATAAATGTCACTTTGTCAGGCTGGGCCATGTGTGCCATAAAACATTATGCCAGGTACTGGAGGTGTAAACTTTATAAAAAACACAGGCAAACCTAATCAACAATATTATTTTTTACTCAAAATACAAACAAAAGCAATTGATTCCTACCAGTGAAAGCAATTGATTTACTGGGGAACCTACTAGGCCACAATAAATGTATTTAATCATATGCAAGACTAGGTTTTTTCCTAGGGATACCATAAAAGGGAGGGTACCTTACACTGCCATACAAATTAGTTACTTTTTGTAGATATAGCAAATAAATAAGGTAGTTTTTCAGCTTCAGCAGCCAAACATGGCTACAATCCATCTATCACTCTTAGTTTCTTCTCTTCCTATGACCTATCTCTGAGGACCTCAAGGAGACACACAGGAGTCCCCCCCCTCCACTGCCTCATCCCTAACAACAACAGCCCTGTGAGGTGGGCCAGGCTGAGTGACTATCCCCAGGTGACACAGACAACAGTATCCTGGCTCAAAAGGAGGGGGTTCTGAACCTGGCTCTCCCAGATCCCCCTACCCCCAGTTCTCATCCCTCCTGCATTTCCCACAGAAGCAGCAGAGCTGAGGGGAAGGCCTTATGAAAAGGCTGTTTCTGAAACCTCCAGGGGGGGGCTTTTTGACCTCCCATGACCCCTTTTCCCTCACAGGCTGAGAACAGGTTGGGGGGGAGAAGGAAGGCTGCCATCCCCCACTTGCCCCAACACTCTCCCTCATGGCTCTGCTGTTGTTCAGACATGTGGCGGTGACATTGGTGCCCCTTTTCCTCTTCACACCTCCACTTGCTTCCAAGGCCGGGAGGTCTTTCCTCTCAGAGCAGCACATACAAGACAGCTCAGTTGCCTCCCAATGCACATGCTGACACTTCTCCTCCTCTCTGCCCCGCTGGCCCCATCCCTTCATTGGCAAACTGCCACTCTGCATGCCAGCTCTCACCAACCCCCCCCCCACAGTCACCATTTGAAAAACATTAAATCGGTTGGTGTCACAGTGACAATGCCAGCTGCTCAGCTCTGCCTCCCCCCCCCATATAGTGGCTTTACCAATCCTCACTGAGCTGTGGTTGGAGAAGGCAGGGGGAGGAGACCACGTCTCCTCTTTCTCTGCCTTCACTTTCATTCCCCCCACACTATTTTACCTCATTCTCTTAGCCCTGTCTCCTACCCATTTCATTTCTTTTTCTTAACAGCTTGGACCATACACACACCTTACCACAAGCGCCTGCTCACCAGCTCATTCCATTGATCAGCCTTCTGCCTTCCTTTCCTCACACTAGTTGCTTGCAGGCTGGATAAGAGCCCTGAATGGGCTGTATGTTTTACACCGGGTGCTAGACCCTAATGCGAAATGCATCCATTTATTCCTCCCCTGCCCGCCAAACATCCTTTTTCTTTTTTCTTTCCCAACAAGTTATCTGTAGTCTTCTCTAGTAACCTATTCCTAGACACAGTTTTGTGTTTAAAAATACATTTCTTCAAATTAAGCTCATTCCTCTTACTCCAAATCATCATGCAGGTAGAGAAAGCCTTGGAATCTCAATTCAATATAACAGAACTACTCAAATGCCTTTCCAGACGGACATGTCCCTGCCATCTCTTTGTACTTGGGTAAGTATGAGCCAAGTTAGGCATTTATGTGGGTTCAAAACAGACCACTATCATATATCTAATTCTGAGATATGGGGGGGGGGAGAGCAGGGGGAATATATTCCTATCTCCTCTGCAAGTCCTTGCAAATTCTCTGTTGGAGCACCGATTTCAGAGAGAGGGAAAGAACATTACTTGTTGTATATGCAGTCACTACTTACAAAAAAGAAAAACATCTAGCTGAGCAAAAGAGCTGCTGAGCAAAGGAAAATAAAGCAAGCAGAATGCATCCTCTTTGCCTTAGCCTACACTAAGGTGGGAAATTAATTATGATGGTGATGGTGAACCAAGATAATGGACAGAATAATTTAGAGTTTCCAGAATTCTATTTCAGGCCATATTTGGTCCTCTTCATCCCATCCAATCCTGGCCTCTTTCACTGACGTCCTCTTCTCCACATATTCACTGCTAGCTTTCTTCTATTATTTCAAAATAAAAAATCCCATAAACTTCATCCCACCAACCAAAGGGTTTTTTTTCTTCCTTTCAGAGCCTTCCTATCCTACCAGATGGAAAATTACTTCCTTCTAGAAGATTTCTCTACTTAACTGATTATGTGCAGTTCCTGGTGCCACAAGAAAAGTTATCAGCATGTAAACTGGCAAGACTGAATGCTAAATAAAAAACTTGATCTGAAACATTTTGCCTACCAGAATGGTAATTTTAATGTAACCACTGACCATTCAGAGAGACAGAGGTGGTAAGTTTTTGCATAGATACCTGGGGTGAAGTATAATTTCACCACAAGCAGCATATCACCCAAATAATATCCCTCATCAGCAAACCCTGAGCAATCAGATCCATGTGATGAGCAATGGCTTAATTTATCTTAGCAACCTCTAGAGCCTGCCAAGTCCATAGTTTTTAAACACACTTACCATAACCGAACAATGGCAGAATATATGGGGGGTGGGAGGCAAGCCATGAAATTTCCCCACCACATTAAGACAAAGGTAGTCATCTGTGGAAGGCTGAATAATTGCTGTAGATGACATGTAACATTTTTTTTCTGCTCTTCAGGTGGCCTTTCCTATAGTTACCAGCCCTCTATCAAAAACCTAGTATTTACTGAAACTGACTGAAAGGACAAAATGTGTTTATCACCTTAAGCAATGTTTTGATCAGCTCTGCTGCCTAAAAGCTGCACGTGTACTTGATATACAGAATGAAGAACAAAATGGATGACCACTTGGTGAATGAGGAAGAGAAATGGTGCCAAAGTTCATCCTGCTGGTCTTACTGGCAGCACATTTTCTCTTAAGTTCAGTGGGCTGGAGCTAGAAGGGAAATCCCATTCACAGAATGGAACTTTCCCAAAATATTTTGTACCTCCTTAATAAGATACTTTGCATAGGAAAGAGTAAGAGTCCAGAAGCACCTTAAAGGTGCTACTTGACCCTTGACTCTTTTGTACTGCTACAGACAGTCTAACATGGCTACCCATCTTCATGTTCTGCACAGGAACATTAGGAAGTTGAACATAACAATGACCGTTCATGAGACATCATCTGAAGTGTACACCCTCTCCATGCAAATACTAGCTAACAATGTGTCCAAAAGTCTGGTGTAAGGTTGCAAGACCTCAGATGCTGAATCAGCATCTCTCTCTTACAAAGAAATATGATCCTTCCTTATCACTGACCTTTCACATATGTAGTTTGATGTGTCAAGTGTGAAAGGCTTAAACACTTGTCACCAAGGCACTACAGAGATCCCATGTGAAAGTCTGTATACCAGTTGGTGCCCTAGGCAATGTGTCTGCAGGCACTGAAATGAATACAAGTCCTTAAGGTGCTCCTACATTCTATAGGTTAGAATGCATGCATCCATAAAATCAAATCCCAATTTATTCCCAACAGAAGCAGATATAACTATCCTGGTAATCAGTTGTCTGAAAAAACAAGTCCAGTGAGAGTTCAGCACATTGTTCCAAAAAATATCAAAAGACTTGCTCCTCTGCCTCAAGTTCTGAAAAAGTCATGCTAGCAAAGTATAAAAGGCCTTCATAAATAAGTTCCCTTCATCAACCTTTTTCTGAAGACTGATTCATCTCTGGAAAGAAATGAATGGCAGTGAACAGCCTTAGGTGTAAAGGAAAATTGGAAAATTACTCCTGTAAATGTGATTCATAATATAGTATCTGCCCACCTATTTATGGTACCCTACAAGAACAAAAGATGCTCTTTCAATGACCCTGTTACATTTATTCCCCAAATGGAATGTGTTCTCCTTTCTTTCAGAATTGCAATTCAAACTGACATACAACATAACAGACTAAGCACAGCTGCACATATCTTTGTACAGGGATCAGATTCATTATTAACACACAGTGCCACAAAGTAGTGTCATGCAGCTGGGCAAGTTCATAGCTCAACCATAAACTCAGTGGCTAGCTCAAAACAAGCTGTTATTTCACTGCCTTATCCCCCTTCCTGAAAAATGCAGACAGTCACACTGAACTACATCACAGGGTTGTTGTAAAGTTTAAGGTTGTTAATGTTATATTTTCACGAAAGGTCTAGATGAATCCTTTTTGTTTTTTTCCATGCTAGCAGTTGACTGGGGTAAAATGCTGGAACTGTGAGAGGAGTTAACTGTGTAGTGACAGCACAGGAAGTTTATACAACTAATCACACTCCCAACCAGGGCATGACAGAAATACAAAGGTGCAACCACTGAAGGTAAAATCCATTCTGTGACTACTAGCCAAACAGAGAAAGGATAAAGACTCTGAAGTAGGGCTGGCAGGAGAAAAATAATCTTTAAAAATCACCATCATGTGATGCTGTGATGTCACTTCCAGGGGAAACCCAGACATGATGTCAGTCTGCTCTAGGAATTGTAAAAAACTCTATAGTTCAAGAGTTATAGCAGAGCTGAGGCTATTACCAGGCCTAGTCAGCTAACAAGAAACACAGAATTATGAGAAATATGTTTTATACTCTGACTGTGGGAAATCACAACTGGAGATGTGGTTGAGGATCAGGGAATTAGGTGTTATATCTACTGTTATATTTACTGTTACTTGTTTCTACATGCACACATTGTTTTGCCTATTGACTCATGGCCACTATTTTCCAGAGATACTATACATTTTTCGAAATAAATATTTTAATTCCCCCTGTAGGTTACATTGTCCTTGTGTTGCTGAATAGGTTGCCAACCTCAAAGTGGAGCCTGGTGATCTCCTGTAATTACAATTGATTTCCAGATGACAGAGATCAGCCCCCCTGTGGGAAAAGCCTGCTTTGGACACCATCACCAAACCCTGCCCTCCACAGGCTCCATCCCAAATATCCAGGAATTTCCCAACCTGGAGTTGGCAACCCTGTTCGTGTAATTATGTGTCAGTTATGTGAGGAGTCAAAGCTGAAACAAAATCTCTGAACTGAACTCTGGACTAAGGTAATTGTATAGGGATTACACAATATTCACCCACTGGTTTTTCTCATTTTATAATTTAGGAAACATGGAGCCTAGTAAGCTAGAGTGATGCACTGTACACCAAATTGGGGGCCTTGTCATTTCCTCTCAGAAAAGTCTTATAGCTCCCCCACAGCAAGACTGGCAGATGTTAAATCAAATAATTAGAAACCAAGGATCAAACCCAATTGCCCATTATCACTTTTTGGTATATTTAATGAACATGATTAAATTCCAATAGGACTATTTTAATGAATAATGAAACACCAAAAAGGAATGTCTGAGAGGGCCAATAGTCAGTGGCATCTTTCATGTACTTCTTTTCTTACAAAGGGGAAAGGGGCTTGAATAACGAGGTACATGATCTTGCTGAGTAGCACAATGAGCTACAGAACTCTGTGTAAATAATTCACAGTTTCATTCAATATTGTGTTCGATTTCATCAGCCTGACTGCCAATCTGGTTTTGATAAACTATAGGTATCTGTTGCCTTAAGTGTGCTTACTATACATTAAAGAAGATTGGTTTGAGGTATATTTGCATGTCAGCTAAATGTGGGGGGGGGGCATAGTATGAAGTATTTTTCATAGGCAGCCTTGATTTGTGTGAATTTCCCCCAGAATGCTAAGTATGGCATTCCTTTTTTAAAAAAAAATCTCCGTCAGAAATGGCATATTTTGGTTACTGAATGAAGAGTTTTGTGTTAAAGTCAGCTAAATATTGCATTTATTTATAAACATGACAAATTTAATCATGCAGGATCAGTATTTGAATTATTGATTGTGAAATATTTAAACACAGAGTAACCATCCATCAGTGTACTCAAAAGGTTTAGGGACAGATTTATGAAGTTTGAGTTTTTCTGCTTTAGCTGGCACTTGGCATGTCTATTAATTATAGCCCCATACTTATAGTTTCTGAAGAATTTGTTACATTTAAATATTGTCTTATGCAAAAACTGAAACACCTTTTTCTATTGAGGATTAATATACCAATTGATTTAGAGAACAAATTTTATTTGGTGGTGTAATTTACAAGGGACAAATCTTTCTTTCCAAGTGTCAGTGTTATTTTTGATTGTAAGATATCCAGTATCATCTTCTCTATGTCTATTTTGTGATACAATTGCACTAAACCATGCTGATTTATCAATTCTGTGAACTGCAGAAATTATGCAGATTTGCATATATTTGCTTTCTTTGCATAATCTGAACCTGTTAACTTTTGCTGAAGATCAGAGGAACTTACTGACCAGTGGAAATTCTGCACAGTTTAGACTTCAGCTCCTGGGGTTTCATCAGGTCCACTTGTTTACAATTTTTAAAAGCTGTCTATTTCCATGATAGCTAGAAACTTGCTCTTTAAGAAATGAAAACTGTAATTTTTCGGAGTGCTGAATTTAGTAACCAGTACACAGTTTGGTACAAGATTGTGGCATAAATTAAAATACACCATTAGCTGTGTAGCCTATATGGTAATGGTAGAGATGGGTGATTCACCAAGTGCCAGTGAAACATTAAGCTTTCAAGAGTCAGATCTCCCTTCAGTACTCAGCACTTAATTCTGTAACACACCATGCACATTTGTTTGTTTGTTTGTTTTATACCCTACCCTCCCTGCGAAGCAGGCTCAGGGCGGCTTACACAATTTGCTACATAAATAGTTAAAATACACATAAAAACATCTAAAAACAGTTCAATTAAAACAATTCAGTGTCGTAAAGTGCTGGCGAAAATTAGTTATTGCTTAACGATGGCATACTGTATGAATGCATGCAAGGTCTAATTGTTCTGCTCCATGATCTTCCTGATATGAATGGCGGCGCAGGCTGTAGATGTCAAAGCCAAGGGCCAGGGCTTTATAATTGGGATCGTTGGTGCTAATAGTGGCAGCAGCTCCTTAGCTGAAGGCCTGGTGGAAGAGCTCCATCTTGCAAGCCCTGTGGAACTGTAAAAGATTCCGCAGGACACTGATCTCTTCTGGGAGCTCATTCCAGCAGTATGGAGCCGCCACTGAGAAGGTCCTGGCCCTGGTAGTAGCCAGCCTGGCCTCTCTGGGACCCGGAAGGGCCAGTCTATTTTTAGATCCCAACTGTAGCGCTCTCTGGGATATGTATGGGAAAAGGCGGTCCCTCAGGTGTATCGGGCCCTGGCCATATAGGGCTTTAAATGTAAGAACCAGCACCTTGAAGCGAATTTGGTATGCTATTGGCAGCCAATGCAATGTCTTCAGCATAGGCTGGATGTGCTCCCACATGGGGAGGCCCATCAGGAGCTTGGCTGCAGCATTCTGCACTAACTGCAGCTTCCAGATTTGTGACAAGGGCACCCCATGTAGAGAGCATTACAGTAGTCTAGTCTCAAGGTGACCATTGCATGGATCACTGTTGCCAAGTCATTGCGGTCGAGGAAGGGAACCAACTGCCTGATCAGCCAAAGATGGTAGAAGGCTGATGGCAGTGGCTGCTGCGTGGGCCTCCATTGTTAAGGAGGCATCCAAGAGCACTCCCAAGCTCCTAACCTCCAGAACTGGCACCAGGGGTGCCCCATCAAAGGTCAGGACTGGGATCCCTACTCCCAAACCACCCTGGCTCAGGCACAGGACCTCCGTCTTCATCAGATTCAGTTTCAGTTGGCTCAACCTAAGCCAACCAGCCATGGCTTGTAGTGCCTGGTCTGGATCTTCCGATCTGGAGTCCGACTGGCCACCCAACATCAGATAGAGCTGGGTGACATCAGCATACTGGTGACATCCCAGCCCATGACTCTGGGCAATCTGGGCAAGGGGGTGCATATAGATGTTAAACAGCATCATGGAGAGCAATGCCCCTTGAAGCACTCCACAATCCAGTGGATGCCTCTTGGACTGCTGTTCCCCTAGTGCCACACCTTGTCCCCGACCTTGGAGAAAGGAAGTGAGCCATTGCAAAGTAAGCCCCTGAATCCCTATGTCGGCGAGACGGTGGATCAGTAACTGATGGTCGACCATGTCGAATGCCGCCAACAGGTCCAACAGCAACAGTACTGCCAATCTGCCCTCATCCAGATGCCTCCAGAGGTCGTCTGTGAGGGTGACCAGTGCCCTCTTTGTCCCATGCCCAGGGTGAAAACTGGACTGGAACGGATCTAAGAACATTATTTGTTCTGAAGAAAAAAAGGAGGATGCACTAAGAAAGAGTTCTTCATCAGTTCTGGCACTGTGGAACTCCTTCATCCAGGAGATGATTTCCCCCAACATTCTTGTTCCATGAGCCTCTTTCCAGGGATAAAGATACTGCTTTTTGCTTTGTTATTAGTTTTAACTGATTATAAGTTGTATTTCAGGACATAAACCACCGTGGAAATTTATTAATGAAAGGCAGTATGAGGGATGCCAGCCTCCAAGTGGGATTGTGCCATCTTATTTTCCTGTTCCCAGGGCCACAGCTCTTGCTGCAACACAGCTGTGTCCTCTTCTTCTCCTTGGCCTTTCCAGGAATCTGCCTTTAAAGGTCCAAATAGCCTCACCCTTCCATTGGCTTCCCTAGCCTTGCTCTGGGTAGGGCAGTGAGTCACTCCTTCTCTGTCCCTCCTACTGGGCTGCTAGATGGATCTGCCCTCACCTCAGGTCTGTAGCCAGGATTTTTTTAAATCGGGGGGGGGGGGGCTTTAAATAATTTAGGGGCACTGAAATAAAAAATTAAATACTCAGGTACAATGGCTGATTCCTGCCCCAGCTGGTCTTACCATGTGGTGGCTGGATGCAGAAGGTCCCAGGTTCAATCTCAAGCATCTTCACTTAAAAAGATCGGGTCCTGGGGGAAGGAGAAAGCCCCCAAGGGGCTGGTTCAGCATCAGGCAATCTGAGAAGTCAGGCAGGCTCCCAGGTGCAGAAGCAGCAGCAGGAGGTGCTTGCAAGCCATGAGCAGCAGGCAAGCCAGAAGGGTACACAGAAGCAGCAGGGCAAGCATGTTGCGCACAGGGCGCTGGGCTGGGATCTGCATGGGGAGGCCTGGCTGCTCAAAGTGCCTGTCCCCATGCAAAATGCATGCGAGTCTCCTCCCCACCCCCCGCACCTGTAGAGCCACTTGGAAAAAAGGAAGAGCTGGCCACCATGGTTCCGTCGCTGGTTTTTTCCTGAGGGGGTGTGGGAGAAGTTCAGACTGTGCAAAGGGAGGGAAGGATAGGAAGGAAGTGTGGGAGCGTGCTCCCTCCTTGTTTGCCTACCTGCTGACCCTGCTGTGTGACAGGACAGGCCCAGGCAGCAGCAGCAGCTGCCCTTTGCATTCCCTGGACCTCCTAAGTCCAGGCCTCTAGGCATAGGCTGCTCTTCAGCCTCCTTACCTTGCTCAGGTTTCTCTGGCCCTGCCCTGGTTTCTGCTCTGGTTTGCCTTTGTGCAGACCTCTCTCGCCCCCCTAGGGTAGCCATATCTGGGTTAGGAAATACCTGGAGATTTGGGGGTTGGAGCCTGAGGAGGTGGGGGTTGGGGAGGGAAGGGAAGGGACTTCAGTGGGGTATAATGTCATAGAGCCCACCTTCCAAAGCAGCCATTTTCTCCCGGTGAACAGATCTCTGTCGCCTGGAGATCAGTTGTAATCAATATTCCCTCTAAGCTCCACAGTGTTGTGAGCAAAAATTCTACCTTGTGAGGGGGAAAAGCTAGTAGCTTTCAAGTTGTGAGAGAGTCTACAT
This sequence comes from Gekko gecko, assembly GCA_029375565.1. NCBI lineage: Eukaryota > Metazoa > Chordata > Lepidosauria > Squamata > Gekkonidae > Gekko > Gekko gecko. The sequence goes on along the minus strand of JAPDNY010000006.1, from coordinate 73,773,130 downwards.
TTGACTTTTGCATAAATTATTTTTAGATTATTTCCATAATCTTATAAAAATCTCAGAATGAATTCTTTTAAACTATATTTAAACTATATTTTAAGAATAATTTAAACATTATAAAAGAAAAGAGAATCAAGTCAAATTTCGTTACACAAAATGTCCTCTACAGGGGTCAACTAGGCCTCCAGAGAACAGGTCTACCCACCCCTTTCCAGTATATTGGTAGACCTGGCCTCCAGAAAACAGGTCTCCCTGCCCCAGGCCACTATACTGGTAGACCTGGGTTAGGACCGTCGTCCTGCGCTGACCCATAGAAAACATCCCAGCGCTTGGGTGAGGAGAAACTCTTGCAGGCTACTTTGGGTTGTTTTTTTTTTTTAGTGAAATATGACAACCAACATCACAGGTCAAGTAGAACAGAAGTAGAACCCTGCCTAATCTAACAAACAGGAAGTTGCTAAAATGCTATTAACCTGCCCAAACCACTTATTTATTCAAATATTTATATCCCATTTCCCCTTGTGACTCAAGGCAGCTTACAAATCATACTGAAAAACATAATAGGGGTGTGCAAAAAAACCCTGGTGATTCTGGTTCAATTACTGCCCATGGGGACCATTATAGTCAACGAGCCCCATTGGCTATAATGGAAGTTGGTCTGGGGGTATCTGGGGCTCTGGGGGGACTGTTTTTTTAGGTACAGGCACCAAATTTGCAGCATAGCTGCTGGTGATTTTCCTCAACACACACACACACGGTTTCAAAAAGGTTGGTTCAGGGTGTCCAATTCTGTGGGCTCCAGAAGGAGGTGACCCAATCTTCCATTGTTTCCTTTGGAAGGGGAAAAATGTTGTTAGTTGAAGCTAAAATTCTCTGAGCAGTCCTCTGAAATATTGTGCGCCAGTGCCCCCTAGCACAGAGGGAACTGTGTTTGTAATAGTGGGAGATCTCCAGCCACCAGCTGGAGGTTGGCAGCCCCTGGCCCCACCATTTCTGCTGTGACTTGTCCTTGTGCAGGCCCCTCTGAGCCACTCCAGTGTTGGGCTGCAGCTGATTGTACTACTTGATCCAGGAGGCATGCTGCCAGATAAGTTCTCTGTGCAGTTGCCTGGGAGGCCTCTGGGATATCTGTTGGCAGGGGTGGGGCTGCAGGGAGCAGCATCTCCCACGGTGGTTGTGGAGCATCTGCTCCAGAATATGATAGCATTTCCAGACATTCAGTAAATAAATAAGGTAAATTCTGAATTGGCAAACTGGAAATAGCTCTGTTTTACAAGGTCTTGTCTTGTGGTGATAACTAATTAATGATTTTAAGCAGGACTCATATGGTTCCAGATTAAATACATGAAATAATTATAAAGGAAGTATTTCTGACAAAAGCACCATTCTCTTGCTGCTGAGTAATCATAAGCAGCTTGCACATAGCATGGATGAGGGTATACCAAGACTTTTACAAAAATGTTAATCCCACATATAGTTTCTCTTCACATTTATTTATTTATTTATTTATTTAATTTATAACTTGCCTTTCTCCTCAACTTGGACCCAAAGCACCTTACATCATTCTCCTTTCCTCCATTTTATCCTCACAACATGTATGACTGGCCCAACATCACCCAGCAAGCTTCCATGGCAGAGCAAGGATTTGAACCTGGGTCTCCCAGGTCCTAGTCTGACACTCTAACCACTGCACCACACTGGTTTATTTGATTATGACTGTGCAATATTTCATGGAATTTATTTATTTATTATTAAAATATTCTATCCCATCTTTTAGACCATTTCAGATCTCTAGTTATAAAATATGAGGAAATCAAGATAACAAAAATCATGAATAAAACAACACAGTAAAGTACAAGTCCAGCCCACAGTCTGAACAACCTTAAAGAAATCTCAGAGCTTGCTGAAACTGAAATGTTTTTACCAGTCTCCCAAATACTGTAAGGGAATAATTTGAATGTCTTGAGAGGGTGTTCCATAATCTTGGCACCACCACTAAAAAGTCCTGTCACATATTGTCAGCTATTCAGATGGTGTGTGCGTGTCTGATGGTTCAGGGCAAACACACCAAAGTGATGGTCCTTACAGTACCCTGGATTCAGATTGTTTAGAGTTTAAAAGCTGAAAATCAGCACCTTACAACAGTGTCAGAAATCTTTACAGTCAGTATAGATGTTGCAGTCTTCCAGGCAGTTGAACCTTCCTACCAGCAGCAACTTGGACTAGTTATACTTTCTGACTATTTTTAAAATGCAGACTCACACTGAACACACTGCAGTGGTCCAAGTGGAGATCAGCAGCAAATGAGCAAAAGTGTCCACATCCTTACTGTTATCACTGGTAAAGTGAAAGGGCTGCAAATGTATGTGGCCTTCACATGTGCCCCTCTCAGACCCATTATGAGATCCAAAGTCACAATCTTGGGGTGAAAGTTTTGAAGAAAATGGGAGGGGGACTTTTAATTGAACTGAATTTGATTTTTCTGGAATAGTGATAAATATTTTGTTGTGTACCTGGGGAAGTCCACACAAGTGGTTGGGCAAAAACTCCGCCTGGCCGTTGGTCGTGGGGTAGAAAGGTGCAGAATGGATGTGACGGATCCCATAGTGTTCACAAACTCTAAGAACTTAGCTGACATAAAGGCAGTGCCATTGTCTGTGACTAGTGAGTCCGGTATCCCGTGGGAGCTGAAAATCCACCATATTGCTTTGATGGCGGACTGGGACGAGGTGTAGGAGATGGGTGTCACCTCCAGCCATTTTGCGTAAGCATCTACAAGGATGAAAAAGATCTGTCCCTGGAATGGCCCGGTGAAGTCCAGGTGGAGTCGTGCCCACAGCTTGTGTGATGTCTCCCAGGGTCTCACTGGAGCTGTCAGGGGCTCTGGCCACGACTCCTGGCACTTCTGGCACCGCTTAACGGTGTCTTCTATCTGGGCATCTAGGCCTGGCCACCACACATAGCTCTGGGCCAGGGCTTTCATCCTTACTACGGTTAGCACGTGGCTTTGCAGTGGTTGCAGAATTACCACCTGACTCCCCCACAACAAACACCCCTTGTGAGATGACAGCTCATCCTGGCAGCTGGCGAATGCTGCGAACTCTGGACCCATCATGCCCGCAGGCCACCCCTCCCTACCCAGTCAAGGACCCAGGAAAGAAGGTGATTCCAGGCTGAGTGGCGCACCACCTCCCACACCTGAACCAGATGGTCAGGGAGGTCTTCCAGCAGTGCTATGTGATAAGCCGGGGTGGGGGCAGGGTCCAAGGCGGGTAGCGGGAGACAGCTGAAGGCATCAGCATGGCCCATGGCCTTACTGGGGCAGTGGAAGAAGGAGTACTGATAACCTGAAAAGAAAAATCAACCAGTAGAGCCCCCTGGGCGATAAAATCTGGAGGGTCTGGTTGTCAGGGCAAGCAAGCCCAAGAGGGGCTTGTGGTCTGTCACGATTATAAAGGCCCAGCCGTACAGATAATTGTGAAATTTTTTCAATCTGCCCACAATCACCAGGGCCTCCTTATCTATCTGTGTGTAGTTGCACTCCATGGCCGACAGCATGCAAGAATAGTACGCCACAGGGACCTCACAGCTGTCAGCCAGTTGGTGCCCCAGGACTGCCCCCACCCCATAAGGAGACACATCACATGCCAAGACCACCGGCAGGGCGTCGTCGAAGTGGGCAAGGACATCGTTGGAGACCAACAGTTCCTTGACCGCCCGGAAGGCGGTGGCTTGCTTGGGGCCCCAGACCCAAGGAACATGTTTGTCCAGCAGCCTGTGCAAAGGGTCAGCAACAGCAGCTTTGTGGTAACAAAGTGGTACAAGTGGTAAAAACTGAGTAGCCCTAAGAAGGCCTGCAGTTCAGCCTTAGATGAGGGGGTGGGCGCCTGGGAATTTTGTCCTGCGTGGGGGGAAGTCCCTGGGCATCCACTGCAAAGCCCAAGAATTCCACCAGTAGCACCCCCAGCAGGCATTTTTCCCACTTTTCCCACAAGCAGAAGTCCATCAGTGGCTATTAGCCACAGGGTATAGATGGGAACTCTCAGTCTGGGGCAGGTGATGCACTCTATTCTTGGTGCTGGACGGGGCAGCAGTGGGAGGGCTTCTAGTGTCCTGGCCCCACTGCTGGACCTCCTGATGGCACCTGGTATATTTTGGCAGCTGTGTGACAGAGTGTTGGACTAGATGGGCCATTGGCCTGATTCAACATTGGCTTCTCTTATGTTCTTATATTCTTCACCTTCAGGCTGGTGGCAACGAAACACTCGAGCACAGTCCAGAGCTGCACTATAAAGGACTCAGAGTACGGAGCCGCGATCAGTCCATCATCAAAGTATGGCTGGACTCCTGGGATGCCTTTGAGAAGAGAATCCATTAGACTTTGAAAGATTTCAGGTGCTACGCTTTCCCCAAATTGAAGCTGCTTCACTTTGAATGCCCCCCAGTGCAGTATTATTATTTTTTATTATTATTTATTCCATTTTTACCCCGCCCTCCCCACAAACGGGCTCAGTATAATCATCTGTGCCTCGGCTATGGCATCGTCCACGGGCAGCTATTGATAGGCCTGAGCCAAATCTAGCTTCCCAAAGACCCGTGCCCCCACCAAGGATGCCAACACCTGGCTGACCACCAGTACCAGGTACGCGTGGTCTTGCAGTTCCTTATTAATTGTACATTTATAATCGGCACAAATCCTCAAGTCCCCATTTGGTTTTTTTGTTTTTTTTTATTTAAAATTTTTTATTTTTCTTCACAACAATGTATATATAGATAAGAACAAAATACAAATAACTTATTAATATTGAATATCTAAACGTGTAAACCTCATAACAATACAGGTAAGTAGTTATAACCAAACATTCATGGGACATAAATACGTTAGCAACATTAAACCGCAGAAAAGAACATTGTTTCTTGGATGAAATCGAGTGTAAACAGCATAATCACATATTAAGGAAGAGTTTGTACTACTTAATATGAATTATTGTAAAGAGAACATATAAATGATAATAATAATAATGATAATAATAAATACATGTAATCAGGAATATTATAACTAAAAATTAACCTTAAATCCAGTTATGATAAAGGGACCATTCAGAGGATATGAATTGCTGCAGAGATAAATATTCTAGAACTGGGAACCACCTTTCAACAAACCTCGAGTGTTTGGCATTTTGAGAAATAGTAGATAATTTGTTCGTAACAGCATCCATTATATAATGATTCCATAATTTGCGGAACCAGGCTTCAATCGTAGGGGCATTAGTGTCTTTCCAATAAGCTGCAATTGTGGTCTTGGCAGCATCAAGCATTATTTCAATAGTGTCCTTGTGTGGTCTATCAATTAAGTCTGGAGGCCAGGTGTTTAAAAACAATGTCTCAGGTGTTAGGGGAACTTGTACAGAGGTTACTTCAATTATTTTAATGATTTCTAACCAGAATGTTCTAATTTTTACACAGTTCCACCAACAGTGGGCGAAGCTGCCGATTTGTGCACAACCTTTCCAGCAATTCGGAGAGATTTTTGACGTAATATGAGAAAGTTTCAGAGGAGTAGCATACCACCTTGTCATTATTTTATAATTTTGTAAACGTATTGCTATGGATCTGGTAGTGAAACTAGAGGAGTTCCAGAAATTGGTCCAAATGTCATCGACTAATTCTATTGTGCAGTCTTGTTGCCATGCACTTTGATATATAAGTGATGAAGTACTAGCGTTCTGTAATAGTAGCAAATAGATTTTGGAAATAAGTCCTCTGTTGAGCTCATCTGAGTCACGGATCAAACATTCTAGAGCAGTTAATGGTTTAGCCAATATTTCAGTTATTTTCAGAGAATGAACTAAGTGACTTAATTGTAAATAAAAAAACCAAGGCAAAGTCTTTCGTAAATCTTTCTCAAGTGAAATTTTGCTTTTCATTCCGTGTTTTGTGGTGATGTCAATAAAACGAGAGATATTATTTTGTCTACAAAAGATTATTGTGTTGTGTTCAGTGCCAGGTAAAAACCAAGGTTGAGTGAGAAACGATGAGTATCTAGACAATTTGGGTAAGAGACTTTTGGTTTGTGATTTCCAGCACTGAATAGCCGGAGCAAGTAATGTTATGGAGTCTCTTGTGTGAGTTGGGATTTTTCTTTGAGACCAAAGCAAATCTGATAATGAGTAAGGAAACAACAAATCATCATAAATATCAGCCCAATTAGGTTTATTGGAGGATCGTAGCATTTTAATAGTGACAGCTATTAAGATTGCACGATTGTATAAAGTTAGATCTGGTAGGGCAACCCCCCCCCTTGATCTAGGTCTCCTCAATACGGAGAAGCTTATTCTAGGTGGTTTTTTATTCCAAAGAAACTGGGTGAGAGTAGTTTGCCAGCATTTAATAGTTGTAAGCGGAATAGCCAATGGAATTGTCCTAAATAAAAAAATAAATTTTGGTAGGATAAAAGACTTAATTAAATTGAATTTCTCGAACCAATTTAAATTCAGCTTGTTCCAATTATTTATGGTGATACACAGATCATCATGCATCTGTTGGTGATTAATTTTTAATAATTCAGTTGGATCCAAAGGAATGTGTATACCCAGGTATGATAACGCTTTAGAAACCCATTTAAAATTATATCGTTGTTTGATGAAATCAGTATCTGAAATGGAGATGTTTGATGGCAATATTTGGGATTTATTATCATTTATTTTCAGACCTGAAATTGAGCCAAAGTGTACCAAGAGATTGTGTAAGGCTGGGAGAGATGTCTGTGGTCTGGTAAGATATAAAATCATATCATCTTCGAACATTGCAAGTTTATATTCATTAGCGCATATTCTAATACCTGAGATATTCGGATGGTTCCTAATGGCGTTGGCTAATGGCTCGATCGCTAGGGCAAACAATAAGGGTGACAGAGGACAACCCTGCCTAGTTCCACGCAGAAGGGAGATCGGGTTAGTGAGCATTCCATTGATTTTGATCCTAGTTGTGGGGGAAGAGTAAATGGTCTTAATTGTGTTGAGAAATCTATGCCCAAAACCCATTGATTCCAAAATTGAAAAAAGATAGCAAAATTCAACCGAATCAAAAGCTTTCTCTATGTCGAGAGATAAAAGTAAAGCAGATTTTTTGTGTTTATGAGAGTGGTTAAGAAGAGATAAGGTTTTAATAGTATTGTCAGCAAGATCTCTCCCTGGGATAAAACCAACTTGATCGGAGTTAATATATTCTGAGATGAAAGTATTGATCCTCTTAGCTAAAGCAGCAGTTAATATTTTAAAATCTTGATTTAAGAGTGAAATGGGTCTATAAGATGATGGGAATAAGAGATCTCTATCTTTTTTAGGAATTACTACTGTTTGCGCCTCTTTTCAGGAGGGGGGTAAATTATCACATAGCAGGACATCATTGCAAGCTGCTGTTAGAGGACCTACTATTGATAACATAAAAGTTTTATATAAATCTGGCGGGTAGCCATCTGGGCCTGGAGATTTATTTGACTTGAGGGATTTGATCGTATCCATTATTTCTTGTTCAGTGAAGGGTTCCTCCAAAATATTTCTGTGGCTTGCATTAAGAGTAGGTACTTTGCCATATTCTTGTAAGAATTGGTCAATCTGTAATTGGGAAGGGTTATTGGAAGAGTACAAAGTCTCATAATAACGTTCAAAAACTTCACAAATAGAATTTGTTTGATTTAGAATCTTTCCGTGAGCATCTTTAATGTTGGAGATCCTGTTAGAAGCTTTTTGCATTTTAATTTTATGTGACAAGAGATTTAAGTATCTAGGTGTCCTAAACCAATACTTTTGTTTAACAAATACTAGTTGTTTCTTAATTTTTGCTGTTTCAAGTTGTGTTAAGCTTCTTCGAGCTATTAAAAGTTGCTTAAAGACTTTCTTGCTAGCCGTTTGTTTATGTCTGAATTCTAATGCTCTAATTTGTTCTGTGAGCTTTTCTTCTAATTGTCTTTTCTGTTTCTTTATGAAAGCAGCTTTAGAAATTAAAACACCCCGAAGTACCGGTTTAAGAGCATCCCAGCGGATAGCTGAAGAAACGCTGTCTTGTGGATTATCTTTAAAATATTGTTTAATTTCTTTTTCCACCTCCTGTCTTAAAGAAGCATCTGCTAATAAAGATGTATTAAGTGACCAGTGTCTTTTTTGTTCTAATTGATCATTAGGGATTAAAGTACAATGTAACCATGAGTGATCAGACCAGAATGATGATTCAATTGATGTTGATAATATTCTCTGTTGTAGTGAAGAAGAAATTAATATATAATCAATCCTGGTATAAACCTCATGCCGGCCTGAATAATACGTATAGTCTTTGACATTTGGATTTAGGACTCGCCAGATGTCAATCAAATCATTTTGTCTGAGTATGTTGTCTAATCCTGTGTATCTTTTGCATTTTTTCTGTAAGCATGGCTTAAAATGAGATCTGTCCATTTGCTTATCTATAATAAGATTAAAATCACCCCCCAAAATCACGTCCCCGTCAGAGAAGGATTTTAGTTTGCTTATAGTGTCTCTTATAAAAGATAGTTGGTTTTCATTTGGGGCATAGAGAGTTGCTATTGTAGTTAATTTGTTATCCAGAAGACCTTTAACAAATAAAAACCTGTCTTGAGGATCGCTTATTTTAGAAGTAAAAGAAAAAGAGATCGTTTTAGAAATTAATATGGCAACACCTCTTGATTTAGAAGTACCTGATGCTGTGTATTGTAATGGAAATTTGGCCGATTTAAAAACCTGACCGTCTTGTTTTTTAAGATGTGTCTCTTGTAAAAGTACCACATCTGCCTGACATTTTGTAAGCTGAGAAAGAATACGTTTCCTTTTTACTACAGTGCCAAGACCACGTACATTAGAGGACACCACTTTTATCATTGGAGAAGCCATACTATAGGAGTTGTGTAATAAGACCTGGAAGATTTGATGTTAGCAAAAATAAAACTGTGTTACTAAAGAAACTATATCAAAGAAATAAACTTAATGTAGATTTTGTAGATTCAATGTCTCAATAGTAGTGTTTGTGAAAGGTGGTTACCCAAGTAGTAGGTCCCTTCAAAGAGACTTCTTATGAAGTACAGTACAACCGTTTCGTATTACCCTCTGAATGGAACCTAAATAAATGAGGGGGGGAAAAAGAATGAATTGGCAAAAGAGTACAAATTCACTTGTATTTGGTATGCGATCCCAGCAAGAAGGTGAAAGTTATCTTAGTAGAATAGTAACTTATTCTGTAAGTAGCAGGCTAGATCAAACACTAGATGTAAGTCTCACTAATAACAGATAGAAAAAGAAAAAAAAATGGATGTTTGCTATAACACCAAATTAAACTTAGCTAAACTGAGCTGAACTAGGGTAAATTGGATTTACCCCCACCCTTAATTTGATAAATAATAATGAGTACAGTATGCTTAATTTCCCCTGCCCCCAATACTGATTTACCCCCCTTTTATATCAAGCTAACTGATTTGGAAATAAAAATTGGATTGATTCCCAAGTTTGTACTTCCAAAGATAAATTATAAGTCCCACAATGAATTGGTATTGATAGGATGAACTAAATATTCACTACTGATTAGTTGTAATAAAAACACCAATACTATACAAGATAATTCGATTTGTGTGATTAAAACAGTAATAAACAATTAATTATAATGTAAAAACAATGATCAAAGATTGAAATATAACTTATTAAAGACTGTATAACACTAAAAGTTTTTGAAACCTCTCTACTTCTATTTTTTTAAATATTTTTATGTTTTATTAAGGAACAAAACAGAGTAGAACAAATGTAAAGCAACAAAGTGAGTTCACAATACTTCTGCAGTCACTAAAAGTACTACAGAAGACCAGGTACAAAAAACCCAGTATAGTGTCTTGTGAACTCAAAATGTGAGTGGAGCAAAAAAAACAAACACCCTCTACTTGGGTTTCTCCCCCTCCTCAAATAAGCTGTATATACATGATATATAGCCAACTTTGTGTGATTAAAAATCTGTATGTTGTAATTTTTTATTAAAACAATGGTAACAATACTAAGAAGAATACAAATACCCTTTTCCTCATTGTTCTAGCATTTTGTAAAGTATAATATTTTTTATTTATTTATTTTTTATTTAAATGTTTTTTTTAAAAAAATTGTTTTTTGTTTTTTCTTAACATAAATAATTTTCCCCGTTTATTTATCCATTTTTATTTTATTTTCATTAGATTTTTTCCTTTTTTTTGTTTGTTTGTTATAAATATACATAGATATACCTGCATACACACACCCTCACACACACATATATAAAGACATATATAAAGACATATATGAATGAACACACCAGCACACATACGCACGTATATCTATATATATAGACACACCTAAACATACCACAAATTTTTAACATCTCTAAGTATTGTTTTTTTTGTTTTGTTTTGTTTAGTTCCCCCCCCCCCCAAATAAACCTCGCACAATCACTACTGTTTGAAATATACTTCTCTGGTATGGCATAGGATAACAAAAAGAAATTCTGAAGGACATACCACATGATCTTCGTGCAAGTATTTTAGATCAATTATTCAACGCAATAATACCAAAACGGGAACAACTACGATAGCAACATTCGTATAAAACTTAAAATCTTTGCAATGGTACCAACCATAGGATACAACTATATACAATACAATGCCAGTTGATAGGATGTTGATAGAAGCTTCTTTACATTGTGCCGAATTCATGTATTTGAGCGGATGATTTTGCTTGGTTCAGATGGCGGCGGTGACAACGCCTCTCCTCTTCTTTTTTGCGATTTCAATGTAATGTCCATCGGGACTTCTAAGTTCAGTGACTGGAGTAGTACTTTTCCTTCTTCTAATGTAGTGATCTTGTGAACTTTCCCCATATGGGTAAGCTGCAGTATGAAGGGTGATATCCACTTGTATCTCCGGTTGGCTTCTTGCAGACGTGCGGTGATGGGCTTCAGCTCCCGCCTTTTCTCCAGAGCCTCAGGTGGTAAATCTTGATAGATTTCGATCTTGTCTCCTTTATAGATAAGATGACCTCTAGATCGTGCCGTTTGTAGAATTAGTTGCTTGAATCTTAGGTCTAGAACTGAAACTAAAATGTCCCTCGAAGTTCTATTTTTTAAAGTTTTTAATGATCCCAGACGGTAAGCCTTCGTAATAACTGGTAACACATCTCCTTCAATTTTAATTTCCTGCGACAGCCATTTTGAGAGGAATGTAGGGAGCGTTCCAGGATCTTCCACGTTCTCAGCCATCCCACGAATTTTGATATTATTTTGACGCATAGCCAGATCTATTTTTAAGGCACGTTCCGCAATTATATCTTCAGATTGGTGAATGTCTTGAATAGCGTTTTGGTTCAGAATGGAGTTATTCATTGCAGTATCAGCAATTTCTCTCGTTTCTTGGAGATTTTTTTGCATTGCCTCTAATTGGTCGTGTAATGGTTTAAGCATATTAGATATACTATCTAAGATCGTTTTTTGATTCTCCACAAAAGCCGCTGCTAATTCAGCATTTGTAACCGGGTTGTTCTGTTTATCTGCGCCAGGAGTCGTCGGCGCCATTTTAGCAGAGATCGAGCGTCTCTGGCCTAAAACAAACGAGCCCGAAGTAGCGTTTATTTTCAGTTGTACCTTTAAAGTGTTTGAAGCGTTGTGACGAGGAGATCTTCCGCTGTCTTTCCCCATACAAAGATTTAGCTGTTAGATCTATTTTCCAAGTTGGCGATTAGAGGAGGAGGGAATGCCCACGGAGAGATCGCTTTAGGCGGCCATCTTCTCACAGGCGTCGCCACGCCCCCCATTTGGTTTTAACAGAGTCACAATGGGGGTTCCCCAGTGGGCATGCAGCACCGGTTCCAACACCCCCTGCTCTACCAAACAATCCAGTTCGGCCTCGATCTTGGGCCAGAATGACAGTGGGGCCTGTCTGGCCTTCATGCAGATGGGCCTGACCACTGGGTCTAGGTCCAGGGAGATCGGAGGCCTGGAGTAATGGCCAAGCTTGCCATTGAACACCTCCGGGAACTCCTCATAGACCACGTTAAAGTCCTGAGGCTGAATAGAGTTCACGCCCATCACTGCAAATCCCAGCGGTCCAAAACCCCAACAGGCTCGTAAGTTTCCCTTCCACCACCAGCAGTTCTAAGAGTTCATCAAAGTCCTGGAACGGCACCTGGAATTTGATGCCCTTGATGGCCACGGGGTTCTTCTGGAAGTCCCTGAGTGATAGATCCCGTGACTGCTTAAGGCTGGCCCCCCCAGGGCAGAGTTTCTGTAATGTCTCTGCAGAGATGATGGAGAATGAGGAGCCTGTGTCCAGTTCCATCTCATGGGGGGACCCCTCAATTACTACGGTAACATGCACCTTGTTAGGGGCATCTAAGGGCAAATTCATTAACTTGTGCTGCTGGTGGTTGACGGTCAGGGAATGTAGGTTGAGGTCCTCCTGGTGCATCGAGGTCGTCCTCCGGTGTCCCCATGAATGGCAGGCACAGGCGATGTGGCCTTGCTTTCTGCATGTCCGGCAGACCGCATTGTGGAAATGGCATGTCTTGCACTCGTGGCCATCCCTGCAGCTGGCACAGGTCGTGGAATGACCGTTATCTCTGGGTGCCAGTGTTGTTGGTGGCGGTCACTGATTCCGGTGGTGCGGCTGTCTTACTCGCAGGACCTCTTCCTTGTCAGAATTGTCCGTCGCCAGGAACACGTGGTGTGTTGAAGATGGCGGACGGTCCCGGTGAGCACCCTCAAACGCGGTGCCCAACAAGCTTGCAGCACATTGTCCTTGACCTTCTCGAACTCGCAGTCCACGGGGAGCTAGCAGAGTTCGGTCGTGAAAGCAGAGGCTGGGTCCGGTCACACTGCCATTTTGATCGGGATTCGCTGCCGTTTCCTTGCACATGTCAGTTTCACGTTCGGGGTGAGTGGGGTCGAAGACCACGAGGATTCCCAGAGCGACAGCCATGACTCTGTGGCATGGCGTTGAGCGGTGTTCCGTGGATTGGTGCAAGGTGCATTGGTGCTCAGGAGTGGTGCAGAGCACGCTGTCCATTGCTGGATCAGTGCTCGATGCCGGGTCAGAGTCAGGCTTGCTTATCGGGATCCCATCTTTGTCACCAGTATAAGGTACTGAGACTGATGCATGTCAGAGTGGATGGTCCGCACAACGAAGGAGGTGCTGTGCCGCATGGACCAGTGAGACTGGGACTACAAACTGGCAGCTTTCCTGTTCGGCCAGCATACCACCCTGCATTCCTCCATCAGCCACAGCCCAGTGGAGCTGCTCATGGGTTGCCGCCTGACAACCCGCTTAGACTGCCTCCACCCAGACCAGGCACCAGGCCACAGCAATCACCCGGTGGATTAGGAGGCACTGAGGGGGTTCTTTCCAGAGGACCCGGTCTATGCCTGCAACTACAGTCGGGGTCCCACGTGGGTCCCAGCGAGAGTGGTCAGAGTGACCGGTCCTCTTTCATATGAAGTGGTCAGCGAGGATGGACAGCTATGGAGGCAGCACATAGATCAGCTCCACCGCAGAGTCCTGCTGCTGGCCCCAGACAGCCTGGATGAGGCTGCCATCTACCCTAAGGGACTGAAAGCCACGGGCCCTCAACTTCTGGCATCCGGCCTGATCCCCAGCAAGGAAGATGAAGATGACCCGGACCTGATAAGCTGCCCAGAGCCCAGCAGCTCAGTTTCCCCGACAGTAACACCCCCATGACAACACTGACCCCAGAGCTAACAGAGACAGTACCAGGGAGCCTGCTCCAGCTCCAGCCGTCCACCGCTCCACACAGGAGCATAGGAAGCTGACATATCTCAAGGACTACGTGTGTTCAGGCCAATTGGACCAAGGGGGGAGGGGTGTTGTGTACCCAGGGAAGTCCGCACACGTGGTTGGGCAAACACACAGTCGGGTGAAGAACCCGACCTTCAACTCTAGAGACAATAGCCTGAACGGATCCTAGCGCGCACCAATCAGGAGGCTAGGATCCTGGGAGAGACCTATGGGTCTAGGGGTGCACTGTAAATATCCAATCATGGGTGTTGGTGTGTGTTTGGGTGTAGAGTGAGTTAGGAATATAAGCCAGCTTGTAAGCCGGCAAAGGCATCTCTTGTTCTACGAGCTACAATAAAGTATGAGCTGAATTCACTCTGACATGCATCAGTCTCAGTAGTTCATATATTTCTTATGCAGGGGTCTTTTCGGGGGGGAGCGCACCGGAGCGCAGCTCCGGGAGCTCAGGAGCCAAGCCCCGCCCCCAGCCGGCGTCCCGGAGAGTCTTTCAGGCAGCCGAATGTCAATTTCAGCTCCATTATATCCTATGGGCCATTGAAGTCAATGGTGAAAACATAGGGTATATTCTAGGGGCTGGAGGAGGGTTTGAGGGAGAGGCTCGAAACTCACAGGATAGCTGATGGAGCCTCTCCCCAAGATACCCACCAAGTTTCAAGAACATTGGACCAGGGGATCCAATTCTATGGGCCCCTAAACAGGTTGCCCCTATTCCCTCCATTGTTCTCTATGGTGGGAAAACAATAACTTTTTTTCCCACCATAGAGAACAATGGAGGAAATGGGGCAACCTGTTTGGGGGCCCATAGAATTTGACCCCTGGTCCAATGTTCTTGAAACTTGGTGGGTATCTTGGGGAGAGGCTCCATCAGCTATCCTGTGATCTTGGAGCCTCTCCCTCAAACCCCTCCCCTCCAGCCCCCAGAATATACCCTATGTTTTCACCATTGACTTCAATGGCCCATAGGGTATAATGGGGCTGAATTGCTTTCATTCTGACATTTCCTTCTTTCTATTCCTCTTTCCTCTTCTTCCTTCTCTTCTCTTTCTTCTCTTCTCTTCTCTTCTCATCTCTTCTCTTCTCTTCTCTTCTCTTCTTCTCTCTCTTCTTCTTCTTCTTCTCTCTCTCTTTCTCTTCTGTCTCTCTCACCTTCTTCTCTTCTCTCTTTTTCCTCCTTTCCCTGTTTCCCTCCTTCTTCCCTCTCTTTCTTTCTCTCTTTCCTTCCTTCTTTCCTTCTCTCTCTACTCTCTCTCTCTCCTTCCCTCTTTCCTCCTTCTGTGGCCCAACTCTCATGAGAAGGAGTTTAAACTTTAAACCCCTTCTCTCTTAGCTCCCCCACCCAGACCAGCTGGGGAAGGGAACGGGAGGCTTTTGAAGATGCTTCCCCCCTTTTGCTTCCCCTTCTGACATCACTTCCGGTGATGTCAGGGGGCGTGGCATATGCTAATAGCCTAATAGCTCATTAGCATACCATATGCTAATGAGCTCCTGCAGCTGTTCTTCTACGAAAAGACCCCTGTTCTTATGTATTTACTTCATATTGTACCCCACTTTTCTACCTACTGGGGATCCTATCTGGTTTCCAACACTTTCTCTTTTTCATAAAAGGGGGAGGGAGGGAGGAGCAGGGAAGGAAGGAAGGAAGATTAAAGAACTATGCATTAAGATAATCAAAAGCAAGTAAATCACACAAATCAGGAAATAATCAATGAGCAATTAAACAGTGCCCAGTGTAAGCTATCCTGCTAAGCTTGGTGTCCACCCTTAGTTAGCCCAAGTGGAGCCCAATCAAGGATGTGTGATGGCCCAAGAGAGAAGCAGGAGAAGAGAAAGGGGTAAAAAGAGGGTTATTACAGGTGCAAAGGAAAAGAGAGTATGAG
The DNA here is from genome assembly GCA_029375565.1 of Gekko gecko. Lineage (NCBI taxonomy): Eukaryota > Metazoa > Chordata > Lepidosauria > Squamata > Gekkonidae > Gekko > Gekko gecko. Next base: position 73,757,431 of record JAPDNY010000006.1, on the reverse strand, counting down.
ACTGAGTTTGAGGAGGAATGGGAACTGGAGGTGAAGAGGAGAATGGGATTTTGAGGCTTAGTCACATGAGGCTAGGAAGAAAAGTGGTAGGCAGAGCGAAGCAACACAAAATCCCCAGGATGAAAGCAGAAGGAGGGGGTGAGTAGGCTCCTTGCACAGAGAAAAGGAAGGCAAAATACTGGACCAGGGCTCTGAGTAAGTGGAGGTGGGGAGCAAGAGAGTCATGGATCTGGACCTCAGGGAAACTGGATTGAGAGCAAGAATGGCTAAGAGAGGGATCAAGGGCAAGGGGGAAAGAGAAGAAAGAGCAGCACGAGAGCAGGAGAACCATGCAGCCAGACCTGCCCACAGAGCCTGTGAGCAGCACAAGGCTATAGACCATGCTTCCTCTTCCTCATTCCCCTCCTGATCCACAACAGGCAACGACTGCTAAGTCAGTGCCAGATATCTCAGAAGCTAAGCAGGGTCACCCCTGGTTAGTACTTGGATGTGCAGCTTCCAAGGAAGACTCTGCAGAAGAGGGCAACGGCAAACCCCTCTGCTTCTCATTTGCCTTGAAAGCCCCTTGCTGGGGTCACCGTAAGTTGGCTGCGACTGGATGGCACTTTACACACACACACACAAAATTTCTCAATTACAAATATTAAGGCTGCTATCCTGGCAACAGAAGTGCTGTGTTGATAGAAGCTGTCTGAATCTTGGGCAACAAATAAATGGGTAACAAGTGCACAGTTATAGCACTACAAAGCAATCATCTGGACAAATTCCAACAATCACTTCAACATACTTCCAGAGATCTGGCTTCTACCTGCAGCAGTTTCAGTCCTGCACTCAGTTCCTAGAATATCGAGTACATCTGGTAATAAAACAGTGAATAGGCCACTTAACTACCCAATTAGTTTTATAGTAAGCAACTCACAACTCCAAAGAGAAGGTGATTTTTATGGACCCAATCTTACCTAGGTAGGAAATATTATCCAGAGAGGAAATTAATGTCCTGACCTGGATGGCCCAGGCTAGCCTGATCTCATCAGATATCAGCAGCTAAGTAGGGTCAGCCATAGTTAGTACTTGGATGGGAGACCACCCAGGAACTCCAGGGCTGCTAGGTAGAGGCCAGCAATAGCAAACCACCTCTATTTGTGTCTTGCCTTGAAAACCCTATGGGATCACCAGAAGTGACCCTGTGGTGTGATGGTGCTTTCTTTCCATGATCAGGAAATGCATTAATGCTTGTGGAAACCTGGAGTAGATCAAAAGTGAAGAACCACACACAATGCCCTAAGTGGGGGGGGGGGAATAAGGGAAGGTTCTTTTCTAATAACTGTTGATTTTTTTGTATCTGGAAATGGAAGCAAAATACTTTATGACCAATGCCTTTGTGCAAACTGGATAGAGTTTCCATTAATATCAGCTGGGGTAGCAAAAGAGAAGTTTTCTCATTGAATCCTGCTTGAATCCTGCACTTTAATTTGAACACTGGCATAAGAACAAGAAAAAAAATGAAAGATCAATGGTCTATCTAGCCCAGCTAGTATTCTGTCTAGTAAACCACTCTTCATGATTGGAGCCAAAAAGGAAGGATATGTTCCACTAATCATGAAGACCATTTTTTATTAGCTAGGTTAGATAGACCATTGGTCTTTTGGATGTTCTTTCTCGTATTATCACACCCACAGATTTCTGCAAACTCTGAAGAGTGGTTATGTGGCAAAAGAAACACCAAGAATAAGTACCTTCAGGAATGATCCAACTACAGTTAAGCACTTCTGAGTTCAGCAGATTCCACCTTAAACAAATGCATAACACTCCCCTATATAAATTCGTAGGACTTTAAAAGTGCTTAATTTCTGTTAGATCACATCTCTGGTTTGTTTGTGTGTGTGTGTGTGTGTGTGTGTTTTAAAAATCCATTATGGACACTGTGGTCACATCACCTTTTGTTCATTGATTTACTGCTAGAGTTTTGGTAAAATATGGGCATACTTTTGATCACAAATATTCAGCCTAGCATTCTGTTGCATATTTGCAAGTACATGCAAAGCAGGCATATGCCAGAAAGGCAGTAAAGTATAATGAAAAAGTGAAGGCCTGGAAGAATACATAAATAACGCACATTCAGCAGTAATAATTGAAATGGGATGGACGAGTTATAGCAGCCCTGGGACATAAGTAAGTTACATGCCCTTGACTTTTTCTGGTTGTAGTTGCAATTGTTATCCCATGATTCATTGATCATGAATAATAGTCAAGCCACATCAACTCTTCTGTCATATTCTTCTCCTAGTCTGATGGACTTTCATTTCTCACAAGGGATCCTACAATCTTTGTTATGAGTTCCTAGTATCACTACATGTTGCTTAGCAGCCGGGTGTACATTCTGTTTCTTATTCTCTAATATTCTGTGGTGATGATGCTTCTTCCCATTCTAAACAGCTTCCACTTGCAGAATGAGCCTGAAATTATTTATATTTCTACATAAACAAAGAAGCTTTAGGTGCAAGGGGAGACATCCTACTTTCAAACAAAGAAAGATTTCATCCATAGCCAAGAGTCATTCCTTTGGCAGAACATGATATATTAACCTGCTTCTGTACATGATCTCATCACGTTTGCATAGTACATCGTGCAGGATTCTCTGTAAGTGAACATCTAGCTTCCATTCCATAGCACAGCTCATGTTTCCTTATGACTTCCGGTACTATACACCTCAAATCGATGCCACTGATCACAGAATAAAAATAAACCTTACAGAAGACAACTTGTGAGGTATTCTATTCGTTTCATAGTCCAATCCTAAACTAAATGTTGTGTACTGGGTTCGTTGCATGAAGACTCAATAAGGCAGCATAGTGATCAGCTCTGTTTATTGGCACACGTACAACAGCAAATAGTAGCCTGTTAGGTCCAGAATTTATGGGTCCCCAAAACCCCATCCTAGTCTGCTTCCCTCCTCCTACTGGTGGGTTTGAATTCCCTCCAGGGATCCTATTGGTGGACCTAGAATCCTGTGTCCTTTTGTTCTCCCAGACTAAACTCGGACTAAGGCTAGTGACTGTCTGCAGACACAACACCCCTCCCCCCATAGTTCGAACTGTGCCTACGGCACGAAGTCTTTTAAATAGGCCGAGTGCCTGTGCTCCCTAGTGGAACACCTGGGTAAGGGAACCGGGGTTCCTGGTACTTCTGGAGTTGAGCTCTCCCTTTGGTTCTGCAGTGGCAGGGAATCCATCCTGGCCTCAGGAACTGCAAGAGATGGCACCTCTTGGGTCTCTTTGGGCATAGGCTCTGCCCTCAGGAATGTTGGCCTCCAGCTCCTCAGTGCGCTGCTCATTGGGGACCCTGGACAGCTGTTTCCATAGATACTGGGAGCTGGCACCTTCGCATCTGATCTATGGGGTTTCGCAGGACCAGGCCATCCTTGGTGGAGACCTCATACGAGACTGGCCCCGTGGGATGAAGGACCCAGATGGCCAGCCAGCCAAGGGGGTCCCTTTCCAAAGTCCTCACATAGATGGGGTCTTCTGGGAAGAACCCCCAGGGGGCTTCCTGTTGTTCTGAGAGTCTCTGCAACTCAGGAGCTCTATCTGGGTGCAGTCTATCTAGTAGCACGGTTGGCCTCCGGCCCATCAGTAGTTTGGCCGGGCTGCTACCGCTGACTGGGTTGGGAGTTAAGTATTGAGCCAGAAACCAGGCCAGGTGGAACTCCCAGTCCCCCTCTGTGATGTGGCTGAATCCGCACCACGCGCTCAGCTTGTCTGTTTGTGGCCGGGTGGAAAGGTGCTGACCTCACGTGTTGGATGAGGTTTCCCTGGAGGAACACCTGGAACTCTTCTGACATGAAGGCCATCCCATTGTCGGAGACTATGGTGTCCGGCAGCCCATGAGTTGCGAAGATCTGGTGTAGTGCATGAATAGCGGCATTGGATGATGTCATCGCGATGGGTGTCACCTCCAGCCATTTGGAGTAGGAATCCATCGTGACCATGAAGAGCAGTCTGTGAAAGGGTCCAGCAAAATCGATGTGAAGCCTGGACCACGTCCAGCAGGTGGACTCCCAACCCTGTGTGGGTGCACTTGGAGGGTTCAGGTGGACTGCCTGACACACTTCGGACCCCTTCACCCATGCTTTGAGCTCACCATCAATCCCTGGCCACCACACGTAACTCCTGGCCACACGTAACTCCTGACGATTCCTGGGTGAGCCTCATGGAGTGACTTAACTATCTGTTGGCATAGAGTGCTGGGGACGACGACTCTATCCCCCCACAACAAGCACCCCTTGTAAGCCGAGACTTCAGCCTTCCTAACGGTGAAGGCTGTGAACTCGGGACCTGCTGTGGATGTAGGCCACCCTTGCTGCACCCAGCCTAAAACCTGGGACAAGACAGGGTCTCTGGATGAGTGGCTGGTGACATTGGCAGCCTTCAGGGGCTGGTCCAGAAGGTCGTCAAGGAGTAGGATGCAGTGAGCAGAAGCTGGATCAGGGTTGACAGTCAGCAAGGGCAGGCGGCTGAGAGCATCAGCATGTCCCATCACTTTTCTGGGGCAGTGCAGGAGTTGGTAGTTGTAGCCAGACAGGAAAATGGACCACCTGAGGGCACGTCGGGACAGCACCTGTGGAGTCTGTTTGTTGGGTGCGAAGAGGCCAAGGAGGGGACAATGGTCCGTCACAATGGGTGAAGGGCCTGCCGTATAAGAAGTCATGAAATTTTTTCACACCCACGATGATCACCAGGCTCTCACAATTGATTTGGGCGTAGTTCCACTCTGCCGTTGACAGGGTCCAGGAGGAGTAGGCCACTGGGACTTCATGGCTGTTGGGAAGCAGATGCCCAAGCACGGTGCCCATGCCATAGGGAGAAGCGTCACATGCGAGGATCACTGGCAGGGATTCATTGAAGTGGGCAAGCACCGAGTTCGAAATTAACAGTGCCTTGATGGCCCTGAATGCAGCTGCTTGGTGAGGGGCCCCCATACCCAAGGGGCTTTCTTGTCCAACAGCTGGTGCAAGGGCTTCATCACAGCTGCCTTGTGGGGGAGGAAGGCATGGTAGAAATTTAGGAGGCCTAGGAATGCCTGGAGTTCCATCTTGGATTTGGGGAATGGGACCTCTACAATGGCCTTGATCTTGTCCCAGGCAGGGTAGTGGCCATCCACATCTACGGTGAAGCCTAAGAAGTCAACCCGGTCGACTCCCAGAAGGCGCTTTTTCCGCTTCACCTTGAGCCCGGCCTTGTGGAAATAGTGGAGGATGGTGCAGAGACAGGTCACGAACTCCTCCCTGGTAGCTGCGGCGATCATCACATCATCAAAGAATGGGGTGACCCCAGTTATCCCTTTCAAGAGAGAGTCCATTAAGTGTTGGAAGATTCCCGGGGCTACGTTCATCCTGAACTGGAGTTGCTTCACCCTGAACCTCCCCCGGTGTGTGACAATTGTTTGGCCTTGGCTGTGGCCTTGTCCACCAGCAGCTGCTGGTAGGCCTGGGTGAGGTCCAGCTTCCCAAAGACCTTGGCCCCCACCAAGGTGGCTAACACATGGCTCAGTACAGGAACGGGGTAGGCATGGTCCTGTAGGGCTTTGTTTAGGGTACACTTGTAGTTTGCACAGATGTGGACGTCGCTGTTGGGCTTCCCAGGTGTCACTATCAGAGGTCTCCCACACCACGTGAGAGACTGGTTCTAGGACCCCTCGTACGACCAGGTAGTCCAGTTTGGCATCAATTTTAGGTCTTAGAGCAAAGGGGACCTGCCTGGCTCACATGCGGAAGGGTGCTATCTTGGGATCGAGCTGCAGAGAGACCGGAGGGCTGGTGTAGCACCCCAATGAGCCATTGAAAATAGATGGAAATTCTTTGCAAACTACGTTAAAGTCCAACTGGTCGCATTGCTTCACTCCCTCAATGGTGATTCCTAGGGGGGCAAACCAGGCACAGCCCATCAGACTGACCAAATTTCCCTTGACCACAATCAAGTTTCAGTCCCCATCGAACTCCCGGTAATGGACCCGGAACCGACCCTCGCCCTGTAATGGCACTCGGTTCCTTTGAAATTCCATTAAGGTTAAGCTAGAGGACCGCAAGCGAGGCCCGCTGTTTGGGCAGAGTCTTTTGAGAGTCTCCATTGAGATGATGGAGGCTGTGGAGCTGGAGGCTAGCTCCATGGTGCAAGTGGACCCTTCTATCTGCAACTGGACGTATCTTAGGGGAGATGCTTGGACCGGGGAGAGTCAGTACCTGTTGAGGGGTTCCACCCACAAAAGGTAGAGCTCCTCGGTGGACGCACCATCCTCATAGTGTGTAGTGGTCCAGGGACATTGCAGTGGCTTGCTGGTTGGATTCCGAGATCCTCTCGAGCGGCAGGCAGGGATAATGTGACCAGACTGCCTGCAACTCTGACACATGGCATCCCTGAACCGTCATGTTTGCAGCTCATGCGCATCTCCAAAACTGGCACAATCTGCATGTGCGGTGGAGTCAGAGCCCTGGCTCGGGTGTGGGGGACCCGATGAAGCCTTCTTTCACATGGTCGGTTGGCTCTTGTGAACCCCTTCGGCCTCGGAGTCCCTGGAATCTGCAGCGACCGGATGCAACTGGAGGAGCACCAAACACAAGAGGAAGGCACATGGAAGACTATAACCCACAGGAGCAGCAAAATCAAGAGACATTCTAAGCCTCTGTTACTAAGCAATTGGTTCCTGGATCTCCCCACAGATATTGATTTTGAACCACTGGAACAAGGGCTCCTCCCCCAGCCTCCACAATGCTTGAAGAAAATTTCTCAGACCTCTGTGGATGAGAGGACACATGTCTCTGCTCCCCAAGGTGTGTGTGTTGGTAATTGGGGATTCCCTACTGAGAGGAGTAGAAGCTAAGGTGTGTTGACTAGACCTGTCGTCTTGAGAGGTATGCTGTCTACTGGGTGCACGCATCTAGGATGCGATGGAAAAGGTAGGAAGACTCATCAAACCCACGGATTATTATCCTTGCTCATCCATGTGGGAACAAATGATACTGCCCGGCACAGCCCAGAACGTTTTAAAAGAGACTATGTGGCGCCGGGTAAAAAGGTGAAGGAATTAGGAGCGCAGGTTGTATTCTTGTCAGTTCTTCCGGTCGAAGGCCGTGGATTAGGAAGGGAAAGAAGAATACTGCAGATCAATGATTGGCTACATAGATGGTGTCATCAGGAAAGGTTTGGATTTTTGGACCACGGCTTACATTTTCGAGATGGAGCTCTTCTTTCTGGAGATGGTTTGCACCTCACAAGGGTAGGAAAAAATGTGTTTGGAAACAGCCTTACAAACCTAATAAAGAGAGCTTTAAACTAAATCCTGTGGGGGACCGAGATAAAAATGCAAAGCCGATAACTGGAAATAAGAACTCCAAAGTATTGCGGGGAGTGGCATGTATGCTAGATAACATTAACTCACATGTCAGTATGTAAAGGAGGTATATACTTGTGAGGAATATGTGAATCTGAGCATGAAAGTCTGGTTGAGAGTCTCTGGGTAAAAATAAAATAATACTGATATCATGGTGGGTGTCTGCTATAGACCACCAAGCCAGGCAGAGGATTTAGATGAGACACTCCTACAACAGATTACAAAGCTCTCAGAGAGATGGGACATGGTGGTCATGGGAGATTTCAGTTACCCAGATATCTGTTGGAAGTCCAACTCTGCTAAGAGTGAAAGGTCCAATAAATTCCTGACTTGTCTTGCTGGCAGCTTCATTTTCCAGAAAGTGGAGAGGGAAACAAGGGGATCTGCTATCTTGGACTTGATACTTACCAACAGGGAAGAACTGGTTGACGAGCTGAAAGTAGTGGGAACACTGGGTAATAGTGACCATGTAATTTTGGAATTTACAGACTTGGGGAAGGTAAAAGCTGTACATAGTAAGACATATAGGTTGGACTTCAGGAAAGCAAATTTTGATAAACTTAAAGTTATGCTGGGTAGAATCCCATGGTCAGAAATACTTAAGGAGAAGGGAGCTCAAGAGGGATGGGAGTTTCTTAAAAGTGAAACACACAATCACAACGCACAATCACAAACAATTCCAATGAGAAGGAAAAATGGGAGGAGCCTAAAGAAGCCAAGGTGGCTCCATAAACAGCTTTCTAAGGACTTGAAAAATAAAAAAGACTAATTCAGAAAGTGGAAGGAGGGTCTTATAACCAAGGATGAATATAAACAAATAACCAGTGCTTGCAGGGAGAGAGTTAGGAAAGCTAAAGCTCAGTAGGAGCTTAGGCTAACGAGAGATGCTAAAAACAACAAAAAAGTGTTCTTTTCTTATGTTCAAAGTAAGAAAAAGAGCAAGGACATGGTAGGCCCATTGCGGGGACAGGAAAGTGAAATTGTAACAGGTGATGAAGAGAGCAGGCAGAACTGCTCAATTTCTACTTTTCCTCCATTTCCTTTTGCAAGGGAAATGGTGCTCAACATGGCAAAAACAAAACACATGATGAGGGAATGGAGTTGCGGCCTAGGGTTGACACAGGGGTAGTACATAAACACCTAGTTTCTTTAAATGAAACGAAGTCTTCAGGGCCAGATGAGCTGCATCCAAGGGTACTACAAGAACTCACAGATGTCATTTCTGAGCCTCTGTCCATTATTTTTGAGAATTCTTGGAGAACAGGTGAGGTGCCAGAACATTGGAGGTGGGCAAATGTTGTCCCCATCTTCAAGAAGGGGGAAAAGGAGGATCTGGGTAACTACCAACCCAGCAACTTGACGTCTATACCTGGGAAAGTTTTAGAACAAATAATCAGACAGTCCTTGAGAATTTAGAAAGGACAGCTGTAATTAATAAAAGTAAGCATGGGTTTCTCAAGAACAAGTCATGTCAGACTAACCTTATCTCTTTTTTTGAGAAAGTTACTCCCTTGCTGGATCGGGGAATGCTGTAGACATAGTTTATCTTGATTTTAGTAAGGCTTTTGATAAGGTTCCACATAATATAATTGTTGACAAATTGGAAAAAAGTGGTTTGGATCCTATGACTGTTATTAGGTGGATCTGCAACTGGTTGACAGATCGCATCTTCTTGGAGAGTGGAGTGCCTCAAAGATCTGTTCTGGGACCTGTTTTGTTCAAAATCTTTATCAATGATTTGGATGAAGGGGTAGAGGGAATGCATATTAAATTTGCAAGTGATACTAAATTGGGAGGGGTAGCAAATACAGAGAAGACAGAGTCAGGATACAGGATGATCGACAGGCTGCAAAACCAGGATAAAAAATTAATGAATTTCAATGGGGATAAATGTAAAGTTCTGCATTTAGGTAGGAAAGATCAAATGCATAATTATAGTTTGGGGGAGACTTTTCTTGGCAGTAGTATGTGTGAAAAGGATCTAGGGGTCTTAAGAGACCATACACTGGACATGAGTCAGCAGTGTGATGTGGTTGCTAAAAAGGCAAATGTGATTTTGGGCTGTATCAACAGAAGTATAGTGTCCAGATCAGGAGATGTGATGGTACCACTTTACTCTGCTCTGGTTAGACCTCACCTAGAGTATTGTGTTCAGTTTTGGGCACCACAATTTAAGAGGGATATAAAGCTCGAACATGTCCAGAGGAGAGCAACGAAGATGGTGAGGGGTCTGGAGACCAAGTCCTATGAGGAAAGGTTGAAGCAGCTGGGTATGTTTAGCCCAGAGAGGAGATGACTGAGAAGAAACTGCTTCCTCGGAAAGTGGTGGACTCTCCTTCTTTGGAGGTTTTCAAACAGAGGCTAGATGGCCATATGACAGCAATGCAGATTCTGTTCACTTAGGCAGATCGTGAGAGGGAGGGCAGGAAGGGTTGCCTCGGTGCTTAGTTCCTGTGGCCCTTTTTTACATGCCCAGGGAAATGCTGATTGCCACTCTGGGGACAGGAAGCGGTCCCGGAGGTTTTTTGTCATCTTCTGGGCATGAAACAGTGATCACTGTGGGTGTGGAGGAGGAGATATTTGTGAATTTCCTGCATTGTGCAGGGGGTTGGACTAGATGACCCTGGAGGTCCCTTCCAACTATGATTCTATGATCTTTTTTTTTCTTTTCTTTTCATTTTCCTGGTCAGGATTTTAACTGACTCTGGGCATAATGTGTAATCTGTATTCTGCTTGTCCAATAAACCTACATTTTCAGATTTTCTTCATTCCTTGCAAAATTGTTAGTTTTGATCTCTGGTGTGGACTTTTAGAAAAATTAGCCAAATGTTATTCAAATGTAACAAATATATTCTGGAAGTGCAAGAAAAATGTTGGGTCTTTTTTTTTCATTTGTAGTGGGTATGTCAGAAAAGTCAAAAATTTTGGTTAAGAATTAAAAAAAATGATACAAGAAATAATAGGCATTAATCTACTGTTAAAACCTGAGATTTATTTATTGAATATGATACCAGAGGGATATAATAAATTGGATCGGCATTTGATAATATATATACTAACAATGGCCAGAATTTTGTACGCAAAACACTGGAAATCGGAAAACATGCCAACGAAGGAGGAATTAACACAAAGACTATTAGAGATGGCAGAGACTGACAGACTGAATACTTTATTACAAGGGAAAGATGAAGAGACATTTGAGACTTTGGTGAAGAGTGTATAACTGGATACAAAGAATATTGGATTATTAAGGCTCTCAACATTGTATTTCAATTGTAAGCGCAAAGATTGTAATAAATAAATCCTAAAAAAAAAAGACCTGCTGATTTCAATGGAAAAATTGAAATCAGTATTTAGATATCTAGACACACAACTGATATATAAACTGGCTGCGTGATTGGGTTTAATTTGACAAAATTACTAATAGTACACTTAGGTTTAAGATATTAGCAATGCATTTTGTTGAAATATGAGCCCCTGTAGTACATGAGCAGGCTGAGCTTATGGTATAACATTACTTTAAGTAGTTGACTCTTACATGTAATCAGCATCCAGAAATACTTGGCAATATGTAAGTTCTTTACTGCAGTAGGAAGGGTTCTGTTTCAAAACACCTGGAGTACAAAGTTCAGAAAGGGCTACATTCAAAATAAAATGGATGTACTCAAGTAGCCATATATAACTTACATGAAAGGGAAATGATGGTACATCTTATTCCCATTTATTTTGTCTAGGTTTCAATGAAATCTTTGAGCCTCTGGTTCAACTAAATCTCTATACACATGCTTAACATTTAAATATTCCATTGAAACCACTAGGACTACTCATGTGCTTAGATTTAATCACTTGCTTAAGTGCTGTACTGGATCAGAGCCAGAATCAACTCAAAAACTAAAAGAAAGCTCAATATATCAAAGGTGTGTTAATACTTTCAAGGTTCTCAAAATAAGGCATAAGTAAAAAAAGAAAAAAGAGAATGTACTAAGTACTAAGACAATTTTCTCCTTTAAAATTCACATCTTCACTGAAAACCTAAAACAACTTTTATGAACTTTGCTACTTTAGATACTCATTAAAACCCCAGATCCATAAATCTATTCAGCCAATTAATAGTACCCTTCTAGGCCCATTGACTTCAATAGACTTAGAAGGGTGTTACTCTGTTTAGGATGGCACTCTTAATCTCATGAAAATAATTGGGAATCAATTGGTTTAACCCCAGTTGTGTGTTGACTTCATTTTTGCATTATGTTGCAAGTTCCCTTCCTTGTGCCACACAGCTCAGTTGTTTACTGAATAATGAACTTCAGAAAGTGTCCTCATCAGAATTTTTTTAATTTCATAAATTATAGTATTCATTTGCAGAAATTGCAGAAACATTGTTCATCTCAGCTTCGAAGCGTCTTTCCTCTTAATTTCACCCTTACATTTCATATATCTGTCTTCACACTGTCATGTGTGGCAAAACACCTGTCTTTTTTTTAAATAAAACTTTTATCAACAGGATATATTAACACGCGACATTTGCCCCCCTAGTCGGAATAATGAGACAGACAACAGTTTGGAAGTAAACAAGGGCCACTTTATTAACTATTTAACATAACATTGCGGCAAGGGACCAGCTAGGCAAGCACGGAACAGGCAAAGCAGGTGTCACTCCGTTGACCAACCTCCTTGCCCTTTTCTTGGGTGGGTCACCCAGCTCTGGTCTTGAGCCATCGGTCTGGCTCGTGACCAGCAGCCCAGCAAACTGGCCGCCACCTAGGAGCGCCTACCCCTGAAGCCTTCAAACTTGCAGAGAGGAGCATACCCTAAGAGGTTCCCAGAGGAGGTGATCACCGTTCCCCACCCTGGACCTTAGAAATCCGAAGGCAGTTCCTGATGACCCCCTGTTCCCTAATGGGGAAAAATGCCATAAGGTGCTCACCGGTTCCGGTTTCTTGCCCGCACCAACCTGTCAAGTGACCAGCCTATTTAAGTGCCGACCACCACAACCAACTATCCAATCCACTGCTCTCAGTGTCAGGTAGGCAAAAACACCTCTACCCATTCAGCCACAACAATGTTCTTTTTTGGGGGTTTATCTCTTCCATTTTCAAACCCAAAAGTAACATTTCAGGTTGTTTTTTCAAGGTACACCTCAGAATCTTCTGAATTTCATTATGAATCTCTGTCCAATAGGCTATCACTTTATCACAAGTCCACTACATATGATAAAATGAGCCTTCCTTTTTTTTACACTTCCAACATTTGTTAGACATGTTCTCATTCATTTTAGCAATTTTTTTAGGTGTCATATACCACCTATACATCATTTTATAACAATTTTCTTTCACATTGACACATGTAGAAATTTTAATTGACTTTTTCCATAACCTCTCCCAAGGTGACATATCTATTTCTCTATTTACATTTATAGCCCATTTTACCATTGGTTCTTTTACAATCTCATCCTCAGTATACCATTTTAATAAAACTTTATAAATTTTTGAAATAATTTTCCCCCCTCTTCCGCCCACACATTTTCAATTTCATTATTCTCCTTCCTGAAGCCATATCTCTTTTTGTCAACCTTAAATAAATCATAAATCTGTCTGTAGTTTAACCAATCATATTCAAATTTCAGTTTCTCTCTAGCTCTCATCGCAAAACTGTTCCCTTCTACCATCAAAATATCTCTATAAGGTATCCAATCTTCACCTTTATGTCTCGAAAGTGGTTTAATTACTTCAGTTGGTATTATCCATAGTGGTCTTGCATCAAAAAAAATCTTTTATATCTCATCCAGGTCATAAACAATGATCTTCTTATGAAGTGGTGTTTGAAAAAATTATCCATTTTGCATTTGTCATACCATAAATAAGTGTGCCAACCAAATTTACGGTCATGTCCTTCTAACGCCAACGTTTTTCTATTGTCCAAATTAACCCATTGAGCCAACCAAGTCAAACACACCACATCATGATACAGTCTAAAATTAGGAAGCTGGAATCCTCCTCTTTCCTTTGCATCACATAGAATCTTCATTTTAATCCTCGGTTTTCTTCCAGCCCAGACAAATTTTGAAATTTCTTTCTGCCATGAGTTCAATACTTTACAGTCCTTCACTATCGGAGTCGTCTGAAATAAAAACATTAAACGCGGTAAAATATTCATCTTAACCACCGAAATTCTTCCCATTAATGACAGATTCAAAGTGTCCCCTTTTTTAATATCTTGTTGAATTTTACTCCAAATCTTTTCGTAGTTGTTCTTAAAAAGATCTATGTTCTTCATTGTCAAGTCAATTCCTAAATATTTTGGTTTTTTTACCACTTCACATTGTATTGATTCTTGCAATTCCTGCTGTTTCTCTTTTCTCATATTTTTGCACAACACCTTTGTTTTGTTCTTATTGACGTAAAATCCCGCCAAATCTCCAAATTCCTTGATCTTTTCCACCAACAATGGTAAATTAATTACTGGATCTTCAATCAAAAACATTACATCGTCCGCAAATGCCCTATATTTATACGTAAAACCTCTGATTGTAAGTCCCCTTATATCCTTATCTTCTCTTATCTTTGCCAACAGTATCTCCAAAACCCAGATAAACAATAAAGGGGATAGCGGGCAACCTTGCCTAGTCCCTTTTTGCACCTTGAAATAGTCTGTCATCTCTTTATTTACGTTTAACGATGCTTTCTGTTCTGAATAAATCACCCTAATTACATTTAAAAAGGGCTGTCCAATATCCATTTTCTCCATCAGTTGAAACATAAAGTCCCAATTTAAATTATCAAAGGCTTTCTCTGCATCTACAAATAGGAAAGCAACCTCCTTTTCTGGATGTTTATCATAATATTCAATAGCATCTATCACCGTCCTTAAATTGTCCCTAATTTGTCTATTTGGTAAAAAACCAGCTTGTTCTTCGGTTATAACGTCTTTCAGATAATTTTTCAGTCTTTCTGAAATTATTTTGGCAAACAACTTATAGTCATTATTAAGTAAAGAAATTGGTCTGTAATTCTTAACATCTGTTAAGTCCTGTCCTTCTTTTGGTATGAGTGATATGTTGGCTTCCTTCCATGTCTCAGGTATCACTTTAGTCGCCTGTATCTCATTTGCTAGAAGTTCCAACGTTGGGGTTAGTTCCTCTTTTAACTTTTTATAAAATTTCACTATAAATCCATCTGGGCCTGGAGCTTTCCCCAATTTAGCATCTTCTGTTGCCTTATAAACGTCTTCTTTTTGGATTGGACCATTCAACATTTCCTTAATTTTTATTCCAATCTTTGGAATTTCTACCATGTCCAAATATTTTTTAATTTTTTCAGAGTCTATATTCTTTTTTTGAAATAACTTCGCATAATACTTAAAAAAACTCTTTTTAAACCATTCATATCCACAATTTTTTTACCTTCTTCAATAATCTTGTTTATTAACCTTTTCTCTCTTCGATTTTTCAATTGCCATGCCAGAAATTTTCCTGGTTTATTTGCTCCTTCAAAGGATTTTTGTTGTAATTTCTTTAAGTTCCAATAAAGTTCCCAATTAAGTATCACGTTCAATTGCTCTTGTAAAATTTGAATTTCTTTAATAATTTTCTTTTTTCCAGGTCTCTTCTTCAATTCTTTTTCTTTTTGCTGAATTCTTTCTTGCAACTCCTTTTGCTGCTTTATATTCTGTTTCTTATCTGCCACGTTCAAAGATATAAGTAATCCTCTCATCACAGCCTTGTATGTATCCCAAACAGTCTGTATTTTAACGTTTTGATTCAAATTCAATTGAAAAAATGATTGAGTCTCCTTACGTAATATCTCAATTATTTTCTTCTTATCCAATAGATCTTCATTTATTATCCAATGAAACTGTTTAGCGTTTTCTTTTAATGTCCAAATCACCGGGTTGTGATCAGAATTAGTCTTTGGCAAAATCTCCACTTTCTGGGTTTTTAACGCCATTTCACCTGACATCCAAATCATATCTATTCTGGAAAAAGAATTGTGACAATTGGAATAAAAAGTCTTTAACTTTAGGATTCCATTTTCTCCAAACATCTTCTAGTTTCTCTTGTTCCATCAATTTAAAGAAATTTTTTTGTAATTTCCCAACCTTCTCATCTTTTTTTTCAGATTTCCTGTCCAATTTATTATTAACCATACCATTAAAATCCCCTGCCAAAATTAACTGCTCATAATTCACTTGATCCAAATCGTTCGTCAAGTCTTTTAAAAAAAATTCTTTAGCTCCATTAGGCGCATACAAGTTAACTACCAAAGTCTTTTTCTGAAGCATTGTAATTTCCACTCCAATATATCTCCCATCTTTATCGCTAAAAATTTGTTTTAGGTCCAATTCTTTGTTTACATAGGTCACAACTCCCTTATTTTTTTTCTGCCAGTGAATAAAATTCTTCTCCTAATTTTTTGTTAATCAAATACTTATTGTCCCGTTTTCTAATATGAGTTTCTTGCAAGCAGATAATATTAGCCTTTTGTTTTTGCAACCAATAATTTACTAATTTTCTTTTAGAGGGTGAATTAAGTCTGTTTACCTTCCACGATAACAATTTGTAATCCATCATGTCTTGACTTTAAATATCTCCAAAATCTTCTACATTTTCTACTTTGAACCTATACATATCTCCCAGAGTCTTGATCGTATGTCTCTTCGCATTGTAGGTAAAAGACAGACCATATGGTATTTCCCATCTAAACCTGATGGTTAGCTGCTTCAATTTGTCTACCAGCTTTTTATATTTCTTTCTTTCTTGCAAGATCATTCTTGGGAGTTCTCTCATTATTATAATCTTTTTGCTATCGATTTCCAATGGTTGTGAAAATTGTTTTTTGAAAGTATCCTCCTTCATCTTCCTTGTTACAAATTGCACAATAACATCTCTTGGCAAGTTCTTTCTCTAAGCATATGCTGAATTTATTCTATAAATCAAGTCAAAATCAGACTCCAATTCTCCTTGATCTTCTCCCAGATACTCCGTCAAAGCAGTTGTCACTATCATACGTATATCTTCATCTGCCTTTTCTTCAATCCCTCTTAGCCTCAGATGGTTTAACATCGCTCTATACTCCATCATTGCCTCCAATTTACGATTTTCCTGAAGAGTTGTTTCCATTTTTTTGTCTATATCTTGTGTTTTTTGCTCTAATTCGGTCGATTTTAATACCAGACCTTGCACTTGACTCTTTGTGTCTGCTACTTCTTTTGTAATTACTGCCACCTCTGCTACCACCAATTCTTTGAGAGCTATCACATCCTTTTATTGGACTTCTTCTAACTGCTCCAGCTGTTTTTCCATTTGCTTTTCTAACTGTTGTTCTATCTGTCTCACCAATCCTTGAATCGCCTACAGCATTCTCTTTTCCATTGACTCCATTGCAGCTTGCCACTCTCTTTTTTCCTTCCCTGACATACTTGGACTCACGGATGAAGTGGCCCTTTGTCGCTGTTTTGGATCCGTTTTGAAGTTTCTAAAATTAGTCCAAATTCATATATTCCAGGTCCTCTTTTTGTCTTCTCTTGAATCATTGCCTTTTCACCACTCTTTTGAAGCAATTCCAGTGATAAAATTCGATTTTAAAGTTCAGTCCTCCTAAAAATGGCGGGCGCAATTTCTCTATGGTTTTTTGGCTAGAGTAGGCTCTTCTTGAACTTCCTGTTTCCTGTCCGCCTCAAAATCCTTCCTACCGGAAACTTGGTTCCGCCGCTTTTACAGTCCTGCGGAAGCCACTCTAGTCCTTGTACACAGTACTAGCCGAACACAGATAGTTGCAACACCTTAGTTTCAGTCTTAGATTCCACTCCAGCTCTTTCTAACCGCAGGAATGTTAAACAAAGTCTATTTTTCTCAAATTGCTCGCTTTGACAAACTCTTCTCAAATCCTCAATGGCCCGATTATTCAAGATTAATTCTTTTACGCTTATCCGCCTTTTATTCAATTTTTGCTAGATCTCCATTCCGGTAAGCAAATTGTTTATTTTACCTTGCATGTTTATCTTGGAGTTTCGCTTTGCTTCTTCTCACTTTCGACTCAACTCTCTTTCTTAAGAGGTCGGGAAATGATGAATTTAAGCTGGATTCCCAGCCTGGTTGGCTTCTTTAGTGCTCTCTTGAATACACCCGCTTCTGAGAGGGGATCAAAGCATAAACAAGCCTCCTTCGAGACTTATACACGCCAATCTCAACTCTCACTTGGACCTCAATGCTTGCTTGTCGACCCCCTGCCTGGGGGAGGCTGCGTTGGGCAATATAAATGCCAAAACTGTTGGAAGAAGCCACTGTCCACCCTGCACGATTGCAAGGTGCGTCAGTTCACCATTTTACTCCAACTGGAAGCTCCGCAAAACACCTGTCTTGAGCTGGAGAACTTAAATTGCTTTTCTTGGAAAACTTGATGGTTGAATGGACTGTCTGTGCTGTAGTGGTTAGAGTGTCAGACTAACATCTGGGAGATTCAGGTCTGAATCTCACTCTGCCATGGAAGCTTGCTGGGTAGCCTTGGGCTAGTAACATGTTTTCATTCTAATTTACCTGACAGAGTTGTGAGAATAAAATGGATGAAAGAAT
Organism: Gekko gecko; assembly: GCA_029375565.1. NCBI lineage: Eukaryota > Metazoa > Chordata > Lepidosauria > Squamata > Gekkonidae > Gekko > Gekko gecko. The sequence goes on along the minus strand of JAPDNY010000006.1, from coordinate 73,739,475 downwards.
CGTGTAAGCTGCCTTGGGACCCCATTGGGGGAAAAGGTAGGGTATAAATGAAGTAAAATAAAAATTTTAAAACTGTCTTGTCTTCTTTAGATGATGTGAAAACTGCAAGGAAGTAAGATGCAGAGAAAGAAGAGGAGAGGCAATAGGTGGATGGGATGTTGCAGGGTTTCACAAAATACTAGTGAGCAATGCCAACTGCATTCCTCATTAACTTTTTTGGGGGCAGGAGGCATTTTATTTTGGAGAGTGGAATGCTGTCATTCCTGAAGAATAGAAATGAGGAAGTACTTCCTCCAGGAACAAGGCAATTTGATACTTGTTCAGAACAACTAAGGCAGGGTCCCCCAATGTAGTGTACATGGGCACCATGGTGCCCACTAGTATTTAATCTAGTGCCTGCCAGCCTTAAGATAAGGCTTGTTAATGGTTTCCCTCATTCAAATGAAAGTGTGTTCCACAGCTGCAAGAGTAGCCGCTGGAGGATCAGGAGGACTGATAAGTATTCCCCCTTCAAGGCTGTCCTTGTGTTTTTTTTTTCTTTCTCCATTCCTCATCCCTGGGTTTTCCTTTAATTCTTTTTATTCATTAATCTCTTTCTCCATCCCTCCCCTCTGGTTTTACTAACTTTGTCTCTATTCCTTTTCTCCTCTTCTTCTGCAAAGCAAGAACGGAGGTATTATATGTCGTTCTGCCTCCTGTAGCAGCCATTTTGGGGTGGTGCTCACCAAACCCTCTCAAAATTCCAAAGGTGCCCACAGGCTGAAAAAGATTGGATACGCCTAAACTAAGGGATGAAAGAAGTCATTATGTAACTAACCGATTAACAGGAATAATGAATTATTAGTCCAGATCTTACCAGTCTGTAGAGTACCCTACAGCAATCAGAATATGACAAATGTTATCACAGTTGTGATTTGACTATTCATTGCCACCTATTTATATGCTGACTCTGATAGATCAATGGTTTTCACAAGTCCAAAGAGGCTTTAGGCCAAGATTTCCACAACTAAACCCAATACCACATCTACTACATCATATGTATATCCTCATGGGACAGGAAGTTAAGCCTCTATTGAAGACAATTGTTAGGCCAATCTGCTACATGTACATGACTTGATTAGTCAGCTTACTTAGACTGAGAGTTGTTTTCAAACATCTGGAGAAACAGACCTACAAATTTCACTGATGGGCCTAAACAGTTTTAGCTATGATAATACTCAGTGCAATAGTGGCTGTATCAGCACCTTATTAACACCACCATCCAAAGATGTCTTTGCTGAATGAAGTGTGTCAAGTAAATAGATCATCCAAAGGGCATTTGCTCTTGAGGAAAGAAAATGGCTTTATGAGATCTAAGTTATTTCAATCCATCACATCAGTGAACCAGGAAACAAGAAGGATCTGCACAATAGGCAGGAACAGCTCTGAAGAAATTGTTAAGCTTCATCAGGCCAATAATGCATATTCCAGAAAAATAACTCCCTAAATGTATATCTCTGTGATAGATAGTAATTGCTCAAACAGAGCCATTATAGCCTATTAGGTCAATATTCTGCATTGCTAAAGTGCTTTAATTAATACACATTTACATAAGATATCGGGAGTTTCTCTCTGAGCCATGACGCACTAGGAAAAATGTGGAGTGCAGACCTCATAGGCACCGCAATACACAGCATGATTTGACATTCTGTTATTTGTTTTAATTTATTAAAAGTGCCTGTCAGAGACTCAAGACACCAATTACGTTACTAACAGCATGAGTATCTCCATATTCATCAGCCAGTGTGTTCCATGCTTCAGGAAATGAAGGGAATTATATGTTTATGGACTGTACGAGACAGGATGATGTTCTTAAAGCTCTGCCAACTTGGCCTCCATTGCCAATTGCTTTCTTACTTTTTGGAGGCATAAAAAAGTGACTGTGAACTATATATGACTGCTGTTCCATTTATTCATGCAAGTACTCACTCGATCTTTGTACAAAGGGCCCTGCTTCAGCACCCTGCTTCAGCACCCTCATGAATTTCTGTTCCACAATTTAAAGTCCAATTCAAATATTTGAAATTCCTCTGTGGCTAAGAAATATCCCATCCTGCCTGTATGAACAGGGCATATAACCATGGATGTCCCAGGTCAGAAATCACTTCCTTGCCTCAGCTACACCAAAGGCTGCTCTGCACGGATAATTTTCAGGCATCTTGAACCAGCATTAGGATGCCATTGGAGTAAATTATAAAATGTTAGCCCATATATAAAGCAATGCAAATATCATTTCTGGAAAACAAAATAATTGATTAAAAAGTTACATTGTTTAGATTGTGCATTGACCATGAACATCTCATTACCAGTATCTTTTAAGTGATGACGAAGTGCTATTCCACCAGGGATTCTTTTTTCTAGCACATTGTGGATTCTATGTTTGCACAAGTGAAGGATACTACTGGTCATGGATCTTTCCTAGGGTTGCCAGGTCCCCTCGGCTTGCTAGTGGGGGGGCTTTGGGGGGCATTCTGGGAAGGGGTGGGGGCATCCCTAATGTGATGATGTCACATATATGTAATGTCATCACCTTGGGGACACAGCTGCAAGCAGTGCCCACTTACAAGAAACATTTAAAGGGACTTACCTGAGCTGCGAAGCACTCCTGCAGACTCCTGACAAACTCCCAGCTCACCCCGCTTGCTACCACTGAGAACACTGCTGAGTGCCAGACCCAACCCTGCCACTGCAACACCTCATGCCTCTGGAAACTAGCACCCCATCTCCTGGGATCCCTCAGAGCTTACCTTGGTTACCAAAAAGGGATACAAGGCAAGACTCCTGAGACCCCAAGGCAGGAGCCCATCATAAGCATACTGGGTTGAGACAGGGAGAGGGGGAGAGAAAAGGGGGAACTTTGGACCTAGGCAAGGCAACTTACCCAGGGCTGGAGCCAGGGCCTCGGGAGAAGGGGGGAGGAAGATTCCTACCCCAGACACACACATGCTCAATGGTGAATCTTGCAGGAGGGGAGGAAGAGGGATTGTCACTGGTGCTCCCACTTGGGGGTGGGGCTTCCCTGTTGGCCAGCTGGCCAGTGGCAGGCAAGAGCCCTCAAAATCAGGGGATCCCCCACCTGGGGACTGGCATCCCTGCTTTTTCTTTGCCACAACAAGGCACAACAAGGGGGGTCACAGGACCCCCACCAACAAAAAATCTTTCATTATGGAAAGCATCAGTTAGGAGGAACCTGGAAAAATGTCCCCACTTTGGTCTTGCACCAGTACACCAAAGCTCAGAGGAAATGTGATGGAGCAAGAGTCCCGATGGCTGAAAACAAGGTTCGACAGTTTTCACCTAATCTCTTTTCCTCACTGCATTTCACCATGCCAGGTAACATTCTGTCCATAGAGTCTCCCAGACCCCAGGCAATGCTCTTTTGTGAATAGTAGAAGGCGGAAGAGAAAGGCAAGGAAATGCTCAACACAGAAAGTGCCTTCAGTTTTTCCAGCCTGAGGAGCCAATCCAAAGTAAGCACTATGGCCCCAAGTAAACTCATACCAGCCTTTTGAGATATTTTAAGGTGATGATTTTAACTGTGAAGTTGACTGAGTTAGAGAAGGTTTTGGTCACCCCGGAGCAGAAATTTATAAAAAGAGCTTATACTTTGCTACTTAATGAGAGGATGCTAGAGGAGACAGTTAAGGGAAATATGATACAATGGGCCCAAAATTTGGGCCACAATATAGATCTAGAGCAATGGGAGCAATTGTGGAAGAAAAATATATAAAATCACAAAGGCTGTAACCTATAAAGAAAATTTGTATAAAATGTTTTATAGATGGTATGTAACACCAGAAAGGTTGGCGAAATATGATAGTAATTGCTCAAATAAGTGCTGGAAATGTGAAAATAAGGTGGAACACATTTTGTCATATGTGGTAGGGTTGTGAAATAAGTAAAAAAATATTGGATATGGATCCACCAGATGATTCAAAAGATATTAGGTACGGCCATACCCTTTACCCCAGAGGTATTGTTATTGAGCATTTTACCGAAGGATTTTAATAGAGATGATCAATATCTGATGTATATTTAACCACAGCGGCAAGAATTTTATATGCTAAATACTGGAAGACCACTCGGGCTCCCATGAAGCAGGAATATGTAAACAAGGTTTTAGAAGCAGCGGAAATGAACAAGCTGACACTTTTGATTAATGGACTTTCGGATTCCACATTTCAGAACACTTGGGCTCAGTTCTATAATTGGTATAGCAACATGGAATAGGCTGATATAGTTAAGGTCATTTACAAGAGGAAATATGATGATGTACCCAATAAGAGAGAATTATAAAGATAAGAGATATGCTCACTTTCTGTAAAAGTAATATTCAATGCATTTTTGAGGCATGGATCAAGATGTTGAGTAAGAATATGTGTGACCCCCGTTTGTGTTAAGTGTTGTGTTTTTGTTTGTTTGTATTGTTTTATTTCATGTTAAAAAATTTAATAAAATCCTGTCCTTTGGGACAATCAAAAATAAATAAATATCTTCATTAAAATGTTTTATAATTCAAACCGTTTTTAAATGACATAATCCAAGGCAGAACTGACAGCATGGTTGCACTTATCTGTGACTGTTGTTTATCAAGTGGTCGTCCACACATGAGCCAGCTGCAGAGAGATTTTGGAAACTCTTATTTAATTTATTTATTTATTTATTTATTTATTTATTTATACCCCACCCTCCCCATAGAGTAAAGGGCTTTCCTCCAAGAAAGTAGAGGGCTGTCAGAGTCCTTAACTTAGTCAGCCAAACACCAGTCCTTGTTCATTGAAGCAAGAATAGTATTTATTTTAAGCTGCAATAGTAGGTTACTGGAACAGAAGCATTGTTAAGAATACCTTGGTTACATGAAGCAAGCAGTTATACCAGAAGGGGGAGAATGGGGACCCCCCCTCCACCAATAGAAGCATAGCACGCACGCGGGAACTGGAGACAGTGATAATTAATGTAGTTCCCACCGCCCCCATTTTCCCAGCCTAGCTGTTGCTTTTGAAAGCGATAGGAAGCTAACAGCCTGTCTCCTCCAAGGTCAGTGTGTTAGGTCTGGGGAAGATACGGCCCGCACGGCCAGGCAGTCGAGGCAGCTCCCTGCATTCCATTCGAACACTCCAGGTGCATAAATCAACACCCCACGATCCCATCCACCCTCCCTTCACGAAACAAAAGCCCATCCTCCCTCCCTTCTCCATCCATCATGGCAGGGCTACCTGACAAGGGCATTCCTTTCCCCCTCCCCTATGCAGTTTTCCTCCCTTCTTCAGCATGAAAAGGAGGGGGGAGGAGCATCTTTCCCTCTGCCACTGGAGAGGTATACTTACCAATACTTGCAGAGAAAAGAGAGCTCACAGTGGGGCAGGAGGGAGGGATGTGTGACTGCACAGGTGAGCACTTGATGTACAACAGTTACAGGTAAGTGCAACCATCCAACAGCCCAAGTTAAGTGTGGCCCTTCAGGAGTACGGACAGATTCTGTTTCAGAAGATAAAGCTGTTAAGCAAGGATACATTTTGGCCCTTCTGTTGTTTCATTTATATATTAATTATCTTAATTCTTTTTTGTTGCAAGAAGAGTGCCACTCGCCTTATATCGCATCAGTGAAATTGCCAGTTCTCCTGTATGTGGATGACAGTGTCTTGCTGTCTAGACACATACTAGGTCTGTGCAAACTTGTCTATTTTCTAAACACTGCTGTAGGGAAGGTTTGGTAATTAATGTAGCAAAGTCTAAGATTGTAATTTTTAGTAGCAAACAGAAAGAAAGGGATTATAAATGGACCATGGCTGGTCTGCCTAAGCAGCAGCTCACTCAGCTTAAATATTTGGGAGTATTGTTCACTACTGATCTTTTGTGGTAAGTCATGTGACATCAGTAATAAGAGCTGCAAGCAGCATTGGGAAAGCAATCACTAGATTATTTTATACTTCAGGGGGGCAATATGTACCTTCAGCATTCAGAGTATTTAACTCTAAGGTAGCTGGCCATTTATTACATGCAGCTGGTGTATGGATAGAAGCTGTCACTGAGGATATTGATAGACCACTAATTAACTTTCTTCATAGTATACTAGGGAGGGGGGCAAATGAGTGGCCAGCGTTGTTCTAAGAGCTGAAGTGGGTGAAATCTTTTATGAAGCTCGGACATGGAGGACGGCATTTATTTTAAAGCTAAAGATCCTGAAATCAGATCTGGAGCTACGTTTGTTCGGTCTTATTAAATTAGACAATCATGAAAGCAACTGGTAGACACTGGTGAATTATAAGCTAATGTGCCTAGGGATTTCAGTAGAATTGATGGGGAGAGTAAATATCGATGAACTAAGACTTCTGATTGATATTCATTTGAAACATCTGGATTGTAAAAGTACATCAGTAAGGTCAAGAAGAATTTGCTCAACTTTCCCAGTTGGCATTCCCCTACCAATTCGTATTGCAATGTATTTTTATGATTTAACATATCCCAAATGTAGGTGCACCTTTATATTGGCACATCTTAACACTTAACCATCTGCAGTCTTGTCAGATAGATATGCTAGTATTCCATATTCAGAGAGAACATGCAATTGAATCTATTGACCATGTACTTTTAAGCTGCCTTGAATTTTTAAAACTTAGATAGGAGCTGGTTTCCCCCCAACTTAGGTCGAATCTGCATTTGTCTTTCCCACTGGTGTCCCAGCCTTCTGACTCCATCTTCAAAAAAGCTGTCTACATTTGCTTTCGTTTTCACACTTCAAAAGTGCTAGCATACTTTTGCATGTCTGCATATGTTTATCACCCTCTTGTGGCGGCTTCACTGTCATTGCACCTCCACACCACTTTAAATTAATCTTCTCCACACAACTCTTCAAACAAGCATAGAGAAAGATGGCGTCACAGCAGCATGAAACTGATTTAAAAATGAAATACAGATTCGATCTCAGTAAGAATTCTGCTTCTCCAGCTGCTGAGACTTCTAGGCTACTGAGCAGGCTACCGAGATGAATGGGTTACATATAGGGTCACTAGATTTTGGCTGCCATTGTAGAAATACTGAAACATTCTAAAACAAGTCCTTAAACCTATCATTATATTGGTGGTTTTCCATTAATTGATTAAACATAAACTCTCACTGGCTGTTCAAGACCACTGAGTTGAATGAGTAGTAATAGAACAGGTATAATAGAAAAGAAAGAAAAAGGAATGGAGTGCTGCTATTCCATCTTCTGTTTTCTTTGGCACCTTTGTGAATTTACAGAGGAAGACCAGGTTGCTGCTTTGCAGACTGCATTGCTGAAGAGACCATGATGACAAGCATCAAAGTTACTTATGCTCAAATCAGATGAGAGCTGAACAGCAAGGGGCATTCAAATCATGCAAGCTCTTAGCCAATGCTCCCTCTAAACTGTGGAATCTTGTGAGCAAAAAAAATCTATTTTGTAAGCTACTGGCATTAAAATTGTGAGTGAGCGATTTGGCTACTGCGTAAATTAGTTTGCTCTGGAGCCATCCTTCCTGAGCTAAGGCAAAAATGTGTGAGCTGGAAGCTAAAAAACTGTGAGCTAGCTCACACTAACTCAGTTTATAGGGAACACTGCTCTTAGCAGAAATGAATACAGGAGACACTCCATCTGGAGATGGATTGAGCAGAAAGCATCTGGCCCAACTTTTGGCCTGTGCACAAGACAAAAAAGAGTTTGGCTCCTTTCTTGGGGACTTAGTCCTGCCCAGGTGAAAGAGTACAGCTCTGTAAAGTGATGTCTTGATTGACATGAAAAGCAGAGACAACCATAGGCAGAAAATGAAGGGATAGCTGTAGAACTACTCTGGAGTTAAAAAAAAAAAAAAAAGGAACAGAGGGTTATGGCAAAGGGCTTAAAGTTCACTGACCTGGCAGACTGATGTTATAGCTACAAGAAAGATATGAGCAAGCAGAAAGACAAGGGGCCAGGGCTCAAAGGTCTCATTCATCAATTTTGTCAAAATGAGTGAGAGGCTTCATTGTAGGACAGGAGGTTGAACAAAGGGAAACTGATGGTGGATACCCCTTAGGAAGGGTGGAAGACTTTCTCTTAATATGGATATGTAAGAAGGCTATGGGTGCTAAGTGTTCTCTGATGGAGATGGATGACAGTCCTTCATGAACTAAATGTACAAGGTAATAAAAAATGACTCCCAGGAGAGAGGAAATAGGGTTTATGCCTTTTTGCTCAGCCAAACAGAAAACTGCTTCTATTTAAAAGTATAAGAATGCCACGTAGAGCGGTTTGGGCATTAATAACTTATTTCATTGGATCTGAAAAAGGGCAGGTTGAGAGCCAGTTTGGTGTAGTGGTTAAGTGCATGGACTCTTATATGGAAGAACCAGGTTTGATTCCCCACTCCTCCACTTGCACCTGCTGATGTGACCTTGGATTAGTCACAAGCTCTGGCACAGCTGTTCTCTCAAGAACAGTTTCTGTCAGAAGTTCTCTCAGCCCCACCTACCTCACAGGGTGTCTGTTGTGGGGAGGGGAAGGGAAAGGAGTTTGTAAGCCGCTCTGAGACGCCTTTGGGCAGTGAAGGGCGGGGTATAAATCCAATCTCCTCCTCCTCCTCTTCTTCTTCTTCTTCTTCTTCTTCTTCTGGTTCAAAAATGAATGAGCCTCAGAGTCAAATGAAGACAAGGAATGTTTGGGTGCAAAAATGGTCCTTGGGAGCATTTCAGGAAAAGTGAGGTAGCAGGTCTTGAGATACTGCTAGCAGGTTGGGAAACTACACTTGACTTGGCCAGAAAGGTGCTAACAGTATGGCATGGGTGGATTCTCCTCTCATTTTACATAAGAGTGAGAGGGAAGGGGGGAAAGGCTCTGTACAGGGTCTCTGTCCAAAGGAACTGAAAACCATTCCCTAGAGCTGCTGCTTGGAAGCAAAAGTACCTGCACTTTTTTTTTTAATGTTGGTGGCAAAGAGATCAATGGATTGGGTGTCCCATTCCTGGAAAACTGGAAGGTGGTAATCTCCAAACAGTTCTCATTCATGTGGTGCTAGAGGACTGTGGCTCAGGAAGTCTGCAAAACAGTTGCTGCCGGGTCCCACAATATGGACAACCTGTACAGAGGACTATTTAGGAAAAAAAATCTCATATTCAGAGGGCTACATGGCATGGAGCCACTATTTCCTCTCTTTGTTCAGATGATATATGGCAGCCACATTGTTGGTAGCCATTTGAATGGCCTTCCCGCCAAATGAGAGTGAAGAGCAAGTAGGGCATTTCACGCTGCTTTGAGCTGGAGAATTTTTCTGTAGAGCAAATTCACTTGTTGAGGCCATCCTGCTGACTGAAGTGGGTCTGACAGGAGAACCCCAAACTAGGAGGGAGTGTCTGTGGTTTGGATAATCTCTGGGAAGGGGAAATTTGGGGGGTCCCTTGCTGAAGATTGCTTCACTGAATCCACCAACAGATTCAGTTTTTTGGATTGGGGGTGGTGGGAGGAGTCAATGGATTTAGAAGGATATAGCTTTGCTTAGGATGGTACAGCATAGCTTGTAGTGCCTTGCAGGACCTTCTCAGTGCAGGGTCATGGATTTTGAATAGCCTTCCCAAGGAACCCTGCCAATATTTAAAACATTTGGGAAATAACTTTCAAAATACATTCTCAAGTACGTAATATGAACTTGGAATATTTATAGTCAAACATGATTCTTAGTTCTGCTACTCCCATCCATGGGAAGCAATGCTCCAAATCATTCAGCAAGGAATTCTGGTGAATACAAAGAGTATTTGTCTTTAATACATGGAATAGAAAGTCATGACCTAGTGGGGCATGGGATTGTGCCCACTACATATTGTTCTTTTCAGTTACTGCAACAGTGAATCTTTTGCCTTAGGCAGCCAACTAGATGGCCAGTGTATATTAGTACAGGATACAGAACACGTGTATGTACACCTGCACAAATACACAATTTCCAACATTTTTCCTCAGTCATGGAAGTCTGGTGAACTGTAGGGGTTGAAATCTGTCCTCTCTCAACTGGGAAATGCAGGGCCTATCTTTTAAACCTGAGATGAAGAGAGAAAGCCAAGCAAGGAAAGAAAATGCATGGACAGCAATATGTCAGAGAATATATCCCAGTGCCTACATCTGTTGCAATGTGGAGTTGGAATAGCTGATGGGGGCGGGGGGTTCAGGATGATTCAGTAAATCTAAAAATGCATAACTCCACTTGTCCTTTACACTGAATCACTTCAAGTAAAGACTTATTCCAGCTGTTATATTTTAGAGAGGAAGGAGTGTTTATCAGAGAATCCTATCTTAAGGCTTTACTCTCTGTGAAAATGGAATGCCTACTGCCTCCTCGGTCAGTGCATGATTATGACACAGTTATAAATCATCTGAAGAAACTTTTGCAATACAGATGGAGGTTTAGGATGTATGTGACAAACTTCTTCAGCTAGTGTATTTCATCCACACATGGGAAATAAACAGCTGCAACAGACTTAAAGTGCAAGAAGAAGCACATAAGGACTGTAGTCATTGCTCCACTAAAGATCAGGACAATTTTATTCTAGTAAAGAATTTTACCTCATTAGGCCTTAGAGCAGAGTCACCATTAGGTGGTGGTGCTGGTAGTAGTAGTAATAGTAGTAGGAGGAGATTGGATTTATACTCTGCCCTTCACTCGGAGTCTCAGAGCAGCTTACAAACTCCTTTCTCTTCCCTTCCCCACAACAAACAAACACCCTGTGAGGTAGGTGGGGCTGAGAGAGCTCTGAGAGAAACTGTTCTTTCAAGGAAAGCTCTGACAGAACTATGGCTTGCCCAAGGTCATCCAGCAGCTGCAGGTGGAGGAAGAGGGAATCAAACCCGGTTCTCCCAGACTAGAGTCCGCGCACTTAACCACTAAACCAAACTGGCTCTCCCAGTAAATTATATCATATGCAAATTCCATAATAAATCTCAGCCCAATATGGTGCAATTAGTTAAACCAGTCCAGCTTCTTGGATTTACCATTAAATTCCATACTGGAATTTCTGGATAAGAATTTCAGAGCATAGCTTAATTTTTTCCCAATCTAAAAATCCTGACCAACTTTTTTTTTTTTACAATTTACGTTACACTTTTAATTGAAAAAGGCCATATGATGTTTTTGCATGCAAACATTCAGACTAAACACACATGGAACTTTTTGCTGTTACTTTAGCAAAGTGTCCTCCATGTAAAAAGGGAAAAGTCTAGCCATTGTATAGCACTAACAGGGACATTTTACATGTGACTCATGATATATTTCCAAAGCAAGACATGCTGGGGACTGCAGTCTGTCTGTAAACTACAGATACTCTCACCTCCAATCATCTCCTATAATCTATGATTGGAACTTATTGTGATTGTCAGTGCCAAGAGAAATGTACTCTGTATATGCTTAAAAAGAATGCACAAGGACCCATTTTGTTTATGAAACCAAGTTCAAGAACTAAATAAGCCCAATGTATTGAGTGTTGTTTTGACTGAAAAAGATGAAGCAATATAATAAATAATTTTAAAGGCCTATGCTCTAAATTACTGTTTTGAGAGGTGGCACAGAAATATCCATGTCTACAAATGAGTAGTGGGTAACAGGCACTTCATTCAAATACCAACTTTATTCCCTCCATTTCTGTTTTCCTAACAAATGCATATGCTGTAGTTCATCAAACTGAGAGGCTTTTTAAAAAAGTCAGTAAAAATAGTCCTCAACATCTCTAAAACACAACTTTAATATTCAAGGCACTCCTGTCCAGCAAATATATTGGGTCATGGTTTGCCACAGTGATTATCTGAATGTTCATTCCCATTTCCCTGCCTCATCTTGCTTCTTTTATGAAATGATTGCTTAACTATGTATACAATTAAACATATTGACTCTACCCATTTTTACTCATAATTTATGATCCTTCACTGAATGGAACACATTCTTTTCATATTAAAAAACGAGCATTTCGCATGTGATTTCTAAAGAACCTGTGGTTTATATTTTCAGATCGTCATACTACATGTCAGATGGGGGGGGATCGATGGACTTAAATTATTAAAATTCTAAGTGTCTGTTAAGGATTTGGTCACGTGTTGTAAAACTTACAGTACATCAATTTACTTGCTGTATTAATTTTAGACATGCATCTTTCTTCTTCTTCATCTTGACAAGAGGAGGAAAGGTGTTACATCTCTTCCTTTACTCAGACTGAATGAAAGTGACTTGAAAATACAGAACCTCTTCCCCTTTTTAAGATTTATACTGAGTGGGTTGCTATTCACTGAGTACGAATGTAGGTGAATGGCAGGTTTGCATTACAAATGCCTGAGGTAACTATAGAAATATAAATGGTATAAGGTTATTGATTTTTTTTTCCTTGAGGCAACAAATTAGAAATGGCATGCTAAAAAATATCACTAGTCTATTCACCAAATTTTAATTAAAACATAAATAAATCATTGTAGTCTCAGCACTTGCATATAAACAATGGGAAAGATGGCATACTTTCAACAACGTGTCAGTGTTTTGTGACAAACGAGTCACAGCAAAAATACAGCCCAGAGTGATTGAAATTGAAACCAGATTCTCAAACTAGCTAATATCACATGCACACCATTTGGAGCTATTACAGCTGAAGCCACTGAAACCACACGTTGAGCTTTGGAAAAGGTCAGGAGGAGAGAGAATGATTTCACAAAGTACAGCAGTACTTCAAATATATTTAATAAAGTAAAACCCTGTTTTGATATTACATCTTATAGTTTTTGCCATGCTTTGGAGAAATGGGTTTCCACATCCTCATAGGAAACAATAACCATATGTTGTGTTGGGTACAGAATGTTCATTTCTTCATCAGTATACAACACCAGGTCTCAAAAGGAAGTGATTGTTGCCCTAAGCACACTGTGAGGGCTTTTAATCAAACCTGTAGGGAATGAAATATGTAATATGGAAGATACAGTTGCATTACAGTACCATCAAATGGTTCCCTTGTACTCCAGCAGCAGTAAAGGCCAGAACAATCTTCCATCGGGATCTGAATAAATGTGAAAGAGCCACAATATATATCCCCAATTTATTCTGGAAGAAGCTAAGTAATATAAAGAAGGCATCAACATGGGAAAGGTCAAACACACAAAACGCTCTCAGAAGTAGGTCAATTTTGTAATCTCAGTGTTCATATAGTATGGCAATTACTCAAGAGTGCTACATGAAACAGCTGTTGTCCTAAATGAAAATATGAGCAGTGTTGTTTATTGTTGTTCCCCCTTGCTGGTTGTCTGAAGAAAGTTGGAAGCTTTCTTCCATAGGGGCTGGTTCATACACTGATATTACACAGAGTAGGGTGCAAAAGTGAGTCTTAGTCTCTCATACAGGCCTCCCATTAAAGAAGCTCATGTGCATTCATTCATATCTTGTTAAACATTCTATGAATAATGTAAGCAGAGGGGCATGTGAGAAGATCAAGGCTCAATGAAGCCTTGCAACATGTAGAACATACATGGGATTTTCAATAGATAGAAAACTTTGAGATGCATTTCTTTTTTTAAAGTCGTTTTCTATAATATTTTCATGCAAAACTAACAAACAACAATGGTCTGGTACATCAGTGTAAGACATTTCATCATTTTTTTTAAACCATACCAGACAAATAGTCATATATCTAACAAAGATGAGTAGCCCTCCTAACACAGATTAAAAAAAATCTGCAAAGGGAGGGGCGAACTAGGGCTAGGATACATGTTTCTGCAAATCTGGGGCAATCTCTCAGTTTGTATAAATGTGGCCCCGTTCATACGGGCTAGAAAACGCGGGGGGGAGGCATGGCAGTTTGTCCTGGAGCAAAATAAGGCACAGTAGCCTGATCATATGGGCCACCGGGTTGCCACGCTCCGTCACCAAGTGTCAATCACACAGCGCTGCTGTAGCGCGGCAAAAAAGCAGCGCAGCAGAGCGTGCAAGCCGCGCTGTAGCAAAAGGTGCATGTGCTGTTGGGGGGGGCACTGTCGGTGTCTTGTGTGTGCGCATGTGTCATTCAGCATTGGTGCGCATCCCATGGAAACTTACAACATCCGGAAACCCCGGGACATGGGCAGGCATCGGAAGCTGCGGAATACTGGCGTTCCCACGATCAGATGCCGGCCTTTGCCCTGGGGTTTCTGGAAACTAGTGCTTTGACCCTAGTCGTTTTTTACTCCGCATTTTCCATGGGAAGCCACGGGTTGGCCACGGGAGTGCTACACCTCCCAGATGTGCTAGTATGATGGCACACAGAAAGTCCGCAGGGCTACCGTGCCTTCAGCGGGGCAACTGCTCCACGTGAACGGGGCCTATATTAAAAGCTACATAAATATAGAGGGTTAAGTCCCCTAACAGGTATCCCATGACCTATATGCATGCATAGACAGAGCATAAAGAAAATCATGTGAAAATGGGTGGTGGGCAGATGCCAGGAAGGGGTAGAGGGGTACTGGCTCACTGGGCAGATTGAAGACAGGGCAAGAAAATGGGTTACAATGGCAATTGTTCAGATTGGGGAGGGAGGAGGAAACAAACCAGATGATTGGGGGTGGGGAAGGGATAGTGAAATAGATAATTGTTAGGGCTGCTAGCCTCTTTGTGGGGCCTCTGGATTTCTCCTGGAAATCACAACTGATCTCTAGACTACATAAATTAGTTCCCCTGAAGAAAAGGTCAGTTACAGAACACAGCAAAATGGTAGAAAGTGGTGACCTGCAAGGGTGGTGGTGGTGAGGGGTCCTTAACAGTTCCCCTCTTATTTATCATAATTGGAAACATCAGGGGTCATTTCAAGCAGGAACAAGCAGGAACGGCATTCTGGGAGTAGCAACATTTCCCCTCCTCCCTTGCAAGCAAACACACATACACACTCTTCCTTCCCTTTGCTCCTCCCGCAGGCTCTGTATTCCTCCTCTGGCATCGCAGCTTCCTCTCTCCAGCATCTCCTATTTCCTGCTTGGGAGAGGAGAGAATGCAAGCCTTACTTTGATTGGCTGAGGGTTCTCCCCTCCTCCTCTGGGGAGGGAGGGGGAGGGAAACAGCCAGAGAGGGGAGGGAAATGGAGCCAGTAGCTCTTTGAAAGAAGACTAGCAACTTGTTCCTCCAGGTAAGGTTTTGTTTGCTTGCAGACTTCTTTGGGGGTGGGGAGCTAAAGAGAGCATGTTAGAGAGAAAGAGAGAGGGTGAGAGTCAGTGCCAGCACCTTAAAGACTAACAAAATTTGTGGCAGGGCATGAGCTTTCATGAATCATTGCTCACTTCTTCAGTTTATAGCTTGAATGTGAATCTATCTGTCCTTATATCTTGGCGAGTGAAGTGTTTTCAGATGCCAAATGACAATAGCAGGTATTGTGTACTAACTACGGCCACACATGTGGTCAAAGTTGCATGCTGCCATGCGAACCAGCCGAGCTTCGCTCTCTACAAACAATAGCTAGAGAGGATCTGAGAACGGGCCAATCTGTCACCTCAGATCCTAAAGTAACCCTATGGGAATGGGCACTGTGTAATTAAACCAACCACGGGTGTGTATGGGTGTGTGGCAGAGCAAAGACATTTAAGTAGGCCTCTGGGCTGGCTTCTGTATTCCAGTTTTTTCTGCCTTAATAAACTATGAGCTGATTTCACCATCAACACGCCTGGACCCAGTACTTTAGGACAGGCATTGTTAATGAGAGAAACCACCTAGGTCTCAGTCCGGTCCAGGAGTTTGCATTGTCTTGAGCTTCATTATCAGTTGCAATTCAGCAGTCTCTCTTTCTAATCTCCCTTTGAAATCCCTTTGTTAGAAAACTGCTACTCTTAGGTCAGCAACTGAATGCCCTGGAAGGTTAAAATGTTCCCCCACTGGTTTTTGAATGTTGTGGTTTGTAATATCAGTAGAAAAAGTAAGAGTCCAGTAGCAGAGACGCTTTAAAATTTCCTTTTGCCCTGTGTGCATACCAGAAAGAACATTGGTAAGAAGTGTGTACTCTGTACATGTTCATGCCCTTCATTTTGCTATTACTTGCTCTTCATTTTGCTGTTACTTAAAATAGTGTGGTACAGTTTCAAAGGGACAACTAACTGGGATGTATAAAAGGAATGACAGGATTGCCCATTGGAAACAATGGGAGAGGCTTGAAGGCCCATTGGAGATAATGGGAGCCAGGAATGCCAATTGACTTCCATGGGCTCCACTGAAATACATTGCAGCACAAAAAAAAAAAGTTGCAAAGAAAATGTGGAATGGCTTTTCCATTAAAGTCTTTAGGCCCAGATAGGCTACTATCGGACTGGAATGACAGCCCCTAGAGTGGAAAGATAGTCCTTAGGAATAGAATCTGTGCTCTGGTACTGGAATGACAGTCCCCAGAGTGGAATGATGATCCCTAGCAATAGAATGTGTGCTGTGGGATTAGAATGACAGGTCACAAAGTGGAATGACAGGACAGCCCATAGGAATAGGCTCAATGCTTTGGAACTGGAAAGACAGGTTGCAAAGTAGAATGACAGCCCCTGGGAATAGGCTCAGTGCTCTGGGGCTTGTACTCACTTGTAGGCTCTGAGTTTGAAGTGAGAAGATTGCTGCTACTCCTGACTCATCATTAATTTTAGAGTTGTTCATTTTATAATAAATGTTTATTATATTGAAACCAATTAACATCTTGACTATTATCTTTGTGCTTTTGAAGCGGCTTTTCTCCAAGTAGGCTTGCCAGCTCTGAGCTGGGAATACCTGGAGATTTTTGGGGTGGAGCCTGAGCAGTGGCTGTTGCCTTCTGACTCACTTCCAGTGATGTCAGAGGGTGTGGCATATGCAAATAAATTATGCTAATGAGCTCCTGCACCTCTTTTTCTGTTAAATGACACCTGGGTAACATGAGTATTAAAACTCAGATATATAAATAATAATAAAAAGAGCTGGATTTATACCCTGCCCTTCACTTGGAGTCTCAGAGCAGCTTACAATCTCCTTCCTTTCCTCTCCCCACAACAGACACCCTGTGAGGTAGGTGGGGCTGAGAGAGCTCTGAGAGAACTGTGACCAATCCAAGGTTACCCAGCTGGCTGCATGTGGGGGATTGGGGAATCAAACCCGGTTTTCCAGATTAGAGCCTGCCACTCTTAACCACTACACCAAACTGGCTGTCTAGTAGTAGTCATGCTTCAAAATAAGTGAGGGAGGGGATACAGGGGGAAATAAAATGCTCTCCACAAGACTTTGCAGGCCCCCCCACTTATGCTTACATAGTTCAGTACTTGCTATTACCATGATTATGACATAGCTACCTACACCTACAGCCATCAAGCTCTGACCTTGTCTTCATGACCCAACAATGTGTTTTCTAATTTTATGGATAGAATTTTGCAAGTTGAGGGAAAATAGTACAGTCTAGTGCCAGCTGGCAAGAAACATCCTATCTTTTCTCCTCCACCACCACCTTATTTAGTGAAGGAAAGCACCTGTGTTTATTGTAAGGCCATGCATTAAGGTGAGACTGGCAGTTTTTTGATTTGTTGTTTATACAAAGCTGTCTCAGCAATCAAGTTTTATCAAGTGTGTGAGGAAGAGGTGCAAGACTGGATGCCAAAGATCCATCATCCACTTTCACCAAACTTCATACCCAAGTTCAAGTGGTATAAAATTACAGGAATTTCCAAGTTGGAATGTATCTCCAGAACAGAGCTGTGCAGTGTACTTGTCTTGGAATGCTATTCTAAACAGTACAATGGAGTATATCTTCTCTCATCCTGAACAGAAATTTGTGGACACCCATGATTGCCCCCTTCCATAAAGGCTTGTTTTCAAATATCAGTTCATAGTGCTGTTTCAATGCAGATGGTTCTCTGATTGCCAAAAATGCCTTTAGTATGTTGCATAAGGTGGATTGGCTCTCCTTCTGTCCGTATCTTGTTTTCACCACAAACTGTTTTGTTTGACAGCACTTCAACACATAGCATAGAGGCATTTGGTGGCTCTGGACAGCAAAGCAGAGCCAACGCATGCTGCTCTGCAGACATGAAGCAGCACCAAGATCAAAACATTGTGCTTGAGACACCAGCTGCTGTATCCCATCCTAAACATTTATTTACCAGTTCAGCAGCTCATAGGATCAAGTTGTCAATTGTTTAAATTACAAAACTTCAAATCATTAATTGCAGCCTCACAGTATATGACTTGCAAATGATACAATTCATATTCATTGGTCACAATCCATGATTTACTAAATTATAAATGTGAATTATGAATTAATTAGCAAAGGTTTGACAGCCCTTTTGCCAAGTTCTTAAATATGGTGATAATTTGAATTCAAATGCAACCCAATTGCAAATGCATGAGATTTTCTAAATATCTGCCTTCACAGTAGATGTTGGTTTGAGCTTTTACTATTTTTAACTACCAAACTCTCCTCTTTATGCTCCTACCACTATAGTTGCCACAAAGGACCCTCGTTAGAAACTGTATCATACAATGACCAAAATGTAGGGTCGTGATGACCCTGAGATCAAATTCCAACTATGTATGGTCTTCGCAATGTCACTTGCTGAACAAAGTGGGAGCTGAAAAAGTTAACAGTACACAACACCCAAGGGACATAGTGGATTTCATAAGAATGAAGTATTTCTTGAAGGTAGTTTACTGGCCAGTTCAACCCAAGATAAAGAAAGCCAGCATGGTGTAGTGGCTAAAGTGCTGGACTAGAATCTGAGAAATTCAGGTTTGAATCCCTATTCTTTCCATGGAAGCTTGTTGGGTGACCTTGGGCCAGTCACACTACTCTCAGCCTAACCTACTTCACAGGATTGTTGTGAGGATAAAACTGAGGCAAGGAGAATGATGTAAGCAACTTTGGGTCCCCACTGGGGTGAAAGATAGGATACAAATAAAGTAAATTAAAAAGTAAATAAATAAGTTCCAAAGGGGAGGAGGAATAGTGAACTATATGGAAAACCAGATATACTGACCAAAAAAAAAAAGATTGGAAAGCTAGATACATGATTGAGACCAATCACAAGTTCTAATTATAGGGTTTCTTTGACTCCTATACTTGCATCTTCTAATATTCTGTTCTACAGAATAGAAACATGGTAAAATTCAGCACTGAATCTTCTAAACTGCCTGGAATGATTTGTTCTCTCCCCCATCCCAACTGTGTAACCTGAAAGAAAAAGCAGTTAAGGACTGTTTAAGGGACACAACACTGAAGTGATCCTATCAACCTTGTTGAATTACTTCCAATCTTTCTTTTACTTTCCTAGGTATGTTCAGTTTCATGCTAAAAACTCCACATCACTTCCATGAATGCACTATGCAAGTTAAATTCATCCAAAAGCCTTGGGAATATTAAAAACTTTCACACAATCAGAATTGGACTCAAGTTGCTTATATAATACAGGATGTAATTTGGGTTGCAGAAAGGACACCTAGAAATTGTGCTCGTTTAAAATATGTCCTTTGGTTAAACATAGATTTGGCACTTATCAATGCCTTTTAACCTAGTAGATTACAAGTATGTTGGCCATGCTCTGCATCAATGGGACAAAACAGATAAGGCACTAAGGAGCTTATGACTACAACATATTCATGATTACTTAGCCACCTTATTCTAATCATTAAATACGGGAAGGGGGAATTCCCGCATCTGGCAACATTGCATTGAAGTGGAGTTGATGGTGATGTAGGTTATGCTGTACCAATATAGAAGATTTATTGGTTAAATCAGGGCCAAATGCATAATTTGTGATTTCCATTAATGTATGATCATATCTTTGGATTTATTTTATTTATTTATTGTTCATGGCAACAAAACGGGGGACAAACTCTGACCACAACATCAATAAGACATGGACATTTTCCTAAAATATTTACTGTTCTAAAATCATCTTAAAATCTAATTGTGATGGGATACAACAATAAGTTTCCTTACATGTTTAATGTAAACTGCTATTAGACTTCTGACATTCGTGCATCCTGAAGAAGAAGTTAGGCAGAGACTAGGGGTCTTACTACATGAATGAGACACATACTCTGGATAGATAGAGGTAGTATTTTGTTATTCAAAAAGGAATTGTAGATTTCTCTACCACAAGATATAATGGTGGCCAGTCATTTATATGCTGGAAGACAATGGTGGTGGGGGAGGGGAGAGGCCTTGGCCTCTGTGTCCTGCTTTCAGGGACATCTGGTTGGATATTTGGTGCATCTAAATGGACCACTGGTCTGATCTAGCAGGGCTGCTCTTATGCTCTCATAGCTGATAATGTTTTAACCCAGGTAGGAAAAGTAATAAATATGTAAAAGATAAAAAGATAAGAAATTGAGATATATCAGTTTAACAAGGAGCTTCTGAAAAATGCTCTGCTTTGGGCTCAAATATTTTGTGAGAAGAATGGGCTTCTGAGTGTGTTGGGAGAGCACCACGAGAGCCTCACTACTTGCCTGCTCTCCTCAACTCCAGCTGCTTCAGAACAAGAGCAACAGGGACTCTTTTGCTCTGTTGACATTTGCCTTGGCTTCCAAGCAGTGCATTCAAAATGAAATGAGAAGCGCCTACTTCTAGACTCCTCTACAACTCATTCAGTTCATTCTAACTCTGCTCCTTAGCCATTTAGGAACTTTCCAGCAGTAAGCACTCTGGCATTTGAAGAGTTAATCTGCTGCCATCTAGTGGACCACTGTAATTTTACAAGCCATCTTTCTAACTTCTCTGTGGACAGGCCCTTTGTATAGAAAACTATAAAGTGCAATATTTTGTAACGTTATCAGTGCAGTACTGCATAGGAAGGACAAGAGCAGACTGGAGCATGTAGTATGCAGAAAATTAAATAGAATTGTTTACCAAAAGATGCATAATTTATTGCAGTGAGAACATGTTTCCTAGACTTTTTTTGGAGAAAACAAGGCCTTTTGCCAGGACGGAAAGAAAAATCACATGATTTCTTTTCTTGTTTTCCTATGCATTCTATATAATGCATGGATTCACCCCCCACCCCACCCCCCTGTATCTTTGCTTCAGTATCCTTCAAGGAATTTCATAGAACAGATTTACTGTTTCCCTGTGACTTGAATATACTGGTAAAGAACATGAAAACTTTTAAAACCAAAGCTTTAGGGGAGTAGAATATGCTTTGTATTTGCTACACATCAAAGTTCACCAGCTGAGTCACAAAGGAGATTTGTGTGCACAATTAACCGAGTAAGAAGGGATGCACAATTTTTTTTTGTTTCATTCTAGCTTTAATATTTTTAAAATTCATTTTCTTTATTGCAACTATTATACTCATGTTTGTTATTCTCTTCTTTGTTTCTTTTCAATGCAAAACACATTTTCAGGTATAACTTTTTTTGTTTTCCATGCAACTGGGATAAAATTCTCAGGGTCTGTGCCATTCAGACAAATGAGAGCAGGTAGGAGGAAATATCCTTGATTTATGTGTAATCAAAATTCGCACTCACATGGTGGACAGAGGCAGACATTTGGCAATCCAAGAAAGCAGGTTGTTTCAACAAAAAAATTGTGTAATACAGGAATCTTCCTATATGAGTCTATTCACATATGAAGTCTGCTGGTGGTATAAACTCTATGGCGCATAAAGATGAGAAGAACTGATGACTGACCCCCTTATGTGACTTGTCTTCCAGTGTTCTGAAGCATTTTCTCCCACTTAGATCCAGTACTGTAAGACAGAGTGGCTGGGAGAAAAATACTTCAAGAATAGGAGTATTGTTCATATGGAATGGATATGGAATATGATAAATGCATAAGGACTAGGTTTCCTTTTGTAAAATTTTGGAATTTTGGTAAAGACAGAGATGTTAGAATGTATTTAATTATATATATATATATATATATATATATATATATATATATATATATATATATATATGGCTTTTAAAAAAAATTTCCTCCTCTCTCTTCCTTCTTCCCTCCTTGAATAATATTATATAGCTATGTATGCATACCTGTAGAATGTTCTGCAAATTCAATTTTTTTTGTTTGTGGGTAATGTATATCTAATGTAACATTTGTATATAAGAACTTGTTAGTCCTTTTTTGTAATGGGATTTTTTTTTTAAAGAATTGGAGTGCTGCAAGAGAAGGTTTGAGATGGGGCAGAGTTAAACTCCTTTTCCTTATGTGTGAGCTGGAGACTGCCTGTCTGTTTTCCACTACCAGAGCTAATACCAGTTAAGAACATGATTTCTCTTAAGGAAAAGGCATGGCTGCTTTTAAATGAAATTAAAGATGCTGAGAGAGATACAATAAACAGTAATATCTCAAGGTCAATAAATAAAATAAACACTCCTTGCATCAGAATCAAACAGAGGACTAAATGTGTTTTGATAAGGTCTTCATCTATGGTTCATGATCTTAATATACAATACAACATATTGCCAAGGAATATGTTTGTGTGTATACAACACACACACACACACACACGGTGAGGGAGGTTAACATCAAAAAAAGCTTAAAAATAATATCCACGAAATAAAACTTTGGAACTGATGGTATACTACAGCTGTCCCATTAAACCAGGAACATCCAATATTTAATAGTTACAGGATCCTGATGCTTACACCAAACACCACCATCACCACCACCAGCCCCATCTGAAGTGCCGCTTGCCTGCATGCCAGCACCTGCAGCCCAAATGCTTGTCTGTGGGCCTGACCGGTGCAGCATCAGGAAGAACAGGATCACAAGCATACAGGAGCCACTGTGAACGGAATCAAATCTCACCTCTCAGGCAAGGGGCTGGTATTAAAAAAAATACTTGGGAAAGAAACTCTTAACAGGACAAAGTGTGATACTTCACTGCACAACCTTTATTGTATCCGATGAAGCAAGATTCAAGGCCTTGGTTTTTAAGGTACTACAGGACTCAAATCTAGCTCTTCTGCTGCAGACCAATACAGCCACCCACCCTGAAAGTTTTACAGTGTAATTATATATAAATATAATAGTTCCAAATGGCAAGAGGATTTAAATTGGGTCTTCATTCCAATGCAAACCTTTTAAGTACTATTATCAAACATTTTCAATTAACCACAAACTTATAAAAAGATCCTTTTTGGTGACAAGATCAGTGTGCAACTCTGCTGACTGCTAAATGTCCCAGCTGCTTGCATATCTGTCATAGTCACTCTACCCTCACTTTCTCCCCCTCCTTCTGACATACTTTAACTCTAAGTCAGACTGCCAGGTGGCAGAATAAAGGCCAGATCCTGATTTTTCCTCATGATACTGACACTTGCTTATTTTCTAGTCAGGTTTAGCTATAGTAATGATGTTAAAGAATGAGTTAATTTTTTCTTTTCAGCTAAAAACTGGATCCCTGAAGTATCTTACAGCACTTTAAAATATGGATATTAAAAAATAAAATAAGAGGTGTTCAGGGAAGTATTTCTTAGTGTGATCTCTGAGTCCCAGCACAACCAATGGGTGTCAGACTGCTTCTCCTTCTCTCCTCGGGTGTATTTGCTTCAAGTTTTCATCAGTTACTATATGACTGCATATACCTTTTTAACTGTTGGCCATATTATATTTTAGAATTTTAGTATATAATTAGACATAGCCACAATATTTCATATTATAGTTCTTATTTTCTTTTACAGTCAATTTCCCCTTATTTCAACCTGCTTGCCCAACTTCATGTAATTCTTTCAGTTTAGCTCCCTGCTAGTTTTAACCTTCTGTAAATAGAATTTTTTTGAACTGGTGATTACCCAAACATTTTTGTTATCCTTTGGTCCATTTACAAGTGGCACTATATTTTGCCATCTTTTCAATCATCTGGCTCTCCCCAAATGTTGCAGCTTTGTTTTGCCTGCAATGCAGGAAGAAGCTGTGTGCGGGGAGTGAATTGTGCATTGCGGCAAACAGGCCACTCTTTTTTTCATTTCAATTGATTTTCAGTTAATAACTTTTAACCTCCTGAACCAAGGAGTCTGCTGTGTGGCTATGCATCAAATACTTTAGCAGCTATACAGTAGGCTAGAAACAGGTTTTGTTACATGTATTCAGATCACAGAGAACCACAATGAAGAACTAGCTGAAGTTTGAAGACTGGATTTGTAGCTTCTGCTTGGCCCCAAATATACTTTGTAAAATTCTAAGCATTTCATTTACACTGATAAAGGCACTGGCCTAACCCACACCATGTTTCATTGTATGTCATTAATCCACAAAAAGTAGAATGCACAATCAGTCTACTAATTCCAGTACCCAGTGCTAATCTCCATTCCTATACTCAGCTTTGCTACTTGATGCTCAGGTGGCAGCCATTGGTAGAAGCGTATTTTATCAGCAAAAAAATTCCAGCTGCTCTTTTTCTAGTTGAGTTAAATTAAGTTAAGTAGCCTTTATTGGCATGGAAAAAAATTGATACAAGTTAATACAGTTTAAAAGGTAAGTTAAAACCACAACATAAATATACATCAGGGAAAATGTAAGATTATTTCTGTTAGGTCCCTTGGCGTACCTTCTTGGTGACATTAGATGAGAAATCATTCAAAAGTCTATAAAACTTAAATGCATCAGAACAGTCCCTCATCCTAACTAGAACAGAATGTAAATGTATATAACGTAAATCTGTATACAGGTGACAATAGAGAAGAACATGAGTGATTGACTCAACACATTTTTGATTACAAGGGCAGTATCTGGCTGAGCAGGCTATCTTATTGAATCTGCCATTAAAAATATACTCAGCTTTGCTACTTGATGCTCAAATGGCAGCCGTTGGTAGAAGTGTATTTTACCAGCAAAAAATTCCCAGGTGCTCTTTTTCTTTCTCAGATGCATATCTTGTTATCATCACCTGTGCTTTGGTAACCTCCTGTTTGGACTCTTGTGGTATGCTGTGTGCAAGGCTGCTCTTGAAGACAGCAGAAGTCTGTGGCCCATCATTTAGTGTGAAGGGAGAGTCATATGTAAACATATTGTGATCCAAGGCCCCAGAGAGGCCAGGCTTGTGGCAACCAGGGCTAGGGCCTTCTCAGTGGCGGCTCCTACCTGGTGGAATGAGCTCCCGGAGGAGATCAGGGCCCTGCGGGACCTTTCACATAAGAACATAAGAGAAGCCAATGTTGAATCAGGCCAACGGGCCTTCCAGTCCAACACTCTGTCACACAGCAGCCAAAATATACCAGGTGCCATCAGGCCAGTTCTGCAGGGCCTGCAAGATGGAGCTCTTCCGCCAGGCTTTTAATTAGGAGCTGCCACCACCACTACCACCAACAACAACTATCTTGTGGTAACATCGGGGGTAATGGGGCGGCCCAATATAAGATCACTACAGTACTGCGATGGATTGGTGCTGCCAAAACGGGCTGGGGTTAACATCTACAAGCCTCCATCTTGACTTGTCCACAGTAATACTATCACTGAGCACTTTATTAATGTTAATTTGGTTGTTTTTACCTTGATTTTAGTGTTTTATATCCGGCATTTGGTGCCCTTGCTGTGAGCCGCCCTGAGCCCGCTAGCGGGGAGGCTGGGATAAAAACGTAATAAATAAATAAATAAATACATTTCTCCTATTTTTGTTCATCTGTGCTCAACACCTATTAACTTCTGTTCCCAATGAAATGGCCAGATCCAGCTAGGGTTGCTGTTCTACAGGCAGTGTTGCCATGTGCCCTGTTTCTAGTGAGCCTTACCCACTGCCATTCAGCTGAGCAGCAGGGGGAAAAAAGGCAAGGGGGGAGGGGATGAGGGCTGATATGCTGTCCTGACATGCCAGCTCATCAACAATGAGTATTGTAAGCAACATGCTGATGCCACTTCTGATTGTGACCAGATGTCATAAGAATATAAGAGAAGCCAATGTTGGATCAGGCCAGTGGCCCATTCAGTCCAACATTCTGTCACACAGTGGCCAAAAATACCAGGTGCCATCAGGAGGTCCATCAGTGTCCAGCTGCCAGTAATGACATTATATAACTGGTGGGGACCCACCATGGATCTTCCTGGTTTCCCCCCACTCCCAGTAGTCCTTTCTGACCTTGGGAAAGCTTATTCCCAGGTCACAGGATCCACAGGAGGCTTCAATGGATAGGTGGAAGAGGATGAAATCATTCCCTTCTTCCTCTTCTGTCAGCAGAACCCTGCACCTGAAAGAGGCAGAACCGAGAAATTTTACTTGTTTCCCCTCACATACTTGCATTGCTATTATTCTACACATGTCCCTCAACCCTAGAAATAAACTTTCCTGGGGTCAGTTGATACTCATTTTATCCTCTGAATTCCTAAGTGGGTATAATGCTGTGTATCTGACTTATTTCACATATTTCTCCTAGTCCACAAAGTTGAGCTGGACAGCCTCTCCCTTGGATCTTGTCCTTCTAGGAAGTTAGATTAAGAAAGACACAGGAACACATGACGCTGCCTCATACTGAGTCAGACCATTGAGCCATAAAAGTCAGTACATTCTGCTCAGAATGGTAGTGCATCCTCAGGGTCTAAGGTAGATTTCTTTCATATCACCTATCACCTGATCTTTTTTTACCTAGAGATGCTGGGGATTGAGCCTGGGACCTCTGCATACAATGCAGATGCTAGAATTCAGAGCCACAGCCCCTGTGGGGTTTCTTGAGAGCTGAACTGATGTTGTAGGGCTTTCTGACTAATAAGAATGTCTGATCAACTCCGTAGATTTTTTTTTTTTTTTTTGCCTGCTTGGAGACTTAGGGATTTTGGTGGCTTTCTGTCCTGAACTGAGATGGAAGTATCATGTAAACGGTCACTATGAATAATTTGCTCTGTGAATGTTTGTACAAATGTAATGATTTTATGGATTTCAGTACTGTTTTTTGATTTATTATTTTCTTTTTACATAGTATTTTTAGTACTATGATAAGAAGCTGTCTTATAAATAATTTTTAATAATAAACTGTTAAATCATTTGAAAATCAGCACATGTTTGCAGAAAAATTAAACTGGGAACAAATCTCGTATCACATTCAACAGATAGCTCATTCAAAGAATTTTCCATTCTAACTACTAAGCCTCCAGTGAGCATATAATTCATAATTCATGTGGAAAGGGGGAGTTCAATAATTCTCTGAAGGGCTAGCCATACATGCTAGCAGTTAAGTTCCGTGATTTCATTATCTTGCCCAAATTAAGTTATTCTTTTTCATTTGTCACATACATTGTGTGTCATTTCCTTGGTGTACCATTAATGAAAGCAAGTTCTGGAAAAATCTAGAGGAATGTCCCCATTTGCCATATGCAAATAGCTCATCTGCAAATTGAAGGTTTAATTGGGAAAAGAAGGGTCACCATAGCAGAGGTGTGAAATTACACAATACTGCCAAAGAATGAAACCTGTTGCAGTTATATTTAGTCAGGACTGGGATAAAGATTATACTTTTATTAATAATCATTCATTTGTTAGCAGCTTTTCTGATCTTCTCTGATAAGTACAAAATGCAGTTTATAACAAGTAAACACTGGTCCAGAATACAAGCAATATCAAACTGAAATCATGATAATAAAGAATTGTTTGCTGCAAAACTATTTTTGCTTTAAAACTTTTTGCTTTAAAAACATGAAAGAAGACTCTTTTGAAAGGCAGAGGAATTTTTGTACCCAACTGCAAAATCGCACATGGATTGGATGCAATCAACTATATATGCAGCAAGTGGGCTTCCGGTCGGAGTAAAATGGCGAATTGACACACTTTGCGAGTTGTGCAGAGTGTATTGCGGTATCTGACGACAGTCTGGGCTTTATTTGGCCCAGCGCAGCACTCCCCAGGCGGGGGGGTGGCAAGCAAGCAGCCAAGCCTGAGGGGGAGTTGAGATCGGTGTGGATAAGCTTCGGAGGAAGCTTGTTTACACTTTGATCTCCTTCCGTGAAGAGGGCAGTTGCAAATCAGCACTACAGATACCAGCTGGGCTGAGAATTCAGCATAAATTTGTCATCTACCGACCTCTTTAACACCAAGTTTAACATCGATTACAGAAGAAGCACCGCGAAACCCCGAGATTACAAGCAAGGTAACAAACGAATAAGCGCTTACCGGTTTAAAGAAGAACGCTAAATTGAAACGTACGGATAAGCGTAGAAACCTTTAATGAACTATTCCGCTTGATTTAAAAGTAAAATGAAAGCTTTCCTTTAGAGAAAACGGCTGAAAAGTGACTTTGTTTTGCATTCCTGTGGTCAATCAAGTCTAAACTTTACGTAGCAGAAACGAAACTAACTGTGACTCTATGATACAGGAAGTAGGCTAGAGTGGACGTTTTAGAGGTTGCTGTGCCGGAAACAGACGGACGTTTGATTGTGTGACACCACCTTTACCGGAAGTTGGATTACAGAGACGGACAGATAAACAGGAAGTTTGGAAGGAGCCTACTCTAGACGGAAAACCATAGAGAAATTGCGCCCGACATTTTGAGGAGGACTAAATTTTAAAAAGTTATTTTTAAGCCGAAAAAGCGCTGTTACAAGTTATAAAGGTGGCGATTTGGCTTGAAGATTGCTAATATAAAGATTGATTAGTACTGAAGTCGCTTCCAAAACGGATTTGAGGTCAAGACCTAGAGCTGCGTCATCACCTAGTCCAAGAATGACTGCAAAGGAAAAAAAGAGTGGCAAGCGGCTATGGAAGCGATGGAAAAACGGATGACCGAAGTGGTGCAGAATCTTGGAAAACAAATAGAATCACAGCTGCAACAACAATTGCAACAACAGCTGCAAATACAACTGGAGCAAATAGAACAAGTGCAAGTCCAAGTACAGAAAAAAATATGGAAGAACTGAAAGAACTGGTACTAACAGAAGTGTCATGGATTAAAAAAGATACAGAAGAAGTCAAGAAAGAGGTCAAAAGTCTGGTGACAAAATCTGAAGAAATGGAACAGAAGGTTAAAAAATCCCTGTTAGAAAATACAAGGCTGGAGTCTATGATGGAATATAGAGCTACTCAGAATCATCTGAGATTGAGAGGGATAGAAGAGGAGGAAGATCAGGACTTACGAGCTCTAGTAATCAATACATTGACAACGTATGTAGGGGAAGATGTTGGAGATTTGGATCCAGACTTTGACTTGATTTACAGAGTAAACTCAGCTTATGCCAAGAGAAAGCAATTACCCAGAGATGTGATTGTTCAATTCGTGACAACAAAAATGAAGGAAGATGTTTTCAAGAAACAATTCACACAACCGTTGGAAATTAATGGAAAAAAAATAATAATTCTGAGAGAAATTCCGAGATCGATCTTAAAAGAGAGAAAGAAATTAAAGAAATTGACAGACAGACTAAAAGAAATGAATATTAGGTTCAGATGGGAGATTCCATATGGACTTTCATTTGTGTACAATTCGGTGAGATCTACTCTTAAATCTGAAGGAGACTTATACAGATTTAAAGAGAACAATTTTGATGATTTTAAAGATATTTAATTCAACACAATTATGGATTACAAATTTTTATCTTGGAACGTAAACGGACTAAATTCACCTAGTAAAAGAAGATTAGTGAATCATTGGCTGGAGAAACAAAAATGTAACATAATTTGTTTACAAGAAACACATATAAGAAAACAAGATAATAAATATTTGATTAATAAAAAATTGGGAGAAGAATTTCATTCCTCAGCAACTAATAAGAAAAAAGGAACAGTGATTTATGTTTCAAAAGAATTGGACCCTAAAAAAATCTTCTCAGATAAAGAAGGAAGATATGTTGGCGTGGAAATATTGATGAACAGAAAAAAGACATTGCTTGTAAATATATATGCGCCCAATGGTGCAAAAGAGACTTTCTTCAATGACTTGACTAAAGAGTTGGACTGTTTAAATTATGATCAAATAGTCCTAGCTGGAGACTTTAATGGTACAGTGAATAACATATTGGACAGAAAATCCAAAGCAAGTGGAGAGACAATTGGAAAGTTACCAAAAAATTTTTTTCAATTGATGAAGCAAGAGAAACTGGAAGACGTTTGGAGGAAGTGGAATCCCAAGACTAAGGACTACACTTTTTACTCTAATAGACATAATTCCTTCTCCCGAATTGACATGATTTGGATGTCAGAGGAGATGGCGCAAAAAACTTATAAAATACAAATTTTACCGAAAATTAATTCAGATCATAATCCCTTACTCTGGATATCTAAAGAAAAAACTAAACAACTATATTGGAGAATTAATGAGGACTTATTAGATCAAAAACTAATCAATGAAACTTTAAAAAAAGAAACGAAAAGTTTTTTTGAATTGAATTTAAATAAAGGTACGGATATACAAGTTGTATGGGATGTGTACAAAGCGGTAATGAGAGGTATGCTTATCTCTCTGAACTCCAAGGACAAAAAGCAAAAGATCCAACAACAGGAAGACCTTCATGAAAAAATTCGACAAAAAGAAAAGGAATTAAAGAAAAGACCAGGGAAGAAAAAGATTATTAAAGAGATCCACTTTCTGCAAGATCAGCTGAATGTTTTATTAAACAGAGAATTATATTGGAATTTGAAGAAATTACAGCAAAAAGCATTTGAGGGTGCAAACAAACCAGGAAAGTTTTTAGCGTGGCAATTGAAAAATAGAAAAGAAAGGAATTTTATATCTAAGATTATTGAAGATGGAAAGGATGTTATGAATTTGAATGGTATAAAAAGAGCTTTCTTCAAATATTACGCCAAATTATTCAAAAAGAAAGGAATTGATCAACAGAGAATTAAGAAATATTTGGAGACTATTGAAGTTCCAGAGCTGGGAAAACAAATTAAGGAATCATTAAATGGTTTAGTAACGAAAGAAGAAGTGACAATGGCGATAGAAGATGCAAAGTTGGGCAAAGCTCCAGGACCAGATGGCTTCACAGCAAAGTTTTATAAGAAATTTAAAGAGGAGCTAACCCCCATTTTAGTACTTCTGTCGAATGAGATAAGAAAGACCAAACGGATCCCAGATTCATGGAAAGAAGCAAATATTTCATTGATACCTAAAGAAGGTTTGGATTTGACTCAAGTAAAGAATTATAGACCAATATCGCTATTAAATAATGATTACAAATTATTTGCAAAAATAATTTCGGAGAGATTGAAAAAATATCTGAAAGATACTATAGCGGAAGAACAAGCTGGATTTTTACCAAACAGACAAATCAGAGACAATTTAAGAGTGGTGGTAGACGCAATTGAATACTATGACAAGCATCCTGAAAAAGAAGTTGGATTCCTCTTCCTAGATGCGGAAAAAGCTTTTGACAACTTAAATTGGGAGTTTATGCTGCAAGTTATTGAAAAATTAGACATTGGACAGTTCTTTTTAAACATGATTGTGGCAATATACTCTGAACAAAAAGCGGCTTTGAACATAAACAAAGAAAGGACGGATTTTTTCCAAGTTCAAAAGGGAACACGTCAAGGCTGCCCGTTGTCCCCGTTGCTGTTTATTTGGATGTTGGAAATATTATTGACAGCAATAAGAAAAGATAATAGTTTTGAAGGACTTTCAGTGAAAGGATTCGTATACAAATATAGGGCATTTGCAGATGATGTGATGTTTATGATTCAGGATCCTATTGAGAAAATACCACATCTGATGGAGAAAATTGAAGAATTTGGCTCAGTTGAGGGTTTTTACGTTAATAAAAACAAAACTAAGGTGATGTGTAAAAACA
Source organism: Gekko gecko (assembly GCA_029375565.1). NCBI lineage: Eukaryota > Metazoa > Chordata > Lepidosauria > Squamata > Gekkonidae > Gekko > Gekko gecko. Next base: position 73,707,816 of record JAPDNY010000006.1, on the reverse strand, counting down.
TGACGAAGCAAAGACAAATAGAACTTCAAGAGAAAATCCAATGTGATGTAGTTACAAAGACTAAATATCTTGGAATTGAATTAACCATGAAAAATATTGACCTGTTTAAAAACAATTATGAAAAGGTGTGGCACAGGATTCAGCAAGATATGAAGAAATGGGACACTTTGAATTTATCATTGATGGGAAGAATCGCAACTGTAAAAATGAATATTTTACCACGTTTGATGTTTTTATTTCAGACCATTCCAATACTAAAACAAAGGAAAGTATTGGATTCGTGGCAGAAAGAATTATCCAAATTCGTATGGGCAGGAAGAAAGCTAAGGATTAAAATGAAAATTTTATGCGACGCAAGAGAGAGAGGAGGCCTACAACTACCAAATCTAAGACTGTATTATGATGCCGTCTGTCTAACATGGTTGGAACAGTGGATTAATCTTGAGAATAAGAAGTTATTGGCTTTAGAAGGGCATGATAACAAATTTGGATGGCATGCATATTTATGGTATGGAAAAGTAAAAATGGACAAATTTTTTAAACACCACTTTGTAAGGCAATCACTGTTCAAGACATGGATGAGATATAGAAAATTCTTCTCAGAAGAAAGACCACTTTGGATAGTACCAGCTGAAGTGATTAACCCACATTCAAGAAATCAAGGGTTAGATTGGCTACCTTACAAAAATCTTTTAAAATTAGAAGGGAAAAATTTTGTGTTACAAGATAGTTTTGATCTCGAATTTGAATATGATTGGTTGAAATACAGACAGATTTATGATTTATTTAAGACCGATAATAGAGAACATGGTTTCACAGAAAAGAACATTGAAATTGAAACTGTATGGCTTGAAAAAGGTAAAAAAATGATTTCTAAACTGTACAAGATTTTATTGAAATGGTACACTGAGGATGAAACTGTAAAAGAGCAAATGATAAAATGGGCTGTAAATGTTAATAATGAGATATTAATGACATCCTGGGAATATTTGTGGAAAAAGTCAATGAAAATTTCAACTTGTGTAAATGTTAAAGAGAATTGTTATAAAATGATGTACAGATGGTATATGACGCCTAAAAAAATTGCTATTATAAATGAAAGTATGTCTAACAAATGTTGGAAATGTAAGAAACATGAAGGGTCTTTTTACCATATGTGGTGGACATGTGATAAAGCAGTAAAGTATTGGACTGAGATCCACAATGAGATACAAAAAATTTTGAAATGTACTTTTAAGAAAGACCCACAGATGTTATTGTTAGATCTTAAAATGGAAGAAATAAATGTAGCCAAGAGAACACTACTTGATCACAGCAGTTAGACTGATTTTTGCTCAATGTTGGAAACAAGATAAAGTACCTGAAACATGGGAATGGATTAAAAAGACGTTGTTTTTGGCAGAAATGGACAAACTAACAAGAAAGTTAAACAACGAAGAAGATGAAACTTTCTTTGAAGACTGGAAAGACTTTCAAAAATACTTGTTGAAAAATTGGGACATTAAACGTGGTTTGATTTGTTTTGATAGTTATTAAGAAGAAAATGAAATAGAATTAGATTTTTGAATTGTTACCGTTTGTAAGAGAAAATAAGTTTAGAAGTAATTGTAACAGAACAAGAGAGACATTAATGGGGTTGGAGCAGTGCGGGAAGCCTTGTTTGGGGGGGGAGAAGGGAAATTAGAAAAATGGATATGTAGGTAGGTTTAAAATGTATGAACATGTGATATATCCAATAATAAATTGTATTTACCTAAAAAAACTATATATGCAGCAAGTGCACAGGAGGGATCTTTTCCACCTTTGTACTGCAGGACCCTACTCCTCCTGAGCAGGGACAGCACAAGGGGCTGTGGCAGAAAGAGGGAATCAGCAGTAATCCACATAAGTTCTTTCATGAGTTTATGCTCTGTTTTCAAAACAGCTCAGGCAACAGTAGGGAGAGAAAAAATATTCTGCTTTTCCCTGTTTGGTACAGCCCAAAGAACACACTCTATCCACTACCCATCCCATGTGAGTGGCTTTGAGGTATGTAGGGTGCTGTACTTTTAAAATTCATCTAAGTTAGAGTCATTACTATATCCTGTGACACTGAGTTACACAAGGGAATGTAGCAAAGATCCTTTTCATGAACTTGTTACATGTGTAGCTAAGAGAACATAGAAGCAGCCCTGCTGGATCAGATTAATGGCCCATCTAATCTAGCATCCTGTTTCATACAGCAGTCAAACAGATGCTCCTGAAAGGCCTGTGGTAAGGATGGTGTGGAGGTCAAAGCTTCCCCCATGCTGTTCCCTCTCAGCAACTGATATTCACAGGTATTTGCCTCTACACTTATTATGATTATTATTATTGCTGGCTTTGTAGACATTTACCTTTGTTGGTAATTGTTGTGTACTGGCCAAGTCACACACAAGGTCAGGGCAACTCGTGGCCCAACAAAATAGTGAAGCTTCGATATCTGGAACAGTAGAACCCTAGGATCCTAAAACCAGCCAACCGGCAAGCTAGGATTCTATAGAGAACCTATAGGATTAGAAACCTTGTATATAGCTATCACAAGTGTGGGTGTGGGTAAAGGGTGTGGTTGGAAATGTACATAAAAGGCAGCCTGCAAGCTGGCAAAAGCATCTCCTTTTTTTTGAATCACGAAATGAAACATGAGCTGATAATCACTCTACGATGCGTCCATCTCTGTACTTTTCACTGGCAACGAGGACAGGATCCTGCTGAGCGAACCTGACTACAGCCGGCACCAAGCCCCGATCACCGCGAGGACACTGCACCCCAGCAGCTCCACCACGTGTTCCGCTCCTCTTATCACCACTCACTGCCATACACTTTAGTCATGGCTGCCACCCCGGGACAGATTGCCACATTCAACCCGGCATACCCCGAGCTGTGGGAATCATGGGTCGAACAGCTAACCCATTTCTTCAAGAACGAGAAAACAACAGATGTGGACCTGAAAAAATCATGGCTCCTGAGCACATGTGGTGTCGCCACAATCCATCTAGCCAGAAGCCTCATCGTTCCAAAAAAGATGGAGGAGGCCACCTATGACAACTTGATCAAGGCTTTGAACAGGTATTATGCACCGAAGCCTTCAGCCATGCAGATGGACTTTATCTCCCAGACCCAGAAACCCGGTGAGACCATCCCCAATTTTCTGGCCAACATCTGACGATTGGCTATAGACTGTGAGTTCCCCGACATGGAAGATGCGCTGCTCACACAATTCATGTGGGGAATCCACAAGCCAAAGCTCCAGCGCAAGTTAATCGGCATAGAGGAGCGGAAATTAGAGAAGGCCCTCCAGATGGCAACAGCGTTCGAGACGTCCCAACGGGATCGACAGGCTTCCACTGCCACACACCAGACCAACGCCATTGCGGACTCTGACGACTCCGACACCGAGGAGGTCCACCAGCTGTGACGACCCAGCCAGGCCAACCCTCTGGCCCAACACTCGTCAGGACCAGCACACCGCCAAGCCAGCCCAGCTGCAACCTGCACGAGCTGTGGAGACAACCACGAACACTGGTCCTGCAAGTTTCGCAATGCGGTCTGCAGGTCATGTGGGAAGATGGGCCACATCACTCAGGTCTGCCGCTCCAAGGGACCTCAGCAACGTCAGAAGGCAAAGCATTCCGCAACAGCAGACCTGAACTCCATGAACTCCGTGAACAGCAACCAACATCAGGTACTGAATTTGCCCCCAGATGCCCCAAATAAGATGCACGTGACTGTTAGAATTGAGGGGTCCCCCTGCAGGATGGAGTTGGACACGGGGTCGTCCTTCTCCATCATCTCAGCAGACACGCTGAGGGGTTTGTGACCACCACCACCCTAAAGAAACCTCAGGGCCTATCCCTCTGAGATTTCCAACAAAACCCGGTAGCTATTAAGGGGTGGGGCAAATTCAAAGTGACTTACAAAGACTTTGACAGACTGTTGGACTTGTTGGTGGTTGAAGGGCAGCTCAAGAGCTTGTTGGGTTTATCTTGGTTTGGGCCACTGGGTTTTGGGGTGACAGGGGTCAACCAGGTAAAGGCGGTAGACTGGGACCAGGTTTGTGGGGAGTTCCCCAGGGTTTTTCAAAGCATGCTCAGTTGCTATACAGGCCCCCCAGTCTCCCTGGAGTTAGACCCCAAGGTGTGGCCCATCAGAATGAAGCACAGGCAGCCCCCCTAGTGTTGCGACCCAAGATAGAGGCCGAATTGGATCGGCTGGTGGCTCAAGGGGTGTTAGAACCCATCCCACATGCTAAATGAGAGACCCTGATTGTCACTCCAGTGAAGCCTAATGGGGACATCTGCATATGTGCGGATTATAAATGCATGATCAATAAGGCCCTACAGGACCATGCCTATCTGATACCAGTCATAAGCCACGTGCTTGCTTCACTTGCTGGTGCCAAGGTTTTTGGGAAACTGGACCTAGCCCAGGCATATCAATAGCTGCTGGTTGATGACGCCACTGCGGAAGCCCAAGCTATTGTAACACACAAGGGGGCTTTCTGAGTTAAGTGATTGCAATTTGGTGTGAGCGTGGCTCCAGGGATTTTCCAGAACCTAATTGATTGTCTCCTGAAAGGGATCCCCAGAGTACAGCCGTTCTTTGACAATGTTTTGATCATGGCTTCGGACACCGAAGCTTTCACCACTCATCTCAGGACAGTTCTTCAGCATTTTGAGGAGGCAGGGCTGAATGTGAAATGCGAGAAATGTTTGCTAGGTGTACCCTGGGTGGATTTCTTGGGATTCATGATGGATGCCCAGGGTATCCACCCCACATCTGAAAAGGTCCAGACCATAGTGGACACCTCCACACCCTTGTCCAAGACGGAACTACAGGCCTTCTTAGGTCTCTTAAATTTCTATCACTTGTTTCTACCTCAGAAAGCTGTGGTGGCAGAACCCCTGCACCGCTTGCTTGATAAAGGAGTGCCATGGACTTGGGGCCCCAAACACGCCACCACCTTTCAAGCAGTGAAGTACCTACTCTCCTCCAACACCCATCCTTGCACATTTTAATGACAGCCTCCCAGTAATTCTAGCATGTGATGCTTTGCCTTATGAGGTGGGGACTGTGTTGGGCCACAGGCTGGCGGCTGGCTGGGAGGTGCTGGTCGCATATTATTCCTGCACTCTCACAGCTGCAGAGTGCAACTGTGTGCAGATTGACAAAAAAGCCTTGGCGATAGTGGCAGGTGTTAAGAAATTTCATCACTACCTATACGGTCGGCCTTTCACTGTGGAAACCGATCACAAACCCCTGCTGGGTCTCCTTGTGCCGGATCACCAAACCCCACAAATGCTGTCACTGAGAGTTCTCCGATGGTCCATTTTTTTGACGGGGTACCAATATGACCTAGTCCACCGACCAGGCAAGGCGATGGGCCACATGGACACCTTAAGCCATTTCCCACTTCCATCTGACAATCCAGACCCTGCTCCCACCCACCACATTGCCCTGATTGAGGACCTCCTGGACCACCCAGTGCAGGTCTTGGAGGTTGCACGCTACATGGGCCAGGATCGCCTCCTCTCCCAGGTCCTCAACTGGGTGGTGAGGGGGTGGCCTATGGGGCCAGTGGGCCCAGAATTCACAGCATTCTACTTCTGCCGAGATGAATTATCAGCACACAAAGGGTGTCTCCTATTGGGAAGCAGGGTGGTGATACCAGGGCCCCTGCGCATGAGGGTAATCACTGCCTTACATGAAAACCACTCCAGGATCATCAGAATGAAGGCCCTAGTGAGAAGCTATGTGTGGTGGCCGGGGTTGGATGGAGAAATAGAGGACAAGTTGAAGAGGTGCCAACCCTGTCAAGAGTCCCGTCCCAAACTGCTCAAAGCACCGCTTAGACCTTGGGAGTTGTCCCACAAGCCGTGGGCAAGACTCCACTTAGACTTTGCTGGCCCCTTCCAGGGACAAATCTTCTTTCTCTTAGTTGACTCATACATCAAATGGCTAGAAGTCATGCCCATGCCCTCCACATCCTCTTGTTTGGCCATCCGGGCAATGTGGAGGATTTTTAGCACACACAGCATCCCAGACGCACTGGTAACAGATAATGAGATGGCTTTTACATCCTCTGAGTTTCAAGAATAGCAAAGCTTCGATATCTGGAACAATAGAACCCTAGGATCCTAAAACCAGCCAGGATTCTATAGAGAACCTAAAGGATTAGAAACCTTGTATATAGCCTATCACGAGTGTGGGTGTGGGTAAAGGGTGTGGTTGGAAATGTACATAAGAGCAGCCTGTGGACTGGCAAGAGCATCTCCTTTTTTCTGAATCACGAAATAAAACATGAGCTGATAATCACTCTATGATGCATCTTAAATTACTCTTACTAACAATTTCTGTTAAGTTGAATTCCACAAGCTAATTGCACGTTGAATGAACAATGATTGTCTTTTGTCTGTTCTATATTTGCTACTTGTCAATTTCATTGGGGGGGGAGCAATCCTAAACAGGTCTACTCAAAGGTAAATCTGATTTTATTCAATGGGATTTACACTTAGGGAAGTGCCCCTGAATTCTAGTAAAATGAAGAGCAGGATAGGGAGAAAAGTAACTCTTAAACTTTTCCATGCTATGAATAATTTTATAAACCAGTTGTGTGCCCCCCACCCACCCCAGTGGACTTTTCTCTCACCTTAGTTTTTCCTCATAAGAGAATTGTTCTAAATCTTTATTCATTTTAGTTTCATCTTTCCCAATTTTACAATGTCCTTTTTGAAAAACAGTTTCCAAAACTATAGGAAGTATTCCTAATGTAGCTGTACCATACTTTCATGCAGGGAAGTTTCTACACTGGAGCTTTTAATTACCCACTCCCCCCTCCACACCATCCTGAATAATTAAGTGTTGCTTGAAAACCTGTTCGCTTCATTCTTCCCCAAATTCCTGATCACTTATGAGCAAATTAAATAGCACCAGTCCTAGCAGTGAATCCTGTCAGAGCTGCCATCTGGTCTGAAATTGTCCAGCCAGGGAGGTGTTTCTCACCTGTGGCTGATTACGAGAAGGTTTTTCCATTTGGGGAAGCCTTCCCACAGGCAATTCTCTTTCCTTGCTTTAGCCGGGCCTCTTAAAAAACTATAGTAATGGTACATGCCCAGTAGGGCTTTATCTGCTATTGCTGGACCAACCAAAAAGGCTGCACTGTTGTGAGAAGGTATCTCTTTGAGAGTTTGGGAAGCTCTGCTAGCACTGTGCTTATGTGATTTGCTGCAGTGTTTTTACAGTAGCTGGTGAGGAATAAAATAGGATTGTTTGGCCTTTGGGAAAAGCTGAAGGTGCTTGGGATGGATTTGGAGGTTGTTTTGAAGTCTAGCATTTGGGATGAGATGGGTGGTCAGGTCTTGGATAGTTTTCTTCCTTTTTTCTTCTCTCATTTTGTTCCCCTTACTAGTCACTTGTAATTCCTTCTATAGATAGCTTTGGTCCTTTCCCCCTTTTTCTTTCTGCATCCACCCCCCCCCAACTCCTGACTTGTAATCTTTGGTCAGTCTACCTCTTATTAATCCCCCTCCATTTTTCTATATATACCTTTGATTTCACCTCATAATTTTTTTCCTCCCCCATGCCCCAAATAATTCTGGGATAGGATGGCTGGTGGCACAGGCAGACTGGCTGCCCTGTCAACACCAAATGCCAAGGCTAGCTGCCAGAATGGAAGAATTAGCCACCCACCAGAAGCAGCCAGAGCTGTCAGTCAAAGGGAGAACTGCTGGGACAGAGACTGCGTGTGTGAGAGAGAGACAGACGGAGTATGCCTGCCTTTTCTTTCTTTCCGTTAAAAAAAGTTGTTTGCACTATGGATTTACTTTTTGCATGGTTTTGTTTTGTTGCCTTCTGTATGTGTTAAATACTGTCAGGGATTCAGTTTAGGGTTGCCAACTGCCAGGTGGCACATGGAGATCTCTCACTATTACGATTTATCTCCAGATGACCAAGATCACTTCCCTGGGAGAAAACGGCTGCTTTGGAGGATGGACTCTATAGCATTATGTCCTGCTGAGGTCCCTCCCCTCTCCAAACTCCATCTTCCCCAGGCTCCACCCCCAAAATCTCCAGGTATTTCCCAACCTAGAGCTGGCACCCCTAATTCAGTTATTGTCCTGCAGAATGGTTCGCTTTCTTGAGAGATCTACTATTCGTGCATTTTGAATTCACTGCTATGGATTATTTAAAAACTCTTGGCCTCAACATTTCCCATCTGTAAATGGTTTCCCAGAGTCCTAAATGCTTAGAGTCATAGAATCACAGAACTGGAAGGAATCTCCAGGGTCATCTAGTCCAACCCCCTGCCCAGTGCAAAAAATTCACAAATACCCCACCCCCACCCCCAGTGACCTCTGATCCATACTCAGAAGATGACAAAAAGCCTCCAGGATTTCCCACCAAACTGGCCTAGAGAAAAATTGCTTTGTGATCTCAAAGTGGCAATCAGCATTTCCCTGGGCATGTAAGAAAGGGCCACGAGAACTTGAGAGCCAGTTTGGTGTAGTGGTTAGGTGTGCGGACTCTTATCTGGGAGAACCGGGTTTGATTCCCCACTCCTCCACTTGCACCTGCTGATGTGACCTTGGGTCAGTCACAAGCTCTGGCACAGCTGTTCTCTCAAGGACAGTTTCTGTCAGAGCTCTCTCAGCCCCACCTACCTCACAGGGTGTATGTTGTGGGGAGGGGAAGGGAGAGGAGTTTGTAAGCCGCTCTGAGACGCCTTTGGGCAGTGAAGGGCGGGGTATAAATCCAAACTCTTCTTCTTCTTCTTCTTCTTCTAAGCACTGAGGCAACCCTTCCTGCCCTCCCTTTCATGATCTGCCTAAGTTCACAGAATCAGCATTGCTATCAAATGGGCATCTGGCCTCTGTTTAAAAACCTCCAAAGAAGGAGAGCCACCACCTCCCAAGGAAAACTGTTCCACCTAGGAACCACTCTTATCAGGAAGTTCTTCCTAATGTTTAGCTGAAAACTCTTCTGATTTAATTTCAACCCGTTGGTTTTGGTCTGACCTTCTGGGGCAACAGAAAACAGCTCTGCACCATCCTCTATATGACAGGCCTTCAAGTACTTGAAGATAGTTATCATATCACCTCTTAGTCATCTCCTCTCTAGTCTAAATATACCCACCTCCTTCAACCTTTCCTCATAGGACTTGGTCTCCGGACCCCTCACCATCTTCCTTGCCCTCCTCTGGACACGTTCCAGTTTGTCTATATCCTTCTTAAATTGTGGCGCCCCAAACTGAACACAATATTTTTAGGTAAGGTCTAACCAGAACAGAGTAAAGCGATACCATCACTTTGCGTGATCTGGACACTACACTTCTGTTGATACAGCTCAAAATCGCATTTGCCTTTTTAGCTACCGCATCACACTGCTGACTCATGTTCAGTGTGTGGTATACTAAGGCCTTTAGATCCTTTTTGCACATACGACTCCCAAGACAAGTCTCCCCCATCCTATAATTATGCATTTGATTTTTCCTACTTAAATGCAGAAGTTTACATTTATATTCATTAAAATTCATTTAATTCCTTAATAATATGCTGCATGTATGTGTTATAGTACTAACAGTGGATTGATTTCAATGAGTTTAGAAGGATGTAATTCTGCTTATTGCTTAAGCTTGCACTATAAACATGTAAACTATGGTCCTATCAACTGCTTGAGTTATATACCATTTTAGGTCTTGTTTTGTGTTTATTGTAGAATAGGAAACTGTAATAGCATGCAATTATGTTTGGGTGTATTGCTTGGTGATGCTTAAGTACATAGAGGGATAGAGCATTTTTTATCCTTACCTTAGAGGGATACAGCATTTGCTGTTTGATCTGCCCCTTAACTTCACTGGGCTCTGTCCTTTGATCTCTCTGGATCCATTCCTGGGTGGGCGAACCCTGGAGCAGGCATCGCCTCTCTGTGGCCCTGCCTCATGCCTGATTTGTGCTTTCCAAGACTTGGCAAATCTCATACCTGTGGGAGCCCACTGGTTACTTTAATTAATTGTGCAAGCTATCCATGTATTTCTGTCTCTTAACCATTTTCTAATCCATAAGAGAGCCCATCCTGTTATCTCATGACCCTTAAGTCTACTCAAGAGCCTTTGGTGAGTGATTTTAATGTTTAGAGGCTTTCAGGAGAGATTGCCATTAACAACATGCTTGTTAGGATTTTCAGAAACTCCAAGGCTGATGAAGCAGGACTTCCTTTACAGAAGCTAAGTGGATTCTTTCTCAGTTGGACCTGTTACTTCTGCAAGCTTTGTTCCATTTTAGAAGTCCACAAATTTAACTGAAATGGGCATTTGATTAATTTGTCAGTTTGGTGTAGTGGTTAAGTGCACGGACTCTAATCTGGGAGAACTGGGTTTGATTCCCCACTCCTCTACTTGCACCTGCTGGATGACCTTGGGCAAGCCATAGTTCTGACAAGAGCTGTCCTTGAAAGAGCACTTCTCTCAGAGCTCTCTCAGCCCCACCTACCTCATAGGGTGTCTGTTGTGGGGAGGGAAAGGGAAAGGAGTTTCTAAGCCGCTCTGAGACTCCAAGTGAAGGGCAGAGTATAATCCAATCTCTTCTTCTTCTTCTTCTCTAATTTCCTGTATATCTTTTGGATCCTTTTTAAACATTGATTTTACATTTGCTTCTTCCCAATTCTCTAGTATGGAGGCTGGTTTTACCAACAAGTTGCATATGCCACCTCAACTTGCAACCTGCTCATTCTTGTTACTTAGCCCTGGTAAGGTATCTCTTGTCACCTCTATTTGCCTTAGTTCTTTAGATACCCTTCCTGAAATCATTGGTCCTGGGATGAATAACTGCCCCACATTTTATCAGTGAAAACCAGTGCCAGAAATTCACTGTTCTTCTGCCGTTTCATCTGCAAGTCTTCTGTTCATACCCCAAGCTACAATTGCACATGGCAGCCACTGTTAAAACAGGTAGCAGTTGCTAGATAAGAATATGTCTGGTAACAGGAGCAGGATAATAGGATCTAACAGCTCATTTATATTAACATTTCCCATTATACAGGCTTTTCACTTGAATATAAGGTGTTTATTGTCTGCATTCCACAGTGTATAATTTGTTTTTGAAATCTAGATGCAGTCTGGGTTAGACATGAGAAGATGTCAGTTTTTGCAGATAGTACTGAGTAGGTTTGTGTTAGTGAGGAGCAGAGTCCCCTAAGAACCTGTTTTGGGGCAAGTTCTATTTAACTTTCATAAATTATTTGGACTCGTGGTGAATAGCAGTGCCATCAACTTTGTCTATGACTCTGAATAATTCAAGATGCTGAAATCCCAAGAAGACTGTGAAGAGCTCCAGAGGGATCTCTACAACCCAGTTGGCTGGGTCACAGAATATGAGGAAAGTGATGGGTATTTAGACAAGCATCCTGTATACGTTTGTGGAGTCTGAATTATCCAGGAAGAGATCTTGTGGAAAACTCATCAGCAACCCCAGTTCCATGTCTTTTGGTGGTGAAAAATAAAAGTTGCTGTTTAAAAAGGACTGAAAATAAATAGTAGAAAAAAGAGCAAGAGTCCAGTAGCACCTTAAAGACTAACAAAATTTGTGCCAGGTTATGAGCTTTTGTGAGTCACTGCTCACTTCTTTCTTTCAGTAACTCACGGAAGCTCATGCCCTGCCACAAATTTTTAGTCTTTAAGGTGCTACTGGGCTCTTGCTCTTTTCTGTTGCTACAGACAGACGAACACGGCTATCCATCTTTAAAATGAATATTAAGCATCCCATATAAAATGATCATGAACATATAGCTTTATGAAGAGTGACCATAAAATCCTGAATATTTTTAGCTTAGGAAAAAACAAGTAATAATTCCTTTAAAAATTATAAACAGCAATACAGTAAGTGGCAGAGAAATTACTGTCCTTCCCAGTGCTGCTCCTGCCGCTCTCTGTAAGGACTGAAGGTGGACTAAGGAAGAGAAGAATGCAGCACCCACACATTCCTGCACACATTGATGCATGCTGGGACTAAGGCTGAGGGAGTATCCTACTTCAGGTGCCATGACACCATACCAATCTCTTTCTGTGGGAAAACGCAGCATCCATTCTCTCACACAACTATTCAGAGTAGGTATGAGTAGGTTACTTTAATGCGTCAAGTATTGTCAAGATTGGCTCTGTTTTGGTTTTTTTAATCTACTGCACTCTGAGGGTCATTTTGGGTGATTCATTAGGACCCTGCTGGGTTGGTTGCCTTGCTTAGGTCCCGGGGTCACAGCTGGCAACACCAATGTGAGCAGAGTATTTAAGCATCCCAGGACATCAATTGCATGGTGAAGCGGAAATTCCTCAGATCAGTATCTGAGGGCTATGGTTGCTTTAAGGAACTGGGAGTGTAATTATCCTTGACTCAAGATGTCATGACTAGGCAGAAAGAATATGGCATGCTGCCTTCAAACATTAAATGCTTGGTTGGGGGTGCCTCAACTTGATTGTTCACATCTCACAGCCAGAGCCTACTCACCTATAGGGACACATAGACAAAGGTGACCTGACTCATCAGCATTCCAGTAGTTATGTGAGCTTGAGTTGAATGCCAGTTGAGGAAGTGTTATGCCCATTGTAGGTATTTGTTTTTGAATAAATTAAGTTGGCGCTTTATTCTCCCAGTTAATTATACCTGTTCTCTTTTTTTAAGGTTGCCTGTAAATGCTAGAGTTCCTCCAGCTGTGCTCTGGAAACTGCCCAGGAGACAAAGGGATCCTAGAAGTCATGGTAGCTGCATCCTGCCATATTTCTTGTACATTGGGTTTATTGTAGCTGACAGTTTACAGATTATAGTATAAGAAGGGCAGCATTGTTGGTGTAATAGAAACAACAACAGGTAAATAGACCCACATGACTATGTTATGGCATGCGGTGTCACTTCTGCCCCTGCACACAGCAAGCTACACTCACTCTCCACTCAGGCAAACACCCTCATGCAGGTGTAGGGTTGCTAGCCTCCAGGTGGTGGCTGGATATCTCCCGGGATTACAGCTGACCTCCAGGCAACAGGGATGAGTTCACCTGGAGAAAATGGCTGTTTTGGAAGGTGGCCTGTATGGGACTATACCCCACTGAAGTCCCTTCCCTCCTCAGGCTCCATTCCCAAAATCTCCAGGTATTTCCCAGCCTGGAGCCAGCAACTCTATGCAGGTGAGAGAGGCACAGCCCTGCTCAAAAGTTGTTCTTTTGGTGAGGGAAATCCACTCATTTCAAGTGACTACCAAGCCCCCTGGTAAGTGGAGTTTAGAGACTCTCCCTTCAGTAGCCTGGCACCGCCTCCTGTTCCTGGCTCCTCACCCTATCTCAGCCATCAGGAGAAGGTGCCAAAATGTGGCAATGTTTGTAGTGTGAGTCAGAAGCAAGGCATATGGGTAGTAATAAAGGCAACATGTTCTTAACTAATTGGCTTTATTACTACGGACACAATCTTAGATTAAGTACAGTTTATCAGACTAGCGTACAGAGTTAAGAAAAGAAATATGGAAAGGTTACTAACCACATGTGTAAAAAGGCATTAATCTGGGCCTGCTGTTTTTGAACATAAAGCCCATCAGAACTGGAATGAGCAACTCATGGATTTGTAACATTGCAGGTAAATAATTCTGAATCTAGTTGACTTTTGGAGTGTCTTACATATTGCTTGTAGCATTTGCCTTGGGCAGGGTAGTCATAAAAAATTAATGCTCTCCATGCCTAAAAAGTATCACAACTTTGTGTATTTAGACTTAACAGTCATTATTTCACCAGCGCTCATTGTAACTTAAGGCTGACACTTTGTCCAGAATTTTCTTTACAGAAGGAATGAAGAGTGCCTCAACCTCATGTCTCTTCTAATTGGATGAGTGTTTCCTTTGTCCTTGAAGCAGTAATGTAGTAGTAGTAACACAGAATACACCTGCTTTCAGCTTTGGCATGCCTCATTTTTAAAACTCACTGTTTGTAATTTTTTTTTAAAAAAATGGATAGGCTAATTCCTGCTTTGATTGCAATGTACAAGGCTGAAGGTCATTATGAAAGTTTTCTAAAACAAAGAACTGGCACAATGACCATAGCTCAAACATTCACCTAACTTCTTACGTGCTTCTGGAAATAATGTTGTACTTTAGAAGACCAGAAATCCTACATCTACTATGGATGTACACTGATGTTGCACAGGTGTTACAAATAGCCAAGTTTGCAGAAATCTTACCATTGACTATGTTAGAATAAAAAAAGGCTTTAAACAGGAGAGTGCACAAGGAACACCTAGGAACCAAGATGGGCAGTTTTTCTCAAGGCACTATATGCCGCCATGATTGGGGTGGGTGGGAAACCAAGCCTGCTGATACTTTGGTCTTGTTGCAACTGCTGCAGCTTTTCTCAGTTATTACATCTTACTTGGTTTTTTAGTTTCTTTGTTATTATATACATTCAGAGTACAAGATTCCATTAGTACAGACCCTTGCTACATCCCTTAACCTGCTGAACCACCCATTTTCAAAATGTGTATCAGCTTGGCAGCTGTGTCTCCTAGATGCAGCTCTCAGCAGAGTCTTTATGACATTGTCACCTCAAAGAACAGCTATCTGGAAGTTATTTTTACAGATGCACTCAAAGATCAGCTGCTTCAAATAAGATCATCTAATTATCCAGGTTTTCTTGATAACGATTCCATGTCTTCCTTTCTGTCATATTTTAAACTCCCTGGGTTGAGTAGTCTTCATAAAATTACTCACAGTTATGGGCTTACTCAGGGTGATATTCTTAGGTATATGTATTCCAAATGCATTGTGATCATTCAGCTCTCATGATAGTAAAATGAGCCAGTACCTTGTCTTCCCATCCATCAAATTTACCAAAAGCATAATTAAAAATATATCCTTTGTTATCTCATCACAAAAGACATAACATAGGTAAAGTTCATGTTTGGTGGCAATGTACTTCATTGTCATGTACAACAGCTACCTTAAAAACATACAAATGGATTTTATTATCACGATATCTTAAAAATGTTCATGCCAATACTCTTGAAATTCCACTAGGACGATATACTGAAGATCAGACATAAATCCATTTCCCCAAGTTGTACAAGAACAAGTTTCAAAATATTAAAGAATATCAATTGTTTTTATTTAAGGGCAGGGAAGACAAAGCTTTGAGCTTGTCAGTTTTTAGGAATGGAAGATGAAAACATGCTTCTTCAGCTCTAAATCAGATGATTAATGGTTAATGTTATCTAATTACATGTTTTAAAGTTCTATATTCGTATTGTGTTCAGTGGGCATATTTTCCCATCACTGATAATTCTCCACTGCATTGTTCCACTGTATTTCAGAGGTAACCACACTCCAGTAGCTGCACTTTATTTAAAGAGATTTCTTTATCATTTAACTTTATTACAGCAGGCACAGCCTGGATGCTGTTCGAGTGACAAGGACTATTTCCTTAATTACTGTACATTGATAATAGCATTTACTCTGGCAGTTCCAGTGCTATTCAATCAAGCGAGATTCAATACAAAAAAAAGCTGATTTGCCAAAAGGGAGATTAGCATAAGTGCCTGCAGTCACATTCTATTTTTAAAGGTAAAGTTACTTCTTGTGGAACTTTATTAAGAGCCATAAAATGATTACTATCATCTACTAGCTATTGCAAGGAAAATAATAAAATAAACTCACATAGCGCAACATTAGGGCTGAGGACATTTTACATATCTCTTACCCATCCCAAAGCATTTGATCACATCTCACTTACAAAAATAGCAGCAGGGTTTATTTCTTATCTTAATCATACTTACATTTATTTTATAAAGTTTTCCTCTTGCTAATTTTGTATGGCTACACTTAGTTATTTGCTTGATTAAGTGATAACTAAGGAGACTGCTCTTTAAAATGGAGACCTTTTTGCAGGAAATCTAGTACAAGCTCTTAGGAGAAGGACAAACAGGACATTAAATAGAACAGCCAAGTTATTTCAGAGCTCAGAAAACAAATGGTAACTGGGTAACAGCACTGGTAATACCAGTTTAAACAAGATGGAGAGAAACACTAACCTGTTTACATGACTTAGTCCACCACTACTAAAGGACATTTTTCAGGATCCTATTTTCCTTAGTTTACCCTAAATAAAAATAGCAGTTAATGCTAGTAGTTCACATTCTTTCCCCAAAGTGGACCATGAGAAAGCCATCTGTATCCAAAGAGCCCTGTGCATGCAGTCATGAGACAACAATTGCCTATACTTGCTGCTATTATTGTGGCATAAGGATAACACAACACAGACGTTACTTCAGAATATGAGCCTGCTAAATCTATGGAGTCAGTATTCTCTCCCATGACATTCATGCGTTCAATGACACACTTAGCACATGCAGCTCTAGGCTTAAAGCCATAGAATATTCTCTTCTTTCAGCTCTTATGAACTTTAAAGAATTTCCAAGCGGCAACGTGGCTGAGCAAAGTGAAATTGCCAGCAACAGTAGTTGTGTTGAAATATTAAAACAATCTTTTTTTATAGGGAGGCAAGATGCTTTATGACTGGAAGAAGTGACAAAAAGGGAAAGGAGGGAAATGAAAGCAATGGCCATTGTTTATTTGTGTCAAGAAGAAAGATGAAAATTCTACAAATGTTTAAGTTTGAATGGGGAAGAGGGATAGTGATGTAAGTGTTCCTAGGGAACAATATTCTTATTCTGTTGAAGGAGGTAAGCCAAGATACTTAAGCTCTAGAGAACCTTTAACACAGGAAGCTATTTATCATAACAAGGTTGGTTGAGACTGCTCCCCATACTGAACCAATTAGAGTAGCTTATTTCGTCATACTTCATAACTTGCAATGATAGGTTTCCAGGCCTGGCACAGTATAGTAATTGAATTTTGATCAAACACACATGGCCCATAACCCACTATGTGAAACTTTCAGAGCAGTTTGCAGCTTTTAAATATCCAGTCAACTTGTTGCCAAAAGTACAGGATGTACTTGATGCAAGGGCAGGAGAGAGTGAATGAGCTGGAATTTGATACATCTGTAAAACAATGTTTTTTGTTTATATCTTCTTGCTTTTAAAGAGCAGTATGGAACAGAATGCTGAATGTCAAGTCATTGCTTTTTGCCTCCTCCTTTATGTTTGTTCACAAATGCTTTTAGTCTTTAGACTAGTATGATGTCCGGTGCACAGTACTTAATGGTGCACTGAGCATAAGTAATGTCCACAGTTCATTCTTATTTAACAAAATAAACACAAGTCATTGTTGTCTTCTTGACAGGAACATGAAGTGATTGTCAAAATCATGGCAGAAAAACCCTAACTCTGCTCATGTGAATAATAGCATATATGATGAAGTGGTCTGCTGCTTTTGGTTTACGTGGAAAATGATGACATAGACGCTTCCATCAAATTATATTCTTTCAAGGCAGCCCCATGCCATAGTTTATTATTCAGGCATCATCCCCACAGTGGAAGACATGATGTTTAACTCTGAAAGAAAGCAAAATATTGTTTCATTCCTAATAAAAAAAAGAAAAATATTGTTTAATTCATAATACACTAAAAAAGTGCATAGTTTCCACTACACACTAAAATGTATGGTTTGAGCAGTGATGGTTCTCCTATCCCCTAGATACCCAGGAGGAGAGCATACTGCTGTCTCTTTCTTGTCTCTTGCAATGGTACAACCAAACAGGCCCCCCTGCAACAACATCTATGCAGCAGCTGCTGTCCATTAAGAGAACAGAGGAAGCTTGAGTTGTCCTTAGCCTTGCTCACTCCTGCATCTTTCCACTATCACTTACATTTAGTGCTGCATCTTTCCCCGTACCTGTCAACATAAAGTTGGTGCTCCAGGGCCATGGTTTCTATTTATTTAAAACCTATACTACCTCTTCACCCAATTCAAGGTTGCCAAGGTGGTGAATGTTAAAACAAAACATTTTATACTTCAGAAAGAATTTAAAATACAAATATAAAAATTTAAAGCAATTAGAAGCACCAACACATAAAAACACACAGACAGGAAAGAAGGCTAATAAGAGTTATGAAGAATGCCAAAAACAAAAAGTCTTAAGCTGCCGACAGAATGCAGTGATAGAAGGAGACAGCCAAATCTCCCTGGGGAGGGAGTTCCAAAGTTGTGGTATCATGACTAAGACCACCCTTTTTCAGGTTACCACCCATCTAGCCTCAGATGGTGGGGCACCCAAAGTACAACCCCTGAAGATGACCAGCGTGGACAGCAGGTTCATATGGGAGAAGGTATCTTTAATGCTCAGTGGCTCAGAGGTTAAGATGCCGAACAGAAGATTGGTAGCTTGGCAGTTCGAGACCCTAGTGCTGCATAATGGAGCGAGCTCCCATCTCGGGCCCCAGCTCCTGCCAACCTAAGAGTTTGAAAGCAAGAAGTTACAAGTAGATAAATAGTTACCACTTTGGTGGGAAGGTAACACCGTTCTGTGTGCCTCGGCGTTTAGTCATGCCGGCCACATGACCACAGAAACATCTTTAGACAGCACTGGCTCTTTGGCTTGGAAATGAAGATGTCGGATTCGACTGGCTGTTGAACAAGGGAAACGTTTACTTTATCTTTAATGCACACTGTCCCCAAGGCACATAGGACTTTAAAGGGCAGTACCAACCTCTTAAAATAGGAGCCCGTACAGATGAAACAAGACTGGAGTGATATGGTCCCTATAACTCACTCCAGTCAACATTTTGGCTGCTACAATCTATACCAAATATAGCTTCCGGACAGCCTTCAAGGGCACCCCCACATATAGCCCATTGTGGTATTCTAATGTAGATGTAACCAGCATATGGCATATACCCTGTCTCACCTGCTGAAGTTGGTAGAAGGCAGTCCTGATGCCACCTGTTTACTCAACAGAAGGCCCAGGTCAAACATCCCTCCCAAGCTTCCCAAGCTGGATGGAGTTCAACACCATCCTGAACAGGAGATATCACCATTCACATGTCAGCCCTTTCCTCCACTAGTAGCACCTCTGTTTTGTTGGGATTAAGCTTCAGCTTGTTAGCCCTCTTCCATTCCCAAAACTGTCTCCAGGCACCTATTCAGTTCCCACAGTCAACCCAGGATCTGCTGGAAGCATGAAATAGAGCTGATTGTCATCCGCGTACTGGTGGCAACTCAGCCCAAATTTGTGGATGTCTTCTCCCAGTGGGTTCATGTAAATGTTAAAAAGCATGAGGGACCAGACGGAACCTTGAGGGACCCTGTAGGGCAGAGACCAAGCAGTGGTCCTCCAGCACAACACTCTGAAGCCCACCTTCAAGATAGGACTGAAACCACTACAACACAGTGCCTTGCAGTCTCGACCTTGAAAGTTAGTCCAGAAGGACACCATGATCAATGGTACCAAGAACTATAGAGAGGTCCAAGAGAATTAACAGGGTTGCACTCCTCTTGTCCATCTCCTGCACAGGTAATCTACCAGGACACCAAGGCCATTTCAGTCCCTAACCATGCCTGAAACCAGACTGGAATGGATCCAAACAATCTAATTCATTCAGGATTTCCTGAAGTTGCTCACCCACCTATTCAATCATCTTGCTCAAGAATGGAACATGACACCGGGCAGTAGTTACTGAACTGTCCAAATTCTAGAGTAGGTTTCTTTAACAGTGGATGCACCATTGCCAGCTTCAAGGCAGGAATGGCTCATTCCTTCTCTCAAGGAGGCATTTGCTGTCTTCTTGGACCCAGTCCACCAGTGCCCCTCTACAGCAGATTTAAGCAGCCAGGAAGAACAAGGGTAGTACCAGCTGGTAATACGTCTTAGAACTCCCAAGAGTCCTGTCCATATTCTCAGACCAGACAAACTGAAAGGTAACCCACACAACTGGACAAACTGGAACCATCCCATCCTGTCACTGCTAATATAGAGTCCATGTTAGAACATATGCAATTTTTCTCTTCAAAGTGCTTAGCAACATGATTGCAGCAGGCTGCAGAGCAGTCCACCTCCTCCAGTAGCCCTGAACCCACTAAGCCTCAAACCATCTAGAAGAGTTCCACAGGTCTACAACAGTGTGGAAGCAACAGTGGCTGAAAAATACTGTTTCTTTGCTGCCATCACCAAAGTTTGGGAACTGTGTTAGCAAAACTCAGCTTCCTTCCACCACTACACCTTAGCCTGCTCCATCGTTTAAAAGCTGAAGAAGTATAGCCAAAAGCATTAAACTGTTGCATAGTCTCATTAAGAGGGGAGGTAAACAACAATGGTAGCAAAATACACATATGTAAGGGACCTGGTGGTACCTACTTTTGAACAAGCAAGGAAATGTAGTAGTTCCAGAATTGCAGTTTGTACACCGAAAAACAGTAAAAAGGCCTACCTGTCAGTTGTACAACTTGTAGCTCACAAACAAAGCCTATGACTACCAGAGCAAAGAATGCTTGAAGTTACAGCTTGCTACATGGAACAGCCACTTTCAGTTGATATAATCCTAGCAAAATATTCTGGTCAGTGGTTTGCAGCTATATGGTAGGGTGACCATACTTTGTGAGGGTAAAAAAAGGACACTGTTCATCAATAAGAATTTTTTTCCCCTCAAATTCCCAAACAAGTAAGAACTTCTTGCTGGCAAATGAAACGGGGCTACAGAAATCACCCAGCGAATGTGGATGGGATGGACTTACACCCACCCACACAAACGTGTGCACATGTGTGCGTATATGAAAAACTATTATAAATTTATATACAGAACTGCTTATTTTAACTGAAATAGCAAATTTGCACTGAAGTAGGAAAGAAATAACACAGCAAGCAAATGACAAAACAAATTGCCTCCCACAACTACTAATTTACCTAACAATAAGCACTTCTATGCTTACAACACCAGTACGTGTAGACCTATGATGAAGTGGCATCTGAATGCTTGTTGGAAGATTTTATCTCCCTAAGCATAGTTGATTGTTCAAGCAGCTATTTTTAGAACTGAAGTCATAAATAGTCACATAGGTTATATTGCAATAACATAACACCCTTTATAGCTCCAATGGAAAATCTGTTAATTTAATCTGTCCACTGAGCCTTCATTAAAGAAAGCTTTCTCTCAACCTGTGTGTTATGTCCTGGAATGCAGAAGAAAAATTGTGCTATTTTAAGCAACTCAGAATAGCCGTCTGCATTGCGGCACTTTTAAAAGTATTTAACCCACTTGTCATTAACTGGCACACGTTTGAAGTCTTCATCTATTTGAACACTTTCAACAAACGTCTTCAAGTTACCGAACTGGTCAAAACATTTTACATCATTCACTATGATGTCACAATCTCAAATATTTTATGATACACTGTACATAATCAAATGAAAGGGTATCAGTTAAAGTCATCCAATGAAAACAGTCAAACTCATTAAGAGAAACTGCCCATTTCTGCAGATATTCCAAACACACTTTTCACAAAAAGCTTCTTCCATAAACGCACCAACTTCTTTCTCTAGTGCATCTTTCTTTCCTTTGCTTAGGATCACTTTTGTTATCAGTGAAATGAAGGATGCTTCAATTCTGTGTTGCAACATTTGACAAACTGAGTGCAATACAATGAAAACCTCCAAAACTGATTTTTCCCTGTTCTATTTTTGTATGGAACCTTAACATAAAAGAATATAAGTGCCATAGATACCCTTTTGCTAAGTCATTTTCAAAGAATTTCTTAAATATGGATGGTGAATTGGATTGTGACTGAAAAAAAGATTTCACACCAGGAAACATCTGCAGTAACCGTTCTATGGCAGGAAAGAGTGATAGCCATCTTGTTCTGCTGTGTGATAATAACTGTAATTTATATAAATGAATTTACAGTAACTTGAGATTTTCTGTTCTTACCAAATACATGGAGAAATAATTGTAAATCTTCATTATGATGCATTCTATGTCAGCATATGATGTGTCTGCCCCATGCCATATACAGTTGTGAAAGATGTGTGCTGACAACCAACACCAGCTAATTCTCTCTTTAATTCATGCTTCAAAGCATGGGAGACATATTTGCTTCCAGGGCGATTAACTCCTCCAACATTAGTGTTCATGTTGGCACCAGAGAATACAATACACTTCATAAGGAGGCCATGGTCTTTTAATGCTTGTGTAACACAGTTCACTAGTGTTTCCAATTTCTCATTTGGCATACTATTCAGCTGTATCAATTTTGATTTAATAGCATGAACTTTTTAAAAATACTGTATCACAACAGGGAATACTTTTTGTGACACATGGTTGCTGCCATCAGTGGAAACACCTAAGCAGAATATTTCATTTAAATCCTAAATTGTCACAGCAACAGAATGTGGAGCAAGCACTCTATTTTTTTTTTTGGTAAATACTGGAGCAAGCACTCTATTGACAATGTCCTCAACTTTTGTTCTTGCACAGGAAATGTTTTTTGCTATGTCTGAATCAGAATATATCACTTGATTTAATTTTGAAGTGCAATTGATAGACCTATATGGTAGGTGAGGTTTTACAACATGAAACGACAATGCTCCTTCAGTTGCTATAACACTGTCTTCTGTTTTTTTTTTAATTTTGATTGATAAGGAATTCACTGACCTTTGGGTTATTAAAACAGCTCTAAACTTTTTTCTTGTGCTTGTCATTGTTGACATGTGCTTCCAAATCATTACTTACTTTGTTTGCCATAGATACAAAAATCTTGCTTGTAGTGCATTCTGCTTCATTTTCATTTCTGCCAGCACTGAAGCAAGGATATTTTATTTCAAGTTCATGGCTAAATTTATACTCTCTTTGGCATATTCCTGGTGATGAAGAAAAAAAATACAAGCTGCTTCACATTCTGCCCTGCTGGTATAGATATTCCAAAAGGCTTCTCTCTACCACATGAGGTTGCTCACCACCAGCAGAAGGCAGCAAATGCAATGAAAAGCCTCCAGTGCAAACTCACACTCCACAGGAGAGAGCTCTTAGCCAGAGCCCAGAGCTCAGTAGAGTGACTGAGTCCACACAGTCTTGGAATAATAAACAATATATGTTACTTGGATTTGAGATTCAAGATGATTAAATCTTAAAGAGCTCATGAAAACAGAGCATTCAGAATAGAAAGTAAGGCCTTCAGTCCTCTCTCAGGCACAGGCAGGAGCTTCTAGTAGAGAACCCAAACATTGTCTCAAACTAACTCATTTTCTGCTAGGCCTCTGAAAACATGTTAACTATTTCCAAGTAATGATTCACTGCTATTGCACAGCTAATAAGAGCAACACCAGGAATGCCCAGGACCCCCACACTTCCTTGCAGTGGGTGGGGGACTACATGCCATTGCTATGGGAAGAGAAGGAGTCAAGGACATGGAACAAAGCAGTCTGCAGGCCTAAGAAAATTCCGATACCCAACAATGAAATAGGAGGTCCTATTCAAAATGCATACTAGGAAGTAGTGCTGATGGCAAAACTGAAGCTTTACTTAGATTCTTAGAATTCCTGCAGATATTTTGCAGGCTGTGTCATACACAGATCTGAGTGCAAACATGAATGTGAACAAGGGCCCATAGCTCAGTGACAGAGGATATGTGCTGCATCTCTAGCATCCCTAGCAATTCAAATGATGGAGTTTGGAAAGATTTCTGCACAATTGGCACAAGCCACATTTGAGAGGCACTGCCAAGCAGAGAAGACAGATCTATGATCTGAGGTGCACAAAGAAGTTTCACATATATGTTTAGTTCTATATATGTATGTAGAAATATGCAGACACACAGTCTTTACCAGTTTCAACAATAAGATATCATAGTCGGACAGGCTTTTAAAGCCAGATTTAAAAGGGAAGAAATTTCACACTAAAACTCATTCAAAGCCAGAGCACAGCCTTTAAAGCAGTATGGGTATTTTTTTAGATGTAATATCTTGTCAGTGGAAAATGCTAAAAATGGCCATAATTCTAGCTTGATACTGTGGCACATAAAATTCAGGTCTAAAGGATTAAACTATCTGTTACAAACTTCTTCAAAAGAGAATTTATATAGTAATTACACTAATGGAAGCTGATCTTTAAAAATGCTCATACATAGTATGAAAATGATGTATCATACACATCTATAGAGGATACTAAATATTTCCCTCATAATCCAAAAAGTTCTGCACACTCTCACGTATAAGTGGCATACCTGCAATGAACATCTTAAACAGCTGTTTTAATACACAGCACGGGCAAAGAATGTCCTGTCTACCTTAAGCAAAAATTCTTTAACTATGCAGGAGATTCTAAAGATGTTCATGCAGACTATAACATGTTAACACTGACAATAAAAGAAGCAAAACTAGCCTGCAGGAATAAATTCAAAAGGCAATAATGCATGTTCCATTTGTTTCCATAAAAACTGAGACAGACAAAAATCACTTGAATACTGAAGTTATACCTGAGCCTTGCCATATACCACCTTCAATTGGTACAAGGTATTCAGCTATGGGTTTGGCTCCACCTACAGGAAACAGGATGCAGAAGGGGAAAAACAGTGTCTTTGCCAATAGCTGTACTTGACAGTTTTTCCACTTCAGGATCGACAGTCTTGGAAGAAGTGGCACCCTGTTAGTTCTTACTTTCTTCCAAATACAGCACAAATGAGACCTCCAGGTAAGGGATCAGAATGCAAAGTACTGCAAATGAGCTGTTGCCCTGTAACCAGCTCTATAGGATGTCCATTGCCAACACTCAATAGGAATTTTAGGGTTTGATTAATTCTGTTTGAGAAGGCATTACAGAAGTGATAAATGTACAGAATTTGATTATTCAGCCCAGTCAGTTTCTGTTATTTGGTTGTGAAGTTTTTTATGTGAATTATTTCCACTGTTTTCAGTGCTGCTGCACCTGTTACAAGCAAACCTGGGCCAATGGCATGATTAAAATATTTTAAATGAAGGATGATCAAAAATGTGGAATGGCTACATGTCTCAGCTTGGTAACACTGCACTTAGAATTGTTTATTTGGTTTATTTTTACATGTCAGTAAATTGGTTTTACCAAAATCCACATTGAATGTTAACACCCTATCACATTTTGAACTCATCCCCAAATTGTTTGGCTGAACCAAACCAGATTATCTGTGATAAAAATATAACCAAGAAGAAGAGCTAAATTTGGTTAGAAAAAGACAGAAATTCTATCAGAGTTAGCCTTTGGAAAATAAAATCCAATACATCACACCACGTCAGCCTGAGGTAACAAAACGGCAAAGAACATGTTTAACAACTTAAAATACTTTCTTTGCTGGATTAAGTCATTTGAGATTGTTCACATATCTCATAAGGAAGACTGGGAATGCTGATTCCCGCACACTATTCAGCATGTTTGTCACCTGCCCTTGCATACAGCAAAAAACCTATTTCAAAAGTTTAATATGCAAAGTAAAACTTACGCAGACAATGATGAGCATTTATTGCAGTTGCCTAATGAAGGCAGGATAATAAAGATGTTTACCTTTGGCTTAAGTCCCTGACTTAAGCCAACACAAATGCAACTGTGGTTAGGGATACAGAACAGGTTGTATGCATTGCCCTTGATGCCTACAGCTGAGAATAGGTACAAGATACACGTGAAGCCCTCTGTATCACAGGCATGTTGAAATGATATTTTTGAGGAACGAAAACACTAACTAGATGGGAGATTTAAAAACAACAACAACAACAACAACAACCATGATGTAGAATATGAAAGGGCAGGATCAACCTACAGAATAGAAGATTCTATCTGACTTAGAACAGTATATTTGGAAGACCAAGTAAACTTTTAAAAATGGATTTCCCAAGGATGCTAAATGTGAGAAGGAGAAAGCAAAGCAAATTGTGGTTGTTGGCTTATCAAATTCTATATAATGCAGAATGGTATTTATATAGAATAATTTATTCAAACAACTTTGAGTGTTTCCTGGTAGATTACTGATTCTGCATTTTGCTTAAGTATATGAAGAAATCTTTATTTAGATCTATGTCCCATCATTCTAATTATAAAACACTTAGGGTGACATACATAGAGACTAAACAATAATAACAAAACAAATACAACAATTAAACCAAAATATTTTTTTTAAAAACCAAATGAGTGAAACAGCAGCAGATAACATTCCTTCCCTAGTCCATCCAAATTAATTTTAAAACTCTGGAACCATTAAAAAGAGCCACAGTAAAAATCAATGTATGTATATTATCGATTTATATTATATTATTTATATTATTTATGTATTTATATTTATTTATATTATTACTTTATAAAATTAATTTATAAAATCAACAGCATCTTCTGTTTAATTACTGAAAATGTGATTCTGTGAGGAAGCACATGTATCCATGCAAAAGGGCTTTTCTCAATACTTTATTAAAGAGCCATATGTAGACCTTTCACAAACTGGGAGGGGAGCAGGCTTTTCTACTATAACAAAAAAATCAAAGCCCCACCAAACGCAATCAGCCCTATATAAAGAATTAACAGTTCACAGTCAATTTGTTCAACTAAGACTCTTTCAGATTCCTTGAGGAACTTCTCTATTTATTTATTTAGTGTGTTTTTCATTTACTGCATGAAGAAAAGAAAGCATTGCTTGGTGGACTTCATCCTTCTGTCAAACATATTCCTTCATACTTAGTTATTAATCAACTGTTGAATCACCATATTCCAAATCAAGGCACTTACTGGCAAGTTTATGGATATATATGAGGTTTTCTGAACGTCTCATTAGTAATACTCAGCCTTGCCCCATAATAATTTATAATGTAACTAGAGCCATCTGAGGGTCCCATGATCTGGAAGAGAAAGCATTTCAGTAAACAGTATCCATTTTGAACAAAGCATGCCACAAAAAGTTACTGCCTCCCTTCCACCTGTAGTGAGACATTTAGTTATTTAAAAATACTTATAAAGCCTCCTGAATCTCAGGATCTAAGGCAGGTAACAAAATTATAAAAACAATTTGATAAACACAAACATTAAACAACAAATACAAAAAATATATTAAAAACCAATCTGAAAACACTTTAAACCCCCACCGACAGGGCCCCCTCTTTGGCCAGGCTCAGGCTGCCCCAAAAGCTCTCCTGAATCACTCTTGTCCTTCAGCCTTGCTGAAAAGCCAGGCAATGTGACAACTTTTACTGAAACAAACTGTTTGAAAATATAATTTGGTATGGAAATACTCTTAAGAGTTTGTGGAGTGACTCATAAGTACATAAGTATGTTATCCTTGATTGTCTTGATTCACACATATTGAGTCTATTCACACATAACATCCAAATCATAGTTTGTCTAATTGTGACTGAACTGCAGTCCTGCACATTTCACTCTCTAGTCCTTGAATTCTGCTCTCCATTTCCCATTTCTTGACAAATCATTATTTACTTTTACATGTGAATCAGAAACAGAATGGTTTAGCTTGGAACTAAAACTGCCATTCCAATTTGACTCTGATTGATGGTTCTGGTTTCCAAGAAAACTATAGGTTGCAAGATGTGAAGGTTCAGGAACATTATGTCTAAACTGATTTGATAATGCCACCAAACTTCTACAAGCTGGGCTTCCAAGGCAGTATGTCAAGCAAAGTACATATGTATTCACTTTCCTGAGTCAGCTCCAACAGCCTTCTCTGAAGCTGCCATAATGCAGTAATAATAATGAAAATCAAGGCCATTGTCTATTGTCAGTTATCAATGCACTTTCAACTCCACATTCAGCTTCTTCTGTTGTAGACATGTGGGAAAATTCCAAGGACATTGTGTAAGGAAATTCACTGAAGTTTTACTACAAACCAGCTCTTAGACAAATACAAAACATTCGTCTTAAGAAGTAAATAACTGAAAGCCAATACAACTAAAAACAAAATGCCAAGATCTGGAAAACACCCTATTGTTAAAAACACTGTTTTCTTCAACATAGTTTCATTTGATATAACGCTGCCCTAACTAAAAAGCTGATCTCTGCAGTACAACTTACATGTTAAAAAAGGTTAATTAGCATTCAACATTTGTATAATCTGTTCCTTGGCAGGTGTTTAAAGGTCATCTCTAAAACCTCAGGAATTCATCTATCATATATATATAAAAGAAAGGACCCCTCACCATAAAATCAACACCCAGGCCAAACCGCTGGACCTAGAGACACCAAATTGGAGGAGAGTGCTCCTACCGCAGCGTAGGTGCTCGATAAGAAAGGATTTTTAGAAATTTGACCCCTAAATGGGTCAAAAGGGGTAAAGTGTGCTCTCCCCATTGATTCCGATGTGGCTACCAGGCAGCTGCCTCCCTGCACCCCCCACTCTGATTGGTCAGCTGCAGAGCTCAGTGTTCTGAGGTTAAAAAAAAAACAGTTACAGGGGACTGCAGAGAGCTAATGATAGTTGAGGAAATCAGGAGTGGCCAACAACCACCTGTGAGGTGAA
Source organism: Gekko gecko (assembly GCA_029375565.1). Taxonomy (NCBI): domain Eukaryota; kingdom Metazoa; phylum Chordata; class Lepidosauria; order Squamata; family Gekkonidae; genus Gekko; species Gekko gecko. The sequence goes on along the minus strand of JAPDNY010000006.1, from coordinate 73,679,409 downwards.
GCAAAGCTGCTGGCCCAGCCTCTCTGATGGCTTCCAACACACTCCCCCACCTCCTACTCCTAACAGGCAGTTGTCTGTCAGGTGCAGCCCCACCTCCACAGTGGCTTCTACTACTACTCCCCCCTCCCCCTCTTACATTGGACAGGCAGCTGCCTGTCATGTGTAGGAGAGGAGGTGGGATAGCTTCCAACACACTCCCCCCACCTCCTACACCTAACAGGCAGGTCTGTCAGGTGCAGCAGTGGTTGCAGGGTGCTTAAAGCCACGAGGGAGCCTGCCCCAGCAGTAACACCTTGGTGATCCTACCAGCCCTGCCTCCACAGTGACTTCTAATACTCTTTCCCCCTCCCCGCCCTACACTGGACAGGCAGCTGCCAGTTTGGTGTAGTGGTTAAGTGTGCGGACTCTAATCTGGGAGTAGTTGTCCAGTGTTGACAAATACTGTTCTTTAGGAGTTTAATTGTATGGTTGGCTTTGTCCCTTTAAATTTTGGGTGTTAAGCTCCACATAAATGTTAGCTACAGATACTAGGAAGTAAGGCTATTCAGCAATCTGTAGCCTTTGGCACCAAAGACTGAAGCCACCTTAATCTTTTGTACTCTTCTGATTTTTCAGTGGTGAGTGTTTCACTTTTGTAAAATGTTTAAAATGCTGAAAATACTACACTTACTTGTAATTTATTTGTTATGTTTATTTGGTTGCAGGAAGTTGACTACTCCTGGTAAATTTTGATAATTGAATAAGACAACATACCATTGATGGTACATATTTCTTATTTGGTTATTTACTATATACATAATTTCCAATCAATTTCTTTATATTATGTTAAAATGTAATAATTGTATTTCACAGTTCTGTTGAACACTGTTTGCATCAATTTTACTTCTGATGAAGTTTGGAAACGAAGAGATGTAATCCGGAAGCTTCGTTAATCTTTTGGAAAATATTTGGACAGTGTTGTTACTTATTGATTTTCTGTACTCTTTTGGAAAATATTTGGACAGTGTTGATTTATATTGATTTTCTGTAACTTTTGATGAGTTCTTTGAGTAATTTTTGTTATAAATATTTTTGTTGTAAAAGCAAAACCACAGTTTAATAGTGTTTGAGTACTTTATACTGACTGTTGTTTCTATTTTTTCAGGTGTAGGAGCAGGGCCAGGGTATGAATGTTTATGGGGAGATAGGAGCCATTCCGATGCATGCCTCCCTTATGAACCTGAAGAAATGTCCACCACATCACCACTCCCTCACACCAACTCCCCCTCATACCTCTTACTGCCCTCAAGAAAGCTCCTGGCAAATGTTGAGCCAGATAGACCAACACTACAAGAAGGAGGCAACTTAGGAATACAGCAAAGACATTTGCACATAGTACTCCTGCAGTGCATTGAGCTGCACAGGCCAAGCATCAGCAAGATCACCCTAAGGTGCTCGGAACAGAGCAAAACAATCCAGGAAAACAAGTAGAGAGGCCATCACTTTCGTGGAAAGTAGCAGCAGCTGACTTAACAGTTGACTGCTTCTTAAACAGACAGTTCTATGTGGCCGGCTCCAGAGTGAGCTCACCAAACAGCCTGGTGATCCTAGCACCTGAGGGTAGAACTACCAATGTGGTCTACAGAGAGGTCCTTCAGTAGAGAAAAAAAAAGTGCGCGTGTCTCACTTCATTTCTTACACTGCAATCTTCTCCATTAGAATTCCTACAACAAATGTCACATTTCAAACTTCACGTCATCAGTATTATAACTGGATTTACAGAACTTAAATAATGTAGCAAAGCACAGGTATCAGGCTAGTTTATACATAAGACAGCCGCATGACATTTCAAACACATTGCTCTATGTTTGGCACCACAGCTTGTGGTCTGTTTGCAATCCCAAAATCCTAACAGATATGCTTACTGTAATTTTGTTTGTATTTTCTATCCTGCTCTTTAACCAGAATTGCACAAGGTTGCTTGTATATAACTCTTAGAAAGCAATAATCACATATTAAAAACCAATGAACTGATAGCCTGAGCTCGGCCAGAAAACTTGATAGACTAGGTCCCAGCCAAATTTGTAGGAAGGATATATTCCATCAAACAAGGCACCAACACAGAAAAAATCCTGTTGAGAGGCCACCTGCATTATTTCAGCTAACAATGACAGCATGGAGTAAAATTTCAGAGGTACCATATTTAGAGAACTGTGGCTCAAGGATAGCAGGTCTAGGGAAAATAAGGCAAGTGTTGTTAGAGAACATACCTTTCATGTAAATAGCATCCATCATCTCTAAAACCTTAACAGCATGGCTGGACATGACAGCCAGTGTGATTTAGTGGTTGAGGGTATTGGAATAGTATCCGGGAGACCCAGGGTCAAATTCCCACTCATGCCATGGAAGTTTGTTGGGTGACCTTGGGCTACTCACACTTTCCCATCTCAACCTACCCCACAGTGTTGTTTTTAGGATAAAATGGAGGAGAGGAGAATGATGTAAGCTTCTTTAGGTTACCATCAGGGAGAAAAGTGGGGTATACATGAATTAAAGACATATGCCTTATTTAAAAGATCATATTAGGACCTATTAGACACTAGGAGGATTAGTTAAATTAAATCAACCATCAGTTCTCTTCTTGAAGTTCAGTTTATTCATTGAATTTGGCAGTGATGGGGAGAGTGACCTGTGCTAAGAGTCTGTGACTTGTGTCCAGTGTTCCCTCTAAGCTGAGTTAGTGTGACCTAGCTCACAGTTTTTTAGTGTCTGGCTCACACATTTTTGTCTTAGCTCAGGAAGGAAGGTTCCAGAGCAAACTAATTTATGCAGTTGCCAAACCACTTGTTCACAACTTTAATGCCAGTAGCTCACCAAGTAGGATTTTTGCTCACAAGACTCCACAGCTTACAGGGAACATTGCTTGTGTCCTAGGCTAAGTACCAGCAGGAATGGACCTATATGGCTTCATTGGTATCAAAGTGCCGAATATTATAGACCTAGGATTACAGTATGGAAGATTAGATTGAAAGAATGAAAGAACACTGAAATAGAATACGTGGGATTGTAACCTACAAAACACTCAGCTAAAAGCAGCACACTCCTCTGACACAAGGCTCCTTGATTCAGAGGAATGCACAGCCAATAACTGAGCACAGTGGTAGGATACAACTGATAGTATTCAAATAAATCTGAAACTATAAATATTTGACAGTATTTGCATGCAATTCTGGACAGCTTTAACTCTTAATTTCACCATAATCTTTTATTTCTTCTTTCCCAACCCTTTCAACTGTATTTCTTCACTGTAACATGTGTATAGGAAAATGGGAAGGATAAGCAATACATTTAGTAATAAACAGGGGTCTTTTGGGGGGGGAAGCGCACCGGAGCACAGCTCCGGGAGCTCAGGAGCCAAGCCCCGCCCGCAGCCGGCTTCCCGGGGGAGTCTTTCAGGCAGCCGAATGTCAATTTCAGCTCCATTATATCCTATGGGCCATTGAAGTCAATGGTGAAAACATAGGGTATATTCTGGGGCTGGAGGGGAGGGTTTGAGGAGAGGCTCCAAACTCACAGGGTAGCTGCTGGAGCCTCTCCCCAAGATACCCATAAAGTTTGAAGAACATTGGATTAGGGGGTCCAATTCTATGGGGCCCCAAACAGGTTGCCCCTATTCCCTCCATTGTTCTCTATGGTGGGAAAAAATAAGTGTTTTTCCCACCATAGAGAACAATGGAGGGAATAGGGGCAACCTGTTTGGGGGCCCATAGAATTGGACCCCCTGGTCCAATGTTCTTGAAACTTGGTGGGTATCTTGGGGAGAGGCTCCATCATCTACCCTGTGAGTTTGGAGCCTCTCCCTCAAACCCCCTCCCCTCCAGCCCCTAGAATATACCCTATGTTTTCACTATTGACCTTAATGGCCCATAGGATATAATGGGGCCGAATTGCCGCCAAATTTCTTTCATTCCCTCCTATCCTTCTCTCTTTTTCCTCTTTCCCTTCTTCTTCTCTTCTCTCTTTCTTTCCCACCTTCTTCTCTTCTCTTTTTTCCTCCTTTCCCTGTTTCCCTCTTTCTTCCCTCTCTTTCTTTCCCTCCCCTTTCCTTCTCTTTCTTTCCCTCTTTCCTTCTCTCTACTCTCTCTCTTTCCTTCCCTCTTTCCTCCTTCTGTGGCCCAACTCTCATGAGAAGGAGTTTAAACTTTAAACCCCTTCTCTCTTAGCTCCCCCGCCCAGACCAGCTGGGGAAGGGAAGGGGAGGCTTTTGAAGATGCCTCCCCCCCTTTTGCTTCCCCTTCTGACATCACTTCCAGTGATGTCAGGGGGCGTGGCATATGCTAACAGCCTAATAGCTCATTAGCATACCATATGCTAATGAGCTCCTACAGCTGTTTTTTTACGAAAAGACCCCTGGTAATAAATGAATATTATTATTTTTATTTAACCAAGTTCAAAAACAAATAAAATGAGGATAAAAACAGGCCAGTATCCAAAGAACAGTAAACCATTATTTTCTTTTGGAAACCAAGAAACAAACTCAAAACAAGCAATAATCTCCCATACATTAGAGCAAACTACTTTTGAAAATGAAGGAGTTTACAAAGCAATTTTTAGAATGAGAGCCTGCTTTTCCAACATCCAAAGTTCTACTGGCTTAGCTCAAGACCTGCATGTGTGCCTAGGCAGCTATTTTTTAAATTCTCATACAGTGAACTTACCTGCATTGAAATCAGAATGAAATCAATCAAGCTACCAATTCCACAAAACCCCACTGTGCAGAACTTTAACAAACCTGAGGAAAAAATTACAATTATACTATTGAACAGTTGTGCATAAAGCTTTAGAATGTTAGTTTCAGCACATACAGACATCTGTTCTTTCTAATTCTATAGGCTATATCCTGCCTAATTTTACACAAGTGCAAGGGGGTGGGTTGATATTTTCATCAATTCCTCCCTCCCTTGCCAGCCCAAAAGCATCCCCCAAAATGATGCTCCTGCGAGATATAGGGGCTCCCAGGAATAGCTTGGGTGGGAAACAGAAGTTTCCTGCAGGATGAGGACCTGCAAGTTGGCCTTTCCTTTGTATCCATAGAAATTTAGGTGATATCCAAGCCTATACTTCATGCAAAGTATTTTTAAAAATTCTAGATAAGCATAATATACACAACAGTGCCTATGGATCACACTTCATCTATAAATTTAGGCACCTACTTGTGAAGGACTCTACAAAAGAAGAAAAAGAAATGCAAATATTTTTGTATACTTCCGTGACAGAGCTGGAATACTCCTTCACTCCTGTCCTTCAAAGTGACTGACTGGGAATGTCTTACTTAAATCAAGGCAAAGAGCAGAACAAACAACCTTCAGGTGCAGGTGCATTCTCATGCAACAACCTTGCCAGGTTATATTTCTGTGACATAGATTTTTATTCGGTTACACCATCAAGCCATCTATGTTCTTCAAATATTGCATCAAAATACTAACTTTTCTCTCATAAGTCACTGTTCCCTAACTTTCTAAGTACATGCGTCTCAAAATGTGCATGAACTTTCAACAAGGAAATGCCAGAATACTTCTAAGGCTAGCAGATGCTCCTGCAAACCCTCTCAGTTTTTACTGTGTATGTCAATGGGGTTCTGAAAGCCATCTTGATGAAGTGACATTACAGAAAGCCAATAGAGCATATCAGTGAATTTTAATGGGTCCTTCTATGTCCTGAAATGGCCTATAATGTACTACCAATACAGAAAGCTATCCATTCCTTTATCTTCTTGAACCTGGTCAGTTTACAAGATATAATTCAAGCAGTTGTCTTTCTTGAAGCCGGATCATACACATGTTTACTCAGAAGTAAATCCTACCATGTTCCTGAGCTTTGGGGGGGCGGGGGGGGCTTATGGTGACCCTGTAGGATTTTCAAGGCAAGAGACAAGGCAAGTTTGCCATTGCCTACATCTGCATAGTGACCTGGTATTCCTTGATGGTCTCCCATTCAAAACACTAGCCCTGCTTAGCTTCCAAGATCTGATGAGATTGGGCTAGCCTGGGCTATCTAGGTCATGGGGCTTATACCATGCAGATTATCACAACCACTAACACTACTTAAAAATAAAGAGATACTCACCTAAGGCAGGATATCCTATATAAAACCTATCTGCTCCCAACCAACCAAGAAATAAAGACAGAGCTACTGCTACTTTGTAGAAATAACCATTTCTAGGAACAAAAACAAGAGAAAAAAGAACTGAAATTATTTATTAAATCATCCTCATTAAATTAATTTGCAACAGTTTTCAGTTGCTTATTTAACAAGAAATTTCACTTCAGAACCTAACTGCTTCACAGCTTGATCAAATGGAAATTCAGCCATGCTTATACACCAACAACATATGACCAGAAATACATACAGGAGCAAATGTTTTTAGAATCAATATTTGCAGTACTACCATATTTGTAATTAATTAATGCAATATGGACATGGAAACATCTATCCAGGCTTGAATAGTCTCAGGCTTGATTATTCTTCTAGTTCAAATATAAAGTGAGACTTGCTTCACATGGCCAATCAACAGGATGGGCCATTTTCAGCTGGTTACTAGAAACCACACCAGCAATGAGAATAATTCAGTGATTCTATACTTAAGCACATATACTATTTACAGACTTTTCAAAATGCCACAGCCTATACACACTGAACCATTCCACAGGTACACCAGAGTTTAAAGAAGGCAACGAGTCACACTTTACAGGTTGTCCATGAGTTGGAAATAAAAAAATCCCTGTTAGATATGTAGACCTATTTTTCATTCAGTATTCCTTTTCTCCCTACAGCACACCAGATTCATCATGCAGCACTAAGGAAGTTGAATACAGTTTCTGCCATCCCCAGATATCACACTCCATCATAATGACACTAGTCAATATCAACAGGTTGACAAGGTGGTGGAACTTGGCACAATGACATCTACTCCCAGATGGCAGGAAAGCTCTTGTTCCACTTCCAGCACTTCAAAATTTATTTTCCAAATACCAAACATTCATACCCAGTCACTGCCAATCTGAGCAGTTCATACAAGCAAATGCAAATCTCTCAAAGTGGAAATTTATTAACTTCAGTCTGGGGAAAAAATGATGGAATGAATTAGACAGTTTGCAAGTAAAGTACCATATCTGCACAGGATTTTCTGGTATGCTGTGTTCAGTGCTATAGTTCAAAGCTGATGTGCAGGAGGCAGCATCCAGGCCCATAGACATGGTGGGGCATTTGGGGGCAGTGTTCCACCACTGACAAGCCCTGCCCCACCCTGAGGAGATGCCAGACCCCCCCCACCCCTGGTGCGCCTCACCCTGCAGCAGTGGGGAGGCTGGGGAAGGAAAAGGAAGCTGCCCTGCCACTTCTGCTTTTAGCTGCTCAGTGCTGCCTACGTCTGACTCACACGAACACACATGAAACTGAAACTACCGTTCTATCAAGGTCAGCACTGTATACTCTGACAGGTAGCAGTTCTCCAGGGTCCCAGAGAGGGGTTTTTCACATAACCTACTATTTGATCCTTAAGGAGAAAAAAATTGATATACCTGGAGCTTTGGATGAAAAGGAGATATTCTGCTACTGAGCCATAGATGTATCTGAAGTGGATTCCCAGTTCCTTATTCATGAATCCTACCACAAATACTGATACTTAAAAACCTCTACACTCCTCAATAAGGTCTGGATCATCATTGAACCACCTGTGCTGGTTCAAAAACTGTTTTTGCTCTAACTGTTCCAAAGTGGGGTGCCTCAATTAAAATGAAGAAGAAGAAACTTGAGGTATCTGGATCTCAAAAATAAGGTTTGGGCTACTCTGAATCATACACCCACATACTTGGGAAACTGTGTCCTGCAAGGTAAAACGCAGGTGGTTAGTCACTAATCCTGGCACCAAGAACTTCTATTTGGGGTCCCCCAGGAAGTGTTTATGCTGTACAGTCCCAAGTGTATGGGTGTATGATTTGGGGTAGCCCAAAACTTTTTGGGGAGTACAGGAACCTCCAGTTTCTTTTTCTGCTTTTTTGCTGGGGGCACCACAATTTAGAGCAGTTAGCTCAAAAGTTTTTGCTTCGAACCAGGGAATAACCATCAGTTCCCTTGAAGCGTAGAGTCCCCAGAATGTGAGGATATATGATTTGTTGTGGTCTTGTTGTGCAGTGTAGAGTTTTTAAGCATCATCAATATTTGTGGTTGGATTCATTAATAAGGAACTAGAAAGTGTTACTAAGGAACTGGGAACCAACTTCAGCCTTCTTCTGTATGGAGTCTGGCTGGCTAGATCCAGGGCCGGCCTACCCACTAGGTGAACTAGACTTTCACCTAGGGCGGGGCCTGTGTGGGGGCAGCGAACTGTGTTGCCCTCCCCTGCCAAAAGCCCCTCCACCCCCACCAAAAGCTCTGTGTTGCACCGTGTGCCCTAGCCATTGCTGCCCCCAGCTGCTGCCACTGCCTCTTTCTCTCCCCCAGCCACCCTATCTTCATCCCGCCACTACCTCCTGATGCAGCCTCCTGGATTTGCCCCCGACCGCCCTCCCTCCCTCCGCCAGGCTGCTGTCTTCTTCACCAGCGTCACCGCCAGCTGGGCGTAAAATACCAACCTAGCTGGGCGTAAAACACCAACCTGACAGTGACCACCTTCAACTGCCCAGCAGCAGGTAAGGTGGCGCCATGCTCAGCCACCAGCCCCATGCCCTTCCAGGGACCACGCACGCGCATGCCCCCGCAGCCACCCTCCTTCTCTGAGCCCCATGGCTCCCGGGTGCATGACTCCTGCGGCTCCTGCTACTCCTGCAGCCCCCACAGCGGGGCAGGTGCAAAGGTTGCAGCGGAGGAGGAGGCGTCCGTGTGCCAGGGGCCTGCTCTTTAACTCCCGTGATAGGTGGGGTGTCCCAGGTTTGGCTGATGCAGTGCCCTGCTTGTAGCTTCCCCAGAAACCTCATGCTGGCCCAAGCAGGCAACCAGCTGCCCCCTTGGTCCTATCCTGTGCCCTCATCCTCTTCTTCCAGCAAGCCCAAGCAAGCTTTCTGGCTGTGGCCTCTTCAGCTCTGCCGGCTGAAGGGGCGCATTGCTTTCAGGTTAAAGGGCCATTAGGGGCTTCTTCAGCCCTCGGCCGTATTCTTGTTGCCACCCATTCCCACCAGGCCAGGCCCCTCATCCTCTCACCTCACTCACACACATGACTTCTGCCCTGTTTCCTGCCTCCCTCCTGGCCTTTTCCCCTAGATGCCTCTTCTTGGCGCTCCTTATGGGGCAGGCGCGCAAAGCTTCTACTTGCCTTCTTATTTAAAGGTGTCCTGACTGCCTCCTGTCGGAAGTTGGATTTCCTTCTTCCTGGACGCGTTTCCTGGCTTCATAGCAGCTCGCCACTGGGAGGAAGAGGGAGAGACGCAGAGCGGCAGAGGCTGGCTTGGGGAGAGGGAGTTGCTCCTCCGTGATGGAAGTCCAGTAACTGGGAGCAGCAGTTGTGATGGGCGGAGAGACTTCCCCCCCTTCCCATGCACACACAGCAGAGATGGGCTTTTGTGCTCCTGATCTGCAACACATCAACACATGAAGCTGCCTTTCTCTGAGTCAGACCCTGGAGTCTGTCAAGGTCTATATTGTCTGCTCTGACCTGCAGCAGCTCTCCAAGGCTCTCTCAAAGGTTTTTTTTTTTTTTGTAAAAATAACTGCCTGGTGGATATATTTTGGAATAAAAATGTTGATGGACCAAAAATATCTGATCCAGTAGAAGGCAGCTTTATGTGTTCATGTGCCTTTACAGAGCAAGGGAACTGTAGGATTAGAATAAAGGTGGTATTTATTTAATGGTATTTAGTACCCCTTGTTTGGCTTTGGGTCACTTCCATAGCAGGACACCGAAGCAGATTGAGCTTTTGTATTTGAGCTCTGTAGAGCCTGCCTACCATTCTTGGCTGTGTTGCTTTTTCCTCATCCACACACACACCCCTCGCTATGGCAACACAGCTGACATTCTGCATGGGTGCAATTCAGATGGGAACCATGGCTAGCAAAGACAGGAGGGCGGCACTATTTTACTGACCTTAAATGTGCCTGAAATGGAAACACTAAAGAAACATAAATTTCAACATCACAATTAACAGGATTTTTCAAAATGCTTTGTGATTTGTGTTTTTTGTTTGAGAGAGAAAATCAGAGGTTGTATTACTTTTTCTCACAATTAAAAAAGAAAGAAATTAGCAATTTCAAATTTTGTGTTTTTCATTCTTCCTGAAATACATTTATGTTTGAAAACTGGTGGGCGCATGGGGGAGTGGGTGGGCGCCAGATGGTGTCCTCGCTTAGTGTGCAAAAAAAGCTGAGGCCGGCCCTGTCTAGATCAGCACACTGGGAAGCATGGCCGGCTCACCCACTAGGTGAGCTAGGCGCTCGCCTAGGGCGCACCGGCTGCAGGGGCACCAAACCGCGCCCCGGCCCCTCCCGGGAAAAGTCCCCCCCGCTGCTCCCACCGCCTCCCCGAGCGCCCCACTGGGGCTCAGGAGGCGGCAGCGGAGATTGCCCGCCCTCTACCCAAAGCCAGCTTCTCTTCTCTCCCCCCACCCGGCCCTCCCAAGCCCAGCGCCGCCGCTGGGAGGGAAGGGGCGGGCATTCCAAGCCCGCCTGTTCCTGGCTCTCCCCGGGCGCCTCGCAGCTGCGAGGGGTCCGGGAGAGCCTGCGCCGAAGGGGCGGGCGTTGCAAGCCCACCGCAGGGCTGGGGTTGGTGGGCTGGGCCGCGGGGCGGGCAGGCGGCGGCGGAGTGGCTTCTCTCCCCCCTCGACGGCCCTCCCAAGCCCAGCGCCGCCGCTGGGAGGGAAGGGGCAGCCGGGCGGGCGTTCCGAGCCCACCCGTTCCCCGGCTCTCCCAGGCGCCTCGCAGCTGCGAGGGGCCCGGGAGAGCCACGCCGCCCTTCCCGGCTCTCCCAGGCGCCTCGCGGCTGCGGGGCCCAGGAGGCCACGCCCCTCCCGGCTCTTCCGGCGCTCGCGGCTGCGAGGGCCCAGGAGAGACGCGCCGCCCCTTCACGGCGCCTCGCAGCTGCGAGGGGCCCGGGAGAGCCGCGCCGCCCCTTCCCCGGCTCTCCACGGCACCTCGCGGCTGCGAGGGGCCTGGGATAAGGCTGGGCCCTCTCCAGGCCCCACCGGGAGGTTGGCATCCCCGGTGGGGTGGGCGCCCCAGGCTGTCCTGCCTATGGCACCTAGACACCTGGGGCCGGCCCTCCTGGGAAGACATCACCAACAAATCATGTAAACAACTAAAACACTACTAACATGAACACATAAATACATAAGGCATCCCTATCTTTTCAATCTATATGCAAAACATATCATAAGGAAAGCTGGACTAGATTTGTATAAAGGTGGGCTGAAAATTGGTGGAAGGAACATTAACAATTTGAGATATGCAGGTGACACCACATTATTGATAGAACATAGTGAAGACCTGAAACAGCTACTACTGAAGGTTAAAGTAGAAAGTGTCAAAGCAGGATCTATTTTAAATGGTGCCTCCATTGAGTGCACACATGCACCATATCTGCAAAATGAAACAAAGTATCTAAAACTTTATTTATTTAAAATCAAATAAATTCAGAATTAAAATCAGAATTGTACACACACCAACTCTTCATCACACAATAAAACAGACATGGTATAAAATATCTGGGTATTATTTCTTTGTAAATAAATAGTCACAGTTAGCTGTCTATGTGATAGAGCTCAGAAAGAAGAAGACTGAAGAACATTTCAAAATAAGGGAAGCTAAAGCATATAAAGCATATAAAGCAGGGAGCGGTGGCGCAGGTAGTAAAATCACCTGCTATAACAACTAGCGAACAGCCACTATGGCTGTTCGAGTCCCACCGCAACCGGGGTGAGTTCCCGGTCCTAGTCCCAGCTCCCACCCACCCAGCGGTTCGAAAGCATGCAAGTAGATAAATGGGTACCTGCCTGTAGAGAGGCAGGGGGCACCCTCCCTTCCGGGGGTGAGTAGTGGTGGCAGTAGCGGCGGCGAACATCGGTGGCGGCGGTAATGGCGGCGGCAACGGCGGGCGAAAGCAGACGGCCGAACCTGGCAGTAGGCGGAGCCATGGGCGGAGCTGAGACGTGTGGACGGCGTGATGGCGCGGCACGATGGAGCCAGCTGGACGTGGACCGAGAGCTGAGGCCGACGCGGGCCTGCGCGTCGGGAAAGAAAGCCGGCCGCGGAAGTCTCCTGGCCCAGAAATAGGAAGATCCTCGCCGGGGGCTCGAAGTTCTATGCCTGGAGCCCCGCCGGAAAAAGAGAGAACAGGAAGCCCTGCCCTGCTCAGGATGCCGGTAGGATGTCCCTCCCCCTGTTGATTGTGGCCCTAGTTAGGGAAGAACCATACCATGTAAACCGCTCTGAGACCCCTCGGGGTCTGAGCAGTATATAAGCTGAAACAATAAATAAATAAATAAAATAAAATATTTTATAATTAAACACACTTAGCCAATGTGGAGACATTGTATCCTGATAATTGGCGACATTGTATACTGAGCACATATTGAGCACAATTATTCACTTACACATTTTGGCATTCTATTGGTCTATAAAATCCAATTCCTTCCCCAGTAAACTGAGTATCATTTCCACTGAAATCCTTGCATGTAATATTTGGTGCTGGATGACAGGCAACTAAGGGAAAAACAAGAGTTATGACCAATACATTGCAACATTCTGGGTTGATCTCCACAGAAATACCCCACAGTACAAAACTGAAGAAATGTGCATATTCTCAAAACACTCAGCACAAATGAGTGACTGTTGTTGGCTCTGGCACAGTTAAAATTAAGTCTGCTGAATTATTTTTTTTTTTTACAGATCACCATAAAAAGTAACAATTGTTAAATATCTGCCTAGTTTTTCTTAATCTGACCTTCCTGGTAAACGGGATATTATGCTTCATCACTATTGGCTCTGACTCATTCATTCATTCATTTTCCAAGTAATATATCCCATAAAGGATCAAGACAATGCCTTTCTGATACCTACCTTGAACTAATAGGTTGCTGCCTCCAAAAAAGAATAAACAGATGCAAATCTGACTCAGAAATCAGTGGGGGAACATTTCATTCTTCCTGAACAAAAGCACTACTACTATGAAAGCTGCCATCCTTTAATAAAATAACTTCAAAGGGAAACTCCAGTGTGAAACTCCTGAAGCAGAATTCATTAAGAAGCTTCATATTATCTGGCCAGGGTCAGTCATCAAACGAGAGTGGAACCAAGAGGAGGGAAGGGAAAAACAGCAGGAATATGATGAGAAAGAGAGTGCGATTTAACAGAGTGTATAATCCTGACCTTAACAGGATATCAGAGGTATGGTGCTCAGGACTCTTTGAATAATGAGATGTAGCAGGATAGATGGAAAATGCAGAGCATTAATTTAGAAAGGACACAATCTGTGTATACATGCTGAAAACTACTTTCAATCCATTTTCAATGCACTTTAACAATAATTTGCAAGTGGGTTTTGCCATTTCAGTAAAATCCAGTTGTGAAGTGCATTGTTCAGTATGTGTGAAAGCAACATATGCCTCAAGAGCATTCAGCTGCTAGAAAAGAAATAGCCAGCAGAGGAACAAGATATCAGAAGATTAAGGCAAAATGAATCAAATATGGGGATAAGCTTAAGGCATAAAACACAAAGTCCAAAGAGAAGACAGAAGAGGGGACCAAACTTGTGGAAAACTCATTGAAACCAGTGACAAAGGACATGGTGTGTATGTGGGTAGAGCACAATGATGGAAAAAAATCCAGGATGTGAATTATCATTACAATAGAGGGATATTCTAAATTGTGCAGATCTAATTGGAGCAGAGAGGTCACATAGAGACGAGTTCTCAGGGAAGTAGAAAACTGGTGGTGGTGGAGGGCTAAACAGTCCCAAGCTTTGAAAGAGCAGATTAGAGAAGAAAATTAGGGATGAAGTAGAAAGCACCCAAGGTATGGCTGACAGTGAACTCTTAAAAAGAATAATTAAGGTTTGGGGGAGGGGGGAAGAAAAGTCACTATGGGACTGTAACCTGGTGGGGCATGAACACTGAAGGTCCAGAAGTTGGAGGACTAAACATGATTGCCAACCTCCAGGTGGGACTTGGAGATCTCCCAGAATTAGAACTGATCTACAAATGACAGTTCCTCTGGAGAAAATGGACTCTTTGGTATCTCTTTGAAATCTCACCCCCTCCCCAACCCCCTCCCTCCCTAGGCTCTACCCCCAAAATCTCCAAGTACCTCCAACCCAGACTTGGCAACCCTATCCCCATTCCATGGCATGCTTTGTATGGAAGATTAAAATTCACCAGCCAACTTGCCTCCAGTGCACTCTTTACCTGCACAGAAAATAACCCTAGACACCCGACCCTTCTGTTTTTTGATAAGGACAATTTGAGGGCAAGGGCTGGGTGGGGGGAGGCAGGTTGCAGCCTGAGACTGGAGCGGGAAAGTCCTCAGAAGGTCCCAAGAGCAACCACCCCTCCCTAAAACGGAAGAGTTGGAAGAGATCCAGAAAAAGCTTTCAGGGGAAGGGGGCTTCGCTGCACCAAGGCTTGAGAAGGGAGGCTGGACAAAGGGCGTGTGTCACAGTCACCAGGCAGGTAAAGGTGCGCCTTTGTCTGCCGGGTGGAGTGCTGAAGTGGGCTGGGGAAGCTCTGGCCAGTCCCCTCCCTCCTTCCCTCTCAGGCGCTTTTGCAGAGCAACTGTTGGGTGGGGGCCCAGGGCTTGTGGGCTGGCCTGGCAGTTCCCTTAGGGCTAGGCTGGCGGGCCCAGTGACACAGCCGAAGCTGCCTTGGAGCACTTCAGCGCTGCATCCATGCTGCCACCCACACCTTTCTTCTGGCACGCCAGCATGGGGGGGGGGAGGGCAATGCTCAGCGAGGAGGAGCCACCCTGCCACCTTGCTAGCTGGCCTTGGCTGCAGAGAGGGAAGCCAGCCCGCCACTGCCCAGAGCCATGCAAGGCAGTGGCCAGCCAAACACCCAGCACACTGAACTCACCTTAGAGGGAACACTTGTCTGGCAACCCCCCCACCCACCGCCCATCCACCCAGAAAGCATGCTGCATGGCCAAGACGGGCAAGTTGGACGACCTCCAGTCCTAGCTCTTCCCGGCAGTGCCAGTGAGGGCCCAGTGAGGGTGCACCCAGACTATGATGGCTCCAAAATGCACAGCATGTGCCACTACCAAATGAGCCTGGGATGAGGGGATGGTTGCCTGCTTCTTGGGACTCACCTCAGCCTGCTGGCGTTGGCTTGGGAGGATGCAGGCAGCCAAAAAGCAGATCACCTGTCAAATGAGGGATGCCGGGAGTGGGCAGAGCTAAGGAGGAGAGGCGAGTAGTGGACTACACTCTTTGAAGCCAGACATGCCTGCTGACCATCAGAGACCTGTGGCGCTCTAGCCTTTGTCTCTATGGCTAATGCTAGAGTGTCACAACATGGCCACCATTTTGTCCCCTGTCGGACAATTCTTAAAAAGCAGGGGTGGGGGATCTCAAATCTGGGGACCGCTGCCCTAGTGGGGGAGCTGGCAAGCCTACCACCAAAGATTTATTCAAGGTATGAGCTTTCATATGCATGCACAACTTTTTCACATACATTGGAATGGAAGGTAACAGACTGGGGGGCTATCTGTGTGCAAGAAAACAACTGTTGACCTTATAAACTTAGCTTGTTATTTAGTCTTGTCTTTGCATATCTTAAAACATCTTCATCATGTGACATGCTAATCTGCTATTCAGTTTGCCTATAAGTTTGAGCTGTTACCTTCCATTCCAATGTATCTGAAAAAGTTTGCATGCACACGAAAGCTCATACCTTAAATAAACCTTTGCTGGTCTTAACAGTGCCACTTGACTCAAAAATTGTTCTATAGTAAAAGGTATGCACATCCTATATTAGAAAGTGGACCAGGCCTGTGGCTACAGTGGGGCATCTTGGGGCCCAGCCTCCCAACTTACTGCCAAGCCCCTCTGACTTCCCACCCAGCCCAGGCCCCACAACTTCCATTTTTTAATTTTATTTGTTGTGCTCCCTTGGGGTGTGTGCAGGGTACCTCCCGACTTATTTAAAGGTCCCCCAAATTAAAAAAAATCCTGGCTATGGGCCTGAAGTGGACAATCCCATACACACAATGGCCACACCCGGTATTAATTCCTGAAGTGCCTCACAATCCAGCATTTCATAGAAGAATATAACCAATTTATCAGGTGTGTATACTCTTACCATAGTTTCATCAGACAACATGCAGTTCAAAAAGCATCTGATCCCCATAATCCTTACTGTATGCAGTATGATTTGTATAATTCTCAGGTTCCTGAGTGTCATTGTCTATTTTAGGATTGTCACAAATATATGTTTGAATAATTAAGGAAAACAAATGTAAACAAATTCCTGAGCAAGTGCCCAGCACTAGTATGACAGTAAGTTTTTCAGCAACCAGAATTTTTACATTGACCTTTTCCTTCTCAACACAGAAAACAAGCAGCTGTCCATATCACTGGAACAAACATTACATCTAAGGGCTTCACTAGATGACAAAAGAAACTGAACTGCTGCTATTTTTGTCCCCTTTTTCTCATTATCGCTTGATAAACAGAATACATGACATGATATCAGTACACTATTGTGGTGGTAGCCAATGCTGTCAAGTGGAGAAGAGGCAGCAGAAAGAGCACACCAGTAAGGAATAAATATGTATATTGTTCAGGGATTTCAAAACTTTATTCTAATACCTTTGATGGACTTTTCTCTCACAATATGTGCTTAAAGGATATTCATACTAATGTTGGGCACACATTTTCAACAGCATCAAAACATATTCTCAAGAAATAGTCTATAACCTTCACCAATGATGTATTGACAACATACTTCTAAAAGATCTCCTCATTTTATAAGGAGTAACAACAATAGCCAAAATACCAAAGTGGTCATGGAGAAATGGTTCACTCCAGAAAACTCAAACAATCATCATTTAATTACTCTACAACAATTCCGACTTCATATAATAAAATCAGATCCAGGACATTAAAGAGTGGCTGATCTGCACAAGATTCCTTATTCCAGAACAGCAAAACTCCAGAATATCACACCTTCACATAACAGGCATGACAAATATTCATAACCTATACTTCAAGTTTTCTTTTTATTTTAAACGGTTCCCAGATGTTTGGGTTTTTTAAAAAAACCAACAGCACAAAACCAGTCGCCCACCAACAGAGCATGGGGGGGGGTGTTTACTAACAGTTCACTCCTAAGCAAAGTCACTCCTGAGTCCACTAAAGTCAATTCAGTCTTCCATTAAAGTTAGAGATCTTTCCTACTCACCTATTAGTCTTTTTTCCCCCTTACATGATCATCCCATGAGGTTTAAATTAACCCTAAAAATCAAACACCGCTGGGCCTTTTGTAGCTGCACCACAGACAGAAATTCAACAGGTATCACAGATGTTATGTCTGCTAGCCTTTACCTCTTGAATTTTTGCTTCCTATGTGTCTTTTAAAATCACAAGATAACTAGCAAGGTCGGGGGGGGGGGAAGAGTAGCAAGAGTAGCAAGCCTGTCTCCGTTGCAAAGCCTGTCACCATAGTAACCAGATACTTTGCATTCTCACAGCTTCAGGATATTGGCCGACTTGAAGATCTTCACATTTCAGTGGCAAGTCACCTCCCTCCACACTCCGTGCCCTGAGAACCGCCACCCAGACGGTTCCAAAGGACCAGAGAACTATCGTAGTCCCTTTCTTTCTCTTGATGCCTGATAACGGCTTCTCATACCGGGCAGCCATATTAGACAACAGACACATTTGTCAGCTGATACCCTCGACCTATCGAAGAGCGTTGACGCCTCGTGAAAGAAAATAGAAGAGGAAGTGCTGGTCTCGCACAGAAATAGTCTTTTGCCCGTAACAAAGATGGCTCCAATATCGTATGACTTTAAAAGTGACTAAAGGCAGAATGCGCCTCTCGGTGAAGAGACAGGAAGCCAGTCTCCCGTAGTGAAGATGGATATTGTTCTGGGCCGGCAAATTTGGCTTTTGTTGTTCGCTGCTTTTTTAATTCTCCCAAAGGAAGGACCGAGTGAGAGATTGATGTCCATTCAAATACACTAATGAATAGGCTGGGTTATGTTGGCAGCGGGATGGCAATTGTCTGCGTGTTGTAGGAATTTTCTCGTTAATTAAATGCAGTTCAGTCACCAACACCAGCTCCATCCATCCTCGTTATCCTTTAGTACAGACAGACTGGAATTTGGATTGCCATTTCCCCCTTAATAAGTCTACTATGCCTTTAAGAGCTGTTCAATAAGCAACGATTCAGCCTTCCCTGCAATCTGCATTTACAAATGGAAGATAAGCTGGTGCTAGTGAATTTCTGCTTTTCAGATAGATATTAAAAAGACAAGCCTACTTTTTAAAAATGTAGAGTAGAACCCCTAACTGGAATCCACGCTTGAATGTGCATGAAGTAATTTCTTTCATTCAGGGCTCTTTTTGTAGAAAAAGCCCAGCAGGAACTCATTAGCATAATAGGCCACACCCAACAGTTGAAACTCATTAGCATATTAGGCCATACCGCTGACAGTACAGCTCATTAGCATATTAGGCCAATGTTTTCTCTGGGCTGCACACGGCAAAAGGAAATTTTAAAACGACTCTGATCTAAATGCCCCCCCCCATCTTACCATTTAAAAACAGACACCCTATGAGGTAGGTGGGGCTGAGAGAGCTCTTTCGAGGACTGCTCGAGAGAACAGCTCTGAAAGAACTTGTGACTGACCCAAGGTCACACCACCAGCTGCAAGTAGGTAGGAATGGGGAATCAAACCCGGTTCTCCCAGATTAGAGTGCATCCTCCTAACCACTACATCAAACTATAACTCAAAACCTTTAGAAGCAAGTATAAGAAACATAGGACACCCTCTCCACCACATCAGAGCCTTTAAGCAGATCATTTCCAAAACAGTCCTTCAAAGCCTAATTACATGAACTAAGCAGCAAGCAAGATACACTGTTTTGAAAAGTTTCCCCCTCATAAATACTCAGAAAACCTGTGGTCTCACCAGCAGTGACATTCACAAGCAATGGACAACCAAGAAGACTAAAGATGCATCAGAGTCCTCAACCTGATGCTTAAGCAATGGAGAGGGGGGAGAGAATGAGAAGGCATTTATGTAAACCAAAAACACTGGGACACACTTTAGCACAGAGGAGGAAGAGCTTGTGGCTGAATAAAACTTGGTCTTAAAGGTGACACTGGACTGTTTTGAATTGCTAGCTATGGGGGGGATGAGCAGTTCTGCCCTAACAAAGGAGGGAGAGCTTGCAGCTGAATGAAACTTGGTCTTAAAGGTGATACTGGACTTTTTGAATTGCTAGCTAGGGGGAAGGATGCAGAGATCTCTGCAGAGAGGGAGGGAGGGAGGGAGGGAGGGAGGGAGAGAGAGAGAGAGAGAGAGAGAGAGAGAGAGAGAGAGAGAGAGAGAGAAAGAAAGAAAGAAAGAAAGAAAGAAAGAAAGAAAGAAAGAAAGAAAGAAAGAAAGAAAGAAAGAAAGAAAGAAAGAAAGAAAGAAAGAAAGAAAGAAAAGGAGGGAAAGAAAGAGGACAAAGAGATGGGGGAGGGAGGGAGGCTCTCCCACCCCCCATCAAGCCCTCACCACCCCTGCACTTACCCAATCAAGCTCTTCAGGCACAGGCCTGGGAAAGCCGGCGGGCGGGCTCTTTGGGCCTTCCCCAGGACCCAGTGCCTCGGCATAGGCCCGGGAAGGCCAGCAGAGGGGCTCTTCGGGCCTTCCGTGGGACGCAGCACCTCGGTGCGGGCCAGGAAAGGTGGGCGGGGGTTGGGCTCTGCAGCTTACCTCCCTGCCTCTTGCTCCCGGTGGCCCAACTGAGGGCTGCTGGAAGCAGGGGACAGGGCGTACTGCATGTGCTTGCCCCCTGGACTCTGTTCCGGTGCGTTCCAGTGTGTTCCGCTCCCAAAATAGCCCTGCTTTCATTACATTTCTTCATTACATTTGAATATTATATAACATCTTGCCTTGTACATCCTGAATTTCATAGCCCTGCTGTTAACAAAACAGAATTTCATATATAAGTGTCTGCCCACTGAGGACCAACTACATGCAATCATCAAAAAGCACAAAAGTTTATACTAGAATAAAAACTTGTTGGGTCTTTAAAAGCACTGCAAGGCTCTTGTTTATTTTCAATAAGATTAGGAATGTCAGTAACAATGCCTTAGAAAACAGATTTGTCATTGTACTGGAAGTATCAGATGACCTCTATTGTAAAGGGTAAACTCTCATACTGAATGTAATGGAATGTTTTATTCTGAAACACCAGTATTTCAAAATGCTTCTTAGAACACAAACACATGCCATATGAAATCTGCATCCTGCAACACTGCTTGTGAGTGAAAATATGTTTGGTTCTGTCTTAGAATATATTTGCTGGAGTAAAAACATTATCATCCCCTAAATGGGTTTCATTTCAACATACAGATGCCATTATTATATTTGTGCTTGTTTAACAAAGTATCTCTTTCAAAGAAGAATCTCTTTTGATAAGCACTTTCCTTTATTGGGACAGGATACTACTAAGAAAACACTACTTGTATAACATCTCTCTATATGATAATTCTGTTTTCTCTATATAATAATTCTCTCCTGAACATTCCACACACTCCCAAACCAGTTGGCTCCCTGATCTGTTACTCAGAAGCTGTCACTATCCACTGGCTGTCCCTATCTCACCTCCAATATTCTAAACAGTTTGCTGTTCCTCTCCCTCCAATAGCCAGTTGGAACATATGTCATTTGCATATGCGGCCTGATTGGCCTTTGCCTCTAACATTCTAAACAGTTCGTTGTTGCTAGTCACTGAATGTGTCCTGAGGTAAAATACATATCCCAATTTTCCTTTAAACAGTCACTGGAGTTGCCAAAATACATATCCCAATCTTCCCTTAAACGGTCACTGGAGTTGCCAATCTTCCTGTGGGGCCTGGAGCTCTCCCAGAAATCATCGCGTTCTCCAGCCACAGCACATCATTTCCCCTACAGAAAATTTCCCAGCTATTACAATGGCTGCTTTGGGCAGTGGACTCTATGGCAGTATACCCTGCTGAAGTCCCTCCGCACCCCAAACCCTGCCCTCCCCATGCTCTACCCCTCAAATCTACAGGTCTGGCCCTCCTCTTAGGATTGTCAGCCTCCAGGCAGCACCTGGAGATCTCAAAAATCAGTTCTCCTGAAGAAAATGGCTGCTTTGGGCAATGGACTCTATGGAATTATACCCTGCTGAGGTCCCTCCACACCCCAAACCCTGCCCTCCCCAGGCTCTAACCCTCAGATCTA
Source organism: Gekko gecko (assembly GCA_029375565.1). NCBI lineage: Eukaryota > Metazoa > Chordata > Lepidosauria > Squamata > Gekkonidae > Gekko > Gekko gecko. Next base: position 73,658,025 of record JAPDNY010000006.1, on the reverse strand, counting down.
CAGGTCTGGCCCTCCTCTTAGGATTGCCAGCCTCCAGGCAGCACCTGGAGATCTCCAAGATCAGTTCTCCTGGAGAAAATGGCTGCTTTGGGCAATGGACTCTATGGAATTATACCCTGCTGAGGTCCCTCCACACCCCAAACCCTGCCCTCCCCAGGCTCTAACCCTCAGATCTACAGGTCTGGCCCTCCTCTTAGGATTGTCAGCCTCCAGGCAGCACCTGGAGATCTCCAAGATCAGTTCTCCTGGAGAAAATGGCTGCTTTGGGCAATGGACTCTATGGAATTATACATTGCTGAGATCTCTCCGCACCTGAAACCCTGCCCTCTCCAGGCTTTACTCCTCAGATCTACAGGTCTGGCCCTCCCCTTAGGATTGCCAGCCTCCAGTTAGCACCTGGAGATCTCCAAGATCAGTTCTTTTGGAGAGAATGGCTGCTTTGGACAACGGGCTCCATGGAATTATACCCTGCTGAGGTCCCTCCACACCCCAAACTCTGCCCTCCCAAGGCTGTACCCCTCAGATCTATAGGTATTTCCCAACCCAGAGTTGGCAACCCTGTAACTGGCTATGGAACCGCTTTCCAGACCCCTGGAACCCAGAATACATGTCATAGGAGGAGGTGCTTTTTTACCTTAGCTGCCACTGCATAACTCCAGGCTGCCCTCCCATACTACCCACTTGGGGCAGCAAAATGACTTAAGACAGCCCTGCCTTATAGCTAAGCAGAAGGAAAACAACATGGCTTACCTCCCTCTATTTTCCCCTTCCCTCTGCCACCCCACCAGCCACAGCCGGGACACTCACCTGGAGCTTCCTTCTAGAGCTCATTGTATTTCTTCACACAACAGGCCTTACTCCTAGTCACCAAATATTGTCAAAAGGCAGCAACCTGCAGAAATCAGCTGGTGAATCTGCACATCAAGCTACCGTTAGAAGCACAGGAGCAGGTTGTCAGCTGAGTCAAATGGACTTTGACCTGCTTCACTTGCATCCATGGTTTACTTGTTTTGTACAATATTATGGTGCTGAAATTAATCTGTATTAAGCGCATTAAAGTGTTCAAAAGTACCAAATTTTCTTTAAATGATACTTTATTAAGCAGTTTATATACAGCATCCCAGTTTCAGTTTTGCACTTTCATAACTTTCTGAATTGTTCTATAGTTGCATATATGGAAAATTTGCATTATAGGTGATTATCCACATAACTTTTCTAGGTTAATCAATAATTCATTTGTTACAGGGTGGTCTCCAAAAACCAGTTTGGGTGAGTATGAAACTTTTCACCTGATCCATCTGTCAGTGATCAGAAGCCAGATTGCTTATTTGCCCCCTGGGGCCATGGTGGCAAAGACTGGAAGGTCTGTAGTTCAGCAGTTCAAGACCCTAGTGCCGTGTGAAGGAGTGAGCTCCCACCTCTGGCCCCAGCTCTTGCCAACCTAGCAGTTCCAAAGAAAGAAACTGCAGGCAGATAAATAGGTACCGCTTCTGTGGGAAGGTAACAGTGTTCCATCTACCTTGGTGTTTAGTCATGCCGGCCACATGACCGTAGAAATGTCTTTGGACAGCGCTGGCTCTTTGGCTTGGAAACAGAGATGAGCACTGCCCCCTAGAGTCAGGTTAGACTAGCTTTTGAGCAAGGGAACCTTTACCTTTACTTTACCCATAAGAAAAGTGCTGGAATCCTATGTACATCTCTGTAAGAGTGAACCATAGTTAAAACAGTGGAACTTGCTTTCATATAAATATATTAAGGTTTATATCTACCAGTTTCTAAAGAATTGTGACTCAAGTAAAGTAATGCTTGGCAAAGATTCTGATGGCTTCCATAAACCAATAGTATTAAATAATTGACTATCTGTACTAAAATCAGTAGAAAAGGGCAAGAGTCCAGTAGCAGCTTTCCAGTATGAGCTTTTATGACTTATGAAAGCTCATACCTTGCCACATATTTTGTTAGTCTTTACTGGCTTCTTGCTCTTTTCTGCTGCTACAGACAGACTAGCAAGGCTAACCATCTTGAACTAAATTCTTTGTTCTTGTTCTTACTTATTGCAGATTTTTAAAATCTTCCTCTAATCTTATCTGTTAAACAATATTAAACTTTTTTCTTTGCTTTCTCAGAAGTACACAGATGTATTTTTTAAAACTTGACTAATTATATTTGTATGTTTGAGGCTTGGCATACTGCTGGTTTCATAAACAAAGGTAACTACACCAACTAATTCTCCACCCTTCTCGAGAATGTATTTACACTTATCTTTCCGGCTCAATCCCTTTCTTTCCTCCTATTTACTTGAGATGAATCTATTTTCTCACACATGGTGGGGAGGGTCGGACAGACAACGGGTTTGCAGTGCCTTGATTCTCTCCAAACTCGTCTTAATTTGGCTGCAGTCCTATAGTCGTTCCTTCACAAGTGTGCTGCTGTCGGCCGCCCCGCCTCCTGGGCACCTAAGTGAAAGGTAAGTAAAGGCCAAAGGCGAATGCTTCTAAAATTGGTGCCCTGGACTATGAGGATAGGGGGTAAAATCCAAACCACGACTCTAGCACACGAAAGTCAAGGAACGATTGTGTTTTGCTCGCTGATCCCTCATCCCGTTTCTGCTTGGATCTGTTTCCTTCAATGCACAGCAGCTCCCCTCCTGCCGACTTCCTGTGTTGCAGGTGAGGTGCGGTCAAAATCTAAACTCCCGCTTCCGCCCAGGTGAGAGCAAGTGAGGCTCCGAGAGCGTTGGGTGGAGTAGCAGATCTCTCTCATGAACAGGTAAGAGCATACCTTTGAAAAGAGAAAAAAAATAAGGTGGCCCCCTTGCTCCTCCTTATGTGTCTTATAGCCCTTCCGTAGAGGGAAAGAATCACCGTGCCGCCAAGTATAAAAGCAGCAAGCTGAGCATTTGCCTTGAGCTCTCTGTTTACTTCCTGTTTTAAGTTTCATCGAAAACACTTCAGAGAACTTTGAACGGAACTCCTTTCCACAGCCCTTATCCGGCGTTCTAAGTTTGTGAAGTGTGCTCATCTACACTCCCCGCCAGTATTTTTGGTAGCTCGAACCAGAATTATTTCGATTCCAGTCTCTGTTTCCAGATTTCTTTACCGCCTGGGCTTTCTGGTCTGGCCCGCTTCTGATCAAGACAGGCGGCAGTCATAAAGTGGCTTATTTTGAAAGTTGGCCTGTGTCGAGTCCAGAGCAGTAGTTGCAAATAAAACCCGAAGACTGTGTGAAATAGAAATCATGACGGAATTATTTTCGCTTTGATGCTGACCTGTAGTTCAGCTGGATTCGCTTCCGTTTAAAAATAACCTTGTGTAGGTGCAGCTGGTAGTGCGCTCTGGTGAAATAGTTGGCTCTTATTTTTCATTAGCTGTGGTTAGGCTTGAGTTAGGGATGGAGGATGGCACCTCTATAGAGTAAGCACCTGAGCCTAGTAAACCAGAGTGAAGGACAGCCTATCTGTAAGCTGCATGATTCCAAGTGGGAATACTACTGAATATTTCTTGAGTGTGGATAGAATAATTCTGAGTTCTGTTTCCTGTTCTCATGCTTTCTAAGCACTGTGGATACAATGAACACCCATACAAATTTTGTGGGGGAGTTTCTTCGCACACATGTAAAGTAATTCTTATGTTCATTGCATTCATTGTTTGTACTGGTGAACACGCAATTTAATATCCCATGTTTTTCTAAATATCAGTACACATCTGTATTTTTACAATGAATACACATTTGCTGTTTCTTATGGAGAAGAATATGCATGTTCACTATCAACCTAACCTCCCCCACAGGGTTGTTGTGAGGATAAAACAGGAGAACAGCATCGCTTTGGGTCCCCACTGGGGAGAAAGGCAGAATATAACTAAAGTAAATACTATAAACAAACATGTGCATGGGGGTACAGTCTAATGGGGATGGGATGTGCTTTGACCTTGCAGTGGGATTGTGTATCTCCTTTATGCATATTGAGGGGCATATCTTCCCTTTGGTATAAGACCTAGAGAAGACGAAGAAGAAGAAGAGGAGAAAGTGCAAGGTTTTTTTTTTCTGGGCTCTGAGTATAAACTGGAGCCGCATATAAGACAGGATGTTAATATAGTATATATGTGGTGTAAACTTCCTGTTTCATATCTGTTGCTTCTAATTTAAACATTAAATAGCTTTTAGGACTGGGTTGTCTATGAGAAGTATAGTAAAAGTAAGGTTTGTTTGAAAAACAGAAAGAGTGTAACAACGTGGTTCCATTGTCCAGGAGAAAAAGCAAATTTCTTGAAAACAGATCTTTTGGTTTTTCTTTTCTGCATTGTGGATTGTTGGAATGAAGCATTCCTTTGTTATTTTGGATAAATCTGTGGGATGTCATTGGGTCTGAAGTATCCCAAAGGCCTCTAACATTCTAAGGAGAAATGTCTGATTTGTTACTGGGGCATACAGGCTGGGCTGGACAGAATGTATTAAGTCCAGTTAGTGCTTTGAATAAGAAGTCTTCCTGGATAGAAGTTAAGTTTCCACTGAATGCGTAATCTTTCAAAGTTCTGAGTCAACAAATGCCATATTTTTTGTATGCATTTGTTATGGAAGTATGTTTTCTTTGTTGAAAGATAAATAATAGTGTAAAAGTATGTTCTGTAAAAGTTTCAGCCCACAAGATTTTGTAATATGTTTCTGTTGTCAAGACTAGGTTTAATTGAGGGCATCACCTTCAGATAGGGTCATCAACTCCACTCTGGGAAATCCTGAAGATTTGGGGGTGGAGCCTGGGGAAGGCAATGCTTGGGGAGAGGAGAGATCTCAGCAGGTTATGATGCTATAGAGTCCATCCTCCCAAGCAGCCTTTTTTCCAAGGGAACAAATCTTTTTGGTTTGGAGACCAGTTGTAATTCTGATTGGACTCCAGGCCCTACCTCCAGAACCTGTTTTGTTATGTTAGCACCACTGTGGCAGATGCTAGATTTTTTTTTAAAAAAAATTACCATTCCTTTTTAATAATTCAAGGTAATAAAAAGCAATAGATATTACTTAATATGACTACAAAACTGATACAACAGTATCAAAACTGTAGAAATAAAAGATAGAATTCCTTTCAGAACACACAGAATACTTTTCCCCTGCCTTGAGAAAATACAACTACCCATTAAATTAGACTAGTATGTTTTCCAGGCATACCAGGACTTCTCAATTTAGAACTTAAATATTTGTCCATCCCTAGTCACTTTGTGGCGGGGCAACTTTCCTTCAAGAGAGCTTCCGGGGATCAATCTTTCCAGCTTCACCCTACTTAACTTTTCCGTTAATTGAACGTATTTTAAATTCTGACTTCTCCCTGAATCTGAAACCAGTTAAGTGATGCTCCATCCATTAGAGCTTTTAGAGGAGTGCAATAAATTAACATTGCTTTAAAACTCTTGTAAAGCCTTGATCCAAGAGAGTTTGTCTATGATACTAGCTGCAGCTTTACATAGCAACAGTATTTCATAGTAGAGTCTAAATACTGAGTCAAGGTTCCATTATATCTTAACAATTTAACTGATACAGTTCTCTGTGAAGTGCCATATGGGTGTACAAAGAATGCCTGAAGCATGAAGTAATGGCTAGAGATAAGTCTCCTTTGTAATAGCAGCATTGCCATAGTATCCAAGGAATTCCAATGAGATAGCATTGTGTTGTCCCTCTTTTCAAACACTAAGGAAGATACAGTCGAGTTTGGGAAAGTGGATGAGGCTACCAAAGTGGGAAGAAAATAATTGACATCAGCTGGCACAGATCATAAACCACTGATAGTGCTTTGAAAAGTTATGGTATCATAGAATCATAGAGTTGGAAGGGATCCCCAGGGTCATCTAGTCCAACCCCCTGTACAATGCAGGCAAATCACAAATACCTTGCTTCCACGCCTCCAGTGACCCCTGTTCCACGCCCAGAAGATGACAGAAACCCTCCAGGATATCCAGCCCAACTGGCCTGGAGAAAAATTGTTCCCTGACCCCAAAGTGGTGATCAGCATTTCCCTGGGCATGTAAAAAAGGGGCACAGGAACTAAGCACTGATGCAACCCTTCCTGCCCTCCTTTTCATGATCTGCCTAAGTTCACAGACTCAGCATTGCTGACAGATGGCCATCTAGCCTCTGTTTAAAAACCTCCAAAGGAGAGCCCACCACCTCCCGAGGAAGTCTGTTCCACTGAGGAGCCGCTCTAATTGTCAGGAAGTTCTTCCTAATATTTAACCAAAAACTCTTCTGATTTCATTTTAACCCATTGGTTCTGGTCGACCTTCTGGGGCAACAGAAAACAACTCCGTACCATCCGCTAGATGACAGCCTTTCAAGTACTTGAAGATGGTGATCATATCACCTCTCAGTCATATCCTCTCCAGACTAAACATACCCAGCTCTTTCAACCTTTCCTCATAGGACTTGGTCTCCAGGACCCTCACCATCTTTGTTGCCCTCCTCTGGACATGTTCCAGCTTGTCTGTATCCTTCTTAAATTGTGGTGCCCCAAACTGAACACAATACTCTAGATGAGGTCTAACCAGAGCAGAATAAATCTATTGACATCAGTCCAGTCCAGCTAAATGTGGTTTTTATCTGATATTTGTTTATATAGGCAGGTTTGTTTATATAGCCTTGGACCTTCAAGGTAGCCTTCTCAGAAGTGCTACCTGTTCCACGCGCAGGGCTGGAGAGACAGGCACAGATTAGGAGTCTCAATGCGTGGATGAGACGATGGTGTAGGGGGGAAGGGTTTAAGTTTGTTAGGCACTGGGATGCTTTTGGGGACAAGAGGGAGCTGTACAAAAGGGACAGTCTCCACTTGCCCCGAGAAGAAACCAGGCTGCTGGCGCTCAAAATCAAAAAGGTGGCAGAGCAGTTTTAAAACTGAATAATGGTGGAAAGCCGACCATAGATGAAAAGTCTCTGGTTTGGGATGGCTCATCTCAAAGAGATGAAGGGGTAGCTGTTACTTTTGTACAAGGAAATGGATTAAAATTGTCCCCTGAGACTGTGGCTAATGATAGGGACTGCCTAGCAAGGTCTCGAGGCAGCAAGAGGAAGGTTGTGGGCTTAATAAGCATGGGAAACTATAAGCGTTTATACACTTTAGACATTGTGGGTATTTCAGAAACTTGGTGGGATGAGGAAAATCAGTGGGATACTTTGATTCCTGGTTATAAATTATATCGGAAGGCTAGGGGGGGAAGGGTTGGAGGTGGGGTGGCTCTGTATGTCAGAGAGGGTATACATCCAATAAGATTGAGAGGGTAAGAGAATTGGATTCATTTCTGGAAATGCTATGGGTTGAAATAGTGGGTCCAAAAGGAGGCTTAACAGTGGGAGTTTGTTATCGCCCACCAGATCAAAAGGTAGAGGAGGATTATAAAATGATGAATGAATTAAAGATAGTGGCTAGACGAAATAACTGTGTCATAATAGGCGACTTTAACTACCCACACATTGATTGGGTCAATATGAGTTCTAGTCGGGAAAAAGAGATTGAGTTTTTAGACACGCTCAATGATTGTGCTATGGAACAGATGGTCACAGATCCTACCAGGGGAGAGGCGATCCTGGATTTGGTCCTAAGTAACGCCTAAGACCTGGTGAGAGATGTAAAAGTGATTGCACCACTTGGGAACAGTAACCATAATGTCATTGAGTTTAACATTTGTACAAATAGGAAGTTGCCCAAAAAGACTGACACAACCACTTTTAACTTTAAAAGGGGTAACTTCTCTGGTATGAGGGGACATGTGATAAAGAAATTGAAAGGAGAAGTGGAAAAGGTCAAAACCATTGGGGAAGCTTGGAGACTATTTAAAAATACAATCCTAGAAGCTCAGAAAAAATATATACCAGGTTAGGAAAGGCACAAATAGGTATAGAAAAAAGCCTGCATGGTTAACAAATAAAGTAATGGAAGCTGTAAAAGGTAAAAAGGATTCCTTTAAGCGGTGGAAAGCTAGTCTCAATGAGGTTGATTAACGGGAACACAGGCTGTGGCAAATAAAATGCAAGTCTGTGATCAGGCAAGCAAAAAGGGAATATGAGGAGCATATCACAAAAAACATAAAGGCCAACAATAAAACTTTCTTCAAATACATTAGAAGTAGGAAACCAGCCAGGGAGGCAGTGGGTCCCTTGGATGACCAAGGGGTAAAAGGAGTAGTGAAGGATGACAGGGAAATGGCTGAGAAGCTGAATGCATTTTTTGCCTCTGTCTTCACTGTGGAAGAAGAGAAGTGCTTGCCCACTCCAGAACCACCGATTTTGGGAGGAGGTTTGAAAGACCTGAATCAGATTGCGGTGACAAGAGAGGAAGTCGTACAACTGATGGACAATTTAAAAATTAATAAATCACCAGGCCCGGATGGCATTCATCCGAGAGTTCTGAAAGAACTCAAATGTGAACTTGTGGATCTCCTTACATTAATGTGTAATCTTTCTTTAAAATCTGCCTCCATTCCTGAGGACTGGAAGGTAGCTAATGTCACTCCCATCTTTAAAAAGGGCTCCAGGGGAGAGTCAGGAAATTACACGCCAGTCAGTCTGACATCAATACAGGGAAAGCTGGTGGAAACTGTTATTAAGGAAAGAATTAGTAGGCACATTGATGAACAAAAACTATTGAGGCAGACTCAGCATGGGTTCTGTAAGGGAAGATCTTGTCTCACTAACTTGTCAGTGTTTTTTGAGGGAGTGAACAAAGATGTGGACAAGGGGGACACAATAGATGTTATTTACCTTGACTCCCAGAAAGCTTTTGATACAGTTCCTCATCAAAGGCTCCTAAGTAAGCTCAATAGTCATGGGATAAAAGGACAAGTCCTCTTGTGGATCAAAAATTGGCTTATAAATATGAAACAGAGAGTGAGTATAAATGGGAAACTTTCTCAGTGGAGGATGGTAAGCAGTGGGGTACCACAGGGATCGGTACTCGGTCTGATGCTTTTTAACTTGTTTATTAACGATTTGGAATTGGGAGTAAGCAGTGAAGTGGCTAAATTTGCAGATGACACGAAGTTGTTCAGGATGGTGAAAACCAGGGAGGATTGTGAGGCACTCCAAAGGGATCTGTCGAGGATGGGTGAGTGGGCGTCAACGTGGCAAATGGGGTTCAATGTGGCCAAGTGCAAAGTGATGCACATTGGAGCCAAAAATGCTAAATATAAATACACGTTGATGAGGTCTGAACTGGCAGAGACGGACCAAGAGAGAGATCTTGTAGTAGATAACTCAATGAAAATGTCTAGACAGTGTGTAGCTGCAATAAAGAAGGCCAATGCTATGCTGGGGATTATTAGGAAGGGAATTGAAAACAAATCAGCCAGTATCATAATGCCCCTGTATAAGTCATTGGTGCAGCCTCATTTGGAATACTGTGTACAGTTCTGGTCGCCACATCTCAAAAAGGATATTATAGCATTGGAAAAAGTGCAGAGAAGGGCAGTTAGAATGATAAAAGGGTTGGAACACTTTCCCTATGAAGAAAGGTTAAAACGCTTGGGGCTCTTTAGCTTGGAGAAACGACGGCTGGGGGGGGGGACATGATCGAGGTTTATAAGATTATGCATGGGATTGAGTAGGCTGAGAAAGAAGTACTTTTCTCCCTTTCTCACAATACAAGAACTTGTGGGCACTCCATAAAATTGCTGAACAGTCGGGTTAGAACAGATAAAAGGAAGTACTTCTTCACCCAAAGAGTGATTAACACATGGAATTCACTGCCACAGGAAGTGGCGGCAGCTACAAGCATGGACAGTTTCAAGAGGGAATTAGATAAACAAATGGAGCAGAAGTTTGTTAGTGGCTATTAGCCACAAGGTGTATATAGGAACTCTCAGTCTGGGGCAGGTGATGCACTCTATTCTTGGTTTTGGGGGGGCAGCAGTGGGAGGGCTTCTAGTGTCCTGGCCCCACTGCTGGACCTCCTGATGGCACCTGGTATTTTTAGCCACTGTGTGGCAGAGTGTTGGACTAGATGGGCCATTGGTCTGATTCAACATTGGCTTCTCTTATGTTCTTATGTTCTTAATGGCAAAACCACCTCTGAACAATCCTTGCCTTGAAAACCCTATGGGGTCACCATAAGTCAGCTGTGACTTGATGGCAAATCTTTTTTAATTAAAATATGAGTCCTTTTGAACTCAGTGGGATTTACTTCTTAACAAACGTGATTAGGAGCATGCAGTTAATTACTTAATATCAGTGAGAGTTGCACTGATTGAGTTGCTCTGCCCCAAATATAGTGCAATCCTAAACAAAGTTACACCCTTCTAAGCCTGTTGACATCAGTGGACCTAGAAGACTTAGAAGAGTGCACTGTCAATTACTCTGTAGGGTTTTATGCAGCAACTTTAGATTTAGGGGAAGGGTACAGAATGGGCCAAGTATGTTTGAGTAATTCTGTACATTGAAGTAAAAGCTAACTTAGATTTTTATTTTCATGCAGATTTTTTTGACTGATTGCAACACTGACAAGCTATTATGCCAGAAAATCCTGCAGCAGGTAAATGCTTTGAAAAAAAATTCCTTTGGTCAATGAATCGAATATTATTTGGCAGATTTTTAATTAGTGTGTGTGGGTTTTTTTTGGGGGGGGCTATAACAGACAAGCTGCAGGTGCTGCAGATCCTGGAGCATCTGCAAAGAAAGCTACATGAAAATGGAGACACTTCACAGACTGAGAAACTGACTATTTTGTACAATATACTCAGGAGCCCCTTATTCAATCAGATTCTGACTCTTCAGCAGTCAATCAAGCAACTGAAGGAACAAGTAAGTTATAAATTTGGTTTTGTTGGAAGGAAGTCAATAGTATCCCTGAAGTATTTGTTTTCAGCAATGTAATTGTCTTGCAAAGTTTAAGTAAGGGCCTGTTCACATCATTTGTAATTCCTTTTGTAGTGTCATTTGGTAACTTATATGTGCAAAATTATTATTACTGTTACATCTTAGATTGTCACACTGTGCAGATGTTAGAAAGCAAACTGCAAAGTTCTCTTCCATCTATATATCTAATTCCCAAGTGGCCCCCTGCGTGCGGATATCTAAATCCGCACATCGGGGGCACCTGGGGGGCAGGGAGATTTTCCTGCGCACGTGAGGCAGTCCCCACGTGTGCAGAAAAATCTAAAAAGTGTTTAAAAGTCTAGGGGGATATCTAAATCTCAAAAAAAGTAAGAGCGTTCCCTGCGCATGCGCACGGAACGCTCTGGGAGCTCTATGGCTGGCAGCTGGAAGCTGTTCAATCCTCGCTAGCGAATATGGGGGGGAGAGGAGATCAGTGGTGGCGGAGGAGGAGGATTGCTGGAGCCGGTGGGGGGGGAGTGATTGGCGGGCACGGCGGCTGAAAGCCGCTCGGGCCTCGCCTCCAGAGCCGGGGGGGAGGAGAGGGACATCGTCGGAGCTGGGGGGGGAGGAGGAGATCGGCAGCGGTGGAGGAGGGGAGCGGGGGGGGAAGGGAGGGAGATCGGCAGTGGCAGGGGAGGGGAGCGGGCGGGGAGGGAGGAGATCGGCAGCAGCAGAGGAGGGGGACATTGTGGGAGCGGGGGGAGGGAGGAGATCGCGCAGAGGAGATTGCTGGAGCCTGCGGGGGTGGGGTGAGGAGAGAAGATTGGCGGGCCCAATGGCTGGAAGCCGTTCGGGCAACGATGCTGGAGCGGGGAGGGGGAGGACATCACGGAGCCTCCCCCCGCGAATATCGCGGGTCCCTCTTCTTGTTTAAACTTAATTTTTGAGTCCCTGTAAACTGAGGTTAATTTTATGCTTTAATTTTTATTGAATGCAGTTTAGTTTTTTTATAATTCACCCTGCATCAAGGCTTGTGTCTACTCTTGACATGGTAAGCCATTACAGAGTGACTTTTCCAATTAATTTAACATGGAAAAAATCACCTGTGGGAAGAATGCCATGGGAATTAGTCCTGGGTTTGAGTAGTTGTCACATCCTTGTCCACAGTAAGGTTTAAAGTTTTGGTCAGTGATTGCTGCGTAAGGTCTTTAGCTCCCCTTTTTTCCCCACAGCAAAAAGGTATGAAACTTATTTATTTTATACTAGGGACCAAAGCCCATTGTGGTGGAAGACAACGGGCCCTAGAAAGGAAGGGAGGGAGGTGGAAGGGAGAGAGGGTTGGAGAAAGGAAAGAAGGAAGGAAGGAATAGGGGGAAGAGTGAAAGAAAGGAGAGAGGAAGAAAGGAAAAGGGGGAAAGGAAGGGAAGTGGGAGGAAAGGACTTCTCTCAGTGTGTGGGGGGAAAGGGCTTCTCTGAGACTACTGCCCCCATAGAAGGCCCAGGGGATGGTGTGTGGGGGACGGAAAATGGCTTCTCTGGGCCTACTGCCCCCATAGAAGGTCCAGGGGATGGTGTGTGGAGGTGGAAAAGGCCTTCTCTGGGCCTAGTGCCCCATAGAAGGCCCAGGGGATGGGGTGTGGGAGACGGAAAAGGCCTTCTCTGGGCCTAGTGCCCCATAGAAGGCCCAGGGGATGGGGTGTGGTGGACGGAAAAGGCCTTCTCTGGGCCTAGTGCCCCCATAGAAGGCCCAAGGGATGGCGTGGGGGGACGGAAAAGGCATTCTCTGGGCCTAGTGCCCCCATAGAAGGCCCAGGGGATGGCGTGTGGGGGACGGAAAAGGGCTTCTGTGGGGCTAGTGCCCCAAAGAAGACCCAGGGGATGGCGTGTGGGGGACGGAAAGGGGCTTCTCTGGTTCTAGTGCCCCATAGAAGGCCCAGGGGATGGCGTGTGGGGGACGGAAAAGGCCTTCTCTGGGCCTAGTGCCCCATAGAAGGCCCAGGGGTGGCATGTGGGGGACGGAAAAGGCCTTCTGTGGGCCTAGTGCCCCATAGAAGGCCCAGGGGATGGCGTGGGTGGGCAGAAAAGGCCTTCTGTGGGCCTAGTGCCCCATAGAAGGCCCAGGGGATGGCGTGTGGGGGACGGAAAAGGCCTTCTCTGGGCCTAGTGCCCCATAGAAGGCCCAGGGGATGGCGTGTGGGGGACGGAAAAGGCCTTCTCTGGGCCTAGTGCCCCATAGAAGGCCCAGGGGATCGCGTGTGGGGGATGGAAAAGGCCTTCTCTAGGCTTCTAGTGCCCCCATAGAAGCCCAGGGGATGACATGTGGGGGGCGGAAAAGGCCTTCTCTGGGCCTAGTCCCCTCATAGAAGGCCCAGGGGATGGCGTGTGGGGGCGGAAAAGGCCTTCTCTGGGCCTACTGCCCCATAGAAGGCCCATGGGATGGCGTGTGGGGGACGGAAAAGGCCTTCTCTGTGCCTAGTCCCCTCATAGAAGGCCCAGGGGATGGTGTGGGGGGGCGGAAAAGGGCTTCTCTCACTTGCTTCAGCCTTTCACTCACACTCCAGACGGTCCTCTCCTGTTGAAGGACTGGAGCAGACTGAGCTGAAAACACTGACCGGGGCTGACGTGGGCGGGACTTTGCAAAGCAGCCAGTCAGCCCTGGCCAGTGTCTTCTGACTGCCAGTTCTTGAGCTGAATCAATTATGGCAAGCATAGAATCTTGTGGAACCAAAATTCAAATATATATAAGGACAGGATATGCCACATGTTCAGCTGGCTCTGGGACCTGACAGTGTGCTATTGAAATATACTCAACTAAAGGTTAACCCATATATAAAATCAAATATTATTAATGTTCATGATACACAACATCAAATGTTGCTTATAAAAGGAGTTAAAACAGTGAATATGGTATGTTTTCTCATGTACATCTCCAAATGTAGATTGTCAGCTGGATTGTCATAGCTAAAATTCTGGTCAGAAACTGGCCTGCCATGTTGTCTAGGAAATACGTCATCTAGATATATAGGAAGTTAGAAATAGCTATTTGATCCACTATCTTTCCCAAAAGTGCAAGCCTGAAGACAATGTGATGGCTGATGCCTTTCAAAAGGGAGACAACAGTAACCTTAGTAAAAGCCTTTCAGATTCTAGCTTATGTAGGGATGTGCTTTCTCTGCCAATGAACATTTTCATCTTTTCGCTAATACAAATTCAGATTAAACTGTACACAATTTGATTTGGTGGAACAACCTTTAAGTAGAAAAGGCTAAAGGGTTTTGACAATATTCTGAAATGTCCTCTTTGCCTGTATGTAAAACACAGCTGGTATAGGAAAACAAGAATAAATAAATAAAATTAGGGATAATTAATATGATGGGGGAAATTTATAAGGGTCTTTGAAAAAGAAAAATAGTATTTAAAATACAGCAGGGGAACCTATTTTTTTCATTGCTTTCTGAAATATCCAGACAATTCAATATGTTGTGTATGTCAATATGTAGTAGATTAATTATATGTGAACATTTTGCCTTGCTGTCCACAGCTCAGTTATATGCCTCCAGATCGTTCAGTGGATTTTGACTTTACTAGGAGAGGTTTGTTGGTGTTTGATGCTGACCACCATTCTCTTGATATTAATAACCTTTATGTGACTTACAACAATAATAATTTACCAGCATCCAAGATGCCTCCTCTGATGCCCAAATTGGCAGTGGATGAGTTTAATTTTGCAATCCAAAGGATGGCCAAGGTAAGGGTATAGTACCATCAATACACCAAAGACATAATTCTGGATCCCTTAATGCCAAATTTCTTTGGCTGCTAATTTGACATATATAATGTAGCATGGGAAATTACTAAATAATGGAATATAGTCTAAATATCAGATTCTCACCAAACCTTGAGTTTATGATAGCCTATGGAACTCCTGAATATCATCCAGATACTTTTAGCAAACTCCCCAGGAATAATGCTGCCATTCTGATAACAGATTGTTCAGTTATATGCAATTATTTTATGTGAGGACATGAAGTAGAGAAGAGAATTGCAGTCAAAATAACTAGTCAGTCAGCCTCTTTCCAGTCAGAAACTGATTGATCAGACCACGAATTTGTTCTTTGTCCTAGTCTCAAGACCATTACTTTGTTAAACATATGAATTTGTTCATGCATAGCTTCATCAAAGGAAAAACAGTGTTTTGCAGTTGTATGTAAAGATTATTTAAACAACATTTATAGTATTCATGTTTTTTCTCTCCTTATTAGGGACGGCAAATAGAATATATAGATATTGAAAAGCCATTTAGTGGAGGTCTTGGATTTAGTGTTGTTACCTTTAAAAACCAAAGCACTGGAGAAGCTGGTATCTTTGTCAAGGAAATTCAACCAGGAAGTATAGCAGCCAGGTGAGGGTTTTTTGTATGCCTTTCAGCCCAATTAGGGTTCTCAATGTCGCAAACAATTAAAAGAGAATAAAAATCAGTATTGCCAAGACATTTCACAATATATCGATTGAAGCGTATGGGAACTGGGTGGTTTTTTACTTGATTCATTTTCCTCTGCATGATGAATCACACAACCTTAAAGCTGAAGGACATCAAAAACTTGGCTTGTCCAACTTCCTCCTGACAAGGCAGGACAACTGGCCTACTCACAGATCAGCTAGGCAAACTGGACATCACAGAAGCAGTAAGCAGATGCATTGCAAAAACAGCCTGCTGTGCACATGCATGCAAAAATTTTAAAAATACTGTCTAGTGTTTACATAGCACTTCAGCACTTGGAGAGTGTCACAGTGCATTGTGTCACAACAACACTGATGTGGCTCATTATTATCACCCTCCATATTTTGTATGATGAGTTGGGGCAGAGAGAAAGAGCAGCTTGTCTGCGGGCCCACTTGAGTTTATGACCGTGATGAGAGACAGCAAATTCACCTCAGTAGTGCACACATTTATCCACTGTGCTGCACTAGCCAAGCTGTAGGAGAAGGCAGCTTACAGTTGTAGGGTGTCTGAATAGGTCGAGGAAGACTTGGGTTCAGAACTGCCATGAAGTTCCCCAGGTGACCTTAGGCTGATAGAGCATGACTGATTTAACTTTATCTTGCAGTTACTGTACAGGGTTACTGTGAGAATGAAAGGAACAGAAGGCACCCTATATATGTTGTCTTGAGCTCCTTGGAGGAAGAATAAGATAAAAATATGATTGACAGAATCTCTTCCCTGTTTGCACCATTTAATCTTTTCAAATATGTTATGAGGTTGCCGCAGTGCTTCTTAAATGTCTTCTATGCTTTATTAATGAAGGGACCAACGGTTAAAGGAAAATGACCAGATACTGGCCATTAATCATACTCCACTGGACCAGAATATATCCCATCAACAAGCAATTGTGTTGCTCCAACAGTTCATGGGTTCCTTACATTTGGTTGTGGCTAGAGAGCCGACTCAAAGAAGCAGTAGGACCTCATCTGCCTTCAGTGACAATAATTTGCCTGAAATGGTAAGTTTTAGTTCTGTTTGACTAAGTTCTTTTTCGTTATAAGAGTTAAGCCCAATGAAGAATATTTACATGCTTGACTATTTGCACTATCTGAATTAACTTATCTTTCCACCCAGATGATCCAAACATCAAACTGAACATATAGTAAAGCACATTCCCATTTGCATCATTTTTTGCAACATTTTTAAAATGCCCCCCCCCTGAGATAGTTGGAGCAAAGACAATGGAGCAACTGACCATATTTAAAGCTAGTTTCAGGTGGGAAGCCGTGTTGGTCTGAAGCAGTAGAACAAATTTAGAGTCCAGTGGCACCTTTAAGGCCAGCAAAGATTTATTCAAGGTATGAGCTTTCATGTGCATATACACTTTTTCAATACATTGAATGGAAAGTAAGAATTCAAACTTATAGACAGAGGCTGAACAGCAAATTAGCATGTAACATGACAAAGATGTTTTAAGATATACAAAGACAAAACTAAATGACAAGCTAAGGTTATAATGTTGTTTTGATTTAATTAAGGGGGGAAAACAGTAAAGCAATAAATATGTAAAAATAGGAGATAAATGTTTAAAGGTATCTTTTCTAATTGTGGGACATTAACTGAGACTCTTCATTTGTCTCCTCTCGGGTGTGGAGGTAACTTTACAGCATTTTTTTCTTTTTTGAGGTGAGTGCAGTGTTCTGTCAGCAAAACATTCCAATATTTCTTGCATTACATTCAGTATTCTAATATACTGTTCTGAAAAAGAAATACACTAAAATACAGAGGACATATAGTCCTTCTTGTTGAGAATAGATATGTGAGGACTGAATGAGTTGACATATGTAATGAGATAAAAAAACATTATCCCTGTTGAGTCCTGGGGAGGTTTTTGTTCCAAGTGTTGTAATAACTTGTAATTGAGCAATTTTCCTTTCCATTCTGTTCCTTGAAGTTCCTTTGTCATAAAACAGCTACTATGAGGCCACCAATTGAATGTCCTGGAAAAATGAAGTGTTCTTCTACAGGTTTCTTAGTCTTGTGATTCCTGGTGTCAGATTTGTGTCCATTTATCCTCTGGCGTCTGTTTGCCCTATGTAGAGAACTGAAGGGCATTGGTGGCATTTAATGGCATATACAATGTTAGAAGATGAGCAAGTGAATGAGCCTCTGATGGTGTAGTTGATGTTGTTAGCTCCAGTGATTGTGTTGTCTGGGTGTATGTGGCAGCAAAGTTGGCATCTGGGTTTATTGCAAGCTCTGGTCCCGGTGTCCATGTTCAAATGAGATGTTGCATTATTGTGGTTGAGGAGTTGTTTGAGACGGGGGGGCTGTCTGCGCAAGAAAAAGTTTGCTCCCCAGTACTTGTGAAAGAGAACTGTCATTATCCAGTAGAGATTGTAAGTCGTTGATGATGTGTTGAACTGTTTTGAGCTGACTGTATATGACCACTGGTGGCGTTCTATTATTGTCTCTTTTGGGCCTGTCTTATAATTGGCTTTCTCTGGGTACCATTCTGGCTTTGTTAATCTGTTTCCTGACTTCAAGTGGAAACCTTAGTTCCAAAAAGGTGTGTTTTAGATCCCTCAGGTGAGAATCTCTGTAGGATTGGAGCAGATGTGGCTGTATGTAGAGCCTTGTTATATACAATGGATCATTTGGTATGTTTAGGATGGTAGCAGGAGGCATGTAGGTATGTGAGAGCCAGTTTGATGTAGTAGTTAAGAGTGTGGACTCTAATCTGGGAGAACCAGGTTTGATTCCCTACTCCTCCACATGCAGCTACTGGTGTGATCTTGGGTCAGTCATAAGCTCTTTCAGAGCTGTTCTCTCAAGGGCAGTTCTTGGGAGAGCTCTCTCAGCCCCACCTACCTCACAGGGTGTCTGTTGTGGGAAGGGGAAGGGAAAGGGATTGTAAGCCACTCTGAGACTCCTTCAGGTAGTGAAGGGCAGGGTAGAAATCCAGTCTCTTCTCTTCTCTCTTCTCTTCTGTGTTTGTTGGTCAGTAGGTTTCCAGTATAAGATGGAGTCTATGTGTCCATTGTGTACTTTTACAGTAGTGTCCAGAAAATGTATTTCTTGCATTATCAGGTTGATGGTGGGGTGAAAATTGTTGAATGCCTGGTGGAATGTGTCCAGGGCTTCTTTACCATGTGTCCAGATAATAAAAATGTCATTAGTGTAATGCAGGTATAAGAGAGGTATGAATGGGTGGGAGCTTAGGAAGCATTGCTCCAAGTCAGCCATAAAGATGTTAGCATACTGTGGGGCCATACAAGTGCCCATGGCTGTACTATTGATCTGGAGGAATAGGTTGTCACCAAGTCTGAAGTGGTTATGGGTGAGAACAAAATGGTACAGTTTGGTGGCAAAGTTAGCTGTGTTGCTGTCAGAAATCATATTCCTTATGGCTTATAATCTGTCTCCGTGTGGGATGTTGGTATATAGAGATTCCACATCCATGGTGGCTAAAACAGTATTTTCTGGAAGGTTGTTCAAATATTGTATTTTCCTCACAAAGTCTGTGGTTTCATGAACATTACTAGGGGCATTAATGGTATAGGGTCTTAGAACACAGTCCATGTATCCAAATACCCCATGGAGATAGTGCCTATTCCTGAGACAATGGGGCATCCTGGGTTGCCTGGTTTGTATATTTTGGGTAGAAGATAAAAGGTACCTGGTCAAGGTTCCAGTGGTGCATCTGAAAGGATTAGTTCCCAAATGTACAGTGGTAATTCCTTTATAATCTTGTATAGCTCTTTTTTGTATTCCTGTGTGGGGTCTGAGTCCAGTTGTTTGTAAAAAGCAGTATTTGAGAGTTGTCTTTGAGCCTCCTGGATGTAGTCTGATCTATAATGACAATGGTTCCACCTTTGTCTGCTGCTTTAATTATAATATCCAGATTGTTTCTGAGATTGTCTATGGCCTTCCTTTCAGCATGGTTAAGATTCTGCTGTACGTGATGTTTGCACTCTGTGGCAAAAGCATTCTGTTCCAGTGTGGTATTGCGACCATCAAGAGGGGTCCAGGTGGAGTCTTAGCTATTACGTTGGATAAACCTTTGTTGGTTTTAAAGGTGCCACTGGATTCCATATATAAAGCTGTGATATTCTTAAACAGCAGGCATGTAGCTCTGAAGTAATCCACAGTAAAGCATAATAGACTTGTAAACATGCTGTAAACCGCTAATAGTTGCTGAGTTCAAATACAGTTCTTAGTCTTTATTCTATAATTCTCTCTATGCTCTGATGGTTGTAGCAAGCATTCCCATTTCTGAAGAAAACTGATGGTTATTCTGTTTGGCTGGCTGTGGGATTAGATCGAAGAAGCATGTGTATAGGAATCAAAACAGGCAGAAAACAAAACCCTCCCAGAATCAAATGAGGGGAGCTTGATGTTATATATTGTGGCACAATCAAGATGTGTGTGTGGAGAGGCAAGTTTAAACCAGAGATGTCAAACTCATTTGTTACGAGGGCTGGATCTGACATAAATGTTACTTTGTCTAGTCAGGCCATGTGTGTCATAAAATGTAACACGAGATACCGGAGATATAAACTTTATAAAGATGATTCCAGATGCCAAATGGCAATTGCAGGTGTGATTGGATTAGGTGTGATATGCAGAGGGGTAGTAGGCATGGAGGTATCAGAACTGGTAATGAGACAGGAAACCTAGGTCTCAATTTGGTACAGAAAAATTCAGTCCAAGAGGATGCAAAGAATAAATGGAAATAAGTCTGAAGAAGTGAGCAGTGACTCACAAAAGCACATATTCTACCAAAATTTTTGTTAGTCTATAAAGGTGCCATTGGACTCTTACTCTTTCTACTGCTATTACAAACCACAACATTTTAAAAACAGTGGGGGGACATTTTAACCTCCCAGGACATTCAGTTGCTGACCTAAGAGTAGCAGTTCTCTTCTGAAGCAATTTCAAAGGGAGATTAGAAAGAGAGACTGCTGAATTGCAACTGGTAAGCTCAAGACACTGCAGACTCCTGAACTGAATTGAAATCTAGGTTTCTTCTCTCATTACCAATGCCTGTTTGTCATTTGGCATCTGAAATCACTTCACTATCCAAGATATAAGAACAGATGGACTCACATTCTAGCTGTATCTGAAGAAGTGAGCACTGAACTCATGAAAATTCCTATCTTGCCACAAATTTTGTTAGTTATTAAGGTGCTGCTGTATCCTTGCTCCCTTTCACTAATAAAGAATGCAACCTGTGCTGTTAGGTCCCCCCCCCATCTTTTAGAAATGGAAAAAGGGATCCATATATCTCTCTATGGTGTGCTCTCTCTAGCTCTTTCCATCCCGCCCCTCCAAAGATGTGTGAAAGCGAACAAAAGCTTATAGCTGGAATAAAATGTTGGTCTTAAACATGGGTCTCTCTCTCTCTCTCTCTCTCTCTGGCTCTGGCTCTGGCTCTGGCTCTGGCTCTTTCCCTTGCCCTCCTTCCCATCCTCCCTCTGAAGAAGTGTGCTTGCACACAAAAGTTTATACCAGGAATAAAACGTTGCTGGTCTTCTTAAAAGTACTATCGGACTCCATTTTCTCTCTCGCTCTTTCTCTCCCCCTACCTCCCCAGAAGGGGAGGGGGAGGAGCCCTCAGCCAGTCAAAGAAAGGCTTTCTCTTCCTCCTAAACCAAGCAGGAAATAGGAGAGATTGGGGAAAAGGAGCTGCAATGCAAGAAACAGAAAGGAGGAAACAGTAGACAGCCAATTGCTCACAGGCTGGATAGAAGCCACACAGGGGCTGGATCTGACTTGTGGCCTATATGTTTGACACCCCTGTTTTAAACAGACATACTGTGATAACTGCATATGTCCTCGTTTTTAAGGATGCTTCTGAGTTTGAGGGCTGCTGGTTTCTGCTGATTGGTCCAGATTTTTCAGTAACAAAATTTCCCTATAAGAGAGGCTACAGATTCTGTACTGGACTTTACAAATCTTGATGCAAGAATGAAGGATTCTGTGCATCTTGGTGCCCATCTCAGACTTACAGGCCTTAGCTTTCAGGAAGTATTTTCATTTTCTGTTTCCTATGATTGGGTGGATCACATTATCAACCTTTTATTTGTTCTCCACTTCTCTTCCTCCCTCTTTTTTTTTGGCCGTGCCTTTGATGGCTTGGTATGACAAACAACGCTGTTAACCAGTAATTGGACAACAGATACTAGGAGCTGTAGCCTTATTTTTAACATCCATCATATCTTTGTGGTACTTACAGCTTTGTTGCAGTACTAAACTACTTATAACTAACAAAATAGGGTTTCATGTAACAAATGTTGGCTGAACTTCATAATTTGATAACCAGTTTTATACCTTATTGTTATATGTTGATTGTCTTATTTGCTTGTAGCTGAGATGGGGACAAAATTTATTTCATACATGGAGTTGCTTCATCAGTCCATTGCTAGATCTGCAATCATTGGCTTAATAATTAATCATATGCTGAAAAAAATATTCTTGGAAGCAGCCTTACATTACATACTTTGTTCCTTTTTATTATTATACTAAAGCTTGTCAAATTTGAAGTTTTTAAAGGATAATCAATGTTGGCTATTGGTCTGTGAATTTAAAGAATTAAAATTTTAACTGTTTTTTCATTATAGAATATTTCCTGAACCGCCTGACAAAACAAAACACACAAATTCTGTACAGATGGTTTTAAAACTTCTTTTATGATTAATTTCATGAAGAGATCTTTCAGTGTACATTTTTTTTAGTCACAGAAAACTTGTCTCAGAAAGTTCGCTTACATTTTGCTGATTTTTTGCAGGACACTAAGTCAACCAAGTTAAATAGCTGAGAGAGATACTTCTCATTTAGTCTGGTAAAACTTACATTATACTGTTCATACAGTATATTGGAAGAAAGAACAGTAGCAGAACCATGAACAAAACTGTTATGCTGTTAAACGTCTCATCTGTAGGGGCGAGCCGGGAACAAATCCTATTTGTCACTTGTGCCATTAAATAGTCAGTGCTAGAGCTTCACACCCTAGCCACCATCTTAAAGGTTAAACACACAGAGAGTTTGAGAGTAAAACCAGTGTATTGACTTTTACTGCTGTAATGGTGGTTGCTTTTTAAAATGGCAGCTCAGTGCTGAAAGATCAAAGAGTAAATGGAATGGAACATTGGCTGTCCAAATGCATTGTGTTTTTCTGATTAGGGCTGCCTGTGTTGGTCTAATTTTTATTGATCTAAAACTCAGATTATTTTAAACTCTGCCCATTTTATAGTCATAGCTACTCATCATTTTATATTTCAGAAATGGGAAAACTATGGTTTTCCTGCTGTTCTCATTATAGTCTTTAGGAGAAGATTTTATGCCCATGTTTCATTGCTTAAAGCTTCCAGGCTACTGAGTCTGACAGAAGATGTGCAGGCTACAAATGTAATAAATAAAATGTTAAATTGTAGCATTTTCAGCAGTATTTTATTCAGTATTTCCAGTAAGCTTTTGTCTGGTAATGCAGGGTTCCCCGATATGATGCCTGTGAGCACAAAGGTGCCCCTCTAGCATCTTTCCTGGCACTTGCCAAGTTTTTTTAGAAAGTGGGTGGGGCTTTTTGAGTTTTTGATGTATGGTATAATGCACACTATGGCTTTATGTGCAAAAAGCAGAGTGGTATTGTAAAGACACAGCGGGGCTTGATCGGACTAAATACAATGGCGCTACAGGACTAAAATGCTTAATATACCTAACTGGGCCTTCTGATGACGAAATCAGATCTTCCTAGTTTTAATATATTTTGGTAATTCAGCTGGATGTTGGTAATAATATCACCATGTCATGTTTTGTTCACTTTTCAAAAATCATTTGTGTTCCTATCAAAATCTGGCCAGAATTACTCTTACTGTGCATGTATAGGAGCTCTCACCAGTTCTTCAGCACCAGCTATCATTGTTACAAGAAACAGTGCAGATTAAAAATGGCTGGGCTCATGAGAGAAAGGATTGTGTAAAGGGATAGCCAGGAGAAGGAACATTTTTTTCTCTTTTCCTTTTGTGTGTGTGTTAGAGGTCTGCAAATGAAGACAGATACTGCCATATTCTAAAAATAATATGTTAATTTTAAAGTCATCCTGTTAAACAGAGCTTTTGCCTGAAATTTTTAAGATATGCTATTGGAGTTGTGCATAACCTCACTCCCTGACTTTTTGTAGTTGGCTTCATCTCCTCTGGCAACCATTTTTTGGTTGGCTTTGTCTCCCATGGCAGTCATTTTGTGGTTATGCCAACCACCCTTTTTCAGAATTCCAAAGGTGCTCATAGACTGGAAAAGTTTTGGAACCCCTGTTGTATCCCATAATCTCCCGCATATATGACAGATGGGGAAACTGCCAGACACCTGTTGTGTATTGAGACTGAAGTGACCCTTGCTTAGACGGCGAGCGAATTTATGCTCGCCTGTGGAGCCAAATGGACCATGGAAGTTTCCAGGAAGCTCCAAGGGGTCCGATTCCCCCTGACGGCCCATTGGATGAGCAGAGCTGCCTTTCTGAAGCCATTGATGAGGTCACTCCCCAGCACCCTCTTCACCTTCATACCAAATTGGCTCTGTGGTAATGCCTGGAGCTAAGGCAGATGAAGTGGGAGTTAAGACAGCTAGAGAGAGGGTGGCGATGAGCCTGCAGCAAAGCAACAAGAATATCATATAGGTCCTTAATGAAAAACCTATGAGATGGCAGTGAAGTCCGCAAAGAAGGATTTCTATGTGGCCTCAATTGTGTCTGCAAGCTCTTGCTTGGCCCAATTATTTAGAATAATTCAGTCTCTAACTAATTTGTCTCAGGGAATGCCAAATGTTAGGGAATTGGGTGTAGGCTGTGATGCATTTATGAGCCATTCTGCAGATAAAGTCTTGGTGCTCCACCGTGACTTTCCAGCCATATTTAATACAATAAGAGAACTGGAAGCCCTTTGTCTGTCTTCAGGTCCAATTTTGGACCAATTCAGTCTGTTCTCCCAGGATGATGTTGACAAGATCCTTGCAGCTGTAAAACCCACCACATGCCCCCTCGATTCCTGCCCATTGTGGCTGGTTAAAAGCCTGTGGCGATGGGGTGTGGATCCCTCTGAGGGAGATTATCAACTTATCCCTATCAACAGGAACATTTCCAGAGGATTTGAAGGAGGTGGTGGTCTGCCCTCTTCTTAAAAAACCATTTTTAAACCCTATGGTCCTCAACTACCACTGCCCAGTGTCTAACTTGCTGTTTCTGGGTAAGGTGATTGAGAGGGCAGCGGGGACACAGCTCCAGGCTTTTTTGGAGGATGCTAACATCCTGGATCCCTTCCAATCTGGCTTTTGCCCTGCCCACGGGATGGAGACGGTGTTGGTCACCTTGATGGATGACATCCGGAGACATCTGAATTGAGGTGGATCAGCAGTGTGCTAGCCTGATTGCTTGTAATTATTAGTAATAAAAGGGGGCAGATGATTGATTATCAATAGGCAATCAGCTGCGGGAGCGAACACCTGCGTATACAGAAGTCCCACCCCTCTGGGAGGTATTGGCAACAGACCAGGAGACTTTATACGGTTGAAAATAAAGTCCTTTACTGGAGTTCTTCACAAGCAAACAATACACACTCTCACACGCAATTACACAAGTCTAGGAAAATAGAGAGGTATAAGCACATTTGCATTAGCAGGTAATTGTTGGTGGGCAATATTTACCGGTCCCGTCGTGCAAAGCGTTCCTCAGGAAAAATGGAGGGGAAGAAAATAGAAAAATGGGGCCACGTGGCCTGAACAAGCAGGTAACACGCAGAAACTCAGGCTGCAGGCCTCGAGTTTAAAGATGGAGGCAGGGGTTGGGGATAGCAAGCTGGACGTAAGAGGATCAAAGGTTCGATAGGGGTTGTAGAACAGAGAGAGAGCCAGTGGTCAGGCATCCCCTTATATGCAGGAGGGGGGGGGCTGGTCACAACCACTGGTCACAGCTCCTGGTAAGTCCATCCCTGAAAATACCCTATTGGTTGGAAGGTGTAGGGGAGGTGGACCTGAGGAATGGTCAGTATTGAGGGCTAGAAGCTTAACTCATGTCTGGCACCTGGTAGCAGCTAGGATGATTAACCGGGCCGATTCCATTGTCTTCTTGATGACTTTAGCCAGGCTGCTGATGGCTAGCAATTAGTTGCCAGGCAACAATGAATAGTCTCTTCCTGGCCTATGTGAGGTCTTGCAGGTGAGGGGGAAGGGAAAGAGGCTGCCTGCATGAGTTAGAAGGAACTCTTAATGGCGGTTTTGGAGTTCTTTGTCCTTGTTCTTCAGCAAGGCATGGTGCTGTGTTTAGTGTATACTGGGGCTGTGCCATTCTTCGCAAGGAAAATGGGCTGGCAACCTATGCTGAGCACTGGAGCTGCTGGGGAAGCTCAGGAGGATGTCTCTTGCCTAAAGTGCAGTCTCTTCTGGCATCGTGTTGGGGTTACCATGTGGCTCAGTCCCTTTGGCATACACTTGTACAGTTTATTATTTTATTACAGTTCATAGAAAGGCTAAATAGCCTTGCAGGGCAACCAGTGCTGATAGTCCTTGACCTGTCTACGACATTCGATATGGTTGACTATGATGTCTTGACCCACTGCCTCACTGATATGGGGATACGGGGGCTTGCCTTGTGATAGCTGGCCTTCTTTCTCTGAGGTCAGGGACAGAGGGTGGTGCTTGGGGGAGAATTATCTCAGCAACACTCACTAGAATGGATGTGCCACAGGGAGCGATTCTTTCCCCAATGCGCGCCCCCTCGCCCAGATTATCTGGAAATATGGGCTGGGTTGTCACCAATATGCGGATGACACCCAGCTCTACCAACTGATGGACAGCCACCTGAACTGTGCCCCAGAAAACCTGGACAGGGCATTATAAGCCATGGCTGGATGGTTGCAACAGAGCAGACTGAAACTGAATCCATTGAAGACAGAGGTCCGCACCTGGGTCGTGGAGGACTGGAACTGGGGATCAGGCTTCCATCCTTTGATGGGGCGCCTTTGGAGCCAACATCGAGGGTGAAGAGCCTGGGGGTAGTCCTGGATGCCTCACTGACTATGGTGGTCCAGGTCACCGCCACTGCTAGGTCTGCCTTTTTCCACCTTAGGCGGATCAAGCAGTTCGTCCCATATCTCAGCCCCTGTAACCTAGCTACAGTGACCCATGCAATGGTCACTTCCAGGCTGGATTATTGTAACTCTCTCTACATGGGGCTACTCTGGCCCCTGCTCCAGAAACTGCAGCTGGTGCAGAACGCGTCAGCACAGGTATTTACTGCATCATCTGTGCCGATACGTATCCACCCGGTGCTACAGGAACTGTGCTGGCTGCCTATTGTGTCCTGGATCCAGTTCAAGGTGCTGGTACTTACCTTTAAGTCCCTATACAGCAAGGGGCCAGCATACCTTCGGGATCGCCTCTCCCCATATGAGCCCCTCAGAAACTTATGATCTATTAATCAATACCTCCTGGTAGTTCCTGGCCACAGGGATATTCAACTTGCCTCAACGAGGGCCAGAGCTTTTTGGCCATGGCTCCTATCTGATGCAACAAGCTCTTATTAGAAACCAGGGCCTTGTGGGTTCTGTAGGGCCTGCAAGACAGAGCTCTTCCACCAGGCTTTCAGTTGAGGCAGTAAGTGGCCATCTGCTATTGGCCTCCCCTCAGATCTGAATGGCCACCTGGGAACAAACTGCCTCTTACTGAAATCTGTTGAGGCACCAGTCTTTTACTGAATATTGTTTTTAGATAGGTTTTTAGATACCTTTTAATTGTCAATTTGTTGTATTGTGAATTTTATGATGGAACCTGCCCTGAGCCCACTTGTGGGGAGGTCGGGATACAAATAGAAATAAATGAGTAAATGAATAAATTGTTAGTTCTTGGTACACATAAAAATATTGTGAAGAAAAATCATTGTGAAAAAGCATTTCATTTCATGTTGTATTATTTTTCAGATAAAATGGGGTCATATTGAAGATGTTGAACTTGTTAATGATGGCTCGGGATTAGGTTTTGGAATTGTAGGCGGGAAATCGATTGGTGTAGTGGTACGGACTATTGTTCCTGGTGGACTGGCCGATAAGGTAAAAATGTTGCACTACGTCAATTATTATTTTGTTTTCTCCGTGACTGGTGGATATGTTCTTACAATTATTAAACTACAGCATTGTCTTTTAAGAATGATGGGGGAGGAAATTATTTGAGGAGCATCACCATATCTGAATAGCCAATGTATTACTCAGGGTTCTAGCTTTTGGCTTTAAGTGTCCAGCACATCTGCATGTGGAAATAATTGTGAAAATAATGTGTATGCAAAAATAGGTGCATAAGGAAATAGTTCTGAAAACAGTGTAAGTTAAATTTGTTGATGAAAGGAGTATGTATGGACATAATCATGGCTATACCAAGCTGTCCAGTTCTGACCTTGCCCCATACTCAACCATGGTGGTAGAGGCATCAGCTGGGATGCACAGTATTTATTTATTTATAAATGTGACTTATAGGCCACCCTCCCCTGTATACAGGGCTCAGGGTGGTGAATAACAATTCCAAATAAATATATTAACAAATCAAGTTTAAAACATTTAAAAACAATTCACAGCAGTTTCAGATGACGCTTAGAATCAACAATACACAGCAGTAAGTCAGGGAGCTAAGTTCAGGAGTCTTTCTCTAAATTCTCCCCTTCCATTGTTCTGTTCTCCTCTCCCAAATAATCTCTGCTACATGGTCTCCTTTGGAGTGGGGGTCTCAGAAGATATCCATACACATAGACAATGTAGAGTGAATAAAGGACAAAATGTCTGGGGTACATAACAGTCAAGAAGGCTGATATAATCAAGCAGTGAATGCCAGTATGTATTAAAGTAAACTAAAGGTAGGGCAAAGATGACTAATTAAATGTCAACAATGAACCTGTCTAAAATTAGATGAATGAATTCTCAAGTTTGCCTTGAAAGGGAAATATTTAAAACGTGCACTTTGGAACTAAAGTTCAGCAGTGGTTTGTTAATTACATTCCTGTGTAGTGGATATGCAAGTGAAAGACACTTGGTTAGTACTGTGAACATAAATTGTGCCACTCATTCTACCTTAATTAATATTTATTCAAGGTGTTGTGCTTGGAACTTTTCTCTGGTTAAATGGCTTCTGACATTACAACTTTTGTCCTCCTGTGAAAGAACAACTTGGGTAGATTTTTCTAATGTTCAGTTGTTCATTTCTTAAATTAGAAGTACTGTGGTTTAAGTCTATTAGCAAGCAAATTAAGAAATTAAAGGGAGTGTGAAAGAACTTTAAGTCTGCTTGATAAGGCAACTAGTAAACAAACAGAAGAAAATGCCAGAAATACAAACTCTTGAAAGATTCATTCTGTTTTGCAAGTGGCTAATGTCAACAGTTCTCCAAACAGCAAAGTTTAATTGCAAGAACACCTCTAAATAAGCATGTTGGTCAAAATATATACACATAAGACTTTTTAAAGTTTTTTTCCCCCTGCACCTATAGGTCACTTTTCTCTTGGGGGATGATGGTCTTCTTTTTAAAAAAAATCTCAGATGTATTTATTTTTATTTATTAAAATATTTGTATCCTGCCTTTTCTTGTGGCTCAGAGTGGCCAACACATCATGGTTTAAAAACATTACAATTTAAAACCAATAGATTAAAGCCCTAGATAACTTCTACGCACACAAATGCTTGCAGTGTCGACCCCATTAAAAGCCCTCATGAATAAAATGGGCTTGCAGGGCCTCCTGAAGATCTCTAATAACGGTGAGTCCTTCACCTCCTCAGGGAGCCCATTCCATAGAATGGGTACTACAGTGGGAAAATAATAGGTTATGATTGATACAGGTGGGCCACCTTGAGTAGCAGAACAGCCTGGGTCCAATAGTTGGTGCATGGGCACATATGGGAGAAAACAGTCCTTTAGATTGGTTGGTCCAAAGCTATGAAAGGCTTTAAAGGTCATCACCAACACCTTGAACTGGGCTTGGAAACAAACTGGCATGCAATACTTTGGCTGTTTTAAAATAAACGAGATATCTTCTCATCAGTTCCAACTGTCGATAATGTATGGGACTGATTGTATAGTGAATGAGTGAAAGGGATGCTGTAGGTGTTAAAAGACCCTTGATATTTGTCATTCATTCAAAGGTGCAGTGGCTGAATCCTAGCACTGGAAATGGGTTGCAAGTCTACTGCCTGGTCAAACTTCCATATCTATAGATTTTTTTACACTACTTCTAAAATACCCCTCTCACAACTTTCCAGATCCTAGCTGTATGCACAGAGCTGTGCGTCCATGCTTAAGGGTCCTAGAAGAGCCATTAGAATGGCTGAAACTGCATGGAACAAGCAGTGTGGTTTTCATGCTGCCTTGCTCTCATTTGGTAGTACACAGGTCCTTTAATCCTTAATTTCTAGTGCCCAAGCATTCAGCCAACTGAGACTGAATCCATCTCAGATGGGGTTCTGTAGCTGGGGAGAGGGGATTCAGGATTGGGGTGCCAATTCCTAGCTCTTGACAGCATGTCCTTAACATGGATGCTGACTATCAAGAGCCTGGGTGCGTTTCTGGATGCCTCCTTATTGATGGAGGCCCAGATCACAAATGTTGCTAGACTGGCATTTTTTTTCAGCTATACCAGGTCAGGTAACTGCCCCCTGCCATAGTAATCCATGCAGTAGTCACCTCTAGGCTATATTAGTGTAAATCGCTCTATGCAGGGCTACCCTTGAGACTGACAGAAACTACAACTGGTCCAGAATGCAGTGGCACAGGTCCTTACTGGAACCCCATGGTCAGCCTCCACCAGCTGCACTGGCTCCTGGTTTAATACTGAATCAAATTCAAGGTTCTGGTACTAACCTTCAGGGCCCTAAATGGTCTGGGACCAATGTATCTATGGGACCGCCACTTGCTCCAGAGAGAAGAACTTACTGGTGATCCCTGGGCCAAAAAATATCTGGCTGTCCTCAACCAGAGCCAGGGCTTTCTTGGTGGATCTCTCTGCCAAACGACATTCATGCTCTGCAGGACCTAATGCAGTTCTGCATGGCTTGTGTGGCAGAGATGTTCTGTTAGACCTGCGGTTGAGGACAACAATGGCCTCCATTTTGCCTGGCACTTCACCTTTCTCTCTTCCCCCCACATCAGGGTAAGAATATAATTCTGCTTTATTAAGCTTCATCTGAAATTGTTTTTGTATTGTCATTGTTTTATTGTTTTAATTAATTAACTTAACTTGATTTGTGAATATGTTTACTGAAATTGTTGTTCACCACCCTGAGCCCACTGCATTGCACAGGGAAGGGCGGTCTATAAGCCTAATTTATAAATAAAAAAATGATATTAAACATAACCCATTTGTCCTTTAGGAAGTCCAGAACAACGAATTTGAGGCTCCTTGTGAATCTCCCATATATGTATGTGTATATTCTACAGCTTAATCATGCCTGGAGGATTGTGTTATGACCACAGTGTTAGGGTTTTTCATAGAATCATAAAGTTGGAAGGGACTTCTAGGGTCATCTAGTCCAACCCTCTGCACAATGCAGGAAATTCACAAATACTTCCCCACCACACCCTCAGTGACCACTGTTCCACACCCAGAAGATGACAAAAAAAACCCTCCAGGATCTCTAGCCAGACTGGCTTGGAGAAAAATTGCTTCCTGACCCCAAAGTGGTGATCTGCATTTCCCTAGGCATGTAAGAAAGGGCCACGAGAACTAAGCCCTAATGCAACCCATCCTGCCCTCCCTCTCATGATCTGCCTAAGTTCACAGAATCAGCATTGCTGTCAGATGGCCATCTAGCCTCTGTTTGATAACCTCCAAAGAAGGAGCACCCACAACCTCCTAAGGAAGCCTGTTCTACCGAGGAACTGCTCTGTCAAGAAGTTCTTCCTGATATTTAGCTGAAAACTCTTCTGTTTTAATTTTAACTCGTTGGTTCTGGTCTGACCTTCTGGGGCAACAGAAAACAACTCCATACCTTCCTCTACATGACAGCACTTCAAGTACTTGAAGACGGTTATCATATCACCTCTCAGTCATCTCCTTTCCAGGCTAAACATACCCAGCTCTTTCAGCCTTTCCTCATAGGTCTTGGTCTCCAGACCAATGATCCCTCTATGCTGTGGAGTCTTGTGAGCAAAAATTCTACTTTGTGAGCTACTGTCATTAAAGTTGTGAGTGAGCGATTTGGCTGCTGCATAAATTAGTTTGCACCGGAGCCATCCTTCTTTTCCCAAAAGTGCAACCCTGAAGACAATGTGATGGCTGATGCCTTTCAAAAGGGAGACAACAGTAACCTTAGTAAAGGCCTTGCAGATTCTAGCTTATGTAGGGATGTACTTTCTCTTCCAATGAACATTTTCATTTTTTCACTAATACAAATTCAGATTAAACTGTACACAATTTGATTTGGTGGAACAACCTTTAAGGAGAAAAGGCTTAACTGAATATTCTGAAATGTCCTCTTTGCCTGTATGTAAAACACAGCTGATATAGGAAAATAAGAATAAATAAATAAAAATATATTCCTGAGCTAAGACAAAAATGTGTGAGCCGGAGGCGAAAACCTGTGAGCTAACTGAAACTAACTCAGCTTAGAGGGAGCACTGCTCCAGACCTCTCACCATCTTCCTTGCCCTCCTCTGGACACATTCCAGCTTGTCTATATCCTTCTTGAATTGCGGTGCCCAAACACAATACTCTAGGTGAGGTCTAACTAGAGCAGAGTAAAGCGATACCATCACTTCACGTGATCTGGACAGTATACTTCTGCTGATACAGCCCAAAATGCCATTTGCCTTTTTAGCTACTGCGTCACACTGCTGACTTATGTTCAGTGTATTGTCTACAAAGACCCCTGGATCTTTTTCACACATACTACTGCCAAGACAAGTCTCCCACATCCTATAATTATGCATTTGATTTTTCCTACCTAAATTCAGAACTTTACAGTTATCCCCATTGAAATTCATTTTATTTGTTTTAGCACAGTTTTCCAGCCTGTCAAGATCATCCTGTATCCTGACTCGTTACCCCTCCCAATTTAGTATCATCTGCAAATTTAATAAGCATTCCCTCTGTTCCTTCATCCAAATCACTTATAAAGATGTTGAACAAAACAATTCCCAGGACAGATCCTTGAGGCACTCCACCTGTCACTCCTCTCTAAGAGGATGAGGAACCATTCACAAGCACTCTTTGGGTGCGATCTGATAACCAAGTACAGATCTACCTAACAGTCATAGGATCCGATTCCAAACCACATTTTACCAATTTGTCAACAAGAATATTATGTAGAACCTTATAAAAAGCCTTACTAAAATCAAGATAAACTGTGTATACAGCATTCCCCTGATCCAGCAAGGTAGTAACTTTCTCATATATTGATCAAGTTTATTTATTATTTCATTTACAAAATTTGTGTCCTGCCTTTCTTCTCTTACAAGGGCTTAAAACATACATGAAAAAAATCACATTATTTAAGACAATATAAAAAAGGAGCTAAAATACACAATAAAGGGAAAGCAAAAAAAAAAATACATAAATAAAACAAAATCTTTCCCTACTGGAAAGAGATGGCAACAGAAGGGGACAGATGAATCTCCTTGTGAAGAGAGTTCCAAAGCTTTGGTGCCATGATTGAGAAGGCCCTCTCCTGGGTTGCCACCCACCTAATCTAAGAAGGTTGGGACACCCAAAGCTTGGCCTCTGAAGATGACTGTATTGGTTGGGCAGGTTCATATGGGAGTATTAGCCAGCATCCATTCCAAAACTGCCTGCAGGCACTGGTCCAGGGTTTCTACTAGGAATGGGCATGAACTGCTTCACAAACTAAAGTTTGTGATAAATTTTGGCTGGTTTGTGCTTTGCAAAGTCAAGTTCGTGGCAGGTCACCCAGCACAAACTTTCCATGAACTTTCAAGCTGTTTGTGGAGCTGTTTGTGGAGGTTTGTGCTGGGTTCCTGAGCAGAAACAAATCCAGACAGACTGTCTCCACTCGATCAAAATGTTTACATAACTTCAAAGCAACAACTTGGAGGGCATGTGGAGGAGCATCCAGGAGACGTCCCCTGTGACTTTGATGTCTCTAGTTTGCACATAATCTGTGGGATCCTGAGGGCCAAGGGGCTAAACAACAGTCCCTCAATACCCTGCAGGTAGGATCAGAACCACCACAGAATAGTGCTTCCCAGTCCCATCCCAGATAGGTGGTCCAGAAGGATACTACAATTGATGGTATCAAAATGTAAGGGGAGAAATTAATAGGGAACTTTTGGGAACCCATCACCAGTATTCTGTGACAAGATTATTACAGCTTGCTTTTAGGAGATGACACACACAAAATGGTGAACTCTGCCATAAAAAAGGTTCATTGATAGGCTAAAAGTAGAAAGCAGGATGCTATAGATCAGAACATAAACATCTGCAAGGTCAGACTCTGCTAAAAGCAGAAAGCAGGATGCTATAATTTAGAAAATAAACATCTGCTATGTCACAAGGAGAAGAGAAAGGAGATAACATCTCGGTCACGCTTGGCAACAGAAAGCATCTAGCTTTTACTGCAACATATAATCATATTTGGCAAAGAACATATGTACATATATGGAATTAGCACAACAGGAAAGGGGAGGGAGAGGGATGTGATTTAATTGAAAGGGATCTGTTGAGGATGGGTGAGTGGGCATCAACGTGGCAAATGGGGTTTAATGTGGCCAAGTGCAAAGTGATGCACATTGGAGCCAAAAATCCTAAATATAAATACACGTTGATGGGGTCTGAACTGGCAGAGACGGACCAAGAGAGAGATCTTGGAGTCGTAGTGGATAACTCAATGAAAATGTCTAGACAATGTGTAGCTGCAATAAAAAAGGCCAACGCTATGCTGGGGATTATTAGGAAGGGAATTGATAACAAATCAGCCAGTATCATCATGCCCCTGTATAAATCATTGGTGCGACCTCATTTGGAATACTATGTACAGTTCTGGTCACCACATCTCAAAAAGGATATTATAGCATTGGAAAAAGTGCAGAGAAGGGCAACTAGAATGATAAAAGGGTTGGAACACCTTCCCTATGAAGAAAGGTTAAAATGCTTGGGGCTCTTTAGCTTGGAGAAACGACGGCTGAGAGGTGACATGATCGAGGTTTATAAGATTATGAATGGGATTGAGCAGGTTGAGAAAGAAGTACTTTTCTCCCTTTCTCACAATACAAGAACTCGTGGGCACTCTAAGAAATTGCTGAGCAGTCGGGTTAGAACAGATAAAAGGAAATACTTCTTCACCCAAAGATTAACATATGGAATTCACTGCCACAGGAACTCGTGGCAGCTGCAAGTATGGACAGTTTCAAGAGGGAATTAGATAAACATATGGAGCAGAAGTCCATCAGCAGCTATTAGCCACAGGGTATAGATGGGAACTCTCAGTCTGGGGCAGGTGATGCACTCTATTCTTGGTGCTGGAGGGGGCAGCAGTGGGAGGGCTTCTGGTGCCCTGGCCCCACTGCTGGACCTCCTGATGGCACGTGGTATATTTTGGCCGCTGTGTGACAGAGTGTTGGACTAGATGGGCTATTGGCCTGATTCAACATTGGCTTCTCTTATGTTCTTATGTTCTTAATTAAAACAAACAAAGGTGGTGCAAGTTAGATTGTAAATCTGGGAGTCACTTAGGTGACAGACAGAGACTTTTCGCGATCAGGGTAGGGTATTAAGGCTTGCATATGTTAATATGCTATTGTATAAAAACTGTATGTAACCACAGAATCTTTGAACTCCTTGCCTGTGTCTCTTAACTCAGGTTGAGCTTCCCTGTTGTGCAACAAACAGTAAAAGATTGACTTTGCCTGATTTCTTTGTGGGGCACATCTTTTGTCCCTAACAAAAAGCCACTGAGAGGTCTAGGAGAGTGCATAGTCCATCAACTGCCACCCTTGAATGTGTGCTTCTGATGACAATTGGAATTTTACCCAAGGACTCTGGGCATTTGTTTGTCAGAACTGATGGTTGCGGTCTTTAGAACACTTTCCTGGGAGTAAGCCTCATTGAATAAAATGGGATGTTTTTTTTAATAGTGCTGCTTAGGAGTGCTCCATTAGTTGATCTTTGCTTCCAAGTATATCAGCAAGCATGAAAGGATGGTACACCTTTTGTGATTGGCAATTCAATGCAAGTTTGACAGAGACTTCTTAAACACAACTGCTGTCCTAACCTTATATGAAGAGGACTCTATTTCATGTTAGAATAGTAAAGTACAGTGAAGTGACAGCTTGTATTCCCATTCAGAATATAAATGAAAATTGGAGACTGAAAGAGAGTTGAAATTTTAAATGTTGGCTATTCTGCCTCCTCTACAAAACTATCTGACATAATGAATGTTTTTTTTATCTTACTGTGTCTTTGGAACACTTGTTTTGCTGTAACGAACAAAATGTTTTGGCTTCCAATAGCATATGTTATCTTATCTTAATTGATAACAGGCTTGAGTAACTTAAAAGTGGAGGTACAGTATAAAAAGGAGAGTAACAAACACTGAGATGTTAAATTTGGAAAGCATGATGGCAGAGTGAGTGCATAGGCCAATGTGAACCTGGGTGGGGGGACTTCCCTGTGCAAAAACCCACTCAAGTGAATTGTCCACATGCATGGGCAGTAGAGTGTCAGAGGTGCTGTGTGCAGAAAATCCCAGTGGTTATTTTGGTATCTGTTGTGCATGCTAGTGGAAAAAAGCCGTGCAATGTTGTGTTGGGCTCTTCACATGTTACTCAGCTTTTGTGAGTAGACCATTCCTTGTGAGTGGATAGCACAGGTTAGGCATGTTGCATCTGCCCTGATTCTGCTTTATAATTCTGGGAGATTCCAGAATATTGACCTTTTGATGGAACACTGTTTGATATTGAATTGAATGTCAACATGTATGTTCCAGACAGCATACCTATGGCTTTCATTTCTATGCATGTCCAGAATTTTACACTCCTGCTACAGTGGTGGATTAAAACTCACTCTTTTAACTCTGTTGCCAAGTGAGATCCTGTTTCTAACTATATTTTGGTGAAAGTCTGCAGAGCAATTTAAAAGCAAATGATTATACAGTGTGGTGTGTGAGCAGCATGAGACTTTTTCAGTAGCACTCCATTAAAATCCACCCAGTTGCTGTTCTGTTCAATAGCACCATTTTTATAAGAAGTCTCAAGGCTAAAGGTGTGTGTTGCAATAGTTTCCTACTAAAAAAACGATGTGACTCTTTTTTCTTATGAAATAATTGAGACCTCCTACGTAGAAGAAGAAGCACCTGATGGCTTGTATGGTTAAATTTTACTCACTTTAAAGAAACATGGTACTTAATATATTTTCAAAATAACTTATGTTGCTACACTGATTAATTTGATGACATTTTGCATGGAGTGGGTGCCTTGTGAAAGCAGGAAAAATATATCGTTGTAGTCTGGCAATATATTATTCTGTTTCAGTTACTAATTTTAACTTGGGAAAACTATATTTCTTACTTGAAGGATGGGAGGCTCAGAACTGGTGATCACATCTTGGAAATTGGAGGCACTAATGTACAAGGAATGAGCAGTGAGCAGGTTGCTCAAGTGTTGAGGAACTGTGGGAACTATGTTAGGATGGTTGTTGCAAGAGATCCAGCGTGTGAAATAACTGTGACACCACCAACCCCTTTGGCTCAGCCTGTTGGAATGTTGACCCCTTTTCAGGACACAGTGAGTATCGTAGTGCTAGTTAAGTATATTGTTAAGTACATTCCAAGCACATGACAACTGTAGATTCCATGTAGATTGCATGATTGCACAGTTTTTGATCCCTCAAATCTCAATAAAATGTTCAATCCAAAAGATATCTTACCCTTTCTGTAATCAGTGAAGTCCACTACAAAGAGTCATATTCT
This sequence comes from Gekko gecko, assembly GCA_029375565.1. NCBI lineage: Eukaryota > Metazoa > Chordata > Lepidosauria > Squamata > Gekkonidae > Gekko > Gekko gecko. The sequence goes on along the minus strand of JAPDNY010000006.1, from coordinate 73,620,810 downwards.
TTTTTAGTCTCCTCTATCCCACGCCAAAAGATTCTTCATTTCTTACATCTGATCTCTTCGTTTTCCATTGCTGTTCCAAGCCTGGCTACCTCATCTTTGTAACTGCAGGTGGGTGGAGTGGGTGTAGTCACTTAATTGATCCCCACAGTTTTCCTAGTCTCTGTGGGGAAAGGTCTAATCTGATGATTGTACTTACATTTAGGTATTTGTTAAAATAAAATAAATCTTAAGTACTATTACTGCTGCACCACCAGAATTGCATAATTTCAACCTCCAAAGGTAATCCAAATGAACCTATTTTACAGTTTTTTTAAAAAAATTAGAAATTAAGCCTTCAGTAGGTTAAGAACCTGATACTGGCTTGTTTTTCCTGCTTAAATATTTGACGTAGATGATAAAGTTCTGATGTCTTTGTAGTCTACATTAATATTTGCCAGTAAAATCTTGCTTTAACAAATTTAATTGTGGCCATATTCAAATGTCTGTGTAAAAAAAGCTTTTCTCAGTTTTGAGTAATTAAAACCAGCAACCAAAGTATGCAGGAGGTCTTGAGATGTAAGCAAATCTGTGCTTGTGCTCCATCTGTTGCTACTGTGCTTTTTCAATGTAGGTACAGAATATTTTCAGTGGCCTCTTTTTTTCTTTTTTGCTCTTCAATTACAGCTAAAATTTTGTGGTAGAAGCAATATATATTTGTGTATATGTATTCCATGTATGTATAAGGCAGGTAGTGCCTATACTGTATTGTCCCTCCTGACTTACCACGCTGTCTCAGCCTTTTAGCCAGAGCAGTTTCTACTTCCACTTAAGTTTGACTCTTGCAGTTTCCCAAACCTGGAAGAGATGTGGCATGATCTTTTACCCGAAGCCTTTACAATGAAGAATTGCAGAGGTGCTTCATTCCAAAGTGCGCAAAAAGGAAGCACTGGGTGCTAAGAGAAGCAGTGTGCACCCATGAAGTGTGTTTGGAAAGGAGTCCACCTTGCTCTGAGGTTCAGTTGACCAGAAATCTTAGTCTGCTATCAGCATAAAGGAAGTCAGTTGTGGGGGGCACAAAGCAGCTATAGTGTATATTCTGTATGTGCCTTGTGATAACACAGTAATATTGTTCAACACATTCAACCAGATGTGTGGTATTCCACTAGCCTGAAGAAATTAACAATGGTAGTTACTATCTATGGTGTTCCTATAAGGTGAATCTGGAGCAAAGTTATCCAACATCTCATCAGAGACTTACCAGCAGATTTTTCCATATAAGGGAAAAGACAGACTGCTTCTTTCACTACAAACTTACTGATTACCAGTGCAATCAGATGTGATTACAAGTTATTTGTGGAGCTGAAGTATCAGCGTCAAGTGTTCTATGGGACCTTTGTGGATGGTGGTTGTTCAAGGCCATTGCACTATTCTTTTTGGCCTGACTGGTTTGAGTATATCGTATTCTCAGGCATCTGCCATGTTGATGACTAATATTGAACAATGGGTGATAGACGTGAACTCCAAAGGCTTTGTCACCACAGTAGATTTTAAAGGGAGTTTTAAAAGGCTGTGGCAACACTCTGGCCAGACTGCGTAGTGCACTCCCCCTCGCTTCCTCCTCCCAGTCATCATTCTGTTATTGGGAATGAAATATTGGAATTGACAATATCCAATACTTCCTTTCATGTAACTGGATATTGCCAATCTGATAGCATAAATATTGGGTATCAGGTTGGCAATATCTGATTGTACTCCCCTATTGACAACTTTGCTTGATTATATGTACCCTGAGCACAGTGAAGACTGACCAAACAATGCTGATGGTGACACTGTCACAAGTGGAGTTCAAAGCCCATTCCTGTAAATGTCAAGAACTATGAATCTGGCTCAGCATAGATCCCTGCTACTGTGACTCAAGCTTGATGACCTGTGGACCATATAAGGAGGCATTTACCTGCAAGAATACCTTCCCTCTGCAAGCACCTATGATGCTCTGAAGAAGTTGAGCCAGCTGCTGATAAGGAACTCACCCAACAACATGTTAGCACATCAAAAAGCCTGACCCTACCAAAGCATCAAGTGCCACTCCATTAACCCCAATGTATGATCTTGGTTGGCTACCTGTTCCTGGTATCTTCAAGACAGTGTGAGCTAGTGGGGAAGAACTGGGGATCATTTTCCATGCTAAGAGGTGCTGGGATTCAGCCTCTCACCAAGAGCATTTTCACTTTCCACTTCCAGGTCATTCTGGCTTTTGCTTGCAGCCAGTGCATTCCAAGTCTTTCTCCTAATGTACCTTTTGTGTCACCAATGAAGTTACCTGTTAGTTTCTATCTCTTCTGTGTGGCTTCATGATACTTAAGTCCGCTAAGCGTTTTGGAGTCTCAAGGTTAATCTGTACCCTAGCTAGCTGTGCAGTGAAACAGCCATCATGATCACTTTTTCTAGTGGCAGATTAGCCACTTTCAGTTTTATTAGCTCAGGGATATTTAACTGCATCATCGTTTTATTCTAAACTCTCAAGAAGCATGGCCTTCTTTCTTTTTCCTTCACATGTATATCATATTGCGCTGTGTAGCTCAGGGTTCATTTGCATTGAGACTCATGAACATTATGCAACAGCACTAGTCTCTGCTATTTATCTTTTATTTTATAATACTACTAGAAGTAAGGCCCATTGTGGGAAGAAATACAATGGGCTCTAGAAGGAAGCTCCAGGTGAGTGTCCCGGCTGTGGCTGGTGGGGCAGCAGAGGAAGGGGAAAATAGAGGGAGGCAAGCCATGTTGATTTCCTTCTGCTTAGCTATAAGGCAGGGCTGTCTCAAGTCATTTTGCCGCCCCAAGTGGGTAGTATGGGAGGACAGCCCCATGGTAACAGGTATGGTTCCCTCCACCCCTGACTTATGTTGATTTGGGGTTATGCAGTGGCAGCTAAGGTAGAAAAGCACCTCCTTTTATGCCATGTCTTCTGGGTTCCAAGGTTCTGGAAAGCGGTTCCATAGCCAGTTACAGAGTTGCCAACTCTGGGTTGCGAAATATCTATAGATTTGAGGGGTAGAGCCTTGGGAGGGCAGGGTTTGGGGGTGTGGAGGGACCTCAGCAGAGTAAAATTCCACAGAGTCCATTGCCCAAAGCAGCCATTTTCTCCAGGAGACCTGATCTTGGAGATCTCCAGGTGCTGCCTGGAGGCTGGCAATCCTAAGGGGAGGGCCAGACCTGTAGATCTGAGGGGTAGAGCCTGGAGAGGGCAGGGTTTGGGGTGTGGAGGGACCTCAGCAGGGTATAATTCCATAGAGTCCATTGCCCAAAGCAGCCATTTTCTTCAGGAGAACTGATCTTTGAGATCTCCAGGTGCTGCTTGGAGGCTGGCAATCCTAAGGGGAAGGCCAGACCTGTAGATTTGAGGGGTAGAGCCTGTGGAGGACAGGGTTTGGGGTGTGGAGGGACCTCAGCAGGGTTCCATAGAGTCCACCGCCCAAAGCAGCCATTGTAATAGCTGGGAAATTTTCTGTAGGGGAAATGATGTGCTGTGGCTGGGGATCATGGTGATTTCTGAGAGATCTCCAGGCCCCACAGGGAGATTGGCAACTCCAGTGACTGTTTAAGGGAAGATTGGGATATGTATTTTGGCAACTCCAGTGACCTTTTAAGGGAAAATGTACTTTACCTCAGAACACATTCAGTGACTCCCTCCAGCAACAGCAGACTGTTTAGAATGTTAGAGGCAAAGGCTAATCAGGCCGCATATGCAAATGACCTCTGTGTTCTGACTGGCTATTGGGGGGGAGAGAAACAGCAAACTGTTTAGAATATTGGGGGCGAAATTCAGGCAACACAGCCAGTGGATAGGGACAGCTTCTGAGTGACAGATCACGGAGCCAAAGGCTGTGGGCACATGTGGAATGTTCAGGAGAGTCCATGACCAAAATAAAATTATTATATAGAGAGATGGATTAACTCATGTGTGCCTTCCTGCAAGGCCTAAAGAATTTGCACGTTGCACTTAAACGTTGCATGGGAAACCATGGATATGAAATTCCCTTCCCGTGAAGAAAAATTAGTTTACCATGTTAAAAATGTAGGCTATATCGTTCAGACCCAGTGTAATACTTGAACAGATTGAACAGATTCAGTTCTTTACTTTCCATGTTAACCTGCTGTACTTGCCAATAATTGATGTTAGTGTAAGAGGAACTAAAATTACAGAAATGGCAAACTTCCAGTGGGCTAAGGTTAAAATAAAAATACTTATTCTTGGATATTTAGTCTGAAGAAGTATCCAGTTAGTTGCGAATGAATTATGGGAGCTCTTTCCAGAAACTTATTACTAATGTTTATGCTATTGAGCATAAAGGTATAAATTGTATGGTTTATTTTGCAGGAAAACGAAATTCAAGAGGTTCAGCTGGTGAAAAAGGATGGACAAAGCCTGGGTATAACAATTGTTGGCTATACAGGAGTTTCTGACAAAGGTGAGCTTTAAGCTTACTGTAATTTTAAATAGTAAAAGAGGCTATGAAGCTAATATGTCATGTTTAACGTAGAGATAGAAAACTAAATTGAAACAAAACTCCTTTCCGCCAAAATTCATGGCTGGTTCACCTAGTTTTCTTCAAAACAAGATAAACATCCTCTTCTGGTTTTTATGCACCTGTGATCTGAGCTGAAAGCCTTGTGATAGAAGCAGAAATGTAAAAAATCCACAAATTTTGAAACCATGGAGGGGAACAGGTTCCCCCCCAGAACAAGGAAATGGGGGGGGGGATTAAATTATGTGAAATACTTTATCAAGCTAAACTTATTTTACTGTATTAGAAAGATAGAATACATCATTTATAACTTAGCTTGAATATACATTTTTACGATTTGGCATATTCATGAAATTTAAAAGTATAAATACCTTCATTTTCTACAAGCAAAATTGCAAATGCACCCAGTACTAGAGAGAAAGAGAGAAAATAATTGTAGTGTCCTTAAAACAACACTAGGAGACCCTTATCAGCTGTATTTTAAAAACAAGTTGTTCGTACATGGCATATAAGGTCAGGCCTCAGTAGTTAATTCTAGAGGGCCAGAACTCGATTGTGACCAAAGTTCAGATTAGTCTCATCTCTTGATTGGAAGGGGCTTTGAACCACAGATAACAAGAAAGTTCCTTACTGGTTAATAATGGCTAGAATTCCCCCAGTGTGTATTTATGTATGATTGTTTGTCTTATATACATGAAATAAACATTTTTCTTAAAAAAAAAATAAAGGCTAGATAGAGGCCAGCTAATGGGGTGGGTGAGGGACCTGGAAAAAATGTTCAGAGCAGTTTATGGAAATAGAAAAAAGACCAATGTCAATTAGAACTTCTGTTATTCTGTTGAAACTCACCATTGTTGGTGGATGCATAGTGACCTCTCTATTTCTGTACTGAAACCCTTTGTACTGGAAATGAGCAAGAAAACAAATGTACTGGAAATGAGCAAGAAAACAGTTTTAAATCTGAAATAGTTGTGATGATTGTGTTAGGACTTCTTTGGTGAGTCTCAGCCTTTAAGTGTTCCTAAAATCACAGCTAATCCCAGTTCCTAATAGATTTTAGCAACCAGTCAGTATATTTTCTGGCTCTGAGGTAATCTGGAATGTAGGGAACTGTGGATGCTGGTCACTCCCTCAACTGCTCACACTTTGAAAGAGGGGGAAATCCAGGTCAGCCCCTTTCCCTCCGGTGGAGAGTCCCTGCCCATTCTTTTAGAAAACAAGGAATGCCTTCGACAACATAAAAAGTGCTCTGTTTTCATGTTAGTTGGATTAATGCAAAAGGCTTGTCCTCTGCCCTTACAAAGGACTTGTGGATCCACTTGCAGGTTTCTCAGGGGTTCCTGAACTCCAGTTCAAGAAAGGACTGTCTTATGTAAACTGTCTTATGTAAGTGTAGTGTAGACTGTCTTATGTAAAAATCTTCATACTATAGATTTTGAATGTATAAATCCTTGTCTTAAAGCAAGACTCATTCAATAGGGAAAATATTTCTTTGGTTTCATTTCAGTGTTCCCAAAAATTTCTAGTTTCACAATAGGAAAAACTGAAAATATGTCTTCAAAATTTCCTCCCCCCTCCACATTTTTCCAGGTCTTTGCATCTCTAGATAGAAGACTGCATAGTTTTTCTTGTAAATGGCCATTCAAGACAAACAGAACAAAATTAACAGAGAGCCCTATTGTAATTTAAAGTCCAGGAACCCCTTGATCCTAAGAAATACAAAGTACATGTCCAGTTAGCAGGGTTGCCAGCTCTGGGTTGGGAAATCCATGTAGATTTGGGGAGTGGAGCTTGGGGAGGGCAGAGTTTGGGGAGAGGAGGGACCTCTGTGGGGTACAATGCCATAGAGCCTATACTCAAAAGCAGCTATTTTCTCCCTAGGAACTGATCACTCTTGTCTGGAAATCAGGTGTAATAGTGGGAGACCTCCAGGACCCACCTGCAGGTGAACACCTGGCTGAATGGTCAAACTGCTTTGTTTGTTTAGCCTGCTGACAGTTGCACTTTATTAATCAAATGTAGTTTGTTTTAAAAACACAATGAGATGTGCTCTGCAATTACTACGGTTTAATGTAAGAAAATATGAACTTGTATACAGCACAGAACTGCAGGTGTGCAATGGAGGGGTCTCTGACTACAAGACCCTTCATGCTTTACTCATGTCCTTTTCTTGCCATGTAAAACCTTTTATAGGTTTGAATCAAAATGTAGGGCATGGTAAATAACTCAACTACTGCAACAAGAGAATAGCTATCTATTCCCTTGTTAAATTAGGCTTTTTACCTTGTTAGAGAGTCACTGAGATTCCCACACTACCCTGGATTCAGAGTATTTAATGTTCTTATTCATTCTAAGTAGGGTCTAAATTACCCAAATGTAATTTTAGTTAAATTCTCTAGTTAAGTTAGAAGTAATGGGTGTAATTGTGCAGTGGCATAGATAGTGGGGGAAGGTTTTTAAAAGTAAAAACTGTGATACTTACAACCCCCTGGTCTAGAAACGTTGAAACTAGTTTTCTCTCTCAGCCAGGTGATTGCTTGCAGTAAAAACTTCAGAAGGTCCTTCATCTAAGCATCTCCCTCTAACATGCAGTGTAGTACAGAATGGCTTAACAATATTGTATTATTATTTATTTATTTAAATTTGTACCCCACCCTCCCCGCCATAGCAGGCTCAGGGTGGCTTACATGATAAAAGCACAATAACAATAAATATATACATCTAAAACAGTCCTTTGAACAGTTCATAATTCATTAAAACCAACTTACAATATATTAAAGTGCTAGCAGTTGACTTAGGATATCAAAGATGGCCTCATACATTCCGTAATTTCACTTGATATCAGTTCGTTGGTCATTCTCAATTTCGGTCGGCAAGCACAGGCTATCAGTAATAGGCCAGGCACCAGGCTTTAGTTGTTGCTAATGGTGGTGGTGGTGGCAGCTCCTAGTTGAAAGCCTGGTGGAAGAGCTCCATCTTGCAGGCCCTGCGGAACTGCAAAAGGTTCCACAGGGCCCTGATCCCCTCCAGGAGCTCATTCCACCAGTGTGGAGCCGCCACTGAGAAAGCTCTGGCCCTGGTTGCAGCTAGTCTGGCATCCTTAGGTCCTAGAAGGGCCAAACAGTTTTGTGACCCTGACTGAAGTGCTCTCTGGGATATATATGGGGAAAAGAGGTCCTTCAGGTATGTCGCACCCTGGCCATATAGGGCTTTAAAGGTAAGAACCGGCACCTTGAAGTGAATCTGGTATGCTATTGGCAGCCAGTGCAATGCTTTCAGGACATGGGGAGACCCATCAGGAGCCTGGCCACAGCATTCTGCACTAGCTGCAGCTTCCGGATTTGTGACAAGGGCAGCCCCATGTAGAGAGTGTTACAATAGTCTAATCTTGAGGTGACCATTGCATGGATCACTGTTACTAGATTGTTGCATTCAGTGGCTGCTACCTGAACCTCCATTGTTAAGGAGGCATCCAAGAGCACTCCCAAGCTCCTAACCTCCGGCGCTGGCACCAACGATGCCCCATCGAAGGTTGGGAGTGGGATCCCTACCCTGGTCCACCCTGACTCAAGCACAGGACCTCCATCTTTGTCGGATTCAGTTTCAGTCAGTTCAGTCTAAGCCAGTCAGCCATGGTCCAGATCTTCTGGTCTAGAGCCAGACCGGCCACCCAACATCAGATAGAGCTGGGTGTCATCCACATACTGGTGACATCCCAGCCCATGACTCTGGGCTATCTGGGCAAGGGGGCGCATGTAGATGTTAAATAACATTGGGGGAGCACTGCCCCTTGAGGCACTCCACACTCTAGTGGGTACCTCTGGGAGAGTTGATTCCCTGACGCCACCCTTTGTCCCCAACCATGGAGAAAGACAAGCCATTGCAAGGCAAGCCCCTGAGCACCTATGTCGGCAAGGTGGTGGATCAGTAACTGATGGTCGACTATGTTGAACGCCACCAACAGGTCCAACAGCAACAGCACTGCCGATCCGCCCCAATATTGCATGGTGACATAAGTCTTCCTGAGCCAGAGTATTCTTTATCAGGTTAAACAAAGGATTCTTTGTTTTTCCTACAAACTGTTTCTCAAAAGGCTACCCCTCTGGAATCTCTGCAAAATGAATCTCTCTTAAACAATTAATAGTCTCCCTCCCTCTCTCTCTCTCTTTCCCTTTCGCTTCCTTCCTTCAGTGGAATCTTCTGGGATTTTTGTTAAAAATATAATACCTGGCAGTGCTGCAGAACACAGTGGTCAAATAAAAGTCCATGACAAAATTATTGCTGTAAGTACATCTTCCTATTACATCATGCATTGCAAAATGTTACTGGTAATGGAGATTATTTTAAGTTGCCCTTCACACAGAGCTGCATGGCAGCTATAATACCATGATTAGATCCCTCCTGCCCAGCAGACTTCCAAAGTAATGGGAAAGCCTCACACAATGTCCAATCCATGCTTTGTTCACATGTAGCTTTTGCTTGAATAAGATGGCTGTCATAGAAAAACTGTTACCTTATGGCAGTATGGAAAGGACACTTGTGAAACTAATTATAAATTCACATTTATGAAAAGAACTTTGATTAGAATTCCTGAACTCTTTTTTGTTAGTATCCCATGTATCAGCACATGAGGACATCTCCCCTGGCCCACAGAGCTGATTCTAGATTTATGGCTGGCTAGTCTCGATTGACTTTTCATGACTGAGCCCTTCTTTTGCTTAAGTGGTGATGTTTAGTACTGACTGGTCATACAGAGTCAATCCCATTTCATTTGGACAGCAAAGATTTGTTGATGTGTCTTTGTGTATATAATTGCATGTTAATAAGCAATACATATTGCCATTCTCATCCATTTAATCAAATTTGTGCTATGGATTACAATGTAAAAAAATGACTAGTTATCTATTTATGTTAGGTTGATGGGATTAACATTCAGAATCATACTAACCAAGAAGTTGTGGAGGCATTGCGTAATACAGGACCAAGTGTACACCTTACATTGCTTCGAAAGAAACACTGTTGTACTGATTTCTTTTCAGAAAGAGGTAAATCTTTTTTTCCTCTCTCCTTATTAAGCATGGCAAATATTCTGAACTGATTTTACTGAGCACCTGATTTCTTTTCTTTCATTTTCTTTGCTAAATGTTCCATGACAGCAGTCTCACAATAGCACTTTTGTATTCCAGTTTGGATAATCTTGTAGAGCAGAGGTCCCCAGTCTTTTTGAGCCCGTGCGTGCCTGTGGAATTCTGACACAGGGTGATCAGTACAGCTATAAAAGCAGAAGGCAGAGCCAACCACACAGAGGAAGCCCAAATGCAGGAAAGAAGAAGGGTATTTTAAAAAATACACTGGGGGAAAAGGAGTGAAAGAGAATAAAACCAGTACTATGGTGGCAATTGTGACTGAAACAATGATGTTTTACTCTACATAGTCAGTCAGTTCACCAGTGGCCAACCAGAAGCTGTATGTGGCCCCATCCACATTGGGGACCCCTGCTGTACAGCCAGTAAATTCAGGATATTTATTTATCTGTAGTACTTATGCAAATATTTGCAGTATTTATGTACTGTTTTATCACCTGAAGTGGTTGAAACTTACAAAATACATTCCTTATTCATAGAAACATAATCTATTTGGAACATCATAAATGTGCATCAGAGTTAACCATACACTTCTGAGGGCTCAAGAGTATATTACCATCCATAATCTTGCAATTTACTGCATATTTTTATCAGTTCAGATCCGACCACTGGTTACCTATTATTTTCTGAGGGCCCTGAGGGTCTCTAGTGTAATACAGTTTCATGTAATATGACTATATACAAAATAATAGTTTGTCTTTAGATCTCTAAAGGTCTCTTTAGAGTCCCATTAAGATCTTTAGATGTGTGATCAAATGTGATCATGTCTAAAATGGAAGCAAGGTTATCTGAAGGGACTGGTGGTGTATGCTGTCAACATCCTTTAAGTGCATAACTGACCAGAAGCTTTTGGAAAACTTACAGTGCAGTCAAATGCGCCAGCCGTATTCCTGTCTGGAGTTGTGGAAACTGAAACTAACTTAGATAGTGAAAGTGAGGAAGCACAAGAGCAAAAGGATAACTCCGAAAATGAAAAAGAGCAGAAACTACATACAGTGGGTAAGTCAGACCCCATTTGAAAGGACAAATGTTAATTATAATTTTGTAACAGAATGCTACAGAAAAAAAATAGTGCTTTATGTTTAGAGGTCAGAAAATTTCCAGTGCATCAGGTGAGTACAATTCTAATAGTTTGCCTTTGATAACGATAGGAAATAATAGAAAAAATAGAAAAAGTCACCTCAGTTTAAGGTTGCCAACCCCCTGGTTTGGCAGGGGTCCCCTGCTTTTTTGGGGGTTCTGCCCAACGACAGCCAGCTGGCCGGTGGGGGAAGCCCAAGCCTCAACACCCGCAGCCGCCCCTCTCCCTTCTCTCTTGAGAGAGAGGAGGGAGAGGGGTGGCTGCGGGCCACGTGCCTGATCTCTGCGGAGATCGGGCATGCAAAGCCTTCCATCTTCCTGCACTTAAAGGGGCTCCCTTTAAGAGCAGAGAGCCAGCGGGAAAGGGCCCCGTGCATCCGATCTGCGTGTGGAGATTGGGCATGCAAAGCCTTCCAGTTTCCTGCTCTTAAAGGGACTCCCTTTAAGTGCAGGGAGCTGGTGGGACACACAGGGTGCACGCACAGAGATCAGGTGTGCAAAACCTTCCAGCTCTCTGCACTTAAAGGGGTTCCCTTTAAGTGCAGGGAGCCGGCGGGAAAGGATCCCACGCATCCAATCTGCGCACAGAGATCGGGCATGCAAAGCCTTCCAGCTTCCTGCACTTAAAGGGGCTCCCTTTAAGTGCAGAGAGCCGGTGGAGATCGGGCAGGTATCCCCACCGTGATGTCATCACATCAGGGATGCCCCGCCCCCTCCGGAAATGCCCCTCAAAGTCCCCCGCTGGGGGACACAGATGGACTAGGCAACCCTACCTCAATTCCTGAGGTGACTGAGCAAGGCAATTCTGAGCATGTTTCTTCTGAGGAAGACATTTTTTAAAAATAAAAGAAAAAAATTACTTGCATGGAACTGATTGGCTGAAGGTTCCTATGAAACCATAATTTATTAGCTTAGTCATTTAGAATGTTTACTGTATCTACCCTAAAGAGCCAATTATTTTAATTAATAAGTAATTAATTCCAGAATTTGCACCCTTCCTTTCTTGAGCTAACAGGGCCATCAAGGAAACTAGCAAATAAAATAATGCATTCTGGTATTGCCTGCTTCTTACTGGTGCCATGCTATATCTTTGAACTGCAGATATGCTGTGTTCTTTTAACACAGGGTAAATTGCTAGGGCTTTACTGATGTGACTTACAACTAGGTGACCTTCCAGAACTTTCAGACTTGCATGTCTAGGACATGGTTTTGCTATGACCTCAAGTTTCTTTAAATATATAAAGAGATGCTTTATACTTTGTCAGACCACTGTCCAATCTGGTCCAGCACTGAGTGGAAATGTCAAAGCCTGTTTCTCAGCCATGCCACCTCCAATTATTTATTTAATCTGAAGATGCCAGAAATTAAATTTAGGATATATTATGTGTGAAAATAATGCACATTACCATGGAGCAGAAGGCTTGATTTTAATTAATATTAAAGGCAAAGTTTTAGTTCTTCGAGTAAGGCTCAAAGCAGCCTGAATGTGTCTTTAGAGATTTTGGAGGAGGTGTGCATTCAGTCAGGGCCGGCTCCAGGAATTTCTGCGCCCTAGGCGGGCGCAGATCCCAACCTCCCGGTTGGGCCTGGAGACCCAGCCATGCCGCCCCCCCTCCTTCCCCCCCCAGGGAGGAGGGGGAGGGCGGGCAAGCTGTGCCCCAGCTGGGCGCTCAACGGCGGTGGCCTCCAGGGAGGAGGTGGAGGGCGACTTGCGCCCTAGCTGGGCGCTTTTCAGCGGCAGCAGCTACGGTGGCAGCGGGGAGATCCCGCTGGCCCCACTGGCCGCCTCCTCCTCCTCCCCCCAAGGGAGGAGGGGGAGGGCGACTTGCACCCTAGCCCGGCGCTTTTCAGCGGCAGCGGCGGCGGCGGGGAGATCCCGCTGGCCCCACCGGCCTCCTCCTCCTCCTCCCCCCCCAGGGAGGAGGGAGAGGGCGACTTGCGCCCTACCTGGGCGCTTGGCGGCGGCAGCGGGGAGATCCCGCTGGCCGCCAGCGGCCGCCTCCTTCTCCTTCTCCTCCTCCCCCCCAAGGGAGGGTGACTTGTGCCCTAGCCGGGCGCTTTTCGGCAGCAGCGGCGGTGGGCACCCGGTTAGGGCGGCGGTGGGGGCGCTTTTGGGGGGGGGGAGTGGGGCGCCATTTGGCGCCCCTGAGGCCGGCCCGCCCTAGTCGAGTGCCTAGTTCGCCCAATGGGCGATCCAGCCGTGCATTCAGTACACTAATTCTCCTCATCTTTTCCATACTGGAGCTTGACCTGACTCTGCCAGCTGATACAAGAAGTCAATGTAACGACAAGGTTAGTGGGCACTCTTGTACAGATGCACTTCTGAAGCTGTACAATTAGATCTTAGGACAGAAGTCACAAGCCTGCTCAAAGAAGCAGCTTGTGGATCCTTGGGAATTTGAAAATTGAGGTACCCCTTGATTGTGTCCCTATCATTCTGATTCTCCACATAGCCACAACTTAAGAGTGCCTCTGAGAGGCAGAAGTAGTCAGAAATGTTGGGGCTTAACTGGCTGTACTATTTCTTACCTACTGAACATCTGTTTCTGAGAAGCAATATGGAAATATCTGAAATTAAGTTCTCTGCAGCTAGGGTATTTTCTGTATGGGTAGGCTATTGAGTATTACTTTTTTGCAAGTTATACTTTTCGCTTTTGATGAGATACTTTGATACCAAGCTGCATCTGTAGCCTTTTGCTTTGTTAGGTATATTTCACTGCAATTTTAGTAACACTTGGCATTGTTGTTTCATGCCACATGCTGCAGTTGATAAATTGTAACTAATATCAGTACTCACCATGCCAGGGCATTCATAGGCTAATGAAAACGATTCTAAAACTGAGTAAGTAATCTCTAGCATAAAATTCTACATTCAAATAGTTGCCATTTGGTAAGATTCAATCTTATTACAGAAATGGTGAAAACCATTTAGGATACAAAGATTTAAGAGTGTTTCACACTGGTAAATATACTCATTTCTTGCTTGAGAGCTAAAAGCAGTCATTTCATTTCAAACATGGTTTGATACTAAAATGCTGTCTATAAAAATTCACCCTGGAACAGAATTTAATGGCCAAATTAAATTCCAAAAATAGTTCATACATTGGAAATGCTGACAGGCACTTAATTATAATAGCACTAAAGTAAAACACCACTAATTTAATGCCCTGTCTAAACTCTGGAAACACCTTTCAAAGTTAATGTAAAAAGTGCATTTTATAAGATGTGTTGTTTCTCTTTTAGGTCAAATTTTGCTGAACTGTCATTAAAACTCTTGTTTCCTTCAGAGGTTTTAAGCAGTGAAACAGGCTAGCAAGCATGTTTTGGTGCAATCAATGAAAAGTGTATGAGTATATGTACAGGGCCCTTAACTATATCCTAGAAATGTAGAGAAGCCCAAGCATCAGTGTAATCCTGTGGCTAAAGTGATGGTTTTAGCTACAAGAAAATCGGTTCTGGTGCACTCTTCAGAGCCAGTTATGGCACAAACATGATTACAGGGTACATGCCAATGTTCATAAAGAGAATGCATGAAACATAAAGATGAGAGATGTGTGCTATGGGTTGCTTTTTCCTAAAGATTAACATACCCCATAAAGCTGTGGTGGAAACTTATAGGCCTCTGTCAAATATAAGCTGGTCCCTCAGTTATGACGCATACTAGGTCACCATAGGCATATTACTTTCTAACCATAAGCTAATAGTTTTGGGGCAGCCTGAAAGCACAGTTTTCTCATAGAAGGAATAAGAGAACATAAGAAAACAAGAGAAGCCAATGTTGGATCAGGCCAGTGGCCCAACACTCTGTCACACAGTGGCCAAAAATACCAGGTGCCATCAGGAGGTCAAGCAGTGGGGCCAGGACACTAGAAGCCCTCCCACTGTTGCCCCCCCAAGCACCTAATGAGACACATATTAACAGAGATGTGGGTTATGTTGCAAGAACAGTTGTAAAGAGACCATCAAATGTTATTTGATATCCAAAGAGAATCTACAGTCTCCTCATCTAAAGAATTACTGCATGTAAATATGTCTGCCAAAATTTGACATATGAAAATTAGGGAATCCTGTACATAAATGACTTGACCTAGGGGCAGTTTGGTGGCATGGCTTCGCAGACATTGATAGGGCCACCATAATGTATATTGAAATGTACCACAAACATAAAGCCAGAAATCAAAGAGTATGCAAGAAAGTAGCTCCAGATGACAAATCACTGAAGAGAGTTAAATACGTGCAATATATATGTACATGCTATATTGTTTCCATTTTATAGCTGGAGAATTCAGATGCTGATGCATCAACATCAGTCAGTATACCTATGAGTTCTTAAGCCAGTGATAGTCACTCAGTTGCTCAGTGCCACCTATGGTTCTTCTGAATGCTTTCCCCCAGTGTGGCGCCCACCCCATATTTAGGGTTCCAAACTGGCCTGGGGAAAAATGCCCTGTCTCTTTAATAGAAGCTTAATGTGTGGAAATAGACTGTTGAAGATTATCATGGCATGGATTATTATTATTTTTTTTCAAATTTATACCCCTCCCTCCCAGCCAGGGCCGGCTCAGGGCAAGTTAGTTAAATCACCTGGTAAATAACATCCCATTGTGACATTTTTTTCCAAACCATTTATCAGCCCTGCCCAGGACTGTACAGTGAGGCATTTTGGGGCTTGGCCCCCTGACTTCCTGCCAAGGTCCCCTGACTTCCATGCCACCCCCAGGCCACCTGGAGGACTCCCTGCTGCTGCCCCTTCCCCAAGCACAGCTTGCTTCCCCATGTAGGCAAGCAGACTGTGAACCCTGCAAAAGTGAGTTTTTAAAATTTTATTTTTATTTTATTTTTTTATTTTGTGACATCAGTGCCCTCTGACTTTTTAAAAGGCCCCCTGAATTAAAAAATCCTGGCTACAGCCCTGGCCCTGCCCATGTTTCAGGAAAGCAGGCAAGGCCATTGTTTGGTATAACTTGTGGCTGGCAGGTTATTCATGCCTTGGAACAGCCACTGCTCTAGGGAGTGGAGACTTGTGAGCAGCAGCCCTTGTGTCAGGTATGAAAATAAACTATAAGTCCTCTCCAACAACACCCCCATCCTTCTTTTCAGCTTCTGTACTCTCATCCCAGCACCTGAGTGGCTGCTGGGAACTGGCAGTAGGAAAACCACCACAGAAGCTGCCCGGAAGAAGAGCACAATGGTGTGGCAGTGATTTTACTCCCCTTTCTCCATAGCCAGTTTCTCTGTTCTGGGCACCTTGGCAGTCTCCATGTCTCATCTGAGCAGCTGTTCCTCATGCTGAGGAGAGAGCAAGAAGGCAAAGAGACAAGTCGTTCCCTTGCTCCAGATACACAAAGGGCTGGTTAAGGTTCAACAGTGGTGGGAAAAGATTACCCTCCTGTGATGCACCTTTTTCACTCACACAGAGTGCCTACCACCCACCATAACCTCTCTCCCACAAGTTCAGGATTACAAGTAGGTCAGGCAGTAGGGCCATAGCTGGTGGTGGGGCATTGGGGGTGATGCCCCCCAAATGATCCCCCTGGATTACCCCCAGCAGAACCCTCCCTCTCCCCACATGACCCCCAGTTCCTGCAAGGAGATGTGCCTAAACCTGCCTACTCAGCTCTCCTCAGCAGCAGTATGGAGGCTTGGTTGACTGACGCAGGCAAAGTGAAGCACCAGAAGAATAAGAGGAGGAGGAGGAGGAGGAGGAGATTGGATTTATACCCTGCCCTTCACTATGCAAAGGAGTCTCAGAGTGGCTTACAAACTCCTCTGCCTTCCCCTCCCCACAAGAGACACCCTGTGAGGTAGGGACCGAGACAGCTCTTTCCAGAACTGTCCTTGAGAGAACAGCTCTGACAGAACTATGGCTTGCCCAAGGCCATCCAGCAGCTGTAAGTGAAGGAGTGGGGAATCAAACCCGGTTCTCCCAGATTAGAGTCCACGCACTTTAACCACTACACCAAACTGGAGAATGGCCTGCCCTGGTGCCTTACTTTCCTGTGCTAGCCAGCCCAGCTGCCCCAATGCTGCTGAGGAGAGCCAAGGTGGAAGGGTAGCAGGTGGCAAGCAGAAAGAAGCATCATGATGCAACTTTCTGCTTGCCTCCTGCTGCCCCTCCTGCCTGCCTCCATGGCTCTCTCCCTCTCTCTATTGTTCTTTGGCTCCGCAGAGGAGGCAGAGGTGGAGGTGGCGCCTGGGTCAGAAGTGGGGCCATGGCGGGCAGCGCTGCTTCTTCTTCTTCTCTTTCTCCTTGGCCATCCCTGCTGCTGCTGGGCCTGGCCACCTAGGGCTGCTTGGCCCTGCTCTTCTGTGTCACGCCACCTTGGCTGCCACTGCCTCTTCTTCCTCCCCAGGCTGCGTCCTCTCCCTGGCGCTGTGGCCCCTTCCTGGTGCCGTGCTGGATTAATTTTATTTATTTATTTTAATTAGTGTCCCCTGGCTCCCCCATGAAAAAAAATCCTGGCTCTGGGTCTGTCAGGCCTGGGTCTGTCAGGCAGTCACACATCACTATCCTACTTGCCTCTTTTAAAATACAGAGAGAGCGAGGACCATTTCACATCTCAACTCCTCTCTCTCACTCACAGAGACATCAGCAGACAGGGCAGCCAAGCCCCTTTAATAATCTCACTCAAACACTGCACAGAACTATTAGGGTTGGGGACTCAAACACTGTTTCATTCATACACTGCCATCATTTATTCATACCCCAAAATATATATGGACCGAGAGCTTAGCTGTGTGTGTTTTCCTGAAACAACCAGTCCAAAGGGTTAAACAAACAAGGAATTAACTTTTATTTATGGTTTGAAGATAACACTGAAGAAAGCCAGTTACAAAGTTTCTTTTCAGTTGAACTTTTCCCTCTTCCAGCCTTTGGGATCCTCCCCCTCCTTCCTCTCTCCCCCTTGCTTCTCCCATCTTGTCCCCTTCTTTTTGACATCTGTATATTGCACCTCTGTATGAATTTTACTCATGGCTGTCTTATTGATTTTATTGTATTCCTTGACTTTTATTAATTGTATCTTACATTTTAGAAAGTTTTAAACTGTATATCCAGGGGTCTTTTCGTAGAAGAACAGCTGCAGGAGCTCATTAGCATATGGTATGCTAATGAGCTATTAGGCTATTAGCATATGCCACACCCCCTGACATCACCGGAAGTTATGTCAGAAGGGGAAGCAAAAGGGGGGGAAGCATCTTCAAAAGCCTCCCCTTCCCTTCCCCAGCTGGTCTGGGTGGGGGAGCTAAGAGAGAAGGAGTTTAAAGTTTAAACTCCTTCTCACTAGAGTTGGGCCACAGAAGGAGGAAAGAGGGAAGGAAAGAGAGAGAGTAGAGAGAAGGAAAGAAGGAAGGAAAGAGAGAAAGAAAGAGAGGGAAGAGGGAGGGAAACAGGGAAAGGAGGAAAAAGAGAAGAGAAGAAGGTGGGAAAGAAAGAAAGAAAGAAAGAAAGAGAGAGAGAGAGAGAGAGAGAGAGAGAGAGAGAGAAGAGAAGAATGAGGGAAAGAGGAAAAAGAAAGAAGGAAAGGAGGGAATGAAAGAAATTCAGTGGCAATTCAGCCCCATTATACCCTATGGGCCATTGAAGTCAATGGTGAAAACATAGGGTATATTCTGGGGGCTGGAGGGGAGGGGGTTTGAGGGAGAGGCTCCAAGATCACAGGATAGCTGATGGAGCCTCTCCCCAAGATACCCACCAAATTTCAAGAACATTGGACCAGGGGGTCCAATTCTATGGGCCCCCAAACAGGTTGCCCCATTTCCTCCATTGTTCTCTATGGTGGGAAAATAAGTTATTTTTTTCCCACTATAGAGAACAATGGAGGGAATAGGGGCAACCTGTTTAGGGGCCATAGAATTGGACCCCCTGGTCCAATGTTCTTGAAACTTGGTGGGTATCTTGGGGAGAGGCTCCATCAGCTATCCTGTGAGTTTCGAGCCTCTCCCTCAAACCCCTCCCCTCCAGCCCCTAGAATATACCCTATGTTTTCACCATTGACTTCAATGGCCCATAGGATATAATGGAGCTGAAATTGACATTCGGCTGCCTGAAAGACTCTCCAGGACGCCAGCTGGGGGCGGGGCTTGGCTTCTGAGCTCCCGGAGCTGTGCTCCGGTGGGCTCCCCCCCAAAAAGACCCCTGTGTATATCTATACATTGTTGTCACCCTTTCTGAGCCGATTTTGGGGAGAGTGGATTATAAAATAAATAAATAAAATCTTATACATTAGAAAACTACTTTTATTTCTCATATTCTTACTGTGGCAAGCTTCTGTTGGGGACATGAGCAGAGAATTTGGGGGACTCAATAAATTCTGGCATGTAAACCATATTCTCACAAGTCCATCTGTAATTATATGACTCCTTTCTTATGTTGTGATTGTTAGTTGATTTCTTTATTCATAAATAATTATGTAAACTTTCATCTTGTTCTGCTGATTCAAGTTTTACTAGTCTTGGATTTTTAATCCAATCCACAATCCAGACCAGACCTGCCAGTTGGTAATATAATTTTATATTTGGAACTGCTAACTCTCTTCTCTTTTTCTCATCTTGAAGTATTTTAAAACTTATTCTTGGTTTCTTGCCATTCCAAATAAATTTATTTATCTGTCTTTGCCAGTCTGTCAATATTCTTTCTTCTATATGTATAGGTAGCATTTGGAACAGAAAATTTAGTTTTGGCAATACATTCATTTTGATTGCGAGTTTCTACCCGGCCACAAGATTTTTAATTTTTTCCATCTGGATAAATCTGCTTGCATCAGTTTCGAAGTCTTCTGATAATTATTTTTGAAAAGATTACAGTTTTGTCCAGTCACATTTATCCCCAGATATTTAATAGAATCGGTGGCTACTGCACATTCTATACTCTTTATAATTTCTTCTTCTTCTTGTTGTTGCATTAAGAATTTCTTTATTATTTTTGTCTTCTTCCTGTTGATTTTATATCCTGAAAAGGATCCAGATTCTTCAATATGTTCCATTACATACTGTAACAATTTATGTGGATCCAATACAGTTAAAATACTGTTAAGACCACGTTGTCTGTATAACTTTTCATTTTAAATACTATGTCATTCACTTTTATTCCTTTGATCCTTGCATCTTGACTAATCTTTGTAGCTAAAGTCTCTAACTCTAGGATAAATAATAGAGGTGACAGGGGGCAGTGATGCTGGTAAAGTTGATGTCAGTCTTTCCCCCAGATCCACTCTTTACTTAAGATTACTCTCTCATGCTTGCTTATTCCCACGTCATCATTGTGTTGGCTTTTGAACAAGCTTCATATGAAATTTGTTATTGCAGTATGAAGATTAAAGGTTTATTGTAATTTATGCTGCTTATGGAAATTTTAATGTATTTATTGTTTATTGTATTTTAATGTTTGTTAGCTGCCTTGAGCCAGTTTGTCCAGCAAGGCGGGATATAAATTGAAATAATAAATTAATAAATAAATATCTAGGAAGATTTACAGGTTTTCTCCCCTCTGGTGTAACTATCTGTGTTATATGGACTTCAGTTAGGTGCACCGATAAATTGGAACAAAACACATTATTTTATTTTTATTATTTTATTAAATAGATTCATTTAACAAAACTTACTATGTTCTCTCAAAGTTTCCTGGAAAGGAAAGATAAAGTTGTCTTCAAAGAACTGGCTTTAATAATATATATATATATATATACAGTTAAAGATTTGTGATATAGCTGAGTAAAAGAAATAATTATCTTAGTTTTGCCATTATTTTCTGGAGTCCTTTTGTGTATTTATCTTGGATATCCAAGGTCATACAAAAGTCATAATGAAGTCCAGGAATATCAACTAATCTGCTCTGAAGGGAGTAATTCTAGTCAGCTATGGGGTAAGGCAGAAACGGCATGAGATCATTGAAAATGATGCAAGGTTGAAATGTTTGAAAGGAAATAAGTAAATGTGTGCATGTTTACTCAGAAATAAGTATGCATTCAGTGGGCACACTCCCAAATGAAGTGTATGAACAGGGGCGGAGGTCACAAGAAATCATGTAAGTGGCAGATCAGCTTGGATTCTCCTTTCCAAATTTTCCCCTCCAGGATTGTTTAGACCTTCTTGGGCAGGCAGCCTGAGCTACATATGCAGTATAATGAAGTGAGAGAATGGGCTGTACCACTTCAGGGTAGGTGAAAGCGTCACATGCTTAATGGTCCACCATGTACAAACTCCCAACAAATTAGAAATTTACATATCCGAGAGAAACCAATGCTGAGCTGGCTTCCACTTATGGGGAGTTATAATGCAGATGAACTTTGAAACATGTAATTCTTCAGCTGCAGACTGTAGTGATACAATCTATTCTGCCTCTACAGCTCTCTGCCAGTTCTTTACCACCTTATTTTGTTTCATGTGTAGGCCAGGCCTCATGTATAGGGTTGCCAGGCCCCCTTGTCATCACAGAGGTGGGATGGGGGGGAATTTCAGGGGTGGGAGGGATGTTGCACATGATGTCCCTGATGCAATGACATCACCTGGAAGTGACATCATCATGTCGGTTACATCACACATGACACTCTGGTTTTGGGGCAAACTCTATGGGTTTTTTGCCTTCAAAACCATAGAATTTGCCCCAAAACAAGAGCGTCACTGTGAGATGTCCCCAGCATGATGATGTCACTCAGAAGTTGGGGGGATGTGTTGGGGACGTTATACGATGATATCCCTGTTTGGGGGTGGGTTTTCCCCTGCCAGCCAGTTGGCCGGTGGCAGATCAAAGCCCCAAAAGTGGGGGAGCTCCTGCTGGGACCTGGGGGCTGGCAACTCTACTTCTGTAGTCCATTTCTTCTGAGCCATGGCTTGGATCCAGAATAAAGTTTCTGCATGCACAAAGATTTCTGTCCACAGAGTGTGATTTTCCCACCTTCTTCCTGTGGCAGCCCAGAATGCTCCATGACATCCTCTTCTTGGGGGAAGGGCTGCAACAATAGGGGGAGGCCAGAAAATTGTGCCCCATAGGTGGAAATCCTTGTTCCTGTGGCAACATTAGTCTCGCCCCAAGACCATGTGTAGCCATCCTCATCAGGCTGTTTGGAGGTTGAGGGCTGCTAATTTTTCTTTTTGGTTAATTTGCTCTTTTTTCTTCATGGGAGTCTTCTGAGTATGCAGAAGCCCTTACCTTGCCTAAGAATGGCCTGGCTTCTCTGCTTTTGTGATCAGTGATTTAATGTTAGATATAGCCTGGCGTGATATGGTCCATGGGGTCACGAAGAGTCGGACTCGACTGTGCGACTGAACAACAACAACAACAAATAGCAGTAGGACTGCAGCCTCAGCCTCTTAGGAAGTTATGTTGTGATTCACTAAATTTGATTTCTTATCTGGTAGCATAAAAATGGTGTATACCTAAGATGCACTGAATCCCAGTTTTTAAAACTTCAAGATGAGATTTGTAGCTTTTCTGTTCAGCTGGCTTGCAAGGATACTTTTTTGTCCTTTGAAAGGCTTTGGGCAATGCTATTTCTTGCATTTGTCTTAATTAATATGCATTATATTTTTTGTATGCTATGTAATAAAAGAAGGCAATTCCCCTGAAAATTTTCTAGTAACCACCATGTGCCTTTGGATTTTGACAGCATTCACTGCTGCTAATGAAATGTTCTGTAAGTTGTCCAGAGCTGTAACAAAATCGGCTATAAAACCAAATAGCTTGCGGTAAACTTATCCTCCAGTTGCTGCCACTGTTAGTTGATTATTTTTTTGTCTGCATGTTGCGGCCTTGGACTTCTACAAGTTAAGTACTACTTATGTGAGGATCTTTTTATAAGTATGCTGAGCTTCTGGCTGAGGTCAAATGCAGGGCAGCCAGTCATTTTATGCTGTCTAGCCTTGTCAAATTGTCTTGCATGACTGTAATATTGCTCTGGTTGCATAAGTAAGAAAGTTGAAAAGATATAAATGTCATGATAGCCATGTTCCCACAGAGGACTGGTTGAGAACTGGGGCTTATATTAAAATTCCTATTACTCTCTGGCCTAATTAAACCAGACAAAACCTTCATACTTGCCAAATGTATAAACAAAGTCTGTGGCTGAACTCTAGCAATGTAGCCTTGATAACAACTATATGTGTTGGGTGTTTTCATCTAGAAGGTGATGGTGCTAGTGGGAGACTTTTTATAAATGACCATCAATGATAAAGTCCATTGAGTTTAATAGCCAGGACTGAGTTATTTACATTAATAAACAACATAGTTATCATGTCTCATCAGCATAACCATCAGCTTTCACACACCTTCCTGAACTGAATAAATCTTACATGAGCATTAATTGATGTTTGTGTTGTTTTTCTGCAAACATTCTGTGTTTTCTTTTTCTTTTCCAGTTAATTTTTTTATTTTAAAAAAAAGTGAGGTACAAAAGAGAAAAGGGGTAAGGGAAAGTGTAAATTCATCAAAAGTTATTAAACATCATGAACAGTTGCATACCACAAGTAGAATCAACTGTATTAATAGAAATACATTGTTCAAATATAGAAGCAGCAAATAAAACATCATTATTGCATTCTGGGTTTATTTGTGTCATTTTATTATTGCTATGCTTTATTTATGGAAATTGAACTAATTTTTGAAATATTTCCTGTTATGTTTAACTTAGGTGAAAGCCCAGAATCACCAGAAGATAAATTGAAATTTAAGTGGCAAAAAGTGCTGGGACCTGACTTTGGAGTTATGGTACGTTGACCACATATTTGTAGTACATACTGTTCTTTCAAATCATGAATGTTACATTGTACATAATTTCAAGAACACCTTATTGTTCTTTAAAACAATGAATTAAGATATAAGGAACACACTAGCTCTATCCACATTTTAATCAATGAATACAATGGGAAGAGCAAGATTTTAGCACTAGCATTCAGATGACTACATAGAACTGTAGATTCAGGTGGATAGCCATGTTTGTCTGAAGCAACGGGATAAAGTTTGAGTCCAATGGCACCTTTAAGACCAGCAAAGCTTAATTCTGGGTAATTCTGAGAACTGAGTGACTTAGCATGCGTAGTGAGTTCTTATCTCACTATATATGCTAAGTTACTCAATTCTCACTTATACCTAGAATTAAACTTCGTTAGTTTTAAAGGTGCCACTGGACTCAAACTTTGTTCTCTCATCTGTTGTTAACTCTTTTATTATCTGTACTAGGAATAAGGCCCATTGTGGAAATAAATACAACGAGCTCTAGAAAGAGGCTCTGGGAGAGTGCCAAGACCTTGGGCACTCAGCGTCAATGTGCTGTGGCGACCTCAGCAAGGTATAATGACACAGAGTCCGCCATTTTCTCCAGAGGAACTGATCTCTGCTACCTGAAGAGCAGCTGTAATTTTGACTGATCTCCAGCCCCCACCTGGAGATTGGCAACAATTATTACCCAGGAGGGAATGGCTGGTTTGGAGGGTGGGGTCTATGGCATTCTACCTGCCTGAGGTCCAACCCCTCCTCAAACCCCACTCTCTCCAAGCTCCATCCATCAAATCCACAGGAATTCCCCAACCTGGAGTTGGCAACCCTATCTCCTTTCCAGCCAACCATCAACCTGCTATTATCTAATCCTCTGATTTCAGCTCTCCATCTCTTCCCCCCTCCCTCCTGGAGATCAGTTGTAATTCTGAGTGATCTCCACCCCTCACCTGGAGATTGGCAACAGTGGTTCCCTAGGAGGGAGTGGTTGGTTGGGAGGGTGGAGTCTATGGCATTGTACCTGTCTGAGGTCTCACTCCTCCTCAAACCTCACCCTCTCCAGGTTCCATCCCTCAAATCTCCAGGAATTTCCCACTTGGAGTTGGCAACCCTATGTCCTTCCCAGCCAACCATCAACCTACCTTTATTTCCCCCTCACTTTTCAGCTTTCCATCTCCCCCCACCTACAGCCTCTACAGTGTTCTGAAACCCTGACTTCCGTGTCACATTGGCTGTCATGGGGACGCCATCTCAGCAGGGTATAAGGACACAGAGTCCACCATGTTCTCCAGGGGAACTGATCTCTGCCATCTAGAGAGCAGTTGTAATTCTGAGTTATCTCCAGCCCTCACCTGGAGATTGGCAACAATGGTTTCACAGGAGCAAAAGTCGTCTTTCTCTGCAATGGAGACTAAAATAGCTTACATCATTCTCCTCTCCCCCTTTACTTACACAAAAACCCTGTGAGGTACGTTAGGCTGAAAGTCTGTGACCGGTCCAAAATCACCCATTCAGCTTCTACAGCAAGAACCTGGATCCAGCAGACCCTGCTCTGAAGCACTGACTGCGACGCCTAGGGTAGCTAACCTTCAGGTGGAGTCTGAAGATCATCAGGTATCACAACTGAACTCCAGGCAACAGATCTCTCCCCCCCCCGGAGAAAATAACTGCTTTGGAAGGTGGGCTTTACGGCATTCTGTTCAGCTGAGGCCTCTCCCCTTCCCAAACCCTGGTTTCCATAGACTATACCAGAAAATCTCCAAGAATCTCCCTACCTGGATCTGGCAACCCTAGTCAGGACTGGCCCCAATGGGTTCCTCACAAAGGCCTGCAAAGTGTTTCCCTCCTTTTTCTGAACCAAACTTGGTTGCCGACTGTGGTGAAACGGGCTCTAGTTTACAACTCAGCTGTTTGCCTCCCACTCTCATCCCATGGGCGTATCTCACTCCTTAAATTCACTGCCACCACTCACTGAATTGTCACTGCTTTTTTATGGGGACAGTGAGACCCCTCTGGCCAAATCTCCCTATTTGGAGATGGAATCCTCAGTATTTGGGGGATCCCTGGAAAGTTGGCAACCCAACAGCCTGGCCTTTCCTTGCTACCCTGGGCTACTCCCTCCCTTTGGTACTGTGCAGAGTGGGGGAGACACAGTACTGTCTGCCTCTGGAGGTTATGGGCTCAGGATAGGATCTCTCCTTGGACCGGCCTTTGGATCTGGCCATTCTCCAGTTTGATGTAGTGGTTAAGTGCGTGGACTCTAATCTGGGAGAACCGGGTTTGATTCCCCACTCCTCCACCTGCACCTGCTGGATGACCTTGGGCAAGCCATAGTTCTGGCACAGCTGCTCTTGAAAAAAAGAGCAGTTTCTGTCAGAGCTCTCTCAGCCACACCTACAGGGTGTCTATTGAGGGGAGGGGAAGGGAAAGAGGTTTGTAAGCTGCTCTGAGACAACTTTGGGTAGTGAAGGGCGGGGTATAAATCTAATCCCCTCCTCCGCCACCACTTCAGCCTCTCTCTCCTGCCCAAGAGAACAGGGAAGCTTCCATTAATTCCCTAGTCCAACCGACTGCTGCCTCCCAGTGTTTCCTATGTCTCTGGCTTGTGGCCTAGCTGGAGTCTATATTGATGCTGCCCCGCCCCTTGGGATGGTCCCTCTTTTCCTGCACTTTTTGGCCTTGGGACATCTGGGAACTGTAGGCCAGCAGATGAGGAAGCCCCATTCAACCCAGTGAGTGATACCCCTGCAGGCCTCTCTCTGGAACTACAGCTCAATTAAGTCTTATGGGGGAACACTGTAAACACACAGATGGCAGCCATCTTACAGACACAGGTAACTGCCATTTCGTTACACCTACCAACAGCTACTGAGGGAAAAATTAGTCCCACACAGGAGACAAGTGTCTTCATCAAGAGAGAAAGCCGTTTGCCAGAAATTCTGACAGGGCACAGTGACTGAAGGAGTGGGCGGGGAAGAGGAGCAAACCCAGCACCCAGCCAATGGCTGGGCAGGACTCAGGCAATGCAGCCAATGGTTAGGGACACCCTCTGAGTGACAGATCAGGGAGCCAATTGATTTGGGAGCCTGTGGAATGTTCAGGAGAGTCCATGACCAAAACACAATGATATATAAGGAAAGATGCTATTTGCTGCTATTCACAAACCTTACCAATTGTATTATTCCAATCTTAACTGTATTTCTGCATCTTGAGGAAATCTGTTTTAGTGTATCAGAGGAAGTGTGCATCTACGCAAGTTAAATCTCTTTGTTCTCACTTATACCCAGAATTGAACTTTGTTGGTCTTGGTGGGTGTGACTGGACCCAAACTTAGTTCTCACATCTATTTTTTAACTCGTTTTTGTATGCTAATTTGCTGTCATTAACAACTTCTTTAATCCAATCTCAGCTATACTTATCACCCAGTTACTTATGCATCTTGGCTCTAACTAGCCCTTCCTGACAACTAACCCCCCCCCCACGTGCCATCTCTTTACCTATATTTAAGGTTCAAGGAAAACAGTTTCAGTTTATCTGATGAAGTGTACATGCACACAAAACTTTTTACCCAGAATTAAAATTTGTTGGTCTTAAAAGTGCCACTAGACTCAAACTTTGTTACATAGAACTGTATTTATGTTAGGTCCAGTTTGTACAGGAGGGAACCTTTATAATGGAATAGGGTTATAATCCACTGCAATGACTATTGTAGTTGTTATCTGCTTTTACTGCATTGTAATCTACCTTCTGTATTGTTCTGTGGTTTACTTTACCTTAGTTTATTGTATTGTTCTCTAATTCTGTAATTCTATTCCTATTGTATTGTTTGTTGATTGTTCTATATTGTGTGATTGCACTGCTTCATGCTGTAATCTTTGATTCTCAGTGAGAAAGGTAGACTATAAAGTAAATAAATTAATACATTAAAATAACTAATTATGACTTGCTAATATAATGTGTTGGTCTAAATGGGAAATGTACCCATGGTTGGTGAATTGTTGTTGGCATTACCTTAAGGAAGCAGGTTGGGTAAACAATTATGTCATCATTGATACACTTTCAAAATATTTGTATTTAAAACCCATTACTTCCTAAAAATATCAATTTTAAAATGAAAATACAATTTAAGCAAGACTTAGATGTAACCTGTTTCAATATAAATTATCTAGATCTTGAATAAAATGAGCTGGTGAACACATTTCTGCCAAATACACTGGGACACCCTTCTGGTGTATGTCCACAGAGTGCCAACGAAGGAGTAAAGAAGAAGAGAAAACTACTGGAACAATGCACACCTTAGCAAATTGCAGTCCAAATCACCACACTGATAATTGATATGAGGGGTGTTTTCCATGCTAATCTATATTTTATAATTGAAATAATTCATTTGGACCCACTCTTGCATTGAATCTCTAGGAGTCTGAACCTCTGAATTTCCTCTAGTGCAAGCATTTATCTTCTGACGGACAAAGCACATTCTGTTGCAGGAACTCAAACTGATAGATGTTCTAGGAGGGGTGTGTGTGTGCTATATTACTGTAGCTCCATTAAACATTATTCCAGCAATATCAAAATGTGTTTTGGGGGGATAGCAAGATCCATGCCATTAACCCCCACATGAAAAAGGATAAAGTTTACCAGTGTTAAATCTGTTGAACACATAGTGCTTACTTTAGTTTATTGTAATAAATATGTCTCTTTAATGAGTACCCATGGGAGTCTTCCTGTTTGATGTTCAGGTTTCCACTGTGGACATGCCAATTGCAGATGATACTGAGCTACAGAAATATTCAAAGGTATCAAATCTTATTTCTTTTTCCTTTTTTGTCACATATTACCAATGTTACTGGATATGGGTGTGAATTAACCAACTTGAATATGAATATTTTTTGTGATTTTGATGTAGTGTCAGATTTTTGGTTATTCTTGATCCTTCAGAGATTTTTTTCAGGTAAGACGTAATGACAAACTAGGAGTGAACTCTTCCAACAATTGACTCTGCTGTCCTTAATTTCCCCAAACATAGTTGATGCTGAACTTAAAGAAAACAATTATGCTGCTGCTTCCCTTCTTAAAAAGCTTTGTGACTATGATTTGGCATATTCATTCTTCTGGCAGGAGGTGCTTTTATTTTGAACAATCCTTCAGCTTTATTACACATTGGAAGCCTGCACAGACTATGATGTTATAATTCTATATTTGTATGCAGTAAGTGTATATTTTGAAAGGGGAAAGTCCAATATACACTCTTTTTGCTACATGTACTTCCATTTGTCATGGGAACCTACCTGTCCACTACGGTCATCTTCAGAGGCACTTCTATGAGTTCCCCCCGATCTGAGTCTAGACAGCGGCAACCTGAGAAAGAGCCTTCTCAGTTATGGTGCCAAAACTTTGGAACTCCCTTCCCAGGGAGATTTGTCTGTCTCCTCTATCGTTGTCTTTTACCAGTGGGTGAAGACTGCTTTTTTTGTTCAGTGTACCCCATTAACTGTTATTGGCCCTCTTCCCTGGTTTTGGTGTTATGCATGTTTGTTTGTTTATATGCTTTATTAAATTATTTAAATAGTTTATATACACTTTATTTTAAACTAGGAGTAAGGCCTGTTGTGGAAATAAATACAACGGGCTCTAGAAGGAGGCTCTGGGAGAGTGCCCTGGCTTTGGGCACACAGTGTGAATTTGCTGTGGTGACCTCAGCAGGGTATAATGACAGAGACCACCATTTTCTCCAGAGGAACTGATCTCTGCTACCTGAAGAGCAGTTGTAGTTTTGAGTGATCTCCAGCCCTCACCTGGAGATTGGCAACAATTGTTACCCAGGAGGAAATGGCAGGTTTGGGGGGTGGAGTCTATGGCATTCTACCTGCCTGAGGTCCAACCCCTCCTCAAACCCCACCCTCTCCAGGTTCCACCCCTCAAATCCACAGGAATTTGCCAACCTGGAGTTGGCAACCCCATTTCCTTCCCAGCTAATGATCAACCTACTGTTATCTGCCCCTCTGACTTCAGCTGACTTCTGCCCTCTCTCCTGCAGAGCAGTTGTAATTCTGAGTGGTCCCCAGCCCTCGCCTGGAGATTGGCAACAATGGTTCCCCATGAGGGACTGGCTGGTTTGGAGGGTGGAGTCTACGGCATTGTACCTGTCTGAGACCCCACCCCTCCTCAAACCTCACCATCTCCAGGCTCTGCCCCTCAAATCTCCAGAAATTTCCCAACCTGGAGTTGGCAACCCTATCTCCCTCCCAGCCAATTGTCAACCTACCATTATCTGCCCCCTGACTTCAGCTTTCCATCTCTTCCCCCCTCCCTCATGGAGAGCAGTTGTAATTCTGATTGATCTCCAGCCCCCACCTGGAGATTGGCAAAAATGGTTCCCCAGGAATGGGTAGTTTGGTGGGTGGAGTCTATGGCATTGTACCTGTCTGAGGTCCCACCCTCCTGAAACCTCACCCTCTTCAGGCTCCATTGCTCAAATCTCCAGGAATTTCCCATCTGGAGTTGGCAACCTTATCAGGACTGGCCCCAATGAGTTTTCTCTCAAAGGCCAAAACAGGTGACAGGACCAAGCTTGTTTGCCTACCAACAGGCACTGAGGGGAAAGTAGGGTTGCCAGCTCTAAGTAGGGAAATACCTGGAGATTTGGGGGGTGGATCCTGTGGAGGGTAGCATTGGGAAGGGGGGGCGGAAGGATTCAGCAGGGTATAATGCCGTAGGGTCTACCCTCCAAAGCAGCCATTTTCTCCAGGGGAACTGATCTTGGTCAACTGGAGATAAATTGTAACAGCAGGAGATCTCCAAGTCCCACCTGGAGATTGGCAACCGTAGGGGAAAGACAGATGCACAGCAGGGGGTGGAAGAGAATGGTTTGATGGCCACTGGGCCAAGATTGGCAACAACAGTTCCCCAGGAGAAAATGGCTGGTTTGGAGGGTGGAGTCTATGGCACTGTACCTGTCTGAGGTCCCACTCCTCCTCAAACCTCACCCTCTCTGGGCTCCACACCTCAAATCTCCAGGAATTTCCATACCTATAGTTGGCAACTTTATCTCATCCCCTCTCAGCAGCCTCTTCCTAGGCAAAATTCTGTCTTTCTCATTAGCGGGGAGCAAAGCAGTTTACTTCATTCTTTTTGGCTTTGTGATCTGTACAGCAACCCTGTAAGGCAGGTTAGGCAGAAAGTCTCCGGCTGGTCCGAAATCACCCAGGCAGTTTCCATAGGGATGCTCCTGCTGAACAGGAGCAAGCAGCCAGGCCTAGGGTTGCCATTGCCAACAAAGACAAATTGATGCAAATCAGGATGGAAAAGTCTCCATATCTCTATTTTGCCTTCAATTGGTTTTGATGCCAGCAGAGTGAGAAAATGCCAGAGACTCTGGGTGGGTGCCCCATGGTAAATGCACCAAACAATTCCTAAAGATTTCCCACTGTGTCGATAAATCATTTTCTACACTCACAGTGTCCCCTGCCAGAATTAGTACCATAGCTTTTTTTTGCCTTGTGGTATTCTGCTTGTGGTGTGACCTGTCTTTTTTGTGGTGTGGCATGGTTGTGTTATTGGGTTTGTTTCTTTTGAAGGGGAAGTGTTGTGAGTGAGGACATATTTCACCTCAGAATACAACAGATTGCATAAACAACTGACAATTCCAACTGTCTTGTGGGGGGGGGGAGTTTGAGGTGCGAAATGGAGTGAAGTCCAATCAGCTTCCATATGCAAATGAGCTTGAAATGCTGGCCCAATCAGAGAAGAGTGGCCTAGGCTGCAGTGGGTGAGAGAGAACTCAGGCAACGCAGCTAGTGGATGGGGACAGATTCTGAGCGACATACCAAGGAGCGAATTGATTTTGCCAAGCATAGAATCTTGCCAGACCACTACCTTTTTATTTAATAGGACAGGATGCTGTTTTAATGCCTTAAATTAATGTTTTAATGTTGAAACATTTTAATGCTTTGTTTGCAGCCTTGTGAACCCAAGTTGGGTGAAAAAGCAATATAGAAATGTTTTAAGTAAATAAATATACATCTTTGTAGCCCAATGAATGATCCTTGAGTTCTTAGCACACACTTATGTGTACAACACTAAACCAGCTGACCGTAACAAACCTATAGACACCTGTAGAGATCTTCTCTTATGTGTTTAGCTAAGTAAGTAAACTTGAAAAAGGGCTTCTCTGGGCCACCTGCCCCCATAGAAGGCCCAGGGGATGGTGTGTGGGGGGTGGAAAAGGCCTTCTCTGGGCCTAGTGCCTCATAGAAGGCCCAGGGGATGGCGTGTGGGGGACGGAAAACGGCTTCTCTGGGTCTAGTGCCTCATAGAAGGCCCAGGGGATGGCGTGTGGGGGACGGAAAAGGGCTTCTCTGGGCCTAGTGCCCCCATAGAAGGCCCAGGGGATGGTGTGTGGGGACGGAAAAGGCCTTCTCTGGGCCTAGTGCCCCATAGAAGGCCCAGGGGATGGGGTGTGGGGGCGGAAAAGGCCTTCTCTGAGCCTACTGCCCCATAGAAGGCCCAGGGGATGGCGTGTAGTGGATAGAAAAGGGCTTCTGTGGGCCTAGTGCCCCATAGAAGGCCCAGGGGATGGCGTGTGGGGACGGAACAGGCCTTCTCTGGGACTAGTGCCCCATAGAAGGCCCAGGGGGATGGCGTGTGGGACGGAGACCGGGCAGAAGACGGGCTTGGGCCTTCTGGGCCTTGTGCCCCATAGAAGGCCCAGGGGATGGCATGTGGGGGACGGAAAAGGGCTTCTGTGGGCCTACTGCCCCATAGAAGGCCCAGGGGATGGCGTGTAGGGGATAGAAAAGGGCTTCTGTGGGCCTAGTGCCCCATAGAAGGCCCAGGGGATGGCGTCTGGGGGACGGAAAAGGGCTTCTCTGGGCCTACTGCCCCATACAAGGCCCAGGGGATGGCATGTGGGGGACAGAAAAGGGCTTCTCTGGACCTAGTTCCCTCATAGAAGGCCCAGGGGATGCTGTGGGGTGGCGGAAAAGGCCTTCTCTGGGCCTACTGCCCCCATAGGAGGCCCAGGGGATGGCGTGTGGGGGATGGAAAAAGCCTTCTCTGGGCCTAGTCCCCTCATAGAAAGCCCAGGGGATGGTGTGGGGGGGCAGAAAAGGACTTTTCTCACTTGCCTCAGCCTTGAGGGCCTGTCCCTGCGCTCACACTCCAGACGATTCTCTCCTGTCGGAGGACTGGAGCAGACTGAGCTGAAAACACTGACTGGGGCTGACGTGGGCGGGAGTTTGCGAAGCAGCCAGTCAGCCCTGGCCAGTGTCTTCTGACTTCCAGTTCTTGATCCGAATCAATTATGGCAAGCATAGAATGTTGTGGAACCAAAATTCAAATATATATAAGGACAGGATATCTGAAAGACTGCCTTCTGTAATATTAGCATATGTGCATTAAAGATTTCTCTCCTGAACCCCTTTCTGGGTACCCCACCATCTGATGTCAATTAGATACTAAGCGGGTATGAAGCCTCTTTGGTTGTGGTGTAGTACCTAGAGAAAATTCTTCCATTGATGTTCAGCATATATGATCATTGCTGCTGTTAGATATCAAGCAAAGAATTTTGGTAGACAGTTTTGGTCTGGCCTGCTTTTTAGGTGTCTTTTACCACTCAGTTTTGATCCATTGAAGTTTTGGCTATATGATGACGTGATGTATTTTTAATTTTAGTTTTTTACTGTTCAGTTGATATATATTGAATTTTGATCCAGTCCAGTCCAGTTTCCACCCTGGCCATGGGACGGAAACAGCACTGGTCGCCCTCACGGATGACCTCTGGAGACACCTGGATTGGAGTGGGTTGGCACAGCTTTTGCTTCTAGATCTGATGGCAGTGTTTGACATGGTGGATTAGGATCTTATGACCCACTACCTCACTGACATAGGCGTTCAGGGGATTGCCTTGCAATGTTTTTCCTCCTTCATCTGCGGTCCAGGACAGAGGCTGGCACTTGGTAAGAGGGTCTCCCTGTGATACCCACTTGAAAGTGGAGTATCTCAGGGGGCGATCCTCTTACCAATGTTGCCCCCTTGCCCAACTGGTCTAGAGGTCTGGGCTGGGATGCCATCAGTATGCTGTTGGATGGTTGCCCGAGCTCTGCCCCAGAGACCATGGACAAGACATTGGGGGGAATGACTGGGTGGCTACAGTAGAGTCAGTTGAAAATAAATCCAGCAAAGATGGAGGTCCTGTACCTGAGCTGGGGGAGGGGTGGGTTTGGAATCACAATCCCTGCCTTGGACTGTGTACCACTTGTGCTAGTCTAAAAGGCGAGGAATTTAGGGGTGGTCCTGAATGGTTCACTTTCTATGGTTGCCAAGTGTGCCTTTCATCATCTTCGGCAGATTAGGTAACTGGTTCCTTCTCTCTCCCCCAGGACTTGGCTACGGTGCAATGGTCACTTCCAGGCTTGATTACTGTAACTTGCTTTATGCTTGAGAATGAGCTGGAAACTCCAGCTAGTGCAAAATGTGGTGGCACACCTGCTGACTGCATCACCTTTGCAGGCACGCATGCAGTGGGTGCTAAGTCAATTGCACTGGCTAATGATTGAGTACTGAATCTACTTCAGGGTGTTGGTACTGATCTTTAAAGCCCTGTGTGACCAGGGGACAACATATCTGCCTTTCCCCATGTGTGTGCCCTGGAGAGCTTTGCGCTCGGCAGACCAGCATCTGCTCATTGTCACTGTTCCAACGGATGTCCACTTAGCCTTACTAGGGCCAGGGCCTTTTTGGCTGTGGCCTGACCTGACCTGGTAGAACATGCTCCTGCCTGAGATCAGGGCCCTATAGGACCTATTACAGTTCTGCAGGGCCTGTAAAACAGAGCTGTTCCTCCAGGCTTTGGGGTGAGGCAACGGGCATTCATTTATTCCATCTATTAGCCTCCCTTGCTGAGGCTTTTCATCTGATACAGCCCATCTGAGTAGATCCTGTAGTCTGGTTTATGGCTCAGCTGCTCCAGTTCTGAGAACATTGTATTTGTAAATTGCAGTGCCATCTGTTCTCAACTTATATTCTTTGTTTTAACTGTTTTAATTATTTATTTCTTATATTGTTTTGTTATTTTGAATTGCTGTTGTAATCCGCCCTGAGCCCAGTTGTGGGGAGGGTGGAATATAAATTTGAATAAATAAATAAACAAAAAAATTAGCCTCTTCATACAAATAGTTACTTAGTAAGGCAAGTATATTCCTAGGGTTATGCAGTAAGTGTAACTTTTTCATTTTTAACCCCTGTTGTATTGCAGACCACTTCTGTGACATAGTACTGTTTTCCCAACTTTTCCAAATAATAATGTTTGACCACTGCAGCACTATTAAAAAACTAGAGATTGTAGTCTTATTGACTGAATTTGAATAAGTAGTTTCAAGGTAAGCATTAGTTAAGGCTTAAAATTTAGCATTTGAATATTTAATATTTATTGTTTTTTATTAAAACATAGCTGCTGCCTATTCACACATTGAGGCTAGGGGTTGAACTCGATACATATGAAGGACATCATTACATCTCATCAATTGCTACTGATGGCCCAATTGCTAAGCTTGGTGTACTGCAGCTGGAAGATGAACTTTTAGAGGTATGGTATCCAGATAATAGGTTGGTCTTTCTTTTGTAGCATTTCAATGTTTTATTACTGCCTGCATTTTGAGATGCATTAGAATACCTTTAGTCTTATTTAATACAACTGTGGTTGGACTTAGCTAAAAAGGTTGGACTGGCGAAAACAGTGGTGCTCCACATTGACAGTGTTATGTAACTGGAGCTATTATAGCAGATGTAATCAGCTTAGTGTTATTCTGTAATTTATCATTTTTTCATAAATGCATGCTGCTCACAACAAAATCATTTTTCTTTTGAGCTGTTAAGTATAGGAAAAGTTGGGTGTAAAGGATTGAAAGACTATCAACAGACAAATGTAGTATTGAAGTAATAAATCCTTACTGGAGTCTAATTGTTAGCCTGATGTTATTTAAGCCTGAACTCTTTTTTGTTCATTATTTATCCCAGTTTACAGCTATTTCCAGAACTAGTAAGCTGTTGCTTTTATTCAGTCCGCTCACCATGCCTTTTTATTAAAAACACACACACCAAAAAACCCACTGAATGCCTAGAGCATTTTTTATAATGCCAGGTTATACATCCTGCTTTGCAATGAAAAAATGTAATAAATGCACAAAGAAAACAGCACCACCAAACCATAGATATAACTGTGTGAGAGAGCTGGGGTCACGGCCGGATCGCCGGCCTCAGGGCGGGCCGGCCTCAGGGCGGGCCGGCCTCAGGGGCGCCAAATGGCGCCCCACTCCCCCCCGCAAAAGCGCCGGCTCGGGAGCAAGTCGCCCTCCCCCTCCTCCGGGCAGGAGGTGGGTGCACAGCTCGCCCACCGTCTCCCTCCTCCCCGGCTGGTGGAGAGAAGGGACAGGGGCGCCCTGCGCTCTGGCGGGAGAGTGCTGGGAGGGGCGCAGGGCAGCCCGGGGGTGGGCCAGTCCATTCCCCTCCGGCTCCGGAGCGTGTGCTGCTGGGGCGGGTCCAGGGCCAGAGAGAGAGAGAGAGCCAATGAATAAGGCAGCAGGGGGGACTCCGGGAGGGCCACCCAGGGCAGGATAAGGATTACTCCTGAGGAGCCCCACTGAGCCACAAAGGCCGTTGCTGGAGGGAGCCTGGCTGGAGCCCAGTCTGTCGGTCTGGGAGTGGGGAAGAGGAGGAGGGAGCAGCTTTGATTCGTGTCCAGCACTGCGAGGGTTACAGGGACTGGGCTATCTGCTAGAGAGGCCGAGCAAGGGGGGAGACAGAAAGGCTCTTCCACCTGGATGGGGGGGAGAAGAGAAGTTTCTGAGCCACCGAAGAGAGGGGAGCTCCAGACGTGCAGCAGCGGGGAAAAGCCTCGCAGCCGGATCCGGGGAAGGTTTACTTGTGAGTAAGTCACCCCCCGGAATAAGACCTTGGAGGAGAGGAACCCGGCTGCCCCAGCATGCGTTTCTCTCTTCTCTGTAAATGAGTTTTTTTTCCTGGGGGAAAGTAGGGAGACAGAGAGAGAGAGAAAGTGCTCTCTGCATATCAAAAGCCTCCTCTTTTTCTCAAGGAGAAACAGACCCCTCATTTTCAAAACATTTCTTTGTTGGTCAGAAAGAGAAAAGTGGGTCATGAGTAGAAGGAAGGGGGAGACCAAAAGAAGGCAAAGAGAGGGGACAACATACTGCCCCCCACACACCTTTCCTTCACCGGTTAATAAGACGGAGGGAAATTTTGCACACACACCCTCCCCACTCAATTGGGCTGGACTTCCTTCTCTCCAGGCCCCGCCTGGAGGTTGGCAACCCCATAATTGGGTGTGCGTATGGGGGGCGCCAGAAGGTAGCCTCGCCTAGAGTACAAAATACCCTGGAGCCGGCCCTGGCTGGGGTTAACAGAGAATGGATCTTATGACATTGTTCTCATGTTTCTTTCCAGATGCTGCAGAGGCTTTCTTCCACTGCATTGCTTGCTTTCTGTGCTGCTAGCACTTCTCTCTGTGTAAAGGCTCCTTGAAAAGCGTTGTTTTTGCGCATGCAGAATTGCTCTGAGCAAGGAAACAAGCACCATAGTGGAGGAAAAAATCCACAGCAGCTGGAGAGAAGCACAAGGGAAATGATGCCGTAGGATCCAAGCCCATGTTTTGAAGTAAATAACAAGATAAAATGTTGAATAATGTTCTAAAATGAACATCGCTGTGTAAACATAAAAGCCAATTTTGTTGTGCTGTTTCTCCTTATTACTCTCTGTCTCTTGACCACCATACTACTTGCAAACTGGTAACTCATAGTAAGCAAGGAAATATATGTTCATTAACCATGGAAAATGAAAATGATGCATAATAATAGACATATTAGAAAAAAGGCATGTAATAAGTGCCATCATACTGAGGAAAGATATAATTATGAAGGGCAGTGTATGGGTTTGACCTGGTCCAAGAAGATTTATTTATTTATTTATTTATTATCAAACTTATACCCCGCCCTCCCCGCAATGCAGGCTCAGGGTGGCTTCCAATCAACATAAGCTACAATGAAAACACAGTTAAAACCCAACAATTAAAACAATGCAGTACAAAATACAAACTACAAATTCCTTTTCATCCATAGCTTTGCTAAAGCCACTGTCACAAAATACTAGTGGGCAAGATGGTTGTAAATTAGGCTGGTTTGAGATGGTGGCTTCCTTGAAGTCATGGCTGAGCAGGGATTTGGCCTCAGGTCATTGATGCACAAGGCAGATGTAAGAATAAAAGAGGTTAACCTCCAATAAGTTTCCTTTGTATGAAGGATTAATACAAATGTGATAATATATTACTGTTTCAGTTTGTATTTTGACTTTCAGTTAGGATTATGTGTATGAGAGAACGTATTATATTTGGTCCTGTTTCAGGGCTAATAGGACCAAATATAATGCTTTCTCTCATACACATAATCCTAACTGAAAGTCAAAATACCAACTGAAACACTAATATATTATCACATTTGTATTCAATCCTTCATATGCAGACCATTCATTCTTCTTTAATGAAAAACTATTTTTAAAAAAATTGGGTACTTAATTTGATAAAGTTCTACTTTTTATTAGGACGAACCACATTGACACAAATCTCATTTTGATGACAAATATAAAGCTAAAATAGTGGAAAAGGAAAGCCCTTCCTATTTTGACTTTTTAAATCAGTTCTCTGTCTTGAAACTTGTAATACCATAAAGACTATGGCCCTCATATGGTTTTAATTGTGAGCAATGAATCACATTATAGGTGGTGGCCCCATCGAGAAATGGGACCCAGCCAACATTTCTAGTGTGGCTCACATCTGCTTTCACACAGAAGGCTGCTTCCTCGTGCATATTTCCATTGTTGGATTGGGGCCAGTCAGTGTTTGGCTAGCTCAGTCTTGACATATCTTGGAAGTTAAGCAGCCCTGGTTAATAATTGGATGGGAAACCACCAAGGAAATCTAGGGTTGCTACACAGAGGCAGGCAATGGCAAACCACCTCTGTTCTTCCCTTGCCTTGAAAACCTTATGGGGTTGCTATAAATCAGCAGTTACTTGATTGCACCTTCTACCACGACTCCCACTGTAAAAAAAAAAAAAGCTAGTCTTTTCCCAGGTGGCCATGGTCCATTTGCTAGGAAACCTCAGTGCATGTACTTAGTACTTTTTGTATACAAGTTTGTGCTGGATTAAATGCATGGAACTAAGTATGTTGTGAATAGGACACTAGGATATAATAACTATAATTTCAAGTTGTGGTCGGTTTGTTAAACCATGTTCACGTCCCTCCACATACACATCATGTTTTCAACATAGCTCATGAAAACTGGGAAAATACAAGTAATCACAGTGAAGGAAGAGCAATAATTCTAATACCGTATGCTGGGTGTAAAGTTTGGTTTTTTAATTTTGTTTTTTGCCATTAAGTCACAGCTAACTTATGGTGACCTTGTGGGGTTTTCAAGGCAAGAGATGTTGGGAGGTGGTTTGCCATTGCGTGCCTCAACCCCGACAGCAGCAAATATAGGAGCTGAGCAATGGCTACAGGTTGCTGTGCTACTTTTAATGAAGTAACCAGGATTCTGAAATCAGGGTTCCAGATATTGTTTAAGACTAATATTGTACAGAAACTGATGGGTAAAGTACATTTTTTTTAAAAAAAGTTTGTGGTATATAGTCTGTCTTAACATTGTAGTAACCCAAGCAAGCAGGAAGATGTTTTGTGGCAGAACCATATATCTTTTAAGTATTTCACTGCCCATGTATGCTGCCCTTTCTCTGCACAGGTAAATGGTGTTCAGCTATATGGAAAATCCCGCCGTGAAGCAGTTTCTTTTCTTAGGGAAGTGCCACCTCCATTTACTTTGGTTTGTTGTCGACGCCTGTTTGATGATGGTACAGAGTCCTTTGTGGATGAGCCCGCAGCTGTTACTACTTGCTCACCAGAACCTAAGGTAACATCATCAAAAATACTAAAAACTTGATATTTCAGGAACAGGAAAGTAATGTGACAACCCTCACAAAATTATAACCAGGATCCAAAGTACACCCTTTGCAAGGATTTTTCAAACTTGAGCAGCTGACCCTCCTCCGGAGTCAGGGAACCCTCCATAGAAGCATTTCTTATGTGAAGGGGTTGGTACTGGAAGGGAAAGCCAGCAATCTGTGCTTGTGCAGAATAATTTTTGCACATGTGCAGAATTTTTAAATTGGTTTGTGTGTTGGGACAGAATTGACAACCTTTGTTTTGAAAGTGAGAAATGTTCATTTTAAAGCTGGGCTAACATTGAAATTTTGGCTCCTTTACGTTGGATTTTATGAAGCACTCTCTATTTTGGACTTTAGTACAAACAGTACTTTAGAAAATGCATCTTCTCTGAGAGATATTTTATGTTTGTGACTTCACTACTTTTACTGTAATTGGAAACTCCTAGTAGCTTATCTAGGCAGGTAGTTAGAAACATCATTGTACTAATGATACAAGGTATGTAAATCAATGGGCCGACATGCTGATGGTGTACATCCCATTCATCATTCTTCAGTTTAATAAGGGAGCAAGCGCTTTGAATTATACCCAGTCTCAGCTTCCCCATTAGCTGATTGCTTCCATCTTGTGAACAAAGGATTTGATGTAAACTGGAAGATTATAGGTTTAGCTATTAAAATTTCTAAAGGTCTCAGATCTTGGCCTTTAGTGTTTCCGTAATAAAATAAATATTTGCTCCTGGGATTCCTTGTTTCATGATGAGGTATCCTCTTGATAGATTGCCTTTTTGCTTAGGGTACTATAACACAAGCAAAATTCACACTAATTGAAGCTGGGGTACAAAGATGTACATATGTGAATGGTCACCGATAATGAAATGTACACATTTCTCTGTCTCATAATATAGAATGTTATCTCTGAATGCAGAGTTAAAGGAATGTTGCCAGTTGCTTCCCTCCTTACTTTCAAAACTTATTGAGAATGTAGATCTTGCCCCAAAACTATGTCCCCGTGTTCTTATATTATGTCCAGAAGGAAAATAAAGGAATTGAGTCCTCATAATAAATCACAAAAGAAGTAATAGAATGCAAATGTGTTTATATTATGGAAAAATGATAATGCAAAGGGCAATATCAGCCATTTACATGGGCGATCACTGATCCTAGCCTGATGCAGTTTTACTGGCTGCGGTCACACACACTAAATAATCCCCTTTCAATCCACTTTCAGTGCACTTTCAACTGGATTTTGGCAGTTCACACAGTAAAATCCAGTTGGAAAGTGCACTGAAAGTGGATTATTTAGTGTGTGTGACTATAGCCATTGTGTGAAATTATGGTACAATTTTGGGGACTGTTTGGTTAGGGGTCCTCAACCTTTTCCAGTCTGCAAGAACCTTTGGAATTCTGACACAGGGTGGTTGGTATAAACATAAAATGGCTGCCATGGGAGGCAGAGCCAACCATAAAATGGCTGCCAGAGGAGATGGAGGCAATCACAAAAAGTCAGGGAGTGAGGTTATGCACAACTCCAATATCAGATCTTCAGCGTTTCAGGTAGAAGCTCTGTTTAACAGGATACCTTTTAAAATTAACATACTGTTTTAAAATATGATTCTTGAATACACACAAAAGAAGTATACATATTGAGCTGCCTAAGAAACCTCATAGGCCTGTATCTGTCTTCGTTTTGCAAGCCTCTAACACACTCATGCAAAAGGAAAGGGGGGGGAATGCTTCTCTTGGCTGTCCCTTTACATGATCCCTTCTCTTATGAGCCCAGCCATTTTTAACCTGCACTGTTTCTTGTAACAATAGCAGTTGGTGGTGAAGTGCTCCTTGCACACGTGCAAAGTACAAGAGAAATTCTGGCCAGATTTTGATGAGGAACATAAATTATTTTTGAAAAGCAAACACAATTTGATGTACTGATATTGTTATAAACTTCCACCTAAATTTTAAAAATACATTAAAACTAGGAGGATCTGATGACTTCAATAGATGCTCCAGTTAGGTGCATCAAGCACTTAAGCCATGCAGCCCAATCATGTTTAGTGAGAATCAAGTTCCACTGTGTTTTTAAAATATCACTTGGCTATTTAAAATATCGCTTGGGTATTTACTTTACAGAAAGTCACAGTCTGCATTATACCATATACATCAAAAACTCTAAAAAAAAACACACCACCTGAGCTGACTGTGCTCACTTTCTAAAAACACTTGGTGGGTGCCATGAAAGTGCTGGCAGGTGCCATGGTACCCATGAGCACCATGTTAGGGAGTCCTGGTTTATAGTATCATATTTGCAAGCTAGAGTTAATCTACTGTGTGAATCCTTTCACATTTTTCTTTTGGTTGATTACATAAGCTAATACCAAAATTGCCTATTTATTTTGTATTTAAAATATGTATATATTTGATAATATTTTTCTGCCAAGTTGGGTTCAGACTAAATTTTTGTGCTATTAGAAGGGGATGAGCAATTTTTGCCCCTTTCCCTTCTGGCTCTATATTGTTCCTCATGGTTCTCTATCTGAGACAGGCAGTATTTCTTGGAGATCAGTGGGCTTCAGTGGGAGAGCACAGGCAGAAAAGTTTGGTTCCACTGTCTGAAAATCTAGTCTAGATCCCTTCTTTTGTCTAAATAGTGTAGACCAGGAGTCCCCAGTATGCTGTCTGTGGGCACCGTGATGCCTGCCAACACCTTTTCTGGTGCCCACCAAATGTTTTAGCAAGTGAGTATGGCCAGGTAGGGCTTTTGCCCAGCAAGGCTTCTGATTGACTATTGGAGATTTGATTGGTCATGCAGATTTTTAAAAATGTTGCTTTGACAAAAGCTGCCACCATGGCTCAAGGATCTACGCAGTGTTACTGAAGTTAAGCTGTGGCAATCATTTGTGGCTGGCCCTGCCTCCCGTGGCAGCCATTTTGCAGCAGCCCTTTTGTCACTGCACCCACCATGCCATATCAGAATTCCAAATGTTCCCGCAGGCTCAAGAAAGTCTGTAGATAGATGCAGCATACTGCCTTGTTTTGAGATCATAATTTTAGGATCTTATAGCTATATTTGGACCATCTGCACATGAACTTTTATAACTATGTCATTTCCAGGTATATAGTATAAGAAGCCATAATTGCTTTTCAAAGTCATGGGACAGTAAAGTTCTTATTTATGTTTTTGTTGTTCTAAACGCATTATGTGATTTTATGACTGAATAGTATATGATTTTGTGCATCTTCATGCTTTTTGTGTTCTGGTCATTGAAATGTTAGAATTTATTTATTTCAGAGTATTTGAGGTTTAGAGTCATTGGTTTGATTCAGTGGTAATGACAAACTAGGGCTTAGTGCTATATGCGTTGGGATCCTTGTACTTGTGCACCTCTCTCCCTGGTATTCATGCATGGTCAGAATTATGGAGTTCTATCTCTGAATTGGCAAACTGTCATTTGTGCTTGCCCTTCTAACTCCTGGTTTATCCCTGGTTTGGAATTATGAAGTGCAAACCAGGGTGTTATGATTTGGATGCAATGGCAAAATATATGGTTTTCTTTAAAGGTGAAATCTCAAATTATGTAGCTATGAGTGAGGAGGTGTCCTGACCATCTCTGAATGTCGGCTGACACCACCATGGGCTTTCTGTTTTTTCTGTTTCTCTCCCTTCCCCCCACCTCACTCCTGAACAGCCTCCCCCTCCTCCTTCGCCTCCTCCTTGGCTTGGTATGTGCGCCTAGTGCATCCCTTATCTCATTTGTGTCCTTGGAGCTCAGCTCCGCCACACTACTTTTTCCCACTGGGAGCTGGGAGCTGTTTTCGTTTGGGTGCGCTCCGGTACCCTCCTCATTGGTCCCTGCCCATCAGGGGGCCCTGTATGAACTGTGTATAATGATCTGGTTTCCTGCTTTAACCCCATTCCTGACACAGTGTGTGTCGAACGATGACCTAAGTGCCTCTCTCAATAAACTGAACTTCCTTGAAGGACTGTTGTTGAGCTTGATTGACTTGGGACTCTGACAAAGTGTCAGGAATCTCATTCATTCTCCTCTACCCGCCCCTGCAATGATGAGTGGAGAACAGGAACTGGTGATCCCGGTGACTACGGAGGAGCAGGTGCCCGTGTCAGGTAGTCCTGCCATGATGGATGGAGAAGGGAGGGTGGATGGGCTTTGTTCTGTGTAGGGCGGGTGGATGGGATCGTGGGGTGTTGATTTATGCACCTGGAGTGTTGGAATGGAATGCGGGGAGCTGCCTCGGCTGCCTGGCA
The DNA here is from genome assembly GCA_029375565.1 of Gekko gecko. Lineage (NCBI taxonomy): Eukaryota > Metazoa > Chordata > Lepidosauria > Squamata > Gekkonidae > Gekko > Gekko gecko. The sequence goes on along the minus strand of JAPDNY010000006.1, from coordinate 73,577,098 downwards.
GTGCAAGCTGTATCTCTTGTAGACTTCACACACTGACCTTGGAGGAGACAAGCTGTTTGCTTCCTATCGCTTTCACAAGCAACAGCTAGGCTGAGACAATGGGGGCGGTGGGAACTACATTAATTATTATTGTCTCCAGGTTCCCGCGCGCGCGCTGTGCTCTTATTGGTGGAGGGGGTCCCCATTCTCCCCCTTCTGGTATATCTGCTTGCTTCATGTAACCAAGTTATTCTTAACAATGATCCTGTTACAGTAACCTACTATTGCAGCTTTAAAATAAATACTAATCTTGCTTCACTGAACAAGGCCTGGTATTTTGCTGACTAAGTAAGGACTCTGACAGCCTGTCACTATGGCTCCTGTCCTGACTACCACCTCACCAGAAGTCCCGGTGGGCACTGCACCACTGCTGGGGTTCTAAGGAGGTGCAGAGGGAAGAACTGAGCAAGGGCATACTCTTGTGGGCCAATCTGATGGCCCATACTTGGGAATCCTGTCTGCTCACTCCCCAACCCTTGGGGACTAGTCGTTATGACCTCAAGCCCCCCCCCCCATGACATCCGACCCAAGTGGGGTCCACTTGGAGTGGGAGAGGACCAGTGGGAAGAATGGTTCACCTGGTTGGAACTGGCCCAGGAGAAGGCAGGACGTGAGCTACAGGAGGCGCTTATAGATATTCCCCGCCTGGTGGCCCAGGTGTTGCAAAATGAACTATGCCTCCATCCTCCGGCCCTGCCACAGTCAACCCCACTGCTGCCAGCACCCATCCCAGCCCTGGTTCCAGCACGCGGTCCCGTGCCGGGTCCGGGGGGTGCCACCTGGTCCCACTCCACCAGGGCTGGAGCAGTCGGAAGATCTGCTTGAGGCAACCTACAATGGCTCCTTGGGGGAGTTGGTGTTCTTTGTGGTACAGGTGCAGAAGTTCGTGCAACACTGGACTCACCTTTTCCCTTCGGAAGAGTGAATAATTGAATACATTGCTTCAAAAGTGCCAGATGAAGCGGCTGACTGGTATGTGAGCCTGCATAACAACCAAGGTCTGGAGCTACGGGACCTGGAGGAATTAATGTGGGCACTGTGGGCGCAGTATGAAGACCCCATGGAGGAGGAGGAGAAGGCATGTAATCACCTCCGTACCCTGCATCAAGGGAAGAGATTGGTGAGAGAATACATGAAAGAATTCCGTAGATATGCTACTAAGATCCAAGGTTGGCCCGATGGTGTGATGGCTGAGCACTACTGGCTGGGGCTGCACCCAGAGATCTGGGAGATGATCCTTTGCACTACACGCCCTGTCACTCTGACTGCCTGGATGCAGGAGGTGGCCAATGCAGAGACGTGCATCCAGATGATCAAGATCGTTAACACAGGAGTGCACACCAGAAGCGGGACCCCAGTGGTGAAGTTGAAGGTCCCGAAACCTCTCGAAGGGGTAAGAGAACAGCCCATGCAGAAGGGGCTATGCCTGCGATGTGGAGAAGCTGGCCACTTCGCCTCGGCTTGCAAAGGGGGGGCCCTACAACCACGGGGAAGCAAGAACAGGAAAAGAAATGCCCGGACCCCCCCCAGAGGAAGAGTACCTCCCAGGTTAAGTTCCAAAAGGCTCTGCAGATTGCGGTCCAAGAGGGGGACCCCACCTCCAGCAGCGAAGAAGAATGCGAGCCAGCGGGAAACAACCAGGACCTGTTGTGAAGGGTGCAAACCAACGGGTCTGGGAGCCGTTGGCGTCATGCATGGTGAGGGGAGCCTACCCTACCCTCTTTTTTGTGACTGTGACCATTATGAACCCCAAACTAGGAACTCATATTAAGGTAAGGGCTCTTATAGACTCGGGGTGTGCGAGAGAATTAATCAGCCCCTTGCTAGTAACGGGACTGGGGACTCCCATGGAAAGGTTACCTGAACCAATCATCTTTACTCAGATGGACGGCTCCACAATGAAGGAGCCATGTAAATACCAAACAGTGCCCCTGAGGATGGGTGTGGGTGGACATTGGGAACTTCAGTCTTTTGTAATCATCCCAATGGCCTGCTTCCCCTTGGTGTTGGGGCGCTCCTTCCTGCATAGCCACAACCCATATATACTGTGGGACGAAGGGAGGGTCCAATTTATTGCCCCCCCGATGCAAAGACCATGGCTGGGACACCAGGTGGGGCTCACCACCTCCTGAGGAACCATTTCGAACGTGCTTGGCACAGGAGAAACTGTCTTCCATTCCCCCCAAGTTCCGGGACCTGGGACGGGTGTTCAAGGAGGTGGAGGCTGATGAATGCCCCCCTGGAATTCAGATTGTGCTGTAGAGTTGCTCCCAGGGCACAACCTACCGAAGGGGAAATTGTATGCCATGAGCCCCGGTGAGCGAGAGTAACTGAGGAAGCTTGGGGGTTCATACGCCCCACATCTTCTCCCTTCGCGGCTCCCATCCTCTTCTGGAAAAAGAAGGATGGGGGTTTGCGGTTGTGCACTGACCACAGGAGGTTGAACGCCGTGTCCGTGACCAATGCCTACTGGCTGCCATTGATCAAAGACCTATTGGCAGAAGCAGCAAAGGGGAAGGTTTTTACAAAATTGGACTTAAGGGATGCGTACTTCTGAGTGTGCATTAAAGAGGGTGATGAATACAAGACTGCGTTTAACATCTACCTAGGATAATTTGAGTACCTGGTCATGCCGTTCGGGCTCCAAGGGGTACCAGGGGTGTTCATGAACCTGATCAATGAAGTTTTGCACCAGCACCTGTTCAGGGGGGCCCTTCGTTATCTTGATGACATATTGCTGTACTCCCCTGACTGAGAGTCTCACATGTTGTTAGTGAGAGAAGTATTGCAGACCCTGTACAAGCACAAACTGTTTGTGAAACTCTCCAAATGTGAATTCAGTCAACAAGAGATTGACTTCCTGGGCTATCACATCTCCCCACGGGGTTTGGAGATGGACCCTGTGAAAGTGAGAGATGCGTTGGAATGGGAGGCACCGTGCACCCGTCATCAACTCTAATCCTTCATAGGATTCACCAATTTTTACAGAAATTTCATTTCCAATTTTGGCCAGGTCAGCTTGCCCCTTACTGACTTACTAAAGACCAAAGGGAAGGGTCTGGAAAGTGCCAGACCCGGGGCCAAGCTGGAGTGGACCTACGAGTGCCAGGAGGCATTCGACAATCTTAAAAAGCTATTTACCACGTTAGCCCATCCTGACGAAAACAAAAAAATTATGATCCAAGTGGAAGCGTCAGATGTGGCCTTGTGGGGGGCAATACTGCAAGATGTGGGAGATGGTAAGCTTCACCCCCCTCGCGTATGTGTCTCTCAAGTTCTCACCAGCTGAGTGCAATTGGGCAGTGTGGGACAAGGAGGCGGGCACCATCAAACTCGCCATCTCCATCTGAAGACACTGATAGGAGGGGGCTAGGGTCCCGTTTGAAGTCTGGACTGACCATAAAAACTTGGCTGTGTTATGGGCCCCTCATAATCTGAACACCAAGCAACTACAGTGGGCGGACTTTTTCTCAAAGTTTCAATTCACACTACACCATTTCCCAGGCAAGTCTAACTCCCTGGCTGACGCACTCTTGCACCTCCCCCAACATGACAGCCAGAGGGAAGAGGTGGTTGACTCAATGTTCACACCCGCCCAACTGGGGGGCAGTGCTCATTCGCAGGCAAGCCGAGACTGAGAAAGGGGGGAGTGGGACTGGTTGGGAGCACAAATTTGCCTCCACCTTCTCAGAGGAAGACAAGAGAGAAGTGGACTCTGATGGATTCCTAGAGCTAAAACCCAACGGCTGTTGGTACAAGGGGCCTGTTTATTTGTTCCCAGCTCCCTCAGGAGAAAGGTTATGCACATGGCTCATGAGGCTAAAATTGCTGGACACCATGGTACCTGAAAACGCTCCACCTCTTTCAACATCAATTTTGGTGGCCAGGGCTGAGAAAAGATGTGTTCCTATTTGTCCAATCTTGTCAAACTTGCATCATGTGCAAACCCTGACCTGGGAAACTGCTGGGGCTTCTCAAGCCACTACCCACTCCCAACCACCCGTGGGAAATAATTTCCATGGACTTTATTACCGATTTGCCACCCAGCAAAGGGAAGATAGTTGTGTGGGTAGTTGTAGACTTGCTCTCCAAACAGGCCCACTTCATACCATTCTAGCAACTGCCCACCGCCAAAGTACTGGACAGGATATTTATGAACAATATTGTAAAATTACATTCACTGCTGACTAAGATAATCTCCGACAGAGACTCACAATTTGTAGCTAATTTTTTGGGGGGGCTTATGTATTTACTGGAGGTGGAATGTGGACTAAGTAGCACCTATCACCCTGAAACCGACGGCCAAACCAAAAGAATAATCAAATTCTGGAACAGTTTCTCCGATGTTTCGCTAACTATAGACAGGCTGATTGGGTCAACTTGCTGCCCTACGCAGAAGATTGCTACAATAATGCAGTACATTCCTCCATGGGGCTTTCTCTCTTTAAGGCAGTGTTTGGCTACGAAGGGAACCCATTGCCGGTTCTTAGTGGTACTGAGGAGGGCCCAGTGGATGAGGTGCAGTCATGGTGGAAAGGCCTTCAGGACACCTGGCCCACCATTCAAAAGACCTTGGACAAGGCTAAAGCCACGTACAAAGCCCGCGCCATTAAAAAACATTCGGTGGGGTAGGAGTTAAATCCTAGGGACTCTGTATATGTGTCTACTAAGAATATATGGGGGTTGCAACCGAGCCAAATATTGGGGTGGAAATATGTGGGTCCATTTAAAATTGTGCACAAAATGAACAAATTGTTACTGTTGAACTTGACTTGCCCAAAAATCTGAGACATTTGCATCCCATTTTTCATCATAGCTTATTGACGAAAGACCCAGGACCCAATGTGTGGAGACCACAGAAGCAGAACCCTCCCCCATTGCTGGTGGACAGAGAACAGCATTTTGAAGTGTCCCAAATCCTGGACTCTAAGTTGAAATGGAGCAAACTGTTTTATTTGGTTGACTGGAAAGATTTTGGGCCTGAACACGGGGAATGGGTTGAGGGATCTCAGGTCCGCACCTCGAAACTCGTCCATGCATTTCACAAGCTGTTTCCTCTAAAGCCTGGGGGGTGGGCCCTTTGGGGGGGCAGAATGTCGGCTGATGCTGCCATGGGTTTTCTATTTTTTCTGTTTCTCTCCCTTCCCCCCACCTCACTCCTGAACAGCCTCCCCCTCCTCCTTCGCCTCCTCCTTGACTTGGTATGTGTGCCTAGTGCATCCCTTATCTCATTTGTGTCCTTGGAGCTCAGCTCCGCCACGCCGCTTTTTCCCGCTGGGAGCCATTTTCATTTGGGCATGCTCAGGTACCCTCCTCATTATTCCCTGCCCATCAGGGGGCCCTGTATGAACTGTATATAATTATCTGGTTTCCCACTTTAACCCCATTCCTGACACTGTGTGTGTCGAACAATGACCTAAGTGCCTCTCTCAATAAACTGAACTTCCTTGAAGGACTGTTGTTGAGCTTGATTGACTTGGGACTCTGACACTGAGGCCACTTCATATAAGAATTATCATGTTGCAATCCTATCATCTGGATTCAAATGTCACTCTAAACTATGGCTTGTAAAACAAATTGCTTAGTCTATCAAGAGGTAAGTAACAAATCCTAACTTGTGCTCTGATTTGTCTGCCTCTTGTGATATGTCCCACCTCCCAGCAAGGAAGGGTTGCCAATTCTGAGTTCAGAAATTACTAGAGATTTGAGGGTGGGCTGGGGGAGGGGAGGGACCTCAGCAGAGCATAATGCCATAGAGTCCACCCCCCAAAGCAGCCATTTTGTTCCTAGGGGAACTTATCTGTTTAGTCTGGAAATCAGTTATTATTTGACTCTGAGAAAAGCTGCTGCACACTACAATCAGTAGAAGGTTTCTGTGGCTTACAGGGATGGGCATGAACCTCCCTTCACATCACAAACCTAAGTGCGTAACAAACATCGCCCGGTTCATGTTTTGTGAGCCTCAGTTCATGAGATCATGTCTCCCATGAACCACCCACAAACCACCCCATTTGTAATGGAGGTTCATGAAGTTCGTGGCACTGGTTCGTGAGCCAGAGATGCTGGCACTGATTAATTAATTGTTAAAGCAACAGTGGGGTGGACTTCTGCAGCCCTTCAGCTGCCCTGGAAACACTAATAGTGGCCCTCCGAAGCTTGATAGGCAGTTCTGGCTGCCAACAAGAGAACTTGCATTCTGGTCTATGGGAGCAGAATGGATATATACTCCCAGCTCACACACAGCTGTTGTTACTTGGCAGCAAGCACTTAGGAAGAGAGGGTTAGAGGCAGAGAGGGGAGGAACTGGAAGTCATTCTTCAGTGATGTGAGCAGTGTTCATGCTTACTTGGGGCTCTGAGGCACCTGTCCCTCTGCTAAAGCCAAGCAGAGGGGCTCAGCCAGTGGGTTCCTTGGCTGAGGACCCACACAGTCTCCCTCAGTGGGATTTTTGCACACATGTCCCCAGCTGGGGTAGTGTCTGGTGGGCTCAGGGCTCTGACCTACCACCTATCCCTCTACTATAACCAGGCAGAGGGGCTCAGCTAGTGGGTTTCTTGGCTGAGGACCCAAACAGTCCTCCTCAGTGGGATGTCAACACACTCCTGATTAAGAGAGCACTTTCCTGGGGGCATCTGCTTTGGGGGCTGTAACTTGGCCCCCTAAATCCAATCCTCACCAAATTTGGAGGGCAGGTAGAGGAGAGTCAGCTGGAGACTCACTGTGAGTTTGGCATCTCTAGCTCACAGATCTCTAGCTCACAGGGGGGGCATTCTACCGGGCCACAAACCTCACAAACCATGAACCAGTCTGTTCAATGGGAAGGTTTGTGAAGGTTTGTGAGACTCCACAAACCATGAACCGGGATGAACTTCCATTTTCCCAGTTCATGTCCATCCTTAGTGGCTTATGCAGCAACTTGATACAGACCTTACAGCACAGGTCTGCTGTGGTTATGGCAACAAGTTGACTGAATTGTTCAACCTTGATAATGGGGTCAGACAGGGATGCCTCTTGGCCCTGTTTTTATTTAACCTATATATAAATGATCTTTTGACTTATTTTAATGAGTCTTGTCACCCACCTTGTTTGGCCTATTGTAATATTCCAGTTTTGCTTTATGCTGAGTTTACTGTCTTTCCTTGGGTGAGAGTTGGTCTTCAGAGATCTTTAAGAATTTTTTCAGAATATTGTATTAGGGAATGCCTGAGAATAAACTACAGAAATCTAAAGTAGTTGTCTTCTCTAAAAAAGAAAATCCTACAGTGGACAATGAATGGTAAAGAAATCCAATGAGTAAAAGAGTTTTCATATTTGGATATTCTTTATTCATCTAATTTAAAATGGGGACCACATCAGCTGCTGATAAGAAATACAGCAAAAATTTGTGCTAGCAGTATATTTTTCCTTCTTGAAATGGAGGAGGGAATTATGTTCCCAGTACTGTCCAAATTTTCAATCTAAAAGTTGCCCCTGTCATCCTTAACAGAGTAGCCATAAGGATTGTTTTGATTAATGAAAACATGTACCATCTACTCTCATTCTTTTTGCAGAAACTGTTAAATATCCCTTGCTGTGTAGATGGCATGGCTTTGTTCTGAACTGGGTCAACTTTCCCTTGAGGCAAGGGTTTGGTTGCAAGCATTCAGACTATATATTAGATTATACTCACGTAGCAAGGGCTATTTGGTGGATTTAAAGAGGATTCTTATAAGTCTATCTGGTTTAAGACTGTTCAAGAGAAACTTCTGGCTGTTGATGTTACTTAAAACATTATTCAGGAATTAGGTTCTCATACAACATTTGCTTTGGTGAGAAGTCATATAAAATTAGCTGATTAGACTGTGTTCCAGTTGTTCATCTCAGTTTTTTCACATTCCTCCTCCAAAATCTGTTCCTTCTTATACTTATCTGTTGACCTCTCCAAGTCTTTTAAGAGCTTTTGTACTGGCCAGAGTAAATGCCCTTTGTTTGGTAGTTATGAAGGTTCCCTCTATTTTTTCCCTTTCTGAGTGAGCAGTTCACATCCTGAGCAGAATATAACTTCTGTTATCTTAAAATGAGCAATGGGCACTGTAAGCCCCTGCATTGCTCCAGATTGCTGCTGAGTGGAGCTTCCTGTGTTAATGAGCAGCCACTCACACACACAGCTTAGAGGGAACACTGGGTAGGTGGTAGTTATGAAGGTTAGGTGTTTGTGCTTACTCAGGATGAATTTGCTTCTGTTCTTTAGGCAAGATGGATACCATTGCACACATTCTCCTGGAGTGTCCATTGTATATTAACCTTAGGAGATAATATATTTCACCATGTTAGTCAGCCTGTTCTGATTTATATCCCTAGAAGACAAGTTACATCTTTACTTGCCAATAAGGACAAAAACCCCAACCCCTAGCAATTGCAAAAGATGTTTACTCCTTTTGCATATTAGGTAATAAATGATTACTAATACTTAACTGTTCAAGATCTATGCATTTTAGAGCTTTTATTGGATGAAAGGCAAGTTTTTATTCCAGGAGATCTCCAGGCCCTGGAGGCTGGCAGCCCTACAGCAGAGACAATATGCTGTCTATACTTATATCTGTGGCCTCAAGGTGCTATTCAACAAATTGATTTAGGGTTGCCATCCCCCCAGTGGAGGTTGGGGTACCCCTGCTTTTGGGGGCCCCAATCTGCCGATAGCCAGCTGGCCAGTGGGGAACCCCGCCCCGAAGAGTCCCGTTGCACCTGACATGCCCAGAGGTGACGTCATTGTGCTGGGCATGTCTCATGGGGGAAACTAGCATTTGGGTTAAACTCTATGGTGACCATAGAGTTTCCCCCCCCCAAAATACTAGCGCATCCTCTGCACAACATGCCTGGTGTGATGACATCACTTCAGGGTGACATCATCGCCGTATGCACATGAAGCACATGTGCCAGAGGATCCCAGAAGCACCCCCTCTGGCAGCTAGGTAAGACCTGGCAACCCTAAACTTGTAAATTCAAATATCACAACAAACTGCAATTATTACATACTATGTTTAACAAATACAAATCTTCATTTGAAATCCCAGTTTGGTGGCAACCAAAAAACCCTGAAGTTTGTCAGAATGCATTTGGATGTCACAACTAACAGGGATTTGATTGAGCCACCATTTATTTTTCTGTCTGAATGCAGCCACAATTGAATTAGTTTTAGTTATTCCTATATTGAAGATGATATGGTGATACTGAGTGTGTTGATCTCCTGTCTAAGATTAGAATTAAACCAAGGGTTTCCAGCTTTTTGAAATTTTGTACTGTAAGGCAGTTTGAGACTTACTTATGTTCATTTATGCCACAAACGAAGCCCTTTGAAGACTTAGTAACATTGTTTTAGGCTCTAACTGAAGAGAACAAATACTTAGTTGTATGCAATCATTATTTAAATTCCAATTTAGATGACTCCCTCCACCTTGTATATTTTTGATGACTATTTCAGTAAAAAATGATCTCTTATTTCTCAGATGAAGTCTAAAGATTTTGGCCCAGAGGAAGAAGAGGAGGAGGATGCAGAGCTTGCACTATGGTCTTCTGAAATCAAAGTTATTGATCTTGTGAAAGACACTAAAATGGGCTTAGGCTTCAGCATATTGGACTATCAGGTATGCTGTGTACATCCATTATGATCAAATATCATTGATCCAAATTTTATTTGCATTATGCCCCTTAAAACTTCATAAATATTTTGATTAATATTTATATACTAGCAAGAAGTATAATAGATCAAGGTCTCATGATCTTTTAGCTGCATTAGGACCACCATGGAAAAAGAAAGGTGTGTCCATGATGGACGCAATACAGCTTTTTGGCATGTGCTCATACTCAGCTCATCCCCCCGCCCAATTTGAAAACTTTTGGGTTTCAAGAGCCTTGAATTAAACCCCAGTTTTCCATGATGTCCAAATGCAGGATCCTTGACATTTGTCTTCCCTCATGCGCACACATTAAAGACAATAGTTGGAGTGCACTTGTGTGACTCTAAATGCCTCAACATGGATCCTTAGAGAACAAATTTTAATCTGGTCTAGTCAGTGGGACTTACTCCTAAAAAAGTATTTTTAGGATTGCACCCTTAATAGTTTTTCTTACAAGCTTTGTGCTGGGAGTTCCAGATCCTACAACATAGCAAGTAATACCCTTTCCAGAAACCAGTAATATGCAGATCTGCTTTTATATTCTTGTATGATCAAAATTAATGGAGGCCTTAATAACACAGTTTTTATTTACTTACAAATGCAAATGCATTACTGTGGTTGGGATGCAGCTAAATTTAAATTATTTGAAATGGGCTATAAGCCATTTAATTTTAGATCTTCCATCACTTTAAGATATTGGTTTGTAAAGTGCTGTGTGTCCTTGCTGATCTACTGAGCTTTTTATGGTGCATAGATATTAATGAGATATATTCATTCACAGTAACTGTTTTGACAGGCCATTTGGGGGAAAATATATGTGCCCAGAATAGCAACTTCTGTGTCAGACTTAGATGACCAGTGGAAAACTATGTTACTGCCCTGTCCCCTAGGCTATAATTGTCCTACACTACTTCTGTTTCTGATGACTTGGGCAATTGGTAATTGCTTCTCCATTCCACCCGTCCAAACATTCCCGGTCCCCTCTGCCCATTTCTTTGGTGTGCAAGGTGGCTTGTCTTACTGATTTATCTTGTAGCACACCCATCCTTTTTGCCATTTGGTCATATGTTACGCAAATATATCTTCATCCCAACATACCTGTCTTCTCCATTTCTGTTAGTTTTGGAACTGTTTCTCCTGTGAGATTAACCAAGCTAGTCCTATTGGACAGTTAGGAAATGGATCCTGTTATTTGCTTTTGACGTGTCCAAGTAATGTATAAAATACGGTTGCCTGGAGTTCTCCCCGAACTCCACAAGAACTTCTGGAGTTCTCTCCTCCAGCTGGGGGCTGGAGTTCTCCCAGAATTACAACTGATCTCCAGGCTACAGAGTTCAGTTCCCCTGCAGGAAACGGCAACTTCAAAGGGTAGGCTCTGTGCAATCATATCTCCCACTAAACTCATTCTCCTCCCTGAGTTCTGCCTTCCCCATGTTTTGTCCCCAAATCTCCAGGAATTTTCTAAGCTGGAGCTGGCAACCATTGTGTAAAGTAAGGTACAAAAGTAGCCTGGTACAGATTAGCTTTCTTCTCTCAAAATCGTAGCACATATGCAGTCAAGGACAGCTGTGGGCTTGCTTGTATATTGGGAATAAATGCTGTATGAACTGGTCCTTGCTATTTGGCTAAACTAGGATAGAGTGAGGAGGACTACAGTGAAACTGCCAAAATGCACAATCCAGGCCACATGTTTTGCTTCAAAAGCTTACTGGAAAAAATATATGTTCTTTCCAGCAGCCTTTGCAATATATCATTATATATTAAAGTGAGTAAATGGCATCCTTTGTGACATTTGTATGGCCGATAACTTAATTTAAAAGTTTTATACTGTGTGAGATAATTAATGAGCTCTAATATCTCTTTGCTGTAATTACATAATAAATCACACACACTAAAACTCAGTTTTGGAAAGCAGGACAGAGGTTTATTACTACCAGTACAAAGGCCATATCTGAGGTTTTCTGTATTTCTGGAATTCTCACCCATTCCTCACTTGTCTATCTAGTCAAGTATTCTGTTTCTAATAATGAGCAATATCAGATGCTTTTAGAAAGTGAAGGAAATCCCAGAATGGGTGGTTAGGGAATAATTTGGCTTGAGGCTATTTTATAGGGGTGACAAAAATGTACAAATGTGTGCATCTGGCACAAATTTTTGAAATTTGTTTTGGTTTAGAATGTCATTGTAGCTTTTGATGTAATTTCTAAGGGCTTATAGAGACTTGTGTTCTCTCTCTGCATTTAACCGTTTGTCAGAGGTTTCTTTCTATAGATGTATACGACTAATAGGATTTGGGATGACTTGAGATGCTGTACTACAGCATACAACATAAGCTTGTGCCTTCTCCTTTGCTCATGTCTGGTAGTTAAATGCAGGATGGCATTAAAGTTAATATGCTGGCCAAATACTAGGTGGAGTAATATATTCAACTTCCCTTATTTTTTCCTACCATTCTGTTTGAATGAGTTGCCCGCCTCTTAACTAACTTTTATGTAGTGTTGCTGGCACATTCATAGATGACTTCATTGCACTTGATCATGAGACTTAAAATTGTTCCTCATATGAACTCCATAAAGGGCTTTGGTCAGAAGGTCCTGTAGAAAACAGTGTTATCTGCCAACAGTCTGCAAATATTTTGCTTATTAGTGATTTTGGGAGGGGGGGGAGAAGAATCTAGCATGCTTACATAAATTTCAGAAAATGGTTTATTTATTAAATTTTTTTGAAAGAGAACATCAAAGAAGAGATTTTTGAAAGAAATGTGATCCAGACTAGAATTCCAAACTTCTGTCAAGAATAAAGTGATAGAACTGCAAAGATAAATGAGCTTGAGGTGCTTTTATATGAAAGACAATCTGAATGGAGTATACAGTATAAACCGGTATATTCTTATTATGTTTGCAGTGCCAAGTGTTCATTCAGTTTCCTGCTTGAAATTCTAGTGATTTATTTTCTTTAGCCTACAGTTTTACCAGCTTTGCTGTTGTCTTTATTCCGTTTGTATTCATTTAGATATAAGCAAGAGAGAGATTGAGAGAGGGAGAGCACATGGTCCGTAATGTATAGAAACTTTAGCAGTATGGAAAATTCACTTAGCTATACCCTTAATGGTATGGCTATATATCTGAACATGTAGCACTGGAGGTATCATTAATAACATGTAGAACATTATGGGAGAATATTTTATTATTTATATCACTGAACAAAACTATGGGGTGCAAGCTGGTATTAAAGATCCAGCACATTTGGGTTTATTTGTTTTGGTAGCTAATGGTTATGGCTTTAATTTGTATTACTTTGAATCAGGGCTCTTTTTGTAGCAGGAACTCCTTTGCATATTAGGCAGCACACCCCTAATATAGTCAATTCCCCAAGAGCTTATAGAGCTCTTCTTACAGGGGCTACTGTAAGCTCTTGGAGGATTGGCTACATTAGGGGTGTGTCACCTAATATGCAAAGGAGTTTTTGCTACAAATAGAGCCTTGCTTTGAATATAGATCACACTCTGTTACCAATTGATATTCTAGTGTCTGGAATAAATGTAGGGGTTTTGTTCTCTAATTATGATGAAGAGATTGGGGGATATCTGCATAATTGCACTCCTCCCGAATGATGACCTCAACCCTGGTTAAAAGGGTATGAGGTGCTTAGGTCTTTACACAAGTGGAGCTATCTGCAGCAGGGTTTTGAAGCTTATTTGCAAGCCCCAGTTAACAGGGAACCTCATTAGCATAGTAATCATAGTTAAGATTGATACAGTTGTGACTCTAAGACATACTTATCACAGGGGAGGGACTATGTGATCTGGTAATACAATCCAGATCTCTTGACTGTAACTGGAGATTTGGAGAACTCAGATGTCAGCTGCGGAGACAAGCTTCCAAACTTTTCTGAAAAAGATTCTAGGCTCTGGAGTGCTCCCCCTGCCCTTTGTCTATAGATGCCCCTTTTCCCACCCAAAGGGTCACATGACAGAGGCAGCGCAAGTACTCCTTCCCTCAGTTCCCTTTGCTGCCATGAGGAGGCCGAAGCATGATTGGCAGCCCACGGCAGGGAAAGGAGGGAGGGATGTGTGCCTGCACAGAAGGCCACTTGATGAACAAACAGTTACAGGGAATTGCAACTCAGTTTTCATCCTTGTGGCTTCTGTGCAGTCCCACATGGGAGAATAGCAAGCTCACCTATCCTAGGAGTAGGGTGTGGGTCGATCAATGGAAAATCACTTGCAGCACAGCTTTTCCCACTGCAGTTACACTTCTGGGGTCCACATCCATCAAGTAGTGCTTGACGTAGAGGGAGTGGGCCAAGTTGCTGCCTTGCAGATGTCCTCCAGTGTGAGTCTGGCACATAATGCTGCTGAAGATGCCCAAGCCCTCATCAAGTGAACTTTCAAGGACGCTGGGCAAGTGACCTTAGCTTCGTCGTAAGCTGTTCGGATTGCGGAGACCACCCAGTGGGAGAGTGACTGTGCTGATGCTGCTCTCCCTGTATTGACTCTTTGAAATATATGAACAAGTTTCTATCCTTCCTGAATTTCTGTGTCCTTTTTAAATAAAAAAGTAGTGCTCTTCCTACATCTAGTGTATGTAGTGTTTGTTCCAACAATGACTTCAGGGAGGGAAAGAATACTGGGAGGATGATTTCTTGGTTGAGGTGAAATTGTGATACCACCTTAGGGAGAAACTCTACACTAGGTCTAAGTACTACCTTGTCTGGGTGGAATTTAATAAAAGGAGGGTCACAGTGCAGTGCCCGTAGTTCGCTTACCCTTCTGGCAGAGGTAATTGCTATCAAAAAGGTAGTTTTATAAGCGACTAAAGACAAGTCAGCATTGGCCATGGGTTTAGCGGGTTTATACATCAATTTTAAAAGGACTAGAGACAAACTCCATTGGGGAACTGGGGATTCAACAGGTGGGAACATATTAAGTAAACCTTTAAGAAACTTTTTGGACTTTGGAACAGAGAAGATTGACTGTTCATTAACAGTCTAGGTAAACCTTTATAGATGAGGTCGCGAGACTCCCTTCTTGCAGTTCCAATAGGTAATCAAAGATTTTGCTCAAGCTACATGATTGTGGATCAAGGCCATGCTCATCTCTCCAGTGCAGAAACCTTTTCCATTTATAACTATACAACCTTATCATTGAGGGTTTGTGAGAGATGAAGAGCCATTCATCTAGCTAAGGGTACACTGTACAACCTTTTAACCTTAAATGAGCTATAACCTCTGCAACACACTTGGTAAATATTCTGGGAGCTGTTGCAAGCCTAAAGGGGAGCATTGCATACTCATAGGTGGTACCTAAATAGTTGGACTTCAGGTACTTCCTACTGTCCTCATGTAGAGATATGGAAGTAGACATCCTTTAAATCTAATGTGGTGAACCAGATGTTGGGAGCCATAAAGGATATCATCTCCTGTATGGATAGCATCCTGAACTTTGGGACATTCAAATGATTATTCAGGGATCTTAGGTCTAAACTGTGCCCCTTTTGTCAGTGGCGAAATATCTAGAAAAGAAACCCTTTGATTGTTCCTCAGGAGCAAGCTTTGTAATTGCTCCTTTAGCTAATAGAGAGGAGACCTCCCATGTTAGAAAGGGAGAGGGATTGCAGGACTGGGCCGGAGAGTATTCAAATGGAGGCAATTATTTGAAATCCAAAAAATAACCTTTCATTATTATGGATAACATCCAACCATCAACAGTAACTTGGCACCACTTATAAAAGAACTTGTATAACCTATCCAAAAACCAATGGTCAGTACCTAGTCAGGTGGTTGGGGGCACTTCTAGAGTGCTGGTCCCTAGGAGACTGGGAGGTGTTTCTTCCCCATTGTTCAGCCTGCCTTTTGGGCTTGGATTCTTGAGTAAAAAGTGGCATCACGAATGGAAATGGGCCCCATGGATTTTGCTGAGACAGCCATTGATTTGGTGGCTGTAGATCTGGTTGCCCTTTCTCTTGTGTTGGGGTGTGTGTGTGGGAGGCACCTTGAAGACCTCATCTTCTGAGGAATCTGGGGACCTTGATACTCTTCTTGATGGTGAGGGCATCTTTGGACATGAAAATGGGTAGATATTGAGTCCCAATGGCAAATTGCGGTGTTGCCAGACTTTATTTGAAGATTGTTGGTGTTGATGCTTGACTCCAAGAAGAGACTGATCATCAAGGTTGGGGTGGGGGTCATTGATGACCTTGAGTGAGTGAGTGAGTTACAATTCCATGGGAATGGAGATGGTTGATTCTAAGGGAAGCTTGAATGATGCTGATATGATGGCGATTGGACTGGACTGTGACGTGTTTGGCTCTCTTTTTAGCCTTTTTCAGAGGCAGTTCTGACGTGGAGACTTGAGTTTGCAGTTCTGATAACAAGGGTGTTGGTGTTGAAGTCACTGAATGGGCAGTTGCACCTTTATCCATTTGGGGCCATTTTTCCCTGTGGGGATCCGGGGCGCCCAGAACTTTCTCTCAAAGTGCAGCTTTAAGTCTTGCTGCTCTCCCCTTGTGTGCTTTAGGAGTAAAGCATCTACAAGCTGGGCACATGGCTGTATTGTGACTCTGCCCCAGACATAGGAGGCATGCGGAATGAGCATCATTTGGGGCCATTTTTGCTCTGCACTTCTTAAATAGAGCCATCCTACTGATTTGTAGGTGAAACTCTTCACTGTTCTCTGTGGAAAACCCTCATTATTTTATTCCTGAGGTGCCATGAAGCAGCAGCTTACAAGCATGTCCAGGGCCAGCCTGAGGTGTTTCTGTGCCCTAGGCAAGGCCAGCTTGTGGCGCCCGTGCCCCCCAGGCAATGCCAACCTCCCAGAAACACACCTGGGTCAGCTTCCCACTTGCCCGGCCTGCTGGGGGAGATATGCACGAGCAGAGCCCCAGCCGGAGCATATGCGGTCGGTGCCTGTGCCTGGCTTCTGTCCACTCGCCACCTGTTGGGCCAACTGTCTAAAGCAGATGCCATGCAACCTTTATTGTTTTGATTTGCTACTGAATATATAATAAATTACCATGAGTGCTTTCAGCCATGCATGCCCACTGATTGATATATAAACTTCCTAGATCATAGAGCTGGAAGGGACATCCAAGGTCAGGGGTCATTTCAAGCAGGAACAGGCAGGAACAGCATTCTGGGTGTAACAAGTAAACTGCTCCCCCCTCCTTTCCCTTCACCTCACCTCCAAGCGGGGTGAAGGGAAAGGGGGTGGAGAAAGGGAATCCAAGACTTCTTCTGCCTGCCAGCATGCCAGCTCCTCTGGAGGGCAGAAGCACCTGGGATCCATTCCTCCTCCCTCCTTTCCCATTGCCTCACCTCCAAGCTGGGTGAAGGGAAAGGGAGGGGAAGAGAGGGAATCCAGGGCTTCTTCTGCCTGACAGACGGGCCAGCTCTCCAGCCCCTCTGACAGGCAGAAGCGCCTTCCGTTCAATGATGGGAGCCTGCTGCTGCCCCCCCCCTCACAACTGGAGAGGATTATTATATCCTGTGGAGACCCTGTGGAGACAGTCCCTGATCTGGTCCAGATCTTCCTCAGCTGAGAATGTTTTCTCATAAAGATGTTTTTGTCTGACAAGATCAAAATATTTTGGCTATTTGAACATGACTGAATGGCTAACAACAACAACATTATTAATTTCAGAGTTTTTGTAGAAACATCTGTCTTGTTTGTTTATGGATCCAACGATCCTCAAATTTGGCCATGTCAAGAATTAAATAGATTTATTATGATTGATTTATACTTTGATTTGTCAGCCAAAAACATCTTCATGAGAAAACATTGTTAGCTGTGGAAGATTTGGACCAGTAGGGAAGTGCCTAGTCAACTGCTGTCCATCATCGATGGCAGCTGAAAATACACCCATAATAGAAGCAGCACCTGTAGCTATATGAAAGGAATACTCTCAGTGGCCATTGTTTGTCAACCACAGTAGTATTTTCAGCCTTCAAGCATTTGTTTCTATCAGTAAAATGTAGGGGGAGAGAGCATGCCAGGCCTGACAGCAGCCACTGGACAACTTGACACCATGCAACTTGCATAACTCATGCAGGCCCACCTGCTTGCTACTGCTCAACAGCCACTGCCCCATGAAGTGTTGTGTAGTGATTAGTATTCCAGACAAGGATTTGGAAGACCCAGGTTTGAATCTGAGTTGGGAAATACCTGGAGGTTTTTGAGGTGGAGCCTGAGCGGTGGGTGTTGCCTTCTGACACACTTCCAGTGATGTCAGGGTGTGGCATATGCAAACAAGTTATGCTAATGAGCTCCTGTGCCTCTTTTTATATGAAATGACCCCTGTCCAGGGTCATCTAGTTCAACCCTCTGCACAATGCAGGGAATTCACAAATACCTCCCCCCCACCCCTAGTGACCCCTGTTCCATGCCCAGAAGATGACAAAAACCCTCCAAGTTCCCTAGCCATACTGGCCTGGAGAAAAATTGCTTCCTTACTCCAAAGTGGCAATCACCATTTCCATGGGCATGTAAGAAAGGGCTACAAGAACTAAGCACTGATGTAACCCTTCCTGCCCTTCCTCTCATGATCTGACTAAGTCTATAGAATCAGCAGTGCTATCCATCTATATTTTGGTGTTTCTTTGCTGAGTAAGTTTCTGCCTTAAAGAAAAATCTCATCCAACTGGTCTTTTCATTTTATAAACTTATGTGAGGACAGCTGGCCTGAGTTGAGTGGAGAATTTCCACTTTGCTGAAAGAGACCCAGCAAAGGACATGGAATATCACCAAAGTAAGAGGTGGCCTGGGGGGAGCACACAGCTTGGAAAGAGGAAAGGAGCAGGTTGTTAGAAAAGCCTTTTTGAAGGGATGGCTGGAAGTGATTCAGGAACACTAAAGAGGCTCTAAACAGAAGAGATGAATGGGATGGAAAGCTATTTTATTCTTCGGAAGAAGGACCGATATATAAAAATAGTTTTACATGGTTTGAGGAACTGGCTTCTGTTCATGGTATCCAATGTATATTGATCGGATGTGCCTCATGAAGTCTCAGGCTTCATCTTGGTTCACTTACCTCCTCTAACAGGTTTTTAGGGAACAGTCCTTTTGCTTACTTTTCAGCAGTAATCTAGTTCCAGTAAATCAGCAGTGTTTTACTAATTTAACTCAAATAACAGAACTGATTGCCGCTTTGAACATTACATTCCTCCTTAGTCCAAACCGATCACATGAAGCTGCCGTATTAAGTGAGCCCATTGATCCATCTGAACAGTTTCCGAGAGTAGCCATGTTGGTCTGCTGTAAAACAGCTAGATTCAAGTCCAGTAGCACCTTAGAGACCAACAAGGTTTTTGAAGTATAAGCTTTCAAGAGCCGAAGCTCCCTTCAGTGACCATTGATCCTTCTAGATCAGGAGTGGCCAAACTTGCTTAACATAAGAGCCACATAGAAGTAACGTGAGATGTCTGAGGGAAAAAAAGACATGAACAAATATTATGTTTTTATTGGAAAATATGCAGATTTGCTTTTTTATTAAAATTAACATTAAATAAGACTGCCAGAAATAAAAACAAAAGGGTTAAAAACAGATATTGATAATGATATTTAAAGAGACAAATGCTTTCTTTAAGCCGGCCAGGGGGGTGGGTGCTTTGAGAATAAATTTAAAGTTGCTTTCTTTCTCTGCCCCCCCACCTCAAGCCTACCCAGGGAGGGGAACACTGGCTGGGGAAGGGAAGACTGCCTCCCCTTCACTTTCCCAGTCACCCTGCTGGGAGCAGTACAACCTGTGTGAAAGAGCCTCACGTGGCTCCCGAGCCACAGTTTGGCTACCCCTGTTCTAGATCAATATTGTCCACTCTAACTGGCAGTAGTTTTCTAGGATCCCAACCAAAATACAGATTAAAACCCTCCACAAAACTGGAAATGGCATGGATTGTGTTTTAGGTCCTTCTGCATGCAAACCATGTGCTCTAAAACTGAGGCATGGCTGCTCCCTGTACAGAGGGTCCATGAAGCAAGTACTTTGATGTTGGCAAGCACCACAGAGCAAACCGTGGCCACTGCACACAGCATCATTCTGAATTTTTCTCAACTTCATCCTTTTTCATTGTGTTAGAATAGTGTAGCAGACTGTTAGATCTGTGTAGTAGCCAGGGCTATATATACTGGTCCTTCCAGTACATGATTTTTATGTCACTTGTAGGTCCTTCTGATTAAATAAATGTTGGGATTTCTTTTAGAGATGGTTGGAATTTGTTCTTCATTGGCAAGCTGGCACAACCTATTACCAGATTAAATAGCATTTGAACATCTGCCACAGATAAAAAAGGATGATGTCCCAGGAACACCTATAGTTCAAGTGCTGCTGTTTTGTCACAATTTAAATATGATTTCCGGGAGCATCTGTAGTTGAGCCAAGTAGGATTGCCAAGCCTGACAAAGACTATGTACGTTTTTGGTCAGTTGCTTTAAAAGTACAGCATGTCTCCCTGCATATTCTTATTTATTTAGTACATCAGCCTTTTCTCATTAGACACTTTCTTCGTTGAGAGTGAGTGAATAGTAAAGATGGGTAAAACTATTTCCCTTGGGCATGGGATATGCAGAGAATCCATTAATACAAAAAAAAAAAACAACACACACACCAAAATGTTGGGGCTGAGCACCCATTTTGCCTGTTCTTTCCCTGGTTATTTTTTCTTCTTTGTGCAGTTTCTTTCTCTGGATCTATGCTGATATTTTCTACAACAGAGGGCTTGATTAATGCCAGATGTATAGCAGAGTTTATGAAATTCATTGCTGTAGTTCCCATTGCAGATCAATAAATACCTATGTTTTATTTTCCAAAGTCTGCCTTCTTCAGCTACTAAAACACCCTTCAATGTAACAACTTGAATATATATATGCATTTTAGGGTTGTATTAAAGTCACAGTGGTAAATCAAAAGTTTTATATTATCTAGAGCACTGGGTTCTGCTCACCTTAGAAGAGGGGTTCATCTAAGTACCTGTAGCCTGTTCCTCCAACATTGCTGAAAGCAAGAAGAGAAGGCTTGACAGCACCCAGTTTTTGTTTCAGTGCAGGTGCCTTCAATATATTGAGTTTTCCAGTGATTGACAGTGGTGAGAAACTTTACAGAAACAGCTTTAACCTGATATAGCTCTACAAAATTGATTTTAGCAAAGTCTTTTTCCATAAAGTGACCTCAGTATGGCCAAAAAGTCACTGTGCTTCTTCAGAATGATTGTAATGTATCCTACTTTATTTGTAGCAGTTGTTCTATGGTATCTTTGCAACAACAGAGAGAAGGCAATAAAACCTACATTTGTCAAGACAAACTGAGGTTTCAGTGATGTTTGTGGGCATAACTAGACTTTACAGTGTCCCTGGAGATGCTGCTGCCATTTGTGGGCCATTTAAAAATGCTACAAGTGCCCAGTCCTTACTAACTTAGTTTAATAAAAAACACATGGTTTCTTATGATGTCTGAACTGAGCCAAGACTCAGCAGAGACATGCTATCTTCATCTGTAGTCGGTTTGCTACATGCATATGACAGGCGGTAAGAAAGACCCTAAAAATAACTGGTAAGAGATATATGCGTTCTTTAAATAAGTGTTTGTTAACTCTCTGCACACTTTTGGCTATTAGCCAAGGCTAGATGAAACCTCGGGGTGGCCTGCACATTTGGAGATAGGGACGTTTCTCGATTGGGGCTGTTTTCACATTGTGATAGATTTACGTCTTTCTGTTTGTTCTTCTTTGATGGAAGGAGAGCAGAGTCAGAATATACCAGGATGCAGCTTTCTTGGACCAAGACCACCCAAATGTGTACAATTTTGGGATTGTGCCTCAGTATTGCTAGGGACCCCGGAGCATATTTCTAGATCATCCAGTGAAGCTACTTGAGACATGTAAAGGTTTTAGGCCTGCATTAAGATGTATATGTGCAAATGCAACTATTTCAGATATCCTAGTGCTGTACTGTGTTTGAAATCAACAGGAAGAGTAGGAGCTGGAAAAGGAACCCTTATGTTTTCATCCTGTGACAGTTGCTCTTTGGTGAATTTTCTAAACAAAATGAAATTAAAGATTACCCACATTATTTATTCAAATATGTCTTAAACTTGTCACAGTTAGTATTTGTAAATTCTGGTAGTTCATTCCCATTTCATTAATTTATCTTTTAATTATTTGACCTGAAGATGCTATCAAACTTTGTTTAACTAGTTGATGACTGATTCCAGGACAGGCATAGTTTTGGGGTTTGAATAAAATTACTATTAGCTTGGCCAAGTTCATCCATGGTTTGTTTTTCTCTCATCCCCCTCTCCACCCACCATGCATAATAATTGACCATATGTCAGTTCTTTCACCCCACATATGCTCAGAGTGCAGCATGCACTGATTGCCATCCATCCATATTACATTTAGCAGTAGCCATGTGAAGGTGGATGGACCACACAGAACTCTGTGCACAGTGATTGTAAAAAGCTTTTATTCATGCTGCCTTCTCCACACTTAATACCAGCAGCTGGAAGTTGCTGTGCAAAGCAGCTGCTATGGCAATGGTGGATTGGGAAAAATGAATTCTTACTTGGGTTTATTCCAGAGGGATTAGGTGTGTTAGTGTGCTGCAGCCAAAATAATCTTGTGGTGCCTTACAGACTAATGAATTTATTGTGCAATTCATCAGATACATGCCACTTCTTGGAATGCATAGAAAATTTATATTCTGCTTCTTCAGAGACCTGCTTGAAGTGGTTTACAAAGTAAAACAATAAAATCCAATCTTAGAAAGCAAGTAAAATATGGAAATAATCCCTGGGCACTAAAACAGCATGAAACTATATTTATCAATCTGAGAAGAAATTCATAAAACAGTTCAGAAGCAGTAGAAGCAGGTCATAAAAATAGTTAAAAAGATGGAACTCCTCAGTAAAAATGAATGTTTTGGCTTGCCATCTAAAGGACAGACAAGCAGGCATCAAGTGAGCTATGAGAGGATTCCAAAGGTGAAATGAAAAACCCTTTTGAGTCACCATCCACTAGGGCTGCCAAGTTCCCCTGGGGGGGTGGGGATTTCCCCACTAAAAGGGCGCCCAGTCCGCCGGTCCAGATCCAGCCGGTGGGGGGAACCCCACCCCCAAAGTGGCCAGATCAGGCTGACGTGCCTGGTGCAATGACATAGCCCAGAAGTGACATCATCATACTGGACACATCGCTGGGCGATGCTCTAGCAATCGCCCTGAAAACTCTATGGTACCATAGAGTTTTAGGGCGATTACCAGAGCGTCATCCGGTGACACGCCCAGCGTGATGACATCACTTCCGGGCTATGTCATCGCGGCACATGAGAGAGAGAGGACTCCTGGAGAGAGCCCTGGGACCCCCCCCCCGCTATTTGGTAAGACTTGACAACCCTACCACCCAACTCACCTCTGCTGACGTGGGCAAAGATTGCAGGGCTCAAGAAGAGTATCTTACCTAGTAAGCTGGGCTGTATGAGAGTAGGCAGTCCTTCAGGTATTCCAGCCCCAAGTCAATTAATGCTTTGAAGTTAAGAACCAACACTTTAAATTGTATCCAGAATCAGATGGATCATCCTGCATCCAGCCCCCTACAGTAGTCTGGCCATCACATTTTGTTCCAATTGAAGTTTCCAGTCAGTTTTCAAAGGCAGCCCTGTGTTATAGTAATCTAATGTGGATGAGATCAGAGCATGGATTACCCATGGCCAAATCATGTTCCTTGAGGAACAGCTATAGCTGGCATAGCATCTAAAGCTGAAAAACACAATACATGCCACAGAAGAGACCTGAGGCTCCATCAATAGGCCAAGATCCACCACTATCCCTAGGCTATGTACCCACTTCTTCAGGTGAAGTGCAGCCCCTTCAGGTTAACTCCTTACTCCTTGGGTAGCTTTATCAGCAGTACCTCAAGCTTCCAAAAAGAGTAACTGCAGTACTCTGTAGTAAAGTCGGAAGTGTCCCACTTATAGGACAGATGTGATCACCTTTCATTTCCTGCCAATTTGCAGAAAATGTTCACTTTGTAGGCTTGCAATGTCTGGCAGTGTAAATTTTAAAAATATTGACTATGGAGAAGGAGTACAAAACAGAGTTGAAGAACCTACGTTTAGTGGCCTAAGTGATGTTGTTAGCAGTCAAACCCCTCCTCCTGCTGAGGGTCAGTTTAGAGCTAAAAGAACCAAAAACACCCCACTTAATATCACTCCAATACCTTAATTGCAGGGCACTGCTTGGGCCAAAATGGACCAAGATGGATGCCAGTCAGATAGAAGCCTGGGAAATCAGTTTCAGGTTCAAGACATGAGTCTGAGTGGCTGGCTGGCTAGTACCCCTCCTTGCCCTGGAGAGATGCAGGATTTTAGAACAATGGGTCACCAAGGACCTACTGATTCACTCAATATAATCCCATGAACACCCTAGCCTAACTTCCTCTTCACCCATTACCCTTGACTAAGTGGCAATTATTCACCACTTAAGTATATTCACCTTTCCAGTCACCCTTCCCATCTGGTGCTTGCAGAGCCATCAAACCTCTCCCATCAACTCATTGTCCTCTGGCAGTGAGTCAGCCTGACTCAGGATCAATGCTCCCGCTAAGCTGTGGAATCTTGTGAGCAAAGATTCTACTTTGTGAGCTACTGGCATTAAAGTTGTGAGCGGGCAATTTGGCTACTCCATCAATGAGTTTGCTCTGGAGCCATCCTTCCTGAGCTAAGGCAAAAATACATGAGCCGAAGGCTAAAAAACTGTGAGCTAGCTCACACTAACTCAGCTTAGAGGGAACACTGCTCAGGATACATTTTGCTCTATGAATATGTCAGCATGCTGCCCCAGCAGTGTGTGTGTGTGTTCTTGGATCCTACACGCACATAAGAACATAAGAGAAGCCAATGTTGAATCAGGCCAATGGCCCATCTAGTCCAACACTCTGTCACACAGCGGCCAAAATATACCAGGTGCCATCAGGAGGTCCAGCAGTGGGGCCAGGACACTAGAAGCCCTCCCACTGCTGCCCCTCCAGCACCAAGAATAGAGTGCATCACCTGCCCCAGACTGAGAGTTCCCATCTATACCCTGTGGCTAATAGCCACTGATGGACTTCTGCTCCATATGTTTATCTAATTCCCTCTTGAAACTGTCTGTGCTTGTAGCTGCCACCACCTCCTGTGGCAGTGAATTCCATATGTTAATCACTCTTTGGGTGAAGAAGTACTTCCTTTTATCTGTTCTAACCCGACTGCTCAGCAATTTCATGGAGTGCCCATGAGTTCTTGTATTGTGAGAAAGGGAGAAAAGTACTTCTTTCTCAACCTGCTCAATTCCATTCATTGTGTGTGGGCCTTCTCTCTCTCTCATGTCCCAGAATGTTTCTTTCTTTGACTTGCTGCTTCCGCAGACCTCTTCAAGATCGGCAATTATCACCCTTCCTAAAAATCTCGCCCCTTTCCTCCCTGCTGTGTGCTTCCTTGTTTTATTCAGTTTTCTTTTATTTTTCAATAAAAACCCTAACAATTGAACAACTTCCTGGTTATTTTTGAGAGTTCTCAGAGGGATCATTCCCATAGACATAGGTGGTTCAATCCCAGTTGCCCGTCCTCTTGCACAGTCTCCTAAGCTAATTCCCCCAACTTAAGTGGAGACTGACTCTTTTGGGTAATAACGCCTTTGCAAAATGTATTACATTAATTTCAACTTCTGAACTCTGATGTGTTTCTCTTGGCTCTGTTACACAAAATATGGCATATTCATGCTAGCAAAATATTCCAATGGTAATTTAAAAGGGTACAGAATAACTGACTCTAAAATGTATTTGTTTTGGAATCAGTTAGCTGTTCTTTGGTGTATCATTTTTTGATATATTTATATGCAGGCATTTTTTGTGGCAGTGGATATTTTGTGACGAAAGTCAAACTTTCTTCTGGAAGCTGATTTGTCTGAAAGAAGAACTCAAAAAGCACTAAAGCTAACCTGAGAGCAAATGGCGAGGATTGTGTTATCTGCTGCATTTTCATATGTGGGCTTCTAAAAACAAAATACAGTGCCTCTCTCAGTAAAGTCATAGTTGCAGAACAGTTAAATGCAGACGACTGTTCTGTGTCCTTGCAGGGAGTGGGGAGATCCTAATCTGATGACTGGACAAAATATCAGAGGCTACCAATGTTTAATACATTTAGAGAAAGATGCTGCTATTGGTCTCTTAGTGCCCTCTGTTGGCTAATACTGAAATCTCACACCCTTTGAATCTGATAAATCCATCCTTCATTGTTATGGTTCTCGTGCACTTGATTGGTGTTGGTTTATCATGTAAAAATTTTCATCAGCTAACGAAATCTGATAAAGAAGCTGAAACACACAGGTAAACATGATGTGTGCCACTTAACACTTTTATCTAGAAATAATTTGTGAAAGAAACATGAAGAAATATATTAAAGTAACACCTTAAAGTAAATAACTTGTTTTTAACCTGAATGTGAATTTGTCATTTTAAATGCTTACTCCCAATTCCAAATCGTTAATAAACAAGTTAAAAAGCATCAGACCGAGTACCGATCCCTGTGGTACCCCACTGCTTACCACCCTCCACTGAGAAGGTTTCCCATTTATACTCACTCTCTGTTTCCTATTTATAAGCCAGTTTTTGATCCACAAGAGGACTTGTCCTTTTATCCCATGACTATTGAGCTTACTTAGGAGCCTTTGATGAGGAACTATCAAAAGCTTTCTGGAAGTCAAGGTAAACAACATCTATTGGGTCCCCCTTGTCCACATCTTTGTTCACTCCCTCAAAAAAAACACTGATAGGTTAGTGAGACAAGATCTTCCTTTACAAAACCCATGCTGAGTCTGCCTCAATAGTTTTTGTTCATCAATGTGCCTACTAATTCTTTCCTTAACAACAGTTTCCACCAATTTACCCGGTATCGACGTCAGACTGACTGGCCTGTAATTTCCCAGATTTCCCCTGGAGCCCTTTTAAAGATAGGAATGACAGTAGCTACCTTCCAGTCCTCAGGAATGGAGGCAGATTTTAAAGAAAGATTGCATATTAATGTAAGGAGATGCACAAGTTCACATTTGAGTTCTTTCAGAACTCTCGGATGAATGCCATCCAGGCCTGGTGATTTATTAGTTTTTAAATTGTCCGTCAGTCATAGGACTTCCTCTCTTGTCACCTCAATCTGATTCAGGTCTTTCAAACCCCCTCCCGAAATCGGTGTTTCTGGAGTGGGCAAGCACTTCTCATCTTCTGCAGTAAAGACAGAGGCAAAAAATGCATTCAGCTTCTCAGCCATTTCCCTGTCATCCTTCAGTAGTCCTTTTACCCCTTGGTCATCCAAGGGACCCACTGCCTCCCTGGCTGGTTTCCTACTTCTAATATATTTGAAGAAAGTTTTATTGTTGGCCTTTATGTTTTTTGCGATATGCTCCTCATATTCCCTTTTTGCTTGCCTGATCACAGACTTGCATTTTATTTGCCACAGCCTGTGTTCCTTTTTATCAACCTCACTGAGACTAGCTTTCCACCACTTAAAGGAATCCTTCCTACGTTTTACAGCTTCCATTACTTTATTTGTTAACCATGCAGGCTTTTTTCTATACCTATTTGTGCCTTTCCTAACCTGTGGTATATATTTTTTCTGAGCTTCTAGGATTGTATTTTTAAATAGTCTCCAAGCTTCGAATTGTATTTTTAAATAGTCTCCAAGCTTCCCCAATGGTTTTGACCTTCTCCACTCTTCCTTTCAATTTCTTCCTCACATGTCCCCTCATACCAGAAAAGTTACCCCTTTTAAAGTTAAAAATAGTTGCATCAGTCTTTTTGGGCAACTCCCTATTTATACAAATGTTAAACTCAATAACATTATGGTCACATTATGGCGCAATCAGTTTTACATCTCTCACCAGGTCTTGGGCGTTACTTAGGACCAAATCCAGGATCGCCTCTCCCCTGGTAGGATCTGTGACCATCTGTTGCATAGCACAGTCATTGAGAGTGTCTAAAAACTCAATCTCTTTTTCCTGATTAGAACTCATATTGACCCAATCAGTGTCTGGGTAGTTAAAGTCGCCTATTATGACACAGTTATTTCGTCTAGCCGCTATCTTTAATTCATTCATCAATAATCCTCCTCTACTTTTTGATCTGGTGGGCAATAACAAACTCCCACTGTTAAGCCTCCTTTTGGACCCACTATTTCAACCCATAGCATTTCCAGAAGCGAATCCAATTCTCTTACCCTCTCAATCTTACTGGACTGTATACCCTCTGTGATATACAGAGCCACCCCACTTCCAACCTTTCCCCCCCATCCTTCCGATATAATTTATAACCAGGAATCACCATATCCCACTGATTTTCCTCATCCCACCAAGTTTGTGAAATACCTGCAATGTCTATTTCTTCCCCCCCCAACACCAAGCATTCCAACTCCCTGATTTTACCTTGGAGACTTCTAGCATTTGTGTATAAACACCTATAGTTTTCCATGCTTGTTAAGCCCACGACCTTCCTCTTGCTGCCTCGAGACCTTGCCAGGCAGTCCTTATCACTAGCCACAGTCTCAGTGGACAATTGTAATCCATTTCCGTGTACAAAAGTAACAGCTACCCCTTCATCTCTTTGAGATGAGACATCCCAAACCAGAGACTTTTCATCTCCTGTCGGCTTTCCCCCAGTATTCAGTTTTAAAACTGCTCTGCCACCTTTTTGATTTTGAGCACCAGCAGCCTGGTTCCTTCTCGGGACAAGTGGAGACCATCTCTTTTGTACAGTTCCCTCTTGTCCCAAAAAGCATCCCAGTGCCTATCAAATTTGAACTCTTCTCCCCTACACCATCGTCTCATCCACGCATTGAGACTCCTGATCCAGCCCTGCGCATGGAACAGGTAGCACTTCTGAGAAGGCTACCTGGAGGTCCTGACCTTGAGTTTCCTGCCCAGCAGCCTAAATTTCTCCTCCAGGACCTCATGACTGCATTTCCCCACATCGTTGGTGCTGACATGCACCACGACCACTGGCTCCTCCCCAGCACTATCTACCAGCCTATCTAAAACACGCATAATGTCCGCTACCTTCACACCAGGCAGGCAAGTCACCACACAATCAGTACGCAGGTTCGCCACCCAGCTGTCTACCTGCCTAAGGATTGAATCACCAACTACCAAGAGCCCCCTCCCACCCTTCCCAGGGATTGTTCCTTGGTACGAAAGGATACCCGTTCAGCAGCTGAAGAAGAGGTCCCTTCTGAGGGCACATTCCCCTTATCCTCAGCATGGTGCCCCATTTCCCCTTGACTCTCATCTCCCTGGCAGCAGCAGGGCTGCCAGATCCAGAGTGGGACATATCTAACAAGTCCCCGAGAATCTTCTCTGTGCACCTAACTGACTGTCTCAGCTTCTCCAGCTCAGCTACCTTGGCCTCAAGGGAGCAAACTCGTTCCCTGAGAACCAGGAGCTCCTTGCACCGAGCACACACCCAAGACTTCTGACCAGTGGGCAGATAGTCATACAAGTGACACTCCATGCAAAACACTAGATAGCCCCCAACCCCTTGCTGGCATTCTGGCTTCATAATTGCTTTTAAACTAATACTTTTATATAACCCCCCTTTTAAAACCCTTTGTATTTATGTGGTTCCTGTTGTAGAAGTCTACTTACCCAAGGAGCTTAGGTCCCTGGCTTTCTGGCTCTTCCTGGGCTTCTTACAGAGCCCCTTACAGAGGCTACTGTTAGAACAGAATATGGAGAAACAGAATGCTTAGCAATTAGCAAAGGTGTCAGACAAGGAAGTATTTTATCTATATGCAAAACATATCATAAGAAAGCTGGATTAGATTTATATGAAGTTAGAGTGAAAATTGGTGGAAGGAGCATTAACAGTTTGAGATATGCAGATGACACCACACTGTGTGTGTGTTAAGTGCCATCAAGTTGCAGCTGACTTATGGAAACCCTAGCAAGGGGCTTTCAAGAAAAGTGAGAAGCAGAGGTGGTTTGTTATTGCCTTCCTCTGCAGAGTCTGCCTTCCAAATACCAACCCTGCTTAGCTTCTGAGATCTTACGAGACCAGGCCTCCTTCCCTCCCAGATACCACATTAGTGGCAGAAAATAGTGAAGACTTGAAATGGCTAGTGATGAAGGTTAAATCAGAAGGTGCCAAAGCAGGATTACAGTAGAACATCATGAAGACAAAAGAAATGACAACTGGGAAATTACACAACTTTAAGGCTAACAGTGAAGAAACTGAAATTGTTCAAAATTTTCTGTTCTTTGGCTCAGTCATCATCAACCAAAAGAGAAACTGCAGCCAATATATCAGAAGGAGATTGAGACTGGGAAGTGCAGCCACGAAGAAGCAAGAAAAGATACTTAAGTGTAAGGATGTGTCACTGGTGACTAAGATCAGGATAATTCAAACCAGAGCATTTTCTATTACTATGTATGGGTGTGAAAGCTGGACAATGAAGAAAGCTGACGGGAAGAAAGTTGATTCCTTTGAAATGTGGTGTCGAAGTACAGTTTTAGGGATACTGTGGACTGCCTAAAAAAAGACAAATAATTGAGTTCAAATCAAGACTGAACTCTCCATAGAAGCTAAAATGACTAAACTGAAGCTATCATACTTTGGCCACATTATAAGAAGACAAGAGTCACTGGAAAACACAGTAGTGATAAGAAAAGTTGAAAGCAGCACGAAAAGAGAAAGACCCAGTATGAGATGGATTGACTCATTAAAGGAAGCCCTGACCCACAGTTTGCTGGACCTGAGCAAGACTGTTAACAGCAGTACATTTTGGAGGTCTTTAATTCATAAGGTCACCATAAGTCTGAAGCGACTTGACAGCACAACACACATACACAGGAGGAGAAAAAGAGGAAATAGTATGGGGAAGGGAAAATGGGGGAAATGAAGTGACCCCTTTAAGTCCTTGCAGATGCCCTCATTGTGAATATATATTAGTGTATGATCCCTCATCATCTGAAGTGTAATAAATGGGTATACAGTAAGGATGGGCATGAACCAAACCATGGAAGAAAATTAGTCAGGAATTTTGCCCTGTTCATGTTTTGTTAACTGAAGTTCATAATGGGTATACTATCACAAACTTCCACAATTTTTAAAAGCAGTTTGTGGTGGTTTGTGAATAGAGCAGAAAGCAGAGGTTTAAAGGGACTCCATGCCCCTTTAAACCCCTGCTTTCTGTTCCCCGCAAAAACAGTTCAGTGGTGGGGAGCACCTCCCCACTGTTCAGCGTTTTTTTGGGCTTTCTTGTGCAGTCCCTTTAAAGAGACTGTACAACAAAGCAAAGCAGCTGAGCAGCAGGGAGTGGACTGCTCTCCACTGCTCAGCTGTTTTTTTGGCTTCCTGCAAACCCCATTTAAAAGGACTGCAGTCCATTTCAATGGTGTTTGTGGGGTTACGAACAAGTTCAGTTCGTGAACAAACCTTGTGATTCTGTTTGTGGTTAGGCCACGAACTGACATGAACCACATTTTTCTGGTTTGTGCCCATCCCTAGTATACAATAGGCTTGCCAGCTCCAGGTTGGGATATTCCTGGAGATTTTGGGAGAAACACCTGGGGAGTGCAGGGTTTAGGGTGTGGAGGGACCTCTGTGGGGTATAATGCCATAGACTCCATCCTCCGAAGCAACCATTTTCTCCAGGGAATCTGATCTCTCTAGTCTGGCTATCAGATGTAATTCTACGGGATCTTCAGGCCTCACCTGGAGGCTGACAACCCTGTATGCAGAGCCGGCCTTTCTTTGCTGTGGTACGCAGACCCTGAAAACTTTGAATTTTTATCCTGATGCATTTTATTACTTGATGTTAGTCATTGTGGGCATTCTATATGGAGGGAAAGGCAGGATACACATAATTAAAATAAAGCCCATTGTCACAATTATTGGTCTTGGTGCCGAGGGAAAAGCAAGTTGTCTCCAAAAAACTAAAAATAAACTTAATGTGATGAAGGCCTGATCAGCTTATTCTTCTGAGTGCTAGCTATCCATCTTGAAAAAGAGTTGCCAACCTCCAGGTAGGGCTTGATGATTTCCTGGTATTACAACTGCTTTCCACAGATTTGTTCCCTTGGAGAATTAATTAGTGTATGGCATTCTGTGTAGAAGAGCCAGAAGATCCTAAAATTGTCTGGCAGCTAGAAGTTCTAGTTCTTTAGCATTATTCACCATTAGGTAGTGAGCTAGACTTGCTTTTTTAAGGCGACAGATGTTTCAGAGGTGGTTTACCATTGCCTGCCTCTGCATCACGACCCTGGTATTCCTTGGAGGTCACCCTTCCAAATAATAGCCAAGACTGACCCTGCTTAGCTTCCAAGATATGATGGGATCGAGCTAGCCTGGGCTAACCAGGTCAGGGCCTTCTCCCTTGGAGAAAATGGCTGCTTTGGAAGGTGAACTCTATGGCATTACACCCTGCTGAAGTCCTTTCTGCCCTAAGCCCTCCCCTCCCTAGGCTCCACCCCAAAATCTCAAGGTATTTCCAAACTCAAGTTTGGTGACCCTGGCCTTGTGATTCCTCAGAGCGTAGGAATTCCAAATTCTCTGAACCTCATATTGGTCAACCAGAAAATGAATTAATTATTAGTATTTTTTCTAGCAAGTTATGCTGCTATTCATATTGCAATTTCTCTGTACAGAAATGAGAACTAATTGATCTTCCCATTATGTAGTTTCTCTTCTCTTCCTGTACAAGAGCACCCTCTGGTTGAAAATGGCAGTGTAATTATAACTTATAGCAAATATAGCCTTTATTTTACTTGCTGGTTATTTCTATGCTATTTTTTCTGCCTAATTTGGCTTTGCCAGTTTAATTTGCTTACATTATAGCAGCTGATTGACTTCAGAGCTAACAGAATATTGTAAAGTTCTTGGCTCCCTTTTTAACCTGAAATAATAGTTTTAAAGAGCAGCGATTTTTCCAGTGAAGTTCTGGGAAAACCATTCTAAGAGACAAGGTGTCATTACATATTATGCCTTAAGCCTTCCACTTATAACCCCCCTCTCCATTTTTTAAATCAGTAGTATGATCAGGTCTTGTAAGGATAGGGACAATGAATTCCTGTTTTAGTCACTCATTTGCTTGGAAGCATATCCTCAACTCCTGCCTCTGGTGATGCAGCCCAGTGCTTCAGTCTGTAGCCAGTAGTGCTCTTGCATATGCCAGGCTTTTCTAATCACAGGCAATTGCCTACAAATGGCTTCTGTAAATGAATGATGTGTGTGAGACGCTCCAATAAAGAAGCTTTTAACCATTGGCAGCAATGCTCCCTCTAAGCTATGGAGTCCTGTGAGTAGGGGTCATTTTGTAGAAAAAGAGCTGCAGGAGCTCATTAGCATATCTAACAGGCTATTAGCATAACAGCTCATTAGTATATGCCATGCCCCCTGACATCACTGGAAGTGATGTCAGAAGGGGAAGCAAAAAGGGGGGAGGCATCTTCAAAAGCCTCCCCTTCCCTTCCCCAGCTGGCCTGCCAAGGCAGGCTAGAGGGGGGAAGTGAAGAGAGAAGGGGTTTAAAGTTTAACCGTCTTCTCTCTAGAGTTGTGCCACAGCAGTGTTGCAATCTTTCCATTATATTCTATGGGGCATTAAACCCCTTCTCTCTTCGCTCCCCCCACCCTTGGCAGGCCGGCTGGGGAAGGAAAGGGGAGACTTTTGAAGATGCCTCCCCCCCTTTTTTGCTTCCCCAGCAGGCCTGCCAAGGCGGGGTGGGGGGAAGCAAAGAGAGAAGAGTTTTAAAGTTTAAACCCATTCTCTCTGGAGTCACGCCGCAGCAGCTGCACAATCTTTCCATTATATTATGTGGGGCCATAGAAAGAAGGAGCGTGGGCTTAGGGAGCTGGGGGCATGGCTTGCCGCCACTGCCATTTCTGCCTGCTCCTAGGCTGCTGGAGCGGTGCTCTGGCACTCTCCAGCCCAAACGCCCCCTGCATGTGAGCAAAAATTCTACTTTGTGAGCTACTGGCATTAAAATTGTGAGCAGGTGATTTGGCTACAGTATAAATTAGTTTGTTCTGGAGCCATTCTTCCTGAGCTAAGACAAAAATGTGAGCTGGAGGCTAAAAAACTGAGTTAGCTCACACTAACTCAGCTTAGAGGGAACACTGACTGGCAGTTATAGAGGTGTGTTTCTGAGACCACTGATACATCTGCAGTGGTGAACTGTGGTTTCTGTTTTCCTTAAACTGTCAGTTTTGAGGTAGTGGTGAGCTATGCCTTGCCACAAATAACTAATTCCCTTGCTGCATCTGATGGGAGAAGGAAGTGTACAAGCCTCCAGGCTTGTTCATGTAGCAGCAAATCATGCTTTGCCATTATATCTGAAC
This sequence comes from Gekko gecko, assembly GCA_029375565.1. Taxonomy (NCBI): domain Eukaryota; kingdom Metazoa; phylum Chordata; class Lepidosauria; order Squamata; family Gekkonidae; genus Gekko; species Gekko gecko. The sequence goes on along the minus strand of JAPDNY010000006.1, from coordinate 73,543,064 downwards.
CAATTATATTTGGTGTAAAGGTTTTTAGTTCTTTCTTTTTTTTTTTTTTTTTTGAAAGGCTAATGCTTATTTTCTTTGTGCCATTTACAGGATCCCTTAGATCCAACACAGACAGCAATTGTGATCAGCTCCCTGGTGCCAAATGGAGTGGCTGAGTGTGGGGGTGAACTTTTTCCTGGTGATCGTCTGGTCTTTGTAAATGAAAAAAGTTTGCACTCTTGCACTCTTCCGGAGGCTGTAGAAGTGCTGAAATCCGCACCTCCAGGGAAAGTTCATCTTGGAATCTGTAAACCTTTGCTGGTAAGGGCTGTCATTTTGTGTTATACCTTACATGTTTCCAGTTCAGGAAAGCCAGTGTTTAATATGAACAGAATTTGCTATTGGTGCCAAGTGGAGCTGGCTGCAGACATATTCCCTAGGTTCTTTGCTAATTATTTCCCCTCTTCTTGGATATCCAAAGTTGCTATAACTGGAGATGGAAGATAGCATGTGAACGTGAGAATATTTTTTGGAAGACTCTTGGTGGTGGTTTCCTGTGCCCTTATGCACATGGTCTGATTCCATTTTTGCATGTAATCAATTCCAAATTTTTATCCCATTCAGTACTTCTTCAAGTCTTTCAAAGTAGCTTCCTGTACAATTTTATATAGTATTTAAAAACCAAATTGAAGCAGTATAAACAAGACAACACAGCAGAAACCAAGCAAGCAGTGGCCGCAAATAGCAGCAAAAATCACTCAAAGACTTAATGAAATGGGAAAAGCAGCCTTCAAGTGACATATATAACCAAGCCTGTTGGGCCTGTTCAGGTAATGAGAGGCAAAAGGGTGCTACTACTGAGAAGACTCTGTTGGTAACAGTGTCCTCCCCTATCCCGTATTCATAACTAAGAACTTTGTTTTCTCCAGGGAGATTCACTGACAAGCCTGGGTTGATGATTTAAAAGAGCCTGTACCCATAATATACAGCTATTTTTTAAATCCACCTGAACTAATATATTGAATTGTGTACGTTGCAAACATTTCTGGTGTAGAGGATCTTGTTGGTGCTTATTCTTCTCTTGCAGAACGTGGTAACTTGGGCTAATCTGTTCAAGACTTCAATGAACTGAAAGAATATATATCACTACATAGAAGTTGTCATTTGTTGGACTGGACATTTTTCAGATACCTTTCAACTCTGTGGTTGGAATGCTAGGGTGCTGTTCTATTGATACAAGAGCAGTTCCTCTGATGGAGCAGTATTTCCATTTGCAGTGGAGGGGCTGCCAATTTTTTCTAGTATTTTTGCTAAGAAACAGCAGGCTTTGACTTTGCTCCCATTCTCTCCTTGGAGTGTCCACTGACCTTCAGGAATGCCACTGGGGTGGAGGCCACAGAAGATTGCAGTGGGAGTGGGGCAGACAGGGAAGTTGCCTTCCTGAAGCTCAGATCCACTGTTACAACTTAGGAGCATGTCTTATATGTTCTTCAATGTATCATTGCTTATAGAAGATGAGAAAATACTTAACATGATAAAATGTATCATCTTCTTAGATGTGGGTTATTGTATTGTGGGTACAGCAGAAGGCACACCTGTGTGCTTGAACTATAAAACTACTTATTGACAAGAATGCTGTCTACAAGGCACAAAGAATTTATAAAGAAAACCAGGGTTGCTGTGGTTTTTTCCTATGGGGGAATGTGCCAGAATGTAGTTCTGGAACCTTTGACAATTTCTTAAAAAAATGTTTAAAAGTTCATGAATTTTCAGTATTCAGATTAGGGTTGCCAAGTCCATCTTCGCCCCCAGTGGGGGACTTTGGGGGGCGTTCCTGGAGGGGGTGGGGCATCCCCGATGTGATGACGTCACATTGGGTACGTCTGGCCCCCCGGCTGCACGCCCATTGCATGCAGGGAAATACTGGCTCCTTGCACTTAAAGGGAGTTCTTTAAGTGCAGAGAACTGGCATTTCCCTGCTCACCCCAACGCCAGCTACATTTAAGTGCAGGCAGCCTTCCCTGCACGCTCAATCTTGAGTGGAGATCAGACTCGCGGGGAAACGCCAGCTTCCTGCACTGCCCCTTTAAGTGCAGGAAGCTGGCGTTTCCTGGCACGCCCGATCTCTGCTCGAGATCGAGCACGCGGGGAAGACTGCCTGTACTTAAACGGAGCTGGCATTTGGGTGAGCGGGGAAACATCAGCTCTCTGTGCTTAAAGGGAGCCCTTCAAGAGAGAAGGGTGACTGTGGGTGTTGGGGCTTGGGGACGGGGCTTCCCCCGCCGGCCATTTGACTGGTGGCAGATAGAAAACCCCCCCCCAAAGCGGGGGACCCCTGCCAAACTGGGGGTTTGGCAACCCTAATTCAGATTGAAAACTTCATTTACTTCTTGAGAATTCTGGCACCTCTTTAATAAAAAGCCTCAAAGAAAACTAATATTTATTGCAAAGTATGAGGTGATGTCAGAGTTTCTTCAGATCATTCTTGCAATCAGTATTTGCTTGTTGTGAAGCAATAGTTGAAATTTCTACAAGATGCAACATGGGACGGGTAGGATAAAGAGGAATTATCTGCTTTCCCATGAAAAAAAGCAGAATAAATATTTTATTCTGACCCTGGTCCCATCCAATATAGCTTTAGCAATGCTTCCTCTAGCTGTGGAGTCTTGTGAGCAAAAATTCTACCTTGTGAGCTACTGGCATTAAAGTTGTGAGTGAGCAATTTGGCTGCTGCATAAATTAGTTTACTCTGGTGCCATCCCTCCTGAGCTAAGACAAAAATGTGTGAGCTAGAGGCTAAAAAACTGTGAGCTAGCTCACACTAACTCAGCTTAGAGGGAACACTGCTCTCCAATGTTTCACGTATGTTTAGCTTATTGTTTCTTTACCATTCTCTCAACATTTCATTATATTTCTGTGTTCTGTACTATTCTAGTTATGACTCCTATCTCTTTAGTTTACCTTTCTTAATTCCTTTATGGGTTTTGTTGTTTTTTGCAGCTGTGTCCTTTATGAAATGGTTTCTCACCCATTCTCTTCTGTTTCAAAATTAGGGCTTTGGTATTGTATTGATTAGTATGTTTGTGTGTGTGTGTGCCTTTTTAAAGGGAGAAAATAGACAGCATGCAGCTTCTTGTATTATGGATCCAAAAAATATTTCCAGGAATTCTGCATCTCCAGCACCAATCAATAATACTGAATTATCAATACTCCTTGAAGCTCCAAAGGTATCTATTGATTTTTTATTTTCATTCAGCTTAAACTGGGGTGCATAGAGGTGGGGAATTTGTGCTTTAGGATGGAAAAGTAAAAGAGTTTCTTTTTCAAATGTTCTTATCCATAAATAAGTCTACTTAAATAAGTGCAGTGCATGTAGTTTCAGGGCTTTGCATGTGCAATGCTTTTTGTAAACTTTATGTTTACAATACTACTTGGGGAACATTAGACCTGTCAGTTAAATAGAGTCCCTTGTTTTGCATTTGGTATATCCCATGTAGTATACTTTAAATGAAATTCATCCAGTCCTTGGGTCTGAGCTCAGCCCAGTCTATATAGACTGATCTAAAGCATTGCCCAGGGCTTTCCTGCAAAATCTATATATCTAATTCTCAACAATCCCCTCTGTGTGCAGATACTCATTTCTGTAGATAGGGGGCACACTCTCTCCCAGAAGGTTTTTCTACAGACTCAGGGGACTTTCTGGGATTGAAGAAAAATCCAGAAAGTAACAAAAAAATAAAAAAACACACACACACATAAAAAACCCAACAACCATCTCAGGGAGGGTTGAATCCCCCCCTGTTAGCCGAACTGCTTATCTACGCAGTGGCTGACTAACTTTTGAGGTCTTTTTGCCAATGTATACAGAGAAACCGGTGTCCGTCGGCTGAGAAGCCTATTTCTTCAAGGAATGATGCTTGACAAAGGTTTCTTAATTTGAATCAAGATTCTCTTTACTGAAGGTTCTTATCATTACAGTCATACAAAAACAGATACACACACACATACATTCAAGTTCCTTTTAGATACAGTAGAAATGGAAAACAATATTGGAATTTAAGCTAAAGGTATGTCTTCAGGAGGGGGAAAAGCAATTATACTTATCTGCTCCAGGAGATGTTGGTTCTTCCAGTGCTCAGGAACAAGGATTGTTTCTAACTAAGGATTCCTTACTTTTGCTACACACAGATAGGCCAGCTATATGTGTGAGGGTTCCTTGGTCGCGACTCCAAGTTACCACAATAAGTTACCTTAGCTATCTTGTTGATATGAAGAAGGAGCAGTGGCTGCAGAAGTCAGAGCAAGCAAAAAAAACCAGCAACAAAAGGTTGCACCCCCTTTTATCAGTTAGTCTGGGGGCTGGCTTGGGGTGTTTCTGGGTCCATCCCATCCCTATACCATTGGCTAAAGGATGTGGGGGTTCCCTCCTCCTAAGGTGGGGCAATGCTGAAAATCTACACCTTTCTACAAGGGAGGATTTTGGTCCAGGTGTCAAGATGGGTTGGCATGGAAACCTTTAGGTATGTAGATGGATCTGGCCGGGTCTTCATACATGCAAATGCCAAGCATCCTGTGGGTTACATGAAGGTAGAGATTCTCCCAATGGTGGAAAGTTGTTGTTTTTACATTCTGTGGAAAGGACCGTAATGGAGATGCTAATGGAGATGCTTCTTGCTCCCAAAGGCTGCTGGGTAAATGTGTAAGATGCGTCTGTGACCTCATTTGCATGGAGATACAGGCTGTGTGGTACCTCATTTTACAGAGAGAGTCACATTAACTCAAGCATACATTTTCCCAAAGCAAAGACTCTTGCTGGCACCATTCCTGGTGTGCATGCAGGTCAGAAAATAACAAATAAAAGCATTTTCAAAGTTCACCTCCTAACAGTCCCCCTTTCATGGCTTCACTGAGTGAAACGGTGTGAACGCCATGACTTCCATACATGTGGGGTTGACGTGTGTAACGGAACACGTCAGATAGTCCATGATGAAACAACAACAAAAGTCCAAAAGTCCAGTATCGTTGGTAACCCATTGCTTGTGGCGATGTAGTCCCGTCTGGTCTGGATCCAAGTTGGAAAAGGTTTCTTTCCACCTATGACCATCTATCTAGTCTACTCGTTGGGGATGGACCAAAAATTAAAAATGCCTAGCCCTACAAAAAGCCAAATTGTCACTGTGAATACCGGGACACCGGAAGCAAACAAGCATATGACTTTTCCATAAGCTATGTGCATTAACATTGCTAAGGTAAGGCGTAATAATTACGTGCTTTAAACCAATAGCATTAATGAGGTAGACAATTATTCATTACTATTTGCACCAAACATATAAAACTAGAAAATTAGTTATAAAAATCAGTAGCATAAACTATACTGCATTGATACATATATCCCTGAGGGCAGTCCTCATTATGGGAGGTAGTTGTAAACATTTGAAATTGTTTACAAACAAGAAAAACATGCAAGAAATACAATCATGTTTCTTCAGTGTTTAGTACACCATCTTCAATTCTTCAGATCACTTTTCTTGACATTAGCTGTGTCAACTCAAAGCGAACCAAGTTGGTTATTTACACAACAGGTAAACTGTAAAAGTCTTCAAGTTTCTTCTGTTCTTCCTACAAAAGAAGTTTCCATTCCTTAATGTTACTGAACTATGGCATATCTGTCTAGAACTTGCACATGTTCAATGACAAAAGGAAGGGGGATGTCTTTGCATAACAAACCAGTTTCTTCCTTCACATTGTTGTAACGCATTGTACCACAGGAGTACAGTTAGCAAAAATAACTGCATTTCATGAAATTAAACAAAGCATTTTGGCTGTTTTTCAAGTATTTTGCATTCATAAATCCATTCAGACTCATAATAAAAATTATTAGTGGTCATTCAAGCATTCACACACTAATATTAGCAGCATTTTCAGAAATTTTTACCCTGAGAAAATTCTGAAAAAGTTAAGCTAGACAACAAATCCAAAACGTAGACCTTCCTATACACTTGTAACACATGGTATAGTCCAAAGAGGTCTTGTTTGTACTAAGATGAAAGCTAGACATGTTCTGGAAGAATACGCGTATAGATAGACACACTCTGCGCATTGTCTTCTAGATTTGTGTAGCCAGACTTACAATAAGAATAAATGTTACTTGTTGTTTGTCTTGTTAAAAAAAATGAACTTCCATGCAAGGGTTGCTATTGGAGTTACAAAAATAACAAGTGAACTCTCTCCTTGTCCAGAAAAATTGGGGGGAAAATGAGTAAAGCAGACTCCAGGCTGTTGACTGTATCAAGGGTTCCTTTTCCAAAGAAAGGGGAAAAGGCTGCATGTCCTTGACTTAAGTTGGCAATTCAAACCTGAGCCTTTTCTAATAAAGCAATTTCAAAAGTGAAAACAAAAAGAAGAGCAGTTTCTAAAGCTGCTTTCCTCTGGAAAGATAAAAGTTTCGTTTTAAAAAGAAAACTTTCCCAAAAATGAATGAAAACAAAAATAATTGTTTTGCAAAAAGATTGATTAGATAGAAATGAGATAAGAATGATCTCTAAGTTTCTAGTTCCCTAAGTTCAATGCTTACTGCTAGAACTTAAAATACAGAGTCCTCCTTTGGGTTTTCCCCTGGAAGGTGGCAAGTCAGCGGGTTCATTTGAATTTTAAATGGAGAGTGAGAGTCTTACATTTTCCTCTTCAATTTGAGACAGAAAAGTCAGAAGAAAATTAGTACACATTAATCATTAGTACATTCCCTACATATTAATACCTTTAGTAGTAATTAGTTAGAAGGACAAATCTTGATCAGTAAATGCTCTCTCTCTCTCTTGAAGCTGTATTCCTGCGCTGACAGGCACGGATACAAAGTTGGGCTCGCCTTGCCTCGAGGGCATTTGGCTCTCTTTTGTCTTCCTGTGTTGATCACAGTGAAGAAGGGGGGTCGGTTGAGCGTGGGAAAACAAATGAGTTGGTTCCCAGCTGGTTGCTGTAAATGAAGTCAGGTTAATGAAAAGCGGGGGGGGGGGAATTTGCATAGTTCCCTGAGCTTTTGCTTTGCTGTGCCCAACCACAGAGAGAAAAAGGGACCTCTCTCCTTTTTTCCTCACAGCAAAATCCTTTGAATTTTGCTATCTAAAGATTGGTGGCTTATCAAAACATGTCTCTTTAAAGTTTGAAGTGAGCACAAAAACTTTGTGTGAGCGCTCTCTCCTTTTCCCGGCACTGATGCACTCTTTGAATACAAACTCTGCAAGCATCTAGACCACATGGCTTGAAAATACCTTTTACATTTCTCCTGCCCAGGAGATGGCATTGGCTTGGCTGGGGTCAGGACAGTCCGCACTGCCTTCTAAGCACGACGGCTGTTCCATTTTACCAGAAACCTTGTACTGCTGAAATTTTTGGAGGGATTCCCTGTGTTTAAAGGGGAGTCCCGACAATTGTGTTAAAGAAAAGATCTTGCAAAGACTTACAGTAACTGGCTGCCTGTCGGACTTCTGTTTGAACCAAGCTGCAAAACTTGAGTTCTTAGGCTGTCAGCTGTTCAAAATTACTGTCTCAGTGAAGAGGGGGTGGAATTTCCTGTGTGCAATGTACCTTACCTGGAGATTCCGGGAGATTCCGGGAGATTCAAAAATTTAATTCTGCTGCTCCCCCTTTGCTTGTGGTTGTGTCAGTGAGTGCCTTATCTCCCCCTTATGACACTTTCTGATTTTTATATCAGGAAGGTGTCATTAAAGATAGTAGAGAGAAAAGTGCCACTCAAAGCTTCAAAGGGTGAAGTGTTGTACACCTTAGTGGTTGTCAGTTTGCTCACAGGGTTCTGCTGTTGTTGCAGGGGCTGGGAGACTGGTTCTCCTTTCCATTTCTTGATCTGTGAGGAATGAAAGAATTTTTCCCAGAACTGGCCATTCTTTCTTGGAATAGCTACTTTATACACAGCAGGGCTTATCCTGGCGACAATTTCCACCGGTCCAGCCCACTTAGCCATGAGTGCATGCTGTTTCCTTGAGAATTTTCTGTAGAGCACCTGTTTTCCTGGATCCCAAATCCTTGGATTCCTGACCCATCCTAGCTTTTTGTCTACAGCAAGGGTGCTTCTTCCTATCTCTTTGGCAACCTGCAGGTGGATTTTTAATAGCTCAGCAAGCAGCTGGCTGATCCATTCATCATTGACAGCTCTGGTTTCTTGCTCTGGGGGCAGATCTGTCTCCATCCAGAAAGCCTCTGGTAGGCGCATTTTCCTACCAGTCATCACCATGTGCGGACTGTACCCGTGATTTGCCATGGTACCACGTATGGCCATGAGTATTAGGGGGAGTTTTTCATCCCAATTCCTTCCTGTGGACTTTACAACTTTAGAAAGGGCTTCTTTCAGAGTCCTGTTTGTGCGCTCAATAGCACCTGATGATTGTGGTCTCCCTGCTATGTGGAAACGTTGGGTGATGCCCAGTGCCTTGCACAGTTCCTGGGTAACTGCCCCACAGAAGTGACTCCCTAAATCTGAATCTATTACCCTGGGTAATCCCCAGATTGGCGCTAGGCGGTTGAGTATTAGCCTTGCCGTTGTGCGAGCATCATTGGTCCTACAGGGGAGTGCTTCTACCCATTTAGAAAAAGGGTCTATGACCGTCAAACAGTATTTATTACCATTTCGAGTGCGAGGAAGAGGACCTATAAAATCTGTTTGGATCCAAGCCCAGGGACCTTCCACTCTTTGGTGCTGAATTGGGGCTTTTGGGCCAGAGGAGTCGGCTTTGACTGTGGCACACGCAAGACAATTGTCCACCCAGCGGTCCACGTCGTCACGGACGCCTGGCCACCAGCCTACTTCATGTACCCTTCCAAGTGTTGGCTCTTTGTCTCTGTGACCTTGCTCATGGATAAATTGTATAAGGTCTCCTCTAACTTCTACTGGCACTACCCAGTGGCATTTTCCTGATGAATCTATAGCCCATATAACTCCTTCATGCTCTTCAATTTTAAGCTTACCCGTGGGATCTTTCCCTTTGGATAACAGGTCCAAAGTATCTGTGTCATTCCTCTGCAGTTCACCCAGGTCCACGTGAATGGGAGGGAGGGGTTCACGGTTGTGTTGGGACTTTGTCTTACTGCGTGTAATTACAGCAAAAATTGGCTGTGTGTCTGCTTCATCTGACAGATGATTTGACAGTTCGTTTGACAGGTCTGCGGAGCCTGCGCTCGCTCGCAGCTCCGTGTGCTTCTCAAGCGGGGGAGTTTTTATTTCAAGGCAGGCTGCCTCTTTCGCTAATTTATCCGCCTGCTCATTCCAGTAGGCAGTTTCAGTGTTTGTCTTTTGATGTCCTTTGACATGGGAGATCTGCGTGGGAGCCCTCCTTTCGTGGAGGATGTCAGCTACTTCCTTCCATAAATCTAGATGTGCTATGGGCTTCCCTTCTGCATTCTTCCATTCATGCTTGGCCCAAAATTTTAGCCAAATTGTCACTGATTTTGCGGCCCAATCTGAATCTGTATAAATCGCTAAGGGGCAATCTAGTGGCTCAAATTGTAAAACTGCCTTCAAGGCTGCGACCTCGGCTGCTTGGCTGGAGTGCGGGCGAACAGGGGCTTGTAAAGTGTAACCGTCATGAATTCTTACTGCTCCAAACCCTGTGTGTGCCTTGCCTGCTACATGGAAGCAAGACCCGTCACAAAACCAGCAGGTGAATCCTTGCTGCTTGGCTTCTTCAAGGCTTACTCCCCAGGTAGCGGGCCAAGGTTCGTGGTCCACTGTAGGTATAGGGCATTCATGTTCTTCCCCAGTGACTAAAAGCCCGTAAGGTGCTGGAGGCTCATTTTTCTCCTTTTTGTACTCAATACCTTTATTGACAAGGGCAAGTGTCCATTGGGCAATCCTGGTATTGGACACCTGGCCGTCTTGTACCTTCCCAGAAAGAATGTATTTTAGGGGAGTGTGCGTGGTTTGCACAATGACTCTGGCTCCTCCTATTATGAATTCCCAATGTGACAAACTCCAAACTAGTGCAAGACAGACTTTCTCACAAGGAGTGTATTTTTGTTCTACTGAAGAGAGATTTCTGGAGGCATAAGCAATGACTCTTTGTCCTCCGTTTTGAAACTGACTCAGTGTGGCTCCTATGCTTGTCTCTGAGTGAGCCAATTGAATGTAGAAGGGCTGTGCGAAATCGGGGTGCGCGAGGGCAGGGGCTGATGCCAAACTGTCCTTGAGAGCGGCAAATGCTCGCTGCTGGTCGGGTCCCCATTGCCAAGAGGCATTTTTCCTTAGTAAGGCATAGAGAGGTCTTGCCTTATCTGCAAAGGATTCTATGAAGTCTCTAGAAAAATTAAAAGTGCCTAGCAGCGCCCTTAAGGAAGGAACATCTGTAGGGGCGGGCAGGCGTGAGATGACTTCCATTCTCTGTGTGTCTGGGGCTCTTCCGTCAGGTCCTAGTGCTAAACCCAAGTATTTGACATGCGTTTGAACTAGCTGTGCTTTCTGGCGGCTGGCTTTAAACCCAGTGTCTCTGATTATACCAAGCACTTCTCTAGTGATTTCCGTGGCTTTCTCGGCTGTAGGCGCATGGACCAACACGTCATCAACATACGAGATCACGTGTTTGCGTGACTCGGGTTTTAGACGGTCCCACATCTGGACCACGTGTGCGTGACATATTGACGGACTGGAATGGAATCCTTGAGGGGTCCTTTTGAAAGTGTACTGCTTGCCACGAAAGGTGAATGCAAACTTGTACCAGCAAGACTCGTGGAGTCTAATCGAGTGGAATGCATTCGCAAGATCCACTGTGCTGTAATAGCGTGCTCCAGCTGCAATGGCGGCTAGGATCTCGTTGTACTTTGCTACTACGGGGGCAACTGCAGGGGTTACAGCATTTAGAGCCCTGTAATCTACTGTCATCCTCCAAGTCACTCCGTCTGCTTTTAAGACGGGCCAGAGGGGTGCGTTGCAGATGGACTGCATTGGGGTGATGACATCCCATTTCAAAAGTCCCTGAATAGTCTTGGCAATTCCTTCCTCTGCGTCTGCAGGGAATTTGTATTGCCTCTGTGGTTTGGGGTCTCGACCTGTGATGAGAACACACGCGTCCTTCACAGTCCCACACTCTGCCTTGTCCTTAACCCACACTTCTGGGAATTCTTCCACCCAGGGGTCTCCAGTGATTGGGGAGAGTGGCATAGGGACTTTGATGGCTGAGCATCTGTGTATGGCATTTATTTCTCTGGGTCCTTCCGGAATTTCCCATAAAAAGCCGTTGGCTAGGTCTACTGTGAAACAGTGCTCTTTCAAAAATGGGGCGCCCAAAATTCCATCACTGTCATCCTTGCTTGAGCAGGCAGAAATCCTGGTGGAAATTTTCCCAACTGTGAGGGGAATATTTTTCCAAATTGGGGCTTTCTGGCTGCCTCCAGCAAAACCTGAAAGTGAAACGTCTTTTCCTGTGGGCTCACCTTTCTTAGCCAAATGTGGCTGCAGAATGTTTGTGGCTGCACCTGTATCAACTAGCAAAGTGGCAGGGGTCCTGTTCCCGAGATCGCCAATCCCTGCTTCGATCGTGGGCCTACCCCATCTGTCCGGCGTAAGTTTTGCCACGACATTCTGAGGGAGGTCCATGCGACTCGGGCACCTCTAGGCTGTGGGTTCGGGCGATTCCTTAAAGGGGTTTGTGTCCTCTAAGGGATGGCGCATTGCAATGGGAGTGTTCTGGTTCCTCCCAGCTCTCTCTTCCTCCGCAAGCGCTTGGAAGAGGATGTCATTAGGCTGGCCATCAAAATGAGTCATGTCATGTCCACTGTCCTTCAGACGCATCCACGCATGCCAGCGAAGAGGATCCACGGTTGCTGGACAGCCTCCTTCTCTTTGGTCATACTGTGATCTGGTCTGAAAGGCTGATCGGGGAGGGGGAGGAGGGAGGAGGGGGAGAAGAGGGAGGGGGAGAGTTGGAAGATCTTTGGTAGGTTCCCTGTGCTTGGGGTTGGCTTCGATAGGACGAGGGCGGCGCGGATGGAAGAGGTCTTGTGTACCCAGCGTCTGGAGCTGAGCGCTCTCCCAGTTTACTGTGGTACACAGTATCTCTGTCTCTCCACGAGCGACCGCGTCCTCTCTTGCCCTGATACCCTTGGTTAAACCTAACCTTTTTAGTCCCTGGTTCCCCTGTGGGGTTGTTCTGACTCTGTGGACCAGGTCCATTGTTGGCATACGTGACTGTAAAAATTGCTGCATCTTCCTCCTTCTTGTCTTTTCTTTTCCCTGTCTTGGGCGGCTTGAAATCGCCAGACCTCCTCATGATTGTTGCCACTCTTGCAATGTCTGCTCTTAACTCGTCCCAGGTTACTTGCGCGATGTCTGAAGTGCGCAGAGCCAATTGAGTTTGTCCATTGAGTCCCTTCACTAGTGATTCCCGAAAGGCGGGTACATTAAAGTCAAGGGGGTCAGTGGAGTCATCAATTATGTTTGCCACCACCCCTAAGAGTTGTTTGCGAGCCACGTAAATCTCTGGATCCTCGTTAGGACCTTGCTTTTCCAAATGAAAAAGGGCGCTTATGGTGGTTGCAGGATTTAAATAGCCTAGCACTTGTCTAAACCAATTGTACTTCGTCTCAGCTGTCAGATCCTTTGCTGCGATTGCAGAATTAATGGCAGCAAGGTGAGTGCCAGCGGCACATTTCCTGGCCACTTGCGTTAAGTCCTCCCCACTGAGACCTCCATATGCAGTGTTCGCTGCGGTCATCCACTGTACCACATTGTCTCTGTGAAGCGGCCCTAGCTCCTCTGCAACAGCTTTCACCTCCTCAGGGTGCCAGAGGCGATTTTCAACAATGATGGTCGTGGTAGTCCGGCCATTCCCACGTACCGTGCGTCTGGTGGTACTGACTGGGTTCATTGGTAAAGGGGCAGGGATTCCTAAACTGTGAGGGCTAGAGGGAGGGACCTCCTGGTTCCGAGGGGTTTCCACAACATGCGTGGGTTGCCTGACCTCGTCGGAGCCCGACTCCCAATCCTCTAAGTCCACCATCCCTTCAGGATGTATGGTAGAAATGATTGCTTGCTGGAGCCCTAGTTTTTCCTTTAGGTCATTAATGGTTTTAAGACAGGCATCATGAGAAGCTAGCTCTCTTCGTTTCTGCGTCTGTTCTGCGAGGTATTTGGCGGCCTTTTGGGCAGATGCAAAATTATCAGTCATGCTTTCTAATGCCAGCTCTGCCTTTGCTAGTTTCTCTTGTGCTTCTGAGGCGGAAAGTCTAGCTTCCTTCAAGGAATCTGCCAAAATCTGTTTTTCCATTACTAAATTCACCCTGTCCGCCTTTAAGCGAAAGAGTTCTTCCTCTGAGGCTTTTTGGAGCTCTTCCATCTCTAATTGAAATTCTCCCCTTTTCTTTTCTAATAGCATCTCATAATACTGTCTCTGGGAATCGATTTCGTGCACGTGTCCTGATCTTTGCTTTTCTGCGTCTGCCAAAATCGCATCCTTTTTCCTTTTATAGTTTTCCTTTAGTGACTCCAGATGTTTAGTCTGTTCTGCTCTCAGTACTGCTAATTCCGCACTGTGCGTGTGGTTCATTTGTGCGATTTCTTGCGCACGTTCTGTGATCTGTCTAGTCTGCAGTTCTAAAATCTTTTTGAGTTCGCCTAGTTCCTTCCCTAAATTTCTTCTGATTCTCTCGGCTCTGCGCTGGCATGCCATGAATCCTATGAGAAAGCATACCACTCCAGCTAGTCCAGGCCAGAGAAACACGTTTCCCACTGAAATTACATCCTGCACATTTGAGTGTCCTCCCATATCATCTAGGGTGGATGCACCGAAATTCATTGTCCACTTCAGCATTTCCATGATGCTTGAGAGCAACTGTGCTCTGACAGGTCGCGACAGGGGCTCCCCTGAGTTTAGCTGCGGATCCTGATCTCGACCGGCTGGTCTTAGTTTTGGAGCGGGAGTTCCCGTCCGAGAAAAGGTGGGGGCCAAGGGTGAGCTGCAGCTCAATAACCCTTAAACTCCCGACAGGTTTTCACCCAAACAAACGCTGGCTTGGGAGGAGGGGCCTGGTAACCTTAAAGAAAGTGCGTTTGTGTGCAGAAGGACGCCTCTTCTGTCCCCTGTTGCTATAAAGGAATCTCACATTCAGGGAGAGCGTGTTTTAGCTCACTCCTGTAGCAGGAGACCTTTATATGCAATCAGTAACAGGCCTGCGGTTCTGCCTCCACAAAGGCGAGGGCAGATTTTTGGGAAAGGATCTCTCCCTTCCGTGGTTAATCTGATAACCAAAGCTATAGGTTTTGGAAGTGGGGGCTCTACCTCTCTCACTTCTGGAGTACCTAGAAACCAGACTACAGGTTTTAGGGCTTTCCACCCTCTCTAGGATGACCTGAGAACCAAGATGCAGGTTTTTTGGGGGTGGGGACTGTCGTCCTTCCCACTGGCGATCCTGTTAACCAAAAAGCTATAGGTTTTGGAAGCGGGGCTCTACCCTCTCACTTCTGGTTTACCTAGAAACCAGAGCTTGGCCACGGGTACCCTCTCGGTCCTTGCGCCGCTCAGTTCTGAGTACCTGGCCCCTTCCGTCCTGGTCTCAAGGTCTGTACTAGGGCATTCCAGCTCCCAGACAGCCTGGATGCGGGTTTTGGCTAAGCAGATTGATCAGATCTACCGCCTTTGGGTCACCCACTGAACCAAATGAAGAGGTTTCCAAAAAGCGACCCTCTGGCCACTTAGGAGGGGGACGAGATTTACCTCTCAACTCGACTTCCCTTCCTTTCCGCTCCTAAGTGCTTTTAAAGGGAGGGGGGGATTATATGTGCCTGCATGTATGTGCGTGTGTGAGCGTGTGTGTTTGTGCTTGTGCAAACATCGGGGCTTCGTCATCTGGTCCTCTTCGTAGTCTCGCCTCGGTTCCACCCAGAGCGAAAGAGGGCGGAGCGCGGCGCGGGATGCTCCGGGGGCAGAGAGAAAAGATGCGGAAACTCCAACCCATGATAGATTGCCTTTCTAACGGCCAAACACGCAGACAGAAACCTTTCACACTCTAGCTGACTTCTCAGCACGACGCGGTCTCTCCACGTCCTTAGCTCAGAGAAGGGGCGGGTCGGGTCACCTGTTCTCAGAGCTCAAGGGGCAAAACCTCAGAGGGGGCACCAATTAAATCTGTTAGCCGAACTGCTTATCTACGCAGTGGCTGACTAACTTTTGAGGTCTTTTTGCCAATGTATACAGAGAAACCGGTGTCTGTCGGCTGAGAAGCCTATTTCTTCAAGGAATGATGCTTGACAAAGGTTTCTTAATTTGAATCAAGATTCTCTTTACTGAAGGTTCTTATCATTACAGTCATACAAAAACAGATACACACACACATACATTCAAGTTCCTTTTAGATACAGTAGAAATGGAAAACAATATTGGAATTTAAGCTAAAGGTATGTCTTCAGGAGGGGGAAAAGCAATTATACTTATCTGCTCCAGGAGATGTTGGTTCTTCCAGTGCTCAGGAACAAGGATTGTTTCTAACTAAGGATTCCTTACTTTAGCTATACACAGATAGGCCAGCTATATGTGTGAGGGTTCCTTGGTCGCGACTCCAAGTTACCACAATAAGTTACCTTAGCTATCTTGTTGATATGAAGAAGGAGCAGCGGCTGCAGAAGTCAGAGCAAGCAAAAAAAACCCAGCAACAAAAGGTTGCACCCCCTTTTATCAGTTAGTCTGGGGGCTGGCTTGGGGTGTTTCTGGGTCCATCCCATCCCTATACCATTGGCTAAAGGATGTGGGGGTTCCCTCCTCCTAAGGTGGGGCAATGCTGAAAATCTACACCTTTCTACAAGGGAGGATTTTGGTCCAGGTGTCAAGATGGGTTGGCATGGAAACCTTTAGGTATGTAGATGGATCTGGCCGGGTCTTCATACATGCAAATGCCAAGCATCCTGTGGGTTACATGAAGGTAGAGATTCTCCCAATGGTGGAAAGTTGTTGTTTTTACATTCTGTGGAAAGGACCGTAATGGAGATGCTAATGGAGATGCTTCTTGCTCCCAAAGGCTGCTGGGTAAATGTGTAAGATGCGTCTGTGACCTCATTTGCATGGAGATACAGGCTGTGTGGTACCTCATTTTACAGAGAGAGTCACATTAACTCAAGCATACATTTTCCCAAAGCAAAGACTCTTGCTGGCACCATTCCTGGTGTGCATGCAGGTCAGAAAATAACAAATAAAAGCATTTTCAAAGTTCACCTCCTAACACCCCCCAGTACCTTTTGAAATGGCCTCTGCAGGGATCTACTCTAAGCCTCACTGCATCGATGGTGAGAGATAGCCAGAGAGAGAGACAGCCAACCAGACAGCCGGAATGACAGATAGACAAACGGAAAGGGGAGGAAGCAAAAAGCAGGACTAGATCTGGGATTGGGACTGGGAAGGATTCCTCCTGCAGTATGAATGCCTAAATAGCAGGGGGGTTGGAGCCAGGCCCAGGACTACGATTGCCAGCACCATGCTGGAGATTCTGTGGTGAAGTCTGAGGAGTGCAGAATTTGGGGAGGGGAGAGGCCTCAGCTGGATATAATGCCACAGAGTCCACCCATTTTCTCCAGAGAGACAGATCTCTGTTGTCTGGAATTTAGTTGCAGTTCTGGGGGATCTCCAGCTGGCAAATCTAGGCCTGGCAGCACCCTCTGGATGATTTGATACCACCTGACTTGCATAATTCAACTAGGCCTGGCTGCTTGCTACTGTTCAACAGCAGCCACTCTATGAAAGTCAGTGTAGTATAATGGTCAGAGCTTCAGAATAGGGTTTGCTAGACCCAGGTTTAGATCTTCCTCTTGTTGCGGAAGCTCACTGGATTGTTTTGGACCAGGCACATACTTTCAGCCTAACCTGCCTCATAGGGTTGTTGTGTGGATAAAAGGAGGAGAGAATAATGTCAACTGTTTTAGTCTCCACTGTGGAGAAAGACCATAGTTTTCATCAGTAGAAGCTGTAGGGAGAAAGGAGACAGAAAGCTGAAGACGGGGGGCAGATAAAGGTAGGTTGGCTGTTGGGTGGGCAGGAGATAGGGATGCCAAATCCATGTTGGGAAATTCCTGGATATTTAAGGGGGTGGAACCTGGGGATGGTGGGGATTGAGGCAGGGAGGGACTTCAGGCAGATATAATGCCATGGACTCCACCCCCCAAAGCAGTCATTTCCTCCAGGGGAACTAATGTTGCCAACTTCCAGGTGAGGGTTGGAGATCTCCTGGAATTACAACTGCTCTCCAGATGATAGAGATCAGTTCCCCTGAAGAAAATGACTGCTTTGAAGGATGGAGTTTATGGTATTATACCTTGCTGAGGTCACTTCCAAGATCAAGCCTCCTCCTGCCAAAGCTTCACCCCTAAATCTCCAGGAATTTCCCAACATGGAGCTGGCAACCCTTAGAGGAACTGAACTCTGTATTTGGGCAATCTGTTGTGATTCCTGGAGAGTGGCTGCTGCCACTGCTGCTATGGGGGGGGGGCAGAAGTAGGTGGGAGGCTGGGAGAGTGATGGGGAGAAAGAGTGGTGGGGTGGGGTCAGAAGGGAAGTGACACACATGGAGGGGAGAGAGAGAGAGAGAAAGAGAAAGAGTAAGAAAAGGGGTGGCAGGAAGGAGAAAGAGTGTGAGAGAAGTCGGGGGAGAGAGGAAGAATGGGATAGCTGCTCCCGCAAGTTTCTTGCGGATCCCCACTTGTGAAGACATAGTACAATCAGATGTTATTGTCCTTACTGTTCTTGAATTTACTCTCAACATTCTACAGATAGAATGTCTGTGCTTGGAATGAAAGGTACTGGGATGGATCAACAGAAAGTTCATGGGAAAAAATGGCAAAGTAAATTGTTCCCTGTTTTCTTCTTCCTCAGATAGTCTACAGCTTGCCCTAAAAATCCTCTGGGAGAGTTGAGTGAGACCCACAAATGAAATGCACAGTAGCCATGGGTGCCACAGAAATGGGGAAGAATCAGGTAAAATGTTCTCATTCTCCTTTCTCTGCTTGCAACTTGGATCAGCAGAGAAGAGAGGAAGAGGTTATTTTACCAGTCCTTGCTGCAGCATCTGGTACCATTGTGTGTTTTGTTCGCAAAAGCTTTCCTGACCCTCCAAGAGGATTTTGAGAGCAAAAAACCAGCTGCTTGGGGAAGGGGGGAGGAGATCAGCTCCTCTTCTCTTGATGGACATTTCCACTGATTCTAGCCCAATGTATGCACATATAAATGAGTGTGTGTTCTTGGGTGTAGCTAGTTTTTTAAAGTTGAAATACAATTGTTGGATATGAAAAGGTCCTGTTACCTGCCCCATAACCATAACAACATTTGCTGACACTTATGTTTTTATTACTCTGAATTCTTTCTTGGTTAAAACTTCTGGAATACTAGCAAAAGATTCTAGGGTAGCTTACTCTCAGTGTTTCACAAGTGAAACTAGAGAGAGTCTTATGTACATGTATTCTGTTTTCACACCAAGGATCATTTACTGTACCATTTTAATTTGCTCTGCAGTAGCTCAGACTGTCCTGGCTTCTAAAGCATGGCCTTGATTCAGACTTATTGGTCAAATGCTGTTTGCCACTACATGAATGAGTCTTAAGAATCCTTGGGTTCACGTGTTCCCTGTACTCTCACCCTCCCACCTTCCTATATGCATAGGCAGCATTTGTGACAAAGTGTTGGAACCACAGAGTTTGTCCTTGCTCTAGAAAAGCAAGGTTCCAAATTACAGTTCTGTTTTTCAAGCTAGAATCCTGGTTTGCAGGAGCCATAGAAACTATAACTTCCTGGGTCAGCAGTGAATACAAATTGTACTTTGCTGCTAAGGTTGCCAGGTTGACTTACCTGGCCAGCAGGGTTCTCCCAACATACTTCCAGAAGACAAAGTAAATTGTTCTCTGTTTTCTTCTTCCCCAGATAGTCTACAGCTTGCCCTAAAAATCCTCTGGGAGAGTTGAGTGAGCCCCACAAATGAAATGGGGTGAGCCCCACAAATGAAATGTAGGGCACATGCAAGTCTGATGATTCCCCTATATTCATTACCCATAGTGGCAAACCATGGTTTTCACTTACATCATAGACTAGTGCACTTGTACCCTTTATTTATTGAGATGGGGGGAAGCACTTTCATGTGAACTAAACCACTATGTGGTTTAAAAAACCTTTGCAAAATAAAGAAGAAGGAGGAGGAGGAGGAGGAGGAGGAGGAGGAGGAGGAGGAGATTGGATTTATCCCCCGCCCTTCACTACCCAAAGGTGTCTCAGAGCGGCTTACAAACTCCTTTCCCTTCCCCGCCCCACAACAGACA
Source organism: Gekko gecko (assembly GCA_029375565.1). Taxonomy (NCBI): domain Eukaryota; kingdom Metazoa; phylum Chordata; class Lepidosauria; order Squamata; family Gekkonidae; genus Gekko; species Gekko gecko. The sequence continues at coordinate 73,523,797 of JAPDNY010000006.1, read as the reverse complement.
CTCTGTGAGGTGGATGGGGCTGAGAGAGCTCTTGACAGAAACTGCTCTTTTTTCAAGAACAACTCTTATCAGAACTATGGCTTGCCCAAGATCATCCAGCCTGGTGCAGGTGGAGGAGTGGGGAATCAAACCCGGCTCTCCCAGATTAGAGTCCGCGCACTTAACCACTACACCAAACTGGCTCTCTAGGGTAAAGAAGCATCTGTCTGCCACCGATCTGCCACCTCTCTGCCCTTCTCACTTAGGCAAGGTGGATTACCTGATGTAAACCAGTGCAATTAGTAGGATTAGGAGACATCAAATAAACAATGTAATAAGATGAGGATTGCAGAAATCTAAAACAAGACATAACTAAATATGAGTTGTTAAACAATGTAAGAAATTTTACTCACATATGTGGTGAGAGCAAGATTAAAAAAAAAACAGAAACAGACAATACACATTAATAGTATATTCCACAGTCTCTATCTCTCTACTGAAACATCTTCCTATTATAATGCGGCCCTATTTCATATATAAAATGCCTCCCTAAACGGTTCTGTTTTGTATCTACTGCTGAAAGATTTAATTTCTGAGGACCTGAAGGAGGAACTAAAATCTGAATTCTAAGTACATGCTTTACAAAGTAAATTTACGAAGTATTTACAAAGTAATATATAGCTGTGCAGTCCTCAGTATCTTCCCAGAAAACATTATTTTAAGGAGAATTTTGTGCACATACCAGTTCCCTTTACATATCTTATAAGATACAGGACCAAATTAGACCAACATGTTTGCCGATCACTTCCTAAAGCATTGTGGGGAATGAAGATATGATTGATTACCAGTTTGTCTGTTTGCTTGTTTAAGGAAATTAACCACAAATCTGTATGTGTGTATGCTTGATATGAACCCTAATTCCCCCCATGTGGACATTCAGAGATAGGGCACCTGGTAAGAGGAGCACACCATGCATTGGGGAGCAGTCAGGAAAGGTGTCATCTTAACACGACTTCAAGGAATTCCCAAAAGGTGTCATCTAACATGCCTCTCAAATAATGCCCAAAAATAGGTGTTAAAAGAGCTCCTGCTCCTATATACAGCCTTCTGCTTTTTAATAGGCATCTGCCTTGTAACTGCATTTAAGGAAAACAATCTGATTTACAGTACAATTATGCTTCTAAGTTATTGACTTCAATGTATTTAGAAAGGTTTAGCTCTGTTTAGGATGGCATTGTTAGCTTCCTTTATCTAGATGTATTTAGTTCTGTTATTTCACTTATTATCTTGCTTAGCAATTTTTGTATCCCAAGTAGTAGCTGAAATTTGCTTTCTGAAGTCTATTAAGAACATTGCTTCTTTGAACCAAGGTATCTTCCTTTTTAGTTGATATGAGAAATGAGATAAATTGTCCTAATTGTACATTTTCATTTCACCAAAATTGTGAAATATTTTAAGATGAACTTGTTAAAAACATCTCCCAGACCGTGAGACAGAAGTTGTAAAGTCTAAGATGTTCCCAGGATAAAATATTCAATTTTGAATATTGATTATTAAAAATCAGTATTTTTAGAACTGTTATAATGATCTTCTTTGATTGTTTTATGCAGGACTTCAGAGATGTACCTTTCTCTAAAGAAGAACTTGTCGATGAACCAGTCCTGGATTTGGGGAGACAATTTCAACTTTCTCAAAATGAGACAGATATTGACAAGGAGGCGTGGGAAATGTATGAGTTTTTGAAGCCTCCAGTGAAGGATCTTGGTGAAGACCAAGAGATGCTAGTGGATGAAGAATATTATGTAGACCATGATTATTATGATTGTGTGGCATCAGATATAAAAGAGCTTGCTCATTCTACTGAGGTGGACTTTGATACTACAGGGCAATGGGCAAAGGAACTAGAATGTATTAAAATGCCAGAATTGAGTCATGTGATGGATATTAGAGCTGAAAAGGCGCACCATTGCATATCTAGAAAACAGAACAGGGTAAGAACTGTTAATGTGAGGTATTGGGGTGGGGCAAGATATTTCCTCCCATTATGTCCATCTGGAAAAAGTCAATAATAGATATTGCTATTATTTCATTAATCATAAAATAAACTCAAATATCCATCAGCAGAGGTCCATCAGTGGCTATTAGCCACAAGGTATAGATGGAACACTGTGTCTGTATTGGTACTTGGGGGGCAACAGTGGGAGGCCTTCTGGAGTTCTGGCCCTGCTGGTGGACCTCCTGATGGCACTTGGGCTCTGGCCACTGTGTGATGCAGATTATTGGACTGGATGGGCCATTGGCCTGCTCCAACATGGCTTCTCTTATGTTCTTATCCAAATAGCCTGAAGAGTGCTAAAACTATAAAAAGGGTCTGTACTAGATTTTGTTGCTATTGTAGTACAGAGCATAAACAAAGCCAGTTGCAATAGCTGTTATTTGGAAAGCAGAATTTGTTTTGTGGTCAAAGATTTGGTTATAAGAGCTTTATATTGAATTAGTTTTAAATTCATTTTTACAGTAATCTTGGCCTGTTTTTGCAGCATGGGTCAATGCTAGTGGATTTCAATTTTAAATTGCCTTCATATTTTTTTTCTCTGAAGCCTGAAGAAAACACAAATAGCAGTTCAGTACTTCCTGGAGTCTCAGCAAAATACAACCAACCAAACAATATGCCGGATAGTCAGGAAATGAGTGAGTAATCAGCAGAAGAAAATCAGCTGGAATTAAGTTTGTGTACTTCAGTGTATTGTATTTAATGAATACATGGCTTCTGTTTCTAATGGACAATAGGTTGATAACTTGGCTGTGATTACTAGGAAAGCCAGACCCAGTGATGAGAATAAATTTTAGAAATCTGTCTGTTTGCGCACTTAATTCTGTTTACAATATTCAAATTCTTTTCAAAGATTTTGATTTATATTTTGTCAGGTACCCCATTAGTTATATGCAAGATGAACTGGAATGTGGGGAAATGTAGGCAAGACTGGAGCTAGGTGGTGAAATATGAGTTGTGGGGCTTTCCAAGGGCAAGGAGCCTTATTTGAAGCTCTGGCCCTGAACCTCAAGAAGCTAACCTTCTGTAGTCATTTGTGAGGTTACCAGTTACACCCATCCTTCTTCAAAGTTTTCTCATCAGTCAGAAGGGCTACAGTTAAAAAACAAGAACCTGAGTTGCTCAGGATGCAGAACTCAAACTGATTAGTGGTTAGTGAGCAAAATTAAAATTGTAACACAGTCCTCAGCCACCTGAGGGTTTTGAATTGATGATTTGTTAATAATAATCAGTAATACAGTTTCAGGGATCTGAAATGGCACCACTTTTGAAATAACAGAAGCAAACATTAAACTGGGCATGTTGCCAAAAAGAGCACCCTTGAGCTGAGTTCTTTTCATACAGACATAATGTGATAATATGGCAACATTCATTGCAACATTTAGATTCTCTTGTTCCACAGTTGGCTGCAGCCGGCTAGGACAGAGAAACAACATGCATAACTGGTAAATAATGTAAGGCACCCTAATGCTGTGAAGAAAGTGAGGAGATTAAACATGAAGTTGCTGTTTTTGGTAGCAGCTCTATGTCCAGGATGATATCTACTTCCAGCCTCACTGAGGCTGATTAATTAGGCACAAATGTTACGCTTTCAGAAGTAATTGTCTGAGTCTCTTTGTCTATTTCATGCAAGTATGTCTAATGCATATTTTTGTTTCCCCTCTTGAGTTCATATTTCCTATTTGCAAAGCTATCTGTATTCCCTGTCTGACTGTTTGCATCTAAATCTCAGTATAATGGAATGATAACTTATCTTTAATTGCAAGATACCGAGACACAGAGTGACCGTAAAGATCCTCTATGCATCAACACTGATCTTAAAGTTGCTGAAAAAAGTAAACCGAAGTCTGAAGACTGTGACTTTTCCAGCAGCCAGAATTCTGCTCTGTCTAGAGGGCTGTCTAGGTATGAAAGAGTTGCTTAGATGCAAATGTCTAGTTGATTTTCTTATACTTAGTTAAACTATAATATTTTTCTTGCATAACAATAAATAAACATAAAATTCAAGGAATATTAAGTCCTCTATAGCCATTGTACAATATTTAGCATTTATATGGCACTTGGAAGTCTTCTGGTCAGTTCACATACATTGACTAGTCCTTCCCAGAAAATGGTTCTGGGAGACTGCAGCTTGACGCAAGCTTTTCTAACATCGATATAAAACTACTGACAGAGATTGTACTGGGATTTGGAGTAAGATGCTATCAAAATCCTGATGACATCCCGCTCTGTGTCTTTTAAACATCATATTCCAGTGGGTCTATGGAAGTTGCTGCTGAAAGAAGGTAATAGGGTGGATGAAGACCAGCGAACTGAATCTTGATCTAGACAAGACTGAAGTGCTGTATATCAATGAAAAAGCTGATAACTAAATAAGGAACCAGGTTAATTTGGTTGGGATTGCATTTGTCTTGAAGGAGCAGGTCAGTTGCATTGGGGTAGTTCTCAATCTGGACCTCCAGCTGGAAGTGCAGATTTTCTTGAGAAATGAGATTTGACTATTGGTAATTATGCACATCTATTTTAGATCACTGTTGTGTGCTGTCTGTGGGGCTGTCTTTGAAGACTGATAAGAAGTTTCATTAATGCAGCCTGCTGCAACCAGCTTGTTGTGTGGCGCTGTGTATAGGAAGCCTATCACACCTGTACTGAAAAACCAGCAGTGGCTGCCTATTCACTTCTGTCAAAGTTTTTACCTTTAAAGTCCTAAAAGTTTAGGACTGTCTCCTTCTGTATAGTCCAGGTTGCCAACTAGGACCTTAATTTTACTAAATTTTACAATACTTAAATCTTGCAATCTTAAAACTTAATTTATAATACTAACCTTCACTCTGTATGCACCTGTCCATGAAAGTGAAGGCTTTTTCAGCAGTGGCAGAGAAAACTGTCCTTGTGGAAGTTTGCCACTAGGCATATGTACTTTTAGCTTTTAGGGTTTTTTTACTTAGACATTTTACTTGTGCATGCTTTAAGCTGAGTTGCTAATTATTCCTGACCATGGTTAGTTCTTTTAATATTTTAGCATGATGGCCTATAAATTATTATCAGTGTCCAAGTGTCAAGAGTATAAATCTGGTTGTTAGCTCTAGGCCAAAACAAATATCTGGTTTAAATTTTGCCTCATCTAGAGACTCACTAGCTGGTTTTTAGTGACCTGCTGTCTCTTGGTCTCACCTCCTATTTGTAGTATAAGGGTAATACTGACCTACCTCACAGTGTTCATTAAATAATTATTGAGAGACTGAATGTGAAATGATATGAGTATTTTAAAATGCTAAATGTTCTGTGGGATGGCTGCAAAAGCCTTCCATACTCTGTAACTGTAACTTTGGTGGTCTCTAGTGCTGTTGTTCATTTACTATCAGAATTTTTTTTAATATACCTTCAGTAGGGAGCTCATACTGAGGACTGGTTTATCCTGATGCCTGTTTTACCATACAGTCTGTCATGTCTACATATGATGTGTGGTATACTTACTTCTTCAGAACGGTAGCTGAGCTACTTGTGATGACAGCTTAAATGTGGATGATTGCAGAATGAGAAGGCTTGCCGCAAGGGTATTTGGTTATTGGTACCAGTTGCCAAGAAAATTCTCCTGCCTTCTTGGCAGAGTGATACCTGGGAAGCTACTTGGTACAAGCCCTTTCTTATCCTGCAGCCATCGTAAGTTAAACCTTCTCACCACAAGGTCAGCTATATTAAGAGGCCAGGTTGTTTTACCATGGGTCAGGTGCAGATGCCATGTTGCCCCATGGTATAAGGATGGAGTAGTTCAGTCATCCACATGAGCTCCAAACTCTACTTGTAGTACTGTACAGTAATAAGCTTTGTTATACAGGCAACAGACCTCTTTGGTAATACTGTCATTAAAACAAATTACAGTATTTGTTCATGTTTGGCTCTGCATTCTGTCCTTGTGCTTAGGCAGTAGCCAAGAAGGATGAAAGAATAGTGCGTGCTTCTCCTCTCCCCTGTCCATATCATGTTACACTTCAATAATATTATCTTGACTTTGCAAAATCAGTGTTTGCATTTTTGTACGTATAGGGACAGAAAATCTTTATGTCTTATTTAACAGATGCTCCAGTGGTTGCAGGACGCTGCAGTGGTTGCAGGACACTTTAGAGAGCCAGTTTGGTGTAGTGGTTAAGTGCGTGGACTCTAATCTGGGAGAACTGGGTTTGATTCCCCACTCCTCCATTTGCACCTGCTGATGTGACCTTGGGTCAGTCACAAGCTCTGGCACAGCTGTTCCTGAAAGAGCAGTTTGTGTCAGAGTTCTCTCAGCCCCACCTACCTCACAGGGTGTCTTTTGTGGGGAGGGGAAGGGAAAGGAGTTTGTAAGCCGCTCTGAGACTCCAAGTGAAGGGCGGGGTATAAATCCAATCTCTTCTTCTTCTTCTTTATTTTGCAAGGGTTTTTGTTTTAGTAACAGATTTCTACCAATAGACACAGGCATATTAGACTGTAGGTTCTCACATCTTTACTTGACATCTTTATTCTAGGCTTTGTTATACAGTAAATGCAGCGTAGCCTATGTGGGGAGCTGAAATTTGTTTCTATTTTATTTATTTAGTGAATTGCCTGAAAGAGAAGAGGGAGAAGGGGAAGAAACTCCAGTATTCAGCCACTGGGGACCACCACAAACGTACGTTGATAAATGTTTCAATATTTCTTCTGCCTTAGAAAGTGTTTGAAGCTCTTGAGGATGAAGTTTTTAGCCTGAACTTTTCATCTTTTGCATGAGACTCTGTTATCTTGACCATTTATTTTATCCCATGCTCGAACAGCAATAAGGTAGACTTAAGCTTTGCTGAATACTGCAGATAAAATTAATGCTAAGCAGATGTTCCACTGAAAAGGTTTATTATATAAGATCTGTTGATTTCTAAAAACTTTCCTGGTTTCCATTGCAGCTGATTTATGCAGTTAAATTTTGTTGATTCATCTGAGGATTACTGCACACAGATTCTGCTATCAGCCATTCTAATCTTACTAGCAGCTGTCTAAAATAGGGTGATTTCACACACATATATTTTATGGATATGCTGAAGATGAACATATGAATGCCTTATAACAAACCAGACCTGTGGATCCATTTGTTCCTTATTTAAGTGGCAAAAACCCTCCATTAAAATAATTGTAAAATATAAGCTCGCCATTTCTGCTAGAAGAACAGAACTTTCATGTCTCCTCTCCTGCTGTAGCCCACTGATCTCCAAGAAATGCAGCTTCTTGGGACAGGAGACCTTTAGAAATGGTAATGAGGGGCAAAAAATGGTGGAAATTACACCTTCACTTCTTTTAGTGGAAAATTTAGTCTGGATCTAAGCCCTTGAGCAGTGTATTATGTCAAAGGCAGCAAAGGGATAAGGCAGTATTAACAGGGAAGCATGTCCCTTATCAGTAGATAAATGTTGTCCACCAGTGTAACCAGACAGTAAGGTAGGTGCCAGATGAGCCTCAAGGGGCTGATGTCAGTACCTAGGCTTGCCACCAAATTCCTTAATAGGCAAGAATTCTGTTGCAAATGTTACTATCCTGAACAGGTGTAGAGGGTTGGGTAATGTAGAACAAACGTGGCCTTGGGATCAACAGAGTTTTATGTTTTCTGACATAATTTGTCTCTTGATTAGGGTTGCCAGCCTCCAGGTGGGGCCTGGGGATCTCCCGTTTTTACAGCTGATCTCCAGCTGACAGAGATCAGTTCCCCTAGAGAAAATGGCTGCTTTGAAGGGTGGTATTGTACTATGCTGAGGCCCCTCCCCTCCCCAAACCCCACCTTCTCTTGGCTGCACCCCAAAAGTCTCCAGGTATTTTCCAACCCAGACCTGGCAACCCTACTCTTGATAAAGTGGATGTTTTTTCTATTGCAGAAAGCTCTGATCATATGAAGTCATATCATGTAACATCACACACAGGATCTGTGGAGGCATGAATTCTGTGAATACTGCAATTTGCATGTTTCAGCAAAAGTGGAAGATGACAAGAGTTAGTGAAATCCCACTTGGCTTTAGCATGCAAATTGTTTCTCACTTTAAAAGGCTTCTGTTACACCTTACAAAGAACAATGTGTTCAGATTTACATCAGGACCAACTTCAGCAAAATTATTGTTTTGCATTCTTTAGTGTTGAAATTTTCCGAGACCCTCATGTGCCCCTTGGCATCAGTATTGTTGGGGGACATACAGTTATAAAGCGCCTAAAGAATGGAGAACAGCTTAAAGGTATATTTATCAAGCAAGTCTTGGAAGACAGCCCAGCAGGAAGAACAAAAGCTCTCAAAACTGGTGATAAAATACTTGAAGTAAGTTGTTTTGTTTTAAAGGGAATGTAACAGTTCACAACTGTCTAACGGTGGGATCAAGCATTAAAATCATTGTACTTTGAAGAAAAAATGAAATCTCCTTTAGAAACAACTACCTTCCTTCATAGATATTTACAGGGTAGCTTCAAACACCAATTATACATATGAATACACGATGTGCAAATGAGCTGTACATCCTTTAATCATGCATAGTGTTAACATTTGAAGTATAGGCTCAAACATGCCCCTGCAGAGATGTGAGTGCTTCTTACACAGACACAGCATATACATTTCCCTGTTACAGAAGATACTTAAGTCCATACTTCATATGTTAATGATACACAGTCTGGGATCTGTAAAAACGGGTGAGGATTAATGATTGGAAACCCCTCGCATGACTGAATTCTCGAAGAGAGGTTTGTGCAGTCATTTTTCAGATCTCCCCTTCCCCAACAGATTCTAAACTGTTCTCAGTATGTTGAGTGCAGTGAGAATGCTTGGACATCATAAGGCTGTTTTCAGTATGAGTGTTTTTCTTTTAATGTATGAGCCAATTTTTTTGTGTGTACCAAGAAAGTCTGTCTGGTATGAAAAATATATATCCAAACTTGTGCTAGATGCCCACAGAACAATAATACAACAACGAATGAGACTAGATTAAAGCCATAACATCATTTAGTGTCTGATAATAAAGAACAAAATATTCCTTCATAGAAAAAATACAAAGGTCAATAAAAATTCACATAGCAGTCTCTCCAGACTTTCTCAATCTATATCCCTCTAACAGTCTTGTATCTTTATCTAAATTCACAAAAGCAACCTGCTCCAAACTCAATCAGTCTGTCTCTCTTTCAGTCAATGCTTTTTCTGGATATCTAGGTGTTTCAGAGCTCTGGTCTTTCCTCAGGAACAGATCTATAAACAAAGGATTCCAGTGATATTACATTATACTATACTGCCTTATCAGTCTGTATCAAACAAAGTGAATACAGAAATAAATAAGTAAATCCATTCTACCCTATACAGGAATCTTACATTCAGTCTTACATTCAAGTTGACACTTTCATTGATTCTGAAAATACATTAACAATAGTCACTATAACATTAATTGTTGGACCAACACCTATTTAGGATTTCCCCTGAAATATACTTACTACTTTTCTGTTAGTCTATTTGGGCAAGGTCTCCTCCCTTATTTCCAAGCATGCTGATGCTGCTGCCAAAGTAAAATGAACCCACACTGTGCCTCACTACCTGCATTCTAACCAAGAATGTAAATATTGTCTTAATTACTTGCAGCTGTGTTTCTGACACATGTATTTAAAGCAAGAGGTGTCCTTTTTTCTCTTATTTAAAATATATATACTATCTGGCAATATTACAGGAAACAAATTCACAAAAAACATGAGAGACCTAATTCTGAAAGGGGGGAAGGGGGGGATGTTCCCTCAGAAGGTACCCATTCTACAGTTGGTGGAAAGATACTCTTTTGCACCCAGGAACCATCCCTGGGCAGGGAGGGAGGGGGGCTTTTGGTAGTTGGTGATTCAATCCTTAGGCTTGCAGATAGATAGTAAGCAAACCCAAGCACTGTCCACATGAAAACCTGTCGGGTTGGTGCGGTGGTCTAGATAGGCTGGTAGGCAGTGCTGGGGAGGAGCCAGTGGCCACGGTACATGTTGGCACCAACGATGTGGGAAAATGCCCTGTCACCTTTTTGATTTTAAGTGCCAGCAGCCTGGTTCCTTGGGACAAGTGGAGGCTGTCTCTTTTGGACAGGTCCTGCTTGTTCCAAAAACCATCCTCTCTATGTTGGCAGTGTGGGGTTGCATACTTGATTCTCTCCAGGGTACCAGTTCAGTGGGCCAGTTTCCCCTTCTCCCTCTTTTTTCCCACTTGCAATTGCCTTCAACATTCTGTGCTTCTGAAAGCAATGAGAGTACTCAGTCGTCATAAGGTTGTTTGTTGTTGGGGAAATTTTCAAAAAAATTCCAAGCATTATTTTTTCTGCACATCTGAGTGTACCCGAAATATGCAAATACTGTTTTATCTGTGGGAGGTTTTCCTTCACTGCCACAGCTCCTTAGCCTTCATGTTGTTATAAGGAGCGGTGATATGAAGACAGGAAGCACAACTTGTATATGCTTACTGGGTTTGTGTTTCCTTGTAAAGAAAACTGCAACTACTCAGAGAACTGTAGGTTCATCTGTACCAGTATGTTACAATAGGGCAGAATTCTCTAGAAAGCCACTTCCTCACTCCTCTGCAATTCACCACAAAATTTTATGAAGAGAAGGTGATGTATTATGTTACAAAAAGCAACTGTAAGCAAAGTACACCATACTAAGACAGCTGTAGAGCTGATTGATACAAATAAGTTGAGCAAATGAGCCAAACTTAATACTATGAAGCATTTGTCTTGTATGTCTTTGATCCTTCTTTAAGTACAGCTGTCAGTTTGCCAGTTTGGTGTAGTGGTTAAGTGCGCAGACTCTAATCTGGGAGAACCGGGTTTGATTCCCCACTCCTCCACTTGCACCTGCTGATGTGACCTTGGGTCAGTCACAAGCTCTGACATAGCTATTCTCACAGCTCACCCCGCCTACCTCACAGGGTGTCTTTTGTGGGGAGGGTAAGGGAAAGGAATTTGTAAGCTGCTCTGAGACTCCTTTGGGTAGTGAAGGTGGGATATAAATCCAATCTCTTCTTCTTCTATTTTTTTAATGGAGTTGGCATCATGCTAATACTATTGAGGTAGGGTTGCCAGGTCTCACCTCTCTGCTGGCAAATCCTGGCCTTCCTCTGGGGTCTTCTGGCACACAAGCTATGCATGTGCACCATGATGACATCACTTGGAAATGATGTCATTGCATTGGGCATGTTCTACAGGGCACGCTGTGGCATTCAACTAAAAACTTAGCCAAATGCCAGAGCACCCCCCATGCAAGTTGCCCTGTGCGATGACATCACCTCTGGATGACGTCATCGTGCTGGGCATGTTGGGGGCGGTGGGGCTGTTCGGGGGTGGGGCTCCTCCACCTGCCAGCTGGCTGGTGGCAGATTTGGGGCCTCGAAATCAGGGGAACCCCCGACCCCATCTGTGGGTTGGCAACCCTATGTTGAGGCCAGTTTTTAATTGTGAGTTTTGTTAACTATATTTGCTACAAGAAATATTTGGGTGATGTTTTAAGGTGTTAAATTTCATTGGTGGAAAGTTCCTGAAATCTCACATTATAAAAAGTATAGTATACCAAAAAAAACTACTTTGCTTTGCAGGTATCTGGAATAGCTCTACAAAATGCTACTCATGAGGAAGCAGTGGAAGCTATAAAAAATGCAGGCAACCCCATTGTGTTTGTTGTTCAGAGTTTGTCTACTCTTCCTAGGGTGAGTTACCTGTTCAGTTTCCAGATACAGATATAGAGCAGCATGCATTTATTTGATAATAATTTCTTGGAGAGAAATTTGATTCTTTAAGATTTTTGGTTTTTTTATGAAATAGGCAGATAATATATTGAGATTTTTAAAAATCAAAAAATACATCAGAATTCAAATTTTCTAATATCTGCTAGCTGCTGGCAGTTAAAGGAAAACCCAAATAAAAATTCATCCAGGTTTTGATTCAGTAGCTAACCACCAGGTAATGGAACACAGTGTCCTTGGGGGGTAAGTGGTACTTACTGTTTGTTCCAACGAATTCAAATGCCATCCTATATAAAGTCTTCTGAAGACTCTTGGAATCAGTTAAGGAAACTGTATCCCACATCTCCAGAGTCATGTTGTAACCCCATTCTGCAAAAGAAATTACTACTTTTGTGTGCATTTATTATACATCCAGTGTATATAATAATAAAGCAAATATGTTAGGTTTTGGAGGAGTTCACATTTTGTCAAACTATATAATCCTAGTGACAATAATAGCAACAAACATAATAGTTGTAGTTTAGGATTTTGCGTTGCATTTGAAATTGTATGAATGAAACATTATAATTGGAACTGCAAGATAAAATATATTGCATTTGGGACACATTATATATTTAAAAATATTTTTATGGCCTGCAGATTGTTTCTGTAATAAACCCCAAGAAAAACAAAGATCACAGTGATGAAGACATAGCTGGAGAAACTGAAAAGGTATTGCTGATGTTATTTCTTGCTTTCTTAAACAATGTATACTACAGGATGCTTTGTCACTTGAAATACAGGGGAAAGTTCCTTTAAAAATATATAGTTTTTTTCCTGTAAATATGGTGGTAGTATGGGGAACGCAAACCATTTTATATTGTTTATTGCTTATTGAAGTGGAATACAAGAAAAGGCAGTACCTCAGTAGCTGCTTAATTAAGGGAAAAGAAATTTGGGTATGAGCTTATATATTAAAGATTGGGGAATAATACATTTTGGTGAAATATGAAGATATATGGGGAAATGGCCACCAGCACCTCACTCTTCTGCTACCTATTGTGAATCTAGGTAGGATGGTCCAAATTTAATTGCTGAATGTCAGTTTGGATACCTAGGATACTTAGTGCAACTAACTGTCAGGCTCGTTAGTCAGATCACACAACACAGGGCTTCAGTAGAAGAGAACTGTTTATTGGTGAATCAGAACTATCCTGCTTGTATCAGGAATGCCCGAGAACAGTAGGGCCTCCTGAGTTATACTAAAATGAAACACCCCTCTTACAAGCTGAAGACAATGACTATAGTGTGCGTGCGGGGCAAAGCAAGCAAGCTGTTGGTTCCCAGCCCAGGAGTTCTGCAGCTGGAGCTTCTACAAGGTCAAGCAAGCGATAACACACAGATAGCAAAACAGTGAAGCTCAGAGGCAGGCAGAGGAAGAGTACCCCTGCACATTCCAACACCATGACAGAGCCACCTGACATCCTGCCCTCCCAAGCGCCCCCCCCCGGTTTATCAGGGTAGCAGCAGTGGAAGTGACAAAGGAGACCGCGGACCCTGATGTGATCTACCGCCACCCACTCTCTGTGTTGCGGCCCAAAGTCAGCCCACTCAATTAAGTAAAACAACTTGTTTTGTTTCAGCTTAGAGTCCAAAATGTCAGCAACTTCATAATGCAGTTCGCCTTGCACCATCAGGGGGAGAGGCTGTGCTTGCTGGGGCCGCCATGTATTAAGCCCAGGATTCCAACGAAGGAGGCTGAAATGGAAAATGGAATGCAAATGTGTCAAAGTCTTTGGAAAATCAAGTTCAACAGTAACCTCATTGATTTTGCGTTTGACTGGAAAAGGTCCCACGTATTTCCAACCGAGTTTACGACTAGGCTGGAGTCCCTTGATATTTTTAGTAGACACATAAACCGAATCTCTGGGCTGAATGTCCCAGCCCGCCATGCATTTCTTATCAGCTTGAGCTTTGTAGGCCTGTTTAGCCCTGTCCAACATTTTACACAGAACTGGCCAGGCATCCTGTAAACATTTACACCAGTCTCCACCTCCCCTCTGGCAGGGTCATTTCAGACAAGAAAGGGAGAGGTGTAGCCTTGTAACCATAGGCAGCCATAAACGGGGAGACTCCTGTGGATGAATGACACACATTATTGTAACAAAATACTGCTCAAAGGTTTGATTTACATGTTCTGTCTGGCCATCAGGTTTGGGGTGATAAGCACTACTCAGAGACCATTCCACTCCCATGTGACTCATCAGTTCACTCCAAAACTTGGAAACAAATTGTGAACCCCGGTCGGAAATTATTTTCCAGGGTAACATATGCAGTCTAAACACCTGCTGGATAAACGCTTTTGCCAGTAAGTGAGCGGTTGGCAGGAACTTAAACAGAACAAAGTGGGCTTCCTTAGAAAACAAGTCAACAACAACCCAAATGATAGTTTTTCCTTGACTGGGGGCAAGTCAGTTATAAAGTCCATTGAGATTACTTCTCACGGTCTACCAAGCATAGGTAGTGGTTGCAGGAGCCCAGGTGGTTTCCCGGGTCTTGGTTTGCACATAATACAAGTCTGGCAAGATTGGACAAACAGGGAGAGATCCTTCCTTATTCCCGGCCACCAAAATTGGTGTTGAAGCAAGTGCAATGATTTTACAAACCCCAAGTGCCCCGCCAACTTGGAGCCATGCACTGTAGACATGAGTTCACCCCGCAAAGCTGCTGGCACAAACAACTTTTGTCCACAGTACCAACAGCCATTTGCCTGTTCTTCAGTCTCCCCCTCCTTTTCCAGTTCTAGTCAATCACTGTTGGAGAGGGCAGATGTGAACTTAAATTCCCAGGACTCCACATCCTGCAGGGGCTGGGCTGTCATTTGGCTGTGAGTTAAAACAGCCCCTCCCAACTGGGAGGGCGTGAACATTGAGTCAAGCACCCCCTCTCGTCAGCTGTTGTGCTGTGGGAGGCGGGACAATGCATCCACTAAAGAGTTAACTTTGCCCAGGAAATGGTGGAGGGTGAAATTGAACTGAGCTGTTTAGCACTGAGGTTATGGGGTGTTCTGAGCACTTTGAGATTTTTGTGCCGCCATGTAGAGAGTGCTAATTTAATAGCTCCCACCTCCTTGTCCCAAACTGACCAATTGCACTCAGTATCATTGAACTTCTGGGACACATATGCAAGAGGGTACATTTTCCCATCCTCTCTTTCCTGCAAAATGGCACCACCCATAGCGACATCCAAGGAGTCCACTTGAACAATAAATTTCTTGAGTTCATCAGGGTGCGCTAGCATGGGTTCAGATGTGAACAGGGCTTTTAAGCAGTCGAACGCCTCCTGGCATTCATTTGTCCACGCTAGCTTAGCACTGGGCTGTGTGCTCTCAAGACCTTTCCCCTTCGTCTTAAGAGATCCATGAGCAGTAAGCTCACCTCGGCAAAGTTGGCAAGAAAGGATCTGTAAAAGCTGGCGAATCCTAAGAATGCTTGGAGTTGTCTCCGGGTCCGAGGGGGTTCCCACCTCACAACATCCTGAACCTTGGCTGGGTCCATCTCTAAGCCCTGAGGGGGAATATGATAACCTAAGAAGTCTAGTTCAGTACAGTGAAATTCGCATTTCGATAACTTAGCAAAGGGTTTGTGCTTGTGCAATGTGCAGGGCTTCCTGCACCAAGTTCACGTGGGAAGCCTTATCGGGGGAATAGATCAAGATACCATCTAGTTAACCAGAACACCCTTGAATGGGTGCTTGTGCAACACCTCATTGATCAGGTTCATGAAGACCCCAGGAGCCCCCTGAAGCCCGAAGAGCATCAGTCGATATTCAAACTGACCCAACAGGATATTGAACATCGTTTTGTATTCATCCCCCTCCTTTATCCAGACCTGGAAATAGGCGTCACGGAGGTCGAGTTTGGAAAAGATTTTCCCCTTGGCCAATGCAGCTAAGAGGTCCCTTATCAGGGGGAGGGGGTCTGCATTAGTGGTAGACACCACATTCAAGCCCCTATAGTATGTGCACAGTTGCAACCCCCCATTCTTTTTCTTTTGAAATAACATGGGGCGGCAAATGGGGAGGAGGCGGGATGAATGAACCCTCTAGCTAGGTTTTTATCAATGAACTTTCGCAACTCCTCCTTCTTACTCGGGTTCATCGCATACAGTTTCTCTTTGGGTAATTTCTGCCCAGGTAGTAGTTCAGTGGCACAGTCAGAGTGTCTGTGAGGTGGCAATTCATCTGCCTCCTCTTCCTTGAACACCTGTGCAAGGTCCCAGTACTCCGGGGGAACAGCCTTCAGCTCTTCTTCAGCCAGGCATGCATGCACTTGTTATTCAGGAGGGGGAGTTCCCCACACCCCCTCCCATTCGTGTGTATGACACCTGGGTGAGATAAACCAGACTAAGCCCCCATCCCATAAAATATAAGGGTCATGGTCGTGTAGCCATGCGCTGCCCAGTACCAATGGGAAACGAGCTACCATGGTGATGACAAAGGGCCGGTGTTTCCAATGCTTTCCCGCCCCCATCCATAAAGGCACAGTCTAATACTTGCAAGGGACTTTCATGGCTGACCCATCCATTTGAGTGAATACTACGGGGTCCGGGAGTTTAACAACCTTGGCCCCAAGTCCCATAACCAACGAAGCATTGATCAGATCCCAGCCACACCCCAAATCAGTCAGACCCCGCACACATACGTGGGTTCGTAGTTCAGGGTTCATGATAGTTACAATCACAAAGAAGAGTGGGGGTACCTGCTCATCATTTTTTGCGCCTCTGGGGCTGAGACCTGCTGCTCAGCGCCACTCACAGCAGGTCGTGTCCTTTTCACGCTGGCTGGTTCTCCTCCTCTCTGGACGACTCCCTCTCTGCCTCGGGGAGCTTGTTTGTAGGGTGCACTGGGTCTTGGGGCGGGTGGTCGACTTCTTTGCTGGGGTGTTAGCTCGCTTCTTCTCTGGACCCTTCCTGGGGGTACCTGAGGGCCCTGACTTTGGGCATGTAACAGCAAAGTGGCCCGCTTCTCCACATCTCAGGAAAAGCCCCTGCTTCATCCAGTGCTCCTGCACCCCCTCCTGTTTCCACAGCATTTTGGGTTTTGGTGTTGACAGAACCGCCTTACCCAGGGTGGCAGCGTTATCAGTCTGGATGGTTCTCAGGCAGCTCTCGGTGTCAGCAGCCTCTCTTATCCACGCTGCGCAGGACTGTTTCTCGGATCTTGGGATGTAGACCAAGCCTGTACTGTTCTGCCACCCCTGGATCTTCACAGCTTGCTGCCTGAACTCTTCTGAGTATTCCCACACCAATTTTTTCCCTTGCTTGAAGGTGCGTAGGTAAGCGTGGGTGTATTCACTGGCATTCGGGTCCTCACACTGAGCCCGGAGGGCCCACATGAACAAATTCACCGCCTGGAGTTCCAGATCATCTTCATTACGTAGACTCACATACCAATCAGCAGTTCCCTCCCTCAGTTGGGATGCAATGTAATCCACAGTGCACTCCTCATCATGGAACAGGTGGCCCCAATTCAGGACGAACTTCTCCGTTTGCACCATGAAAAATGCCAACTTTTCGGGTGTCCCATCAAACATCACATCAAGTAGTTCTGTCGGCTGGTGCACCTCGTGAGGCGGCTGCCCCAGCACCCGATCACCCGGAGGTGGCGGGGGGGGGATGGCTGGCAGTTGGGGAGGTGGAGGCACTGGCTGCGCCAGCTGCCACAGGGGTGGAGGTACTGGCTGCGCCGGCTGCTGGAGCCGGAGTTCACACTGCACCGCATCCGCCACAATTCCTGGCAGATTCTGGAACGATTCTTCGACCATTTGCATGATTCAATCTTCGCCGTGTTTGAGCAGCTCCAGGTGGGTGCCTACGAACCCCTCGGTCTCCGCCGTCTCCTGGAGGACTGCCCCAGCCTCCGGCTCGGGGAGGCTGGTCTTAACGGCTTTCCTGACGCAGCCCCAGTGTGAGTGTCCAGGTCTCCTGGGTATCAGTGTGAAACTTTCCCCAGCGCAGGCCCTTCAGTCGTGTGGTCACTCGTGCTCTCATCCCACCAAAGGGTTCCAGGAAAGGCTTGCCTGAGTCCTTCTCCTCATCTTGTGGAAGGATGGTCAGCACAGTGGTTGGCACACTGGTCATCAGGACGATTTCCCCAGTCGTGGCTGGGGTGAGGATCTCCTTCTCGCCATCACTCATCTTGGGATTGAGAGATACAGGTCGAGGCAATGATGGATTCCTGACAGTCTGTCAGGTTCGTTAGTCAGGTCACACAACAAAGGCTTCATTAGAAGAGAATTGTTTATTGGTGAATCAGAACTAAAGACACGTGTACCTGACATTAACACAACATAAATTGATCCCATTTTCCTGTCCAGAGTACTGTCTTAAATAAACTAGCAAGGAATGGGTGTGTTACCTAAATGTCTGTTCACTTGAAGGCTGCATGATGAGCAAAAGCATTCCTCTGCTAACAAGGAGAAAACCCTTATATTGCAAGGTATTTAATATTAAGATCTTTAACAGGTTTTATTTAACTAGGCTAAATGGTTTTTGCAAAGAAAATGATAATTTTACAGAATGGAAAAACAAAGCTGTTATTAAAGCAGTGAAATCTTTTCCTACCAAGCTACCTGCCTATGGGTAGGGGGAAGCTAAGAAAAGGAGGGGGAAACCAAAAAACATAGAAGCTTACTCTTGAAGTCTGTGCTGCAGCTCTGAAGAGGGAAATTGACCAGATGGGAGAAGCACAGCAGACTGGGGTTGAGGAGCAGAGGGGCCAACCAAGAGGCTGGGGAAACAGGAGGGAGTCCCAAACCAGCTACAAGTTGGATGGATTGAGGGATAAGTTTTTTATAATAGTTGTATTGAGAAGGGGTACAGTGTATTTGCTGTAACAGGATTGGGTTCCAGGTAGAAACTCTGAATCCTATTGGAGGGTTTGAATTGTACTGGAGTGGGAGGAAGAAGGAACTCTATATATGGGCATGATTATATCAACCTGGAGTGATCAGTGTACTTGCCCAGAATACCTGAGGGCGATTTTATAGTTGGTTTTAATATTCATAGTTTTGTTTGTTGTTTTTATCATTGCATTTTGTTGCCTCTCAAATTTCACTTGTAGAATTCCTTTTTCATATTAACTAAGGAAGCTGGTGTCCCTATGTGGCAAAGTAAGATGGTGGGTACAAGTCTTTTTGATAGTTCCAACATGCATCTTTGAGTTTCTGGTGAACAGAAATAAGAGTGGAGGCAGAAGCCTGTTTTGTATGACAGTGGAAACAATGGCCAGGTAAAGATTTTCCTTTGGCACTTCTCTTAGAATAAGGTAGGAGCAGGGGTGAAGCTACTGATGGAAACTACAGAAAGTAATTTGCAGAAATAGCAAATCTTATTTGCCTAATTAACACATCTGATTCTCATAATGTGTATTTTTGTAGGATACACCATCCCTAATAATAACAACAACAACAACAACAACAACAACAATAATAATAATAATAATAATTCAGATCTGAAGAAGTGTGCATGCACATGAAAGCTTATACCCAGAATTAAATTTTGTTGGTCTTAAAGGTACCACTGGACTCAAATTTTGTTCCACTGTAAACTAAGTACAAGCTATGATGTTAGTTAGGGTTGCCAGGTTTCTCTTGGCAGCCGGGGGGGGGGGACTTACTGGGAACAGCAGGGAGGCCCTTCCAAGATACAGTGATACATCACTGCCCATGTGACCTGGAATTGACATCACATTTGGGGTGATGCGCTGGTATTCGGGCAAAAACTCTATGGCAAATTTGGCTTCTGACAGAGTTTTTGCCCAAATACCAGAGCATCACCCTGACATCCCATGGGCAGTGACGCAGACACATCACTGCATGTCAAATGGATCTTCCTCTTTTTCAAGGTAAGTTCCTCCCCCCCACCGGCTGTTACCCTAAATGGTATGATTAATTAATTTGTTGATTTGGGAATTTAGCTTTTAGCAAGAAGGAGTAACCAGAGATCTTTTCACCTGTGTATACAGGGGTCTTTCCCTGAAAACTCTCAAATAAACCAGGCAGATGTTTAACTAATAGTTTTTATTAAAACATAATAGAGGAGTAAATGTGCACACAGAAGAACACACTTGCAAGGTAAATGAAGAAGATGAAGGATGGAAAATGGGGATGGAAATAGATTTTGGGGAAGAGGTTATATTTACCAGTCTTGAAGAGATTCAAGTCTGTCCAGAAAGTCAGAGGTCTGTTGAAGAGCAAGGTGACCAGCATCTAGGGTGTAAAATTTCACGTGCATGTGTGCGCGTGCACACACACGCACACAGTGTGAGTAGCTTGGGTATATTTATACCGAAAAATGATTCCTGAAGGTATGCTGATGTTTTGCATCCAAAGAACAATGTTTATATGTTTTCTGGAAAGATTCCCAGGGACCTGAAGAAATGGTTAATAGCTATCCCCGAGGGAGATGAAAGTGTTTGGCAGAGCTTGATTGTTTTCCTAGAGCTTGATAATATCTGTGGATGCCCCTTGATGTGCAGGATGAACAGGAACTTCCAGGTGTTGTAAATATGCTGTAGGCAAATGCAGGAACCAGGATGGGGATAAAAGAGGTTACCATAAAGTGTGGTACTGTTTTCCTGAGGAACCCCAGTAGTATAAAATATACATTACTTTAGGATTAGGATGGAGGAAGACTATTAGCAAGCCAGCCTCCCTTGATGAACTTCCAGATAATTTTTTTTCTCCCAGGCTGTGCCTGCCATCCCTTGTGGGGTCATTCCCACGCCAGGCAGAGAGATAAATTTAATTTCTATCATATTTTTATATGAAGGGTGTATGAGCTACTGCATAAATTAGTTTTCTCTGGAGCCATCCTTCCTGAGCTGGGAGAAAATGTGTGATCCAGAGGCTAAAAAACTGTGAACTGGATCACACTAACTCAACTTAGAGGGAACACTGCTGGTAACATGGCGAGATGATTGGAGGTGGGTAAGTGGGGCCTGTCAGTGGGAGACCCCCACCTCCATGGGGAAGGGGGTCTGGTAAGTCTAGATGTAAGAAAATCAATAATGTCCACTCACTTAAATCTTGTTTGTTTTTAGGGATTTGGCAGTTATAAGGAATGCCTAATAAATAGCCCAATAGTGCCATATGGCCTTAAATGAGGTGGGGGAAAACTGTAAGTCCATGCTTAGACTTTATGGTGAAGAATGTTTCTGTAAAATTTTGCTTTCAGCTTATCAAGATGAAAACAAATAATACTAGTTAATAAACTGCTCTTTTATGTTAAATCAGTACTATCTGTTAATAATTTATGTTAAAAATGACCAGTAAGGAGGAACTCATATGAAAGTTCAGGTATGGGATTCTTCCCCTTATTAACAGATAGTCCTGATTTAAACTTTGTCTGCTCCAAGGGATGGTTGAGGATAAAAACATTCTGACATTACTAGTACCTGTCACCTGTTGGTGTTTTATATGCGCTATTTTATGGTTCATATTTGAAACTTTAGGTTGCTGTCTGCTGATATTTGTTTTATTATGCTAATTTTTATACTGCTTTTAAATCCAGTTGTGGACTGCCTTGGAGATGTTTTAGCATGGGAAGTGTGGGCAATAAATATTTGAAATATATAGCTGATACTACATTTTCAGGAGCAAATTCTCAGAAGAGCTGGGGAAACATTTCTAGATATGAGCAGCACTGTTTTCCCAGCCCAGGCATTATGATGGATGGCAGATGTTCAAGTTGATGATTTCACCCTGTGCCTGTGGCCTCTGGATCTTTGCAATTGGAGTGGGTGATGCTGCAACATATTTTATTGGCTAGGCTGTCAGCAGTCACTGATGAATCATTTGGTCTGTATTGTTACTTCTTAGTTTAGGTAACTTTGGGCTTGGAGAGAGAAGACAAAGATCTTATGTGTCATGCGTTCCTAAAATGCAAATTGCAAGTCTGTGTAGCCTCAATTTGCCTCATGCAGGGAAGGGCAAAGGGGTTTAACCTTTCAACCTCCACTCGGTTTTATTGTTTGAAATTGAGCTCCCTGCTTTGTTAATAGCAGCTTAATGAAGAAAAAAATTATTTGTTATATACAAACATTTTCCCCCTTAAAATGCTAATAACAATCCAGGTAGTCTGATTTGGAACAAAGAAACTAAATCATGGTAGAATTAAATACCCTTTCCCTTCCCTGCATGGCTCCAAGGCAAGCCAAGTCTCCAGTTAGCATTTTATGGGCTAATTAGAGTTGTATGGAATTGGAACATGAAGGCTGGATATTGCCATATAAAGAAAAAGCACATTTTAAATAGCAGACAGATTTCATCTTTTTACCTTGTAAGCGGATGCCTGAATTGCACTCTCTTAAGTGTTCTTGGCTATACATTCTGAAAACCTATGTTGTATAATAGTTAGAGACCCAGGTTTGAATCTTTGCTCTGGTATGGAAGCTTGCTGGGTGACCTTGAGACAGTCTCATAATCTTAGCCTATCTCACAGGGTTGTTGTGAAGCTAAAGTGGAGGAGAGGAGAATTATGTAGGCCTCTTTGGGTCCCCATTGGGGAGAAAGGCAGGGTATAAATTAAGAAAATAATTTAAAACTTTCCTCCATAATTATTACAGTTTGAAATTTTATTTTAGAGTATATTTGGACACCACTGTTATCGAAGTGGAAACTTATAATCTTTCTTACAAGTAATAAGAAATGTGTGTTGACTTGGGTTGCTATATTGCCCTATTGACTGGGTCCTACCTAGAATTGGAGCACTCCAATCAGTACCCCTTAGCTAGCCTGGATGCTCAGCTTTCATTTAAAATAAAAATTAACACTCTTGGCCTTTTACATCCAGAAATAAAAGGCAATATGTACAGATAGTTTTCTAAAACCAAAATCCAGTGTTACCTTAAAGACTAACAACATATATTTCAATGAGAGCTTTCATGAGTCAGAGCTTACTTCTTCAAATATATAAGGGAAGAAAAATTGTGCTGGTAATTCTTATGGGGAATTGGATAGGGGAACTGAAGTACAAGAGACTTGGCATGAATTCAGCTATAGATTTTTCAAGTAAAGAGAATAGGGAAAGCATGTGTAGAAAGTTTAGGTGTGAGTCCCCTCATCAGAATTAGTAGTTAGAAATACTGGGTGATGAGAGATGCCTAGGGCTGCCAGCCCCCCTCCATCCCCAGCCACTGCACCCTGCAATAGATCAGCTGGCCAGCAGGGGGAAATGGCATGAAAAAATAGGGGGACAACAGCAGCACCCTGACATGCTGATGTCACTCCTCATGAACCTGGAAGTGATGTCTGTGTGCAATCAGCAGCACTCTGGTATTTGAGCAAAAGTCTATGGTAAAAAAAAAAATGTGTTTACCATAGAGTTTTGTCAAAATACCAGAGTGTCCCTGGCAGCACAGGCAGTGCACTGACATCACTTCGGGTGCATGTCAGAAGTGATGTCACCAGCCTGGGCCTCCTGCACTCCACTAGTAAGTCCCCCCTGCTGGTTGCCAGGGGGACCTGGCAACCCTAGCAGAGGTAAGACGTTTGAACATATAAATAAAGCAATGAAGTAGAATAAATACTTCAAGTAAAAATTAACTGATATTTTCACAAGGTTATAGTCTGATGAAGTATGTTAAGAATAGCCTATTAAAATTTCTTTTAAAGTAGGTCCAGTAGAACTAGAAGATATTGTAGTAAGGACATGAAAGTCTCTGTTTACACCAGTACAACATATAGCGTTTAGTTTCTTGATGCGTTCTAATTCAGCATTTACATGTTGTATATTTCTTTTGTGGGTTTTTTTGGTTTGGTTTTTTTTTGTAGAACAGTGGTTTTCAGGTCTTTAATAGCATGTTCAGCGAGAAGGAAATGTTCCCTCCCTGGTTTCTGAATGTTGTGATTTCTTATGTTCAGTTTATGTTCATTGATTGTCCAATTAAGATAATAGAATATATATTAAGTTGGATGATGTGCAAGTGGATGAGCCCAAGATGGTATAGTGTTATTAGGTCCTGTACCAGTATTGCCCAAGGGTATACCAGGACAAGGCTGACATTTAGATCTGTTTCAGGGTTTGTGTTTCTTTTGGATGGTCTATGGTTGTTGGTGAGATATTGTTTTAAGTTTGGGAGGGGGGCGCCTGTAGGCAAGGAAAAGTCGGTCACCTAAAGCCTTTTTCTGCCTGATTTATGCCTTGGAAACAGGCCTGTTCCACTGTTTGTTCTGTCCATGAGGAAATGTCATTGACAGGTATAGAAAACAAGAGAGAAAGGAGGGAAGAAGAATGGTATAAGCTGCTTTGAATCCCCATTGGGGAAGAATGCATGGTATAAATGAAATAACTAAAAAATAAAACTGAAGGTGGGTGGCAGATATAAGGTAGGTTGGTGGGGAGTGAGAAGAAGAAAGCATAGAACCTATGTCACAAATTAATTTTTGTTTGTTTTTCAAAAAGTTCTTAAAGCAAATTACCCTATCTATGGTCCTGGTAAGTGTAGCTGTAGTTCATGGTTCCACTCCTGTGTCATTAGTGTAATGACAAGACAGGCTTGAAAGACCACTACAGCTTTTTTTGTGTGTGGGGGGGAATCCACTAAGAAGGTTTACAGTATAGTAATGTTTTAGATCTGACTTTGTCTGAATACACATAATCTAAAGGACTACTTGCTCTCTTACCATGGAGGCCCCCTATTCCATGAGCCCTTGCCTAGGTCACGATAGCAGATGGACCTTTTTCTGCGGCATCTCTTAGTTTTGACATCCATCTAATCTATTGATAATTAGGTACCAAATTAATGACATTTTGTTGTCCAGTGTTTTAATGCTTATTTAGTTTCTTACTGCTTCTGTTTATTTTTCAGATTTTTTTGCTTTTAATTTTATGGATTTTGCTGCAGTTAGCTGGTTGACTGTATGTTCTCTTATTTGTTAAGGATTATAATAAACTAGGAATAAGGCTTGTTGTGGAAATAAATACAGCGAGCTCCAGAAAGAGGCTCTGGGTGGGTGCCCTGGGCACTCAGCATCAATTTGCTGTGGTGACCTCAGCAGGGTATAATGACACCGAGCTTATCATTTTCTCCAGGGGAACTGGTCTTTCCCATCTGAAGAGCAATTGTAATTCTGAGTAATCTTTAGCCCTCCCCTGGAGATTGGCAACAATGGTTCCCCAGGAGAAAATGGCTTGTTTGGAGGTTAGAGTTTATGGCATTGTACCTGTCTCAGAACCCACCCCTCCTCAACACCCACCTTATCCAAGCTCTACCCCTCAAATCTCCAGGAATTTCTCAACCTGGAGGTGGCAACCTTATCTCCTTGCTGGAGATTGGCAGCAATGGTTCCCCAGGAGGAAAAGTACAGTATTTCTCTGTAGTGGAGACCAAAGCAGCCTACATCATTCTCCTCTCCCTCTTTTGATCTGCAGAACAATCCTGTGAGGTAGGTTAGGCTGAAAGTCTGTGACTGGTCTGAAATCACTCACTCAACTTCCACAGGAAGAACCTGTGTCTGGCAGAACCTGCTCTGAAGCACTAACTGCTATGCCTAGGGTAGCCAGCTTCCAGGTGCAGCCTGAAGATCGTTGGGTATCACAACTGAACTCCAGACAACAGATCTCTCTCCCTCTGAAGAAAGTAAATGCTTTGGAGGGTGGATTCTATGGTATTCTGTTCAGCTGAGGCTTCTCCCCTCCCCAAACTCTGGCTTCCATAGACTCTACCACAAAATCTCCAGGAATTTCCCAACCTGGAGCTGGCAAGCCTAATCAGGACTGGCCCCAATGAGTTCCCCAGAAATGCCTGGAAAGGGCCTTCTGGCTTTGCCTTTTTACTGACAGAACCACGCTTGGTTGTCTAGCAACAGCCACTGAGGGAAAAGTTAGTCCCACAGGAGCCAAGCAGGAAAAGTGTCTTCATCAGGAGAGACAGCTGTTTTGGCAGTTTATTCTGTCAGGGAACACTGTCCAGGTTGGCAGTGGGCCAGGGAGGGGATTGGACCCAGCACCCAGCCAATGGCACACAAGTACTCTTGAGTGGCGGTTGATGGGCCAGTGGCTGATGGAGTGCACAGCACAGCCAATGGGAGAGCTGGAAATGGCCAATATGTAGGGCAGTTATATATATGGGATGCTAATTAAACTGGAGTTTGTTTATTCAAGCACAAACCTGATTCATTCTTGGGCTCATTATTAAAAACTTTCTGGTTTAAGAAATCTCTGATCTGAATGCAAGACAACAGATTAGATTTTGTTTCTTCCTGAGTACTTGGTATTCTTTTTTATATAAAAATCTTTATTAATAGGATATATAACACGTTCCAATCACATATCAATCTTTAGTATATCCCTTACAAGTTCCCCTTCCCCCTCCCTCTTGTCTTCCCGCAGTGCTTCACCCCGTTATCTTTTTCACTCCATATTCAATAGCATTAAAAATTTTATCAGTTGTTCATTCTTCAATACAAACTTCTTCCTAATTCAATCTAATCCCTAGGTAACATTTTAACAATTATCACTCCTTACTCTCTCTTACTAGTTAATAATTCTCAAAGCAAAGCAACTTATTTCTTACATCCCAATTCATTTCAAGATAGTCTTTAAAGTCTTTCCATTCCGTCAAAAATTCTTCATCATCTTTACCATTAAGCTTCTTTGTCAGTTTGTCCATTTCTACCATAAACAGCATTTTCTGCATCCAGTCCCATTTGTCAGGTATTTTATCTTGCTTCCAAAATTGAGCATATATCATCCTTGCTGTTGTGATCAAATACCATAACAATGTTCTCTTTGTTACATTCACTTCTTCAATTTTGAGACCTAAAAGTAACATCTCAGGTTGTTTTTTCAATGTACACTTCAAAATCTTCTGTATCTCCTTATGGACCTCAGTCCAATAAGCTGCTGTTTATCACAAGTCCACCACATACGATAAAATAAGCCTTCCTTTTTTTATACTTCCAACATTTGTTAGACATGTTTTCGTTCATATTGGCAATTTTTGGAGGGTAATATACCATCTATACATCATTTTATAACAATTTTCTTTGACATTAACACATGTTGAAATTTTAATTGACTTCTTCCACAAACCCTCCCAAGACGACATATCAATTTCTCTATTTATATTTATAGCCCATTTTACCATCTGTTCTTTTACAATTTCATCAACAGTATACCATTTTAACAACACTTTATAAATTTTGGAAATCATTTTTTCCCCATCCTCTGCCCACACAACTTCAATTTCATTATTCTCCTTTCTAAAACCATAATTTTTTTTGTCAACCTTATATAAATCGTAAATCTCTCTATAATTTAACCAATCATATTCAAATTGCAGCTCTTCTCTAGTTCTTATCTCAAAGCTGTTTCCTTCTGTCTTCAGAAGATCTCTGTAAGATATCCAATCTTCACCTTTATGTCTTGAACCTGGTTTAATTACTTCAGCCGGTACAATCCATAATGGTCTTGCTGCAAAGAAAAACCTTTTATATCTCATCCAAGTCATAAACAATGTTCTCCTTATAAAGTGGTGCTTAAAAAATTATCCATTTTATGTTTTCCATACCATAAATAGGCATGCCATCCAAATTTGCGGTCATGACCTTCCAACGCCAACATTTTTCTATTGTCCAAACGGACCCATTGGGCCAACCAAGTCAAACATACCGCATCATGGTACAATTTAAAATTGGGTAACTGGAGTCCACCTCTTTTCTTTGCATCACATAAATTCTTCATTTTAATCCTCGGTTTTCTTCCATCCCAAACAAATTTTGAAATTTCCTTCTGCCATAAGTTCAACACTTTAAAATCTTTATCGGAATCGTCTGAAACAAGAACATTAAACGTGGTAAAATATTCATCTTGACTACCGAAATTCTTCCCAATAATGACAGATTTAAAGTATCCCACTTTTTGATGTCTTGTTGAATCCTAGACCAATTCTTTTCATAATTATTCTTGAATAAGTCTATATTTTTCATTGTCAACTCAATTCCTAAGTACTTTGTTTTTTTCACCACCTCACAATGTGTTTTTTCTTGTAGTTCCAACTGCTTCTCTTTTGTCATATTCTTGCACAATATCTTTGTTTTATTCTTATTCACATAAAATCCTGCCAAATCTCCAAATTCTTTGATCTTCTCCAACAACACTGGTAGATTATTTGCTGGGTCTTCGATCAAAAATATTACATCGTCCGCAAATGTCCTGTACTTGTAAGTAAAGCCTCCGATTGCAAGTCCCTTTACCGCTTTATCTTCTCGTACTTTTGTCAATAACACTTCAAGAACCCAAATAAACAATAAAGGAGATAATGGGCAACCTTGCCTTATCCCTTTTTGAACTTTAAAATACTCTGTCATTTCTTTATTCACGTTTAATGCTGCTTTTTGTTCAGAGTATATTGCCCTGATTACGTTTAAAAAGGGCTGACCAATATCCATTCTTTCCATCAACTGAAACATAAAGTCCCAATTTAAGTTGTCAAAGGCTTTCTCTGCGTCTACAAATAAGAAGGCAACTTCCTTTTCTGGGTGCTTGTCATAATATTCAACAGCATCAATCACCATCCTTAAATTGTCTCTGATTTGTCTATTTGGTAAAAAAACTGTCTTGTTCTTCAGATATAGCATCTTTTAGATAATACTTTAATCTTTCTGAAATTATTTTGGCAAACAATTTATAGTCATTATTAAGTAAGGAAATTGGTCTGTAATTCTTTACATCTGTTAGATCTTGTCCCTCTTTTGGTATGAGTGATATATTGGCTTCTTTCCAAGTCTCTGGCACTACTTTGGTCACCTGTATCTCATTGACCAAAATTTCAAAAATTGAGGTTAACTCCTCCTTTAACTTTTTATAAAATTTAACTGTAAATCCATCTGGTCCTGGAGCTTTCCCCAACTTAGCATCTTCTATTGCCTTATAGATTTCATCTTTTTGAACTGGACCATTCAACATTTCCTTAATTTTCCCTTCCAACTTTGGAATCTTAACTGTGTTCCAAATATTTTTTTATTTTTTCAGAGTCTATATTCTTTTTTTGAAATAACTTTGCATAGTATTTAAAGAAAACTCTTTTTAAACTGTTCAAGTCCACAATTTCTTTACCTTCTTCAACAATTTTATTTATTAACCTTTTCTCTCTTCGATTTTTCAATTGCCATGCCAGAAATTTTCCTGGTTTATTTGCTCCCTCAAAAGATTTTTGCTGTAACTTCTTTAAATTCCAATACAATTCCTGGTTTAGTATCACATTTAGTTGTTCTTGCAAGATTTGAATTTCCTTTATAATTTTCTTTTTTCCTGGTCTCTTCTTCAGTTCTTTTTCTTTTTGCAGAATTTTTTCCTGAAGTTCCTTTTGTTGTTTTATAGTCTGTTTTTTATCAGACGTATTCAATGAAATAAGTAGCCCTCTAATTACTGCTTTATATGCATCCCAAACCATCTGAATTGTAACATTTTGCGTCAAATTCGTTTGAAAAAATAACTGTGTTTCTTTACGTAGTATCTCAACTAAACTCTTCTTTGTCCAATAAGTCTTCATTTATTCTCCAATGAAATTGTTTCACCTTTTCTTTTAATGACCAAATCACCGGGTTACGGTCAGAATGAATCTTTGGTAAAATCTCCACTTTCTGGGTCTTCAGCGCCATTATCCCAGTCATCCAAATCATGTCTATTCTAGAGAAGGAATTATGATGATTAGAATAAAAAGTAAAGTCCTTAATATTAGGATTCCATTTTCTCCAAACATCTTCTAATTTCTCCTGTTCCATCAACTTGAAGAAATTTTTTGGTAATTTCCCGACCTTCTCGTCTTTCTTTACTGATTTCCTGTCCAAATTATTGTTCACTGTACCATTAAAGTCACCTGCCAGGAATAGTTGATCATAATTCACTTGGTCCAATTCCTCCATCAAGTCCTGCACATGTCTGCCACTTCTTTCTTAACTTCAGCCATTTCTGCTATCACCAACTCTCTGAGAGCTGCCACATTTTTTTCTTGAACTTTTTCTAGCTGCTCCAGCTGTTTCTCCATTTGTTTTTCTAACTGCTGTTCCACCTGTACCAACAATCCTTGGATCGCTTCCATCATTCTCTTTTCCATTGCATCCATTGCTGCTTGCCACTCCCTCTTTTCCTTCCCTGCCATGCTTGGACTCACAAACGAAGCTGCTCTTTGTCATTGTTTGGGATCCGTTTTGAAATTAATCCAAATTCTTCTATTTTTATATAATTCAGGTCTCCTTTATGTCTTGTCTCAATTCGCCACCTTTTCGCCGCTCCTTTAAACCTATTCCGATCGTAAAATTCAAATTTAGAGTCCAGTCCTCCTAAAAATGGCGGGCGCAATTTCTCTATCGTTTTTAGGCACTTCTTGGGCTTCCAGTTTCCTGTCCGTCATGAAAAATCTTCCTCCTGGAAGTTTCAGTTCGCCATCTTTATTGTCCTCCGGAAGCCTCTCTTGCCTCTACACACCGTCTTAGCTGAACACAGTTAATTGCAACACCTTCCTCTCGCGATCTTTCTTGTAAGTTTCAATTTTAACTTTGACTCCAGATCTTACTAACCACAGGAATGCAAAACAATAACAGTTTTTCTCAAATTACTCGCTTTGAAGAAATCTTCTTAAAACCTGCGTGGCCCAATTATTTGGATTCAAATCTTTTACGCTTATCCGCCTTGTTTAAACTTCGTTAGAACTTCATTCCGGTAAGCAAAAAGGTTTTGTTACCTTGCATGCTTATCTTGGGGCTTCGCATCGCTTCTTCTCAAATTCAATTCCAAAATCTTTCTTAAGAAGTCGGGAAATGACGAATTTAAGCTGGATTCCCAGCCCGGTTGGCTTCTTTAGTGCTGGATTGCATACGCCCGCTCCTGAGAGGGGATCAAAGCATACACAAGCCTCTTCCGAGACTTATCTACACCAATCTCAACTCTCACTTGGGCCTCGCTGCTTGCCTGTCGACTCCCTGCCTGGGGGAGGCTGCGTTGGGCAAAACAAGTGCCCAAACTGTCAAAGAAAGCCACCGTCCACCCCGCACGATTGCGAGGTGTGTCAGTTCGCCATTTTACTCCAACCGGAAGCCCTGAGTACTTGGTATTCTGTATGACATCCTGGTTTGGAATTCCTGTTACTAGGAATGAAGTAAACACAATTTTTAAAATGGTGCTGGTATTCAGATGTTACAACAATCTGAAGTTAGAATGAATACTTCCTAAACCAGGAAATTAGGTGCATGTAAACTCAAGAATAAGCCATGTTTGTGCATAGAACCTGAGAAACTTCTTTAGAATAGCAGGTGGCTTCAGTAATGCAGTTACTGACAAGGTTATTATGTTTATGAAATGTAACTCAAATACATGAGCTTTGTGTTCTTCACGAATCTCATTTTAGTCACAAATCTCATTTTAGCCTGAATGGATTTGTGGCAACTCAGAAAAACATAAATTAGAAAGAAAATCCCAGAGCATAAGGTTTAAAGCTTTAGAACATCAAAGGAGCCCTGCTGGGTCAGACCAACGGTCCACCTAGTCCAGCATCTTGTCTCACACAGTGGCCAATCAGTTCTTCTGGACTGCCTTTCCTTGATGTTGCCTCCTGGCTCTGGGATTCAGAGGTTTAGAGTTTGAAAGTACTTTCTTTGGTGATGAATCTGAATTAGTTATATCAGCTGCACAGTGTACTTAGTGTATCTTCCTCTAATTTATAAAATATAAATTTTCAGTGTTCCACCTGATATTTTAAGCTAATTTTTAGGAGTCTTTTTGTAGTCTTAAACTAAATCTTCTAAAGTCTTTGGAAAGGTTTGAGAAGATGGAGGAAAAACACTATTAAGTGTTGTGGTGCTTTGTGTACCTGTGGAGTAGGATTCCATTAGAGACATAGAAACATTGAGCTGGAAGGGATTTCAAGGGTCATCTAGACCAACCCCCTGCACAGTTCAGGAAATTCACAAATACCTCCCACCTCCCATTCCCCCAGTGATCCCTACTCCCAAAGGAAAGCAAAAACCTCCAGGATCCCTGGCTAGTGTGGCCTGGAGGAAAATTTCTTCTGGACCCCAAAGTGGTGATCAGCATTACCCTGGGTATATAAGAAAGAGCCATGAGAGCCAAGCCCTGGTTTATCCCTTCCTGCTCTCCCTATTGTGATCTGCTTAAATTCACAGAATCAGCATTGCTGTCAGATGGCCATCTAGCCTCTGCTTGAAAATCTCTAAAGGAGGAGAGCCCAGCACCCCTTGAGGAAGCCTGTTCCGCTGAGGAACTGCTCTGTCAGGAAGTTCTTAGTAATGATTAGCCGAAAACTGTTCTGATTTAGTTTCAATCTATTGGTTCTGCTTCAGCCTTCTGGGGCAACAGAAAACAACTCTGCTCCATCTTCTATATGACAGCCTCTCAAATACTTGAAGATAGCTATCATATCACCTCTCAGTCATCTCCTCTCCAGGCCAAATTTACCAGCTCCTTCAACCTTTCCTTATAGGACTTGCTCTTCAGACTAGATGTCCAGTTGTTTCATGGCCAATGGTGCTGTGTTGGGAGAGATCATCTGTGAGATTCAAATGACTATGCTATTTCTTTTTTTTCCTATGCTCCCCATAGGGGATTTTTTATTGCTTTTTCTATAAAGGGTAGGGAACTACAAACTAAGGGAGAAAGTAAAGAAAACCCACTAAAAACCCAAGAGATGGTGGTCATACATAATGCTTATAAAATTAGCTGAAAATTACAATAAAAGTTCATTGAATGTGGTCATCTAAAAATATGATTAAACTAAAAAAAACCCTTGAAACTCCCTCTTGTCTGACTTCATAAAGAGCAAAATAAGAAATGATTATACAGAATAAATTTTTTAAAGAGATTCCAGAGGGTAAAAACTATTCATTTTTTGTCCTTTTTCTTTCTCAACCGGTATCTTATTTTTAGGGCTGCTGCCCCCAATGCTGAATCAGAGTCCTCATCAGAAGATGCCACTGATCCTTCTTCTTCACTTTCTTTGGTGCTGTTGTCTTTCTCCTCTTCTTCTTCTCCTGCTGGACAACTATGAAGATGCAGAAACTCCCACACCTTTTCAACAGAGACAATTTTTTCTTTCTTGTCCATAAATTTAAAGATTATGTCTTCAAGGACAATCCATCTGTAGACAACGTTCTTCTATAAAAATAAAGCCAAGTCTGAGTTTCCTTCTTTTCCTTCTTATTTCAAATGGAATATCCTTCAACACTTTTATTTCTTTGTCCTTGATTTTCAAAGTGATTTCAGTTATCACTTTCAGTATTTGGTTCCTCAATTGTCTTCTGGAGAATCTCACCATTACTTCCCTGAGCGGATTGTTCTTTCTTGTAAATTCTGAATATGACCTAAAGATCGTATCGATTTCACTTTGTAGTACATCACTTTTTACATCTGCTATTGGAGCTAAAGTATCACACATGATCTGCTTCAGATTCTCCCCCTTCTCTTCCAGAACACCTTGAAATCTTAGGACATAGTTCGCCCATTCCATTTGGAGCTGTAGCAAATGAGATTCATTAGTTAATCTCTTTTTCTCCATCGTCTACAGTTGTTTTTTAAGCTTCTTAGTGCTGGCACCCACCTCTTTAAGCTCTTGCTTTGTTTTTTCTGCTTTTTTGCCATCTTTGTCAATTGAGTTTGTTGTGCATCAAACTTATGGTTCAGTGTCGTTACTTGTTCCAGCAGAGGTTGCAATGTTTCGGTCAGCATCCTTTGAAGCTCTGAAGTTGTGTCCTGTCTAGAGCCAGAGCTCGCTGGGCTGGCATTTCCGGCCGGCAATTTAGGTTTCATTTGTTTGTCTTTCTCGTCCCTCCTTGGAGGCACCATTTTCCCCAGTTGTTTACTTTTTGTAAAAGTTCTCACAGTCTCTAAAAACTCTTTAGAAAGCCCGGTAAGTTCTTATAAGCTCTCTATTTCGGTACGTTTCACTTTTATAGCCCACCCCCCTTTTAAACACTCAAAGTTCATTTGTTTTCTTCTTATTGGGGGAGAGTTTCCTCCCCCCCCCCGCTTTCTAAGTTTTCGGCTATTTCTTCGGTGTTTCTCACTTCAACTTTGACTCACATTTCAATATTGTCTCCACTTTTATAGCTCATATGCTCGGCCACCAAGTGCTTGTCCCAATGTGCATTCTTAGTTCCTTTCACAGAGGGCGGGACCTTCGGGCATGGAAGAGCCCCCTTTCGCCGGCTAGTCACCGGAGGAAGAGCTCTCCTAGTGCCCCATGGCTGGGAGCCCAACACAAGGGGTCCGGTGGTGGTGCAGACAATCGCATCCCCTCCCAGCCACAGGTGTGTGGCTCCCGGGAGATCGGGAGACCGCGGCCGCCATGGCAGACGCCAAAACCAGAAGCCATGACTATGCTATTTCTGTAATGATTTACTTATGACATGGTTTCCTTATCTTCTTTTCATTTCTTTTTGTCACAGAACAACTCATCATAAAATGACTTTTATATAGGGTTGCCAACTCTGGGTTGAGAAATTCTAGGAGATTTGTGGGTGGAGCCTGAAGAGGGAAGGGACCTCATCAGGCTATAACCCTATAGAGTCCACCCTTCAAAGCAGCCATTTTCTCCAGGGGGCCTACTCGATGTCATCAGTTGAATTCCAGAAGATCTCCAGGTCCCACCTGGAAGTTGGCAATCCTACTTTATATCCATCATAGTAAAAGAGGAGGCAGCTCCCCTGCCTTGTTTAACAAGTCATTTGAAATCACTTGGAGTCCTGAGGTAACCTATAGTTTCTTCCATGGTTTTTCATGTTTGATGCAAAATCATGAGCAAACAGCTCTGATTCAGTGGAGAAGCTGTGTTATTTCAGTGCATGGGATCACTCCGCTCCACGCAGATAACAACATTTAGAGACAAGTAATGAAAATAATCACTAAAATAACTGCTAAAAGAATACTCCCAGCTCATCAGTTACCCCAGTATGCTGCTAAAAGGGGTAGGTATGCATATGTTCCCTAGACTATATCCTCTAGGGATATTCTTGCTCTGACTTGGATAGCCCAGGATAGCCTACTCTTGTCAGATCTTGGAAGCTAGGCAGGTTTGGCCTGGCTAGTATTAGGATGAGAGACCTCCAAGGAATACCAGAATCATGACGTGGAGACAGACAATAGCAAAACACCTCTGAATGTCTCTTGCCTTGAAAAATCTGGGGGCTGCTGTAAGTCAGCTGTGACTTGACGGCAAAAAAAAAAAAAGATGTTCTTAATGGGGAAATAATTGCAGAAGAGAAACTGAATATTTCTACTCAGCAAATAAAAGTTTTTCATTTGCATTAGGATACCATTTGAAACAAGACCAATTGAAACCTCACATGAGAAAATAACCTCACTTTGCTGTTCCTCCTGGAGGAAAACAGATCCAAAGTGTGGCATTGGCAGCTGAGAATGCTTGTTAGGGAGAATTCAACATGTATGTTCATTACGTGATACTGGAGTAAATAACGTATGCATGGAGATGCTGCTCTTGCCTCTGCCATATGAAGTGGGTTGTGTGGAGAGTATCATAAGATGTTGTTTTCTGCTTGACCGCTGAAGAGTTTCCCATTACTGCAGATAATTTCCTACTCTATACATCAAATTTATGACTGTATAGTAATACAACATTCCTTAAAACATTTAGGCAATCCCTGGTTGCTACTTTAAAAAGTAATTTCATTGCAAAGATCATATTCAAGCAGAATTCTTTTCCAGAAATAAAGTTAAAAATTATCTTGCGCAAGCCTCTGGGTATAAGCTGTACTGTTAAATTATGCATTGTTCCTCGCTGTTCATAACATGAACAAAATGTGGTTGTTTTGCTAATGGTTTTTCCCCTTCTATCAGCAATAAGCTTTTATCTTCATCACTTAGAGTATTAGTAGTACATGTGGGTACTTGGGATGTAATCAAAGGCTATGTAGTTTATGAGTTCTAGAGTTGGCATAATATTAGGAATCAGCTGAAGTGTCCAGTTGACAAAATCCCAGTGTGCAGAGTCCTAAGCGTGTAAAAGAAAAATCAGGGATCAATTACATGAAGTTGCTTATGCTGAATCAAATATTTGGCTCAGATATTTAGTTCTGAATTGGGCAGTGTTTTTCAGAGTCTCAGGTGAAAAAAGCACCTGCTACCTCAGATTCCTTCAACTGAGATGACAGTGATTGAGCCTGCATTGAGCTCTACTACTAATTCCCAAAATATAATTAGTACATGGTTTTCAATTAATTAATGCATGTTTT
Organism: Gekko gecko; assembly: GCA_029375565.1. Classification (NCBI taxonomy): domain Eukaryota; kingdom Metazoa; phylum Chordata; class Lepidosauria; order Squamata; family Gekkonidae; genus Gekko; species Gekko gecko. The sequence goes on along the minus strand of JAPDNY010000006.1, from coordinate 73,487,791 downwards.
GAAAGACTGAACTGTAAATACAGCTGAACCATTTTTTAATATCAACCCATTCAAGTCATTCTGTCTAAGTTGCTTGGGAAACCCATTTTTCAAATGTGGTGCTCTGTTAATTTCATTTATTACATGGAGCTAGTCTGAAGCTCTTTGTGGTGGACTTAACTTTTAAGTTAAACATGGAAACAAGCAGGGGTCATTTCGTAGAAAAAGAGCTGCAGCTCATTAGCATATCTAATAGGCTATTAGCATAATAGCTCATTAGCATATGCGACACCCCCTGACATCACCAGAAGTGATGTCAGAACGGGAAGCAAAAGGGGGGGAGGCATCTTTAAAAGCCTCCCCTTCCCTTCCCCAGTCGGCCTACCAAGGTGGGCTGGGGGGGAAGCGAAGAGAGAAGGGGGTTAAAATTTAAACCCCTTCTCTGTAGAGTCATCTTTCCATTATATTCATATATCCATTATATATGGGACCATAGAACACAATGGAAAGATTGTGCCGCCATTGCGGCACAACTCCAGAGAGAAGGGGTGTAAACTTCTGGGAGGCCCTTCAGAAGCAGGCAGGCTGGGGAAGCAAAAAGGGGGGAGGCATCTTCAAAAGCCTCCCCTCCCCTTTCCCAGCCAGCCTCCCCGACCACATCTCAGGTTCCGTTGGGCAAGAAAAGCAGTGGGGTGTATCATTACAAAAACTTATCTACATGCTGCTTTAGTTTTCAGTCCAAAAAAGAAGTGAAGAATTTGAATTTAATAGGGAGGTAATTTTGTGACCTTAGTTTGCCTAACTTGGAGGTCACTGTCATCCTCTCTGTTCATAGAAATTTGTAGAGCTGACAGAGTAGATTGTATCTACTGAGTCAACAACCCTCCCTCAGAAAGCTCATCCAATAGTACCCACAAAGCTAGTCATGGTTCTTCCACACTCAAACACACTTCTGATTTTAAACTGTGTATCCTTACTGCCCCCACGTAAGGACAGTATACCCAAGGCTTTAAATATCACTTAAGGAAGGACACCAAGAAAGAAACTCCTAAAGTTTGTGAATTAATGCTATTGGTCACAGTTCCATAAATTAACAAACATACATATGAGGAGGAACCTATTCAGACAACTATATAATCATGGTATTATCCTTACAAGTTGCATTCTATAATACTTGTAGTGCATACTGTACTTCAAGTGCATATGTGTAGTAGAATATACGATGAACTGGTTTTCTGGCCAGGCTCAAATACAGTTGTTAATACTGACTGGAATATTGATCCAGTCAAACCATATACAAAACTAAGCTGGGTTAAAGTGAGTCAGGAAAGGAGTTAATTTCCTTCCCAAGTCATTGGTGAAGGCATTTCAAGAACACTGTATGTGGTCATCATCTCAGCTCCTGAGTTGCAAGCTCATAAGATTTAGGAAGCATGCCAGAGCAACCAGAAGGCCTAGCGAGCTGTCCGCCTTTTCCCAGTCCAGCCAGGAAATGGCTGTGAGGCAGCTGGGCCAACCTTTAATTGCTACAGGTCAGTTGTGCTGCATAATTCTTTGGGAAGTGCTAACTTTAGCACAAAAGGGAATGCTGAGCCCACCAAGCAACCACTTGAGAAACCAAAATTACCTCTAGGTCGCAGTTTTGATGAGTCAGAGGAATCCAGTGCCAAAAAAGAGCCACCAGAAAAATTTCCTGATGACATCAATCCTGCAACAAAAGGAAAGGGTGGACCCAAAGGCCCTAAACCAACTCGTTATGGAGACTGGGAGCGAAAAGGACACTGTATAGATTTTTAAATGGCTCTGTATTGTTAACATGACGTATTTGGATGAAGGTTAAGCAAATGAAGATATTTCATCTGGATGATACATGATCTTTCTTTCTGTATCTGTATGTGCAGTTATGTGGCTTTTAGCATCTATGTAATGGAAGTTAGGGAGGATACTTCCTGTGAATAAATATACTTCTAAGTAAAAAAAGAAGACAACTGAGTTTGGGCAATTAAAAACACAATTCAAACCACTTTCTATAAAAATAGTGTGTTACCACAGAATCTGCACTCAGCCATTAAGTTCCCTGGTGGACTGATCATGATTTCTTAATCTTACCTACCTTATGGGGTTCTTGTGAGGACCATGTACATCACCCTGAATTCCTTGAAGAGGAGAGGAGAGAAATCTGATCAAAACAATTAGGTGCATAATTCCTATTTCCTTTAAGATTGCACTTTATTGAATCAAAATGGAGACAGTCTTCACTGTGCCTTTGAATGAGGGCAAAGTTAAAAGAATTTAGTGTAACATCACTGTGAGGAAAAACTCATGTTAAAACATGATTTAAAATAAAACCTTTTGGCTTAATTAATGAATTAGCCTTTATTCTTAAAATATAGTAGCCTCTGGTGGAAGCCATTTCTCCAGATGACCTGTTGCCTTCTAGCTCCTGAATGTCTCTACACTGCTTTTGTGCAACTTTGGTGCAATATTATTATGAAATTTATTATTGATATTTAACTGTTTTATTATTTTTATTCATTTTTTGTTATCAATAGAGTTTATTTTATGAGAGCATAATAATTTCAGATCACAGTGGCAGATAAGTTGCTGCTCATATTATTGGCACCTCTCATATTGCTGATAGGAATTATGTGAAATAGTAGAAGTGTAGATTTAAAAAAAAATTATAATAGGTTTTGCTCTTCCTATATGCATTTGAAGAAATATCCTCCTAATATGACATGTGAATCCTTGATAATAGCTCTGTACTGCAAAAGAAGGATTTTCTGGCCATTTGTGTTAATCTCATGGCATCCGGTTGCAGCATTTGTTTGCTAAAGTGCATGTTGCTAATAGCGCTGTGATTGCATGAGATGCAATTGACCATAATGTAGTAAAACTGTGCAGCTAAAGAACGATTCAGTTACTCTGAGCCAGAGAAACAGATGCTTGGATGTGATCTGCTGTAGAACTCTTCAGGTTGGATATGCACCACTATATGCATCATTATCGCAAATGTCTTTATCTATGTGAGGTAATGAAATTTTATTCTAAATTATAATAAATATATTTTTGAAAACTGTACCTAACATCCAAGTAAAATATTGTAGTTATTATGCTTAGGCAGCTTTAACGTGCAGTGTTCTTTTTGTGAAGTCTGTAGAAAATAGGGTTATTTAAAGGAAAATGTGTCAGTTACATGCCTTGCTGTTAATTCTGTTTCTCAAGCAGCCTAATCTGAGATCCATTTTCCTTATATTCAGCTCTGGTTCAATTGAGCATTTTTTAAAGAAATCAAAAAACTTACTAAACTTGAACCTTCATTTGGGAGTGGCACATACATTAAAAATATGTTTATATAAATGAAGGCTTTTTGTGTCAAGCAGTGGAAAACAATTCTGAAGATCTTATGTATCCTGTTTTCTTCTGTCTTTTTTTTTTTAAAGAAGAAAAGTGGAGCACCGCCACCCATGAAATTGCCACCTCCTTACAAAGAACCAAAAAAGTCCAGCTCTGAAGAGACAGAAGAAGAAGATGAGGACTTTTATACAGAGGGTAAATGATGCAGTGCTTTACTAATATTGCTTTGTTAAGGATCGCTCTTTATCTGTGGTTCTGCTATGAAGTAGCAGGCAATAGTAGGGGCAGTGTTTACAGGACTACAATTACATTTTGTCGAAGTGCTGAGAGATCTCAGTTTCTGATAGGCTAATTAATTTTCACAAAATTTATTAAACTGCTGTTTCTTAAAAAGAATAGTGGACATCATTCTAAAAGGTCTCTTCCAGAAGGTAAAGAAGACTTGTTTCCCGAGTAAGTAAATGCGGGTGGTGTATCTGTATACTGATGTTTCAGTCTACATTTCTGGAGAAGAACCACGTTACATGTTTTTCCATCTACTCCAGCATCCTATCCCAGTCATTCTGGAGAGCCAGCAACAGGATATAGAGGCCATGGTCTTCTCTTGATGTTACCTCCTGCCACTGGTATTCAGAGGTTTACTGCCTCTAAATGTGGAGGTTCCCTTTAGTCACCATGGCTAGTAGCCACTGATAAACCCATCCTCCACTTCTGTCCATTTAAAAGCCATCTGTGCCTGTGGGCAGCATTACATCCTCTGGCAAGGAATGTCACATTTTAATCACTTGTTGTATAAAGAAGTATTTCCTTTTGTTCATCCTGAATCTACTTCATTGAGTGCCCTCAGGTTCTCATCTTCTTAAAGTCTTAGGTTGGCTTATTTGATTTTCTCCATTCGAATCATGATAAACCATGTACTTTCAAACCGCAGATACACAAGCATGTTAATGCTGTTTTTACACTGTGGTTTGGATTCATTTAGCACAAATGGCATTGAAGTGAAGAACAAAAGGCTATTATTGTACATAACTCCTCCCCTATAATTCTTCATTCACTTTAAGTTGCAGTGGAGTGAGAGAAACATGCAAACCCCAAAAAGGCATGAAAGGGTTGATGAGAGTGTGGTTATAGAATAAGGTTTCTGAGTAGTTCAAAGCTGAATAAAATATAATGGGGTGAGAGAGAAAGAAGTGGGGAAAAGTTCAGGGAGAGAGGAGAGAACCTAAATTTCAAATGACAGCATCCAATTGTCCCCTGAAGGGGAAAAGAAGAATGATGGTGCCTCTTCAGGCTCCCTCCATCTTCAGTACTTCCCTGTAGCATTGTGTCTGCCATTTCTCCATTTCCCCCCTCTTTGCTCCTAAGGACCAAAAGCACGTACAGTACAGTACAGTACAGTACAGTACAGTAGTGTGTCAGATCAATATGTCAGTTGTGGGTGAAGCAGTAACAAATGTGAGGAGTGCTCTGTGATGAGAGTCATCTTGCTGCTTAGATCAGTTAATAAGAAGCTGGGACATGATTTGTCCCAGCTTCTTATTAACAGGCTTCCCCTGTCATTCTCATAGTTCTGGACCTTCTGCGAACCTGAAGTGCTCACAAAGTGTTTGGAAAAAGAAACTCCTCTATCAGTTGCTGCAGCAACCCTGGGTTAATTATAAAAACAGCCTTACGTTGCAGGCCTGAGCAGATTTATACAGTTCTAAGTCCACTGAAGTTGGTGGGCTTAATAGTGTCCAACTCCATCTAGGATTGCACTATATGAGTGTTAGTGTAATGAAGTAGCTACAGTGCTGAACATAGAGAAGGCTCAAGTTCAAATCCCTGATCAGGTTCAAGGCTTACTGGGAAAACTCAGGCAGTCTCCATCTCTCAGCCTAATTGCTGGAAGGGCAGGGACTGCACTGTCTTAAATGCATCTGAGAAAGTGCCTTGAACTAGCTGGATAGACTTATTGTATTGGATCCGAAGTATGAGCTTAGCCTAGCAAAAGATGCTAAAAACAACAATAAAGGGTTCTTTTCTTATGTTCAAAGTAAGAAAAAGAGCAAGGACATGGTAGGCCTATTGTGGGGACAGGAAAGTGAAATTGTAACAGGTGATGAAGAGAGAGCAGAACTGCTCAGTTCCTACTTTTCCTCAGTCTTCTCTTGCGAGGGAAATGGTGCTCAACGTGGCAAAAACAGAACACATGATGAGGGGAGTTGCAGCCTAGGATCAGCATAGGGATAGTACATAAACACCTAGTTTCTTTAAGTGAAACTAAGTCCTAGGGGCCAGATGAACTGCATCCAAGGATACTGAAAGAACTCACAGGTGTCATTTCTGAGCCTCTGTCTATTATTTTTGAGAGTTCTTGGAGAACAGGTGAGGTGCCAAAAGATTGGAGGCAGGCAAATGTTGCCCCCATCTTCAAGAAGGGGAAAAAGGAGGATCTGGGTAATTGCTGACCCATCAGCTTGACGTCTATACCTGGGAAAGTTTTAGACCAAACCTTGTATCTTTTTTTGAGAAAGTTAGTCCCTTGCTGGATCAGGGGAATGCTGTAGACATAGTTTATCTTGATTTCAGTAAGGCTATTGATAAGGTTCCACATAATATTTTTGTTGACAAATTGGTAAAATGTAGTTTGGATTCTATGACTATTAGGTGGATCCAGGGGTCTTTTCGTAGAAAAAGAGCTGCAGGAGCTCATTAGCATATGGTATGCTAATGAGCTATTAGGCTATTAGCATATGCCACGCCCCCTGACATCACCGGACGTGATGTCATAAGGGGAAGCAAAAGGGGGAGGCATCTTCAAAAGCCTCCCCTTCCCTTCCCCAGCTGGCCTGGGTGGGGGAGCTAAGAGAGAAGGGGTTTAAAGTTTAAACTCCTTCTCATGAGAGTTGGGCCACAGAAGGAGGAAAGAGAGTAGAGAGAAGGAAAGAAGGAAGGAAAGAGGGAAAGAAAGAGAAGGAAAGGGGAGGGAAAGAAAGAGAGGGAAGAAGGAGAGAAACAGGGAAAGAAGGAAAAAGAGAAGAGAAGAAGGTGGGAAAGAAAGAAAGAGAGAAGAGAAGAAGGAGGGAAAGAGGAAAAAGAGAAGGAAAGGACGGCAATTCGGCCCCATTATATCCTATGGGCCATTGAAGTCAATGGTGAAAACATAGGGTATATTCTGGGGGCTGGAGGAGGGGTTTGAGGGAGGGCTCCAAACTCACAGGGTAGCTGATGGAACCTCTCCCCAAGATGCCCACCAAGTTTCAAGAATATTGGATCAGGGGTCCAATTCTATGGGCCCCCAAACAGGTTGCCCCTATTCTCTCCATTGTTCTCTATGGTGGGAAAACAAGTTATTTTTTCCCACCATAGAGAACAATGGAGGGAATAGGGGCAACCTGTTTAGGGGCCCATAGAATTGGACCCCCTGATCCAATGTTCTTGAAACTTGGTGGGTATCTTGGGGAGAGGCTCCATCAGCCACCCTGTGAGTTTGGAGCCCCTCCCTCAAACCCTCCCCTCCAGCCCCCAGAATATACCCTATGTTTTCACCATTGACTTCAATGGCCCATAGGATATAATGGAGCTGAAATTGACATTCGGCTGCCTGAAAGACTCCCCAGGACGCAGGCTGGGGGCGGGGCTTGGCTCCTGAGCTCCCGGAGCTGCGCTCCGGTGCGCTCCCCCCCCAAAAGACCCCTGGGTGGATCTGTAACTAGTTGACAGATCGTACCCAAAGAGTGCTTGAGAATGGCTCTTTATCCTCTTGGAGAGGAGTGACAAGTGCCTCAAGGATCTGTCCTGGGGCCTGTTTTGTTCAACATCTTTATAAATGATTTGGATGAAGGAACAGAGGGAATGCTTATTAAATTTGCAGATGATACTAAATTGGGAGGGGTGGCAAATATGGTAGAAGATAGAGTCAGGATACAGGATGATCTTGACAGGCTGGAAAACTGGGCTAAAACAAATAAAATGAATTTAAATGGGGATTAAATGTAAAGTTCTGCATTTAGGTTGGAAAAATCAAATGCATAAATTATATGATGGGGGAGACTTGTCTTGGCAGTACTATGTGCAAAAAGGATCTAGGGGTCTTAGTAGACCATACACTGAACATGAGTCAGCAGTGTGATGTGGTAGCTAAAAAGGCAAATGCAGTTTTGGCCTGTTTTGACAAAAGTATAGTGTCCAGATCACGCAAAGTGATGGTATGGCTTTACTCTGCTCTGGTTAGGCCTCACCTAGAGTATTGTGTTCAGTTTTGAGCACCACAATTTAAGAAGGATATAGACAAGCTGGAATGTGTCCAGAGGGCAATGAAGATGGTGAGGGGTCTGGAGACCAAGTCCTATGAGGAAAGGTTGAAGGAGCTGGGTGTGTTTAGCCTGGAGAGGAGACAACTGAGAGGTGATATGATCACCATCTTCAAGTACTTGAAGGGCTGTCATATAGACGATGGTGCTGAGCTGTTTTCTGTTGTCCCAGAAGGTCGGACCAGAACCAGCTGGTTGAAATTAAATCAGAAGAGTTTTTGACTACACATTAGGAAGAACTTCCTGACAGAGCAGTTCCTCTGTGGAACATGCTTCCTTGAGAGGTGGTGTAGTCTCCTTCTTTGGAGGTTTTCAAACAGAGACTAGATGGCCATCTGACAGCAATGCTGATTGTGTGAACTTAGGCAGATCACGAGAGGGAGGGCAGGAAAGTTTGCATCAGTGCTTAGTTCTTGTGGCCCTTTCTTACACTCTGGGGTCAGGAACCAATTTTTATTCAGGCCAGTTTGGCTGGAGATCCTGGAAGGTTTCTTTCTTTTTTTTGTCATCTTCTGGACGCGGAACAGTTGTCATGGGGGGGAGGTATTTGTGAATTTCCTGCATTGTACAGAGGGTTGGACTAGATGACCCTGGAGATCCCTTCCAACTCTATGATTCTATGATTCTGTGATTCTATAACCATGAGCAAAACAGCTCCCTGCAGCCTTCTGTGATCCCTCAAATGTAGCTCCCTGAGTTTGGGAGCTGGGTAGAGTGCAACAAGGAGGTCTGTAATGGGAGAGGAGAATCAGGAAATTCACCACCATGACTTGCACGGGCTGAAGAAGACTTATGGTCCAACCCATTATTAATGATTATGCTGTTTCTCAAGCATACTTAGTACTGCAGAAACAAGCTGGATGTTTTTCTGCATAAATATGATAAAAAATAATGATATGATATAAAACCATGTTAAGTCCTTGTATGAACTTGTTAAAATGATGGGCATGGTGAAGCTTGGGGGCAAGTAGCTCTGCAAGAGGAAAAAAGAAAGAAAGCAAATTGATTGTTACAAAAACAGGAGTGTATACAGCTTGTCATAAGGTGAAGAGGAATGTGAAGTCAAACACTGCCTCTCCAATAGATGTCACTGCAGTCACCAGGAAGTGTTGCTGTTAAAGATGTGCACAAGGAAAAATAAGTTAAGGATGGCTGACTAATAAATGTGGACTTTCTCACATTTAAATAATGTGCAGTGCTTATTTGGCTTTCTTTGCAAGAGTGTTTGGTCCCTTAGTGATGACATAAAAGGAGGATAATTGGCAAGGTGACTGGTGTTAAGTTTTTGCTGTTCCTTAACTCTTTTTTATTGTTTGTAAGCAAACTACAGATAAGCAAAGATTTTTTTATACGCTGAAGGAGAAAAAATAATAAAAGCTATACTCTTTGCATTATTTGCTCCATTTGACGTAAAACTCCTTGCCAAGTTCAGTCAATTCTAAAAACATCTTTGTTTTTTAAGACCTGAAAGTTTTACATATAAATAAAAAATCTTTAACTTTATCTTTAAAAGTTCATCTCATTGGTATTTTCTTTTGCTTCCAAACCTCAGCTTTGGTTAATCTAGTGGCTGTTATATCATACAATGTTATCAATGAAGCTTCTTTGGAATAGAGGCTGAATAGTTTAACAAGAATAATTCTGGTGCACCTTCAATATTATGTCCAATTCCATTGCTCTAATGCATTTCCACCATATATTAATAAAATCAGCATGGGGTTCATTAGAGTACCTACGGTGATTACTGATGCCTCGGTACTTTCTTGCCAGTCTAACCAGAGAGAGGTGCCAGTGGTGAAGTATTTTATAGCATTCTCTCTTAAGCTAACATTAATGGAAAATGATACACCAAAAAGATTTTATTTATTTCATTAGATTTCTTGACCACCCTTTTGTGCTTATGGGGTGCTCAGGGTGGGCTACAACAAAATAATTCAATACATTGTAAAACCAATTAGAACCATAAAAATCAATATAAAGACATTCAAACATATATATTTGAAAACATTTTAAGAACAAGATGGCATATCTAGCATTCAGTTTTGGGGGAGGATGGGAGGGTGCCAGGCAGATGTAAGGAACCGTCACTGGCCCCAACCAAAGGCCTGGTGGAATATCTGTGCTTTACATGCCCTCTAAAACTTTAGGTCAGACAAGGCACAGATGCTATTCAGCAGAGAGTTCCGCCAGGCTGGGGCCAGTGTCAAAAAGGCCCTGGCCCTGGTCGAGGCCAGCCAGATATCTTTGGGGCCAGGAACCACTGGAAGATTCTTATCTGCTGATCTTGATGCCAAATTCTGTTATTAATCTCAAAACTTAAAGCACACTTCCATTTCCTTAAATATTCCTGACCTGAACCCAGACGTAAGTACATAACAAGCTATAAAATGTCAACAGAAAACTGTCACTGTTCAAAGCAATGAGAATTCTGAAGGAAATCAAATCCCTTCCATGTTCCCCTTTATGAATCCTCAAAACAAGAGAACTCTTTATTTGTAAGTATTGAAATACTGGTATACCTCTGTTGCTATGTTCAGATACAAAACTGTACTGAACTTTTTTTTTTGTCTTTTATTAAATCACAATACCAATCAAGTCCAGCTCTTTCCCATTGTTCACAATCTGGATTCTCCCACCCTCGGTGCCAGTTCTCTTACTACCAACATTAATGGGGAAAACCGAGGAGATAACTTTCTGTTAAACTTAGTCCAGGTTTTTGTTATACAGTTAATATAATCACTATCAGTTCTATAATAAATATATCTCTCAGGGTTTTTCAAAGTAAATCAGCTTCTTAAGAAAGTTGCAACAAATGATTATTCAAGTGCAGCTAATTTTTGTTCCTTATAATTGACCCATAAGGATAACCAATCAAACCTTGCAGTGATAATATAGTAAAATATTAGTACAGTAAAATATTGTTATATAAATAGTCAAATCTTAGGCCTTGACCAGAATGTCCCAAGCTAGCCTGACTTCATCAGATCTTGGAAGCTAAGCAGGGTCAGTGGTGGTCAGGATTTGGATGGGAGACCACCAAGGAAGTCCAGGATTGCTATGCAGAGGCAGTCCATAACAAACCACCTCTGAATGTCTCTTGCCTTGGAAACTCTTTGGGGTCACCATAACTCAGCTGCAACTTGATGGAACTTTCCACTACCACCATGTAGTAAAATATTAGTTATTGCTAGTCCATCTTGATTCCATTTCCATTCTCGGGTTTGGGGGGAGGGTTGCCAAATAAATTCATTGCACATTCTTTGCAATTCCAGTAATTTTTTCTCGGATATGCTTACTGGGGTATTCTGAATTTTATAAATTAATTTTGGTAGTAATACCATCTTCAAAGCATTAATTCTATCTCTAAGAATGACAAAAGTTTCCCATATACAAATCTTATTTTTAATTTTCCTCAGAACTCACTCAAAGTTTGTGGGAAATGTTTTGTCATTATTTAAAGTTACATAAATGCCTAGGCATTTAACCCTTATTTTGTGCAGCTTCTCTTTTGTTGTTTTTGTTCTTTCTTTGAATTAGTAACAATGCTTGTGTTTCTTCTCCCTATACTTAAAGGACAAAGGAATGCTGCAGTATATCTCTGCCCTACTTCACAAGCCTTCATACTGATGTGCGTGTGTATGTTTGTGTGTGTAATACTTGCATGGCTTTTTCCAGTTGTTAGTGAAGAGCTACAATGAGTATGCCTTCTGAAAGAACCATTTGGAATCGATGGTACTCTTAGGCTCTTTCCCTGTTAATGTGAAGGGCAGATGGTGTATCCGTGGAGATGCACATGTCCATGGATATCAGAAAAAATGCATAGAGGATTCTTTAGGAGAAAAGAAAAACAATCATTTAGAAAAACTAATGAGTTTGGCAATTTCCACTGTCAGATTTCTTCCCCTTAGGCTTTAGTGATTTTTAATTGCCAAAAAGGGAGCAATTTTAGATGTTTAGATTTTCCTAATTTCTCTTTAATAACATGCAAGTATGATCAGGATTTAGACCTGAATGTTAGTAAAGAGAGGATAGTTTTGTTTCTGAGGTATAAATGTTATCTTATGGTACATCTCAGTTAATGCGACTGCTGAAAGGTAATACTAGAGCAAGTCTGCTAGGCAGACAGACATTCACTGATGATTTGAACCAGAAAATGCATCTATAAATATATGTGACTGGATGTTATAAACCATTTCTCTGCAATTAAGAGAGGACCATTAAATAGTGGTAGTAGCTGGCTGAGGAAGAAAGATACAGTATTGTGTTAAACTGATGTACATTTTGGGATGGGAATGCTATTTGAATATTAGTGATCTCTGACAGTGCAACAACACAGTAGCAGCAGCACGAGCAGTAGCAGAAGCAGTCGAGCGTCAGTGGGTCAGATGTGGGAAATCAGGGATCTGCTTTTCCCTGCATAGTTGTGCTGGCAGTTTTGCTGCCAGATGTAACTGTTCGCTTGTGGGTAAGCTTGAAATGAGGTGTAATTGATCACACACATTAATAGAAAGAGAACCGGCAGCTTACCCTTAAAGAGAGGGAAATCTCTGAGACAGGCCCAAGGTCGACAGAAGAAAGAAGAGCACTGAGCTGCTCTGTCTCTGAGTGTGGGTGTGATGAGGATTGGAGCCGCTCACAGCATTTGAATGTTTGTCAGGAATGCAGATACCTTGAAGTGTATACTGATACAGCAATGGTACAAGGGGGGTTCCCAGGTACGTATTCAAGTATCTATCTACATATATTGTACTCACTTCCAGCCACTCATTTTCACCATTTCATTAACAACTACTAAGGAGGAAAAAATGAACAACAATAATAGGATTTTTTTTTCTTTTGCATTATCTGAATGTAGGAAGATAATATGACTTTCACTAGCTTTTTTAATGCATTGGCTAAATTGATGTATTTATTTGAATCAGCCGGTGAAACTGACAGTGTATTGATAGGCTGTCTCAACACTCAGAATTCTGTGGTAATTGCTGAAGCTGACCCAACTTTTTTTTTTAATCTTAACCAAATATCACTAAAATTGATAACAGATGGTTTTCCTTTTGTGTTTTGCCTGTTAAGTCTCTGCTAGGTAAATGTTTAGAATACAATAAAGATCTGTTGAAATCTCAATGTTCAGTATTTTTTATGGCATTAAGCAACAGAATGTGAGTAAACAAGCATGCTATTTTCTGCAAAGTGTGATATAATGTTACAGCACTGCTGTGAGGTGTGATTTGCTTATTCCCGGCTTATCTTTTTGCTATCTATGCTTGTGCAATGACTGGGGTCCAAGTACTCAGAACAGGAGAAGGTTTATTTGCGTGTGTGAGAGATGTGTTCCCGGAAATCTTAGGTTTTATGCTGCAAAAGGTCTGGCAATGACAGTTTGATGTATCCCTCTTTTTTACTAGAGACCTTTGTCAAATATTGCAAGTGTGCAATTTCACAAACCATGGTTCTGTAGCATCCGCTTTGTGCTCTGCATAGAGAAATGGCTTTGGAGGACTGCACAGAAGAATTTTTTTTAGTGAAGCTGGCACTTTATCACTGAGCAACATTTAGCATCACTGCAGTGACTTGCAATTAGGGATATGACATAACAGGTTGGGAGAGAGGGTGCATGGGCATTTGCCAGGGAGAGGGTAAACTATAGCATACCATTAATGCATGCCTGAGGCTTTTCTAGAATTGTTTTTATAGAAACTGAATATACATTTCCAAACAGCATCTTTTAGCAGTGCCATTAGTAATAACCATGCTATCATATTGCAAAAAAGTGTGTCAGGAACATCTGATCTAGCCAACCAGCAAAGCTGTAAAATTCTAAAGAAAAAATGCATCTTCACTGTGTTGCATTCTGTAAGTGCTCTTACCTACTCCAGAATGTTGTCTGTAAATGAAGGGATTGATGTTTTTATGTATGTATTAGTTATATATTCCTTAAGAAGGATTTTTGTTGATAGTTCCATAGCATGAGTTATATGTATTGAAAGGCTGCTGCATCACCATCTTGGGGTGTTGTTGTTGTTGTTTTTGGTAATAATTGTTTTATTATTTTTGCCTTAGTGTTATAGAGAAAGCTTATCATATACAAAAGGATCACAAGGCAGCCAAAGCCTTCTTGAAATGTGGTGTTCCCTGTTGCAATTGCAAGACATGCTAACTTTCATGTTGTAGTCATGTGTCCACAGGCATCCATTGTATACAAGGCATACTTCTGCCATACTGTGAACATTTGACACACAATTTCAGAATTAAATATTGCATGCAAATGCAAGTGACCAATCCCAGGCTGCACTTTTATTAGAGTGTGATTTGAAGCGGTGGGAGAGTTAAGGGTATTCAACTTTCCCCCATGTGCTGTTTTTCTGCTGCAGCCTTCCACTCCCAAAGTATATCCCCCTTGCAGGATTCTAGAAGTGTTTTGAGGGTAAACATGCATCTAGAAGTTCATGGCATCAAAATAGCTGGAATGACAAACTGCAGCATAAAAAGTGGCAGATATGAGGAGAGTTGTGGGAGTGGTGACTGGCCATTTCTGTGCTTCATATTATCCCCTCAGAAACTAACTTTTCTTGCCCTGACCTGGATAGCCCAGGCAAGCCTGATCTCAGCTAAGCGGGGCTGACCCTGGCAAGTATTTGGATGGGAGACCTCCAAAGAATACCAGGATCAGGTGACAGAGACAGGCTATCAAGCCACATCTCTGAATGTCCTCCATACCCCAGTAAGATTCAGCAGAGGTCACCATAACTTCCAGGCATGGGCACACAGACGTACACCCATGTGCACACACACACTGCAAAAAAATACCAAAAAAGAGTGACTTTCCTCCAACAGAAGCAGCAGAAGATTATTCTGTAAACACTTGTGTATAGTGCTGATCTCCATCGTGAGATTGCTGTGGTAAGAATTTCTATAGGTATTTCTGGGATTATTTTTTCCACTTTCAAAGACATTTAGAATTAGTGTTGAGATCACAGCCATATTATGACTCTTTCCTAACCACTAAATATTATATTATTCACTACAGTATCTCCATGCTGTGAAAGAAGATAAAGGTCAGCACCTGATGCTTGGATAAACAGTGATACACCAGTTTGTTTACACAGTAATTTTTACAAATACCCATCTTTCCAGAAAATGTCTGAACAAAATCTCACTTTCCATACACTGTTGTCTGGTTTTCTATATCTGGAGTGCCGAAGCAATGTCAACTATGTGAGCCAGCATGGTGTAGTGGCTAGCGTGTTAGAGTAGGATCTTGAGAGGCCCAGGACTGAATCTCCATTCTGCCATGGAAGCTTGCTTGGGCCACTTGCATACGCTCAGTCTAACCCACATCACAGAGTTGTTGTTAGGATAAAATAGAGAATCATGTAAGCCACTTTGAATCCCCATTGGGGAGAAAGAAGGGGGGATAAATGAAGTAAATAAAATGTGTGTGACAAACACATCCATACATAGCACATGCAGTTCTACCGACTGCAAAATTCACTGCTGAAGTCTTGAGAGCAGGGGTCATTTCCTGCTGGAGAACCCCAGAGTGGTGCTCCGACAGTAACAAACCCAGGCCCCGACCCCCCAAGGGGGGAGAATTAAATGCCTGGCTTCCTAGCCCAATCTTCTCCAGGTGCCCCATGGCTGCGGGGCACCTGGAGAAGATTGGGCAGGGAAGCCAGGCATGTCTGCCCACTTCCCCTTCCCCTCTCCTGCCAACCCGGATTGGCTGAAGAGGGGAAGGGGAGGCGGGCAGACATGCCCTTCTTTCCCTCTGAAGAAGAGAGAAGGGGTTTAAATTTTAAATCCCTTCTCTCTAGAGTCGCCCCACAGGGGCGGCACAATCTTTCCATTGTATTCTATGGCCCCATAGAATACAATGGAAAGATCATGCCACTGCTGCAGTGCAACTCCAGAGAGACCGGCTTAACAGGCCGGCTGGGGAAGCAAAAAAAGGGGGGAGGTGTCTTCAAAAGCCTCCCTTCCCTTCCCCAGCTGGCCTGCCAAGGTGGGCTGGGGGCGGAAGCGAAGTGAGAAGGGTTTTAAAGTTTAAACCCCTTCTCTCTGGAGTCACACCGGAGCAGCAGCACGACCTTTCCATTGTATTCTATGGGGCCATAGAATACAATGGAAGATTGTGCCGCCTCTTTGCTTCCCCCCCACCCCACCTTGGCAGGCCAGCTGGGGAAGGGAAGGGAGGCTTTTGAAGATGCCTCCCCCCTTTTTTGCTTCCCCTTCTGACACACTTCCAGTGATGTCAGGAGGCATGGCTTATGCTAATTAGTTATGCTAATAGCAGGTATGCTAATGAGCTCCTGCACCTCTTTTTCTACAAAATGACCCCTGCTTGAGAGAATGACAGCAACAGAAGAAATTAAGTCATGTTTTAGTACAGTGACTAATAGCATGAGACTCTTCGAAATGCATTTTTGTCTTTTTTAGGGTGTGCGGGGGGAGGGGATTCCTATATGCGTAGAAGAGTTTTTTAACTCATGGCAATGCATACCAGGTAAAATATGTGAAATTACAGTTACAAAATGGAACCTAGTTACAATTTCTTCTAAAAATGCCTTGCAGTGTGGTATGCACGTTCTCTGCTGGCTATGGAATAATTAGTGTGAGCCATATGGGTGAGCTGGAGGGAGTCTTGCAATTATCTATCTTGGCCATGTGGACGGCCTCTGTCAGTGGATTCCAAGGGCTAGATATGTTTGATTATCATTCTGATTCTGATAATGAAATGTATGTATTCAAATCCCAAAAGATGGTTACAAATAACCTTCAGAATGTGTATTACAAAGGACAGCAGGAACTATGAAGTACCTGTAGCTTGTATTTTCAATTTGTGAATTTTAAAGAGGACAAGATGCAGATAAATGGTTTAATAAAACAAAAAGGTTTAATGAAACACAATGAACAATACTTCATAGAGAGTAGGCTTCTGTAAAATAGAGAACTTTAAAATAACTGGAGTCTTAGAATAAGTGCAACATAAGATTTTAAGGAGTTTGGACTATCTGTTCTGTGGAAGTGGGATGTTAGAAATAAGGTAGGTTTCCCCAAAATTTTACGTTCTCTAGAAATGATAAGATTAAGTGTTTCCTTTTTAGAAGTATACTTCCAGACAAATAACTACATGGAAGCAGGAGATATTCTTGACAATCAAGGATAGTTGAAAGAGGTACAGTATATTTTAAGGCTAACCAGGGCAAGTTGGGCTATTTTTTTTATACATGAATAAAGAAAACTCAATATGGCCTAACACCACTCCTTTTGAATGCATTGTGTGATGTCTTGCCTGCCTCTGCTTCTACCTAAGGAGAAAAATCTTCAGCCTGGATGAATAACCCTTTTTAGGAAAGGTAAGAAAGGCTCTGTTAAGTTTGATGTCTTAGTTATAACCCTAACCCTGATAGATCTCAGCAGATATTTAAACTGCAACATGTTTCATTTGGATGCTGGCCTCCCACTTGCAGTAAGCCTAGGAGCTTAATTTTGCTTTCTCATTTTGTAACACAGTTAAGGCATAACCCAAGTTGAGTACATATTGCCATTTGCCAAGTCTGTATTGTAGCAATCATGCACACAATGATGATAATTGTGCTACTTTTTGCATTATTTTTAACAAAACTGTGACTATATAGAAAATGGACATTGGCTGGACATAACTAGGTTGTATCTTACTCATGAATTAGATAAAAGGCATTTGGTATATTTTTCCCTGATCCTTCAAATAAATGCATTCTTTGAGTGTGGCTATTTCTGTGGTCTGCCATGATTTATTTCCAATTCAGTCAGACAGCATGAGGCATCCAGTAAACAATGTGGTAGGGCTAGGATTACAGAATTAGAAAACAATGCAAACAAAAAAACTGTATACAGCATGATGTACCATCAAAAATGTAAAGAGTGGGTTATAATGGCACAAGATAGTGCAGTAAAAGTGTGATGATACATACAATAAAACACTGCAATATAGTTAGCAGTCTATTTTTTAATAATCACAATGTGTCCTAACCACATGAAAGAAACATGTTTGCTACTGATAAAGTAGTTGGTAATGATCCTTATAAAAAGTCAGCTCCTTTGAGGTCGCCAGGGGCCGTTATTGGAATGCGATGTATGGGATGCATCCTTGTATTTTGGTTTGAGATGAATATCTGGTAAAGTAAAAGCTTTGTTATCCAGCATTCTTAGGGAATGGAAGTTGCTGTTTAATCAAATGTGTGAGATATATTCAAGTTTATTGCTCTTCCCCCAATGCCTTGCCCCTACCACCCAAGCCGCAGAATTGTCCTTTGTAGCAGGCAGAGAAGTGAGCCCTTTGCCTGGGAGTTCTCTAGCTGGCTATTAGAAGCCCAGCAAAACCCAAAGGCACCAGAGAATATGGTGGCTGAAGGGGAGGAGTTTGTCCTCTGTGCATGATAGTTAACTGAGCATTCTTCATAAACAAGTGCCGCATAGCAAAGTTTTTACTGTATTAACATGTGCAGGTGAGAGCTTGTTCAGGATCCCACATCCTGGGAGTTTAGATTAAAGAGTGCGTATAGTCTTTTTCTGAGGAGGCATTCAATTGTGGAAATCCTTTAGAATGTTTTCTTCAGAAAGGTGGGATAAAAGCCTCTAATAATTATTTACCACATTGGGGACTGATGAAGGCTCTCCATGAGGTTGTGTGCCTGCTGTTATTGCTTGGTAAAGAGCTAGCTGAATTCACAGAAAAACTGAGTTGGTGGAAGACTCTAAAGGAGCTTATGCGTCTTGTACAACTGTGTTGAATTTTTGTCTGGAATCTTTTAAAGACAAAGTGTGCTTTCATAAAGTGTGAAAATCCCAAAATGCAATCTTTCACTTTTCTTGCTGTGTTTCACACCAGTTTGCAACTATCAGTTTCCACATTCTGTTGCTTTTAAAAAAAAAAAAAAATTAGGAGGGCTTCTTTCTGTTTCCCTGCATGATTCTGGAGAATGGTCCTGTAAATTTGATCTGTCAGATTTGGTTCTATGGTGGCATGACAATGAGGGAAAGCGAAGCTCGCTCTGGTGTCCTGACCCAGCTGTAGTCAAACCAGACTGCTGTTTCCAAAAGCAGTCAATCCCGTATTCTAAGCAGCAATATAATTTTGTCAGCTTGGTATGCCAAGAAATAGTTTGCATGTGTGGAACACAGCCTACTCACTGACATGCCCTGCTTTGCTGCCCAGTGAGGACAAAAAGCAGCTGACAATGTCATTCTGCCCACCTCCATTTTATCCTCACAAATCCTCCTCTGTAAGGTAGGTTACACTGAGAGAATGAATGTCTAAGGCGGGGCTCCCCCATGTGGCACCCACTGGTGCCATGGTGCCCACCAACACCTTTCTGGCTGCCAAGTGTATTTAGAAAGTAGGAGGGGCCATGTAGGGTTTTGTAAGCTGCTTCTGCAGTAGCTACCAACTACAATACAAACATTTTCACTGCATTACTGAAGGCAAGCTGTGTGTATGCAAGAAAAATATTTTAAAACAATATGTTCATGTTAAAAGGCATCCTGTTAAAAAGAGCTTCTGCACCAAATGCTGAAGTGTTACTATTAGAGTTGTGCATAACCTCCCTTTTGTTAGTGTCCATGGGGTTTTCTTGGCAAAAATACTGGAGTGATTAGACAGTGTTATCTATGCAACAAACATGAAATTAAGCAAACTTCAGAGGATGACAGAAGACAGGAGGGCCTGGCGTGAGGTCACAAAGAGTCAGACTCAACTGTGCGACTGAACAACAACATAACATGGGTGTTATTAAGGAAAAAATTAGTAGGCACATTGATGTACAAAAACTATTGAGGCAGACTCAGCATGGGTTCTGTAAGGGAAGATCTTGTCTCACTAACCTGTCAGTGTTTTTTGAGGGAGTGAACAAACATGTGGACAAGGGGGACCCAATAGATATTATTTACCTTGACTTCCGGAAAGCTTTTGATACAGTTCCTCATCAAAGGCTCCTAAGTAAACTCAATAGTCATGGGATAAAAGGACAAGTCCTCTTGTGGATCAAAAACTGGCTTATAAATAGGAAACAGAGAGTGAGTATAAATGGGAAACTTTCTCAGTGGAGGGTGGTGAGCAGCGGGTACCACAGGGATCAGTACTCAGTCCGATGCTTTTTAACTTGTTTATTAATGATTTGGAATTGGGAGTAAGCAGTGAAGTGGCTAAATTTGCAGATGACACAAAGTTGTTCAGGGTGATGAAAACCAGGGAGGATTGTGAGGCACTCCAAAGGGATCTGTCGAGGATGGGTGAGTGGGCGTCAACGTGGCAAATGGGGTTCAATGTGGCCAAGTGCAAAGTGATGCACATTGGAGCCAAAAATGCTAAATATAAATACACGTTGATGGGGTCTGGACTGGCAGAGACGGACCAAGAGAGAGATCTTGGAGTCGTAGTGGCTAACTCAATGAAAATGTCTAGACAGTGTGTAGCTGCAATAAAGGAGGCCAACGCTATGCTGGGGATTATTAGGAAGGGAATTGAAAACAAATCAGCCAGTATCATAATGCCCCTGTATAAATCATTGATGCGACCTCATTTGGAAAACTGTGTACAGTTCTGGTCACCACATCTCAAAAAGGATATTATAGCATTGGAAAAAGTGCAGAGAAGGGCAACTAGAATGATAAAAGGGTTGGAACACCTTCCCTATGAAGAAAGGTTAAAACGCTTGGGGCTCTTTAGCTTGGAGAAACGACGGCTGAGGGGTGACATGATCGAGGTTTATAAGATTATGAATGGGATTGAGCCGGTTGAGAAAGAAGTACTTTTCTCCCTTTCTCACAATACAAGAACTTGTGGGCACTCCATGAAATTGCTGAGCAGTCAGGTTAGAACAAATAAAAGGAAATACTTCTTCACCCAAAGAGTGATTAACATATGGAATTCACTGCCATAGGAGGTGGTGGCAGCTACAAGCATGGACAGTTTCAAGAGGGAATTAGATAAACATATGGAGCAGAAGTCCATCAGTGGCTATTAGCCACAGGGTATAGCTGGGAATTCTCAGTCTGGGGCAGGTGATGCACTCTATTCATGGTGCTGGAGGGGGCAGCAGTGGGAGGGCTTCTAGTGTCCTGGCCCCACTGCTGGACCTCCTGATGGCACGTTGTATATTTTGGCTGCTGTGTGACAGAGTGTTGGACTAGATGGGCCATTGGCCTGATTCAACATTGACTTCTCTTATGTTCTTATGTTATGTAACCTCCCTCCTTGACCTTCTGTGATTGATTGGCTCTGTGATAGCCATATTGTGGTTGTGCTCACCACCCTAGGCCAGAATTCCAAAGGTGCTTGTGTGCTCAAAAAAATTGGGGACTGCTGACCTAAAGTCACCCAGCAAGCTTCCATGACAGAGTGGAGATCTGAACTTGGAACTCCCAGATCCAGCAGTCTAAACTCAGCACCTTTCTGGTTCAGTATGTTTTATCTGTACATCCCTGCCATGTTCAATGAGAGCCAGCATGGTGTAGTGGTTAGAGTACTAGACAAGGATCTAGGAAACCCATGTTTGAATCTCCACTCTGCCTTGGAAGCTTACCAAGTGACCTTAGGCCAGTCACACACTCTCAGCCTACTTCACAGGATAGTTATTGTGGGGACATAGTGCTGAAGAGGTGAATAGTGTTGTAAACCATATTCTGTACCTAAATAAACAAACGTCTCCTGTAAACTGCCCAAGATATGTCTAAAATTGTTCAAGGCATGACAGTGTTCACAGAACTCTCCCTCCTGGATTGATATACCTCTAGCCTCTCCTAGCAAATTATTTTACAAGACCAAAATGTACTTTGTGGTTCTGCACTGTGTTAACTCATTTGTGAATTACTAGGCCTAAATGGAACATAGACACAGCTTTCTACCTGAAGTTTATTTATTCATTGTTTAGACTTTTAGGCCTCCCTTCCCTACAAGCAAGACTCAGGGCGGCTTACAACAGAATAAAAACAAAATAATCCAAGTTAAACTAAACCAGTGTTAAAACACAGTACAGAGTCATGAGTAAAAAACACTTCCAAAGTGATGAATGGTTTGAATAGAAAATTGAAACTACCCAGAGCCTCCAAAGGGGCAGGTAAAGGGGGCCCAGAAACCTGAGAGTGCCAGATGACTTGCTGTTGCTGTCCTCAGCCAAAAGCCTGGCAGAACATCTCTGCCTTACAAGCCCATCAGAAGGGTAATAAATCCTGCAGGGCATGGATGTTCTCCAGCACAGAGTTCCACCAGGCAGCAATAAAGACAAGATCAAAAATATTGTAATAAATAATTGTAATGAATAAACTTAATAAATTAAACAAACAATGAATAGTTTGGTTCAACATCCTGGTTGTTGGCAAGGAACATACTGCAGTTTGCTAAAGAAGAAGAAGATTGGATTTATACCCCACCCTTCACTACCCAAAGGAGTCTCAGAGCGGCTTACAAACTCCCTTCCCTTCCCTTCCCTTCCCTTCCCTTCCCTTCCCTTCCCCACAACAGACGCCCTGTGAGGTAGGTGGGGCTGAGAGAGCTCTTGACAGAAACTGCTCTTTTTCAAGAACAACTCTTATCAGAACTACGGCTTGCCCAAGGTCATCCAGCCAGATGCTAGTGGAGGAGTGGGGAATCAAACCCAGTTTTCCCAGATTAGAGTCCGCACACTTAACCACTACACCAAACTGGCCCTGTTTAGACATCCCAAGAAACTGAAGTTATTTCTATACTCAGAAGGCTTCAATCACAGCATGAATAGGGAA
Source organism: Gekko gecko (assembly GCA_029375565.1). NCBI lineage: Eukaryota > Metazoa > Chordata > Lepidosauria > Squamata > Gekkonidae > Gekko > Gekko gecko. The sequence goes on along the minus strand of JAPDNY010000006.1, from coordinate 73,465,403 downwards.
CGCATGAGCATGAGGACATCCAGCTCATTCTTGTCACAAACAAACCATAGTTTGTTCATGTCAGATGCACCCAACAAGCACCTACGTAGCTTCATTTTCCTGTGTTCAGTTTAGTCATGTGCATGTTAGGATTGCCAGATCCATGATGGGAAATACCTGGAGATTTTGGGAGTGAAGCCTGAGGAGGGCAGGGTTTGGGGAGGAGAGGGACTTAAATGGGATAGGTCGGTAGACCTAAGGGGTGGCCCTATGAAGATTAACCTTGACTTCGCTGTGATCAATACCGCTGGATGGGGCTGAGTAACATCGAGTAACATCCCTTTTGCTATGTAAGATACTGGGGAGTCCATCTTGCAAATTTGATTCCATCTTGTTAAATTTTGATTGTAACTATTGAGCACTTTAACATCAATTGTTTTATCCTGTTTTTATGTTGTTTTATGCTTTGGCACATGGTGTCCTATTGTAAGCCACCCTGAGCCTGTTCGCGGGAAGGGCGGGGTAAAAATGTAAATAAATAAATAAATAATAATGTCATAGTTCCCCCTTCCAAAGTGGTTGTTTTCCCCAAGTGAACTGATCTTTGTACCCTGGAGATCATTTGTAATAGGGGGAGATCACCACCTGGAGTTTGGCAACCCTAATGCATGAGGTAGACAAAAAAGTGAACAGAGTCTGAAAGCTTACTGCAATTGATTGTGTTGTGTTTTCCTCTCCAAAGGCTTATTTTTCTTTCTGCAATTAAAGCTAACTAGCTGGTCCATTTTATATAGTGGTTATTTTTGTTGTTCTTGTGGCTTAGGAATCTTCCAGTGTTGTATCTTGTTTGCCAGAAGGACAGGAGAGTTGCAAATAAAATTTTGTAGGAGGCACATCTTATAGCAATTAGTTGATCATAACTGAAGCTAAACATATTTATAATCAATCCAAACCTGAAGCCTTAATATACCTCCTTTAAGGGGGAACCATTAAACATGTCCCATATATCCAGAAAATAAAGCAATCTTTTTCCGTCATTCTTATGAGACAACAGGTTAATTCATGTGTTTCACACTTCCCCTAAAGTGAAATACTGTGTAAGTGAAGATAGCTGATCTATAATATTTTGAACTGGTCTTTACAGCACTTGGGGACATGCCCTGTTCAAAGACCCTCAAAATCAATCCTGCTGCAATTTTACCTCATTTCATTTTAAGTTTACAGAGCTGATGTAAAAAATATGGTGGCAGGCAGGCTGAAAAACAATTTTTTCAAACCTTTGCAGATCATCTTAGACCCCTAAACATTAACTAATATGTTCCCCAACATCTTGCTCTTTCTAATTGTGAAAGAAAGGGACAAAAAAGTATGTTACGGTGATGTTGTCTTTCACACATTCTTCAAAAGATGCTTGTCCTATATCTTCACCTTTTCTGTTCATAATTAGTAACTGAAATTACTTTTATTTGACAGCTAAATAGCTGTTGTGTATAAAGAAATCATTCTCTCTATCATGTTGCGTTAACCTAATTTAAGAAACTATCCTCCCCCCCCATTGTGTACTGTAATCTGAAGTAAAGGCATTGATCAAAATAGATTTTTCAATATGTAACCTGTTACATTTCCATTTTCTCAACTGCACAGTAATATTTATTTTAAACTAATTTTATAGATTTTAAAAATGCTTTGTTTAATATAAAAATTGACGTGAAATGGGTAGGCGATTTTTTGATGTGAGTACTGAGGGGAAATGCCATGTTCACCTATGAAGATGTTGGTCTGTCGGCAAACAAGATGGGGGAGGGAAGGAGTAACAAAAGCACTGTGTTGTATATTGATCTATACAAGCAGGAGCCCACAAGGACTTCTGGGGTATATTTTATTTCCTGTTCCCCACTATTTCATAGAATCACAGAATTGGAAGGTCCAGGATCATCTAGTCCAACCTCCTGCACAATACAGGTAATTCGCAAATACCTCCCCCCCACACCCCAGTGACTGCTGTTCCGTGCCCAGAAGATGACAAAAAACCCTCCAGGATCTCCAGCCAAACTGGCTTGGAGAAAAATTGCTTCCTGACCCCGAAGTGGTGATCAGCATTTCCCTGGGTGCGTAAGAAAGGGCCACAAGAACTAAGCACTGATGCAGCCCTTCCTTCCCTCCCTCTCATGATCTGCCTAAGTTCACAGAATCAGCATTGCTGTCAGATGGCCATCTAGCCTTTGTTTGAAAACCTCCAAAGAAGGAGCGCCCACCACCTCCCAAGGAAGCCTGTTCCACTGATAAACCACTCTGTCAGGAAGTTCTTCCTAATGTTTAGCCAAAAAAAATTCTACCCATTGGTTCTGGTCCGACCTTCAAGGGCAACAGAAAACAACTCCGTATCATCCTCTATATGACAGCCCTTCAAGTACTTGAAGGTGGCTATCATATCACCTCTCAGTCGTCTCTTCCCCAGGCTAAACTTACCCAACTCCTTCAACCTTTCCTCATAGGACTTGGTCTCCAGACCCCTCACCATCTTTTTGCCCTTCTCTGGACACATTCCAGCTTGTCTATATCCTTCATGAATTGTAGTGTCCAAAACTGAACACAATACTCTAGGTAAGGTCTAGCCTGTTTCTCTTCCTTGAAAGCCCCCACGGCCTCCCCATTTCCTACCTCCCTCTCTCCATCCCATCTCCTAAGTAACCTATTATTATTTCCTCCTCATCTTCCATTTTTCAGCCTTCCCTATCCCTGGCACCCTTTATCCTGGAAAACTACAGCCCTTGATTGGTGCTCAGCCAGGCCAGTTACCACTGTCTACCTCACCTTGCTTCACACATGGCCAGTCCAGATGCCACTGTCTACCTTGACTTGCACAGTGCCAGGCACTGCCATCTGCCTTGCCTCATGTGGGTTGGGGCTGGGCTGGACATTGCCACCTCCCCTGTCTCATCTCTCATACAGGCTATGTCATCCCTGCCTTGCCTCAGTCTGACTGGGCTCTGCCTCTCTTGACTTGCACAGGGCTTGGATTGGTCAAGTTCAGCCCTTCTGTCAGAGGACAGGCTTGTCTGGGAGGGGCAGGCCATCAGTCCACCCTGTAGCATCCAGGTACTCTAAATGGTCATTCCCCCCTGCCTGTGAGATAAATGAGGTTGAGATTGGGGACTGGCCCAAAGCCACCCAGTGGGTTTCCACAGCAGAATGGGAATTCAAGGACCTAGTCTGAAACTCTGCCCACTACACCACACTGGCATTCACGCTGGGGCTTCTGTTGAACAGTAGTAAGTAGCCAGGCCCAAGTAAGGCATGCCAGTTGGGTGAAAGCAAGTTGCCCAGTGGTTGCTACCAATCCTGGCCTAAGTGAATCCTCCCTCAAAGGACAAATAATCCTGGAAAGGGCCCTTCAACACTCTTTACTGACAAACAAAGCCTGTTGTGGTTGCCTAACAATGGCCACTGATGGAATGTCTTTCTTAAAGCTACAGATGCTCCTTTTATCATTTTGGGTTTTTTGTCCCCCACTTTATTTTTTACAGATTTCAGATTTTTGTGAAAACCTAGAATGTTTTCAGGTTTTTAGAAAGATCTGTCTAAGTGTCCTTAGATTCGGCCAGCCTTGCTGTTAGAATATACGATGTTTCATTCTTTTTTGCATGAAAGTTAAAGAATAAAATAAATTTGTTTTAGGTCAGTATGAAACATTAAAGTTTTTGATTTCTTTGTATACATTGTAGGATGTGATTTGAAATCGATGAAAACAAAACCCAAGTGATGTCTTCATTAGCAAATCCTAGTGAACCACAAGGGCACCTGTCAGAGAGTTTATACTCAAACTTTCTCACAAATACTGCTCCACATCCTGATTTTAAATAGTGGCTACCCTACAGGATGGGACCGCTTCTCAGGATCCTCCTAGCTTGCAACCTGCCTGGCCTTGGGTCTGTTTCCTTGCCCCAACTTTCCCACAAACCTCTCTTTCAATCACATGAAGCTGGGCCAGGAAAGAGGTCAGGGAGAAGGTACTATGCCACACAAGCTCCTCATTGGGCTCCTTCTTTCAGAGGCTACCTTTTCTCCAGCAGTCCAGCAGAATCATCCTTGGTGGCTGAAGGCAATTTTAGAGCAAAAGCAATGACTGAAGGTGGAACATGGCAGGCAACATGGAGGCCCAAGACTGGCTTCAGTCAGCACTTGATTCCACTGCTGCTCTAAGCAGCCCCAGTCCCTATTTGCCACATCGGGTGGCAGTGGTTTCTGTTCCTCAACAAGGAGGTAGCTCTGCAGCCAGTAAGCTCCCATGCTCACATTATACTCAAAGCGCAGTGAGTAGCAATGCTGTGCATCTGCACAATACAGAACCAATTGTTGGCACAGGACTGCTGTCATTGATGATATCACTGTTCCTGGTTCAAAAAGAGTCACAGAATTGTGCTATGTCTGTTTTGGGATGGAGCAAGGGAATTGTCATGCCAAACAAAATGGTCTAGAATGCTGTGTTCACCACCTGTGCTGGGGATTGCCTGTCCCTGGCCTAAGGTAACCCTGTGCCAAAGTCTAAGGGATTATGAATGATAGCTTTCTGAGTGCAAGTATGAGAATGTGTGCTATAATGAATGGTGGGGCAAAAAGAAACTTAAGCTAAAGGAGGATGATTGGTTGCAGGCAGTGATGTTTTATATGGTGAAACAAAAATTTAAAATCATACCACCATCTCAGGGGTCTTTTTTTGGGGGGAGCACACCGGAGTGCAGCTCTGGGAGCTCAGGAGCCAAGCCCCGCCCCCAGCCGGCGTCCCGGGGAGTCTTTCAGGCAGTCGAATGTCAATTTCAGCCCCATTATATCCTATGGGCCATTGAAGTCAATGGTGAAAACATAGGGTATATTCTAGGGGCTGGAGGGTAGGGGGTTTGAGGGAGAGGCTCCAAACTCACAGGGTAGCTGATGGTGCCTCTCCCCAAGATACCCACCAAGTTTCAAGAACATTGGATCAGGGGGTCCAATTCTATGGGCCCCCAAACAGGTTGCCCCTATTCCCTCCATTGTTCTCTATAGTGGGGGGGAAAGTAACTTTTTGGGGAAATCTCATTGCCTGCTGGACCACCGGCTATGTGAATCCAGGTCCCTGTCTGTTTATCAGGACCGAACCTATCATCAGAGTCAATACTCATTGGATTCGAAATCTCCTTCCCCATGACTGTACAAGAGACATTATTATGCCAGTCTCCAGGTCATCTGGGTTTGATTACCACCACAGTTCTTTGACGTGCCATGCCACCAACCGTGGGCACCACACCGTTGAACTCTCTTCCCAAGATGCCTTGATCCCGACTGCTTTGTCTCACCCTTCTGAAACCATAGCTTCTTCTGCTTTGGGCACCCCACCAAAATTGGATTCCATTTCCCAGGCACAACTGGAGCCTCCACTTTACATGCCCGATGACCTCTCCAAACCTGACTGCTCATCATTGGAGTCCTCAAATCATGAATCCAACATGTCAGATTCGGAACATGGAGACTCAATGCCTACTCCTCTGTTCTCCGATTTGGGACACTTGGTCTCTCTTTTGCCTTCAGAATATCCTAAAACATATCTAGAGCTCATGACTCGCATGTGTCAGGTGCTCAATATACAGCTAACTAATGAACAAAGGTTACAGATTTGGTTCATGAACTGGTCCAAGCGGACCTTCCTTCAGGGGTTTTCCTGCCAATGCTACCTGATCACTTGGACACTTGGAAGGAGGCTTGGGATAAACCTGCATCCATTCCTGCTCCCAGACACACTTTATAAGATCCAACCACGTGAGGCAAAATTCCTGTTTTCTCATCCAGCCCCCAACTCTTTAATAGTACAGTCTGCATCTCAGGCTAAACAAACCCGACACCCAGCACTGCCCGACTGGGAGGGGCGCAAAATCGACACCTTGGGTTGGAAACTTTATTCACTCTACTTAGCAAACTTCAGAACTACTTAGCCTATTTTTCTGTTTATACATTTCATTTGGTAAGCCAGTTCACACCACTTTTATTAGAATTATCTGATTCTTCTCAGAAAGTGGCTGCTCCCATGGTTGAGGAGATGTCCCTACTAGCACAACAGCAAATCAACATAGTCCGACATGCTGTCTCTTGTTCTTCTAGAGCTATGGTGACTGCAATCATGTGCCAACGCCATGCTTGGATCAGGACAACCTCTCTCCAAGATGATGTCAAAGCAAAAGTTGAAGACCTCCCATTTGATAGAGAGGGCTTCTTCCACTCTACCACTGATCAATACCTTTCCACCATTGACAATAGCTGGAAATGAGCCAAGCACCTTGGGGTCACTCAGGCACCACTTCAGGGCAAGTTTAAACCTCACCACTGAACCACAGGTCTCAACATCAGCAACAATCTCCACATCCCATTGACTCCTAGAGGTGCAAAAAATCTTATTCTAGGTCATCATTCCAACCGAAAGCCAAAGCTCAGCAACCTAAGAGGCCTAACACTAACACTAAGCAGTCTCTTTGGCTTCCTTCAGCTTCCATAATTTCCTCTGCCCCCTAACATCAACTTACCATTGGGCACCAGACTTCGTCCCTTTCTCCCTCAGTGGGAAAGCATCACCACAGACACTTGTGTCCTCATGATCTTGAGAATGGGGTATACTATAGAATTCCTGCAAACCCCTCACTTCTCTCATTTCCTTCCAACCCCTTCATCCCAATTCCTCAAGTATGAAGTTGAGGTGCTGCTTTCCAAAGGAGCGGTAGAACCAGTACCCTTATCCCAATGCTGCCTAGGATTCTATTTCTGTTACTTCATCGTTCCCAAAAGAAATCATGGTGGTGGTTGCTGAGGTACTGAGATAACATGCCATCATCATCTTTCCGTACATCGATGATTGGTTTCTGGCAGCCTCATCCCCTCAAGACCTTCAGCGAAGCATCTTGGTCACTCTGAGGCCCCTTGCTGTTCTGGGCCTTTCGGTGAACCTTGCCAAGTCTCGTTTCCAACCAACCCAAACCCTGCTGTTCAGAAATTGGGTTTACAGATTAATCATAAGAAATCAAACCTCGTTATCTGTCAACAAGCATCCTTCATTGGGGCTTGGTTAGACTCTATTACAGCATGAATGTTCTTGCCAGATGTCAAGGCCTTGTCTATTAAATGCCTTGTCAAACAGGTTATTTCAAATTGATTCCAGAAAGCTATTACAATTCAGAGGCTGTTGGGCCTAATGGCTTCCACCACCTTCATGGTCCCCTTTGCCCATCTCAGGATGTGGCCATTACAGAATTGGTTCATATGAGTGTTTAGCTACATTGTGCATTCTCAGAACCATTGTTTTTCTATTCCAAGGGTGATACTAAGGGATTTGCAATGGAGGACCTTTAACTACTGCCAGGTTTTCCTTTTGGGTTCCTATTCCCTCAGGTTACAGTTACAACAGATGCTTTTTTTTTCAGATTATGGTGCCCACTATAGAGATAGATGTGTCAAGGACACATGGTCTGAGACTGAACAAGGTCTACATATTAACCTCTTGGAACAGAGTGCTATTTGTTACACCCTTAACTCTTTTACAGCTCTTCTGTGTGGAAAGGTGGTCCAGATACAAACTGACAACACCACAGCCATGTTTTACATCAACAAGCAGGGGGATAAAACGTCCTTTCCATTGTGCCAAGAAGCCGCTGCCATTGGGGAATGGGCAATTATGAATCAAACATCCCTTCAAGCCATCCACATTGCTGGCTCAAAAAATATCACAGCAGACGTATTCAGCAGATCTAGGGAACCCACACACAAATGGTCCATTCAGCAGAATTATATCTCCCCCATCTTTGCATAGTGGGGCTTCCCTACAGTAGATCTTTGCCACACACCTCAACTCCAAGGCCTTCTTTTTTGACCAAGAGCAGATCTGGATCCACTCTCTCTGGGGGATGCCTTCCAGTTAATTTGGAAATAGACCTTGTTGTGTGCCTTCCCTCCCTTGCCCTTAATAGGGAGGGTAGTAGCCAAGTTAGTCAGGGACAACTCCCATTGTATCATTGTCACTGCATTCTGGCTAAGAGAAATATTGTTCCAGGTCCTACTACAGAGGTCCAGGGCATATTTGTCCATCTCCCTCAGGTACCAGATCTCTTGAGTATTCAGGGCACTCCCCAGCCAGGGGTGGAAGGTCTGTGTCTGACTGCTTGGCTGCTGAATTCAGAGACCAGTTCTTCCCTGAGTCTGTGATGACTGTTTTTGTCAATGCTCGCAGATGTTCAACTAGGATCTGCTATAATTACAAATGGAAGTGTTTCACAATATGGTTGGAAAATAAGGAGGTGTCTCCTGCTACCTGTTCATTGTCTCTAGTTTTGGAATATTTACTGTGATTAAAAATGCTGGTTTATCAGTTTCGTCTGTTAAGGTCCATTTAGCTGCAATTTCTGCTTTCCGTGCTCCTTTAGAAGGAAAGTCTCTCTTCTCACATGAGATTTCAAAGAGATGCCTCAAAGGTCTTAAAAACCTGTATCTACCTAGGACACCCATTGTACCTCAGTGCAGATGCACTACATTATTCAAGGTGGTGAGAATCAGGGAAGATTGTGAGGCACTCCAAAGGGATCTGTTGAGGATGGGCAAGTGGGCATCAATGTGGCAAATGAGGTTCAGTGTGGCCAAGTGCAAAGTGATGCACACTGGAGCCAAAAATCCTAACTATAAATACACATTGATGGGTGCTGCTTTCCAAAGGAGCGGTAGAACCAGTACCCTTATCCCACGGTTGGTCGAACTGGTAGAGACTGACCAACAGAGAGATCTTGGAGTGGTAGTAGATAACTCACTGAAAATGTCGAGACAGTGTGCGGCTGCAATTTAAAAAAGGCTAGCACTATGCTGGGGATTATTAGGAAGGGAACTGAAAACAAATCAGCCAGTATCATAATGCCACTGTATAAATCAATGGTGCTACCTCATTTGGAATACTCTGTGCAATTCTGGTTACCACACCTCAGAAAGGATATTATAGCATTGGAAAAAGTGCAGAAGAGGGCAACTAGAATGATTAAAGGGTTGGAACACTTTCCCTATGAAGAAAGGTGAAAGCGCTTGGGGCTCTTTAGCTTGGAGAAATGATGATTGAGGGGTGACATGATAGAGGATTACAAGATTATGCATGGGATAGAAAGAAGTCCTTTTCTCCCTTTTCACAATACAAGAACTCATGGGCACACAATGAAATTGCTGAGCAGTTGGGTTAGAATGGATAAAAGGAAGTACTTCTTCACCCAAAGAGTGATTAACACATGGAATTCACTGTAACAGGAGGTGGCAGCAGCTTCAAGAGGGAATTGGAGGTCCATCAGTGGCTATAGGAACTCTCAGTCTGGGGCAAGTGATGCTCTGTATTCTTGGTGCTTGGGGTGGGGGCAATAGTGGGAGGGCTTCTAATGTCCTGGCCCCACTGGTGGACCTCCTGATGGCACCTGGTATTTTTGGCTACTGTGTGACAGAATGATGGACTGGATGGGCCATTGGCATGATCCAGCATTTGCTTCTCTTATGTTCTTATGTCTCTGTTGCTAGTACAAACCCACCTAATGCAACCTCCTTTGAGATATTGGGCAGCTCCCTAAAGAACCTCTCCTTCAAGGTATCCTTCCTAGTGTCTATTACATCTGCCAGAAGGGTAGGATAAATTAGAGCCCTTAGAGCTAACTGCCCATTTGTAAAGATCCATGACCATAAGGAAATTTAAGGCTCAGCATTTACTTTTTTCTTTAGGTGGTTTCTAGATTCCACTTGAGCCAGGACATCTCACTTCCAACCTTTTCCCCATACCCATAGTCTGCAGCAGAAGAAAGGCTACATTAGATAAGTTAAATGTGCCTTACTATTTTATTTAAAGAGAACAAGTGAGTTTAGGAAGGTTCGACAAGTATTTGTCTGTTTTGTTGGCCACTCTAAGTGAAAAACTGCATTAGCTCAGACGGTGTCTAGGTGGATTGTCTCTACTATCAGGAAAGCCTAAGAGCAGGTGTTATTACATTGCCTTTTACAAATGCAGGCACACTCTATGAGGGCTCAAGCAACATTCGCTGCCTTTCAGTGAGGCATTCTGTTGACTGAGGTTTGCAAGGCAGCAATCTGGTCGTCTGCAGACACTATTCTGTGGACATTAATACAAGAAAGGAGATGTCAGTGGGGGCTTCCGGTCGGAGTAAAATGGCGAATTGACACACTTTGCGAGTTGTGCAGAGTGTACTGCGGCATCTGACGACAGTCTGGGCTCTATCTGGCCCAGCGCAGCACTCTCCAGGCGGGGGAGTGGCAAGCAAGCAGCGAAGCCTGAGGGGGAGTCGAGATCGGTGTGGATAAGCTTCGGAGGAAGCTTGTTTACACTTTGATCTCCTTCCGTGAAGAGGGCAGTTGCAAATCAACTCTACAGATGCCAGCTGGGCATAAATTCGCCATCTACCGATCTCTTTATCATCAGGATTAACACCGTTTACAGAAGAAGCACCGCGAAACCCCGAGATTACAAGCAAGGTAACAAACGAATAAGCGCTTACCGGTTTAAAGAAGAATGAGAAATTGAAACGTACGGATAAGCGTTGAAACCTTAAAGGAACTATTCCGCTTGAATTAGAAGTAAAACGAAAGCTTTCCTTTAGAGAAAAAGGCTGAAAAGTGACTTTGTTTTGCATTCCTGTGGTCAGTCAAGTCTAAACTTTACGTAGCAGAAACGAAACTAACTGTGACTCTATGATACAGGAAGTGGGCTAGAGTGGAGGTTTTAGAGGCTGTTGTATTGGAAACGGATGGACACTTTATTGTGGGACACCACCCTTACCGGAAGTTGGATTACAGAGACGGACAGATGAACAGGAAGTTTGGAAGGAGCCTACTCTAGCCAGAAAATCATAGAGAAATTGCGCCCGACATTTTGGGGAGGACTAAATTTTAAAAAGTTATTTTCAAGCCGAAAAAGCGTTTAAACAAGTTTTAAAGGTGGCGATTTGGCTTGAGGATTGCTAATATAAAGACTGATTAGTATTGAAGTTGCCTCCAAGACGGATTTGAGGTCAAGACCCAGAGCTGCTTCATCACCTAGCCCAAGAATGACTGCAAAGGAAAAAAAGAGTGGCAAGCAGCTATGGAAGCGATGGAAAAACGGATGACCGAAGTGGTGCAGAATTTTGGAAAACAAATAGAATCACAGCAACAACAACTGCAAAAACAGCTGCAAACTCAATTGGAGCAAATAGAACAAGTGCAAATTCAAGTACAGAAAAAAAATATGGAAGAACTGAAAGAACTGGTACTTACAGAAGTGTCAGGGATAAAAAAAGATACAGAAGAACTCAAAAGGAAGTCAAAAGTCTGATGACAAAATCTGAAGATATGGAACAAAAGGTTAAAAAAACCCTGTCAGAGAATACAAGGCTGGAGACCATGATGGAATATAGGGCTACTCAGAATCATCTGAGATTGAGAGGGATAGAAGAGGAGGAAGATCAGGATCTACGGGCTCTAGTAATTAAGACATTGACAACTTATGTAGGGGAAGATGAAGGAGATTTGGATGCAGACTTTGACTTGATTTATAGAGTGAACTCAGCCTATGCCAAAAGAAAGCAATTACCCAGAGATGTGATTGTTCAATTTGTGACAACAAAGATGAAGGAAGACGTTTTCAAGAAACAATTTACACAACCGTTGGAAATTAATGGAAAGAAAATAATAATTCTGAGAGAAATTCCGAGATCGATTTTACAAGACAGAAAGAAATTTAAGAAATTGACAGATAGATTAAAAGAAATGAACATTAGGTTCAGATGGGAGATTCCATATGGACTTACATTTATGTACAACTCGGTGAGATCTACTCTTAAATCTGAAGGAGATTTATACAGATTCAAAGAGAGCAATCTGGATGATTTTAAAGATATTTAACTCAACACCATTATGGATTACAAATTTCTATCTTGGAACGTAAATGGACTAAATTCACCAAGTAAAAGAAGATTAGTGAATCATTGGCTGGAGAAACAAAAATGTAATATAATCTGTTTACAAGAAACACATATTAGAAAACAAGACAACAAATATTTGACTAATAAAAAATTGGGAGAAGAATTTCATTCCTCAGCAATTAATAAGAAAAAAGGAACAGTGATTTATATTTCAAAAGAATTGGATCCTAAACAAATCTTCTCAGATAAAGAAGGAAGGTATGTTGGCGTGGAAATATGGATGAACAGAAAAAAGACATTGCTTGTAAATATATATGCACCCAATGGTGCAAAAGAGACTTTCTTTAATGATTTGACTAAAGAGTTGGAGTGTTTAAATTATGACCAAATTGTTCTTGCTGGAGACTTTAATGGTACAGTGAACAACACATTGGATAGAAAATCCAAGGCAAGTGGAGAGACAGTTGGAAAATTACCAAAAAATTTCTTTCAATTGATGAAGCAAGAGAAACTGGAAGACGTTTGGAGGAAGTGGAATCCTAAAACTAAGGACTATACGTTTTATTCGAATAGACACAACTCCTTTTCTCGAATTGACATGATTTGGATGTCAGAGGAGATGACGCAAAAAACTTATAAAATACAAATTTTACCGAAAACCAACTCTGATCATAATCCCCTACTTTGGATATCTAAAGCAAAACCTAAACAGTTATATTGGAGAATTAATGAAGATTTATTGGATCAAAAACAAATTAATGAAATCTTAAAAAAGGAAACGAAAAGCTTTTTTGAATTGAATTTGAATAAAGGTACGGATATACAAGTTGTATGGGATGCGTACAAAGCGGTAATGAGAGGTATGCTTATCTCTCTGAACTCTAAGGATAGAAAACAAAAGATCCAACAACAGAAAGATCTTCATGAAAAAATTCGACAAAAAGAAAAGGAATTAAAGAAAAGACCAGGGAAGAAGAAGATTATTAAAGAGATCCACTTTCTGCAAGATCAGCTGAATGTTTTATTAAACAGAGAATTATATTGGAACTTGAAGAAACTACAGCAAAAAGCATTTGAGGGTGCAAACAAACCAGGAAAGTTTTTAGCATGGCAATTGAAAAATAGAAAAGAAAGGAATTTTATTTCTAAGATTACTGAAGATGGAAAGAATGTTATGAGCTTGAATGGTATAAAAAGAGCTTTTTTTAAATATTACGCCAAATTATTCAAAAAGAAAGGAATTGATCAACAGAGAATTAAGAATTATTTGGAGACTATTGAAGTTCCAGAGCTGGGAAAACAAATTAAGGAATTATTAAATGGTTTAGTAAAGAAAGAAGAAGTGACAATGGCGATAGAAGATGCAAAGTTGGGCAAAGCTCCAGGACCAGATGGCTTTACAGCAAAGTTTTATAAGAAATTTAAAGAGGAGCTAACCCCTATTTTAGTACTTCTGTCAAATGAGATAAGAAAGACCAAACGGATCCCAGATTCATGGAAAGAAGCAAATATTTCATTGATACCTAAAGAAGGTTTGGATTTGACTCAAGTAAAGAATTATAGGCCAATATCGCTATTAAATAATGATTACAAATTATTTGCAAAAATAATTTCGGAGAGACTGAAAAAATATTTGAAAGATATAATAGCGGAAGAACAAGCTGGATTTTTACCAAACAGACAAATCAGAGACAATTTAAGAGTGGTGATAGATGCAATTGAATATTATGACAAACATCCGGAAAAGAAGTTGGATTCCTCTTCTTAGATGCGGAAAAAGCTTTTGACAATTTAAATTGGGAGTTCATGCTGCAAGTTATTGAAAAAATGGACATTGGACAGTCTTTTTTAAATATGATTGTGGCAATATATTCCGAACAAAAAGCGGCTTTGAATATAAATAAAGAAAAGACAGACTTCTTCCAAGTCCAAAAAGGAACACGTCAAGGCTGCCCGTTATCCCCGTTGTTGTTTATTTGGATATTGGAAATATTACTAACAGCGATAAGAAAAGATAATAATATTGAAGGACTTACAGTGAAAGGTTTTGCCTATAAATACAGGGCATTTGCAGATGATGTAATGTTTATGATTCAAGACCCAATTGAGAAAATACCACAATTGATGGAAAAAATTGAAGAATTTGGTTCAGTTGCGGGATTTTATGTTAATAAAAGTAAAACTAAAGTGATGTGCAAAAATATGACGAAACAAAGACAAACAGTACTTCAAGAGAAAATACAATGTGAAGTAGTCACAAAGACTAAATATCTTGGAATTGAATTAACCATGAAAAATATTGACTTGTTTAAAAACAATTATGAAAAGGTGTGGCACAAGATTCAGCAAGATATGAAGAAATGGGACACTTTGAATTTATCATTGATGGGAAGAATCGCGACTGTAAAAATGAATATCTTGCCGCGTTTGATGTTTCTGTTTCAGACTATTCCAATACTAAAACAAAGGAAAATATTGGATTCGTGGCAGAAAGAATTATCCAAATTTGTATGGGCAGGAAGAAAGCCAAGGATTAAAATGAAAATTTTATGTGATGCAAAAGAGAGAGGAGGCCTACAACTACCAAATCTAAGATTGTATTATGATGCCGTCTGTTTAACATGGTTGGAACAGTGGATTAATCTGGAGAACAAGAAGTTATTGGCCCTGGAAGGGCATGATAACAAATTCGGATGGCATGCATATTTATGGTATGGAAAAGTAAAAATGGATAAATTTTTTAAACACCACTTTGTAAGACAATCACTGTTCGAGACATGGATGAGATATAGAAAATTCTTCTCAGAAGAAAGACCACTTTGGATTGTACCAGCTGAAGTGATTAATCCATATTCAAGAAACCAAGGACTAGACTGGCTACCTTATAAAAATCTTTTAAAATCTGAAGGGAAAAATTTTGTGTTAAAAGATAGATTTGATGTTGAATTTGAATATGATTGGTTGAAGTATAGACAGATTTATGATTTATTTAAGACCGATAAAAGAGATTATGGTTTTAGAGAAAAGAATATTGAAATTGAAACTGTATGGCTTGAGAAAGGAAAAAAAATGATTTCTAAACTGTACAAGGTTTTATTGAAATGGTATACTGAAGATGAAGTTGTAAAAGAGCAAATGATAAAATGGGCTGTAAATGTTAATACAGAGATATTAATGACATCTTGGGAATACTTGTGGAAAAAGTCAATGAAAATTTCAACTTGTGTAAATGTTAAAGAGAATTGTTATAAAATGATGTATAGATGGTATATGACGCCCAAAAAAATTGCTATTATAAATGAAAGTATGTCTAACAAATGTTGGAAATGTAAGAAACATGAAGGGTCTTTTTACCATATGTGGTGGACATGTGATAAAGCAGTAAAGTATTGGACAGAGATCCACAATGAGATACAAAAAATTTTGAATTGTACTTTTAAGAAAGACCCACAGATGTTATTGTTAGGTCTTAAAATGGAAGAAATAAATGTAGCCAAGAGAACACTATTATGGTACTTGACTACAGCAGCAAGACTGACTTTTGCTCAATGTTGGAAACAAGATAAAGTACCTGAAACATGGGAATGGATTAAAAAACGTTGTTTTTGGCGGAAATGGACAAGTTAACAAGAAAGTTAAACAACGAAGAAGATGAAACTTTTTTTAAAGATTGGAAAGACTTTCAAAAATATCTGTTGAAAAATTGGGACATTAAAAGTGGTTTGATTAGCTTTGACAGTTATTAAGAAGAAATGGAAAGAGAATTAGACTTGTATTGTTACCGTTAGTAAGAGAAAATAAGTTTAGAAGCAACTGTAATAGAATAAGAGAGATATTAATGGGGTTGGAGCAGTGCTGGAAGCCTGATGTGGGGGGAGAAAGGGAAAAAAGAAAAATGGGTATGTATTGCTATGTTTAAATTGTATGAACTTGTGATATATCCAATAATAAATTGTATTTACAAAAAAAAAAAAAAAAAAAAAAAAAGGAGATGTCAGTGGGGACAGCAGTCCTGCATTCAATATTCCAGTGAATTATTCACCCCACCACTTTGTAAGTAAGCTTGTTATTATCCCATGTGGGACTGCACAGAACAATGAAGATGAAAACAGTGTTGCACTTGCCTGTAACTGTTGTTCATCGAGTTGTCTCTATGCAGGCACATATCCCTCCTTCCTGCCCTGCTGTGAGCTCCTTCTCTATCTTATTTTTGGCTCATAGCAGCAGCTCAGGAGAACTGAGGGAGAGTATGGAGACCCTCTCTGGAACACATGACCATTAAGCAGGAAAACAGCTCTGTTTGGGGGTGGCTCCCCCTGTTCTGTTGCTAAGCTAGCTAGAAAATCTTCTGGAGGCTGGCCTGCATACCTGCACAGTCCTATGTATGCCTGCACAGAGACAACTCAATGAACAACAGTTACAGGTAAGTGCAACACTGTTTTCAGCTGTATGTGTTTACTGTAATATGAGAATTAGTTAATGTACATATGAAGAATGATCAAGTGTACACTATGCACAGATTGTACATGCATTCACTGTAAGTTGTGAACAGGGCTTGTAGAATAAGAAAAGTCTTGTGAGGTCAGACCATGGGTTCACCTAGTCCAACACTCTGTTTCCATTATTGCACGTCAGAACCTTCCAAGAAATCCACAAGGAGGGCATGAAGGCCTTGGTTCTTCCTATTATTCCACCCCACTCCCATTCAGAGGGTACAATGCAGTTGAACCTGGAGGTTCAAATTACCTACCATGACTTGTTGATAGATCCATTTGCTAACAAAGACATATGAGGAATATGCAAGAGAATTTCAGAGGGCAATAAAGGAAGGGTAAAAGCTGTGATCTTTTAAACTGTGAAAAGGTTTTTTGTTTTACAGTTTAAGCAGCCTTAGAGAGATGGAAAGGGCGTACATTGCAAGAATCCTGTTCCCCCCTCCTGCATAGGACTCAGGCTAAAGGGAAGCAGGCAGCATTGCTTGCTTCCCTTTTGTCCAGTTCCAGTGAGCAAGGACTTGCACATGTGTGTTTTCCTCTGTCAAGCCAGCACTCACTATTAGCATGACTAGAGTGCACATTCCTCCACTCATTTCAGTTTGCAGAGAATGTATTTGTAAGGTAGGACTTTGGGAGGGAGGCTAGATGTTCCTGCACACCTTGAGTTCCTACCTGTTTACACAAGTTCTACCTGTCCTGTCTCTTCCTCTGCTCATTGGGTTCCAACTTTAGCATGGTACATTCCTGGAGGTTTGGGCATGGTGACTGGACAGGGTGGGGTTTGGGGGTTTTCCATAGTGTCTGCCCTCCAAGGCTGCCATTTCCTCCAGGGGAACTGATCTCTGTAGCCTGGAGATCATTCTGGGAGATCTCCAGACCCCACTTTGAGGATTGTAACCCTCTGTGCCAAGTATATAATGTGACACCAGCTTTACAAATCGGGAAATGAGAGTTGTTTGAATCTGAGTTTTGACCAAAATTTTTCCTCTTTCCCATGGTAATGTAATGAACAGATAGCTCCATAGAAGGGATTGCACAAAAGCATACTAGAGTAATCACAGTACAATTAGTATGCCAATTTATACTATTAAGTTTCCCCTATTTCAACATGGCAATAAATGTGTATGCAGGTAATTGTGGTAATAGAAAGCATATTGCTATTGCTTGAATATAAATATGTTGCTGCTGGTGTTTCAGATATGTTTGCTGATACTCTGTGGCAAAGAAAAATGGTATGTGTGTGTAAAGTGCCGTCAGCTCACAGCCGACCTATAGCAACCCTATAGGTTGCTTACTGTTGGCTCTGTAATATTGCCCCCTTTTTTCTTTTTCTTTTTGCTGTCAAGTCACATTTGACTTATGGTAACCCCATGGTGTTTTCAAGCCAAGATACATTCAGTCATTGCCTGCCTCTGCATTGCAAACCTGGTGTTCCTAGGTGGTCTCCCATACAAATACTAGCCAGAGCTGATCCTACTTAGCTTCCAAGGTCTGACAAGATCAGGCTAGCCTGGGCCATAATATTGCTACTATTCTATAAAGAAAGATACTGTTCTATAAAGATTCATAAGGAACCATCTCTCTCTTTTTAGCAAGCTGGATAGTATTTATTTATTTAAAACATTTATTAACCACCTTTCTTCCTTATGATGCTTAGTAATGCAGCTTACAATATAAATAAAATATATAAAATAGAGTACATAGAATCAAGATTCAAAACCATAGTTTAGGACTGCTTTAATCAAATGCAGTCCTAAATAAAATTGTCTCCTAGAGATCAAAAGTGTGGGGGCCATGTACACACCCCCAGGGAGGTTGTTCCATAATCATGGGGCTGCCACTGGAAAGATCCTCTCCTGTGTCTTCACCAAACAACCTTCTTTAATTGATGGGACAGTCAGGAGTGTCTTTCCCTGTGATCTTAATTCCCAGGTAGGAACATATGGGAGAAGACGCTCCTTTATATAACCCTGTTCAAAGTGACATAGGGCTTTAAAGGTCAAAACCAACACCTTGCATTGGGCTCAGGAGTGGACTGGTAGCCAGTGTAATTGCTGTAGTATCAGGGACATATGCTCCCTGTAGCTGGCCCTGACCAGAAGTCTAGCTGCAGCATTCTGTACAAGTTGCAGTTTCTGAACACTCTTCAAGGGCAGCCGCAAGCAGAGTGCATTACAATAGTCCTGTCTAGATGTAACTAAGGCATGGATCACTGTGGCTAGGTCTGACTGTCACAGGAACAGAAGTAGCTGATGCACCAGTCAAAGCTGGGCAAACACACTCTGAGCTACATTAGCCATCTGGTTTTCTAAGGTGACCGTTGTGTCAAGCAGCACTCCCAAGCTGCAAACCTGGCTTTTCAAGGGGAGTATAACCCCGCCCAAGGCAGGGGAAGAAGAGAGAAGAAGAAGAGATTGGATCATTATCTGAAGGAGTCTCGGAGTGGCTTACAGTCTCTTTTCCCTTCCCCTCCCCATAACAGACACTCTGTGACATGAGAGAACAGCATTGAAAGAACTTGTAACTGACCCAAGGTCACACCAGTAGCTGCATGTGGAGGAGTGGGGAATCAAACCTGGTTCTCCCAGATTCGACTCTGCACTCCTAACTACTACACCAAACTGGTTGAAGTCCTTGGTCTGTCTTTCTACTAACACAGAGAACCTCTGTTTTGTCTAGTTTAAGTTTCAGCACTGGTTTAGAATATCAACAGCATCCTCAGAATTAGATGGAAAAGAGAGGCAGAGCTGGGTATCATCCACATATTGGTGACACCAGGGGTCTTTTCGTAGAAGAACAGCTGCAGGAGCTCATTAGCATATGGTATGCTAATGAGCTATTAGGCTATTAACATATGCCACGCCCCCTGACATCACCGGAAGTTATGTCAGAAGGGGAAGCAAAAGGGGGGAAGCATCTTCAAAAGCCTCCCCTTCCCTTCCCCAGCTGGTCTGGGTGGGGGAGCTAAGAGAGAAGGGGTTTAAAGTTTAAACTCCTTCTCATGAGAGTTGGGCCACAGAAGGAGGAAAGAGGGAAGGAAAGAGAGAGAGTAGAGAGAAGGAAAGAAGGAAGGAAAGAGGGAAAGAAAGAGAGGGAAGAAGGAGGGAAACAGGGAAAGGAGGAAAAAAGAGAAGAAGGTGGGAAAGAAAGAAAGAAAGAAAGAAAGAAAGAAAGAAAGAAAGAAAGAAAGAAAGAAAGAAAGAAAGAAAGAAAGAAAGAAAGAAAGAAAGAAATTCAGTGGCAATTCAGCCCCATTATACCCTATGGGCCATTGAAGTCAATGGTGAAAACATAGGGTATATTCTGGGGGCTGGAGGGGAGGGTTTGAGGGAGAGGCTCCAAGATCACAGGATAGCTGATGGAGCCTCTTCCCAAGATACCCACCAAGTTTCAAGAACATTGGACCAGGGGTCCAATTCTATGGGCCCCCAAACAGGTTGCCCCATTTCCTCCATTGTTCTCTATGGTGGGAAAAAAAGTTTTTTTTTCCCACTATAGAGAACAATGGAGGGAATAGGGGCAACCTGTTTAGGGCCCATAGAATTGGACCCCCTGGTCCAATGTTCTTGAAACTTGGTGGGTATCTTGGGGAGAGGCTCCATCAGCTATCCTGTGAGTTTCTGAGCCTCTCCCTCAAACCCCTCCCCTCCAGCCCCTAGAATATACCCTATGTTTTCACCATTGACTTCAATGGCCCATAGGATATAATGGAGCTGAAATTGACATTCGGCTGCCTGAAAGACTCTCCGGGAAGCCGGCTGGGGGCGGGGCTTGGCTCCTGAGCTCCCGGAGCTGCGCTCCGGTGCGCTCCCCCCCGAAAAGACCCCTGGGTGACACTGCATCCCATACCTCCTAATGATCTCTCCCACTGTGGCTTTATGGTGGCAGTAAATAAAGTGGGAGATAAGATCGAACCCTGTGGAACCCCAGAGGCCAGTGGCCATGAGGCGGAGCAGGAATCCCCCAGTACTGCCTTCTGAGACCAAGCCCCCAGACAGGACTTGAACCACTGTAACATTGTGTCTCCTAGTCTCAATACTGAAAGGTGGTTTAGTAGGGATACTATGGTTGATAGTATCAAAAGCCACTGAGCCTTTGGTTGATAGTATCAAAGGCACATTGGTCACATTTCCCTTGTCTAATTCCTGATAGAGGTCATTGTCATCCAAGGCAACCAAAGTAGTCTCTGTTCCAAATCCTGGTCTGAAGCCAGTTTGAAATGGATTGAGAAAATCAGTCTCTTCCAAGAGCCCCTGGAGCTGAGAAGCAACAACCAGCTCAAGCACCTTGCCCAGGAATGGAAGACTGGAGACTGCCTGGAAGTTCTCCAGCATAGCAGGGCTTAAGGAGGGGTTTTTTTTCCAAAAGAGGCCTCAGCACTTTCTCAGTGATCACGAGTGGCAATTTGAACACAGTGAGCTGCCATGTGGTCAAAATCCAATTCCCTGGGGCAATAACGTAAAAGCTCCTGAATGATAGAAAACAGTTCCCCAACCTCTGTCTGTGGGGGGAGGGCACTTAGGGGCAATTGTGTCAACAGACTGGGCCATTTCCTAGTTCCAGATAGCAGTTGCCAATGAGGTCTGAGTGATATTAAAGTACTTAGAATAAGGAATACAGTATTCTACTGTTCTGGTTTTTATTTTTTTAATATTTACATTAACTCAATTACATATAAAGTACACAAGAGGGGTAATTTTTACCAATTCTCACCCTCCTATTGGCAGACCTCCAGCTCCCTCCCCATAGTGATCCTTGGTGACTCCCGGCCCCTCAGAAACATTTTGGGGTGTTGTGAGGGAGGAGGGCAAGAAGTCATGCTCTGCTGTAAGAAGTCCTTCTGTCAGTGGAGATTTTTGGGTGAGATCCAGCCAATACTTTTTTAAAAAATACAAACAACTTAACATAATGGCTTTCATTATTTCCCTGTGGGCCTGCCAGTACTCATAGATTTTGTTTCCTCTGTACTGTTTTGACCCATGAAGTTTTCATTAACTATTTGGAATACTGTGGAACAAGCAGTGCTATACAACAAGAGATGAATTCCTTTATTAGCAGCAAACATTATTTTAGAAATGAAATTATTATTGTTATGATCTTGACCTGGAAGATACCTTTACCTAACATAACTTCTTGAATCTATACCCCAGAAGACCTAAGAATTCTCAAGGTTGACAGGGAAATACCAAATCAGATCCAGACTAAATTGGCCATTTCCTTTAATTCCCCTTATGTGGGAGGAGGCAGGAAATTTTCATTCTGGCATTGGAAAATTTAATCTCTACAACTCACCATTTGGTGGTGGTACTGCTTGATACATCTACCTTGTCATTTCTTAGTGTAAAAAAATGGCTACTATGAGTAAAGTGCTTGCAAATATATTTCTTTGGATATGTTTACTATGACCCACAATACAGATCAAACAGTTGGTGACTGTGGTGGTATCACAGAAGCAGACTCAAAGAACTGAGAGGGCAGTCTCTTTATTGCATCAGCCAGTTGTTATGGAGGATGCAAGCTTTTGAAGTCCACTGAGCCCTTCATATTCCGAACAAGCAGTCTTCTTACCTAATGAAAGACAAGTGTGATTTAAAAGTCTGATTATGTCCAGCCTACTAGCTGGTGCAATCAAATATATTTTACAATCTTTTGTTCTCAGCCAAGTGGTGCTAAATTGGTACAACTCATTCATGAGCCTTTGGCATTTTATTTGGTAGGCCTTAGCATTCTTAGCTATTAAGCATGCTTTTAAACCATGCTTCAGTCTTATTTCAGAATGCTGCTATTCAGTTCCAAACTGTTTATGCAATTGCTTGTGATAATGATAGAGAATTTTATCAAAGGGAAAAAATGTTTTCATCGTTCTTTGCTTATATTTACTCAGCCCTGTAAGAATAATGATCAACAATCACTCTGCTCTGTTTCCTTCATAATCTAGGTAAAACATTCATGCCTTATCAGTAGTGAAGCAGTGGAAAAGAAATATGCAAACAACTTCTGTACCCCCGCCTCCTTTTCTCCAGTCTCTTGCAACTAAGTACATAGCACCGCAGGATTCTTGGATGGTACAGTCTTTCTGAACTCAGCAGTTTGTTTCTGTAGGTGAATAACTGATTTGTAGCTCAGAGTATTCAAAGGAGGTTAATTTCATGTAGGGGCAGATGCTTTGATGCTGACAAGCAAGCAATTTAAAACACAAATAAGTAGGGACTGTGTTTTTTCTGGAATCAACTGTAAGTCCAGAGGGCAGCAGAGATTGTATATTTCCCAGTAGGGGTGTGCATTTGGCATAAACTGAGCTGAAAAAAAATACACACAAAAATATCTTACCATTATTTTTCAGGTATTAAGTAAGCCAAAAACAGATTCAGAGAATACAGAGCCAATCTGGTATAGTGATAACTGTGCAGACTCTAATTTGGGAGAACCGGGTTTGATTCCCCACTCCTCCACTTGCAGCTGCTGGATGACCTTGGGCAAGCCATAGTTCTGTCAGAGGTGTTCTCTCAAGGACAGTTCTTGAAAAGAGCTCTCTCAGACCCGCCTACCTTACAGGGTGTCTGTTGTGGGGAGGGGAAGGGAAAGGAGTTTGTAAGCCGCTCTGAGGCTTTGAGTGAAGGGCAGGTATAAATCCAATCTCCTCCCCCCCCTCCTCCTCCTCCTCCTCCTCCTCTTCTTCTTCTTCTGCTGCTGCTTCTGCTTCTTCATCTATCACTATAGCTGAGCCCAAATAAAAGCTGGGGGTTTTCCAGCTTTTATTCGGATATATTCAGCTATACTGAGGATCAGGTGGGGCAGCGGGAGCTGAGAGGTCTGTGCCGCCTCCGTTGGGGCTGGCTCCTCTTGCAGCTCAGTTTAAACCGAGCTGCAAGAGGAGCCAGCCCATGATCTGCCACTTGGCTGTCTATTGGGCAGTCTGGTTTAAACCAGGCTGCCCAGCAGAGCTCCAGCTGAGCTTGTGGGGAGAGTTCAGGGGGAGGTTTGGAGGATGTGACATCACTTGATAGTGATGCTCCAGAAATCCATCCAACCCCAGTGTCTTTTCATTAACAGGTGGGGAAATCCCTAGAGTGTCATCATCAATGCTATTTATTTCCCCCCCACCTCCATTTTTTTCTCTAGCTGCTCAAATTGAGGGCTGAGGATTGCTTGTTGTTAGTGGGCAAACAAGCCTTCTGTGGGTAGGTAGCTCATGTTTGCGGGCTCCTTTTTACATACCATACATACTTCTTCCACATAGAAAACTAGTATATCATAGAGTGAGTTTTTTATATGAAAGGCACCTGTTATGTAAAGAAGCGTATGCAATCTGACGCGATACAACCCACATATAGGTTTTACCATTTTATTGAGAATTAAGCCTCAGCTTAAAAAGAACTTGCATTTGTGTATAGATCATACTTTGAACTTCATGCACAATTTCAAGTTCTTTGTGTGTAGTGTGCTGAGATGATCAGCAACACTTATGCAGCTTGTGAAGTCAACATATGATAAAAGTCTGGTGCCTTCAGTCATAGAAAACTCCTTCTTTTTAAGGAGAGAAGCCATTTGAAGTACAGTGACAGCACAGTCCAGCCTCAGACTATTTCTAGATATTCTTAATTAGAAGTGAGCAGGTTTTTTCCAAAGCCATGTTCACTGAGGCCTGCTCAGAGATCAGAGACTGCATATTTTAAAATCCTATTAATCTTGTTAGTCAGGACCTGGATATTGAAAGGATTACTTGGATTTAGTTGCAAGGCAAATGCAAGATGAAACATTGTATCAGTTCTGGGCTAAAAACAGTAGATTTGGGAGGCTTCACTTTTGGACCTTGGATCAAGTTTTATAGGCAAGGTGGACAGTAGATTTATATCCCTATGCATACTTCATTAAACATTATGTTCAGCACCTAGGGAAACATGGTAATACTGAGCTACCATATTTCCTCCCTCTTCATTTCAACAGCAGAAGTCACCTCCTTTGTCACTGTTGGCACCACCTTCTTTTTCTCCTCTGCCCATCTCTCTCTCTCTTTCTCCACCACAGTGCTGGAGAAGCAGCCCTTTGGGAGGAGTGAAGGAAGACGAGTGGGAGAAAGTCATTATGTGTGAAGGTGGTGGTAGAGAAGCTGTTGGAAAACAGGTGTTGGGGGGAAGTGTAGGAATGGGAATGACAGAGTGTGTCTGGGGAGTGGGATATAAGGGAATGGAGGGGGGGCATGGAAAGGACAGGTTGATATGCATACAGTGGAGTACATGGTGGGAACTGCACTTGGAAAGCCATGGAAGGGGAGGAGAAATATAGCTCTTGGTGTGAAGGAAGGTGCTTGTCAGAAAATGCCTTTGATGTTTCTCACTGAATCCATTGTTTTGTGTTCCCTACCCTGCTTTGCGCTTGCGTAGCTATGCAGGCAGAAACGTGGGAGCTTCTTCCCTGCCGCTTCTCCTTATCATGGTGGCCTTGGATGTAGGCTTTGGACTATTCTTGTTTCACTGAGAATTTTCCAGTCCTGGGAAGGCAAGGGGAGGGGGGGAGTAGTCTCCCGTCCATGAAGTATTTCTCCCGCCGGGAGTTCCCGCGCGAGTGCTCATGTTTCATTTGCTAGGCGCTTCATTGCATCACACTATAAGTTAGCTTGCTTTGCTTCGCCCCCCATTCCTGACAATGACCTCCTACTGTGGGTTTTAGCAAGATAATCCAATAAAACTTTTCTTTGTGCAAGAATGACTGGATCTACTTGTTTTTAAACCTGACAGAAATTGTCAGGAATCTCATCATTCCCCCCACCGTCAGTTTCCGCCGTCTACCACGATGAGCGGAGCTGGGGGGGGAGCCACGGGCGCAGTCCCAGTGACTACTACTTCGGGAGCCACGGTCCCAGTCACTACCGTGGCAACTCCAGTGGTCACTGTCCCGACCACCACTGTTGTTCCGGTGACTACAACTACAGTTTTGGCAGCGCCAACCCCTCAATCAGCAGCAGGGTTGGTTACCCCTCCATCGATCAGCACAGTGGGTGCTGCGTACACTCTCCCAATCTATAGCCCGGCCGGGCTAACGCAGAGTCAAGGAGGAGCTGTTCCACGAACCTATGTGCCGGGAGCCCCAACACCCTGGGACAAAGGGGTGACCTATCGCAGATCACGCGATTGGACTAAGAACCTGTTGGACACTACCCAGACAACTTGGACCATGCCGGGAAGCCAGAGCCGGGACAGCCTTTTGGATCCTAGAGGTAGTTTTGGACTTCCCCAGGGAAGGATGTCTCGAGGATCTCCCAGAACAGGGTCCGGTTCTGATACAGAGGCTCGCATGGACTCTATTCAAGAGGATACCCGACGTCTGGTAAGGGACATGAGCAAACTAATGCAATCCCTACCACAGATGATGGACCAAGCAATTCGAGCTCATCCGCTGACGCAACCTAGACCGGCACCAGCACCTGCACCACCGATGCCACCGGGACTGCCACCTCCTGCCCCCCGGGCCCAGGGCCGGGCCAGCCAGCACCCCCGGGCCCAGGGCCTGGCCAGCCAGCACCCCCAGGCCCAGGGCCGGGCCAGCCAGCACCGGCTCCACCTCCACCGGCCGTCCCAGCACCAGGGCCCGGGCCAGGGCAACCAGGACCTATCCAGCCGCCAGCTCTGCCTCCGCCTCAACTTCCTGCTCCAGCACCCCTCCCGCAGCCAGTCCCAGTACCGTTCATGGCCCCGGCCCCTCCAGTAATCCGCCCCAAGGACATGCTGGAGATCACGTTTGATGGAGATCCAGAAACTGTGTCCTTTTTCATATTGCAAGTAGGGAAATTTGTGCAGAGATGGGGCTATGTGTTCCCAGACGAGGAGCAACAGGTGGAGTTTATCGCTTCCAGGTTCCGGGGGAGTGCTACTAGTTGGTATGTAGCCCTTCATGATCTGGAGGCAGTGGAATTGGGGAATGTTGATGACTTCATGTGGGCCTTGAGAAACCGTTTCGAGGACCCGGGGGCGGCCCAGAAAGCTGAAGCCTTCCTTCGCACGTTCAGGCAAGGCAAACTCACCGTGCGGGAGTATTCAAGGGAGTTTCAAAGGCACGCAGTGAAAATTCGGGACTGGACCGATGCAGTCTTGGCTCAACAATATCGAATGGGACTAGCTGTAGACGTCCGCAATAATGTCCTCAGCTCTCAGCAACCTCGCACTCTCCAGGGATGGATGGAGGAAGCCGAAAAAGCGGAAAGTCGCTTACGTGTCATGAAACTGGATCTATCTCTGGGCAACAACCGTCCGAGTCTTGCGGCAGGCCAGGCCAGACCCAAACCAACCTCCACCCCAAGTGGAATGAGAGATCAGCGTATGCGACAGGGCCTCTGCCTGCGGTGTGGGGAAAAGGGGCACTTCGCCGCATCCTGCCCGAAAGGGGATCCCAATAGAGCCCTACCACAAGAGGAGCCCAGACGATGGCCAACCCCTGCCCCAAGAAAAGGTACAGCGAAACCACGCAATACATGGGCTCTTTTTGCTAGCCCCGACCAAGCGGATACCATGATGCTGGAGGAGGAGAGTGAGATGCAGGGAAACGAATTGGTCCTGTTTGTGAATGGCGCTACACAGCAGGACCCAGTACCTGAGGCGCCTAAACTGGTGAGCAATTACCCCTCTCTCTTCTTTGTGACTGTTCTTGTAATGAATCCAGCGATGATGACCCATATTCGGGTCCGAGCCCTCATTGACTCAGGGTGCGGGAGGGACCTGATAAACCCGTCTATGGTTATGGGGTTAGAAGCAACCGTTGTCAATTTGAAAGACCCGATAACTTTCACTCAAATGGATGGGTCTCCAATGAAAGAACCATGCCGATTTGAGACTGTTCCTTTAAGAGTAGGCATTGGTGACCATTGGGAGCTACGCTCGTTTGTAATAGCCCCTCAAGCCCAGTTCCCATTAGTGTTGGGTAGCCCTTGGTTACATGGTCATGATCCATATATTCTATGGGAAGAAGGGAGAGTACAATTTATCTCCCCGAAATGTGCAGGGCACCAATGGGACCCAGGGTGGGGAAAAACCCCATGCAATGAACCTCCACGAGCTTGCTTAGCCACGGAGGACCTTAACCGCATCCCCAAGGATTACCGGTATGTGACCAGGGTTTTTGAGGAGGAGGAAGCGGATGAACTACCCCCCCACCGTAACTCCGACTGTGCGATTGAAATCCTTTCGGGCCATAAATTACCAAAAGGGAAAATTTATGCCATGAGTCCCATTGAAAAGGAAGAACTACGCCGCTTTATCGATAAGAATCTGGCCCGTGGATTTATTAGGCCAGCGTCGTCCCCTTTTGCAGCACCCGTATTGTTTTGTAAAAAAAAAGATGGGGGGCTCAGACTCTGCACGGATTACAGGGGACTAAACGCAGTGTCTGCAACTAATGCCTACCCAATGCCCCTCATCAAAGACTTGTTGGCAGAGGTGGCAAAAGGGAAAGTGTTTTCTAAACTGGATTTACGAGATGCCTATTTTCGGGTCCGTATCAGACAGGGGGATGAATACAAGACTGCGTTTAATACCCCGCTGGGGCAATTTGAATATCGCGTTATGCCCTTCGGATTACAGGGGGCACCAGGGGTTTTCATGAATTTAATCAATGAAGTGTTACACCCCTACTTATTCAAGGGGGTGGTTGTTTACTTGGATGATATCCTGGTCTATACCCCGGATCAAGAATCTCACACCGCTCTTATGCGAAAAGTATTGGAAACGCTATTAGAACACAAACTGTTTGTCAAACTGTCAAAATGTGAATTCCACCAGGAGTGCATTGACTTTTTGGGGTACCGCATATCCTCCGCAGGGTTAGAAATGGACCCAAAAAAGGTCCAAGATGTGTTGATGTGGGAGCCCCCAAAACCAGGCGGCAGCTCCAAAGTTTCCTCGGTTTCGCCAATTTTTACCGTCAATTCCTGCCACATTTTGCCCAAGTGGCCCTCCCCCTCACGGAACTGTTAAAGACTAAGGGGAGGGGAGCTAAAGCTTCAATGCCAGGGGCCCCTTTGAATTGGACCCCCCAGTGTCAGGAAGCTTTTGAACAACTAAAACAGTTATTCACGTCTGAACCCATACTAGCGCACCCCGATGAGACAAAAAAGTTTGTGGTCCAAGTAGACGCGTCGGATACCGCTATGGGTGGGGTGATTTTGCAAGAGAATGTTCAGGGACAACTACAACCCCTTGCTTATGTGTCCAAAAAATTCAATGATACGGAGAGATTTTGGCCCATTTGGGATAAAGAAGCAGCGTCTATATGTTTGGCATTGATCACCTGGAGGCACTGGTTAGAAGGGTCCCGAGTACCTTTTGAAATCTGGACTGATCACAAAAATCTTGAGGTACTGCGGAAACCCCGGAATCTAAATGCAAAACAATTCCGGTGGGCTGAGTTTTTCTCTAAATTTCAATTCACCCTTCACCATTTCCCAGGTAAATCCAATCATCTGGCAGATGCTCTCTCCCGCCTTCCCCAACACCTGTGTAAGAGGGCAGAAATACGAGAGTCTATGTTCACCCCTGATCAATTAGTTGGAGCAGTTGTAACCCGTAAAACCAAACGAGCACAATTGACCCCCATCCAGGCCATGACCTGGGAAAAGCAATTTGCCACTGACATCACCACGCAAGAAACAATTGAATTACAAGCCAGGGATGATGTAAAATGTGATCCGAATGGCTGCTGGTACAGAGGAGATAAAATTTTTGTTCCAGAAGCTACCCGGTCCCAGATGTTGCAGACAGCCCATGACTCAAAATCTGCGGGGCACTTTGGATATGTAAAATCCTTACGCCTACTGCAACGCGGCTTCTGGTGGCCCCGGATGAAACGGGATTTATCCCTTTATATACAATCCTGTCCAACGTGCAATCGTTGCAAAACCAGGCCAGGAAAACCTCCGGGTCTTTTACAGCCTCTACCAACCCCGAGCCGACCCTGGGAAGTGATCTCTATGGACTTTATCACGGATCTTCCCCCTCTAAACATATGACGGTCATTTGGGTGGTAGTAGATTTATTCTCTAAGCAAGCTCACTTTATACCGTTCCCCAGTCTGCCAACAGCCAAAGTCCTGGCCAAAGCCTTCCTCCAACACATTGCCAGGCTACATACGTTACCACTCAAGATAATCTCCGACAGGGGGTTCAATTTGTTTCAAAGTTGTGGTCCGAGTTGATGACTCTAATGGGTATTGAACGTGCCCTCAGTACTGCCTATCACCCTGAAACTGACGGGCAAACGGAAAGAGTAAACCAGACGTTAGAACAATACTTAAGGTGTTTCTCTAACTATCAACAAGACAATTGGGTAGATTTATTGCCACTGGCGGAGTTTGCGTACAACAACTCATGGCATGCTTCTACAAATATGTCTCCCTTCAAAGCTGCCATGGGTTATGACAGCCCCCCTCTTCCCTTTTTGAAACCCGGTGAGACGGGCGGGGAAGCCGCAGCATGGTGTAAAACTTTCCGGGACTCCTGGCCCCTAATTGTCGAGACATTGAATGAGGCCAAGGCACAGTACAAAAAACAGGCAGACAAAAAGAGGGCGGGTGGCTGGACACTGCAACCGGGAGACTCGGTCTACCTTTCAACCAAGAACCTAAGACTAGCGCAACAGTCCCGGAAACTCGCTTGGAAATATATTGGTCCCTTCAAAGTTTTAAGATGTATAAATCAAGTGACTGTACAGCTAGATTTGCCTAAATCTCTTAAAGCAATCCATCCAATTTTCCATTACAGCCTTCTCAAACCTGCATTACCCCCGACTAAATGGCAACCTGAACTTCCAGCACCTCCTCCCCCGTTGATGATTGACGATGAGGAGCACTACGAAATTGCTGACATTTTGGACTCTAAGATTCTCCGTGGACAACTCTTGTATCTTGTTGAATGGATACATTTCAGGCCCCAACACAGGGAGTGGGTGAAAGTGTCTGATATCAATGCACCTGATCACTTGAAAGAATTTCACACTCGTTACCCAAATAAACCTGGGGGGCCCACATTCTCTCCTTCCTGAGTGGTGGGTGGGTGGTTTTTGGGAAGGGCAGAATGTCAGAAAATGCCTTTGATGTTTCTCACTGAATCCATTGTTTTGTGTTCCCTACCCTGCTTTGCGCTTGCGTAGCTATGCAGGCAGAAACGTGGGAGCTTCTTCCCTGCCGCTTCTCCTTATCACGGTGGCCTTGGATGTAGGCTTTGGACTATTCTTGTTTCACTGAGAATTTTCCAGTCCTGGGAAGGCAAGGGGAGGGGGGGAGTAGTCTCCCGTCCATGAAGTATTTCTCCCGCCGGGAGTTCCCGCGCGAGTGCTCATGTTTCATTTGCTAGGCGCTTCATTGCATCACACTATAAGTTAGCTTGCTTTGCTTCGCCCCCCATTCCTGACAATGACCTCCTACTGTGGGTTTTAGCAAGATAATCCAATAAAACTTTTCTTTGTGCAAGAATGACTGGATCTACTTGTTTTTAAACCTGACAGTGCTGAATGTTGTTCAGGGGTGGGCGTGGCATACAAGAACAGGGTTATAGTTGGAGGTTAAGATGAAACAGGAGTCTTGGGCCACTTTAAAGATTTAATGAGATTTTGTTGCATCATTTTTATTTTCTAGGCATCTGGACCTTGCTTTTCTCTCCAAATGGGAATCCAAGTTTCATTCTCCCCATCTGTGTTTTTGTTCTCACAGCTGTGCAGAGTACATAGGCTGAGACAGTCATGGGCCCAAAGTCACCAAGCAGCTTCCATGGCAGGGTGGGGTTTATGAACCTGGGTCTCCCAGTTGTTAGTTTTCATTCTCAAACCTCAGCACCATGGGGGGGGGGTGTTTGTGGAAGATCAAGTCTCCAAGTGGGACTGAAGTGCAAGGGAAGGAGTAGTCAGTGGGAGCAGACTTGAGATTTGAAGGAGAGTGGATTGGTGTGGGTGAATCACACAGAGGTGGTGGGAGAAAACGGCCAGTTCAGGAGTTCTAATCATTGACAGGTGGCTGGTGAATCTGTGGAGGGTTCATGATTTTTGTGGTGGATTGAGCAAGTGCTGAGAGTGGTAGCTCCAGTTATTTGGAGAGTTTGTATTATATGTGTACATTTTGGGGTGAATTCCTCTAAGTGGGGAAGAAACACTGCTTAACACACAAAAATGCTTCCATAAATAAAGTTGCTGATCTAGTGTAGTGGGGAAATGAATTTCCGAGAGGGAAGAGGGCCCCTGCAATAACTTGTGTCAGGGAGGAGTGGGATGGACAGGAAAAGTTTCTCTGAGGTGGGAGGTGTAGTCAAGGTAGATTACACATAATGAGTCAATACAGTCAACAAAATTGGACATTCACACTGCTCCCCACCTACCAATGAAAGGATGCTACAAGTCACAGGTAGCGGGGGAGCAGTGCGATGCTCAGACTTTCTTCTGCCATCCCTTTAAAGTTTCTACTGCAGTAGAAACCTGACAAACAGCTAAACGGTGGGAGCAGATTGTTTTCGGATCTACGCAGTAATCCCCAAATATATTCTGATTTTTTTCAGGAATTTTTTCCCAGTTTTCCCAAGAAAACCCAAATACATTTGAGATGCTGAAAAATACAGATAAGATTTTTGAGGGTATATTTTCAGTCTGGGTAGATACAAACGCACACTCCTAGCACAGATGATGTCTCCAGATTTTGATGGAATAATTCAGGGCAAGAGGTGTCAGTTATCAAAGATTGTTAAATAAAGGAAATGTTTTAAGAGTGTTAATATTTTAAGCACATTTATTTTAAAAATAGTATTGTTAATTGGGTTTGCCTGTTTCCTTTGTAACGTTTATATTTCTGGTAACTAGCATTACATTTTATGGCACACTTGGCCCAATCTGACAAAGTGACATTTATGTCAGATCCAGTCCTCCTAACAAATGAGTTCGACACCTTAAGTGGTAATCATATAGTAAGCTGGCATCATGTGTAAGTCAATATAGTATCATTTAGGGTTAGGGGTTACATTTGACTCTTCCTCTCCCCACCTCAGTAGAGTCTATGGTTACCTGTGACTGTCAGGTCAAAGTCCTGAAACTACCAATCACTTTTTAACCTAGTGGTAATGAGCTGGTAGCTGATTGATAACATTCAATCAGGACCTTTGAAATCTTGATGGAGCAGATGGTCAAACTGCCATTTTTCCTTCAGAGAGAGTTTAGCTGCCGGTGAGGCAGGTTAGGAAATTCCTTGTCTCTGGAGACTGGATTGGTCTTCAAGTCTGTCTTCAGGGGCAGCAGAACAAATCTGTCTTCAGGGGCAACACTGGTACAGTGTTATGTTTAAGAGAGATTCAATATTAATCGTCCAACACTGAGGGAAGCTAATAGGACCATCGTGGTCCTGTTCTAAAGTACTCTGATAGCGAGATTCAGAGGCTGTGATCACACACACTAAATAATCCACTTTCAATCCACTTTCAGTGTACCTTCCAACTGGATCTTGCCAGTTCACACAGTAAAATCCAGTTGGAAAGTGCACCGAAAGAGGATTGAAAGTGGATTATTTTGTGTGTGTGATCACAGCCTAAGATTCAGCAAGCCTGGGTCCAGTCATTCCTAATTTTCTCAGATTTACTGATATTTGCTCACTATCTTCAGAATACATTGTTTTATCAATAGCTGTTTCTTATGTCTTGCACCCAGCAAAAGCTAAGATTTACTTTTGTAAATATTTTCCAACCTCATTGCTCTTTCTAAGCCCATTTTCTACCAGGGAAATAAATAAAAGTTACTTTTAAAACTTTTTTTTAACCTGATGACTCCTGTGTGATTATAGAGCAGACAAAGTATTTTCATAAATTTCCATAAATAATAACCAGTACAGGAGAGGAGACTAAGAGACACCAGCACACCAACATCTATGTGACCGCTGCGTTTGATTTGAAGTTTAACCACATAAAGGGGGGCGGGCTTGCCAGGCCACCAATAAATCCATATCACACTACTCATGACTTACACATATATCATACCCACACCCATCACATTACTTTACAGAGATGGAGGTTCTGTACCTGAGCCGGGGGGAATGTATTTGGGGATTAGGCTCCCTACCCTGAATAGAGCACCATTGGTACCAACCCAGAAGGTAAGGAGCCTGGGTGTGATCTTGGATGCCTCACTTTCCATGGAGACCCAGATAGCTGCAGCTGCCAGGTTTGCCTTTTACCATCTGTGGCAGATCAGGCAGCTGGCTCCCTACCTCTCCCCCCAGGGCTTGGCTACAGTAACCCATGCAATGGTCACTTCCAGACTTGATTACTATAAGTCACTCTACGTGGGCTTACCCTTGAGGCTGATCTGGAAACTCCAGCTATTGCAAAATGCAGCGGTTTGCCTGTTGACTGTGACGTCTGTGCAGGTGCACATCCAGCTGGTGCTCTGCCAGTTGCACTGGCTACCAATTAATACCAGATCTGCTTCAAGGTGTTGACCTTTAAAGCCTTATGTGGCCTGGGATCGACATATCTATGGGACCACCTCTCCCCATATATGCACTCTGCGGAAAGCCATCTGCTGGTTGTCCCCGGCCTGAAAGAAGGTTGTCTAGCCTCAACCAGGGCCAGGGCATTTTCGGTCCTGGCCCCAGCCTGGTGGAACATGCTCCCAATTGAGATCAGGGCCCTGTGAGACCTGTTGCAGTTTCACAGGGCCTATAAAATGGAGCTGTTCCGCCAGGCCTTTGGTTGAGGCAGCAGGCATCTACCAGTTGGCCTCCCTATTGCTGCTACATGAGACCATCATGGCTCAGCATCAGCCCACTTATTTTGCCTGGCTGTAGTGACTGGAATTAATTGTATTGCACTACCCACTTTAAATATTTTAAATACTTTAAATTTTAAACTGTTTTACTGTATTATTTATTGTATTAATTTAGATTGTTTGTATTTATTGTTGTGAGCTGCCCTGAGCCCATACACGGGAAAGGCAGGATATAAATCAAAATAATAAATAAATAAATTACTATGAATTTAAAGTCAAAGAATTTGGGGTTGTTAAATTGTCCCCTTTCATTATTTCTGAATTCTATGGCAAGTATACTTTTTGCCATTGGCTTGAACTTTGTTATCAGTTGCAATTCTGAATTGCAACTGATAAAGCTCAAGACTATACATCTATCTGGATTGAACTGAGACCTAGGTTTCCTGTCTTATTACCAATGCTGGTTTCTCCAAGCCTACTACCTCTCTGCATACCACACCTAATCCAATCACACCTACTATTGTCATTTGGCATCTGAAATCACTCCACTTTCCAATATATAGGACAGATGGACTCACATTCTAGCAGGATCTGAAGAAGTGAGCAGTGAGTCACGAAAGCTCATACCCTACCACAAATGTTGTTAGTTTTTAAGGTGCTACTGGACTCTTTTCTATTAAAAACCTAAAACCATCATCCTGACTGGGTGCTTGTGATTTCATAAGTATATGCAGAACATTCTCAAGTTATTGTAGGCAAGCCCCTCCCTAGAAACACATGAGGGGAACTAATACAACATCACCAAATACATGCACCTTAATTCTCCTTTCCTTTTACGACTTACTTCCCATATTGAAATAAATTTCCTGTCCTCTTCCTTCACTCACACTAAAATGTCTGCTTCATATCGTACTCCATGTACCATCAGAGCACAAAATATACACACGTCATGTTATCTGGTATTTTTCTCAGAGCTTGTTGTTTTTCTTAGCTACATATATAGAACCAGTAGCCGGGAAAGGATTAGGCTCTAGTGCAGTGTATTTTGCCATGGACAAGCAGCAGTTTAAATGATGCCGCATAATTCACAAGTACATGTGTTTGTATCAGAGAACAGGGAGTATTTGTTTAATGATGGATTTAACACAGGATTTGTTTGACAATGATGAGGCTATAAAAACACTATTAATTTATTTTTATTCCACATTTTGCTGTCAAGGTCTGGAGCATATGAGGAAAGCAGCATAAAAGTCAACCCTTGTAACAGCAGCCCAGAGAGACAAAGGAAGTATACAAATGTGTGGTGTAGTGGTTAGAGTATCTAACTAGGATCTGGGAGATGCAGCTTGCTGGGTGACGGTGGGTCAGTCACACAGACTCAGCCTGACCTAGCTCATAGAGTTGTGAGGATAAAACAAGAAGAGAAGAGAATGATCTAAGCGACTTTGCGTTCCCAGTAGATAGAAAGGCAGGATATAAATAAAGTGAATGTGTTTGCCAGTTCTTGGCAGGGCACACATACATAGCTTGGCCACTTCGGAAAGATTCCTGAATTAGGGTTGGCCTGGGAAGAAAATAATGGTGTACATACACTGAGTCTGTTGCTTCGTGTGCTGCTGATGAAATGGCACAGCCATTTATTTATTCTTTCCAATGCATTATGTGACATGACATTCTTGTATTGTTGATATGATGTCAATATCCATGTTGGCTTCAAGCCTTTTGCTAATACTCTGAGCTAGGTGTGTACATGTTCCCTGGAGGGCAAAAATCAGCAGTAAGCTCCTCAGCATCTATCAAATTTGGACTCTGTCTTGCTGTGTGTGAAATCATGCAACTCTGATGTCTGTATTCCAGACATCCTTTATGTATTTATTTGGGAGTTTGTCCTGGTGATTGGAATTCAATACTTTTGGGCCTGCCAGTGTCACCACTAACCAAGCAAAATCACAGGTCAGAGCCCTCAAACACAGGATTTGTTTAATGATGATAATGTTATAAAAACACTATTGATTTATTTTTATCCCACAATTTGCTGTCAAGGTCTGGAGTATATGAGGAAAGCAGCCTACAAGTCAGCCCTTGAAATAGACACAGAAAATATTGTAGCGGCAAATCAGCCTTATTTTGCTCTGCCTTCCAGTTCAAGGCTTCTTTTTTGGAAAAAATATATTTAAAAAATGAGGTGCTAATGTATAGGTAAACGCTTTTCTTCATACTTACCTTTGCATGTATTTATTGTTTTAAAAATTGATGGTTCACTTCCTGACTAAATACCTTTTAGGAGATTCATAAAATGCCATATGATCTGTACTGTTGGATATAACATGGCTCCATGGAGCTCTAAGAAAAAGACTAGATATCCTGTTTGTAATGTAATAACATCAGAATTACAATTGCTTTGCATAAAGTATCTGGTAATGAAAGCAGATAATGGAATTGTTTGCAAAAAACAGATGCTAACTGGCTTCCCATTGGTAACGCACAGCACTGAAAAATTATACCAGCTGGAGGAAGGAGAATAGTGAAAACAGGAGGGTGGGATTGAAAAATAATTGAAATTTATGTCATTAAGTCATTAAGTACTTGTATAAAATGATAGACCGACATTCAGATGAAGATGCAAAAATCAATAAACAACCCAACTGTTTAACAAGGTCCGCAGGAAAACCCAGAAGATATTTGAAGGTGGATTGGTAGCTAACATTATGACAACACTGAGATTCATGTATACTACGGTCCTGTAAGAGCTACCCTGCGAAGAGCGTCTAAATACTCATGAGAGATGGAGCTCGTTCAAGGCATTTTGACTCATTTCTCAAAAACAGTGGCGTTAGCTCCTGCTGGCATGAACATTAATTAGAATGGGAGGGCAGCCTCTATACCTAGAGGTGAATTGCATTTAATTCATTAAAACATAACGTTTTCTGGTCGGAAGAGGAATTCTGTACTTTGACACTACTTCTGCAGTTTTTGGTAATCTGTTATTTCATAAGAACATAAGAACATAAGAGAAGCCAATGTTGAATCAGGCCAATGGCCCATCTAGTCCAACACTCTGTCACACAGCGGCCAAAATATACCAGGTGCCATCAGGAGGTCCAGCAGTGGGGCCAGGGCACCAGAAGCCCTCCCACTGCTGCCCCCTCCAGCACCAAGAATAGAGTGCATCACCTGCCCCAGACTGAGAGTTCTCATTCTATACCCTGTGGCTAATAGCCACTGGTGGACTTCTGCTCCATATGTTTATCTAATTTCCTCTTGAAACTGTCCATGCTTGCAGCTGCCACGACCTCCTGTGGCAGTGAATTCCATATGTTAATCACTCTTTGGGTGAAGAAGTATTTCCTTTTATCTGTTCTAACCCGACTGCTCAGCAATTTCATAGAGTGCCCACGAGTTCTTGTATTGTGAGAAAGGGAGAAAAGTACTTCTTTCTCAACCTGCTCAATCCCATTCATAATCTTATAAACCTCGATCATGTCACCCCTCAGCCGTCGTTCCTCCAAGCTAAAGAGCCCCAAGCATTTTAACCTTTCTTCATAGGGAAGGTGTTCCAACCCTTTTATCATTCTAGTTGCCCTTCTCTGCACTTTTTCCAATGCTATAATATCCTTTTTGAGATGTGGTGACCAGAACTGTACACAGTATTCCAAATGAGGTCGCACCAATGATTTATACAGGGGCATGATGATACTGGCTGATTTGTTATCAATTCCCTTCCTAATAATCCCCAAATTTCACCATGGTACTGTGGTTCTCAGTGCAGTATCTGGACCCCAGAGGTAGATTGACAAGGCAGGTTCAGTGTTTCAGGAATGAAGTACCCTCTGCTGTCAAACGATCCCTACCAGTTCTGTGCAGACACTGCTTGCATACTATTGGGAGTAATTCAGTGAAGAAGGGAAGGCTGGCAGGGGAACGTAGTTATGCTTCATCAGTCTCTCTGCTCAGTATAGGTTTAAGAGCAGTAAAAGGCCACCAACATTGCATCTTTCACCAAAACTATATTTTGTGTTTGCTATAGTTGAGTTTTTGTTTAATGTGAAGGAAATTATAATGTGTTAAACAAAGTGTTTAAAAGCATAATTCTCAGCACTTTATAGCCGCTGAATACTGATATTTACTTGTAAGTTGTAGAAATGAAAGTGGCTCATTCTTAAAATATACCAGTAGCATCAAATTAATGCATAATCAAGGTCTGTTTGGGGATACATGCAATAGGATCATGGAAAACTATGGAAATTAGGGTGAAAATTAGATAAATAACAAGGATGAGAGTCCAGTAGCACCTTAAAGACGAACAAAATTTGTGGTAGGATATGAGTTTTCATGAGTCACTGCTCACTTCTTCAGGTACTGGACTCTTACTCTTTTCTACTGCTACAGACAGACTAACATGGCTACCCATCTTGATCTAGTCAAAGGAAGTAAATTATGCTTTTTTAAACACCAGAAACTCCATGAAGAATAATCAGTATGTTCATTTCAGATTGAGAATCTAGACTTGTTAGGCTTTCAGAGTCCTATGTTGTAGCAGCAATATCTATTTCTTTTTCCTTTCTTTGGTAGGTTCTCCACTTTTCCCAGCACTGTTTCAGTCTACTGTTGCCACAGAAACATTCACTATGCATAGTTAACATTGTATATCTATCAGTTTCATAGGGTAATGGCAGTTCCTTGAGCAGTGCTTGTATAGTGCATATTAAGAATCTGAAGAAGTGAGCAGTGACTCACAAAAGTTCATACCCTGTCACAAATTTTGTTAGTCTTTAACGTGGTACTGGACTCTTGCTCCTTTCTACTGCTACAGACAGATTAACACCGCTACCCATAGTGCATAGTTGATTCTTTTTAATAGATTAGTTTATTTATTTATTCAGATTTATACCCTGCCCTCCCAGCCCAAGGCCAGCTCAGGGCGGCTTACATAAAATCAACAGAGAACATTTAAATAATACAATAAAACATTTAAAGCAGTATTAAAAAATTACAATTCCATAATATGTGCTAGTTTTGCTATTATAGAGCTCATGATGGCTACCATCAACTGTCTCTTCCCATGGCCAGCACAGATCTTCTATAGGTGTCTTTCAAATGTCCCTGTGGTGGCTGGTGCAGTTGTTAATATAAGTTTCAGGGCAACAGGGCTTCTCATCCTAGTTGTTAGAGGTGGTGGCAGCTCCAAAAGCCTGGTGGAAGAGCTCAGTTTTACAGGCCCTGCGGAACTGTAATAGGTCCTGCAGGGCCCTGATCTCCTCTGGGAGCTCGTTTCACCAGGATGGAGCTGCCACCGAGAAAGCCTATGCCCTGGTTGTCACCAGCCTGGCTTCCTTAAGACTCGGGAGGGTCAGACGATTCTGGGCCCCTGAATGCAGTGCTCTCTGGGGAACATGTGGGAAAAGGCAATCCCTCAGATATGTAGGTCCCTGACCATAAAGGGCTTTAAAGGTAAGAACCAGCACCTTGAAACAAATTCGGTATGCTATTGGCAGCCAGTGCAATGCCTTGAGCACAGGCTGGATGTGCTCCCAGATTGGGAGTCCCATCAACAGTCTGGCCACAGCATTTTGCACCAGCTGCAGCTTCCGGATTTGAGACAAGGGCAGCCCCATGTAGAGAGCATTACAGTAGTCCAATCTTGAGGTGACCATTGCATGGATCGCTGTTGACAAGTCGTTGCATTCAAGGAAGGGAACCAACTGCCTGATCAGCTAAAGATGGTAAAAGGCTGCCTTGGCAGTGGCTGCTACCTGGGCCTCCATTTTTAAGGAGGTGTCTAGGAGCACTCCCGGACTCCTGTCCTTCGCCACTGGCACCAGGGGTGCCCCATCGAAGGTTGGGAGCGGGATCCCTACCCCCAGACTGCCCCAACTCTGTCGGATTCAGTTTCAGCTGGCTCAGCCTAAACCAACCAGCCATGTCTTGTAACACCTGGTCTAGATCTTCTGGTTTGGAGTTGGACTGGCCGCCCAACATCAGATAGAGTTGGGTGTCATCCTCATATTGGTGACAGCCCAGCCCATGCCTCCGAGCAATCTGGGCAAGGGGGCACATATAGATGTTGAAGAGCATTGGGGACAACACTGCCCCTTGAGGCACTCCACAATCCAATGGGTGCCTCTGGGATAGTTAATCCCCCAGCGCCACCCTTTGTCCCCAACTTTGGAGAAAGGAGGCAAGCCACTGCAAGGCCAGCCCCTGGACCCCATTGTTGGCAAGGCGGTGGACCAGTAGCTGATGGTCAACTGTGTCAAATGCTGCTGACAAGTCCAACAACAGCAGCACCACCTGTCTTCACCAATCCAGATGCCTCCGGAGGTCATCCATGAGGGCGACAGTGCCGTCTCTGTCCCATGACCCGGGCAAAAGCTGGACTGGAAGGCATCTAAAATGGAAGCATCATCCAAGAAACTCTGCAACTGTACAGCCACAGCCCTCTCTATTATCTTGTCCAAATAGGACAAGTTAGAGACCAGCCGGTAATTTGCCAATTCGGTCGGGTCCAAGGATGGCTTTTTCAAGAGAGGGCGAACCACCCCTCCAAAAGGGACTTGTTGACAATCTCCCATAGTGCCTCCCAAAACCCCTCGTGACCAGCTTTAGTTAGCCACAAAGGGCATGGTCAAGGGAGCAAGTAGTAGGGCACACAGCCAGGATCACCTTGTCAACTTCCTCTAGGCTGAGCAGGCTGAAATAATCCAAAACTGGACAAAAAGACATGCATGGAGCCTCGAGTTCAGTCACTGTATCAACAGTGGCAGGGAGGTCACGGTGGAGCGACAAGACTTTATCTACAAAGTAGCTTGCAAAAGCCTCACAGCCAATGTCCAATTCCCTAGCGTTTGGTTTGCCAGATGGAAAAGTACTAATGGATTGAATCATTCTAAATAATTGGGCTGGGCGTGAGCTTGCAGATGAAATCATGTCCATATAATATTCTCTCTTAGCGGCCTTGATTACCATCTTGTAGGATCTCATAAATGTCCTATAAGATGTTCTTGTAGTTTCGTCGCGAGTATGCCACCACTGTCTCTCTAGCCGTCTTAGCCCCTGCTTCATCAGTTGCAACTCCTAGGTAAACTATGGTGCAAGCCTAGAGCGAGGGTGCAGAGGGCATTGGGGAGTGATCTCATCGATGGCTGTCGAAATTCGGCTGTGCCAATCTTCTACCACCTCATCTAGCGAGCCGCCAGGGGGCTTTGGGTCCCGAAAAGCCATCTGAAGCCACATAGGGTCCATTTGACTCTTCAGGCGAGCCAAAATAGGCTCGCTGCCCAAACAGGGTTGGGGTGAAACATTCAGACAGGCCTTCATGGCAAGGTGGTCTGACCATGGTACTGCCAAGGCAGTAATCCGGTCCACTGTAACCCCTGCAGTGAATATCAGATCAAGCACGCGCCCGGCCTGGTGAGTGGGCGTCGTTACAAGTTGGGAGAGTCCCAGTGCCGCCATGGATGACACCAGGTCTGCCACCTGAGTAGAGGTTGCATCATCTGCATGGACATTGAAATCACCCAGGACTATCAGTCTAGGGTGTTCCAA
Source organism: Gekko gecko (assembly GCA_029375565.1). NCBI lineage: Eukaryota > Metazoa > Chordata > Lepidosauria > Squamata > Gekkonidae > Gekko > Gekko gecko. The sequence goes on along the minus strand of JAPDNY010000006.1, from coordinate 73,423,715 downwards.
TGCCCAACCTGATACAGCTTCTACCAGGGACGGTAGGCTATTGGCCGGTGTGTTGGGTGGTCGGTACACTAGCCAAATTGCCAAACTCTCCCCGGCTTCCCACACCAAGCCAACACATTCTATGCCTGTGATCTTTGGCAGTGGGAGTGCCCTGAAGGAGTAAGCCTCCCAAATGCATAGAGCCACTCCTTCCCCCTGCCCCCTAGTCTGTGATTAGTGAAGGACCGAGAACCCGGGAGGAGCCAACTGGGAGAGAGCTACTGTCTCTCCCTCTCGTACCCAGGTCTCAGTCATGCATGCCAGGTCTATGTTCTGTTCTTGCAGAAAGTCCCGAAGGACTGTCGTCTTATTATTGATAGACCTGGTGTTGCACAACACCAATATCGGAGGGGGGGGTCAGTCCTCCTAGCCCCGTTGCCTACTACCTTTGGGATGGGACACAGGCTGGAAGGGGGTTGAGCTACTCTACTTCTGTGTCCCCTTCCCTTAAATCCACGCCTGGACCCACCGCTATACTTTCCCTTCCCCGGGAGCACTGGTATCGCTAACCCGATCATTATCATGCCTGCTGGTCTTCGCCAGCTGTTGGCAGCCAAGGGCCTTAGAATAACCAACTTAAATCCAAACCAGATTAGTCTTTCAGCAACAAATGCTAACCCAGTAGCTCCACACTTAGATTCTACTTGATTTACATGCCCTCCCAATTAGTCCAGTAGCCTATCAATTTACCTATCAAATTGCCCTCCCCACCCCTCCCTTTTTATTATTATTATTATTTAGAGTTTTCCCTTGCCCATTTCCCAGTCAATTAGCTGGCAATTCAAATTAGTTTAGTAGGCTAATATACTCCATGGTATATTTAGATCCACAACTGGATGACCTCTTATTAATTTAATCAGTAACTTTTATCTACCAATTCAATTAACTAATAAAATGCATTGATTACAGGGCAATTAATAATCAATACAATCAACCAAAGTTAATTGGAAAAATAACAGCCCAATCAATTTATCATTTCTATTCCAAAACCAATCAACTAAATCTAAACCTAAGCATTCCCTACAGTCAATTCATCCACATCTGTTGCCAATTACCAATCTCTGGATAGTGGTCCAATTCCAGGTAATTGGGCCCAGTCAGTCTGATGGTCTTCTTCGGTTGACTTCATTTAAGACTATTAAACCCGGTCTCCAGTATCATGCCAATTTCCACATCTGTCCAGGCCTCTGGGGCTGTCCAAGTCAGCATGTTATGATCTTGAGTCCCCATTTCTCCACTGTTTCTGCTGCTGCCATTGCCCCAGGTGGAGAATCCAAAGGGGAGGGACACTGCCCAAGTCACGCTGCAAACTGTTGTCTGTCAGGCTCGGATTCAGCCAGGGGGATGCCGCTGAGGGCTGAGACCCTCCCCAGGCTCCCTGTCCAAATTCCCAGAGCACCTCCGTGAACTGTGGACGCCACAATGGCAAATGCGGGCGGCTCTCCATGAAATGGCGACCACACAGACAGATCGCAGCCAGCGGCAGGGCTCGGAATGTCCTGCAGCTGACCCATGCGCCCTCGTTATCGGCAGGGCTCCTGCTCAACACCTCTGCTGCACCGGCTGCCATCGGGCCGCTCCAGGTGCATTGGGAGCTGTGCTGCAGCCTTGTCCTGCTTCAAACAATAGCTTGAATACAGTTCTGATTACTCCCCCCCTTAAATCCTACTGGTGTGTGGGCAACAGTTCAACACAATTAGCTTTAGACGAGTGTGGTTGATATTGTACAGGACAAACTAGTATTGGTGGAAGTTGTAGTTTTAAGTAGGATTAGCTACATGAGTCTAGTTTGGTTTTTTAACTCATTTTATTTTGCTACCTAGTACCTAATCACATCAAATAAAAACCTATTATGCTAGAAAAGTAATTTCATTATGCATGTTAAGTGATTTGCCTATGTCTAGCATGTTTGCTGTATAGGAGAAAGTTAATGCTTGTATTTTTAAAATTACAGACTTGGTAAGATATCAGAATTTTCATTTATATCTCCTTCAGGGACTTGCTTGTCAGAAGTAGGGGGCATTTCTTTTGAAAATGGTGTTATTTCAAGTGAATGCATCAAGTGATAACCGTCCTAAGTTCTTTTGCCCAGGCACCCTGCAATAAGGACATGAGATAATAGTGTGGGCTTCACTAGCTTAGTTAAACAGCTGGTCTCTGTCATAATATTAAATTTGCTAACATATTTAAAGGGGTATGCTGCACTAGGCAGCCTGCCAATGGCTGCCTTCGTTGGGTGCATCCACCCTGGCTCTAAACTTGACCAGCAGTTCCTTCAGCCTTATTTACAAATAAATAAATAAATCTGCATGTGCAATGTGTTAAGAGGTGCCAGATGCACCATAAGGCCACTACCAAGTTTGGAACAACACTGCTCATCACCAAGGCTGCTCCATTCCAATTCACCAAGATGCAAGGCATGTTATAGAGCTCTTCAGGACACAGTCCTCCATCATGCCTGATGCCTCAGGGTGCTTGCCAGCTATCCTTACCTATCTTGAGCCACCCACGCTATTCCTGCCAACAGATTATGGCCTAACCAGCCAAAAAGCAGGCCTAATGTTTTTTAAAAAAACCCCCCCCCCAGTTTAGTGACATCCCAAAGCAGCTGGAAAAAGGTCCCAGAGGCCAGGTCTACCTGTACAGTGGAAAAGGGGTGGATAGACATGTTCTCCAGAGGCTGGGAGCCTAAAAATTCCTACTTGGCCCTTTACAAATGCTGGCTAATCCTTGGACAACCCACAAGCAGATGGGTGGGTCAGCAGCCTACAGCTAATGCTTGCTTGAGAGGGGCATAGCCTGTGTAAGTAACTACCCTGATGCCCCTTCCCCTTGGTAGAAACATTTCCATGCCTAACTGTTTGTCAGAAGGGGCCAGGGCAAATGAAGCCATGGCTGCTAGTGTCATGCATAACACTTTTAGGGAGGAAACTGCATTGCGCTAGGCAGCCCGATTCATTGCACAAGGCAGCCTGCTGAGCTTTGACTATTCCCACTGCACAATCAGGCATTTTCTGTATCCAAAAATCCATGTTTGTTTACAATGGGCACAGATATGACATGGAGGCTGTGTTGGTGCGCTGCTTCCCTCTTCTATTTGTGCATGATTTTTCCCACTGCTTGGGAAGCTTCCAATCCAGTGTATGAATGGAAGAGGTTTTAGTGGGAGCAACTGCGAGGATTTTTATTTCGTAAGAAAGGGCAACACTTAATAAAACCCAAAATGCTATTTGAAGCAGTGTGTCATTTATTTTTGAAAGTTTGAGGATTATCTCTCCCCACACACACTCATCACAGGTAATCTCCAAATAACCAAGTGGTCAGAAAATTGATTCGGAACTGGCTTAAAAGTACTTAGTAAATTTTCTGTAGGCTAGCCACCCATGAGATAAATCATATTAATGTTTAGATATATATTCCTTCCTTCCTCAAGTATAGTGTGGAGGTACATTTCACATTTCCGCATCTTGATAATTAAGATGGAATAATGTTCTCCATCTTGAGAACCAAGGAGGTAAGAAATAACAACAGCTAGAAATTTATTTCCCTCTCCTTGCAGAATCTGGTTGTCAATGGCTTTAGTGATTGTCTGGATGCTCTTTAGTAGGGCATAGCATAGCAAAGTATCAATGCTAATGTACATAAAGCCAATTCATGGATTTCTTGCATTTCACTGATGCAAAACTGCCAATAGTAAGTTTAGGTGGGTGAAAAAATTCACTTCTTGTGCATTAACTCCCAGTGGGTGACATGACACTATTAGGCAGCCTGTGCTGATCCTACCCCATGGTAGAGCACAAGGGACATTGGAGGTCAGCACTGGCTGGTGACTGCATACAGTGTAAATAAGCAAACTCTTTTGAACTCCCAGGTAATTACCTTGTTTCACTCTTCTTTACTAAACCAGAAGCCCAAGAAGCAATTACAGCCAACTGGTATGTTGCACTGAAAGTTATCTCTTAACAATATATACTATTGATTTCTTTTATTTTCAGAGAAAATCAGGCAAAGGTATGCAGATCTGCCAGGGGAGTTGCACATTATTGAGCTTGAAAAGGATAAGAATGGTCTTGGACTCAGCCTTGCTGGCAACAAGGATAGGTCTCGCATGAGCATCTTTGTTGTGGGCATCAGTCCAGATGGCCCTGCAGGAAAAGATGGAAGAATGCGCATTGGAGATGAACTTCTAGAGGTAATTGTTCTTTTTCATTTTAAATGTTTTAATGTGTAGTGATAGAGAAGATCAAGAACCAAATACAAAATAATGAGCTGAAACTCCAAATACGGCAAACATGCCAACAGGCATGATTTTGGGGCATCACAACAACCCTTTTGCTACTGCTGTATAAACAGTTTAATCTCTCCCTGTCCAGTTGTTTGAAGACATAAGCAAGTCTTTTCATTCCTTCTAACAACAGACTTCATGGTCAAGTTCCTATTAGTAGAACAGTGAAAGAGAGAGGAAGACATAAACTTTCTAAGTGAGTGCCAGTCAGTAAGGTGGCAAAACAGGCTCGTCCATAGTCAAGGGAGGAGTTGAGGACACTCCATATGGGGGGGGGAATCACTTTATTAAAAAGGAGGGGAAATACCCAATATGATGATCACGATTTAAAATTGCATATCCATTGCTGGGGAAGCAGCGGGACATACAAGGTTCTGCACATTGACAAAACATAATTTAGATCCACTGCTGAGTTTAGGATGCTGGCAATACACTGTGTGAATTCCAGCAAATGTAATCCACTTTCATTGCTGAACTTTCTTGACATTTTAGCTGTGATCATGTGATTCTATTTTTGTTGGGGTTTAATATCTGTTATCATGGTATCTGAGGAGTCTAACACAACATATCCAGTTTTGAAATAGATCATATTAATTCTCTTTCTCTTAGCTTGAGAGTGAGGGTATGTGCTCTCTTGCAGAAGAATGGACACAAGGGATGATTGAAAAAAATGGGGATTTTTTTTGGCCATCCTTCAATTTTGTTGTATTTAAGTAACACACTGTATTTAACATACTGCTTTAAATCTATTTAAATTAACTATAATTATCTGTTCATCTTGAATAGGATTAATTTTAGCTGTTAGAAATAGTAGTAGAAGAAGAAGAGAAGAAGAGATTGGATTTATATCCCGCCCTTCACTTAGAGTCTCAGAATGGCTTACAAACTCCTTTCCCTTCCCCTCCCCACAACCTGTGAAGTAGGTGGGGCTGAGAGAGCTCTTTCTAGAACTGTCCTTGAGAGAAAAGCTGTGACAGAACTATGGCTTGCCCAAACTCATCCAGCAGCTGCAAGTGAAGAAGTGGGAATCAAACCCGGTTCTCCTAGATTAGAGTCCGTGCACTTAACCACTACACCAAACTGGCTCTCTGAGGCTGCATACAGGCATGTATAAATTCAGCTCAGAACTTTCACAGTTGCAGTCACACAAACCTTCTGCCAAGGATGGAGGAGGAGATTGGATTTATACCCCACCTGCCACTATCAAATGGAGTCTCAGAGCGGTTTACAATCCCTTTCCCTTCCCCTCCCCACAATAGACCCTCTGTGAGGTAGATGGGGCTGAGAGAGCTCTCTCAAGAACTTCCCTTGAGACAGCAGCTCTGAAAGAACTTTTGACTGACCCAAGGTCACACCAGAAGCTGCATGTGGAGGAGCAGGGAATCAAACCTGGTTCTCCCAGATTAGAGTTTGCACTCCAAACCACTACACCAAACTAGTAGAACCTTTCCCCTTATTTAAAGCAACGTATTCGCAGCATTGATTGGCTGATCTTCGTGTCAAACATAAAGTACTTCCCCTCCCCTTTCCAAGGCTGCTTGTCTGGCTGTTCTATCTGCTGTCAACTCTGGCCATTTAAAAAAAATCCAAACTCCAAACCTGTCTACTGTTCAGCAGTGGTTATGACTTGTAATTCTTGAATAATATACAGTCAATAACAGAAATAAAACTAGGATGATGGGCAATAACGTTAGAACAACTGTCTTACTAATAACGGAATTCAGGAACACTGGAATGTCAGTTGGCACATTCATAGCAATAGACAATGTCATATTCCCTGTCGCAGTGAGGCAGGGCAGGTAATACAACAGAGTCCAGTTCAGTGGTAAACTTAAAGAATACTTGTGGGAGCCATGTGTTTTACAAGTACTGCAGTGTTTTATATTCTTTGTATACAGGGCTCATTTCGAGCTGGAGCTGGCTGGAGCACTGCTCAAGTAGTGCTGGAAGGTGCCCCCTGCCCATCCAGCCCTGCCCCTTCCCGAGCGGCCCCCTTGGCTTGCTACAGGGCTGTTTCCCCTATCTGCTGGCCGGCTGGTCCCGCCTCCTCATTGCCCGCTGCCCGCTGCCCGCACCCCACTGGGCCCCCATGGCCTATGCTGCAGCTGGGCTCAGGCATACCCCCGGCAGCCACCCTCCTGTCACCAAAGCTGGGGTGCTCCATCCGTGCTGCTCAGGTCAGGCCATTACTCCCTTGCTGGCACCACTTCCTCCAGCTGCCCCAGCACATGGTAGATAGGTTGTGAGTTCAGGGCTGGGGGGGGGGCCTGGGTAGTGAGTAACACATTCTGAGGGAGCCACCAGGATGCAGCTGACAGACCCTCCTCTCACTTGAAGACACCATTGGGCTGGGTCTGGGCTAATGGTGGCAGCACTCGCTCCTTACGCTGCTAGTGCTGGCCAGAATGGGGATGGAGGAATATGATGTAGAATGGCCCTGAGGCTAAAGAGTGGCCTAGAGTGACTGAAAGGGTGGCTTAGATAATTGGAGGTTCGGCAGTTTTCAGTGGGGTGTGTGTGTGTGTGGAGCTGATGCTTTGAAAATACACAAAGCAGAGAGATTTGTGCCTGATAGTTTTGCTCCGAAAGTAGTAACACAATTCCCGGTGGGGGGAGGGATTTTAGTGGAATGGAGCTCAATGAAGAACGAAGGTCATGTGACCACAGAGAAACTTGTATATTCGGTTATATAAGAAGCTAAATCCCAAAGTGGACCAAAGTAACTGTTCAGCAATTCAGCAAAACATACAAACACAAAATGAAAGGATGGTCAATGAGAGTCATATAGGAACACACTGTTCTTGTTTTAATGAGTATTGTACTAAGAAATGATAAACAATTACCTTTTTTGTAGTTCCTTTTATTTTATAAATTATTTTAACATCTCATGTATTGTGCAAACAACTCTGAAAGACAGGTTAGGCTGATAAAGGGTGGCATAAATGTTTCAAACCTCAGTAAGACAGTACACAGTCTTGCATATGAAATTAAGCTGACTCATTCCATCTATTCTCAACTCTTCTTGCTAGTTAAAAGATATATTTTGCTATAATTTATTTGTGTGAATTTATATTGTAAAGGCTGCTCAGTGTACCTTCTTTGCAGGCACCTTTTGTGAGATGTGCAACATGATTATTATTGCATCTTCCTTGTGTATTTGCTCAAAAGTCCTGAAAAATAGGTTCTTTTCAACCATCTCTCTGCACAACTTAATTCTCTCTCTCCGCCATCTGCATGAACAAGACTGGGGAGGGGGGACATGCAGATCAGAGGCCTTTTAAAATTTCCTTTTGCCCTTTGTTCAGCTCAGAGAGAACACTGGCATGAAATGTGCACTCTGCATATGTTCATGGTCTTCATTTTGCTGTTACCTAAAATGGTGTGGTACAGTTTCAAAGGAGCAACTAACTGGGATATATAAAAGGAATGACAGGATTGCCCATTGGAAGCAATGGGAGAGGCTTGAAGGCCCATTGGAGATAATGAGACCCAGGAATGCCAATTGACTTGCATGGGCTCCACTGGTATTTAGTGTCAGTATTTGGATATTAGTTCAGGGCTGACCCAAGATGTCTTAAGAGATTCAGAGCAAAAAAATGACATGAGGTGTGAAGTACTGGGAAGCTGTCTGGTATCATGACTCTTTGGAAGCTGATGTCATGCAAGTCTCCCACTTGCTCTGTTTGGGTTTTGGGTAAGAGAATTTCCCAGTGTGTTGGCCCCCCTGGAACAAATCTGTTGGTTTCGCTCCCCCATCTTTAATGACACCCAACTAAGGCAGATCATCATGTCTCACCTGATCTTACTGTAGGACTATCCTTGCTATAGCCTGCCTTGATGTGTTTATGGTAGATGGCAAACATGGGAAGCATTGTGTACATGGCTGCTGGTGTGATGTCTGTTTGGGATTATACCTTGTCTGGTCTTAATGTGTGTGAAGGTGCAATAGAACACATGCTCCTCAAGACTGCTATAAACATTGCCCTTTTAATTAATATCTCTCCCAGGCATGTTGCTGCCAAAATAATCTTTTGATTGTTTTCCTGATTTACTGCAGAAGAAGCAAAAGCATACTAACTTGATCTGTATTTTCATGCTTGTCGTAGGGTAGCTTCCCTGCAAGAGCAAGGGAAACCTAAAGTGTCTTTAGTCAAAGTGTAAAGCTGGCTCACCAGCTCTGAGTTGGGAAATACCTGGAGATTTTTGAGGTGGAGCCTGAGAGGTAGATGTTGCCTTCTGACACACTTCCGGTGATGTCAGGGGGTGTGGCATATACTAATGAGTTATGAGCTTCTGCACCTCTTTTTATACAAAATGACCCCTGTTTGTATATAGTGTATATAATGGGTGTGGATATTGAGAACAAAGCTATGAAAAGTTAGTCTGTCTCTCAACGGAATGGCAAACTGGAGCAGGACAGAACTGCTTCAGTCTTCTGCTTTATGCTACCTTCTTTGGAATCGTTAGTCATTGGATTATTAAATGTTTGAATGTGTCTATGTGCTTGTAGGCAGATAAAAAAATTTTTTTAAGTACCACAAATCTTAATGGCACAAACTCCTTCTGGCCCTTCAGTGACAAGCACATGATTTGCATGCCTAAGATTCCATGCTTAGTCTCTTAAAGTCAAGTAGTCAGGACTGGGATAGAATGCTTTCATTCAGTGCAGAAGAGTTTTGTACTCTATTTGCTTCTACTTTTCCCTTGCCATCATCCCACGTTTTGCTTTACTCCTCTTCCATTTCCCGTGCTGTTGCTGCCCTCTTAGTTACTTGGGTCTGATGTAATGGTAAAATGTAGTGTGCTGCTATGTGAATGAGACTGAGGAATCCTTAGGCATTCTTACTGATTTCTGTCCTTGTGCATAGTGAGATAAATATTTATTTGGGGCTTTCATCCCATCCTAGTTTACATTTAAATGTGTATCGGTGAACTATGGCTTGTGCTTCTCATCACAACAGCATTATCAGTTTGGAATGCTAGTTTCTCCAGGACGTGCAAACCATAGGTCGAGGTTCAGATGCAGTTAGGTGTAAACATTGAAATAACTAATTATCTCACTTCACAGGAGGGAGAGGGAAGAGGGGCTGGAGCATTTGAACTCGAACATCTTCCAGTTTTACTGATATAGCAACAAACCTTTCTTTTCCTTTTCGGAACTCCTATGATCAGATGATCTTGAGCAGTAAACAGAGAGTATGTTAAAAGCAATGAGATCCAGCAATTCCTAAAAGCGGTAAAATAATGACATTCCAATATTTTGTGAGACAAGAGTATCAGTTTTACCCTGACTGCAAGGGCAAATGGAATACAATGAAATCTCCTTGTAATACTTTGGATGGGATGGCATCAGGGGTCTTTTCGTAGAAAAACAGCTGTAGGAGCTCATTAGCATATGGTATGCTAATGAGCTATTAGGCTATTAGCATATGCCACGCCACCTGACATCACCGGAAGTGATGTCAGAAGGGGAAGCAAAAGGGGGGAGGCATCTTCAAAAGCCTCCCCTTCCCTTCCCCAGCTGGCCTGGGTGGGGGAGTGAAGAGAGAAGGGGTTTAAAGTTTAAACCCCTTCTCACTAGAGTTGGGCCACAGAAGGAAGAAAGAGTGAAGGAAAGAGAGAGTAGAGAGAAGGAAAGAGGGAAAGAAAGAGAAGGAAAGAAGGAGAAGAAAAGAAGGAGGGAATGAAAGAGAGAGAAAGGAAGAACGAGGGAAACAGGGAAAGGAGGAAAAAAGAGAAGAGAAGAAAGCGGGAAAGAGGAAAAGGAGAGAAGGAAAGGAGGGAATGAAAGAAATTCGGCGGCAATTTGGCCCCATTATATCCTATGGGCCATTGAAGTCAATGGTAAAAACATAGGGTATATTCTGGGGGCTGGAGGGGAGGGGGTTTGAGGGAGAGGCCCCAAACTCACAGGATAGCTGATGGAGCCTCTCCCCAAGATAACCACCAAGTTTCAAGAACATTGGATCAGGGGGTCCAATTCTATGGGTCCCCAAACAGGTTGCCCCTATTCCCTCCATTGTTCTCTATGGTGGGAAAAAGTTACTAGCCAGTGAATATGATACAACTGCTTGGATGACCAGGCATGAGGCTGGCAATGTCAGTTGTTGGGAAACACATTTATTTATTTATTTTTATTTTTATACCTGATTTTTGTCCCAATGGGGACCCAGAGAAGCTTACATCATTCTTCCCTCAACCATTTTATCCTCTGGACAGCCCTCTAAGCACTGATGTAACCCTTCCTGCTCTCCCTTTCATGATCTGCCTAAGTTCACAGAATCAGCATTGCTGTCAGATAGCTGCCTAGCCTCTGTTTGAAAACCTCCAAAGAAGGAGAGCCCATCACCTCTCAAGGAAGCCTGTTCCACTGAGGAACAGCTTTAACTGTCAGGATGTTCTTTCTAATGTTTAGGCGAAAAAATTTCAACCTGTTGGTTCTGGTCCAACCTTCCAGGGGAACAGAAAACAACTACACACCATCCTTTATATGACAGCCCTTCAAGTACTTGAAGATGGTTATCATGTCACCTCTCGGTCATCTCCTCTCAAGGCTAACATACCCAGCTCCTTCAACCTTTGCTCCAGGACTTGGTCTCCAGACCTCTCACCATCTTCGTTACCCTCCTCTGGACACATTCCAGCTTGTCTATATCCTTCTTAAATTGTGGTGTCCAAAACTGAACACTACACTAGGGCTGCGATCATATGCACAACTGGACCCGACAGAGGTCCAAATGCCGGGCAGGTTTTAAGGGCACGATCAGACAACAACATCTGGGAAGTGCCCCACAGCCATTGGCAACCCGTTCTGCTCCACCACAGAAGCGGAGTTAAAAGACACCGGGGAAAATCTGGTAGTAAACGGGTTGCAACAGGCCACAGACAGACTTTCCCGTGTCTAATTGCTCCAGTACGCTCTCATGGCATCGGGATGGTCTGATCAGGCCATCCCGACTCCATGCTGTTGTCCCCCCCCTTTTGCAGTATGCACATCATCGCAAACTCCATAAAGAGCCCTTGTTGCGGAGGTGCGATTCACCGCTTGCTCGTTTAAGTGCATGGGGAAAAAATGGCACAACCCCCCCCAACTCACCTGCAGTTGTGTCTGATCATGCACTGACGGACTATGCCCGCAGCTTCAAAGGGAAGTGTGATCGTGCAACTGCATGTCAAATTTGGAGGAAATAGCCTCGCTTCCCCCCTGTTTTTTTCTGGCATGTGTGACCACAACCTAGGTGAGGTCTAACCAGAGCAGATTAAAGTAATACCATCACTTAACGTGATCTGGACATTATACTTCTGTCAATACAGCCCAAAATCACATTTGTCTTTTTAGCTACTGCATCACACTGCTGATTCATGTTCAGGGCATGGTCTATTAGGATCCCTAGATCCTTTTTGCACATACTACTGCCAATACAAGTCTCCCCATCCTATAATTATGCATTTGATTTTTCCTACCTAAATGCAGAACTTTACATTTGTCCCCTTTGAAATTCATTAAATTTCTTTTAGCCCAGTTTTCCAGCCTGTCAAGATCATCCTGTATCCTGACTCTGTCTTCTACTATATTTGCTACCCCTCCCAATTTAATAAACAATCCCTCTATCCTTTCATCCAAATTATTGGTAAAGATGCTGAACAAAACAGGCCCCAGGACACTTTTCACTCCTCTTCAGGAAGATGAGGAACCATTCATAAGCACTCTTCGGGTGCGATCTGTCACTCCACTTTTCACTCCTCTTCAGGAAGATGAGGAACCATTCATAAGCACTCTTTGGGTGCGATCTGTCAACTAGTTACAGATCCATCTAACAGTAATAGGATCCAAACCCCATTTTACCAATTTTTCAACAAGAATATTATGTGGAACCTTATCAAAAGCCTTACTGAAATCAAGATAAACTATGTCTACAGCATTCCCCTGATCCAGCAAGGTAGTAACTTTCTTAAAAGAAGAGATAAGGTTAGTCTGACATGACTTGTTCTTGAAAAACCCATGCTGGCTCTTAGTAATCACAGCCATCCTTTCTAAGTGCTCAAGGACTGACTGATGATTTGTTCTAAACTTTTCCAAGTATAGACGTCAAGCTGATGGGTTGGTAGTTACCCAGATCCTCCTTTTTCCCCTTCTTGAAGATGGGGCCAACATTTGTCCACGTCCAACCTTCTGGCACCTCACCTGCTCTCCAAGAATTCTCAAAAATAATGGACAGAAGCTCATAAATTACATCCATGAGTTCTAATCATCACACTAGAGATATCAATCACACACCCCTAGCATATGTCCCCACCTGTTCCATCTCCTGCCAATTGCCATGCCATACCTATACATTAGGTTGAGAGAGAGAGTGGCTGGCCCAGGTCACCAAGTGAGTTTCCATAGCAGAACAGGAATTTGAACTTGGTTCTCCTATAGCAGAGGTGTTGAACTCATTTGTTATGAGGGCCGGATCTGACATAAATGTTATTTTGTTGGGCCAGGCCATGTGTGCCATAAAATGGAATGCTGGTTACTGGAGATAACTTTATAAAGGGCAGCAACTGGCAAGCTTCAAGTTGGTATGTCCTTACTGCAAGGCCCCATGGGCTGGGAGGGGGGTGCAGAGGAAAACACACATGGATTGGAGAGCCAGCAGTGCAGCACTGAGCAGATACTCTCATGCCCCAAAAGAGGATTGTCTGCACCCCCCTACATGCAGACACTGATTCCTGCAGCCATTCGGGACAGCATCCCTGGAGCTGCAGGCTGAGTGGAGAGGTATGAATGCAGCTGCAGTGGTTCCCACCTTACCAGTCCCTGAAGGGAAGGGGTTCTGCTTGACTGCTGCAGGTTGTCCTGCTGTGCTGAAGCCTCCTGCTCCCTTCCTTACACCAGTTGCTCACGGGCCACATAACAGCCCTGGACGGGCCGCTTTCGCTCCCCAGGCCTTACGATTGACACCCCTGTCCTAGAGCCTAGTATAACATTCTGACGAGGACAGCACACTGAACTGAGAAACCTTGTTGTTAAAACCTACCCATCCTTCTTTATTGGAAGAGCAATGTGCTCTGTTTCTGAAGAGGGCTGAATCCAGAGCCTGAAGCTATTTTTTTTTTTTACCAAAGGAGGTTAAGAGTTTCAGTTGCCTTTAGAAATGATTCCCAAACTAATCATCCTCCATATTTTGATGTATAGCCATAATTTCCTCTTTCTTAAAATACTCCTGTTTTTCTTAAGGAACCACATCCACCTTCTATGAAATATTTATGATGTCAGTATCACTCAAAAACTAATGCTTTGTTTTAAATCTCATTTTCTGTTTTAATCTGTATTGATAATATAGCCACTCCAGCTCTGTAACTGGTAGTTTCATTTATCTTTTCTTGCCTTTTGTTCTGACTCCTGTCATTCAGACATCTGTTCCTCATAATGAGTCCTGAGCTGATTTTAACATTACAGTAAGTAATGTTTGTTTTGTTATGAAGCCTACAAGAAAAGAGTAAAGCAACTGAGTCTTTGATATCAGTATCAAAGATATTGAAGGGAGGACATACTCAAGGTTTATAAAATTACTCAAAAAATGAATATTTAGGGTTGGCAAGCAATGGGGTGGTCAGGTTGCCCGTTTCAGGTTGGGAAATTTGTGGAGGTTTGGGGATGGAGCCTAGGGAAGACAGGGACCTGAGTGGGGTACATTGCTGTAGAGTCCACACCCCCCCAAGTGTCCATTTTCTCCAGGGGAACTGATCTCTGGAAATGAGCTGTAATTCCAGGGGATCCCAGGCCCCACATGGAGGCTGTCATCTTTAATTCTGCAAAAATAGATGTAGATAGAACTTCTGCTGGTACTTGAAACGTTGCTTGCTCTAAATTCACTGCTAAAGACACAGTGGAACTCCTACCTCACAATTCACTTGATTTGCTCTGTACAAGCATGCTGCTTGGGATTATGAGGTAAATTTCATGCTCCAAGTTTTGATGGATAGAATAGATAAAGTTCCCACCCCCTGGCGCCACTTATAGGGTTTTACAGGATGAGGCATCAAAGATCCCTGATCAGATCTCCTGTATCTTTTAGCAGCTATGTGGAAAGGAAGGGAATTAGATCACAACACATCTCTGAAGAGGTTTCACTTTTTCTCCTGTGCTATGTTTTATATACATCACACATATATCCCAGGCTGCTGTTTTCCCCAATAGGGAAACTATACAGGTAACCAGCTTGTTTAGTTAGGCCTCTGTTCATAGTGTAAGGGCCTTTTCAAATTTGAGTAAAGGTGTGGTGCGGAGACAGTATGCTGTCTTTGGACATGAGAATCCTGTTTGAGTACCCTTCTCAGCCTTGAACCATTCTGTTTCAGTCTAATTTGAAACAGGCTACACGACACATAGATATATGGGAATACACACAGTATTACATGTACGTGCTATAAGATGTTAGATCCTTGGTTCAACAATTAGCACATTTCTCACAAAATAATTTAATTCCAGTTGTGAAAGCAGAATTACTCCCGGCAAGAATGCAGGCAGTACACCCAAAGATTGCACTGAAACATGTGGGACTCTGGCCTGTTTTCTTAGGTGAACAATTTGTGTCAAAAATTATAGCTTGCTTTCTGTATTTTATATCCTGATATTTCTTGAATAAATGCTGGGGGTTTTTGCTTTATCACTGGAGCAGAAACTTCATTATATCTTAAATTTTTAACAAAAAATTATGTTTGCTAATGCCACTAACCTACTTCTGTCTGTGTAAGATTCTTTCACTTTCCTACAGAAAGCTGCATTGGGCATTTTTTCTGAATTGGCTATTATGATCCTATTTCCTTTAGTTAGTTATGTTATTTCCTTGACATGAGGATTGACTCTGCTGTCACTGAAAATTAACATTTCCCTTCCTTAGTTTTATGACTGTCATTTCTTGTGAATCTAATGAAGTGACCCTGAAAGCTTGTGCCATAATAAATCTGTTAGTCTTTAAGTGCCATCAGACTTGGTTGTTTTTGTGGAACAGACTAACACAACTACCACTCTGGAATATATCAGTTCCTAGTCTCATTTGAAATATTTATGGAAAATGTTTAGTTTGCTTATATCTACCAGTTTTTCAAGGGAAACCACATCAAAGCTAAGTCCTGCTTTATGTGGATTGATGGCAGGCTGCAAGGTTTCTGAGGTGCAAGAGGTTAGCATTGGCTGTTTTTGCTCTTCATGCATTTTTGCATGCTGTCTTGCTAAAATGCCATTGTGCTTTAGGAAGACTCTTGTGGAATACTGTTCTGTATTCCTGCAAGGGAATAAAGTAATAGAAGGCAAAACTGTGATATGTTTTGACATTGCAGTAGGTTCCTACGAAATAGGATTACTATTTCCTCCATTTTACAGTGTGTGTGATTTTTATCTCTCACTCTCAAGTTGTATTTGAAGTAGTGAATGGCACAACCTTATATAATCAATCTTATTCTACAGATATAATTATTCCAATTGATCAAAACTTTATTCACACAGAAAGTTATCATGTAAAACTAAAACAAAAATCAAAAGACTCATACCTTTTAACTTTATCCTTGCTTGCTGACTGAAGATTAGATTAAAAGGAAAAATGTAGAGAATAGAACAATTCCTTCAGAAGTGTGTGATAAAATTATAAAGCAATACATAACCTTTTGTCTTTGTTTAAGTTTTAATTATGTTTGATGTTATTTTTTTATAAAACAGATAAATAACCAGATCTTGTATGGGAGAAGTCATCAAAACGCTTCTGCAATAATTAAGACTGCCCCATCAAAGGTCAAACTGGTATTCATACGGTAAGAATGACATAAGTAGTAAACAAGTGACTGTCACCAAATCAGAGATTAATTGTTTAAACTGGGTGGTGCTATGTATTGAGGAAAAATGAATTTCCAAATAAAATTGATAGCTGCTAAAATATGCTTTCAAGAACAAGCCTTTTAAACATTTTGCAATTTCTCACACAATTTGTTATGACAGCCAGAGTGATTTAGTGGTTAGAGTGTCTGAGTAGGATGTGGGAGACCCTGGTTCGAATCTTCACCTTATCCGGAAACTTGCTAGGTAACTTTGGGCTAGTCATTACGCTGATTC
Source organism: Gekko gecko (assembly GCA_029375565.1). Lineage (NCBI taxonomy): Eukaryota > Metazoa > Chordata > Lepidosauria > Squamata > Gekkonidae > Gekko > Gekko gecko. The sequence continues at coordinate 73,407,297 of JAPDNY010000006.1, read as the reverse complement.
AATTTAAGCTGCTGTATACATGGCAGCAAGCTTATGCACAACGACTCTGCTTTATGGATGTCGAATCACATGTTTAAATGGATACTGTGTGTGTCGTTCCTCTTTTGCATCAAACAGCTGGACAGGAAGGGACGGCGCATTTAGATTCAGTCTATCTATCCACTGCTCCCCCTGCTAATTGGGATTTCAGTCTTTTTGAAAGGACTTTTTGGTTGCCACTTCTATGAGAAATGTAATTGTCTTCTTGATTGATTGGACAGTGCTCGTTTCTTGTTTTGAAGTTTGATAAATATTACTGTCATCATTAATCCTTTGGTGATCATTTGTATCTCTTCATTAAAATATTTACTCCCCACCATTCCTTTTGGCTCAAAGCAGTTTACAAATCATAATTAAAACATTTCAGATTAAAAACAAATGAAATAAAACTCTAAATATCCCCCTAGTCATATCATGTAAACATATACTATCATTATGGAACCAATGGCTTGCTGATTGAGAGCAAGACAAGTTAAAGACTTTGGCCTGTTAAAATCATTCTGATGTAGGAAAAAAGGTCCCATCACAGATGGGATGACACATACGTGGAATGCAAATAGAGAGAGAGAGAAAGAGCATGAACTGTGGTTTGAAATGTAGGGTTTCTTTTTCTGGGGATCTCATGTAAGGTAATGCATCTGCTGATCAATAGAACTGCTTCTTTTCCCCCACCTACTGTACATTAGTAAATAAAACAAATATAGGATACCCTAAATATCCAGGGTGTACTGCCATCCAAAGGGAAGAAAAACACTGCCTCTGAAAGCTTTGCTGCTGAGAAACTAGGGAGGCCCCTGCCCTCTGGAACCAGCTCCCTGAGGAAGTTCATGCTCTACTGGATCTGTAAGGACTCCATAGGGCATGTAAGGATGCCTTGTTTTGTGCATTTAATTAACCAAGAGAATGGATGAACTGGCTGGCTGTCCAGAATTGTCCCAGAACTGATGACCAGTTGAATTTTTAATTAGAATTCTGTTTTTATTGTATTCATTTGTATCTCTAGGTTTTATTATCTATTCAAGTTTTAATGCTTAATGGTAAACAAACAAACAAACAAACAAACAAACAAACAGTATTTTCAGACAGATATAGTATAATGGCTAAAAGTATATGCCAGTGTTTAAAATTCTGCCTCACTAAGTAACTGTAACAACCACTATGCTTCTGTAATATGGAGCCCTTAATACTAACTTGCATAACATGATTGTTGTAAACATTTGGAAACACTTATAATAAAATAATTATATTTAATATAATTTTTCAATTATACACTGTGCTCCAAAGTGTAGACAAATCTCTCTCTCTGTCTCTCTCTCTCTCTCTCCCTCCCTCCCTCCCTCTCTCTGAGTAAGCTTTGAAGTCCTGCAGATGATCTAAAAAACTGGGCTACAGAATTAATATGGAAGTGTGCTTTTCTGTTTTTATCATTCAAAGGGTTGTCAAAATTCTGTTTCTGGCTGGATATTATAGAATTATGTTTATGCTGTCCAGGCAAACACAACCTATTCTCCAGTCACTTAAGTTCATGGTTTTCTATGACATGCACAGATTTAATAGTCTCATGTTTTGCACTACTTTGACAAACAATATGGCCCATCTGTCTTGGGACATGTTCACAGATTTTAATTCCTGGAAGCCAAGATGTTGAATCTTCTTTTCCTCAGTCTCAGAGCTCATCAAGGAAAAATGTTAAACCTTCCTTGGTTCACATCTAGAATTGCCAAATATCTGGACTTCTTGTCCTTTGCTAAAATAAGTAAAAGAAATATGTGCAGGGCACTACTGCTTCTATTCCCAGAGATTAATATTGAGCTTGATCTCTGTAAAATCATAGAATATAAACAGTGACTAAATCCATATCCTCTGTACTTGTGTGTGTAAGAAACACACTCCTATGCAGGTCTACTCAGAAGTAAGTCTGATTTTTTTTTCAATGGGACTTACTCCCAGTTAAGTAGGGTTGCCAGGTTTGGGTTGGAAAATACCTGGAGAGTTTGGAGGTGGAGCCAGGAGAGGGCAGGGTTTGGGGAGGGGAGGGGAGGAGAACAGCATAATACAATGCCACAGAGTCCACCCTTCAAAGCAGCCATTTTCTCCAGAGAAGTTGTCAGCTGGAGATCAGTTGTAAAAGCCGGAGATCCCCAGGCCCCACCTGGAGGCTGGCAATCCTAGGATTGCAGCCAGTATATCTTATAGTTAGTGTGTATGAATCTTTAGATCTAATGTAGCCCACAAATTACAATGGTAAAAAATAGTGTTCATAAAATGAAGAATTACTTGCTATCCTTAGCAGGACAAATCATCCAAAGGAGATTAATGATCTTGCCTGTAATCTATTCTTTCTTCATTCAGCTACTGAAAATTAAATGTCATGTACAACCACTTAGTCTCCATTATTTAATTGCATGTGGAAAATGTCTGGTATATAGCTGCACAAGCTATAGAAAAAATATCTGAAATTGGATGTGAGAAGGATGTTGTGGCAAAGTACTATAAAAAGACTGAATTACACTTGACTTCTGTAATACTCTAGCCACAGAATTTGTTAGCATTACTGCTTCACTGAAATTAAAATATAATGAAGCTTGAGATAAAGAATAATTAGTTTTGCATATTAATAGGTAAACTCCCCTGGCCCTGATCTTAGTGGACCTGATTGAAACACATCTACTCATAAACCTTCTCCTGAGTACTCTGACTTAGTTATGTAATTTGTTTACAGCATTTATACTCTGCCTGTCTGCCCTCATCAGGGCCAACAAGGCAGCAAACAGATTAAAAACATACATAATAAAAAAAAAACCCTTTAAAAGTATTAAAACCAAACAAGAACACATCACTAAAACAATTAAAACCAAGTTAAAGTACATATAGAGTACTAGCCTGATACCTTCGCTATGGTATTTAAGTTCTGCAAATTGTTATAATACTGATTATGTGAAGTCTGAAATGTAACAATTGTTGTAGGAATTCTAATGGAGAAGATTGTAAGTGTAAAAAATAAAGTGAGACGTGTATTTTTTTTCTGTACTGAAGGACCTCTCTGTAGACCACATTGGTGGTTCTCCCATCAGGTGTTAGGATCACCAGGCTGTTTGGTGAGCTCACTCTGGAGCAGGCTACATAGAACTGTCTATGTGAGAAGCAGTCATCTGTTAAGTCAACTCCTGCTACCTTCCACAAAAGTGATGGCCTCTGTACTTGTGTTCCTGGATTGTTTTGCTCATATAGAGACTGTTGTTCTGAGCACCTCAGGGTGATTTTGCTGGTACTTGGCCAGTGCAGCTCAGTGCACTGCAGGAGTACTATGCACAAATGTCTTTGTCGCATTCCTAAGTTGCCTCCTCCTTATAGCGTTGGTGTATCTGGCTCGACGTTTGCCAGGAGCTTTCTTGGGAGCAATAAGAGGTGAGAGTTGTGAGGGGGAGGTGGTGTGAGGGACATTTGTTCAGGTTCATGAGGGAGGCATGCATTGAAATGGCTCCTAGAAATGTCCTTTATTATCTCCCCATAAACATTCATTAACTCAATTGCCATGCTGGCTTTTTTGAAAAATGTCTGTTCGGGAGTCTTGAATATCTGATTTTTGTAACTGTCCTCAACTGTCTGCAGTCTCTTCTAACTGCGTTTTTACCTCACAACATTGAGATCCACAGCTGAGCAATCAGAGGGAGGTGGGTGCAGGTAGGCAGGTTTTACCTCAGAACTCTGAACTACACAATTGACCAATCGGGAAGGGGGCAGACAAGGAGGAAGCAGCCTGCAAGGCACATAGAAAATAATTGGGGGAACACATTTTGCCCCTTTTTTACCCCCTTATGGGTCATGTTTCTCAGAAATCTCTTCATGAGGGGGGCTTGATGTCATGATAGGAATGCACTCCCCTTATTTTGGGTTTCTTGGTGCAGGGGTTTGGCCTGGGCATTGAATTTGGGGGGAGAGCATACCCTCCCCCCTTTTTTTACAAAATGCTTCTCATTATGTTACATTTTAGAACTGAGACATAACTACATATTCAAAACACCATCCGAGGAATCAGATATTAAGCAAGTTCATATGAACCAATTTTCTAGAACTCACATTGTGAGAAGTTAAATAACCTAATAAAGTAAACCAGTTTTCTACAAATTTGGGGTATATTTCCATTGTGGGTGGGAGTGTAGCTAAGCTGGGCCAGCAGTGCTGCTAAGGTGATCCTGCTGGGGTGGTGTCCCTGATGGATTAAAGTACCCTGGTCTTACTTCTACACCAACCTGCTCCTACACCAACCTGTCTGGTGTTGGGGAGGATTGTATTTAAAACCATCAGGGAGGCTGGGCCAGCAGCAGGGCTAAGGCAATCCTGCTGAGCAAACCTCCCCAGTGGCAGTAAGCATCCTACCTCTTCTCCTACACCTGACAGGCAACTGCCTGTCCAGTGTAGCATGGGGAGTGGGGAAGAGTATTAGAAGCCACTGTGGAGGTGGGACTGGCAGGATCACTAAAGCATTACTGCTGAGGCAGGCTCCTTCATGGCTTTAAGCACCCTGCAACCACTGCTGTACCTGACAGACAACAGCCTGTTAGGTGTAGGAGGTGGGGGGAGTGTGTTGGAAGCCATCAGAGAGGCTGGGCCAGCAGCATTATTGCACCTCACAGGTGGTTGTTGGCCATTCCTGATTTCCTCAACTGTCATTAGCTTTGTGCAGTCTCCTGTAACTGGTGTTTTTTTAAAAACCTCAGAACACTGAGCTCTGCAGCTGACCAATTAGAGAGTGGGGGGTGCAAGGTGGCAGCAGCCTGGCAGCCACATAGGAATCAATGGGGGAGCACATTTTACCCCTTTGACCCACTTAGGGGGTCAAATTTCTAAAAATCTCATCTTAGTGAACATCTACATCATGGTAGGAACGCTGTCCCCAAATTCCGTGTTTCTAGGTCCAGGGATTTGGCCTGGGCATTGATTTTATGGTGAGGGGACTTTCTTTTATATATCTAGATAATAAACTACACAGGCATAATGGGGCAGGAAGGAGGGATTGCTAAGGGAATGCTAGACAAAACAGAAAACATTGGGAGCTAGTTTAGGTGAAACATGTACCACAGTTGCTTGGCTTAAGCTAATAATCAGTTGGAAGTGAAAGCCTAGGTGAATTATTCCATGTCAGTGTTATCTTATTATTTGCTTAGAATTTAAATTTTAATCAAAACAAATGAAAGCTTAAGATGATTGTAAGAAATTAACGATAATGAATGTAAATTATTTCCTCTAAAAATTTGTCATCTGGCCATGGTTATCCAGGCTGTGATTGCATCTAGGTTAGATTACTGTAGTGCACTTTGCATGGGGCTGACTTCCAAAACTGTTTGGAAAACTTAAGTGGGCCAAAAAGCACTAATCAAGCTATTTTTTTCCACAGTTTCTTTTTTATTCTTAAATATTCAACAAAACAAAACACACAATATATAAGTACACATACAATATGAACATATAAAAAGAAAAGAAAGAGGGGGGAAAATCAACATACATACAAATGATCTGGGGCCATTTCATAGAAAAAGAGCTGCAGGAGCTCATTAGCATATAATATGCTAAAGAGCCATTAGGCTATTAGCATATTAGCTCATTAGCATATGCCACACCCCCTGACATCACCGGAAGTGATGTCAGAGGGGGAAGCATCTTCAAAAACCTCCCCTTCCCAGCCAGCCTGCCGGGGGCGGGGGGAGTGAAGAGACCGTAATCTCATCGTAACCGCACTAGAGTGGGGATGCAGGAGGAAGGAGGGAAAGAAAGAGAAGGAAAGAAGGAAGAAAAGAAAGAAAGAAGAGAAGAAGGAGGGAAACAGGAAAAGGAGAGAAGGAAAGGAGGGAAAGAGGGAAAGAAAGAAAGAGAGAGAAGGAAAGGAGGAAAAGAGAAAGAAAGAGAGAGAAGGAAAGGAGGAAAAGAGAAAGAAAGAAAAGCAAGAAAGGAGGGAAAGAAAGAGGGCAAAGAGATGGGGGGCTCTGGGGGGCTCTTCCACCCCCTCATCAAGCCCCCCACCACCCCCACACTTACCACAATCAAGCATCTGCCAGTGGGGGGCCTTTTTGGGTGTCCCCCGGGCTGCAGTGCTTCTGTGCAGACCTGGGGATGCCAGTGGGGGGCTCTTCGGGCGTCCCCCAGGCTGCAGCGCTTCTGCGTGGGCATGGGGATGCCGGCAGGGGGGCTCTTTCTACCCACTGCCTGACCAGCTGGTTGGTAGGGGAAGCCCCACCCCCAAGCCCCAACACCCACAGCCACCCCTCTCCCTTCTCTCTTGAGAGAGAGGAGGCAGGGGGCGGCTGCAGGCTACACGCCCAATCTCTGAGCAGCATTACCACTCGGAGATTGGGCAGGTGGGGCCCTCTGGCTGCAGGCACTTAAAGGGACCCCCTTAAGTGCATGCAGCCAGTGGGACAGGGCCCCACACACCTAATAATTGAACAGCAATGACCCTTGGAGATTGGGCAGGCAGAGTCCTCCAGCTGCGGGCACTTAAAGGGACCCCTTTAAGTGCACGCAGCCAACAGGGCTTGGAGCAAGGATGTACCCAATGTGATGTCATCATGTTGAGGATGCCCTGCCCCCTCCGGGAATGCCCCCCAAGTCCCACCCCCAGGGACGAAGATGGACCTGGCAACCCTATCTGCTTCTAGATTGAGGGCTGTTTTATTGAGTGCCCATCATTAAGTAGCAAAACTTGGCAAACCAAAGAAAAGGTACAGCATTCTGTGTACTAGAGTACCCCATGGAAATGCAAAAAAAAAACTTTGTAAAAAAAATTAAAAATAAAACTTCCTAAAAGTGGCATGGCAAAAATTAAGCATGCTCTTTATCTTTAGAATGTAGACAGCAAATGAGAGTCAATTAAAGATGGAAACAAAAATAGAGGGGAAATTGGACTGCTCAAGCCTTAAAAATTTATAGAAACCTGAAGGATGAGTTTTGGGCCCAATGGGCCCAAACATACTCCCTTCATGATCCTTCAGTGTCCCTGGAGACACACTCACACACACAAAATTTAAAAGCCCTTTCAGGGCTGAAGTGGACAGCCACAGAATATACTACAAAGAATGTGAAAGCCTTAGGATATTCTCCCATCCTGCTTTTTAACCCTATTAACTGTAGAATTATGTCTTACTTCACACATGCACATTCTCCATTCAGAATTCATGACCTAACTTCAAACCCAGTTTAGAAAGTTTACATGTTCAGCTGTAAGCCCTTAAGTAACTAGTATGTGTGTATGTGAACTGCCTCTGCTGAAAGAATAGTGTTTGAGGTTATGTCAGAAAACATGAACACATTGCATCTCTGATTAATATTTTACATGTGCAAGTAATTCTTTCTAGTATACTGAAGCAGAGTGATTAATGTGTATCCCTGAAGCAGAGTGATTAATGTGTATCTATGAATTCATTTAAAGAGAATTGTAGCATCACAGCATGGAAGACTGAATTAATTGAATGGCTGCATTCTCGATGTTTGTTGTCACTGTCGTTCAGCTAGGGCAGCCAGGTCCCCCAGAAGGGTGGAGGTTCCCCTGCTAAAAGGGTCCCCAGCCCGCAGGTCCAGAAAAGGCCAGCAGGAGGAACCCCACCCCCAAAGTGCCCGGTTTGGGCCAACATGCCTGGTGCGATTACATCACCCAGAGGTAACATCATCACGCTGGGCACATTGCTGGCTGACGCTCTAGAAATCAGCTCTAGCAATCAGCCCAAACCAGGCACTTTGGGGACAACTCCCCCCCACTATCAACAGTAAGTGACCTGGCAACCCTATATTCAGAGTATGCACAGATCCTATCCTACCTTCACCCTAAACAGTTAGTTCTGGGACAGGTTAACAACATATTTAAATTGTGATAATAAAATATTAAATTCGCAAAACATTACAACAATAGCAGATACAAATTAATTGATACAAATTATTCAGAACCGGAAATTTAAAAGCTGCAGACCTAAAAGTCATAACTTCATACCAAGGGAATGAGGAGGGGCGAACCACTCATCTAAAAGCTATCAAAGGGAAGTTGTCTTCACTTTAGTTATAAATAGATTATGATTTGCAGTTGGAGAGAGAGTAGTGCAAAGGCCATTTATTGTATGCGGTACCATTTAAAATGTGCCTTTACTTTGAAAGGGCCTCCTTTGAAGCAGGACTCAATTCATTTGAATATGTACATTTACAGCAGGAGAACATTATGAGCAGCAACCTCTTTTTTACCCAGTGTTTTAAATCCTGGGAGAAATATGATTACATGAATAAGAAATGAGGATCTTTTTAAAATGACATGCAATACAAATTTAACAGCAATAGGAGAAGGCAGCTGGCAAAATTGCACTTAAAAAGCATGATATAGCTAAAGATCACCTAAGGAAGGAACTAGGGATGTATATTCAGAACGTGACTAATCAAACTCTGACCCAAAAAAGTCTCTGTCCATTAACCTTGGAAGTGTAACCAATTTGAATGAAATTATCTACATATTCAGATCTGAATCAACAAGGCCAGATCTGGCTACTTTTCTGGCAGCAGCACAAAGTCTGCATTGCACTCAGCTTTGGGTTTCCATTTTCCTGCACCATCTTAAAATTTTAATTTCTCTTGGGCAGGAGGGCAACTCAGCAAATATGTGTCTGACAGAAATGCCATACCCGCCCCAATCACGTTGGCTCACTGGCTCAGGGGGGACTCTCATTTTATATAAGTAGGATGCTCCTTGTCAGAGCCATTTCAACTATCTGATATTAGATTGATGATAAGAGTATGCAAAAGGTGGCTTGCATGCATTGAAAGAAGGTGTGGGGATAGACAGAGAAGTTTGGAGCTTGTCCAAAACAAGGACGAGTACAGGAGTGCTTTATAGTAGGACAGTCCTACCTGTTTTCCAGAATGGAGGCTAAACCTCCCATCCTCCCAGAGGCTTAAAAACAACAACACAGGGCAGAGTGAAAGGTCTGTGATGAAGGACCAGATTGCTGAATCAGAAACTCCTAAGTGAGAACCTGAGGGCTTTCCTTTTTTCAAAAGCAGCCATTACACTTGAACACACATGAAGCCCCTTCCTTTAGCTGGCTTCCATCTGTAGCCTGGATCCTTAAGATCTTAAACTCATTAAAGATCCTTAAAATCTTTAAAAATTTAATACCATCTTAACCACTAAGGTATGTGGTCTCCACTAGAATTTACATGGTACTTAAGAGTTATGTTATTTTATACTGTGTTTTTAATCTGGTTTTAATTATATTGTATTTTATATTATTGGAATCCGCTTGCAGGGAGGGTGGGATATAAATCCAAATAAATAAATAAAACTAAATCAGAGCATTGGTCCATCAAAGCGATTATTGCCTACTCAGACTGGCAACAGCTGTCCAAGATCTCGGGCAGAGGTCTTTCACATCACCTACTATGTGGTCCTTTAACTGGAAATGCTGGGGATTGAACCTGAGAGCTTTTGCATGCTAAGCAAATGCTCTGCCATTGAGCCACAGCCCCACCATGTTTAGCATGCAAGGTGAGGATTGTTACACTGTCAGCGCAATCCTAGGAATACTTTCCTGGGAGTAAGCCTCACTGAGTAGGCTTGAATAGGATTCTGAGTAGACCTGCTTAGGACAACACTGTGTGCTCAACTTTGCTGAGTATGTCACAGTTATGCAGGTCGTTTTCTGGATTCAGTGAGCGCAAGGCCAGCCATGCACACAGCTAGTTAGATTTACAAATCAAACTAGTTTATTAAGTATAATAGCATATTACACTAACAGCAGCAAATAAAACTGTGTAAGACACATCATATTACCTCAACCATGGGAATCAAGGATTCCATCTGTGAAGGAATGTACTCACAAAGCATTCGCTGTTCCTTCTGGTTGACCCCTTGGGGAACACAAATGCCAAAGTAAGCCTGGAAAGGGCCTCCTGCACTGCCTTTCTACTGACAGAACCAAGTTTGGTTGCTTAGCAACAGCTACTGAGGGGAAAGTTAGCCCCACAGCAGGAGGAGAAGAGAATGGTTTGACAACCAGTGGCTCACCTCAGTAGCCAGCCAGCCATGGAGGAGCCAAGCAGGAGAAGTGTCTTCATCAGGAGAGACAGCCATTTTGGCAGTTTATTTTGATTGGGAAGAGTGGTCAAGCGGACAGGGGAGAGGAGTAGACCCAGCACCCAGCCAGTGGCACAGGAGTACTCTTGAGTGGTGGTTGACAGGCCAAAGGCTGATGAAGTGCACAGCACAGCCAATGGGAGAGCCAAAAAGTGCCAATACACTATATGGTATGCTAATGAGCTATTAGGCTATTAGCATATGCCATGCCCCCTAATCACCGGAAGTGATGTCAGAAGGGGAAGCAAAAGGGGGGGAGGTATCTCCAAAAGCCTCCCCTTCCCTTCCCCAGCTGGCCTGGGTGGGGGAGCTAAGAGAGAAGGGGTTTAATGAGAGTTGGGCCACAGAAGGAGGAAAGAGGGAAGGAAAGAGAGAGAGTAGAGAGAAGGAAAGAAGGGAGGAAAGAGGGAAAGAAAGAGAAGGAAAGGGGAGGGAAAGAAAGAGAGGGAAGAAGGAGGGAAACAGGGAAAAGAGGAAAAAAGAGAAGAGAAGAAGGTGGGAAAGAAAGAAAGAGAGAAGAGAAGGAGGGAAAGAGGAAAAAGAGAGAAGGAAAGGAGGGAATGAAAGAAATTTGGCAGCAATTCGGCCCCATTATATCCTATGGGCCATTGAAGTCAATGGTGAAACATAGGGTATATTCTGGGGACTGGAGGGGAGGGGGTATGGTGGGGAAAAAAGTTATTTTTTCCCACCATAGAGAATAATGGAGGGAATAGGGGCAACCTGTTTGGGGGCCCATAGAATTGGACCCCCTGATCCAATGTTCTTGAAACTTGGTGGGTATCTTGGGGAGAGGCTCCATCAGCTACCCTGTGAGTTTGGAGCCTCTCCCTCAAACCACCTTCCCTCCAGCCCCCAGAATATACCCTATGTTTTCACCATTGACTTCAATGGCCATAGGATATAATGGAGCTGAAATTGACATTCGGCTGCCTGAAAGACTCCCCTGGGAGGCCAGCTGGGGGCGGGGCTTGGCTCCTGAGCTCCTAGCGCTGTGCTCTGGTGTGCTCCCCCCCCCCAAATACCCCTGGTTTTAGGATAGGTAGGTATATTTGATTTCAATAATGGAACTTGTAGTAAGGAAGCATTTGGAGCATGTGGTAAGGAAAGTAAAGCCCACACACCTTTCTCCAAGAAAGTGCACTGGCTCCTCAACAAAGGTAAGTGAGGCACGGGCTGGAAGGAAAACAATGAAATGAATGAGCAGGGTTCAGATATGTGGGCAGGGTTTAGCTTGCTGCTAGACAGCAATTACTGGAGGTTGCAAAGCTTTCAGATTTGCTGGTGGATTCTCATCAAGAAGGGCTACATCAGAATTGGTTTGTATGCTTGGAAAATCAAATGAGCAAGCACATTCCTGTTTAACATACTGTACTGGTTAGCAGAGAGTTGAATGGAAGAAGAAGAAGAGAAGAGATTGGATTTATACCCCACCCTTCACTATCCAAAGGTGTCTCAGAGTGGCTTACAAACTCCTTTCCCTTCCCCTCCCCACAACAGACACCCTGTGAGGTAGGTGGGGCTGAGAGAGATTTGAAGGGTAGCGGAAAATCATGCATACTTTCATGGCATGCATTTCTGTAGGTATTTATTGTACATTTGATGACCTTAATCACTACAGTTCATTGTAATCTCTAGCTGGACCAAAGTATTGAAGGAGATATGGAAAGGAGAAGCTGAACATAGTATAATGAAGACTTTTATCAGACTATTTCTATGCACTACATTAATGCATCACTGTTTATTTGAAGAAAATATTAATGGGTTCACTAACTCAGGATTTTAGGACCTGTAGTCAGTACACAGGAAATGGGGTTACAACTCTGGTATGTAACCAGAACAGTGGCATAAAATAAGTGTTAAGTAAAATTAAATTAGTCTTGTATAGGAGCTAGATCTTTTCCTATCTGACCTCCCTAAACATCTTGCAACAATAGATGGGCATACCCCCAAATTGAATTCTCTACCTATAACCATTTTACTGTATGCAGGTGATGCTGTGGTTCTTTCTATCACTAGAATAGGACTTAAACGTGCTCTAGCGATGTTTTCCTCCTATCTTAAACAGAACTCTCTTATAATTAATTAAGAAAAAACAAAAATCTTCAGGGTGTGGAAACGCATCCTGTGGGAAATTGTTGGGAGGGAAATTGAGCAAGTTAGATCCTTTAGGTATTTGGGGATGTTGTTTCATTATAATTTAAAATGGTCAGCCCATCAGGACCAATTGCTTCTATTAGTTAAAAACAGGATTTCAGCTGTCACTCAGTTTTATTACCAACAAGGAAACCAGTTTGTCCCAGCCACCCTTCGAATTTTCCAGGCCATATGGAATCCCTGTGTGGATTCAGAGTCTTAATAAAGAGATTGACCGAATTTATGCAATCTTCTTGTGATGCATTCTTGGACTACCTAACTCTGTTACCTATTATTCTCTCTGTGCTGAGCTGGGTCTCCATCTGTTAGACTCGCAGGCATGGATCACCACTATTAAATACTGGCTCCACATCCATTTTAGTGCCCCTCAGAATAGCCTTATTGCACTCCTGACTATGGACTCATATGTATCCAAGTGGTCACAGGCTATAACTTCTAAAATACGCTAAATTGACATTGACCTGGACATCTTGGAAAATCAAGATGAGACTTTTATATACTGGACGATTCGTGAAAGAATTTGGGACATCGAGGCCCAAACAATCCAGGCTGTTCCCCCCTTTCCTTTAGCCTCAGATATGCACCAACTAGTATGGCCCAATACTTCTCTAATCTGGTGATCCCGCTGCAATGCAGAGCCTTTATGCTGGCATGATTCAATGTTTTCCCCTCATCCTGGGTTTCAGGTAGATACAGAGGCATTCTGAAATGTGAAAGAATCTGCAAATGCTTACTTAGAGAACTCGATACCTTAGATCATATTCTGCTATGCTGCCCCTTCCAGTCACACCTCCGACTTTTTTTGATTAAGCCTTTACTGTCTAGAATCAATTCTGATAATGCAATCAGGCGTCTCCTTGCTGATAAGACACCAGAAGTGACTGTACAGATTGCTGATTTTTTGTCTAAGATTTTGGTAGTAAGAAACTATTCTTAATATTGGTGTGCCCAAAGATTTATAGATGTAATTTTAGCTTGATGAAGTTCTTATCTTACTTATTTTATATGCCAATAAGGGTTTTGTATTTGCTGTTGTTTGTTGTATAGGAGCTAGAGTGTCTGACTAGGAGAGACCCCAATCAGATCCCCACTCTGCCTTGGAACCTCACTGGGTGCCCTTGGACCAGCCACACTCTCTCTGTTTAACATTCCTCACAGGGTTGTTGTGAGGATAAAATGCAGGAGTGTTGTAAGCCACTTTGGATCCCCATTGGGGAAAAAGGTGGGGGTATACGTGAAGTAAGTAAATGAATAAAATTTTTGCTTGGAGAAACTAGACATGTTTGCAAAATAGTATGCAAAAAACCTGATATTTGCTTTTTCAGGGCCAAAATAAACATGATGGAGAACTCATGGCTGCCATGAGTTGACTGTCACCATTTTACAGTGATTATAAAATGCCATGAGGGCCTGATCCTGATTGGGCTCGCAGACGTCTCCCCCCCCTTGCCTTTTCAAGTGCCAAACCATTTGTGGGAGTGTGTGTGTCCCAGCCTCTGCTGTGCTTTTGGCACTTGAAAGGGCGAGGGGAAGAAGCATGGCCTGGCAGCATTTTACAGTCACTTTAAAATGGCAGCAGTGAACTTTTGGTGGCCATGCTTAGTTCGGCAAGAAACATGGTAGACTGCTACCACTGCAACTTTTCACTGGCTGTTTGCCTGCAGTAGCCTCACAGTGTAAAGCATGCTACATTCTATAGCGTCAGCCAGCTGCTGTTTTGTACAAGAACTTCTGACTGTTCAGAATTTTAAATTTCAGAGACAGAATTCTTAAAAGTCCACAACTGTTCTTGACTACCCCTACCGCCAGGTCAAGGTCTAGTCATTGAACCTGCCACAGACATTGAAATGACTGATTATACATCTTATACAGATTCATTTGCCATGGTCTTTATTGATAAGTACCATCATATTTAATTCCGAAGTCCAGACCCCCATGCAGGTAACAACAGCCCTAGGGATGGGGACAAAGAGGAGATTACTTTCTGCATGTTGTGGGGGGGAACCTTCAGATATGTACAGGGATCATTTCCTATAAAAAGAGGTGTAGGAGCTCATTTGCATAACTCATTTGCATATACCACACTCCCTGACAAAGTTATGCAATGAGTTATGCAAATGAATTTAAATCCTCCCCCAGTCTCTCTGCAAAAGCGGAGAGGCTCAGGGGGGAAGGCAAACATGTCTGCCTCCGTGCTCTCCCCGTCTCCAGCCAACCCACTAGCAGCCTGGCTGGAGACGGGGAGGGCATGGAGGCAGTCATGCCTGGCTTCCCTGCCCGATCTTCTCTTTAAATCCCCCCCCCAAGCCTCTCCGCAAAAGCGGAGAGGCTCAGGGGGAAGGCAGGCATGACTGCCTTCATGCCCTCTGTGTCTCCAGCCAGCCCGCCATGGGAGGGAGTGGAGGGATGGGGTGTGTAGGGAAATAACAGCGTGGGAGAAGAAAGAAAGGAAACGTGAGGGCTGCAGAATGGGGAGAGGCAGTTAAGAATTTTGTAGAGGCATTTGAAGGATGAATCTATTACGTGCTATGTTCACAAATTCAGTGTATGGAAACCAAATAACAGACCTCATAACTTGTTTTAGGTTTTAGCAGATTTCTTCCTCTATGCTCACTGACTGGGCATGTTGCCAAGTTTTGTGGAGGCGATTAGTGGTTGCATGTTTTTAAATGGAATGTTCAACTGAATCCATGGCCATTAAGGTCCTTTGCAATATGATATTTCCCCTCACTTTGAACTTGTTCATGTGGAATGCAGACTCCAATTTTTTTCATATGGTGAATACCAAGCCTTGCTTTGTATAATATGAGATGGATATTTGCCATGCAAAACTGAAATGTTAGCAATCATCCTGCTAAGTTTAATGGATCAAAATTACATGAGAATCAGGCAGTGCACCATGGCCATTAAATGACACAGGGTCACCAGTTAGGTTCATTAAAATGATAGGTAGTTCATGTAAGCATGTATGTAACTACAGTGTGCAAATGACTGTGACCCTCTAGATTTCCAGTGTGGTTCTCAGTACTTAATACCTTAACTGTTTTCTTGCTCTAAGGGACCTCATCTTTTTTCCTGCTCTAAGGGACATATTTACAAAGGATAAGTATCTTATCAAGCAGATCATAGATATGGCAATCTTGATGAATCTGCTTGGGTCTAAGTCTGGTTAGTAGCTGGACAGAAGACCACCTGGGAACTGCATTAAGCTCTGTGAAGGAAGTACACAATATAAGTGTAGTCTGAATAAAGAAAAATAACAAAGGGGAAATGGAGTGGATATTTCAAGTTTGTCTAGTGTGCATTCTATTGATTTTTTCTTATTTTTCAGTAATGATGATGCATTTAACCAGATGGCTGTTGCTCCTTTCCCATTACCCTCTAGCTCCCAGTCTTCCATTGAGGTAAGATTCTTTTTAAAATCTGTTTCCTAATTGAGGGAGATTAATCCTAATTAACAACTTTAATATAACTGCAGATATTAATCTAACTAAACTCATCAAAAAGCACTGAGTAAATTCAACAGCACATGAATTTCCCATTTTGAAAAAATAACTGGTATGGGACAAAGGAGTAGACTCTGCCTTTCTTCATGAGACTCTTGTTAAATAATTCATAGACTATTGTAGCAGGTTCAGGAACTTTTTTAATGCTGCAAATTAGATCTGTTTGAGTTAGTTACAGTTCAACGTAAGAACACTTCCCTCCCTTGGAGTAAGCCCCATTGAATAGTCCTGAGTTGGATTTGAAGGAGCTTTGCCCTCTGAGAAGTTACCTAGAAATGAACTTGGTTAAGGACATGACCCCTCATACAGTTTTTACTTTGTCAGATCAAGGAGAAAGCAGACCAGTTACCATAGGCAGCCAATTTTTTTCAAATTTTTTTCAGTAGTGGAGTTTACTGAGCATTTGTTCCATGTGTGTTAAGGATCAAATGCTTAGATACCATGAAACTGATACTGAAAATCTCCATGTATAGAGAAGGAACTGCTAATGTGTAGACTATTGTAATGTTTAAGGTAGGAGTATGACATTAGTATGGATTTCGAACATTGTAAAAAAAAGACTGAATTTTGAAAGCTGTTGGGTTAAATTCTAGTCCTCATTTTGCTTTTGTTTCTGTCTTTTGGGAAATGAACCAATGATTTTTGCACTGACTTCTCTTTCTTTCTGCTAAATTTTCCCCGTTAAAATTAACATACTTCTAATTTGTTTTTTTTTTGTGTTTTTTTTGGGGGGGGGTTGCCAGTTACCAAAAAATACAACATCTGCCTGTGAAGTTACTTATGTGTCAGGAAACAAAATGTGGGGTGGCGGTGGAGACAAGGGATCTACTTAGCCAGACACCTCCTGAATAGTGGTCCCTCCCAATATGCAGACTACTGCTCAAGCCACATATTTTTATTGTATAGCCAATGAATAGAGCATGTTGGAAAAGTAAACCGTTTCACAATCTTATGCACAGAGAACAGGACTGGGTGGGGCAAATTGCAAAAACAAAATCCAGTGCCCCAAGTGACTGGTTCTGCTACTTCCTGTCTTGTTGCTGGCTCCTCTTCTACAGCCAGTTATGTTGGCAGCATGCTTGCTGTATGCTGGCAATGGAATGCCCATGAGTCACTTGCTGTGACAAGGAAGCCAAAGGTCATAGGAGAACCTGCCTGAGTTAAATATTTCTAATCTGCAGTGTCCATGACAATACAGTTCTGCAACTTGCTGGATGCTCCTTCCTACCACTGAACTCCTGAGCTGTCACCACCTTGTTCTTCCTGTTGCTACTAGAATGACACCTGCTCTAGGCAGCATGGCAGTAACCACATCAGTAGCACTTTAGTTGGTGCATGCACCCATTTTACAGTTTATGTTCCACTAGTGGAAAGTACTGAGTCTGACGCATTGTTGAGTGATTTCAGCTCATACTTTTACTAGGTGATTTCAGAAGGTAAAGACATACAGGGCAAGGCCACAGGCTGCTTAAATGTACAACAACAACTCCACCCCACACACACCCATACACCTGTGATTGGCTATTTACATAATCCCATCTCTGATTGGGTTCCTTTAGGATCCTGGGCAGCCGATATGCTGTTACCAGGATCCTATGTGTCCATTGTTTCCTAGATCAAAGCTCTGGTCACCTCACTGACCGTGTGTGCAGGGAAGTCACATGCTTAGTCTAAATTGGTACACAACAACTAGACTCCATGTGTGGAAAACAGTGTCTCCTGGGTCTGACACAGTCATGAACAGTGGGATTAAAGGTTTTTTTAAAGAAAATATATTGAAAGAGGCAGCCATAGAATTTAAAAAGTAGTCTCTCTCAATGGATTCTAGGCAGACTTGTATTAAAGAAAAAACTGTTGAATTATTGTCTTCTAGTTGGTTAGCAACCATATCTATATCATATTAATGTCCATGCCGTAGCTAATTAATTATAAATTAGATATGACCAGGACTGATATTCTCCTGTTCATAAAGAGAAGTGACATCCAACATTTTTTTTAGTTGAAAATATAGCTCTTATCTTCTGACTCCCTTTATCCAAGTGCATGATTTATTGCTGCATTGGACAGGACAGTATGCAGTTGTAGCCACATACCGTTTCATGTTTGATTCCCATTTTAACCTCACAGTATTGCCTTTGGGAAAACATTGACTTGGATAATGTCCAGTTCTTGCCAACATCTACTGAAACAAAGCAGTATCTGACAGTTTGTACAGTTAGGAAACCCTGGGATTCTTGCCAAGCTTATTGGAAACCTGGCCAAAATGTATGATTGTGGTCTAAACGTCATCATCTGGAATGCAAAAGGTGTAATAATAGGTATTCTATTAATTTTGTCTGTACAAATTAAAAGCCCTATCACTATTTTAAAGGGCCTTCCCCTTCAGTTCACTCTCTCATTGTGTTCCCCTGTGTTCAGTACTCATTAATGAGAGTTCATTTTAAACATTTTATCTTTCGTCACCAGGAGAGTGGTGTATAAGTCTTTGGATGATTATTGTTTTCACTTGCTTTTTGTTGGAAATCTTGGTAGAGTCAAATATTAAGGGCTACAACCTTAATTAATCAAGTCAGTTTAACTTATTAAAATCTTTTGCTCAAGCAAAATTTTAGCCTCAATTAATTGGGTCATCACTTGAGTGCAATGTTAATTGTTCCAAGGTGAACACAGACTGGCTTATTTTAGGCATCTACGGAACAGAGTCTGGAATGTATTAAATTTCTTGGGACCTTCAGCTATCCTTTTCTTTGAGAAAAATTTCCTTTTTTTGTGGATGAATATTGCAAAATATACAAATATTGCATGCTGAAGAATCCTGATCTAAAAGTGATTGTATGTAGAGCATCCCATGTTCAAGGATATACACTTTTGTTCCTAGTTGATCCTAACCCATTCCAAGACTATACTGTATGGGAAAAAAGCTTTCAGTGAGATCACTGATGATTGGTTGGATGGTTATGAGTGGGAACTTTCCTTTCTAGAGCCAATTGTGAGGATCCATACATTTTATAGTTTATGGATTATGGCCAGGATTAACAGTTGGATGCTGAGCATGAAAGTAAACCTATCCATTGAGTCTTTTTCATACTATAGAAGGATCTACCTTCTATAGCTGTGTTGTTCAAATTTAAGTGAAAATCATTGCTTCATTTTCTAAAAAACCTTTTTATTAGGATCACAGTACCACTGAATCTACAAGTGGTGAAGAAGATACCAATTTGGACTTTCTCACGAAAGGCTCAACAGATGATACATACATGAAACTAGTAAGCACTTTTTAAGAAACACTTTAATTCTCTTAAAATCCAGGATTTCTGTATATACAAAAAGAGAAGGAAGGAAGGAGGCATAAAATTACCTTGGGGAAGATGACCTCACTATTGGCATCTCAGAATATTAAGTGAACCTTGGTACTTTCTCCTCTGCATTTCTCTCAACATTTACTGAATTCTTTCACAAAACTTATACCGGGACACACATGACTGAGTAACTTAAGCTCCGTATATTGACAACAGAAAGCTATGTTTGTGGCTATAAAATAGAGTGGGGGGCAGTAAATGATGGAAACATATCATGAAAAGGATCAAGCTGTTGTATGTGAATGGCATGGGAGAATAAAGTCAGGGTGATTAACATTGTGAACTGGAAGGCAGGCTAGATGCAGACATTTAAACACTGCATAGTCTTGTTATTGAATACAATGGAGTCTGGTTTTTTCCAGATTCATATAGAGCAGGTAATAAAAATCCACTTGCCGTACTGATGCACATGCACAAATTAAATGGCAGCAATGCAGTGTAGCAGTGTGTAAACCAGGACCTGTCCCCCCAAAAGAATTCTTTACTGAGGTTATTTAAATTCCTTTCTAAGAATTGTTGAATTTTGCATTCTGTATAAGTTTTGAACAAGTAATGTGGATATAGATTCTAATGTTACATAACTTTCCTTCTGGTCCTGGGAAGGGTCAAGGGCCTTTATAAGGCACTGAAGGCCTGAGCCGCTGGAAATTTTACTTGGCTTCTTATCTTCACACATCCCTTTTGCCACTGGCATTTTCAGGCCTATCTCTGTAATCATAAGAGCTAGAAACCTCTTTTTTAAGACATGAAAGCTAAAGTTTTCAGGATGATAAATCTGTGTTCTTAATGCTTGGTATCAAAAGGCAGAGGCAGCATGGTTTACAACAGGAGCACAGTTTAATAACTCCAGTTCTTTCTCTGGAGCTACAGCAAACATAACTTCTGTTCTCCTGGTTCCTGCACACACCAAGTCCTGGAATAGACTAGAGCACTCTAAAACACTGGCCTAGATTGAAGGAACAGAGTTGTCACAATATCACTAAATTCCAAACCCAATATTTATTTATTTATTATTTCATGGGGTTTCTATCCTGCTCTCCCCCACAGAAGAAATTGGTGCTTCTGCACTATGATCATTGCATGTTAAATATATAAACAGACCCACATACAGAGCTTTCCTGTTGTTGGCTTCAGAATGTTTCACATGCTTCGTATGTGGTGGGTAAAGGTAAAGGTTTCCCTTGCTCAAAAGCCAGTTGAATCCGACTCTAGGGATGCAGTGCTCATCTCCATTTTCAAGCCAAAGAGCCAGCGCTGTCCAAAGGCTTTTCTGTGGTCATTTGGCCGGCATGACTAGACACCGAGGCACACAGAACACTGTTACCTTCCCACCAAAGTGGTACTTATTTGTCTACTTGCAATTTCTTGCTTTCAAACTGCTAGCTTGGCAGGAGTTGGAACCAGAGATGGGAGCTCGCTCTGTCATGTGGCACTTGGGTCTCGAACTACTGAACTACCGACTTTCCGCTCTGCAGTTCAGTGTCTTAACCACTTGAGCCACCGCAGCCCCATATCTGCTAGTGCAGATTAAATAATCACACAGTGGGAATGCCATATTCTTAGGATTTTTGGGATAACAGCAACTGGTTGGATCTAGACCCAGTTTTCTGTCAGTGGAATGGAACTTTTCTGCCTTGACTTCCACCGCAGCCTACGGATCTCCATGAAATAGTGCAACTGAGTGATAGTTAATCCTGAGGAAGGACACAAGGGAGGTATTGCAGTGGGAAAGGGGAATCAGTGGAAATTGCCAATTTAGTCTGGATCCAAGTCATTATATGTAACCAAGTGGCAGCCTTTTTGAAAGGCCTGTTTTTCCCTTCATGATCTACCCCTGAGTGCTTTGCACTGCAAGCTGTCACCTTCAAAAGTACAAACTCACATTACAGGCAAAGTTCTGAACTGGTAAGAATAGAGAATTATAAAAAGGTGGCATTCCTTTGCAATTTGATTGCTATATCCCCTGTAATATATCTTTGTGTATTAAAGGAGCCCTAAAAAAATGGTGTTTTTGAAGAACAAGCTACATTACACTTTCAAATAAAAAAACTGATAGGTTCTCTCAGGGGTCTTTTCATAGAAAAAGGGCTGCAGGAGCTCATTAGCATATGGTATGCTAATGAGCTATTAGGCTATTAGCATATGCCACGCCCCTGACATCACCGGAAGCAAAAGGGGGAGGCATCTTCAAAAACCTCCCCTTCCCTTCCCTAGCTGGTCTGGGTGGCGGAGCTAAGAGAGAAGGGGTTTAAAATTTAAACTCCTTCTCATGAGAGTTGGGCCACAGAAGGAGGAAAGAGGGAAGGAAAGAGAGAGAGTAGAGAGAAGGAAAGAAGGAAGGAAAGAGGGAAAGAAAGAGAAGGAAAGCGGAGGGAAAGAAATAGAGGGAAGAAGGAGGGAAACAGGGAAAGGAGGAAAAAGAGAAGAGAAGAAGGTGGGAAAGAAAGAAAGACAGAAGAGAAGAAGGAGGGAAAGAGGAAAAAGAGAGAAGGAAAGGAGGGAATGAAAGAAATTTGGCGGCAATTCGGCCCCATTATATCCTATGGGCCATTGAAGTCAATGGTGAAAACATAGGGTATATTCTGGGAGCTGGAGGGGAGGGGGTTTGAGGGAGAGGCTCCAAACTCACAGGATAGCTGGTGGAGCCTCTCCCCAAGATACCCACCAAGTTTCAAGAACATTGGACCAGGGGGTCCAATTCTATGGGCCCCCAAACAGGTTGCCCCTATTCCCTCCATTGTTCTCTATGGTGAGAAAAAAAACTTATTTTTTTCCCACCATAGAGAACAATGGAGGGAATAGGGGCAACCTGTTTAGGGGCCCATAAGATTGGACCCCCTGATCCAATGTTCTTGAAACTTGGTGGGTATCTTGGGGAGAGGCTGCATCAGCTACCCTGTGAGTTTAGAGCCTCTCCCTCAAACCCACTCCCCTCCAGCCCCCAGAATATACCCTATGTTTTCGCCATTGACTTCAATGGCCCATAGGATATAATGGAGCTGAAATTGACATTCGGCTGCCTGAAAGACTCCCCGGGACACCGGCTGGGGGCGGGGCTTGGCTCCTGAGCTCCCGGAGCTGCGCTCCAGTGTGCTCCCCCCCCAAAAGACCCCTGGGTTCTCTTCTCCCCAACAAGCAAGAAATTTTAAATCTTCAGTGCTGATTTAACAAGAAAATAGCTTGAGTGACAGCTTACTATGTTTTTGAAATGTGTGTTTTTGGTTTGCTGCGTCATACATACAGGATAATCAAGCCTGTGTTTAGTAGGAATGTTTTTTCAGCTTGAACATTAGTATAGCATCAAAATGTATGTCCTTGAATCAGTCCTACTCAAGCATCAGCTGAATCTATTTATTTGCAAGCTTCAAGAAAGGGGGACTCTTGTTAATATTTCCCAGTATTTCTGTGACATAGTACTAGTTGGCACAAGGACTACTTGTATGTCTGCAGCGTATAACATCTAGTAGTTTTATATTTTTCAACAGTATAAGGCATCTCTTAAAATGATGCAGCATCATATCAGAGGACAGAGTAGCTTTACATGGTTTTTTGCTGCTGTTTTCTTCCTGCTTCTTGTTTTCTCAGTCACTCAAAATCAGGCATTTCTTGTTTACCTGGTTACAGAAGATTGATGCCAATGAGCACATATTCTGTATTAGAAATCAAAGAACTTTCTACATTATTGGCAGAAGCACAACATGGAAATTGTAGAGCAGATGTTGCTAACTCCAAATTAAAGAAAACACTGCATATTTCTGTGTGAGACCAGATCTGTCTTGAAAAGCTTTGTCAAAATATAGCAGTGTCTTCCATAATCTGCAAAACTGAGTGTCTTATTTCTGGGCAGATTTTTAAATTGGAAGTTTAAAAATACAGAAATAAAATAAATATTTTGTGAATGGTCTGTTCAAGAAAACCTTTAACTCTCTGGGTGCAGTCAGACGGCGTGCTGAGAGTGGGTTAAACTGCTCCAGTTCTAACTGGATTATATTTGATCTGGATAATCGTGATCACACTCACCTCCCTTATCCTGCCTCACCATGCAGTCACGTCGATCCCCGGCGTCTACACTACTGATGCACGGGACCGTGTGTCGGTGGGTTTTTAATTTTTTCCTCAGTTTACGCAGGGGGGAAACTATCACGGCGCATGCGCAGAACCACCAGGGCAAATCAATCCAACCCCTCCAACAAAAGACTTCCCTTTAAATGTTTGACCCGAAAATGGCCTCCGTGAGATGACAAACTCATCTAAATGCTAAAACAAGTGACCATTTAAATGTCAGTTTTCTAAGTGTGGTGGCGGAGCTCTGCCTATGCACACACCGCCAACCCATTAAAAAAATGGCGGGTGAAAAGCGGAAGACTTGGGCAGCTTTTGAGCAGGGAGAGGGTTTAAACTGGAAGTGGCTCGACACCGCAGATGTCAGAAAAGTGCGGCTAGAACTGAAGAATTAGGAAAACACCACTTGGGGACTTGGTATCAAAATACTCTGTTTTAAAGGGGGTTTGAGCTGGAAAGTGACGGCTGGGGACAGTGTGCAGATGTGTGAATGTGAATATAAAATCCGTTACTGAAGCATGCTGAAAGCGGACTAAACGGCCCGTCTGAACGCACCCTTTGTGTGTTGTTTGTGTTTTTAGAATTTTGGTAACAAGACAGAAAAAGATATGATGGAGAATCAGCAAGTTCTGTCAGAACAACCAGAAAATGTGTGTATTGAATGCCCTTTATTTCTTAAATTTGAAACAATTTTAATGTAAAACAGTTAATCCTACAGGCAAATTTTTTTAATCAGAAAAAAAATTCCCTTTTGTATAGCAAAATTTTGAATACATTAAGTGGCCAGGGGAAAAAAAAACCCTGTAGGAAATTAAATCAATGAGTTTAAAAGGGTTTAACAATATACCTACTTTGGGTTCTTTCTTTTTCTTTTTTCCCCTTCCAGTTCTGTAACCAATTAAAGCAATCCAAGTCTTCAGCAGTAATCCCCATCAGTTTACATGAGATATCTTTGACGCCTGCATCATCATTTTCTCCAGAGACAGAATTCAGCAGCCAAAGTATGAACCTTTTATTTTCAACTGAAGAATACCTTGTATTCAGTATAAAGCTTCTGTACTGTAATCTGAAGAATTCTTTTTTAAAAGTTTAGATTAAAGTTATAGTTCTTTGGATATCATGTGCCCTTCCAAGATAACACTTTAATATACAGAAGAAGATGTGTTTATTCTCAAAGTGCAATTATTCTACAAATTTAAGTTTCTTGTAACTGTTTTCTCTCTCATTTGGTCCACAGGAACTATATCTGGTGTAGATTTAATAAATGTATTGCTGGCCTTTGACCCAACAAAGTACTCTTTACTAACCTGATATGAGAGTCAAATAAACTTAAAAGTTAGCCTTATATATAAGGTTGCCAGCTCAGGATTGTGAAACACCTGGAGACTTTGGGGGTAGAGCCTGAGGAGGGTGGGGTTTGGGGAGGGGAAGGACTTCAGTGGGGTATAATGCCATAGAATCCACTTTCCAAAGCAGCCATTTTCTCCAGGTGAACTGATCTCTGTCACCTGGAAATCAGTTGTAATCCCAGGAGAACTCCAGCCACCACCTGGAAGCTGGCAACCCTACTTGTATATGAAAACCTTGGGGTCGCTTTGAGGATGCCATTAGGTTTGGTTTATCAGTTTTTTCTTTGGGTTGATTTGATCCAACTTTTAGACTAAAGAGCTACCTTGATACTTATGATGAGTATTTTTAATGTATATTTCCTTTTCAGTTATCAAAAGAATTTCTAAATGCAGTGCCACAGATACTAGAGTGGACTATTACTTGTTACCTGAGGGCCAAACTAGGTGAGACTGTGTCCCTAAGTTTGTTCCAGATATGCACTACAATTTTGAAGCAGTGAGTTTCCACCAGGGTACTCCATTTAACAGTGCAATGGGGTGTGATTCTGGTCAACACCACCATATTATGGGAAGAGGAGGAGCTCCTACCTCACCCGCCCATACCCAAATGGTGCTCAGGTATTATTTGCCAACAGGTCCCTCTAGGGCTATTTCAGATTGGAAGAATGGCATGGGAAGAAGGCAAGAGTCCCTGCTTTCCCCATGCCATCATGGTCCCAACCAGAATCAGGTCCTTGCAGTGCTGTTAAAGGTGCTCCCCAGTGGCATTCACTATTTCAAAATAGTGGTGCATCCCCAGGCTGGACTTAGGGGTGAGGTCTCATCTAGTTTCAGCTTTATAGAGTTGCAATGCACTGGTGGTTCATAAAAAACTCCACTACCCAATGGGTTCTCTGTATTATCTCTGTGACTAGGAAGTGGTCCTTCATTCTTGCCTGTGATCTAGAGTTTTGATCATCATATTGGAAGAGGGGTAAGAGGGTATGTGGCTAACTGCTGGCCCACAGCAACTTAATGCCAGCACAGGATGAACAAAGATCTTGAAGGGCTTGGTTACAGGTCCAACATAACGAGGTGGTGATGTCTTAAGGTCAAGTGAACTACTTTAAAATATTTACAAATCCACCTTTCTCCGGTTGATTCAGGACCTTACCACTTTGAACTGTACAGTATAAAGAGAAATATATGTCTGTTCTGTTCTTCAGAGAAACAGATACACATTTTATTCTACATTGTTATACTATTACAATGTGTTGGCAAACAAATTTGGCTCTGTTTTTGTAGTGTAGATCTCACCTCCCCCTCCCCCTAAAAAGGGGGATTCAAGGCAGCTGATATATAAAATGACATAAAGACCTACAGTAAAACATCACCAGAAAACAAACCAACTTTCTAAAGAATATCCAGTATCTCAAAAAGAGTATCTTGTATTTCATCCCTTTGCTATTAATATATTTCAAGAAGCAGAATTCTAATGGATGCAGTAATGTTAAAGCATTATTACTATCCCTTCACAGAATACAAAAAAGGGGAAAGCAATGCCACATTGTTTTCAGTGAGACAGGGAAGTGGCAGAAATTGCATTTAAAAACGTCCATACCCTTTTTTTGTCATTTTGGTTTGTCTAAATAAAAGTATTACATGGATTTGTTTTAAACATTATTTAAAAAATAATTTCCCAAGCACTATGCAACTTTAAAACACTACAAAGGATACACTGTAATTACTTGGTTCATATTGTGCTGCTAAAACTGTTCATCCTTCATTCCAGTATCTTCAGATGATAACTTGTTTAAAGAAAATACATACAGGTTTTATATCTTTTATCCATTGACAAAATGTGAAATATTATTAATAGTTTTATTTCCCCAAAAAATAACTGCACTCTATAGATCATAGTCACAAAGATAAATGGGAAAAGGATTTGCAATTTATAGTTTCAAAGGAACAATAGAGTGTATGTGTATAAACACACACCTAATGCAAAAGAGAACATATGTAAATTATGTGTTAGATCCACATTTTCTGTTCCATTCACCGTGGAGCCTCCCATCAGTACAAGGAGACTTGCTCCGGTGAAAATAGATCCAGGTGGGCAGCTATGTTGGTCTGAAGCACTACAACAAAGTTTGAGGTCAGTGGCACCTTTAAGAGTAACAAAGTGTTGTTCAGGGCATGAGCTTTCATATGCACACACACTTCCTCAGATACATTGAAATAGAATGTAACAGTTCATTGATATATACAGAGGAGCAATACTCTCCAGGGGATCCTTGGTATAGGGGAGGCAGAACTCAAAACTACAAAACAAACCTGGAGTGAGGATCCACACACACCAGTAAGGTAGCCTGCCACCAGCCCCTTTATTTACCCACACAGTCAGAAGCTAAGGGGCAAGCTTCCAACCTTAATGGGATTAAAGAAGAAAATCAGCCCTGCAAGGCTGGTCACTTGCAGAATGAGTTTCCACTAAAGTTTAACCAGTAGGTGGATGCTTTAAGTCTAAGGTACTGGAATTAGATTGCAGCACCTGAAGCACAGAACAACCAATATATTCAAAGTAATTTTATTAAAGAGTGCAAGAGTATTTCAAAAGGAACGAAGCAATGAGTGACAAAACAAGAAAGCTACATAGTAAAGTTCTAGCTACACAGTACAATCTTTTTTTTTTTAAATACAATTTATTATTGGATATATCACATGTTCATACAATTTAAACAAACCAATACATATCCATTTTTCTTTCTCCCTCTCCCCCCAAACAAGGCTTCCCGCACTGCTCCAACCCCCTTGATATTTCTCTTATACAATTACATTTACTACTAAACATATTTCTTTTACTAATGGTAACAATTCAAAGATCTGAGTCTCTTTCCACTTCTCCTCAATAGCTGTCAAAACAAATCAAACCACGTTTTACATCCCAATTCTTCAACAAGTATTCTTGAAAGTCTTTCCAGTCTCCGAAAAAGGTTTCGTCTTCTTCATTGTTTAATTTTCTTGTTAATTTGTCCATTTCTCCCATAAACAACGTCTTTTTAATCCATTCCCATGTTTCAGGTACTTTATCTTGTTTCCAACATTGAGCAAAAGTCAGTCTAGCTGCTGTAATCAAGTACCATAGTAGTGTTCTCTTGGCTACATTTATTTCTTCCATTTTAAGACCTAACAATAACATCTGTGGGTCTTTCTTAAAAGTACATTTCAAAATTTTTTGTATCTCATTGTGGATCTCAGTCCAATACTTTACTGCTTTATCGCATGTCCACCACATATGGTAGAAAGACCCTTCATGTTTCTTACATTTCCAACATTTGTTAGACATACTTTCATTTATAATAGCAATTTTTTTAGGCGTCATATACCATCTGTACATCATTTTATAACAATTCTCTTTAACATTTACACAAGTTGAAATTTTCATTGACTTTTTCCACAAATATTCCCAAGATGTCATTAATATCTCATTATTAATATTTACCGCCCATTTTATCATTTGCTCTTTTACAATTTCGTCCTCAGTATACCATTTCAATAAAACCTTGTACAGTTTAGAAATCATTTTTTTACCTTTCTCAAGCCATACAGTTTCAATTTCAGTGTTATTTTCTCTAAAACCATATTCTCTTTTATCGGTCTTAAATAAGTCATAAATCTGTCTATACTTCAACCAATCATATTCAAATTCCACATCAAATCTGTCTTTTAACACAAAGTTTTTCCCTTCTAATTTTAAAAGACTTTTATAAGGTAGCCAATCTAACCCTTGATTTCTTGAATATGGATTAATCACTTCTGCTGGTACTATCCAAAGTGGTCTTTCTTCTGAGAAGAATTTTCTATATCTCATCCAAGTCTCGAACAGTGATCGTCTTATGAAGTGGTGTTTGAAAAATTTATCCATTTTTACTTTTCCATACCATAAATATGCATGCCATCCAAACTTGTTATCATGCCCTTCTAGAGCCAATAACTTTTTATTTTCTAAATTAATCCACTGTTCCAACCATGTTAAACAGACGGCATCATAATACAGTCTTAAATTTGGTAGTTGTAGACCTCCTCTTTCCTTTGCATCACATAAAATTTTCATTTTAATCCTTGGCTTTCTTCCTGCCCATACAAATTTCGATAGTTCTTTCTGCCACGTATCCAGTATTTTCCTTTGTTTTAATATTGGAATAGCTTGAAATAAAAACATCAAACGCGGCAAAACATTCATTTTTACAGTTGCAATTCTTCCCAATAACGATAGATTCAAGGTATCCCATTTCTTCATGTCTTGTTGAATCCTGTGCCAAACCTTTTCATAGTTATTTTTGAACAAATCAATGTTTTTCATGGTCAATTCAATTCCTAAATATTTAGTCTTTGTAACTACTTCACATTGAATTTTCTCTTGAAGTTCTGTTTGTCTTTGTTTCGTCATATTTTTGCACATCACTTTGGTTTTACTTTTATTAACGTAGAATCCCGCAACTGATCCAAATTCTTCAATTTTTTCCATCAATTGTGGTATTTTGTCGATTGGATCTTGAATCATAAACATTACATCGTCTGCAAATGCCCTGTATTTATATGCAAAACCTTTCACTGTAAGTCCTTCAATGCTGTTATCTTTTCTTATCGCTGTCAATAATATTTCCAATATCCAAATAAACAACAACGGGGATAACGGGCAGCCTTGACGTGTTCCCTTTTGAACTTGAAAGAAATCTGTTCTTTCTTTATTTATATTCAAAGCTGCTCTCTGTTCTGAGTAAATTGCCACAATCATGTTTAGAAAAGACTGTCCTATATCCATTTTTTCAATAACTTGCAGCATAAACTCCCAATTTAAATTGTCAAAAGCTTTTTCCGCATCTAAAAAGAGGAATCCAACTTCTTTTTCTGGATGTTTGTCATAGTATTCGATTGCATCAATCACCACTCTTAAATTGTCTCTAATCTGTCTATTTGGTAAAAAACCAGCTTGTTCTTCCGCTATAGTATCTTTCAAATATTTTTTCAGTCTTTCCGAAATAATTTTCGCAAATAATTTGTAATCATTATTTAATAGCGATATTGGTCTATAATTCTTTACTTCAGTTAAATCCAAACCTTCTTTGGGTATCAATGAAATATTTGCTTCTTTCCATGAATCTGGGATCCGTTTAGTCTTTCTTATCTCGTTCGACAGAAGTACTAAGATAGGGGTTAGCTCCTCCTTAAATTTCTTATAAAACTTTGCTGTAAAGCCATCTGGACCTGGAGCTTTGCCCAACTTTGCGTCTTCTATTGCCATTGTCACCTCTTCCTTTGTTACTAAACCATTTAATAACTCTTTAATTTGTTTTCCCAGCTCTGGAACTTCAATAGTCTCCAAATATTTCTTAATTTTCTGTTGGTCAATTCCTTTCTTTTTGAACAGTTTGGCGTAGTATTTGAAGAAGACTCTTTTTATACCTTTCAAATTCAAAACATCCTTTCCGTCTTCAGTAATTTTACTTATAAAATTCCTTTCTTTTCTATTTTTCAATTGCCACGCTAAAAATTTTCCTGGTTTATTTGCACCCTCAAATGTTTTTTGCTGTAATTTCTTCAGATTCCAATATAATTCTCTATTTAGTAGAACATTCAATTGATCCTGCAGAAAGTGGATCTCTTTAATAATCTTTTTCTTCCCTGGCCTTTTCTTTAATTCCTTTTCTTTTTGTCTAATTTTTTCATGAAGGTCATTTTGTTGTTGCATCCTTTGTTTTTTATCTTTAGAATTCAAAGAGATAAGCAAACCTCTCATTACTGCTTTGTACGTGTCCCATACGACTTGTATATCAGTACCTTTATTTAAATTCAGTTCAAAAAAACTTTTCATTTCTTTTTTTTAAAGTTTCATTAATTAATTTTTGGTCCAATAAGTCCTCATTAATTCTCCAATATAATTGTTTAGGTTTTTCTTTAGATATTCAAAGTAAAGGGTTGTGATCTGAGTTGGTTTTCGGTAAAATTTCTATTTTGTAGGTTTTTTGCGCCATCTCCTCTGACATCCAAATCATATCGATTCTAGAAAAGGAGTTATGTCTGTTAGAATAAAATGTATAATCCTTTGTCTTAGGGTTCCACTTCCTATAAACGTCTTCTAGTTTCTCTTGCTTCATTAGCTGGAAAAAATTTTTTGGCAGCTTTCCAACCGCCTCTCCACTTGCTTTGGATTTTCTGTCCAATACATTGTTCACTGTGCCATTGAAGTCTCCAGCAAGGACTATTTGATCATAATTTAAACAGTCCAACTCTTTAGTCAAATCATTAAAAAAAGTCTCTTTTGCCCCATTGGGTGCATATATATTTACAAGCAATGTCTTTTTTCTATTCATCATTAATTCCACGCCAACATATCTTCCTTCTTTGTCTGAGAAGATTTGTTTAGGTTCCAATTCTTTGGTAATGTATATCACTGTTCCTTTTTTCTTATTAACTGCTGATGAATGAAATTCTTCTCCCAATTTTTTATTAACCAAATATTTATTATCTTGTTTTCTGATATGTGTTTCTTGCAAACAAATTATGTTACATTTTTGTTTCTCTAGCCAATGATTCACTAATCTTCTTTTGCTTGGTGAATTTAGTCCATTTACGTTCCAAGATAAAAATTTGTAATCCATAGTTGTTTTGAATTAAATATCTTTGAAATCATCAAAGTTGTTCTCTTTGAATCTGTAGATGTCTCCTTCCGTTTTAAGAGTAAATCTCACCGAATTGTATGTAAATGATAATCCATATGGAATCTCCCATCTAAACCTGATACTCATTTCTTTTAACCTATCTGTTAGTTTCTTGAATTTCTTTCTGTCTTGTAAGATCGATCTCGGAATTTCTCTCAAAATTATTATTTTTTCCCATTAATTTCCAACGGTTGTGTAAATTGCTTCTTGAAAACGTCTTCCTTCATTTTAGTAGTCACAAATTGAACAATCACATCTCTGGGTAATTGTTTTCTCTTGGCATACGCTGAATTTACTCTGTAAATCAGGTCAAAGTCTGGATCCAAGTCTCCAACATCTTCCCCTATGTAAGTTGTCAATGTGTTAATTACTAGGGCCCGTAAATCTTGATCTTCCTCCTCTTCGATTCCTCTCAATCTCAAGTGATTCTGAGTGGCCCTATATTCCATCATGGACTCCAGTCTTGTATTTTCTAACAGGGTTCTTTTAACTTTCTGTTCCGTTTCTTCTGATTTTGTCACCAGACTTTTAACCTCTTTTTTAACTTCTTCTGTATCTTTTTTTATCCCTGCCACTTCTGTTAGTACCAGTTCTTTTAACTCTTCCATATTTTTTTTCTGTACTTGTACTTGTACTTGTTCTATTTGCTCCAGTTGTATTTGCAGCTGTTGTTGCAACTGTTGTTGCAGCTGTGATTCTATTTGCTTTCCCAAACTCTGCACCACTTCAGTCATCCGTTTCTCCATCGCTTCCATGGCAGCCTGCCACTCTTTTTTTCCTTTGCAGTCATTCTTGGACTAGGTGATGAGGCAGCCCTTGGTCTTGACCTCAAATCCGTCTTGAAAGCGAG
This sequence comes from Gekko gecko, assembly GCA_029375565.1. NCBI lineage: Eukaryota > Metazoa > Chordata > Lepidosauria > Squamata > Gekkonidae > Gekko > Gekko gecko. The sequence goes on along the minus strand of JAPDNY010000006.1, from coordinate 73,375,166 downwards.
TTCAGGGCTAATCAATCTTTATATTAGCAATCCTCAAGCCAAATCGCCACCTTTATAACTTCTTCCAGTGCTTTTTCAGCTTAAAAATAACTTTTTAAAATTTAGTCCTCCTCAAAATGGCGAGCGCAATTTCTCTATGATTTTCTGGCTAGAGTAGGCTCCTTCAGAACTTCCTGTTTATCTGTCCGTCACTGTAATCCAACTTCCGGTGCCACACTCTAAAACGTTCGTCTACTTCCTGCACAGCAACATCAAAAACATCCACTCTAGCCTACTTCCTGTATCATAGAATCACAGTCAGTTTCGTTTCTGCTACGCAAAGTTTAGTCTTAGCTGACCACAGGAATGCAAAACAAAGTTACTTTTCAGCCGTTTTCTCTAAAGGAAAGCTTTCTTTTTACTTTTAAATCAAGCGGATTAGTTCATTGAAGCTTTTTACACTTATCCAAACGTTTAGATTTTGCCTTCTTCTTTAAACCGGTAAGCAATTGTTCATTTGTTACCTTGCTTGTAATCTCGGGGTTTCGCAGTGCTTCTTCTGTAACCGATGTTAAGCTTGATGTTAAAGAGGCCGGTAGATGACGGATTTATGCTGAATTCTCAGCCCAGCTGGTATCTGTAGTGTTGATTTGCAACTGCCCTCTTCGCGGAGGGAGATCAAGGTGTAAACAAGCCTCCTCCGAGGCTTATCCACACCGATCTCAACCCCCCCTCAGGCTTGGCTGCTTGCTTGCCACTCCCCCGCCTGGGGAGTGCTGCGTTGGGCCAGGTAAAGCCCAAACTGTCGCCAGATACTGCTGTCCACTCTGCTCAAATCGCAAAGTGTGTCAATTCGCCATTTTAACTCCGGCCGGAAGCCGCTACACAGTACAATCTTAATCCTTATTTACTAGGTGTTACTCTTGGTTGAAGTTAGACAATGTCACAAGTCTCCTTGTCCAAAGAAGATTGGTCTGTGTGTATGCCAGGCAAGCACCTGACCTATAGCAAGGTTAGCCTATCACCTTGGGATAGCTGAAGCTGGCAGCTCCAACTACAGCTAACTACAAAGAACAGAAATGCTAAACTTCTTAAAGTCTAAGATTTGAACAGGCTGAGGCCCTTTATCCAATCCAAAACTCAGACTACCAAAGTTATCTTGACATGGACCTGTGACAACAAATGGCTCAGAATAGAAACAGTTTATGATGGGATGCTTCCCTTCTGTGGTGCAAATCAAAGCATCAAAAAAGGAATGAGGTGTGGTTCAGTGAACAAATAGTGTGGTTCTGTTTGTCTCTGTTATTCAAAGGTACAAAGTAGACTTGCCAACTTTTCCATGTCAACAACCAGATGTTTCCCTTCAACCCATATTGCAGGCCTAGATCTTAATATTAAGACTGAGTGATGTTTAATTAAAGAACAAGGAATTGAGCCAGAGGTCCAATTCCTTGATACCCTTCCCAGTCTGGCTATAAAATATATAGTTTCTACATCATATTTTATCTAATAATCCATTCTACAAAACACATGAGTAATTAAGACAATAGTAATACAATTCCATAAGCATAAGCAATTTAAAGATTTCACTTAGAAGTTACAGAAAGCAAAAACATAGTGAAATATAGTCCCCTCCAATCTTTCCCAGAATAGGAGGAGACTGCACAGGTGCCCTCACCTTGCATTCACACTTGCCCACTCCCTGGCAAGACACAATGGACTCATACCAGTCTTTCTCACCCCATGCTAACCTGGGCCAGCAGGAAGTCAACACAAGCCTCAGCCTAATCCAGTGGACTCCCAACTGCCCTGCACATGGACTGTCCGATGCCAACTCCATGACACTTTCCAAGTCCCTTTCAGGAACTACAAGCTGTCTGCCTGCTTCCAGGACTCCTGTCTGTCCTGCTTCTCAACAACTTGATCAGAGAGAGTCTCAGAAGATCCCACTTCCTGATCCACAGCTACTTGGTGAACTTGTTCCAACTTAAGGTCACTCTGGACCTCCTCCAGGACCTACTTCTGCTCCCAAGTCTTCTGCTGTCTGCTCCTCCAATTCCGCACTAGCCTTGCTGCACTCAAGAACCCCCATGGAACTCTCACCCTCTCCCTCTCTCTGTTCAGCATGCCTGTCACTGAAGCCAGGCAGATTCTCTTCCTCATTAGGAACATCCACAGCTTCCTGCTCTACCTGGGTAAAACTGCGCCCTACCCCCTCTCAAGAAATCCCTCTCTCAGGGTCTGAGATGAGTTGGCCCGCCCCCTCAGAGGTTTCTTCGCTTCCCAACACTTTCCCCCTTCCGAATGCTTCCTCCCCCAAACTGGCCAGCAAAAGCAGAGCCGGGGAGAAGCCATTAGCATACTCAAAAATGACAGGCGCCACTTTGGCGGCAGGAGATTTACATTTACCAACTGTCAGTTCATTCTAACTGTCATTCAGCCCCACCAAAGAAATATGATTAATGTAAATTCCATGGCCAAACTCCTTCTGTGACCACTCCGTCTGTCCCGGATCAATCAGGGAGATCCGCGTATGCTCAACTCTCTATTCTGCAGATGCTAGTTGATGAGCTTGGGCAGCATCCTCTCCCATCTTCACCTCCAGCTTTCTCTGCTCTTGCCTCCACTTCTTCCTGGTTATCTGAAGTTCGCTGTGCCTCCTGTAGTTGGATGGCTCTCATCCTCAGAGTATTTCCAGGAGTGCTGGTCTGGTGTTTTCCTTTGTCTTTCAGGACAGGGCAATCAGCTCTGACATGTCCAGTTCACCCCCTATATGTATCAATGAACTATTACTATTTCAGTGTATTTGAGGAAGTGTGCATGCACACGAAAACCCATACCTTGAATAAAACTTTGTTGGTCTTAAAGGTGCCACTGAACTCAAACTTTGTTCTATTGCTCTGATGAAAGGTACATGTGGAAATTTTGGATGCAATCCATTATCCCTGTTATTAAAGTCTTATTTAAGATAAAAGTGAGTGGAACAATTAACTGTAAATGTTGGAGATTTAACCATCCAAACATGGATTTTAAGCATATTGCATAGTCATGTAAATCCACAGAAAGACAGAAAGACATTATAAGTACCATAAAAAGTATTATTAGTTATGAAATTGTATTTGATCCAGTGGTACTTTTTTTTAGGGTTTCTTAAGAATGTGGTTAGGAAAAGCCATCAAATGCTAGAAGTTTATTAATACTGCTCACATCCTAATTATAAAATATTGGAAGTAATATAAGCTCCCTTCAAAGGAAGAATGAGGAAGGAGATTTTGACGCACTATGCTAATGAACAAACTAGCACACTATAAAAGACTATGGGAAGGCATGAAAACTAACCATCTGTCGTTCTTGGAACAATGGACTCCTTTTATTTCTTACTGGAACGAATTCAAGCTGTATGAGAATATGAAACAAATATTGGCTGTGAAGACATACTACGTGAAATTTTGTTTGTTATGAGGGGTTTTTCTGTTTCTCTTTGTAATATTTTATAAGAATACTTAATACAATTTAAATTAAAATGGTTCTCTAGACCATAAACATGTTTTGCGAGTAGAAAACAAGCACAGTAGGGAACAGATCTGGATCAACCATTACCCTTATTTATATCTATATTTGCCTGCAGGGTTTTTAATAAGGGGAGTGAATTCATTCCCTCCCCACCCGAAATAGGGTTGCTAACTCCAGCTTGGGAAATGTCTGGAGATTTGGGGGTGGAGCCCTGGGAGGGCAGAGTTTGGGGAGGGGAATGACCTCAGTGGGGTATAATGCCATAGAGTCCACCCTCCAAAGAAGCCACTTTGTCCATGAGACCTGATCTCTGTAGCCTGGAGATCAGTTGTACTTCTGGGAGATCTCCAGGCCCCACCTAGAGGTTGGCAACCCTAACCTGAAGTGGCACAATCAGTTTACCACCTCAGGAGTATATCACCTAATTCTGAAGTCCAGGCCTTAGGGCTGATTCACATGTTACCTTACAGCTTCTCTCTTCACTCACAGAATGCTAAATGAGCAATGTAATATATTAGTTATGGGCTCAGAAATCTCAGCCGTGGAAATTTTTTTCAGTCACCAAAGCTCCACTGTGCATCTTGTAGAGCACAGATGTTGCTACAGCTGAAGTTTATAAGTTCTTGTGAGTGGAACAACCAGCTGTTAGCAGTGAAAAGCAGCACTAAAATGGCAAGAGATTCAGGAGTCATAGTTTATCAAAGTGCCATGTGATTCTTTCCTATATGCTCTCCCATGTATGAACCAAGAAGAATTATTGAAAGACAACTTCATTGCATTTAAGAGGATTGCTGTAATCCTGAGAGTTCTTATATTCAAAGTAGTGTTATTACAATGCCTTGAAAGCATTTATTTGAGATTATTCTCCTTGACTGCTCTGGGACCAATTCTGGAGAAGGCAATGATTCAATTTAACTTCTGTTGGACTATTCAAAGTGTATTTATAAAATCTATGCATGTTTCATTTTAATTGCTTTTATTGCTCTTTTATTGCAGTGAGCCAGCCTGTTTTTCTTCGTTGCTCCAATCAGATTAATTTGATGAGGATGCACATGCAGACTTGCACACTGTTTCTTTTTCATATAGTGCTTGTGCTTCAATTGTCTATCATCTTTTGTCTTTGTAGGCAGCTTTCCACCTCCTTTGGTACTATTGGATCCAGCAACATGCCCAATAGTTCCTGGCCAAGAAATGACTATAGAAATATCTAAGGGACGATCAGGCCTCGGCCTCAGCATCGTAGGAGGGAAAGATACACCACTTGTAAGTTCCTTGTTTTGTTTTAACACTACTACAGCTGGAGCCAGTTTGGTGTAGTGGTTAAGAGCTGTGGACTCTAATCTGGAGAACTGGGTTTGATTCCCCACTCCTCCACATGAAGCCAGCTAGGTGACCTTGGGCCAGTCACAATTCTTTCAGAGCTCTCTCAGCCCCTAAAAACAAGTCTAGCTCACCACTAGCATAATGCTAAGAGCTAGAACTGGCAGCTGTCAGACAATCTTTGGATCTCCTGGCCATACGATAATTAATTAATTACTATTATAGCCTCAGCTTCCTGTCTTGAGATGAAAAACTAAACTGCGTCACATTACATCATCCCCCATAACAGTTGCTTCAAACAAATTTAGCTCCAGAAGTTTTCAGCTTCAGTCCATAAATCTCAAAATGGTACCAGTCTGAGACATGAATGAAGGAAATAGTGTGATAGGGTCTGACAGAGTTCCTGGGAGGACACAGAAGCTATTTCTGTCATCATATGCCAATTTTGGGTTAAGAAATTCTTGGAGTTTGGGAAGGGTGGGGTTTGAGGAAGGGAAGAACCTCAGTGGGGTATATTGCCATGAAGTCTACTCTCCAGAGTAGCCATTTTCCCCCTACGGAACTGACCTCTGTAGTTTGGAGATCAATTATAATCTTAGAAGATTACGAGGCACTACCTGAGGGTTGGCAACCCTAGTCCTCATAGTGCTGTGAGATAGCAGGCAGGGGCTGATGTAGTCTTCTGCACTCCTCCTTACAAAGCTCTCCAACCAGGAAGTGTGTGTGTGGGAGGGTGCATTTAACATGGGACTTCAGCCACAGCATATAAAGTGAGACTTGACTTGTACTTTTAGATCTTCCCAAAGACCACTGGTGAATACTTGTATGGCTTCCAGCTCCATTAAAACATATAACTAATGTATATGATTACGTCACTTTCTAAGCATTCCTTGCTGTGTTTTTTGGCATTAGAATATAACACTGAGTTAAATGCTTTACCCAGTTCTGTTGGCACTGACTGGCAGGGCTTTCCAGGGTCTTCAAAGCAAAGATCTTTCCTAGCCTTGGTCTCTGAGAACTATTTGTCCAGAGATACCAGGAATGCCTATGAGAGGAAAAATGGAAGGAGCCTAAAGAAGCCAAGGTGGCTCCATAAACAGCTTTCTATGGACTTGAAAAATAAAAAAGACTCATTCAGAAAGTGGAAGGAGGGTCTTATAACCCAGGATGAATACAAACCAGTGCTTGTAGAGAGAGTTAGGAAAGCTAAAGCTCAGTATGAGCTTAGGCTAATGAGAGATTCTAAAAACAACAAAAAAGGTCTTTTCTTATGTTCAATGTAAGAAAAAGAGCAGGGACATGGTAGGCCCATTGCGGGGACAGGAAAGTGAAATTGTAACAGGTGATGAAGAGGGGGCAGAACCGCTCAATTTCTATTTTTCCTCAGTATTCTCTTGCAAGGGAAATGGTATTCAACATGGCAAAAGCAGAACACATGATGAAGGAATGGAGTTGCAGCCTAGGATTGACAATAGGGGAAGTATATAAACACCTAGTTTCTTTAAAAGGAACCAGGTCTTTGGGGCCAGATGAGCTGCATCCAAGGGTACTAAAAGAACGCACTGATGTAATTTCTGAGCCTCTGTCCATTATTTTTGAGAATTTTGGGGGAATAGGTGAGGTGCCAGAAGACTGGAGACGGGCAAATGTTGTCCCCATCTTCAAGAAGGGGGAAAAGGAGGATCTGAGTAACTACTGACCCGTCTGCTTGACGTCTATACCTGGGAAAGTTTTAGAACAAATAATCAGACAATCCTTGAGCATTTAGAAAGCAGTTTCTCAAGAACAAGTCATGTCAGACTAACCTTATCTCTTTTTTTGAGAAAGTTACTACCTTGCTGGATCAGGGGAATGCTGTTGACATAGTTTATCTTGATTTCACTAAGGCTTTTGATAAGGTTCCACATAATATACTTGTTGATGATCCACATAACAGTCATAGGATCCAAACAGTCATAGGATACAAATTGGTAAAATGGGGTTTGGATCCTATGACTGTTATGTGGATCTGTAACTGGTTGACAGATTGCACCCAAAGAGTGCTTGTGAATGGTTCCTCATCTTCTTGAAGAGGAGTGAAAAGTGGAGTACCTCAAGGATCTGTCCTAGGGCCTGTTTTGTTCAACAGCTTTATCAATGATTTGGATGAAGGGACAGAGGGAATGTTTATTAAATTTGCAGATGAGATTAAATTGGGAGGGATAGCAAATACGGTAGAAGACAGAGTCAGGATACAGGATGATCTTGACAGGCTGCAAAACTGGGCTAAAAAAATTAATGAATTTCCATGGGGATAAATGTAAAGTTCTGCATTTAGGTAGGAAAAATAACTGCATAATTATAGGATGCGGGAGACTTGTCTTGGCAGCAGTATGTGCAAAAAGTATCTAGGGGTCTTAGTAGACCATACACTGAACATGAGTCAGCAGTGTGATGTGGTTGCTAAAAAGGCAAATGTGATTTTGGGCTGTATCAACAGAAGTATAGTGTCCAGATCACAAGATGTGATGGTACTACTTTACTCTGCTCTGGTTAGAACTTACCTAGAGTACTGTGTTTAGTTTTGGGTACTACAATTTAAGAAGGATATAGACAAGCTGGAACATGTCTAGAGGAGAGCAACAAAGATGGTGAGGGGTCTGGAGACCCTATGTTATCTAGAGGATCTTGTGGAGTTGTTTTCTTTTACGCCATAAGGTCAGACCAGAACTAACAGGTTGAAATTAAATCAGAAGAGTTTTCGTCTAAACATTAGGAAGAACTTCCTGAGAGAGCAATTCCTCAGTGGAACAGGCTTCCTTGGGAAGTGGTGGGCTCTTCTTCTTTGGAGGTTTTCAAACAGAGGCTAGATGGCCATCTGACAGCAATGCAGATTCTGTTTTTTTTAAAAAAACCCATTTATTGTTGGATATGTTTCACATATTTAAAATTCCATCTTATAAATATCACATACCTTTTTCTTTACTCCCCCCCCCGTACAAGGCTTCCCGCAATGCTCTTACCCCCTTATAAACCCTATTATCTAATTAACATTAACAAAATATGTCACTTCCATTATCAAATTAGGTAACATTTTAACAATCTTATCGTTCTTTTTCTCGTTTTCTCCTTAGTAACTGTCAAAGCAAATCAATCTATTTTTAACATCCCAGTTTTTCTCAAGATAGTCTTTCTTCAAAAAATGCTTCATCTTCTTCATTATTAAGCTTTCTTGTCATTTTGTCCATTTCTGCCATAAAAAGCATCTTCTTAATCCATTCCCATGTTTCAGGTATCTTTTCTTGTTTCCAGAATTGTGCATAAGTCATTCTAGCTGTTGTGACCAAGTACCATAACAATGTTCTCTTGGTTACATTTAACTCTTCCAATTTAAGACCTAACAACAAAATTTGTGGATCTTTCTTAAAAGTACATTTCAGAATTTTCTGTATTTCATTATGAATCTCTGACCAATAACTCATGGCTTTATCACAAGTCCACCACATCTGGTAAAATGAGCCTTCTTTCTTTCTACATTTCCAACATTTGCTAGACATACTCTCATTTATATTAGCAATTTTCTTTGGGGTCATATACCATCTATACATCATTTTATAACAATTCTCTTTGACATTAACACAAGTTGAAATTTTCATTGACTTTTTCCACAAACATTCCCATGATGCCATAGTTATTTCACTATTTACATTTACAGCCCATTTTATCATTTGTTCTTTTACAATTTCATCCTCTGTATACCACTTCAATAAAACCTTATATATTTTTGAAATCATTTTTTCCCCTTTTCCACCCATATAGTTTCAATTTCATTATTCTTTGCCCTAAAGCCATATTTTCTCTTATCAGTTTTAAGTGCAGATTCTGTGACCTTAGGAAGATCATGAGAGGGAGGGCAGGAAGGGTTGCGTCAGTGCTTAGTTCTTGTGACCCTTTTTTACATGCTAAGGGAAATGCTGATTGCCACTCTGGGGTCAGGAAGCAATCCTGGAGAGTTTTTTGTCATCTTCTGGGTGTGGTACAGCGGTCACTGAGGGTGTGGAGGGAGAGGTATTTGTGAATTATGCAGAGGGTTGAACTAGATGACCCTAGAGGTCCCTTCCAACTCTATGGTTCTGTGATTGAACCTCAGACCCTCTTTATGCAAAGCACATACTCTGCTGAGTGCAACCCCTCTGCTCTGGGATAGACAGGAATTGTTGACTCTGTTTTTGCTGTTCTATAAATGAGTTCTGCCATTTAATAGAACATCCCTTTTCAGTATGTTGGTGTTTCATGTATTAATTCTGTTCCATTATCAAAAGTTTAAAGAAGGTTGGAAGGCTAATTTGTAAGCTGTTTAAACAATAACGCCAAAATGCGCACATTCCATTTTTACATAATTACTAATGCAAGTTTGCAACAACTGATAAAAATATTTGTTCTGAGGCATAAATATTTCATTTTTGGTGGGGAAGGTTGAAGAAAAAGCCGTAAACATGATTATCGGTGAATCTATCATACGTATTGGTGTTACTTGATGTAAAAAGGCAGAATGGGTTGATTCTGTCTGCCAGCCCTGTTACCTTGGACACAACAGAATCCTGAAGGTTTTAGCCATTTAATCCTAACAGTGAGTTGGATAAGCCTGCCTCACTGTTAGGCTGACATGGCTGGAAGCCGATTCATCAATCTCTTTTGTTCCTCCCACTTGGAAGTGGAGGGGAGCGAAAGGGATCAATGAAATGGCTTTTAGCCATTTAAACCTAACAGTGGAGTGGGTTAGCCCACCCTGCTGTTAGGCTGGCATGGCTGAAAGCTGATTCATCGATCTCTTTTACTTCCCCCCTTCCAAGTGGGGAGGAGAGAAAGGGATGGCTTTTAGCCATTTAAACACCTGCCCCACTGCCCTGACTTGAATAGCCCAGGCAAGCCCATCTTGTCAGAAGCTAAACTGGGCTGACCCTGGCCAGTATTTAAATGGGAGAAATCCAAAGAATACCAGGAGCCAAGAGGCAGAAGCAGGCTATCAAACCCTTCACTGAATGTCCTCCATGCCCCAGTAGGAGTAACCAGAACTTGCCATGACTTCCAGACATGGGCACACACACACAAGCAGATGCAAAAAAATACCAAAAAATAAATACATGCCACACTGTTAGGCTGACATGGCTGGAAGCCAATTCATCAAGCCATTTAAACCTAACAGCGGGGCAGAAATGCTTGACTCACAGACTTGTGTCACCTTGGCAGTTTAAATCCCTGCTGAGTTGAGTTGCTGATTCTGCAAGTCACACGTGCAGCTTGGCTTTGCAGAAGCCATTTAAAGGGAACTTTCTCTTTAAATGGCTTCTGCAAAGCCAAGCTGTGCGCGAGGAACCCGGAAGTGGTGTGAATTCACCCAGAAGGTGGGTGAACTCGTGTCATTTCAGCAAGTGAAGCTGAGTCCAAATAAGAGCCAAATAATATATATTTTTTGGCCCCCAAAGGGGATTTTTTATTGCTTTTTCATTATACAACTAAAACTACAATGAAAAAAGGGGAGGGGAACAACAACTAAGGAGAAAGAAAACTACTAAACTAAACTAAACTACTAAACTAAACTAAAGTAAACTAAACACACTAAACTAAAAACCCAAGAGTAGGAGATCATTATCCCAGTTAGAATCTATGTTAGTACTACACTGTTAGTAAACAATGCATGCTGTGAGTTGCTATCTATCTCTGCTCAAATATTAACTGGTTACTTGTTATGGGAGAGTTCCAGAGCATCCCCCAACTCGCTTCATAAAGGCCATTTTCAGAGTCCTTCTGCCTTTACTTAGGCTTTCTATTTCTAAAAGCATAAGTTGGTTTGCGGGCAGCAGCGCCTTCTTCCGCAGCCAGGTCCTCATCTGTCTCCGAGGGTGTGGAGCCACTCGAACTAGTTTCACCATCTTCTTTGGTTCCCAGGTGGCGTTTCAGGAATTCTTTAGCCTTGTGTACAGAGTCAATCTTCTCTCTTTTTTTCATGGCGCTTAAAAATGACCCCTCTGGGACTACCCATTTATATCCAATTTGGTTAGTTTGAAGGAAAAGGATTGTAGCCCTTTCTCTTTTGACGTATTTCAAATGGAATGTCTTTTAGAGTTTTGATGGATGCATTCCCCAATTTCAGTGGAGTTGCTGATGTGGCTTTTAAAATTGCATCCCTAGTTTGTCTTCTTGAGAATCTGACTGATATCTCTCCAGGCAGGCTATTTTTTTTGGTGTAATTAGAATACACCCTGTATGCTGATTCCGTATCATTCATAATTTCCTTCGCTTTCAAGCCTGTTACTGGTGCAATAAGCTCACTGAGTAGCTTCTTCAAATCCTCATTCGGAGATTCAGGAACTCCCTGGAATCTGAGGACCCTATTCACTTTTTCCATTTGTAGAAATTACAGTCTGTTTTCTTTGTGATTCTGTTTATTTGTTAATTCGTCCACCCTTTTCTTCAAAATCTTGTTCTCAGCATGCATCTCTTTCACTACTTCTACCATTTGCTCTGTCTTTTTAACTGTTTCCGCCAGCTGGAGCTGTTGCGGTGCAAAGTTTTGATTGAGAGCAGTTAACTGCTGGTTAATACCAATGAGTTGGTCCATCACAGCTTGAGCATATCCGCTTGGAGTCTCATGACATCCACTCCCTCTTCTTCCAGCCTTGGGCTTTGGCCACCCATAAGTTTCGGTTTCGTTCCTTTCCTCCCTGTGCCCGACATCTTTGCAGATTGTTTACAAAAGTTGAGTTGCTGATTCTGCAAATCACACATGCAGCTTGGATTAAAATAATATTGACTTTTAATCAGGCTCAGCTAGATTGGTAGCTAAATCAGATTAGAGAATCTGATTCAGCTGAATAAATACTGAAAAATATTGATAAGACATTTTTTGGGTGTTTATTTGGCTCGGTATATAGCAAGTGCACACCCCTAGTGATGACTTAGAGAAAGAGGGCAAAACAGCCAGCTGCCTCCATCTAATTGGCTGCTCTGCTTTCCCCACAGTCAGTGGAGCCTCACATTTCATGTGAAGCAAGTTGAGGGGCAGGGCAGATCAGCTCACAGCATAATTTGTGATCCAAGCCAGTTAGGTCATGCTTTCTCTCACTCCATGCAGGGCTATGCAAATCTGTGTAAACTGTATTGGCTCAAAGCTGACCCTCTAGTTTTGATAGTCCTGCCACTCCAGCAGGACACTTGAGCCTCACTCTGATTTCTTGGAGATTCTTACCTTATTGGTATGGAAGACAGAAAAGCCTTGAAGAAAGGCCCCATCACTGGCCTTAAAAAAGAATAAAGAGACCATTAAGACAAGTCTCTCCATCCTGAGGTTTCAGGTATTGGAGACAGGCCAATGGCAGATAAACATCTACAGCAGCACAAGTTGCTGTCAGTGCTGGCAGACCCGAAGGTTCAGGTCGTTCCACAGCCAGCCCCCAACTGCACAGGAAAAGCCTGGCAGAGATCTACTGGGTCTGAGCCTAGCCCTGTTTTCTTGGAGTCTCTTATCTTGTTGGAATGGTAGATGGGAAGGCTTTGAGGAAGGGTCTCATTGCTTCTCTTAGAAAGAAGGGGAAGACTGTTGAGACAGGCCTTTCCCACCTGAAGGTTCAAGCATCAGGGACTAGCCAATGGCAGATGCATTTGCAGTGGCAAGGGCCACTATTCCACAGACAGCCTCCAACTGTGCTGCAAAATCCCAGCAGAGCTCTATCAGTTCTGAGCAACCATGAGGAGATGGCAGCAGGTGGCCCACCCCATACAGACTTGGAAGCTTCCAGGCCTACAGGGAGTGAGAGGACTGGAGCTAAAGGTGAGACTCCCCCCCCCAAGATACATTGGGGGCAGTGGGATAAAGACCTCCAACATGAACAAGAGACCAATTGAGCGGGGGCAGCAGCATAGCAGCGCAGCAAAGCAGTTTCCCCTCAAGCCTCTCTGATGCTTTCCCAGTGGGTTCAGTCCAGACAATTCCAATATGGTGGCCACTCAGGTTTTTCCTGTTTTTTTCAGCCCCGCCTCTGCAGATTGGAGGATGCAGGCCTTTAGTTCAGCCTGGGCCGCCTCCAACCCCATAGATATGCAACCGGGAATCATGTTGGCCTTTCCGTGGCTAGAAGTACCTGGCCAAGCAATGGCTGTGGCTGATCTCTCCCATAAGGATGCTAGCAACTGGGGACATCAGCAACATTTGAGAGCTAGCCAAAAGAGAAGTTCTTCTCCCTCACCACCTGTGTCAAGCTCAGGTTTGGAAGTGGAGGAGCTTCTGTCAACCATAGGATCTATGGCAACAAGCTCTGATAAAGCGGAATGGGAATGGTCATGAAATTCTCCTAGGCCTTTCCTAGGGAAATTCTTCAAGGCCTTTCCAGCCAGAACATTTCCAGAGATTAAAAAACATGTTTTCCCCCTCTCTTAACTAGCAATTGGATACAAAAGAAAAACCTAGATAATCAGCTTCAGCCCATTTAGATACTAGAGGTATCTAAATTTAGATACTAGAGGTAACTAGCATCCTAAGGATCTTCAGTCTAGTATCCTAAGATTCTCCAATGGTCCAAGAGTGGGCAGTCCTTCGGACTCCTTTACTCCTGGGAAGCTCCTCCCCTCTCCGAATGCAGGGCTGGTAGACTCTTTAGGTATGGAATGGAAGGGGCTTGTCCCCTGGAACCCAGTCTCTCCGGCCCTGAATTCTGAGCAGGACGTGGTAGACTGTGCTCCTTGAGAGCACATCGTTGGCAAAAAAAGAAGAAAGAAGAGGGCAGGAAAAGGGCAGGAACAGGTAGCTTACCAGCTTCCCTGTTGCCTCATCCCCCGCCCTTTTTTCTTGTCATTTTTGCAAGCCGCAGGAGAAGAGCGGCTTTGCTAAAAGATGCCAACGGAACTGGGCAACCCCTGAGGAACCGCAATGCCACTGAGGCCTCTGCTATGCTGTCAGTCCAGGGTGGGGTGGGGACTGGCATGATGTGTCTCTGCTGTCTTCCTTCAGAGAGCATTGGAGAAAAGTGGAGAGGTCTCCGACGTCGGCACGGCATCAGGAAGAAGAAGAGCCGTTGCTGACTGATTGCAGTCGGCTCCCTGTCTGAGCGGCGACATGGGAGGCCTGACGGAGTTTCAGGACTCGGCGCAGTAGGACTTAAAATGGCCACCAAGTCCTCTAGTCCCCAAGAGATGGACACTGAAACATGCACCTTTGACCTGGCTGACCCAAATCCCCCCTCGCCCAGGCACAGGACCTCCCTTCAGGGGAAAAGGGTCAGAACAATCTTCTTTCCTGGCTGAAGACAGAAATGAGAAAGGAGTTTAGAGCCATATGCCAAGAGTCTCAAAGGCATTCCCATCTACATTGTAAAAGACACAATCCTAGTGCTAGAGAGCCTGAGGTTCCTGAGAAGAAAAGGAAGAAAACCTCAGATTTTCAAAGAGAATGTAGTCCTTTATTAGAGGAACATGATTCTGATTCATCATCTGTTACTTCTGAGTCACTCAAAGAGGAGGGTGAACTATCAGAGGAGGAGGAAGAGGAAGTTCCTGCAGCCCAATCCAGGCTCTTCCCTCAGGAGCTATATCATAGATTACTTCCAAAAGTCATTAGGGCACTGGAATTGGCCTATACTCCTAAAGATCAGGAGGAGGGTGACTCTGTTTTCCCTCCAGGATCAGAGACCATGTCCAAACCTAGTACCAAGGCAGTAGGCATCCCACTACCAACAGCCTTCTATAAGGTCATGAAGGTAGAATGGGTACACCTACTAACCCAGCTTTTGGAAAATTTTACTCTCTAATTTCTGAAGCATCAAAAAAGCTAAAACTGCCTATTGTAGGTGACCCAATTAACACTCTTGCATCTACTTCTGTTCTTCCTGTGGGAGCAGATGGACTTCCAAAAGAGAGCAGTGATAAGCGCATAGAACAAGCGCTAAGAAGAGATTTTGAGGCATCTGCTAATGCATTAATGGCTTTAGTTACAGGTTCCTTATTTGCCAGGGCAGCGTATGCATGGCCCTCTGATCTAGTAAAGGCAGACAGTGGCATACCTAAGGAACTAAAGGATGAATTAAAGAAGGTCGCTCTGGCCACAGCTTTTGCTGCAGATGCTACACTGGATGCAGTACAACAGTCTGCCAGGAGCATGACATGCAGCATTACAGCACGGCAGAACACCTGGCTCAGAAGCTGGGATGTGGATCCTGCAGCACGTGCAAAAGTGGCAGTGGTCCCCTTCAAAGGTACCAAGCTGTTTGGAGAGGACTTGGATAGGTACCTTATCAAGGATAAGGGTAAGAAAAAGGTACTCCCATCAAAAAAGAGGGAGAGAAAAGCAAGAAGATATCAGCAGTACTTTCAGGACTCAAGAAAAGATTCCAAATCTGGCACCAGTAGATCATACAAGGGCAAATGGCAACCCAAGTACAAGGATGGCAAACCCTCCAATATTGCCCACAAACTTTCCCGCAAAACAATCCTTCAGTGGGAAGAACATAAAGAAAGGACCCTAGGCATGGCTACGCCAGGGTGGAAACATGAACTGGAGTTGGGAGCTATCTTCAGAATTTTGCACATGTTTGGCAGACGACAGTTCCAGACAGGTGGGTGCAGGATACAATCTTAAGAGGATATTCTCTGGAGTTCGAGTCTCTACCTGCACTGCGTTATTTTGAACTCCCCAGGAACAAATTCAGAGTGAAACACATGCAGTTGGAAGGAGCCATTGCCCACCTGATCGAGATCGGGGCAATAGAACCAGTCCCACACCTAGAGAGATCTCAAGGGGTCTACTCAATCTTCTTTACTGTACCGAAGAAGAATGGGGATGTAAGAGCAATCTTGGACCTCAAGTGGCTCAACAGGAGGGTAGTGACAAGAAAGTTCAAGATGGAGATTGTGAAATCTATACTGGCATCCATACAGAATGGGGACTTTATGGCATCAATAAACTTGTCAGAGGCACCACTCATACCTACACATACCCATTCGGGAAGCCCACTGCAAGTTTCTTCGATTTGCTTACCATGACAAACATTATCAGTACTGGGCACTTCCTGAAATCGTCACCCAGGGTCTTTACCAAGGTTTTAGTAGCCCTGATTGCCTTGCTGAGAACCAAGGGGATGTCGCTATACCCTTATTTCGATGACATTCTAGTCAAAGCAGACTCATACGATCAGACGGTCCAGTCTCTGGAGATCATGATGAAAGTACTCGGGGACCATGGCTTTGTGATCAACATAGAGAAGAGTTCTCTCTCTCTCACCAACTCAATCCTTACTCCATCTGGGAGTACAAGTCAACACAGTGAGATACAAAGCTTTTCTGTCTCCGGAGAGGCAGCAGAGGCTGATACAATTGACAGAGGAGGTCATCGCCCAGCAGAACGTAGAGATTATGACTCTAGCACTGTTACTGGGAATGCGGGTATCTTGCCAGGACATACTTCCTTGGGCCAGGTTCCATGCACATCCTCTGCAGCGTTTTCTCCTTCCTTTTCAAGATTTGATAGCTCAGAAGAAGGTACAAAAGGTAGTTCTAACACAAACAGTGAAACAACAGTTAACTCGGTGGCTGGAGCCGAACCGCTTCTTGGAGGGCATGCCACTTCGGGATCCAGTCAGAGTGTTCATCACGACAGATGCAAGCTTGTTTGGCTGGGGAGCGCACATGCAGGCAAAAATGGCGCAAGGCACTTGGAAGATGTCAGAGAAATCCAACAGCATGAACTTACTGGAGCTGAGGGCAATCAGACTGGCCCTAGTGTCATTCCAACAGGAGATAGCGGACCCTCACATATTGCTCTGAATGGACAATGTCATGGCGAAGGCCTATGTAAAGAGACAAGGAGGCTCTCGCTTCAAACGTCTACACAAAGAAGCAAGCCAACTGGTAATTTGAGCAGAGACACACATACAATCCATAAAGGCAATCCATGTGGCAGGCTGGGAGAACACGATAGCGGACTGGCTGAGCTGACAGTGGGTTGACCAATCAGAGTGGATGCTAAACAGGATAGTGTTTACGCAAATCTGTTGCAGACTAGGGACTTCGGAAGTGGGTCTTTACACCACAGAACAAAATCGACAGACAAAAAATTTAATGTCAAGACTAGAAAATCCACTGGCAATGGGAACAGATGCACTGCATCACGAGTGGCCAAAGGCACTCATGTACACTTTCCTGCCATTACCAGTCATTCCACGAGTGGTCTAGAGAGTCATGGACCAAAAGGCAGAAGTCATCCTAGTGGCCCCATTCTGGCCCCATTGGGCCTGGTTCCAGGATCTCATGAGGCTGTCGGTGAGGGACCCATGGCATCTACCCTTGTTACCGGATCTTCTGATACAGGGGGAGATTTTTCATCTTTTACTGGCATCATTAAGTCTCACAGCCTGGAGATTGAGCAGGAACAACTTACAAGCATTGGCTACTCAGATGGGGTGGTTAAGACTCTACTAGCAGCCAGGAAGGCCTCCACTAATAAGGTCTATAATACCACCTGGCAGTTGTTCCAGTTCTGGTGTATATGGAGGAGTCAGGCCCCTATTAGTGCTCCAGTGGCCGAAATATTATCCTTTCTCCAAGAGGGTATGGACAAAGGCTTTAGCACCAATACATTGAGGAGGCAGGTGGCAGCCATTTCAGCCATTAGGGAGCAGGGAAAGGTCATTCATTAACCAGACATCCTCATGTCAAAAGGTTCCTTAGGGGGATATACCTGTTAAATCCCCCAGTGGCACATCGGTTCCCAACGTGGAGCCTCAATTTAGTACTTAAGTCTTTGTGTAAGTCTTCCTTTGAGCCTATGGCTTCTTGCCTATTGAAGGAATTAACTTTCAAAACAGTTTTCCTGGTGGGCATCACTTCAGCAAGGAGGGTGTCGTAGTTGGGGGTCCTCTCAATAGATAAGGACCTATGTATTTTTCACAATGACAGAATTGTGCTACGCACTGATCCAGCCTTTGTCCCAAAGGTTAATTCAGCCTTTCACAGGTCTATGGATATTATTCTGCTGTCCTTCTGTTCAAATCCTAAGTCCAGTAAAGAGAAGGAATGGCATTGCCTGGACATGAGAAGGGTGCTTAGCTTTTACATGGCTAGGACAAGACACGTACAAACGACTGACTCTGTTTTTGTCTCATCCAAGAAATCAGCTTTGGGAAGGAAGGTCTTGCCTTCCTCCCTGAGCAGATGGATTAGAGGATGCATATGTCTGGCATACAAAGCCAGGGGCTTGGAGCCCCCCCCACGGGGTGACAGCACATTCCCTTAGAGGGGTGGCTACTTCTGCGGCCTACAGGGCTTCCCCATCATTGGAGGTGGTGTGCAAGGCGGCCACCTGGAGGTAGGTGCACTCATTTACGAGGCACTACAGGATAGATAAGGAGGCACTGGCGGATGCTGCATTTGATTGCAGAATCCTGCAGCACACGCTCTATCTGGGGAAGCAGTTGGACCCACCCTGGAGGATACTGCTTTGTCAAGTCCCAGGAGTAAAGGAGTCTGAAGGACTGCCCCACTCCTGGACCACCAGAGAATGGAAGATTTGTCTCCACTTGCTGTGAATCTTCCTTCTTGGTGGTCCAGAGTGGGGCAGTCCTGCCCACCCTGGTATTGGGGGGAACCACTTCCTCAGTCATTGGAGGTGTTGTTGGCTGTCCATCCATGAACAGATAGGGGTTGGGGGGAGTTTCTACCCAACCAAGGTTCTTGGGGGGATGTGTGTTTTCTGTTTTGACTGTTAGCTCCCTGTTGGGAGTGGAATATTGTCAGTTCCTTTGCAGCAAAGGGAATGGAGGCTTGGAGAATGACTGGGTTCCAGGGGACAAGCCCCTCCCCTTCCATGCCTAAAGAGTCTACTGGCCCTGCATTCGGAGCGGGGAGGAGCCTCCCAGGAGTAAAGGAGTCCAAAGGACTGTCCCACGCTGGACCACCGAGAAGGAAGCTTCACAGTAAATAGAGACAAATTTTCCAGTCTTCATCCTAGGGGTCTTCAGCTCGTCCATTCCCTGAATTCTTTGATTACATGTTAAAGGTAGAATGGTCAGTTTCAGACAACGGCACTTGCTTGCAGGCATAGGAAAAAAGGTCTTCACCCTTTCAGCAGGTAACATGGAAGACCTAAGGTTCACTTTCACTGTAACTGTGCAGTCCCACATGGGACTGCAGGCTGGCCACTAGAAGATTTTTCAGTTGGCATGACAACAGTGGGAGGAGCTCTCCAATCAGAGTTTTTGTACTGTTTCCTGCCAAAATGGTCATGTGTTCTGGGAGGGCCACCACACATTCCCTTAGTTATCTTTTTGCAGCTGCTGGAAGAGAACATCTCTTGGCTAGCTCTGTTTTATCTCAGCAAACGTTAAAAAAAATTGACAAAGACAACAACAGAAAAAAAGTATTTATCTTGTTCTACGAAGATGCCAACCTTGGATGGACACACTTTATTCTTTTTGTGCCTCATCCCTCCCTCCTGCCCCACATGAACCCACAACCACAGTATTAGGTCATTTTATTTTTATCCTTGGGCTCCAGCATTGGCAAAGGAGGACTGAGGGAGTGTGCTAATTCCCTCCCAGAGCACATGACCATTTAGGCAGGAAATGGTACAGTGGCTCTGATTGGAGGGAGCTCCTCCCACACTGTTGTCATGCTAGCTGTAAATTTTTCCAGTGGCTTGGCTACTCATTAACCACATGCGCCTGCACAGTAACAACTTGATGAACAACAGTTACAGGTAAGTGCAACCCTGTTTTCCTTTGCTGGATCCTCCAGTAGTAGTTTTAAATTCAGTAGCAGTTTTTGTCTGAGGATGGGGGCAATGCATTTAAGGATTCAGTAAAAATAACAAGGAGGAAGAAGAGTCCCTAGGGCATCCCATGAAGTAGCCTCTCTGACCGGCAAAGCCCCCGCCACACTCTCAAGTTTCTCCAGGGCCATCGTACTTTGGGCTGATAGTCAGACACTGACTCCTTGATGCTTAAGAGATCTATCCTAAAGATTAAAAGGGCTGCAAAAAATTTGCAGCAGACGCATCCCCAGAGGCCATTCAGTTCTGTGACAGAGCACAGGTCAACAATATAGTGGTTAGAAGGAACCTATGGCTAAAGCATTGGAAGGTGGACCCTCTGTCTAATTCAGATTTATCCGTAAAAAACAAAAATGGGAGCAGAAGGATTTTTGGAGCTCCTGCACCTTCAGCTATAGTTCCAGATTCCAGCAAAGACAGTTCCCTCCTATCAAACAGGATAGGAACAACAAAAGAAAGACCAACCACCTGACTATATGGTTGAGGGGCAACTCCAGCAATTTCCCCACATCTGGATGGACTCTATGACTGACCAGTGGGTACTCTCCATCATCATGAAGGGACACAGGATAGAATTTCCCTCTCTCCCCTCTCCGCATCACTTCTTTGCTTCCCCACTTCCCAAGACAGAACAGAGACATCTTTCTTCTGTCATGGCCTATCCAACATTTAGTGAACATAGGAGCAGTGGAACTGGTGCCTTTAGGAAAGCATTTCCATGAGATTTATTCCATTCTATTTGTAGTCCCAAAAAGATCCAGGAACTGGAGAGCAATTCTACATCAAAAAGGTTTGAACATATGGATAAAGAAGTGCAAGTTCCGGATGGAATTACTAGGCAGCATTCTGCAGAGTATTCAGCAGAATGATTTCATGATGTCCTTAGACTGTCGAGATGTTTATCTGCATATTCCAATTCACCCAGCTTCCAGACAGTTCTTCCCTTTTTGATTTTCAGGGCCAGTATTTCAAATACAAGATACTGGTAGTTCTAATAGCCTACCTACAACAACAAGGAATCCACCTTTATCCTTTCCTGGACGATATCCTCCTCAGAGCCAAAGAAGCAGATGAGGTGAGCATGGACACCAAGTTCACTATCCAGTTTCTTCAGGCACATGGCTGCCTGATAAATGTTTTTAAAAAGCCATCTCACACCCTCTAGGGTCATAGTCCATTTAGGAGCCGGGATTCAGGATACAGACGAGGCTGGCCAAAGTGTTTCTGCCTGCAAAGAAGCAGGTAAAATTGCTGGAAGTGGTGAAAGAAATCCAGCAGAGGTCAGTGGACATCATGCACCAGTCATACATAGATCTGATTCCTTGGGCCCGCTTGCACACCAGGCCTGTACAATAGACTCTTCTTCCTTATTAGAAGGAGACACACACAAATACACAAAAGGGAGCACAAATAAGTCAAGATACTGCCCCCCCGAAGTCCCTAATCTAGTGGTCTTTGTTGCCAAATCTGATAAGGGGAGTCAATTTCTTCCATCCTCCTTACCTGAGGGTAATTACAAATACCAGCAGAAGGGGCTGGGGAACACACTGTAAGGATCAGTTTGTCCAAGACAGATGGAGGCCATAGGAAGAAATGAAAAGTATGAACTGGCTGGAACTAGGGGCAGTCAGACTAGCACAGATGGCCTTCCAGAACCTATCAAGGAACAAGTATGTGCTAGTGCACATAGTCAATACTACAGCCAAGGTGCACATCAATCAGCAAGGAGGCACCAGATTGATGGTGCCCCTTTGGGAGTCCAAAATCCGGTTTGATTGGGTGGAGAAAAATTTTGTAGCTCTGAAAGTGGAACACCTATAAGTCTAACAAACCCCAAGCCAACTCGCTGAGCAGGAAGGATTTAGATCCAGAAGAATGGAGTCTAAATGAAAAGATCTTCCAGCAAAATCATACTTCGTTCCAGGATTCCTATCTTGGATCCTTTTACAACACCAAACAACAGTCAGGTTGCCAAGTTTCTAACCAGTTTCTGTGATCCCATGGCAGAGGGCAAGGACACACACTTGCCCCTGACCCAGTGGTCTGCTCTACGCCTTCCCTCAAGCCACACTGATCAGCAGAGGCCTGAACAAAGTGTCAGAAGAGGCAGCAGAGGTGATTTTTATAACTCCCTTCTGGCACAGAAGTTTGTGGGTCTCAGAGCTAGTGAAGATGTCAATATCTCCACTGTGGAGATTGCCAAGCAGATGGGTTCTCCTTGTACAAGAATCAATTCACCACCCAGACTCTATTTGACTCCAGATGACAGCTTAAAGATTGAATGGGCAGATTTAGAAGGACTGAGCCTTCCAAGTTAAATAGTTGACATCATGATACAATCCAGAAAATCTGCTTCCAGTCATCCCTATAATCATATATGGTTGGCATTCAGAAGTGGGCCAGTACCAAAAAGCTGGATCCACTGAAACCTATTTACAAAGACATCATTCCTTTTCTACACAAAGGTAGGGATCATGTTCTAAGACTAGATACTTTTAAAGACAGGTTGCAGCACTGGTTGCTATGTTTGATCGCAATTTCGCAAAAGAAGGAATTGTGTATATTTCACAAGGACTCTGTGGCACTCAGGACAGATGCTTCCTTTGTGAAAGGTATTTTCCCCTTATCATGTTAACCAAGACTTGGTACTACCGTCATTTTGTCCTACACCATCTCATCCTAAAGAGAGAATCTTTCATAAGATAGATGTACGGAGGGCATAGATTAGGTTAAAGGATTTTCTGTTTGTGTCTCACAGTCTCTAGGTGAAAGGCCTCAAAATCTGCCATTGCCTTATGGATCCAGCCATTTATCTGAAATGCATATGAAGTGCAAAGGTTGGAGGTCCAAAGGATGTTACAGCCCACTCCACCAGATCTGCAGCAACATCAGTGACCTTTTTCACTGGGGCTCTGGTGGAAGAAATCTGTAGAACTGCAACCTGGTCCTCCTTTTATACCTATGTGAAACATTATAGATTGGATCAGCAGCTCAGGGTGTGTGTGTGTTGAAAAACAGGGTTTGGAAGTGGTTGGAGGTGGGCAGGACCTTTGAAAGTGCAGCGAACTGTGCAGATTTCACACAAATGTTTCAGGTGATTTCCTTCTAGAAACACTGGCACCAAAGTGTTCAGAAAAAAACCGGGGGAGAGGAGGAGTTGGGCAGAAAACAGGAGACCAGCAACTGGTTAGAAGATTGGGGGGAAACCCATGTAGTTAAGAAGCCAAGCAGAAGCAAAACTCCATGCAGAAATGACCAGGCTCAGTACCTGTATTAAGAACATAGAACATCCAGCTTTTACTGCAGGTAGCATCTTATGAAAAACGCCATCAGACTGGATGTATGGGGAAGTTTAAGGGTGTAAAACTTGATCCTACCAAAGAGTAGTTTCACAACAGACATGTACTCCTGTAATTAATTGGGAAATGATGGATCATTTAATACTAATAAATGCTTTTCTTACAAGGTCTCTTAAAAGCAGCTGCCCAATGTCTTTTGGAAATATTTGAAGACATTCCTCAGCCTCCCTAGGAAGCGTATTCCATTTTTCAACTGGTCTTATAATTAAATTCTTCAAGATGATTTCCCTGAATCTACCTGTTCGATCCACTGCAGGCAGAAAAACAATTGCTTCTTCTCTTTTTTTAACCAATATCTTTTTGAGTTATTTGAAAACTATCAGTATAAAAAGCTGGTGTGGAACTGTGGCTAAAAGCATTAGCTGAGAGCCAGGATGATCTTGGTTCAAGTCTGTCATTCATGAGCTTTTTGGATGCATCAGACAACTCACAGTCTCTTATGCTCTTCTGTACTAAAATTGATATGTCTTACAGGATTTTTATAAGGTTTACAGAGATTAGGTAAATGCAGAGATAGAATTTGCCCCTGGGCCTCAGAAAAGCAGGAAGATTATGGCCGCCCTCCTCCCTAGTGCACCATGTTGACTGTCAATAAGGTGGAGTTAAGGCAGAATACAGCCAGCTCCCCCCCTCTCCCAAACGAGGGAGGGAAGGAGCAGGCTTCTCCCTGGCCAGTCACGGGGGCCATGGCAGACCCTAGTGCCATGGCAGGGCAAGGAAGAAAGTAGAAGAGAAGAAGAAGTGATTTATACCCCGCCCTTCACTACCCAAAGGAGTCTCAGAGCAGTTTACAATCCCTTTCCCTTCCCCTCCCCGCAACAGACACCCTGTGAGGTAGGTGGGGCTGAGAGAGCTCTTTGAGAACTGCCTTTGAGAGAATAGCTCTGAAAGAACTTGTGACTGACTCAAGGTCACATCAGCAGCTGCATGTGGAGGAGTGGAGAATCAAACCCAGTTGTCCAAGATTAGGGTCCGCGCTCTTAACCACTACACTAAACTGGCTCTACCACAGGAATCCTAGGGCTGCCCATTGGGCTCATTGTCCCTCTGGGCAACAGTTTCACATGCTACTGAAAGCAGTTTCCCTATAGCAAAAGGCTCCTAGCCATAATATGTATAACTAGTTGTCATATGGCTTGCTACCATCATGAGATGAGTCTTCATCCTTCCCAGTAAATCAGCATTATTTTTCTAGCAGTGATACCAGCAATGGTACATAAGTTTCTGGATTGTGGTCTTATAGGCACTATGTAAAGCTGTTCTGCTACTTCTCAATTATTGAAGTTTAAATTATGTTGACCTTATAATGCCATACCATCACACCATGGACTGATTGTGGCTGATTATTCATGATACCCCCTAAAAGTTAATATTATTCTCTGAAATGTTCCTACCAAGCCAGTTCCACTGCCATTCATATCTGCACTTCAATATATCTAATTCTCAATGTGGCCAAATCAGTCAGTGCATAAATCTGAAGACTGGAGCCATGAATAGACAAGATAGATCTTTCTACAAACTTGAGAAATCCCTGGGTTTGCAGAAAAACCTGAAATTAAAGAAAATCCTGGGAGGTTAAAACCCTCCCAAATGGCAGAAGTAGTGCCAGTACTTTTAATAAATAAATGCCCTCAATAACCATTTCAGGGCTCTTTTTGTAGTAGGAACTCCTTTGCATATTAGGTGACTCACCCCTAATGTAGCCAATCCTCCAAGAGCTTACAGTAGCCCCTGTAAGAAGAGCTCTGTAAGTTCTTGGAGGATTGGCTACATTAGGGGTGTGTTGCCTAATATGCAAAGGAGTTCCTGCTACAAAAAGAGCTCTGACCATTAGTAGGCAACCATAACAGTATTGCCAGCCATCAAGCCTTGGTTTCTATCGGTAAGGGGCAGGGGCAGGACCCATTCCATAGCTATTTTGGCCTTTGAGGAAGGATTCATTGGGCCAGATCCAGCAGCTCAACTTGCTACCACACAACTAAGCCTGGTGCAACTGGGCCCAGCCTTGCATGGCACAGGCAACTGAGGCTGGCACATCCTGACATGAAGCTATGCAACTGAGCCTGACACAGAACAGCCAGCACAGTTTAAGTTAGTCTTGCATAGCCAGCACAGCGTAACTGGAACTGGCATGGCCTGGCAAGAGGCACCACACTATTCAGCCAGAGATTTCCATGGGAGAGGCTGCCAGGGAGATGTACAAAAGGAAAGCAGAAAATGGGGAGGGTTCATAAAGGTAGCTTGGCTGATGTGCAGGAAGGAGAGAATGAAGCAGGGAAGGAGAAGCTATGGGTTCTTTCAGGAAAGAGGTAATAGGTGGGGAGGGAAAATGAGATGCCCTGCTCACAAGTTCCTGATGACCCCCACGTTAATTCCTACTTTCCTTTATATAACAGTTTGTTACTTCTTATTGATTATCATTACTATTGCTATCTGCCCCACCTGACAAGTTTTTAAATATAATTTTGAATGTTTAGCCTGTCCTCTAGAGTATTTGAAATTCATCTCAGTTTTATATAGCCAGTCGTTAAAAAGGCTAGTTAGGAAGCAATCCATGGGTGCGTTTGGCATTTTGTTTCAATGATATCACTGATATTATGATAACAAATGCTGTTTTGAAGTCTCCCCCATTTTTTTTTCATTTGGAGACATTCATTCCTGGCAATAACTATGTGTCACTGAAACTTTCCCTAGAGCAACATCTGCTGTTGCCTGTATTTTCCAGCCTCAATTATAAAACCAATAAACTTCTGAATTTCATTTCTTCTGGTATTGCACTCAGTAAAGGCATCAGTTTCCTAATTAATGCTGAACATCCCTGTGGCCTTTAAAAATAGTTATTATTCTTAACACCTTGATTTTACATTATATAATAAAAGTTAAACATGATGAATATGAAAGTTGACCTAGAGTTCATATATAGCTGATGTCTGAGAATATTATTAGTAGATGTTTCTGGCAAGAATACCAAGATAGAATTACTTGTGGACAGAGGAAAAAGTCCATGAAATTGTGATCTAGATTGTAGCATTGGAAACTCTATGATACTTTCTCTTACCTAAAGGCCTTAGCAGAACCCTATTTATCTCTTACCCATGATTAACTATCAATAGAACTGTATGCTACATTTTACACTCCTCCCCTCCTCCACATTCATTTTAAAATTTATTGAGTTCAGGAGCATAAACAGCAACAAAAGCATTGGTAGAAGAAGTTTGTGCCCCTACACATTTGGAATATGTTCTAATTTATAAGCATTAATATAGTTACTTTGCTCCACTAGGATGCTATTGTTATCCATGAAGTTTATGATGAAGGGGCAGCTGCTAGAGATGGTCGACTTTGGGCTGGGGATCAAATTCTTGAGGTAAGACTAATCTTAATTAACTCCATCTTCCATTCAGAACTTATGTTTTAAGAGGAAACCCATGGATTGTCCTAGAGTTCAGAACAAAGAGTTAAATTTGATTTAGTACTATACAAGGTTTTTTTTGTAGAACAAGCCCAGCAGGAACTCATTAGCATAATAGGCCACACCCAACAGCAGAAACACATTAGCATATCAGGCTACACCCCCATGCCTTCCCTTGGCTTGCCCGGGTGCCCTGCGGCTGCAGGGATCCTGGGCAAGCCGGGCCTTGGACAGGCTGGGGAAGGCATGAGGAGACATTTAAATGGCTCCCCAATCCTTCCAGGGCCCCCCTGGCCCACCTGCCAGAGTCGCTGGAGGGGGGTTGCTCTCCAGGCCTTCCCTCTGTAGCCACGCATGTGGAGGTTTTGGCTGTAGTGGGCGTGGCCAACTCTGAAGCCAGCCGGAACTCTGTTCCTGTGCATTCCTGCCCCAAAATAGC
Source organism: Gekko gecko (assembly GCA_029375565.1). Taxonomy (NCBI): domain Eukaryota; kingdom Metazoa; phylum Chordata; class Lepidosauria; order Squamata; family Gekkonidae; genus Gekko; species Gekko gecko. Next base: position 73,348,350 of record JAPDNY010000006.1, on the reverse strand, counting down.
CCTGATACTATATACAATCGTACATTGAAATAGCTGTATTTGAACCTGATTTAAACCATCTCTGACTTTTTAATATTATCTTATATTTAATCCTGAACCTAACCCCCAGAGTGCTGATTAAAAAAGCCTGTACATTTAGGCCAAGTATAGATGGAGGGCAGTCTATGGACCTGTGGGAATCTCCAGGTTTGCAGAAAAATCTCAATTTTTTTTAAAATGGAGGGCTAAAATACATCCTCCAAATGAAAGAAGACAGACAACATAAAGGGAAAGAAGTTTTCATAGCATAGGTTTTCAACTTTTTGGCTGCCATATTTGAAGGTGGTCAGCAGTGGAGCAGGAGCAGCCAAGGGAGGGCAAGAAGCTAAGCAGGCAGCAATAGCAACATATAGGCAAGTGGTAGAGCCAGAGTGGGAGAAGCTAGATGGTGGCAGCAGCAAGTGAGAGAAGAAGCTAGATGGAAAAGCAACAATATAGTAGCAGCAGCTACCGGCATGAGGTGGTAGCACTGTCACTGCCTTCTCCCTCCTTCACTAGCAACTGCCCCTGCCAGGAAGAGAAGGTAGTGAAGCAGCAGTAGCCAGGAAGAGAAGGAGGTGACAACTCCTTCTGTCTCCTTTTCTCAGCTGCTGCATCTGCCAAGGAGAGATGGCAAGGCAATGATAGTAACTGGGAGGAGGAGGCAGTAGATCCCCTCCTATGAGATCCTTAGGTTGCTCTTTGTTTACAATAATTTGTGTACGTGTCTTAATTTAAGAACTGGAAATAATTTCCAGACAATGAAAATTTTAAATATGTCCACGTAAGTCAGAATCTGCCATCCTCTGGAATTGCCCTCCAAAATAAAATAAAACTGTGTTGGCATCTAATGGCTGGATGGTGCAACCGTTGGATGGATTCATGGTTGGTTGAAAAATCATACCCAACGAGTGCTCGTAAATGGCTCTGCCTCTACATGGAAGGAAGTCTCGAGTGGAGTGCCACAGGGCTCGGTCCTGGGCCCCGTGTTGTTCAATGGTTTTATAAATGACCTGGAGGAAGACACAGAGGGGATGCTTATCAGATTTTCAGATGACACAAAGCTGGGATGGGATTGCTAATTCTGAAGAAGACAGAGTCAGGATTCAAAATGATCTAGATAGAATGCAACAGTGGGCTGAGACAAATAAAATGTATTTCAATAGCGATAATTGCAAAGTCCTACAGTTAGATACAGAAAATCAAAGGCACAGATATAGAATGAGAGGTACTTGGCTTGATAGCAGCACATGTGAATGGGAGCTGGGTGTTCTAGTTGAGCACAAGCTAAACATGAGCCAGCAGTGCGATGTGGCTGTGAAGAAAGCTAATGCAGTCTTCGGATGCATTAACAGAAGCATTGTGTCCAGATCACAGGAGGCAGTAGTTCCACTCTATTCTGCTATGGTCAGGCCTCACTTGGAGTACTGCGTCCAGTTTTGGGTGCCACATTTTAGGAAGGATGTTGACAAGTTCGAGTGTGTCAAGAAGAGGGCAACCAGGATGGTGAGAGGGTTGGAATCCAGGTCTTACGAGGAAAGGCTGAAAGAGTTGGGTATGTTTAGCCCAGGAAAGAGAAGGCTTAGAGGGGACATTTGCAGTCTTCAAATATTTGAAGGACTGTCATGTAGAAGATGGAGCAGATCTAGTCTCTCTTGCTCCGGATTGCAAGACTAGATCTAATGGGTGGAAATTACAAGGGAGTCATTACCGGCTAAATATCAGGAGAAACTTCCGAACTGTAAGAGTGGTTGAGCAGTGGAACAGACTGCCTCGGGAGGTGGTGGATGCTCCTTCGCTGGATGATTTTAAGTGGAGGCTGGACAACCATCTTTCAGGCTATCTTTGTAGGGCTATCTTTCGGCTATGCTCCTGCAGAGTGCAGGGGGTTGGACTAGATGAACTGCAAGGTCCCTTCCAACTCTAGCATTCTATGATTCTATTAGCTTTTTATGAACTTTTCTGTTTTACAAATGCTTTATTTTGAGTTGTTAGATAAGGAACGGTTAAGAAAAAACTTTGTGCTAACAGAATCAGCGAAATGGAGTCAAACTACTGTGGTCACAGAGCAGCTACAAACATCTTGCTGGGAAGTCAGGGTAAATTCCCAGCACACCTATTATAGACTGTAAGTAAGAAGGTTAGGAAAACATTGAGGACTGTTTGGAAATTATTGTTGTTTTTCCACAGGAGGTTTCTTATTTGAGCTGTTGTTCTATTAGCTTAACACTATATTACCAAAATATAATTAATAATGTGGAATTATTAATGAAACATGAAGAAAATTTTATTTAGAAAATATGTTTGCCTGACCTGTGCAGTTTGTGGCCATTTGAACTGATCTGAGGAAGCTAGAATACAGCAGTACATTCATTTGAGCCTTATTCAGTTATCTTATCTGAGACAAACACAGAGCAAGTTGTGCATCCAGAGAAAAACAAAATGCTATCTTCTGTGGGAGTTGAGCACATGGGAATAATTGGAATCCAGATTTCTGTGATAAGTACTGTAAATGGAGGCTGGGTGAGTCCAGGCTGTCATCATGGTGGACCCCTTCCACTGTATGTTTATCATTCATGTTTGCACATACATATCCACTTTGCAAGTAGACCCTATCACTTAGGGCATTTTTGCATGAAGTCAGATATTTACCTAATTACTACTCTGCACATATTGGAGTCTCCAGTCAACCCTGGTTCCCAACCTGTCCAACTACAGACAGTGGAATCAATGTAGGCTTTAAGGCAGATATGATGTTGCTGGTTAGAGTCACTTCCTACTAAAGCATTCCTGTTCAATATTTTAGGAAAACTAAAAAAGAAGAGATCAGCTTTCTGCCCTCCCTTTCTCTGCCCTAGAAAATAGTCTCATCTATTGAGGAGGAAGAGGAGGAGGAAGCACTTGAGGAAGACTTGTCTTTTGGGAGGAAAACAAGGGAAAGTTGGTGTTTTAGCCTCTGAGCCTGGAGAGATTGAGTGGCCTCATTTGTCAGCTTCTATGAAAGTGCTATTGTTGCAAGTCCCTGCCAGATTCTGACCTCATATCCAGTAATTCTTATATACCGATTTAGAAGTCAGCAAGTCCTCTAAGTCATATTACTCACGTGATCATCCTTTCAAGAGAAAACAGCAGGAATGAAATAGGAAATGCTACAGATACCAAACTGATTATTCAGAGGCTGGATTAGTAAATCTAGAAAGGATAGGCTGTCCACCCCAGAGCCTTTTCTTTAGGAACTCTGAGCTGAAACCAGATATTGAATTGTCAGTCCAAAAGAAAATCTGTCCCCTACCTAGAATTGTCAGGTCCCCTTTGACCACCAGCAAGGGATGGAGGGGATGGATTGCCAGATTTAGGTTGAGAAACTCCTAGAGATTTGGGGATGGAGCCTTGAGAAGACAGGGACCTTAGTGGAGTATAATGCCATAGAGTCCATTCTCCAAAGCATCTGTTTTCTCCAAGGGAAATGATCTCTGTAGTCTGGAGATGAGCTGTGATTCCATGGGATCCCCATATCCTACCTGGAGGCTGGCTTCCCTAAGTCACATGGATTCTCTGCAGCTTTCCAAAATACATTGAACCCAGCCACATGGGTGCCTTTCCCAGAACAATTCAATGATATTTTATGACAGAGTTGCACAGCCTGTCAAGCACTTTCCCATTCCATAAGTTTTTCAAGCTTCCTCAAAAAGTTTGATGGACTTATGATGAGCATCCCAATCACACTAATTATTGTAGAAAACAACTCAATTCTGTAGAGAAATGACAAGGCTTTAGTGCCTTACACAGAGAAAGTGCACAACTTCATTCTGTACGAGCCCTCATTACAATGTACCCAATTTGGCTAAATGGACTTGATTTAGCTTTACTAGTATTGAAATAAGGCAGCCAGTATCATTCCTGTATTCATTTTCTTTTTTGCATCGATAACTGTAGAAATGACTATGAAGAAATTTAGTAGGTATTATGATCCTTGCTGTAGCTAATGTTTTATTGGTTAGTGTTTTAGTATTCACCTTCTCCCTTTCCCTGTGTAGTATTTGTAGTAATAAAGCAATTTTAAAAAATTTTAAAAAGAAAGAAGGAAAAGAGGCTTTCCTAAAGTGCCCTCTTATTCAGGAATTGTAAATCATCGCATCAGAGGTCTGGAATCCAGCCCGCCAGATAATACAAATTAACAAATCAATGGAAGCATTAAGATGAAAATCCCCAGGCCTATAGCAGGACCTGCTTGTACACACAGATTTTTAAAAAGACCTACATCCATGTGCCTTATGCCCCGCCATACTGAATGTTTCTTCATTTCAGCTGAAACAGGACAAAGTGCCCACAATGGTGCTCTGCCTTTATATGCCTCATCTAGTGACCTACCTAAATTTCCAGTTCTGTAGTCTCCAAAATTGTTTCATTCAGTACTATATGGGATCTTTAAAAATTGGTGGGTTTTGTTCTCAGCTAAATTAAGAGGACAACTCTTAAATATGCAGAGTGTTGGAGAAGATTTATATGTATGTTAACCTCAAATCCTCCTGGAATTAAAGTACAATATATGTTTCAAGGGTTTGTGTTTTATTTATTTCAATGAGAATAGATTCCTGTTTAGTCAGGAAAATTATACAATCGTGTCATCTACATTTATTAAACAGCAAGATTTGTTTTAAGAGCAATTTAACAGAGAACTCCAGCACTGGTCTTGTGTGCCATCTATTGGAGTGTATAAAAATATTTTTCTTGTAGCTTTCATTGCAAAATATTCCTTTTAGTGTTAGATGTGACAGCCAGAAACAAATTAAGGGCTACATGGCCAGATTCTTCTGAGTATTGATATAGTCACAGAAAGTAAAAGTCTTACAGTACAAGTCTATGTCCGGTTACTCCAGTCTAAATCCATTGGTTTCAATGAGCTGAGACTGGAGTAACTCTGCACTGTTGGTCTATCAAACTGTAAACAAATTAACATGTCTATTCTTTGGTGACAAACTGTACAGAAATAGGATTTTTATCACAAAGTGGTAATGAAGTTTCTTTTGGAACTTTAATAAGTCCATGAATAAATATTAGACTGAACGCAAGTTTATATATATCCAAATCGCTGGGGGTTTTGGAACTTTTTAGCTCTCCCTATGGGAGCTAACCTGCTTGTTTATTTTTTCCCCATCTGTTATGTTCCCGTTTGTAAAAGAATATTGTTACTTGAAGTATGCTTAATGACTGTAGGATACATTCTTCATTACATATGAGAGTCTGTGAGAAAGCTTGAGTGTGATGGAAATTTGGGATCTTTGAGAAGGCAAAGAGGGATTTTATGAGCTGGATTGTGTCCTAGTAAGATATCATCATGTATACAAGAGCCAATATAGGATTCTTCTGCGAATCCCAGTTATGGAAAGGAAGAACCTCCTGGAAACTAATCAAATGGAGATGATGTATGGCTTGATGCTTGTGGTTGGTGGGTCTTTGTTTCCTAGAAGTTCAAAATTTCTTTCAAGGAGTTTGGAAATCTTGATTCATTGCAAAGTGCTTCCTAGAACATATCATGTCTCTTCTAATCTTGTTTAATACAAATGCAACCTAAAATAAAGCATCTAATGGATCATATTACTACTGCATACTCAGTAGGCTGGATACTCTGAGGCATGTTTTGGTCCTGATACATTGAAACAGTCTTTATGGGTGCTGATTAGAGCTAAGGAGACCTGGTCCAAAAGGAGATGGAATGAGGACTTTCAGTAGTTGTTCTTTCTTCCTGAGGAAGGACCAGAAGTCTGAAACACTGGAAAAATTACCTAGGAAAAGTGTTGTACTTTTTGAATATTTATCTTGTATATTTATTCTTTGGCTTCTACATTTTCCTATGCTGGATTATATGGATAGATTTATTCCAGACAATAGATGCATCTCCTTTGTGAACATTTTGTGAGAAATTCAGCTCACAGTTGTTTTTTGTTATTCTTCGCTATCGGTTCATGGTTCGCCACAAACCACAAAACAAAGTGCAAAAATGCAGTTCGTGTCCATCCCTAGTCTCATTAACAATAAATGTATTGATTATTCTGTTCAGTAACCTTGCTAATTAAAATCCAGTAAGCAAATGTTTCTGTGAATATAAAAATTTGATTTCCTCCAGGTTAATGGCATCAACTTGAGGAATGCTAGTCATGAAGAAGCTATCACAGCCTTGAGACAGACTCCTCAGAAAGTGCAACTGGTTGTTTACAGAGATGAAGCTCATTATAAAGACGAAGAGAATTTGGAGATTTTCCATGTAGAGCTACAAAGGAAAATGGGTAGAGGATTAGGGCTAAGCATTGTTGGCAAAAGGTAAGGGTTATACTTAAATACAGCTCTGTTTAGAGAAGAACGTTCTTATAGTAGAGTATACAATTTATTTATTTATTTATTTATTTATTAAATTGGATTTGCTAGGCCACCCTTCACTACAAGTAGGGCTCAGGGCGGCTTACAACATTTAATATGCAATTTCTCAGATTAAAATCTAAATTTAAAACAACCAATAAATATCAATAAGTAAAAACAATGTGCATATACATATATAGGATGGTGGAGAAAAATTCAGCTCCCCAGGCTCTCTGGGGGAAGAGGTTATGAGGGGTGGGGGAAGTGTATGAGAGTATCAGGGAGTGCCCCATTGCTGTCCTCAACCAAGGCCTGGCAGAACATCTCTGCTTTACATGCCCTGTGGAAAGATAACTCCTGCAGGGCACAGATGTCTTCTTGCAGAGAGTTCCATCAGGGCTGAAAAAGCCCTGATCCTGGTCGAGGACAGTTGGACTTCTCTCAGGCCGGGGACCACCAGGAAATTCTTATTGCCTGAGCATAATGCTCTTCCAGGGGCATACTGGGTGATGTGGTCCCAAAGGTATGTAGGTCCCTGACCACTAAGGGCATTGAAGGTCAAAACCAGAACCTTGAACCTGATCTGGTGCTCCACTGGAAGCCAGGGCAGCTCATGCAACTTGTGGATGTGTGCTGTCCGAGGGATCCCGGTAAGGACCTGTGTGGCTGCATTTTGGACCAGCTGAAGCTTCTGGGTCAGGCGCAAGGTCAGGCCTGCATAGAGCAAATTATGATAGTCTAACCTGGAGGTGACCATTGCATGGTTTACTGTGGCTAGGTCGGGGCAAGACAAGAAGGGAGTCAGTTGCCTAACCTGGTGCAGTTGGAAAAACGCCAGCTTGGCAACCTTTGCAACCTGTGCCTCTGTAGACAGGGAGGAGTCCAGGGTCACACCCATGCTCCTGATGGTCTGTGCCAGTGATAGAGGCACTCACTCAAGAGTCAAGTGCTGGCAACTCAGTCAAGGCTCCCCCCGACCCAGCCACAGAACCTCCATCTTACCTAGATTCAGTTTCAGTCGACTCTGCTTTAACCATCTCACCACAGCCTCCAAACCCTCAGCTAAATTCCCAGGAATAGTATCTGGCCAGTCACCCATCAATAGAAATAGCTGAGTGTCATCAGCATATTGATGATACCCCAGCCCAAAACTCTGCACTAGCTGGGCGAGGTGGGGCATATAGATGTTAAACAGCACTGGGGAGAGAAGTGCCCCCTGAGGAACCCCACATTCCAGAAGGTACCTTGGAGACACTATCCCTCCCAGTGCCGCCCTCTGTCCCCAACCATGAAGAAATGAGGTGAGCCATTGCAAGGCTGTGCCATGAATTCCAGCATTGGCAAGGAGGTAGGTCAGCAGGTCGTGGTCAACTATGTCAAACACTGCTGTAAGATCAAGTAGTATCAGCAGCACCAACCCACCTCGATCCAGCTGTCTGCGGAGATTGTCCATGAGGGCGACTAATGCCATCTCCATTCTGTGGCTGGGGCGGAAGCCAGATTGAAATGGATCCAACACCGATGCATCATCCAGAAATTTCAAGAGCATTCTAAAGCAATGTCAGGGTCTCTGTGGCTGTCACTTTTTATGGTTCTGTCATCATGGAGGGTGAAAATTCTAGTCCTTGTAAAACTGATTTGATTTTATCTTGCCAATATGAAATTTGCTCTAGAGAATCTCCTTGCTGAAGTGTGCAGTTTTGCTGGTGAAAGTCAGTTCCCCAATCAGTGTTTTGCTGGTAAAACCACTCCTTAATATTGTTTTTGAGGTTAAAATTATGTTTTTTAAATGTGTGTAAACTGCTGGGGGTATTCCTGTCGTTGGTTTGGTAAACATTCATTGTATTGTTTTGAAGATACAAGGTTTGAAACATTCTCATTTTACTCAGAGGTGATTGAAATATGAGTCTTGCAGAAGGGTAGCTGTATTAGTCAGTAGTAGCAAAATAAAAGTCTAGTGGATTTGAAAAGACTAACAACATTTATTTCAATATGTTCTTTAAGTGAATGGTAACTCACAAAAGCTTATACTAAAATAAGATGTTACTAGTCTTTAAAGGGCCACTCTTGCTAGTCTTGAAGGTGCCACTATCTTTAAGGAACATATATATCTTTATAAGTATAGCACTTATTTCTGCTTGTTGCCCCTAATTGTTGCCCCTAACTTGTGGAAGAAGACCAAGAGGAAGTGTGAACATGTGGAGCTTTAAATTGTAAGCAAGCGATGATGACTTCGCCCATCCCCCCCCCTCAGAGGCAAGATTTTCCCTCCAATTTTCTCCCTTTCTGACTGAGCATCTGTATTTATCAATTTTCTTCTTTTCTGAAGAATGATGGCTGTCTCCCACATCACAGTATGAAAATTTGCTCCTGGCTCGGCCCAGGAACCTGAGGGAAGAGTCAAGATCCCCCTTTTAACTTAAAAAAATAACAAAATATTTTATTCAACAAGGAGGGGAAAGGTCAAGTGAAATCAGGGGTAAAATTTTTGAGGTAAGTCAATATAGGCACAGATTACAGTTCATATGTTTCAAGCAGTTGAGAGTTTCTTAAGCTTTTCACAGTGACTTAGAATCTTTAAGATGAGAGGCTTTTGTTTCAGTGTTTCCTAAACACTCTAGTATACTTTCTTGAGTATATTTGACTCTTGGTTTCCCGAAGGCAACATTACTCTGTCCAGTACCCAAATTCCTCCACTAAACCCATCAGTACTCTTCTTGAGGTTTACTGACTTTTTAGGTTTCAAAAGGCAGTTTCTAAACACATTTGATCAGGGATCTCTCCTCAGAGTTATCTCTCTTTTCCAAATAGGTAGGGAATTTCTTCTCACTAGAAGATCTAGCCCCTTTTCTGGCCTGAATGGGAATCTTCTCTGATCTACCCACTTCTCCTGTCAACCTCCCAGTTCTCTGTCTGTGTTAAACAGCTCTCAGTCAGGGTGAAACACGAACCCTGTCAGTACTAAACACTTCTCAGTCAGGGCCAGACTTGGACTTGTTAGTACTAGACTCTTCTCAGTTAGGGCTGAATTCAGACTCCCTTCTCCTCAGCATTCAGCTCTCAAGTCTTTCTCTACTCAACTGATGCTAACTAATCATATTCTTTGGAGGAGCCTGTCACTCAAGGCTCTCTGGCTGTGACGAATTAACCCTTCACAATCTATTTACCTGTTAACAAAGAATGAGATTTTAAAGTACAGTCCATCACATAAATATAATATGTATGGTGTGGAAGGTTAATGCTCAAGCACTTTTCATGCTGCTTTGTGCATAAATAAAAGCCATACTAATTTGTAAGAGCCAATTCTCTTCTAAGACCAAAACTAGAAGGCCAAAAATGATGAACTAAGGCTGAAGAGCTTTTTCAGTTGCTATTTATGTAATTACTTTATTTGTATCCTCCCTTTCTTCCTTCATGGAACTCAAGGCTACTTGCATAGAATTCTCGGGGGGGGGGTCTCCCACCTGCTTATCTTCAATAAGGTTGCTGAACCACATACCCATTAGTTCTTCCTGTGGCCGACTTAATTTACAATTATTATTAGATGTATGCTTTTGGCTTCTTTCCTGCTAACTAAGCATATTGTAATTACATATCCTCTTTCTAAATATTATTTCACATTTCAGAGGAGAGCCCTAGTACAAACTGCTGTTTTCTTATCTGGAATATAGGTACAGTAACATTGACAACTGTAAGGATTACTAGGGTAATGTACAGAACTATTATTGTTATTCTACATAGCAAATTGTGTCTGAATTTTTATTTCAAGACTAAAATGTGGGTAGTGACTGAGTGAATTCTAGCCAGGATTTTCTTCAGTAAATTTGTATATCAAATCCCCTGACGTGGTCCTGCCATTTGAAAAATAAGGGATCCAGTCCCAACTGCAAACTGTAAGTGGAGCCTCATGCTGTCTGAAATACTCTCAGAAACATCATGATGTGGGGGGTCTTCAGGGTAATAAGAACCTATTTATTGTCTCTGAAACATTTAAATGTCTGTATTCCTTGAGTCTGTCACTTCCTTTGAATATCTCGTTTTTCCAAATTGCATATAGAAACTATTTTTGCTTGTTTAATAGCCACGTGCTTTTTGCATTGTTAGAAACGGAACTGGAGTATTTATCTCTGATATCGTCAAAGGAGGCGCTGCAGACCTTGATGGGAGACTAATTCAGGGGGACCAGATCTTGTCTGTCAATGGGGAGGATGTAAGACATGCTTCACAAGAGGTTGTTGCCACTATTCTCAAGGTGAGCCATATGATATATTCTGCTGTTCTAAACCACAGTTGTAAACATTCTAAAAGATTATTATAGGCTTGGATTCCCCAGAACTTTCCACAGACAGGAGATTTCCATCTGTGTAGTTAAAATTCCCCTCCTCCTCCTGTCATCCAAAATTACCCTTGAAATGTTGCTCTTGGGGGATAGAGAACCTCCTGTGAATAGCTTGGGGGAGTCAGAGGTCTGTGGGATTGGGGAAGCATTGGCAAAATCAACCCCTTCTGTCCATAGAAATTTTTCACGGGATCCAAGTAATGTTCTGTGCCAATCCAAAAATTATATTTGATGCCCAAAGCAGTACATTAAGCAGTAGGATGACTGGCAAAGGATACTGGGGGCTGGAGTTTCAAAAAAGCTGGCTAATGCTTATGTCCTTGAGATCCATCCCCACCCCCAAATTTAACATACATCATGGAGATACTGAGGAAATATTCTCATTCATGAAACAAAGACTTCAATTCATTTAATTGTTGCTCAAAAAAAGAAGGGAAGATAACTGATCATTGTGTGAAGATCCCTTATGTCCACAGGGATTTACTCCCAGGCAAGTGTTCATAGAATTGCAGCCCAAGGATTAGATCTGGGAACTTATGGACGTGAAGATCATCAGTCTTTCACAAGTTCCCTTCCCCCAGCGGTCCTTTCTGACCCTGGGAAAATTTATTTCCAGGCTCATTAGGCCTGCATGGACTTAGTAGCCACCTGCATTGGGAGTCTGGAGGGGAGGGAGGCAAAATCTCCCTCTGCACTAACAGAAGAGTCAAAAAGGGAAATTTCTTCCCCCTCAACTTCCTGACCCACATGGATCCATGTAGGTCCTGCAACCTCACGAGTAAGCTTTCCCAAGGTCAGAAAAGATTGCTAGAAGGTGAGCCGGGGTGGGGGGAAATCCATGACTGTCAGTGCCTTCCACTGATGGATTGCTGGGCCCAGTCCCATGTCTTATAAAAAAATAAACATTTTATGTTCTTGTGAATTAAATCTATTATGTGTGCTCTTTAAAAAAGGCACAATTCTAAAGGGACTTCAAAATATAGGGGTGCTATATGCTTCCTTACATTAAAAGACCTCTGTGCACATAGAAACAAAGAGTTCAGACAGAAAGTGAACTAATTATAGGACTGAGACCCAGAATTAGAAGATGGATTATTTAATTATATGATTAAAACAATAATTATATGTTAAAACAATCATTAGGATTTTGTGTTATAAAATGGTAAGGGTGAGATTTTGGTGTGTGGGCCAAGATTTTATGGTAAATGAATATGTTCCAAGAGGGATCTAAGAACTGTGTGGTGTATTTCTTTTATCTCGTAAGTGTGCTCAAGGGCTTGTGCAGCTAGAGATTGGACGACTTAGAGCTGGATCTTGGCTGTCTTCACGGAAAACATCTCAGAACAGCCAGGTTAGTGGCAGGTGGTGGTGCATTATATAAGAAATGGGAAATTGATTAGATAAAGTCAGCTTTTGATGTCTTTGCTGTGTATGCAGTTATTGCAGGGAACAGGCTTTCAAATCCAACTTACTGATTTACTTCTATTGGTAATCAAAATAATCTTTTAAACAATTGGACAACGTATTAGCACAAAAGGAGGTTTGGAATCCTATTTTAGAAGTATATGTATATTCTTATAATGTAGTAGTTATTTTGTCATGTACTTCATTTTTCTTGATATATTCATAAAAATAACAATTGCATAAGCAATCTGATTTTTAACATTTTATCTTCTTAGCTCTCTTGAAGTCAAGATAGATAATAAGTTTTACAGCAATAAAATTAAGTCACTATAAGTATTATATATGAGACTGCACCTCTGCCACAGTCCCGCCTCTTTGGCCATGAACCCCTTTTTTCTGAGACTGAGAGGGAAGGGGGTTTCTTGTCATTCTTGCATTCCTTTCATTCAGGCAGCCAAGAGCACCCTCCCCAGCTGCATTCCAGTCCCTTTTAAAGATAGTATGATGTACCACACATGGCCTGTCAAGCTTTCTGGCCTCTTTTCCATCTCACGAGAAGCACAGTCCCTACCTCATGCTTTGCCCAGCCATCCAGAAATGTCACAGCTTGGGTTGGTGGCAACTTAAAGGCCCCCTCCATCATGACAGTGACCCTGCTGCCATCCCAGAGTGGCCAGCAGTAATGTCCACAAGCATTATATAATAATATATGACAATAATAAAGGAAAGAATATTATAGACTCTGCCTCTAGAAACCAACACAGCAATCACTGTGATTTTATGAGAAGGCATGAATATTTTACCAAAACCATTTCTCATTGATTCTTATTTCTATGTGATGCTATTCTGTGGGCTCTGTGCCCTTCTGCTGCTGTGTCATATGTCAAGTTCTGATGCATGTTAGATATTTTGCTTCTCCTGAACTATTGAACTGTGCCTTGCTTGGTCCCTGTGCAGATTATTACTTTGCCTTATTCCCTGCTAGTCTGAAGCATACTCTAGAGAACAGAGAGCTGCTACTAATGAATTCTCCACACACCCCAAGGAGCACTAATCCAGATTCTGTAGAAATTTCATTAGCACTTTGTGGCCTGAAAATCTATTTAGCAAGCAAAGGGTTATGTGTTTTTTTTCCCAGATACAAGGCATGCACAGCTGTAGCTTGGCAGCTAAGGCTTCAGAAACATATGAATGAAATGTTTGGAGGAAATACTCTCACTGTATGGAAAATGGATTTTTATCACTTTACTCTTCCTTTTGATAAGACTTTGCTGAGGTTTAGCAAAGAGAAGATGGAATTGTATAATTGTATAGGAATGCCTATATCTATTCAACGGGCCAATCAGAATTGTGATTTCTGTTTATGCCCATTTCCACATAGTGCAGAATTGCTCAGAGGAGTTACTCTAATATTAGTCCATTACTATCGAAAGGCGTAGACTGGAGTACCTCTGCATAGGATTGCACTGCCAGTCTCTTTGAACTGGATCTATACAGATATTTGGACAGGCATTTGCAAAAGAAAACAAGATGCTCCTGTGTGATAATATTGCAGCTGTTTAACGCTATAATCAATAGTTTTCCAAGGCAGTATGGGTGTTTTCTTGGGAACCCTCATTGTAATACCTCAGTTTTTACTACTCTACTGATTCTAGAAGTAAAGCTTCTTGTTTTCTTTTGCAAATAGTTGGCCAAGTGTATATAAGAAATTTACAACATTAGATAATTCCTATGTTGACATAAACAACATCTTTTCAAGGATATGTTTATTGTTTATGTGACTAATTTTGTCAATTAATATACTATAATGTGTATGACAACACATTATTGAAGAGTTTAATGTTTTCAATTGAGAGCCAGTTTGGTGTAGTGGTTAAGTGTGCAGACTCTAATCTGGGAGAACTGGGTTTGATTCCCCACTCCTCCACTTGCTCCTGCTGATGTGACCTTGGGTCAGTCACAAGCCTGGCACAGCTGTTCTCTCAAGAACAGTTTCTGTCAGAAGTTCTCTCAGCCCCACCTACCTCACAGGGTGTCTGTTGTGGGGAGGGGAAGGGAAAGGAATTTGTAAGCTGCTCTGTGACTCCTCTGGGTAGTGAAGGGTGGGGTATATATCCAATCTCCTCCTCCTCCTCTTTTTCTTCTTCTTCTATGAAGTACAACCAAATATGCTGGTAGTCCTTCTGTGACTGTATTAAACTGTTTCTGCCCAAATTGTACACCTTTTGTTTATTACCCAAATCTGTTTTCTAATTTTAACTTTTATTTTTCCTATCTCTCAGATGGTAAATATTAAGGCACGTGCTCAGGAAGCATAGGCTGCAGCACTTCACAGCTCCTACACTCTCTCTCTCTCTCTCTCTCTCTCTCTCTACACACACACACACACACACACATATTAGGTATATTTGTAGTTTTTCTTATAAAAAGCTAACAGAGCCTTCCTCAGGAGAAGAATGGATTTGAAGTCAGTGAGCTTAGAAATTTTACATCTGTAGCAGTAGGTGATGGCTATCAAGGCATAGTCACTTGGAAAATGGTAATCCCTTTAAAATCAGAGTTTATTTCCAAGTCTGAGCTGCACTAATATGTTTGGGGTGGGAGTATATCCATTTTCATTGCAATGATAAATATTATGGGAAGTGGAACCTCAAGAATTGGAACATCTGGCCTTTTACACAGACTGAAGAGGTGGTATAGAAATATTCTAAATAAATAAATGAATAAATAGTCACTGTAAACTATGTTTTAACTTTGTATGCTCACTGAACAAGCACTTGTACATCCATTTACACAATAACATTATGTTGTCTACCTCTGTATTCATTTGGAACTCAATTCAGTGTGCTGTAAAATCTTTTACTTTCTTCCTTCTGCCTTACCATTTCTGCCTCTGATTTTCAGATAGGCCAACACACCATTCATGGTCACTTTCACCCTACATTTGCTCCAGTTATCTCCACCTTACAGAATTTTGTCAGTGCTAAAAGATCATCTGCTGATTCCTCTCATAAAAACTCAGGTATGGGATAGGAAGCACAAACAACAATAACCCTGTAGAGTATGCTATTTTATTCTGTTTTATCAATGATATCTTATTCTGATCACCTAGAACACTTACTAGAATGTTCATCTGTATGTAACAAAGGAACAGTAACTGCAATAATGCCTACACTTGGGAAACCCCCCAGAACAGTCATGCAGGGGAGCATTTCCTACAAAGAAGCAGACTGTCTTACAGCAAGCCAGAGATTCTGAGTGTTAAACTGATGAGCTGAATAATGATAGCTGGCTGTGGCTGGGGTATTAACTGGGTGATGGAGGAGGAGGCCAGAAGAGGAAGTGGAGGTACCAGAGAAGAAAAGGCTCACAGGCCTCCAACTCAGCTGACAGGCAGTGAACCTGGGGCTGAAACTACACACAGAACACCCACTCATATAGTACAAGTACTATCCCTAACTCTACATTCTATTTTGGTGGCTCAGTTCTTTCTTAGGTCATGCAACTGATAAAGTTATCTGTTATCTTCTATATCCAACTCAAATTACTAACTTTAAATTCCTATGAAGAGTTACCTCAGTCTAAACCCATTGAAATCCACAACTGAGACTGGAGCAACTCTGCATAGGATTGCTCTGTTAGTCTTTGATTTGTTATAGGCATATGTGCTGTTCCATTGCTGGATGGTGAAACAGTGTGTGACAGTAACTGGATTTTATCTATGGTATTTTCCCACATCAGCAATCCATTCTAGTTACACTGTAGAACATGAAGGACAATCTTATGCGATTTGATAAGATTCCTACCCCCACCACGTTTGTTTCTACATGGTTTCCCATTTTAGAATATCTCTCTGGACAAAATGATATTCCTAAAGTGATTGATGAGTTATGGTTATGGTAGAATCGACTGGCTAACTCTTGCCATCCAAAAATGTTCTCTGTATATGTAATTACTCTATAAAGTGCATAAGCAGTGTACATTTTAACTGTTTAATCTTCATCTACTTTTAGTGTTGTTTAAGCTGTTTGAATGCAAAATGTGCTATCACCAAATGTCTTTTCTTGACTTTGCATATTTCTAACCGGTTAACCGTTCTGTACTATGTAATACTTGTCTTTGTTATGGAAAAACGCAATAAAAAAATTATTGTAAAAAAAGAAAGAAAAAGAACATGAAGGGAAAGCATTGTACTAGCCACAATGAACCCCAAAAAGAACAAATTAATAAGTAAATCAATATAATGGCATTAACCATAGGCCAAACTATACCATAGCCACCTTTGTGGATGTGTGCAATTGTGTGTAAGTATTCTTTAATGGAGGAATTCATATAAACACATCCAGGCTATCCAATAAGCCAGGTATGGCTGATCTGCATTGGGTAGTGGAGAGGACCCATCTCTTCCATGATTATCATCTGGTCTGGCATGACCAAGCTTTTTACTCAATGGTAATTTTAGAAGGGTAACCTGGTGAGGACCTAGTCTCCTGGCACCATTTTCTCTTAATTTCAGTATTTAATTGTTTATTTCTTTATTAGTTGGAGCAGATATGGGTCCAAGGACTGTGGAGATTACAAGGGTAAGCTTTTCAAAATGATTACCTCTTATCTCAAATGAACGCTGTACTCTGCTTTGTTAGTGTTTAGCATTGCATATATTAGTATTTGTGTATTCAGATCAGAATTTTTATTTACAGATTGTTGTGACCTTTATGACATATGATTGGCTTAAACTATGCAAAACCTGATCTTCCTACAAAGCATCACTAATTGGATACAACCCTGCAATCATCTTTCCTCAGCTCCATATATGCATGTTGGAAATAAAATGTGTAGGGGACTGCCACTGCAGAGCTGCTGTGTATAGTTAAACAATCTGAGCATGGGACCTACCCAGACCTCAAGCACCAAGAAGTGCTGTATGTTTTTTTGCGTCTATAAATGGAAATGTTCTGCATGTGAGGTTTAGTGTTGTGAAGCATTCAGTTTCCTTTAAACAAATACATGAATTGGTGAATTTTGCATCATAGCACATGCTTTCTTTATTAAGAAGCCTACATAAGAATTACAGTGTTAAATAAACATGTGTAAATGCATATATTGTGTTTTCTGTTGTAAGAACCATCTTTCTTTTAAGGGGCTGAATGATGCTCTTGGTATCAGTATAGCTGGTGGCAAAGGGAGCCCACTGGGAGACATTCCAATCTTTATTGCCATGATTCAAGCCAGCGGAGTAGCAGCACGTACACACAAGCTCAAAGTGAGTGAAACTTTCCCTTCAAATACGTTTGCTTTGCTGCTGCTCTTTTTATTCCTTCAAAGGAGGATTTCTTCTGTTGCAAGGATCATATCTTGATGATGAAATCCTGGTAGCCACTTCCATTTCCAAACATGATGGCTGCTTCCCTTTTTACTTCCATCTTTTGATGGTTAGCTATGACTGTGTGTGTCAGCTTTAAGATTGACTACATAAAAGCAACCAAAGCATAGTAGCTTCTTCTTAATGTGCTTTGTGACTGGAATCAGGGGCATAATCCCAGGTTCTATCATCTGTAACTAGAGAAGAGAGCATGGAAAATAATGAATAACCCTTCTGAATTTATGTATACACAAATGTGGGCTGCTTTATACAAATACTTTACTTTGACTTTACTTTGTCCTCCATGTATCTATTTATTTATTTCTATTTATATCCCACCCTTCCTGCAAGCGGGCTCAAGGGTGGTTCACAACAATAAATTACAATAATTAAAACAGTTAAAGCAGGGGTGTCAAACATAAGGCCCAGGGGCTGGAACTGGCCGATCCAGGGCTCTTATGCCGCCCATGAGCATCTAGTGCAAGGGAGGAAAGAGGAGACTGCTTGAGGGGAGTGGGCGGGGCCACTCTGATTGTGGCTTCAGCATGGTGGAACAGCTCAGTGCTGCACCGCTGGCTCTCCAGTCCACCCATATGAGTTTTCCTTTGCACCCCTCTTCCAGCCGAAGGGGACTCGCAGTGAGAATACAATAACTCAGAGCTTACTAGCTGCTGTCCTTTATACAGTTTATATCTTCAGTACGTGGCATTACATTTTATGGCACATGTGGCCCAGTTCAACAAAGTGACATTTATGTCAGATCCAGCCATCGTAATAAATGAGTTCCAACACCTCTGTGTTAAAGGATAAATATCAGAACAATAAAAGCGGTTAAAACAGTTAAAAGGGAGGCATTGCAAAAGATTACACATTCAACAGTCCTAATAGCTGGGAGCAATTGGGCCGCAGTGGATTCTCTTTCCTTTTCCGAGGGACATTATGAAGCTCAAACACAACTAGACACCAATCCCAAACAGCTTAAAGAGGGACCTGAAGTTGTGGACTCGTCAGTCCAACCTGGCCAAGGGAGTCGACATACTCCAGCCTCATCAGATGCCAGCAAGAGGGGCTGGGGAGCCCACTGCCAGGGCAAAGCAGCACAAGTAAAATGGAACCAGAGGCATAACACAGTATCAATTGGCTGGAGCTGCATGCAGTGAGACTAGCATTCCTGGTCTTTCAGTAGAGTTTAATAGGCCATCGTGTTCTGGTGCGTTCCTAGTGGCCGTAACCTTAGCCAGATGGATGTCTGAATTGGCTGCACTGTCAAGCCTGTAAGGAATGATGTGTATTCCATAAGGACTTGGTGGTACTCAGGACAGATAACTCCTTCATACCTAAGGCTAGTTCAGATTCCCACATCAACTTTCTCTGTCTTACCATCCTTGTGCCCTAAACCTGATGCATTATGAGGAAAGGATGTGGCACAAATTGGATGTGTGCAGGGCATTAAGCACTTATCTGAGAAGAACGATCAATATTAGACTCACTGATGCCTTATTTGTGTCCCACAGTACCCAAAATCTAGGCAAAAAAGTTTCCAAATCAGCTGTAGCCTGAATATGAAATTCAAGGCCTGGCGCCTCCCAGAAATATGACAGCCCATTCTACAAGAGCAACAGCCACTTCAGCAGCCTTTTTGACCAAAGCACCTGACCTGGAGATCTGCAGGTCCATCACTTGGTCCACTTTCACAACTTTCATAAAACATTATAAAATTGACAAAGCAGATCTATCAGTGACTGCCTTTGGC
The DNA here is from genome assembly GCA_029375565.1 of Gekko gecko. Lineage (NCBI taxonomy): Eukaryota > Metazoa > Chordata > Lepidosauria > Squamata > Gekkonidae > Gekko > Gekko gecko. The sequence goes on along the minus strand of JAPDNY010000006.1, from coordinate 73,329,117 downwards.
TGAAGAGTCCTGCGCCAAATTGTGGAAGCTTATGATGTATGTTCAATCCCACCCTTAATGTTGCTTTGGTATAGATAACCAAGTCTGGATGACTTCCCCCACTGAAGAAGAATGAATCTTTGGAACCTACCTGAAGGTTTCTTTTCTTTACTGGTTGAAGTCATCCATTATCCACTCAAAAGAAGAAGAAACAGAGATGAAGGAGCACAGGCAGAGCAAGGTTTGGACATGACTAGGAGGGGTCATCCTTTGATCTCTCCAACAGAGGAACTCACAAAAATTTGCACAGCCCTACCAGGAGCGAAAAGAGGCATGACCTAACCAAGTCTGGATGCCTTTGCCTCACTGAAGAGAAGAAACCTTCAGGTAGGCTCCAGTATTTCGTTCTGGTTCCTGCCTCCCACGTGTAGGCCCCACTTCATTCTCCCCTGCTGTTCCCAGGAATCAACTGATTTTCAGGGGCATGATTCTGGGAGGCACAGTACTTTGCAGCAAGAGTGGGGGAGGGACTTCACTTCTGGAACTGTTACTCTGCTTTACCTTAGATAGGATCTGAGCCAGCCTCTTCGGCATGGAGAAAGTGAAACCAGTGAAAGGTGTATTATTTGCATACCACTTGACACTTAATATGGATATTTTATTTTTATTAGATTTGTATCTTATCTCCTGAACTTTTGAAAAGGAATGAGATTAATGTGAACAATTTAAAATGTATAGAACTGTTGTCAGCACAATAGCCTGTGTCTTCATGGCTCAACTCATATGTATTTGCCTTCAAAGATCATCTGTTTTCATATTTAAAGAACCAATTTCATACATGTAAAATGGTCTTTTCCATGTAGAAAGAGTTCTTATGCTGTTCCCCTTGATTCCAGCATTACAGCAGTAAAGTGCAAGTGTTGTTTTTGGCTGATACTCCTAAGATGAATATTTTACTCTCACTACGAAGAATGCTTATTAATACAGCAGATCTCTATTGTTTTACTATAACTGAGGAACATTGATGTGCAATGCCAAACTCACAAGCAGTATTAAGCACTCTTCCAATTTCCCTTAATGCTAGTAATTTTCTGTTGGTTTTGTTGCTTTTTTAAAGGTGGGAGATCGTATTGTCAGTATTAACGGGCAGCCTTTGGATGGGCTGTCTCACGCTGATGCAGTTAATCTACTGAAGAATGCTTATGGGAGCATTATCCTGCAGGTATGATGATAAATTGAACATGCAGCTGTGCGAAGATAGATAAATGGTGTGTTAAAAAAAAAGATTGTGCATCACTGGCACAAGACATCACAGCACAGCAGGGTTTTGGCTGATGTGAATTATGCAAGATGAAAGCAAAAAATTATTTCACTGAAGAATTCTTTATTTGTGCCCATATAGACTGTAAGCATGATTACATAAAAGCAAAACAAGGAGACAGAGGGAGGAAATGACTTTGTAACACATGAAAATCTATGATTATAATTTGTCACTTTTTAATTTACCTCCCCCCTAAAATGATACGAATAGAAAATTTACTCTTTTTTTTTTTGCTTCATAGTTCTGAGTGAGTAGTCCATCATGCTATGTTCCTTGTTCTTCAAAGGAAAGATCAAGAGAAACAGTAGTGCTAATTTTGTAGAGTTATCCAATTTTCTTCTGCATAGGACTGGTTATCAACCGAACTGCAGTGTCCGGGTATTACAACTGATAAGTTATTTTAATTATGTGGATGAGAAATGTGTCATTAACTAAGATGATCACTGTTGTCTTTGTAATTTACAAGGCACTTATTTTATTTGTTTACAACCCCCCTCCTTGATCAGCACACTTAAAAAGAATGAGCATAGAGTATTAGGTAAAAAGGTAAAGGTTTCCCTTGCTCGAAAGCCAGTCGAATCCGACTCTAGGGTTGCGGTGCTCATCTCCGTTTCAAAGCCGAAGAGCCAGCGCTGTCCGAAGACGTTTCCGTGGTCAGGTAAAAAGGGAATATTTCCCTTCTTCTGGGCAAGTGGTGAAGTAATCACACAATTGATTTGCCACACCTGCAGATCCTAATTTGGAAGAATATACAGAGCACACAGATGTCGTCATGCAGGCCCGTAGCTAACAACTTTTTTCTCAGGGGGCCCATGTTTTTCTCAGGGGGCCCACCACCAATGTTCCCTCTAAGCTGTGGAGTTTTGTGAGCAAGACTTCTACTTTGTGAGCTACTGCCATTAAAGTTGTGAGAGAGCAATTTGGCTGCCGCATAAATTAGTTTGCTCTGGAGCCATCCTTCCTGAGCTAAGACAAAAATCTGCGAGCTGGAAGTTAAAAAAGTGTAAGCTAGCTCACACTAACTCAGCTTAGAGGGAACACTGCACCCTCCCCCCCTCCATTGGGGAACCATGATTGCAAGGGGAAAAATATAGACCAAATTCAATCTCATGGGACAAATTCAGTACAATTGAAAGAGAGATTTGATTTTATGTTTTTAAAACCGGACAGCACAATCACAGCAGTGTTAATCTTTGTGTAACAGAACTAAGTTTTCAAAAAGTTTTCATTGAGACCTGATACTGAAAGCAGCAACAGAAAAAAGGAAAAATATTTTATTAAAGAGCAGAGAAGACTATTAAGCCAAAACCAGAAATAGCTCCCCCCCCCTAGAATTCAGTTTCATTTTATAATAAAAAAATACTGAACTTCTTCCTGCAAGGGGCTGCTACTTTGATTTGAACTTGTGGGCATTTTTTGGAATTTTAAGAAAGGGCAGTGGTCACAATCACAAAATTGATACCTTGGGAAGCAGGACCAATCACAAAATGGCTGCTAAAATATTGGGAGGTTTCAAGCAGAGCATCCACCTGTGATCAGGACAACTGTCTCCAAATGTGCACGCTCTGTAAGACCAAAAGTGATTTCCCTTGGGGTCTTCAAAAACACCTCCTGCTTTACTGAGGTGAAAGATAGTCAGAACTGGCTGTTTGCTTTGGTGAAAAAGTGCTGGGTAAGAAGCAAGTAGCCACCAGCAAACACATTGTTGGGCACCACACTGGAGTTTACCACTCTAGTCACTACGATATATATATATATATATATATATATATATATATTTCTACCCTTAAAATATAGGAACATTCTTAAAAAGAAGAGAAATGTTGATTGAAAGCCTTCCCATTTGACAATGGGAACCACAATTAAGACCTTATCGGAAGCAGGGGTCTTTTCGTAGAAAAACAGCTGCAGGAGCTCATTAGAATATGGTATGCTAATGAGCTATTAGGCTATTAGCATATGCCACACCCCCTGACATCACCGGAAGTGATGTCAGAAGGGGAAGCAAAAGGGGGGGAGGCATCTTCAAAAGCCTCCCCTTCCCTAGCTGACCTGGGTGGGGGAGTGAAGAGAGAAGGGGTTTAAAGTTTAAACTCCTTCTCACTAGAGTTGGGCCACAGAAGGAGGAAAGAGGGAAGGAAAGAGAGAGAGTAGAAAGAAGGAAAGAGGGAAAGAAAGAGATGGAAAGGGGAGGGAAAGAAAGAGAGGGAAGTTGGAGGGAAACAGGGAAAGGAGGAAAAAAGAGAAGAGAAAAAGGTGGGAAAGAAAGAAAGAGAGAAGAGAAGAAGGAGGGAAAGAGGAAAAAGAGAGAAGGAAAGGAGGGAATGAAAGAAATTCAGCGGCAATTCGGCCCCATTATATCCTATGGGCCATTGAAGTCAATGGTGAAAACATAGGGTATATTCTGGGGGCTGGAGGGGAGGGGTTTGAGGGAGACGCTCCAACCTCACAGGGTAGCTGGTAGAGCCTCTCTCCAAGATACCCACGAAGTTTCAAGAACATTGGACCAGGGGGTCCAATTCTATGGGCCCCCAAACAGGTCGCCCCTATTCCCTCCATTGTTCTCTATGGTGGGGAAAAAAGTTCCTTTTTCCCACCATAGAGAACAATGGAGGGAATAGGGGCGACCTGTTTGGGGGCCCATAAAATTGGATACCCTGGTTCAATGTTCTTGAAACTTTGTGGGTATCTTGGGGAGAGGCTCCATCAGCTACCCTATGAGTTTGGAGCCTCTCCCTCAAACCCCCTCCCCTCCAGCCCCCAGAATATACCCTATGTTTTCACCATTGACTTCAATGGCCCATAGGATATAAAGGGGCTGAAACTGACATGTGGCTGCCTGAAAGACTCCCTGGGACACCAGCTGGAGGCGGGGCTTGGCTCCTGAGCTCCGGGAGCGGGCTCCCCCCCAAAAAAAGACCCGTGATCGGAAGGAACTGGAAATGCAACTCTAGGACAACTTTTCTGTCAGGAAAAGGGGGGGGGTGAAGAAGCCTCCAGGCTCCACTCCACTCCGTGCTGCACAACCCTCCCACGGGACAGGGACCTTCCCCTCCTGCCCTCCCGCTGCGCTCGCCCTCCTCCCCCCTCCCCCGCAGCTGCCACACCCTCCGTGCCATATTGGGGGAGAAGGTGCCGCCGCCGCCGCCTCCAGAGCCGCAGGGGGAGCCGGCCCAGCCCATCTCCTTTCCCCTTCCCTTCCCCTCTCGAAGCGCCCTGGCTGGCCTTGGTGACCGTAGGGAGAGGGGAGAGAGCCGGGGGGAGGGGGCCGGAGGGAGTAGGGGGGAGCAGAGGCTCGGGGGGGCCCGCAAAACCTGCGGGGGGGCCGGGCCCCCAGGGCCCCATGCAGGCTACGGGCCAGTCGTCATGTGATGGCTCAGAATGTCTGCTGAAAACTACAATTCACAGACTCTGAAGCAGAACAAAAGTTCAGCATACATGGTTTATAGCTATTAATATGAAAGTGTAAATCCTGCGCAATGACTTTCAGGGTAGTATAATAAAATAAGAGTTCAATGGAACCTTAAGTATATAAGTGCTGTCAAGTCACAACCAACTTATGATGACCCTGGCAAGGAGCTTTCAAGGCAAGTGAGAAGCAGAGGTGGTTTCTCATAGCCTTCCTCTGCAGAATCTTCCTTGATGATCTCCCATCCAAGTACCGACCCTACCTATCTTCCGAAGTCTGACAAGGTTGGATTATATCATGCTGCCTTCACTCCAAACCTTAAAGACTAACAAGATTTATTCTCTTTTGTGAATCAGAACCCACTTCCTCAGAAGCAGCGTCTACTATAGACTAACATGGTTACCTATCCGGAATTATTCAAAGTAGCAGGTTCTGAACTGGATGTTAGAGAGTCCAGTTGCATGACTTTATATGGCACCTCACCGTATGATACGTTCAACACAGAGAAGACATGATTTTGCTGGCAAGCCAGTGCAACATGAGTAGTTTAGAGCTGGAACCACTAATGTAACCTGGTGGCTGTATCATGTGGACTGGTTAAAAAAAAAAACTCAAGGTGGAGGGGGGGCGGAATAGTCATAGAGTGAAGAAGATGACACTGATAAATGGCATTGTCAGTCGCTTTGACAATTGCTAACCAATAACATGAAACTAATGGAATGTGACCATGCCATTGTGGTCTAGTTCCCTAAACAGAATTATGTAACATGGATACAAGGTGGACCAGAAAAGAATTGTTGCAATTCTTTTCTGGTCCACCTTGTATCTATGTTACATAATTGTATGATTGTAATGTACTATGATATAAGCCAATATGCTCCTCATTATGTTTGAAGAAGGCCTATACAGGCCGAAACACATCAGGCCAAGTCCATTGGTCCTTGTGTGCTAAATTTTGACATTTTTACATGAGGTGTGATTGGGCCCTTAGATGCTTTTTAATTCTTTGTTAATAAATACATGTATCTTTTCATACTATATAATTAAGTTTTATTGTTGGCGCTCTATTCTGTTTAACTTACTTTTTTAGGTTCTGGATCCCAGGTTTCAGGGTAAAGTGTCCCCCCTTTTTTGTCCCGTGTTAGCTACCACGCTCCATGATCTCTCTTCTGGTCAGTTACCACCAGTTTAGACCCCATCAGCATGTTTTTATAGTTAGGATTTGTGGCTCCAATATGTATTACTTTGCACTTGCCCACACTGAACCTCATTTGCCATGCTGACACCCGCTCACCCAGCCTTGACAGATCCCTCTGGAGCACCTCACAGTCCTCCCTGGTTCACATCACCCTGAACAACTTAGTGTCATCCACAAACTTGCCACTTCATTGCTTACTCCCAACTCCAGATCTTTAAAGAACAAGTTAAAAAGCACAGGACTTGTACCAATTCCTATGGTACCCCACTGCTTACCACCCTCCACTGTGAAAACTGCCCATTTATACTCACTCTGTATCCTGTTAATTAACCAGTATTTAATCCACGAGAAGACTTGTTCTCTTATCCTATGACTACTGAGTTTACTTAGGACCCTTTCATGAGGAATTTTATCAAAAGCTCTCTGGAAGTCTAGGTAAACAATATCTATTGGGTTACCCTTGTCCACATGTTTGTTCACCTCCTCAAAGAACTCTAAAAGGTTAGTGAGAACTTCCCGCACAGAATCCATGCTGATTTTTCCTTAATAGCTTTTGTCCATCAATGTGCCTACTAATTCTGTCATTAATAACAGATTCCAACAACTTACCCGGCATTGATGTTAGACTGACAAGCCTGTAATTTCCCAGATCTCCTCTGGAACCTTTTTTTTAAAAATGGGGCTTACATTAGCTACCTTCCAGTCCTTTGAGGCAGATTTTAGTAATAGATTGCATATTTTTGTCAGGAGATAACACAAGTTCACTTTTGAGTTCTTTCAGAATTCTTGGATGTAGGCCATCTGAGTCTGGTGATCTGTCAGTTTTTAATTTGTCCATCAGTCATAGGACCTCATTTCTTGTCACCTGTCTGACTCAGGTCTTTCAACACCCCTCCTGAAATTGGTGGTTCTGAAATAGGCAGGTATCTCCCATCTTCCACAGTGAAGACAGATGCAAAAAATGCATTCAGCTTTTCTACCATTTCCCTATCATCCTTTAATAATCCTTCTACCTCTTGGTCATCCAAAGGCCCTGCTGCCTCCCTGGCTGTTTTTCTGCTGCTAATGTATTTGAAGAAACTTTTATTTGTTGTCAAAGGCTTTCACAGCCAGAGTTCATTAGCTGTTGTAGATTTTCCAGGTTGTCTGAACATGGTCTTGGCATTGTAGGACCTGACGTTTCACCAGTAACTGTGACTGGCATCGTCAGAGGTGTAACACAGAAAGACCTTGACACCTGTCTTTCTGTGTTATACCTCTGAGGATGCCAGTCACAACTACTGGGGAAATGTCAGGTCCTACAGTGCCAAGACCATAGACAGACAACCTGGAAAATCTTCAACAGCTAAAGAAATTTTTATTGTTGGTCTTTGTGTTTTTTGCAATATCTTCCTCATAGTCTCTTATTGCCCGTCTGCTCACCAACTTGCATTTTATTTGCCACAGCCTGTGCTCCCTTTTATTTACCTCACTTGAACTAGCTTTCCACCACTTAAAGGAATCCTTCTTACCTTTTACTGGTTCCATTACTTTGTTTGTTAACTATGTAGGCCTTTCTATATACCTATTTGTACCTTTCCTAACTTGCGGTTTACATTTTAACGGAGCTTCTAGGATTATAGTTTTAAATCGTTTCCAAGCTTCCCAAGGGGATTTGTCCCTACCTTACTTTCAATTTCTTCTCCACAAGCCCTCTCATTTGATAGAAGTTACCTTTTCTAAAGTTAAAATTGATTATATTGGTCTTTTTGGGCAACTCCCTATTTACATTAATGTTGAACTTAATAGTCTTATGGTCACTGTTCCCAACCCATGCTATCACATTTACTACTCTCACCAAGTCTTGGGCATTAAGTCCAGATTTGCCTGTCTCCGGTAGATTCTGTGACCATCTGCTCCATGGCACAGTCATTGAGAGTATCTAAAACCCCAATCTTTTTCTCCTGACTTGAATACATATTGACCTAATCAGTGTGTAGGTAGTTAAAATCACCTGTTATGAGAGTTATTTCATCTAGCTGCTTTCCTTCTTTTGCTATTTTTAAATCATTCTCTAACCTTTGCTCTGGTGGGTGTTAACAAACTCCCAGACTTAAACTTCCATTTGAGCACACTATTCTCACCCATAGCGTTGCTGTAAGCAGATCTATTTATCTTACATTCTCAATCTTATTGGACTGTATACCCTCTCTGACTTACGGAACCACTCCACATTCTTCATTTGCCCAACAGTGGCTTTGAATTCACACAATAGAAGTGCTCGTTCTATCCATGAGATAATCATGAGTGGCACATCATTAAGCAATTCTGTTATCAGTTAAACCCCCTTCTGGTAACTAGCTGGGAAAGGTCAGATAATTGTATCTAGTGGTGTGGAAAGGCTTATTGTTGATATGTCCTGGAAAGGATAGCAAAGGAGTTTGTTAATGTTGTTTGCAAATGGAAGATTAGGATCCCCGGGGAACATATACCTTTTGGCTGTTTGGTTGCTGTTGTTTAACTTAATCTGTTGTCTGCAGGTGTAGTTATAAGGAGCATATTTTTGCAAGGTTGTTGAACTCTGATGCACTCTTATTGTCAACTACAGATTGGTAAATATAGATATGTCTTGCAGCCAGTGATATTTTTTTAAACCAGTAGCCGTAAACAGTTGTTCAGTCCTACTGGAGAATTACAGTGTTGTTTGTATTAGTCTTTTCTGCCTTCTCAGTAATATACTGTTGGAACAAACATATAAAATACTACATATAGTTTATTTAAAGAACCCTGAAATCTGTGCCTTGTGCTAATTAGAGTGTTATAAATCATTTCATTAAGGGTTAGGGAAGATCAAAATTGACAGAAAGCAATGGGTTTTGATTATCTTCTTGTGAACCAATTCCTGGCATAGGCTATTTATTTGTAGGGACTAGTAGTTTCTTCTTTAATTGCTGGTCTAATTGTAGACATCACAGAATGAGAAAGCACATTCATTTAATCTATATCCCAAAACAGATCTAGGAACTGAGGTTAGTCAGATGAAGGAGTTGCAATATACTGAAAACAAATCCTATTTAAATAAGACCATTTCCAATAATCAGTTAAATTTAATCCCTGTGTTTATTTGGTTTTCACAACCAAATCTACAGTGAGATTGGCATAATTTTATTTTCTTAGCTTTCTGCTTGTTTCTGTGTGTTTTCCCATGGAAGAAACAGATGATGCAAGAGCTCTTATTTTTGGATGAAGATGTAGATTTTTAATAGAGCAACGTGATTGCATTGACTGACTTTGGCAGGGAAGTCAGGCAAGCAGAACCAAAAATAATTACTTTTCATGTCAGGAACAAAAAAGTTAAGATGACGATGAAGAAGAAAGAGCTTGCAGAAGATGTATGTGAATCAGATCACTGGCAAAATTATGGAAGCACTAACACACAAAGCATCAAAATGATCTCTTTTTTAAAAAAAATAGGCAAAGACAAAATTATAAACCATCAAAATCAAGTTTTCAAATTAAAGCATAAATTTGAATTTAAGCATCTGCATCAATTACTAATAATTTAAATGGATTCCATTGTTAACCAAAGGTTTGGGCTACCCTTTTCTATGCAGCATATAAGAATCACTTGACAGTAAATTTAAACAGAAATGAGATACATAGATTGCTGCATATCCAAAAGTGTTACCAAGATATACTTTCTGAATGCATTTGAATCCTTGTGTCATCCATTTAACATGGAATATCAGGGCTTGGGTCCTGAACTCTTCCATTCCTGCTTGCAGAAGAGAGGGCAATTTTAACCAGTTTCTTCCTCTCACTGGAACTCCCCACTTTGCTCTGTATGATGTTCATGGGGCTTCACTATCCTGTGGAGGGGTGTAATTGGTAGGGAGCACAATACAATACAGTCACCGCTTGGGATTCAGGTCCGTGCACCACTGCCCTGCTCACTGCAAGCCCCTTTAAAGGGTCTTTTTGCAAGCAGAGCTGTGGCCAGTGACAGCCCCTCTCCCTCCTTGCTGAAAGAATTAAAGGGCCCTCCAGCTGATCAATAGGCCACATGCTCCCCACTGATCAGCTGAAGCACTTTAAATCTCTGCAGGAGGGGATGGAGAGGGGTGGCCACTTTTGGGTGTGGGCTTGGAGGCGGGGCTTCCCCCACCAGCCAGCTGGCCAGTGGCAGATTGGAGCCCCCAGAAGCATAAGAACCTCTACCTGGACCTGGGGGCTGGCAACCCTAGTGCGTGTGTGTGTTCGTCTGTGCCTGGAAGTCATAACAACCTTGGGCAACTCTACTGGGGCAATGGAGGATGTCCAGAAAAGTGGCTTGATAGCCTGCCTCTCAGCCCTGGTATGCTTTGGAGGTCTCCCATCCAAATACTAGCCCTGCTTAGCTTCTGAGATCTGACATGATCAGGCTTGCCTGGGCTATCCAGGTCAAGGCAATATGATAACTTCTAAATGGGTAAATTGGGTTTGCTAAGAATTCAAAATTTGCTGCTTGCTAGTATTTTGCCCATTTTATTCTCTTTTGCACTGACCTACAGGTTGTTGCTGATACCAACATCAGTGCCATAGCCAGCCAGCTAGAGAGCATGACTGCTGGCACTAATCTGAGCCCACCTATCAAACACCATCCTGAGGATCTAGAGTAAGTATACCTGTTCTCTTAATGCTTTGGGTATTCTAGAATAGGCCAAATTACTGCTCCAAAGAACTGGGGAAAAAGCTTTCAGTTAACAGATATTAGATTTATAATACGATTCTGTTGCTTCCTCTGTGGTGTTTGAATATACATTATATTTTAACCTTTGTGCTGCTCTCTTTTCAGAGCTTGTCCTTTCTGCTGGTTCTGTGATCTTTGTTGATACTTGTCTTTTAACTGTTTCTGTATTTGACCTTTGGTAGCTGCCTAGACAGTAAAAGATGATAGTACAAGATACAAATGTCTTAAATAATAACAAACAAATACATTTGTCAAGGCTAGAATGTAGGAATTTTGAGCTTCTATCATTTTGCCAGCTGTGAAATTTTGAATCCCATAAACTGCTGTCAAGGTTTGCATTTAGATATATTTGACAGGTTTGCACTTAGTACCATATGGTAGCATATGTTTGTGGCATATGGTATGGTGGTAATGATTTGCTAGTGGCATGCTGAGATCAGGAAAGTATTTGGGAGAGGCAAGGTGCCTAAATTCTGGTTCTTCCCCATGTAATTTGAAATAATAAAGATATATGCAACAAAAGATGAAATATATAGAATAGTTTAATGCTATGCATTTAATGCATTTAATTCTGTGCTGTGCATAGGTTTCACTCTTCAGTAGGATAAATGATTTGATTGATTGGTATACTTTGGGCAGAATTTTTTTCTCCCAGATCAGAATGTGTAAAAATTCATTGGTGTGTCTTCACATTTGGCTGGACTACTTTGGAGCATTATCTAATATTTGTAGCATAGTGCACCTTTCTTTTGCACTTCATGAGTGCCACACAATGACCTAAGTAATTTCTTATTCAGGGTTGCATTTTTCCAGAAATTCTGCATATACATCATATGATTCAGAATTTTATGGCAAACAAAATCTCTTTTAAAACTTGATTTCTAAACCTTGTGGATTGGGGTGAGGGGAGTATGAGTGATGCTTTCTAAAATTTTAGCAAGGGAGGATGGAAGAGAAAATCCACAGGATTTACAGAGGTTAAGGAATGGGATCATTGCCTTTCTAACAGAATAAATTATAGAACTAAGCAAATATATGTAGATTTTCTCAGTTTCATATATTGCATACACTGCACAGTTTTGCTTTTCTTGGTATAGATGTGCACAGCTCTGCCCTTCGGAAGCTGAATGTGGAACATCCTGCCTCTATGTGCAAAACTGACTGGGTGACTTTTGAATTACACCCCAATCCTGTTGTTTTATGAGTATGGGTTTGCTATGTACTCTTAATTCCCCCTTGTATCCCCAATTTTCATCATTTGTCAAAATACCATGTTCTCTTTCTTGGTGGATAATGTAAATATTTTTGCTTTCAACTGCCAATATAATTGCTAATATCACAAAAACATGCAAGTGTGAATCTTTTTTGGTTTTGCTCTTTTGATTTATCTCTGACAACCCGCTCCCCAGAGTTTTCTCCCCGACATGTTGTCATTTTGATTCTGCTCCTGTCTGTCTGTCTGTCTGTCTGTCTGTCTTTCTTTTTCTTTTTTTTTGCTTGAGATGGGTTTTGACAACTACAATTCCAGATGATCTGTCCTTAGAGAAATTAAATGAGGAATGACTTTTGGCATTTTCCCTAAGAAAGTGTAAAGATACATGCTACATAAAGTTTTGGGGAGATAATTTTAAATCTTTTCATCCTTTGATTCATGAAAATTATCAGGCATTCAGTAAAACTTAGTCACTGGAATTAAAATTATTTCCTGAATAATAGGAATTGCTTGTATCCAACAAACAGTCAGTAGCATGAATCTCACAGAATGGGACTTTTTCCTTCCCCCTGTCATGTTGAATCCCATGAACCTCCCCCATATTAGGGTTGCCAACCTCCAGGTGGGGCCTGGAATTCTCACAGAATTACAACTGTTCTCCAGACTAAAGATACTAGATCCCCTGGAGGAAATGGCAGATTCAGAGGGTGGATTCTGTGGTATAAAATCTCTGCTGAGCTCCCTCCCCAGGAATGCCTCCAAACCTCCAAGAATTTTGCAAGCCAGAGTTGGCAACCTTACCCCCAAATACCGTTCCTGGTGATCAAATTGGGTGGGTTGTAGTCAGAGAGAAAGTTATTGAAAATCAGCCTCACACGTTTCAGTGGAAGAGCATTTTTATCTTTGGGGTAGGATTTCTCTTAATGCTGTCTATCTACAAAGAGCCTTGAGTGGTATCTATGGCTTTCCTCTCCTTCATATTATTCTTATAAAAATACTTTGTTGAACTAACAAATTGTGATTGGCCCAAAGTGAGCTGAACAAGGATTTGAACTTGGGTCTCTCCTATCCTAGGCCAACAACAACACCAAATGTTCTTTATAAAATGTTTTCCTGTTTGTTACAGTCTGTCATTTCTTGAAAGCTAGACCACATCTCCAGTGTTGGTTCCCTATGAATTGGATACACATCTAAGATTCAGGATCAGCAGCTTGCTAACCATCCATATGTACTAATGCTGGGAATCAGGCACAGAGCTATATGATCTCTGCTATCCTAGTGCTACTACATTGCTTGGTAAACAGACACTGGCACTCTTCTTTCACATCTGACTTGCATGAAACCTCATACCAGTGAGTTACAGTTCTCTCAGAACTTCCTCAGCCTACAAATTAGTTCATACCTGGCACAAACTGAACAGAAACATGCAAGGAGTACCACACTGGAGCTTCCTCTCAGGAAATAATTTATTTTAAACAAATAAATGGTACAGGGAAATAACCTGATTAATGTGCTCCTTACTGTTGTCCTTACCTCATTTCAAATGGCAGAGCTCTCCAGTTGTTAAAAGCCACAAAACATATACAAGTGGAACTTTTCCTGGCAAGGAGATTCAGTAAAGGGGAAAAATTTCACCTGCTGATTTCTGGCTCTTAATAGCTGATGCAGACAGAGGAGTCTTGCCAGAAGAAAGTGGGCAGCTTTATTAAAGCCCCCCATACCAATTAGGCTGCTTTCCCAATTATTAAAAAGCACTGTTCTAAGAGGCATTTGCTGTGTTTTTCAGAGCACCTCTGCCTAAAATTATTGTGTTGGAGAAAGGCTCAGATGGATTGGGATTTAGTATTGTAGGAGGCTACGGAAGCCCCCACGGAGACCTCCCCATTTATGTCAAGACCATTTTTGCAAAGGTAATTTTTAAAAAGAACATAAGTATATATCGTATGACTATTGGTGTTTTAATTTAAATGAAGAAACAAGTAAATATAAAACATCAATAATAACAGTAAAATAAAACAAAAATGAAATATAATATGAGACAGCCCACAAAATACTCAAGATACAAATACAAGAGGACATGTGATAAAGCAGTAAAGTATTGGACTGAGATCCACAATGAGATACAAAAAATTTTGAAATGTACTTTTAAGAAAGACCCACAGATGTTATTGTTAGGTCTTAAAATGGAAGAAATAAATGTAGCCAAGAGAACACTACTATGATACTTGATTACAGCAGCTAGACTGACTTTTGCTCAATGTTGGAAACAAGATAAAGTACCTGAAACATGGGAATGGATTAAAAAGACGTTGTTTATGGCAGAAATGGACAAATTAACAAGAAAATTAAACAATGAAGAAGACGAAACCTTTTTCGGAGACTGGAAAGACTTTCAAGAATACTTGTTGAAGAATTGGGATGTAAAACGTGGTTTGATTTGTTTTGACAACTATTGAGGAGAAGTGGAAAGAGACTCAGATCTTTGAATTGTTACCATTAGTAAAAGAAATATGTTTAGTAGTAAATGTAATTGCATAAGAGAAATATCAAGGGGGTTGGAGCAGTGCGGGAAGCCTTGTTTGGGGGGGAGAGGGAGAAAGAAAAATGGATATGTATTGGTTTGTTTAAATTGTATGAACATGTGATATATCCAATAATAAATTGTATTTAAAAAAAAAAAAGATACAAATACAAGAAAATAAAATTGCACAAATCCCCCCAAATCTGTAAATGAACCAGCTTATTAAGAGTATGAGAAAAATAAGAGCAGTACAGAGGACTGAACAAAGCAGCTGGAACAAAAAATATGTTAACAGCCAAAGGCCCATAGGAATAGGGTGGACTTATCAGAAAAGGAGCTCAATGCACTTCCCCTGGTAAGCCACTCCAAAGAGTGTGTGAAACTACCAAAAAGGCTAGTATTCTCATGGAGGCGAAACACACCTCCAAAAGGGAGAAAATTATCACCAGAAAGTGTGGGCAAGGCTGAGGTGGTAGGTAATCTGTATAGGGAGACAGTCTTTCAGATATAAGGGTTCCAAGAGCTTTTAAGGTGATAAACAGGCAACAAATTTAACTGTTGGAAAGTAATATGCAACCCATGTCTGACCTCTGCTAGCAAACAGGAGGCTGTATTTTGCTGTAGCTGAAATCTCTGAGTTGCCTTTAGGGCAGCCCCATGTAAAGTACATTACAGTAGTCTAATCTGGAGGTTACAGAAGCATAGGGCAATGTGACCAATTCAGTAACATAGCAAAAGTGATAGAAAGTATTCCTGAGTACACCATCTGGTTGCCTCTCAAAAAGCAAGGCGGGATTTAGGAGCACATGAGATTCTTCATATGATAAAGACAAGGCTAATGAAACTCCATTTAGACCAGTGGTTCACAAAGTGGCAGGTACCACCCCCTAGGGGGTGGGATTATCTAGTGGGGTGCTAAAAGACAAGGGGGCAGTGGGTTGGATGTTAGAGGTGGGCATTTACACAGCAAACCGCACATGGTCTTGCACTGCCCATTGCCCATTTTCAGACAACAGCAGTTATATTCTGCTCAGGTTGTGAACTGCTCCACTCAGTAGGGGAAAAAAATCAGAGGGAACATTGAAGGTGGGTCCTTTTGACGGGGTGGTTCACTTATTTATAGTTGACCAGGCTATGGTACCATGTTGGCAAATGGCACTCCAAGTTTCTCCCTCTGCATGGTGCTGAAATCTGGTGGAAACTCCAGTTTGACCAGTCTATTGCATTTTGAGAAATTGTCATCACCACATGTGTTTTTGTCTGTCATTTTTTCAGGTTTTTGCTGGTAAGTCCTCAACATAATAGTGTTGAGTATTGTATTTATTTTCCTGTGTTCTTGATCACTGAATCTGTTGATTACAAAGCATGCTTTTTAACTGTATAAGTGTTATTTTTGTAGCAGCCCTTCAGATATTAATATTTCTAGGTTACATAAGGATTTAACATTTCTCTTTTTTAAAAAAATTATTAGCTTTTCTAAACTACAAACCTACAGGGCCAGTGGAATGGAACAAACTGAAAAAAAGAGTAGCAAGGATCATAATACAATTATTTTTTAAAAAATTAGATACTTCCCTTTTGCCCTCAAAGTAAAAAGTGAAAATTAGTTGTAAAAAAGTATAAAGCAAACAGTCACAATCATGTTCCACTGCAGTGTGCACAACTTAGCTTTAGATTTATGAATAAAAGATAAACATCAGGCTATCAAGAATTAATCTGTTTTGCTTTTTTCTTGCCTCTGAGCTTCTTTTTGCCAAAATCCAGTTTAATTTTTAGGGGTTTAGGGGCAGCAGCCTCTAATTCTGCTTCCAAGTTGGACGATTCTGCTGAGCTAGTCCAGGAAGTGTCAGAACTTTCCTCCTTCTCTTCTTCAGTTTCTGTATCTTTGTTATCCTCCGCTGTCTCAGATCCCTCCATCGCTTTCTGTTGTTGCTCTAAGAACCTTTTTGCTTTAGAAACAGAGTCAATCTTTTCTTTTTTTTCGTTGAAGTTGAAGAGTAGCCCTTTGGGTATTATCCATCTGTATGGTGTGTTATTTTGCTGTAAGAATAATGCCAAGTCTCTGTATTGTCTCCTCTTTTTTCTAATCTCAAATGGAATGTCTCCTTTAATTTTCACGGTTATTCTGTTTGTCACTTTCAAAGTTGTATCTTTTCTTGATCCTTTTGAGAATTTCACATATACTTCCCTGGGTAGCTTGTTTTTATATATAGATATATAAATTCTGTATGATAAAGCAAGTCAATATCATTTTGTAGAGCTTCTGCTGTTAAGCCCACCATGGGGGCCAGTTCCTCGCTTAGAATCTCTTTTAAATTCTCTCCTTTCTGCTCCAGGATGCCTTGAAGTCTCAGGACATACACTGATTTTTCCATTTGGAGGAGAAGCAGTTGCTGTTGTCCAGAGATTTTTTTCTTTTCCCACCACCTGCAATCTTTGCCCAAATTCTTTGGATTTAACATCAACTTTTTTTAGCTTCTTTACTATCTTCTCCATTATTGTTGAATTTTCTTTAAGCTCTTTTTGTAACATGTCAAACTTGTCATTGAGGTTAGTCATCTGGTCCAGCAGAGGGTGCAAAGCAGCAGCAATCATTTTAGGAAAGTCTGTGGTTGCTTCCAGTTTAGTAGCCGGTGATGATGTGCTGGCAGTTCCTGCTGCAAATTTCCCTTTAGCCACCATTTTTTTCTGCTCGCTGCATCATTGTTTATGTTAAGAGAAAAGTTTTTAAAAGTTTCTGAAAGCCAGCAGATTTATCGCTTTCTTGCTGATCACGTCACACTCAGTCAAATATTCACTCACTTCAAGCCGCCTTCTCAGACCCCGCTTTAAACTCAGTCATTTCGGGATCGGGTATTCCCCTCCCCCTCCACTTGTTTGGGGCTTTGGTGCGGCTTTACTGCTATTGTCTGAGTGGTTGTTTGCTAGTACATGAGTCAACTCACATTTTTACTTGCACTTCTTCGAAAGGTAGGGAAGATCGTTTATCTTTGGATTACTTGTGCGCTCTGTCCGGTGTGTGCCTCTTGGTGCCATTGCTAGCTCCATGCTATGGGAATCTCTCAGGGCAAAAAGGAGCCTCAATCCCTTGGTTGCTGCCTTGAGAGAGGTCTCCCATGTGCTCCAGGCTACGACTTCCCAGCAAGGAGTCAAGAGGGCCCAAGATCAACTTGGACCTTTCCCCATCAGCACGATTTGCGGGTCACTCACATCAGAGCTGAGATGGAGTGCACCCACTCGCAAGCTGCCAAAAACCGGAAGTCTCAGGATTTAACATTTCTCAATAACTTTTCAAAAAGGAGAAACTCTTTTTAAAGAAAAAATTAGAGGGTAGGTAAAACATTTGGGTAAAAGAGTGAAAATCTAAGGTGTAAATAATAATAATTCTGGTAGTAAATTATGGTTAATAAATATTGGAGGGAAATTGGGAATATTTTTTGCAAAAACTTGGACTCTTGTTATTAAGAGAACATAAGAACATAAGAGAAGCCAATGTTGAATCAGGCCAATGGCCCATCTAGTCCAACACTCTGTCACACAGCGGCCAAAATATACCAGGTGCCATCCAGAGGTCCAGCAGTGGGGCCAGGGCACCAGAAGCCCTCCCACTGCTGCCCCCTCCAGCACCAAGAATAGAGTGCATCACCTGCCCCAGACTGAGAGTTCCCATCCATACCCTGTGGCTAATAGCCACTGGTGGACTTCTGCTCCATATGTTTATCTAATTTCCTCTTGAAACTGTCCATGCTTGCAGCTGCCACGACCTCCTGTGGCAGTGAATTCCATATGTTAATCACTCTTTGGGTGAAGAAGTATTTCCTTTTATCTGTTTTAACCCGACTGCTCAGCAATTTCATAGAGTGCCCACGAGTTCTTGTATTGTGAGAAAGGGAGAAAAGTACTTCTTTCTCAACCTGCTCAATCCCATTCATAATCTTATAAACCTCGATCATGTCACCCCTCAGCCGTCGTTTCTCCAAGCTAAAGAGCCCCAAGCATTTTAACCTTTCTTCATAGGGAAGGTGTTCCAACCCTTTTATCATTCTAGTTGCCCTTCTCTGCACTTTTTCCAATGCTATAATATCCTTTTTGAGATGTGGTGACCAGAACTGTACACAGTACACAGTATTCCAAATGAACACAGTATTCCAAATGAGTATTGAAATATTGCCTAATTTTTTAAAAAGAAGAATTTGTTTTAAAGAAAGTTCAGTCAGTTTTATGCACAGTTAGTTATATTTCCATCTTTGATGGATTATGCACTACCTGATAAGTGAAGAGGAATATTAAAAAGATGTCTCTGTATAGAAATATGAAATATGTAAATGTGTGCATAATTGGGCAGGTGCAAAGCACCAAGAACAACTCATTTTGTGAATATTTGTGAATGGATAGATTGATTCACAATCTTTTAAAGAAAGAAAACTGGTAAAGAGAAAATAGTATACTGGCTGTGCTAAAGGGGTTTGTAAGGTGCTTAACCAAATGATCAGTACGTTGCTAAGAGGCAAGTTTATACATCTTGTGCAGGGTTGTAACTTTAACCTTGTTTTTGTAAAAATATGGGATAGAAGATCAGGAAACCAGATTCCTGACTGTCCTCCTCACTATAATTTTTACACACATGCTACCAATCATTGATATTTCATACAATATTTTAATAGCTATATTCTGCCTAAAGCAACAATTTAAAGCTGGCTGTACAGATACAAGTTTATTTGTTTAATATTCCTTGGCATTTTAGCGTTGGTCTGAGGACATTAGTTTTACTGGGCTGCCATTTCAACATTCTAAGGCCAAATCATTTTAAAGCAGTTTTTCTGTAAGGTCACACTTCTCTAGGCTTTGGCAGTACCCCATATTTTAGATTCAGAAGGTAGCTGTGTTGGTCTGCAGTAGAACAGCTGGATTTGAGTCCATTAGCACCTTAGAGAACAGCAAGATATGGGGGGAGGTGAGCTTTCAAGAGTCAATGCTCCCTTCATCTCCTTTTTTAAAAAAAATATGATGATGTGAAATAATTTAGCTCAGCCTTGGAAAGTGATCATTGTTCCATACAGGAGGGCAGTAGAGCAGCTCTCTTTTACTTCCACTTCTTCACAAATACTCCAGGAAGCATTACTAATGGAAATGGAACATCATTGTTCAGGATAGTCTGTGTGCGTGTGTCTTTTTAATTAAGGCCTATAAAATTGCTTGTCCTCTGATGTACTGTTTTTGTTGTTTGCAGGGAGCAGCTGCAGATGATGGCAGACTGAAGCGTGGTGATCAGATTTTAGCTGTTAATGGAGAGTCTCTGGAAGGCGTGACTCATGAGCAAGCTGTAGCTATTCTGAAGCGCCAAAAAGGGACTGTAACACTAACTGTGTTGTCATGAGCTTTGCTGCAAATGCAGTCTGGGCTGGATGCAATTATTTCTGAGCATTGCTAGAGCTGCTATGAAATGGTACACAGTCCTTCCCAAGTGAGATGAAAACCCAACACCAGCTAAAATTAGTGCACATTAATCCTGTTGCCTGTGAGGTTTTCATCCTTTATAGAGGTTCATTTTGTTTGGTCACTGACAATAATTATGGAATCATTCTGTCCACTAGTGCTTCCTTGAATGTTCATCATCTCTGCAAAGTTGTTCCTGCTTTACTGATAATGGCCATCTACCAGTAGGAAGTATAAGCACTGAAACTAGAATTCACATGTCCACAAAAAGGAATTTAGCTCACTGCTGGATCCCTTCCAATGGAAAAAATAAATGTTGAGTGACTTTTCATCTCATTCATGGTTTGCTTATGCTAATTGTCTTTTCAACTATGTCAGAAAACATTAAAATGGAATTAAATTACTGCCATTCCAAATGATGAACTATCAAATTCTCCTATGGGAAATTAATTATATATCAAGTTCTAATGATGAAATGCCCACCTCCTTGACTAGTCTTCCTGGGGTCAATGTGCAAATGTTACTGGTAATAATGATGAGTCAGTTTGCAGCCTCTCCTCAGTTTGCATTGGTCATGTTTCAGGTTCTCTGGCTCTCTCAAATTCTTTTGATCAATTGACAAGAACCTCATGAAAAGCATATCTCAAGAAAGCTAGATAGGTGATAAGGGTACTTTGTGGAATCTAAAGCTCAACTCTGTGGATGCTGCAGAAAATACCTTGGTTTGGAACAGGGCTAGTCATTATTATTTACTAGGGAGCAAAGCCCGTTGTGGTGGAAGACCACGGGCCCTAGAAAGGAAGGGAGGGAGGTGGAAGGGTTGGAGAAAGGAAGGAAGGAATAGGGGGAAGAGTGAAAGAAAGGAGAGAGGAAGAAAGAAAAAGGGGGAAAGGAAGGGAAGAGGGACAGAAAAGGGCTTCTCTGGGCCCAGAGAAGGCCTTTTCTGTCCCCCATACATCATCCCCTGGGCCTTCTATGGGGGCAGTAGGCAGTGTGTGGGGGAAAAGGGCTTCTCTGGGCCTACTGCCCCCATAGAAGGCCCATAGGATGATGTGTGGGGGACAGAAAATGGCTTCTCTGGGCCTACTGCCCCCATAGAAGGCCCAGGGGATGGTGTGTGGGGGACAGAAAAGGGCTTCTCTGGGCCTAGTGCCCCATAGAAGGCCCAGGGGATGGTGTGTGGGGGACGGAAAAGGGCTTCTCTGGGCCTAGTGCCCCATAGAAGGCCCAGGGGATGCGGTGTGGGGGACGGAAAAGGGCTTCTCTGGGCCTAGTCCCCTCATAGAAGGCCCAGGGGATGGGGTGTGGGGGACGGAAAAGGGCTTTTGGGCCTAGTCCCCTCATAGAAGGCCCAGGGGATGGTGTGTGGGGGACGGAAAAGGGCTTCTCTGGGCCTAGTCCCCTCATAGAAGGCTCAGGGGATGGGGTGTGGGGGATGGAAAAGGGCTTCTCTGGGCCTAGTCCCCTCATAGAAGGCCCAGGGGATGGGGTGTGGGGGACGGAAAAGGCCTTCTCTGGGCCTAGTCCCCTCATAGAATGCCCAGGGGATGGTGTGGGGGGGGCGGAAAAGGGCTTCTCTCACTTGCCTCAGCCTTGAGGGCCTGTCCCTGCGCTCACACTCCAGACGGTCCTCTCCTGTCGGAGGACTGGAGCAGACTGAGCTGAAAACACTGACGGGGGCTGACGGGGGCGGGACTTTGCGAAGCAGCCAGTCAGCCCTGGCCTATGTCTTCTGACTGCCAGTTCTTGAGCCGAATCAATTATGGCAAGCATAGAATGTGGTGGAACCAAAATTCAAATATATATAAGGACAGGATAATGATAATACAGCAACATAGAGTAAAGTAAACTTGGTGGCTTCAGTAACTCAGTCAATTTTGCAGTACAGTGTCTCATTAATCAGCAAAGTGACAATTTATGTCCAAAGCCTGTAACTTCTTTATGTTTTATTGTATGATTCAGGTAGAATACAGTAACATTCATTTTTATTGTCTGGAATAAATGATATATGTGAAATTGGTCAAAGGTGAAGAAGCACTAATCAAAGGAAAATTGATTGTGTCATCAAGAATGTTGTCTTTGTTTTATGTCCTGTGTTTGGATCCACAAACACCACAAAGTGCATTAAGCTACTGGGATACATTGTAAGTATTCCATGAATAGTGCCTGAAAGAAAGCTGAGTTTTAAAGGATTTTTATCCAGTTCTCAGTGACATTGATAATGCTAATGATATTTATAAGGAAAGCAAAGGAAATATCCCATGAAGAACTCCTTAAGACAAGAGGCATTCTACTTGTCAAAGTATGCTGAAGTTATATTGCACACACATGTGAAACTTAGAGATGTGGTTCATTATAAAATTAAGGACACTGACCAAAGTTCTTTATCATTCTGATTGTACAGGCTTGGCTTCTATGACATTGTTCCCCTTGTGGTACTCTCTGGCCACTGTGGATGGTGTCCTCTGCTGTGACACATGCTTCCTCTGCCACTAGCACTTTTGTGGGTGTAAGGGCTCTTTGAAAAACATTGATCTTGCACAGTACTAGTGGCAGGAGAAGCAAGCACTGCAATGGCTAGAGGGAAGTATAAAGGGAACAATGTCATAAGATCCAAACCATAATATAGATTGTTCAACAACGTAATGTAGACTGTTATAAGAATTATTCTAAATTTGATGAAAGCAACTTTCCTTTCACACATTTGTGATGCAAAGAACGTAGAGCGTGCGTGCTAATGTATTTTGCACTTCTCATGACTCAAATGAGAGATCATATGGTTGCTTCTTGTAATTTGCACTCTTCATGTGTCACATATAGTACTGCCAGAAACTGCATTGAAACCTACAGGTTAACTGGTGACAATGTAGGGGGGTAAGTCCTATATGAAAATGATCAAGGGTACAATCCAGTGAGAAGTCCAGCATGCAAGTCCCACTGAAATGAATGGAAATGTATAAGAGCTTGGTGGGACTGGCATGGAATCACTTCACAGGGGATTATGAACCAATCCTTTAAGCTGCTTAATGCTTTTTCTGGGTACATGGGCTTCAGGTTTGTTTAACAATGCTGCTGATTTCTGTGAGATAAGGAAAATAGCAGTGAAATATACTATATGTTTATGGATATCAATAAAATAAGATGTTTTATGATTTCCAAAGATTCAAAATAAAATTCACTTACATAAGTATGGTGATTGAAGAAGAGTTAATGTACCCCTTGCCAGCAATCTAATTTTAGAAAAACAGTACTTATCCAAAAAACTACTCACCTGTTACATTTGCCTACAATGTTATAAGCTCTGGAACAAAAAAAATTAAGAAATAATTATAAAATGGAAGAATGTAGGTATATATTTGATGTCATGATGCCAGGGAGTGTTGGTTGTACATGATTTTTAGTAGAATGGACATATCACATGTTAGACACAGTTTAAATGAGACTCTGGGCATGTGCAGAGTTAGCATCAGCAAGTTCTTCTGTCCTGCCAGTCCTATTTAAATCTGGACCTGGTGACTGAGGGGAATCTCCACATTCAAACTTCTGAATCCCAGAGCCAGGATGTTGTTGGCCCTCCAGGGGAACTAGTTGGCCACTGTGTGGGACAGGATGCTGTACTAGATGTTCTTATGGGCACAAGGGGGGAAGTGCCCACCCAGTCATGGAGCTCACCTACAATGACAGGATGGCAGGCAAGACCTCACCCTTCTGGTGGAAGTCAAGGTCATAGTGAACACAAATTTTAGAACTTACATAGATTCCTAAAGAAACTTCTCAGTATTCATTTGGGAATCATAATTTTATCATCTGATTTACCAAAGGAATGTGCAATCGAAGTAATATTCAAATATCTTAGATTTTTGCATGTTTTTCAGGCTAAAAGATACCCTTGAAGTGAATAAGATTTTTTTCTTAAGCTTAACTGAGAAATACAAATTTTTATTTTGTGTCATTGTGACTCAGATTCTTTTCTGGTTTCAGAAACCAGAATGGATTAATTGGGAATGGATTAATAAAATTGGATTACTATTAATATTGAATATTTATATTTAAGGACACCTGCGAGACATCCAATATTATTCTGATTAAACTGATTTTAATGGGACCTATTCCTAATCAGCAAGGCCTCTAGAGCCCACACTCATAGCAGTAACCAGACACTGAATCCAAAGACTGCTCACAGGAGTCTTCCTCACCTTTACCTAGATAAATTTGAGAAAGGGAACAACAAGGAGGATTTCCAGGAATCTCTCTGGAAGGTGTTCAGGCTACATTAGACTGAAAATGTTCCATTTTGAATTGGCCTAGACTACAGAGAAAACTGGGTTGGATCAAAAATGCATTGGGTAATGGCACACTTTTTAAAAAAACCCTATCTGTCAGAACTATTAGTGCTCATCTGTAAAAACAGGAAGGAAATTACTTGCTCCATAGGCAGACCATAATATGTACTGTACAATATCTTTCACATTAGTCATGAGCATTTTCCTAAATTATTTCCAGGGCTCAAAATGGTATTCACATAATCAGGAAGTGGTTTATTTAAATAATACTATCTTCTATGCAATTTGCATAATGATTTCTAAGCATTAAGCAGGAATAATAACAGCATTGTGTCAAATTTCCTTCCAACTGTAATGCCACTAAATTCCTTGTAGTTAATCAAATAGTGATTACCACCAAGAAAGTGTGGCATATAGAGTTTGTGGTAGTAATGTGATTATGCTGTTCACGTATCTCTACGTAAAAATGCCAAAATCAGTTAAATTAATATTATACATGTGTAAAACATTCACTTGATAGTGGTGCTGTTCATTCATATGTAATGCCATTATTTTTCTCTACACTTTTGTACACCTCAGCCAACACTTTAGGGATGTTCTTTGTTCCATTTTGAAATAGCCTTTATTATTGCACCTCTTCTTAGCTATTAGGAAGTGTGTCATTTGTTCACATTCCTTGCTTCCACTGTGATATCTGAATCCCTTTAAGATAAAGACAAATGTTCTAGAAGAGGAAAAGATTGTATTAGAGGAAACTGAAAATGCTCAGATACATTTTACTTTCTCAATTTCTCATATCAGATCCATTAGATAAAAAGGAAGTTGTATGTATGTACTCAGTGTGCAGAATTCCCATTGGAGAAGTGTTCTTATAGAATCACAGAATGTTAGAGTTGGAAGGGATCTTGCAGGTCATCTAGTCCAACCCCCTGCACTCTGCAGAAGCATAGCCGAAAGATAGCCCTACAACATACCCGAAAGATGGTCATCCAGTCTCTGCTTAAAAACGTCCAGCGAAGGAGCATCCACCACCTCCCGAAGCAGTCTGTTCCACTGCTCAACCACTCTTACAGTTAGGAAGTTTCTTCTGATATTTAGCCGGTAATGACTCCCTTGTAATTTCCACCCATTAAATCCAGTCTTGCAATCCGGAGTAAGAGAGAATAGATCTGCTCCATCTTCTACATGACAGTCCTTCAAATATTTGAAGACTACAATCATGTCCCCTCTAAGCCTTCTCTTTCCCAGGCTAAACATACCCAACTCTTTCAGCCTTTCCTCGTAAGACCTGGGTTCCAACCCTCTCACCATCCTGGTTGCCCTCTTCTGGACACGCTTGAACTTGTCAACATCCTTCCTAAAATGTGCCCCAAACTGGACACAGTACTCCAGGTGAGGCCTGGCCATAGCAGAATAGATTGGAACTACCACCTCCCGTGATCTGGACACAATGCTTCTGTTAATGCATCCGAAGATTGCATTTGCTTTCTTCACAGTCACATCACACTGCTGGCTCATGTTTAGCTTGTGATCAACTAGAACACCCAGATCCCATTCACATGTGCTGCTGTCAGGCCAAGTCTCTCCCATTCTATATCTGTGCCTTTGATTTTTTGTACCTAAGTGTAGGACTTTGCACTTATCTCTATTGAAATTCATTTTATTTGTCTCAGCCCACTGTTGCAATCTATCTAAATCATTTTGAATCCTGACTCTGTCTTCTTCAGAATTAGCAAACCCATCCAGCTTTGTGTCATCTGCAAATCTGATAAGCATCCCCTCTATGTCTTCCTCCAGGTCATTTATAAAACCATTGAACAACACTGGGCCCAGGACCAAGCCCTGTGGTACTCCACTCGAGACTTCCCTCCACGTAGACACAGAGCCATTTACGAGCACTCGTTGGGTATGATTTTTCAATCAATCATGAATCCATCCAATGGTTGCACCATCCAGCCCACACTGAACTAGCTTATCCTCAAGGTATCATGAGAAACTTTGCCAAATGCTTTACTGAAATCTAGATACATTATATCCACAGCTTTACCAGAGTCAACCATTTTAATAACTCTGTCAAGAAAGGAGATAAGGTTGGTCTGGCATGACTTATTCTTGATAAACCCATGCTGGCTACTACCAATTAACTCATTCCATTCAAGGTGCTCACAGACAGAGCTTTTAATAATCTGCTCTAGAATTTTTCCAGGTATTGATGTCAAACTGACAGGCCTGTAATTTCCTGGGTCTGTCTTTTTTCCCTTCCTGAAGATCGGGACAACATTCGCTCTTCTCCAGTCTTCTAGCACAACACCCCAGTACTCCAGGACACCTCAAAGATTAGAGCCAGAGACTCTGAAATAACATCTGCAATTTCTTTTAGCACCCTGGGATGCAAGCCATCCAGCCCTGGAGGTTTGAAAGTATTTAAGGCAGCTAGATGCTCTCTAACCATTTCCTTACTTACTCTGGACTGGCAGTTCCTCCTTCCTTCATATGCCCTGCATTCTTCAGTTTGTATACAGCTCATCTTACAGTTAAAGACTGACGCAAAGTGAGAGTTGAGTAATTCCACTTTGTCTTCATCTCTTGTTAAGGCTTGACCATCTTCCCCTAGCAATGACCTTACCCATCCTTCTTTTTGCTCTGAACATAGGCATAGAAATCTTTCTTGTTATTTTTAGCATCCCTCGCAAGCCTCAACTCCATCTGCGCTTTAGCCTTTCTGACAGCATCCCTGCAGATTCGAGCCTGCTTCTTGTACTCACCCTCAGTAATCTGACCCTCCTTCCATTTCCTGTACATTTCCCTTTTTAGTCTCAGCTCTTCAGAGAGTTCCTTGTTCAGCCACCTTGGCTTCATTACCTGTCTCCCGCCTTTCTTTCTTACTGGAACAGTTTGCGATTGTGCCTTAAGCACTTCATTTTCAGCATCACCCATCCTTCCTGTACAGATTTCCCCCTCAGCATTTCCAGCCATGAGATCCTACCTAATATTTGTCTGAGTTTTTTGAAATCAGCTTTCCTGAAGTCCAGGATCTTCTTCATGGTCTCTGTGCATCATACCTATGGGATCCAGTGTGCCTGTGCTGATCTGATTGGTACTGTAAAAAGCTCACAATGGGATTTTTGTGCCTCCACCCTGAGTCTGCACGGGAACCCCCACTGCATATGCCCAAGAGGGGGGGGCGTGGACATCCTGCCAGTTCTTCTCTGATTGCCACACTGTTAACAGCTAATCTGTCAGTCAGTGGTTTTTTCTCTCACCTCACGTCAGGTTCTCTTGTCATTTCTCTTTTTTGTCTTCAACTTCATCTGATTTTTTCATCCTGATTTCTTCAAAAAAAAAAGAGGAGGAGGAGAAAAGTGGTGAGAACTTTCCTGAGTCTTTGGACTCTTCCAACTCCTCCCCTCCATCTCTCTTTCTTCCCTCATGCCTGAGGTGAAATATATGGATAAGTAGTGGGGGGGTTGATGAAGCATTCATCCAAACCCACTTCTTCTGCCTCTACGCCAACAAAGAAGAAGAAAGGAGATAAGCTGGACAAGCAGAAGTCTCATAAGGCTTTGCCTAGGGACGCACATAAGTCTCACAAGGTGAGCAGCGTAGTAATCCCTAAGGGGTCTGCACTGCCTTCCATTTTGCAGTCACAACCCTTGTCAGGACAACAGTCCATACTGGAGCTGCCTAAGATGCAATCGGCGCCTCCTATTGAGTTGCTGGATTCTCCAGTCAGACAGTTGAACCCCCCAGTATCGGATGGGTGTTAGCCAAGCAGGAGGGTATGGTGTTAGCCAAGCAGCTCCTGAACTCTTCCAAACATTCCTTGGATACATTCTCCAAGACGATGTCATTGGCTGTTGCCCTTCAGAGACATTCCTGGCTTAGGAACACCTCCTTGCCACCTGACACCAGGGCTTACATAGAGGACCTGCCTTTTGACGGGGAAGGCCTTTTCCACTCCTCCACTGACAATGCTCTTCAAGAGATGGACAAGAGCATCAAGGCTTCCAGATCTTTGGGAGTTTCCAGCCCTTCCAAGCAGTACCATCCATGCTCCTGGTCTTGCTATGTCCCCAAGCACCAATACAATAAACTGTCTCCAGAAGGGACCTGGAGTCCTCACCAGTCTCCTGCTGGACAATGCCAGTAATTTCCTGCGAAGTCCAGATATGGCTTTCAGCAACAGCAATCCCGTGTGAAGCCTCAAAAGACTTCCAAAAAAGGCCTTTGACTTGCCCCAGACTGCCCCTCAGGAGCGCACCCACCTTTCTCCATTTCTTCCAATGTGGCGGGACATCACGATGGACCAATGGGTTTTGTCCATTCTGACCCATGGCTACTCCATAGAATTTTTGGACATTCCACCTTTGCCTATTTTTGTGGCCACCCCTTCCTCCCCTCCTCTTCTCCAGGAGGTTGCCTCCCTCCTAGTGAAGGATGTTATAGAAAAAGTACCTACAGCACAAAGAGGGACAGGATTCTACTCCCGTTACTTCACTGTCCTCAAAAGGGACAGGGGGCAACGTCCAATCTTAGACCTCCGCGGCCTGAACACTACCAGTACAAATGTCTACCTTTTGGTCTATGTACAGCTCCAAGGGTCTTTACCAAAACGATGGTAGTAGTGACAGATTATCTTCATCTACAAGGGATTACCATCTTTCCCTACATAGACGATTGTCTCCTAGTGGCAGACTCTTCAGTGCTTCTGAAAAGCCATGTCTCCCAGACACTGCATATCCTGTCATCCCCGGGACTGCAAGTCAACCAGCAAAAGTCTCATCTGCAACTGGCACAGCAGGTGCAGTCCATTGGGACTGTCCTGGACTCAATAGCATGCAGGGCTTACCTGCCTGTGGACAGAGCACAGACTTTGTTGTCTCTCGTGACAGAGGTATGAACCAACGCCTCATCCACAGTTTTTCAGATCCAGCGACTGTTGGGCCATATTTCGGCCACCATGTCTGTACTACTGTTCACCAGATTACACATGAGGCCTCTACAGACGTGGTTCCTGCAACACTTCAGGCCACTCCGGGTGAGCCAATCCATCCATCTTCAACCTACTGTGAAGGTGAGGGACGCTCTCTTATGGTGGTCAGTTGAAGCCAACCTAACTCAGGGAGCACATCTCAATGGCCTGTGTGTCAGACACAGGTGGGATGCCCTCACAACATCCAACCACATCAATTTTCTGGAGCTGCTAGCTATAAAGCTGGCTCTGCACTCCTTTCAGCCCATTTTTCAGGGAAGTTTTGTGTCTGTGATGACAGACATTACCACAGCACTCAGTTACGTCAACCATCAAGGCGGAACAGTATCCCAGAGCCTATGCCATCTGGCAATCAGTCTATGGGAATGGTGTATAGACAACGGCATCTTCCCTGTGGTCACACACATTCCTGGGACCTGCAATGTACAGGTGGAGCTCCTCAGCAGAGGTCTCACGCAGCACCACAAATGGGAGCTGAACTGGACTTATCTCTTTCCAGTCTTTCACAAATGGGGCAGGCCAAGGATTGACATCTTCACCTTCAGAAGAAACACAAAGTGCCCCTTCTTTTGCAGTTGGGGAGGCGCGGAGCCTCTCTCCCTAGGAGATGGCCTCCTGTACCCCTGGGGTCAAACACTACTCTACATGTTTCCCCCTTTCCCTCTCTTGCTACGAGTGGTTCAGAAACTGGCCAGGGTCACACTGAACTGCATTCTAGTGGCTCCATGGTAGCCCAGGCAACCCTGGTTCCCCATCCTTCTCAGCCTCTCCAGGGGTCCTCACTACCATTTCCCCAGAGCACCAGATCTACTTCTGGCAGAGGGCAGAACATTACTGTACCTGGGAGTAGACAAACTGAAATTGACAGCCTGGAGAATAGGCCTGTAACTTTCTCCGCTCAACTGTCAGAGGTTCTGCTGAATGCAAGGAAAGTGTCCACTCCCCGTTCCTACCAGGGAAAGTGGTTTCGCTTTCTGTCCTTCCTTCAACTCTCGACTACTTCGCCAACGTCAGCGGGTCTTAACAGAATACTGGACTTCCTGCTCTCGCTCGCTGATCAGGGCCTTTGTCATTCCTCCATTAGGTTCTATTTGGTGGCCATCTCTGCATACCAAGACAAAGTGAATGGCTTCTCTATCTTCTCACACGCTACCTCAAAGAAGTTCTTACGAGGGCTCATTCACCTATATCCGCCTGTGAGTGCCCCAACGTCCCTGTGGGACCTACACTTGGTGCTCCGCCAACTCACTAGAAAGGCGTTGGAGCCTATGGCAACCTGTGATCTACACGACATAGCCTGGAAAACTGTGTTTTTGGTGGTGATTACATCGGCCAGGAGAGTAGGTGAACTTATGGCCCTCCAGCATGATACTCCATATTGAGTCTTTCTCCCGAATGGAGTATGTCTAGTACCAGATGGTTCTTTTTTGCCTAAAATCATCTCAGAGTTTCATCTACACTCTTGAGATTATCCTACCTGATTTCTTTTCGTGCCCAGAGAGTGATGAACAACGCCTGCTCCATACCCTCGATGTCAAGCAGGCAATACTCTCCTACTTGAACTTAATGTGCCCAACTAGACAGGACACTACTGTGTTTGTGTCTTACTCCAGCACTTCGCTGGGATTGAAAGTTTTGGCTCAGTGACTATCAAAATGGATTGTTAGGACAATACAACTATGCTACTTGCTAGCAAAACGTCCTCTCCCTGTACATTTGAAGGTGCATTCTACCAGATCTATGGTAACTTCCATAGCTTTCCTGAAGGGCACATCAAGCTGCCATGTGGTCCACGCTAACCACATTTATTTGACATTACATGCTAGACATTCATGCGCAACACAAGATGGATCTGGGTTGTTTGATTTTATCCTCTGTGGTGCACTAAACTGCTAGCACCCACCTCCAGGTGAGCCACTGCTTTTCAATCTCCCATAGGTGTGTTGCACAGAAACCACGAAGAAGATAAACAGGTTGCTTACCTGTAACTGATGATCTTCGAGTGGTCATCTGTGCAGTCACACCACCCGCCCAACTGGCGGGATGTCCACACCCCACCCTCCTGGGCATGCGCAGTGGGGGTTCCCACACAGACTCAGGGTGGAGGCGCAAAAATCCTGTTGTGAGCTTTTTACAATACCAATCAGATCAGCATACGCACACTGGATCCCATAGGTGTGACTGCACAGATGACCACTCGAAGATCATCAGTTACAGGTAAGCAATGTGTTTATATGAATCCTACTATGTCCTGGTTTCACATCCTTCTCTATGTCAAATTCCAAGCTGACATGGTCACTATTCCCCAAGGATCCCACAACGTTCACTTCATCAACCAGTTCTTCCCTGTTAGGATTAAATCCAGGATAGCAGATCCTCTAGTTCCCACCTCCACCTTCTGAGAGATGACGTTGTCCACAAGACTATTCAAGAATCTGCCTAAAATCTCCTGCCTAAAATTATAGCTGCTTCTGTGTGCCTGTTTTGTGGATTAGGAGTAAGCCTACAGCACAGGATGTCCATGAATGCTAAAGTTGCTCTTTGTACTGTAATTCTTATCTGCAAGCCTATAAAAAGAATCAAAAAGATTTTTGGACCTGCACTTATACACAGAAAACTGCATCAGACTATGGTAGAGCAATTGATCTGACTGTACATCCAGTCTAGTTACAATTAAATGCACACCAGTTCTGCTCACGTCCAAACAGCCAGTTGTGAGCAGGGGAGCCAATTGTTTGGTGTGCCCTCTGAAATGCACTCAAGCAAATGTAGCAGTTTTCTTATTTTGTGTTTTCTTATTTCTTGCAGCTGCTGCCGCCACCCCCCCATTTATCTGCAACCATTCTGCCTTCAATTTTAAAAGGCAGATAGTAAAAAGAAAAATGACAGGCCTGAAACTTTTGAGCTGATATTATGTATTATGTACTGAGATCGAGGCAGCATTCAAACAAGTGATTTCTTTATTCAGCTCAGAACACAACAAACAGCACACAGAACAAGCCAACTATATACATTTTGAGCTAGGAAAACCACACCTCCTGAAACAATAATGTCCAATCATAAAACAGTGCTTGGGACCAATGAGAATTGTTCCCGCCAAAAGTCAAGGTCTCTCCAGATTGGTCTGTTTGCAGCATTGACCAATCCAGTTGCATATTTTAGAATGCTGGGCTTCTATGGAGCTGTTACCTAAGCTCACATCTAATAACACAGTAAACTGAATACATAACACTCCTCCCCCCTAAGTTAGGGCACATAATCTTGCAAATGATGGAGGTGAATTCTTACTCATTGGGAGCATCGTGGTTCCCCAGCAGACAGTGTAGGATCTCTTCTGGAACTGTATGGCTGACAGTCCATAGTGCAGTTGGGATCCATTGTGCTGGGACTCTCTGGCTCGAAGGGCAGCACCCACTCTAGAAAGTTCTTGTGCTACATGTTGGGCGAGAGAGCTGCTACTGCCTCCAACCCGGTAGTTGGCTGGCAAGCATTGCACTTTGTAGGCTGAGGAACGTTGCAATGCGTAAACTCTTCCCCCTGGTCATCTGGATCTGCTGGCTCTGCTTTCTGGACCCAGCGTCGCCGAAGCTGGTCAAAGTGCTGGTGGAGGCTTCTCCCCTTGGCTGTGGACATCATATAGGAAACCAGCCGGTGCTGGTGGTTACTGTGGCTGAAATCCACACTGGCCCAGCTGGAAGGATTGGAGGGGTTCAGGAGTCTCTCACTGTGGTGGTCGGTCAAGTGTGGGGTCCGGGTGCAGGCAGTCTAGCACCATAGTTAAACAGCGGTTCATCAGAAGTTCTGCTGTGCTCCACCCAGTAGACATATGTGGTGTTATGTGCTGCTGCAACAAGAATTCAGCTAGTCCTTCATAATGTGGACCATTCTGTTGGCCTGTCCATTTGTGGATGGATGGAATGGGACGACCGTGATGTGCTGGATCGCGTTGGCATCCATGAACCTCTGGAATTCGGCCGATGTGAATTGTGTCCCATTGTCAGACATGATAGTCTCGGACAGTCCATGTGTGCTAAAGATGCGACGTAATGCCCTAATGATCAATGCTGATGTCATTACAGACATTGAGACTACTTCTAGCCACTTGGAAAATGAGTCCACAACAATCAAAAAGGTTTGCCCTTGAAAAGGGCCAGCAAAGTCAATATGCAGGTGGGACCAAGGCATTTGGGTGGTCTCTCAGCATTGCACTGGTGCCTGAGGTGGCTCCAGTTGTGACTCTTGGCAGGCCTGGCAGGTATGGACCCATCCTTCAATTTTGTCATCCAAGTGCGGCCACCAGATGCATGTAAGGCCTCTAACACCTGGTGGTGAAGTTTGGGAGGAATGACCACATGGTTACCTCAGAGGAGGCATCCCTTGTGGACTGACAGTTCATGTTGCTGTGACTTGTATGCCAGAAACTCAGTAGTCTGAGTGCCGGCTGGCTACCCCCTTGTCAGAAGCCCTAACTTAGTCAGCCAAACACCATGCCTTGTAGTTCAAACAAGAATAGCGTTTATTGAAAAGCTGCAATAGGAAGGTTACTGGAGCAGATACATTGTTCAGAATAACTTGGTTACACAAAGCAGGCGGTTATACAGGGAAGGGGGTGAATGGGGACCCCCCTTCTACCAATCAGGGAATAACATGCGAATGGGAATCGAAAGTTACTACGCTAATGAAGTTCCCACCGCCCCCATTAATCTCAGCAAAGCTGCAGCTTTGAAAGCGATAGGAAAGCTCGCAGCTTGACTCTCCAAGGTCAGACTGTTCAGTCTACTAAAGATAGGGGTTACCAGAGCCACATTCCATTCTCACACACCAGGCATAAATCAACACCCCTACGATCCCAACCTCCCGCCCGTCACGCCACCATGGCGCCCATAGCCATCCTCCCCTCCCCTCCATCCATCATGGCAGGACTACCTGACATGCAGCCCTCCCGAAAATAAATCTACCCCTTTGGTTTGTGGGGGTACAGTTTGTGAAAAGCCCGGACTAGCCGGGGGGCCAGAACATTTTCCGCCCGTACCCACTCCCTCTGTTCAGGCCCAAAGTCAACCCATTCCACAAGATAAAACAAGCGATTGCGAGAGATCTTAGAGTCCAAGATTTGCGAGACTTCGTAGTGAGATTCCCCCCCCACCAACAGCGGAGGCGGGGCGGGTTGTTTCGGTCTCCATTTGTTCTCCTCAGGCGCCCAGCGTAGAAGCCTTACATGAAAAACAGGATGAAGAGACTTTAGAGACTTAGGCAAGGCAAGTTCTACAGTCACATTGTTAATAACTCTCACAATCTCAAATGGTCCAACAAATTTCCAACCAAGCTTGCGACTCGGCTGAATGCCACGTAAGTTCTGCGTGGACAAATAAGCAAACTCCCCACACTTAGGAACCCAGGAGAGACTGCGTTTCTTATCTGCTTGGGTTTTATAGGCGTTCTTAGCCTCATCCAGAGTCTTGGCTAAAGATGACCAAGCCACTTGCAATTGTTTGCACCAGTCTCCAGCATCTCCCGCCGGGAGGTCGGGAGAATTCAAAAATGGCAAAGGCGGGGCGTCATATCCATGTGCCGCCTTGAATGGGGACATCCCCGTCGACGAGTGCTGAGTATTATTGTAACTCAGCCAAAGGGAAAAGAGAGTGCCAATTGTCCTGCTGAAAGTTTGTAAAACACCGTAAATATTGTTCAAGAGTTTGGTTCACACGTTCAGTCTGCCCATCGGTTTCCGGGTGGTATGCACTGCTGACCCCCCTCTCCACCCCAAGCAGTGACATCAATGCACTCCAGAAATGCGAAACAAATTGAACCCCTCTATCTGAGATCACCTTAGCAGGTAAAGTGTGGAGCCTCACAACATGCTGCAAGAATGCTGAGGCTAGTTTCTTGGCAGAGGGGACGGAGGCAAACGGAACGAAGTGAGCCTGTTTAGTGAACAGATCCACTATCACCCAGATGACAGTATTCCCCCCGCTAGGGGGTAAGTCAGTAATAAAGTCCATAGAGATCACTTCCCATGGACGAGCTGGCGTGGGGAGGGGTTGTAGTGCTCCTGGGGGTTTACCGGGTCTGGGCTTACTCATCAAGCACGTTTGGCAAGCCGATGTGAATAACGAAATGTCCTTTCGTAGCCCAGGCCACCAAAATTGTCTCTGTAGGAGCTGGAGAGATTTTACAAACCCCGTGTGCCCAGCCAGTTTCGAGCCGTGCGCCCAGCCCATCACCTCCCCCCTAAGGGAACGGGGAACAAACAGTTTGTGATTTTTTCTCCAGCAGCCATGCGCATCTTGAGAGATTCCGTCCTCTCCCCTCACCTCCTCCCTATCAGCGTCAGACATAGCTGTAGAGAATTTCGTCATCCAGTCATTGGTGGGAGGGGTTGGGGATGGAGGGGGACGTTTGGCTTGCTGTCGGGTGGTTACTGCCCCTCCCAACTGGGAAGGCGTGAAAACCGAGTCACGAATCTCCTCCCTCTTACTGTCGTGTTGTGGGAGGCGTGACAGTGCATCGGCAAGCGAGTTAGATGTCCCAGGGAAGTGGTGCAGTGTAAAATTGAACTTGGAGAAGAAATCAGCCCAACGCAGCTGCTTGGCGTTCAAGGAACGGGGGAGCGGAGAAGCTCGAGGTTTTTGTGATCAGTCCATACCTCGAAAGGAACCCGCGCTCCCTCTAGCCAATGGCGCCAGGTAGCCAACGCTAAGCGGATCGATCCCGCTTCTTTTTCCCACACCGACCAATTCCGTTCAGTGTCGTTAAATTTTCTAGAGACATAGGCAAGGGGGTGCAATTTACCATCCTCCCCTTCTTGGAGGATCGCCCCTCCCATAGCAACGTCGGAAGCGTCTACTTGGACAATGAATTTCTTAAGTTCATTCGGGTGAGCTAACACAGGTTCCGACGTAAAAAGGGCTTTCAATTGGTCAAATGCCCGTTGGCACTCCGGAGACCAGTCTAATTTGGCCCCAGGTCGAGTGCAGTCGGGTGACTTCCCCTTCGTTTTAAGCAGATCAGTTAAGGGGAGAGCCACTTGAGCAAAGTTCGACAAGAATGATCTGTAAAAGTTCGCGAATCCGAGGAACCCTTGGAGTTGCCTCCGGGTTTTGGGTGGCTCCCACCCCACCACATCTTTTATTTTGTCAGGGTCCATCTCGATTCCCTTTTGGGATATGCGGTAGCCCAAGAAAGGGATCTCCGACTTGTGAAATTCACATTTGGACAGCTTAGCAAAAAGTTTATGCTTGTGCAACGTTTGTAAAACTTCCCGCACCAGTTTCACGTGAGATTTCAGGTCAGGGGAATACAAAAGTATATCATCAAGGTAAACAAGGACCCCCTTGAACAAATACTTGTGGAGCACCTCATTGATCAAATTCATGAAGACCCACGGCGCTCCCTGAAGCCCGAACGGCATGACCAAGTATTCAAATTGACCCAGGGGGGTATTGAATGCCGTTTTGAACTCATCTCCCTCCCGTATTCGGACCCTGAAGTAGGCATCTCTGAGATCTAGCTTCGAGAAAATTTTCCCCCAGCCACTGCAGCCAACAAGTCTTTGATTAGTGGCATAGGGTAAGCGTTCGTGTTGGAGACTGCATTTAAGCCACGATAGTCGGTGCACAACCGCAACCCCCCGTCCTTCTTTTTCCGGAAAAGCACGGGAGCTGCAAACGGGGAGGATGCCGGCCGTATAAACCCCCTGCTCAGGTTTTTGTCAATAAATTTCCTCAGCTCCACCTTCTCCGAGGGGCTCATAGAATATAATTTCCCTTTAGGCAATTTCTGGTTAGGCAAAATCTCAATCGCACAGTCTGAGTTCCTATGGGGGGGCAGTTCATCGGCTTCCTCTTCCCCAAAGACAGAAGCTAAATCGCGATACTCTGGAGGGATCCCCTCTAGTTCCGCTTCTGCCACCCCCACCATCACTAGGGGCTCCCCCCCTGTCGTGGGTCCCCACTCTTTCTTCCACAGGTGGGACCGGCATTTCTCGGCGATGAAATTCACTTTCCCCTCCCCCCATAGAACGTGTGGGTCGTGATCGAAGAACCTGCTGAAAGTTTGTACAAGGGGAAAGCGGGCAGACGGGGTGACGACGAAGGGCCTCTCCTCCCAGTGATGCCCAATCCCCACCCTCAAGGGTACAGTCTCGTATTTACAGGGTTCCTTCATGGTGGAGCCGTCCATCTGCGTAAAAATCAAGGGGTCGTTTAGTTTAACTACTTTCGCCCCCAGTCCTGTCACTAGTGTGGGGTTGATGAGGTCTCTCCCACACCCAGAGTCAATGAGAGCCCGTACTCTCACATGGGTCAATAGACCCGAGTCCACTAAAGTCACCGTGAGAAAGAAAAGAGAGGGGGTTTGCTCACCGGGATTTGCGCCTGGGAGTCCGGGACCTGCTGTTCAGCGCTGTTTACAGCAGGTCCGTCTCGTTTCCCGGCGGCACGGTCTCGCTATCCGATGAGTCCGATGCCTCGCTGAGCGGCTTGGCTTGCAGAGCTTTTGCCCCTCTCGGCTTTGCTACCGGCTTTGGTGTGGACGTGTCGAACTTCTTCTTGACTCCCTTGGGTGCCCCAGTCGAGGTAGGGGAGCTTGGGCAGTTCGCGGCGAAGTGGCCTCCTTCCCCGCACTTGAGGCATAACCCTTGCTTCATCCGGAGTTCCCTCGTGCCATCCTTCGGTTTTGGGTTCGGTGTGGGATGTTTTCCTCGGGTGGCTGGTGTAGGGCCCCGATTGATCATCGCAGCTGCATCATCCAACTTGATGGTTTTCAAGCGGTTCTCCATAGTGATGGCGGCTTGTATCCAACCAGACAGTGTGTCTGGGTCTTGGGTCTTGGTGACTTCCCGGCGAATCTCCGCGTTGAGCCCCAACTTGTAGTACTCCACGAGGGTTCCATCTTGCACTCCTCGGATTTTGGCCGCACATCTACGGAACTCCGCTGTGTAATCCCTTACCGATCTTGCGCCTTGCTTGAGGGCCCGGATTGTCGCCTTAGCCGCTTTATTGGAGTTCACGTCCTCGAATTGCTCTTTCATGGCCCACATGAAAGAATCGATTTCTCTCAGCTCTCGCCCGTCGGCTTGATGAAGCCCGACATACCAGTCAGCTGCCGCTCCCTTCAGGTGAGATGCTATGACGTCTACCATGCGGTCTTCGCGTTGGAAAAGGTGGCCCCAGGTCTCGATAAATCTTTCAGCTCTCACAAGGAAAAACGGGAACTTTTCTGGGTCTCCATCAAAATCTGCGTCTAGGAGTTCCGCAGGTTTCGGTGGCAAGAACCCCCATGGACGAGGGGGTGGCTGCCCCGGTGGCCCCTGTGGTCCCGGTCCCGCTGGTTGCGCCGGAGGCGGAGCTGGCACGTTCTGCTGGTCTGGACCCGGCACCGGGCGTTGGTCCTGGGGAGGTTGGTCTGGGGGTTCCTCCCGCCGTTGCCGCTCGCGCTCCTCCCGGATACCCTCCGCGATCATTTGTGGGATGCGGGCGAGGGACTCATCCAAGAAGCGCATCAGGCGGTCCTGGCTCGGTTCCCCACTCCACCTTCTTCTCACCACGGCACCTTCCGGGATCTCGGAGTCTTGGCCGGTGTCTTCCAGGGTCCCCGCCGTCATCAGTCTGCGGACCGATCTTTCGGGGTGGCCTCCCCCCACCGATGCTCGAGGGGTTCCGAACCACGTTTCATGGGTTTCCGCCAGGGGTTTCCGCCAGTCTCGTCTGCGTCCGACTCGGGTGGTCACCCCTCCATAAGCGGCCCCATATGGATCCCCGTAGGGCCCTCCGAAGTCGTACTCCTGACCCCACATTCCCGGCACGTACGTGTCAGGGGTCTCTTTGGGTACGTTCTTCCCAAGAGGTTTCTTATCCTCTTTCTTTTCATCTTCGATCGGGAGAGTGTCATCTTCACCGCTACTCATGTTGGAGCCGCGGGTTTCTGACCAGTCCCGGAATTTGATGATGATTCTGAACAAACTGTCAGAAGCCCTAACTTAGTCAGCCAAACACCATGTCTTGTAGTTCAAACAAGAATAGCATTTATTGAAAAGCTGCAATAGGAAGGTTACTGGAGCAGATACATTGTTCAGAATAACTTGGTTACACAAAGCAGGCGGTTATACAGGGAAGGGGGTGAATGGGGACCCCCCCTTCTACCAATCAGGGAATAACATGCGAATGGGAATCGAAAGTTACTACGCTAATGAAGTTCCCACCGCCCCCATTAATCTCAGCAAAGCTGCAGCTTTGAAAGCGATAGGAAAGCTCGCAGCTTGACTCTCCAAGGTCAGACTGTTCAGTCTACTAAAGATAGGGGTTACCAGAGCCACATTCCATTCTCACACACCAGGCATAAATCAACACCCCTACGATCCCAACCTCCCGCCCGTCACGCCACCATGGCGCCCATAGCCATCCTCCCCTCCCCTCCATCCATCATGGCAGGACTACCTGACACCCCTCCACCCCCAGTTCAGGACCCAGGAAATTGTGGGGTCCTTGGCAGACTGCGTGGTGACATTGGACACATGTAGCGGAGGCTTTGGTAGCTCCTCAAGAGCCATTACTTCACAGGCAGGAGAGGGATCTAGTGTCGGGGCCCGGATAGGCAAGCAGCTAAGTGTGTCAGTGAGGCTGATGGCCTTCCCTGGCCAGTGGGACAGTTCGTAGGTGTAGGCAGACAGGAATACAGTCCAACAGAGCATCCTGGGAGACATGACCTGACAAGTCTGGTGGTCTGGGGTGAATAATCCCAACAGTGGCTTGTGGTCAGTTACAATCTGGAATTGTCGACTCTACACAAAATCATGGAATTTCTTTACACCAGCAACAAAGGCAAGTGCTTCCTTGTCTATTTGGGCATAGTTCCTCTCAGCGGACAACAAGGTTCTGGAGAAATACGCGATAGGGGCCTCTCGACCATCAGGCAAACAGCGACTCAGGACCGTGCCAATTCCATAGGGTGAGGAGTCAGCAGCCATGATAAGCGGTAGCCATTTGTCAAAATGCGTGAGGACTGAGTTAGACAATAGTAAGTCCTTGACAGCGGCGAATGCTCGGGTGTGACTTGGCCCCCAGCTCCACTGCAACTTCTTCTTCAAAAGGTGATGCAATGGTTCTGCTATGGGTGTTTTATGCAGCATGAATGAGTGATAGAAGTTGAGAAGGCTGAGGAATGATTGGAGTTCTTTCTTTGAAGTAGGGATTGGTACACTGTGGATCACCTTGACCTTGCTCTCCATCAGATGGACCCCGTCAGCATCAATGAGGAACCACAAAAAAGTCGACTTGCAGAACTCCAAACTGGCACTTCTTATGTTTCACCTTGAGGCTCGCATCCTGGAATCGGTGGAGGACCTGTCGAAGGCATGCAGACAGTTCCTCAGTGGACACGCCAGTTACTAAGTAATTGTCAAAATATGGGACAATGCCGGGAATGTCCCAAAGGAGACCTTCCATAAGGCCTTGGAAAAGTCCTGGGGCTACACTCACCCCAAACTGGAGGCAGTTAACTTTGCATGCCCCATGGTGCGTGACAATCGTTTGGGCCTCTGCCATGGTTGGAGTGACAGGCAGTTGGTGATATGCCTGTGCTAGGTCAAGTTTGGCGAAGATCTTGCCCCCCGGGCAACGATTTTGTTCTTCGTTTGCAGGTGCGTACTTGCCACTGATGAGTGGTGGAGACATTTGTACATCGAATGACAATCAGTAGGTTTAGGAGTGTACTTTGGTGGTGGACGGAGTCTGCTCGGTGACGTGTGAGGAGACCCCTTGACCTTTGACAAATGGCAGACCTGGGCAATGTGCCCCGTCCTTCTGCAATTACGACACAGGACCTCACGGAATTGGCACTTCTGGCATTCATGGTCACCCCCGCAACTAACACAGTTTGTTTTAGTAGGAGGCTGCCAATTGTAGCATTTGCAACTCTCGGCTTGAGTTCAGTGAACTCTGTCATCCTCGCTGTTAGTGTTTTCCACACTCTCTTGATGTACCAGTTGTGTCTTATGAGACTCTGGTGACGCTCTGGACTGTTGCACTGCTTTGGTTGATTGGTCAGCAGTTTCTGCAGCAATAGCTTCTTCATATGGTAATTGAAATGTAAGTTCTCTTTTAGCGAAAAGCCAGCATTGTAGCTTTTTGTTTATCAGGCCGCATACTAGCCTGTCATGGAGTCTGTCGCATAGGTCTGCGAAATTGCACTGTTGTGCTATTTTTCAAAGTGCAGTCACATACTCGGCTGTGGACTCACCCTAGGCTTGGTCATGCTTGTGAAAGGCGTGCTGACATACAATCTCAGATGGCTTGGGTGTAAAATACTTGTGCAGTTTGTCCGTAATTGTAGTGAATGCCATTGCCTTGAGCTTGGCTGGCACCACTAATGTCCTAGCCACATCAAAAATGTTCTTTCCACAGATGCTGAGAAACATTGCTTTCTTTATGTCTGGATCAATGATCTCATTAGCAGTGATGTAGAAGTCAAATCTGGAGACGAATGTGTCCCAGTCCTCAGTGGTTGTGTCGAACAGTTCAAATTGGTCCTTGGCGGCCATCGTAGTGTCACTCTGGAGCGGTGATGTCTGTACGTTGGTTTCTCTTGAGGGGCCAAGGCGACAATTCCTTGCCCATTTACAGTGATCAGCTCTCGAGGGGGTCAAGGTGAATTCCTTGCCCGCTGCAGTGATCAGCTCTGGTTCTGTGGGGCTGCCTACCCACTTAATCCCATCCTCATTGCCAGTATTATGTACTGAGATCGAGGCAGTGTTCAAACAAGTGATTTCTTTATTCAGCTCAGAACACAACAAACAGCACTCAGAACAAGCCAACTATATACATTTTGAGTTAGGAAAACCACACCTCCTGAAACAATAACATCCAATCATAAAACCGTGCTTGGGACCAATGAGAACTGTTCCCACCAAAAGTCAAGGTCTCTCCGGATTGGTCTGTTTGCAGCATTGACCAATCCGGTTGCATATTTTAGAATGCTGGGCTTCTATGGAGCTGTTACCTAAGCTCACATCTAATAACACAGTAAACTGAATACATAACACTATCTAGGTCTGTGTGTCTTTATTGCCTGCTCACGAAGGTCACTGATCTTGCAATCACTACTCAAATAGATTGTATAGACAGGTGCAAAACGCAGGCATACAAGCTAGCAAGTGCTGCCCATTTAAAGAGCACACCTGATATGCTGATGCAAAGAAGGGATAGCTGGCCAGCAACCTGTCAGCATATGAATAGGAATGCCAGCCAGATGACAGCTAGTCAGGTTCTCAGATTGAAGTGATCTAGTTTGACGGGTATGTGGTCACTTGATATGTCATACGATAAGTGAATTGCATCAGCTTTGTATGGAGTCACTGTGACTCAACAAGTGGATTGTGATTGGCTGACTGCTGTATATATTCTGCTGTGTACTGGACATTGAACAACCTACATGGTTACTGGTGCCTGGCGTATCACTTTGTTGGACTGACAGCCTGTTTGGAGTGACTAACTGAACTGTGTAAATATCTGTATAATAAAACTGTAAATAGTTTTATACCAGTGCAGTGTCTTCTGCTTTGTTACGACGTTTAAACACCGTCACAACCCAGGGCTTTATGCAAGTTCATCAGTTTAATGATCTGACCATACCCCCAGGAGATACATGCCTTTTCTCCAGTAACTGAGGCTATTTAGTTCTTGGAATGGTCAAAAGGGAGCCAGCACAATGTAGTGATTGCACTTTTGCCAGCTCTTTCCTAGATTGGTCCAAAAAGTACTGAGGTTGGATAGGAAGCTCTGGAAAGAAGGAGAAACAAGTTGAACCAAGAACAAATCATAAGGTGGCAAATATTTCATGAAAAAAATCCCACTGTATAGTCTCAGACACAGTAACTTGCAAAGGCAACCCCAAGTCTGTTGGAGAGTCTTCTTACCCTTTGATAGGCATATTATAAGCTCTTCTGGCTGTGTCCGCATTTTTAAAGTATGCCTTTAAATTTATTTTCTACATTGACCTTCCTCACCCTGAAACTGCATAGTTGAACTTCTTCTCTATTATCCTCAACTTCTTATTGTAAAGTAATTTTATTCTATGAAATCAAGTTTCAAGATCATGTTCAGCCGAGGCAATTTTATCAGTCTTTATAGGCCTGTGCTTCAGCATTCCTGCCAGATAAGCAGGAAATGTATCCATAACTCTCCAGTTATGAGTCATTAATGGTCTCTGGGGTTTATCATCTTTGTTCATTTTGGGAAGCAGGTAAAACTGAATAAATTATTATTGCAGGGCAAAATGGACTTTGGAAGATATATTTCTTAACTGACAAATAAAAAAATAACCCTTTGCTTCCGGAAATAAAGGATTCTGTCTGTAAGCCCCGCACTTCACAGTTATGCAGTCTGAGGTCTGCAAATTCTGTGTAAATAACCATACAGTAAGATTATTTTAAGTTACATTCAAGAGCAGTATGTCTTGCCTGGAGAGTCTTTGGGTTTCCTTTGAGTGTACAAAGTGATTCATCAGGGTAATCTTACTGATACTAACTGAGGAAAAAGGAGGATCCTTTCAGTGTTCTGTGCACTGAATCCTATGAAATGGGCCTTGTCTGTTTGGTGCCCCCTAGTGTCAAGTATACATTCTGAAAATTGCATATTATATTGACTTGGTATAAAGCAATAGCTCACAGACTTCCTTGCAATGAATTTCAGTCTCTGTGTTCCTTATTATTCTAAATAAGCCTGGGCCCCAATTAGAACTAATAAAAAACAGTCAAGTGTGGTGAGTCCTTAATAGCAACTGCAAGTACTCTGAGCTTTGTGGCTAGTACTTAGAACATCTGTGTTGGTTTCCAACTTGTTTCCA
The DNA here is from genome assembly GCA_029375565.1 of Gekko gecko. Lineage (NCBI taxonomy): Eukaryota > Metazoa > Chordata > Lepidosauria > Squamata > Gekkonidae > Gekko > Gekko gecko. The sequence continues at coordinate 73,285,215 of JAPDNY010000006.1, read as the reverse complement.
GGGCCTAAATGATTCAGTGGATGTATGTTCTTGGATTTTTATATGTTTGTATCTCTTTTTTTCTGAAATTGCAGCAGACAGTGTGGTATATGCAATTTAAAATAAAAAGTATGTTTTAATAGGTTGTAATAATAACAACATATCAGGCAGTAGCTGGAGCCTCCCAGTACCACAGCAATTAACAATATGCAGCAAAATAACCTGCTATTCCATTTCATCTCACACATCATGCAACAGGGTTGCCACGATCCAAGCAGTGGCTGGATATCTCCTGGGATTACAAATGAACTACAGGCAACAAAGATCAGTTCACCTGGAGAAAATGGCCACTTTGGAAGGTGGACTCTATGGCATTGAAGTCCCTTCTTCCCCACCCCTGCCATCCTCATGCTCCACCCCAAAATCTCCAGGTATTTCCCAACTCGAAGCTGGCCATCCTACCGTGCAAGCACTCCTTGTGTGTTTTTAGAACAGTGGTAGTTAACGGATGTCCCAGAGGCTAGATATATACAGTGAAGGAATTTTACCTGCCTCTGGCAGTCTGCATTCATGTGGTTAAAAGTTTTGTCCAGATTTTCACTCAGGTCTTGAAAAAATTGCTTTCAAAACTTTTGAGAGAAAGATTTTTTTTTCACTTTATGATCATTTCCCACTGCCAAACTGACTCTAGAGGATATCTTTTGAAAAGCACTTATGCTCATCAGGCTTACCAAACCAATTACCTCAGGCCATGTGCTACTCTGTGTCTGCGAAGTTTCTACTGTTAGGTAGTGCTGACTTTTTTTCGGAGCCTGACCACCTGTGAGGGTGTTGAACCTGGTACAGCACAGAAAAGAGTTGACAGTTGCCCTCTTCTGGTGGGAGAACCCCTGCTGGCACACCCTATACCCCTGCCAGTGCTCAGTGGGGCAGTGGGGAAATGGGGCAACAAAACCACAGAGATTGAGAGGATTCCAATAGCATCACAGTGACATCACTGCAGTTTTTGGCCTGGAAATGACATTGTGGGACACCATTCCTCTGTGTTTCCGCTCCTCCAATTCTCCCGCCAGTTACCCTAGCACAAAAGCTGTCTAACCTCAGTATAGCCAATTTCCATGAGGGCTTGTGGAAACCATAAAAACAGACAGCTGCATGGCTTAGAATTTTTCACTCTCCCTCGTGTTGCTTAGTATAAAGTTCAAAGGAAAGAAGCAAAGAGCCACAGTACACTTTGAGTTGGCTGGAGCAAAACAAAGGGCTCAAGATCTGAGGTACCCCAACTGCATAGTGGCTGAAACACTGCCTACTAGCTAAAGCAAGGACCATACAATTATACCACATCTCAAAATGGGAAGGACTCAGAAGAAAACACAACTCTCCAATGCAAAGTTCTATCTCCCTGGTTGAGAACCTATGGTACAGCCAATATTCTTGTGATGGCCCCCTTTCCTCTGTTTTTAGAAACCAAAAAAAGGAACTACCTGGTGGGGCTCAACTGAGAAGACTTTTACCCCATATTCTGAGCACTCAGTTCAGCAACTTACAGTTCAGACTGGAGCATGCAGAGTTACTCCAGTCTAAGCTCATTGACTTCAACTGACTTAAACTGGGGTGTTTGTCCCTAAAAGTAAACTATGGTAAACATAAGGAGATAATTAGGCTTTCATACTGAAAGATGTAGCATTCAATGCATGCTTCTGTAATATACAGGGATAATAATATGAAGGAGAATCATAGAAGGCCAAGCAAAGACTACTTACAGACATGGCTCCCAGAAGGGGTGAGTGGGAAATATGGACAAAGATCAGCTGAAAAGACCCTGCTTAGAGTACCATCATCAGCTGAAGAACAGCAAGCCTTCTTGGTGGCAGCACCCTTTGTGGTTAAAAAAAAAAGCCCTGAAATATGTTTTTCTTAAGAAGGTTTCTGGATGCTGAGCACAACTTTCATTAAAGGCTGTTGACTGGATCTATGTGGGTAAATTTTAATGTTATGGTAACTGTGATGGATTAGTCTTTTCATTGCTTATTGAAATTATACTGAAATTATGTTTTACTGTTTTATAAACTGCTGCAAGAATTCCTTGGATTACTCTCTGGGGTATTTAAATTTAAAAATAAGCAAAATGAATGCTGGATTGAAAGTTATGGAAATGAGATTTAAATTCTCTCTACAGTATGCTTTGAAGGGTTGTAAGATGTCTTCATTACTGAACATAGTTTCAAAATAACTCAGACTGCAGGTTTCTCTGAGTTTGGTTAATGAGATTTTGTTATTCTGTTATCATTTAACCAAAGAGAAAAATCCAGCATACAATACAATTGCCAACTACAATCCCAACTTTAATCTCCTTTGACATAGGTTTTCAGTAATACAGGAACAGGTCTTTCACATGTTTAGTCGTCGAAAGATGACTGATGTTTTGTTCTCCATCATTACTTCAGTATCTTGACATAAATAGCTGATAAATCTGGGGAAAAATGCCTTTGTATAAAAAACAGCACAGAAATCATGACATATGTACATTGTCTAAATAATCTTCTTGCCTGATAGTTCAATTTATTAAAATTTCAGTAGGTGGAGCAGTTGACAATATTTTGCATTGCACTTGTAGATTGGAATAGACATGTTTAAAAGAAAAGCTACTCTGCCCAGAGAATTAAAAACACACAACCAGTTGATAGGGAGCCCCCCCCCATATTTTTATGTAAGACAATAGAAACTTAGCTTATACTCACAAAAATAAGTTAGTTTAAAGAAAATAGTACCTTACCACTTCAATCTAGTTAATTTTATTGACAGAACCTGAAATTCTAAGCTTTTGTTTCAACCCCTTAGGGTTGTTAGCTCCAGGTTGGGAAGTTCCTGGAGATTTAGAGGCAAAGCCTTGAGAGGGTGAAGTTTGTCATCTGGAGAACAGTTAGTGACCTCCAGCCCCCACTTGGAGGTTGGCAAGCCCAGTTCCCCTCAAGAAACTGGCTATTTTACAGGGTGGAGTCTATGGTATTATACCCCTCTGAGGTCCCTCCCCTCCTCAAACCCCACCTTCCCCAGGCTACACCACCTAGGAACTTCCTAACTTGGAGCTGGCAACCCTGTCTCTTTCACAGCCAACAGCCAACCTACCTTTATCTGCCCCTCTGTATTAAACTTCCCCACCCTCCTGGCAGCTTCTACCTAGGCAAACTGTAGCCCAGTTGTGTGGTGCCATGCACTGGGCCAGACCCACGTGTATGGTTGGGAACTCTCGAGGACTTGAGGGGGCACATCACTTTCCCCTGTTTTCCCCTCCTCACACTATTTCCTCTTTCCCTCAACCTGACAAACCCCATATCCTCTCCCTGCACCATTCTTTCCTTGTCAGCCGTTTACAAACCTACCTTAGATTTGCCTCCCATCTTCAGCTATCTATTTACTTTTAACAACATGTACCCCAAGTTCCCTCTAAGCTCCACAATGTTGTCAGCAAAAATTCTACCTTGTGAGTGAAAAAGCTAGTAGCATTAAAGTTGTGAGCAAGTCTACATTTGACTATTGCATAAATTATTTTTAGAAGATTATTTCCATAACTTTGTAAAAATCTCAGAATGAATTCTTTTAAACTGTAGTTAAACTATATTTTATGAATAACTGAAACATTATAAGAGAAAAGGGAATCAAGTCAAATTTCATTACAAAAAAATGTCCTCTATAGGGGTAGACCAGGTTTCTAGAGAACAGGTCTACCTGCCCCTTTCCACTATATTGGTAGACCAAGCCTCCGGCAAACAGGTCTATCCACCAATGTTCCCTTTAAACTGTGGAGTCTTGTTAGCAAAAATTCTACTTTGTGAGTGACTGGCATTAAAGTTGTGAGTGAGCAATTTAGCTACTGCATAAATTAGTTTGCTCTGGAGCCATCCTTCCTGAGCTAAGACAAAGATGTGTGAGCTGGAGGCTAAAAAACTGTGAGCTGGCTCACACAAACTCAGCTTAGAGGGAACACTGGCTATGGATACCTACATCCACACAGACATTAAGCAGATTTTTCAGCAAGCCTTGGAGATTCTCCAGGTTTGCAGAAAAATCTGAAATGTTCAAATTTCCCACCAATTGTTTTAAAAAATTAAAATGTCTGCACATGCGCAGAGAACATACTTACTTTGCTTCTGCAGCCATGATTGGTAGCTTCAATGGAGCCTATTAGTGGATGTGGGAGCCCCCCTGGGCCCCTCTATGGTGTGGTGGTGCATGCCAGGAGACACTTCTGGCTCAGCTGCTTCAGCAATGCATACCAGGACCCACTCTGGACTTGCCCACAGTTTTGACTTGGGGCCTGGCAGTGGCTGATGCTGGGAACCACTCTGCACTAGGAGAAGTTCCCAGACACTGCTGCCGCCACCAGTCTCCAAGGTAAGCATTTGGACTCAAACACTCTGGCTCTAAAATGGGGGAGAGATGGGATTCCCCCTGCAAGTTTCATGGCCCTCATCTTGTACTTGTTATTTATTTACTTCAGTTATACCCCATTATTTATACCCCATATACAGAGGGAACCAAAGTAGCTCACATTATTCTTCTCTCCTCCTTTTTATCTGCACAACAACTTTGCAAGGTAGGTTAGGCTGAAAGTATGTGACTGCTCCAAAATCATCCAGTGAGCTTCCACAGCAATATGGGGATTCAAACATGGGTCTCTCAGGCCCTTAATCTGAACCTCTAATTGCTACACTACACTTGTTTTCATAGGGTGGCTTCTGTTGAACCACCGCAAGCAGCCAGGCCTAGTTGAGTGTCAAGCTCTGGCTCAGCTAGGCTGCTTTGTAGTTACTTTCGATTTTAGCTAGTCTGGAGTTTATCAATGTACCTTCGCCTTCGCTTGTCATGTAGCATTCCTGGTGGGAGAGTGGATGTTGTTGGAGTGATTGGGAGTAGCCGCTTGTAACTCTTTGAAGTGAGCCTCGAGATAATATCCCATGACACTGTCCTTGGACATCTGTTGTGCCAAACTAGCTTAGATAGGTCAACCATATACCTATCAGGGTTGCCATAGAAACACCATGATTTAGGTATGACGTGTGAATGTGTGGAATTTGGGGTTTTACCTATATTTTGTAATTTCCCACCTTTGCATTCTGTCCTAACAAAAGTACTGGAGTCTACAGCATCTTCAAATCTCTAATAAAGCATTACGCTGCCAAAAGTGTGTGTGGAGAGTGAAGCACCTGGGCACCTGACACTAAGTGTTGCAAGGTGATTGGTATAAAGTTACCCAGAGGCTGGTCCTGGGCCTAGGGTTGCCAACCTCCAGGTAGGTCCTGGAGATATCCCAGAATTACAACTGATTACAACAGCAGATATCTGTTCCTCTGGAGGAAATGACTGCTTTGGAGGATGGACAGTATGCATTATATTTGCCTGAGTCCTCTCCACTCCCCAAATCTTCCTCTCCTCACATTCCATCACAAAATCTCCAAGAATTTTCTAACCTGGAGCTGGTAACCCTAGACTCAGGCCATGCCCCAATGAGTCTTCCCTCAAAAGCCAAAAATTGGCCTGGAAAGGACCTTGCCCTCTCCCCTTGACATTTTACTCACAGAAAGCCAGCTTGGAGTATTATGGTTGCCTAAAGGGATGGACTCCCTCATGGATCACTGCCTTGTCGTAGCGAGGGGGCTTGCGTGGTTCGATGAGGCTGTGGGCTATGCCGTGGAGGGCCACCCAGGACGGACAGGCCACAGCAGAGAACTCAGACCAAGTGTGATCCCCCTGGAGAAGGAAATGGCAACCCACTCCAGTATCTTTGCCAAGAAAACCCCATGGACAGTAACAAAAGGATAAAAGATATGACGCCGGAAGATGAGCCCCTCAGGTCGGAAGGTGTCCAATATGCTACTGAGGAAGAGCAGAGGGCAAGTACGAGTAACCCCAGAAAGAGTGAAGCGGCTGGGCCAAAGCCGAAAGGACGCTCAGTTGTGGATGTGTCTGACGGTGAAAGGAAAGTTCGATGCTGCAAAGAACAATACTGCATAGGAACCTGGAATGTAAGGTCTATGAATCAAGGTAAGCTTGATGTGGTCAAAAATGAGATGGCAAGAATGAACATCGACATCTTGGGAATCAGTGAACTAAAGTGGACAGGAATGGGCGAATTTAACTCAGAAGACCATTATATCTACTACTGTGGCCCGGAATCCCGTAGAAAAAATGGTGTGGCCTTTATAGTCAACAAGAGAGTGAGAAAGGCAGTACTGGGATACAATCTCAAAAATGACAGAATGATCTCAGTCCGAATCCAAGGCAAACCATTCAGTATCACAGTAATCCAAGTCTATGCCCCAACCACTGCTGCAGAAGAGGCTGAAATGGACCAGTGCTATGAAGACCTACAACAGTTCATAGAACTAATACCAAAAAATGATGTCCTCATCATCATAGGGGACTGGAATGCTAAAGTAGGAAATCAAAAGGTAACCGGAATAACAGACAAGTTTGGCCTTGGAGAACAAAATGAAGCAGGGCAAAGGCTAACAGAGTTTTGTCAAGAGAACACGCTGGTCATAGCGAACACCCTTTTCCAACAACCTAAGAGGCGTCTCTACACATGGACATCACCAGATGGGCAACACCGAAATCAGATTGACTATATAATTTGCAGTCAAAGATGGAGAAGCTCTATCCAGTCAGTAAAAACAAGATCTGGAGCTGACTGTGGCTCAGATCATGAGCTACTCATTGCAAAATTCAGACTTAAATTGAAGAAAGTTGGGAAAACCACAAGGCCATTCAGATTTGACCTAGATCGCATCCCCGATGAATATACAGTAGAGGTGAGGAATAGGTTTAAGGGACTAGATTTGATAGACAGAGTGCCTGAAGAACTATGGACAGAGGTCCGTGACATTGTAAAGGAGGCAGCAATCACCGCCATCCCAAAGAAAAAGAAATGCAAGAAAGCAAAGTGGCTGTCTGATGAGGCTTTACACATAGCAGAGGAAAGAAGGAAAGCTAAAGGCAACGGTGAAAAGGAAAGATTTGCCCAACTGAATGCAGATTTCCAGAGAACAGCAAGGAGAGATAAGGAGGCTTTCCTGAATGAACAATGCAAAGTAATAGAGGAAAACAATAGATTGGGAAGGACTAGAGATCTGTTCAAGAAAATTGGAGAAATCAAGGGAACATTCCATGCAAAGCTGGCCATGATAAAGGACAAAAACGGTAGGGACCTAACAGAAGCAGAAGAGATTAGGAAAAGATGGCAAGAATACACAGAAGAACTATACAAGAAGGACATCAATGTCCTTGACAACCACAATGGTATAATCACTGACCTCAAGTCAGACATCCTGGAAAGTGAAGTTAAATGGGCCTTAGAAAGCATTACTAACAACAAAGCTAGTGGAGGTGATGGTATCCCAGCTGAGTTATTCAAAGTCTTAAAAGAAGATGCTATTAAAGTGCTGCACTCAATTTGCCAACAAATTTGGAAAACACAACAGTGGCCACAGGATTGGAAAAGGTCAGTTTACATTCCAATCCCAAAAAAGGGCAATGTCAAGGAATGTTCAAACTATCGCACAATTGCACTCATTTCACACGCTAGCAAGGTCATGCTCAAAATCCTACAAGCTAGGCTCCAACAGTACGTGGATAGAGAACTGCCAGAAGTACAAGCTGGGTTTCGAAGAGGTAGAGGAACTAGAGATCAAATTGCCAACATTCGCTGGATTATGGAGAAAGCAAGAGAGTACCAGAAAAACATCTACTTCTGCTTCATTGACTATGCTAAAGCCTTTGATTGTGTGGATCACAATAAATTATGGCAGGTTCTTAAAGAGATGGGAGTACCGGACCACCTCACATGTCTCCTGAGAAACCTGTATAAGGGTCAAGAAGCAACAGTTAGAACCGGATATGGAACAACTGATTGGTTTAGTATAGGAAAAGGAGTACGACAAGGATGTATATTGTCACCTTGCTTATTTAATTTATATGCAGAGTACATCATGCGAAATGCTGGCCTGGATGAATCACAAGCTGGAGTTAAGATTGCTGGGGAAAAGATCAATAACCTCAGATATGCAGACGATACCACTCTGATGGCAGAAAGTGAAGAGGACCTCAAGAGCCTCTTGCTCAGGGTGAAAGAGGAGAGCGCAAAAGTGGGCTTGAAGCTCAACATCAAAAAAACTAAGATCATGGCATCTGGCCCCATCACTCCTTGGCAAATAGAAGGGGAAGTCGTAGAAGTAGTGACAGACTTCACGTTCCTAGGATCCCAGATCACTGCAGATGGTGACTGCAGCCATGAAATTAAAAGACGCCTGCTCCTTGGGAGGAAAGCGATGGCAAACCTAAACAGCATGATAAAAAGCAGAGACATCACCTTGCCAACAAAAGTCCACATGGTCAAAGCAATGGTATTCCCCGTAGTAATGTATGGCTGTGAGAGTTGGACTATAAGGAAGGCCGAGCGCCGAAGGATAGATTCTTTTGAACTATGGTGCTGGAGAAGACTCTTGAGAGTCCCTTGGACTGCAAGGAGATCAAATCAGTCAATCCTAAAAGAAATCAACCCTGATTGTTCCTTGGAAGGCCAGATCCTGAAGCTGAAGCTCAAATACTTTGGCCACCCAATGAGAAGGGAGCATTCACTGGAGAAGACCCTGATGCTGGGAAAGATTGAAGGTCAAAGAAGAAGGGGACGGCAAAGGATGAGATGGTTAGACAGTGTCATTGATGCAATGAACATGAAATTGAGCAAACTTCAGCAGACAGCGGAAGACAGGAGGGCCTGGCATAATCTGGTCCATGGGGTCGCGAAGAGTCGGACTCGACTGTGCGACTGAACAACAACAAAGGGATGGAAAAGAACCAGCTCACAAACTAAAGTTTGTGACAAATTTTGGCCAGTTCACTAACTGAAGTTTGTGGCGGCAACTTTCATGAAGTTTTAGTGCTGTTTATAGAGGTTCATAAATGGGTACATTTTCCAGACAGACTGGTGTCACTTAATTAAACTGTTTACAAAACTGTTTACAAAAAAAGGTGGAATTCTCTAGCCTTGGAAACACCAATAGGAGCCCTCCAAAGCTTAATAGGCACTGCTAGCCACCAATCACAGAGCTCCAGTTTGGTATAGTGGTTAAGTGTGCGGACTCTTATCTGGGAGAACCGGGTTTGATTCCCCAGTCCTCCACTTGCACCTGCTGATGTGACCTTGGGTCAGTCACAAGCTCTGGCACAGCTGTTCTCTCAAGGACAGTTTCTGTCAGAAGTTCTCTCAGCCCCACCTACCTCACAGGGTGTCTGTTGTGGGGAGGGGAAGGGAAAGGACTTTGTAAGCCGCTCTGAGACGCCTTTGGGCAGTGAAGGGTGGGGTATAAATCCAATATCATCATCATCTTCTTCTTCTTCTTCTTCTTCTTCTCCCATTCTGCTCTAAGCGCTCAGAATGCTATGTATTCAGCTCAGTTCACACCCTCTGCTCTGGTGACAGTAAAAGAGAGAGACATGGAGCTTGTTAAAAGCAAAGCAGATTAATTGTTTTCTGCTTGTGATCTGCTGTCTGCTGCTGGGATTTAGTGTCGGTGGACTCAGGGCTCTGAGCCACCAAATCTCTCTGCTTATGCCAAGCAGTGGTGCTTAGCTATTGGGTTCCTCGGCTGGGGATTTTATACCTCTTCTAATTGTGATCTGCTCTCTGCTGCTGAGGTTTAGGTGTAGGTGAACTCGGGAGCAGTAAGAGACCCACTCCCCCTCAGCAGGGGCAAATATAGGGAGATCCGGAGGCCCCTTCAAGAAAGACTCTCCATGCTCAGGATGCCATGGTTGGTTCTCCAAGGCAGGCAACCTTCCAAGAGGTCATGCTCCCAGGGATGCCAGCAGTGCCACCCAAAAGGGCAAGGGGGATGGCCCAGGAAGCACTCAATTGTCTCATTGGTGAGATGATTGGTGTGGATGGCCAACTCTTCTCCATCATGGAGGATGTTGCCTTTTGCTGGCTGCTGCAACACCTGGCTCCCTTGTATACTGTCCCCTCACAGAGGACCATGAGCAGGTGAGTCTTGCTCACTATGCACCACTCCACAGTGGTGATAGTCAAGGGTGAGCTCTCCAGAGCACAAGGCCAAACCATCCACTTCACCGTGGACCTCTGGAGCAGCCAGCCACATGGCTACCTTTCCTTCCCAGCCCACTAGTAGCAACCAGAGGACCTCACTGTCCGGACTGTTGGACCAAGGCCCCAAGAAGGGACAGTCTAACCACCAGGCTACAGAGTGGTTCTGCTCCATGCACAGGGGATGCTGCAGAACACATGGTGGCAAACATTGTTGCCATGATACAGAGTAGCCTGAGGGAGTGGTTGGGCAGCAGCAACATTCTATGTGGCTACACAGTCATAGATCCTGGTGCCAACAAACTGGCAGTGGTGAAGGCTGCACACCTCAAGGGCATTGTCTGCAATGAAGGATGCTCTGGGGTTGGGGAACACTGTGAGGGCCACCCGAGATGCTGCTCGAGACCTGCTGATGCCTGGCTGCCCACTTCTCGTGCAGCATTAAGTCTACCGCATGAGAGGCAGAGGGAGGGGGATGAGCACCGGCTCATCCAGGACCTACCCACCCACTGGAATTCCACCTACAACATGAGAGCGCATTTGGTGAAGCAGAAGAGTGCAGTCATCTCCTCCATGACCATCCTGCATATGGAAGAGGAACTCAGCATCAGCTCCAATGACTGGCTAACCCTTTCCCAAATAGTGCATGTTCTCGAGCCCCTCCAGGACAATGTGGTGGGCAAGTCATCCCTTTGATTCAAGGGCTGGACTGGGTGCTGGCCTCCACACTGCAGCCAGGCCCCAAGGTCTGGGCCTTGGCAGAGAGGTTGTAAGTGAACATTGCTACCAAGTTGCCTCCTCTCTGCCAGGAATGGGAGTATAAACTGGCCTGTGTTTGCAACCCATGGATTAAAGGTAGCATTGCACTCCTTAATGCAGAGCTCATGGAGTGGAAGCATGAGCTCATGGAGTGGAAGCATGAGCTCTGCAAAGAAGTGTGGAGGCTTCAGGCCAGCAGATGTGGCCAGAGGGAACAGCAGATGGGAGAAGCTGGGGAGGAGCGGGGGGAAGAGGGGAAGGAGGGGAGGAGCTGCAGCCCAGCACCTCTGCCTCAAAGAGCCCAACCAGGCAGAAGTCCCAAATTGGCTGTCAGTGCTGAAGTGGGAGGTTAGCAGCAGTGGCAGGGAGACCAGGCATACCATGGCAGAGGACTGGGCAGAGGAGATGGTGAGGGAGTACCTTACCAAGTCCCCTGACCCTGCCAACACTGATCCTCTTGAATACTGGTCACACAAAGCCATTATCTGAGCCTACGTCTCTTGCATGGCCATGAATCTTCTCTCCAGCCCTCCCACCAGCTTCCAGAGCACTGCAGGGGATCTCCTACCTGGGAGACATTCTCAGCCCCCACCACTCCCATCTGGACCTGGCCAAGGTGGATGAGTTGGCCTTCCTGAAGGTCAGCCTCCCCATGCTGGGCCACCCGGCTCTGGACTTGGTGGAGTAAGATCCAGGCCTCCTGTTGCCCCCCTGCTTGTCCCCCCATTCCTCCTCCTCTCTGGGTGATCTGGCCTGTGGGTTGTGCACTTGGCACTTGGATGAGAGGATGGCCACCTCTGCTGGGTGTGGGTGGGCTGGCCCCACACCCCAGCCAAACAACATCTACCCAATAACAAAACACCTAGTTCATGAGTGACCATCTACTTCATAACACCACTTACTCCATGAACCAACATCTACCTCATAACAAAACACCTACCTTATGAACCAACATCTACCTCATAGCACAACACCTACCTCTTGGAACAACATCCAACTCAGCAAATATCTACTTCAACAAACATCTGCCTGTACAAGCAAACCCCATTTTGACTACTCCTTTTCATTATGTTTGCAACATTCACAGTCACAACAGATGATGTCTTTATCTGTACAATGTATTCTGCTAATGGTGAATCAGAAATTTCACCTAGGAATGGGATGTGACTAGAGGATCTGTGTGTTTAGGCCTGAAGGGGCCTATAAGCATTGTGGGCATGGTTCCCTTCCTAGTGGTGTCTGGCCGGGATATCCACCAAGCAGCTCTGGGGTTATTTTGGGAAGCCCCTGTCAAAACTCTGGGGATTCTGTCCTTCATAACCTGACTTTTTAGACCTGAGGGGTGGCCCTGCCAGCTTCACATGTGTTTCCATCTATCTTCAGAGTAGAAGAATTTACCCTGATGGATGGGTGCACACCAGACCCAGTTGCAAAGTAGAATAAGACACCCCCAATGGTGGGTGTGTTTGTTGCCCTGCAAGGCTTTTTCATGCCTTTTATGAACTGTAATAAAGTATGGACTATGCAAAGTATGCTTAAGGAACTGTAAAGCATGGTAACCCACTATGATGCCAGTTGAGACAGCACCCTGAGAGGACACCTTCCTTTCTTCACTGCTGTTCCAGTGGCCATCCAAGGTTGCCAGCCCTCTCATCTGATGGTGAATGAATCAGTTCCACAGTATGCACAAAGTACCAAACGCCATGCCATGCCAGAGCATGAGGACAAAGGACTCCAAAACCATTAAGAGACCTCTCCAGCACACTCAGGCAGCCCCTTTCCTCTCCCCCCTCCATACCTGCAAAGCTACATGTAGCTCAGAGACTTTATTCATAGTTGCTTAGCAACTAATCACTCGCTCATCAACGAACCGGCTAAGACCATCAAGAAGACAATGGCCTTGGCCTGATGACTCATCTCACCTACACCCAGATGCCAGCCACAAGTTAAGTTTCTAGCTCTCAATATTGACCACTCCTTAGCTCCCCTCTCCTATTCCTTCCAGCCAATAGTATGTTTTCATGGATGGACTAACTAGGAGGTGTGACCAGGGGATATGGCCAGCCCCCACACCCCCACATAAAAGGGGAAACCCGACCATATGCTTGACCCTTCTGCTCTACGACCCTTATCTAAGCTTTATCCCTCTTATGTCCAGCTTGCTATCCCAATACCCTTCCTCCATCTTTAAACTCTAGGTCTGCAGCTAGAGTTCCACGTGTTGCTTGCCGGTTCAAGCCACATGTCCCTTTTTCATTTCTTTCCCTCCTTCTTCTATTGGAATGGCTCATTTGACAAGGACAGATAATTGTTGCCCCACCAACAAACTCCTGCTCATGCAACCGTGCTGAATACCTGTCAGGTAGCCCTGCCATGATGGATGGAGAAGGGAGGGAGGATGGGATTATTTCGTGAAGGGAGGGAGGATGGGATTGTTTCGTGAAGGGAGGGAGGATGGGACTGTGTGGTGTTGATTTATGCACCTGGACTGTTCGAATGGAATGTGGGGAGCTGCCTCGACTGCCTGGGCGTACAGACCGTATCTTACCCAGACCAGAGACAACGACCTTGGGAGAGCCAGGCTGTTAGCTTCATATCGCTTTCAAAAGCAACAGCTAGGCTGGGAAAGTAGGGGGGGCGGGAACTACATTAATTATTGCTGTCTCTAGTTCCCGCGTGCGCGCTGAGCTTCTATTGGCAGAGGAGGGGGGTCTCATTCCCCCCGATGGTATAACTGTCTGCTTCATGTAACCAAGGTATTCTTAACAATGCTTCTGTTCCAGTACCCTAATCTTGCAGCTTAAAATAAATACTATTCTTGCTTCAATGAACAAGGCCTGGTATTTTGCTGACTAATTTAAGGACTCTGACAGTTTGTTAAGAATCCCTCATTTTCGGGACTGGTCAGAAACCCGCTACTCCAACATGAGTGACGGTGAAGAAGACACTCTCCCGAACAAAGAAGACAAGAAGGAGGAAAAGAAACCTCCTGTGACGACAGTGCCTATCACCACATCAGCCGTACCCTCGGAAGTCCCTGGTACCTATGTGCCGGCGACATGGGGACAGGAGTACGACTTGGGGGGGCCCTATGGGGACCTTTACGGAGCGGCATACGGCGGGGTGACAACCCGACCCAAGCAACGACGGGATTGGGTGAAACCCCTGGCCGAAACCCATGAGATGTGGTTCCTGACCCCGCGGGCCTTGGTGAGAGAGGGTCGAACCGAGAGGTCGGTCTGTCGGCTGACCACCGCAGAAGGGCTGGAAGACACGTATCGGGACTCCGGTGAACTGGAAGGGGCCGTGGTGAGCCGGAGGTGGAGTGGCGACCCGAGCCAAGACCGCCTGGTCCGCATCCTGGATGAATCCCTCTCCCGCATCCCCAAGATGATCGCAGAGGGCATCCGAGAGGAGATGGACCGGCGACAGAGGGAGGCACCCCCAGGCCAACCGCCTCCGGACCAGCAGAACGTGCCGGTCCCAGACCAGCAGAACGTGCCGGCCCAACCCCCCGATCAACCAGCGGGGCCAGGGCCGCAGGGACCGCCGGCGCCGTGACCACAGCGACCTTGGGGCTTTCTGCCACCAAAACCGGCCGAGCTGCTCGACGCAGACTTCGATGGGACCCCAGAGAAGTTCCCCTTCTTCTTGGTGAGAACTGAAAAATTCATTGAAAACTGGGGCCACCTATTCCAGAGCAAGGACCGTATGGTGGACGCTATTGCCTCGCACCTGAAAGATGCAGCGGCTGACTGGTATGTAGCCCTGCACCAGGCTGACGCGCGAGAGCTGACGGAGATCGATGCTTTCATGTGGGCTATGAAGGAACACTTTGAAGATGTCAACGCCAACAAGACAGCCAGGGCGGCTCTACGTGCCCTCAAGCAAGGTCCCAAGTCGGTGAGAGAATACACCGCTGAATTCCGCAGGTGCGCCGCCAAGATTTGAGGCTGGCAAGACGGGGTCTTGGCCGATCACTACAAACTGGGGCTCAACGCGGAGATCCGCTGTTCCGTGACGAGAGGGCAGGATCCGGACACGTTGACGGGCTGGATACAAGCGGCAGTCACCATGGAAAATCGCCTGAAAACCATCCAACTGGATGACGCGGTGGCGATGAGTAAAGGTGGCCAATCGGGCCCTACCCCTGCTCCGTGCGGGAAGACCCAACCACCGAACCCCAAACCCAAAGATGGCACGAGAGAGACCCGGATGAAGCAAGGGCTCTGCCTGAAGTGCGGGGAGGGGGGCCACTTCGCAGTGAATTGCCCAGGCTCCCCCGCACCGACCAGGGTCCCGAAAGGGACCAAGAAGAAGTTTGACACCTCCACTCCGAAACCAGTGGCGAAACCGAGAGGGGCGAGGGCCCTGCAAGCCAAACCCCTCAGCAAGGCGTCGGACTCATCGGATGGCGAGACCGCGCAGACGGGAAACGAGACGGACCTGCTGTAAATAGTGCTGAACAGCAGGTCCCGGACTCTCAAGCGCAGATCCCGGTGAGCCGACCCCCCTCTCTTTTTTTTTCTCACAGTGACTTTAATGGACCCGGGTCTACTGACCCACGTGAGAGTGCGAGCTCTCATTGACTCTGGGTGTGGGAAAGACCTTATTAACCCCACACTGGTGACGGGACTGGGGGCGAAGGTGGTGAAATTGACTGAACCCCTTATATTCATGCAGATGGACGGCTCCACGATGAAAGAGCCGTGCAAATATGAAACTATACCATTGCGGGTGGGGATCGGGAACCACTGGGAAGTGAGACCCTTCGTTGTCACCCCTTCTGCCCGGTTTCCCCTGGTATTTGGCAGCGCGTGGTTCTTCGACCATGACCCGCACATCCTATGGGGAGAGGGGAGAGTTAATTTCATCTCCGAGAAATGCCAATCCCATCTTTGGAAACGGGATTGGGGTGCCCCGATGGCGGGAGGGGACCTGATAATGGCGGGGGTGGCTGAAGCGGAACTGGAGGCGATCCCCCAAGAGTATCAAGACTTAGCCGCCATCTTTGGGGAAGAAGAAGCAGATGAACTGCCCCCCCACAGGAACTCTGACTGTGCTATTGAAATCTTACCAAACCAAAAATTACCCAAAGGGAAGTTATATTCCATGAGCCCCTCTGAGAAGGTGGAGTTGAGAAAGTTTATTGACAAAAACTTAGAAAGGGGGTTTATAAGGCCCGCCTCTTCCCCGTTTGCTGCTCCCGTCCTTTTCCGGAAAAAGAAGGATGGGGGGCTGCGGCTGTGCACGGACTATCGAGGGCTGAATGCAGTTTCTAACACAAACGCTTACCCTATGCCCCTGATCAAAGACCTGTTGGCTGCGGTGGCCGGGGGGAAGGTATTCTCTAAACTGGACTTGAGGGATGCCTACTTCAGGGTGCGGATAAGGGAGGGGGACGAGTTCAAAATGGCATTTAATACCCCGCTGGGACAATTTGAATACTTAGTGATGCCGTTCGGACTTCAGGGAGCGCCTGGAGTTTTCATGAACTTGATTAATGAAGTACTCCACAAGTATTTATTCAAGGGGGTCCTTGTTTACCTTGATGACATACTTTTGTACTCCCCTGACCTTAAATCACACGTCAAGCTGGTGAGGGAAGTCCTCCAAACGTTACACAAGCACAAACTCTTTGCTAAGTTGTCCAAGTGCGAATTTCACAAGTCTGAGATCCCCTTCTTGGGCTACCGCATATCGCAGCGGGGAATTGAAATGGACCCTGACAAAGTAAAAGATGTAGTGGGGTGGGAACCCCCTAAAACAAGAAGGCAACTCCAGGGGTTCCTCGGATTCGCGAATTTCTACAGATCATTCCTGTCGAACTTTGCTCATGTGGCTCTCCCCCTAACTGACTTACTTAAAACAAAGGGGAAGCCTCCTGATTGCACGCGCCCTGGGGTGAGGTTGGACTGGTCCCCAGAGTGTCAACGCGCCTTTGACCGGCTAAAGGCTCTCTTTACATCGGAGCCTGTCTTGGCGCACCCTGATGAGCTTAAAAAGTTCATTGTGCAGGTTGACGCATCGGACGTTGCGATGGGAGGGGCGATCCTTCAGGAGGGGGAAGATGGTAAACTGCACCCCCTCGCCTATGTTTCCAGAAAATTTAATGAAACTGAGCGGAATTGGTCAGTGTGCGAAAAAGAAGCAGGTTCGATCCGGTTGGCACTGGCGACCTGGTGCCATTGGCTTGAGGGGGCGCGGGTTCCGTTTGAGGTCTGGACCAACCATAAAAACTTGGAACTCCTCCGCTCCCCCCGCTCCTTGAACGCCAAGCAGTTGCACTGGGCTGATTTCTTTTCCAAGTTCAATTTCACTTTACACCATTTGCCCGGAAAATCTAACTCGCTGGCTGACGCACTATCACGCCTCCCGCAACACGACAGTAAGAGGGAGGAGATTCGTGACTCTGTCTTTACGCCTTCCCAATTGGGAGGAGCAGTCACCACCCGTAAGCAGGCGAAGCTTTTCCCCCCTTCCGCAACTCCCCCCACAAATGACTGGGCTTCAAAATTCTCTTCGGCTATGTCCGACGCCGACAGAGATGAGGTGGGGGGAGGACGGGGTTACGCAGGATGCTCAAGGTTGCTGGCTGAAGAATGGCAAGCTGTTTGTTCCCCATTCCCTACGGGGGGAGGTGATGGGTTGGGCACACGGATCGAAACTGGCGGGGCACACGGGGTTTGTTAAATCACTCCAACTGTTACAACGGCAATTCTGGTGGCCTGGACTACGTAAAGACATTTCTCTGTTCACTTCGGCGTGCCAAACGTGTTTGATGAGCAAACCCAGGCCAGGTAAACCCCCAGGAGCGTTACAACCCCTACCCACACCGACTCGACCCTGGGAAGTGATTTCAATGGACTTTATCACTGATCTACCCCCAAGTGGGGGAAATACTGTCATATGGGTTGTTGTTGATCTCTTCACAAAACAGGCTCACTTCGTCCCGTTTGCATCCATCCCCTCGGCCAAAAAGTTAGCCTCAGCGTTCCTGCAACACGTCGTGAGGCTCCATACTTTGCCAGCTAAGGTGATCTCGGACAGGGGGGTGCAATTCGTTTCTCATTTCTGGTGTGAACTTATGTCACTGCTTGGGGTGGAGCGGGGTGTTGGCAGTGCATACCACCCAGAGACTGATGGACAAACTGAACGTGTCAATCAAACCCTTGAACAAGATTTAAGGTGTTTTACGAACTTCCAACAGGACAATTGGCATACCCTATTGCCTTTGGCTGAGTTCTGTTACAATAACACTCAGCACTCTTCTACGGGTATGTCTCCGTTTAAGGTGGCTCATGGATATGATGCCCCACCACTACCGTTTTTGAACTCTCCCGACCTCCCGGAGGGAGATGCAGGTGACTGGTGCAAGAAGTTGCAAGTGGCTTGGCCACTATTGTCTGAAACTCTCGATGGCGCAAAACAGGCATATAAGATCCAGGCTGATAAAAAGCGTAACCTATCCTGGATCCCCAAATGCGGGGAGTTTGCCTACCTCTCCACTCAAAACTTGCGTGGAGTGCAACCGAGCCGTAAACTCGGCTGGAAATTTGTTGGTCCTTTTGAAATTGTTCGAGTAATTAACAATGTTGCTGTAGAACTTGCTTTGCCTAAGTCGCTAAAGTCTGTTCATCCTGTCTTTCATGTAAGGCTCCTATGCCGTGCGCCTGACGAGAACAAATGGAGACCGCGACAGCCCACCCCACCCCCGCTCATGGGGGGGGGGGAACCACACTATGAAGTTTCACAGATTTTGGACTCTAAGATCTCTCGCAATCGTTTGTTTTACCTGGTTGAGTGGACGGACTTTGGGCCTGAACAGAGGGAGTGGGTGAGGGCGGAACATGTTCTGGCCCCCAAGATGGTCCGTGCTTTTCATAAATTGTATCCCCACAAGACAAAGGGATAGATTTGTTATCAGGAGGGCAGAATGTCAGGTAGCCCTGCCATGATGGATGGAGAAGGGAGGGAGGATGGGATTATTTCGTGAAGGGAGGGAGGATGGGATTGTTTTGTGAAGGGAGGGAGGATGGGACTGTGTGGTGTTGATTTATGCACCTGGACTGTTCGAATGGAATGTGGGGAGCTGCCTCAACTGCCTGGGCGTACAGGCCGTATCTTACCCAGACCAGAGACAACGACCTTGGGAGAGCCAGGCTGTTAGCTTCATATCGCTTTCAAAAGCAACAGCTAGGCTGGGAAAGTAGGGGGGGGCGGGAACTACATTAATTATTGCTGTCTCTAGTTCCCGCGCGCGCGCTGAGCTTCTATTGGCGGAGGAGGGGGGTCTCATTCCCCCCTGATGGTATAACTGTCTGCTTCATGTAACCAAGGTATTCTTAACAATGCTTCTGTTCCAGTACCCTAATCTTGCAGCTTAAAATAAATACTATTCTTGCTTCAATGAACAAGGCCTGGTATTTTGCTGACTAATTTAAGGACTCTGACAATACCTCTCTTTATTTTCCTAGCCTTGATTAATTGTGCGAGTGTATGTGTATTATTTGTATGTGAAGAAGATTTTCAGTAAAGGACTTTAATTCTAACCTAATCCAGTCTCCATGTCTGTTACTGGTACCTCTGGAAGGGCAGGACCTCTATATAAACAGGTGATTGTTCCCTTAGCTGATTACATATTGATAATAACTCACAAATCCCCTAATTTTGATAATAACTAAGAGCAATTAGGCTAATATATTCTGTACCTGTCTATATGCAGAGTAAAATAATACATCCCAGGTAGTGGGTGTGCTCTGCACTTGTGTGTCACTGAAGGATAGAAAAATACATTCTGGATGATTGGTGTGCTCTGTGGGTTTCAGCCTGCACATGTTGGTTTCAATCTTGGCAGGAGGCTGTGAGTGTCGTGGGTACACTTTGGGTTTGGGGGTTTTGGTGGACTCATGGCCCCTTTTCCAGACCACCCTCCATGAGGTCATTCCCCTGGGGATGCTGACACAACAGTGCCAGTGTTCCTGCTAAAGTGCGCTTGCGTGCACTGGTGCACTAATTTTTAGCCCTTAGTACACAGCTTTG
The DNA here is from genome assembly GCA_029375565.1 of Gekko gecko. Taxonomy (NCBI): domain Eukaryota; kingdom Metazoa; phylum Chordata; class Lepidosauria; order Squamata; family Gekkonidae; genus Gekko; species Gekko gecko. The sequence continues at coordinate 73,265,333 of JAPDNY010000006.1, read as the reverse complement.
GGACTGAGCACAGGGTGATGAAATTCTCTTCTGCTTCCTTCCCCAGGGCTGCTGCTGCATTGCAGGTTGCTTTTGCCTGGCTCCCTCAATCACACAGGAGAGATACAAAGTCAAACCTACCTACCTCCATTGACTGAGGTTTCCTCCCCCTCCTTTAGGGAGGAAGGGAGTGAAGGGAGAGAGAGAGAGTGTGTGAGAGAGAAATCAAAGTTGGAGTCTCGTGGCATCTTTACGACCAACAGTTCTATTCCAGGTGTAAGCTTTTGTGTGCATGCACATTTCTTCAGAGGGATGGGGGGCAATGCTCCCTCTAAGCTGTGGAATCTTGTGAACAAAAATTCTACTTTGTGAGCTACTGTCATTAAAGTTGTGAGTGAGCAATTTGGCTACTGCATAAAATAGTCTGCTCTGGAACCATCCTTCCTGAGCTAAGACAAAAATGTGTGAGCCAGAGGCTAAAAAACTGTGAGCTAGCTCACACTAACTCAGCTTAGAGGGAACACTAATAGGGGGATTCTTCTGACAAGCACAATTCACATTGAGATTACCCTGCTCTGCTGTTTTCTTTGAGACTTGATCTTTCTCACACACACACTCACACATACACTGACACAAATACACGTGTGTTTGTGTTAAAACGAAGGTGTGCAGCAAAGACATGTATTGGGATAAGGGGAAAAAGAGAATTAAAAGGAAATTATTTTGACTTAAAAAATAAATTAGATTTGTCTGTGCCCATCTGGGATTTTATTTTCTTTCAAAAAGACTACAGAGATCAGTTCCCCTAGAGAAAATGGCTTATCTTTGTAGGGTGGACTCTATTGCATTCTACCATGTGAGAGCCAGTTTGGTGTAGTGGTTAAGTGCGCAGACTCTAACCTGGGAGAACCGGGTTTGATTCCCCATTTTTCCACTTGCACCTGCTGGATGACCTTGGGCAAGCCATAGTTCTGACACAGCTGTTCTTGAAAAAGAGCAGTTTCTGTCAGAGCTCTCTCAGCCCCACCTACCTCACAGGGTAGTTGTGGGGAGGGGAAGGGAAAGGAGTTTGTAAGCTGTTCTGAGACTCCTTTGGGTAGTGAAGGGCGGGGTATAAATCCAATTTCTTCTTCTCTTCTTACCATGCTGAGGTCTCTCCCCTCCACAACCCTGCAAATTTGAACACTGAAATATATCTGAATTCTTTTCTGCTTTGACTTCTCCAGATAGAGTAAGTGATGTGGCCCAGTGATTGATCTTCTCTGAAGGCATTTCATAAGTTATGTTATTCCTGTGATCTTTTTAAAAGATAGTTGATGACAGTTACCAAAATTTATTTTAAGTAGTTCAGCTACTCTTTAGATATAATATAATGAGATCTTTTTTTACCTTTAAAACTGTTGGTTGTTAATATCCAGCAGCTAGATCAGCATGATCTAAGTGACAGCTGGCAAGCTGCTAGGAACAAGTTCTGACCTGTTCAGACCAGCCCAGGTATGAGGTCAGTGTGCAATGACTCAGCATGATGCTGATTGGTTGTCATATGTATAAATGTAAATGTCTTGTACTGTACAGTTCTTCCTCTCTCAGTGTATGTGTCTGGCGAAGCAGTTTGTTGGTGTATCTTGTGAATAAACACTATATAGTTTTCCACAGTACTGACTCTGTGTGGTGCTATATATCAGTTACTCTGCTGAAGTGCTGGAGTTACTGCACAATCCTGGTGGCTGAAGGTGGCTGCACGTTGCTTACGCAGTCTGCGCGTCAAAAACAAGTTTCTTGTCTTGATTTTAAATTACATGTATCAACTAAGGATCAAAGATTTCTCATTTTGACTACCCTAATAGGGACTGAACTGGTCTTTGTGTAAAGAGTTCCTAATTAGAGTTGCTGAGAGGCCAGGAAGGAAGGAGGAACCATTCCAACTGAATGCAGGAGGCTGTATAGACATGATAATCTATGCAAATAGTCAATGTGAGAAATTTCAGTGCATGCTTTTGCTGTTGTACTGAAGCAAGTGAGATTTCTCTAACAACAATATTTAGCATTTATATAGGAAGTTCAGTGTTCCAAATTTATCATAGAATTGCAGTCATAATCCTTACAACAGCCCTGCAAAGTAGACCAGCATTATTATCCCCACATTGCAGATCGGGAGTGGGACTGAAAAAAATGACTTAGAAAGGTCACCTAGAAATTTGAGGCATTGACTTCCTGGACCACAGGATACAGTTTAAAAGTAATATAGAATTCATTCTGAGGTTATGGTAATAATCTTCTAAAAATCTAATTCACACAATAGTCAAATGTAGGCTCACTCACAACTTTGCTAGTAACTCTTCTGGCTCATGAGGTAGAATTTTTGCTCATAACACTCCACAGCTTAGAGGGAACATTGGACAGTGCTATCTAAAAGGGTTAGGGTGAGGGCCCTGGAACCAGTCACTCGCTCACCTCATTGAGGACATGATTGCTCTACATGACCAAACCTTCTCAGGTCTTCAAGCCACCACATCTATATGCATTGTTCCACATTAGTTTGGGTCTCAGGTGGTTTCAGGACTTTGAGCCACCATATCTACATATGTAATTGCATGCTGTTTTGGGTTTGGTTCTCAGGTGGTTTCAGGGCTTTGAGCCACCACATCTACATATGTTGTTACATGCTTTTGGGTTTGGTTCTCAGGTGGTCTTAGGGCTTTGAGCCATCACATCTAAACATGTCGCTGTACGCTGGTTTGGGTCTAAATTGGACTCAGGGCTTCAAGCCACAACATCTACATATGTTGTTGTTGCATGCTTTGGGGTTTTGGTCTTCGGTGGTCTCAGGGCTTTGGGCTACCACATCTACATACGTCATTGCACACATTTGGATTTGGATCTCAGGTGGTCTTAGGGCTTTGAACTACCATGTCTACACAAGTTGCTGCACATTGGTTTGGGTCTAAGTTGGACTCAGGGCTTCAAGCCATGACATCTGCCTACATTGTTGCATGCTTTGGGGTTTGAGTCTCAGATGATCTCAGGGCTTCGAGCCACCACACCTACATATGCAACCACATGCTTTCAGGTTTGCATTTAAGGTGGACTCAGAGCTGTGAAAGCAACTGCTCCAGTCATCTGTCCTTAGGAACCTGCCTTTGGGGACTTGGGGGAAGGGTTGCCAGCTCAACATGTGTGTTGCCATTCCTTTGCAGAGTAGAATAGCATACCCAGGGTGATGATGTGGTGTGCTCTGTACCTGTGTGTTTCAGCCTGAGGGGGGCGGGCTGTGAGAGTTGTGGGCACACTTTCCTTCCTTGTGATATCTGGCTGGGGTGTCTACCAAGCTGCCATGCAGTTATTTTAGGGAGCTGTCAGGTTCCTCAGTCAGCTCATGCAACACAGGGCTTCTTCAGAAGACAATGTTTAATGATGAATCAGAACTACAAACACTTGTACAGCTTTTGTCAATAATGGCCACATATAATAGGGCTGGCTAAGCATCCCTCCCATATAGCAAAAGCCAATGATTAATGTTCATGTGCACAGGCAAAAGCAGCAGGAAAGCAAGCAAAACAATCTAGAAACCGTTTGATTCCCAGCCGAAATGCCAGCAGCTGGAGAGGCAATGTCAGAGACCTGATAAGAGACAGTGAATGAAAGTTCAAAGGATGGGAGACCAGAGTACTCTCTCTGCATACCATACACATGACAGGGCTATCTGACAGGACCCCCCGTCTGGGATGCCTGGGATGCCTTTCTGTCCTTCAGAACCTGCCTTTGGAGACTTGGGAAACTACAAGTATAGGAGGATACTTGCTTTGCTTCCAGTGTTTAGCTGGGAGGATCTGCCCAGGTTTCCTTGTGAGTTTGGTATTAGTGGCTTGTTCCTGAGCGATTCCAGAGTCCTGTAACTGCAGCTGTCCTTTCCAGAGCACTGGGGAGACCTTTTGGGGGGTCTGTAACTCAGACCCCAGAAATGTAATCCACCGATGTTGTGTACTAAGGACTGCACACACAGTTGCCTTTGCACATAGTCATGCGAATAGGCAAAGCATCGCTTACTAAAACAATAGCCAGCACAGATCCTAGAATGGACCTATCGGTCAGGCAGGATCCAAGATGTAACCTGTGGGAAATAGGGGGCACTGTAAATAACCTATCACAGGTGTGGGGTGGGTGTTGGTGTGGTTTTCCAATGGGGATTTAAGCAGGCCTCCAGTCCTGCTCAGTTGTCTTGTGTCGGAGCTAAAATAAACTATGAGCTGAAAGCACGTGTCTAAACCCAGTACTTTACTCTGGCAATGAGGATGGGATCCCATGAGCATGTCTAACCCGGCATCTGGCAAGGATTGGCCATTTGAGTCCCCAGACTCAGCACCAAGTAAACCAGCCAACTGCGCCCTGCATCACCACTCCAGGCATGGCTGCTGCTCTGGGACAAATTTCTGTCTTCAACCCCACTCACCTTGAGCTATGGGAAGTGTGGGTCGAACAGCTAAAGTACTTTTTCCAGGTTCAAGGTACAACCGACACCGGTAAGAAGAAAGCATGGCTGCTCAGCACGTGCAGAGTCACCACAATCCGCCTGGTCCAGAGCATCATCACTCCCAAGACCCTAGAAGAAGCCACCTACGAAAAGCTGGTCAAGGCCCTCACCGACCACTTTGCTCCGAAACCATCCAAGATGGCGATGCACATGGACTTCTTTGCGCGCAATCAGGGGTCCAGAGAAGTGACTGCCACATTCACAGCTGACGTTTGCAGGTTGGCAATCAACTGCAACTTCCCCGCCATCGAGGATGCCCTCTTAAACCAATTCATTTGGGGTGTCCAGGATCCGAAGCTCCAGAGAAAACTTGTTGGCCATGAGGACCTAACCCTGGACCAAGCACTGCGAGTAGCCACAGCATTTGAAAAGGTCCAGCAGGATCTCCAGGCTCACTCGACCCATCAGGCCACCCTCGCTTGGAGCCTCGACGCCTCAGACAAAGAGGAGGTATTCCAAGTTCGGTGGTCCACAAGCCATGACTTACACACTCCATCCACAGTCTCCCCGCCAGTGAAGACCAGTGCTCAAGTGCCCACCAAGTCCAATGCCCAAGCACTCTGCACCAGCTGTGATGAGGACCATGAATGTCGTGCCTGCCGGTTCTGCAATGTGACCTGCCTGTCCTGTGGCAAGACCAGCCATATAGCACGAGTCTGCAGATCCCGAGGTAACTGAGGACAACCAAGGACATTGCCTGGAGGCAATGGAACCACACACCACAAGCCTCAGCCACCAGCACCAGGTAATGAATTTGCCCCCAGATGCCCCCAACAAAACACATGTAACAATGTTGATAGAGGGGTCCCCATGTGAGATGGAGATAGACATGGGCTCTTCCTTCTCCATCACCTCTGCAGGGACTCTCCTGAGACTCTGCCCCCAAGGGGGGCCCCGCCTAGACAAACCAAGCAGGCTCACCTTACGGGACTTCCAGAAGAACCTGGTGGCCATCAAGGGCAGGGCCGGCTCCAGGCATTTCTGCGCCCTAGGTGGGGGCAGATCCCAACCTCCCGGTTGGGCCTGGAGACCCAGCCATGCCGCCCCCCTCCTCTCCCCCCAGGGAGGAGGGGGAGGGCGGGCAAGCTGTGCTCTGGCTAGCCGCCGCAGGCCGCTTCCTCCTCCTCCTCCTCCTCTTCCCCCCCCCAGGGAGGAGGGAGAGGGCGACTTGCGCCCTCGGTGGGCGCTTTCTGCGGTGGCGGCAGCAGGGAGACCCTGCTAGCCGCTGCCAGCTGCTTCTTCATCCTCCTCCTCCCCCCCACGGAGGAGGGGGAGGGCGACTTGCGCCCTCGGTGGGCGCTTTCCACGGCGGCGGCAGCAGGAAGACCCTGCTGGCCGCCGCCGGCCGCTTCCTCCTCCTCCTCCTCCCCCCAGGGAGGAGGGGGAGGGCGACTTGCATCCTCGGTGGGCGCTTTTCTGCGGCGGCGGCAGCAGGGAGACCCTGCTGGCCGCCGCCGGCCGCTCCTCCTCCTCCTCCTCCCCCCAGGGCGGAGGGGAGGGCGACTTGCGCCCTCGGTGGGCGCTTTTCGCGGCGACAGCAGCAGGGAGACCCTGCTGGCCGCCGCCGGCCGCTTCCTCCTCCTCCTCCTCCTCCCCCCGGGAGGAGGAGGGCGACTTGCGCCCTGGTGGGCGCTTTTCCACGCGGTGGCAGCAGGAGGCCCTGCTGCTGCCGCCTGCCACTTCCTCCTCCTCCCCCCCCCCAGGGAGGGCGACTTGCGCCCTAGCCGGGCGCTTTTCGCAGAGGGGTGCCCGGTTAGGGCGGTGGCGGGGGCTTTGGGGGGGGGAGCGGTGCGCCATTTGGCGCCCCTGAGGCCGGCGCACCCTAGGCGAGCGCCTAGTTTGCCCAATGGGCGATCCGGCCATGATCAAGGGGTGGGGCAAATTCAGGGTGCAATACAAGGACTTTAAGGGACAGTTGGATCTGCTAGTGGTGGAAGGAAGGCTCATGAGCCTGCTTGGACTGTCATGGTTTGGGCCCTTGGGGTTTAGGGTGACCGGGGTCAACCAAGTGTGCCCACAGGACTTTAACGTAGTTTGCAACAAATTCCCTGCAGTGTTCAATGGGATGCTTGGCCGCTACACCAGACCTCTGTTTTCCCTTAATCTAGACCCAGCAATACAGCCTGTCTGCATGAAGGCCAGGCGTGCCCCGTTTGCATTGTGGCCAAAGATAGATGGTGAGCTAGACCACTTGGTGGCACAAGGGGTCCTAGAGTTCGTCCTTCATGCCCTCTGGGAGACCCCCATCATCATGCCAGTGAAGCCAAACGGGGATGTCTGGATATGCATGGACTATAAATGTACTATTAATAAGGCTCTCCAGGATCATGCATATCCTGTCCCCATTGTTAGCCATGTCCTCACCTCCCTGGCAGGTGCCAAGATTTTCGGGAAACTTAACCTGGCCCTGGTATACCAGCAACTACCAGTAGACGATGCCACCGCCGAGGCCCAGACCATAGTCACCCACAGAGGGGCGTTAAGGGTGCAGTGGCTGTAGTTCAGGGTCAGTGTTGCCCTGGGGATTTTCCAGAATCTCATGAACTGTTTACTTAAAGGTATCCTTCTTTGATGACATTTTAATCATGGCCCCAGACACAGAGACCTTCTCCATGCGGCTGTGGTCTGTCCTCCAATGATTCAGTGATGCCAAGTTGAAGGTGAAACACGAGAAGTGTCTGCTGGGGGTCCCGCAGGTGGAATTCATCAGGTTTGCTGTCAATGCACAAGACATCCACCCCACCCAGGACAAGATTCGAGCAATCGTTCAAGCACCAGTCCTCTCATCCAAGACGGAACTCCAGGCTTTCTTAGGCTTCTTAAATTTCTACCATCCTTCCTGCCCTATAAGGCCACAGTTGCTGAGCCTCTACATCACCTCCTGGATAAACACACCCCGTGGGCCTGGGGCCCCAAACATGCCGCTGCCTTCAGGGCAGTGAAAGAACCTCATTTAGATCCACCATGCGAGTGATGTGGCAGATTTTTAGCACCCATGGCATTCCAGACTCCCTAGTTACCAACAACGGGACAGCCTTCACCTCCGTGGAGTTCCTGGAATCTGTAAACTACTACGGGATCAGGTACATCTGCTCAGCCCCATTCCACCCCATGACCAACGACCAGGCTGAACGCATGATCCAGACCACCAAGGAGGCCTTGCATAGGATGGCCCTGGGGGGCTGGGACTACAAGCTAGCCACTTTCCTTTTCGGTCAGAGAACAATACTGCACACTGCCAAGGGCCACAGCCCAGCCGAACTCCTGGCATAAAATTTACATAAAATACATAAATACAATTCATATAAATACAGTTTTAAACCATTTATGTATATCGGTAACAAAGTGCAGAGTGTAACTGGCAGAGCGGCATGTAGTGCCACTTCTACTAGAACGCCAGGTGAAAAAGCTGTGTTTTCACGGCCCTGCAGAACTGCCCTGATCTCACAGGGGAGCTCATTCCAGAGTGTCGGCACCACCAGGGAGAACACCCTGGTCCTGGTCGACACCAGCCTGGCATCCTTAGGACCAGGGAGGGCCACACAGTTTTGTGTACCTGATCGTAGTGCTCTCTGGAGGACATGTGCGGAAAGGCAGTCCCTCAGGCAGACAGGCCCCTGACCATAAAGGGCTTTAAAGGTCAAAACCAGCACCTTGAAGCGGATCTGGAATGCTACTGGCAGCCAGTGCAGGACTTTAGTACAGGCTGGATGTGCTCCCGCACAGGGAAGTGCATCAACAGCCTGGCTGCCGCATTTTGCATTAGCTGCGGCTTCCGGACTTGCCCCAAGGGCAGCCCCATGTAGAGAGCATTACAGTAGTCCAATCTTGAGGTGACCATTGCGTGGATCACTGAAGCCAGATCTTTGCGTTCGAGGAAGGAACCAACTGCCTAACCAGCTGAAGATGGAAAAAGCCTGTCTTGGCAGTGGCTGCTTCCTGGGCCTCCATTATCAGGGAAGCATTCAGAAGCACTCCCAGACTCCTGACCCTCAGCGCTGGCACCAACGGTGCCCCACCAAAGGCTGGCAATGGGATCCCTACCCCTGGACCGCTTCGATTCAGGCACAGGACCTCCATCTTTTTTGGATTCAATTTCAATCGGCTCAGTCTAAGCCATCCTGCCACGTCCTGCTGCACCCTGTCCAGGTCTTCTGGGGTAGAGGCAGACTGACTGCCCAACAACAGATAGAGCTGGGTGTCATCCACGTATTGGTGACACCCCAGCCCATGCCTCCGGGCAATCTGGGCAAGGGGGCGCATGTAGATGTTCTTCCTGAGGGATCTGGTGTATGCCAGAAACTATGCCCAAGGCCCAGCTTGGATCCCGGCCCAGGTGGTCCGGGTCACAGGTCACCTGTCCTATGAAGTATCAGTGGAAGACGGCCAGTTGATGAGATAACACATCGATGGACTGTGCAGCTGACTCCTCCCGGTCGACGAGGACGTGCCCAAGGATGGTGAGGATGAAGGTCCAACCCAGATTGCCAGGAAACGAGGGAGCCCGAGGTAGAAGAACTGACCCCTATCCAACCGAGTGCGCCGGCCGATGTGGACCCGGAGCCAGCCTGCGTTCAAGAGCACATGGACTCCCCAATTCAGACCGGAGTCCCCAGGGCCTTGGCCGAAATCCCTGTGTCTGGGCCTGAACAAACAGACTCGGCCCCCAAATTACGCCACTCAACCCAAGAGCAGAGAAGGCCCACCTATCTTAAGGACTATGTGAGCTAGGGGGGTTCTGAACCATGGGGGCGGGGTGTTGTGTACTAACCAAGGACCACACACACGGTCGCCTTCGCATGTGGTCATGCGAATAGGCAAAGCTTCGCTTACTAAAACAATAGCAAGTGCAGATCCTAGAATGGACCTATTGGTCAGGCAGGATCCAAGATGTAACCTATGGGAAATAGGGGGCACTGTAAATAACCTATCATGAGTGTGGGGTGTGTGGAGGGTGTGGACCCCCTAAATCCAGTCCTCACCAAAACTGTAGAGCAGGTAGGGAAGAGTCAGCTGGAGAACCACTGCAAATTTGGTGTCTCTAGCACATTGGGGGCATTCTAACTCATCACAAACTTCACAAACCAGTTTGGTCTGTATGAAGCTTTTTTAGTTCATGAGGGTTCATGGTTCGGTTTGTGGATCCGCCACGAACCATGAACCAACACAAACTGTATTTTTCCAGTTCATGCCCATCCCTAGCTGCCTAGCAACAGCCACTGAAGGAATTCATTGCTTAATGTTACAGGCCCTCTTTTTATAATTTTTGAGGGTTTTTTAAAATATATATTTTTTAGATTTCACATTTTTCTGCAAATCAGGGTCCCTATTCATGTTTGTAGAAAGATCTGTCATGCCTCTTCACAGCTCCAGTCACCAGATTTAAGTATCCAAAGATCTGGCTGACTTGGCTGTTAATATATAGATAATCTGATCATGCCCATGCAGATAACTGTTTTCCAGATGAGAATAATTCAGAGATCACTAAGATCTCATTGAGACCAATGAAATTAAGTGTGCATAACTTTTTATGGATTGCCTGTCTGATAGCTATAATGACGCAAGTTTCATGGGAGCAACAACTAACTCATAATTGCACTTTGTTGTCTTGCTATCTCCACCATTATCAAACTTTGAGCCTCTGAACAGAGTTCTAATTTATGCGGGCAACCTTTAGGGATATGATGTAGTTGAAGTGCATGCTTGCTGTCCCTTTGCAGGTTTCCCCATTCTCTCCCACATACAGGACAGGTTAATTTCTTCTTTTAGCAATAAAAACACTGTTATTAGCTACAGATATAGATTTTAAAAAAAATCCTGCTGACTAAATATATTTCTGACCTGTCAGCCAATAAGCATTGATTTCTACAGATAGAGGAAGACAAGAAAAATTAAACAATCAGATCTTGTTCATGGTTCTCAGACATGCCCTATTGAGAACTATAACAATTACTTCTTCACTTGTAGTGCCTTTATCTTATTTAAAACCAGGAGGTGTTACATGGTTGCCAGGAGTAAACATAAACCTGAAATATACATGTGTAATTTCTATTCTTGCTACTGACCTGTTCAATCCTTGAAAAAGATTACCACCCCAATTTTCAAGGGTACCATGAATGCCCTGATGACACTATCTGCACTATCTACATCCAGGTGCCACTTAGAGGCCAGAGTTTCCCTGCTTCTAGTGTAATCTAGGTTTGGTTTCCACATATTTGTGCATCATTTGACATGTACAGGCAGGGAGAGGTCATAGTTCAGTAGCAGACCACAGCCAGTCTCTGCCACCCACCTTTTAAAAAGTATCTCTAGTTGCAAGGCTGGGAAAGAGGTCTGTCTGTAATCTCAGAAATATTGTCTAATTGGAGGAGATCATACTAGCCAGAGGAACCAGTAATATGATTCCATATAAGGGTGTTTTGTCTCTTTATATGGGATTATTCAACTCTTGAAGGCTTGCCAGTGAATGTACTGATTAATTCCAGTTAGAAAAAGTTATAAAGTGTTAGATTTTATTTGCTGTTCCTCTGAGGAGCTCAGGGTGCTATACATGATTCTTCCTCCCTCAGCTCCTTCATTTTCACAGTCCCATGAGGTAGGTTAGGCTGAAAAAACTGGCCCAAAGTCACCCAGTGAACTTCTTGGCTGAAGAGGGATTTGAACCTGGGTTTTTCCAATTCTTATTCAACATTCAGACCTCCACACTACACTGACTCTGGTGTTGTAATTGAAGTGATGTTGTGTGGAAGGAAAGTTCTAGCTGTGGTATTTTATCTGTAATGCCTCATTCATAAATCCTTCCATGTGCATATGTAACCCATTAGTCAGATGATGAACTAAACCTTTTCTGTTCTCTCTTACCTTTTCTTGTACCTTCAATCACCCGGAGGTATCGCTTACAAAAACAACTAGTTAAACATTAACATAAATAATACACACAACCACTAAGACTGAACCTAGTCCCAACATATCAATGGGACTTGACCCCAATAACTATAATGAGAATTATAGCTGGCATGTTGCCATTTCATATGTGATGTTAAAGAGTTGTTTCTCATTTCTTGCACTTTTGCTTGTTGTTTTTTTTCCCCCCCGAGTGGAAAGAATGCTGTTCTGTGCTTTAAAATACATGAAGAAGAGTGGGGCCAGTTCCTGTTGTTTATTTTTAAGTCAGAGGCCTCACCATTCTTGCATTTTCCTTGGAGTCTTCGGCTGAGGGAGACCGCACATTAAGCCATGGATTGAACATTTGCATTCTTCACATATTTTTGAGCTTATATCATGACAATTTACTGGAGGAGAGTTCTTCTGTTTCAGTCTGCTGCCCCCAACAATCTTGTCTGCTTTTAACAACAGTGTCTGGTATTTCTATCTTATCTTTTCAAGTACATCAGCAATACAGATAAAAAAAATCTTAAGGATGCGTCTGATGAGACATTTTATACCTAGTCACAAACACTCTACTACAAAAATGTGCAAGTACTATGCCAGGTGTGAAGATTTACATCAGTAAATCAGTGCTTTTCTATTTAAAATAGTGGCAAGTGTCTCATACTTTCCTTTGTATTTTGAATGGGGGAAAACAGCTCACAGTTTACTTATATATGTTTTTTTTTACTCACGACAGTTCATGGAAAACTGCCGAGAGGAGTGCAGTTTAGAAACTTTTGAAGATTCTTTTTAAAGAGCAGCTGATAAGAAGCAAAATTGTCTCCTTAATGACCACAATGTTAAAAAAAATCTGTCCTGACTGAGCTAAAAGTTGTAAACAGGCATATTGATCCTTGTAAACAAAATCCATGTAGTACCGGGGGTCACCCAAGTGACACAATACATTGTGCAAGTGTTTGAGTTCATAGGAAATCTTCATCAAGCAAATATCACCAAAAAAAAAAAGTTAATGGAGGAAAAAAGCAGATATTCCAGGCAGTGTTCCCTCTAAGCTGAGTTAGTGTGAGCTAGCTCACAGTTCTTTAGTCTCCAGCTCACACATTTTTGTCTTAGCTCAGGAAGGAAGGATGGCTCCAGAGCCAACGAATTTATGCAGCAGCCAAATTGCTCACTCACAACTTTAATGCCAGCAGCTCACAAAGTAGAATTTTTGCTCACAGGACTCCACAGCTAAGAGCAGAGGAGTCAAACTCGTTTGTTACGAGGGCCAGATCTGACATAAATGTCACTTTATCAGGCTGGGCCATGTGTGCCATAAAAGGTAATGCCAGGTCCTGGAAATAGAAACTGTATAAAGGACAGCAGCTGGTGTGCTCCAAGTTGATGTATCCTCACTGCAAGGCCCCATTGTATGGGAGCGGGGTGCAGATGAAAACCAAGTAGGCAGACTGGAGAGGCAGCAGCACAGCGCGGGGCAGATGCTCCCATGATGCTTGACTGCTGCAGACAAGGTTGTTCTGCCATGCTGAAGCCACAATGGAGTGGCTCCACCCACTCCCCCCTTTGCATCAGTTGCTCACGGGCCTCATAAGAGCCCTGGCCTTATGTTTGACATCCCTGGCTTAGAGGGAGCATTAGGTCCAGATCTTAAGAACCCATCGTGCCAGCCTACATGTTAGATAAGGTAACCATATTTTGTGAGTGTAAAAAGAGGACACTGTTTATCAACAAGAATTTTTTTCTTGGATGCCCAGACAAGTAAGAATTTCTTGTTGGCAAATGAAACATGGCTGCAGAAATCACCCACCCATTGTGGATGGGATTGGCTTATACATACGCACACACATGTGTATGGAAAACTATAAATGATATATATTTATATACATAACTGCTTATTTTTACTGAAATGTCAAATTTTCACTGAAGTAGGGAAGAAATAACATAGTAAGCAAATAACAAAAGAAATGCCTCCCATACTAATTTACCTAAGCACTCTGTGCTTCCAACACCAGTACCCAGGGGTCATTTCGAAGAAAAAGAGGTGCAGGAGCTCATTAGCATAACTTATTTGCATATGACACTCCCCCTGACACCACCAGAAGTGTGTCAGAAGGTAGGAGAGCTTGTACCTGAATAAGGCTTGGTCTTATTCCACTGGACCACTGGACCACTGGACTCTGCATTGCTACGTATTGGGAGGAGAAACACAGAGATCTGTTCTCACAGAGGAGGGAGAGGTTCTACCTGAATAAGCCTTGGTCTTAAAGGTGCCACTGAACTCTTTGCATTGCTACCAATGTGGGGGGAGAAACACACACATCTGCCCTCACAGAGGAGGGAGAGGTTCTACCTGAATAAGCCTTGTTCTTAAAGGTGTCACTGGACTCTTTGCATAGCTACCTACAGGGGGGAGAAACACTCAGATCTGCTCTCACAGAGGGCCTGGAAAGACGGGGTAGGGGTTGGGGGAGCTTTCCAAGGCCTCGCGCTTCAGCACATGCCTGGAAAGATGGGGGGGGTTTCCAAGGACCCGTGCTTCAGCATGTGCCTGGAAAGACAGGGTTGGGGGGCTTTCCAAGGCCCCACACTTCAGTATGGGCCTGGAAAGATGGGGTTGGGGGGCTTTCCAAGGCCCCGCACTTCAGCGCATGCCTGGAAAGACGGGGTTGGGGGGCTTTCCAAGGCCCCATGCCTCAGCATGGGCCTGGAAAGACGGGGTTGGGGGCTTTCCAGGGCCCTGCGCTTCAGCGCAGGCCTGGAATGTTGGGGGGGGGGCTTTCCAAGGCCCTGTACTTTAGTGCAGGCCTGGAAAGACAGGGTTGGGGGGATGCACAACTTACCTTACTTCTTCTTTCACCTCCCAGGCCTACTGAGGGGAGGGCTACTGGGAGCAGGGGGCAGGGCTTACTACTTGTCCCCGCCCCCTGGCCTCCTCTCTGGCAGAGCATTGCTCCAGTAAGCTCCAGCCCCAACTGAGGCCTGCTGAAAATACACCGACCATCAGTTACCCTGCCAAGATGAGGAGGTGGGAGATAGCTTAACACAAGCATATGTGATTTGGGCACAGTGATCCATGGTTTGATCCCATCCAGGTTAGATTATTACAATGTACTGTAAAGGGGATTGCCTTTGAAAACTGTCCAGAACCTTCAACGGATCCAAAATGCAACAGTCAGACTGTCAGGATGGGTTACAGGGGGCTGTATCACCGGTGTACTGAAACCTCACCTGTGGAATACCTTCCCCTTGAGGCTTCCCTGGTGCCTACTCTACCCGTTTTTAGGCACCAGGCAAAACATTTCTTTTTATCCAGGCTTTTCTCTTTGGGTCTTTTAATGAACTGTATCTAGCATGAGGACAGTTATGAGAACCATTTAAGCTACCAAATAGGGATGGGAACGAACCCACAAACAACCCCCAGTTCGTGGTTTGTTTAGAACCAGTTCGTTTGGTCACGTAATTCCAGAACCCAAAAACAACCTGCCTTTTTTCCATGGAGGTTCAAGTGGTACAATAGAGTGGTTCATTCTCCAGACAGCCTGGCGCTGATTCAATCTGTTCCTAGGCAATGCTGGGGATGAACTTGTGGAGAGTCCTAGAAACATCCAAAGCAGTTCTGGGAGCCAGCCACGGAGCTCCCATTCAGCCCTATCGAAGCAGATTATATACCACACCCTGACTAAGCTGCTTTCACTTTGCAGCATAAAGAGAGAAGAGTTAGTCATTGTAAGAGCAGAAGAAGAATTGTTTGCTGTGTGGCTGATTTAGGGGAGGCTTTGAGGGACTCCTCTTTTCCCCACAAAATGGGACAATTGCTTAAACACCTCTCCCAGCTGAGAAGGTGTTATTTGCTGCAGTTTCAGGGAATGAACCTGAAGCTAGAGCTGAGCTTTCCTGTGGGCACCTGTTTTGAGGGGCCATAACTCACACATCCCAAATTCAATTTTTACCAACCTTGGAAGGTGGGTGGAGGAGAGCTTGCTGAATTCTCCCTGTGAGTTTGGCATCTCTAACTCATGAGGGGACTGTTCTACTGCCTCCCAAACCAAACAAACCATGAACCAGTTCAGGAAATGGAAAAGTTCATGTAAATTCATGGTTCGTGCAATCAAATGAATGATAAATCAACACAAACCACCATTTCCCCAGCTTGTACCCATCCCTACCATCTGGCTCTTGGTTTTTGTTTGCTTTTACTCTTCTAGGCTTTTGTGCTTTCAAGCTTTATTGGTTGGTTTTTAATGGCTATTAATTTTAACTATTTTGTGCTTTTTACCATTTTATCATGCATTATTTGTGAGCTACATCAAGCAGGTTTCTGAAGTGGCAGTAAATAAATGTATTAAATGAATAATTAAATAAATATAAGAAAGAAGCCCCTTGGAAGGAACTACAAATTAATGTAATGCAAAAAGGCAGCAGTTCACTGATCCACTGCTACTCATTTTTTCACCACACCAATTTTCTGCAGTGCTTAAGGGTAAATAGAAAGATTAGAGCAACTAAGAAATCTGTACCATTTTATAATCAACCAGTAAGTTAACAAAATACAGAATAAAGAAAAAGTCAAGAAAAAATGGGCAATGTACAGCAAGGTAAACATCAAGTAAGGCAGTAAAACAGCACAGCACCTGTCTCTCCTCAGTTAATTAGTTTTAATAGGGTGGAAATTACCCACACATAATAGATTCAATTCTAGTTGTGTGTGATTTGTGGCAATCATTATGGACATTGTTTGTGCCAACTTTTTGTATGTATTTCTGATATTCTGGATATGTGACATGGCATGTTACCATAGTAATTCAAGGAGATGTCCTCTTTTGAGGCTTTTTGTTGACAAGCCTTAACTCTTCCCTGTTCAAGACCTACTGCCGTTTTGTTTTTATGTAGAAGTAAGCAGTAAATTGGGTGATGGTGCTTGAATGGTATTGTATAGCCTGATATTGTCAGATCTCAGAAGCTAAGCAAGGTCAGTACTTGGATGGGAAGGCACCAAGGAAGACTTTGCAGAGGAAGGCAGTGGCAAACCACCTATACTTAATCACTTCCTCTGAAAACCTATGGGGTCACCATAAGTAGGCTGCGACTTGATGGCATTTTACACACATACGCAGTAGTACTTAACATTTTATATTGTTCTACTATCATTACATTATAGACAAGAACCATAAAGCAGAAGCCAGTCATATTTCTGTGTGTGGTTTAGAAATACTTACTTAGTTATTCCTCCTCCTTTTATTCCTACCTTTATTAGTAACATACACACCCTGCAAAGCAGTCCTTTTTCAAAACATAGACTCAGCATGTTTGTGAACTTACATGGCACTATTTAGGAGTTCGCAAGCTATACAGAGATATGAAACATGGGAGACTGCAATTTCACAAACTTTCCAGAATATGAAAAGATATTTTAAAAAGTGACTGGGAAATTGGTGAGTGAAATACGGGCTTGTGAAAGAACAGAACAGGCTGGCTGAATGTTCAATCTAGCTTTGATACTGGAGTGTGTGCAGCAGGGGTCAATGTTCTTTATACATGGCAGTTGGCGTATCAATAAAAGCCTAAGGTATGCCCTTCTGTTACCATCTTTTACCAGTGGGTGAAGTTTTTGTTTGGTTTGGTTTGGTGATCCCTCCTTCCTGCCATATGTTTCAATCACATGTTTTTTTGTTATTATATCTGTATTTTAGCTCTGGTTTTAATAGTTTTTAAGCTGCATGTTTTAAATCTGCTGAGGAAGGCTGACAGGCAGGGTATAAATCTTATAAATAAGCAAGCGACAAGAAACTTTTGCCCAGTTTTGCTACTTGAACAGCAGAATAACAATGACTGGTTGTGTTTTTTAGACCTTCCATATGCAGGGTTAATTTGAGCCACGGCAGTTATTTTTGGTAAATGCTCTCCTGAGTAATAAGGAAACCATTTTTTATATATGTATAAACTGAAAACCCACCAGTGTCACTATCTAAGGAGGGATGCAGATCATTCCAATAAATCCAAATACAACATCAACAAAATATTTATTTGTATTTCAGCCTTGTGGAAAATCAAATGGAGCATGCCAGGCACCTTGTTTAATCTTCATAACAATCTAAGACACACCATATTTCCTGCTAGTTAGGAAGTTTCCTTATGAATAATACAGATACTTTGTGTAATACAATATGGGTGGGATTCTGCCTTGACAGAGCAGATCTCACACTGCCTTCCCTTCTTACCACGCAGGCAGAAGTGCAGCTGGGAGAAGAGGGAAGAATGCCCTGCTCACTGCAGCTACCTGTACTGAATGGATTTTTGTCACAATGCCTTTTCAGGGTCACAGAAGGGGAAAGAGGAAGAAGGTTTACTAAAGTGCTCATGGTTCATAAGATCCAATTGATTGTAAATATAGGGGGAAATGTGGCGTGATCCTAAGAAATCACAAGATATAACAATGGAGTGTAATTTTGTAATTTTGAATACATGCCATTAACTAAGGGCTTTAAGAAAATAATTTATTATTATTGGGATATTAGATAAAATATCAGATCATATGAGACTCTACTTTTATTTACACGGAACCAGAAATTTAAAGACTAGGTTTTTAGGATTATGTCAATTTTATTGGTATTATAAATGCATTTATAGACCTTTGAAATCAAAACATACAGTTTTACAAATCTTCAAGATGTTAAGAGAAAGCCTTTTACTAACTGCTCGAATAGGAACATGGTATATCCCATAACATCCAAAAGTTTTATGTAGGCAAAACATGCACTTACAAGTTACATTTCAATTTGCTAAAGTAAAATATTAGAAGATCCATTGATCTGTGAAGTGTAACCTCTCAACTACTGAATACAGGCTTCCAAAACTGTGGCAAATATGGACACATTCCTATGATAAGACAGGCTTGGCCAACTTGTTATTACAACATGAAGGTTTTAGGAATTTACATTGAACACTGAGACTTGATTGCAATTCTTTCCTTTAGGGAGCTATTCTGGTAGAAGTTTTCATAAAATTATGTCCTGAATGTTGTTTTTTATACATTTGGTAAGGATTAGCTTTTTAGTTAACTTCAAGAATGTAAGGATGGCTGTTTCTGTATGTTGGGTCCTCCTATGACATTCTTTTGCTACATAAGAAAGCTTTTCCCTGGTGGAGCAAGCCTTCCTCCACCAAAGCAAGCTTCTTGCACTGGGCCAAGGCTCCTCTCTTAGCAGCAGATGAGGATTCAACCCCTTTATTGAGTCATTAAAGCTTTTGGAAGAGATAAAATCATGTGGATTCTCTGTATTTCTATTTATATTTGAATGTGCTTTTCTCAGTGACTGGAGAGAAACTCCTTCAGGAGTCTGCTACCAATGGATTTATGTAGGAGGTCAGACCAATGTTGTAAGCAGCTTTGGGTCCCTACTGGGGAGAAAAGTGTGGCAGAAATACTTTAAAAAATAATTGGATGCTGTTTCTCCATTATCATGCACTTTCCATAAATAAGAGTAACCTGAAATTAACCAATCAACTGTTTTTCCAGTGTAATTTCACTATGCCATTGGAAGTTATTGTCATGATGTAGTGGTTAAGAGTGTTGGATTAGAATTTGGGAGACCCATGTTTGTGTCTCTACCCTCCTATGGAAGCTTGCTGGGTGACTTTGAGCCAGTCACTGTTTCTCAGCCTAACCTACCTAAATGTATTTTTGGTCCTCTTTGGGGAGAAAAGTGGGGTAAAATGAAATAAATAAATATTGTGTAAATTCACTGTTAAACACCCCAGCATTTTACTTTGGTTGTAATTTTATATTTTCAAGCTGTTTACTGTAGTGCATATACTTTGAATATATTTTAGTTATTTGGAGTTAGATGTTTTATCATTTATAACTTTGATTATTATGTGTTCTGTAGTGAATTCAGTATTATCTTCCCTCCTCACTTTATTTTATTCATATCTTTTATGGGAGTGGATCTGTTTTTTGTTCCTGTGTGAGTTCATCCTTTCTCCTTTGTTTGAGTGTGTAGACCATCCTACATGGCATTCAACTGATAGTCTAGGTGTTGATATTAATAGTGAAATGTGAGGTAGAGTGACTTTCTGTTATTTAAAGGTTATACTTTTTTCTTTAAGATGTCTCCTTTAGGAAGCTCTTGAGTCCTGAGGATGGCATAGGGTGTTTTCCTTCCTGGAGAACAGTAATGAAAGGAATGCTCAGTTCAAGACCTCAGAACAGGGAAAGACATTACATTCTTGTTCTTGCATACAAATGGGAGTTATGCAACTCATATTTGGTGCAAAGTGAAGAAACCCATGTTCTTTTCCCCTGGACAACAAAATCAATGGCTACCTTAGTGCCACACTTAGTGATGAAACAACTATGTTGTGTAGATTTAGCTCCAACATAGACAAAGCTGGGGAAAAGTAAAACAAGGAAGCAGAAGAGAAAGAGAAAGGCCAGAATGATGGAAAGGTAAAAGACCATTCTATCAGGAGCATTTTACTTTGGTCCAAATTCAGTGTAGCAATTTAATGACTAATGGAAGCCCACTGTTTTATTTTTAACAAGAGCACTCAATAAGAAGGTTAAAGTTTTAAAACATCCCTTCACTTTGCTTTGGTCACCATTATCTTCCCTCAGAGTACATAATACATAAGCTAATTGTGACACCTCAGCTGCTTTCTCAAATGGATTTTGTGCTTGTTTCAGCCTTACAGAGCTATACTATTCATTGATTACTTCTCAAAGTTTGTGACAACATTTATCAATCCTGACATTGTTTAAACATTTTATAAAGTTTCCCATCAATGGAATCACGAAAGACATATTAGCATTTAAATAGGGGCTCTGTCAACCAGTTTATGAGACTAATTTTAATTATAACTTACAACAAAGCTCCTTTTTCTGTAAGGCTACTGTGAATGATAATTTCTGTTCATTATACCATAACAATACAGAAGGAATGCAAGTTTAATATTTCAAAGCCCTCGGTCTATATCTGAACCTTACTTGCCCTGCTTACATGTGACTGTTCCAATTTAGCAGCACCTCACTCCCATACAATGACTATTGGGATAAAATTATTGGTTTCTTCCTGACAAAAACTCTAACAATGTCATACAGCTGTTGAAGTCACAGAGTCTGTGCTGGAAAATCCATCAATAAAAGCTCTGGCATATGATCATTCAAAATATTGGTGTGGAGAGAAGTTATTTCATAATCTATACTATTAATGCCTGTTTGCCTGAGGATTGGGGACCTGAACTGTTGTTACATACCTTTTAAGATTAAGTAACAACAGTGTGAGAAAGAGACTGGTTTCAGTGAGATTTATGGTAGCTCCTTATGTTAGAGGGATTGCCTTCCTATTACAAGGTAGTCAGAAACCATGATAGTAGGGAACCCTGTGCTTGTTGCAGCCACATTTGTGAGACTTTTTAAAGTGTGTTCTAAAGAAGCATGTACAACCTCAGAGGGACATGGTTTTTTAGGAGTAGTGCCCCAGGCCTTATCACACTTTCTGAAACTTGTCTGTTAACAGTGGCTTGCCATGAGTCACAGAAGGCTACTGTTTCAAGTCAATGTATTTGTAAGAACCATAGGTCACTGCAAAATGTTGTTCAACAGTCACCACAAATATAGCCCCCAAATGAAGCAAGAATGGCCTAACTTAAATGTAACCAAAACAGACTAAGTTCAAGTATTTCATTCAATAACCAAATCTGAGAAAGAGCCACAAAGAATATACCTAATATGTCAGGTTCATTATAATGAAAGTGAATGATAGCTTTCCTAACTATGAAGAGGCTACCTCTGGGCTCAGTCATCACGTCCGGGCTGATGTGAGAGGCCGGCAGCATGGGCTCCTTCTAGAGGTATGAAAAAAATGGTATTTTTCGGGTTCAGGTATATTAAACCTGAAAAATATTTGCATTTTCTGATATTCTGAAATCCCAGTACTGGTAAGGAATTCGGATTTGGGATTTTTCAGAAATCCCAATTTTTAGCCTCCATTATACATTATGGGGACAATTATAGTCAATGGTCCCCATAGGGTATAATGGGAAATTGATCTGGGGGTATCTGGGGTTCTGGGGGCAGTTTTCAGGCCCCTTCTCAACACTCCCAAGTTTCACAAAGACTGGATCAGGGGAGCCAATTCTACGGGCCCCCAAAGAAAGTGCCCTCATTCTCCATTAGTTTCAATGGAGGGGAGGAAAGGCATCTCAGTTCCTTTAAATGCCTTCTCCAAGCTGTGAGTGAACTCCAAAGGCATTTAAAGGGCTCATGGTCCCTTTAAAACCTTCTCCAAGCATTGAATTCATGCAGAAGGCATTTAAAGGGACTGCAATGCCTTTAAACGCCCTTTAATTTCAGCTATCTGGAGGTCCTGAAAAATCCCAAATATTTTTGGAATTTGGGGGGCTTGGCCATTTTGGATAGCTGAAAAAATACTTCCATGCATCCTCCAGTCTCACGCCTTGGGCAATTTTCTCACTCCCATTCTCTGACAGCGTGGTAGCATGGCCACCACTCTACACTCTCCCAAATCTGCTAGATCTCATCTCTGACTCCAACTCACAGCTCCTGCACATAACCTCCTTTAAATCCCTCCCCAGAAGCTGCTCCTGCCTTCAGTAATTAGCCACCCATTCATTACCTTAAACCCCCAAGGTCCCAAGAGGCCTTGCCCCTCACCATCTCCAAGGAGCCTAGCCAGCTATGTCTGTTGTGGGCTTGCCCCCTATGTGCTTGCCCATCACTATACTACTGCTCCCATGTTCCCATTCTCCCCTCAGATGGGTTGCTTGATGGAGATGTCTGCCACACTGCTGCTGTTGATTTTTTCAATGGAAAAACAAAAGATTCAGTGAAGGAAATATCTGATTGCTCAGTTCTTGGGATTATGGCATGTACATTTGTAATTAATAGTAGCTGAACAATGAAAATTCAAAAAAGATTTGCCTTTTGTATGCATTGTAGTGAATCCTGGAAGGCTGCCAGAACCCATGGAAGAACTCCGACTACCCTGTGGGTGGAAGGTTACTCAGTAAACAGAACAATATGGCAAACTGAATTATTACAACAGATTTCAATCTAACAAGTTAGGAATTTCCAACCAGAGAACAGATGTTTGTCCAAAAGGCACCTTCCATATAAAGCCATAATCAGAAATAGCCCTTCAGAACATAATTATGAGAATATCTCAAACAATATTAATCCTGGGAATACTTATGACCAAGTTATTTTGTTCTTTATATTCACAGTTATTTTTTTAAGTACAATATATCTTAACTGTTCCTGACCTTTCAGTAAGAGATATTTCAAAGCTTCCTCTTGATTGGCTGATTTAAATTCAATTAGAAACATAAGAAAGCCATACATATGGTATTTCTATGTAGATGGGAAAAAAGGTGTTGCTGATATATAGAAACTAATTCATGTATGTCTGAATATTCCTAAACAATTACCTTTGCATTCTTTCATCAGAGTCATATAAGCCAAATACAAATACAATATTTGTATATAATGAGTCCAACTGGTATTTGTTGCTATATGCCAAATAATCACTGGCTGCTGGTACTTAAAAAATCAATAGTAATAAATATCACAATACAATTTACAAGTCAGTCAAGACATGCTTTATGATACAAATGACTCTATTATCTAAAGTTACAAAAAACAAGTTTTAGTATTGCTTTATTATTGTGCTTATAGCCAAACTGGAAACATGACATGGTATAAGGAATATATGCTGGACTTTCAATGTAAAATAAAGAGCAGTATTCATAGCTTATTCCATTGATGTGGTACTCACTGCCAAAGTATCCTGCTTCAGGGATGAACTAGACTTTACAATAAATGTGTTCTCTCTTCCTGATCATGTCTAATTTTACACAATGTATATGAGGTATCTATTGCATAAAAGTAAATGTTGGCAGGAAGAGTGGAGATGTGGAGAGAACTCTTTTGAACATGTAGCTAGGTCCTGTGGCACAAGGGTATCAGTGCAACTGGTACTTATTAATACTTCAGAGGCACTATTGAGATTAGGGCCTAACCATTGCCTTAACACAGCAGTAGTCATCAGCGGTACTGCACTGGCAGTTGTCCCTTGACTCTGATAAAGACATGTGCTTTGTGTTGGTAGGGTTGGTAATTTCTGAGACCCTTACACAACAACTAATGGGTGTTTAGGATCCAATGGGAGGTCCTGGCAGAAAATAAGGGAATCAAGACAGCATTTCACTGGCATGGAGACAAATCTATTGAGCTCTGCCTTCTTAACCAGGTAGATCCTGGGCAGTTGGTGCAGACTGATAGCATCGTATCTGTGAGGGTATTTTAAATATCATAATAGCTGCTGTTATCTATGTCTTCACTGAACCTGGAACAACTTTGGTTTGTGTTGTCATAACTTAAAGCACTTTCCCTTTAATATATAACACTGCATACTTGATGAATGCTTTGCCAGTACTCCTGAAAAACACAGAACTACTGCCTGAGGACAAATGAGTTGCTTCACTGTCCTTATCAAAGGGTAAACAGTTTAGCAAGTCATAAAATAAGCCTGAAGAAGCTACCAAGCTTCATAAGAGACAAGCCAACTTGAGTTTTGAAAGTACAATTACTGTTAATAAAAGGCAATGCAACAATCTAGCAATTTGGGGTTATTTGTGCCACTGTGCATAGGTTACAACCGTTAAAGCAGGCTTAAGAGTGACTCAACTAATAAGAATGTATGCAAATAGCTGACATAGTTCCTCTTTTCAATAAGTAGAGAAATCAGCATTTATCAGCTATGATCATTGGCATATAAACTGGCTGCAGTGTTGGCTAAATGAATAAGTCTTTTGTTATCAATTCCTCATTCCGACACATATAATTTCCCATTTCCCTTTATGTATTCAAAGACTGGCTGAGCTATATGTGGGCCTGGAGGAACTCTGCAATTTCTACGTGGGCAGATTTCAAAGCGATGGACAATGCAGAATTACCAGCCTACATGAAAATAAAATGAGAGAAGGAGATTAGTATTATGCCAGCCATCCCTGTTTCTTTACTTTTCTGAGACTGTCACCAGAAGAATAAATAAAGGTGTATACTTTACTTTAGCTAAATGGAAAAAACCTAGCATATTTACAACAACAAGGCATCTACCTAGAACAGATGAATCCACTATCCCTTTAAAGAGAAAATAGACATCAGCATGAGAACTGATAACCTATTTTTGGTAAAATTTGTTAGTTCTAATGACTGTTTCAACAGCACCATTCCAAACAGTATTACAAACAATTTATTTTCATTATACTAACTTCTCATTTTTGCTGACCAGTCCACAGAACACATAATGACAAGCTAAAATACTTCTGCTGGTACAGCAGAGTAGATTACTCATTAGTAAAACAGGTCCTTTATTTCATGTAGAATAAATACAAACCCTTTATTAAAGGAGATGCAGATGGTCTCCAGCAGTATACATGCAATTAAAGCCACAATCCAAGTCATGGTCCTGTCTCAGACTTGCTTGGCTTGAAAATTCTAATTACTAATTGAAAATCTGCCTTTGAGACAGAGCCTGATATGACTCTGCTGGGTTTCATTATTTATGGCATTTTTTCTAATTTCTAGCCACCACAAGTAAACCTTATTTCACAGTAGAAAATTAACTATGAAAAGAGATAGCTGTGTATTTAATGTACTTGAATACTTTTCATGTGATTAAAACTGGTAGGATTGCCAGAATACCAGAGGTGGGGGACAGGGGGACAATGTGATGTCAGTACTAGGATTTCCTTGGCATGCCTGTCTAGGATTCCTAGACAGGACTGACATTACTTCTAGATTTTACACAGAAGTGAAATCATGCCGCTGGCCTGACAGCCGCTGAAATGAGAAGTGGGAGTGGGGAATTCTCCACCCCTGCTGGAAAGCTAGCAATTCTAAAAATGCTAAATCCCTCATTATTGTAAATAAAGAAAATGATCTCAACCATATAATATAAAAAATCAAAGTCTGAATGGTCCAGTGGATGGAACATGCCTGGCCACAGACTTTCTGAAGTACTGGTTTGCTCCAAAGACTTAAATGCTTGTCTCCAACTTTTATTATTATTATTATTATTATTATTATTATTATTATTATTATTATTATTATTATTATTATTATTATTATTATTATTACCCTGCCCTATTCCACAGACTAAATGTTTCCATATGACTTTCCTGCCTCTGCCTCCCACTGGAGCTCAAAATGCCGACATAAATAGTTAGCTGAATCCTAGCCAAAGCCTCTGAATGTAAAGAAACCATAAGGACAAGAGAGATAACTTTGCTGATTTTAATGTATGATTGATAAAGTCTAATATAATGCTAATAATAAATACTAATATTTATGTATCATATGTTGCCTTGAGACATAGGGTCCCTGTACCACCCTCCGTTGGTGCCTGAGCTATTGAAAGAACTTCAGTCACAGTCTTGTTGTAACATGAGTTTTGTAGTCCATAGTGATTGTCTAAATCTTTAGTGCCATTTTCATGCAAGCTTTTTTTACTACAGATGCACTACATCATAGTAACTTTATTCTTATGAATGCACATACATTTTAAATGTATATAAGATTACAAAGCCCGTAATATGATGTGACTGTGAGCAAAACAAGCTACACTGGATCCTTTCAAGTAGATTGACTGTCAAGTCAAGAATATATTTTTCTGAATGGAAGGGGATTTCTGTAAGCCCCCAGATTCCATCTTGAACTACATTTTGAGTAGACAGGAAGGTTAACTTTGCCTGGAAGTTCTGTTTTTGTACTACACATGATACATGAATGAATTTCTCTTACCTTATCAGTTAATTCAATATTACAGCTTGGATGAAACAAGAGAAGCTTCACAATCTCAACATTACCATACTGACAAGCAACCATTAGAGGTGACAATCCAGACTCATCCTGAAGGTTTACATCAGCACCACATGACAACAGAGCTTTTACCATATCTTCTCTATCATGACTCACACCCAAAATTAAGGCAGTCTGGCCACCCTAGAAATGACAATAACAAGCAAATATATAATACTCCATTGTGTCTCATTTCTTATTATCTCTATTCAGATTATACAAAAGCTCTTTTGAGGGATGTTGTCATTGACATATGAAAAATAAAATTACAGCATTTCAAACCTGCCTTTCTCCCAACAAGTGACTCAAGTTGGGTTATGACATTAATTAATTAAAAATAATAAAACAACACTTTGCCTCAAGCCCACAAACCAAACCAAATTTATGATGGAGTCTGTCTGAACAAATAGAATTTGCAGAGTCTCCAAAAGACAGACTTAGGATCATCACTACACAAGGTAGCAGCTGCTATAGAAAATGCTCTGGAGCAGGCAGCAGCTATCTTCACAAGCCTGCAAGACAGAACCTTCAACAGGCCTTCATCTCCACAACAGAATTGCCACAAAGGAGCATACTGGCAAAGGTGACCTCATAGATGTGAGGGTCTAAAGCCACAAAGGACTTTACAGTAGGGTTGCCAGCCCCCAGGTGGGAGTGGGGGATGCCCCAATTTTGCAGCGTCCTTCTGCTCACTGCCAGCCAACTGGGAAACCCCGCCCTTTAACAGCCACGATCTGGCACAACGTCCCCAATTATAGAATTTTGCCCAAAATACCAGAGCATCACCACAATACGTCCTTGGCATGATGGCGTCACTTCTGTGTGATGTCATCAAATTGGGGACAGTGCTTATGGTGATGTCACCCCACCCCCACTCCCAGAAAGCTCCCTCCCACCCCCTGCCAGTGAGAGCCAAAGACCTGGCAACCATACTTTACAGGGATTAAGCTGCCACACTATGCATCAGATGGAGTTTGCAAAATTGTCTTCAAGGGCAGTCCCAGTTAGAATACATGACAACAGTCCAGCTTCAAGATTACTGTGGCATGAATTAGTGTGTCTAGACTGGGTGAATCCAAGTAGGGAGCCATCTTCCTACTAAGTGGAAATGGGAAAAGGCAGTTTTTGCACCAAGGTGATCTGTTTCTCTAAGAACAATGCAGGATCCAGCATAACTCCTAGACTCCTAGCTGAGAGACAGCAGTACCCCATCAAACATAGGGAGTACAAAACTCTCCAGGACTTCAGGCTTACCAACCAGTATCAGCTTTGTAAAATAAAAATATACAGTTGGATGTAACAGTTCCTTTCTGCTAAGTGAGGAATCATTCTTTGGTGGATGGAACCTTACTTCAATAGAGATAGAACTGTTCCCTCAGAGGAAGTTTCCTCAGTTAACACAGGGGGTTCAACTTAAAGTGACTGATTTACCACTAAAGTGATAATAAATACAGAATAAACAACTACAAAACAAATGATTTTAACATACCTGACTTGCTCTTATGTTAACATTGCCTTCTTTCAACAGCTTTGTGACTACCTCCATCTCTTCATCAGTCTCTGCTGATGCTAATGGTGTGATCATTACTGCCGTATAACCAGCTTTATTCTGATGGTCTACATCACAAACACCTAAAAATACATATCTTCCATATGTATAAATCTAATGGCAGTTAGAGAAGCACAAAACAAGAGAAGCAATATTTTCGTATTTATTTATTTATTTATTTATTTATTTATTTATTTATTTATTTATTTATGGAATGTGTATGCTGCCTCTCCAGAATCCTGCTTGAGGCAGCTTACAAGTAAGAACAATACAATAAAATCATCATAAAGTATTGATATAAAAACAAAACAAATCAGGGGCATTTAAAAAATCCATAAAACAGACTACACTTGTCAGAAGTGTAAGTTGATAGTACTCTTAGAGGAGAAGGTTCAGGCCCTGGAGGAAAGGATTACTACTCTCCATGAGTTCAAGGAAGAGGAGGAGTTCATTAACAGAAACCTTGATTTCCTGTATAGGGAAGGAGAGACCAGTCAAAGTGACAACAGTGTGATTGACTGCCCTAATGAGACTCCTCAGAGCACTACAGCACAATCCCAAAGGCATTGAGCATGACAGCACTCAGTGCCATTAGAGCTAAGGAACTGCTTCCAGGCCCTTGCTGTAGAGGCAGAGATGGAAACACTTCCAGTAGAAGTATCACAAACACAAGGAAGACAGAGGGAGGAGGACAAGGAGATACGAAGAAATGGCACTGGAAGGAAAAGGAAGGTGTTGGTCATAAGTGACTCCCTGCTGAGGGGTGTGGAATGTCATGTGTCCATGCCTGACCTCCTGGCCCAAGGGGTATGTTGCTTACAAGGAGTGAAAATTAAAGATACTATAGACAGGATCCCCAAACTCATAATACCTACAGAGCATTACTCATTTGTTATGGTCCACGTGGGACTCTACAACATGGTTGTGAGCACCACCGAAAGCATTAAGGCTGACTATAAAGCTCTATAAACACTATAAAGAACTAGAGATCAAATTGCCAACAAAGAAAGCAAGGGAGTACCAGAAAAACATCTACTTCTGCTTCATTGACTACACTAAAGCCTTTGATTATGTGGACCACAAGAAACTGTGGCAAGTCCTTAAAGAGACAGGAGTACTAGACCACCTCACATGTCTCCTGAGAAACCTGTATAAGGATCAGGAAGCGACAGTTAGAACCAGATGTGGAACAACTGATTGGTTTAGCATAGGAAAAGGAGTATGATAAGGATGTATATTGTCTCCAGTGTTCCCTCTAAGCTGAGTTAGTGTGAGCTAGCTCACAGTTTTTTAGCCTCCAGCTCACACAATTTTGTCTTAGCTCAGGAAAGATGGCTCCAGAGTAAACTGATTTATGCAGCAGCCAAATCACTTGCTCACACTTTTAATGCCAGTCACTCACAAGGTAGAATTTTTTTCTCACAAGACTCCACAGCTTAGAGGGAGCATTGATTTGCCACCTTGCTTATTTAATTGATATGCAGAGTACATCATGTGAAATGCTGGCCTGGATGAATCACAAGCCAGAATTAAGATTGCCGGGAAAAACATCAACAACCTCAGATATGCAGTCGGTACCACTCTAATGGCAGAAAGTGAAGAGGACCTAAAGAGCCTCTTGCGCACTATGAAAGATGAGAGCGCAAAAGTTGGCTTGATACTCAACATAAAAAAAACTAAGATCATGGCATCTGGCCCCATCACTCCTTGGCAAATAGAAGGGGAAGTCATGGAAGCAGTGACAGAATTCACGTTCCTGGGATCCAGGATCACTGCAGAAGGCGACTGCAGCCATGAAATAAAGAGACGCCTGCTTCTTGGTAGGGAAGCTATGGCAAACCTAGACAGCATAATAAAAAGTAGAGACATCACCATGCCAACCAAAGTAAGTATGGTCAAAGCAATGGTATTCTCAGTAGCAATGTATGGCTGCGAGAGTTGGATCATAAGGAAGGCCGAGTGCTGAAGAATAGATGCTTTTGAATTATGGTGCTGGAGAAGACTCTTGAGAGTCCCTTGGACTGCAAGGAGATCAGATCAGTCAATCCTAAAGGAAATCAACCCTAACTGTTCCCTGGCAGGCCAGATGCTGAAGCTCAAATCCTATGACCACCAAATGAGAAGGGAGCACTCCCTGGAGAAGATCCTGATGCTGGGAAAGATCAAAGGTAAAAGAAGAAGGGGACAGCAAAGGATGAGATGGTTAGACAGTGTTATCAATGCAACAAACACGAAATTAAGCAAACTCCAGAGGACAGCAGAAGACAGGAGGGCCTGGCATGATGTGATCCATGGGGTCACAAAGAGTCGGACTCAACTGTGCGACTGAACAACAACAAGTAAAGCTCTTGGGAGGAAGCTGAAGGGAATAGGGGCACAGGTGGTGTTCTCATCAATCCTTCCTGTAATAGGAAAGGGAATACGATGGGAACAGATGATAATGGAGGTGAACCACTGGCTGTGTTGGTAGTGCCAGCAGGAACAATTTGGATTTTGGGAGCACAGGCTAGGTTTTCTGGATGACAACCTACTAGCATGTGATGGAAGAACGTGTTTGGCAGAAACGTGGGGGAATTCATCAAGAGGGCTTTAAACTGACACCACAAAGGGAAGAAGATGACCAACACAGGGATTTAAATGGAGAACAAACAACAGAGGCCCAGCTGGGAGGGACGGGTCTAATGGAGCCAAAGGTGTGTGGCTTCAGGTGTCTATTTACCAATGCCCAAAGAATGGGCAATAAGAAGGAAGAGCTTGAGCTTCTAATGCAGGCAGAGGGCTATGATTTAGTGGGCATTACAGAGACTTTGTGGAATGGTTCTCAGGACTGGAATGTAATAGTGGATGGATATGATCTGTTCAATAAAAACCAAAAGGGTTGAAAAGGAGGTGGAGTGGCGCTGTATGTGAGGACAAGATTTGTTTGTCAAGAAATACTGGAAGAGGAGGGTGACAACCCAGTGGAAAGTATCTAGGTGAGGATCAGGGAAGGAAGGAAAAACAGTATTGTGGCTGGAGTCTGCTATAGATCCGTATGAAGAGGTGGATGCTGCCCTCCTTGAACAGCTTGACAGGGTATCCAAACAACATGACCTGGTAGTTATGGGTGACTTCAACTTCCTTGATGTGTGCTAGGAGATAAACTCTGCAAACATGACATCACCCTGCCACAGTCACAAATGTTCCTGACCTGACTGACTGACAACTTCCTTCATCAAATGGTGGAGGAAGCTATGAGGGGCTCAGCTATACTCAATTCAATATTGATCAACAGGCAAGAGATGGTAGATGGGGTGAAGCTGATGGGGACCCTAGGGTGAAGTGACCATGTCCTGCTAGAATTCCTTTTGCTATGGGGGACCAAGGAAGTTCGTAGCCACAAGTGTATGTTATTTCAGTAGGGCAGACTTAAATAAACTCAGAGGCATGATGAGAATCATTCCATGGGCAAGACTGCTGGAAGGGAAAGGAGCAAGTGAAGGCTCTCCTAAAACAAGAGCTCTTGCAAGCTCAAGCCATCGCTATTCCAACAAGAAGGAAACATGGTAGGGGATTAAAAAAGCCAATGTGGATGAACAGAGAACTCTGTGATGTGCCAAGGGAGAAAAAGGAAATGTTCAAGAAGTGGAGGCAAGGACGTACCTCTAAAGAAGAGTATCTGCAGGTTGCTAGGCACTGTAGGTCAGCCATCAGAGGGGCCAAAGCTCACAGTGAGCTAAAGCTGGCTAGGGAGGCTCACTACAACACGAAAATCTTCTTCAGATATGTGAGGAACAAACGCAAGATAAAAGAGGAGATGGGCCCACTGTTGGGTGAAAATGGAGGAACTCTGAGAGAGGACAGAGAGAAAGCAAAAAGATTCAATGCCAATTTTGCCTCAGTTTTTCCCCTAAAGAAGAGAACAGGTTCATCTAGAGATGGTAGTAGGCAAGGCACGGCTTCTGGGCTGCTGGCTGACATAGACTGAGGGGTAGTTGAGAAGCACCTGGCTACTCTGAATGAGTACAAATCCCCTGGGCCAGATGGTATGCACTCAAGAATGCTCAAAGGACTTTCTAGAAAGTGCTCAAAGAACTTGCAGAAACTTTGTCCATCGTCTTCAGGACCTCTTGGAGGACAAGAGATATGCCACAAGACTGGAGGAGGGCAGATGTTATCCCAATTTTCAAAAAAAGGAGGAAGGATGACCCAGGAAACTACAGACCAGTCAGTCTGACCTCTGTCCCAGGGAAGATACTGGAGTAGATTTTAAAGGCATCAGTCAGAGAGCATCTAAAGGACAACTTGGTGATTCGGAGAAGAATTCAATGAGATGTGAACAAGATGCAATTTAACAAGGATAAGTGCTGAGTTCTACATCTGGGTAACAACAATGAGGAACATGCATAGTGGACGGGATATACTTCTGGGTAGCAGCGTGTGTGTGTGAACAAGATTTTGGGGTACGGATGGACCATAAGTTAAATATGAGCAGCCAGTGTGATACAGCAACAAAAAAGGCTAATGCGATCTTGGGGTGTATCAACAGAGGCATAACATCCAAATCACAAGATGTCATAGTCCTGCTGTACACCGCTTTGGTCAGGCCACATCTGAATATTGTGTGACGTTCTGGAGGCCTCAGTTCAAAAAGGATGTGGACAGAATGGAGCGGGTACAGAGGAGAGCAATGATTGGGAGCCTGGAAACCAAGCCCTATGAGGAAAGGCTGAGGGACTTGGGAATGTTTAGTTTGGAGAAGAGGAGGCTGAGGGGGGCATGATTGCTGTCTTTAAGTATTTGACTGTCTGTCACTTAGAGGAGGGCAGGGAACTGTTCCTGTTGGCAGCAGAGGATAGGACTCACAATATTGGGTTTAAATTAAGGGCGGGAAGGTACCGGCTGGATCTTAGGGAAAACTTCTTTACAGTAAGAGTTGTGTAACAGTGGCATCAGCTGCCTAGGGAGGTGGTGAGCTCCCCCTCACTGGGCAGTCTTTAAGCAGCGGCTGGACAAACACTTGTCAGGGATACTCTAGGCTGATCCTGCATCAAGCAGGGGGTTGGACTAGATGGCCTGTATGGCCCCATCCAACTCTGTAATTCTATGCTTCTGTCTAAGAACAGAAGATCATAAAACAGCTAGGCTTTAGTTAAAAGTCTAGGTAAAAAGGTTATGGCCTGCCATCTAAAAGCAGGCACATTTCAAATAGCTTGTCTAGAGGAAATTCAGTATGCATCCTATGTTGCTATATGGATACATTACTAGAAATAGAAGTAGGAACATATGCTCCCTTACTTCACAGAAAGAAGGGAAAATCACACTGTGTCTGGCTTAGTTTGAAACATAGCTCATTTGGAATACTATGTGTTGTTCTAGTCATCACCTCACAAAAAGGATATTGCAAAGCTGGCAAATGTACAGAAGAGGGCAGCCAAGATGATTCAGGGGTTGGAGTCTAGGACTTTTCAGTTTAGAAAAGACATGCATGGGGGGGGACATTGTAGGGAATTATAAAACTATGCACAGGTAGAGATAGACACAACTTCTTGCTCCCTCTCCCAAAATATTGGAGACATCTAATGAAGTTGGTGGGGAGTACAGTCAGGATGAACAAAAGTGAGTGATTAACATGTGGAATTTGCTGGTAGAGGACATAGTGATAGCCATAGATGGCTTTAAAGGGGGTTAGACAGATTCATGGGGGACAGGTCCATCAATGGCTACTAGCCATCATGACTAATGGGAACCTCCATGATCAGAGGCAGTACACCTCTGAATGCCAGTGCTAGGAGACAACGTAAATCTAAGGCCCTGGCCTCTATCCACTGTTGTGGGTACTCCAAAGTAACTCGTGGGCCATTGCATAATAAATGATACTGGACTAGATGGACCACTGGTCTGATACAGCAGGGTTCTTCTTATGTTCTCTTGCATCACATACAGGCAAAGTCATTTTGAAGACAAGAGGTGGTCACACAAAAGGTAGGAGCGCAAAAGGAAATGGGGAAACAAAGCAGAAGAAACACTAAAAGAAACTATTTCCCTGGTAGAGCATATACTTTGTATGTATGAAGTTCCAGACTCAATCTCAAACTTCTCTAAAAAAAAACCCAAGTAGCATTGTGAAAGACCTCTGCTTGGGACCCTT
The DNA here is from genome assembly GCA_029375565.1 of Gekko gecko. Lineage (NCBI taxonomy): Eukaryota > Metazoa > Chordata > Lepidosauria > Squamata > Gekkonidae > Gekko > Gekko gecko. The sequence continues at coordinate 73,231,375 of JAPDNY010000006.1, read as the reverse complement.
GAGAGCTGCTGTGAGTGCGAGCCGAGATATTACAGGGTTCTTATGGTTTGCATCCTTGCAGCACTCCAGAGAATGCTATTATTTTCCTTTCTTCTTAGGCTTAAAATGAGTTAGTTTTTAAATTCAATGTGCAGCTTTGAGCACGGTTGCCTGCAGGCATTTACCAAGAGAACAAAACAACCTTGTTTCAATCTTCTGGGGCAGCTTGGAAGTTGTAGCGCAACAATTGGTTTATAGACACATATGATAATATGCCATTTTTCTAACATTTTATAGGTTGCCATGCCAACAAGGAAGTCAAAGAATGTCTTTCTTCTTGATGGAAAGCACATGCATGTTTACTGGATAAAATCTTAGCAGAATGTTTTACTCCTTCACATCTGACCTAACAGTCCAGTCATTTACAATGCAGTTTTCAGGGCAGGGTTCTAGTTTACTACTACAGTCTTAAAGGCCTATGTCATAAAATTCAATGTAGGTATTTGTAATGTGAATACTGCATGAGCATATTGGCAGCCTGGTCTATACTGGTGGGTCAGTTTATCCTCTGTGTTGCCAGGGCAATTGTCTGTATGCATGCTGGCATGTGCCCTACTGAACACCATAAACTATGGCTAAGAGATGTACACCTCCAAAAACTCAGGGATATCCACCACTGAGTTTTTTGCTACTTATACTGTTCATGCAATTGGATTTAAAGATTCCAGCATAAAGTTGTTTGGTATGAACTGGCCCTTAGACACAGTAAAGTGAGGAAACAACAAAATGGCAGTGTTAGATGGTAAAAGTAAAGGCAGTATGGTTGGATTCAATGAGGAGTAGTGCAGACAGTAGCAGAAAGAGGTGAAATGAGCCCTGGTTGTGGTCTATGTGCTGTTGGCAAGGCGGAAAATCTTCGGAGAAGAATGGAATGTTGAGCAGAGTGTATAATGAAGGAAGGCCAGAGAGAAGACTGCAGAAATCAAGGCAAAAGAAAGTAAGAACTGGGTTGGGCAGCAGGAATGAAAAGCAATGGTAAAGAGAGCACTAAAAACACAACAAATGGAATCAATTTTGAGTTCCCCCCCAAAAAAATATGCCTCCCCAAAACAATTCTTACCTGTCTCTAAAAGAAGCTTCACAATTTGGAAGTTGGAATGAGAAACACTGTAATGAAGTGCTGTATTTCCATTCCCATCTGCTAAGTTTACAATTATATTCTGTAACTGTGGATGAATGGCCTCAACTTCTTGAAGATAGGCTGCAACAATTTCAGGGCTGGAGGATTTCCTGCTTGAGATTCGGAACCATTCTTGGCAGATGGTGCTTAAAACATGCTTCTACAAAGACCAACAATGAAAATCTTCTAAAGTAATTTAATAATGTTTCCGTGCTTTTGATTCCCACCCAAACCACTGTCCTTTCCAATTACCATATAGGGCTGAGCAAGCTCTCCAAGTGTCCAGCCCCTCAGGGCATGTGTGAACTGCCTCCACTGTGTTTGAGGTGATATGGGGTAATATGATTGTCGGTAGTATTTGATCTTATGTGTGATGACTATTTCTCAACATGATAACTCCAACATCAACTTAAGTGATAAACACACATATAAACACGCTCAGTATTGTACTGAGACTGTTGCTACAGTAGTAGACCAGCACAGCATCCTTTCAATAGTTACTGCAAGGGTAGAGAGTTATGAGGAACAAACTCAAAGGAAGTTGATGTGGTTGGTTCACTGAGTAATGCCAAATGAGGACATGGATGTGGTGTATTTCCTGAAGGGCAGTAAGAGCCAGTGAAGGGCCACTCCCATAGGACTGTGTAAGCCCATGACTGCCAAACAGAACAATAGTACCTAAAATGGATACAGATGATCATATCACTTTCTAGTATCAGTTTCAGCTATCCATCCACACGGACCACCTCCTGATGCCCTTTAGTAAAGGCACCAGATCTCCTTCTCTTTTTGTGGCGTTCAGTGGTGGTAGCTGTACTTCTCCCTGCAAACTACCTCATGAGCTGCCTCTGAACTAACTATAATCTTCCTAAGCATAGGGAATGCCTTTGGGCCACACATACTCTCTCAGCCTAATCAAACTCATGGAGTTGTGAGAATAAAATGGAGGAAAGGAGAACAATATACGCCTCCCAGAGGTCCAGAAAAGAAAGATGGGATAAAAATGTAACTGATAATTTAGATTTTGAAGAAGGATTCTAAAGCATGTCTATGAGCAATAATAACTGAGATAGGATTAGTTTCTTAAGCTTAAAGAGAGAACCAGTTAACATGCAACTGTAAAAAATAGTACCAATAATTTGTCCTTGGTGGTCCTTATTTCTGACAGGTTTTTGCTCAAGATTTGACATCCTTCCAGAAAATCAGCAGAGGGTTTAAATCTGAAATTGAACAAATCTTTGTAGATTCACTGTAAGAAATAAATAACAACTAGTACATTTGGACTGGGAAGACTGCTTTACAGTGAAGAACTCAGTGCACCTCTACTGCACCCTTAATTCTCTTGACTCACCTGACTGACAACAGTGAGAAGATCCACATTCAGAAAGATTCACATTGCATAATGGTGGGTAGAGACTAATTGATAACATACTTCCTTAAAAAGGGCATATTCTAAAAGCTCTGGCCACAATGCAACACAGATTTTAAAAATACAATTACGTAGTATGTTTAACTCTGCCTTGGCTTATTGCTGTTCTTTCTGCTATGTATTAATTTTCTTAAGGGAATGGCTCATACGTCACATCTAGCTCATCAAAAAAATCAGTCAGGAAAAATGCCTCCCACCCCCACAAAAATGACTTGTCCACCAGTGAATTACAACATGGTGGCAATGCCTTTGCAGCCGGCAAGCCCTTGTTACTCAAAGGCCATACATTACCCCCCTAAATCATGTTTACTGCCAGTTTTGTCTGGTATAATGTAGCTGTCCAAAAAGATACCTGGAATGCAGTGTTCGTTTTTTTGCCGTGTTAAAATCTGAGAGCCTAGCTAAAACACCACAAACAGGTACATATAAAAAACCCACCACAAATCTATATTGTTATTGTTTATGTCAATGTAGATTAATACATCTGGCAATAGAAGCCTTTCAGTTTAACCTGTAAAAGTAATTGCTACTGGCTGACTATGATAGCTGTACATGTTCATACAAAGTCTTGGTTTGCCATCCCAGTTCTTATTACCTCTCTGTCTTGTGCTGTGTGCTTTCTCTTTTAGTGCTCTCTAGTTCTTCTGAATCAGAAACTTCTCTCTTATACTGGGAAGATCCAGATGCTGTTTGTCCACTTCTATTGTCTTCTTCCCCCCATCTGTGCTCTTCACTGCCATACTTCCTCTCAGGTTCACTGTCGGAATTTTCTTCTGATGAGCTTTCATCACAACTTGAATCTTCGCTGGATGTAGTTTCATAACTGAGGGAAGAACTAAGTGTTATTCAGCTTTCCATCTGATTAACAACTAGAGAGATGTAAGCATACCTGATACCCCCAAAACATGAAACGCTAGCTGCAAAAGCTATGAGGTTTTCCTCTTCTGTTTCCCAAGAGCCAAAGAATTGCTCACAAAAAGCTGATGCTAGGTTCTGGCCCCTTATAGAACTGGCGGTCTCAATAATACCTGCTATGGATATGATGCTTGCTTTCTAAACCATGAAAGTACTGCAACCTTACTACATTTTCAAAGTAAAATGACAGAACTACTTAAGTAGCAAATGTTTATATGGCTGAATCACTTTAAACACTGTCCTCCCATCCAAGATGCTGCTTAGCTTCTGAGATCTGATAAGATCAGTCTAGCCTGGGCTACCCAGGTCAGGGCTGGCATGTTTTTTACCTATTCGTAATCCTTCCCCAAGACAACCCAGAAAGCATGGTCTACAATGCACGGTCAAAGTAAAAAACTTCCATAGACTTTCCCTCTCCCCTGATCTTACCCTCACCTTTTCTGCCTCCCAAGCCACCCAATATGCCACCAGCATCATGTGAACATCTAAAGCTGCCTTACACCATCATTGGCCCATCTAACTCAGTACCCAAGGGGATACAGTGCACTAAGGTTGCCTCACCCTAAAGCCAACTGTTGTAATAGTTGTTTGTAACTGTGTGCTACTCAAATTTCCATTCATGGGTCCCTTGGGTAAAGTTTTTTGGAAACCACAACCTCAAAAATAGAACACTTTGGGAAAGAAACAGAGAAAAATTCTAAATTGGATACAGATAACATCCCTGTTCTTTCCACAAATATCCATAAGGAAAGAATTAACTCACAGATTAGTTAAGATGACTTCTAATGAGGCTGTGTGTGCCTGATTCAGAGACCACTGATTCCGTGAGAAGGTTACAGCTTGTGCTGATTTCATGTTCTCCATGCAATGCAATTCAGTATTCATTGATGTCAGTGCAGTAGCATCAACATTTCTGGCAATCATGTGTGCCCCATTGCTTCCCACAAGGCTTAGAGCAGTGTCACCAATGTTATAATGAAATAGGTTAAAATGATGCTATATTTGTTATGAGAATCCTCTCTTATCTTGTTTGGCATACAAGTAGCAATGGGCATGAACTGAGAAATGAACCATGGTTCGAGCACAAACCAGGCCAGTTCATGGTTCATTTTGAACCAGTTTGTTTGGTCATGATGTTCCCAAATCAAAAAATGAACCACCTTTTTTCTGTGGAGGTTCGTTTGGTTCATTGGAGCGGTTTGTTCTCCAGACAGCCTGGTGCAGATTCAATCAATTCCTAGGCAACGCTGGGGGTGGACTTCTGGAGAGCCCTAGAAACACCCATAGTAATTGTCCATAGCTTGATTGGCAGCTCTGGGAGCCAACCATGGAGCAGGTTTTTATACACACACACACACACACCACAGCCTGACTCAGCTGCTTTCACTTTGCAGCAGGAAGAGAAAGGAGTTAGTCGTCATGTGAGAGCAAGTTAGGAAGAAATGCTTGCTATGTGGCTGATTTAAGGAGAGGCTAGAGCTGAGCTTTCCTGGGGACACCTGCTTTGGGGGGCTATGACATCCCAAATCCAATCTTCACCAACCATGGAGGGTGAAGGAGAGCCTGCTGAAGACTTCCTGTGAGTTTGGCATCTCTAACTCGTGAGGGGGCTGTTCTACTACCTCCCAAACTCCCAAACCAAACCAACCATGAACCAGTTCAGGAAACAGGAAAAGTTCATGAAAGTTTGTGTAATTAAATGAACTACGAACCACCATTTTCCCAGTTCATGCCCATCCCTACATACAAGTAATGACAGCATTATACATGAAAAGACATTTTTGTCTCTTTAATTGATGCTTACCCACCATTTACCCCAACAAACTGAAGGTTCTTTTTGGTGCTGTTACCTCCTGCATGAAAACCGGTGTCTTTCTTTTTCATAATAGATTTAAGACTTGTGCTTGGAGAGATCTCTAACAGAAATATTAAAAACACAAAGTATCAAGACTTTTATAACAGTTTGTCCTTAATTTCATCATACACTTTGTTCAGTTTATTTTGATACAAGATCAGCTTGATCATATACTTAATATACTTTTAATGAAGTCCCCTTTCATTCTGATCCTAAGCCCCCATGCTTGCATTACAGTGGCAGTGCGGATGCTTGTCAAAACAAACATGTGTGGCAGAAGCTTCACATAGCTGCCATATCTGGCACTATGCCACACAGAGAAGATGGCTGTGTGGAAACATAAAATGTGATACAGACATGCATATGTTTCACCTGCTAGTCCACATGATAGCACACACGTGTGATGACCTGTGTGGTATTCCCATCACAAGCATTTTTCAACAAAGGACACACCATTGTGATAATGTAAGAACCAGGCCTATGTTTCCTTGAATCTATGAGCAAGTAATTTAAATGAAGAATTACCAGGCATTACATCAGATCAAGATCCCTGTGGCATTCCTTAAAATACCATGTGGCACATTTGCTGTTGAAGAAATAATAGTAATAGGAACTTCTGTTAAAATGTTCTGGCATAAATGTTCATCTTTCCTGGATATTTTTTACTGTAATGGTCCATGAGAGCTTCAAGAATATACCTACCCAGCTCAGTCAAGACAAAAGCAAAGACACACACCACCAGTATGGTAGACTGGTTTGAGGGCTTGATCTGGATATGGGAAACTCATATTCAATTCAAAGGAACTGAAAATAATGTCCTTCTATTCCAAAGAGAAGGTCTAGCTTGGCTGGAGGCAACAGGAAAGAGAGGAAGTAATCACAGTAATACAGAAAGGACCTTTTTTTAAACCTCAGGAATATGACTTAATCCCCCCTGCAGGCTACATTTTAAGGACTGCTTTGGTTCAAATTTGCTATCAAAAACTGCTGAGATTTTTTAATCCAGGGCAGCCACTTATCCTTGTTCTTGATCTACTAACCCACTTTGTAATGAATTTGAAAACATCTCAATTAAATTTACATATATAAATCAATCAAAGTTCTTCATGCTGCTTAGCAAAGGAGGAGAATTAATATTGAATTTGGAGAATTAATATTAATTTGACTTTTTGTTTTTAAAAATGTGCCTCTCAAAACACATTCTCATCATGCTTCTGATGCCACCAGGACCTGAATGACTTGTCAATACTGTTCATCTAAGGAGAACAAGCTAAACAGTTTATGAGCAGAGAAAAAGTAGGAGAAAGTATAGTAAATGGAAGGTAAATACGTTAAGGGGGAAGACTGATAGTACCTGTTCTGTTGTCTTAGTAACCACAGAACTGGAGGGCAATGATGTTCCCAATCTGTTACCACTAATGCTTAACTCAAGGCTAGCAGTAAATAAATCATTAACTATTCATTGATTTAACATAAGATGTCATAGTCAACAGTTACCAAGATGGCTCTGACCTGGTACTCTGTTCACTTCCAGCTTTGTCCTGGGGTGGACAGAGTCGTAACAAAGTAGAGATACTATGGCATATCAAATAGCAGCATATCAGAGCTATCCTGTGTCTATTTTGTGCAACACAAAATGAAAGTTCCTGAGTATAGAGACAGCACAGACATTTGGTTGGTATAATTATTACCCTCCAAATGGACTTCCAATTTGAGCAGTAAAGTGGTATAGACTGAAGTCTAGATTTATTCTCTTGGGTAATTTGAACAAGGGCTTCAAGGCCTCCATGACAACTACAATTCTGTTCTATATAACAAGTTATCATCATGCAAACATATGAGATTTATGGTGGATTTATTATTCTCTAAATGAAGAAGGTTGGTTTTTATACCCCACTTTTCATTACCGGAAGGAGTCTCAGGGTGGCTTACAGTCATCTTTTCTTCCTCTCCCCACAACAGACACCCTGTGAGGTAGGTGGGGGTGAGAGAGCTCTGAGAGAACTGTGACTGATCAAAGGTCACCCAGCTGGCTTCATGTGGAAGAGTGGGGAATCAAACCTGATTCTCCAGATTAGAATCCACCACACCGCACAATCAAATCCTGTGAATGTTGGAGGTGTAGAGAAGGCACAATTGCAATGGAAATTTCATTACACTAAGGGCTTAGACAGCCAGCTCTTATTCCTCTTCCTCTGAGATGAGAGAGGAGAGAGAGAGAGAGAGAGAGAGAGAGAGAGAGAGAGAGAGAGAGAGAGAGAGAGACCACTCAGTCTTGAGGTACTGTTGGTCAATGACATAGAGGCTTGAAGACCAAGGAGTCAGCCTCTCCTAGAAAGAGTTGCATTCTCCCTGAAAGAGCAGTTTAGTAGCTTGGAGGTGCTGTAAAATCCCGGTCTACAGCTGGAGGATCAGGTCTCCTCCATGGCATTCAGCACCTTTTATCATCTAATATAGCAGCTATAGCTCTTCCTTGAAAAGCATAATTTGGTCATGGTGATCCATGCTCTGATCATATCCAGGTTAAATTACAGAGATGTGCGACTGCCTTTGAAAACTGTCCAGAAACTTCACTTAGTCTAGACTATTGTCAGAGACTGGGTACAGGATTGTATCACCCCTATACTCAGGTTTGCTCTGGTTGAACATTGGTTTCTGGGTACAATTCAAAGTGTGGATTCTTACCTTTAAGGCTCTAAAGAGTTTGGGGCTGGGGTGTCTGAAGAACTTCCTTGTTCCATACTATGTAACCCACCAGTTAAGATTCTTTTTTTCAAATTCTGCTCTCTGTACCCCTGTCCGCTATGGTAAAGTGGGTAGCGACTACAGTAAGAGTTTTTTCAGGGTGATGCCTTGCCTTTGTAATGCCCTTGCCCTTGAAGTGTGCCTGGTGCCTATCTTACTCTCTTCCAAGGAACAGGCCAAAACATTTCTCTTTAGCCAGGCTTCTGACTGAGGGGCTCCACCTTTTTAAGCTTTTTATGATCAGCTTCTAACTGAAGGAGTATTATATTAACATAAATCTAGGCTGCTTTTATGCTGTTCTATTATCCTGGCTTGTTTTACGGTGATTATTCTGGCATTTTAAAATAATTTTATTATTTTATTTTAGTTCGCAAGCCACCTCTCGTTGGTCTCTGGAGAGGCAGCTTTTATAATAAATGACTAGTGATATGGCATAAGGGGAATGGATTGTTTTATTATGAGATGTTAGGTCCTACTGATTTTATAAAAATTTTGGCTTATATATTTTTATAGATTTCTTTTATGAAATTTTGTTTCCATTTATTTCTTTGGGGAGAAAAGCCTTTTCAATGGCAAGGAAATCTCACCAAAAATATTTCCGTTTCTTTTCCCCAAAAAAAACACATTTGAAAAAAGTTGAAGCAGCAAACATTTCATTCACTATTGTTCAATGTTACCCTAATACTCAGGTCCAATGCTCCCTCTAAGCTGTGGAGTCTTGTGAGCCAAAATCCTACTTAGTGAGCTACTGGCATTAAAGTTGTGAGTGAACAATTTGGCTGCTGTGTAAATCAGTTTGCTCTGGAGCCATCCTTCCTGAGCCAAGACAAAAATGTGTGAGCCGGAGGCAAAAAAACTGTGAGCTAGCTCACACTAACTCAGCTTAGAGGGAACACTGCTCAGGTCCCAAGCATCATTAGTCTGAACCCGGAAAAGCTTGTACCATGGATTCCATCTAGGGTTGCCAGCGGGGAACTTACTCCCAAAAGAGGGAGATCCATCCAATATGTCTACAAAACTGCCCATGTGACCTGAAGGTGATGTCATCACATCCAGGATGTCAAGGCAACGCTCTGGTATTTGGGCAAAAAAACTCTACGGTAGAAGCCAAATTTACCATAGAGGTTTTGCCCAAATACCAGAGCATTTTCCCGACGTCCTGGATGTGATGATGTCACTTCCAGGTCACATGGGCAGAGATGTAGACACATTGCTGTACATTGGATGGACCTCCCTGCTGCTCCTAGTAAGTCCTCCCTGCTGGCTGCCAGGAGGGACCTGGCAATCCTAGTTCCATCCCATACAAACGATCTTATGAGTAATTAAATAAACATTTCTATTTAATTCTAAAATGACATAAATAGATTGTATCACAGGAATGGGCTTGCAGTTAAGGTTGACTCCCTAAGGCCCTAATGAAATGTACCCCCAGACTCTACACACCCCATACTCGAGCCCCGCTGATACCCATGTAAAAGAAAAGATGACTGGCTCTGCCAATACTATTTACCCAACTGTTGACACTGTGTGTTGGAATTCTCCTTGTCTGTCGGTGTTTGTGTTGAGTATGCAGAGAGCAACAAGTTCAAGGAATTAACAAGCTGGTTCTGAATGGAACTGAGCTTTGAGGCAGGTTGTTTAATTGCATTGGCCAGTTCTGGATAGCCATGTTCTAGACACATCCACTGTTCTTGTAAAAGGTCCTGGATTTTTTTAACATACTGGCCTATGGAGGGATCTGCAGGTGAATCAATTGGTTCTGGGTGGCTCTCTTCCTCATTCAAATCTTCCTTAAAATCTTTTTTAAAAACAGTTTCATTTCCTTTTTCCTTTGCATCACCAAACTCTGAGCATCTTCCACTAGCTAGAACACTAGCAGAAGACAACGGCATGCCACACTGGCATACTTCATTCTGATAGTTCTTATTTTCAATGTGTTCATCAATCTTCAGTCCATTATTCTTCATTTCAAGAATGGAGCCATCAATACCCTGTTCCACTCCAAAAAATGTGTTGTTTTGCTCTCCAGCATTAACAGGGGTTCTTACCCTCTCATGGTTTGCATGGAAAATCTCTTTGCTTACTTCTGTGAGCTGCATATTCATATTAGCCCCATGAACATCACATCCTATAGATTCCATAGGTATGGTGATGCTCACATCGATCCCTTTGTCAGATGCCCCTTTCACTACCTTTTCATGCACAATTTCAGTATTCACAGCAGCATCATGGTACTGAAGGGCACTGTTAGCTTGCATGGATGGTTTAATTTCTTTGGTGCTCTCCCAACAGAGTTTCTCTTCCAGCTGAGCTTTGGAGCTTGCGAGCATCTCAATACTTCTCTCTTTTGCCTTGATCTCCTTATCTTGCTGCTTCAAAACGACACGGATTTGCTCAAGTTCCTCTGTTTTGTTATTTAGCTGTTCTTCCAAAATGGCAATATGTTGCTTCAAGGCTATTATCTTGCTAGGTTCTTCATCAGTCAAAGCCTCAGGATGCAAGCCTGCCCCCATCTCACTAGTGCCAATATTGCCAACTTCATCCTCCTTGAGTACCTGTGGAACACTCTCATATTTATTCAGTTCTATTTCTTCCTGAGACTGGCTTTCACACATGTATTCCAAAGTTCCAGAAGACTCTAATACACTCTGGACTAACTGCAGAGAGTTATTAGTCTCTCCTACGCTACATTCTTCTTCTGCACTTTCAGTAACTACAAGCAGTTCTTCAGATATTAAATGCTGGTTTTGCCATAGAGCACTGAGTTGTGTTCTTTCCTCAGGAAGCTCCACTTCTTGCTTGTTGTGCTCAAGAATAGCATTCTCTTGATCTGTGGGTTTCTGGCTAGCACAGGCTGCCATATTGTTTTGTGGTTTCACATTTTTTAGGTTTTGTGAGACAGTTAATGAAGAACCACAGGAGTTATCTAATTCCAATGGTTCCTTTGCAGGAGTAAAATCAATCTGTAAGCCCTTTCCATCCACAGATTGGAAAAGTTCTAGTGGTGAAGAACCTGCTGCTAGCTGACTGTCTTCTGAATTTTGGATTGGTGGAAGTGCGGCAGGCATACTGGATGCCCTCAGCAGCTGAGGCCTCCCTCTACTAGTCTCCTCTTCAAGATTAACAGAATCTTGTTTGATGGTCCCTGTTAAGAGGGCTTTTCTTCTGTAACTTGGCTCATTTAGATAGCCTGAAGATGGTGATGATTCGGTGGATGTGACAAGAAGGGTACTTTCCTCTGTCCCTAAGGAGGCTTTCCTCTGTGTCAGAAAGCTTCTACTTTGGGAGGAGGAATAGGCCTTGGATCCATTTTCTGGAAGGCTGAAATTCCGAGGCAGAGTGCTGAACTTTGGATGTTTTGCTTTCCTGTGAATTGGAATCCGCTTGATAGTATTTCCTTTTTCAATGTCATCAACATACTTCAGGAAATCAAGGTCTAAGTGGAAGCCATATGGTGTTTCAACAGAATAAGGACTCTGGGGTGGATCTTTTTCCTCTGTTTTTGATGACCAGTCACCTGCTGAAATAAAGAACTATTTTTAAAAATAATACAAACAGAGCTACTATCTAACTGGTCACACAGAATTTTTCATTATTTTAGCTTGTCTTTCTCCTGTAAAGGAGAGTTAACAGTGATAGCTAAAAAATACAACTTTGATGACCGTGCAAGCATATACTGTCCCAGCCCATAAGTTACTCACTCCAAGCCTCTTGTCTTGTGTAATAGCCAATGCAGTGCAGTGTGCATGCAGCTGTACACACTTGCTAAGGTCAGACTGGAGAGGACAGGAACAAGTTTCCGTTTAGGCCCACACAGAAACCTGCTCTCCCCTGGGCACATGACAGTATCTTCTCAGTAATTCCCTGTGCAAATATTAGACATTTGACTTCATTGTGCTTCACACCTGTGTAGCCCTGTTGTGGTGAAGTGTTGCTCTGAGCCCCCACCACAAGCAGTCTCTAGGGCTGCAACCACACAGATCCCCTGCAGCAAAGCTAAAAATCAGCCTATATCACTGCACATAATTTTGTACTGAAATGCTGAATGTAGCTTCAGGCACTACTGCAAGCCAGTTACATTAAATCACTGTACAGTTAGCCTCCATCCACAAGGCAAAAGGAAGAAAGTGTGGATGGCAATTTGTCATCTGAGACATCTCTGTCGAGTCAGCTTCAAGATACAGTCCCAAAGAGGCATGTGCAAATGTATAATCTTATTTTCTTGGACTGAATCATGTAATTGTACCATCAAAACTCATCAGGAATGTGCTAAATCAGCATTTGAATGGGCAATTATATAAATGACAGTGATTGCAAGCTGCACTACAAATCTTCTTTGAAAAGAACTGCATAATTCTGATATATAAATCCTTACCATTATACTCAGGGTGGCTAACCTATTCTTTAGCACTGGCTTTAGAATCAGTGTTTAAACATAAGCACACACAATTGATCAAGCAAAGAAACAACTCAACAGTGTCATTCTTGTTCTGTTGTTGTTGTTTTTAATGTAAAAATGCCTGTAAAAGATATATCAGATAGCATGTGCCCATTATCTTTTATTAAGTCAGAAGACTGAATATTAGAAAACTACTGATACTTTGGAAAAGCAGGAAACTTCTTGTGCAATTCCTGTCAAGTACAATTCCTATCAAGCAGAGCTATGGGCCACTCTAGTTTTTGTATATTGGTGTAGATACCCAAGTACAAAAATAGTAAATGTATGAAAGTATTGGGCCAGTCTCATCCATTTCCCCTCAGGCTAGCAGCTCAGACTGGCAACTGTTCTCCATGTTCTTGGAAGGAGAGATTTCTTTTCCCAGGTCCTGCTACTCAAGATCCTAAATACGTAGCAGGAACCACTTTTTGATTCTCAGTAAAGTCAAGTGTTTAGATACATACCACTTCCTACAGTAATTACCCATTTCTGTCATTGCACGCATGCAAATTTTGACCCCATCTGCTTAGAAAATATCTGACTAACTGGAAAAAACATGAGAAAATGTGTTTATTTCAGTTAATGGAAGTTTTTTTAAAATTCTCAATTAAGTACTGCATCCATACCATCCATGTTCTCCACTGTGGATAATTTTGCCCAATCAGTTGATCTCACGCCATCACCTGAGGAAATTCAGCCTACCCTAAAAATAAGAAGTATATAACAGTTAATTGACATTGTTGGAGTTATTTCAAGAAATGTCATATTTCTTGATATTTTTCTTTTTATACACATTTCTTATTCCCTAGAGGAATTTCTTTGGCTTTATACTTGATGCTATTAGAGTATGTCTGTCTGGGGCCTGGAGGTCTGGAATTACAACTGATCTCCAGACTACAGAGATCAGTTCCCTGGAGAAAAAGGCTGCTTTGGGTGGAGTTTATGGAATTATACCCTGCTGAGGTCTCTCTCCTTCCCAAGCCTTGCCCTCCCCAGGTTCCACTCCCCAAATCTCCAAAAATTTCCCAACCCAAAGTTGGCAGCCCTATCCTTAGAATACTTATCCAACAAGTACTTGGGGGCTTATTTTAAATCATATCTCCTAGCAGTTCTTGCTGTTTCTCCAAAAGATCATTTTCCATAGCTACAGAATATTCCTACTACTGCAAGAAATTCAGAATGACACTGAGGATGTGAAAAGAGACAGAGAGGAATGCTCACTGAATGAAAGCTGAGGTAAAATAAGATTGCATTTACCTGTAACAGTTGTTCATCTAGTATCTTCAGTGCAAGCACACATGGGCCTGCACATGCATAGTCCCATGTGGGACTGCACTGAACACAGGACAATTAATAAGTAGTATCTCATATTATGTATTAAACAATCTCTCTATATTAATAATTGAGTTTTCATGTGACTCTTTCCTGAATGTTCCACAAGCTTCCCCAGCATTTGGCTCCCTGTTCTGTCAATCAGAGGCTAGCCACTGGCTGCATTGCCTGAGTCCCACCCAGCAGCCACTCAAGAGTACTCGCGTGCCATTGCCCAGATGCTGGGTTTGCTCCTCTTTCCCACCCACTCCTTCAACCACTGTGTCCTGGCAAAGGGCTTTCTCTCTTGATGAAGATGTTTGCCTCCTGTGTGGGACTAATTTTTCCCTCAGTACCTGTTGGTAGGTGTAACAAAATGAAAGTTACCTGTGTCTGTGCGATGGCTGCCATCTGTTTGTTTAAAATGTTCCCCCATAAGCAGGGGTCTTTTCGGGGGGGGGAGCGCACCGGAGCACAGCTCCGGGAGCTCAGGAGCCAAGCCCCGCCCCCAGCCGGCGTCGCGGGGAGTCTTTCAAGCAGCCGAATGTCAATTTCAGCTCCATTATATCCTATGGGCCATTGAAGTCAATGGTGAAAGCATAGGGTATATTCTGGGGGCTGGAGGGGATGGGGTTTGAGGGAGAGGCTCCAAACTCACAGGGTAGCTGATGGAGCCTCTCCCCAAGATACCCACAAAGTTTCAAGAACATTGGACCAGGGGGTCCAATTCTATGGGCCCCCAAACAGGTTGCCCCCATTCCCTCCATTGTTCTCTATGGTGGGAAAAAAAAGTTATATTTTTCCCACCATAGAGAACAATGGAGGGAATAGGGGCAATCTGTTTGGGGGCTCATAGAATTGGACCCCCTGGTCCAATGTTCTTGAAACTTGGTGGGTATCTTGGGGAGAGGCTCCATCAGCTACCCTGTGAGTTTGGAGCCTCTCCCTCAAACCCCTCCTCCAGCCCCCAGAATATACCCTATGTTTTCACCATTGACTTCAATGGCCCATAGGATATAACGGGTTCGAATTGCCGCAGAATTTCTTTCATTCCCTCCTTTCCTTCTCTCTTTTTCCTTTTTCCCTCCTTCTTCTCCTCCTTCTTCTCCTCCTTCTTCTCCTCCTTCTTCTCCTCCTTCTTCTCCTCCTTCTTCTCCTCTTTCTTTCTTTCTTTCTTTCTTTCTTTCTTTCTTTCTTTCTTTCTTTCTTTCTTTCTTTCTTTCTTTCTTTCTTTCTTTCTTTCTTTCCCACCTTCTTCTCTTCTCTTTTTTCCTTCTTTCCCTGTTTCCCTCCTTCTTCCCTCTTTTTCTTTCCCTCCCCTTTCCTTCTCTTTCTTTCCCTCTTTCCTTCCTTCTTTCCTTCTCTCTACTCTCTCTCTTTCCTTCCCTCTTTCCTCCTTCTGTGGCCCAACTCTCATGAGAAGGAGTTTAAACTTCAAACCCCTTCTCTCTTAGCTCCCCCACCCAGACCAGCTGGGGGAATGGAAGGGGAGGCTTTTGAAGATGCCTCCCCCTTTTGCTTCCCCTTCTGACATCACTTCCGGTGATGTCAGGGGGCGTGGCATATGCTAATAGCCTAATAGCTCATTAGCATACCATATGCTAATGAGCTCCTGCAGCTGTTTTTCTACAAAAAGACCCCTGCCCATAAGACTTAATTGAGCTGTAGTTCCATAGAGGGGCCTGCAGGGGTATCACTCACTGGGTTGAATGGGGCTTTCTCATCTGCTGGCCTACAGTTCCCAGCTGCCCCAAGACCAAAAAGTGCAGGAAAAGAAGGACCATCCCAAGGGGCAGGGCAGCATCAATATAGACTCCAGCTAGGCCACAAGCCAGAGACCTGGGGAACCCTGGGAGGCAGCAGAAATTCAGCCACTCCACAGTCGTCTTGATTGGGGAATGAATGGAAGTTTCCCTGCTCTCTTAGGCAGGAGAGAGAGGCTGAAGCAGAGCCACAGGCTGGTCCAAGGAGAGATCCTATCCTGAGCCCACAACCTCCAGAGGTAGAGAGTACTGTGTGTAGGGAAAGAGGATTGCGTTTAACCCCTGTTGATTTATGCCCTGTTGGTTCATGGTGTGTGCTTACTCCTACAGTTTTGCTTTATTCATTTAGTGTGTGTGTGCTCCATAATTGTGTAAATAGTTAAATAAATTCTTTTATTTGGGCTAATAATCTGTGTTGTGCTCTGACCACATAGTCTCTCCCACTCTGCACAATACCAAAGGGAGGGGGTAGCCCAGGGAAGCATGGAAAGGCCAGGCCCTTGGGTTGCCAACTTTCCAGGGATTCCCCAAAGATTGGGGATTCCATCTCCAAATAGGGAGATTCAGCCAGAGGGATCTCACTGTCCCTCTAAAAAGGCAGTGACGATTCAGTGAGTGGTGGCAGTGAATTTAAGGAGTGAGATATGCCCACGGGATGAGGGTGGGAGGCAAACAGCTGAGTTGTAAACTGGAGCCCATTTTGCCACAGTAGGCAACCAAGCTTGGTTCAGACAATGGAAGGAAACCCTTCACAGGCCTTTGTGAGGAACTCATTGGGGCCAGTCCTGACTAGGGTTGCCAGCTCCAGGAAGGGAGATTACTGGAGATTTCCTGGTAGAATCTATGGAAGCCAGGGTTTGAGGAGGGGAGAGGCCTCAGCTGAACAGAATGCCATAAAGCCCACCTTCCAAAGCAGTTATTTTCTTGGGGGGGGGAGATTTGTTGTCTGGAGTTCAATTGTGATACCTGGTGATCTTCAGGCTCCACCTGGAGGTTGGCTACCCTGGGCGTCACAGTCAGTGCTTCAGAGCAGGGTGTGCTAGATCCAGGTTCTTGCTGTAGAAGCTGAGTGGGTGATTTTGGACCAGTCAGAGACTCAGCCTAACCTACCTCACAGGGTTGTTGTGCAAGCCAAAAGGGGGATGTAAGCTGCTTTGGTCCCCATTGCAGAGAAAGACTACTGTTCCTCCTGGGAAATGATTGTTGCCAATCTCCAGGTGAGGGCTGGAGATCTCTCAGAATTACAACTGCTCTCCAGATGGCAGAGATCAGTTCCCCTGGATAATGGTGGACTCTGTGTCCTTATACCCTGCTGAGATGTCCCCCATGACAGCCACTGTGACATGGAGGTCAGGGTTTCAGAGCACCATAGAGGCTGCAGGTGGAGAGGGGAAATGGAAAGCTGAAGAGGGGGAAATAAAGGTAGGTTGATGCTTGGCTGGGAAGGAGATAGGGTTGCCAACTGCAGGCTGAGAAATTCCTGGATTTGAGGGGTGGAGCCTGGAGAGGGTGAGGTTTGAGGATGGGTGGGACCTCAGACAAGTACAATGCCATAGACTCTACCCTCCCAACCAGCCATTCCCTCCTGGGGAACCACTGTTGCCAACCTCCAGGTGTGGGCTGGAGATCACTCAAAATTACAACTGCTCTTCAGGTAGCAGAGATCAGTTCCTCTGGAGAAAATGGTGGACTCTGTGTCATTATACCCTGCTGATGTCACCACAGCAAATTGATGCTGAGTGTCCAAGGCTTTGGCACTCTTCCAGAGCCTCTTTCTAGAGCTCGTTGTATTTATTTCCACAACGGCCTTATTCCTGGTAAACAATAATGATAAACATGGTCTAAGGTTGCAGTTAGTATCAAAAAACAACCGTGAACACCAGATCCCAAAGTGTCAACAGTCAAACAACTTATAAATACAATGACTAATGTCTATTTGAAGTGCATACAAAATACAGTTTCAATAAGTCATAAAGAGAATTCTTTTTTATGCAATGAACAATATCTGTTTGAAATGTATACAGTTCACAATTATATAACATACAGTTCCAATAAATCAAAAGAAAAATCCTATTCAGCATTGTTTCTGGATTGTTTTCAATGTTTCAAATGGAATTCTTCCTCAGGATATATCCTACACAAAACAGTAACCTTCAAGCTCTTACAATTATGTCTGTTTTCAGTAAGAGCAGTATCCAATGAGCCAGGTGCATATCGCAAAACCTTCCTAAAGCGAATATCACAGGAGAATGTTTTTTGGATCCAGACAGATACTTCTGTGATATTCACTTTAGGAAGGTTTTGCGATGTGCACCCAGAATGCTGTTCCGTTGTGTCCCAACCCCAAAATAACCCTGCTTCAATGAGGAATTAAAATGTTAAATCCGCTGCTAGTGGATGTACTGATGGCCATGAGTATAAATGGCTTTAAAAGGGGGTTATAAAGATTCATGGAGAAGAGGTCTACCAGTTATAGTGGATGACTTTGGGCAAGCTACAGTTCTGACAAGAGCTGTCCTTGAAAGGGCAGTTCTTTTTTTTTTAATTTATTTTTTTATTTTCTCACCATTACATTCCATCTCGATTATATAACATACTTATACAGTAGAGTCTTATATATCTCGTAATTTATCCATCCACTTATACACCCTTAACCATCTTTCATCATGTACCTTTTCATTTTTATTTTGTAACATCAAACTCAGGTCATCTAATTGTGCTAACTCAAGCACTTTCATTATCAGTTCTTCTCTTGAGGGTATTCTATCTATCTTCCAATTTTTTGCCAGTAATAAACGAGCGGCTGTTATTATATATACTAACAAATAAATTTCTTGTTGATTATATCCATTTTGGTATCATGTTTAACAGAAATATTTCAGGTTTTAATGGGACATTTTTCTCCAATATCTCTTGAATCATTCTCCACACCATTCTCCAATAGCTTTGTATCTTGTCACACTTCCACCATAGGTGGTAAAAGGTCCCGACATTAGATTTGCACTTCCAACATTGGCTAGAATATCCCGAATAACATCTAGCTAATTTATCCGGGGACCAATACCACCTATGGAACATTTTATATATATTTTCTTTATACACAATAGCTCTCATATATCTAACAGATTTCCAGATCTTATTCCACTGATCAATATCTACATTTTTGCCTAGGTCTTTCATCCAAGATACCATAGTTGGTTTAATTATCTCATCCTGCTCGTATTTATCCAACAAAAAACCATATAATTTCTGTATTAATTTATCGTTTGACGAAAGCCAAATCTTGTCAAGATTGTTTTGGTCTTCAAACCCTCGTGAAGTATCTTTTTGAAATCTGTCTTGCAACATTACCTGTTCCCACCAAGATAGGTTATTTTCCCTTGCTAATTTTTCCTCTGATTTCAATTTATTATTTTTACTTAACAATGTTTGATAACTTTCCTTCTTATTCATGGTTAACAATGATGGCGCTATAAATGCTTCGAGAGGGGAGACCCATCTTGGTGTTTGCCTATACCACCTTTCTTTTATATTAGACCATATTTTATTCAATGCACCCCTTAACATGTGTCTACCAAAGTTTGAATGCACTTTATCTTTGCCGTACCAAATATATGCATGCCACCCCATATACAAATCATGGCCTTCCAATTTTAGTAACCTATCATTTTCCAATGTTTGCCATTCTTTTATCCAAACCAGGGCGGCCGCTTGGTAGTATATATACCAATTGGGTACATTCATTCAACCCCTTTCTTTTTTATCTTGCAGGACTTTCCATTTTATTCTAGCTCTTTTATTCAACCATATGAATTGTCTTGTGATTTTACTTAGGTCTTCAAAAAATTTCTGGTTTTTCAGAACCGGTATACTCTGTGCTAAGAATAGAAATCTGGGCAAAATATTCATTTTAACCAAAGCAATTCTGCCCATAAACGAGAGAGGTATCTTCTTCCATTTCTGCAAGTCTTTTCTAATTTCCTCCAGTAACACATTATAATTATCTTCTATCAATGAGCTGCACTTATTTGTAAAATTAATTCCCAAATACTTTACTTTCTTTACAATTTCCATCAGGTTAGTTTCTTGTATCTTCTGTAACAATTTCTGTGAGCAGTTTTTAGGCAATATTTTAGATTTTCTGTAATTTATCTTAAGACCTGCCACCAATCCATATTTTTTAACAGTCTCCATCAAATATATAATTGATACCTCCAGGTCCTCCATTATGAATACAAGATCATCAGCAAACGCCAACAACTTGTACTCTTCCCCTCTTATTTTTAAACCATGTATTAGTGGATTTCCCCTGATTGCATTGTTTAAAGATTCCAGTGCAAAGATAAACAACAACGGTGATAGCGGGCAACCCTGCCTAGAGCCTTTCTGGATTTCTATGCTGTTTGTTGTGTCTCCGTTAACAATTACTTTTGCGAAATTAACCTTATATATAGCATTGACCATAGTAAAAAATTGTTGTCCACAATCGGCGTTACTCAACTTTTCCAATAAAAACTTCCAAGACAAATTATCAAACGCCTTTTCTGCGTCAAGGAACATTAACATTAGCTCTTTCTCTGAGTGTTCCTCATAATACTCTAGCATGTCCATTATTATCCTCAAGTTATTTTTCAATTGTCTTCTAGGCAAAAACCCCATTTGATCTTGGTGTATAGTTTGTGATAATACTTTCTTTAACCTATCTGCCAAAATACTTTCATATATTTTATAATCCGCATTTAATAGAGATATTGGTCTATAATTCTTAACTTCATCTTAGTCGGAGTTAGGTTTAGGAATCAACGTAATTAGTGCATGATTCCATGATTCTGGGCTTTTCCCCTGATTACCTACTCGCTGAATTACCTCTTTAAATGGGATACAAATTTGCTCTTCGAAAATTTGGTATAATTCCGCTGGGATACCATCCGGGCCTGGTGTTTTCTTTTTTTTTCTGTCTTTTAATCGCCTCTGACACTTCACACATTGTTATTGGATCATTTAAAATTTTCCTTTGTTGTGTACTAAATTTATTTCCGTTATCTTCCAAATATTTTATAATTAACTCCCTCTCTTGTTCATCCCGTTGGTACAAATTTTTATACCTTTCAAATCCTGAATATTACTCTTAATTTCACCTTTATCATCTTTTAACCGCAAAATCGTACATTTATCCCTTTCTTTTCTTACTTTATATGCTAACCACCTATTGGGCTTATTTATATTCTCAAAAAAAAAACTGTCTGGTGAACTCTAATTTTTTCTCTAACTCATAATTTAGCATTAAATTCAACTTGTGGTGTAACAGTTTTAGTTTATTTTTCGCTGTATTCATATCCCCTCCCTTCTTCATAATACTTTCTTGTACACTAATTTGTTTAATAGTTTGCTCATATTTTAATTTTTCCGTCTTGGCTTTCCATATACCTTGGCTAGTGAAAATATCTCTTATATGAAAGTATCCCAAACTATTTCCAACGGTGTTTCAGCATTACAGTTTATCTGAAAGAATTCTACAATTTCTTTCTTACATTTCTCGATAAATTTCTGCTCTCTTAATAATTTTAAATTCAAAGAGTATCTATTCTTTTTATTACTCTCTTTTAACACTAATAAAACGGGACTATGGTCCGCAAATGTATTCGGCAATATTTCACATTCCATTGTTTCTCTCAGTAAATTGGCGGACATCCAAACCATGTCTATCCTTGACCAGGAATCATGTTTGGCCGAATAGTAGGTATAATCTTTTTTCTCTATATTTCTAACCCTCCAGGCATCCATTAAACTGTATTCTTCCACTATTTGTAAGAAGAGGTTTGGTATTATATTTCCATTTTTCCGCCTTTTCCTATTTGTCTTTCTATCCATCTCTGAATCAACCACGGAGTTATAATCCCCCACAATGCATATATTAACTATCTCTATTGAATTTAAGACAGTTTGTAGTTCCTGAAAAAATGTTTTTTGGTTATAACTTTGATTAGGGGCATAAATATTTATTACTAACATTTTTTCCCCATTTCTTACCAACGTTATTGCCACTATCCTCCCATCTTCTGAACTATATATCATCTCTGGGTTTAGTATTTCTTTCACGTATATCACCACTCCTCATTTTTTTTCCTCTGCCAAGGCCACGAATTCCTTACCTAACTTTTTACATTCTAAATATTTCGCGTTTTCCCTTTTAATATGTGTTTCCTGTAAACATATTATGTCAATTTTCATTTTTTGTAGTTGATGGAATGTTTTTCGTCTTTTTTGCGGGCTATTTAAACCATTTATGTTTATAGATACTATTCTAAGCTTTTTGGTGGATAACATCTTGCTATTTAGTGTTTTTCCCCTCTGTTTTTATACTTGAACCTAGTTAAAATTTGATATGTTGTTTTATTCGGTTTATTCTTACTTCTTCTTATTGTGTTCCCTTTATCTTTCTGTATCTCGTGTTCACTTTTCTCTTCTTCTGTTTCTTCCTCTTCTTCTTCCAATTCTTCCTCCTTTTCGCCTGTCTCTTCTTGTTCCTCTTCTTCTTTTTGCCACCCTAGTTCTTCTCAAAATTTTTCTAAAAAATATTTTGCCTTGAATATAGAGTCGATTCTGTGTCTTTGGCCATTATGCGTGAAAAACACTCCTTCAGGTATCAACCACCTAAACATTATGCCATCCTTCTTTCCCTGACTCTCCATGGCACCTCTTTTAGAAATAGTATTTCTTCTCCTTGTATGGTTACCTTGGTTTCATTTGATGCTCTTAATATCCTTTCTCTCATCTCTCTTCTATAAAACTTAACGTGTACTTCCCTTGGTTTCTTATATTTTTTTGCGTATGCCGAATTCCTTCTGTAAATTGCCTCAAACCCTTCCTTTAGTTCTTCTTTCGTTCCTACTTTCAGCTGTTCCGCCAGATTATTCACTAGTTCTTCCTTGATGTTCTTATCTAATGTCTCTGGTATATTTTGACATCTTAAAATCAATGCCGCCTTATCCATTTCTAAATTTATGAGCATTTCCTCCATTCTCTCGCTCTTACTTTTAATTTCTTGTACATCCAGATCCAAATCACGCACTTTTTCTTTTAATTTTCCCTGATTAGTTACCATTTTTGTAATTTCATATTTATTATCTTTTATTTACTTTTTTATTTCTTTAGTCTCGTTTTTAATTTGATCAATGCGGGCAGCGTATTTTCTACTGTGGCTTTTACCGCCTGAGAGACGGCCTGTGTCACACTTTCCTGGATCAGTTTGTTAAGTTCCTTCATCGACCCGTGGCCATAGAGTCACTTTTAATCAGTATTTCCGATTATCAATAGTTGACTAAATAAATCACTTAATTAAGCAAATCAAATCAGTTACGATAATTAAATTAATCAATTAGGGCAAATAGATCACTTAGTTAGGCAGATTAGATCGAGTACGATAATTAAGTTAATTAATCAGATTAATTCCGATCACTATTCTATTAGCCACACCTCCACCTATTTATGTTGCTCCTGCTATTTATTTATTTTTAAGTTGGTTTGTCCCTTTGTTTTATTTACCTATCTCTATATTTGCAAAAATATTTCCCAATAATTTCCCTCTATTTGAGACGTTGAAATAGTCTAGGAAAGTCCCAGGACGCTGGAGCGTGATTAACACACTCCCGTTGTCGACGAGCCCGGTGCCATCTTTTTCTCCGAAAGGGCAGTTCTTGAAAGAGCTCTCTCAGTCCCACCTACGTCACAGGGTGTCTGTTGTGGGGAGGGGAAGAGAAAGGAGTTTGTAAGCAGCTCTGAGATTCCGAGTGAAGGGCAGGGTATAAATCCAATCTCCTCCTCCTCCTCCTCAATGGCTACTGGTCATGGTAGGTAAAAGGACTCCTCTATAAACAGAGACAGCAAATCACTGATTACCAGTGCTAAGAGGCAGCACCAGGGGAAGGTCTTGGCCTCTACTCCCTCCAGGGATACTAGTTGACCACTGTGTGAAATGATATGTTAAGTTAGATGGGTTGCTGGTCTGATTCAGCAAGCTGTACTTATGTTCTTAAGTGCCTATATGAAAACTTCCCCTAAATATGTTATTCCTCTTAATCAGGAAATCTGAATATATATCCAAGCTGTTGTCCAATGGTTTTATGTACTTAACACCCTTCATATTTCTAGGAATTGTCCCAGTAATCTAACCACACATACAACTGCTTGTATGTTCTACATCGTCAGTCCTGGACAAATAATTTCTACTGTCTAGAATGGCCTTTGGGATGTATGTTATTCTTTGACCCTGACCATTATTTCAGTCCAGTCTTCTGGATTTGTATCCCATCTATTCTCTAAGGAGCTCAGGGCAGTATACATTAGCTCTCCTCTTTACCATTGATTCTCACAACAGCCCTTTAAAGTAGGTTAAACTGCTTGAGAAAGATAACAAGACTGGCTCAAAATCTCACTGAGCTTCATACCTGAGTAGAGATTTGAACCCAGATCTCCCAGATTTAGGATTGCCATCCCCCAATGGGGATGGGTTTTCCCCATAGGCGTCATCTTCAGGGGGGCTGGGGAGCTCACGCCTCCCACAAAAGTACTGAGCCCCCCCCTGAGGCAACTGGTGTCAGCCAGAGCCTTGCTACCCCCCTCCCATCCCCCACCCCATTTTGAAAGCGGAGGGTATTCCCCTCCGCTTTCTGAGACTGTTTGGCTGGGCTAGGAGTGGGAGGAAGTCAAGGGGGTGGGGGCTTGCTTCCTCCTGGAAGCTAAGCTCCACCCACAGTTCCCAGCAGCGGTCAGTTCAACTGGAGAGCTGCACGTGGAGACTGGCTTCGAGGCAGCACATGCTGCCTCTGCTTGCTGCCGCTACCAGCCTGAAGGGTAAGTAGGTGGGGGTGTAAGGAGTGGGGGATTGCTTCAGGTGGGGTGGGGTGAGGTGGGTGGGAGCCCAAGGCTGCAGCCACCCAGCCATCCTGCAAGTCCAAGCAGGGGAGGTGGGAGAGCCAGCATGAGAATGTGCCTGGCTGCCACTTAGTGGGGAGGATGGAGGGTTGGGGAGGGGAGCTGGGCAAGAATTGCATTACAATATAGGTTCATGTTCAGGCTATAATTTATGATGTTTTAGTTTGGGAAGATCTGTGTTCTTGGTCACATCAGTTGGTGCTATTTTTTTCCTGTAAACTCCTCTTCCATCCCAATGGACTCTGCTGCTCACATGTTGTCTGTCAATCCCCTCTTTATTCCACCCTTCCTCCAGTCTCCCTTCCCTTATATTGACCTCACAACAATGGCAATATCACCCAGCCTGATGAAGGGGTTTTTGACTCTTGGAAGGTTATTCCCTGAAACTCTTGTTGGTCTCTAATCTGCTCCTGGACTCAAATCTATCTGTCCCAGTATCACCGAGTAAGTGTCATGCAAAATGTAGATCTGAACATGGGTCTCCTCAATCCATACTGGTCTTCATGCCATTGGTCCATCTACTTCAGCATGGTCTGTTCTGATGCAGGTGAGCTCTACAGGCTCAGACAGATAAAGATCCTTTCCAACAGCTGTTCTCTTAGACCTCCTGGATTTAAACCTTTATCCTTTGGCACGCAAAGCATGGTCTCTCTACCATCAGTCCATCAGTGTCATCATTGTCTGCTCATACTGGCAGTGGTTCTCCAGGGTTCTTTGCAGAGGATTTTGCCCATGTCGTGCTTTGTTTCTGAGCCATTGGGGCTGGTGGGGGGGGAAGGATGCAGGCGGGTTGCTTTTATTTGTAACACAAAAGTATATTACCTCTTATTAACAACATATGTCCATGCAAGAGGTACATATGTTCACTGTAATATGTAAACAGGGCTTTTGTTTCCCTGAGTGGTGAGCAGGAAGAGAGGGAAATGGCAACAGATATGTTCTTGGTATGTACACCATCCAGGGAGAACACTTAACACTTAACTCATGTTACACTCTATACGTGTGGTACAGTTTCAAAGGGACAACTAACTGGGATGTATAAAAGGAATGACAGGATTGCCCATTACAAACAATGGGAGGGACTTGAAGGCCCACTGGAGATAATAGGAGCCAGGAATGCCACATGGCTCCGCCTCCATAAATAGTGACAATGGCCTGTGATGTCACTGGCTCCTCCCTATGATGTCACTGGGCCTCGGTTCTTTTAAGGACCTAGCACAGCAATGCCTCTGGCCCAGCCCCAGCCCCCCCCTGGGAAATTGGAAAGTCTACGCCCTTGGTTTTCCCCCAATTTTGGCCCCTGTGATCCACCTGCTGGCCAGCTGGTTGGTGGGGGGCCCCTCCCCCAAATGGCTCTATGGCACCTGCTGTGCCCAGCGCAATGGCATCATCTAGAGTGGGGAGATGCTCCAGCATTCAGCAAAAAATTCTATGGTAACCATAGAGTTTTTTGCCAAACACTAGAGCGTCCCCACACAACATGGATAGTGTGATGATGTCACTTCTAGGTGACAATATCATAGTGCATGCACTACGCACACATGTCTGAAGATTCCAGAGAGGAGCCAGGAGCCCCCACTCCTAAAAGGTAGGGACCCACCTGGCAACTCTACCCAGATTCCAATCTGACACTCTAACCACTACACCAAATCCTTGATGCTATTAGGACAGTATAAATAATGGCTGTACAATGTGTTGTTTCTAAAGTCTGATGCTGTCAGGGGTGCCACTCAACCTTTGAAGTGACCACAGATTATTGCATAATTAAATTCACATAGAAATATTCTGTGCATACAGGTGGCCTTTTCCAATGAATACATGGACCTGCTTCCTTTACTGAAATAAACATGGAAACTCTTGAAGACTGGAATGCCACATGTTGCTCTTTGACATGCCACCTATGCCTTGTTTGAGCACCGTTCCCCAATGTAGCACCCACCCCATATTCCAGTAAGGTTGTCAAGGCCTGGTGGGGCTTGTGATTGACAGGCTGGAGGATAGATAACCTGTGGTCCCTATGCTAGGATGGAAGTAAAGAACCTTTCCTCTCCAACAATCCCCCACCAACAACTTTCTCTCTTTTTTATTAAGAATTTTATTAGTTTATACATAGAAATAGGGAAAGAGAAAAGAAGGGAAAGGAAAAGATATAGAGATGTATAAAAAAGTCTAATTTAACATACTGCATGCAAATCTTCTCATAGAAGCTTATAACTATCATTCTTATTGTTCCTCATTTAATCTTAGTTTCTCAGTATTTGTGTCTTAGCCAGTCACAAAAGGCCCTCCATGGTCCCATAAATTCTTCTTCTATTTCTCCTTTTAATATATTTGTCAATTTGTCCATTTCGGGACAATCCGTAATCTTTGTTATTAACTCAGAAAGCTTTGGGATTTTCATTGTCCTCTATGTCATTGCAAATAAAATCCTGGCTGCTGTTATAACATGTAAAATAAAGTATCTATGGTTCTTATCTAAGTCATCTGATAAACGGTTTAACAGGAATATCTCTGGTTTAAAAGGTGTTGTAATATTCAACACTGACTGTAAAAGAGTATGTACTCCAATCCAATATTTATGAACTTTTTTACTTGTCCACCACATATGATAGTATGATCCAACATGATTGTTACATTTCCAGCATGTATTACTCAAGTTTTTATACATTTTGGCTAACCTATCTGAGGTTAGGTGCCATCTATGGAACATTTTATATAAGTTTTCTTTAAATGAAACAGATTTAGTCAACTTAATATTCATAGTCCATATTTTACTCCATTGTATCAAATATATGTTGTAGCCTACATTTTGCATCAATTTGACCATACATTCTTTAACTATTTCATCCTGCATTTTCAATTGCATCAGCATACCATACATTTTCTTAATAAGTTTCTCTCTTGAAGTACATAATAATTTTTCAAATGCACCTTGTTCTAAATAAAATCTGTCTGTTTGTCCTTACTATATCTAGATTCCACTTGCACTCTAGTCCACCAGTCTAAGTTTATTTCCCTTTTCTTTAATTCTTCCTGAGATTTTAAATTATTTCCATCATCTAACAATCCTGCATATCTAATAACTGTTTGTTTTGAAGTCAAAACTTTTTGAGAAAAAGCTTCCACTGGAGATACCCATCTTGGAATTTTAGTATATATCAGTGGACTTTTAGTATATATCAGTGGATGAATATTTTCCCAGGTTGTCAGTAATGATCTTATCATATGATATTTAAAATATTTATGTCCAGAAGCTTTCCCATACCATAAAAATGCATGCCATCTTCAGGTAAAATCCATTCTCTCAACCAAACCAAACTTGCTGCCCTATAGTAATTCTTCCAGTCTGGTACTCCAAATCCAGCATTATCTTTCGCATCCTGTAAGGCTTTCAATTTAATTCTTGGCTTTTTCCCTTGCCATATAAAGTGTTGTGTCAGTTTATTCAATTTGTACCAACAACTTTCTCCACCACCTCTGTGTTCCATCCCATCATCTTGGCACCTGCCAGCAGGAGAGCAAACTTGTCACATAGCCACCCAGGAAAAGAGCAAGGTGACCACACTGGGGTGGTGCTTGCTCTCCTTTGGGCACCTTGGCCATCTCACATGTCCTGCTGTGCCTCGTGCTCAGGAGAGAGTGAGAAGGCAGAGAGGGATCCCTTCTCTTCGCTCCAGATACAAAAGGGCTGGCTAAGGTTCAGCAGTGGTGGGGAAAGACAACCCTACCTGCTCAGAGATGCCAGTACCACACCCACAAAACAGGAACTAGAAAAATGTGCACAGCCAATAAATCAGTCACGTATTTAATGGTGTACAAGTGAAAGTATATATCAAAAAACTTTTATTAAAAATAAATTGAAATTAATTTTTCTAAATATTTCTGTTGCTTTATGTTAGCCTAACACAAGTAAAATGTTAAATACTGAGAACCTAACAAAAGCAAAAGATTAAGTGAAGATAATAACACTAGGTAATCTGGACCCACAGTTTAATATATGTAAGTAAACTGGGATGCTCTATAAAAAAATGGCATTCTTATTTCTTCTCTCCCCACCTCTGTATAATGTCACAAGCAGACCACAGAATGAATGACCTCTACAGTACCAGAAAGGTAAGGTGCTTCCCAAAGTCTACTGTTTGTTCCTTCATTCTGCTCCATACTAAGGACTCAGTATGGCATGCTGTTCCTACTTTTGATGGGAAAGAGATGGATCCCTACAGACCCAGATAGCAAGCTCCACACACTAGATCTTCTGAAATAACTTTAGAAAAATAGAGCAGAAAGATATTCAAATGTTAATTTTCAATTGCATTTCAGCCATTGCCTAGGCTGTCTAGGGAGATTACAGAATTTGACATATGTCAGAACTCATCTCTCTCCATCAACTGCTTTCCATTGTCAATTAGAAAGGAGAAATAGCCTTTACACTGCATTGTCAAGTGATGAAAAAAATGAATCTATGTCCTAAGGTGGAATTAGATGTATAAGTGAGGTGATGAGGTGACCATTAATTTCAATACTCAGGTTAGAGTAAGTGCTGAAAGCACAGGTGACAAGTTCATAGATGATGTAATGTGAACCGGGAATCAAGTGAGCTCAATCCTGGGCCATGTGAATTTAGCCCTTGAGTAAGTTTCCAATGCTGAGAGGGTCAATCCAAATAGAAGTGACATAGTAAAAGATGCAGTGCACCCCAACACATGAAGAATGCATGCTGCTCGGCAACAAGGAATCACCACAGAGTTACCAACATTAATCTCCTGTATGCTTGGGATAAGGTAGAAACCTTCCAGATCTGGTTTCCAAACAGGTTGGATGTTACTTGAATGGTCATATAACTGATGTGGCTGCATCTCATAGCACTAATGCAAAGTCTGAACATAATCATATACAGCAGATGGGTTAGGTGGGCAGTAGTGCTATACTGTTTCTGTTACCCAGTCACTACCAAAAAGGCACAGAGTCCAGTGTCATGTGGAACCAGCAATGATACTAACCCAGGAATATATGCATTATGCCTTAGAGAAATCTATTGTGTGAATATCATGGCTTGGGTTCTGTGGGGCCATTCTGTCAGTACAACAGCAGCTCCTCTAACAAAACAGCTTTTCTGTTTGTGAAGGAGAGGAGGGTGGCTTCTGCCAATTCCCCCCTCCTGCTGCAGACTCCCAATTTGCCCTCTTTGCACTGTTCCTTTGGGTCAATAATAGATGCAAAGCATTATTTTATTGGACAAAGAAGGCTGCAGTGAGAGGGGAAACAAAGAAGCTGCCTTCCTCTACGGCAAACCACCCATGCTCCATAGGATCCGGGTCCATCATTATTCTGTTTTGAAGAGCTGACCACTGTGAGGTTTCCACACCTCTGGTCATCAAGCACACATTCCTAAAGGCATTAGCATGTTGAGAAGTACAACATACTGTGACTTCTTAGCCTTGGCCATACTACGTGAACAAATTCTATATTAGCCAGTCATTGCTGAAGAGCTTTATGAGGCTTGTGAGGGGTTCTCTCATCAACAGTGCTATTAGAATCCAGAAGCATACATCAACAGAAAGAACCTTTCATGCAGAATTGCAACATTATTGTAGAAGCTCTAGCTTAATTACCAAGCAGACAACAAACAACACAAACCTATGATTTTAATGGATAAATCTGTACAACTTGAGAATGTTGTGCATAAAGGAAGGACACATTGAGAACTGATGAAGATGGCTATTAGATGCAGAACTATTAATTATAATGATTAACTGCATTACATCCCTTACACTTTAGAAAGGAATGGAAAGGAGAAACTATAACTATGTACATTGTCTTCTGTCATTTGTTTTTTATTCAAGAACTGGACATGCTGTTTGCTCTATATTTGGGTTCTGATTCTGTATCATTGCATTTTAATAACATTTTACAAAGAATCAATTATTATTTAAAATTTCCTGCAGCTGCCATTTGCAGTGTTGATACAATGACTTCATTCACTTTAAACTCTAAGGAATACAGATTTCAGTAGACAAGCATAAGATTTTTTCACTGACTGGGAGGCTCTTTAGTAAACTGATTTCAGAGAAACACCTATTAGTGCCATACTAAACCATGTTAACACCATGTTAACTAAATCACTAAGACTGCATTCAGAATTCACTGAAGGAAAGGAGCTTTTGTTTGATTAGAAACATTTGAAACTGAGGTTATGAAACAAAGATCATTTCTCTCCAGTGGGATGACATGTTAATGCTACCTCATTAAGGGCTACTGCCTATCATTTCCAGCTGCATTGCAGCAATTTCATTTTGTGTTTTTATTACTGGAGTTATACTCCAGAAAAAACACTTTTTTCAGGTTACCTTCATGTCCTCCCAGATGCCAAATCAAAACGAAGAAAAAGAACCAAGGCAAGTTTTTTCTTTCTAGAAAGCTCTTGCAGCACTCCTGGAAAAGTCAAAAATTACACTGGCAAAATGTATTATTTTCCTGCTGCTAAAGAAGTTGGTCAGCTGACCAGTGACCTTGCTTTTAAAGCAAATACAAGTTTTCACTAAGATAGCACAGAAGAATGAAAGTATAATTCATGTTCAGACATGCAAAGAACAGGGCATTTCCACAGACCATACTGAGAAAAAACTCAGTTATGCCTTTTTGCAGATTATGAAAAGGCAAACACTTCCTCAAATGATTATGCATTCTCAAACAGAAACTTCTAAGTATCTCACGTTAACACTCTGTTCTGAAAGATATTTAATCAACACTGCTTCTACACTGATGAGGTGCAATTCTAGCTCGCCTCCTTGTGGTGCATCTTGGGTAATGCTAAAGAGCTAGAACTTCTGGCTGCCAGACAATCGTAGGATCTCCTGGTTACTCTACACACATGGAAACAATCAACCAATCAAACAGTCCTTCTCAGGACTACTTAACAAGGGGTATAGGAGACTGCACCCAAATCTCCTAGGGTAGGAGCAAGTCTCAATGCCAATACTTGTTGTGAATCTTACTTGAACATTGGGGTAAATCCTAGGGTACAAGGCATTTTACCACAGCTCGGTATATCTGTTGTTAATAAATTTAAGTTCAGTCAACACAGGATATATCTCTAAATTGCAGATCAAATTTACATCCCAAACAATAACAACTTTGCTCTAATAAATGTGAAGGAAACACAAACATATTCACCTGATTGGGAAAAAAAAATAGAAATCTCAGGATGCTCCACGTCTAACAATTAAAGTGCAGCAAAATTAATTATAATATATACTCCATTCTGAATTGACCATTTTGTCTGTGGCTTTTTATTCCTTTGAACTACACACATCAATTGCAGCTGCAAAGAACCAATCTGGACAACTGGAGAAGAAAACACAGAAAAGCATCTGCTATCATTACCAAGCATTCCACGCTATTGATTCTGTACAGTGGCTGGTCAGCAGGAGGCAGCAATAGCAGCAGGCAGAAGTCTTCTGAAGGAGTCGATAGGGCTGTCTTCAGAATGACCCTGTGATTGAAAGGAGACACATTTAAAACTCTGATTTTCCACCTCTGGCTGCCACAGCTCTTGTTAACAACCATGAGTGGTGGTGAGATGAAAGGAATATGTGCTCTTTAGAAAAACTGGGTTGTGCTAAAATCTCAAGGCAGGCTGCATCAACGAAGGTAAGGGAAAAACTACTAGGTCAGAAGGCATTAGGACATTTATGCGAGATAATTGAACAAACACAGGAAGTCACAGGATAGCTTAATTGTTCCAAAGTTGAAAAGTTGCTCAAGTTTGCTGTCAGTTTTGAGGCTTATTGTTAGGGGAGAATCTCATCCAAGAAATTGAGCTTATAATCACAACAACACTTTCCTCAAGATACAACTTGCATTGCAGCTAACAGAATACTGCGACAAGACATGTGGCAGCTGTATGTCAAGAAGCTTCTGAAGTTGAAACAGAAGCCACCGAGTTCCTATTTAAATACTCAGAATTATATCTTTGAGGTATTATGGCTATTTCACACATGGTATTTTTTAAGGATGCATTGAAGAGGTTTTAAATGTCCATCTAAAGATATAAAGTATGAATGTGACAAACACATGAATCATAAAGGTGCCTTGCCAGGGAATCATGACTGGTTGTGCCAGCAAGTATACACTTAGCAGCTGTCATATAACTGGCATGACAGCAGCAAGCCCAGGTTACCTCTAGATCTTAATCTAAAGAAAATAGACTATTCCACAGCGTTAGAGAGCCCTGATCAACATAGCACCATGTTAGAATTTGTATACTGTAGGAGCACAGCCTAAAACTTTTTAAAATTACATTTGGTGGCTCATTCCTTAGCATGCTGTTTCATGAGGAGACATCTTTTTGCTTTTGGACTCCAGTATGAAGAACAGAAGTTTTATCTCAAAGACTGTCAGACTCAGGTCTATCAATCAATCAATCAATCAATCAATCAATCATGTTTTTACCCCACAAATCCACCGAAGAGTTCATTGTTCTCACCTCTTTCATTTTATCTGTGCAACAACACTGTGGGGTAGGAATTGGTTGTGTGTGTGTGTCAGCCAGTAAGCTTCATAACAGATTTGAATCTAGATCTTATTCGTAGTCCAGTGCTGCAATCACTATACAGTACTGCCTATCTTTGTATACGTGCCAGACAGCTTTAATAAACAGAGAAAAGGACTGGTCACTGATGGCAATATGCCTTTTCAAGCCCTAGAAACACTTTATAGGGTGGAAGCTGGAGGTAAGGTGAGGAGCCAGTTTAAAACAGTATACAATATCCCCCCGTTACCGCTAACAGAAAAGTCACTGCCATCCTCTCTAATGGTGTTGTATTCCCAAAGCAGCACAACAGCACCCTCTACAAAGATTATAAAAGGTTTCTGCATTCCCAGGGCTATGCAGAAAATGTATCTTTCCTCTTTCACTCCATAAAAAGAGAGGGGACTCCGAAGCAGCTAGCATGAGAACTGAGTATCTGGCCACCTGTTGATGTGATGAACATAAGATTGCTGGCCGTTCACTTAGCCTAAGCTAAATTGCCTGCAATGTTCCTACTGAGGACTGAAGGAGAATATTCCTCCCCTTCACACCTCAATGTTTTTAATTAATTAATTAATTAATTAAACTTTTATCCCACTGTACCCGGCCAAGGCCAGCTCAGGACGTATTACAACTGATAAAATACCAAAATACATATAGGTAATAAATCCAACATTAAAATACTATATTAAAACCAAGTATAATAATAAAATACTAATCTTATGTGTCAGTACCACTGATCTGCTTTAGCTATTGTATTGCTGGTCTGCTTTAGATGCTGTAAAAAGGTACTTCAGACATCATAAAAGGGGGGAATTGGCTCGGGCAGTTATTGGGGTCCAGCGGATCAGGGCTCTTCGCCATAGGATGTCAGTTGGCATTCCCAGTGGTAATGGTAGGGGGGGTGACGGCTCCAAAAGCCTGGTGAGAAAGCTCTGTTTTACAGGACCTGCGGAACTGTAAAAGGTCCTTCAGGGCCCTGGTCTCTTCTGGGAGCTCATTCCACCAGAGTGGAGCCACCACCAAAAAAGCCCTGGCACTGGCCTCCTTAATGCTCAGGAGTAGCAGACGATTCTGGATCACCGATTGCAGCACTCTCTGGGGTATATATGGGGAACGACGGTCCCTCAGGTATGTAGGTCCCAGGCCATATAGGGCTTTAAAGGTAAGAACCAGCACCTTGAAGCAGATCTGCTATGCTATCGGCACTCAGTGCAGTGCCTTTGGTGCAGGCTGAATGTGCTCCTGGATAGAGAGTCCCATCAACAGCCTGGCCGCAGCATTTTGCACCTGCTGAAGCTTCTGGATCTGCAACAAGGGCAGCCCCATGTAGAGGACATTACAGTAATCCAGTCTCGAGGTGACCACCGCATGGATCACTGTTGCCAAGTCGCTGCAAATTTACCACAGGCTTTCAAAGGGAGAGGCTCAGGGACTGGACCCATTCCTCAGGTTTTGAAGCCTGTGAAAGGAGGTGAAGAGCAACATGCTCACCTTCACCCTATCAAGATCACCAAGGGAAATTTCCTCATAGACATTCAAAGCCCAGGGCTCAGGTCTGGAAAGCAAGAAAAAACTAATCCTTCACTTAGCAAGGCATGGGGAGATTTTCCATTATGTCTCACAGGGCTCAGGTAAGGAGCAAGCTCTTTATCTGCCCCTTACACTCAATGCTATGGAACTAGACAAGGACAAATTTCCTACCACCAGAGTTCAAAGAGACAAGTCAGTTTCCCAGCCTGAGAAACCGAGTTCTCTTTCTTCAACCTACATATGAGAACACCTGGGAAAATAAAGAGAAAAAATTCATTGGGAGAGCACTGAGAAGCATTGAAAATAAACTCCTATTAAATAGTTTCTCTTTCTGAATGTGTGAAATGCTCACTCTATAGCCCATTATGCATGCACAAATAACTTCAGATTTTCACAGCAGTTGCTTCATAAAGCTTGGATTTGGATTCTGTTTTGCATTTTGTATCATTCTTTTCCCTCTGAATTTCTGGTCTTCAGAAATCTGGATCATTTTTTCTTCATGTGTATCAAAAGATTTGCACATTCCCTAAATGGGGTGAGACTTCACTCCTGACTTGATCATGGGTGTTGACAAAGGGTTTGGGGGAGGGGGTTATATTTTTGCCAGTGCCCTAGTGCAGCTGCACAGTAACTCTAATTTCCTGCCCTCACTTGCAAATTCATGTGGTTTTCTGTATGTGATTCTCTAATTTGATCCTACACACTGGTCATCATCTTGGCCGGTTTTTAAAGCCTCTAATGTGCTGATTGCATTCTTTCTTCCAAATGGATTGATCCTGAGTGATTCTTAAGTTCAGCAGTTTGCTGAAGGTTCATGAGGCTCAATTGCCATTTTAATTTTAGCTTCTGAAGACTGTGAAAAGAGTCCCCCCAAAAAAAATTTGGTGCACTAATGCATTAAAGGGAAGAATGTTTTCAATGCTTGGGTCCTTCAGCATTTCTTCCCCAGCATAACTTTAGTGGGGCTGGGGGGTTGCAGAAATCCCTGTCAGGCTTCCCATCCCAGTGTCTCTTTCCCTTTGCATTTTATGTCAGTTTCATTCCATGCTGATGATCCCTCCCCCTTTATTCTCTTTGCATGCAGCACTGAAATCCTCTTTTGTTTGTACTGGGGATGCTGCCGTTTGCCTCCTCTCCAATCCCCCTTTCAAGCCTGTACCAGCAGGGGACTGAATGTCTCACACCATTTTTTAATTTTTCTCTCATCATTTTAATTTGTTTTTATTCAGCAATCCGAGACTGGCAATAAGATGCTAATTGTGGGTGTGGGTACTGGGGATTCTTGATTAGCATTTTATCACTAGTCTCAGATCACTGAATAAAAAAATTTAAATGATGGGGGAAATTAAAGAGTTGTGTGAGAATCTTAGGCTTCTGTTTACAGTGCTGGAGGTAGATGAATGGGCAGAACAACTTTGAGGTGGGCAGGGAAGTTGACATCAAGGGGTGGCAAAAGACAGGAGAGAAAATTCTGATTTCATTCTGGTTTTTGACTTGGAAGTGAAGGCAAAACCCCCCCACAAAAGAGCACTCAGATAGTGTGGGAGAAAAGCTAACAAAAATGAAGCCAGCCTGGAAGCAATCAAAACGCGTGCAGAAGGGGGAAAAAACCCAGATGGACATGTAAACTGAAAGCAAAGGAAAACTGATGTGCGTAAAAGACCATTGTGTGTGTGTGTGTGTGTGTCAAATGCCATCAAGCTGCTCCAACCTATGGTGATCCTATGGATTAATGACCTCCAAAACAGCCTGTCATTAATAGCTTTGCTCAGGTCTCATAAACTGAGTGCCACGGCTTCCTTTAGTGAGTTAATCCATCTCATGTTGGGTATTCCTCTTTTCCTGCTGTCTCGAGCTGCCTGGAAAATAACAGTTGTCATCTGCTGATTGCACCAGGCCTGCTCTCCTCAATGTTCCCAGTCCTCTTGGTCAGCAGGAGTCAGTGGTAACAGGCCAATGGGTCAACTGAGGGCAAAGCTGCCCCCAAAAGAAGTCGACCCAGAGCACTCATTGGGCGTGGGCAGGCAAGGCAGCAGCAGCACTGGGAGTCATGGTGCCAAACAGTCATGCTGAGGAGCCATGCCAGGAGCCACACAAGGGTGCCCTGTCAATGGGAAGCCAGAGAAATAGGTCCTCCTCATCCAGGTCCATACACCCATCTCAATCCACGCGACAATAGACCTCGTGGTAACAGTAGCAGTAGCACAGCACAGTAGCAATAATAGAACGCCCTGAGGTGTGTAGTTACAGCTCTCCAGCAACTAAGTTCTTATTTAATCTCTACTGTTTTGTGCTATCCTGAGCTCAAATCCTGGGGGGGGGATGGATTTACCCTTGGTTCAGCACTCAGTCTTGGCTAATAATTTGCTGGGCGTATCCAGATTCTTAAAATAAATTGTCCTGCAGCAACAGCTACACTAAAAGCTCCTAATGCAGTGCCATCTTGCTAATTAAGGCACACACAGAGACACACATATATATTCAGGCTTAATAAATATGCCAACTATAACCATTTTATATGCTAAATTATAAATTATTTTTAATGATTAAAGCAGTAAAATATGTTTGGGTTTGATTTAAAAAAAAACTATATTGCAAATATTCCAATTCCCCACTCCCCAAAACAGGGGGAAATTTTATATCTGTGCTTCAGCTAGGGTTGCCAAGCTCCTAGTAGGGCCTGGAGATCTCCCAGAATTACAACTGATCTCCAGACTAGAGCGATCAGTTCCACTGGGAAAAATAGCTACTTTGGAGGGTAGACCCTATGGCATTATACCCTGATGAGATCCTCTCCTTCCCAAACCCTGCCCTCCCAGGTTCCATCCCCAAAATCTCCAGGAATTTCTCAATTTATAGGTGGCAAGCCCCAAGTTGATTCAGCCCCCAAGTTGATACAGCCACACTGAGGAAAGGCATTATGAGGCTATAACATTTAAGGGAGGGAAGGACCAGACTCTTAACCCTCTGTGAGACCAACCCCTTATGGGGCTGAATTTCTAAGCTTCAGCATTTAAAGGGAAACTTTGGCCCTTAGAAACAAAAGGTCACCCTTCATTAGAGAAATTCTCTTCAGGGCTGAATCTACTAATCTTAAGGGATAAAAGGACAGGTCATTAGAAAATCAGCAAGCTTGGAAAATGGGAATTGCAGCTTACGGAGGGAGGTGTGGAGCCTGCTCAAAACTGTCCACAACACTTTGTTGTTTATGATTGTACATGTGCTCTTTTCAAAACACAACAGCCAGCTGCCAAAACTCTTGACCTTTAAAACCAGACTTGGCAACCATATTCTGACCAGAAAGACAGACTGTCAGGCTGGATCTAGACATGGCACTCCCACATAGTATTCAAAAGTTCATTTTGGAAGCAGGATTCATAAACATTTGGCTGAACTGAAAACTCCCTTCCATGTGGAAATCAACTGGGTGAGCATCCTCTGATGTCTACTGTGGTAGACCACCGTTATGTCATGAGTTCACATTTACATCATCTGCTTGTGTCAGCTATTCAGTTGTGAACTGGCACTTCCTACTCAAGGAGTGTTCGAAGAATTTTTCTAGTTTGGTGGTCCAACTGATCAAACAAAACTGCTGGCAACAGAAACCTATCAAATTTAAATGTAGACTTAGGGAATATTTATTGTATCCATTTTACTTTCTGTTTGGAGACCCAGAAGTGCATATAATGAGTTTTCAATCTGTCATGTGAAACAGAGGGAGAGAAATAATTCTGCAGGGATGAAGTCAAATGATGCAGTAAATTCCATAATGGGAGTAAAAATGGATTTTCATCTTAGCAGAAAAGGCTTGAGATCATGATTAGACGGAGCAGAAAACAGCCTGATTAACACTGCTGTTTAAAACCATATTCAGTGCAGCAATGACACTGGCTTCACTAACTATCTGTTCAATCCTAAACAGTTATTACCTTTCTAAATCTGAAGTTTCTGGGATTAGAAGAGTGATATTTTGTTTAGGATTGCACTGTAAAAGGCCGGGACTTGAGAACCACAAGACTTTTTACTAAGTAAACTGCACAATACTAGAAAGCTATGTCCCCACCCATCCAAAGCTGCATTTTGTTCAACTAACCCAGCATAATAGAGGGATGAACAATTAGTATATGGCCAGAACAAAGTTTTAGTGCAGTGGCACCTTTAAGACCAACAAAGTTTTATTCAAGGTATAAGCTTCCGTGTGTCAGCACATGTCTTGTAATTAGTCAGGATAACAAATGGAATTTTCTTGGTTCCACTGCTATAAGGGATAGTCTCAGCTGGATGCAGTTATTGGTAATCTGCACATAAATGCTGAAGTTCTGCAAACTCTAGTTTATGGAGTTCACTGTTGCACCTCAGCAAGTGACATCAAAGCCTGAAAGAGAAAATTATTTTTAGAGAAAATAAAAAGGAGCATTCTGATAGTGGCTTTCTACAGCAGGGGTGTGAAGGAACTCGTGAAGGGAGCTGTATAGGATGCACACCCCACATTTGTTAAAGCGTTCTCTGTCAATTGTGCCATGTGATAGAAAAGAACACTGCTCGAAATATGTGTGTGTGAGAGAGAGTAGAATAAATGCAGAGGCTATTCAGAACAAGCAGTTACTTATATAAAAGGCCTATGTAGTAACCTAGTTGAAAAAAAGCATATCACAGTGGCATCAGGTTTATGCACTAAATACTAAAGAGCTACAGAATGATGCGTAGAAAAAAATTTAAAATATAATTTTTTAGAAAGCTATAAAAGGTTCAAAGAAATCTAAAACAGTAAAAATATAGCCCAGTACAAAGATTTGCCATAAAACGTATGAAAGTCATGTCAACTTAATAAAGGCTGGCATAAAATGAAGTTCAGAGATTGTTTTCAAGGGAACACAAGATAGGTTTAGTTCATGAGGAGAGCCTTCTCCAATCTGTCCAATAGCACAGAATTCAGCTATTTCACTACAATGTCACCTATTGCTTATCTCAAAGTTTCCAGTGCTGAAGCTGAAGTTCAGCCCATAGAAAGCTACTTTTACTCATGAAACAACTAAACTGGAATTATAACTCTTTGGTAATCCAAACATAAAAAAGATCACATCATAATTTCAATCTGGCTGTCTTTTTTTTGGGTTTAAAGTGGAATCAAAGCTCTTATTTAAAGAAAACACAATTTTCTACACTACAGACTTCCACACAATCTATCTGAAGTACATAAAACTGGAAGTGGCATCCTTTCACATAGTGCTGAACCTGTAATTTAAGACCAAACACAGATTATTTAAAAACATCACATATTGATGCTGCAGAACAGTAACAATATCTTCAAAGATATTTTTCAGCATTTGGATGTGCAAGAATGTAGTGATGCTTTAAAAAAATGCTTTGCTTGCCAACAGATGGCCACCCTGTATTTTCTCAACATTAACACGTCTCAGGTTAAGAGTTTGAAACTAATCATGATCGTGAGTCAGGTCTGACAACTGAGGCCAATTTTCTGACCCAACAAAAGTTTAAAAATTTTTTGATTTGTCATTGTATCCAAGTCCCATGTGTGGTGACAGAGGAATCAGATTCTCTGTTACATTTCAGCTGCTGTTGGTCAAGCAAAGGCTTGTGCTGAAATAGCTTTCATTCCCATCTCAGGCAGCATGACAAAACCACACAAAGCTGCCACTGATCAGTGCAATCCTAAAAAGAATTACAACCTTCTAAGTTAATTAAAATGGATGGACTTAAAAGGGTATAACTCTGTTTAGGACTGCAGTATAAATGCCCTGCATTTTCTTCCTAATTGCTCTGCAACAGTATTTTGCTAATGAAACACTGAGCTAGTCCTAGGCAGTGAAGGATGCTTCTAACACCCTTTAGGAAACAGAACAAGATGCTGAGTACAATGATCTCCTTTTAAAACCTCTTCCTGACTGGTGCCTGCTGCTTCTCTTTCCTCAGCACCAGGGCTATTTTTGGGCAGGAACGCACAGTAATGGAGTTCCGGCTGGCTCCAGAGTTGGACACACTCAGCAGGAACTCACTAGCATGATAGGCCACACCCAACAGCAGAAACTCATTAGGATTGGCTACATTAGGGGTGTGTGGTCTCATATGCAAAGGAGTTCCTGCTCCCAAAAAGGCCCTGGGTTTTGACAACAAACAAAGTAAACAGAATAAGAACCAAATGGTGGGTGGTATCACGGGGTGTGTGGCCTAATATGCTAATGAGATGTGCTGTCAGGGGTGTGGCCTAGTATGCTAATAGATTTCTGCTGTTGGGTGTGGCCTATTATGTTAATGAGTTCCTGCTGGGCTTTTTCTACAAAAAAAGCCCTGCTCAGCACTGTGGGCAGAATCAAAGCTCACAAGTGAAACTAGAAGTTGAGGCATCCCTTGTGGCAGCAACCCCCTCAATCCAGTGCCCTCTGTCCAGTCACAACAGAGTAATTTATAAGGTTACCCCTGTACATGTCTGTGGGAACATGCATCTTGCTATTTAATGAGATCATCATTCTTTCTCTTAAGTGAAACTGTGGCCCTGTCAGGAGCATCAAACAATTATGTAAGAACAAGTTTCTGAAGGCAGTTACTCGTCATAGATAAATAGGAAAAGGAACGACCTCCTCTAATTCAGAATATGTTTCTCTAATAATTCATAATGCGTTCCTCTAGCACATCCTTCAACACAGAATCTTAATTTAATGTAACTGATCTATATATCCTTCAGCTGAATAGAATGCCATAGAGCCCATCCTCCAAAGCACTTATTTTCTCCAGGGGGAAAGAGATGGGTTGTCTGCAGTTGTGATACCTGGTGATCTTCAGGCTCCACTTGGAGGCTGAGTAAACCAAAAAAATATCACAGTTACAAGGAAATATATCAAACAAACAAACACTGTGATAAAAATGACAATGACATTTAATAAATCTTATGAACATTAAATTACATTACAAATGAAACTTTTACAATATTACTAAGGAAATTATATCCTTTTCCTTGAGAATTTTATAATTTCCTTAGTAATACTGTAAAAGTTTCATTTGTAATATAATTTGATGTTCATAAGATTTAAATGTCTGTCATTTTTATCACAGTGTTTGTTTGATATATTTCCACCTGGAGGCTGGCTACCCTAGGCATACCAGTTAGCATTTCAGAGCAGGGTCTGCTAGACCCAGGTTCTGGCTGTGGAAGTTGAGTGGGTGATTTCAGACCAGTCACAGACTTTCAGCCTAACCTACCTCACAGGATTGTTGTGCAGATCAAAAGGGGGAGAGGAGAATTATGTAAGCTGCTTTGGTCTCCACTGTGGAGAAAGACAGTACTTTTCCTCCTGGGGAATCATTGCTGCCAATCTCCAGATGAGGGCTGGAGATCACTCAGAATTAAAACTGCTCTCCAGATGGTAGAGATCAGGGGCAGATAATGATGATTGGCTGGGAAGGAAATAGAGTTGCCAACTCCAGGTTGGGAAATTCCTGGATATTTGAGGGGTGGAGCCTGGAGACTGTGGGATTTGAGGAAGTGTGGG
This sequence comes from Gekko gecko, assembly GCA_029375565.1. Lineage (NCBI taxonomy): Eukaryota > Metazoa > Chordata > Lepidosauria > Squamata > Gekkonidae > Gekko > Gekko gecko. The sequence goes on along the minus strand of JAPDNY010000006.1, from coordinate 73,189,255 downwards.
TCCTCAGACAGGTACAATGCCATAGACTCCACCCTTCACCCAGCCATTTCCTCCTGGGGAGCCACTGTTGCCAATCTCCAGGGGAAGTCTGGAGATCACTCAGAATTACAACTGCTCTTCAGATGGCAGTCAATTCCCCTGGAGAAAATGAAGGACTCTGTGTCATTATACCCTGCTGAGATCACCACAGCAAATTGATGCTGAATGCCCAAGGCCAGGGCACCCACCCAGAGCCTCTCTCTAGAGCTTGTTATATTGATTTCCACAATGGGTCTTATTCCTAGTTAAAACATAAATACTATTAAACTTGTTAACAATGAATAAACTATTTACCAAAAGACAGGAATGTGGTGCTCTTTCAGCTTGAGCAAATGTACCACAAAGTTGAACATTTTAAATCAAGGTGATAAAAACAAGATACATTCATTTTTTTTGTCAATTTAAGCTAGTGGTATTCAAACTTCTTGAAGCAGAGCACACTTCTAACTTTGCCAAAATATATTTTTCAGGATCGACTTGCACAGTTGCTACTTTCTTCTTCCCAAAACACACTGCTGAAATTTTGCATCATTTAACACTGAACAAGTTTACATTTATAAACAAACTGCATTACTGAACATTAGGCTGTATTTCGTGACCATTTTGCAGATGATACAAAAACAAAAATTGGCCACCCGTCCTCTTAGTGAAGGGGTGTCAAACTTAAGGCCTGGAGGCCAGAACCAACCCATCCAGGCTCTTACCCAGCCAGCAAGCAACTGGTATGTATAGAAATGTAAGGTACTCCCCCTTTTATGGCATCCCTTGGGAAAAAAACCCTAGTCTTGTATATGATTAAATACATTCATTGGGGCTCTTGTAGGCTAGGAATCAATTACTTTTGTTTATATTTTAGTAAAAAAATAATATTATTAATTGGGTTTGCCTGCCTCCTTTATAAAGTTTATATCTCCATTTATATGTCTGGCATTACATTTATGGCACACATGGCCTGGCCTGACAAAGTGCCATTTATGTCAGATCTGGCTCTTGTAACAAATGAGTTTGAGAAGTTCTTCTTCTAGGTCACCCTGTGTCCTGGAATACAGGCAGAGTAAGGCAACACAGCTAAGCTACAGAGCAAGGCAACAGAGCTAGATCACAGTCAAGAGTCCAGTCCAGAGATCAAATACTGGTTTAGCAGCAATCAGAGTTCATGGGTTGTTCAGGAAAGCAGAGTCAAGGTAGTCTGAAGTCATTGATTAGCAAGGTTCAAGCAGGTCTGAAAACCAGAGTCGAGAGTTATTCCAAAGATCACAGGAGGCAGAGTCCGGCATTGTGGTCATGAAGTTCACACTGTTATGATGAGTTGCTTCCACAATCTGCAACTCTCCAGGTCTGATTTATATATGCATTCCTTAACAAGCCTGATTCACAGCCATTGCTCTGAGGTGCTCCTGTACTTACTCAGAACAGCTATCATTAAACAGCTGGTGCTGAGCCAAGAGGCAAGCACTCTGTCTGTGTGTCCTTAAGTCGTGTCCTTAAGTCTTGCCGGAGCTTTCCCCTTCACTGTTCAATTAACGCAGGGGAGCCTGGTGGGCTACTTTCCCTCAGCTGTGCTTCATTGGCTACTTCAGAGGTATGTGGGTGGATCAAGGTCAGCTGCCAATAATGAATCTTCAGGCTCCTGTATCTCTAATTCACTAACTGTAGCTGATTCAGAGCTGGCTGTGTGTGGTTCCTCAACTCCTGAGGAGTCTTCAGCCACACTGGACACAGGCTGGTCAAGCTGGCCCAGGGCACCGTGTTCCTGCTCCTTCGCCTGACCTCACAATCCTTCTCCAAAAGAATCATGACATATTTTGGGGTCCCTCACCAACAGAACAGTAGTAGTAGCACCAGCAGCTGTAGTAGTTGTAGTAATAATAACAATAATTAGTTGTTGTAGATGTTCGGGCCTGTATGGCCATGGTCTTGCCAAGACCCTGGCCATACAGCCTGGAAAATCTACAGCAACTCATGAACTCCGGCCATGAAAGCCTCTGACAACGTAATAGTAATATAATTTATAACTCACTCTCCCTGGAAACCAGGTTCCCAGTAATACTTGTAAATATTAAGTTATGAGTTCTCCATGACCCACAAAATAATTTCTTTCCTCTGCAATACAAATGTGGTACCTCCTAACTAAACTTTGTGCTAGCAGAAGAGTCTGAAGCATAGGAGGGTTCCTAAAACCGACAACGTCCCATGGAACATGAAACTCCGTGTTCTGCCAGATACAGCATGAATTCCAGTTAGAAAGCAAGAGGAAAAGAAAATGATGCAAAACAAAAGTCATCCTGAATTGAAAAGGAGGAGGAGGAGGAGGAGATTGGATTTATACCCCGCCCTTCACTACCCAAAGGTGTCTCAGAGCGGATTACAAACTCCTTTCCCTTCCCTTCCCCACAACAGACACCCTGTGAGGTAGGTGGGGCTGAGAGAGCTCTTGACAGAAACTGCTCTTTTTCAAGAACAGCTCTTATCAGAACTACGGCTTGCCCAAGGTCATCCAGCCAGGTGCAAGTGGAGGAGTGGGGAATCAAACCCGGTTTTCTCAGATTAGAGTCCGCGCACTTAACCACTACACCAAACTGGCTCTCAAAGATGAGACTCAGTGTTCTTTGACATCATTAAGAAGAAATTACACAAAATATTCTTGAAGCCCTATGAGAAATTATACATATGGAATTCAGGGCATACTCCCACTGACAAAGAGTGCAGTTACTTCCAGAATAATTTGTTAAACTTTCAGCAAACCTGTAGTAGTTAAATGGCCATTTAAACAAAAGAGAGGTGCTATTGGTTGGGGAAGGTTTGACCCAGGAACGGGGGTATCTCCTGTTCTGGATGGGGCTGCACTCCCCCTAAAGGAACAGGTTTGTAACTTGGAGCTGTTGCTGGACCCAGGCTTCCTGTTGGATAAACTGGTGGCCAGTGACATCTTTTCCCAGCTTCAGTTGGTGAGCCCTTCCTGAGTGGCACATCTTATGACAAAACACCATAATATTATGCCATGTTATGACAAAACAGAACTTTTCTGCTGCAAGTTGCAGATGTCATTTTGCATCTTACACAGTCCTAAACACGAGTTGCATCCTTCAAAGTCCACTGAAGTCAATGGGGCTAAAAGGGTATATTTAGGCCTGCACTATAACTCTCCTGGTTGGCAATGTTTTGTCCTTTTTTGATAGTGTTAGTGGGCTTGGAGGTTTTACATGCTTTTATATCTTGGTGATGTTTTTTGCCCTTTCTTGGTTACAGGACAGGAAAATTTCTGCAAATTGGTTGAGTCCTGATAAAGAATAAGCAAAGTATGCTCTTCTAACTGGCAATTTGCACTTGGCAGAGCAGAATATATACTGCTTCCATCCCAGCCCAATTGGGCTATTAATCAGTGTGCAACAAATAGGACAAGCTAAAAATCAGGTACTTAATTCTGGTCACAAACTAGTCTGAAACTGATGTAATAGCACTAGCTTGAATGGAACACTCCTTATGTTAAAATGCAGATAGCAGAAATAAGGGCTAGATTCACAACAGGTTTTAACAGAGGTAACAATATATACATATGTTAAATCAACAACAACACAATCCCCTCCATTCTGCTTTTAAGATGTCTACAGGTTTAGGACATAGTGTTGACCTTCACTCTAGGCTACAAGACAGCCTTTTCCAGGTCACAGATCACTTCTACCTTTTTTACAGCTAAATTGAAAGGAAAAGATTGGCCAGTCCTTATCACCATCTTGTAGGAGTCAAAGTGCCTCCTGTCCTCCTCCTTCTGCTTTAAGGTCTAGGACTCCAGGCATGCATAGTAGCAACAAGTGAAGGACAATGTTGTGAGAGAAGCCATATCTACCAAAACTCTTCTTCCTCCAAAAAGGCAGGATCCTGCTTCCAAAAAGGAGTTAACAGCCCTGGGTTGATGGAGGCAGAAGCTTTAGAGAGTCATTTCCAACATATATATTCAGTACCCAGCTCTGCCAAATATCTGAGCAATTGTGTTAGCATGTCCTAGGGCTACAGATGACCAGCTTTCCAGACACATATAGTATTGGTGTGTTCCCTGCCATGCAGTCCAGCCTCAGTTGAATTTGTAAGTGTTTGGCAAAGTTGCATCAGGGTCTGTCTGATGGTAACACATAACTTCCTGCCTACACAGAGTCACCATATATAGTTTTTTTTCAAAACACACATAAACTTTCATTGCATATGGCCACCATTCCCCAGTTGTCTGTAATGTAAATGTTCTGCTGTTCCATCAACACAGCGTGGACAAAATAGCATTGCATCCACTTTTATAAAAAGAACTTTTGAAATATTTAGTGAGTGGACCACAGCAGGAGGTATTGACCTTGATTCTTGGACATACATTGTTAACCTATAAGCCAATTTTGGAAAGGCCTTTTGTCTGACATCCAAGTTTTTATTCCACAGAAGTCAATGGAAGCTTTGTCAATGACTTTAGCGAGTTAATGATTACCCTTCAGAAAATATCCTGCTTTTGCCATCTGGTAGGACATGTGCAAGGGTGGGAAAAATGGAAGAGAGAAATAATTGTTAAACCATATGGTAATGGGGACTTGCTTAATGGAAGTATTTTTTAAAATATAACTTGCATGAATAATCCCCACCCCCAGTATCTGGGATCGGACATATGTCTGAAAACTGGTCTGCCCAACAGAAATTCAGGTAAAGCATTTTCTGTGAGAGCTAGTGAGGGAACACCAAACCAAACAAAAAAGTCTCCACCCATTGAAGGAAGACAACAATAGAGGGAAAGAGACAAATCTCCCTGGAAACGGAATTCCAAAGTTTGGCGCCACAACTGAGAAGGCTCTTTCTCAGGTTGCCAGTCATCTAGCCTCAGATGGCAAAGGCTCCCAAAGCACGGCCTACAAAGATGACTGGAGTGGATGGGTAGGTTTATTCGGGAGCAAGCAATCCTTAAGATATGCTGTCTCCAAGATGTATAGGACTGTAACGGTCAGTAGCAGCACCTTGAACTGGGCCTGGAAACAAATTGGGAGCCACTGTAGATGAGACAAGACTGGAGTGATATGATCCATATGACCCACTCCAGTCAACATTCTGGCTGCAGCCTTATATACCAACTGTAGTTTCTGAACAGTTGAAAAAAGAAAAAAAGTAGCAGCAGCATGGTTGTATCATGTACTGCAGTGATTTTAAAATGTCAGTTTTAATGTTCCATCCTGGTATGTCCCCCCCCACCATGCCCCAGAATTATATTGGCAATACTGCTTTAAAATTAGGTCTCTCTTAATGATTCCCTTGCTTGACAGAAAACCACACCTAAGTATTTTGGCTGAACTGGCTTTCAGAGTCTTGGGACTGTGGGAGGTAAAACGTTCACTGCAATTTCCAGTGATGAACTCCTCAGAAAGCAGTGACCCAATTCAGAGTTCATGTAGTTCAGTTCATTTTTTTTTTTGTTTGCTTATTCAAACACACATCCTCACTTGTTCAAACAACCTGTTTTCTTTCATAAACTAGGAAGGAAAAGTGGAAAAAAAAGAATACAATTATTTTTGTTTTTTACTGCTCTAATATTACAGTAGTGAACAACAGTGAGAAGAGACGACTCTTTATGCATGAGTACTGTAGTCAGGCTTCAAACTAAAATTACTCACCAACCATATTTTGAAGAAAATAGAGAGAAGGATGAAGTATGTTGATTCAGTTTTACACTAGATAGAACTCATTTCAGCTTACATGTGCATAGATGAACTCATTTCAGCTTAAGAACATAAGAACATAAGAACATAAGAACATAAGAACATAAGAGAAGCCAATGTTGAATCAGGCCAATGGCCCATCTAGTCCAACACTCTGTCACACAGCGGCCAAAATATACCAGGTGCCATCCGGAGGTCCAGCAGTGGGGCCAGGGCACCAGAAGCCCTCCCACTGCTGCCCCCTCCAGCACCAAGAATAGAGTGCATCACCTGCCCCAGACTGAGAGTTCCCATCCATACCCTGTGGCTAATAGCCACTGGTGGACTTCTGCTCCATATGTTTATCTAATTTCCTCTTGAAACTGTCCATGCTTGCAGCTGCCACGACCTCCTGTGGCAGTGAATTCCATATGTTAATCACTCTTTGGGTGAAGAAGTATTTCCTTTTATCTGTTTTAACCCGACTGCTCAGCAATTTCATAGAGTGCCCACGAGTTCTTGTATTGTGAGAAAGGGAGAAAAGTACTTCTTTCTCAACCTGCTCAATCCCATTCATAATCTTATAAACCTCGATCATGTCACCCCTCAGCCGTCGTTTCTCCAAGCTAAAGAGCCCCAAGCATTTTAACCTTTCTTCATAGGGAAGGTGTTCCAACCCTTTTATCATTCTAGTTGCCCTTCTCTGCACTTTTTCCAATGCTATAATATCCTTTTTGAGATGTGGTGACCAGAACTGTACACAGTATTCCAAATGAGGTCGCACCAATGATTTATACAGGGGCATGATGATACTGGCTGATTTGTTATCAATTCCCTTCCTAATAATCCCCAGCATAGCGTTGGCCTTCTTTATTGCAGCTACACATTGTGTAGACATTTTCAGCGAGTTATCCACTACGACTCCAAGATCTCTCTCTTGGTCAGTCTCTGCCAGATCAGACCCCATCAATGTGTATTTATATTTAGGATTTTTGGCTCCAATGTGCATCACTTTGCACTTGGCCACATTGAACCCCATTTGCCACGTTGACGCCCACTCACCCATCCTCAACAGATCCCTTTGGAGTGCCTCACAATCCTCCCTGGTTTTCACCACCCTGAACAACTTCGTGTCATCTGCAAATTTAGCCACATCACTGCTTACTCCCAATTCCAAATCGTTAATAAACAAGTTAAAAAGCATGGGACCGAGTACTGATCCCTGTGGTACCCCACTGCTTACCACCCTCCACTGAGAAAGTTTCCCATTTATACTCACTCTCTGTTTCCTATTTATAAGCCAGTTTTTGATCCACAAGAGGACTTGTCCTTTTATCCCATGACTATTGAGCTTACTTAGGAGCCTTTGATGAGGAACTGTATCAAAAGCTTTCCGGAAGTCAAGGTAAATAATATCTATTGGGTCCCCCTTGTCCACATGTTTGTTCACTCCCTCAAAAAACACTAACAGGTTAGTGAGACAAGATCTTCCTTTACAGAACCCATGCTGAGTCTGCCTCAATAGTTTTTGTTCATCAATGTGCCTACTAATTCTTTCCTTAATAACAGTTTCCACCAATTTACCTGGTATCGATGTCAGACTGACTGGCCTGTAATTTCCTGGATCTCCCCTGGAGCCCTTTTTAAAGATGGGAGTGACATTAGCTACCTTCCAGTCCTCAGGAATGGAGGCAGATTTTAAAGAAAGATTACATATTTTTGTCAGGAGATCCACAAGTTCACATTTGAGTTCTTTCAGAACTCTCGGATGAATGCCATCCGGGCCTGGTGATTTATTAGTTTTTAAATTGTCCATCAGTCGGAGGACTTCCTCTCTTGTCACCGCAATCTGATTCAGGTCTTTCAAACCCCCTCCCGAAATCGGTGCTTCTGGAGTGGGCAAACACTTCTCCTCTTCCACAGTGAAGACAGAGGCAAAAAATGCATTCAGCTTCTCAGCCATTTCCCTATCATCCTTCACTACTCCTTTTACCCCTTGGTCATCCAAGGGCCCCACTGCCTCCCTGGCTGGCTTCCTACTTCTAATGTATTTGAAGAAAGTTTTATTGTTGGTCTTTATGTTTTTTGCGATATGCTCCTCATATTCCCTTTTTGCTTGCCTGATCACAGACTTGCATTTTATTTGCCATAGTCTGTGTTCCCTTTTATCAACCTCACTAAGACTAGCTTTCCACCGCTTAAAGGAATCCTTCTTACCTTTTACAGCTTCCATTACTTTATTTGTTAACCATGCAGGCTTTTTTCTATACCTATTTGTACCTTTCCTAACCTGCGGTATATATTTTTTCTGAGCTTCTAGGATTGTCTTTTTAAATAGTCTCCAAGCTTCCCCAATGGTTTTGACCTTCTCCACTCTTCCTTTCAATTTCTTCCTCACATGTCCCCTCATACCAGAGAAGTTACCCCTTTTAAAGTTAAAAGTGGTTGCGTCAGTCTTTTTGGGCAACTCCCTATCTGTACAAATGTTAAACTCAATGACATTATGGTCACTGTTCCCAAGTGGTGCAATCACTTTTACATCTCTCACCAGGTCTTGGGTGTTACTTAGGACCAAATCCAGGATCGCCTCTCCCCTGGTAGGATCTGTGACCATCTGTTCCACAGCACAGTCATTGAGAGTGTCTAAGAACGCAATCTCTTTTTCCCGACTAGAACTCATATTGACCCAATCAATGTGTGGGTAGTTAAAGTCGCCTATTACAACACAGTTATTTCGTCTAGCCGCTATCTTTAATTCATTCATCATTTTATAATCCTCCTCTATCTTTTGATCTGGTGGGCGATAACAAACTCCCACTGTTAAGCCTCCTTTTGGACCCACTATTTCAACCCATAGCATTTCCAGAAGCGAATCCAATTCTCTTACCCTCTCAATCTTACTGGACGGTACACCCTCTCTGACATACAGAGCCACCCCACCTCCAACCCTTTCCCCCCTATCCCTCCGATATAATTTATAACCAGGAATCACCGTATCCCACTGATTTTCCTCATCCCACCAAGTTTCTGAAATACCCACAATGTCTATTTCCACCCCCAACACCAAGCATTCCAACTCCCCGATTTTACCTCAGAGACTTCTAGCATTTGTGTATAAACACTTATAGTTTCCCATGTTTGTTAAGCCCACAGCCTCCCTCTTGCTGCCTCGAGACCTTGCCAGGCAGTTCCTATCATTAGCCACAGTCTCAGTGGACAATTGTAATCCATTTCCTTGTACAAAAGTAATAGCTACCCCTTCATCTCTTTGAGATGAGCCATCCCGAACCAGAGACTTTTCATCTCCTGTCGGCTTTCCCCCATTATTCAGTTTAAAAACTGCTCTGCCACCTTTTTGATTTTGAGCGCCAGCAGCCTGGTTCCTTCTCGGGACAAGTGGAGACCGTCCCTTTTGTACAGCTCCCTCTTGTCCCAAAAAGCATCCCAGTGCCTAACAAACTTGAACCCTTCCCCCTACACCACCGTCTCATCCACGCATTGAGACTCCTGATCTGTGCCTGTCTCTCCGGCCCTGCGCGTGGAACAGGTAGCACTTCCGAGAAGGCTACCTTGGAGGTCCTGGCCTTGAGTTTCCTGCCCAGCAGCCTAAATTTCTCCTCCAGGACCTCACGACTGCATTTCCCCACATCGTTGGTGCCGACGTGCACCATGACCACTGGCTCCTCCCCAGCACTATCTACCAGCCTATCTAAAACACACGTAATGTCCGCTACCTTCGCACCAGGCAGGCAAGTCACCATACGGTCAGTACGCGGGTTCGCCACCCAGCTGTCTACCTGCCTAAGGATCGAATCACCAACTACCAAGAGCCCCCCTCCCACCCTTCCCAGGGACGGTTCCTTGGTACGAAAGGATAACCGTTCACCAGCTGAAGAAGAGGTCCCTTCTGAGGGCACATTCCCCTTATCCTCAGCATGGTGCCCCTTTTCCCCTTGACCCTCATGCTCCCTGGCAGCAGCCGGGCTGCCAGATCCAGAGTGGGACATATCTAACAAGTCCCCGAGAGTCTTCCCCGTGCACCTAACTGACTGTCCCTGCTTCTCCAGGTCAGCCACCTTGGCCTCAAGGGAGCAAACTCGCTCCCTGAGAACCAGGAGCTCCTTGCACCGAGCACACACCCAAGACTTCTGACCAGTGGGCAGATAGTCATACATGTGACACTCCATGCAAAACACTGGATAGCCCCCAACCCCCTGCTGGCATTCTGGCTTCATAATTGTTTTTAAACAAATACTTTTCTATAACCCCCTTTTAAAACACTTTGTATTTATATGGCTCCTGTTGTAGGAGTCTACTTACCTTACCTTACCAAGGAGCCAAGGTCCTGGCTTTCTGGCTCTTCCTGGGCTTCTTACAGAGCCCCTAGGCTCAGAGCCACAGGCAAAGAGCCTCGCCCTTTTGCTCTCGCCCTTCGGCTCGTGCCAGAGGCTCGTGCCTCTTGCAAACTTCCTGCCTTAAATGGAATTGTCTCCCAGGAGAGGGCGTGGCCAGCAGCTACTCAAAATCACCCAAGGCACTTAATGACGGTCAAACAAAGCCCCTTTCACACCCCAACTCCAGCAGCCAGGAGTCTGCTATTCAATTTCACCCAAGCACTTAATTACAGGCAACAATGACCCTTTCACACCCTAACTCCAGCAGTCAGGAGTCTGTTACAACTCACCCACACACTCCCAAATACAGTCACTGACACAGTACCTTCTCAGCTAAAGCACCTCAGCTGAAAGTAAATAAATAAATAAATAAAAATACCACTCACCCCTCTGGCAGCTCAAACACCTAGCTCCTTCTCAGAGCTCAGCTGGGTCAGCTTACATTCTCTCAAGTTTCCTTTCAGTCCAAAGTTTTACTTATGTATTTAAAAAATGTTTCTCTTACCTTATTTCCTTGAACTAAAAATGCAACTAAAATTTTCAGAACAAAAAGTCCCATTACCAGATAAAAATAACAAACAGATTTAAAAACACAGAGCAAAATCTGCTAAGAAGAGTCCATCCTCTTCAAATGCCCTCTGAAATAGAACTGTCTTGAAAACCTTCATATAAAGGTAGCCAAGGAAGATGCTTTTCTGTACCCACTCTGGTAGGCCATTCCAGAAACTAGCCCTACCATGAAGAAAGCCCGTGACTAGCTGTTGCCATGCAAACAGTTTTAAGAGAAGCCTGACAGGGCTAAGAACACTTTACTGGGATGGGAGGAAGCCCCATTGAATAGACCTGAGTACAACTGTGAGCAGCCTTGCTTAGGATTGTTCTCTGAGGAGCATCACTCACATGTGGGACTGCAATATACCACAGAAAATAATAACACACATATCTACAATCCACAAAGACTTTAAACAACGATGGCCCAAACAAAACCACAACACTCAGGTATTAAACAGATCAGGTCATCATGTCTTCCCCTCTCCCAGGCAGAAACTACACATTGTGGCCACTGCACTGCTTTTGTCAAAAACAATGGCTCCACAAGGTCCTCCTGGGAGAGGCTTCTGCTGAGTGAAGTGAGTCAACTGACTGCTATGGTCTAACCCCTGGTGATGGAGCCACAGCTCACAGCTGTAACTCAGAGTTCATTAGAAGCCAGACTCTATAAGGAGACACACAGGTTTCCTGGGGGCTTGCATCCCAGGGCTCTCAAACAGGGACTTCTAACAGGGGAACTGAGCTTGGGAGTTCAGCAAGAGAGTTCAGAGGGAAGCAGGTGTGTACCCCCTAAGTTAGAGTTTTCCAAAGAGGACATAAGGAGTTCTGCATGAGCAAGAAGGGCAGTGTACCCCATTACCCCTCCTGCTATAGAAACTGGTACAGATTCAGGTAATTTCAACCCTAAAACACCAATCCAGCTGTGAAAGTAGGGGAGTAGGAGCAATCCAGTGTTTTGCAGGGAGGGCCATGTGTATGATTATCTGCCCAGTGGGTACAAATTGTGGATGTGTAACCAATGCATGGAGTTCTTGGCCCTCAGGGAACAGATCTGCTCCCTTGAGGCTAGGGTTGTCAACCTGGAAAAGCTGAGGAAGAAAGAGAGAGTATGTGGATGAGACTTTCAGGGACCTACTACAACAGCCCCACTTCTGTGCTGACAGCTCCTCCGCTCTCCCGGAGATTGAGGGGCTTGCAGTTGGAAGACATCAGGCAGAGGTTAAGGCACAAGCTCTCTTAGATAAGATCCCCTTTTTTGAATGATAGAGCAATATTCTCTCATACTGAGGATCCTCTGGGGCTGAGGAGGTAGTGGGATGTAGTGACGACCTAGAGGATGTAGTGATGGCCACAGACATAGACAGCTTTAAAAGGAGATTAGACAGTGGTGGAAGATAGGTCTATCAATTGCTAGTAGCCATGGTGACTAAAGGCAGTAAACCTCTGAATGCCATTACCAGGAGGCAACAACAGATGAAGGCCTAGGGCTCTATGCCCTGTTGTTAGATCTTCAGAAGAACTAGTTGGCCATTGTGTGAAACAGAATGCTTGGACTAGAACCACTGGTCTGACCCAGCCTGGCTCTTCTTAGGTTCACATCACTTCCTTCCTCCTCAGTGCTTTGTAAAGCAAAACAGAGCACATGATATCATTGTACTATAAGTTTCGGGTTCCACTGCATCCACTTCATCGAGTGCCACTTTTTAGGGAAGCCCATGGTATAAAAGCAACGAACTGCATATTTTAACATTACTAAATATTTATAGGAGAGAAACAGTGAAAGGGATATGGAGCTCTTTCTTCTGAGGACAGCCATAATATACAATTGTGCCCTAAGTATTAACCTCGATTACTTGCTCCTGATTCATAAGATGACAAGAAGAGCCCAGCTAGATCAGACCCATGTTCCATGGAGTCCAGCACCCCATTTCACACAATGGCCAGCCTGTTGCCCTAAAGGGCCAATACCATTGTCACATCTAGATGTCAGAACCAAGTGCCAGTTATCATGAGCATGCATCCTACTAAGTATGACCTTATTTCTGTGTTTGTATATGTCAGGCAAACATATTTGCAGGGTTAGATTTAGCTCCATGTGACAATGAAAATGCCAGCTTCAACCATTACTGCTATATTACCACTACTGTTGCACTCTTTATACTTCTTGTCGTCAGGGTCAGGACATGTGCTCTACCTGCTTCCAATGGCCATCTCTCAGCTGCACGGTTTCTGTACCAAGCCACCCCCTCTGCAAGGGATATATGAAGAATCATGCAACTCTTGCCTACTAACCTATATAAGAACAAAGTGTGATCTAACCTATTCTCTGCAGAAGAACAGCCACCATTAACAACTAGCTGCTGCTGCAGAAAGACCCAGCCAGGCCTACCTCCCAGCCTGTTCTGAAGTCCCTCCTCTTAGGTTACATCAAATCCACCCCCACAGGTTTCTACCGAAGAGGATACGGGTAATGAATCTATTAGGTCTTACAGAGATTTGTTTTGAAAGATGGCAGCATATTTTGGGGGGCAGCAAATGTCTTTCATCCATATCTTTCATCCATGTCATGGATTCATCCATGAATCCACTACTGACACTGCAATCAGAGAGATCTTGTGAAATGTGATTCTCCTTCGTGTCAGTAACACCATTGCTATGGAGCTTTTGTGTGTGATGTTGTGCAACCGTGTATCACTGACAACAAGTCACACCATGCCCATGCATGGTGACAATAAGCATTAACATTTTAAAAACACATTCCAAGGCAAGCACTTCCCTACTATCTAAGTGCCCATCTCCTGCAGCAATTCCCCCATTACTTTGAAAAATTCCCCTTCCTCATGCTATTTGTTTTTTCTTCCAAGGATGGATGTTTGCCCTTCTCCCAGCCCAACAAGACAGAACAGGACCACACACTGCCTATTTGTTTGTTTCAGTGCTGATGCCTTAAGGGATTGCAATAGGAGGAAGAGGAAGAAGAAGACAAGGAGGAGGAGATTGGATTTATATCCCATCTTTCACTACCCAAAGGGGTCTCAGAGTGGCTTACAAACTCCTTTCCCTTCCCCTCCCCACAACAGACACCCTGTGAGGTAGGTGGGGCTGAGAGAGCTCTGACAGAAACTGCTCTTTTTCAAGAACAGCTGTGCCAGAACTTGTGACTGACCCAAGGTCACATCAGCAGGTGCAAGTGGAGGAGTGGGGAATCAAACCTGGTCCTCCCAGATTAGAGTCCGCGCTCCTAACCACTACACCAAACTGGCTCTCCCAGGTATCCCTTGAGTATAGAGAAAAGAGTCAAAGTTAGGGGCTGGGAGTCCCTTGAGATTACATAAGAATGTAATTCACCCTTTGAAACAGGAATAGGCAGTCTATAAGCCAAAAATATATATATTTGTAATTCACCCTCTGACACAGGAATAGGCAATCTATAAGCCAAATATATATGAACAACTAACAAGAGGGTTGGGCTGAGAATTCCAGAGATGTGCCTGACTCCCCAGCTGAGAATTCCTGGAGATTTACTTTTCAAGCATGAGCCTGATCATAGTAAACCAGTACTACAAAACTGCAAACAGGAAGAAAAATACAGCAATGTCAGTGATTTAGCTTCAAAATAGCAAAAAAATAAACAAAACAAAAGCTGCCAGTCCTTCAGCTCTAGGGACGATGTGAACGCAAGATTCTTCACTATCCCTTTCACAATTAAAAAATGAATATCGAAAGACATTTTGTCAGATTCCCAACCCCTCTTTTCACAGCATTCACAGCCACACACCGGTCCCCTTTCCCCATAATCAGGGTCTTCAAAGATACAAATCCTAACTGGGCAGTTGGCCTTCTTGCTCATAAGGCACTCTGGAGTTGGTCAGAGGCACTGCCCTCTTGTTCATTGTCATTTTGCAGATCTGAAACCTTACAGGAAAACAGAACTGCTTCAAAGGTCAGGCAAGCAGGAGGGCAAACGGAGTTGCATTACTGGGCGGGGTGCCTGCAATCCACTGGCAACTGGCGAATCTGCTTCCCCCCCGGAGTCCCTAAAACGACCCGCTTCCCATCACAGGCACCGACCGAGCTGCCCTCGCGCAGCACTGGGGCTTCTTCTCGTGCCCTTGAAGTTCAATAGGGCAGAAGCAGATCGCCCAGGATCCTGCAGAGGGCAGTCACCTCATGCAAGCAAGCAGCTAGGGCAGAGCGAACTGCCCCGGGGAAGGAGAGGCAGACGGGAGAGGCTGCCGCGTGCTTCTTATTTCCCCGCAGCTAAGCGGCATTTCCCGGTCTGCGCAAAGTCTCCCCCACCACGGTCCCCACCCCCCACCCCCTTTGCCGCCTTCACTCCTCTTTGGAGCCTTTTGGCCCCGCTTCCCAAGCCAAGCTGCCCCGAGGCGGCAGGAAAGCGCCCCCGCGCCTGGAGATCCAGCCGGGCGTCTGGCTGCAAGAGGTCGGGCAGACGGTGCCTGCTGGGCGCTGCAGCGGCGCACAAAGAAGCAGCCGAGCGTCTTTACCTGGGCTCCGCGGCTGTAGCTCCCCCGCTGGCGCGAGCCCATTACCAGCGCAGAGGCAGCGTCCGCCCCTCGCTCGGTCCAGCGCCCTGCGGGTTGCGGCGCTAAGCTCCCCTTCCTCGGCCGGCTACCCAGCGCTCTCTGGAGCCCGCCTTCCAGAAGCAGGGCTCCTCAGCCGGGCTTATGAGGCTCCTCGCTCGCTGCAGGGGAAAATCTGCCCACAATGCTCTGGCGTTGTGAAGAGCTTCCCCTCCCCTCCCCTGCTCCGGCGGGTGGGCAGAGAGCCACCTCTTCTGATGACATGCGAGCCAAACAGATTCGAAACGGAGTAAGTATCGTGCCTCTGCCTGCACCTAATACACGCACTTTGGGGCTCTCCTCTTCTCTACGTGTAGACTTACTGAGGGGGAAATCCCACGAAAACTAGTCGGAATAGCTCATAACTTTCTTATCAGATTTGTTCCTTCCTTTCTCTCTCTCTCCATAGAGTATATGGTATGGTTTGTAGGCACTTTTTTATCAATATACTATAATGTGCATAACCTATAACATTACAAAATTCTTAAAACATAAATAGTTGTGGATACACAATAGTTCTGACCACATATAGACCTTGGTTTGATGCAACCCTCACACCTGGAACGTCTTCTGAGTTTCTGGATCTGTTCCTGGAATATGGGAGAAAATAAGAGTACATTTGACCATGTGCAGAGGGCATATACTCAGATCATTCACATCTGAGATTCCAGGGGGAAAAAGCTTCCAGCTCAATAGAAGACATGCATTTGCAGATCCTGTTCACACATCCATTCATTCTGTCTCTGTACCTGACTTCACTGATGCACAGACTGCACAACCTCACTTCAGATAATTTCTGTTATTAGTGCCTAAGTTGCCATCTGTTTTTAATTTTGATTTGTTACTACATTAATTAATTTTTAACAAATAATTTATGATATTATTTTTAACTTCTTATTACCCACCCTAAGCCTTGCTGTGCAGAGGAGGGAAGGCTAAAAGTCTAATAAAATAAATAAATAAGTTGTAGGACTAGACAGGATTTATTTCTAAATCAATCTCTTGGCTCTGTCTGAAAGAGATTTAAAGGTGACTTTTGCTTCCTGCTTCCATGCAATCCACCAGTTTGCTGTTCACAGTGGCTTCTGTGGCTTTTATACTGGTAATGGCCAACTAAACTCACCCATCATAATGACCGTATCAATACATTTTTTAAACCTGAATCTTCCATAAATATTGATAGGTTTAGTTGAATGTGCTTGTTTTTGAAGCTAGTTTGGTTCTGTGGTAATACAGAAATCTATAATAATAATAATAACAATAACAATAATAATAATAATAAGTCATTTCGTAGAAAAAGAGGTGCAGGAGCTCATTAGCATACCTGCTGTTAGCATAATCATTAGCATATGCCACGCCCCCTGACATCACCGGAAGTGTGTCAGAAGGGGAAGCAAAAGGGGGGGGAGGCATTTTCAAAAGCCTCCCCTTCCCTTCCCCAGCTGGCCTGCCAAGGCGGGGTGGGGGGGAAGCGAAGTGAGAGGGGGTTTAAAGTTTAAACCCCTTTCCTCTAGAGTCACACTGCAGGGGCGGCAGGATCTTTCCATTGTATTCTGTGGCCCCATAAAATACAATGGGGAGATCGTGCCACTGCTGCTGCGCAACTCTAGAGGGAAGGAGTTTAAACTTTAAACCCCCTCCTGCTTCCCCCAGCCCGCCTTGGCAGGAAGCCATGCATTTAAATCCCCCCCTGAGTTTCCCGCAAAAGCAGAGAGGGTCAGGGGGAAAGGAGGGCATGTCTGCCTGGCACCCCTTCCTGCCTCCAAGCAGCCTAGGCTGGCTGGAGACAGGAAGGGGAGCCGGGCAGACATGCCTGGCTTCCCTGCATGATCTTCTCTGAGTGCTCTGCAGCTGCGGGGCACTCGGAGAAGATTGCGCAGAGAAGCCAGGCATTTAATTCTCCCCCCTTGGGAGGGGGAGGGGCCTGGGCTCATTACTGCTGGAGTGCCGCTCTGAGGTGCTCCGCTCCAGCATGAAATGATCCCTGATAATAATAATAATTACTGTTAATATTAATACACTATTTAAGAGACATGTTTTGACTTTTAGCAATAAGTGACAGACACTTTATCACAAATTATTTATGCTTAAGGGAAAGTATCCATTTCCTTCAAGATCTTCAAAAGGCTTAACTCTGTGCCTAGATTACTGGCCCTCCAGGCCAACTGTCCTGTGAAATAGGATGCTGTATTAGATAGCCCACTGGTCTGATCCAGTACTACTCCTAATTAGGGATAGGCACAATCTGGGAAAATGTGGTTAGGTTTGTGGCACGTGTGGTTCACAAACCATGGACCATTGAGGCAGACTCAGCATGGGTTCTGTAAGGGAATATCTTGTCTCACTAAGTGTCTTTTGAGGGAGTGAACAAACATGTGGACAAGGGGGACCCAATAGATGTTGTTTACCTTGACTTCCAGAAAGCTTTTGATAAAGTTCCTAAGTAAGCTCAATAGTCACGGGATAAAAGGACAAGTCCTCTTGTGGATCAAAAACTGGCTCATAAATAGGAAACAGAGAGTGAGTATAAATGGGAAACTTTCTCAATGGAGGGTGGTAAGCAGTGGGGTACCACAGGGATCAGTACTCAATCTGATGCTTTTTAACTTGTTTATTAATGATTTGGAATTGGGAATAAGCAGTGAAGTGGCTAAATTTGCAGATGACACCAAGTTGTTCAGGGTGGTGAAAACTAGGGAGGATTGTGAGGCACTCCAAAGGGATCTGTCGAGGATGGGTGAGTGGGCGTCAATGTGGCAAATGGGGTTCAGTGTGGCCAAGTGCAAAGTGATGCACATTGGAGCCAAAAATCCTAAATATAAATACACATTGATGGGGTCTGAACTGGCAGAGACTGACCAAGAGAGAGATCTTGGAGTCGTAGTAGATAACGCAATGAAAATGTCTAGACAGTGTGTAACTGCAATAAAGAAGGCCAACGCTATGCTGGGGATTATTAGGAAGGGAATTGAAAACAAATCAGCCAGTATCATAATGCCCCTGTTAAATCATTGGTGCGACCTCATTTGGAATACTGTGTACAGTTCTGGTCGCCACTCCTCAAAAAGGATATTATAGCATTTGAAAAAATGCACAGAAGGGCAACTAGAATGATAAAAGGGTTGGAACACTTTCCCTATGAAGAAAGGTTAAAACGCTTGGGGCTCTTTAGCTTGGAGAAACAACAGCTGAGGGGTGACATGATCGAGGTTTATAAGATTATGCATGGGATAGAGCAGGTTGAGAAAGAAGTACTTTTCTCCCTTTCTCACAATACAAGAACTCGTGGACACTCCATGAAATTGCTGAGCAGTCAGGTTAGAACAGATAAAAGGAAGTACTTCTTCACCCAAAGAGTGATTAACTCATGAAATTCACTGCTGCAGGAGGTGGTGGCAGCTACAAGCATGGACAGTTTCAAGAGGGAATTAGATAAACATATGGAGCAGAAGTCCATCAGTGGCTATTAGCCACAAGGTATAGATAGGAACTCTCAGTCTGGGGCAGGTGATGCACTCTATTCTTGGTGTTGGGGGAGGCAGCAGTGGGAGGGCTTCTAGTATCCTGGCCCCACTGCTGGACCTCCTGCTGGAACCTGGTATTTTTGGACACTGTGTGACAGAGTGTTGGACTAGATGGGCCATTGGCCTGATTCAACATTGGCTTCTCTTATGTTCTTATGACCATCATGAAATTTGATGCTTGATGGACCATTTCTGTTTGTGATGTGGTAAGAACCACATGCTAGAGACACCAAACTTGCAGGGGATCTCTGGCTGATTCCCCTCTACATGCCCTCCAAGTTTGGTGTGGATTGGATTTATGTGGTCTGAGTTACGCCCCCCCAAAAGGTGCCTCATTGTCCACTGTTTCCAATATACTAAGGTCAAACCAGAGAATCTCTCAGTAGAAACTGAAGGTGGAGGGCATTTTTGCAAGCCCAGCAGAACCAGTTCCACTGTGGCAGTGCAAACCCAACAGGACTTAGGTCAAGCCAGGAAAGTGTTTTTTGGGGAGATATCAGGCACAGCTTCAAAAGTGTACAGAATAAACCCCTTACAAGCTACACACACCAAATGCACAGGGAACCTCACCCTGCCACGTGCTCCTCTACAATCTCTCCAAGTTGGGGATGGATTACATTTCCAGGGTCCCAGTTATAGACCCCTAAAAGGTTCCCCAATACTCTCTCTGAAAAAGACAGCTGCAGTTACAGGAGTCTATGGAACGGCTCAGGAGCAAGCCTGTGACATCAAACTCTCAGGGAAATTTCACCAGGGCAGACCCCACCCCACAGCCAGACAGCTGGAAGCAAGGCAAACATCCCCCCTATGCTCATAGCCACCCAAGTCTCCAAAGGCAGACTCTGAAGGACAGAAAGGCAGACATCCCTGGAGTTTCAATAGGGTTCCCCAGTGTTACCCCAGCTTGGTGGGTACCCCAGCCCCACTAGACCACTGGAAATCAGGGTTTCCCACTTAAAGTGATCAGTGATGCCAGCCACGGCAGAAAGGCAGACATCCTACAGGGGCTTCCCAAAGTAACTCCATGACAGCTTGGCAGTAAGGGCACTCCAGCCCACCCGATCACTACTATGTTTTTACAAATGATTGGGATGAGGGGGTGGAAGGACTACTCAGACCTGCAGATGATGCCAAATTGGAGGGAGTAGCAAACACACCAGAAAACAGAGAAAGTTCAACAAGATCCAAAGTCACTGGAAAAGTGGGCAAATGTAAACAAGACACAATTTAACAAGGATATGTGCAGAGTTCTACATCTGGGTAACAAAAATGAAAAGCATGCCTGCTGGATGGGGAATGCACTTCTGACAGCACTGTGTATGAACATGATCTTGGGATACACGTGGACTGTAAACTAGATATGAGCAGTCAGTGTGATGCAGTGGCAAAAAAGGCAAATGCAGTCTTGGAGTGTATCTACAGAGGCATAACATCCAAATGGCAAGATATCATAGACCTGCTGCTGTACATTGCATTGGTCAGGCTGCACCTGTAGTAGTGTGTGCAGTTCTGGGGGCCTCACTTCAAAAAGGATGTGGACAGAATGGAGTGGGTGTAGAAGACAGTGACGAGGATGATCAGAGACCTGAAGACCAAGCCCTGTGATGAAAGGCTGAGGGATTTGGGAATGTTCAATCTGGAGAAAAGGAGACTGAGGGGGATATGATTGCTCCCTGTAAGTATTTGGAAGGCTATCACTTAGAGGAGGGCAGGGAGCTGTTCCTGTTGGCAGCAGAAGATAAGCCTTACAATAATGGATTTAAATTATGGGCAGAAAGGTACCGGCTGGATATTAGGATTTTTTAAAAAAACAGTAAGAGTAGTTCAGCAGTGGGATTGGCTGCCTAAGGAGGTGATGAACTTCCCCCATTGACAGTGTTCAAGCAGGGGCTGGATAAACACTTGTCAGGGATGCTTTAGGTTGATCCTGCATTGAGCAGGGGGTTGGACTAGATGGCCCTTCCAGTTGTACAATCCGATGAGAAATGCAGGGAAAATGATGGCTGCAAGGGGCTGCTGAAGGAAAGTGCACTGAAAATGCCTATATGGAAGCTGTTGCCAATGTGCATGCCTTTGCATTTGTAGCAGCAATGAATGCACAATAGAGAAGCCTAGCTATGTGGATGCAGCCTGGCTCCCCAGTGACTTCAGAACTACAGCAAGGTTTGGTCCCTGCTGCTCTTCTCTTTGGATTATTGGCTGCCTAGATGTTTGGACCTCTGCCTGGAACCTGTATGGGTAGGTGGCTCCTGCCTCTCTGGCCCTTTGTATCCTCATCTTTGAGTGGGACACGTTTTGCATCATGTGTGGGTGTTTCGATCATTTGCAGTGCCATCCTAAGCAGAGCAACAGCTTTCTGAAGTTCATGGCAGTGACTCTGCTAAGGCTGGCACTGGGAGTGCTTTACACAGGCATTCTTGGTTTGGGTATTTTGCCACACTCTTGATATTATTACACTAATTAGCAGTAAAACCTGTTGTATAAAAGCAATACAACGAGCTCTAGCGGGCCAGGAAGGGGGTGTGTGTGCTCTGGAAGCCTTCCCTGGCTCAGCGGCTTTAGGGGTGGGGGCGGGAAATGCCTCCCTGCTCCCTCTTGGGCCCTTCGTGGCCCTGAGCCTGCCTGGGCAGGTAGGGCAGAATATAAGTCAAGCAAAGAAAGAAAGAAATACCCTACGGAAAAAAAGAGTCTTTAAGGTGCTACTGGACTCTTACTCTTTTCTACTTAACTTTGGTAGTAAGGCCCCCCCCAATTGTGGTGGGATTTATCTTTCAGCAAACATAGATCAAATTGGGTGTTTCCTTTTACATCCACGTTATACAGAGTGAGACGATAGCTGAGCCTCCACCAAAAAAACCAAATAGTATGCATTAGCAGCCAGCAGCAAAATTTAGGAGAAATGTCTCCTTTGTTGATTGAACTGTATTCTAATTCCAAATTGTTGGTGTCCAAACCCATATGTATAGGCAAAACACTGAAAGTAAGTCAGTATGATGGTTGACCCCAGTACTTCGTAGCCACCTAAAACTGGAAAAAACTATCTTAGGAATGATGTTTTCTAGCCACCAGTGCCTACTGAAGAAATACTAATAGCAAAAAAAGGAAAGGTAGAAAAGACAAAGAAGAAGTTTTATACCTCGTTTTTTCCTACCTCAAGGAGTCTCAAAGTGGCTTCCAATCACATTCCCTTCCCCTCCCCACATTGGATTGCCAGCTCCAGGTTGGGAAATACCTGGAGATTTTGGAATGGGAGCTTGAGGAGGGCGGGGTTCGGGGAGGGGAGGAGAGGGACAGATGGGGTATAATGCCATAGAATCCACCTTCCAAAGTGGTCATCTTCTCCAGACTGATCTTTGTTGCATGGAGATCAATCTCAGGAGAGCCACAGCCACCACCTGGAGGCTGGATTCTGATGGGTAGCCCTGTTGGTCTGTAGCAAGAGAACAAAGCTTGAGTTCAGTGGCACCTTTAAGACCAACCAAGTATAATTCTGGGTATAAGATTTCATGTGCATGCACAGAAATGCTTATAGCCAGAAGTAAAGTGTGTTGGTCTGAAAGGTGCCACTGGACTCAAACTGAGTTCACCCAGAGCCTGGTAACCCTACTTTTAGTATAAATTAAGGTACTTGGGATGTTACACAGCCATGCATCTGTCAACCTGAGCTCTAAGCCTCACGAAACTGATGCTGGAAGAAATCTTGTTAGCCTTGAAGCTGCCACTGGAGTATTGTCTAAGCAGCTAACGGCCACCATTCTGGAACCATTTCCTGAACGGTGTTTCTTTGTGGACGGGTTGTGGACTGGGGGCTCTCACTTAGCTGAGTGTAAAGTTTAAGCTAGTAGCTTCTTTAGTATAGGAGTGACAAGCACTAGAAGGAGGGTTTTATTCCTCATACTCAGGCTATCCTAGTGTGAATTTGGGCCAGACTGCAAAGTGGGTCACATTAACAAAAGCAGGCATATAGGATATATATCTCCTTGACCACACATGGTAACAGATTGCATTAGCTTGGTAACCTATTTAAACACTGAGTATTTTACTACCAGATCTTGCATCTGGAGAACTGACCAGGGCTTTTAAAGGAGAAATGAGGAGTATCAGTTTTTAAAATCAAGCAGTAAAATAAACTAGTTGACAGTCCTAGACTTGGGTCTTGGAGATTCAGCCTCAGTTTTCAGCTTGAATGAGATGGCTGTCTCAAGGCTGCTTCACACATGACAGAAAAGATGGCTCCCTGAAGTCATATTCTTTTCTGTAACATTCTTAGTGGGACTGGTGTGTAAACATAACAGTCAAAGTTCGTCAAGACTCCGTCCTGGGCACTCTGTTTTCTGTTTGCAAACCTGAAAATGCAAGGGCCTGTCTTTCTAGTACTAGGTGTAGTGATCTGCATTTCTTTTAAGAGGGGAAATATCTTATGGTTTCAGAATTTACCTATGCCACCTTCCCCATTTTGTATATTCCAAGTTGTACCATATATTTTTGGAAAAGATCTTAGAACAGTATTCTCTTAATCTTGTCAGTTGCAACTTCAAAGCCCTCAATCCATTTTTTCCATTGGCAGGTGCCAGAAAACAGAAATTACCAATCCTTCAGGATTTTTTAAAAAACTGGTTAAAAACTTCTTTCCTCATACCAGTCCTGTAATATTGTATTTCCTGCTGGATATTGTAAAATACAGCCACACAGGAGACTTGTCCAACAAATCTCTACTACAGCAGTTGTCAAACTTTTTGAAATGCGACCTGTTAAGCACACTGTACTTTTCAGGACCATTTGCAAGTAACCCTATGTTTCTTTCCCCCTAACTCGCAAGAATTTTGCATCAGTTAATACCAAACAAGTGCATATTTTATTTTTCAAATTAAAAATGTTGTTTTTCATGGCTATTTCACACATGGCAAACCACATAGGCCATGCTGCCTCCCAGCCTTGCCTTATCCCCATTCACCCCATTCCTCCTCCTGTTTCCTGGCCTTGCATCCCATCACTAGGAGACTGATGGTGACCCACTCTGGGATCCCAACCCATTGTCTTGAGAACCACTGCTCTTCTGTGAATGAGACCTAATGTTATTCTTTAATGATATTCTTCAATTATGTAGACTACCTTGATGAGGTAAAGGCAGAAGTTTGTTTGTTTTTAAAAAATAGTTCTGTCTTGTTCCGGCCTTGGTGATCGCCATGGCAGTCATCTTCTCCCAGGGCTCTGGGAGAAGTCTGCCAGCATCTACGGCTGGGTGGGGGCGCAAATGACTGCATCACCCCAGAAGTCCCAGGGAGGGACTCTCAGCCAAGGGACGCTAGGGGGCCCCTCCCCTGGCACATCTAGCCAGAGAAGGGGGGCTCCTCTTTGCCCCAATGGGCCTGCCATAGAGCGTCCTGAATGGGAACAAGATCAGCACACCGGAGCAAGAAGACGGTGATCGAGCGAGCATAATGCAGAGAAACAACCACTGAAAGTGTGAGTTGAGTTTAAGCGAGAAGCACCCGTGCATTTGCGTCCCCCCTAGTGAAAATGAGGGGGAGAGGGAACTTCCCCCTGATAAGGACTGCTTGCAGGTGATTTCAAGAAACCGGAAAGGGGGGGGCGGCAAGAAAAAAGCGGTGGGAGTAAAGTAAAGAGTTTGTGTGAACTTACCGGCGGGATTAAGCTGTTCCAGAGACTTTGATGAACTTTTGCTAATGGTAAACAATCCCCAAACATGGCGCCACCGAAAGATGTGAGGGACAAGATACCGAAAGTTAAACCTTCTTCAGGAAGTTCCAGCCCTCTAAGTTCAGCGCCTAGACAGGACCAAACTGTGGAACTCCAAAGGTTGCTGGCAGAGGCGCTTCGCCCTCTACTGAAGAAAATTACAGCTATAGATAATAAGCTTGACGTTTAACAAGCACAGACAGCAGTAAATGCAAAGAAAATTGAAAAAGCGGAGCAGGAACTTTAAGAGATTGGTTCCAACTCGAAAAAAATGGATAAAAAGCTGCAGGCACTTGATAAGAAGTGCCAAATCGAAGAGTCTCATGTATTACAGTTGCAAATGGAAAAGGCAGGCTATACCTTGAGACTTCAAGGGATTAAAGAGGAGAAAGGGGAGAATCTATACCAAATCGTGGGTGATTTGTTGGCCCCTTTGGCGGATCTGACACCAGACCAACTCCAAGGCGAAATAGATACGGTATTTCAATCGTATTCGGAGTATATTCGAAAGAACAATCTGCCAGGGGAAACTACTATTAGATTCTCCCGAAGGAGAACAAGAGATCAACTCTTGAAAGCGACTAACGGGACTACCTTGAAGTGGAGAGACAAGGAAATTAAAGTTATGAAGGACATTCCATTTGAGATAAGAAGAAAGAGGAGGAAATACAGAGACTTGGTGATATTTTTACAAGGCCAGGTCGCCTACAGATGGCTGATCCCCGAGGGACTAATCTTTTGGTATGCAAATGGCAAAGAAAGGATTTATTCAACGGACAAAGTTTGTGAATTTTTGTGTCAACATGGTCATCAACCAGGAGAGGGAGAAGGCACCCCGGATGGCACCAAGGAGAGTGAAGAAGAAGGAGAGACTGGATCTTCCTCAGAGGACTCAGACTCTAAATTGGGAGCGGTAGCCCCCAAATCAAGCTATCATTTAAGGGGGAAAAGAGGGAAAAAATAGTTTGTTAAAGATCTCTGGAAGATGCTAACAAGAAATTTATTAGTAGAAGGCAGCTCTTTATGAAACTATATTCGTAGTAGCAAGTGAAAAGAATAACATTTTAGTGAGATGATCATCTTTAGTAGAAGTCAATTCACATTTAAGAGATAGATTTGTATCTGAACTGATTGTATGATCACCGACTCTTGGGTTTTTAGAGGTTATCTTTTCTTTCTCCCATAGATTGTAGTTCCCCACCCTGGAATTTTCTGTTGTAGTTTGTAGTAAATAGAAAAAGCAATAAAAAATCCCCTTCGGGGGCCAAAAAAAAAAAATAGTTCTGTCTTAATGCTAGGCAGCAGGCATGCATTTAAATTAATTAGTCTGTGAGAGAAAATACTGGGCTGGCATCCCTCTCATGTAAAAACCTCAGTCTAACAAGACATGGCCTTGTTCACTGCTGTGTTGTCCTATCAATGCAAATTAGTCAGTTAGGTGAGCACTCTACTGTGCTCTTTGGCCTGATGTCTGTTCCTAGACAGGAGACTCTTGGCAGTCACCTTGCAGTGCTCTCATTAATGGAAGATCAGGTTCCCAAGCACATCAAGTCCTACTCATCAATCTTTCCCTTTGCACTGAAACAGGCAATATACTGCTTTGAGAGCAAAGTGTTGATCCTCATACAGACACACAAACTTGTTTTTGAGCTGTAAATTGTTTATAGGTTGAATGATATTTGCTTCTCTGCTCCAAAATCACCCTCTTGAATCAGTGGGTAACATGTCAAATGAAGTGGGTTTTGCTCATGAATACTTAGGCCACAATAAATATCCAAGTATTTAAATTGCTGCAAGACTTTTTCTTGTTTGAGCTGCAATGGACGAACATGACTACCCATCAGGAATTTAAGGAGGAGTACTGTGCCATCTTAAGAACTTTTTAAAATTATAGCATAAGCTTTTGTAGACTAGAACACACTTTGGTAGATGCACGTACTGGGCTCTAACTAAAATGACACATATATGAGATTTTTAATTTTCTCCTTCCTTCCTTAACATAAGCACTCCAGTTCACAACACCAATCTAGTTAACCAGAAATTAGAATAACAGAGCCAGGGGAACGTAACTGCTGGACTTTGATCAGATGGACCTGGGAGCAAATCCAACTTAGCAAATGAAACCCATGGAATAACCTTGGCTCAGTCTCTTATCTCTTAACCTAACCTAGCTCAGAGAGGGTTGTTGTTGATCAAATGGGATGCAGGACTCCTATGTACATGGCTGTTAACTCTGTGGGGGAAGGGTGGGGTCAAAATGTGATGATTTTATGGCTCGAAAAATAATACTTAATGATATGTGAAACTTAAGAGGCATTAACATTTTAGAAATGACTGCTTTCTGACCGATCTATCTACTCAGCTAGAAGATCAATCCACACATTTTCTCACTTCCCTCCATGCTGTGACAAAGGGGAAGGACAGCAATAGATGCTTTAACCAAGCAGCATGGTAATATGGCTGAAGTTGTCCGAGCAGGCACTTTTCCTGGCCAAATACTTACTAAGAATTCAGAGAGGGAAAATGGTAAAGGTGTAAAGTGAGACTCACACAGAAATCTGACTCAGGAAATGTTCACACTAAGGCGCAGGTCTTGTTATGCAGCTGATATTTAAACAGAATTTCCCAAGGGTTTATTTAAGAACAAATATAAAAGTGATTTATTAATATATACACTATTACAATATTATAAATTGCTGTATATATAATACATTTATTATTCTATTCATTAATTTAAATTATTATATCCCATGCTGCAATGCAAATATCCAAGGTGCCTGACAAAAGCAGTTAAAAAGCAAAATGCAAATTAATTCCATAACAATAAAAGACTAGAACAGGGGTGTCCAAAGTTTTTTTGGTGAGGGCCAAATACAGAAAAATAAGCAAAGGCCCGGGCCACACACAAGAGGTGACATATTGACACATGATTACTGTGTGTATTTCTAACTCACCTATAATGTGAAGAACATTGCTCTCAGTGGGAGCAGTGATGCTGTTCTTTGGATTGAAGGATGGCTGGGATGTCAGGAGAAAGTTTGGTGGTTGAGACACGAAGGACTTCACAGAGATGGCTATCAGTCATTCTGAATCTCAGTCTGCTTTTGTTCTGATTTAACAGAGAAAATGTTTGTTCACATATGTATGTTGAGCCGATCGGGAGCTGCCAGGGAAAGCTCAGCCACCCTCCTCGATTGGCAGAGGAAGCGAGAGGCCAGGCTGTGGCTGCGAACTATAAGAGCAGTGAAGGACCCCACCGAAGGCTTCTTCGGGGGGCAAACAAGGAACTGTCTCTCTAAGCACCAGGCGGCAGAAGTTGCCCTAAAAGTCCCGGCAATGGTGGGGAGGGAGGTGGCTCACCTCGCTGAGCTCCTCTTCTTCTGTTTCCTTTTCTTCGTCATCACCGTCGTCTTCATCCTCCTCTTCCTCCGACTCAGAGTCCTCCCCATCGGCGCCTTCCTCCCGGCAATCCGGCGGCCCATCCTCTCTCCTCCGCTTAGCTTGAGAGGCCATGCTGCCGCGTCCCTGCTCTTCCGCGCATGCGCCCCGAACCCAGAAAGGAAGGCTGCGGTGGGGAAGGGGAAAGTGCGAGCTGGACGCGGGCGGGGGTTCCCTGCCGCCGACCTGGCTCCCCTGGGAGGTGAGCAAAACGCCGGCCCCCAGTGCGTTCTGAAGCCACTACTCTGCTCACGCGACCCAGCTGCTTCCCTTCCTCCCCTCCCCGGCCGCCTGACAGGGTTCCCGCAAGTTAGACGGGCGTTCTATAGGCTGTGTCAGTAAGACAATGGCTTAGACACCGCCGAAGTGATTAGAGTCCGCGGGCCAATAAAAACTGACCCGCGGGCCGCAGTTGGCCCGTGGGCCATAGTTTGGACACCCCTGGACTAGAAGATAATAGAGCAGACAATCAATACAAACTCAAAGCAGTAGCATCCAACTATAAGGTAAAAACTAGGTATCTGTCAGATCCTCTGGTAAAGAACCATATTAGTTTTTCACTTAAAAATTAACGGGGTGTAGATTTGAATTAAAACGGAGTTCTATAGCTTTTGTGCCATCCATAAAAGGTCCTGCAGGACTTAGTGGTGGGATGAGGGCTGAATTTCACATGTTGATCTATCAGCTTTTTCTTGAGCCGCTGGTTTCTGGTTTCTCAAAACATGCCTGGAATAAAAAGTCTGTTCCATCTTTGACTGATAAAATTCAACTTGTCTGTCCATTTTTTTTTAAACACAGCAAAGCTGTCTCTTCAGTTTCTAAATTAGGAACATAATGTGTCCATGAGAAACTAACAATCAAATCAAAACAGCCAATTCCAGATGATTTTGAGAGGGTCTGTGCAAGATCTGTTGTTTCTCTGCAGTTTCTCCTAATGTGTAATTTTAGATCTATTCAGGATACGGGTTTGCAACCAGTGGAGTTTTGCCAAGAGAAGGTGGTTTGCTAATTTCCTCCTCTCACTGCAGACTTCTGACTCCATCTTCATGCTGTTCCTGCAATTCCTGTGGGAGGCAGAGAAGTCCAGATATGCTGACAGAAAACCCTTTAATCAGCAGTGTTAATTAACAAACAGAAATTACTACTGGATCCAAGGCAGGATAAGGTGGGTTAGGTCTCTTTCTTATAAACTATTCACTATTAGATGTGGTTGTAGGCTTACTGGCCCTGCCAAGGGGACTCTTCTTTTCTGCTGCTTGGTAGAGGAAGATTGAGTACCAGCTAAGATGTTGATGGTGAAAATAAATGTCTACATTGCATGTAGAGACAAAATGCAGTTGGATTCTTAATGTCGCCAGCTGAGCAGCTTTAAGATTGGCTTTAGCTTCAATCCCAGTGGGTAATCAAGGAGTGGATGGAGGCTAACATGCATCAACAGATGTACTGTAATCTAAGCTCTGAAAATATTTGACACCTTTACTCATTGTACTCATAGTAATTATAAGCTGCATTGAACAGGACTCTGATGAGGCGGCACAGAAACATCTTAAATGAACAAATAACTAACCCATGGGTACTTGATCTAATTTTCCTTCCCTTTCAACTTGCACACATGCCTAAGGGCTAATGGTCAAACTACCTTATCCAACATGGAATTGATGAGAATAGTCAGTAATTACTCATCAGTAATTACTTTTCCCCCAGTACTTCTGTTGGGAACCTGTTATGTTGAACTGATTGTGTTGAAAAGAAGAAAGACAGACAATCATGGGAGAATTCTTACAGTACCTTTAGTTGCACTTTCCAAAATGACTATCAGTTCTTTTGGCAGATAAAAGCAATATTGAAGCAGAGTAACAGAAGCAGACAATGAAATGCAAATTGACGGTTAAGCCTGAAACTCACATTTAGGCAATATTTCACCTTAATGAGATCACCTTTCAAAACCCCAAAGGCCTTAAGAAATTACCAGCATTTAGTGATCTTCTACAGGGACACTGCTGTCTTTTGAAAATTAAAATTGATTCTTATTGTTTTGACAAGTGAAGATCCAGAATGTGCCCTATAACCCCGTGTGTTTGGCAGAAGTGATGGCAGGATCTACTGTACCCTCCTGATCATATTGTACTGTCTGTTAGGTAAGAAGAGATTGAGCAGTTCACTGAAATGTAACTTATTCTTGCTTAGTAGGGGAAGAAGCATACACAAATCTTTAGCCTTTTTAGTATTTAGGCATGTTAAGACTCATATGCTTGAACTGGAGTACAGTTTTAGCATTGCATCAAGTGCATTTTTATGAATTCAATACCCTACCCTGGAACTAGTGTTCCCTCTAAGCTAAGTTAGTGTGAGCAAGCTCACAGTTTTTTAGCCTCCGGCTCACACATTTTTGTCTTAGCTCAGGAAGGATGGCTCCAGAGCACAGTAATTTATGCAGTAGCCAAATAACTCGCTCACAACTTTAATGCCCGTAGGTCATAAAGTAGAATTATTGCTCACAGGACTCCACAGCTTAGAGGGAGCATTGCCTGGAAGTATCTTGAATGTTCTATTTAATATAATTAATTTAATCGATTTAATTAATTAAACCCCATTTATTAGCTGCCTTTCTACCTTATAGAAACAGGCACCTTACAATGTAAATAATAATAAAATACACAAAATAAATAAAAACCACTTGTTAAAATCATTAATTTAAAACCGCTGGTAGGTTGAACCTATCAAATGCTAGTATTTATTAAAAGTATAGCAAACTTAGCCTGCCATATTAACTCTCCATCTATTACTTATCAATGAAAGAGAAAGGAGAAATATTTCAATAGTTCATTAATCTCCATCCTGCTTTTGCCCTGTAGCAATGATTTTACTCCTAATCTCAAGTGGCTACATTTTTTTAACATGAATACACTCTAAAGCAACAAACTTCTACTTTATTTCAAAATCTCTGCCTGTGAAGAATTTAAATCAAAGTAGCACAAAGGGAAAAAACAAACAAAATGAAATATCAAATGAAGATGGTGCCTATATTGAAAAGCAAAGTTCTGTTCACTTTATTTTGGCCTAGGAAATAATTTCAACCTGAGTCAGATTGGCTGGTAACTCTGACATTGTTTAAATTACTATTTCTTTGTAGTTCCAGTAACTTATTCAAGTCAGTTGGCATTGTTTTCTCTATAGACATGCTTCCTTGGCACGTCTTCTTTCTCTATATATTTATGGTCTATATTGTGTATGGGAGACTGGTGGTTGGATGGTCCATTCTGAGTATTTTCAGCTCTGTAGTTCTGTATCAAAACATTCACAAAGTAACCTCAGATGACAACAATATGAGAACTGTATAACTTTTTTTATTCTGAGCAATGGTTGTGATTAAAGTGCTTATTTTCTTATCCTTTCTACTTACGAACTTGGATAACTTCTAAAACATTGCACAATTCTCTCTGTGAACTTTCTGCCAAACAAATTTGCCAAGGGTTCCTTAGCTTAAAAAACGTCTTTTGTGTCATGTACCTAAGTAGGATACACTGTATACAATAGAACACTGTACTCAAGCAGCAGAGACAACTTTAGAAATCAAGTGTTTATATATTCATAATTCTTCAAGCGGTACAATGCTTGCTGTAACATTAATGGGACTATTTCCAATCAGGAGAGGGCAGACTTTAATTCATCTTTTCTATACCTGGGCAGCTACTAAAAACAAAATGGTGGCTTAGTGGATGAAGCCAGTAACAAAATGGAAGCTAGTACAAAAATTACAGCATAGAACATGTCTGCAGTGCTGCGATGAGAAAACATTTCTTCTGCTGTTTTCTCAAAGCAACTCCCACTCTCCACTGTAATGTGCCCTATAGGAGAAAAATATACAATTGCCTCTGTGTTTTCCCTTGAAGAGGCAAATAGCAGTTTCAGTGCAGGGGAAAGAGTCAATAGCCTGTTCATTTCCCATTCAGAGCAAGGATGCATGTGTGCACATGTGACAGAGGAAGAGGAGAGATGGATGGGAAAGAGTACCGATGCTGTCATTTTCCCATCCAGAGCAAAGGGGTGTGTGTGTGTGTTTGTGTGCCTCCTCCACAAGAAAGAGCATATTTAGAGAAGGTTTAAAAAGTCATTATAACAGTGATGGAGGAAGCGTGGGGAAATACTTTTAATTGCTTGGAGAGTAACTGGTCACTCCTAAGTGGCCTTCTACCACAGGACACTAGTGCTAGAATGAAACATTCCATTGTTCAATAAAACATTTCAAAGGGAGACTTTAGCATGACATTGCTAGATTACAATTTATTAGAAAGTGGGTTTTTTTGGTATTGTGTGTTTGTGTGTGCTTGCAAACCTGGAAGTCATGGTGACTTCTGGCAACCCCTAGTAGGGCTAGGGTGTTTCAGAGAGGTGGCTTTGATATTACCTGCCTCTGCATCCCCGCCCTGATGTTTCTTGGATGTCACCCTTCCAAGTACTTGCCAGCGTTGGCCCTGCTTAGCTTCCAAGATCTGACAAGATCAGGCTTGCCTGGACTATCCAGGTCAGGACAGTTTATTAGAAAGTTTTGTTGTATTTATCAGGGTTTGAACTGATACAAAGGTTATCTCACTTCAGGTGTTAAATTAGTGTAGCAAGCTGGGACCAATTACTGCTGTTGTGAATTGTAAATATGCTTATCTTACATACATTTGAGCTTTGCATAGAAATTCCAGTTTGTACTTTTTGTATTGCACTGCCTTTTGACCTCACCGTTTACAGTTTTTCTTGGTTCCTGAATGTGGACTGTCATCTATAATCACCTATGGCACAATAAACAAGTCTTTTCACTGTCACAAGACTTCCCTTTCTTTTTCATACCTTGATTCAGAATTTTTTTCAGAATGAAAGAGTCTGTTTTTGATCCAATCGTTATCAATTGTCTTCATTTTTGTTCCATTTTAATGTTCACAATTTATTTTATCTCTAAGATCCTGGTGCCAGGTTTTATTACGACTGCATATTTTCACACTAAAAATAGAAGATTAAGCAGTACATTGTAAACAGACATAGCTATTGATAGATGTCTTCATGAAATTTGAAACCAGCATGTTTTGCCTTAAATAGTCTAGTTGAAATTTATATTTGGAATAGCTATTTTTCAAGGAACATATATTGAAACTAGCACATAACTATACCTTTCAAAACTTCTTGCTACAACAAAAAAAAATCGATAGCATTTTATGTGTACATTCTTTTACTTCAGTATCAGCACACAGAGCAATCGTTGAACCCTTCAGAAAAGCAAAAAAGTTGTTTAGCCTTTTGAACTCTTCAGTGAGGCAAAAACAAGGGCCTGAAGGAGAAGAGACTAACATCTGCTGTTCCCGTCACCCTAGTCCTTGTTTCAGTTCTGCTCCCTCTAAGATTTTCAACTCCAGGTTGGGAAATTCCTGGCGATTTGGGGGTGGAGTCTAGGCAAGAACCTCCTTCAGTATAATGTTATGGAGCCCACCCCCCAAAGCTGCCATTTCCTCCAGGGGCAATGATCTTTGTAGTCTGGAGAGGAGTCATAACTCTGGTAGTTCTCCAGGCAAAGCAACCTCCAAGGGACAGTCTGGGCTGCTTTACACAGTTCTCATTGGTTTCCAGAAGGCCAGTTTCTAGGATTTAAGAATTATCTCTGCAGCACCTAGAAACTTTGTGGGAGCAACCAAGGGTATGAAGGTGCAAGTCCCTCCAGAACCAGCCCTGCCCCCAGTCTACATTATTTCACTTGAAGCCCTCACCAAATGTATAAGAGTATCAATGTAATGGCTGCTGTACAAACTTTTTTTATTTGACCCTGCATGGGTCTTATTTATTAGAATATTTAGCCTACATCCAAAGGTAGCTTGACTATCCAGCACCTCCAAATCATGTTGTCTGAATCAAGGAAAATGTGGATAGCTAGATATGTCAGCTACCATTGGATAATAAAGATTTTCTATACTTCACAGATGAAAGCCATCCTCAGTTTGTTGGCCTGACTGAGCACTATGAACAGAAATGTAGCAAAGAAGCTTCAAATGCAAGTTGGCAGGAGGATCTGAAATGCTTTTACTTTGGAAATGAAGTATTGGGTTCAGTGGAACCTTCTTCCAAGTAGAAACATGTAAG
The DNA here is from genome assembly GCA_029375565.1 of Gekko gecko. Classification (NCBI taxonomy): domain Eukaryota; kingdom Metazoa; phylum Chordata; class Lepidosauria; order Squamata; family Gekkonidae; genus Gekko; species Gekko gecko. The sequence continues at coordinate 73,155,245 of JAPDNY010000006.1, read as the reverse complement.
ATTTCACAGTAAGGCCGTAATCTACAATGCTGCTGTAACATGCAGGACTGGGTGTGTGTGTATCACACTGACAGCACCTTCAGCCATAACAAATTCTGGGTATACCTGTGATTTGGAGAAATGTATGACCTAGTAGTCATGTAACAACTAACAAGCAACAATTCAGTTATGGACAGCAGCAGTGGTTGTCCAATGTTCCCACTAAGCTCTGGAGTCTTGTAAGCAAAATTTATACTTCGTGAGCTACTAGCATTAAAGCTGCAAGCGAGCCTATATTTGACTATCGCATAACCCTAAGCCTACGTCACAAGGTTGTTGGGAATATAAGACAGAGGATGAGAAAACAATGGACAGCACTTTTGGGAGTGGGCAGGATTAAAATGTACTAAATATCCTATTTAAAAATGTGTGGGAATCCATTTCCAATCTGATTTCCCAGACATAAATGCACAGGTGTTTAAAAATGTATATACACATGTACAACCTATTTGTCCACTGCAGCAAACTCAGATATAACATTGGGCTAACAACTCTAATGTGTGGAGGTTTCCTAACTGCAGACAGCCAGTGGTTAGAGTGTCACACTAGGATCTGGGAGAGCCAGATTCAAATCCCTACACTGTTACGCCAGCCTGCTGGTGAGTCATTTAATGACATATACAATATGCGAACAATGCCCTTCCGTTCTCTACATAGGGCAAACAGGTCAAACCCTATGCCAAAAGATACATGGCCACAAATCTGACGTTAAGAATCACAAGAGGTTCATAAGTAGCTTTTAGCCACAAGATATAGATGGAACACCATGTCTGGGGGCAGTGATGCTCTGTATTCTTTGTGCTTCGGTGGGGGCAACAGTGGGAGGGCTTCTAGTGTCCTGGCCCTGCTGGTGGATGTCCTGATGGCACCTGGTTTTTGGCCACTGTGTGGCACAGAGTTTTGGACTAGATGGCCTGATCCATCATGGCTTCTCTTAGGTTCTTAACCAAGAAATAGAACTATGGAGATATTTTTAATGTGTTTCCTGCAGTTTATTTACACTAAAGTCTTGTCTCACTCATTCACACAATGAAGTTGTGTGGGGCTTATGATCACTATTTTTGTTTTGCAGACAGTGAACTGGGAGTCTGAGAACAAAGAGTCTTGTGGCACCTATTCATGGCATCTGCTTTTGCAGACATGAGAGTATGGCCGCAAACCAGAGGTGCTTGTATACACACCTGGGGGATCCTGTTGCCAGGGAGAGGAAGATGAAATATAGTCCTAGGGTGATATCATTTGTGCTCACAGGATTGCATCATGACCCATGACTTGTCTAAGACCTTGGAATTAGTGCTTTTGTTCAGTGTGGGGTCACCCACGCCACCAGGTTTCTTTGTTTCCCTATTTCTTTGGATTACTAAATATGATTAAAAATGTCAGCATTCAATGGGTGGGGGAAAGGGAGAGAGGAAGAGCGACCCAAACCCCTACTCACTCGCAAACATATAAACACACACACTGCCCCCTCTGCAGGAAAGAGGAGCACTTGGCATGGGGGGGGGGGGAGAGGCTTGCATGGCAGCCAACTCTGCAAAAAGCAGAGCAAAGTGCAGGCCTCCTTGGGGCTGGAAAAGAGAGCATCCTTGCCCTGTCCTCCCCTTCCCAGGCATCAGCCATAGCAGCAGACACCTCCCCCTTCCTCCATCTCCATTTGTTAGGCCTTTGAGGGCTTGTGGGGGGGGAGACCTACACCCAGCTGCACACTCATCTCAGGAGCCACCACTGTCCAGCCTGCCTCCCCCCCAGCTGGCTGTACTGTGTCTCTGATCTGGTGAGCCATGTTTCAGCCCTGTTTGCTTTTGGGCAGCTCCTGATTTAAAAAAAAAGCAAGCTTTGAAACCCAGCTTGTTTTTTACATCATAGGATGTACTTCAGAGGAGTTTTACTCTGGAGGATTTAGGGCACAATCTTCAATGTGCTGAACTGGAAATAAGCACCCTTGAGGCTAGTGGGGCTTACTTCCAAGTTGTTGTTCAGTTGCACAGTCGAGTCTGACTCATTGCAACCCCATGGACCAGATCACGCCAGGCCCTCCTGTCTTCCACTGTCCTCTGAAATTTGCTCAATTTCATGTTCATTGCATCAATGACAGTGTCTAATCATCCCATCCTTTGCCATCCCATTCTTCTTTGACCTTCAGTCTTTCCCAGCATCAGGGACTTCTCCAGTGAGTGCTCCCTTCTCATTTGGTGGCCAAAGTATTTGAGCTTCAGCTTCAGGATCTGGCCTTCCAGGGAGCAGTCAGGGTTGATTTCTTTTAGGATTGAATGATTTGATCTCCTTGCAGTCCAAGGGATTCTCAAGAGTCTTCTCCAGCACCATAGTTCAAAAGAATCTATTCTTCGGCGCTCGGCCTTCCTTATAGTCCAACTCTCGCAGCCATACATTACTACTGGGAATACCATTGCTTTGACCATGCGGACTTTTGTTGGCAGGGTGATGACTCTGCTTTTTATCATGCTGTTTAGGTTTGCCATTGCTTTCCTCCCAAGGAGCAGGCATCTTTTAATCTCATGGCTGCAGTCACCATCTGCAGTGATCTGGGATCCAAGGAACGTGAAGTCTATCACTACTTCTATGACTTCCCCTTCTATTTGCCAAGGAGTGATGGGGTCGGATGCCATGATCTTAGTTTTTTTGATGTTGAGCTTCAAGCCCACTTTTGCACTCTCCTCTTTCACCCTGGGCAAGAAGCTCTAGAGGTCCTTTTCACTTTCTGCCATCAGAGTGGTATCGTCTGCATATCTGAGGTTATTGATCTTTTCCCCAGCAATCTTAACTCCAGCTTGTGATTCATCCAGGCCAGCATTTCGCATGATGTACTCTGCATATAAATTAAATAAGCAAGGTGACAATATACATCCTTGTCATACTCCTTTTCCTATGCTAAACCAATCAGTTGTTCCATATCCAGTTCTAACTGTTGCTTCTTGACCCTTATACAGGTTTCTCAGGAGACATGTGAGGTGGTCTGGTACTCCCATCTCTTTAAGAACCTGCCATAGTTTATTGTGATCCACACAATCAAAGGCTTTAGCATAGTCAAGTCAAGTCAAGCTTATTAGTATGGTCAAGCAATCAGCCAATATAAAACATTTCCAAAAGGAAGATTGAGGTAAAATACACAGTAAATACATTAAAATTAAATAAATATATAAGACGGCATTAAGAGCAAAAGCGGGAGCAACGCAGTGTATCATTAAGGTGGAAACAGGAACAATACTAATTTATCATTAACTTACTGTCTAAGGTACGAGCTTCCTCTTTTTATGTGCCAGGAAGCAAAATTTTGCCACAGCTAAAGATATCCTCTCTTTCCGATCTTCCAACAAGAAGGTTAGAATCCTTGGTTCCGCAAATTTCAAATGGATATCCAAAGGTTTAAATTTAGACAACAATGGGAAAATTAACAGCTGCCTCTCCATAGCATAAAAATTACAATGTAACAGAATATGTGAGACTGACTCTATCTCAAGACCTGTACAAGGACAACATCTTTGGGAGATAGGCCAACACAAGAACCTTCCTTGTAATAAATTAGAGGGCAGGGCATCAAAATGTGCTCTGGAAAAAGCCCATCTATAGCCATCATATATGATGTTGGAAAGGTATGGAGCAGGTACAAAACCTGCCCAAGATTTTAAAACTCCATATCTCGGGGGTAGAAGCGCTTCTTCTGTCTGCGCCTCTATATCCATTAGACGTTGGGATACTATAGATTTAGCTTTGGTCAATCCTAGATCGAAAAGACTTGCAGGGTGAGCTTTAGCATAGTCAATGAAGCAGAAGTAGATGTTTTTCTGGTACTCTCTTGCTTTCTCCATAATCCAGCGAATGTTGGCAATTTGATCTCTAGTTTCCTCTACCTCTTCGAAACCCAGCTTGTACTTCTGGCAGTTCTCTATCCACATACTGTTGGAGCCTAGCTTGTAGGATCTTGAGCATGAACTTGCTAGTGTGTGAAATGAGTGCAATTGTGCGATAGTTTGAAAATTCCTTGGCATTGCCCTTCTTTGAGATTGGAATGTAAACTGACCTTTTCCAATCCTGTGGCCACTGTTGTGTTTTCCAAATTTGTTGACAAACTGAGTGTAGCACTTTAACAGCATCTTCTTTTAAGACTTTGAATAGCTCAGCTGGGATACCATCACTTCCACTAGCTTTGTCATTAGTAATGCTTTCTAAGGCCCATTTAACTTCGCATTCCAGGATGTCTGGCTCGAGGTCAGTGATTATACCGTCGTGGTTGTCAAGGACATTGAGGTCCTTCTTGTATAGTTCTTCGGTGTATTCTTGCCATCTTTTCCTAATCTCTTCTGCTTCTATTAGGTCCCTACCGTTTTTGTCCTTTATCATGGCCAGCTTTGCATGGAACGTTCCCTTGATTTCTCCAATTTTCTTGAAGAGATCTCTAGTCCTTCCCATTCTATTGTTTTCCTCTATTACTTTGCATTGTTCATTCAGGATAGCCTCCTTATCTCTCCTTGCTGTTCTCTGGAAATCTGCATTCAGTTGGGTAAATCTTTCCTTCTCACCTTTGCCTTTTGCTTTCCTTCTTTCCTCTGCTATTTGTAAAGCCTCATCAGACAGCCACTTTGCTTTCTTGCATTTCTTTTTCTTTGGGATGGCGGTGATTGATGCCTCCTGTACAATGTCACGAACCTCTGTCCATAGTTCTTCAGGCACTCTGTCTATCAAATATAGTCCCTTAAACCTATTCTTCACCTCTACTGTATATTCATCGGGGATGCGATCTAGGTCAAATCTGAATGGCCTAGTGGTTTTCCCAACTTTCTTCAGTTTAAGTCTGAATTTTGCAATGAATAGCTCATGATCTGAGCCACAGTCAGCTCCAGGTCTTGTTTTTACTGACTGGATAGAGCTTCTCCATCTTTGACTGCAAATTATATAGTCAATCTGAAGAAGAAGAAGAAGAAGAAGAAGAAGAAGAAGAAGAGATTGGATTTATGCCCCGCCCTTCATTGCCCAAAGGCGTCACAGAGCGGCTTACAAACTCCTTTCCCTTCCCCTCCCCACAACAGACACCCTGTGAGGTAGGTGGGGCTGAGAGAACTCTAACACAAACTGTCCTTGAGAGAACAGCTGTGCCAGAGCTTGTGACTGACCCAAGGTCACATCAGCAGGTGCAAGTGGAGGAGTGGGGAATCAAACCTGGTTCTCCCAGATAAGAGTCTGCACACTTAACCACTACACCAAACTGGCGCTCTGATCACCAATCTGATTTCGGTGTTGCCCATCTGGTGATGTCCATGTGTAGAGTCGTCTCTTAGGCTGTTGGAAAAGGGTGTTCGCTATGACCAGCGTGTTCTCTTGACAAAATTCTGTTAGCCTTTGCCCTACTTCATCTTGTTCTCCAAGGCCAAACTTGTCTGTAATTCTGGTTACCTTTTGATTTCCTACTTTAGCATTCCAGTCCCCTATGATGATGAGGACATCATTTTTTGGTGTTAGTTCTATGAGGTGTTGTAGGTCTTCATAGACCTGGTCCACTTCAGCCTCTTCTGCATCAGTGGTTGGGGCATAGATTTGGATTACTGTGATGTTGAATGGTTTGCCTTGGATTCGGACCAAGATCATTCTGTCATTTTTGATCCCTCATGGATCACTGCCTTGTAGTGGCGAGGGGGCTTGCATAGTTCGATGAGGCTGTGGACTATGCCGTGGAGGGCCACCCAGGACGGACAGGCCACAGCAGAGAACTCAGACCAAGTGTGATCCACTGGAGAAGGAAATGGCAACCCACTCCAGTATCTTTGCCAAGAAAACCCCATGGACAGTAACAAAAGGCTAAAAGATATGACGCCGGAAGATGAGCCCCTCAGGTCGGAAGGTATCCAATATGCTACTGGGGAAGAGCAGAGGGTGAGTACAAGTTACCCCAGAAAGAGTGAAGTGACTGGGCCAAAGCCGAAAGGGCACTCAGTTGTGGCTGTGTCTGATGGTGAAAGAAACGTCCGATGCTGCAAAGAACAATACTACATAGGAACCTGGAATGTAAGATCTATCAATCAAGGTAAGCTTGATGTGGTCAAAAATGAAATGACAAGAATGAACATCGATATCTTGGGAATCAGTGAACTAAAGTGGACAGGAATGGGCGAATTTAACTCAGAAGACCATTATATCTACTACTGTGGCCAGGAATCCCATAGAAAAAATGGTGTGGCCTTCATAATCAACAAGAGATTGAGAAAGGCAGTATTGGGATACAATCTCAAAAAATGACTTCCAAGTAGACATGTCTAATATTGCACTAGACGATTCCAAGGTGAGGATGCAGCGTTGACAACCCCAAATTCTCTTTCCCCTCATCCTTTCTTTCCTCTTTTTACCTTGGGAATGGAGGCTGGCTGGGGGGGAGGCTGTGATCTTCCTTTGGGGCCATCGCCAATGGGTACTAGGGCCAAACCCTACTGAAGGCTGTCACTCCTCCCCTCCCCCAATGCATCCCCATCCCCTCCTTCCAGACCCTAGTGGCGGAGGCAAGCACACAATATAGTGCAACAAGGTGACTCCTTCTGTCCTGTCTTGCTTGCAGCCAGGCTGAGTCCATCCCCTTCTCCCTCCAGCCCTCCCCATCCACTGGCTCTTGCTTGGCTTGCCAGAAGGCCAGGAAGGAGGGATGCGAGCTCACTGCCTTCACCTACCGCTGCCCGGCTCACCTACTGTTGTGTGCCAAGGGCCAAATCTGCATGCCAAGGGGGCAAAACTTGTGGGTGAGTGCACAGCAGCTCAGCTTAGGGGGAACACTGGTTGCAACAACTCCTAGCCAGGAGCTGAAACCCATGGCATACTGCTCTCTGGTCAGCTGTTGGGACTGCTCTTATTAAATGCAATAACAGCAGTGGTTGTTGAACTGTGATTTGGACGAGAAGTCTGTTCACCCAAATATGCCAGACATTTTGGCTGCTTCTTGCCAGAAGCATCACACATTGTTGTTATATGCAGATTATGCTCTAAGATTGTAGGGCACAAACTCCTGCAAGTGTCTAGGTTGCAATGGCCAGTCCCCTCCCACCACTCACTTAAACCAATGTCTTAATTAATAGTTTTCTAAGACACAAACTAAATTTTTAAATCTACAAAAAGGACAGGAATTAAAGGCCAGGACTACATTCTGAAAATGGTGAGCTTATATCTTATTGGATATTTCCAGATTTCACAGGACCCAAACTCTTATAGTCGTATCTGGCTCAGTACCACATTTTATCAAATGCTTACCTTTAGTAAAATTTAAGGATTTTGGCAGAGAACTGGAAGCTTGGGTTCTGGGACAAACAGCTGTATTGTGCATTCTTAAAGCTATTTGCCCATGTTGCAAGTTAGCAGGCACCTGCTAGGATGCCTTGGTGTGGTTCAAAATGTTTTTCATAGAGCTTTTGTTTCTCCTTTTATCGAAGTTAATGATCTAGTTAAGCTTATTTATCTGCTTATATACAACATTTCTAAAGTATGTCTCAGCTGCTGTGCCCAAAGTGCTGTATAAACAGTATCTAAACTAAACTAAAATTGTCATCTAAACTAAACTCTTTACCTGTGCAAAAGAAGAAAAACTCCCCTCCAAAAGACACACAAAATCCCATCCCTCTCATATTCCAACACCAACACCTTTTCCCCTCCCTCAATCTTAGCAAAACTGTATAAAAAATTATCCCTCAGTCCATCCAATTTGTAGCAGGTTTTGGATCCCAGTCTGCTACCCCAGCTGTACACTTGGCTTCCTTGCTTTTCCACCTGTTCTGCTGTGTTTCTCCAGAGTTGCTCAGCTTTGTCTTTAGGAAGCAGGCTTGTATGTCTTTGATTCTTGCATTTCATTTTCTCCCTTAGTAGCAGGTAGTCTGCTAGGGAAAGGGTTTAAACTGTGTTTGTACTTGACTGGGGTCCAGGCTGTCCTTGGGCCTCCACAACAGCCTGGACGGCTCGCCACCCACCCCTGGTGGCCTGCACCCACCCCTGAAGTTGAGAGCCTCCCAAGGTGACCCCGATGCCCGGACATCCTGACTCACCTGGGCAGGGAAAGCTTGGCCAGGAGAGACCCATAAGGATTCCAGAAGCAGAAGGGAGCCAGGTGCACAGGCAAGAAATGGTGATGTGTGGTAGTGGAAGAGGTTGGAGAAGCCAATGCCTTCCTGGGGATTATTGACACAGATGCCAAGGCTTGGAGGGCCCTGCAGGACTTCTCAGTTGGGGACAGGCTCTGGTACGCCAGCCCATGCCAACGTGAAGACAGTGCTGAGTCACTCCCTCCAGGGAGCCAACTCTGAAGTCCTGGCTCCCTCTCACCTGCAGGCTGGTCCAATGAAGGGGAAGGATGAGGGATCCAGATGGGTGGCAGGAGGTTCAAAAGGAAGTTCCAAACAGCAAGCCAGGGAGGAACAACTCCTGGCTGAGTGGTGGAGCTCTCCAGGAGGGAGGAGGAAGAACAGGGTGAACCAAACCCTTCCCCTCCTGGTCTGAGGCTTGTGGAGTGTCCCCTCAGCACACTAGTCACCATGGCAGAGGGCAGCATGACACCAGGGGTGCAGCCGGAGCATGACAGTACTTCACGTGCACATTTATTTCCTTTCTGTAGCACTTCTATTTTTATTTACCTGACTTAACTTGTTTCTGTTTCTGTAAAGTTGATAAATTTATTTTCTTGTTTAAGAAATCCCCCCCCTTCCTAGTGCTGATATGTATCTCAACCCTGGTAGACATAGGTTTACGATCTCAGTGATTAATACCCCACAATACACATTTTCCCTTACCTAGCAGAAGGTAGCTTTTGCTAGCTACAGGCTGCATGTGTATGAGTGATCTGGGTAACAACATCAGCAGAAGAGAACAAACATTTCCAGTGGTGATGGTGGTAGAGGAATCCTTGAAAGGTAGCTACTGGGCAGCAGTAGTAGTGGAAGGTGGTAGATGATCTGTCATAGACAACATCAGTGCCACTTCAGCCAACTCCAGTTAGCACTGCAAAGAAGAAAGCAATAGTAAACCACTTCTGATCATCGCATACCCTGAAACACCTATGAGGCTATCATCCTTTGGTCACATTACAAGAAGACCAGAGCCACTGGAAAAGACAATAACGCCAGGAAAGGTTGAAGGTGGCAGGATGACCCAAAATGAGATGGATTGACTCAGTGAAAGAAGTCACAGCCCTCCATTTGCATGACCTGAGCAACAATAGGGTATTTTGGAGGTCATTAATTGCGTAAGCCAGATCCTGAAGCTGAAGCTCAAATACTTTGGCCACCAAATGAGAAGGGAGCATTCACTGGAGAAGACCCTGATGCTGGGAAAGATTGAAGGTCAAAGAAGAAGGGGACGGCAAAGGATGAGATGGTTAGACAGTGTCATCGATGCAACGAACATGAAATTGAGCAGACTTCAGTGGACAGCGGAAGACAGGAGGGCCTGGCGTAATCTGGTCCATGGGGTCGCGAAGAGTCGGACTCGACTGTGCGACTGAACAACAACAACAACAACAACAACAATTGCGTAAGTTGGAAGCAAGTTGATGGCACTTAACACACACACAAACACATTTGTATATCTATAATTGTAAATAGAAAACTATATGTATTAGAATGAATTTAAGGCTGAACAATCATGCAAATTCAGGGTTTGAAAAGTTAACCAATTAAAGAAAAAGGAGAGGAAACAGAGCTGTTGCATTGGTCCCCTAGCCTGGGTACAGAGGAACCAATCAGACAGCAGGGAGAATGTAGCAATCCTTTCGGCAACTTTGATTGGAACCAATCAAAAGTTAGACTTTTCAATCCCCCTTCAATGTATAAGTAGACCTAGTTTAGTCAACCAGGGAGGCAGAGGAAGGACCTCAGAAAACAGGGACAGAGCTGAAATCTGAATACCTGCAGCAGAGCATTCCTTTGGGAGGTAGATGCCTGAGAGCTGTAGATCAGGGAGGGCTGAACAGCTGTGGAGAGAGCTAAGCCCCAGCAGCCTGACAACGGCCATCCTCAAGGCAAAGTTAACAAAGGAAGCAGCTATACTGAAATCCTGGAGAGAGGAGATTTCCCCTTCCCCAACAGAACACTTGCAGAAAAGGCCTCAGAAGACTGTAAGTTTTAATTAATATAGGATAAGAACAAAGACAGTTCTTCTGTACCCCATTCTGCATTTTTCTGCATTTGTGTCAAGTTGGGGTTGTATATTAAAGAATACTGTTTGCATCTGAGGAGAAACAATTGCTTCTATTAGTTGGGTAGCAAGTATCTAAGGCCTAACTACGCTAACCAATGCTGAGTAACCTGACACCATCATGCAATGCCCTGACTATTGATGCTGAAGAGGAACAAATGGAAAACTTTTATGCAAGTGTCCAAGATATCATACATCTAAACAAGATAAGCTGATAATCTTAAGTGACTGAAATGCAGAAGTAGGAAACAAAGTAGAATCAAATATTATTGGAAAATTTGGGCTACGAGTATGAAGTGAAGCAGGAGAACTATTCATAGAATTCTATGAAGACAACAATTTGTTCACTGTGAACACATTTCAGGCAACCAACTAGACAACAGTATATATGGATACCATTGGATGGCCAATACAGAAATGAAACATAATTGGAAGCAGACGACAGAAGCTCTGTTCATTTTCCATCTTTGGTGCAGCCCCACATTGGGACTGCGCCTGCTCAGGCCAGCCATGGACAGGATTTCTTCCAGCTAAAGCTATCTGGGGGGCACCCCTCCCCCTGCAGAGCCGAAGTTACAACCTTTCCTTCTTTCTTTTATGCCACCTGATACAGACCCTTAAGAGGAAGGGATTGTGGCATCCTGTTATAACCCCAAGGGCACTTTGGAACCATCTCCAGATGGCAGAGTTGGGGATCCAACCCCTATTTTCCCAAATGAAGACCTGTGCTTTTATGGTGAGCAAATGCTCAGGATGGCCAAAGCACTTGATATTGATGTTTCCACATCTGATAACAGGCCAAAGGATAAACTTTTGAGCCATATTTATCCTGATTCCCCTGGTATTGTAGTGTTTCCTGTTTTGGAGGGTCTTGCTGATGGTTCTGAGTTGGCAAAAGCCAGCATCTACCCTGGCAACTTCTTGCAGGGTCGAGAATTTATGCAAAATCAAGCAGGACATGATTTTCTGATTACTCATCCACGTCCCTCTTCACTGTTCACTAAGATGCATGTACATTAAAGGCTTGGTCAACACTCCTCTCCTGATGATAGAGTTGACGCTTGGATTCGGTAGGTTGGAAGTTGTAATCTTCTGTGACCCTGAATTTTAGGATTGAAAATTACCAGGCCATTATAGATGGTTATCAGCTCTTCCTATGGGAGAACCTATCACAGTATCTCAATACTCTTCCAGAGGAGCCTGTGATGGATTCCAGGCTTGAGATCAGCCTGCAAGCAAAGACACCTGCAAGTCACATGACTAGCAGTGGTGATGTAAGCCTGATGCAGAACTCAAGGGGGAGTTCTAAATAAAAACAAACAAACTCTGAACAGTTGGAGTTTGGCAGCTGAGACTGTCAGTTGGTTAGTAGTGAGCTGGTACTGAGCCAGAGGACTGACAAGTCTGGTTGTAACAAATGAGATATCTATATAGTTTCCAATATTAAGGGAAACCAAGAAATGCCAAATGTGAAAACCATAGTGAAAACTAAGGAGTCTTAACCAGGAAAATAAGCTCCTAGTGGTTAAATAAGAAATACACATTCCTCTCCCTTAGAAATTATACCTTGCTGGAGAAAGAGCCTGGTTTAGGGGTTTAGAGTGTGCCAGAAATGTTTATTGGACTAGTGGATGTCCAATGATCAAACTAAGGCACAGCAGAGGTATTTCTCTGTGAAGGTGGAAAGTACCTAAGAAATCCACACAAAAACTGGCTGTCTAAAACAGCATAAGGATTGAGTTTGGAGAGAGAGAGAGATTTGTACTGTATCATCTGAAGTGACTGATTATAAAGGAACTAACCTAAAGTTAAAATACACCATCTGCAACTATGTATCCACAAGCACTGAAGTTTTCCCTTGTAAATATATTTCCTGCCTGACTTTGTAAATCAGTTCTTCAGTTGCATGTGCCTCAGTGTCTGACAGTATCTGACAAAGTTAAACAGTAAACTTCATCTTATAAAAAGGCAGTGTTGATGCTTTCGGTGGCGTGAAAATGAACATGGCTGCCTGATTCCACAACTCTGCTCAGCCCTCCCACCCTTTCACTCCATACAGCGATCAAAGCAACAGAATTTAACATCACTATACGGGGAGCGATGACAAACTATCTGGGCCATCAACTAGATCTAAAATCAAAAAGGTACAAACGACCTTCACCTCTAAACCATCAAAGACAAATTCGGGCCTACAGCTAGCCCTCATGCACAAAATGGTGACCGGTGCCGATGGCAACGACAGACCGATAACACCAATATCTCCCACAGATCTATCAACAGTGCTAAATAATTTAGAGAAATCGATTTTAGACAACATTTCATCTTTATTTAAGCCGCTATATGACCAAATGGAGGTGATGCAAAAGTCTGTAACTGAAACAAAATCTATAGCAGAAAGTGCCATGAACGCCAGCCTTACCAATCAGACGGAGATCCATCAACCTGAAGATAATTTTAGTGGAAAAAGCCATACGAACGGACATGGCCATCCGAAAAAACAATCTGAAGATTAGAGGGCTAGAGGAAAAAATTGGGAAAAATAGCGACCTAACCATGCTACTCACTGCCTAGCTGACACACAAGGTGCCTCCTGAGGGAGACATATCATCGATCATAACTAAAGCCTATTGTGCAGGTCCTGTGAACATATTAAAGACCAGACCATCTCATGATATAATAGTTACCTTCTTAGATCTTCACTATAGAAAGAAAATACTACTCACTGCTAGACAAAAGGGTCACCTAAAATTCCAAAGTGCCAAAATAGAAATCTGCCTGACTCTCCCGAAGGAGGCACTGATAAAACGGAGACAGCACACCTTACAGAAAAAGACATATGCTACTCCTGGGCATCACCACTTATTTTGCAATTTACCTTCCATGACAAGACTCATAAAATCACTTCAAGAGAAGAAGGTTTCAAAGTGCTGCACTCATTAGATCTGGTGTCTCCAATGGAACTATCTAAACAATCACTCAAAAGGAAATTCCGTTCACCCTCACCTTCCCCTCCAAACACTCTAGATCTGCAAGAGTCATCATCATAGCCTGGCAAGGGAGAGACTGATAAATATTCTCTGCTACTTACCTACAACGAAACATTCCTGAAGCACTTATATGTGTTATGTCGTTACCGCCATTTTGATGCAAATTGTACTGTTCTAGAGTTCTAAGCTTGTTCCTTACTGTGTTGAAAGTTCTTTTCGTATGCTTTATATTGTTGCTGGTTAAAATCTAATTGCATTCTTATCTTTGATAGCTACTTTAATCTATTGTAGTTCCATTATAAATTCATGATTTTAAATAGGGGTGTGGGGAGGGGGGTTGGGTAGCACAGGCTCTTTTAGTCCACTTTGTTTGCATAGGTTCTCAAGTTTAAGTGCTGGGGGAGAAAAACTAAATAAATACCCCAGCCCCCTGTATAGCCATAGCTGTGCAGGAGTTCAGAGAAACCTTTCAAAACATAATTTGAAATACTAGTATATTATTTTAATTTTTTTTACAGTTGATTAATTCGAGTGATTTTACCTAATTAATTTTATTACTGAGTAATTCATAGTTCTAATCACATAAATTGCAAAATCTTACAACAACTTCACCTACAAGACAAATAAATTAAAAGACTCGTATAATTATATAATATTACTGCACAGCATGCGCAGGAAACGCTCTTACTTTTTTGGGGGATTCTGATATCCCCCCTAGACTTTTAAACACTTTTTAGATTTTTCTGCACATGTGGGGACTGCCCCACGTGCGCAGGAAAATCTCCCTGCCCCCCAGGTGCCCCCGATGTGCGGATTTAGATATCTGCACACAGGGGGCCACTTGGGAATTAGATATATAGATTGCTGCGGGTTGGGGGAGAGGAAGAAAGGGTTAAGGAATGTGGGTGGAGAGCTCACAATCATGCAGTTCGCAGAGGTGGCGCTATTGATCCCTCACTTTAAAACTTATTTCGCTACCTCACAAGAACATTGTAACGCCCTCCACCCAAAATGGCTGCCTGGAGATGTGGTACTTTTTGGCAATGGGACAAGGCTGAGCTCCTCCTGGATCTTGTGGCCCACTCTGGACATGTGCAAGAATTAATGGTCAGCACATACCTGTAGAACAGGAAGTATTATGAGGCCATCTCAAGGCGGATGGCCAGGAGGGGATTCCACTGCACCGCCGAACAATGCTGATCCAAATTTTAAAGGGTCAGGTGTGACTTTATGGCAAGCCTTGAGGCCTGGGAAGGCATGCCCCGGGCAAGTGGACAGACTGCCTACCACACAAAGATGGTAGAGCTTTGGAATGCAGCAGGACAACCTCACTGGGAGGATCGTCACCACGCTGGTGAGAGCAAGTGGTCAATGCGGGTTTTGATGAGCATTTTCCTCAAAATTTATTGGTTGCCATCATCAAGGTGGAGGCTGGAGATTTCCAGCTGGCAGGAACTCTCATGTACACCAAGAAGTGTGTCAGATGGATGGTTATAATGGGAAATAAGAACTTTAGGTGGGAGTAAAATGTTTTGGGTGGTAAAAGACAACTGGGGTTAGAACAGAGTTCTTCTTTTCCACCCTTCTTGCAGAATAATGGAACTAGACCCACTCCCCAACATGCCCCACCCCCGAATAGTTGGTGGGGGGAAAATGTAAACAAATCAGGATGTCCTACCTACTTTGCTGAAGCTCAACGCAGGGGAACCCAGAGTTATAAGCATAGAGTTGTAAGGGACCTCTAGGGTCATCTAGTCAAACCCCCATGCACAATGCAAGAAATTCACAAATATTTCCCTCAACATAACCCCAGTGAGCTTGACAAACACAAGCGAGATTGCCTATAGAGAGCCAGTTTGGTGTGGTGGTTAAGAGCGCAGATTCTAATCAGGGAGAACCGTGTTTGATCCATCACTCCTCCACATGCATCCAGCTGGGTGACCTTGGGTCATTCACTGCTCACTCAGAGCTGTTCTCTCAAGAGCAGTTCTCTCACAGCTCTCTCAGCCCCACCTACTTCACAGCAGGGTATCGCCCTGGGGTGGCGATCACATATGCGCCCAGCCACATGTCTCCCCTCCCCTTTTTTTTTCTATGATCAAATGCATAAGGGAATCAGTCAGGCATATCTGCTACAACCTGAACTGTACACCTCTCACAGTGAATTTCAATAAACCACACACGCAACACCCTTTCTGTGCACCACTGTTACACTACTCCCCACAGAAATGGAACATCTGATCCTGTCCCTCAGCCTAGAAATGGAGAACATTGGATATGATGACTACTCTACTCCAGACAGTCTCTGGAATAAAACAAAATAAAACAAAGCTATGCACACTGCAGATTTTCTGACTGATGACATAGCCAGGGGCTGTGCATTGAGTTGAGGATGCATACCGTCAAATACGATTACCACCATGCCTGTGGAACATAAAGAGTACCACCATTTAAATTGACGCATTCGTGTTTGTAAAAATCATTTCAAGCCTCAATTTAGGATATGTTCGTGGTCAATCAAATTACAGTTATGGAAAGTTAAAATTTTTGCATAGGCAGCCATGAAAATGCTCTCTATGTACGTGACAAGGGAAAGTGGCTAATGTTTCGAGAAACGTCTGTAATTCCTTTACCAACATATAACAAATACTGTGTTACAGATGATTGTTGTTCAGTCGCACAGTCGAGTCCGACTCTTCGCGACCCCATGGACCAGATTACGCCAGGCCCTCCTGTCTTCCGCTGTCCACTGAAGTTTGCTCAATTTCATAATCACAGATGATTATAACATATCATAAATATTGTTTATATTTTTAGAATAATATTTTACAGTAATTTCATCATATATAATTTATCATATAAATATCACAACATATAAGGTATCAAAACCATCCAAATAGCAAATATCATCTTCAAAGAATCTCAAAAGATATTGTACAACCTCTTAATTAATATCAGTCCTCCTCTGTTAAACAAAAGTTTCAAGAGGGAGGACTCCTTAAAGTCTCTTTAGAACATGTGCTCTGTCTTCCTCCAGCAGAGGTCCAGATATACTTCTGTTTCAGAATCTTCCTCAGGGAGTTCAACAATAATTTTCCAGCACAAGATTGCCAAATACCAAAGTATTAATCCAAATTTCTCTTCAATGAACGCTGCAAAATCTTTTTCTTATGAGCTACAAGCCTCCTCCAAAGTGAAAAGCACTTTTTGTAATTCCTTTACTGCAGAAGCCACATGTCCCAGGCAGAGGGTACCTCCGGAGGTGCTGCAGCCCACTGCTGAGGTGCATGATCCAGCGGTTGAAGGGCGAACAGGGGAGGAAGAGGTGCACGCCATCAGCCCACCAGCACCTTCAACACCAGTCTCAGGTACTGCAGAATGAATGGCAGAGTTATTACAATCATCAATGTCTCCTGAACGTTGCTACATTGGGATGCCCATCATAACCAACAGCTGATTGGCAGCACTGCTGCCACCCTTACTGCATTTACACTACTGGGTAGCCTAACTGCTCCTTTTGTTCCTCAGATACAGATGCTACTGAGAGGGCAGCGCAAGTAATGCCTACACCCGCAGCACCAGCAGACCAGGGAGAAGACATCCGCCATTTGGCGGCTGGAACGGAGAGACTGGCAGGCACCCCAGCTCAAGCAGAAGGTGCTCAGCCAGGTACTTTGATTCACACTATGGTGATGTGAGATGAGGGTGCAAGGAACACCACTGCACAATGAACACTGTTTTAAAGGATATCCTGTTTTCCCTTAAATCCACTACTTAGGACCATCACGGAGACAAGAAGGAGGGCTACCTGCAGGAGAAGGTGGAGATAATCTTCTCTCTGCTTTCCTGGCACTGCAGACACTATGCAGGTCTACATGTGAGTGTGTGTGCATGGATAAGCAATGTGTTACTGTGTTAAACATATACATGCTTACATAGCCTTCTGCACTAACCACCTATCTTCAATTGTTGTTTTCAGTTGCTGCATTTATGAGGAGGATGGATGGATTTGAGAGGCGGCTGCGGTGCATGGACAGGGAACTGATGGCTCTTAGGGAGGCAGGAAACAAGTACAGGGAGGGTGAGGGTGGGAGTTCTGGTGGGAATTAAATAAATTAGTTGAAAGAATTTTTTTGTAAGCAAACTGCATCACATTTTATTTATTTAACAGTTTTCCACATGTCAAAATAAATATGTTTCTTTTTGCATTTGCCTGTTTATTTCATCACCACAAAAGTCAAGACAGATAAGCAGTTTTTTTTGAAGTTGGAGATTTAAGTGTAATGTGATACTGAAATAAAGCAAGCTGGTGGCATCTTACACCCATATAACACATTTAGCTAACACCTGAAAGTTACTTCAAACCCTGTGGTGACAATTGAAAAACAAGTAACACTTATGAAGACACATATAAGAAATAAAGAGTGGCTTGAGATAACAAAAAAAAAGTTTTAAAGTAATTACCATGAGGGAGCACCTTGAACACAACGTAAACACAAACGCACCCCATGGAACTGAAATGCTGCCCTGAGCTCAAGTGTGAAACTTAGGAAAAACAGTGGTATGAGTGCAGGAAGACACTCAACGTCATGTCAGGATAAGCTGCTATGGCTCAAAAAAACACGCTCCCTGCCTACGAATGCCCCTTTTGTTCCACTTCCAGCAGGCCTGTTATTTTCATCACTGTTTGGTTGATTAGAGAGGAGGCTCTGACTTTCCTGAGGTGTGTCCTCTACCAGGACCTGAGGATGAGGCTTGGATGCAGTGGTGGGTGTCATACGCTTGGTGGCACACCAACTCTTGGATGCAGGTTTCCCAGGGGCACTTGCTGGGGAACAAGTACAGGGATGATCTTTGGCCCCAGACAGTGACTGTGTACCTGGTAATACATCACCCAGATGCCTTAGAGCATCGACTGCCAAGGTCAAGACATCCTCATTCCGCTGCATTGTTTCCTGCAGCACCCATCTGTCACACTCCCTTCCTCCAGCATTGCGTGGTATTTACGCTCCTCAAGCTCCTTCCATCCATCAAATCGCTGCATTATTTCCATGGGTTCAGACATTCCCTGCTCAATCATCTTGATTGCCACATCATTCAGCATTGCCACTCACCTTTGCTTATTGGCCTCATCTGCACGCCAAGCCTCCTTGTTTGCCTGTTCCCTTCAAGTTGCTCTGTCCTTGTCAGCACCTCCATCTGTGAAACTGATGAGAAAGGAAAGGTCAGAAATGCACTCTCTGTTGGCATTTATCACTTCTAGTAACTTCTATGGCAAATCTCATCGAACACCAAATGTGCTGGTGTTCTTTGAAAAGTTTGCTGCTCACAGGTGGCCACTTAGAATTAACCATCAATGCAGTGGTCCACCTAAACTGTGAAGCACATACCTGTCTTCTGTGATGGCAGCTCTCCCTGAACAAATTCGTCATTCTCTTCATCACCATTATCCTCATTTGTCACTCTCAGTAGGAGTTACCTATTTAGGTTCAGAGATAGCATGGTTAATATGTGAAACAGAATTGTTCAGAAGAGCATTTTTGTAAAGGAAATAGGGGCTACATCACAACAGGCTGGCCCAGGAAAATGCTGTGTGTTTCTACTAATGCACAACCATGCTGTGTTTTATACTTATGCTTTGTCCAGCCAACAGCTCCATTTCAAATTTCTGCAACTAGTCCCATAACATTGCTTATTAGATGTATCATCTGATTGACTGAACTGATGCACTTCGTAAACACTGCTTTCCAGCACTGACAAATCACAACAACTCCATTTCCTGTAAGCACTTTCAAAAATTGGCTGTGCACCTTTAGCAATCAGTAGCCTGATGGGTAACATTTTGCAGAAGTAGGAAGGGCTCATTTCAAAGGTGAACCATTTAACGGGGGCTTGGATATGCTGCTTTAAAGGCTGCAGCAAGGCTGCTTCTGTACGCTTTCACCCTGACAGGGAAGGTTCTACCATTTCCCCCCTAACATTCCCAGTACACAAACACCAAGGGGGGGGCCTGGGTGGATGTGGAGTACATGAAAGCAGACATCATACCCCTCAGAGAAAGAAAACGTCATTAACCCACATACTGTTGATTGTGGACTGGGGAGTATCAAGGGAGAAGGCCATGTAATTGGAATTGGGAGTAAGCAGCGAAGTGGCTAAATTTGCAGATGACACAAAGTTGTTCAGGGTGGTGAAAACCAGGGAGGATTGTGAGGCCCTCCAAAGGGATCTATTGAGGATGGGTGAGTGGGCGTCAACGTGGCAAATGGGGTTCAATGTGGCCAAGTGCAAAGTGATGCACATTGGAGCCAAAAATCCTAAATATAAATACACATTGATGGGGTCTGAACTGGCAGAGACTGAGCAAGAGAGAGATCTTGGAGTCGTAGTAGATAACTCAATAAAAATGTCTAGACAGTGTGTAACTGCAATAAAGAAGGCCAATGCTATGTTGGGGATTATTAGGAAGGGATTTTTTTTTTAAAAAAACTCTCTTAAAAAAGAGAGAATTTTATTCTTTTTATAAGAAACGGGAAGGGTAGACAGATGGAGAAAGAAAAAGATGGAGTGAAATTTTCCTGTTAGTGAGGGTTAGTTTAGGTTAATAACCAATACCAATTTTGGCATCTATCATGGTTAGAAGATCTTCTTTTTAACTATTGCAAAGTCCAAAGTCACTCTGTTAATGCAGTTAGTAAAGTCCATTGGGGTTAGTAATTAAACAGCTCCTTCCAGATGTTACACGAACAGTCCTCAAAGTATCTTCTTTTAAAATCTCTTCCAGTTATGGATTGAGTCCATTTTAACTTTGAAGTCTTCCGTTCCATCACCACTTTCCCCTGGGCTGCTGTCTTCTTCACTTGTCCCAGTTTTGAATACTGCATCTTCCTCCCTGCTGGCGTGTCTCTTCAGAAGTTTCTGTATTTTGAAGATGAAATCCTTCTTCTTTCTTTTCTCTTTTTCCTTAAACTTCTGGCCTTCAAGCTTCCAGGGCTCCATAAACTCTTCAGATGAAATTAGATCTCCAGTTTGTCGCTTGCTATGCTCAACATCCCCTTCTACTGGCAGAATATTCTCTTTTATAAAAGCGGAATAAGCTTTGGGAGCCTCATCCACCTCTTCTTTTAATTTTATCGCTTCACTGCCAGTTAGGGGTGCCAAGACATTTGTCAAGGTAAATCCGAGATCTTCTTTCTCTTCTTCTTTAACGCCCTGGAAACCTAGAATCAGATTCGATTTCTGTTCGATCTCCATCATCTTTCTAGTTGTTTCCGATATCTGTTTCTGTCGACTGATGAGAACACTATCCATTTTAAACAGAGTTTCGTTGATTTTCTGCAATTGTTCCAGCAGGGGGCACAGCATCTCCTTTTCCTGTTGATTGACAGCAAGCTCTTGGGGGGGCTGTCTGGACCGGAAGTCCCTCCTCTCTTCTCTTCCGGTGTCTGCAGGACTTTTTCCATTATCGACATTTTGTTTTTTTGTTTACTTTTAAAAAGTTCATGCCGCATCCCCCAGGAAGCTAAGATGATCGCAGTCTTCCATGCAACCCCAACGGTACTTTCACCAACACTTTTTTTTTCTCTCAGCCCCCTTCGCGCTCCCTTTGTAGATCTTGCTTCTCAAAGGGGGTGGGAACTCCTCTCTCCTCCCAACGCTTATACGCATGCAGGGGGGCTCCGATTTACGCTTCAAAATAGATCTTCAACTCACAATTCGATGCTACTTCTTCTTTTTATTTTAAACCATAGCGCTGTCTTCACTCCTGGAAATCGGTGGCGCCGCTAAGTCCCATTATGGGCACGCCGCAGCGGGGCCGATTGGGGCGGGGAGAAAGCCTCAATTTCCTGGCTGTCTGCCGGCAAAGAGGCTACTCCCCAAGCGCCCCCGGTTCGGAGCCTTTGCCTAAGGCTCACTAGGGTCTTTCGCACATGCGAAGACCCCCCCTAACTGCGCGTGGGCTAACCGCCTCCGGGAGCGTCCCGAGAAGCGGCCGCCATTCGCGACGCCGAAACCGAAACCAGGAAGGGAATTGAAAACAAATCAGCCAGTATCATAATGCCCCTGTATAAATCATTGGTGTGACCTCATTTGGAATACTGTGTACAGTTCTGGTCGCCACACCTCAAAAAGGATATTATAGCATTTGAAAAAATGCACAGAAGGGCAACTAGAATGATAAAAGGGTTGGAACACTTTCCCTATGAAGAAAGGTTAAAACGTTTGGGGCTCTTTAGCTTGGAGAAACGACGGCTGAGGGGTAACATGATCGAGGTTTATAAGAGTATGCATGGGATAGAGCAGGTTGAGAAAGAAGTACTTTTCTCCCTTTCTCACAATACAAGAACTCGTGGGCACTTCCAATGAAATTGCTGAGCAGTCGGGTTAGAACAGATAAAAGGAAGTACTTCTTCACCCAAAGAGTGATTAACACATGGAATTCACTGTCACAAGAGGGAATTAGATAAACATATGGAGCAGAAGTCCATCAGTGGCTATTAGCCACAAAGTATAAATGGGAACTCTCAGGCTGAGGCAAGTGATGCTCTGTATTCTTGGTGCTGGGGGGAGGGCAGCAGTGGGAGGGCTTCTAGTGTCCTGGCCCCACTGCTGGACCTCCTGATGGCACCTGGTATTTTTGGCCACTGTGTGACAGAGTGTTGGACTAGATGGGCCATTGGCCTGATTCAACACTGGCTTCTCTTATGTTCTTATGTAAACATCGTTATAACGCTAGAAGCCATTTAAAAATTAAAGGAGAAGCCGTAAGCACGGGACAGGAGCGCGAGCCAAGGATAACCACATGTCCCTCACATGCACAGAAACAAATGAATACAATGAACAAAAAGTAAGGTCTGTGTCGCTGAAGTACTTAGCCCTTCGTGCGGGAACACATGTTGAGGTCTTGCTCGTTCCAGGATCCTGATCTTGCGATTCAGTGAAAGTTTCCAGGCAGCTCTCTCTGGAGCCTGGAAGTGTTACCATTTGAATTTTAAAAAAAGTTTTCCCAAAATAATGTCTCCCCAAAAGCCCAAATAATGGCTCAGTACTCACTGGAACTAGGTAGCCGGGTGGATGTCCTGAGGTCATCTGGGTTGATGGTTATGAGGTCGGAGTTGAACTGTTCCTCTGAAACCGGTGCTGGCAGATTTTCTTTGTTGCTTTTATTTGGTTTATAATACCTGATTTTGGAGCTCTTCTTTAGATCTGGGGGAAGCAAACTGCACTCATGACGAAGTATATGATCCAGTAAGTCAAAGTCAGCACACTTTGTTGGAGAATTCCCTGATTTTGCATTATGATCGTCTGTACTCCTGCCTCAGTGCCTTAGATTTCATCCTGTACTCTGCTGCAGATCTCCTGTGGCCCAGGGCATACATCTGCCTAGAAATGTCCTCAAAGACTTCAATGTTTTTATGGCTGGATGCAAGGGCATCTCGCACTTTGTCTTCTCCCTTTCACACCAGGATACACACCTCACTCCAGAAGGCTTGCCACTGGATGACATGGCTGGACTCTCTGTTCAAAATGCAAGAACGTGAGATCGCAGTTATGGAGCTGATATGGACCTGAAGCTAATGGTGTTCGATCTTCTTCTTCATCCCACAATGCAATCCATCCTTCCTTCTTTCCCATTCAGTTTTTCCCGCCACTGATTCTGCAAAATGATTGGTCAGCAGGGTGGCCATGCCACACTGATTGGCCAGATGCACTTATCTTGCTTCAAAATGTCAGGCACATAACCAGGCATAAAATGGTGGATTACGTTTTTTCTAATATTCACATCCGTGAGTTATAGCAATGCCACCATGGCAATATAATTCTCAGGAAAAGGCTAAAGAAAGTTGTAACAAATGTCACTGTAAACCACCCCCCCAGCCCGTGGCACCCCTGTTTTTGGAGGAAATTATCACAGTTCTTGGCAGGCGTGCTTCCGAAAACCTTAAAAACAACATGGTAGAAATAATATATGGAACAATAATGTCCGCAGAAGACCTACCCAAAACAGTTTTGGTAGAAGGGGAAAGTACTTGCAAGAAATTCGTGCAGGGCAGCATAATTCGCCGCGTCAACAGTATGTTACAATGACCCATCAGTAAAAAATGTTACTGGAACATGACACAAAATGCCTAAAAGATGCACAAAAAAAACGCTTGAAGAGCCATGTATTTATTGCTACTTCCGTGTACTGGCCAGCATCCATATTTCGTAGCCTCGATGTTACGTTATAACCTCACTTTTTTTTAAAAAAAGGAGAGGGTGGGCTAATGGGTGTGGAAAAATTGGGAAAAGGAGAGTGCATTTAGATTCCCTGTGAGGCAACAGGAAACTTCTGGGGAATCAAGGATCAAGCTGACTCGGGGCAAATCAGGAGACGATCCGAGTCAAAAGGCAGCAGCGGGTCAAATAGTGTGAAATTGACCAAAAGCACTGGAGGGAAATGAGGCACAACCCTGGGACAAAGCCCTGTGTGAAGTCGGCCAGAGACATTGTTGCCAAGCATGCCTGCTGCAGAGTTTCTCACAGAACAACAGGATCCAAGTTTAAGAGAGCTTTGGCAGAAGGCAGAAGCATATGAACAGGAAGTCACTGTGGAAAATCCTTGCCAGTATAAGATATATGAACAAAGACTATATAGAGTGGCCTTGAAGAGAAGCCATAATGTAGTATGGGAGAAAAAGTAATAGTTGGTTACTCCCAGAAAGTATTGTATGCAAGTGCTTCAAATTGCGCATGAAATGCAAATGGCCTCACATCTGGACATAAACAAAACAAGAAACTGGGTACAGGAAAGTTTATTTTGGCTGAATATGGGAAAGGACATTAGGGCTTTTTGCAAATCCTGTCATACATGCTAAATAGTAGGCAAAGCCCTAGACAAAACCAAAGGACGTTTGCAACCAATTCCTGTTGTCCCAGAAGCATTTGGAAAGATTGGAGTGGACATCATAGGTCCCATCTCTAGAGTCACCAGCAGAGGGAATAAATATATTTTAACAATTGTGGATTATGCTACCAAGTTCCAGAAGCCGATGAAGGCCATCGAGGCAAAAACTGTGGCAGAAGCCTCAGCCATTGTCCTGAGAAGACATTCCTGGTTGCATATGACTGCCCTCCCTTTGGAAATGCACTGTAAGGTTGAAGACCTCCCTTTTGAAGGATCTAGCCTTTGTCACACACCACAGACAGGTTTTTGTTGACAATCAAAAAGAATCATCAAACTACAATGTCTCTTGAGGCTGCTGCTCCCAGGGTCTTTACAAAATGCATGGCAGTAGTTGTGGTTCATTTAAGGACTAGAGATTGTACTATTTTCCCCTATCTGGATGATTGCCTTGTTGTGGCCCCCTCCCAGGAGCTCCTGAGGGCATCCTTAGACTCTCTGGAAGATAAGGGCTTCCTGCCTCAGAGAGGGGCAGGACCATCAAGGCTATGTCTTTCTATGGAAGAGATGGCAGTCAGTAAAGTCTGTCTAGTGCTTATTAGGCCTTATAGCATCTACCACAGCTGTCACCCCCCTAGCTATACTACATATGTGTTGCCTTCTGCTTTGGTTCATTAAGAAATATGACCCTGTGAGGCATGCCCCTGGGTGCTGTTTCTCCATTCCCAGATCAGTTTTGGGATCTCTCAGTTGGTGGACAGAGGATGCCAATCTCTCCATGGGAGTCCATTTTGCACTTTGGATCCCACAGACCATCCTCACTACTGATGCTTCCCTAACAGGCTGGGTGCCCACTGTGAAGGGGTTTCAGTGTAGGGTAGGTGGTCTGCACTCAGTAGATGCCTCCACATCAACATCCTCAAGTTGCATGTAGTTAGATTCGCCCTTACCTCCTTTGCAGATATCCTCTGGGGCAAGAGAGTGCTTGTTCACACAGACAAAACATCCATCATGTATTAACTCAACAAACAGGGAGATTCAGGGTCTCGGAAGCTGTGTATGGAAGCCATTGCAATTTAGGATGTGGCTACATGTATTAGGATCTTCCCCAGGACTATTCATATAGCTCCACAGCTGACAGCTTAAGTAGGATCTATCTTACCAACTATGAATGGCCTATCCAACCCAAAAACAGGGAGTTTTCCAGAGGTGCCACCCAAGTGGACCTCTGCCACATACAAGACAAGGAAGGCACTGAGTTTTGTTCCCTAGCAGGCAGTGATCTGGCCTTGTTGGGAGATGCATTCCAAATCCCCTGGTCAGGGACTCTGTTCTACGTCTTTCCTCCCTTTCCCCTCCTAAGCAAGGTTATAAGGAAGCTGATAGCAGAGGGATCAGATTGTAGCCTGACAGCCCCATTTTGGCCACACCAAATTTGGTTTTCTGAGCTCCTCCACCTAATGGGTTCAGAATACATCATCCCTTCCCCTGCCCTGGATTTACTTATAAGGGGTCCTATTCTGCACCACAATTTGACCCACTTACACCTTACAGCATGAAGGATGGCCCTTAGTGTCATGGTTCTTGTTTGATATGCATGATATCCTAGTCTAGGCCAGAAAATCCTCTACCGAATACTCATATTTCTTCCAGCTAGGAAGTAAAATTCAGTTTGAGTCCTGGGCCTTGTTCAGAGGAATGTCACCTTTTATTTGTCCCTAACCTTTGGTCTTGCAGTACCTGCTTTTCTTGACTCATAAAGGATTAACTGTGTCCTCTGTAAAAGTCCAGCTAGCGGTCCTTTCAGTGTATCACAAGGGTGTAGAGGGCTGTTCCCTGTTTACCCATAAGCTATCTCAACAATTTCTCAAGGGCTTGTTTAATGTATTTCCCCCTGCTACTCACATCATTCTGCAGTGGTCTCTCTCTCTGGTGCTTGCCCCCCTTTGAGCCTTTGGCCTCATGCCACCTGGCCTTGCCCTCCAGACAGGTGGGTTTTTTTATAGCAATTACTACAGCCAGAAGAATGAGAGAATTAGCAGCTCTTAGTGTAGACCCCTGCTAATTCTTAGCGTAGACCCCGCTGGTCATAGCGAACACCCTTTTCCAACAACCTAAGAGGCGTCTCTACACATGGACATCACCAGATGGGCAACACCGAAATCAGATTGACTATATAATTTGCAGTCAAAGATGGAGAAGCTCTATCCAGTCAGTAACAACAAGACTTGGAGCTGACTGTGGCTCAGATCATGAGCTACTCATTGCAAAATTCAGACTTAAATTGAAGAAAGTTGGGAAAACCACAAGGCCATTCAGATTTGACCTAGATCGCATCCCCGATGAATATACAGTAAAGGTGAAGAATAGGCTTAAGGGACTAGATTTGATAGACAGAGTGCCTGAAGAACTATGGACAGAGGTCCGTGACATTGTAAAGGAGGCAACAATCACCGCCATCCCAAAGAAAAAGAAATGCAAAAAAGCAAAGTGGCTGTCTGATGAGGCTTTACACATAGCAGAGGAAAGAAGGAAAGCTAAAGGCAAAGGTGAAAAGGAAAGATTTGCCCAACTGAATGCAGATTTCCAGAGAACAGCAAGGAGAGATAAGGAGGCTTTCCTGAATGAACAATGCAAAGTAATAGAGGAAAACAATAGAATGGGAAGGACTAGAGATCTCTTCAAGAAAATTGGAGAAATCAAGGGAACGTTCCATGCAAAGCTGGCCATGATAAAGGACAAAAACTTCTGCTTTATTGACTATGCTAAAGCCTTTGATTGTGTGGATCACAATAAATTATGGCAGGTTCTTAAAGAGATGGGAGTACCGGACCACCTCACATGTCTCCTGAGAAACCTGTATAAAGGTCAAGAAGCAACAGTTAGAACTGGATATGGAACAACTGATTGGTTTAGCATAGGAAAAGGAGTACGACAAGGATGTATATTGTCACCTTGCTTATTTAATTTATATTCAGAGTACATCATGCAAAATGCTGGCCTGGATAAATCACAAGCTGGAGTTAAGATTGCTGGGGAAAAGATCAATAACCTCAGATATGCAGACGATACCACTCTGATGGCAGAAAGTGAAGAGGACCTAAAGAGCCTCTTGCCCAGGGTGAAAGAGGAGAGCGCAAAAGTGGGGTCCATGAGGTCGTGAAGAGTCGGACTCAACTGTGCGACTGAACAACAACAACAAAAGCGTAGACCCCCCCTTTTCTGAAGGTTTTTAACTAGAAGGTTGTGCTTCATCACAACTTAAAGTTGCTTCCAAAGGTGGTCACTAAGTTTCACCTGGTGCAGCAGATAATGTTGCCGGTGTTTTTTCCACCCTCAGATTATAAAGCCGAGAAGGCCCTCTGTTATGTATTGGGATTTAACACCCTCCATGCTGCGGTGGCTCAAGTGGTTAAGACACTGAACTGCAGGCTGTGGAAGGTCAGTAGTTCAGCAGTTCGAGACCCGGGTGCCGCATGACAGGGTGAGCTCCTGTCTCTAGTTCCAGCTCCTGCCAACCTAGCAGTTCGAAAGCAAGAAATTGCAAGTAGATAAATAGGTACCACTTCGGTGGGAAGGTAACAGCGTTCCGTGCACCTTGGTGTTTAGTCATGCTGGCCACATGACCACGGAAATGTCTTCGGGCAGCGCTGGCTCTTCGGCTTTGAAACGGAGATGAGCACCGCAACCCTAGAGTTGGATTCGACTGGCTTTCGAGCAAGGGAACCTTTACCTTTACCTATGCTCTGGATGTCAGGATATCTTTTATAATATGTTGATAGAACAAAAGCATTTTGAGTAGATAAGGCCTTGTTTATATGTTATTGGGACCCAGAGAAGGGAAGAGTTGCTTCTTCACAGTTCTTCTCTAGGTGGGTTGTAGCTGCCACCCATTCTTGTTATGAGGCGGCTGGGAAACCCTACCCTTTGGAAGTTAAGGCACATTCCAGTAGAACACAAGATTCCTCGACTGCTTTCCATAGGAGGGTCCCACTTGTGGACATCTGCAAAGATGCAACATGGTCGGCAGAGGATATGTTTGTGAAATATTATGCGTTGGACCTGCATGCGAGGAAGGATGCAGACATAGGCAAAGTAGTTCTCCAGTTGCTTCTACAATGAGAGCTTCACCCTGCCTTCTTCAATGAGTAGCTTGCTAATGTCCCAATGTGGGACTGCACCAAAGACGGAAAATGAAAACAGAGTTACACTTACCTGTAACTGTTGTTCATCAATGTCTTCTGTGCAGACACAAATTCCCTCCCTCCTGCCTTGCTATGAGCTCTCACATAGTCATTTCTGCAGTAGTGTGGGGTTGCTCACAGTGGCATGGCAGGAACTGAGGAAGAAGAGGGTGCCTGCCTCCACAGCATATGGCAGTTTGGGTGGGAAGGGCCATTGCATCTGCTTCAAAGAGGGAGCGGCACCCCTTCAGATAGCTTTAGCTGGAAGAAATCCTAGTTGCGGCTGGCCTGTGCAGGTGCAGTCCCAATGATTGTGCAGAAGATGTCCATGAACAACAGTTATAGATAAATGCAACTCTGTTTTCTCTTTGATAAAACAAGACAAGGAACTGATTGTGGTACAGAGCATGAATTCTTATTATCAAAAATTAGAATAAAGCTGCAGAAAAACACTAAAACATTCGTAGTGCTAAAATATAATATAAAGAAACATTCTTGAAGAGTTTAAAGAACACATAAAGAACAGATTTAAGAGAACATAAGAGAAGCCAATGTTGGATCAGGCCAAAGGCCCATCTAGTCCAACACTCCGTCACACAGTGGCCAAAAATGCCAAGTGCCATCAGGAGGTCCAGAAGTGGGGCCAGGACACTAGAAACTTTGTTTGTTAACCATGCAGGCTTTTTTCTATACCTATTTGTGTCTTTCCTAATTTGCGGTATATATTTTTTCTGAGCTTCTAAGATTGTAGTTTTAAATAGTCTCCAAGCTTCCCCAGTGGTTTTGACCCTTTCTACCTTTCCTTTCAGTTTCTTCCTCACATGTCCCCTCATATCAGAGAAGTTACCCCTTTTAAAGTTAAAAGTGGTTGTGTCAGTCTTTTTGGGCAACTCCCTATTTATACAAATATTAAACTCAATAACATTATGGTCATGGTTCCCAAGCTGTGCAACTTTTACATCTCTCACCAGGTCTTGGGCGTTTTCTTAGGACCAAATCCAGGACTGCCTCTCCCCTGGTAGGTTTAAACCTAAGCTCAATAAACTCCCACTGTTAAGCTTCCTTTTGGGCCCACTATTTCAACCCATAGCATTTCCAGAAGCAAATCCAATTCACTTACCCTCTCAATCTTACTGGACTGTATACCCTCTCTGACATACAGAGCCACCGCCACCCCACCTCCAACCCTTCCTCCTTCCGGTATAATTTATAACAGGAATCATCATATCCCACTGATTTTCCTCATCCCACCAAGTTTCTGAAATACCCACAATGTCTATTTCCCCCCCAACACCAAGTGTTCCAATTCCCCGATTTTACCTCAGACACTTCTAGCATTTGTGTATAAACACCTATAGTTTCCTGTTGTGTAGTGGGTTCGACGCATAAAGAACCAGGACATGCTTAGCTCATAGTTTACTGCACACACAACAGAACAACAAATACCGGCCAGACGGCCAACTATATACAGTCCCCATGGACCACCCCCAAGTCCCATTGGTGGGTTTAAACTTCCCACCAAGGTTCCTATTGGTGACCGCTTGAGGTTTCAGGATCTTAGTCCCTATTGTCTCTTGAGCTCCAAGCTCTGGTAAATGTTGCTGTCACCTAGTGGCAATCAGCAGACATAACACCCCTCCCCCCATAGTTCAAACCCAGCCTAGGTGATGTAATCCTTTAGGAAGGTGGGGGCTGGCACTCTCGTGTGGAATGCCTTGGGGTTGGAACCGGGATGCCAATGGGAGGCCCATCCTGTCTCGTGCCCAATATGCCTGGAGGGGGAGGCAGCGGATCTTCTGGAGTGCCCGAATGGTGGCTTTGGAGGAGGTGGCGGAGACTGGGCTGATATCTAACCATTTAGAATAAGTGTCAGGTAGTCCTGCCATGATGGATGGAGAAGGGAGGGCAAATGGGCTTTGTTTGGAGAAGGGAGGGCGGATGGGCTTTGTTTTGTGTAGGGAGGGTGGATGGGATTGTGGGGTGTTGATTTATGCACCTGGAGTGTTGGAATGGAATGCGGGGAGCTGCCTCGACTGTCTGGCCGTGCAAGCCGTATCTCCTGTAGACTTCACACACTGACCTTGGAGGAGACAAGCTGTTTGCTTCCTATCGCTTTCACAAGCAACAGCTAGGCTGACACAATGGGGGCGGTGGGAACTACATTAATTATTATTGTCTCCAGTTTCCCGCGCGCGCGCTATGCTTCTATTGGTGGAGGGGGGGTCCCCATTCTCCCCCCTTCTGGTATATCTGCTTGCTCCATGTAACCAAGTTATTCTTAACAATGTTCCTGTTACAGTAACCTACTATTGCAGCTTTAAAATAAATACTAATCTTGCTTCACTGAACAAGGCCTGGTATTTTGCTGACTAAGTTAAGGATTCTGACAATAAGAGTCCACCATGACTAGAAACAGCAGCCCATGGAATGGCCTGACAAAATCCACTTGGAGCCTTGACCATGGCGTCCGGGGGGATTCCCAGGCTTGGGTGGGTGCACTCAGTGGATAGGGCCTGACGGCCTGACAAGTCATGCAGCACTTAACCCAAGCCTCCACCTCCACGTCTATCCCTGGCCACCATACATAGCTGCGGGCCAGGGCCTTCACCCTGACTATGCCAGGATGTGCCTCATGTAGAGCCTGCAGGACCCTTTTCCGCAGTACGTTGGGGACTACCACCCTGTCTCCCCACAATAAACAACCTTTGTATGCAGACAACTTGTCCTGGCGGGCGGCAAAGGCTGTGAACTCTGACCCCTCTGCCACCGTGGCCACCCCCTCACCACCCAGCCCAGAACCTGAGAGATGACTGGGTCCTTGGTTGAGTGGCGGGTGACATCCGCTGCCTAGAGGGGGGGATCGAGAAGATTCTCAACTTACAAAATGTGATGGGCCAGAGCTGGGTCATCCTCCACAACTGGCAAGGGCAGGAGACTTAGAGCGTCCGTGTGGCCCATAGCCTTACCTGGGCGATGCAGCAGGGAGTAAGCGTAGCCAGCCAAGAAAATGGATCACCACAGGACCCGCAGGGAGAGGACCTGCGAAGTCCGACAATCTGGGGCAAAGAGGCCGAGGAGGGGGCGATGGTCCGTGACAATGGTGAAAGGGCGGCCATAAACAAAGTCATGAAATTTTTTTACCCTAGCCATGATCGTCAGGCTCTCCTGGTCAATCTGGGCATAGTTCTGCTCCACCGCCGACAGCATCTGGGAGTAATAGGTGACGGGCACCTCCCAGCCATCCAGGACGTGGTAGGCCAACACCAGATGCATCACACACCAGAACGACTGGCAGGGACTCATCAAAGTGCGCCAAAACTTTATTAGAGATAAGCAGCATGTTAACCTCCCTGAAAGCCGCCGCCTGCTAGGGGCCCCACGCCCTAGGGGTCTGCTTGTCTAGGAGGCAGTGCAAGGGTTCTGCTACCGTCACCTTGTGGGGGAGAAAGGTGTGGTAAAAGTTCAAGAGTCCCAGGAATGCCTGTAGTTCCGCTTTGGATTTAGGTGGGGGAGCCTTCACAGTGGCTTTTTGTCCCAGGCCGGATGTAAGCCGTCAGCATCGACTGTGAAGCCCAAAAATTCCACTGAAGGAACCCCCAGGAGGCATTTCTCCTGCTTCACCTTTAGGCCTGCCTCGTGGAAGCGGTGGAGGATGGTGCACAGCTGGGTGGCGAACTAAGCAGGCATGGCTGTGGCGATCAACACATCGCCAAAAAATGGCGTGACCCCTGGGATCCCTTTTAAGAGAGAGTCCACTAGTTGTTGAAAGAGGCCCAGGGCCATGCTCATCCCAAACTGCAGTCTTTTCACTTTGAAAGCCCCTCTATGCGTAACTATAGTTTGCGCTGCAGCAGTGCCCTCATTCACAGGGACCTGCTGGTAGGCCTGGGCTAGGTCCAGCTTTCCAAATATCTTTGCCCCTGCCAGGGAGGCCAGCAAGTGGCTGACTACCAGGACTGGATAAGCATGGTCCTGAAGTGCTTCGTTTAGCATGCACTTGTAGTCCACACAGATGCGGACGTCCCCATTTGGCTTAACCGGGGTGACTATGGGGGTCTCCCAAGCGGCGTGGGAGACCAGCTCCAAGACTCCTTGGGCCACAAGGTGGTCCAGCTCTGCGTCTATTTTTGGGCGTAGTGTGAATGGAACTGTCCTGGAGCGCATTCTAATGGGGGCCATGTTAGGGTCGAGTTGCAGTGACACCGGAGGGCCCGTATAGCGACCCAGAGTCCTGTCGAAAATGGACGGGAATTCTTTGCAGACCTCTCAGAAGTCCTGTGATGTGCATAGCTGCACCCCTTCAATGGAGATCCCCAACGGGGCGAACCATGCTCTGCCGAGGAGCCTGAATAAATCATTCTCAACTATAACCAAGTCCAATTTCCCATCAAACCCCTTATACTGGACCCGGAAGCTTCCCACACCCTTTATCGGAATGCGATTCCTGTGAAAGTCTGTCAGGGTGAGGGTCGATGGGCGCAGGCAAGGCCTCCCATGGGGACAGAGTCTCTTAAGCGTCTCCTCCGAAATAATGGAGGCCAAGGAGCTGGAATCAAGCTCTATAATGCAGGGGGATCCCTCTATTTGGACCCGGACCTGGATCTTTGGGGCAGAGGACTGGCTCAGAAGCCTCAGTACCTGTTTGGCTGGATCGGCTGTGAGTAGGTAGAGCTCTTCCTTGGAGGAGGCGTCCTCGTAGTGGGCGTCTGCTTTCCGGCAGGGCTGTGGCGGTGCCTGCTGGGCTCGGGACCCCTGGGAATGGCAGGCCCATGGAATGTGCCCCAAGTGGCCACACCCGTGGCACTTGGCATCCCAGAACCTGCAGGTTTTTCTGTCGTGTTTCTCTCCGCAGCTTGCGCATTCCTGACTCAGCATAGGATGCGGAGCCTTGTTCCTGGCACTGAGAAGACTGTTGGGTGCGGTGGATGTCCTCGTTGTCTGGGTCGAGGTTGACGTTCTGTGTCTGGCGCACGGCAGCCGTGGTTGAGGGAAGGTTTCTCTCCCATGCCATGGCAGTGGAAAGGGCAGAAGCTTCTCGTTGCTTAGCCTGAAGACGAGTTTGTCTCAGAGGGCCGTTTCGAGATGGGTCTTGAAAACACACTCTGAGGCGAGCCGGTGAAGCTCAGCCAGGTATTCAGCTATTGATTCCCGTGGTGGTTGTTGCCGGGCATAGAAGGCCATGTGGTGTGCGATCTCCGACAGCCGTGGGACGAAGTGGTCCTGTAGCTTCTTGATTATGTCCTCGAACAAGGCATCAGTCAGCTTTACAGGGGATAGCAGGTTGCGGGCCAGCTGCACTGTGGCGGGGCCACAAGAGCCAATGAGGAGACCTTTCTTCCATTCTTTGCTGGTGACCTCATAGAAAATGAGGGTGGACTTGAGTCCCTCAACCCAGGCTTCCCAGTGGTGTGGCTAGAGGAGGAGGTGAAGCAGGAGGTGAAGAAGGTGTGGAGATTGCTTGATCTTCTCCAGGATTCATCGGCTAGAGCCGCGATCTTCCTTAGGTACTGGTCTTTCTCTGGTGCCTCCACGGCCCGGCCAGCTCAACAGGATCCCATCCTCGTCACCATTATTGTGTAGTGGGTTCGATGCATGAAGAACCAGGACACAGTGATTCTTAGCTCATAGTTTACTGCACACACAACTGAATAACAAATACTGGCCAGACGGCCAACTATATACAGTCCCCATGGACCACCCCCAGGTCCCATTGATGGGTTTAAACTTCCCACCAAGGTTCCTATTGGTGATCGCTTGAGGTTTCAGGATCCTAGTCCCTATTGTCTCTTGAGCTCCAAGCTCTGGTAAATGTCGCTGTCATCTAGCGGCGATCAGCGGACATAACATTTCCCATGTATGTTAAGCCCACAGCCTTCCTCTTGCTGTCTCGAGACCTTGCCAGGCAGTCTATATCATTAGCCACAGTCTCAGTGGACAATTCTAATCCATCTCCTTGTAGAGAAGTAACAGCTGCCACTTTATGTCTTTGAGATGAGCCATCCCGAACCAGAGACTTCTCATCTCCTGTCAGTTTTCCCCCCAATATTCAATTTAAAAACTGCTCTGCCACCTTTTTGATTTTAAGTGCCAGCAGCCTGGTTCCTTCTCAGAACAAGTGGAGACTGTCTCTTTTGTACAGTTCCCTCTTGTTCCAAAAAGCATCCCAATGCCTAACAAACATGAACCCTTCCCCCCTACACCATTGTCTCATCCACACATTGAGACTCCTGGTCTGTGTCTGTCTCTCCGGCCCTGTGCGTGGAACAGGTAGCACTTCTGAGAAGGCTACCTTGGAGGTCCTGGTCTTGAGTCTCCTGCCTAGCAGCCTAAATTTCTCCTCCAGGACCTCATGACTGCATTTTCCCACATCATTGGTGCCAACATGTACCACGACCACTGGCTTCTCCCCAGAACTATCTACAACATGTGCAATGTCCGCTACCTTCGCACCAGGCAGGCAAGTCACCATACGGTCAGTACGCGGGTTTGCCATCCAGCTGTCTACCTGCCTAAGTAATTTGCATTGCTAAGTTGAAGTGAACGGAAACTAGAAAAACTATGGGTTGAAACCAGAGATATTATCAAGGAAGAATGCACAAAGATTGTTCCTATAGCCAAAAGAAATGAAAAGCTTCAATGGATGATTGATGAATTTCTTAAAATTGCTAAAGATAGATGAGAAGCAAAAGTAAAAGCTGACAGAAATCAAATCAGAAGTCTAAATGCAGTGTTCCAGTGACTTGCACAGAGAAACAAAGAGAACTATTATAATAATGTAGAGAAAGGACAGATGTCCAAGCTGAATTCAGAGAAGGAAGAGACACTTGAGATCATATTGCAAATTTATGTTGGTTCCTGGAGCCTATGAAAATCAGCTTATGTTTCATAGAGTACAACAAAGCTTTTGACTGCACGGATCATGAAAAATTATAGTTGGTTTTAAAAGAAATGGATGTGCCATAATATCTGATTGATGTGTAATCTGTACTCTGGAAAAAAGGCTACTGTTAGGATAGAATATGGAAAAAGAGAATAGTTTCCAATTGGCAAAGTTGTTAGACAAGGAGGCATTTTATCTCCCTATCTCTTCAGTCTGTATCGCAGAACATATAACGAAAGCCAGATTAGATTTCAATGAAGGTGAAGTGAAAACTAGTGGAAGGAACATTAATAGTTTATGCAGATGACACCACATTACTGGCAGAAAATAATGAAGACTTGAAATGACTACTGATGAAATATAAAGTTGAAAGTCCTAAAGCAGGATTACAGCTGAACATCAAGAAGTAATTGTTGGAAAATTTGGTAAAAATAGTTAGATATTTAGAGCTTGCAATGGATCTTTGTTCACTGGAGAGGAGGCATTTTCTTTCTGTGTAAAAATAAAGGGAAAGGTACATGGGAAATCTACAAAACAAACACTTAAGACTACATCCTTGCTGTTACAAGTACAACAACAGAAGACTGACTACATGGTTGGTAATGGAGATTCTTCTTGATCCTAGAAGAATACATTAACCATTGATTGCTAGTAAATAGGCTCCAGTTTCTCTCCACTGACTTTTTGCTAGGTTCCCTTCCAGATCATTCTAAACAATAGCACATAATGCAAACACATTAACCCTATAATGACTGAATTTAGACCTTGCCACACACATATTTCTAACAGTAATAACTACTGAGGAATTACACAACTTCAAGGCTGACAATGAAGAAATGGAAATTAAGATTTTCTATTCCTTGGCTCAATCATCAACCAAAAAGGAGACTGCAACTAAGGAATCAGAAGAAAATTGAGAATGGGAAGGGCAGCCATGAAGGAGCTAGAAAGGATCCTTAAGCATAAAGATCGGTCATTGGCAACCAACATCAAGATAATTCATACCATAGTATTCCCATTACTATGTGTGGGTGTGAAAGTTGGACACCTAAGAAAGCTCACAGGAAGAAAGTTGATTCATTTAAACATGGTGTTGGAGGAGAGTTTTATGGCTATTGTGGACCACTAAAAAAACAAAAAAAGTAGATTCTAGACCAAATCAAGCCTGAACTCTCCCTAGAAGATAAGATGACTTAACTGAGGCTATTGTAGTTTGGTCATATTATGAGAAGGCAAGAGTCCCTGGAAAAGACAATGCTAGGAAAAGTTGAAGGCAGCAGGAAAAGAGAATGACCCAACATAAGATGGATTGACTCAATAAAGGAAGCCACAGTCCTTACTCTGAAAGACTTGAGCAAGGCTGTTGATGACAGGACATTTTGGAGGTCATTAATTCATAGAGTTGCCATAAGTTGGAAGAAACTTGACAGCACTTAGCACAAAAAACTAAAACAAATTTTTAAAAACCCACAAGTCTAGTAGGGCTAATTTCCAAAAAGAGAATAAAACAGAAAGACTCCTCACTACTTCTTTCTAGAATGAGCTTGTTAAGTTAAAAGCAAACATGGTTTGGATTAGGATGTTATTTCTAAGCAGTGATTTCCAAATTGTTTGCCAGGGTGCTGTAATGTATTGGGCTTGAGATCCATAACAAAAGCAGGCTGGGATACTAGAAGCGCACCAGTAGGAATGCTTGGATCCTAGTATAGCCCAATAGGGTTACCTGGAAAGGTAACCTGGTGTAAATAGCCTATCATGGGGAGTGGGGTGTGCTTTGGATGTGACTTTCCTTGGGCATAAAACCTGACTTTGGTCAGGGGTCTGGGTCTTTTGTCCTCACTGCTGAATCATTTAATAAACTATGTGCTGATCACGCAACGCTTCTGGACCCAGTATATTTCAGTGAAGTAATGTGCCACAAGAGGGACTTAAGTGTTTCTGGATAAATTAAGCCATCTTGTTGAAAGCAGCCACTATTCTGTGCTCTGAGAAACAGAGTACCATCATGAAACCTTGGTCCTCCTCCTCTCTGTTAATATATGGACACTATCACCATCTGCAGTGAGAATGTAGGGAGTCTCACACCAGGAGTCCTTGGCACAAGTCTACACTATAGCTGATAGATGTGGAGGAATCTCAGAAACATCTCTATCATACAGAAAGACTCCCATCCCTGAGTCTTGGATGAATGAGCAAAGGAGGGGATAGGATGCCAGGAGGCAAAGGGGAAGACCAAAAGAACTGTGAGATTAATTTCTTGAACCCCAGGAGGGCTTTAGATTTGTTTTTTTATTCTCAGACAACAGTTCCTATGTCAGTATTTGCAGAAACCACATTGCTATATGGGAAATCGGTGTTTAAAGGGAACAAACTACACTGGGCTAGGATAAACTCTTTACATGAGCCTAAACAGTTCTTTAGATCCAAGACACTAAGAATTGTGCCTCTGGGTTGCCTTGCAGTTTCAAGGAGGAAGCTTACTGATTGTTCTTGGGGCTAATGAGAAAATATGCACCTGGATCCATATGAATTTTTCTGAGTGTAAGAATGAAGTGTTTCTCCAATTTTAATTCAGAAAAAAGCCCTGTACCCCAGCTATAAAGTTTGAAAAACATGGTTTTATGAAGTTATTATTCCATATTAAGCAACACCCTCCACAGCTGGCTCTTTTCCTATAAATTCTAGCCCATTACATGAAACAAAACTTCCTGTATTAGCTGAGCTCCAGGAGCATAAGAATCAGAAGGTATTTGATCAATAATTATCCTGCTCTATCAGAAACAAATGGATTTTGTCACTTTGGCTCCAGGCAGTTTCAGAAAATCAGAGCGTTTTGCAGTCTTTCCAGCTGTGAGGTCTCTACCTAGTGCTGGGGCCTCAGAAGGGAGGTTAATAAAAGAACATATGGTATGTGTACAATTTGCACAGTGTCCACAAAACTCTCACCATAACTTTGACAATGCAGAAGCCTATCAGATTTATAGGTTTAATGCTGAAATTCCCTGGAGCTGAGGCAGGATTTTAAATTGGCTGGTGTTTCCACAGTTTGTGTAGCACAGGAACATCTAAAAGTTGCAGGAGACTTTCCTGCAGGGTTAATGCTTTGTAACGGAGACTCCCTTGAGGTGCTTATAAATCATGCCTCCCGGAAAGCTGTGCTTTTCAAGTGCCTTGTATGGTTATTTTTGGCAAGGTATATTGGGAGCTTTTGGTGTCCAAGGGCAGCTATTTTTGCAGACCATAGTTATAAAGTTTATAGAATTAGGGTTGGTTTAATTTTATTCATCCATAGATTTTTTTTGCTGCAAGTTATCATTTACAGATTTGGTTTCTCCAGATCTTCCCAACACTGCATGAATACTCCAGAGGACTCAAGGTTGTTAATGGTCCACAACTTAAAATCCAAAGATATGTTTTGTCAGAAATCAATTGGTACCTGAAAATTAACACTGTTTCCATATATTTAAATGAAAGAAATCACAGTCCTGCAGCTTTAGGTGCACTGAAATAGTGTTAAGAGGGAACCTGACAAATTGTGTGGGTATCCTTACGGGAACTGCTTTTTCAGGAGACCTTGTTGAGTCAATAGTACTTTGATGAGTCATTGTTCAGACTTACATTGCTGTTTTGTTAATTTGTTAATTTTTGTTAATTTGTTGTATACCACATTATGATGAGGTGAATGAATGGGTGACTGAAGATTCCCTCTGTGCTCTGTCAATTATCAAGAATTAAGATTTGGAGAGATCATCTACTGTACATATCCAAATTTTAGGTTCTCTTTCAGGTTGATTTCTGGCAGTGCAATTTGACACAGAGTTACACACCTCTAAATCCACTGAAGTAAATGGACCTAGAAAGGCATAACTCTGTTCAGGACTGCATTGTGGTGCCGTTTAAGTTGCTGGAATGAAGTTACAGACTCACTCAGCATTAGAGGTATTCTGAAACAGAATAGCACAACCATTCCAAGATAAGGAATCTCAAAAGCTCATTTACAATTGTCGCGACCCCGCCCTTCTGTCTCAGTGCTACCACCCACTCTCAGGGCTGGCACAGAGACACCAGGGTGTATCTCTTTAAACCAGGATCCTTCTAACCAGCACAGTAGTAGCAATAAAAGATAAAGGTTTGTGGTTCTTAAGCTCTAATTAGCAGCATAGGCATGGTGCCTGGGTTAGTGACTCAGTCCAAATTATAAAAACAGATTAAGTTTATTACAAAGGCAATACAAAACAATAACAAACAGGTAGGAGAAAAGAGAGTGTACAGAGGACAAAACAAACAAAACCGAAGTCTCTATCTATAGTACTTAGACCTGAGCTAATAGATCTCAGCAGCAGTAGTTCAAGGAGCAAAGTTGGTGCCAAGAAATTAACCAT
Source organism: Gekko gecko (assembly GCA_029375565.1). Taxonomy (NCBI): domain Eukaryota; kingdom Metazoa; phylum Chordata; class Lepidosauria; order Squamata; family Gekkonidae; genus Gekko; species Gekko gecko. The sequence goes on along the minus strand of JAPDNY010000006.1, from coordinate 73,115,715 downwards.
TCCTCCTTCTGGCCCACGGTCCTCTAGCCAAGGATGCCGTTCATCTTACCCGACATTCTGCCCAGAAAGGTGTCTGGAATCCTCCTGCAAAGTTCCTGGTTTCTCACTTCTGAATAGTTCCAAGCAGATGTAGCTTCTTGCCTTGAAAGGTTTCTCTCTGACAATAGGCTAGTGGCAACTAACCACCAGTGCCTGCCTTAGTCAGGTGTCAAACTAATTGGTGAACCAATCACTGGCCTGCACTTAGCAATCTAGATCAACAGTTGTCAAAGATCTCTCAGTCAGGCTAAGGTTTTGACAGCTAACAGCTGCATGAAGTTACAGCAGCCAGTAATTACTAGCAGGTGGTTTGTGTTTGGCTGCCCTGCCATCCTAACAACATCCTGATAAAACTTAACTAACTGACTCATGCAAATACTTAGGTCTCTTAAAGGCCTATCTCTTGATAACAATACATACAGATTATGTATCAGCATCATTACAACATGTTTTAAAGTTATGTCACTGTAATGTATCCACTTGAGAACATAGGCTCAGGGCAGCCATGTGCTTGGACTGGTTCTAACCGGTCCACCATGTGGCCAGGCGAAGGGCCTGAGCTTCGCCCCGAAAGACAATGGACTAGAGGATCCTAGCTCCCCTCCAATTGAGGAGCAGGAGATAACTCAATCAATGTAAATAGCGAATCACCGTGTGTGTGTGTGTTTGGGGTGTGGGTTCACTTGGGAATAAAAGCCGGCCTGCGAGCCGGCTTAGGTTGTCTTGTTCCTGTTATAATAAAGTATGTGAGAGCTGAAATCACTCGTCAGTCTCAGTACTTTTCACTGGCGACGAGGATGGGATGCCAACTCCCTCCATGAACAACGACCAAGAGACGAGCATCGCTACCCGCTCCAATGCCGAAAGCACCGAATGCCGCCGCTGAGCTTCGTGTCCGCTTCTCCGGTTCCTAGACGCAGCACCGCTCCCAAGCACTGCTGACCCCGAGAGCAGCCTCGCTTCCAACGCCGCCAACACTACGCCTGAACCGCGACCTCCACGGGTGAACGCAATGGCCGCTGGCAACGAGAGCTTCTCTGCCTTCGACATCTCTCGTCCCGCACACTGGGAGACCTGGATCAAGACGCTGGAGCGTCACTTCGAGATTCACGGCATCACGGATGTGGGTACGAAGAAGGCATATCTCCTACGCTACTGCGGCATCAAGGCACATCTCCTCCTGAAGGACCTGGTGAACCCCCTACAGCCGAAAGATGTGGCCGCCAATAACGAGATGCTGGTCAAGGCGTTTACCGACCACTTGGCCCCGAAGCCCACCAAATTTGCAGAACATATGGAATTCTTCGCAAGAACGCAGGGCCCCGAAGAGACATCTCCGGAATTCCTGGCCGGCTGACGCCGCGCAGCAACCAGGTGTGCCTTCCCCAACCTCACAGATGCCCTTCTAAATCAGTTCCTGGTGGGGCTGAAGGAGCCAAAGCTGCGCCGCAGGCTCATCAGCCGGGATGACCTCACTCTGGAGGCCGCCATCAAGGAAGCGGCCGCCTATGAGAAGTCCCACGCGGACCGCCGGCCGAAGCCACAAGGGTTGAAACTGATGGACTTTAACAAAAACCCGGTGGCGGTCCGTGGCTGGGGCAAGTTTCGGGTCCAATTTAAAGGGTTCTCGGGGTTGCTGGACCTGCTAGTCGTGGAAACCTCTCGAGTCTCCTGGGGTTGTCATGGTTTAAGCCTTTGGGACTCCAAATAGCAGGAGTCAACCGCCTCAGGACCATGGACTGGGAGGCAGTTTGCAGCAAATTTCCCAAGGTGTTTGATGGGACCCTGGGGAAGTACAATGGGACCCCGATATCGCTAGATCTGGACCCCAACGTCCGGCCCATCCGCATCAAGGCACGGCCCCCTCCCATAGCAATGCGGGAAAAAATAGAGGCCAAGCTCGACCGCCTGGTCACCCAAGGAGTGCTGGAACCAGTCGCGTCAGCATGCTGGGAGACCCCCATTATGATGCCGATTAAACCTAATGGGACCATACGCATTTGTGCAGACTACAAATGCACCATAAATAAGGCCCTGCAGGACCACGCCTATTCGGTCCATGTAGTGAGCCACGTCCTGGCCTCCCTTACGGGAGCCAAGGTTTTCAGTAAACTGGACTTGGCACAGGCTTACCAGCAGCTGCCAGTAGACGCAGCCGCAGCGGAAGCACAGACCATCACCACCCACAAGGGGGCCTTCCGGGTCAATAGGCTACAATTTGGGGTTTCAGTAGCACCAGGGATTTTCCAATCTTTCATGGATTCCCTTCTTAAAGGAATTCCAGGAGTCCAGCCCTTTCTAGACGACGTAATCATCGCGGAGATAACTCAATCAATGTAAATAGCGAATCACCGTGTGTGTGTGTGTGTTTGGGGTATGGGTTCACTTGGGAATAAAAGCCGGCCTGTGGGCCGGCTTAGGTTGTCTTGTTCCTGTTATAATAAAGTATGTGAGAGCTGAAATCACTCGTCAGTCTCAGTACTTTTCAGTCACAGTGCCAGTTTAATTCATGGCAGTGAAAAAGGAACTCTACATTTTGGGTTCATAGATTCTCTTAGTACAGGAATACTTAAAGTTTTTATTCTTTTAAAATACTGATGTAAAGCCTGGAAAATATATACACTCTTTGAAATGTAACATATTGACACAATAATAGCTAAATAACCATGAAAACATATGCATAATAATGCAACATAATGCAATATGGCTTTATAACTATTAGATTCTCCTGGCATCCTATTAAAGTCTGAAAAAAGGATGGGGAGGAATAAACTGATTTTAGATGAATAAAAAGCTCCTGTGAATCTCACTGGATTTCACACCACTAGAGATTAATGTCAGTTTTTCCACTGGAATTGGAGTTATTAACTCAGTCTAGCAGTATGGAGGGAGAGAATGTGGAGGAATTTCTAATTTCTTAAAATAATTTCTTCCTTGTTAGTTATCCTGTCACTTCACAGAGAGATCCCTTTTTGCTGTCACAATAAGTTACAAATATCAATTTACAAGTGCCATCTTAAGCAGGTTTATTCAGAATCCTACTCAGGTCTATTCAGTGGGGCTTATTCTCAGGAAAGTGTTTTCAGAACTGCACTGTTATTTACCAATTTGTATTCCTCCTTTCTTCCAGGGAGTTCAGGTTCATATAATCCGTCCTCTTTTTACCTTCACAGCTCTGTGAAGTAGACTGTGAGATAGTGATTGATCAACATTATCCAGTATACTTTGAAGCTGAATGAAGATTTAAACTTGTGCCTCCCTGATCAAAGCCCAATATGTTATGAATTTTATTACATAGGTTCTCTACGAGGTTAATAACAATGGTGAAATTATATTAAGTCTTAAGTAATTGAATCTTATGATACAGACACAGAAGAGTCCCTCCCATCCCCTGCATGCTATTCTTTGCCTTTGGTAAAGAACACTCTCTTGTACACAATCAAATATATTTTCAATGGTAGTTTTTGGTTTACAGTATTGGTAGTTTTTGGTTTACAGTATTAAGCAAACAATTATACCTCCTACATGTATCATCTGGAAAAGAGTTTTCCTGGGTTTTTCCTGAAACTCTTAAATACTCAGAAATAATGCAGAATCAAAAATCTTTTGATGTACCTTTCATTTCAATTTTTTTTTTTTACCAACCTCATGCAAGGAAAACATTTCACATTTCTAAACTTATATACATTTTAAGAAAAAGAAGTTGACATTCAGAGTGAGCTTAAATCACAACTGCTTGAGCATCTCCTGTATCTATTTAATATGAAATATTTACATTAGCTAGTCCCCATCTTATCATGGATCTTATTTTCCTTATGTAAATCTTGTCAGCAAAAAGGAGCTGCAAAAAAAGATATTTTAACCGTATGAAAGCCATTTTGTGAGCAAAGAATTCCCTCCTGCCCCATTGTTCATGGCTACTGAAACTGTGAGAGTTTATACACCTCTGGTTTCCCAGATGTTCATTTTGTCTTCTTTATGACAAACTTAAATTTTGTTTATTCTTTTGTATTGAAAATATAAAGGTGGGATTTCATCACTCTTGAGTTGTGTGGAGCTCTTTAAAAGCATAAAACACCAACTAGGAAAATCACAGGCATTCAGCAGACAGGCATTCAGTTTATTCCTATCAGCCTCATTCTGAAAGGAATAAATGGATATATTTCAGAACACCTTAGGTTCAAGTAACAAATTATTCTGCAGGCATGTTTACTGCATGTCTGTCAATAAATACTCTAAACTACACAAGGCTGCAGGTAGAACCTGGTTCCTGACTTGCATTTTGGCCACACTGGAACATGAACAAGAGGAGCCAGGAGCTAGATTTTGAATAGCTAGCAGATCACTTAGCTCTTGGTTCTTCCCATGGCAATTCTGGTCTCCTCTGTTTCTCTCCTTTCATTGACCAGACCTTGCTCCAGGGGAGGCAATACCTCTTTCCAAACAGGGATGACTTGAAGAGGAGGAGATTGGATTTATACCCCGCCCTTCACTCAGCGTCTCAGAGTGGCTTACAAACTGCTTTTCCTTCCCCTCCCCACAACAGACACCCTGTGAGGTAGGTGGGGTTGAGAGAGCTCTGACAGAAACTATTCTTTTTCAAGAACAGCTTTGAAAGAACTTGTGACTGACCCAAGATCACCCCAGCAGCTGCATGTGGAGACGTGGGGAATCAAACCCAGTTCTCCCAGATTAGAGTCCATGCACTTAACCACTACGCCAAACTGGGTCTTGGACAAAAGGTACTGAATCAACCACCACTCTCACCAGTGATGCACACCAAACCACTTGGAAGTGAGGGCAGACAATGAGCCCAACTGGTGAGCCAGGGAAGTCATACAGCTCTCCAATCACTCTTGTCTAGAGTCCAGTGTGAAAATGGTATCCAAGACTGAATTCATATGTGCCACCTAAAACAATTGTTGTACATGTGTAAAAACCATAAAAGCCATTTCAAATGCATATATATCAGAAGTCTGATGCATGAAAAACAAAAAGGCAGTTTTGAATACACTTGTACTTTTAAAAAATGACTGACAGCCAAGTAGCAAGGCTGGTTTACCACTGCTTTACAATGTATGTGTGATTTTAGTGAGTGCCCATTGCAAGGAGCAAGGATGATGTGGATCTGTGCACTTTGCTAGTTCAGAAAAAAACTGTTACCTTCCAAAGCACAGTTGCTTCTGTTCCATGCAGCTGCTACACACTGCAGCATGGCACAAGAGCTGTTCTGAGAACAGATTCTAATAGTTTTTTAAATAGACATAAGTCTATGCTTACTCAATCTTTAAAAAGTGTATATTTCCCACAGATTAGCTTTACTGATAGTGTAAAAAGCTGGTACAGGGAAAGCCTAATAACTCTGTACTATTTAATGGGTAGTCTAGGCTTCTGGAGGAGGTAAATACTATTGAGATAAATATAATGTTTCCGGATAGTGAGGTTAGGAACAGGATATTTGTACTATTTCTCCTTTTGGGAAGGAACACAATAGTTATTCTGAACATCAGTGGTTTCTTTGCTGTCTCTCTATAGATGACTCACCCAATATTACGAGAAGATTGATACATTGTTAACTAATGTTATAATATTAATCATGCCTATATACACCTTCTGTTAAAACCAATGAGATTTTCAAAATGTATGTTTGGAATCAGAATGTTCACGTTCTAGCACTAGGCAGGTGTATACACGTGCGCACACACACACGTGCGCACAAACACACACAGAACCTGAGCACCATCTAGTGGACACAGCTGCTATCTATTTATTTTTTCTCCAACTCTTCCTCAGTTTTATGATACAATTCTTCCTATAAGGAACCTGCATGCTAGAAAATCCTTTTATCTTGGAACGCAAAGCTCTTTGTCACAAAATCATAAAATACTGAGCATAAAACAAAAGCCTTTCAAAGTAAAATTTCAGTTTCATTTTTTGAGGTCCAGTAGCTCAAGTGGTTAAGACGCTGAAGGTTGGTAGTTCAGCAGTCCAAGACCTGAGTGCTGCATGATGGAGTGAGCTCCCGTCTCTGGTCCCAGCTCCTACCAACCTAGCAGCTTGAAAGCAAGAAATTGCAAGTAGAGAAATAGGTACCACTTTGGTGGGAAGGTAATAGCATTCCATGCGCCTCAGCGTCGAGTCATGCCGGCCACATGACCACGGAAATGTCTTCATACAGCGCTGGCTCTTCAGCCTGGAATCGGAGATGAGCATTGCACGCTAGAGTTGGATTCGACTGGCTTTCGAGCAAGGAAAGCCTTTACCTTTATACCTAGAGTGCAAACAGCCACTTACAATGACAGCACCTAAACACCAAGCCTATTTGAATTACAAAAAAAGGCACACACACAAAAAGGCACACAGACATTCTTAATAAATGCTACAGTACTCCGTGTACCAAAAGCACAATTCAAGTCAACATTTTCTAAGTAAAGAATTACTGGTAACCCTAACTTCACCGTTTTACCTTCTATATATTCTTTTATTTTGGAAAGAGTGGCACATCCAATGGGTATATCACTCTTCATCAGGGCTGGTTCCAGGTTTTGAGGATCCTGGGCAGAGTGCTCAAGGTCCTCCTCCCTACTGCCATCCCCTGATTTCAACTGTTCCCACACAACTGCTCACCCACCTGTGTGGCCCTTCATCAGTGCCCAACAACTGTGTGTCCTTTCACCTGTGAGCCTTCCTGCCACCTGTGCTTCCAGACACATGCATCACCTGCATGCCCTTTCCCCAGTGGTGCTGGGCAACATGTGCAGATAGGTGGCATGACAGCCAAGTGAGCAAGGGGCTGCCCCAAAGCTAGCAACTTTTTGCTTGGGGGGGATTTTTTGCTTAGGGGGCCTCCCTCCTTGAGGAGCCCCAGTGCCCTTTCCCGTGGAGTTGAGGCCAGGGGCAGCATGATCTCCATCCTCGGCTCCCTCCTGGGGCTGGGAGAGGCATGCAGTGGCTGGGCTGGCCATGGAGGTGTCATGTGGAGGCTTATTGGCGAACCAGAGCGTAGCCAGGCGCACCTGGCCAGGGCCAGAGGAGGCACCACCTGTCTTCTTGGTTTGCTTACTTGCCGGCAGGCGGTGTAGCGAATGTCTGGTGGCAGCCCAAGATGGAGGTTTCTCCCCCCCCATTCATGCTTGCTGACTGCCTGGGCCACTCTCTCAGACCAGCCTCACTGTTGCTTGTGCCGCCTCTGTCTCTGACATCAGTGCTCTCATCCTCCCTGTCAACAGGTAATTGGGGTGAGGGGGCCAAGGGGGAGCTGAGGCTCGGGGAGGGGGGCCATGAAAACCATTAGGGTACTGGGTCCCGTGGGCCCCATGGGAGCTATGGGCCTGGCAAGGGGGGCAATGGAAATGGGACCTGTTGGGACATCTGGGACTTAGCAGATGCCCCACTGCAGGGAACGCTGAAGCCATGTACTTTCCAAACTGTGCCTGCTGCTTTTCTGATACAGGGTTCTGTCCTTTTACTGATTGCATGCCACCAAGAAAATAATGCCCTTGACTGTACTAAAAAAGTTCCTCATGTTGCAGTTTTGCCTGATGTGTTCACTGTTAAAGTCAAGGAGATGTTACCAGAAATGAAATGGTCAATCCTGTTTTAACCCCATTTCTTTTTTCTTCCCTAGTTTTCCTATCATATCTCCTAGCACTGAAGTACATTAGAGTGATTCTCTATGTTGTTTCTCCATAATGTTATTTCTGCATAATGTATGTATTTTTACACAAATTTATATCACACAAATGCTTTCAGGAAAACACACTAAAGTGGCTTAAATTAAAATAATGACAATACTTTATCAAACAATTTAATAAAGTCAATCAACCAACCATCAAGCACACCCATGAATCAACCATAAACAAGTATTAAAACAACAGCCAAACCCTATTAAAACACTAAAGCTAGAATCAAGATCTTAATAAAATCAATCCATCTCAAAAGGTGGACAAAAGAACCATTTTAAATAGCTCCCTAAAACTTCAGAGACAAATCAAGAGACCTGTATTTTATTTTAAAAGAGGTTTTTTTCTGGTATTTTTTGTGTTTTCCATATATGCATGTGTGAGTGTGTGTACACCTGGAAGTCATGGTGACCTCTGATGACTGACCCCTATTGGGGGCCTCAAGGATATTCAGAGAGGTGGCTGAATAAACAGGGTCCCATGCCAGTACTTGCCAGAGTCAACCCTGCTTAGTTTCCGGGATCTGACGAGATCGGCCTTGTCTGGCTATCCAGGTCAGGGCTGAAAAGGTTTTTATTTTATGCCTACACTCTAGGAAAAATAATTCCACTGTCTCAGCACCATGACTAAAAATGTATTTATTTCCTCATCCCTCTCCAAATCTTTCCAGATAATAATGTGAAGAAAATCGAGTACACGTATGTAGACAGTAACTAAAATGTTTAAAAGGCACTCCCAAAATCATCCCAAAGGTGACAGTGATTTACCAGGAACCAGTAAGCAGGGTCAACAGGTTACACAATAGTGAGGAAATTCTGCACACGTTTAGATTCTCTTCTTTAAAAATATTTACATGGTTCTATTATTGACCCATGATAGTCAAAGAAGGTTCTGGGAGCTCAGTGAAGCCATGCCAGTATTTTCTGCCCACATTTACATATTCTGGCTCTAATCTGAGCTGCTGGCTCTAATTTTTGAGATGTCCTGGAGTACTGGTGTTGTGCTGGAGAAGAGCGAATGTTGTCCTGATCTTCAAAAAGGGCAAAAAGACGGACCCAGGAAATTACAGGCCTGTCAGCTTGACATTAATACTTGGAAAAATTCTGGAGCAGATTATCAAACGCTCTGTCTGTGAGTACCTTGAACAGAATGAGTTAATTGGTAGTAGCCAGCATGGGTTTATCAAGAATAAGTCATGCCAGACCAACCTTATCTCCTTTTTTGACAGAGTTACTAAAATGGTTGACTCTGGCAATGCTGTGGATATAGTGTATCTAGATTTCAGTAAAGCATTTGACAAAGTTTCTCATGATATCCTTGAGGATAAGCTGGTTAAGTGTGGGCTGGATGGAGCAACCGTTGGATGGATTCATGGTTGGTTAAAAAATTGTACCCAACGAATGCTCGTAAATGGCTCTGTGTCTACGTGGAGGGAAGTCTTGAGTGCAGTGCCACAGGGCTCGGTCCTGGGCCCGGTGTTGTTCAATGTTTTTATAAATGACCTGGAGGAAGACGTAGAGGGGTTGCTTATCAAATTTGCAGGTGACACAAAGCTGGGTGGGATTGCTAATTCTGAAGAAGACAGAGTCAGGATTCAAAATGATCTAGATAGTCTGGAACAGTAGGCTGAGGCAAATAAAATGAAATTCAGTAGAGATAAGTGCAAGGTCCTATATCTGGGCACAAAAAATCAAAGGCACAGATATAGAATGGGAGGGACTTGGCTTGGCAGCAGCACATGTAAAAGGGATCTAGGTGTTCTGGTTGATCACAAGCTCAACATGAGCCTGCAATGCGCTGTGGCTGTGAAGAAAACTAATGCAATCTTAGGATGCATTAACAGAAACATTGTGTCCAGATCACGGGAGATGATAGTTCCGCTCTATTTTGCTATGGTCAGGCATCACCTGGAGTACTATGTCTAGTTTTGGGCACCACACTTTAGGAAGGATGTGGACAAGCTTGAGCGTGTCCAGAAGAGGGTGACCAGGATGGTGAGAGGGTTTGAGTCCAAGTCTTATGAGGAAAGGCTGAAAGAGTTGGGTATGTTTAGCCTGGGAAAGAGAAGACTTAGAGGAGACATGATTGCAGTCTTCAAGTATTTGAACGGGTCATGTAAAAGATGGAGCAGATCTATTCTCTCTTGCTCCAGATTGCAAGACTAGATCTACTTGGTGGAAATTACAAGGGAGTCGTTACCGGCTAGATATCAGGAGAAACTTCCTGATATCCTGGTTGAGCAGTGGAACAGTCTGCCTCGGGAGGTGGTGGATGCTCCTTCCCTGGACCTTTTCAAGCGGAGGCTGGACATATCTTTTGGGTATGTTGTACGTATGTCAGGCTATCTTTTGGCTATGCTCCTGCAGAGTGCAGGGGGTTGGACTAGATGACCTGAAAGTTCCTTCCAACCCTAACATTCTGGGATTCTATTCTATTATTTCATCTCTTATTCTGACACTTCCCTATAAGTTTCTCTCATAGTATCATTGTCCATTGTTCCCATTAACTGTGAAATTAGTGATCCAAATGCTACAGCAGGACAGTGGAATCAGTCACCCATATAAAAGAGGGAGATTTACATATACCCACAAGGGAACCCCATATATGCAGAAATATTCAGTTCCCCTTTTCAACCCCCTAAGAAGGAAAATACTCCAAAAACAAATAGAATGAGAACTGAAACTCCATGCTGCTGCTGAACTTTGACAGCACACAATAAAAAGCCAACACATTGAATGAAGGCAAGTACCTTACTCCTCCACACTATCATTCTACACAACTACTGGCAAATATTTCTTTATTCAAACAGTAATGTCATTCACTATGTATATAGCAAAATTACCAATATTACTTTTGTAACACCAACCCAAATGAATACTTTGCAGGAACATGGAAAATTATTAAACCTTGTATGTATGGTTCTTAATATGAGAAGAGTGGATGGGTTTTAAGAAAATGGATGGGGGTATTTAGAAGGGGATATTTTTTATACAAAATGTGTAAATGTAAAAATGCCTTTAACAAAGACATAACTAAAAGGAGAAATATTGGGGCTGGAGTTGAGGAAAGGGAGAGAATCCTTAGGGAAAGAACAGTATTGCAAAGGGTATTTGTTTAAAAGTGGAGAGAGAGAAGGAGAGCTTGGAGGGTCCTTGGAAGGCAGCTAGTTTAGGAAGGAGATCTGGGAAAATGCAGTTGGAGTGGAGGGCAGCAGACAAGGGAAAGATGTCATTTTATTGCTTGATCTAGGAACTCTGAGCAGGGTGTCATTACCAGGATATATTTACTTCGTTTATACCCACTTTTCTCCCCAATGGTGACCCAAAACAGATCACATCATTCTCCTCTCCTCCATTTTATTCTCACAACCTGTGAGGGAAGTTTTTTTTTGTTATCAGGTCACAGCTGACTTATAACAATCCCACAGGGGTTTCCAGGCAAGATACCGTCAGAGGTAGGCTGCCATTGCCTGCCTCTCTGTCATAATCCTGGTATTTCTTGGTGGTTTCCCTTCCAAATACTGACCAGGACCAGCCTTACTTAGCTTCCAAGGTCTGACAAGATTGGGCTAGTCTGGGCTATCCACCTCAGGGCGAAGACTGGTTATATAGCAGCTTGGTGATGAAGACATTCTTGGAGAAAGACGAGTCTAGTCTATAAAGTAGTCTAAACCCTACGCCCCATTTGTGGAGGGTCAAAAACTATCTCAGTAAGAACAGCTCTGGAAACTGTGCTAGTTACTAGCAGGATACGAGTTATTACTGAAATCACCTCCCATTACTCTACGGAAAACTATACCCATAGGATTAAATATGATTAAATGAAAGATAATGTACATCACACGTTGTTGAAGTTCAACGCTATTATCACGTTCGTGTAGCAGCCAACCTTTAAAAGTCACCGGTATGGAAACGTTTCCTAATTACATTTTCCTAATGTTCAATGCACAAAGCATGAACCCAGTTTTAGCGGGAACTTTCACTCCTTCGCAAGTTCCTGCGTCCTTACACACCCTTTCCTAGTAACCGTTACATCGCCCCAATTTAAACTCCGCATTCCTCTGCCTCAAGTTGGGAAACGATTGGCTAATAAAGCGTGTGGTGATTGGTCAAACTGTGAAACAGGGCGTGCCTGAAGCGACATTATCCATACTTTCCTTCCTCTAACTTTAACTGTCGCGCAGGCTTAATTCATTCTATCAGGCCTGTAGCGCAGCACGCGAGTGCCTTGCTAGGACCCCTGGGCCCTGACAGCTGCCGAAGCGAACTGCCTGAACCTGAAAAAGGCGGATGGAGGCTACACCTGTTACATTGCTGTGAGGTAGAAACGGCGGTGACGCCATAAATATGTGGAGAAGTACTTAATGTCGCTTTCATACTTTTTCCTGGACTTGGCAGAGCTTTTATTTTTAAAGTGGCGTTTGTGTTGGCAGCTCAATGAGCTAGGGCGCGAGAAGCAGTCTAAAAAGAGGGGTCCTAGCGCTGTGCGGAACGCGCCAACTTTCCTATAGGGGGAAAGACTGAGATTGGAGGGCCCTGATACAATCGCCATAGCAACGAAAGAGGGGGGAGTGCTGAGATAGCCTCTCTCTCCGTCTCCCCCCCCCCCCCGCTGGAACCTGCCAGAGAAAGAAGATGTAGAGGGTGAGAAGTTGCGACCGCTCCGTTCGTGATCCTCCGAATTAGCGGGATTGGACGGTGTTCCTGGAACTCCTTCTTTCAGACAAGAGGCTAGGCTGGACTCCTCCCCACCCCGCAAATGGATTTCTGAGGTGACCACTGCTTGTTACAGGCAGATTCTCTCCTTGCTGCTGTGGACAGGCTATAGCGTGGAATTTAACTTCCTTCCCGCCCTTCCCTCTCAGTTCCTGCATTGGTAGCTTGGAGAGTCTCCACCGGCTTCTTGTCGGGATTGGACGTTGCAAATAGGGATCAGCAATAAAATGCGATGGTAAATTGCTCTGACTTAGGGGGAGAGTTCTTTTGAAAGGAAACTATCTTGTAGGGCTGAAGCAAGGGGAAAGTCTACTTACTTCCACCCTCCTCCCCGGGCTTTGAGGCAAATGCCGTGTGCTGCTGGATTCCTCAGCTTTCGGGGTGGTTGTTTCTCTAGGTGGTTAATCGCAACCTGACCATTTAAATCCTGTAGCGGGAATCCTTACCGAAATATTTATTTTTAACAAATTTGTTATGATGTAAGCCCTCGTGAGTCGGAGCCCACTTACTTCTGTCATGGTGGATTTTGTTTTATAAAACTGGTGCTCTGATTTAAGTTACTAAAGTCCTACGGGCTCCTTTGATTTGTGTACGTCATACTAGTTTTGTCTCTCTCTCTCTCTTTACCTTCCTTCCTGCTTCCATTGCTTCGAATAAGCTTCCCGGCAGGATTAAGAGACTTCATACCATTAGACACGAAGCCTGAACTTGCCTTTGCTGCTGTTGAAGGAGGTGGGGTTAAACAGTTTGATCGTTCTCTCCCCCCAACTTACTGTAGCTATTACCTTGGTTTCTTCAGTCCATTAAGAGGCTGTTGTCAGTATTGGCTAGCAGCTGCGGGATAGGCGCACATATTTAGCTCTTATTCTGCTTTTTTGGGTGGAGGGATCCTTCCTCTTCCAGTATGAAAGGAGAAAGTCCTGTTTGCATGGCTGGAATTTTCCCTGAGTATACAGACACCTCCCTCTTCTATGTTTGTGGTCCATTTGCTGCTGTAGCAATCTGCAAAGACTACCAACTTTTCTGTTAGAAAGAATGCCTATCATGACAAAGCAGTTGCTGAAAAATAGAATGAGCCATAGAAATTGCTGGAGTACAGCATTGTTTCCTATCGAGATTGCTGCATTGACAGTAGGAGAGTTTATCACAAGTTAAAAAATCCTCTCCATGTGCCTTGATTTGTATCTGGAGTCCTTCTGAAGAGTTATCTTTGCCTTCTGTTTTTCCCTTGTTTTGCCCCCATTATGGTAAGTGTTGTGCTCATTAATGCAGTGAAGTAGGTAAAGAAAACATTACACATTAATTTACAGCTGTCGCACCAAAAGAAATTGCCTTAAAACTATGTTATAGGAGATTAATATACAAGCAAGTTTACTCAGATGTATCTGTAAAGTATACTTGCAAATATTATTCACAGCCAGAAGGCTAGTGTCCTGACTCCTGCACTGTTGTCTTTTTCATATCCTTAGTAGTTCACATCCAGACAATTCCTGTCCTGACAGAAGTAACCTGAAACTTTCTTAACACCTACAATTCCTTTTAAGATAAAGAGTAATTTTTTTAAAATGGTAAACATTATCGGAGCTATGTATGTGCAAGCAACAGTGTAACATCTTCCTTTTGCTAATCCATTTATCTGTGCTGCAGTTACTCTTGACAGTCATTTCAATGCATGCTACCACTGTAAAACAGCTGTGGTATTTTATATACTTCAACAGGAACCACTATAGACTACAATTTTCTTTCAAGGCTGAATTCTTTCCTCGTTATACTTGTGAGAGTGCAAAAATGCCAGGTGTATTACCATATGACAGTAACGGACTTTCAAGAGGTACCCCGTCAAAAAAAAGCAGACTGTCACTGAAGTTTTTTCAAAAACGGGAAACAAAAAGAGCACTGGATTTTACAGAATCACAAGAAAATGAACAAAAGACTTCAGAATATGTCTATTCTGAAATGTATGTAAGAGTTTATTAAGCAATTTCTTATGACAATATCAGCTTATTGTGGGTTTTCCATTTTATATCTATGCTAGTTCCCTATAAAGGCCTTTGGAAAATATAGAACTTTTTAAACTAGTAGTATATCTCTTGTATAAAATATTATCAATTGTTTTAAACCAACACAATTACATCGGTTTCATTTGGAGTGCAGCATCTTCTAGTATGATTTCTGAAAGAGAATTACGTACCACTATTAAGTATGGCTGTGGTTATTATGGGCATTTTTCTGCAATATATTTGTTTTTAATACGATTGGGATGAGATACATAATGGTTCCATGACTGATATTTGTGCACTGAATACTCAAACATAATAATTACCCTAAGTTATTTTCAAAATAAAAGGAGAGCTTTCCTTAAATGCATTTTTAAATATAAATGTTATTGAGCTCAGTCTTATACATGTGAGCATGGGCATAAGAGCTGGCTGTTGTACCTCCCAAGAGTTTCAGTGTGAGGAAATACTTTTTTGGAGTGTTAAAAAGGTCAGTGATCCTTCAGGCAGGTTGTTGGGGCCAAACACTTAAAAATGACCAAATTATGTTCATATAGTACACCATTAACTTAATGTTCCTGTACTGCTGCTTGACCTATGTAGACAGTCTCACTGGATAATTTTTCAAAAGTTTATTTGCTGAAAGAACATGCAGAAGTAATAAAACTCTAGCTATCAAAATAATTCTTGATTTTAAAATGTTCACTGTATATGAAAAACCATTTTATTGTCAAGGAGAAAAACTGGGTAACTGATATTGATGTCTACTTAAACGTCTTAAATATTTCTGTAGAAGCTTGACTGTATTTGGTACTCTGTGATCTCTAATACATATACTTTAAAAGTGCTTAAGAAGTAAATATTAGTATTTTTTAAATTACCACTTTTTACTGAAGACACTTAAAAAAACCACATGTACAGTTGCACTTTCAATTAAAGTTCTTCTGAACATTTCCTTTGAATTACAGTGACCAGGTAGTTCCTGCAACACAAGCACTTTCACCTGTCCGCGATGAGAAGAAAATAAATATTCTGCCTTTTGTGGGCTTGAACAATCTTGGCAACACTTGCTATCTTAACAGCATTCTTCAGGTAAATTCATAACAGTATTAGAAAATATAGTTTGCTAAAACATATTGCATGAAACAATGATAAAACTTATGTTATAGGTATTTGTATGAGTTTGTTAGCACAAATTGATAAGAGACATTAATATCCTATAGGAAGTAATGTTTTTAAAGTGGGACCAATAACAATTACTGTAAAGTATTAGAATGCTTAAACTGACTTTTTAAAAAGGCAGTGCCTTCTCCTTTGTGCCTTACTGTAGTTTTGTGTAATAAATGGATGTTGTGCACAAAATTTTAAAGTACTAGACAGATTAAAATATAGGGCCTTCTAGTGAAACTAATGCTAAAGAGTTTTATGTGAAGTGACTTATCTATCTGTTATGGCTAGAATCTTGCTAGAGTCAAGCACTTTGAAGAGCCATTGTTTTCATTTGAGATTTATTCACTGAAGAGTTTTCTATACCACTCATCATTGTCCTGCTTGAGGGAGCTTACAATTAAAATACTAAGTTAACACTATAAAACCCCTGATTAAAAGTCTGAGTAAAAAGATCTGTTTCAGCCTGGCACCAAAGAGACAGTAAAGTAGGCACCAGGTGAGCCTCAAGGGGGCAGGCATTCCAGAAGTAAGGTGCTGCCACTGAGAATACCCTGTCTCTAGTTGTCACCCACCTCACCTCTAAAGGCAGGGACTCAGAAAGCCAGGCTTGAGAAGCAGATCTTAACTGGCCACTGCATAATATAGTAGGAGATTATCCTTTAGGTACCCTGGCCCCAAGCTGTTTAGGGTCTTTAAAGGTTAGAACCAGCACTTTGAAACGTGCCTAGAAACAAATGCGTAGCCATTGCAGATCTTTCAGCACAGGGATAAAATGATCACTAGCCAACTCCTGACAATAGCCTGGATGCTCCAGTTTGGACCAAATGAAATTTCTAGACAGTTTTCAAAGGCAGCCCCAAGTATAAGTGATTTGTTGAAGTTCTGCTGATACCAGTGGGAGAAGCAAAGTGGCAGAATTGTGTCCAGCATTTTTAGCTTGTTGCATATTTGTTTAAAATGGTGTATGATTAAAAACCGAAGTTCAGAAAACAAATTCTAGCAAAACTGAAAACGTGAACAATAAAATCAGAAGCAGCTAGTCCATCTATGCCTACTCATACACATACCTGTCATAACAAAACAGGTTTTTCTTTTTATAGTAAATTACATACAGGAACATCCATATTCAATTTTTGTAAAAATAATTCTGGAAACAAAAACGCTACATGGAGTAGTAGTGATAATTTTTGCAGCCTTATTATTGAGATTCAGTTGTCATAGCAGCTGTCAAACAATGTTGTGTCTTACCATGAGCTTACTTAGTACTATCACTCTCACTTGAGCTGTGTGGTAGGGCCTCTGCAATACAGACATGAATGTATAATATTTATCATATAAAAGTTGTTCCTGTTTTCATTTTCTTATAATTGAAAGCATCACTTCTGTCCATGGATAATTATGCCGTCATGGCTGCCATGTATTTGTTTTTAATTGCACTTCCCTTGTAACTTTCCACAAAGGGTCTCAGAGCAGCATGCAATGGATTATCTCGTTTTTATTCTCATAACCACCGAGGAGGTGGAATACTGGAGAGGCTGGTGACTTTGGGCCAGCCACATTTGGCTTCAAGGCAGAATGGGGATTTGAACCTAGATCTCCAGTCACAGGAAAGTGCTTGGTCCACTAATTCTATGTGCAAATATACAAAATAATAAAAGCTGTGAAGAGAATTACAATAGCTTAAGACCTTTGATGCATTTTCCTACATTTTATAGTTTTTCTTGTTCTTAATTAGGTACTCTATTTTTGTCCTGGCTTTAAAACTGGAGTGAAACGGCTATTTAATATAATTTCACAGAAAAAGGAAAGCTTAAAGGAGGAAATAGATAAGGTGAGAATAAATTCTTCATGTTGTAACTAGGTAAGAAAATCATATCATAAATTCGAAATAAATGAATCATTGTGGCTTGTATCTTAACTTAATGCAAAAAGAAAAAATATATTGAGGCATTTATTATGGTAACGTTGTGACAGAACTAGCTACATAATAAGAAAGTTAACTTTCAAAGCAAACAGTACTTCTCTCTGTTATTACAGGGGATCATTAAAGAAGATTCTCTTGCAAGCTATGAATTAGTCTGCAGTTTACACTCCTTGATTGTTTCAGTTGAACAGCTTCAAGCCAGTTTTCTCTTAAATCCAGATAGTTACACAGATGAACTTGCTACTCAGCCCAGAAGACTGCTAAACACACTAAGGTATAAATGATGTATAACCTGTAATATCTCTAACCACTTATGAACCAAATGTGGAGAAACCTTGCAATGAAATAGGAAGATGGTGACAATTTCATACATTCAATCATTTGTTTCTAATGTTCTGATACCATGAAAAATCAGTCCAGCAATAGTGCAGACTGGTCTTTGCTGGACTCCTCTGATCTCTCATGGTATCAAAATTTGGAAATGACCAGTTAGGCACAAACTATGTTTTCATTTATGGCTGCTTGTAGTAGACCATTTTTAAAAATTGCAACTCATGGTTCTAAAGAATGATAATTTTCAAAGGGGGGGTGTTACTGTACATCTTTTTTTCTGGTCTGCTTAGTTGCCAGAAATAATTTCAATCTAAATTGTACTTAGACTGCATTTTTTAAAGGAATGCAAGCTAAGTTTGGTTATGCTTGTAATAGCCCTGCTCAACTTTGCCACAGCAACAAAAGTTATTACTATTTTATGGATATGCATCAAGTTTTTGGATATATTGGGTTATATTATGCATTGTTCTTTATAGGGAACTCAACCCTATGTATCAGGGGTATCTGCAGCATGATGCCCAAGAAGTATTGCAATGTATATTGGGGCACATTGAAAAAACGTGTCAGCTCTTGAAGGAAGAATCGAAACATGCGCCTCTGGAAGAGTCTACAGTTCAACTGGACAGTAGTTCTAGTCAAAACACTGATAGACCTGTAACTCTTCAGGAAGCTGATGCTATGCTAAATTGGAAAGTGATTGAGAGTCATGAAGATAAAACTAAAGGCAATGGAAAAAGGAAAAGTGACATGGAGGGTGGCAATGAAAAGAAAAAGTCCAAAGTATCCAAAGAGAAAAATGGGGTAGAAGAAAACCAACGACAGACCCGATCTAAGAGAAAAGCATTGGAAGAAAAACCAGAAAATCAACCAGAGGCCACCATCAAGTATCCTATGGAAAACGAAAGCACAAAGTCTATTCAGAAAAAATCCAGACTTAAACTAAACTGGTTAAAACCTTCAGGCAATCAGCCTAGCATTCTGTCTAAATTTTGTAGTTTGGGAAAGCTATCTACAAACCTGGGTTTCAAAGATCAGATTAAAGAAACTGAGACTTGTGAAGTTTCAGAGGTCTCTCTCAAGAATGAAAATGGTAACCAAGCAAAGAAAAGAGATTATGACCTGTCTCCTATGGAAAGTACTAGTGAAAAGGAAACTGGAATGCTGTATAAGACAGGTTAGCCATTGATACAGTGTTTTCCTGTGTGTGTGTGTGGGGGTGCTCACTTGCTGATCTCATTTTGCTATCAACTTCTGTCACAGGGAAAGTTGACTGGCACTTAACTGCTACTATATGCAGTGTCCTCAGCTTTTTTTTTACAATGGAGCGGAGCCATGGAGGCTTGATCACTTTTTGTGGCTTTTTAACTCTAGAAAGGGAAAGAGTGACCTAGCTACATTTAGGCTTCACAAGCAGGCACTGTGCTTTCATGTACTGCAATATGTGGACTACAGCAGTTATGTGCCCACATGCTTTCTCCTAGCATTACTTATCCTGAAGGGAAGAAGGGATAGAGATGCATTTTCAGCAGGGCTGGCTGCTACTTGATTTTGTTCAGCAGAACTGTGGCTGTATTAATTATGGTTGAGTTGGCGAGTATAGCAGGGAACTAACTTAATGTATCTCAGCAGTATTTTTGAAAAATAATTTCCTAAACATTAAGCTATAATTTAAGTAAATGTGAATTTCCCCCCAAATAGGAAAGGTGAACTAAAGTTGGAGAGAACTGAACCATGGATGAATGGTGGTTCCTTCACTGCCTAGTACTGTGTCTCCCTCAGATGAAAAGCTGACTTGTGTTCCTTTTAGGTATATTTACTTAGGGAATGTGGTGCTTGAAAGTGAAAGGCAGGAATAACATGGGAACATGGTAATGAGTTGAACATCCAAGTTTAAACTCATTTGAACTGCGTAAGCTAAATTTATCTTAGCAATACTGCATTGTTCTTATGGGTGGAAGTTGAAGAATTATGTGTTAAGCTGCAGCTGGAACAAAGTGTGTGCTGTGGAGCTTTTGAGTCTTTTCATTTCCACAGCAGCTCCTCCTACTTAAAGTTGAGGGACCTTTAGAAGTAGTCCTGGATGTAGCAAGAGGAGCTGCAGTAAGAATGGGCCATTCAGAAAGCCCTGGTGAGTGTGTGCTAGTGCTTGGGTATGCATACCGAGCTCTTCAGATCTCTGTCGTGGTCAGCAAAATATAGTATAAAGAACTTGAATACCCTTCTAAAAATAGCTTACAGTCAGTATCTCGCTCATTTAAATGGTTTAGTTAATTTATCTAATGCATTTTTTTTTGTCAGAGTTACCAAACTTTAATTTAGTAGAAAAGCTCTTCCAGGGTCAGCTGGTATTGCGAACACGATGCTTAGAATGTGAATGTTCTACTGAAAGAAGGGAAGACTTCCAAGATATCAGTGTGCCTGTGCAAAAAGATGAACTCTCAAAAGTGGAAGAGAATTCTGAAAGTAAGTTGAATCAGTAAAGCATTTTAGAGATTTCATATGCTTTTTGTCACTCTCATTGAAGATTTTTAAAAAACTTTTTATTTTGAATTTATTTCCAGGAAAAATTTAAAACAAGTACATATGTTTACAGATATATGGACATATTATGTAAGGTAGAATGATTATGCACTAATATAACAGTTATCAATTTAGCAGGTTAAACAATAAAGGCAATAAAGTTTCCATGTGTTTGTTTCTATCTGCATTTCTATACTGGTGGATTGGCCATATGTTGGCACTCTGGGTGATAAAGTAGGTACTCATCTGGAATAATGCTAAAAGGTAAAGGTTTCCCTTGCTTGAAAGCTAGTGGAATCTGACTCTAGGGGCAGTGCTCATCTCTGTTTCCAAGCAGAAGAGCCAGTGCTGTCCGAAGACATTTCCGTGGTCGTGGCTGGCATGACTAAACGTCGAGGTGCACGGAATGCTGTTACCTTTCCACCTATTTATCTACTTGGAATCTCTTGCTTTCGAACTGCTAGGTTGGCAGGACCTGGGGCCAGAGATGGGAGCTCACTCCATCACGTGGCTCAGGTCTCGAACTGCCAAACTACAGACCTTCTGGTCTGCAGCTCAGTGTTTTAAGCTCTGGTTGGAACTGCTGTATCCATATTGTTTCTGTCGGACATATAGTCTAAAAAGGGAAGCCATTGCCCAAAGAAATTAGATTGATATAGTGGGTTTTCCATAGTTGATACTTGGTCTGTAATTTTTTCTATTATAAAGTAGTCCCAAAGTTTCTTATACCACTGTAGGAGTGTTGGCATTTTCTTGCTTTTCCATTTGGTCGCAATGACATAGGAGAGATTTCTGGAGTTAGTATTGTCCTTTTTTATCCCGAATTTGCAGAGTAGTATTTAAGTAAGTATTAAATTTTATTTGGGGTGGTCTTTCTTTTTGTTTCTTCCAGATAATGTCACTTATTATCTTAGATCCAGTGTATGTTTGTTCTGTATGTACCCACTCATTAAATTCTGATGGGTTTAAGAGAATTGCCAAGTTTTTGAGTTGGGCAGCTTCATAGTAAATTTTTAAGTCTGGTATGTCAAATCCTGTCATTTTTGCAAGGCACCACATTATATTGTGTTTTATTCTCATTTTTTTATAACCAAATGAAATTGTTAAGATTCCTTTACCATTCCTCCAAATCTTTATTGGAAGAGGAATGGGTAGTGCTCAGAAATAGAATAAGATGTGGAAAAACTGTGGCTTTAATATGGTTTACCCTTTCTAACCAAGATAGGTTTAGTTTGTCTCGTTCTTTTAATAAAAGGGCTGTTATTTGGTTAAGCTCTTTATGGTTGTATTTCAGCAATTACCTATGACTAAAGGTGCATTAATCCCTAGATATTTCCATAACATTTTCACCCATTTATATGTAAAGTTCTCTTTTATGGATTTGGAAGACTTTATTGATAAATCTATGGTGTATATTTTGGATTTAGATTGAATTATAGTTAATCCCAAAATTTGGCCATACCTTGTTATTGTTTCTTCTAGAACATAAATTCATGTGGAAGGCTCAATAATATATATATATATAACAAGGTCATTTCCAAATAAACTAATTTTGTATTCTCTTCCTTCAATTGTTGTACCTTTGAGTGCTTAGTTTTATTGTTTCTGCTAAAGGTTCAATAGAAATTGCAAATAGTATTGGAGACAGAGGGCAACACTATCTTGTTTCCTGAGTGAGCTGGAAAGCCTCAGATCTAAGTCTATGCACTTTAATTTGTGCCTTTGGTGTGGCATATTCCCAAAGCCCATATATATCAATAGCAGCTTCAAATATCCTATTTCTAATCTATCAAAGGCTTTTTCTGCATCCAGGGCTAATATAATTGCCATTGTATGGTTAGTTTTACAGTAATTGTTGATATTTAAGGTTTTCCTTATATTGTCTGTTAAATTTCTGAGTGGCATAAAGCCTGTTTGGTCCGTGTGTATATATTCTGTAATAAATTGGTTATCTTTTAGCTAGTATGGCTGTAAATATTTTTGTGTCTTGACTGAGTAAAGAACTTGATCTGTATGACTTTGGATGCATAGTATCTTTATGTTTTTTATTATTATAATATTTGCCTCAGACTGTATTATCCCATTAGTTAATATCTGATTCTATGTTTTGGCTATTGGTTCCGCCAACTGATATAAATATTTTTTAATAGAATTTTGCTGGGAACCTATACCTCCCTGGAGCTTTGTTGTTTTTTAATTTTCTACTGCTATTGATTACTTCTTCCATTGAAATGGTTTGTTCCATTATATCTTTGTGTTCCTTTGATATTATCTTTTTGCGTTTGGCAGACTGTAGGTATTCTTTTTATAATTTTTTCTTGTGGACTATCTGACGTATAGAGCTTTTTGAAGTAATTAACAAATAAATTTACTATTTCTTTTGAGTTAGAGGTAAGATTGCCCTGCTGATCCCCAAGGAAATCGATTAGTCCTGCTGAAGTTTTTTTGCATACTTCCCATGACAACATTTGTAGAGCTTTGGGATTCTTATATTTCAGCCCTATATTGTTCTCTTTTCTTTTTATAGTTTGAAGCCAAGGAGATAACTTTAGCTCTAATAACCGCTTTCGTTGCATCCCACACTGTATCCTGGAACATACCACAATCTCAATTAGTTTCAAAATATCTCTATTTCGTTTTCAGTTTCTTTGTATATTGTTTGATCCAATAAAAGTGATTTATTAAGGACCCATTTTGGACCTTGCCCATCAGTTTCATTTCTGAACAGTACACATTCCACCCATACATGGTCTGTCTGCATTTTACAGCCTATGTCTGAGGAGTGTACTAGATTGACTAGGCCTTTGGATGTTAATATATAGTCTATGCAGGTATGAAGGATGAGTAATATGTATAATCCCACTCTTCCGTATGCTGCAGATGCCATATATCATATAAATTGAATTTATGTAAGATTAGATTTAGATCTGATTGTTTTCCAATTTTGTGTTTCTGGCATTTGTTTAATAAAGATCTGTCCAAATTTAGGTAAACTACATAATTGAGGTCCCCTCCAATTAGGAGTTTCCCTTCATAAAATAGTTCCAATTTTATCAGCACTTCATTAATAAAGTGTTTCTGGTTACTATTGGGGGCGTATATAGATACTAGGGTTAGTTTGACTCCATTAATTATACCTTTTAAGATAATGAATCGTCCTTAGGATCAGTTTCACAGGCATTATATTTAAATCTTATGGGTTTTTTAAGATCAATATCGCTGCCTGTTTCGATTTAGATGCCTGGTGCTTGGTATTGGCTAACAAACCAGTGTGTTTTAAGCCTTTGATTTGAGGTGGGTTTCTTGGATGAAGAGGATATCTGGATGTTGTTTCACTAGTATTGGCGCAACCCTTTTGCTTTTATATTATTATTTAGGTCTCAGCCCTTTACAGATAATATCTTAATTCTGTTACTTAATTCTGTAAAACTAATGTTCTCAAGATTAAATAAAGTCTTGTCATACAATCTAGCTCTAATACTTCATGTTCTACCTTGTATATCTGCATTAACAACTGCTCATGACTTTGGATATGAAAGAAAAATGTAAGGTTACAACTCACTGAGCCCTTATACAGCAACAAACCATGCACAAACTGGTATGTTCTCCCACCCTTAAACAAAACTTTAATTAATAAACTAAACCTCTTATCAGAGGCATCCTACCAGACTCCTGGAGTTAATTTCAGTTTCCAGGCAAGTAAAGCTGTTTCATTGCCTACTTTCTGGGGTTCCCTTCCCACCGGGAAGCAATATAAAACAGAAGTCCTGATCCCCCCAAGCTGTTTAGTTTAATGAACAGAGGACGTAACTACAATATCCCCAAGAGTCTTACATCTTGCCATCTGCTATGTTGTGCATTCTTAAATCATGTATTAAATACTACGGTGAATGTTTAATAGGGATTTTGCTACATTTGCGTGGGGTAGGCAGCTTCCTTGCTTTTTCTCTGGGTGGTCTCTCTGTTAATTCTTCTGGGCTTTCCAAATCTAAGGACTTCAGAAGCTTTCTACTTTCCAGATCCTTCTCTTGAAAGAATGTACCCTTGTGATCAACCAGGAGCTTAAAGGAAAAACCCCATCTATACCGAATGTTAGCTTCTGTTCACTTTTCTGTGACTAGTTAAAGTTCCCTTCGTTTTTGTAGGGTCTCCATAGACAGATCCTGGAAAACAAGGATTTTCATTCCTTTGTATAGCAAAGGTCCTTTGCTTTTAGACTCTTATAGGATCTTTTCTTTAGTGCAATAGTGGAGAAATCTTGTAATAATGTCTCCTGAGAATTTAGGATGTGCTTCGGATGAGGGTCTGACTCCGTGAGCCCTTTCGATTATAGGTGCCAAGCCCACTTCTACTAGCTCTACTGCATTTGCCAACCATATTGTAATGAAAATTGCTAGATCATTGGAGCCCTCTGTGGATTCTTCAAAGTCTCGAAATCTCACATTATTCCATCTGGATCTGTTTTCTAAATCTGCCAGTTTTTCCTTCATCTGTGTTTTGTTAATTTTCAGTTGCTTTATTTCATCTTGAAGTGTTAGTCCCAGCTCCGTTGCTGTATTGTGGTTTACGTCATCTTGTGTAGTGTTTCTTTTATTTCTTTAAGTTGTGCATTTACAAGATTCATTAGCTTTGTTAACCTTTCTATGATCCTGTCTTCCAGGTTTTCTACAAGTTCTACAAGGTCCTTTTTTTTGGAAAGGAGGATTATCCTGTGTTGCTCTGTCTCGCTCAGCCACCATTTTAGTTCCCTTCTCAGACTCAGGGCTTGGAGTGTTTCTATTTTCTCTGGGAGGAAAATAGGCTTTCTTGGTGGGGGGCACTGTGGGGGTCTTTACTTCTGCTTGCTTTCCCCATTCCTCTCCTTGTTCGACAGCCAGCTTTTGCTTAAGAAAACAGCTTTCTTTGGAGGTTGGGTGTCATAGCTCTGATTCTGTCATTATCGTGCAATACCCTGTTATTGAAGACTTCAATCTAGAAATTGCTTCATAAAAACATCAGTGTAACCAATTTAACTACTATGCATTTATGTATATATGTTTCTAATTCATTGTAAAGTCCTTTTAAACAAATTTAAGTAAGATTGCCATCTAAAACCCACTTTGTGAACTTGCAAAATACCATTTCTGTAGTTGTACCCAGACTTTGACAATGAGTATACTGTGTTCTAGTAGGGTAGTTCATCTTTGTCTTTACCCCCATAATGTAACCTAATTTTGTCTTGCTTGAAGTTTGATTTATATCCCATTTTATAACTCATTGCAATGAAAAAAAATAGCATTCTTTGCAACATAAAAGTAAGTTTCCCATGCGAGAACTTAGTAAATACAGTTTGGCTGTGAGGATGGGGGTCCAGTAATTGAAGGCAATCCTATCCCTTTCCTACCTTTTATATGATGTAAGGAGAGTTCCTTCCTATTCTGGAACATCAGTTGAAGGCTGCTGCCTTTCCCCATATCTACCCCAGCGAGCACTACAGTCAAGGTCACAAAATCAACTGACCCCCCCGGGCCCTAAAGATGCCAGGTGATGCACTCTATTCTAGGTGCTGGAGGGGGCAGCAGTGGGAGGGCTTCTGGTGTCCTGGCCCCACTGCTGGACCTCCTGATGGCACCTGGTATATTTTGGCCGCTGTATGACAGAGTGTTGGACTAGATGGGCCATTGGCCTGATTCAACATTGGCTTCTCTTATGTTCTTATGTTCAGGCTTACAAATACCAGGGCCTTTTCAGTGACAGCTCCATACTGGTGGAACAAACTCCCAGTGTTGGCATGTGCACAAGAAATGCCTTAACAAGATTGCAGCCTGCTAGACAGAGCATGGTGATCTAAATGACAGAGATCACATGACTGGACATGTTGCATCAGCCTATAGCAGGTGCTTCAGTGACTCAGCATCTCTGTGCTGATTGGCTATTTGGACTGATCCATGTGTATATAAGTCTGTGCTGTATATACCACTGTATGCCAGTATGGTATCGGGTTGTGAATACTTTGCTATAAGAACTGTGTATATAATGTAAATAGCACCAACCTGGCTGGTGTGTGCAAGTTCTCTATGACTCTATTACACTCATTGTGTAAACAGCAGATATATCACCGGCCTTCATCCACCCACACTACCATCACCCGGAGGAGATCAGGGCCCTGCAGGATCTTCTACAGTTCTGCAGGGCCTGCAAGACAGAGCTCTTCCACCAGGCCTATAATTAGGAGCCGCCACTATTTTAACATCACAGCAACATCTTTAATCATAGTCCTGGCCCTTGACATCTAGCCTGTGCCGCCCAAGTGTTAGGAAGATCAGGAGCAGAATGATATTGAGATCTTGTGTACACTCTTAAGCACGCCATTTCATAACAACTAATTTATTATGCAGCACTTCATATATTATGATTATAACTGAATTGTTTTAAATTAATGTGATTTTAATTCTGTGTATCAACCTGTAAAGTGGGGAGGGTGGGATATAAACCTAATAAAATAAATAAATTTAATAGTGCTGAGTTTAGAATCTTAGTATTAATGCATCTAATATATCACTCTTCACTATATTGGTACTTTCTAAAGCGAACATTACCA
This sequence comes from Gekko gecko, assembly GCA_029375565.1. Lineage (NCBI taxonomy): Eukaryota > Metazoa > Chordata > Lepidosauria > Squamata > Gekkonidae > Gekko > Gekko gecko. The sequence continues at coordinate 73,088,755 of JAPDNY010000006.1, read as the reverse complement.
CTGCTGTGCAGCTCTGTGTCATATATAAAGTTCTGATGAGATGTATTTGAAGTGTTAATATCGAACAAACAAAATAGAAATATTTTTTGGGTTTCTTTTGAAGTTTCTCCAGAGCCTAAAACAGAAGTGAAGACTCTGCAATGGGCAATTTCACAGTTTGCTTCAGTGGAGAGAATTGTGGGAGAAGATAAATATTTCTGTGAAAACTGTCGTCATTACACAGAAGCTGAACGTAGCCTTTTATTTGATAAAATGCCTGAAGTTATAACAATTCACTTGAAGTGTTTTGCTGCTACTGGCTTAGAGTGAGTATTGTGAACGAACCATACAAAAATCACCATTCCTGGAAGTAAACGAATGATTAATAAAACAGAGCTGAATTTAACTTTTAGAAAAGCAGGGACACGAGCCATTTCTACCATTCTAAAACATACAGTGGAATTAATATTTCTTGTGTTTTACTGGGGCGTTCACATTGTTGTGCGCTAAACCTGCCCAACTCATGATTTGTTTTTTAACTATAGAGTAATAAATAATGAGCATGTACGGTTTGGAAAAAATGTCAGATTATACAGTGTGTTTATTTTACCCTTTTCTGCCCACTACAAAATTAGTTGCATGCTCATACAGAACATACATCATTTTTATCTTCCCATTAGTTCCATCAGAAGCCAGTATTTTCCTACCATTGATACTTCCTAGGAAAAATAGTGGCTACTAAATTCCCTCATTTTGTGATGAGTTGTCTCTCCAATAAGTAAACAATACCTAAGTAGACCTGAAAAACTACGGTTTGACAATTATGTCATTAGAAACACTGCTCAAGGAAGTCAAGACTTCATACATTGTTTCTTCTCATCTGCCAATCTTTTTAAAGAATAATCTTAACTAGTGCCCAAGAAAACTTTTCAGATAGCAAATTTAATTTGTTCACTTTTCAAGCAAAGTATTACAAGCCTGATCAGTGCTTACTGATCAGTAAGCTCTGTTTTGTTCAGTGCCAATAATTTTCCTTCATGTGTCATCTTCACTTTTCCTTGTTCCCAAATATAGTTTGCTAATTGATTTGTAATATCTAAATCCCCAAGTTCCTTTGTTGTTGGGACTTGCTTTTATTTCCAGTGCTTAGCTTTAATATTGTAGCAATGAACAAGTGATGTAAAAGTTATTCTCTCTCACTCTGCTTATAGCACTTTTCATACTAGTCAGATGTACTTTGGGGCAAAAAGGCAAGTTAGTCTTCTCTGTCTCAGTCCTTCTTGCAAAATATGTGATATGTTCACAGATCTACCAGTAACATCAGTGCCAGTGCCATACAGTTTAAGGCTCTTACGTGAACCAAATGCCATAGCATACTAATTATTCCAAATATATTCCAAATGCATTCATTGGTAGGTCCCTGCTTAATATTTCCAGCCATTTTTTATATAGTGACTGTCACACTTTCTATCTGTATTAATTTGTATGTCTTTGGCTTTTTTCATAATTTGTTAATTTTCTAACTACTGTGAACACTTGAATGTTAAATACGTGATTTTAAAAATCAAAAACGTTCTTGTGCCTCCCATCATTCCTTGAATCTTACTGAAAATCCAAATAGAGTTATTTTTTAATCTAGTATACATATTCATACTATCAAATTATGGGAAAACTTCTGAATCTAATGTCACTATGGAAGAAGTGGTTTTATAGATATTGAATGTTTCCGCATCTGTTAATATAGTTTTCCCTTCCATATGTCTATTTCTAAGCCTCATCTGTAATACAAAAAGCCTTTCTAAGGACTCTTGCTACTCTTAAAAAATTTGGGATGCTTAACTGGTTTACCGGTAAACTTTGTAGCAAATTAAATACCTTGGGGCCAGAACCTAAATGTTATATGTCACTTACTTTAAATTCGCACACATGAAGCTGCCTTATACTGAATCAGATCATTGGTCTATCAGGGTCAGTACTGTATACACAGACTGACAGCAGCTCTCCAGGGTCTGTGGTGAAGGTCTTTCATATTGCCTACTATCTGATCCTTAACTAGAGATACCAAGTATTGAACCTGGGATCTTCTGCATGTTAAACAGGTGATTTGCCACTGACCTATGGCCCTCCCTTATGTGTAAAAAACAATTCTTACATTTTAAAAATGAATCAGGGCTGAGTGGGCTTGAAATGGGGAGTCAGAACAAGAACAGGAGGGCAGTTTTTGACAGCAGTAGGAACATACCCAGTCACTAAGGTCCTGCTGTTAAAGATTCAGCTAACCTGGTGCCAAGCCTCAGGCTACTGTGAACTCTACTTCACATACCTATCCCATCCATCCTTCTGTCTATAATATTTTTTCTTCTCAAAGTGTACAATCCTTCTGTTTCCAAGGTCCTGTGGTGTTTTAAACCAAATTGATTTATGTCCCTTGCAATGCTCCCTCTTAGTTGTAGTCTTATGAGCAAAAGTTCTACTGCGTGAGCTACTGGCATTGAAGTTGTGAGCAAGTGATTTGGTTACTGCATAAATTAGTTTGTTCTGGAGTCATCCTTCCTGAGCCAAGACAAAAATGTGTGTTGTTGTTCAGTCGCACAGTTGAGTCCGACTCTTCGTGACCCCATGGACCAGATTACGCCAGGCCCTCTTGTCTATAATGTGTGAGTTGGAGGCTAAAAAACTGTGAGCTAGCTCACACTAACTCAGCTTAGAGGGAACACTGGTCCCTTGTAGAAACTACACTGGTTCTCTGCAGCTTTTTAGTGAACTCTTCATTTTTGAGCTTAGAATATTTGTGAATATTCCTCATTGAACTGCTGTGATAAGGTTAAGAGTAATCAATTCAATTACCTTTATTGGCATTGACGAGGTTAAGAGTAAATGTGCTGTACACTGTACTAGTGCCTTTGTTCTCATTGAGCAGATAATCTCTGCAAGTCATATTCATTTGGTCGTTAGAAATTAGAATTTGGTTTTCTCCCAGATATTATTGTTTACTATGGCCCAAGGAAATATAGTAAAAACAAAGTTGCTACTGTTTAATCTCAACACTGGTTATCTTAATTTGTGTTATCCTACAGCAGTCTCCTCCTGAGCTGTTTTAATCTGCCCTAGTTATTAGTTCAATTTGCTTTACACTAAAGATTTTAACTACATCATTTTTTCCCAAAAGGTTTGATTGTTATGGTGGACTTTCCAAGATAAATACTCCTTTACTGACACCTCTCAAGCTGTCCTTGGATGACTGGAGCATAAAGCCAGCCAATGAAATCTATGGACTGTTTGCTGTAGTCATGCACAGTGGAATTACAATCAGCAGTGGGCACTATACAGCCTCAGTTAAAATTGCAAATCTTGACAGTTTAGAATTAAACAAGGAGAATTTCATCATTGATCCATCATGTGAAATGATTCACTCAGAGCCACTGAATGAGCAAGAAGCAAGAACAGTAACTGAGGACTATGATGATGGTGAGGTCTCCTTTAGAGTCAGTGGTAGTACACGGCCTAATAAAGGAATAAACAAAAAGAATATAGAAGCTGTGGGGCTTCTTGGAGGACAAAAAAGCAAGTCCAACTGTGACTTGCTCAGCAGCAAAACAACCCATTCTGGTAAGATAGCTAAAGTGGTTACTGAAGCCAGAAATGCTGAGTGGAACCATGCTAATGGACCTGTGAAGGTTGAACACCATGATCAAACTGGCATGGTTTTGAACGGACTAGAAAGCAAAGTAGCGCATATAATGCAAAGTCTGAAAGAATATGAGGGGAAGTGGCTGCTCTTTGATGATTCTGAAGTGAAGGTTACTGAAGAAAAGGACTTTCTAAACTTATTATCTCCTGTTTCATCATCTACATCCACTCCTTATCTGCTGTTCTATAAGAGAATTGTAGACTGAGGATGTTTTGACAATGTAAGTACTAGTTTTTTATCATATGTATGCAGAAGAATCCTTAGCAGGAGAAACTACAGATATAAATTAACCTTTGTACATGGTACTATGCATTATTTTAAAATGTGGGTAATTCACTTTGTAGTTCCTGTAAGGAAGATTGCAGATTAATTTTTAGCAATACAAACCTGTATAAAGGCTACTGAAGAAACAGCAAAATTGAGAAGCAGTTGTAATTCCATCAAACTATTTGTATATTAGCTTTTCAAAAATATATTTGTAATAACTCTAGAATAATATTTGTAGTTGCTATTAAAGTCAACCTGCCTTTTGTAAATAAACACTTTATTCAAGCCTAATGTGAATTGAGTACTGTCTAGGGAAACTACTCAAGCTGCTGATCTATTTGATATCCAACAAATGAAAACTTTGCCTGAGAATTTGATTTGGAGCTGAAAAACAATAAGGATTAAAGGTGATCCATCTACCTAGACTTGCAGCCTATTCAAAAATACTGGCTTCAAAATAAAGGAAGGAGGGGCACAAAGTTCCATGTGCTGTGGCACTCCTAGCCAGTCCTTGACTCAAAGTTAGAGCCATGTCCTTGCCCCACTTGGAACTATAAAGCTATTCTTGTGTATGAAATATTACAGAAAAGGTGAAGTACCTTGGAAACAGATTTCATCTTTGACTTATCCAGGAGTTCCTTCTTTACTCATCTACTGGAATAAACCTAGTAACTGGTGTGACAGAACCTGTATCTCTTGTACAGTATTAGGTATTTCTTAATACCATGCTTGGAAATCATTACCAGAATAGCTGTGTTCTGCTTTTGGATAGTCATAATAATAGCACTCACTATTTCATATTAGATTGTTGCATAGTAGCCACAACACTTTACTGAATGTATAAGTATTGTGAGTAGGGGTATGCAGATAAAATAATTGGTTTAATTCTGTATTGGGAAGTCAGGAAACACTAGGACTGATTTAGGTAAATATCAAGTATACTGTCATTTTGGAAAGATGTTTGAGAAATAGTGGAACTAGTCCTGATATTTAATAAAAACAATCATGCCTTCCCTGCTTCCCTATTTGGAATTAAAAGGAAAAGGTAAAGTACAGGAAACTGATTGTCAGTATCCTGGCCTGTTAAAGAGTGAAGGCACAAAAATATCAGCTGATGGCCATTAGAGCTGGTCTCTACCAGCCACTAAAAGGTCCAAATTGGCCTTCTGGCCTGCAGTGGATCTTGACTCTGGTTGTGACGCTTGGGGCAGGTTCTGCTGCCTCTGGTGGGAGAACAGTAGCTGTGCCACCAGGCAGGCTTTTGGATCTACCATCTCTGATGCCAGCAGCAGCAAAATCTGCCCCTGACAATGGCAAGTAGCTGGGTGGCTAGGCGGTGGGTTATTCTGCTGGTTTAGATGCCAGCAGTCTCAGGAGAGAAATGGTGGCTGGGCTGGCTGATGGAATAGCTAAGCCTGAGAACAGCTCTAAAGCTGCCATTGGTGCCAGAAGTCCACTGCAAGCCAGGGCCAACTGGGACCTTTTCTAAAGGCTTGTAGCCTCTAGAGGTCTGGGCTATTGCCCATAGGAAATAATGGCTGGTACAGCTGGCCTCTAGAAGCCAGGTCTATCAGATACCAGCCAATAGCACCTTGACCCCTTAATTTTAAAGTGCCGTTATTTCCCAGGGGAAAATGGCAACTCTTTAAAATTTAAAGGGCAGAAGCTCCAACTATCAGCTGTAAGGTGCTTCTTCCTAGCTACTCCTGTCCTCCCTGACACCACTCCCAATTCCTTAATATTGGGGAATGATAGCATCAGACTTGTCAAGGAGACAGCAGCAGTGTTGGATGTTACCGACCCAGTACCCTAAACATTGGACATCTTACTGTTTTGGTAATATTCAATAATCAGCCTGATTATAGTAGTATAACACAATGAAAATGACTCTCTGGGATGGAATCAGGGTAGATATTTGGTATAACACTGTAAAAGAAAGTAACAGTGAATGCTGAACTATTAGGTGCTAAATACTTCAAGTTAATGCTTGGCTTATTTTAATACAGTCTGTCCTTTCTCTGAAGCATCTGTTTGCGAAAGCCAGTAAACCCCTGTATTTATGTTTGCAGTGGTGGGCTCCTTTTCCGTTCTGCCTACAGAGCAGTCAAAAGGATCTGGCTTTAGTTGTAGTGGCACAAAATAGCATTTAAACTGGGCTGTTCTAAAGGAGCTCTTCTGGATCAAGTTGCCTGTAGTCCCCTCAAGTTGCAGGATCATACCCAGCAATCTGAGGCACAGAGACACAATATACAGTATGACTATGACACAAAAACAGCTTGAAATGGATAAATTCCATTTATCAAATGAAAAGATATTACCTACGCACTTACCTTTGTCTGGAATCTGCTATGTGAAGAATGATCGATGTGAAAATGTGATGCACCATGAAATAGTGTAAACATTCAAATATTTAATGGTACCATTAAAATAAACACTACATTAAAAATGATTCAAATGCATTTTAAAGGCTCCTAATATAAATTAAATACATGTACTAAAAAGGAAAAAAAATTAACATTAGATAATGCTATAAATAAAAATGGTTGATGCATTAGAGTACCTTTCAGTATTAAAAAAGTCTTTTTAGATAGTTCCACCAATATCTGGAATAACATTGCCATTGGTGTTCTTTTTCTAACTGATAGGTCTACATTAGATAATTCATCATTAAAATTTGGCCACAATGCTTAAGTCTGTAAAATATATGCAAGGTGTCCATAATGAAGTCCTTAAGTTTTATTTCCAAATAAAACTTCATAAAATGGGTCCTGGAGTTGGTAACACTGCACACTCTTTTTCAGTACCTTAAAAACATAAGTGCTTTTAAGCTGCTTAGATATCCATTTTGCGAAGGCTCATTCTGCTGAAGGAATCTCTGGGGAGGAAAAGAACAATGAGATAAGCCACTAACTTACAAATCATGAAGAATGAGAGTTATGTGTTCCAAGAACATTCTGCTATACAAAGACATTGTTTGGATAAAACAAACTATGTGGTTGGATCCTGTATTTAGTGCAATGACCCATCCTCTACAAAAAGCTCAGCTCTGGTGAAAACTATGTGTTTCAACAGAGACTCCCCTACCACCAGAACAGATTCATATAATCCAAGCAACAGTTTCGTGTACATGAACAAAGCTTAGGGGGATCATCAGGCTTGTATATTCTCCCTTTGTGCAGTAATTTAATTAAAAACAGGTTGCTTATCTGTAACTGATGATCTTTGAGTGGTCATCTATGCTTCACACTGATGGGAAATGGTGCCTGCGCCAACCCCGATCCGGGAAACTTCTAGAAAGCTCAAAGAGATCTGGGGCCTCCCTCAGGCATGCATGATAGTGGCCTCCGTGAGCGAGACACCAGTCCCATAGGGTGAGAGCTAACAGGCATAGCAGTTCCTTCTGACCACTAGATACCTCAGGATGAATAGAGCACTAAGCTGCCAGCAGTGGGGAAGGAGGGTGGGTGGTGAATGCATAGATGACCACTCAAAGATCATCCGTTACAGGTAAGCAACCTGTTTTTATCTTTGTTGTGGTCTCTACATCACACTAATGGGAGATTAGCAAGCTCAGGCCTACCTGGAGGAGGGTGCTGGCAGTCGTTCAGGAGACCGCAGATTAGAGCACCACTTGGCATAAGCGGGGGCATTGGCTTGCGTGCACATCCAGGGCATAATGCTTGATAAACGTATTCGGAGATTTCCAAGAGGCCGCATGGCAGATCTCTTCTAAGGGTACACCTTGAAGAAAAGCCGTGGATGTAGAAATGGCTCTGGGAGAATGAGCTTGCAGAAGAACCGGTAAAGGTGTCTTCTCCAGAAGGTAACAGAAATGGATGACTTCTACCAACCATTTGGACAGTCTCTGAGTCGAGATCTTACATCCTATGGAGTTGGGAGCAAAGGAGACAAACAGATCGGGATCCTTACATGTTGCCTGCGTTTTATGCAGGTAAAAAAGGAGTGCCCTCTTAACATCCAAAAAATGCCAAAGACGGTCAATGTCCGACTGCGGGTTGGGATAGTCGGGTAAGAATAGTTGTTTATTCAAGTGGAAGTCAGATACCACTTTCGGTAGGAATGAGATGTCGGGATAAAGCTACCCCATCAGGTAAGAAGGTCAGGTAAGGCGGATCATGACGAAATGCCTCTTCCTGCCGATGTTATTGCTACTAAAAAGGCAGTCTTCCAGGAGAGCAGCTTGAGTTCACAGGAGGCCAAGGGTTCAAAAGGCTTACATGTGAGGCAACGGAGGACTAAGGTAAGGTCCCAAGGAAGGGAAGGCAACCTGGATGGAGGATAAAGGTGCAGTGAACCTTTAAGAAAATGCTTGGAGTCAGGATAAGAGAAAACTGAAGCGTTATCCAGTCTTTCATGGAATGCAGAGATCACGGCTAAGTAAACCCTGATAGAGGAGTGGTTCAGTCCCGCATCAGCTAAAGATAAAAAGAAATCGAAAATACGGGGTGAGCCAATTGAGACAGGATCACCCAGAAAAGGCTGTAAAATCAGGAGAAACCTTTTCCATTTGTAAATGTAAGATGAATGGGTGGTCGGCTTCCTACTATTGAGGAGGATGGAAGTTACTCGATCTGAGAAACATTCCTGCAGATCCTCCAGATCGTTAGTTTTAGGTGAGGGATGTCGTGATGCGGTATCTGGCCCCCTGACGCCAGGAGGAGATCAGGTTCCCATGGAAAATGCAGAAAGGTCTGGTTGGACAGTCTGAGGAGCAAAGGAAACCACGGTTCACAAGGCCACCAAGGTGCCACTAAAATACAGTCTGGATGTTGATGCATGACCTTGCCTAATACTCTTGTGAGGAGAGGGATTGGAGGGAACATGAACAGGAATTTTCCCATCCAAGGAATGAGTAGCCCGTCTTCCAATGCCAGAAAGTCCATCCCACCCTTGCAGCAAAACTAGGCACACTTTCTGTTGAGGCGTGTGGCAAACATATCGACCTGCGGACAACTCCATTGACGGAATATTGGAAGAAGGTATTTCCAGTTGAGTTCCCACTTGTGAAAGGGAAGTGCGCCTCTGCTCAGAGCATCCAATAGGATATTTTGCAGTCTGGGAAGTGGGTCACAGTGGGCCACACTCCGTGAGAGAGACACCAGTCCCATAGGGTGAGAGCTAACAGGCATAGCAGGCGAGACAATGTGCTCCCTTGTCTGTTTATGTAAGTGAGGGCAGTTGTGTTGTCCATCATTACAGCCACTGTCCATCCAGACACTTTTGGAAAAAAGGAACGGAGCACATAGAAAACCGTGATAAGCTTCAGGACACTGATTTGAGTCCCCAGAGAGAAGCATTGGTGGTTAAAGTAATTGTTGATGCTGGCCGTTGGATAGGAGCTCCTGACGTTAAATTGGGAATTGACTGCCACCACTCCCAAGGATTTCCTGACTTCGGCAGGCATGTTGAGTTGCAAGGACTGTGGGTGCCGTAACAGATTGAAGTTCTAGAGGAACCAGAGCTGGAGAATACGCATTCAGAGCCTCACTGTCGGGATGACGGCCATTGTTGCAGACATGAGGCCCAGTAGTCTCTGAATTTCGAGAGCAGTAGCAGCCGATGATGTCCGGAGGTGACATGCCAATATAGCCAGGGTTTCGGCCCATGCGAGAGGGAGAAACGCCCTTCCTGCAATCGAGTCTATTGTGACTCCTACGAAATCTACCTTCTGTGCTGGTACAGGGTTCAATTTTGTGTGATTGACGTGTAAGCCGAGTGAGCTCAGGAGGTTGATGGTGTAATTAATGTTTTTGGACAGTAGAGGCTCAGAGTCCGCCACCAGCAACCAGTCGTCGATGTATGGAAAGATCATTATGCCTTGCAATCTGAGATGCGCAGCTACCACTGCCATCGTCTTTGTGAATATTTTTGGTGCTGCAGAAATGCCAAATGAAGGACACGATACTGGTAGTGGTCTTCCCCAATGAAGAAGAGGAGACTGGATTTATACCCCGCCCTTCACTTTTGAGTCTCAGAGTGGCTTACAAACTCCTTTCCCTTCCCCTCCCCACAACAGACACCCTGTGAGGTAGGTGGGGCTGAGAGAACTCTAACACAAACTGCTGTTTCAGGAACAGCTGTGCTAGATCTTATGACTGACCCAGGGTCACATCAGCAGGTGCAAGTGGAGGAGTGGGGAATCAAACCCGGTTCTCCCAGATTAGAGTCCGCACACTTAACCACTACACCAAACTGGCTGAAATGCCTGTGGGCTGGGAATATATTCAGGTGAAAATAAGCGTCCTGCAAGTCTATCGTGGCCATCCATACTCCGAGAGTAAGAAGAGGTAGTATTTTTTGCAGTGAAACCATCCTGAATCTCTGGTATGCGATGAATTCTTTCAGGGACCTGAGGTCCAATATTGGTTGATGATTCCCATCCTTCTTTGGGACTGCAAAGCAGCAGGAGTAAAAACCTTGGCCTTTCTCTGCTGGTGGAACCGGTTCTATGGCAAGCTTTGCCAGGAGCTGAAATGCTTCTAGACAGAGAACTGGAGACATCGGTGTACAGATGAAGTGTTGCACGGGAGATTCCTGAACAAACTCTATCACATAATCATGGGTTATGATGGAGAGAACCCAAGAGCCCATTGCTATGTGACTCCAAGATGGATAAAACAGAGTTAAGTGAGTGGTGGACTGAACAAGACATAAGGACAACTGGTGCAAACATGCAGGAGAGTCAAAGAGACTGGAGGTTTCCCCTTAGTTTTTTTCTGCTGCGGAGTCGATTGAAATCTAGATCGTGGGGGTACTGAGGTCTAGACGAGGAGGGAGCTTGCTTGGACTTCCAGGAATCATCAGAGGATTGCCTGTTGTAAGGCCTGTGGTTGCAGCAAGACCACGTCCTCTGGGGACGATAGGAAGAGGAGATCCCGAAACTTTTGGACACTTTAAGGCTCTTGTCCATGTCCTGTAATACCATATCAGTGGTGGCATGAAATAAGCCTGCTCCATCAAACGGCAAGTCCTCAATGAATGACCTGGTGTCTGACTGGAGGAAAGTTGTGCGAAGCCAGGAGTGGTGACAGAGGGCAACAGCAGATGTCATGGTCTTAGATGCTGGGTCTACGGAATGCTTGGCAGAGATGATGATCTGTTTGGAGAGCATCATTCCTTCCTTTTGCAACTTGTGAGCCTCGTCACGTTGTTGGTCAGGTAAGAGGGCAAATAGTTTGGACATTTGTTCCCAAAGGGAATACTCGTAACGGCCCATCCAAGCTAAGTAATTAGCCGTTTTGACTCCCAGAGCCCCCGCGGAGTAGAACCTATGGCCAAAGGTGTCGAGTTTCCTGTTCTCTTTGTTCGATGGTGCTGAATGCGTCTTCCTACTTTTTGAAGAAAGTGTGACTACCATCGAGTTGGATTTTTGGTAAGCGCAGAGGAATTCCGCACCTGTCTCTTGGATTCAATACATGTGATTGAGATGTTGGGATGAAATAGGGTTTGAAAAAGGTCAGTCAGAATGGGATTTCACTGCTTGCAGGAGAACTTGGGTCACTGGCAGCGCAACTACAGTAGAGGTGTCAAGTTGAATTATGTCAAAGACAACATCAGTGACTTCTGGTTGAGGTTGAGTGATGGTGAGCTCAAGAGAATGGGCCATGTGCCAATTGTTGTTCAGTCGCACAGTCGAGTCCGACTCTTCGCGACCCCATGGACCAGATCACGCCAGGCCCTCCTGTCTTCCACTGTCCGCTGAAGTTTGCTCAATTTCATGTTCGTTGCATCAATGACACTGTCTAACCATCTCATCCTTTGCCGTCCCCTTCTTCTTTGACCTTCAATCTTTCCCAGCATCAGGATCTTCTCCAGTGAATGCTCCCTTCTCATTTGGTGGCCAAAGTATTTGAGCTTCAGCTTCAGGACCTGGCCTTCCAAGGAACAGTCAGGGTTGATTTCTTTTAGGATTGACTGATTTGATCTCCTTGCAGTCCAAGGGACTCTCAAGAGTCTTCTCCAGCACCATAGTTCAAAAGAATCTATTCTTCGGCGCTCGGCCTTCCTTATAGTCCAACTCTCGCAGCCATACATTACTACGGGGAATACCATTGCTTTGACCATGCGGACTTTTGTTGGCAAGGTGATGTCTCTGCTTTTTATCATGCTGTTTAGGTTTGCCATCGCTTTCCTCCCAAGGAGCAGGCATCTTTTAATTTCTTGGCTGCAGTCACCATCTGCAGTGATCTGGGATCCTAGGAACGTGAAGTCTGTCACTACTTCTACGACTTCCCCTTCTATTTGCCAAGGAGTGATGGGGCCAGATGCCATGATCTTAGTTTTTTTGATGTTGAGCTTCAAGCCCACTTTTGCGCTCTCCTCTTTCACCCTGAGCAAGAGGCTCTTCAGGTCCTCTTCACTTTCTGCCATCAGAGGGGTATCGTTTGCATATCTGAGGTTATTGATCTTTTCCCCCGCAATCTTAACTCCAGCTTGTGATTCATCCAGGCCAGCATTTCGCATGATGTACTCGGCATATAAATTAAATAAGCAAGGTGACAATATACATCCTTGTCGTACTCCTTTTCCTATGCTAAACCAATCAGTTGTTCCATATCCGGTTCTAACTGTTGCTTCTTGACCCTTATACAGGTTTCTCAGGAGACATGTGAGGTGGTCCGGTACTCCCATCTCTTTAAGAACCTGCCATAATTTATTGTGATCCACACAATCAAAGGCTTTAGCATAGTCAATGAAGCAGAAGTAGATGTTTTTCTGGTACTCTCTTGCTGTCTCCATAATCCAGCGAATGTTGGCAATTTGATCTCTAGTTCCTCTACCTCTTCGAAACCCAGCTTGTACTTCTGGCAATTCTCTATCCACGTACTGTTGGAGCCTAGCTTGTAGGATTTTGAGCATGACCTTGCTAGCGTGTGAAATTAGTGCAATTGTGCGATAGTTTGAACATTCTTTCACATTGCCCTTCTTTGGGATTGGAATGTAAACTGACCTTTTCCAATCCTGTGGCCACTGTTGTGTTTTCCAAATTTGTTGGCAAATTGAGTGCAGCACTTTAACAGCATCTTCTTTTAAGACTTTGAATAACTCCGCTGGGATACCATCACCTCCACTAGCTTTGTTGTTAGTAATGCTTTCTAAGGCCCATTTAACTTCGCTTTCCAGGATGTCTGGCTCGAGGTCAGTGATTATACCATCGTGGTTGTCAAGGACATTGAGGTCCTTCTTGTATAGTTCTTCTGTGTATTCTTGCCATCTTTTCCTAATCTCTTCTGCTTCTGTTAGGTCCCTACCGTTTTTGTCCTTTATCATGGCCAGCTTTGCATGGAACGTTCCCTTGATTTCTCCAATTTTCTTGAACAGATCTCTAGTCCTTCCCAATCTGTTGTTTTCCTCTATTACTTTGCATTGTTCATTCAGGAAAGCCTCCTTATCTCTCCTTGCTGTTCTCTGGAAATCTGCATTCAGTTGGGCAAATCTTTCCTTTTCACCGTTGCCTTTAGCTTTCCTTCTTTCCTCTGCTATGTGTAAAGCCTCATCAGACAGCCACTTTGCTTTCTTGCATTTCTTTTTCTTTGCGATGGCGGTGATTGCTACCTCCTTTACAATGTCACGGACCTCTGTCCATAGTTCTTCAGGCACTCTGTCTATCAAATCTAGACCCTTAAACCTATTCTTCACCTCTACTCTATATTCATCAGGGATGCGATCTAGGTCAAATCTGAATGGCCTTGTGGTTTTCCCAACATGTGCCAATTAGGTCGCCATAAGATCTGGTGTATTTGGAAGGCAAGATTGGCAAATCGGTTGCAACCAGCTGCGATGGAGATGGATCCAAAGGAGTGGCCGGAGCTCCAGAACAATCGTCTTCTGAGTCAGACCCTGAGCCATGGGAGGATGCATCTGGAGAAGATGTTGCAACATGTGCCTGGGTATGACCAAGTCGTGGCGGATGACATTGTGGCAGGGTTTGTCGGTGCTGAGGTGTCGATATCAGCTGCTTTGGTACTGACTGATGAGGTTTGGGCGTCAAGGGCTTGGCGGACAAACTGGTGCTCACTGGACATTTCTCCTTCGCCGGAGAATGGGTCCGGTGCAATCTCACTAATTGCTGGTCCAGTTCCGGGTGATGATTTGGAGTCAGCCAAGGAAAAGTGGAGGCCAGAGGAAATGTGCTGTAAAGGTATTGGAGCTGTCTGTGATCCCAAGGTACCATCACTGGGGGTTGAGGTAGTGGAAGGGGAGCCACAGTTGCTCATGGTGATCAGTTGCGAGTTCTCAATGGTGAACTGCTGTCAGAGGAGAAACGATGAAGCTTTCATTTTTGTCTCCATCGACGCTGATCCTCGATCAGTGATTGAGACCAAGAGTGTGCCAAGGAATGAGAGCTAGGAGGATCCAGTAAGCGGCCAGAGACTGGCACCTCTTCCACCTCGGAGTCAGTGAAGTGAACATCCATCGGTATCAATGCTGCCGTCGATACAGGAGGTTGCTGGATAGGTGATGCAAGGAGGACAGGTAGGGTGGCAGACACCTTGGTTTGGTCTGGTGACAGCGGGCAAGCAACAGTTGCTGTTGGAGTCACAACCAGAACACCGGCGCTGGGGACAGCAGCCTTGGAGCCAGTCTTAAGGTGTTTATGTTTGACCTTAGTGTGGCTCTTGTCCTTCTTCTTCTTCACTATTGGTGCAGAAAGCACGGAGCGACTCTCTAGCGGTGTAACTTTCATGGTGGATGTTGAAGCTGCCAATGGTGTGGAAATTGAAGCTGATTCCTCTGTATTGGTCAGTGTTGATCGACTGGTGCAGACTGAGGGTGATCCCTATCAGTTAAAGTGGAGGCCATTGGCTGTGGACAGAGCTCAGACTCCAATAAAGCTACCTGTAGCCTTGCCACCCTGTTTTTGTGAGCTTGGTTCAAAAATTTCGCACAGCAGAAGTCCAGCTTATGCAATTCTCCCAAACAAAGGAAGCACAAGGAGTGTCTGTCCAGATGTGCTAATTTGGACCCACAGTGGGTACAGCACTTGAAAAAGCCCCAATGCTTTGCCATAGACAGGGTGCAGCGTGAGGGGGAAAGTGGTGGTGGTGGGGTTCCAACAACAGTCGGAGGAAAAAACACGACTTTTTTTTTTTTAGGTTATAAGACAAAAATATAAAGAAACAACAATAAGAAGGAAAGATTAAAGAGAAAGAGAGCTGAGGGAAAAAAATTTCCTCACAGAAGTTCCCAGACCAGAGTAGATCTGACTGATCAATGCGGCGGTCAGAAGAGAACTGGTGGGATGCTGGGGCTCCGCTCTCTGGGCATGCATGATGGAAGCACATTTCTAGAAGTTTCTAGAAGTTTCCCAGACTAGGGTCGGTGCAAGCGCTGTTTCCCATCGATGTGATGCATAGAGACCACAACATAAGGTCAAACATAAACACCTTTTGTCTTTACAGTAAATCATATTCTGTCATCATATCTAAACACTTGTCCCTACAAACCAAAATTCTGAATTAGTTGAATTCTGGTTTTGTAGGGAAGACAGGAAACTATAGTTTATGATTTAGACTACTGTCCAAAAATGGAAGTCTTTCATTGGACCGCTATGCACAATGGGAGGATGGAAGGAATGTAGATCCTCTGTGTTCATTCAGGAAATGACAAAACATGGCTTACATTTAACACATGCAAAAGAATACGTAGCTGGTCTATGAAATTAACGAGTCCTAAACAATGCAGTCACCATGATACGGGTCTACTGACTGGGTCCTTGTGTATGGTTAGTAGTTCTAAGAAATCAAGCAACCGTGCCTCAGGTGGAAGGTCCGTGCAGTATGCCTTGTTTTGCCAGAACAAAGAGTGGAATGTTCCATTGACAGTCTTGTGTTTTGTGCAGATTTCCTTCACCATTCAGTAATAAACATTCTAAGAAGCAATAGGTATGATCTAGCCAAAATTAAGTCATATTAAGGGACACTGATTTCAGTAGAAGCCAGTTTTTGTGCTCTTGTCACAGTCCCTTAATGGCTAAGTATATTTCTTCCAGAAAAAAATAACAAATTGGTGAACATGAAAACCTCTTTTTCATTTAACTTGCACCCTCTGGAAATGAAGTTAAATTTAGGAAATTTACTTTCAAATTCCAACATGGTAGATTCTACACAGTAACTTTTTTTTAAACACTGCATCTAAAGAAGTGGGCTTTGTCCATAAAAGATGATGCTGGCCTAAGTGCCACAAGACTTCTGTTTATTTCTGAAATGAATGTCTTAAATCAGAATTTGAATTACTGTGAGACTATTTTTTCAGAATTCATGTCTGATTGTCCAGTGGATTAACTTCTATTGAAAATGGTGGTATCAGCTGGCCCGTCATTCAAACAATACTCATTTGCCCCTCTTAAATCTATTTGGTATATATATAAAAAGTTAATGCTAAATCACATTTCATGTTAAGCTTCTTAACATAAATTTGACCTGAAGTGCCTGCAGGCTGCAACAACTAGAAGCAGCACTGAAATCTTCTGTATAGCTGGAGCTGATCAGTCAAGACATCCTGTCTCAGTGTATCACCCGAAAGCCTCTATTGCTACCTATATGTTGGCTGTTTTTCTGAAGGATTGTGAAATGTCAGGGCATCTGGGATCCAACAGGCACCATCTGGGCCATCTGTCAGTTATTGCATGCTGCATTCTGTCCATGGCAGAATGGAAAAACCACCAACCTTTAGGATAGCTACATAATAAGGAAATTATAAGCATCTTAGGTCCCGGTAACACGAGTGAGATAATCTGGGGGGGAAGTGAGGCTTTTTGCCCCGGAGCAAAATGGAATGCGATCAGATGTTCCCCTGAGGCTCCGTGCTCAGGCCGTCAGCCACCGATCACACACTGATGGTGAAGCATGGCACAGAAGGGCGAGGCGGTTCAGCAGTAACATGTTCATGCACATGCATAGTTCTGCGTTTGCGCGCATACCATGGAGGCATAAAAAAACCCATCCAGTGGGACGCAGATGGGCACCAGATGCGACCGGATACCAATGCTTCTGCGATCCGACGCCCACCCATGCCCCACATTTTCCAGAAAATAGTGCACTTTCCCAGGTATCTTTTAATCCAGATCTTCAGCGGGGCAATACGGGTTGCTGACAGGTGCGGGACACTTGCCAGATGTTTTCGTGTGATCGCACCCATAAAATCCGCCCAGCAACCATCCCTATCGTGCGGCTAATTCTGTGTGTGACCAGACCCTAAATTTACATTTCTCCCTTTACTATTCTACTCCAGCAAGGTTTTGTTTTTCAAACTTTAACCAAGAGATGCTAAGATATATTAGAATGACCTGTGGCAAGAGGCAGGAAGCACAGCCTTGTATAATTGGGGGATTTTTCTATTGATCAGGGGCTGAAGTGCTTCCTTGAGACGATGATAATTTCTTTCAAGCTCCCGCTGATATTCTTTTTGGTCAGGGCCAATCAGGCTCTTGTTCTTCCGCAGAGCATCTTCACACCTAAAAAACAAAAGCCCTTTCAGCACTGGACAAAGATAGCCTAGACAGTATTTTATCAGTTCCCCTTTGCTTATGCCTAAACTTCCTGGGCTACAACCCTAATCATACTTTTCTGGAAGTACATTCCATCAAGATCAATGAAATGTCCTTCCATGGTTATAGTGTCACAACATCATGCCTAAGTTGACTTCTATGCAATAGGAACTCAGCTTCTCTGATCTTGGATTGCCTGAGTTATGTTGGTAATCTTACTTGTTCAAAATTGTTCAAGAGCATTTTTAATTTAATTAATCCTAGGAAGGGTGTTTCCATATTGATATTTATATCACATAGATTGTGCTCTCTTGACATTTTGTAAATTAAGTGTGGAGCACATTCCAAAACATCATAAGTTCTGTTATCTTTTATTATGGAAAAGCAGTGTTCAGAGCATCTATGCTTACAATCCTCTTCATACAAGCACAAAGGGGAGTCCCTGCACATATAGAGACCAACATGCACACTGGAGTCATGGCCAGGAAGAACTGACATTATTGCTGCTCAATTAATACCAACTATCTGGTAGCATTTGTTCAGGAAAGATGTGAGAAAAATATTTCTTTTTGAATTATATTTCCAAATTAAGTAGAACTGATCTGAGAAAACAGCAGGAGACAGGAATCCTATCTACTTTTACTTAGGAGTAAATCACATAGAACTCAGTGGCCCTTACTTCTAAGTAAACATAAACATGATTTGTGTGAAATAGTAAGAAAGAATACCAAGATCATCTAATTCAATTTAATGCCTTAAAAGAAAAATTAAAACAGGACATTAGTTGCTGTAGATTTTCCTGGTTGTGTTGCCATGGTCTTGGCATTGTAGGACCTGACATTTTGCCAGTAGCTGTGACTGGCATCCTCAGAGGTATAACACAGTACTCTCTGTGTCAAGGTGAGAAGAAAATGGTAGGCAGGTAATTTATATCTACTCAGGAAGGTGGGGTAGGGCTGAGTCATTATCTTGTAGGAGTTCCTCAGGCTATGAACATGCTAATGGAGGAGCTTTCCTGAGGAGGTTCTTTTGTCTATGGATTGTTTCCTGAGGAGGTTTCCTATTTCCTGAGGAGGTTCTTTTGTATGCAGACTGGCTGTTGAAATTCTAATCTTATCTGTAGTGCCACTGTCAGATGTAGAGCCTTTTGTGTTTTTCAGGACAGGACCATGGCCACACAATCCAGAAAATCTACAGCAACTAATGAACTCCGGCCGTGAAAGCCTTCGACAACATATAAAACAGGACATTCACAAAGCTATGCACACTTATGTTTATAGCCTACCATTTTACAAACATTTTAGGACAACTGAAAAGACAAGTGGTTTAGTGACAGCACCATAATACCTTTTTGTGAAGTCTTTGAAGCAAAGGCGTAGCTTGTTATGGTGACGGAAAAGTTTCGGATCATTAGGTATTTCAGACAAAAATACCTGTGCAACTTCTAGAGGTCCCTTAGAACAAGATAGTGAGATTTTATGCAGGAGCTATGTAATGCACACAAAAATACTAATTACATGCAACATTTCTTTGGGCCACATCTACAACAGAATCCTGGAAGAATAGTACCCTAAAGGGATGAGTGTCAGATGGAAGTTTGGGAAATCGGCCTTGTTTAATACAAAGAGGAATCATTGGATTTTCCAGTGAATGGAGAAAGCTATGGGGTGAAAATAAGGACAAGTTAAAATCTAACTCTTTTATATCTACTCAAAGGCAGAGATGACCATTGTCCAGGAGCTGTCCAAATGGTTTAGGCCCTAGACTTTGCAGGCCCTTTTCTTCCCAAGGTTACCCTCTGAGTTTCCACAGCAGAGTAGAGATCTGAACTTTGGTCTCTCAGATCCTAGTCCAACAGTCTTACCACAGCATCACACTGGCTTTTGTGGGGTGCTCGCTGTTGAAAAACAGGTTGCTTCCCTGTAACTGATGATCTTCGAATGATCATCTGTACATTCGCACCTCTGGGATATAATGTGCCTGTGCTGACCCTGATCGGTACAATAGAAAACAAAAGGGATTTTTGCGCCCGCTGCCCGGTCATGTGCCGGGCTCCACTGCACATGACTAGGGGAGGGGCATGACGATCCCACCAGTTCCTTCTGACCACTGCCCTCAGTCTCCAAAGAAAGAAAAGGACAGAAAGCAGAGGGGAAGGAGGGCGGGTGGTGTGAATGCACAGATGGCCACTCGAAGATCATCAGTTACAGGTAAGCAACCTGTTTATCTTCTTTGTGGTCTCTGTGCATCACACCTCTGGGAGACTAGCAAGCAGTACATGCCTACCTGGAGGAGGGAGCTGAAGGTCCTAGATCTGCGCCGCCTGCAACACCATTTGTCCAACAACTGAACAATGATGAAGACGTACATCTAGGGCATACTGCTTCACAAGTGTGTCAGGAGTGGCCCAAGTCGCTGCATTGCAGTTATCTTCAAGCGACGCATCTCGCAGGAAGGCTGTGGATGTCGCCACAGCCCAGGTGGAATGCACCCTTAGCAGGGCCAGGGGCAACCTTTTAGCCAGAGACTAGAATAGCTTAATAGTCTCCATAATCCACTTGGATAGACGTTGGGATGACAGTTTCTTTCCCTGAACGGGTAAAGCATAAGAGACAAACAGGGCCGGCAATTTTCTAACGGGCCATGTCCAATTCAGATAAAAAAGCAAGGCTCTCTTAACGTCCAATGAATGGAGCCAGTGTTCTTCATTGGTCGTCAGGGATGGGAAAAACACCGGGAGGACAATGTATGTTTGCAGATGAAACTCCGAGACCACCTTCGGTAGGAAAGACATCTGGAGCCAACATGACCCCATCATGACGGAAGCTCAGGTACGAAGGGTCACAGCGAAGCGCTGACAGCTCGCTCATTCTCCTGGCTGAGGTGACAGCTACTAAAAAGGCTGTCTTCCAGGATAAAAGCTGCAGACTACAAGTAGCCATCGGGTCAAAGAGTCTGCTCATAAGCCTCGTGAGTACCAGGGATAGGTCCCAGGCTGGCATGGGGCCATGCGATGGAGGAAAAAGTGGGCCAGACCCTTCAGGAATTTCTTGGTCTGCGGGTGGGAAAAAATGGAATGACCATCAATTGGTGGGTGATTAGCTGAGATGGCAACTAAGTACACCTTCAACAAGGCACAGCTAAGGCCTAGATCCAAATGGGATAACAGAAACCCAAAGATCACCATCAGGTTCGATGGGGGTGGGGGTAATCCCGACAAGTCAAGATAAGACAAGAATTTCTTCCACTTTCCTGCATAAGAAACTCGTGTAGACGGTTTATGACAATTCAAGAGGACATGTGCTAGCCTCTCTCTAATTGTCAAAAGAGGATTCTCCAAGCTGTGAGCCTGAGGCGCTTAACATCATGATACAGTATTTGTCCCTTTCCCGCAAGGAGAAGATCCGGAGCCAGGGGAAAGTGGATGAAGGAGCCCTTGGATAGATGGAGCAGGATGGGGAACCAGTATTGCCGGGGCCACCATGGCGTCACCAGGTGACAACGTGGTCTTCCCGCATCATCTTGACGAGTACCCTGGAGATTAGAGGAATCGGAGGAAAAAGAACACGTGCATGTGTGACCATGGGACGAGAAGATCGTCGCCTAGGGATAGGGGGTTGGTCCCCTCTCTGGAGCAGAACAAGCGACATTTCCTGTTCTGGTGTGTTGCGAACATGTCTACCTCTGGGTGACCCCATAGATGAACAATCGGTAGGAGGTAACTTCAGTTGAGTTCCCACTTGTGCCCCAATGCACCTCCTCTGCTCAGGAAGTCCGCTTGGACATTGAGAGTCAGTGACGACAGTGACCACTTGATGGGCTACTAGGTGACGGAAGGATCTGAGTGTGTACTGCACAGCCAGCAATTCCAGGAAACTGATGTGATGGTGAGCTACATGGAGTTCCCATCAAGACCCGACACAAAGTCCCTTGAGATGTGCACCCCATCCCCATAGGGATGCGTCTTTTGTCAAAGTCAATGCTGACGTTGGTGGGTGGAACGGTGCACCCGCCAGGAGATTCAGTGGCTTTGACCACCAAAGTAGTGAGTCCAATACATTTGGTGGGAAGATGAGACGTAGGGACTGGGGTTGTCCTTGCAGATGAAATTTCTGGACAAACCACAGTTGCAGTGGCCGCATGTGGAGCCTGGCAAAGACAATTACAGTGGTGGTGGGGGCCATCAGGCCCAATAGTCATTGGATTTGTCTTGCAGTGGCACTTCCTGTACTGTGGAAGAGGTCCAGTCGACAATGTCCCTTGCTCTCCGAGGAGGGAGAAATGCCTTGCATGTGACAGAGTCCAGAATTGCTCCTATAAACTGTACTCTTGTGGCAGGGAGGAGCATTGACTTCTTCAGGTTTACCTGGAGGCCCAAAGATTCGAGGGTGGTCAAGGTCAGTTGGATGTAGTTGAGTAGGAACATCTTGGATTCCACTATCAGCAACCAATCGCTGATATAAGGGAAAATTTGGATGCCCTTCAAACGGGGGTGTGCTATGATGACCACCATCACCTTCGTAAAAACTCGAGGACCTGTGGACAATCCAAAATGGAGGGCTTTGTATTGGAAATGCCTATTTCCTACCGTGAAACGGAGGAACATATGGTGGGTAGAGTGAATGGAGATATGAAAATATGCATTCTTGAGGTCCAACATCACCATCCACACCCCTCGGTTTAGGAGTGGAAGAACGGTTTGCAACGTTGTCATCCTGAATTTTTTGTAAGTGATGAGACAATTTAAGTTTCTGAGGTCCGTTATGGGATGGAGGCCTCCGTCCTTCTTCGGGACGGTGAGGTAACGTGAGTAGAAGCCCGTTTGATGTTGGGTTACGGGCACCGGTTCTATGGTATCTTTTTGGAGGAGGGTCTGAACCTTCACTAAGAGTACCTCCGAGGGAGGGGTGACAATGAAACAATCGTAGGGATTTGGGAGAACTCTATGAGGTGTATCCCACTTTGATAATTGCTGTTAAAAAGAACTTTATTAATAGGATATATTTACACGTTCCATATTTCAAAATATTTTTTGATAGATCCTTTTCTAATATCCCCTCCCTTCCCCCCACCTGGCTTTCAGTGATGCTCCACCCCTATTATCATTTCAATCAATATTCACTAACAATAAAAACTTGTCCAATATTCAATTCTTCATTTCTAACATATTCATTTTCTCTGACTCAGTATTAGGTAACATTTTAGCTAATAATCATTACTTTCTGGTCTTCTAATCTTAATAGTTATCAAAGCAGAGTAACTTATTTTTTACATCCCAGTTCCGCTCTAAATAGTCTTTAAAATCTTTCCATTCTGCTAAGAATTCTTCATCTTCTTTACCGTTAAGCTTCTTTGTCAATTTATCCATTTCTACCATAAAAAGCATCTTCTTTATCCAGTCCCATTTTTCTGGTGTCTTTTCTTGCTTCCAAAATTGAGCAAATGTCATTCTAGCAGTTGTAATCAAATACCATAACAATGTTCTCTTTGTCACGTTAAAGTCTTCCATTCTAAGACCTAAAAGTAATATTTCTGGTTCTTTTTTCAAGGTACACTTCAGGATCTTCTGAATTTCATTATGGATCTCAGTCCAATAAGCTACCGCTTTATCACAAGTCCACCACATATGATAAAATGAGCCTTCCTTTTTTTTACACTTCCAACATTTGTTAGACATGTTCTCATTCATATTAGCAATTTTTTTTTGGTGTCATATACCATCTATACATCATTTTATAACAATTTTCTTTTACATTAACACATGTTGAAATTTTAATTGACTTTTTCCACAGACACTTCCATGATGACATATCTATTTCTCTATTTATAATTATAGCCCATTTCACCATCTGTTCTTTTACTGTCTCATCCTCTGTATACCATTTTAACAAAACCTTATAAATTTTTGAAATCACTTTTTTACCTTTTTCTGCCCATACAGTTTCAATTTCATTATTTTCCTTCCTGAAACCATACCTCATTTTATCCGCCTTAAATAAGTCATAAATCTGTCTGTAATTTAACCAGTCATATTCAAATTCCAGATCCTCTCTAGCTCTCATCACGAAACTACTCCCCTCTACCTTCAAAATGTCTCTATAAGGTATCCAATCTTCTCCTTTGTGCCTTGAAAGTGGTTTAATTACCTCTGCCAGAACTATCCATAATGGTCTTGCTTCAAAAACAAATCTTTTGTATCTCATCCAGGTCATAAACAGGGCCGGCCCCAGGTGTCTGGGCGCCCTAGGCAGGAGAGCCTGGGGCGCCCACCCCACCGGAGATGCCAACCTCCTGGTGGGGCCTGGAGAACCGGGGAAGGGGCGGCGGCTCTCCCGGGCCCCTCGCAGCCGCGGGGCACCGGGGAGAGCCGGGGAACGGCGGGCGCTCCCGGCCCCTCGCAGCCGCGGGCGCCGGAGAGCCGGGGAACGGGCGGGCGGCTCTCCCGGCCCCCTCGCAGCCGCGGGGCGCCGGGGAGAGCGGGGAACGGTGGCGGCTCTCCCGGCCCCTCGCAGCCGCGGAGCGCCGGGGAGAGCCGGGGACGAGCGGGCGGCTCTCCCGGGCCCCTCGCAGCCGCGGGGCGCCGGGGAGAGCCGGGGAACGGGCGGGCGGCTCTCCCGGCCCCTTGCAGCTGCGAGGGGCCCGGGAAGAGCTGGGGAAGGGGCGGCCTTGGAACGCCCGCCCCTTCCCTCCCAGCGGACGGGCGCTCAGACTGGCGGCGGCCAGCGAGCGGGGTCTGTCCCCGCTGGCCAGCCGCCGCCATGCCTCCCCACCTCTCCACCCCCCAAGGGCTTCTGAAGCGCCCCGGAAGGGCGCTCAGACTGGCGGGGGCGGCGACAGCGGGGAGAGTCCCCGCTGGCCAGCCGCCGCCATACCGCCCCACCTCTCCACCCCCCCCCAAGGGCTTGGGGGGAGCCACGGGTGGAGCGCCGGCCGCCCCTTCCCTCCCAGTCCCAGCGCCGGCTGGAGACAGGGGGTGGAGCGCCGGCTTCACCGGGGGTGGGGCCGGGGGCGCTTTGGCGCCCCTGTGGGCCCCAGCGCCCTAGGCGAGCACCTAGCTCGCCTAGTGGGCGAGCCGGCAGTGGTCATAAACAGTGACCTTCTTATAAAGTGGTGTTTAAAAAAGTTGTCCACTTTGGATTTCTCATACCATAAGTAGGCGTGCCATCCAAACTTACAATCATGTCCTTCCAACGCTAACATTTTTCTATTATCCAAGTTGATCCATTGTTCAAGCCAAGACAGACACACCGCAACATGATACAGTCTAAGATTGGGGAGTTGAAATCCTCCCCTTTCCTTTGCGTCACATAGAATCTTCATTTTGATCCTCGGTTTCCTTCCCGACCAGACAAATTTTGAGATCTCCTATTCTCCTTCTGCCATAAATTCAGTACTTTACAGTCTTTTACAATCGGAATCGTCTGAAATAAAAACATCAAACGAGGTAAAATATTCATCTTGACTACCGAAATTCTGCCCAATAGTGACAGATTCAAAGTATCCCACTTTTTTATGTCCTGTTGAATTTTGCACCAAGTCTTTTCATAATTGTTCTTAAAAAGATCTGTTTTTCATTGTGAGCTCAATTCCTAAATATTTTGTTTTTTTCACCACTTCACACTGAATTTTTTCTTGCAGTTCCAGTTGTTTTTCTTTTGTCATATTCTTACAAAGCACCTTTGTTTTATTCTTATTCACATAAAATCCAGCCAAATCTCCAAATTCTTTGATCTTTTCCATCAACAACGGTAAATTGATTACTGGATCTTCAATCAAAAACATTACATCATCCGCAAAAGCCCTATCCCACTTTGATAATTGAAAGGACCCACTGGTCCGACATTATGGGTTGCCAGGCGGACAGGTAAGGAGACAGGCAAGTGAGGGACGCTGGGAGGAATCTGAAGTCAAAGACTCTGCTTGGAAGCCTTTGGAGCTTTCGATCTGGATTGGGAAGCAGTCGAAAATTTAGGCTTTCCCCCGTAAGGTTATGCAGAATTGCTAGGGGATCTCTGCCAGTGTGGCTCGGGAGGATTTTGATGAGGGTCTACAGGACCATTGTTTGGTCCAAGGTTTCCCCTTGTTGTACTTAATGACAGATGTGACCCCCAGGTTGAGAGACGTCTTGATGCCCTTATCGAGCTCTTGAAGCACTGTATTGGTGGTAGAGCTAAACAGTCCATTGCCCTCGAAGGGAAGATCTTCGACAATGTTTTTGGTGTCTGGCTGCAACACCAAAGAGTGTAGCCACGCATGCCGTTGTAGGGCAACCGAGGAAGTAAGGGTCTTCGCTGTGACATCCAATGTATGTTTGGAAGTATTGAGTTGGTGTTTCACCAGAAGCATACCTTCCTTCTGGATCCATCTAGCTCGGTGATTGATATCGTCTGGGAGAGCAGAGATAAATTCTGGCATTTGTTCCTATAAGGCATATTGATATCGACCCATACAGGCCGCATAATTGGTTTTGATGTCCATTGCTCTGGCTGTGTAGAATTTTCTACCAAAGGAGTCCGGTTTCCTGCCTTCCTTATTGGATGGTGTAGAGTGTCTGCATTTACCCTTGGCAGAGGATGTCACCTCCACGGAATTCGGTTTCGGGTGGATGAAGAGGAATTCCACTCCCGACTCTTGTACCTTGTACATATGGTCCAGTTGTTTGCTGGAAACAGGGATGGACAAAGGATAAGCCCAGGGAGCTTTGGCGGTTTGTAACAGGACTGAGGTTATGGGGAGGGCGACTGCTGTCGAAATGTCCATCTGGACAATATCAAAGACCGAGTCTATAATTGCTGGAGGTGGTTGGACTGTTGACAGGGCTAGCTTGTTGGCCATTTGTTTAACAAAGTCCCCAAAAGACTTGATGTCCTTGGAAGGAGATATCGGGAGATCATCTCCTACTTGCTGTGGTGGGGAAGGCTCCATAGGAGGGCATGGGCTTTCCTCAGCCGATGACGAATTGGAGGAACTGGAATAGTCTTAGGGTTCAGAAAATGTCATTTGGAGTATCAGTATCGAAGGCATCAGCTCCGATGGTTCTTTGAATTTTTTTGATGCTGACGACTGTTGAACAGAGTATTTGGCAATCGGTTGCGACAGATGAGGTTTGGCGAACTCTGGGGTCAGGGGAAGGTCGTGATGCCAAGAGAGTCAGGATGAAGAGGATTGACGATCCCATTCCGTAGGAGGACACGGGGGAAGCCATGGCATTCCTGCTGGGAAAGGATAAGCCCCATACAAATACTGCTACTGGCATTGATCCCAGGTGGGAGGAAGCTGAAATGGTCCTGCAGGTCAATCCCGATCATCGGATCTGTACAGAAGTGGAGGGACAGTGATGTTTGCCCCGTGCTCTAGATGCAGACTCTCGACACTGGGGGAGTGAGGAACCTGAGTCAAATCCATGTTCTGCTCGGAGTTGGTGGACTGGGTGGGCCGAAGCGAAGGTGACTGAGATGCACCTTGTGGCTGCCCATGGCCAAGTTAAGTCAAGCGAAGTGGGTCTGGATGACATCGCTACCTCAGTTTGGAGAGGAGTTGATGGAGTTTTGTTGGAAGTGCCTTTATTGTGCTTTTTATTCTTGATAGGCCGATTGTCCTTGCCCTCCTTACGTTTTTAGGAGGAATATGGGCTTCGGACTGCAGTGCTGGGATTGGACATTTGAGTACCGATCTGTCAGCGTCACCGTGAGCCGATGTTGGAGATATAGCGGCTGTCGATTCCAATGCAGGTATCAACACTGAGGCATGATCAGATGTGTCTTGCAATGACGCCATCAGAGAGAGTGCAACCTCCAGCAATGCGACACAAAGTCTGGCTGCCCAGTTCTTTCTGGTTTGTTTGGAGAACTTGGAACAATGGCTGCAAGAGTCTACTCGGTGCGATTCTCCCAGGCACAAAAGGCAAAGTGAGTGTCCATCAGGAGGGGGGGCGATTTTGCTACTGTACTTCCAGCACTGTTTAAAGAAACCCCACCATTTGGCCATAGGCCGGAGGGTGGAGAGAAAAATCTCTGCTGGAGCAGAGACAAAATCCAAAGAAAAAAACTAACTATATTTTCCTAAAATGAACAAAAAAGGTGAAAGAAGGGGCCTAAAAGCCAAGATTGTTACCAACCGAGGTGGAGAAGGTCCTACCAGCGTGGTGGTCAGAAGAGAACTGGTGGGATCGTTGTGCCGAAGTGGAGCCCGGCATGTGACCAGGGAGCAGACATGAAAATCCCTTTTGCTTTCCATTATACCGATCGGGGTCGGCACAGGCGCACTATATCCCAGAGTTGTGATGCCACGAAGAAGATCAGTACCAATCAGACACACTTGGGTAAGCCATGCAAACTGCATGGTCATGCAGATTGTGTGGTAGCTTGTGGGTCTGGCCCCAGTGAGTCTTTATTCAAAGGCCAAAACAGCTCAGGAAAAGGCTTCTCCCCACCTTTAGTGACAGAAACCAAGGCTGGAATGCTGTTGCGGTTGCCTTGCAACAGCCACTGAGGCCATTAATTTCTTAAAACTTCAAATGCTGCTTCTATAATTTCGGGAAGCATTTAAACCCCAATGTATTTGTTGGATTTTTTTAGTTTTCAGATATTTCTGTAAACCTGGGGCTTTCCTTAAATTAGTAGAAAGATCTGTCTTTTCTGTCCATGCCCCCACTTTAAGAATCCACAGAGGGGGCCACATTGAGAATTAGATACATTGATATTTGTAAAGCCATTTGTATATATTGGGTATACAAAATATCACAGGGGGACTTTCCTGCCTTTTTAAAAGCATTATGAACTTTTTTGCTGCTAAACTTCTGTGATCAAGGGCAAATTTATCTGTATCTTACCTGATTTACTGTTGTGCCCACCGAACCCTGAAGCACCATTTGGAGCATCTTTGGATCTGCTGGATCTTGATGTGTTGCAAAAGCAAGTTCTTGGGTTTTTTTCTGCATATCCTCAATGGCAACTTCAATTGGTGTCAAAATTATCTAAGGAGAGAACAGTCAGTAGTAACTCATGGGAAAAGACTTACAGCAGCTGCAAGCAAATTAAATATGCATTCAGAGAACTCCTCCATTGGCTGTGGTGGAAAGTGCTGTCAAGTTGCAGCCAACTTATGGAGACTCCACAGGGTTTTCAAGGCAAGAAAAGTTCAGAGGTGATTTGCCATTGCCTTCCTTTGAGTAGCAACCCTGGACTTCCTTTGTAGTCTCCCATCTAAATACTAACCAGGGTCAACTCTGCTTAACTTCTGAAATCTGATGAGATCAAGCTAGCCTAGGATATCCAGGTCAGGATTACATTCAAGACAGTTCTAATACAGGGGGCATTTGGTGGTGGGTAAACAGTTTTGGTGGATTTGGCTGTGCATTTTTCATCTGTGTACTGATAATTTATTAATGGAGCCCTGTTTTTGTGTCCTTGTGACTTGTTCCTGAGTTGTAACCTGCTTTGAGGAAATGTCAGGATTGAAATCCTTTCCTTATATATAATTGAATTTTGGTCCCAGAACGTTCTATGCGCGCCAACAGTGTTTCACCGCAAGAACTGTCAGTTAGAAAATTTTAGAAGATGCTGGCTGGGTTGGCTGGCTGCTTTGTGTAGTCCCGCTCAGATCAGCCCGGCCACTGTCTTCCGCTCACTCTGCTCTGCGCCTCTGAAAGGAAAGGACCATTGGCAGACTGAGCGTGGGGACGGGGCTTCTCAAGCGGCCCAGCTGGAGAAGCCCTGAAGACTTCATGGTTGAGCAAGGGGACTCAGGTAAGGCAAACAATTTTGCCGACCACCCCCACGAACCAGGCCTTCGGGGGGCCCAAGGGACAGTCGCGGCGCCTGCCCTAATCCACTCACCGCCCCCGCCCAAGAACGCAGGCCTCCGAGGGAGTCCTGGGAGGGCTACAGCGGCAGCCGCCGGCAGCAGCGGAGACTGAAGCGCTGCACGCCCGGCTTCGGCCCACTCGCCCAGCACAGGGCTGGCGGTGGCGACTGAGGTGCCGCACACCCGGCTTCGGCCCACCCGCCCTGCACACAGCCAGCCGGCGGTGGTGGCCACTGAGCCGCTGCATGCCTGGCTTCGGACCTCTCCACCACCCCGCCCACCTGCCTGCCCAGTAGAAAGCTGGATGCCTGGCTAAGCCCCTCCCCTACCCCCACCCATTGCGGCTTCTCCTGACACCCAGCAAGCCAGGCAGATGGGAGAAGCTGCACCAGCACCCCCCCATGCCTCCCCCTCCCTTTTTCTCTCACTCCCCTTCCCACTTTCTCTCTCTCTCACTCACTCTGTTCCCCCTTTCTTTTCTCCCCTTTTTTCCTTCCTTCCTTCCACTCTCTCTTTCAGTCTCTCTCTCTTTCTACCCTTCTTTCCTCCTTGCTTTCATTCTTTCTCCTCTCCGTTCTTTCTTTCCAACTTACTATCATAACCCTCCCCTCTGTCTCTGTCTCCCCCTCTTTCTCTCTCCCCCCCTCTAACTCTCTCTGTCTCTCTCTACCTCCGCTTCTCACTTCCTCCCTTCCTTCCTTCCACCCGCCCTTCCTTCCTATCTAGGGCCCGTTGTCTACTGCCACAACGGGCTTTCCTCACTAGTATTTTAAATAAATAAATCTAATCTCTTAACTACCGAAAAATTATGTTTCAGTTCTTAGAGAAAAGCAGTCTCCACTTCGCAGCTATGTATACAGCCATTCTTAAGCTTGTTCTAAGAGTTCAAGAGTCATCTTCCAGAAGCCAAACATTAGGCTTCTGTGACAGAAAAATGGGAGCTAAATTAATTTGTCAAAAAACAAATACTATAAAACAAATGTAATGTGAAGGCTGGACAAGGGCTGATTCTCTTGTTAGCTGAGAACTACCTACTGAAGTGCAAAAGACAAGCACATAATCTGCTATATACTTCATCCTAGGAATAAGGCCTGTCGCGGAAATAAATACAACAAGCTCTAGAAAGAATCTCTGGGAGAGTGCCAAGGCCTTTGGCACTCAGCGTCAATGTGCTGTGGTGACCTCAGCAGGGTATAATGACACAGAGCCCAGCATTTTCTCCAGAGGAACTGATCTCTGCTACCTGACGAGCAGTTGTAATTTTGACTGATCTCCAGCCCTCACCTGGAGATAGGCAACAATTGTTACCCATAAGGGAATGGCTGGTTTGCAGGGTGGAGTCTATGGCATTGTACCTGCCTGAGGTCCCACCCTCCTCAAACCTCACCCTCTCCAGGCTCCACCCCCCAAATCACCATGAATTTCCCAACCTGGAGTTGGCAACACTATCTCCTTCCCAGCCAAGCATCAACCTGCCATTACCTGCCCCTCTGATTTCAGCTGTGCATCTCCTCCCCCCTCCCTCCTGGAGATCAGTTGTAATTCTGAGTGATTTTCACCCCTCTCCTGAAATTGGGAAAAGTGGTTCTCCAGAAGGGAATGGCTGGTGCAGAGGGTGAAGTCTATGGCACTGTACCTGTCTGAGGTCCCACCCTTCCTCAAACCTCACTCTCTCCAGGTTCCATCCCTTAAATCTCCAGGAATTTCCCATCTGGAGTTGGCAACACTATCTCCTTCCCAGCCAAGCATCAACCTACCTTAATTTCCCCCTCTCTCTTCAGCTTTCCATCCCCCCACACACACACCTGCAACCTCTCACATGCTCTGAAGCCCTGACTGCCAGAGAGTCCACCATTTTCTCCAGGGGAAGTGATCTCTGCCATCTGGAGAGCAGTTGTAATTCTGAGTGATTTCCAGCCCTCACCTGGAGATTGGCAACAGTGGTTTCCCAGGAGGAAAAGTAGTTTTTCTCTGCACTGGGGACCAAAGCAGCTTACATCATTCCCCTCTCCCCCTCTTGACTTGCACAACAACCCTGCAAGGTAGGTTAGGCCGAAAGTCTGTGACCGGTCCAAAATCACCCACTCAGCTTCTATAGCAAGAACCTGGATCTAGCAGACTCTGCTGTGAGCACTGACTGCTACGCTTAGGGCAGCCAACCTCCAGGTGGAGCCTGAAGATCACCAGGTATCACAACTGAACTCCAGACAACAGATCTCCCCCACCCCAGTGAAAATATCTGCTTTGGAAGGTGAGCTGTATGGCATTCTGTTCAGCTGAGGCCTCTCCCCTCCCTAAACCCTGGCTTCCATAGACTCTACCAGAAAATCTCCAGGAATCTCCCTACCTGGATCTGGCAACCCTAGACTCAGAATTGGCCCCAATGAGTTCCTCACAAAGGCCTGTGAAGGGTTTCCTTCCTTTGTCTGAACCAAGCTTGGTTGCCTACCGTGGCAAAATGGGCTCCAGTTTACCACTCAGCTTTTTGCCTCCCACCCTCATTCCGTGCATGTATCTCACTCCTTAAATTCGCTGCCATGGCTCACTGAATTGTCACTGCCTTTTTAGAGGGACAGTGAGACCCCTCTGGCTGAATTTCCCTATTTGGAGATGGAATTCCCAATCTTTGGGGGATCCCTGGAAATTTGGCAACCCAAGGGTCTCACCTTTCCTTGCTTCCCTGGACTATCCCTCCCTTTGGTATTGTGCAGAGCAGGGGAGACTATGTGGTCAGAGCATAACACAGATTATTAGCCCTAATTAAATAATTTATTTAAGTATTTACACAGTTATGGAGCACACACACACTGTAGTAGTAAGCACACACTATGAACCAACATGGCATAAATTAACAGGGGTTAAATGCAATCCTTTTTCCCTACACACAATACTCTCTACCTCAGGATAGGATCTCTCCTTGGACCGGCCGCTGGCTGTACTTCAGCCTCTCTCTCTTGCCCAAGAGAGCAGGGAAACTTCCATTCATTCCCTAGTCCAGCTGACTGTGAAGTGGTTGAATTTCTGCTATCTCCCAGGGATGAAGACTGCCTTGGGACAATCCCTGTTTTCCTGCACTTTTTGGCTTTGGGGATGCTGGGAAGTGTATACCAGCAGATGAGGAAGCCCCATTCAACCCAGTGAGTAATACCCCGGCAGATTCCTCTCTGGAACTAAAGCCCAATTAAACCTTATGGGGGAACATTTTAAACAAAGAACCGCAGCCATCTTACAAACACAGGTAACTGCTATTTTGTGACACCTACCAACAGCCACTGAGGGGACAGTTAGTCCCACACTGGAAGCAAGCAGGAAAAGCATCTTTATCAAGAGAGAAAGCCATTTGTCAGTAATTCTGACAGGGCACAGGGGGAGTGGGCAGGGAAGAGGAGCAGACCCAGCCAATGGCATGTGAGTACTCTTGAGTGGTGGCTGACAGGCCAGTGGCTGAGGGAGTGCATGTAATGTGGCCACTCCAAAATAGGATTATAATATAGAGAGATGTGATTCCTTACAGCAGGGCCAGGATGATGACATAACAAAGGCACTGGCCTGGGAAGGACAGCCACCAAACCAGTACATGTTGTGAAACACAAAGTTGGCCTGTAATAAGCCAATACTACAGATCAGTTTAAGCCATACAATTTTTTCCCAGAACACCCCATTACATCTAGTGAAGGAGAGACAATTTTGTAAACCAGGTTTCCATATGAAGGAGGGTTCATATTGTAGGCTACTTGCATGGTGCAGGACACAGGCTCATATTGTTCTACCCAAATGCAATGCGGCTGACTGAATTATGAGCTGAGCTAAGAGCCACTACTGCTGGGCAAATTCTTCCTGTTATGATTGCCTCTGACTTTTATCCCTTACACTTTTCTCATTTTATCCTCTGTCAAAATCTCAATTGTAAACGACCTGGGGTGGAGAACTGTCTGTTTCAAGTTATTAAGTAAAGTGTCATGTCCATCAATGGCTATACAATTCATCATCATAAAAATACCCAGTGAATTCTACAACTAGATCTAAAGTTCCCCCTTTAAATTCCTCCAGACTAATGAATTAAAAGCATATATATCAGGTCAGGACAACAATTAATTAGCTATAACAAATTGTTTTTACATTAATAGTTTCCCTCCAGTCTTGGCACTTCCCCATCTTACAGGGCAGCAGATGCTGGGGTCTCACCTCTTCTTTGTGAATGACATTTATCCTGGTTTTAATGTAAGGAAAAGCGTGTGATGTCGTTAAGATCGTCTTCCTCTTGAACTGCTCATGCAGCTCACCGTGAGCTCTGCCATCCAAGGTGAAGGGTGTACAATACATGAATCGCCGCAAGTTGTAGTTTTTGTCAAAATAAGTTATCCTATCCTTCATTTCATATGTATCAAAGTAGGGCTCCACGTAGGTTATTTGAATATAGGCCTGTGGTAGAAAAATGGACTAAGAAGAAAACTCCATGTGCTATTAACAAGCCAACCAACTACTGCTCATGGTCCTCACCCATTTTGGGCTCTTTTCCTGCTGTAAAACTAGACTCTTTAGTGAAACAATGTGATGCATTCCCTGATTAGTGATAGACAGAATCTTAACTCAGGGAAGGGTGAAAGAGTGAGAACCACACAAGGACATGGGGCCCTTATGGAAGAACCGAAGGCCTAAGCAGGAGGGCCACAAGAGTGGGAGAAAGGTTGAATGTAACTTATAAGCAGCCTCTGTTCCTGGGGTGCTGACAGGTTTTCAAGCCTGCATTAGTAACCTGAGAGTCTTTGGAACGAAACTGTGTATCATGCATCTACCATTAAAAGTGATACTGACACTCATCTTACTTTCTCAGCTACACACTATACTCATTGTGTCAGAACTTCTCCATCATTTGATGGTTGACTATCCTGAGCTTTTCCCCATCAACAGCTAGAAAACACTAGAAAGGGCAGAAATCACAAACATATTTCTTGTTCTTGGATTATATAACTTTACCTTAGCATTGGAAGGAGGAGGAGAAAGGAAAGCTAAGCAAGGGGAGGAGGAAGAGATAGGGCAAAAGGGTGAGCAAGAAACAGATGGAGAAAACCGCCAGTGATTTTTACTGTACTAAGTGTGTCATATTTACCACATCTAGCTTTGTCTGTCTGTTGGTAAAGGAACCTTTAGAATTGTCCACAGGCAGAGCTCTCATGTAGTGAAGCTCCTCTGACACCGTAAGTGTAATATGTAGACATGCCCTTAGAAGAACTGATGCAAGTGTTGCTTTTGAATGGTTAGACGTATGTCATGTCACCACTCCAGTCTCTTAATGCCAAATGTTCTCTTGCAAAAGGGAATATATCCACATATGATTTTCTCTTTTATATCTTCTAAGAGATACAGCTCAGGACAGTGTTACAAAGAAACAAAGGAAGCCTCAATTCTGCATAATAATGCCAATCTCTAGATCAGAGTGCCTGAAATATGCTATCTACATCAAACAGGTTTAGAGACAGCCTTCACAGAAATGACTTCGGAAAAACATCAGCTTATATGTTCATTTATTTCCAGGGAAAGCTGGGAGAGAAGCCATACCAGATTTGTCAATCCAAACTGGACACAAGATACAGCTTCAATTAATTTAAACTTGATTTAGGTTTCCTACCTTGTTGGCATCTAATTTGCATTTGTCAACAGGGTTAGAGTCCTTAATAACTTCAACAACATCTTCACCAAACCTTTCTCCATAGAATCCCTGAAAACAATAAAATCAGAAGCCAAGATTTTAAATGAAAGCCGTTAAATGAGTTATATCCTATGAATTCGGAAGAGCTGCCTGCAACTCTGACTATAGTACAAACTGTGCTGGAAAAGTCTGCAGAACTGAGAAGAACTACTTGTCTGAGGTTATATTGTGAGGGGGGGAGAGGAAATCTAGAAGCCCAGATATGAATACTGGATCATTTCATGGCATTTTGTTTCCTTAGGCAAAGAAAAATCCCCTCTTCAGCCAATCACACCAATTGTATATGCTATACAATAAAAAAGCAAACAGTGTTCAACAGTACAGAGTTTAAAGCATGTGCATCTTGCACTAAAACACAACTTTTTTCCTGAGTCTGTGAAACACTATACTTATCATGCTGTCCTCCTGCTAAGGCAACATTTCATCAACACACTAATACAATTGGGAAAAGGCTTATAGGTGAGGAAGGCACATTTGTCATTTTCCCTATTTCTATGCAAGTAGAGATGCTGATTAGATATTTATTAGGCGAAGCTTTCCTTACCATTCATCTACATCAGGAGAAATGCTTCACTTGTAACTTTCCATGTTTCAAGTTGCTAGCACAAAACCAGGATTAATTTTAAAAAGGAGATAACCCTACTGTAAGGAATAATTCTTTGCAAATCATAAATTCATATTATGAATAATCCTAACAATAGTATGATTTCACTGTTCTTGATTTTAATGCCTCAGCACAACTATCTACTTTTTGGTCTGCAAGTTAATCTGGTTTAAAATAAATACACTTTGAATCCCTGGAAATCCTTTCAATGTGTGACATTTTAATGTGATACCAGACACTGTGAACTGAGGTATTTTAAAACAAAAAATTAATGTGGAAGAACAAGCAGAGCAACGTGAAGCCCCAAAGGATTCATCTGCTCAGTAAGTATAATCTTATCTCACAGTATAAAAGAATGAGATAAATATGACAGACATATTTGTTTACAGGGAATACTGTGGCTTTAAGATCCATTTTCTACACTGACCAAGCATCATGTTTCTGTTGCACATGATTGCACTGTCTATGTCAATGCCATAAAACCAAAAGGATGAGGCCCAGCACATGGTTCTGTCCTGTTTAATCTGAATCTTTCTGGAAGACAAAATACCAAAGAGGTAGGAAAGATCCATGTGATCTTATTGAGATGATTGCAGACTTTATATTAGTACATCACAGCTGCACAGGATGGCATTACATGTGGCATGCACATCATAAAGTCTGCGTATGTGAATGGGGGCCAGAGAAGCAGCTTCCATGCAGAGATGTGTGCTTGTGTAAAGGGGACCGACAATTACAAGCAATTACATACAGTTTTAATACTCTTGTAACTAGTTCTCAGCCTAATGTTCATGTTATAATTTATATTTTTGAACAACCAAAGCAAATGCATTTATTTGCTTTTCTGCCCAAGTCCCAGCACTAATCACAACTCACAAAGCTGTGCGGGAGCCCTCAAAGGCTGATTTTCAAGGTGCAAGAGAATTGTGCCATGTGCGAGCTAGTACTTAGGTCAGGAAAGCTCCTGGGCTTTGGGAATAAGGGACATGAGCAGTCCTTAAGGTCATTAAACCAAGTTAGGTAAAGCTCCACCCTTGAATGAGCTAAAGCTTAGATGCTATGTAAGCCCTCTCCACCAGCCCAAGGGATTGTTGAATGACGTTTCAGATACAGTGCAGCAATCTCACCTCTAGTCGATGAGAAATTTCAGCCAGTTTTGTTATTGCAGGCTCTTTGTAAACAAACTCTTGTTCATCCAGGTCTCCAAATTTTGTCCCATAGAAGCCAACACGGAAATATGTACCAAACATCCGCTTTCCATCCTAGATGCAGGGAGGCAAATGACATTTCAGGACAAAGGCTCACTCCTGCACAGTAACTATTTGTGTCCTGCCTTTACATGTAATGTCAAGCAAGAATAAACAAACCATCCAGAAGGACCAACAAGTTACAACAAAAAAAGAAGGGAAAAACCCCTCAATATAAAACCATACACTTATGAGATTACAGGAAAGCAAGTATTAGTCATGCAATTGGGTCAGACTTGGTCATATTCAGTGGATATTTGCATTCCAGGAACAGGAGAATGTTTGCTAGCCCAAGTTTAGCTGATAAGCAGCAGAGAAGTCAACAAGACTGCTTCTCTAGCCATTGTTCAATTGATATCAGTAGGGCTGCACAGATTTAGCATTAGCTAAATTGGTGCGGCTTGAACCAAGCAAAATTCTCAATTCCATCAGACATTTGAGCCAGATCAAAGTTTGTTGTCATCAGAGAAGAATGCTGAGATACTAAGAGCATAGAATTGCTGTTACTTGCCAGACTGGAGTTCAGAGGCTGGAGAAGATGACTTGGTTAAAAGAAAGTTTTATCATGGCTGCTGAAGAGACTGCACAGTGCTATGACATAATGTCACCCTTCCTTATGCTTTGTGCATGCAATGTAGTGTGAAGAGTGCCGTGGCAACTCCACAGTTGTACAAATAATTTTACAGAGGTAAAAGTGGGATTAATTGGTAACATAAACTGAATTATCCACTTCCTGTAACTTCAGGACAATCTCTGAGATCATCTGTGCATGCACTCAAAAAACTGAAAACCATTGGAATTCCTTATCTTTCCAAGGGTCAGATTTGCAGATATTTCATATCATACCAATCTGTATGCAAATAAATGAATTGTTGTAGGAGTTTCTGCAAGTAACCCCATCATTTCTATCATGGAAGTCACACAACTTGCATCTTTGAGCAGATTAGACTTTTCAAGTGATACATCAACTCTCCCAACAGCTTTCTTCTCTGAATCTGACTTCATATAAAATGCTTCAGACACATCATTTCTAGATAAATGCATAGATCTAAACTGTTGTCTGGTGGACACAGCTGCATGTTCATTGGTTTGCAAGTAGTTGCTTTCCTTTGGGACAGTGATGGACCCAACAACACACCAAAGACAAGAACCAATAAAAGCGGAAAGCACATTCTTTTATGGCAGCAAACTGGCTGATGAAAGCCACAAAATTTGTGGCTTCCTTAAAAAACCCCAAACACAAACAAAAGGATTCATACTGCATGCAGATGTCATGAATATAATTTAGAAAAGGACTCCAAATGTTCACCTTTACTCTCATGGCCCAATTATGCTACAGCACTCCATGATTCATATTTCTTCTCTGTATTTAATTTATCTATGCATCCCACCTTATCCTGAGAGTTCAGGACCAGTGACATATTTCAAAAGGTGGTTATAGAAAACAGAGGAAAACCCATACCTGCCTCTACAGCTTCCTATTCTAGCCTGAACAGAAAAGAGGTACTCAGGAAAATTACGAGGTTTTGGGGATGGGAAAACCCCCTAGAGAAAAGAGTTCCATGGTACAGGGCATCCGCAGATAACAGTTCCCTATGAGACTTTGCAATAGAGATGGAAGTTTTCCATCTGCACCAATGATAAAGGTGGAACAAAAACAAAGATGCAGGCTTCAAAATATGTGTAGGTCAAGTTATGTGTAAAGGTAAAGGTTCCCTTGCTCGAAAGCCAGTCGAATCCGACTCTAGGGTTGCGGTGCTCATCTCCGTTTCAAAGCCGAAGAGCCAGCACTGTCCGAAGACGTTTCTGTGGTCATGTGGCCGGCATGACTAAACACCAAGGTGCACGGAACGCTGTTACCTTCCCACCGAAGTGGTACCTACTTATGTACTTGCAATTTCTTGCTTTCGAACTGCTAGGTTGGCAGGAGCTGGAACTAGAGATGGGAGCTCATTCTGTCATGCAGCACTCTCGGGTCTCGAACTGCTGAACTACTGACCTTTCACAGCCTGCAGTTCAGCGTCTTAACCACTTGAGCCACCGCAGCTCCAAGTTATGTGTAAGTTGTTCCTAAAATATACTAAGAAGTCACTTCAGAGCCAAGACTACAGGATTAGCAACAAATTAGGCTCATCAGTATTTTTTCAATTATGTCAAGAATAACTTACTAAGAATAACTCCAAGAAGGTGGTAAGTAAAATCTCAGTTCTACATGCAGGTCAGCAATTAGTACAAGTACAGGTGTGTGAAAAGTGGTCCTGAAACAGTCAAGTAACTTCCTCTGTACAAATCCAAAAGGGGAAGCTGAAGCCTGGTCAGTGAGTGGCCCAGGAACCTGTGCCAGTGGTTGGTTTCTTAAGCATTTGCCAAAATCCTACAGTTCTACACATTTTTGCCATATTGCCTTTGTGGAATGAAAGCACTGACAAGTCTAGCTTCCAACAGTTTCAACTGTCTTCTTCCACTCCAACTTCAAACTAAGTTGTAGCTGAACCCAAGCTGTAGAAAGGAGCCAACACACAAAGAAGTGAATTCTATCAAATGATCCATACAAACTGAGAATGGCTGACCTTCAAATTACTCAAGATACAACTTTCTAATCAAGCTAGTGGTCTCCCAAGTAATGCCATGCATTTTTGCCCGCACATTTTTAGTTTATAAACAGAGTGGTCAAGCAGATCTCGGTATGACTACTAAAGGAGACGTGGGTTTGAATACTATCCCTGTCATGAAGCTATGTCGAGTTGAGCCTTGTAGATTTGAGTTCTCTATCTTTACAACGGGAATCAAAGAGACTTACATCAGAGCACCCTGCATAATGAACAACCATGACCAAGTAGCAATGCACGGCTTATCATTTTCAGTGTCATTTTCAAAATTTCACAGAATTTGTGCTCAATATGGTGAACAGGTAGTCTTGTTCTACCATTCGATATTTTGTGGTATATCTATTCCTGAAGTTTTCCTTTCTGAAATAAATATTGATTTCTCAGGTTTCTCTCTCTTCTTTTAAGATAGTTACCTACTTAATCATGCCCAGATAGTTTAGTATCTTTTAAAAGAACAGCTTAGCAACAGTGAAACTGCTGTATCTTATACAAACTGTGCGTGCTCTCTCTCTCTCTCCATATATATATATATATATATATACACACACACATACACACACACACACACACAAAATCGCTGTGCCAAAATCCTACAGTTCTATAAGTTTTTGCTGTGTGACTAGAATTATCTAATAATTATTTAATAATAATAACATTATTTAATACTAATTAAATACTGTCAAGTCACAACCAACACATGGTGACCCTTCATGGGGTTTTCAAGGCAAAAGATGAGCAGAGATGGTTTGCCATTCATTGCCTTCCTCTGGACTGCAACCCTGGCTACCTTGATGGTCAAGAACTAATCATGGCCAACCCCGCTTAGCTTCTGAGCTCTGAAAAGCTCAGGCTAGACTGGGCTATTCAGGCTGCTTAAATTATTTACATGTTAGAATTACATAATGTAAATGTTCCAAAATTGATATAAAGACCATATGACGAAGAAGAAGAAGAAGAGGAGGAGGAGGAGGAGATTGGATTTGTACCCTTCACTTGGAGTCTCAGAGCAGCTCACAAACTCCTTGCCCTTCCCCTCTTTACAAAAGACACCCTCTGTGAGGTAGGTTGGGCTGAGAGAGCTCTTTCGAGAACTGTCCTTTCAAGGACAGCTCTTGTCAGAACTATGGCTTGCCCAAGGTCATCCAGCAGCTGCAAGTGGGGTGGGGAATCAAACCCGGTTCTCCCAGATTAGAGTCCTCACACTCAACCACTACACCAAATAGCAAAAATGAGTTCCTGTTTATTCACTAGATCCTTCTGGAGTAATATTTTAACATGTACAAGAGAATACATGTTTGAAAACATACAGTAAACATGAACTTGAGGACTTCAGTCAATCACAGCTCCTTGGCATGCTTTATGTTTTCTAACATGTACTTCATATGAACTTGGTAGCTGTGGAAACAACCATAAATTAAAATTAATCCTTCCTGGAATGTGTGAAGTGACCCTAAAGGATACACCAAATATTCCTTCTGATCATTTTCCAGCTCAAAATTACCTTTTCCAACTGGCTTTTCTCCTGCAAGGGTAAAATAGATGGAACTCAATCTCTTCTCTCTCATGGGTGGAAAAATATTTCAGTGGAACACAATTTTGAGCACACAATGGTAGGAAGGGAAAGATTAAGCAGATACACACCCCCACCCACTGCTCTTCTGCTCTTGCATGCAGTATTCATGTCTACTTTTGAATAAAACAAACCAAGGAAAAGAGACATTGGACAAGTCCTAAATGTTTACGACTAAACAAGTATGGGGCAATTTTAATTCAACAAAGAATATTGAATATTTCATTGCATATTGTTGGTGTTACTGAACTAGCAGGTTAGATCCTAAAGTTTATTTCTAATGGGAGGAGGTAATTCTTGACTATTTTCCCCTCCTGATACAGGCCCAGTGCCGTTCGTGGAGGTCCCCTGAACCCTAGAAGCAATGTTCTGAGGATGTGGGACATTATAATGAGAAGTGCGAAAGTTCTGTTCCACAAGCTCTGCTTGTGGATTGTAGGATCCACTGTTGCCTAATATGAAGAACTTGGAAATGGTCACATTAGAAATTTACATAAACAAACACTCTTCATAATTCTTTTTAAAAAATGGGAATTAATGCATTATTTCACTGAGAAGCACACCAAAGCCTATGTGTTAAACTGAGTATAGCCAGATAAAAACTAGATTTGTGTGGAGAAAGGCAAAAAAGCTGACACCCATTTCTCTTACATAAAGCACAGACTTCAACCTACCACCTCTTGCTCTAAACACCAGTACCATACATCTTTTGTCCATATAAATCAATTTAGTGGGACTTCCAACAACAATGAGAGGTATTTAAAGTCACAGGGCTATTTATCAGATGATGTTTTTGTTACAGCACATTATTTATGTGCATGAAAACGTTTATTTGACAATAAATAAATAAATTGCTGTTATGGATGGAGAAACCACATACATCTAGTTAGCCACATGTATATACAGTGGGAATCCATTACCATTTTTCAATACATATACATGTGACAAAACAAAGATCTATCTACAATCCTCACAGGATATTAAGGACACATTATACACACTTTTTCCCACATAGAACATAGAAATGTTAACTACAGAAGAAAAACATAATGTCTGGACTGCCTAAGTGAGAAAGAAAGTAATAGAATGAAGAACATATTTATAGCCATTAATCTTATATCAAAGGTGAACCTTCCAATTAATTATCTGTTCAAGCTGATAACTGCATAGACATAAGGCTTCAGCCAAGTCAGGCAGCTCATCTGAAGAATACTTCTGTAGCAGTAAACCCCACCAACACTAGGACTGTCCTACTCCATAAATTTAATGCATTTTTTGGTGACTTTCGAACAGAAAAGGCCATGTCTCACATAGCTAGAAATAGCCTCTGTGCCTCCAGAAGTTCCTGTTATTTGTCTTAGGCTACATTAACAGCAATATCAAGGTCAATTAGTTTAGAAATATCACAAGATGGCTAAAGGAAATTTTTGTTGCTATGTAATAAATTAAGCATAGTGTATACAATAGATGTAACTCAATTATTGTAACTGAAAAATGGTCACCTAAGACAAACTACAGAATATTGTTTAAAAGAAAGATGTAGTTGTCATATAATTTTTGAGGGGGGAGGGAGTGTTGATGGAGCAATGCCCAGGGAGGATTTTAGGGAAAGGTTGACTCAGAGCATGCTGGAATGTGTGCAATACATGAACCAAAGAATGAGTTCCATTAACAACAGGCAGAAGATGGAATGGACAATAACATCATTTGACATCATGTTATTGTTCCAGGTGTGCTCTAAGTACACAAGAGTTCCATAATTTTTTATCAAAACTTTTTCGCAGAAACTAAAAACCCCACTAAGCATTTTCAAACAAATAAAGGAAATTAATACTCCATGGTCTTTGTTTCTGAGAGGTGCTAAAATGCAGTTATGAGAAAGGAAGTTATTATAAAGCATTTAAATCTATTATTTTGAGAAAAAATAATAGGTCTTTGGGAGGCAAAGAGAATGAAGGTGAACGCTGTAGAGTCATTACAGAACTGGCAGAGCAAGTAACAGCCATTATGACTTATGAAGGGTTCATACTATGTTGTTATGCATGGTAAATACCTGCTGATTATAAAGTTTTAAGAGGTTTTTCTGTTCATGAACCAAAAGCTTTGCCAGCTGGATTTACTTAGCCAAAACAACAAAAATAGCTGCCAACTTTGGGACTGTCTGCATCAACAGGCAGGCCAATATATCCACAATGTTTAATATTAGTCTAAAGGAACACCTCATAATTTTATTTAGAGAGTCAATAATCCCAACATCTTTCTTCCAATAATCTAGCAGCTGAATTCATAACATCAAAATTGGAATGGATCAAGAAACCATTTGGGCCAACTGCCTGTTATGCCGAAATATCCACCTTCCAACAGATCAGCCTATGCAGTTAATTGGGAAATTCTCCTATACAAACCCAACTATCAAACTGGAGTTGCCCAACAAGGCATTTCATAAACCCTTGAGCTGGCATAAGTCTTCGGTAAAATGAAATTATTAGGGGATGGCATGGAGTTAAAAAAAACAAAACAACAAACCAACAACTTAGTAGGAACTTACCACAACAGACAATAGTAAAAGTGGGGAGGAGGATCAGCAACCAGGGCAATAGAGGAGAAAACAGAAAGTATTTTAATTAGGGAAACTTCAAAACAAATAAGCAGCATTTAGCAGCAAATAAACAAAAAAAGTACCTTAAAAACAGGAAATGGGTAAAAAGCATGCAATGGTCATTAAAGGCCACATGGGGGGGAACATTTCAGAAAGAGGAAGTGGCAGGTGCAAAGCAGTGGACAAGAACATAAACCATGGATGTGTTTTTACCATGCAATAAAACACTACTGAATGATGTTAAAATTGTAACTGATGACAGGATATATACTTCAGGGGTCGATTTAGCATCACACACATTGGTCAGAAAAAAATGCTCACAGGCTGCGATCCCACTAACTAGTTACAGAACAGCCACAGGGGTGCTTCACATTATGTTTATGATGCATTATTTTCTTGAGTGACAATATACAGTTTGGGTCCAATTCTAACTGCACTAGTGACTAGTAACTGCACTCTGGTCTTCAGGTTCTGCGGGTAGAATCAGCTGACTCATGTGGGAATTTCTTGAAGCAAGAGAAGTTTGGATTCTTGATAGCAAACATATACAGGTATGATTTTTATCTTAACAGTTATCAGATAAGAAGAGTGCATGTCTTAAAAGATTACATTTGTTAAGACACATGATACTAGAAAGCAGCTGCATTCTTTTATGTTTGAGGCTAAACTTCGACTTTTATTTTGATTTTCTAGGCAGAAATAAAAATTTAGGTCAGGTCAGTGACTAGGGCTATACCACTCATGTCATTAGGATAGCTACCATGACAGGCAGAGGTTAGACCTTTCTGAAAGCAGGTGCTTCCAAGGTCTTGGGTGCTACAAAGATACATGTTTGATCAAAATTAAACTTTGGTCTTTAACATTCATTGAAGGTGGAGAGCCATGGAGGGAGTGC
Organism: Gekko gecko; assembly: GCA_029375565.1. Classification (NCBI taxonomy): domain Eukaryota; kingdom Metazoa; phylum Chordata; class Lepidosauria; order Squamata; family Gekkonidae; genus Gekko; species Gekko gecko. The sequence continues at coordinate 73,044,269 of JAPDNY010000006.1, read as the reverse complement.
ATAATCGTAACTGTGTGTCATAACTGCTCTCTTGAACTGAAGTGCTAAAAGAAGAAGAAGAGATTGGATTCACTCAGAGTCTCAGAGCGGCTCAAAAACAGAAACTGCTCTTTTCAAGAACATCTCTGACAGAACTATGGCTTGCCCAAGGTCATCCAGTAGCTGCAAGTGGAGGAGTGGGGAATCAAACCCGGTTCTCCCAGATTAGAGTCTGCACAGTTAACCACTACACTAGCTGCCACAATGTGGCATAAGAATGACCAAGATAGAGGAAGATGGGCCAGAGAAAATGAAAAGAATGCATCGGCACCTGTACTGAGGTTGGGGTGGAACAGATGGGACAGACAAAATATTTGCAAAAAGTGCAAAAGATACCTATTTCAAGTGGGCATTCTAAATATATGAAGCAGAGGTCCATCAGTGGCTATTAGCCACAAGGTATAGATAGAAACTCTCAGTCTGGGGCGAGTGATGCTCTGTATTCTTGGTGCTGGGGGGGGCCCTCTAGTGTCCTGGCCCCACTGCTGGACCTCCTGATGGCACCTGGTATTTTTAGCCACTGTGTGACAGAGTGTTGGACTGGATGGGCCATTGACCTGATCCAGCATTGGCTTCTCTTATGTTCTTATGTTCTTCTCAAGAGTCCCATTCAAAATGTGTCTGCACAGAAGTTACACATTGGAGGAGCTTCTACTGCTTTCAAAGGGAGATCACAGTTTTGTTGGTACATACTTGATTTAAACTGAAAAAAGGTAAGATGCACTGAAGCTCTATTGAAATTAATAGGACCCATTTTTTAGCTGTGTACTGAATTTTCATAGTAACTCAGTGTATCTAACATGCTCCAATATGTACCAGTCCTACAACAGAAGCAGAAGAAAAGATCGTCCATGGTAGTCCTACTAAACTATTTATGGTTTTCGCCATTTGTCTAGGTACAAAAGCATAAAGATCAGAAGGGCTAGAAACCTGCTCAGCAATGAGGGACACATTTGGTGAAAAAAAGTTTCTGAGGGTGGCCAGGTTGGTCTGCAGTAGAACAGCTAGATTTGAGTCCAGTAGCACTGTAGAGACCAACAAGATTTTCAGGGTATAAACTTTGAAGAGCTGAAGTTCCCTTTGTCAGATTAACTGTAACCATAATGCTACTGTGGCATTTGACAAAGGAAGCTTTGACTCCTGAAAGCTCGTACCCCAAAAATCTTGTTGATCTCTAAGGTGCTACTATAATCAAATCCTATGGTGGGGTGTGTGTGTGTGGGAATACCAGTAGCCAAAGGGGCTCAACTGATCTGCACACTCAAGATGCAAACAAGTACAGCTGAGCCAAACATTCATGTGTTTTGATTTTTGTGCAGAAGTGTGTATATTTGATAAGGCAGCATTTTGAACAGCTAAGCAATTCACATAAAGTTTTGCTTTGCATCCAACTCATGGACACTAATCACAACTAGACAGAGCTGGGCAATAGCCCTTTGATCTCAAAGGCTCCATCAACTAGCCTTTCCTTCATATTCTGTAATAGTCTTATCCCAAACTTGTTATTAATCAGAGCAGACCTTTCTTAGGGTTGCTGTCCTTTTTTCTGGTGGGGAAATGAGGATTGAAAAGCTGCACTTGATGGATCTCTGCCTATTATGAATCTGTTGAAGGCAAAATATTCCTGCGGTAAAAAAACTGGTAGCAGTAGAAAAATTGGTAGCCTCATTTTTTCCTGAAAATGCTTGAAACCTAAAATATATGAGAGTTCAATGACTGCAGTCCAGCAAAATGATTCAAATGCAGCTCTAGCAGTTTAAAAAACAGTTTGGGCTTTCAGAGCAAGGAACTGTAGAAGATGAAATGGCTAAAAAACCCCGTATCTGAATCTCTGTACTGCATTCAATGAAACTGGGCTACTAGCCCAGTTGCTGCCACTCTTCAGCACTACTCTGTTGCCATTACAAGAAGTTATACCTGAAACCAGAAAGGCTTGATGATACCTTTAAAGGGGTGTGTGTGCTATTTCTATACGATGTATATGTGTACTGAATGCCATTTGTTCACCTGTCCCTATGAGTACTGTTGTTATGATGTGGCTTTATGTGATCTATATTTTACCAGAGAGAACACTAGATAACTTGGATTTCATCACCAGAAAGCTGCTGGAGTCATTCAAGTTCTGGAGATCACAAAAGCAAAAGCAAATACATCTATCTCTCAACTTACTGAAGATTTTGGACAAGGGCCTTAAACTGAGTTAATTTCATTGCTGACCAAACCTTTCAGGAAAGCAGAAAAGGCTTGTTTTGTAAATGCCACAGTTATATTACAATAAGAAAGAATGAACATCTTTTTAATGGGAATTATTTTTTAACTTTTGAGTATTAGAACTTAAATCGACCCCTGTGTTGGGGGTGAAAATATGGTAGGAAGAGATGATATTGTTTGTCAATACTGATGAGAAATGGAATATAAAACAAACTAGTGATGGTAAAAAGTGGTTCATTCACCAAAGAACCTCATTAGTGTAATACAGAGGCATTCATGCACTACCTAAGTTGTCTAAAATGACCACAACAGTTTGGCCGATATTTCTTTGGTTAATTAATTCAGGTCAATAGCAGACAGCAACAGAAATGCCCACAGCTAGCACATGCGGGCTAGGCGTTGGCAGGAGTCATCAGATCAATCTATTAGTGTTCTTTACTAACTAAAATATTACCTACCTCCCAGCCAGTACTCTGTGTAATAAAATGTAAAAAAAAGGGTATGTCACAGAAACAAAATCAGTACTCTCTTCTCAAAGGCCAAAACACAACCATCAACATAGGACACTGTTCACTTGAAACCGCCTCAAGGAATTTTTAGCTGCTGCATGTTAAGTTTGCCACTTAGTTTCAGAAGAGAAATGACACTATGGCAAACCCCCTTTCCCATGATTAAGCACTTAAAACCAAATCTGAATTCTCAAAGCCACTACAACTATTCCAGTGCAGTCTGAATTTCAAGCAGCAAAATCTAGATTTACTATGCAATCCTGACTTCAATGGATTTGGAAAGGTGAAATTGCTTAGAATGGCACCCCAAAGAAGAATTGAATGTTTGGGCCAATGGCCAAGCTGTGCAACAGTTATTGAGGAATGAAGTTCAGTGCTTGCGAGGGGGGGGGCAGTTATCACAGCATTACCAGCTTGTAGAAGAATGCAATTTATTTTTCACATGTGTTTGTGTTCTGGTAAAAATCTACATTTCCCAGTAAGTTGACTGAAATAATAATTGCATTATTATAGCAATACATTTATTGGATTATATGATGCTGTAGATATATGTGGGGTCTTTGGGGAGGTTTTTTTTTTGGGGGGGGGAATAGAAATGAAACAATCTCTTCACTGCAGCAGCATGCGTGCACACTGAGGACCTGCAGAGATTCCATGCTCCTGATTCTTAGACTATGGGTGAGAAATAACGAGCAGGCAGGACTATCAGTCCTCACAATAGTTATGCAATGTAGGTTGCAGTCTGCACAAGCAGGGATCACTTGCACCACCAACAAAAAATGTCCCTGTCATTACTTGATCAGCTCTAAATGCCTTAAAGGAAAGGCAAGCCTCCCTGAGGGTGTCAGCCAACATAACCTGAAGGGAAATATATTTATTATTGTGGTACTTTCATATGCTATGTAGTTAGCCAAAGGATGCCAAGGGGCAGCCAGTTAATGGTTATCTTTCTCTAATGTTGCTGACTTTGCATGGCATAAAGCTGGGTTGCATCCAGTGACTATCTTGTTTCAAGATCCCCTTTTACTAATTACTTCTCTAATGGAAGAAATATCAGAGAAAGATATTCTGTTGGAGGCAGACTTAGTGGGGGAGGGGGGAGGTTTACTGGATCCAGCTAAGCAGAAGGGAGTTCCTGAATTGAAGCTATTGTCCTCAGAGTCAGGATGCTTTACTTCAGGGCACGTCAGTAATATGAAAAACTATTGGGACTAGGGATTGGGGTATGTGTGTGTTTTGTGGGAACAATTCAAGCACAACAATTGCAAATATGCTTTTTAAAATTTTCTTGCTGCTGGGACTCCAGGAATCCAGACTATTACCTGATGAACTATCTTGCTGAATGCATCCTGAAGTTTACCATGAATTGCACACAATTTCTTAGCATCTCTGTTAGCTTCATGAATTGGAATAAGGATTTTGTAAACCTCGTTGACTGCTTCATACATGCCAGCCTAGGGGGGGAAAGGCACGACAAATTTTATGATTAATTAAAAAATACAGCAAGCATTCTGAACACAATATATGATTAACATGTTATGATAATAAAACTGAAAAATGCTTGTTTGGGACAGTTTTTTCATTAAGGCAGAATAAATATATGATACATGTGTTTTATATTGAACACATAGGAACCCATGAAGCTGCCTTGTACTGAATCAGACCCTTGGTCCATCAAATTCAGTAGCATCTACTCAGACTTAGCAGCAGCTCTGCAAGGCCTTAGGATGAGGTCTTTCACATCACCCTCTCCCTGATCCTTTTAACCGGAGATGCCAGGGATTGAACCTGGGACCTTCTGCAGGCCAAGCAGATGCTCTAGCACTGAGCCACTCCTTCCACCATTCAAAACAGCTTACACACAGTCACAGGTGAAACTCATATGACTATGTGTGTCAACACCACAACATGTTTTTTTGTTCAGTCACATGGAATGAGAGATTTTTAAATATTGCAGAAGCTTCCAATAGCCTGGAGAGTTCTGAAGATGTACAAAAGCAGCAATAAACACCTATGCAAATTTAGAACAAAACTGTTTGTGAAAGATCCACATCTCATAACACATTTCGTACTCTTATGCTCTTTCTACAACACAAAATATATACGTATTCCATCAGACATGCCAAGCACATAAATGTATAAGAAACTGGCTTTCCCCTTCAAATTACTGAGACCTGGGAGAAAGATTAAAGGATTATTTCGTTGCATTTTGCCTCCCCACCCCAGTTCCTCACCTCTGAATTCTGTGGCATAAGCAAAACTCTATTGCTTGTACATTAACTGAGTCATTCTCCCCCCCCCTATTAAGTGGGGCCCTGGACATCAGGGTTGCTATGCAGAGGCGGGCCATCTCTTGCTTTGAAAACCCTGCAGGGTTGCCGTAAGTCAGATGCGACTTGACAGCACTTTACACACACAAACAAAGGCAACCCCAGACAACATTTGCCTCGGCAACCCAAAATGGCTAGTCTTGCAAGATCTCAACATTTAAACTATTTTGTGTTTTATTTAATCTCATTTGGAGTTGAAGACTGGATAGGGGAGAGGCTGTGGGGCTGACAGAGTGTGAGGCAAAGGCTGTTGAGGCTTGGAGGGGGTTTGTGAAGGAGAAGCTGATAATCAACAAGAGTGCAGGGGTAAGGAAGGAAGAGGAACCAAAGGCTGTGGGAAGAGGAGAAAAGTGGGACCTAGAGCAAACAGGGCAGCAGAGGGAAGGGTGAGAAAACAGGAAACAACAAGGGAGGGGAAGTGGAGACAGAATAGTGAAGAGGACAGTGGAGAAATGGTATTTCCCTCCCCCTGCTTGTGTTTTCTAGTATGTAGATTAGGGTTGCCAGGCAATTTTACCAGCAATGACATGATGCTGCAGGCAGTGTCACGGGGGGGGAGTATTTTCCTCTTGCCACCTCTCAGAACAGCAGAGGGGCAGTGAGAGACAAGGGGGGATCTCCTGCTCCCGCTGGGGGGTTGGCAGCCCTAGTACAGAACTATACAACCACAGGGAATTTTTAATAAACTTTAATGAATACATAAATGCAGGTATTAAAGTCTTCTACCATGGAGAAGGAAGCTGCAGCTTGCTCCAGTAATCCAATCAGACCAGCTTCAGTAAAATACTTCCCAGAGCAGATCCCTTCTTCATCTGGTGATACAACATCATCAGAAACTGCTGATTCTTCTAACACGTTTGAGGAGATGTTCTGAGGAAATTACAAGTCAGATGTGAATTTTTTCCAGCATAAACACTATTAAAATGTGAGACAATTGAACCTTTATTTAATATTCATTTGCCTCCTTATGAGGCAATGTTCTATGAAATGAAAGATTTCATTTTGATAAAATCCTCTTCTAATGATCTATACCAACATGTGATGTTTTATTTCAGTTGGAAAATTCATATAATTACAACTAAGCAAAGTGTTTTTCTAGAATGGTACACCAGTGAAAATAAAATGGTATTATGGGGTCTCTAAATAAGTGAATGCTTGGTAGAATAATTTGTTCTGCAAAACAGTTGTGATGGAACACAGTATTGTAGTATGAGTGAATGTCCTCATAATACAACAGTACTTGCAATCTACTAATACGATCTATAATCTAATCGTGACATCCCATCTGCAAAATGTCTAAATTTATGGATCAGGGCCACACAGGCAATGAACAGATAGTTCTGAAAACTTTTTAAAAATCCATTGGGGGGTTTAAATCCTACCAAAACACATTCTTTGTCTATACATGCACAAACAACATACTTACCACCTCCAGCAGCAGCTGCAACAGTGGAGTTGGCGGGAGCGGCAGCAGGCCAAGCAGCAGAGGCTGCATACCATGCCAGGCTCACTCTAGCTGCACCAGGCTTGCCAGCACTGCAGGTGATGGGGGGCAGGAGATGCGGTGGGCCCAGCAGCAGAAGCTGAGAGCTGGGCTTGTTGCGAATGGAGGCAGTGGTGGGAGCTGGAGCTGCACTTGCCACCAGTGTAGGCCACTGGGGGGAGGGGGGGACATGGGAGCCCAGCAGCACAGGCCGGATGCCATGCTGGGTTCACTGCGGGAAGCTCGAACCATGCTGGGCTTGCTAGCATTGGAAGCAATTGGGGGAGGGAGTGGAAGATGTGCCAGGCCTGGCAGCAGAGCCATGCTGGATTTGTGGGGGCAGAGGCGGTGGGGGACCCAAGCTGTGCTTGGCTTGCCAACAACAGAGATGATGGAGGTGGAGATGCAGCAGAATCCCTGGAAGCAGAAGTAACAGCAGGGAGCAGCCATGGCTAAGAGGGAGAAGGGATTCCCTCCCCAAGAGTATCATGGGTTGCAACTTGTGTTCACTATCAGTCTCGTATTCTATAATTCCCAAGGTCTACTCATCTGAACTTTCTCACATGCCATATTTCCTGTGAGGACTAGTTCTCCAATTTTCTTGGACTTCCGGCAATGGATTTTAAGTGCACCCCACTCATGTTGTGAAGAGTTGGGACCAAGCTCTGCCACTGATGCCATAGCAGCAACGGCACATATTCTGAAAGCTAAATTTGCTGCACTGCAGTCAGAATGAGCATGGCAATACTCAATGGAAAAGCCAAACAACACAGCTGTTTGTTGGCAACTGTAGCACTGGAACCTTTTGGCAATACTGAGACACTGAATAGTAGTTTGGAATAAGCGCAGGTTGCTAGCCTTGGTCTTAACAGCATTTCATCAAATGAATCAAATCAGAGTAACTAGCAAAGTATTTATTTTTTGTACTGCACAGTAATTTAAAATGTGGGAGGTCCTCTCCTAAATACATTGCTGTATGCTATTATTAAATGAAAACATATTAATAAACAAAGATATTGCCATTTAATGTAGGCATTTTAACATTTTGTTCACCTGCCTATAAAATATTTTCTTTTGAAGAGACCACTACACTAAAACCCCATCAACTATGAGGAATCTGAGGTTACCCTACCTTGAAAGGTTGTTATGAGAATGGATAAGAATTACACACGAATTTGTACACTATCAATAAAAGAAATAACTTTGCATTAACATGCTTGAAATGTTCCTGATCCCCCAAATGAAGCAATATCTTCCATGAATTAAATAGCATTTCCTAATATGGACAATTTTATGTTTTTTGAACTCTTATGGGAAAGGCCAAACAAAATCCAGTTATTCAGACTGATAAATAAAAATTACTACCTGAAATGTAACACATCCAACAGGAAGGTATTTTCGATCCTCAAGCATGCTTAGGTATTCAGCAACAAGTGCAGCAGAGTGGACCAAACACTGAGCAGATTCTGCATGGTTGCTCCTTTCAGAGTGCTTTCCAGCCATGTTCTGCAGCCAGGTGAGTCGGAGATCGGGAGAATTCTGGTAACCCTTTGCAATTCTAGTTAAACAAGAAGAAGGAACAAAAAAGAGTAAGAGTCCAGTAAGCACCTTAAAGACTAACAAAAAATTGTGGTAGGGAATGAATTTTTGTGAGTCACTGCTCACTTCTTCAGATATCTTCAGATACCTGTACCTGAAGAAGTGAGCAGTGACTCACGAATGCTCATCCTCTACCACAGATTTTGTTCGTCTTTAAGGTGCTACGAGACTCTTACTCTTTTTTACTGCTACAGACAGACTAACATGGCTACCCATCTGGATCTATCGCCAAAGAAGAAGGAAGTTTCATATCAGCACATGTTTAATTTCTTATAAGTTCTTAGACGGTAGCAAGCCAAATAAAACCCCAACCTGTACATCAAGTCAATCAGCATCTCTGGATCTTCCTGATGTTCTTTCATTTTAACTGTATCAGACAGGATCATATGGAGATTGAAAACAAGATCCTGGACCTGAAATGTAGTGCAAAGTAAGCATCTGTCAATTATTTTGTATTTCATTTCTGTAGTAAAAATCAAAATGAGAAAAATCTCTTTTTATCATGTCCTTTACAAATGAAGCCCACCAAGGATATAAGGTAAGTATCTCAATATACTGAATGTTACATTTGTCATTTAGTAAATATTTGTTAATTCTATATTTATTCATTCAGAAAAGTTTGATTGTATTATTTAACTAGATGAATTGTTTCTATGAAGCTTGAAGTCAGACTTATTCTTGTCAAACTGAAAATTACTCTAATACTATAAGTGGATGGCCTTGTAATGATCACAAAAACAGGAAAAAAGAACACTCATATTTATTGCCATGATAATCAAGCAGTCATAATTATCCATAATAGACAGAATTCCTACTAACCTGATCAGGAAATGTTGTCTCTCTTAATTCCAGGTCCTCTTCAGCGTAGGTCAAAATGGTCTTCAGAGAACGTCTCAGAAATTCCTCATTAAAATTCTGAGATGTTCCCACTAAGGACGACAGTGACATGGTCACTTGCATTTTCACTCTGGCAAAGTTCTGAAACAGAAGATTTGTTACGGAGGCAATGATGCCATCATTTTAGAATTGTTCTCTACAAAACTAAGTCAATGAATATCATATCCCCAAATCAGTCTTGTTGGAGGTGATTCCTTACTGAAGGGGTTTGGTCACATGTACTTATTATATTTTAAACCAGTGTTGTTGTTTTTTAAAAAATCTTCATTCATATAGCTAGTTTATGGCTGGGTTGCTTAACACCAGATTATTCTCTTTTGAAGTATGTCTAGACATACACTTTTTGAATACTAGGTACAACACATAAGTCTATGGTCATTGTGTATCTAACTCAATTTGGAATATTTACCTCCCCCTAAGATTCAATGCATGACACAGGCACTGCTACTTGGATATGTACCAGTAGTGATATACTCACATTCCCAATCTCGAAGTTTTGCCTCATAAGGAGGTACAGAGAGGCACTGGCGTGTGAGCGTATGGTGCTAATGCTACTGCTACAATGGCGAAGAAGTCGAAGGCATAAATCGGCACATTGCTCGGTCTCTTCTTCAAATAGCAGTTCTGGGAACTATATTGGCAGAACAAGAGACATTAAACAGAGGCAGCTGGGCCTAAAAGAGCATGACAAATGTTAAATTGAGATTACATTATTTAGACTACAATTACTACTACTTTCACCTGCCCTGGGTCCACTGATGCCTTCCCCAAAAGTAAACTAACACCCCAGCCACTGTTTGCCAGCAGCAATTACGGGAAGTACATCTCTTCTCAATTCACAAAGTAAGGTGGGTAAAAACTGAAATTCAATTTTAAATCAAATTAAACAGTATTTTATTTAGATAATACACTGCTCAAATATCAAATTGAACCACCAATGCAATCCTAAACAGAGTTATACCCTTCTAAGGCCATTGATTCCAATGGCTGTAGAATGGTGTAATCTGCTTTAGACTGCACAGTATAGCTCTTTATTCCCCCCCACCACACCAAGAACACTCACCTTTGAGACTAAAGCTCGCTGAGTGGCAAAGCAGTGTTGCAGATAAAGTGCACTCTGATTACAGGCCATGCTATGTAAAAGAGCCTTCAGTACCCCACCAAGAATACTTTCCTTGGATTCAGTCACAGAGACTGTCTGCAACCAGATAACAAGAGAAATTTGGATTGTCAAGGGCAGAAGTGGTTTCCAATGGAATTAGGCTAGCAAAGGGAGAGTGGGCCTTAAAGGATATACCCAGATCATTTGATAATGAAACTATCTGTAGCTATGGTAACAAGAAAAAGAGGCTGCGCTTTTGTGACTTTGGGAACTTTCTAAGCCCAAGAGGAAGAAAAGGGAAAGTGACGGAACATACAATGGAGGGCATGATAGGAGCAAGAAGTCTGGCATTGCCTCATAGCCTATATATAACAGGCAGGTAGTGAGAAAGAAACTCCAAGTTACCTCTTTTTCCCCCATATGACCAATGAGAGCTGGTTTAAACATTGTGGCCCCCTCAAGGACCCTGAAAAGCCCTTGCTGGGGCAACACCTGACAAGGCAGGCATAATCTTTGAAAACTTCTAACCAAGCACATGCCTCCATCTCCTACATGCTACTACCAAATGCCCCTGATAGAGGCAGCAAGGGGGTGTTATTTTTCTAATGGCATAAATGAAACCTTGTCCCCAAACCGATTTGTGTAGTTATTATGAGACTATTCTGAGAGAAGAGTGAGGTTCATATGCCTAAGGCAAAATCAAACTGAAGGTCTACATTCAAAACTTGTGGCATTAAATGTTTTTGGATCACGTATCTAATAGATTATTTACTTATCAGGTTTATAATCCTACATTATCCATAAGTTCAGTGTGGATCGCAGCAGCTCTTCTAGACACAGGTGTTCACTATCAGTCTAAAGCTAATGGAATAAGCTAATGGAATAAGAAAAAGGTCAAAGAAGAAAGAGGTGCTGGATGTATATATAAGCAGTGCAATCGTAAGGAGAGTTACACTTTTGAAGTCCTCTGACGTCAATGAACTTTTTTTTTTTAAAAATAACTTTTTATTAAATTTTCAGAAATAATATACAGTACAGTTCAGGTAGCGTCAATATATATTGAAGGCAATATCATCAAAATTATTGAAAACATGTAAGGGTTTGATTGTATATCAATACAAATACATATACATACAAAAATCTTAGTGGTATATTCTTATTATAACAGAACAAGTACACATATAATTTAAAGCCTAAAACAACTAGATCTAAACCTAAACAAAGTGTTTATCCACAAATTAAACTTAGGGACAGTTATGTTTTCCCATGCAAACTTATCAATGACGTCAATGAACTTGGAAGGCTGTAACTCAGTTTAGGATTGTGCTGCAGGAATCTTATCTGTCTGACTGGCTGGTTTGCATTCTTTATTTGTATACTACCAAGACACTCCCTCATTTTGCATATGCAACTCTTAGAAGCAGCAGGTGAGGGGACAAACTAAGAAGCACCAGGTGAAATGTCAGAAACCTTAGTTCAGAATACGTATGCAAGGAGCATACACAGGGAGCATTGCCAGTAATATCCTCTCGGAGCAGCAGCATTACACAATTCAACGCATCAGCAATCCTGTAAGATCATCTGTAACATGTCCACCATCTTTCTCACCTGGACAATTATCTCTAAAGTATCCAAAATAATTAGGTTTGCTTCAGTTGCCAGGTTGCCATCAATAAGTGCTTCATGCTCTATCTCTGCTCTTGATCTGGTAAAAGTAAAATGAATGGAAAAAAGATTTTCTTTAAATAATAAAGCAAAAAAAAGTCTATATTCTACTATAAAGATTTTTCATCGGGCGAACCTTCACTAATAAAAGCACATTTTGGTCATAGATGCCATCACAAGAATATCTTTTGCATAAATATGCTAAAAGTAGGGAGAATAGTAAATATCCACACGGTCTAAGCTAAAAAACAAGCGAACAAAGATACCCAACTAGTTATGTACATTTACATGGAGGCATTTCTCAAAAGTAGCCCCTTTGGATGCCAGCACATGTGATTTGCATCTACTCTCTCTTTGTGACAATTTTCTTTCTTTTTCATAATGGGGCCTAAAAGTCATCCTTTAAAGCTAAATGATTAAATCCTCAATGTATGCCTGAAAAACACAGTTCAAGAAATGAGACATGCATTCCAGTGAAAAAAAGCCAACATTCTGTTCATATTGACATCAGTGAAGATAAGCTCCCCAGTACTCTGCTTCACAATCTGAACACAGGGTGGTGCTATCTGAGTAAATTTCTGAAATTCACCAACCTGACAGGCATGGTACCAATGGAAATGTATCTCTCAAGAATAAAGACATCCCACTGATGGTTTGCCATGCTCCATTTATACCTTATATGCTTCCGAAAGATAGTTACTAACATATTTTCAAAAATTAGAAGCTGAAAGCAATTTTTACAAACTGTAGCAGCACATACTACTATTTGAATCAATGCAGACCAGGAAAAAGGCTTTGCAGTAACACAGCCATTATATGAGGAATGCATTGTATTAAAAACTTCCAAACAATTTGCCATTAACATTCATTTCAGAGAAGGCACTGAGAAGTGCAGAGAAGGGCAACTAGAATGATAAAAGGGTTGGAACACCTTCCCTATGAAGAAAGGTTAAAATGCTTGGGGCTCTTTAGCTTGGAGAAACGACGGCTGAGGGGTGACATGATCGAGGTTTATAAGATTATGAATGGGATTGAGCAGGTTGAGAAAGAAGTACTTTTCTCCCTTTCTCACAATACAAGAACTCGTGGGCACTCTATGAAATTGCTGAGCAGTCGGGTTAGAACAGATAAAAGGAAATACTTCTTCACCCAAAGAGTGATTAACATATGGAATTCACTGCCACAGGAGGTCGTGGCAGCTGCAAGCATGGACAGTTTCAAGAGGAAATTAGATAAACATATGGAGCAGAAGTCCACCAGTGGCTATTAGCCACAGGATATAGAATGAGAACTCTCAGTCTTGGGGCAGGTGATGCACTCTATTCTTGGTGCTGGAGGGGGCAGCAGTGGGAGGGCTTCTGGTGCCCTGGCCCCACTGCTGGACCTCCTGATGGCACCTGGTATATTTTGGCCGCTGTGTGACAGAGTGTTGGACTAGATGGGCCATTGGCCTGATTCAACATTGGCTTCTCTTATGTTCTTATGTTCTTATTTCAAAAAAACAGATCTACCTAGTTTATACAGCAGGCTTCCTCCAACGGAAGAACCACTTAAGTTAAAAACATAAGAGGAGCCCTGCTGGATCAGACCAATGATCCTTCAAGTCCAAAATCTTATCTCACACAATGGCCAACCAGTTTCTCTGCATGGCAAACAACAGGGCATAGAGGCCGAGGCCTTTCCGATGTTGCCTCCTTGCTCTGGGATTCAGAGAATCAGTGCCTCTGAATGCGGAGGTTCCCCTCAGTCACTATGCCTAGTAGCCACTGATAGCCTCATCCTCTATGAATCTATCTAATCCCTTTTTAAAGCTATTTATTCCTGTTGCTGTCACTACATCCTCTGGCAGTAAATTACATATCTTAATCACTGTCTGTATAAAGTAATATTTCCTTTTGTCCGCTCTGAACCTACTGCCCATCAGCTTCATTGGATGTCTTCAAGTTCTAGTATTTTGGGAGAGGGAGAAAAATTTCTCTTAATCTCCACCCCAAGCATAATTTTATAAACTCTATCATGTCCCCCTTAGTCATCTCTTTTCTAAACTAAAAAGTCCCAGATTCTTCAGCCTTTCCTCATAGGGAAGGTGCTCCAATCACCTAATCATCTTGGTTGCCTTCCCCTGTACTTTTTCCAGCTCTGCAATGTCCTTTTTGAGATGTGTTTAGTTGAAAGTAGACCCCTTCAACTGGAGAAAGACTTCAAACTTGAATCAAAAGAAAAGGTGGGATGGAAATATTTTTATAAATAAATTAATTAATTAACTTTGCTCAGTCGAGTGGCAGGACAAGGGTAGGATCCACCCCACTGTTGCAATTGTTATCTGCTAAAAATTTCTTAGGAACATGAAACCACTTGTTTTCAGCCCTTTGTACAACTGAAATTTGTTTTTAAGTCCTTACATGAAAAAAATTATATTCGTATATGTAAGCTAGCAGAAATGCATTCACTCAAAGGGTAAAGCTTGGTTTCTGCAAAGGAACTTTGGATTACTCATCCATAATACTTCTCAGAGCTCCAGTTGCAGAAGTGCTCTTCCAATACAAAATTGTATGTTGTAAATTTTATCTAGTCCCCTATCTCTCTGGATTGAAATTCAAGGTAAAATTCATTCTTCTTTAAACGTACATTCATACACAGGAACACATTAATGTCTCCATATATATTTCCTTATACGTACATCTGGGTATGGAATGAATTTGGGTGGTAACTCTTTCATATCTAAGTTACTATTTTACTTCTCAAAATGGTAGAAGGTTCAATACAAGCAACCTTTCCACTGTTAGCTCTTCCTTTAGAGGAATAGGACTAAAAGAGTCTGGAAGGTTTTGTATGTTGTAAGGTGCATGGAGTTTATGGAGAGGTAATTTTAAAAATGATTTTAAAATTGTAATAAATGGCTCTGTTGTAAAAAAAACCTTCTCACTTGCCAGATGAAACCAAATTGCCAAGAAAGCAACAGCTACTGCAGTTTCTAAGGCAGGATGTATGGAATGCTACAAGCTCCAAGAAGACCATGAGGCCCTGCAGGCAGCATCTCAACCTGCTTCTTTCCTAGGCTGGTGCATTTTGGTTCTGGAGTCTCCTATGTACCTGGGAACATGATTTCCTGGAGTCATTTGATATCTGTACTTTATACAAATTTGCCACAGATCAAGGCTGCACTGCAAGAAAAGTGTATATTCTGGTAATTTTACTGAGCACTCTCTAACTCTAATTTTGTGCAAACTATTTAATTAATGCTACAAGCTATCCATGCTTTTATGTGTCTTTATGACATTTCATCTTAGCTGGCTCCTCAGCAGGAGCTGATAAGGATAGTTTTCTATATCCCTGAGACTCTCAACAAGTTTGGCTTCCATACTTCTCTCTTTCTTTCCCATGTCTATTACATCCCATTACAGACACCAGAAAGAAACATGCTCAGGTGTTCTGATTGAATTAGGGCCTTGCAAGGCAATGAAAAAAATGGATGGAGCAGGCTTGGTCAAAGGGTCCATCTACAGGATGAGCCCATGTGCAGAGCCTGAGAGAGTGCAGGGGAGGTTTCTGGAACCACTTCTCCTGAGAGTCCATACATAGGCCTGGGAACAACCTCTGTAGGCATATGATGGAACTTTGCTACATTGCTTTTCTTGGCACTGCAGATCCTCCCGCCAGATAAAAAGAAAGCTGGCAGGGGATCCCAAAAATCAGTGAAGAGACCTATCCTCTTCAGGATCCAACACTTCATTTAAGAGATTGCCCATGTGTTTTCTACTGTTTCAGACACAATTCAAATGTACAGAAGGCAATAATTGCTTTGAGCTTGAAGGTGCTCGAAAGGCTTCGAAAGGGAGAACAAAGGGGCACTAAATTCTACCCTCTCCACTTGCGACAGCTAGTATAGAATACAGTTAGAGCCTGGATTAGGACCAGAGAGAACTAGGTTCAACTTCCCACTCAGTCATAAAACTCTCTGAGTGACCTTTGGCCAGTCTACTCTCTTTCAATCAAAACTACTTTACAGGGCTGTTGTGAAAATGGAAGAGAGGAAAAATGTACACTTTTCTGAGTGTCTTGAAGGAAGAGAAAGATAAAATTGTAAACTAGAATATGCTTTAAAATAGAACTCTTCAGAAAAGGCATACTGGCAGGAGCGGATTAAGGCTCACTAGTGCCCTAAGCACTGACCAATCTTGGTGCCCCCCTCCTTTCCACACTGATCCAGTTCATTTTAGTTGTTGAACACATACATTTTACTTTTAAACATAGCCTATGACATTGCATCTCGCCAACAAAAAATAGAAGATAACCCTAGGGTGCACCATGATCAATTTGCACTAGTTTTATCAGTGGTATCACCAGATCACCAGAGAATAAAGTGACTGCCAAAGACACTGTACTGCAGACATGCTATATGCTACAAAACAGCAGGGGATATCCTGAAAGAGGATAAATACACCCTTGCATTTTAGATATGCCATTTTGCAAGGAAAATCTGCAAGGCATCTCAGCTTGCCACAAACTGCACACTCAATGCTTTTTTAGAAGACAGAAAGCATGCCAAGCAAAGCTAAAACCACAATTCCAATGACTAATTAACATACCCCCCCCCATTTCCAGCACTAGCAGGTGCTATAAAGCAAAGAGACTATTTTGGTCATCCACACACATACAAAGCTGCTGCCAAGCATCACAAACCAGAGCAGTGTTGACAGAGTATGCAGAAATCCAAATGCCAGAAACAAAACAAAACAGAGAGAGCAGTATGCCAACGCTACAGTACCTGGCTGGTTTGTGGCTTCTAAAAACACAGCACATGTGGAAAAATAATCAAAGTGATGGATTAGGGCAGGAAAAGAGAGCAAGCTTTGAGCACCCCAGAATGCTCTAATGAAGAAAGTAACAAAGCTATAATTTAAAGCATGCTAGAGCAGTCTTAACAGAACACAGTTTTCACTTACTTAGCTTGATAACACAACCTGTGAGTGTGAGACAGATACCTTCCAAGCCCAGTTTCTTATGAGATTAGTCCTTGTCTGGTTCAGGTTGGAATCTTTGTACACTAAGCTTCAATAGGAACAAAAACTTGTGCGTTCCAATTCCATTTGTTCCTTCTGCTTAGACCAAATCACAAACTGACATTACATCTGAACCTGCAAACCATAGTTTGTGTTTGCCCTTAAACCAGGAGCAGAAAGCACAGCTGAAAGGGCAACACAAACCATAAAGTCAACTATGATTTGTGTGAAATATCGAGTAACTAGCTGAACAGGAGCATGCATGTGCAAGAGAAGGATAAGTGAGGACTAGAATATATAAGCCTGGCAGTGCAATCTTAAGCAGAGTTATGTCAATTGACTTCAGTAGACTTAGGCACTGAGAGGCTAAGTCATGTCACTCCAAACCATGGTCTGGCATTATTTGTGAACTTTCAATTTGTCACATAGTGATTCCACTATTAACATCATGGATGAAACAGAATTTACTTGTCAAGTTTTTCTGTGTTCTGTCGCCAGTGAGTCATATCCTTTCTCCATCTCAGGTTCTCTTGACTTCCAAATGCACTTCCAGAAGGACTTCTTTCTGTCAAACAGAATGGGGGGAAAAGCTTTCAATATTACTTTCTCCAAAACATCATTTGGTGGTGCAACAAGGATTCTCTCCACACAAGAAACAGCACGAAGTGACAATCCCGCACTTATCTGGGGCTGCCTTTGCTGCTGCGGGGCTGGGGAGCAAGAGAAGGGGAGGGGTTTCACCTTCACATCCTTGGAGGTGGGGGGCTGCAGCATAGGCTTCATTGCAGCCCTGGCAGCTAAACAGGTGCCTGGGCTTGGAGACTGCAGTAGGACCTGAAAGCCAGAGTGGTTTACTCTGTTCCACCCCTCCATTGTTTGATGGACTGCAGGTTTGCTCCACGCCTTCCCACCTATTCTCCCTTGCTTTAGTAGTTTGTGGGTGTTTTGCTATGTGAGTTATGTTGCATGCTTTGTCACAGCCCTTATGGGTGGTTTAGGGCATCATGCCGGATCCACACCGGGGAAGGCCAAGCCTGCCTCCAGTGGTCTGGGGACTCCCATAAGGGGTCAAGTGGGTGGAGCTGTCCATGTTATGCCCAGCTCAAGGTCTGGTGCATAGCTCCAGCCCTCAGGTAGCAAGGGAAACGCACAGTGGTGGAGGACGCCCATGTAGGACCCCTAAATCTGCCATCCCATAGTGCTCCCTCAGCAGGCAGGCTGGGAAGATGGGTTGTGTTATCAACCAACAGGTGGGTCACCTAATTTTGGATCCTGCCCTATGCTACAGCATTTCCCCTGTAATTGTACTTAATAAAGGTTATGGACATTTTCTTGCCAAATTAGTGTGGTGGTGTTAATTTGCTCTTCACCCTTGCTCCTTCCCTTGCTCCTCAGCTACAAATCATTGTCACTATCAAACAACTATGTTTCAGGGCAATGGTCAACTTACCCAGCTGTCCTCTGCTTCGCCGTACCATTTCTTGCCTTGCCCCAATGCTCCCTAGAATAGCTTCTTCAAGTTTCGCTCTCATATCTTTTGACTTCTTAAAGGTCAGACTGTTCATTCTTTCAAATACTTTCTTACCCTATGCATTTCACCCCAAAAAAGGGAAAAAAAGGAACATGAATTTGAAATATCTGTCTAAATACCCAAGCATCCACAAAGTGCAAAGAAAGTTATGGGAGGAAATACAAATCATTTTTTAAAAATCTGTAAAGAAGCTTGTAAGTGAAAATAGTATTATTTTAGCAAACTCTCCACTTTCTGTGTAAATTAAAGTGATCAGGAGGGAGAAGACACATGTACCCTACAAATGTAAAACTATTTAACCTGAGAACTGTACTTCTGTCAAGAGTCTGGGAATCGCCAACTCAAAATTCTCAAGATCCACAAAAAGAGAACATCCCACATTTCTTTTGAAGAAGCCAAGGCAGTGCAGCCAGCTTCACACTATCGTACTGATGCATCTTAGATCTGCTGTCTTCCCTTCCCTCACATTGTGTCTTCTGTGACAGAACATACAATAGGCACCAAGAAAAATAGGGCTGAGAAAACATCAGTAAGTATTTGCAAGGCCAGGTGAGATGATGATCATCATCACATTTATATTACACTTTTCAGCTTCACATGAACTCTTTTGTTGTAATCTTTACAACAGCACTGCAAGGTAGGTCAGCAATATTTTCTCTATATTGCAGATGCAAGGGTCAAGCTGAGAAAGACTGGCTTATCTAAGACCCCCTAAGTGTGTTCTTTACAGAGAATGGGAAACTTCCCACACCAAAGCTTATTCTCTTAAACATTACCCTATGCCACCTCCCAAGGGCTTGGCCTCCAGAAACTGGGAAGCAGAAATGGCTTGTGGGAAATTCAGTTTCATGAAATGATAAAGGATGGGCAAATTATGAGGCCATGATGGGAAGTCCCATTTTGAATTAGGTATGTGACGTATGTTTCTGAATACTTTCACCTCCCTGAAAATTCCTTCATCATAACTATATTAGTATTACTCTACCTTGTATTCAAAGCAGGAAATACAGAGATAAAGCAAATCCAGCAAGCGGTTGAGCTGCAGCACAGATAGATCAGTGAACCATTTCTGCAGAATACTTTCATCTGCATTCTTCAGGACCCACAAGAGACAGATCAAAAGGTTCCGACTTGATTCGGCTGAAAACGTTGCATGCTGCCTGCTGGTCTAAACATATAGGAAGACCTGATTAAAACCACGGCCACACTTTCCATTTGATCCTGGAAGACTGTCTGCATCAGGCAAAGCTACTTTTAAGTTCCCACTGGGATTTCAGATGGTCAGAGATACCAGATACCAGCCTTAAGCAATTGCAGTTTAAAAATGCAGAGGCATTTTCTTCTCTTTTCAGAATGGGAAGAGAACTTTAAATCTTGATGTGCAGCCAAAAAGTATATTATTACAGCCCTATCTCCCAGGAACAGAGATAACCATCTTGTTCCCACACAATCTATTTGTCACCTCCTACCACCCACTCTCTCGTCCAAGAAGCTTGCAGGAAAGAACGGTGGCATCTGTTCATGATCAAGACTGCCACCTACTCTTGCTGCCCTGAAAGAATCACTTCAAGGCTTATGTATTTGTCCATTCACAGATGCTGTCAAGGAAGAAAGGTTTTGTACCGATGAAGTAAGGAGAAAACTGCTGGGCCGGGCAAGCTGTGGGACTGAAGTTCCTGCAATAGCCATAGCAACTGTTTGGCTTATCATGCTTCCACCCTCACTTTCATATTCTTCCACCGCTGCGCAGCTTGGCCTTCCACGCTGATTGTGACTTTCTGTAGAGAGATATACCAGTCCTGGTAACATACTATTGCAACAGACCATTCCCCATAATCCAGTTTCATTTAATAGAGGCGGTCGTATTAACTCTTTTCATGTTGATCATATCAAGTAATGAAGGTTATGTTCATAAAACTGTGCAGCCATGTTTATAAAAGTGTGCCGTTCTCATGGCTAAGGCTACTGCTCGCCAATACTGGGACATGCAATAACTATCAATACTTATAGCAGTATCTAGATTGCTGCATGGTGTCTAGTGACTGGTGTCTAGTGACTGGTGTCATACACTCTAATTGCGGAATCATGATTTCAGACCTAAGCTATCACTAAACTAATACGGACTGAGCTGTTTTGAAGATTAGTCTATATACAAGTAGCACTGAAGACTGGTTCCTGGTTTCTCAAGCAGTATTTAAATGCATGTTTACACATCTACAACCAACCTAACAGACATCTCAGTACAAACTAGAACAACAAAAACAGACTGGGGAAGTTGCTATCAACAGCAAGAGTAATTGTAATTAAACAATAAAGCCAATAAAGCGTATATTATACAATAGCAAAATTTACAGAAATCCAAGAATTAACATACAGTTCAAAAATTACAATATAGTCTAAAAATACAATATAGTCCAAAAATTATAAAGAGTCCAGCTTCAACTTTGTTTTGAAAGCAGACTTCATGGGTTGCTGCTGTCCTAATCCTAGATCCTATGTCGGAATGTATGTACACGGATCATTGAGCACAAATCCCGTATACAACAGCATCACTTTGAATCTCCTCTCGTTCCCCATTTTATGGAAATGGGGCATGATCGTAATGATTTTTCATTTGTGGTACTGAAGACCTTCAATACTTATTGTCATAGTAGAGTAGATATTAAAAAGGCATTAGCTAGACGTGAGGCTTATTGGATACATCGTTTAAAAACTTATCATCTGTTGGGACTAAATTGTGATATAGATTTCTCGTATTTTTTATAATCAGGCTTTACACTCCTCCTTTGTCCGTGCTGGCTCTTTAAATTCTATAACAGGTGTGAACACTTAGTGTTCTATAAATGTTAAGAACAAAATACCATATGCAGAGGCATTCTGGTGCTTAAGTTTGTTGTCACAGAGTTATGCCCATTAATAAGAAGTGTTAAACCTTGTGGGTAAGTTATTATTAGTATTACTTATTGGTACTTATGCTTGGTCAATGATATGGAATGGTTTTATATTTTTATTAATGTTTATTATTGTATTTTTCTTGTAGAATGCAAGGGCTAGTCCATTTTTAAAAACTGCATCACAACATAAGAAATATCGTCTTTGTACTTGAACAATAGAAATAATCACACATTGTATGGTGGTAATAATAAGATTTTTGTCCAGTCTTTATATTATATTATAATATGTTATTGAATAGACATTCATAGGATTATATATTATTTTCACAGTTGAAAATTACTTCCAATGAAGTCTACTTTTGAAATCAAGTTGAAGCCAGACTCTTTGTAATTTTTGGACTATATTGTATTTTTGGACTATATTGCAATTTTTGGACTATATTGCAATTTTTGGACTATATGTTAATTCTTGGATTTCTGTAAAATTTGCTATTGTATAATATATGCTTTATTGGCTTTATTGTTTAATTACAATCATTCTTGCTCTTGATAGCAACTTCCCCAGTCTGTTTTTGTTGTTCTACTCATGGAAACTCACATTTGCCCAGTATGGTCTTAATGAAATACATAAGGCTGCCTTTTACCAAATGAGACCATTTTTGCATGGAGCTCCGGATCTGGCAGCACCTTTCTACAGTCACGGACCAAGAAAGATCTTTCCCATAACTGAGATTAAGGACTGGGATCTTCAGCATGCAAAACGTGCTCTTCCACGAAGCCACAGCTCTTCCTAGTACTGGATCAGTACTTTGTCTTCTTCTGTAGCTGCTGCCGAACTAGAAATGAATCCATGTCTTTATATTGCGATGGGTTATCCCATACCAAAAATGGCAATCCTGCAGTTTTACAGGCACAGCTTTCTCCTCACATTATTCCCATGTATGGACATGATATACTAGCCAGACTCTCTTCTTGACAATGCTGTTTAAAAATCATACACTTGTTCATGCAAATAAATGCCCAAACAGATCTTTTAAGAATATGCACCACAAGGAATGCAGACTATCCATTCAGTCTAAATATACTTCTGTTATATCTAAATGTATTGTTGTTGCCGTGCAAACAAAGGTCCTGGGGGTAACCACTACCAATTATCAGAAACTTTCAGTGTAGTTGCTGAAGGTGAAATAAACTCAGCACTGATTTATTTGAACACATTTATTTAATTCTCTCTCCAAGAGGCTCGCAGTGGCTTACATATAGCTCCCAAGAACTCTTTTCTCTGAGGAGCTTAAAGGATAGATGTGCTTAGGTTCAGCAGTCAAACTATATGTTGTTCTCCCAGATCATTAGATGACCAGGGCAGACAAGTCAGATTAGATTCTTAGCAAACCAAAAAACACACCAAATACCTGTGAAATCATACAGCTGGGGAACACTCTCCATGATCACTCCAATCAGAGGCAGATACAGTGTAGCTACCCTGGCCTTTACCTGTGGGTCAGAGTACCGTGGGTCGGAGTCATGGCTGGATAGCAAATTGTGTACCATATTGATGACTTTCTTGTGCAATCCAAACAAACTATTAGAACAGAGTGGGGATAGAAGGATGAGTTAATAGTTTTAGAGCAAGTAAGACTTTGTAAACACACACACACAAACGCATCCCTCAGGTTTGCCCCTTTAAACTGATTTTTTAATTTTTCCCCTGTGCCAGACATTGTTTAATCTCTTGTTCATTATAAAAAATACATTCATTTTGTTACCCAGTTAACTTATAATAAAGTGACAAATGACCAGTAGGGTTGGGATTAACCTTAGGTACTTTGGCCAAACTGCTTAAAGCAGGATTTCTCCATACCCCAAAACTGCTCATATTAGCCCTGCATGTCTAAAACAGGCATTCAGCTGTGGCCACAGAATATGCAGTGCCCACAGATGTGAATCCCCCAGTAAATTTCTCCTGTTTGCAGATGCTTCCCTTGGCTCCACTGAAATCAACAAGCAAATCCCTTTCCATTGACTTGTATGGAGAAAGGGGACAAAACCCCAGTCAAAAGGTGTGGATACACTTAGGCTCATCCCACTCTGAGCTACTACCCCCAAAGCCCAGGCACAGATGGCCCTCCATCTATGCTTCTGCTTTTCCTTCTTGCTCCTTCTACAGCTATGTTTCATTTCTTGTGCTCTCTTCCCAGCTCTTCTTTTCTTTCAGCCTTCTCCAACTTCTACTTTTTTGCCTTCCAGAGTGGGAAACTATGGGATAGCTCATAATGCAATAGAGCACAGCCTGTTTATGGAATATCAAAAGCACAGATCCTGAACCAATAGGATCAATGCAGAACTACTTCAGATTTATATGAAGTAGAAACAAAGAAATCCAGAATTTTAAAACTAGCGTGATATGCCACATGATACATGAGAATGCAGTCACATTTTTAAAAATGCAAAGCCAATTCATCCTATCCTCAAGTGTGATGATCAACATATAAATTATGATCATACTATTCAGTTTTATAAAGTGGGCTTTAATCCAGATGTTCATACTTTAGAACTTGCTCAGTGCTTACTTTTGTTCACATAACACCAAAGCAGCTGCTCCCTGGTGAATAAGAACATGTTTTAAATCAAGGCAGGGTGAGACACAGTTCACTGATCATTAGGTGGCGATGCTAGAATATTAATCTAATCAAAGTTCACAGATGCAAATGAGCAAGCTCTAGATTTGCTGGTATGGTCTCCACTCTAATTGTCTGAGGGCAACAATACTGTTCTTTTTTCTTTCTCTGCATGTATATCATATATTTCAGAGCAAGAATTAATTATCTAGGGCTGCATCAACTAAGCAAAGACTGGTAACAGTCATACATTGTCTCTAACTCAAGAACTGTAGCAATGAATGGGACACTAAGAACATCCTACTGAGGGTAACAGAAAAGCCTCCCCCTGCATTCACACTGTCATTCATTCATTCATTCGTTTGTTTGTTCGTTCATTCAAACATTTATACCCTGCCTTTTCTTGTGGTTCTAGGTGGCTTACAACAATAGTTTTTAAAAATTCCAGCTAAAACCAGAATAAAATAGCAACCCCCAAATCTCTCCCTCCCTTCCCCCTTAAAAATATGCATGTCATGCACATAACTGTATAATTGAGTGGCAATCTTCACTGATAGGTTAGACCTGGGGGCAGCAAATTAAACAACTACAAAGTTCTGCCAAGATCAACACAGACTGGGTCTTGGGAAAGAACATGTTTCCTTTGTTTCCTTTTTTTTCTCTTCTAAACAGCACATTTTATCACAGTCCTACCTCAGGAGGAATTCTGCTTGTGAGACATTAGATCCACTTTGAATTATTTTACCCTGCTAGAAACCACTGAAAAACTCACCCTTCTGCATCGGGCTCTAAAATGACAGCAAGCTCAGTAAGCACCAGGCCTGCCAAGTAGTGCTGCTGGCGGAAAGGCACAGACAGTTCAAACATATTTGCAATCTTCTGGTCTTGAACATTCGTTGAGAATCCAGAACTCTGTTCCAGAGGCAAACATTGTCCTTACATTTACAGCCAACAAAGACAGACACCCTCTATTGATACAAGCATTAAGTTTTTCGTGTGGGTAGTTTAACCAATTGGCTGTAGGAGTAATTATAAGTACAAGATGCTTAAAAAAAAAAAAAGTGCAGGTCCCCAGAAAGAGTCCACAGATATTTTGTTACAACAGTACTCTCTCTCTTTGCATATCTGGATCAACAGAACCTAAAATTTCCTACACTGAATTTTACAGGGCAGATACTACACCTCTAAAGAAAGAACTGTATCTTTACAAAGTTTTCTTGCTATTCT
Organism: Gekko gecko; assembly: GCA_029375565.1. Taxonomy (NCBI): domain Eukaryota; kingdom Metazoa; phylum Chordata; class Lepidosauria; order Squamata; family Gekkonidae; genus Gekko; species Gekko gecko. The sequence goes on along the minus strand of JAPDNY010000006.1, from coordinate 73,019,161 downwards.
TTTAAATTTAACTAGATATTTTATGCTATTAACAAGACTCCTGTTTTGTTTTGTGCTGCAACAGACTAACACAGCTGCCCTTCTGGAATTATTACACTATCCACATGAGAGAAAAAAAGCAGTCCTCCCAAAGCAGCTATTATGGCATATAAACACAGTCTTTCCCAAAGGAAAAAAAATCATAGAAAGATAATTGAGACCATATGATGCCCTGTCATTATCACAAGAGGATGCCTGAGATTGTCTTGTCATTGCAATGTTGTAGAAACAACCACTGTGCCATGTATCCCATAAGGAACCTGATAACTTTTCAGGAATAAATCAATCACTAGATTACTGTGGAATATTAGTGAGGATCATCCAATATATGTTGTGTTTTATATATATATATACTAGGAAACAAAGCCCATTGTGGAGGAAGACAACAGACCCTAGAAAAGAAGGGAGGGAGGGTTGGAGGAAGGAAGGAAGGAAGGAAGGAAGGAAGGAAGGAAGGAAGGAAGGAAGGAAGGAAGAGGGGGAGAGTGAAAGAAAGGAGAGAGGAAGAAAGGAAAGGGGGAAAGGAATGGAAGAGGGGTGGAATGGGCTTCTCTGTGCCTACTGGGCCCATAGAAGGCCCAGAGGATGGGGGGGCGGAATGGGCTTCTCTGGGCCTACTGGGCCCTGAGAAGGCCCAGAGGATGGTGTGGGGGGAAACGGGCTTCTCTGGGCCCATAGAAGGCCCAGAGGATGGGGGGGGCAGAACGGTCTTCTCTGGGCCTACTGGGCCCGTAGAAGGCCCAGAGGATGGTGTGTGGGGGGGACAGAACAGTCTTCTCTGGGCCTACTGGGCCCATAGAAGGCCCAGAGGATGGTGTGTGTGAGGTGGAACGGGCTTCTCTCACCTACCTCAGCCTTGAGGGCCTATCCCTGCACTCACTCTGCAGACGGTCCTCTCCTGTCAGAGGACCGGAGCAGACTGAGCTGAAGACACTGGCTGGGGCTGACGTAGGTGGGACTCCACCAAGTAGCCAGTCATCCCCGGCCGGCATCTTTTGACTGCCAGTTCTTGCGCCCAATCAATTGTGGCAAGCATAGAATGTTGGTGACCAAAATTCAATTATATATAAGGACAGGAGATATATATATATTCACACACACACACACCCTAAGGACAAATCCCAGTGGATCTTTTTTGGGGATCAGGTACGCTTTCTCAAAGCATCTCATTTCTACACTGTGGACATGTAAGGAGTTCTGCCCACACTGATTCTCTTCCAGTACTCATGGCTGACTTTCTAAAGTAAGAATACTGGTGCCATATGTGAAAAGGTGCCTGTCTGCACTCTTCTCCTCCAGCAATCCAAAATTCTTTTGGAAATGAGTTTGCATTAATAACTACCATAACAAGTATCAGTGGAAATTTATATTCAGAATAGAGCAGTGCTATGAAAAGAATCTGGTTCTACATGAGATGTTAGTGTCCACCGGATTTTTACCCCCGCAAGCCAAACAACATTTATTTCAGTTACCCTTTGTTTTGCTGCCCACCTGAGATGTTGCTGATGATACTGAAGGTGAAGGGGATGCCGGGGGTGTCAACAGACTACAGGGTAAATTCAAGGTAACATAGTGTTCATGACTACAGACAATCCGAAGGAAGTCTAGCCTCAAGGACACAAGAGTGCTTGGATTCGGTAAGGAATAAAGCTTGGATGACACCTTGTGAATTTGGAACAAGCAAAGTTAATAGCAGTAGACCACAATGAAACACAATCATGTAAATTAAGCAAATCTTTGTTTTGTAGGCAGTAGAATCAGTCAGGCCAAAGACATGTACATCACATTTACTATTTCCTAAGCGAGTTAACGAATAAGTCAAAGTTTTTTCAAACAATTCCAGACCTATTTTCTTACTGGAAAATTCCCAACCCCCAAACAGCCTTTGGAGGCTCACACAAAGTGATAACTATTCCCACTTGTTTGTTCCCAGCAATTGGTAACTTCTTTTTAGCAGCAATGACCCTGGGTCTCTTCCCAAAACAAAGAACAGAACCAGATTCAAATCAAGAACCTTCCACACCACTCTCTTTGCCAGCCATTCTAGTAAATTTTTGTTATAAGAATGAATGTTCTCCCTCCTCACCCTCCCATTCCTTCTGCTCGCCTGCCTCTGCTTCAAATGGTTCATCCCCATAGATGTCCTTTTTATGTGTACACTGTACCTGCTTGTAGTAGGCCTTAATAAGGCTGAAGACAAATCCTCTATCCATGACAGACAATAGATCATTGAGAAAGAACGCTAAACTAGTGTTGAGTCTTTCAATCATTTCCGTATCCTGCATTGGAAAACAAATGAAAGGAAAATAAAGGACTGCTGCAAACATAGACTAGCACTGCAGTTTCATACTAAGACCCTGATCCGACAACTTGTCCTGTGTTTTGCAAGCATCTTTCAGGATCAGGGATTAAATTTTGACAAGAGTACAGCTGAATTGCTTCCATTACCTTCTGAAACCGGGAGACTATATCACTGGCAATTGTGCTGACCAGAGCAGCTATGTCATCCATGAAGCGCTCTGGAAAACGATTCTTCCTTGGCGCATCGAGTTTGTCAGCAAAATACAAATGATGCACCATACTTTTCACCTGGAGGGAACATATATTACCAGTTTCAGTCACTTGCAAGAAAAAGGTCAGCCATATGATTTGATACGCTTCCAGCATCCAGAGTTCACAGTTAAAACAATAGCTATAGATTCATCCACACTAAAGATGCATTGAATGTTCAGAGCAAATACCTTCAGACTTCTTTCTTGGGGGGGGGTGTTTTGTTCTGCACCTATTCACAGCATAATCTACTGTTTCTTTTAAGCTATTTTTCTCTTTTTGATAGGGTTCCTTTCTACCTTACTATATCATTCCAGTCAAATCAGGAATCACACAGTAAGCACAGTATCATCATTTCCTGAGTTACTCCTTGTTCTTGTGACACATTCTCCCCCAAAGATCATTCCCACGTTAGTGGGAACAGCTGTGTGCCTTGGGGTGTGGGAGTGAGGAAGAAAAAGGGGAGTAAAATCATTCTGCCATCTGCAAGGACAGCCCCACTGAGGAAATGGATCCATTTCATCCCGTCATCCCTCATTACTCCAGCCCACTACCTGAATGACTGTTCTTCTGAACAACCCCCACAACCTCAAGTCATCTTAAACATGTTAAATGTTTACACAAAGAAAACCAAAATGCTATCAATTCAGTGTTTTTCCATTCTCTTACCATAAGTTCGAAGAAGAACCAGGCCTGCTGAAGAGCCGCCTCACGTACACTCCCACTGCAGACAACCCACTGTAAAGCCAGTTCTTCATGGAAGAGCTAGCCAGATTCAAATCCATATTTGATGTCAGTTGCTTAATTATTTGCCAAAACATAAATCAACACAAAACCCACAACAACCAATGACACACAGTGAAGGAGGATGATAAGCAAAATAATACATGTGAACACAACAGCAATGGCAATGTCTTTAATGAAATACTTAAGCAGCAATGTCAGACATTAGTGGTGTGGTATTTGTGAGCAATATTCTACGAAGTCTATCCACAGTTATAATGGGAGGGTTAACAATTCCACTTTTCCCCCTCCAAATGTTTACCAATCAAATTAGTTAAAACTTTTTTTGGGGTTGCACTAAAGCTAACAGAAAACCATAGGAGAGGATTTTTGAAAGGGATTTCATGACAAAGTAGATACAATAGAGAAAAGATAAGTGCAGCCCACAGCAGGTTACTTAGGCTGCGGTCACACACACTAAATAATCCACTTACAATGCACTCTCCAACTGGATTTTGCCAGTTCACACAGTAAAATCCAGTTGGAAAGTGCACTGAAAGTAGATTGAAAGTGGATTATTTAGTGTGTGTGATCACAACTTTAAAGGGCTTTCTTCTCATATGCAAACTGCCCTGCAGCTGAGACCATTACAAACAAGCTCTTCTCCAGATTACCCTTCCTTCCAATGAGGCTAGCATCTACTTTTTCTGTGATCACATCCTGTCTGAGAAACGTCCACCTTTTAGGCACCAGGAGAAGTCTGGGTCTGTTTGTCTGACCTTCTGGTAGTTGAAACCCCAACCTACTTTTCACATCCTTGCTCTGTATTTGCTACATCTTCTTTCTGTTTATGGTTTTACTTTATGTTCTCACAGATTTTATGTTATTTGAAACAAGTATTTTATTATAGTAGTTTTGTTTTTTTCATGATTGTAAGCTGCACTGATTAGAAAGGTAGCACCTATATTTTTACAAACAGACAAATCAAATTGCTTGTAGCTCTCTGAAGGCAGTTTTCCTTCAGCTGTCATTGTCAAGCTCTGATACCTGAGCCAGTTTTCACAAGGACAGTGTGGCTGCTCCTCCCTCATGGCTCCCACACTGCCTTAGAAAGGACAGAATAAGGGAATTTACATGGAGAGGCTATGACTGACAACATGGGTAATTCCCAGTGGGAACTGTCACTTCTAACAACCTGTTCTAACAATCTCTCTCATTCTAACATCACCAGAGAAATGTAAGATTCAAGTACAGGGAAATAGAAATCATTAAACAGAAATCACCCAGCTACAACCCTCATCTGTGAGGAAAAAGAAAGGCTGAAGATGAGGCAACACCCAAGCATCCCCTCACGATCCTTGAACCGAGACCTTACTAAAACTCTTCCCAACTCCCACAACATCTTTTTATGATATTTTAATCATACTTATTATTGTAAGCGGGAGCCAATTTCTGGCTGAAAAGCAGGGCAAAAATACAATAAGTAAACGATATAAGAACTGGCCTTCTCCTTTGGGGAGTTTAAAGAACAACCTGTGGCCTGGATGTGGGAGGGAGGAGCTACTGAAATAAAAATACTAGACCCAGAAGGAATCTGAAGTACAAAGAATCCAATTCCTTTTCTTCACTCTCACAGAACAAGGCCTGTGACAGAGAGTGACCCTGCTGGATGCCTTTAAGAAACAGTTCTTTCTTTGTCCATCCAACTCATGCTTTACCATACCTTTGGAAAACAGAGTATGGATGGAAGTTAAAGTTAAAATTTTAAGTGGAAGCTGCTGAAGAGCTCACTTTCCCATAAGCTTATCTTGTGCATGTCATCCACTTAATCTTTGTATTGAGTGACCAAACAGAAAGGGGGAAAAAAAACTACTCTTGGCTGGATCCTACCATTTTGCTCCATCAGTACCCACATGCTCCTCTGGAGTAAAATGGCTTCTGCTGATGCAATAACGGAACAAAATGCAATAACGGAACAAAATGGTAGGATTTAACTCCCTGTTTCTTCTGCATACTTCTAGATCATGCCCAGTTTATAACAGTTTGCAGCCCTGATATATAAAAGAACTGAGCAACCACAGCTCTAGTTGACTCAGCACCCTCAAGATCAGGGCACAAACACAGGACACATTGTGTGATGGCTTAATGGTTTATAATGACTAAACTTCCCTGCCCCATCACAAAATATCGAATTGTCTTCACTAAGATCTACCTTTTTAGTTGGTAACCGTCCTGTTAAAGTTTGTAAGAAACTTGACGTCTCTGTGTGCGAGGACATACGATTACAACTTCGATCTGCAGCCTACAGAGTGGAAATGAATGCATGATGACAGCACATTAAAATTTGTCACGGATGACATCTGCTGCTCTGGGAAGACAAACATCAACAAAGTACAGGCCCACAACAAAAATGTCAGAAGCTGCTGGTCATATGCAGATCTCATTGAAACAAAATGGCAATAAATACCCAACTTTGGAACTGTTTTTTTTTTAAATCTGCAAGGCTATTTGTGGTCTTTAAATGTCATGTATAATATTTTTGCATAACTATATTTAATGTTGCAAAGCATGAAACTTCCATATAGCATCATTATGTTCTGTTGTCATACAAGTGTTAAGAAAACCCTGTATTTTAAGGTTTCAGAACCATTCCTCCCAGCTGTGTAGTTATTCCCCAAAATGTAAAATCCACAAGAACATAGATACTCCATAGAACTAAAAAATCAAATTTGATTTGTGGCAACAGATTTAATCTAAAGTAATATTCTTTGAAGCCAGATATGTCCAGGAGAGAGGTGATTTCCAGAAGGTTTGTTTTCATTGTTTTTTCTTTGAAAAAAGCTGAGAGACATGTTCAACTGATTTCAGCCATTGGTTTGGTGGTATAAAAATTTAACAAATAAATAAATAATCATGCAATGTTAAGAAGCAAGCAACTATGGTTAATGTGTCAAGTTACTATATATTTCACACTTTGCAACAAAACTGTTTCTTACAACGTTTCTTTTTTCCAGTACCCAAACTTCATTTAGTTGGAACTAACGTAGACAAATGGTTGAGTTTTAGTGTATTCCATCCAACCATTCATATGACAAAGGGAGGATTGCTGAATGATGAACAGAATGCATTATGAAAATGATAAAAATGTTAAGTAGTATTATCAATATAAAAAGCATAGATTTTGCAAGGATTTGTAGTACATGTTCCCACAAGGAATATGCTTTGTCTAAGATACCAAACCATTGTAAATAATGCTTACAAATAAATAAAAAGAACAGAAAGCACAAAAAATTCACAAATCCAAAAGCAACTGAAATATGGTAGGGAAAAATAATGTTGGTGTTTGGTGGTTTTTCATGCATTACAGAGGACTGGGGGGAGGGGGGTGGCACGAGTTCTTGAAAAACAAATAAAAGCAAGCCAAGGAGACCATGGTGTGAACTTAATTGGGAAAGATGTAGCATCAGCCAAGGCAAGAAAAAGAAAGAAAGAAAGAAAGAAAGAAAGAAAGAAAGAAAGAAAGAAAGAAAGAAAGAAAGAAAGAAAGAAAGAAAGAAAGAAAGAAAGAAAGAAAGAAAGAAAGAAAGAAAGAAAGAAAGAAAGAAAGAAAGAAAGAAAGAAGCTCTAATGTAGACACCACCTGTGTAGTCTCTGCACTTGGACTGGGGTTGGATCCCCATGGGGCAGCTTTTGGAGCACCAGTATTTACCCAGGAATTGGAGCGATCTAAACCCTGGGCATATAATAGAAAGCAGTGAGGAAAGGAAAGAAATATTACATGTTGCATGCCATATAGTACAGGAAAATTAGAGAAATTAATTCCTTCAAAGAAACCCAGTGCATAATCAACACAAATGCAACAACAATTAGTATGGTTAAATAAACCCCTGAGTTTTAGTTTACAGGGTTATTTTTATGGCTTCCCCCTTCATACACATGCTCAAAGGTCACCTATCTAAGAAATCTATGAGGTGCATAGATATGCATTATCAACCATTTCTCTTGAGATATCACATTTCCCTATCATTTATTCAATTACTTGCCTGCACATCCTCTCAAACAAATACTGGGGATCTAATTCTTACACACATATACAAATCTGTATCTTTTCAAAGTCTAAGACACCAGATTACTTTTAAAAAGACCTTGATTCCTACGCCCCTTTGAACTGTTACAGCCACCAGTTCTCATTTTATAGTTCAACCAAAGGTCCTCTGTCATATGATGAATAAATGACCCAAGCTGCAGAGAATTTTATAAACTATGAAGAAATATGAAAGACCTCCTAGGAGTTTAAAAAAAAAATCACAGTAAATAAACTTCAGCAATGGCAAAATTCAATCTTGTAAACTAGATTTCAGTAAAAGACACTGTTTATTTGGTGGTTGGCTTTCTACATCCAAGCTTTTTTTTAAACAGGCCTTTTAAAAGCCCACTGAGCGGCAAGCGGACCATGCTGTTTGTGTCAGCTACATTCAGATGTCAAAAGGAAACTGTCTGTCTGATACCGGCACTTGTTTGCCATGCTCATGTGCTCTTCCCTTTTCCATATGACACAATTCAAAACATCCTGGTTTGATCCAGCTTCAATTTACGGTGACATCCAAAATGGCCTTGGCACTGTGAAGTTTGCTTACTCCTCACAAACTAGGATTTTAAACTGGGATTAGACAAAGCTTTAGAACTTCAGAACAAGACCCAACGTGCATTTGGACATTGTGGTGAACCGAAGCTTGATCAAACCGGGAAGTTTTCAATGAAGGAAGAAGAGAAGTGCACAGAAAAATGTTAACATGGCAAAGAAGCTACATTCATGACCATGACAGGCAAACAGAGGTTTGTTGTGATATATGAATGCAGCAAGTATTAAAGCTAAACAGGTCTTGCCTCACCAGTGTTTTAAAGGGAGGCTGCTAGGGAGTCTCATACATTTCCCAAAGGAAAAGCGCACCATAAACTATAAACAAATCTAAACCTTTTTAAAAAACCATACCATGTGTCATCCCCTTTCAAAGCAAACACCTTCATCTGTTATTTCACACACCAGCAAAATACCCTGTTCAACTGACAGCTTAATTGCTCTGAATTCACCCCCCAAATTTGGTAAAGGGTTTTTTTGGTAGTGTGGTACCTTGCTGTTTTATTTCTTAACATATCCATTTAGTTTAGAGATACCTGGAGCAGAGAAATCCAAAGCTGGACGTGAATTTCATGTGTTTTTTTGTTTGTTTTTTATACCTTATGGAGAGGCATGACTTCTATTAGATTGTTCCCATGTGAGTGGGTATGGGACCTGATTGGGAAAACTCTATTTTTTTTTTTTGCTCCATTATATCCTACGGGGGACCATAGGTTTCCCTCCAATGGATGGGGAGAAAGGCATTTAAAGAGACTGCCGTGCCACCACCATGGTGTAACTCAGCAAGTGAGCCGAGTCACACCACGGTGGAAGCAGCAGGGACCAGACTGTGGTCTCTTTAAATGCCTACCGCCTTCTCCCAGTGCAGTGGCAGAAGCGTGACTAGCCGAGTTGCACCACCACTACCTCTGTGGGGCTTGGACGAGTAGGCATTTAAAGAGACCACAGTCTCTTTAAATGCCTAATGCCCTCTCCAAGCACGGTGGCGGCAGCACGACTCAACAAGTAAACTCATAAGGCATATGCCTTATGAGTTCACTCGCTGAGATGTGCCACTGCCACAGGGCTTGGAGGAGAGGGCCTCTTGGTATAGCTGAATGCACCCAAATAAAAGCTGAAAAAACGGCTTTTGGGGGGACAGTCACATTGGCAGCCAAATACAGATCTCTGATCCCCATTCAGATTGAAAATACCCCAAAAATACCAGTAAGATTTTTTGGGGGTATTATTTAGATTTGGATGAACCTAGTGCACAGTCCTAGTCATATGCATGTTGATGCTGAATGTCAGTCAGTACAGAATCACATATCTGGATGCCACACACAAAAAAACCCTTAGGGTACTCATAGTGGCATGCTCATACTAATTTAAATACGGAATAATGCACAAGGACTCGGCCTGCACACTCCCCTTTCAAAGCAATCATCGTGGCTTTTGTGAACTCTGCAATCTGTATTACTGGGAAAATAATTCAGTGACTTGGTTAAGAAATTCTCAATGTGACAGATGTATATTGCAACACACTTTGTACTTGGCGAAATGGGGCAGGACTAAGTTGTCCTATACCAGGTACAGTAAGAATTGTTACACCAATGTACAATTTGTGTTTTTTGTTTTGGCTTTTTTGAGGTACCAAGGTTTTCTACCAAGCTTCAGAAGTAAAGCAGAGCCAAATATTAGATTTTGGTAGGCAAAAACATTAATTTTTTGCAGCAAAACTGAGTGTTATCACTGACATCAAAAGATCATGAGTTTCAGAACACCTCTACCATGCAGTAATAGTACTCCTTCCACCTTATCAAACAGCAGAATATGCTTAAGTAAGAAAACTTCTGTCCATTTTTATGGCCAAATTATCCAGGCCAACCAGTTCAGGTAAAACTTATCATCTCATAGATAAATTCCATGCACACATCACTCCCTTAAGCATTTCACAAAAGGTCAAAGTGTTTTAATTCACAAGACCATCAAATGTATACTTAAATACTCCTAACTGTTCATGTCAAAGCCTTAAATGCTTAATAAGAACAACATGTGTCACTGTTTGAGATGAGTTTTTTTTAATTTACTCAAAAATGCTTAATTCCTTGGTATCTCCATTTCCCCCCTGCCTTTTTATGCAAATGGACTGATGACCGCTCAATCAATTTTTTCACATAATGGTGTAAAATACCTTTAAAATGACTCATAAAATAATTTGGGCTGGAAGGAAGAATTAAAGGTCAGAATTTTACAAGAAAAGAGCCTACAATTTCCACTGCTATTGTCCTTATGATATCCTAGAAATACTCCCGGCTAACAACTAAGGAGCATCCTTCATAACAAATGATAACATCCTGGAAACACTGGGATGCACAGATGTCCCCCCCCCTTCTCATTCTTTAATCTGTATTTGAGTCTGGAACCCAGACAGGATTTTTTTCAAAATGGAATAGTGAGATACAAAATCCAGTTTTCCACAGGATTACTTGAAAAGGTAAGGAATAAAACAGCAGATAGTTCTTAATGAACACAATATTATTACCATCAGCCTACCGCCCCAAGTGCAATCTTACCTTACTGCCAATGATTGATCGTACTTCATCATCAGGAGAGGTTGGAGTCCCAGATATATCTGGGTTACTGTTACTAAGGCTCCTTGAGCGATTCAAGTTTAGGCTTGCTGGTCTGACAGCTGAACGAGCCATAGTAGCATAATGCACTGATCCTCCCAAACCACCAGGGCCTAAAACAATGGTGCACAATATATATCAATGGGTGAGATACAAATTAAGGAAACATCACCTACACTAGTAAAATTGGCTTTGAGAAGTGTCATTCATATCAACATCTTTCTCAGTGACACAGTTGGCAGATCTTTTCTCTGTGATTCATTACCACTTCTCACCAGTATTCGTAAGTTATGGTACTCTAATCCTTTAAAGGTAGCACTTTCTTGAAGTAGCAAATTTCAACAAAGGCAGGTACTGGAACTGCCTTTGTCTAACAGTCACATATCCCTTCCCTAAGTCGATATGGCTGCACTCTCTGTGGTGAGGAAAAAATCCTGAGGATATATTCTCAGGAGCGGCACTCTACTATTTTCCTCATATTACTAAAAAACTTCATGCACTGAATCTTAGCATACCCCAGATAAACTCCTGAAACCAGGCTCTTCTGTTCCAGTCTCTCAATGCAGTAATATTTTAAAAGTTAAAATACCTGGTGATGGTGAATTGGGAGAGGTGTTTGGTAAGCGAAAAACATAGTAAATATATGAAGTGAGCAGGTTGTTTCTGCCGTGCTGGTCCTGACTGCCGTCCAGGTTTTTGTGTAGTCTGTTTACAATAGATGCCATGGCTTCAAAAGATGCCTGACCCAGATTAACTGAAAAGAAATAAAATGAAAAGTCTGGCACTAAGCTATTTATAAATGCCAGCAACCTGACAAGCCAATTTCAAAAAGAACACCAGATCTAGTTATTTCAAAATAAAAAACAACTAACCTGGCATGAATTTCCCTTGAAATATATCTATATAATAGGTCAAGACTGGGCTCATTTGAACAAGAATTTCAATGACAGTGAACAATATATGTTCCAAGAGGTTATCTGCTGCAACACAGAATTAGGTGAGAAACAATACTTTGATATCCTACATGAAAGTCACAATCAAGACTGTACCTTTACTTTATTCTTGTTACCATATCCAATCATGTGAGACATACTTGTGGAAAGGTCTTGAATTGGCTTGGCATACACTGTTTAGCTCAGGATGTTCCCAGAGTTAGCTAACTCACTCATACTTTGGTGAAAGAAAAAGGCATTGAATATCTAGCTGGAACTGGTACATTTCTAATCATGCTCCATTTATCTGTTCCCTCAAATATGTACTGTCCCTTCTCAAATTAAAGAGTGAATACTAAAATTCAGTTCCACAATTTAAGCATAATCAATAACATTTAAAATACAGCTGAATAAAATGCATCAGGGAATGTACGATTCAAACTCTAATTTTTAAAACAAATGTCAGTAAAATACCTATTTGGCCTGCTATAATAGGAGGTCTTACAACCAAAAGAATCAGTTTGTCAAGCAGGAGATGGAGAAATCGCACCACAGGTTCCAGCTGAGATGAGCTTAATGCTGAAATGCTGCTCTTTAATTCATTTTCCAAGTTGTTTTCCATAATTCTCATGTCACCTATCCGCACAGGGAACATGTGTTCATCCAGAGCATGAACAAGTGCAAAGAATTTATCAAGGAAAGGGTCCTGTATGCACAAAAAAATCCCAATAAAATATGCTTAGCTGTATCATTTTTTAAATGTCTGCATTGACTAATATGTAAAAAAGTTCTTTATTAAATAAAAATTATTCTAAGAAAATACACAAATAGGTTGCATGAGAAATTTCACTATTCATATCAGCTCTAGCTCTTGCTGCTTAAAGGAAATACTGTTAATACATACCTGTGTATGAATGGTTGATACAGCGACTATTTCTACGTTAAAAACTCCCTTATGATTATCTACCCACTTCATTCCTGGCAGGGGCACCTGACAACAAAACAATAAACAATAAAACCACTTATCTGTGTGTATCACAACACTGACAAAGCAGACAACATGCAACTCTATGCAGTAAAGATTCTTCTAATGAATAAAGTTAAATTAATTCTGCATCATATCAACCTCTTTTAAAGCTTGGTATCAAAATATGCAACCAGACTGTTCCAGACATCTGCATTTACTAAGTAAATCTTCTTAATATAATGAATGAATGACCTCTGGAGAAAGCACAGAGTAGGCCTGCGGTGGCTTCTCCAATGAAACAGGAAGGCAGAACTGGCCAGTCTTCAACCGTCCATTCTGGAGCATTGGTATCCACTTTAATAGGAAAGAAAACACAAAAAGTTTTATTTGTACACATTAAATACACAAGGCGTTTCCAGTTCATCCAGTGTGAAAATCAGTCTGATTTAGAAGCCAAGGGCAAAGCATGATAAAAGCTGAAAGATCAGAATGCAAGGATACATGGGCTTAGTGATGGCTCAGACAGAAACATGACCCATTTTTAAATGACTTTTAAAAATGAGGTCACAAGGGAGGGGGAAACCAGCATCAAAAGATGGAAAGCAGCAGAATTACTCAGCTGGTGTTGAATAGAAAGGCCTAGTCTTCCATAGCAAATGCCATAATAAAGTTCAAAGCGATGTATTTTCATGCTGCAAGAACAATCCAAAGTTACACCATTCTAAACCCAGTGGGCTTAGAAGGGTATGAATTTGTTTAGGAATGCACTGCTCATAACTTAAGCTTAAACACCCAGTGGCATTGATGGAACCAGGATTCTGCCACATGAAGCATTGTTACAAGATGTGCTCTGGAAGGCTTAAAATAAAGCAAACATAAAAATGAAATCCAATCTGTTATCTGCTCCCCTCTTCTCTACATGAATCAAATATGAGTTATATATAAAAAGGAACCATTTGGGATCGCTGTTTTTACCGTGTATCCAACAGGAGTCTCGAGCGGAGTGTTTTGTTTTTGCTGGCAACTGACATGATAAAAAGTGAAAAGTAGGTGGTGGTGATCAGTTAATGTGGCAGGGAGTTTAATCTTGATTTCTTCATGAAAATCAGGTGACCTGTTTAATGATAAAAAGATTTTTACAAATAGAAGTCATCAGGTGTGCATTTGACTGCTTTGTTTCTCTTCCTAGTATGCTTTATTATTCCATGTTTGCTAAATGTGAACATCTGTAATGGCAAGCACAAAGAAAAATGAAAGAACTACTCAAAATAAAAGGGGACGACGACCCTCTTTATGATCAGTACTTATGTCTGCCTGTTCTATGCTCCCTAATCTCAGAGGACCTAACTATATGTTACACTGTTTACAGATCCCCCAGGTACTGTTGTATCAGTCACGCAATGGGTGCTCCAGCAATTTGTGAAACTTAATTAGAAGGCACTATACATTACTACTCCACATTGCACTAAACCAATGGACTATCCCTCCCAATAGTTTGGCACATAAATTACAAGGCCGATTTATATGATGTGTCTTGCATATGTTACGGACTTCCACCATATACATTTTTGTGGTGGGTTCTCACATGGTACATTGTGAGAATGGGTCATGTGGTGGTGGTGGTGAATCCAGGAGACCTGGACTCAAATTGCTGTCCAGCCACTATGAACCAGTTACTATCTCTCAGCCTCACAGATTTACTGCAAGGCTAAAATAGGAAAACTCTATGTTGGCTTCCCCTGCAGTCCCCTAAGTATAAATAAACGGATGACCATGTCATTACTTCCTTTTACTAAATTCCACCAGCAAACTATTCCCCAAATGGAAGGCCTGAAAAAATCCCAGGATTCTGGGAATTATACACTGACACCTACAAATATGAAACTTTTATTCAACTCTTAATTCATCTTATCGTGAAAAAATAATTTGAATAAGGGATCTAAAGTATTTTTCCAGACCATGTATATATTTCAACGATGAGAAGTCTAGAGTAAAGTGAAGTTGCTTAAATCAGGGGTGTCGAACTCATTTGTTATGAGGGCCGGATCTGACATAAATGAGACCTTGTTGGGCCGGGCCGTGTGTGTCATAAAATGTAATGACGGGTAGCAGAGATATAAACTTTATAAAGGACAGAAACACAAAGGGTTTTTTTTTACTTAAAATAAAAACATGCTTAAAACATTAACACTCTTGAAATATTTTATTTATTTAACAGTGTCTGATAACTGACACCTCTTGCTCTGAATTATTACATCAAAATGTCTGAGCCGTTGCAATCTTGAGTATGCTGTTCAGGTGTGTATCTGTAAGCTGCAAACCTAAAATGATGCAGCAGAACTGGAAGAAGAAGCAGAAGACAGCCAGTTCCACTTGGGCCTGATAGAAGCCCTCCGGGGGCCTGATCCAGTCCCTGGGCCACATTTTTGACACCCCTGGCCTAAATCTATTGCAGCTCAGACTCCAAAGCAACTGCCCTGAATGCAGAATAGTCCAGGTTCAATCCCCATCATCTTGTGTTAAAGAATATCAGATGTGCTGCCACTCAAAAGTAGGGAGCAGTAGGCTAAAGGAGTAGTTAAAAAAAAACAACTAATCAAGAAACAAAACAAAAAGACAAACTATAAAAATGCAATATTCTTTAATATGATGTATTGTTTCATGGATATAATGCCCTGTGATATCTGTGTTCCTTTTAAAACATTTTCTGCATGTTACCTGTTATGATACACAACAGCTGTGTAGGCTTCCTTTGAAAATTCGGCACAGCTGGATTTCCCAAAGATAACCTGCAAAAGTAAACAAAACATTTTTAACCTATGCTATTTGGAATGTAAATCAGTAAGCCCAAGTAATGTTTTAATTTTGTAATGCCAAAATGAAGATTAAAGCCTTTATTTCTATTGTGTGTTCTGCAGAACTATTACACAAATTGGTCTGAAAAGAGCATATAAAAAACAGGCAGAAGGATGTTTGGCTAGAGAGGCAGTTTTTCAGATTGCATGATATGTTGCTCAGGTCCCCTATACTCTTTGATGTATAGGCTGTGGATAAGCGAATCACATGAAAATTCAACCACACGAGCAGACACACAGTGATGAAAAAAGGTGGAGAATAAAAGAATGCAAAATATCACCAATGTTCACACTGAAAGCTACCAGTAACCAGCATAGTGCTCCATTTTGGCCTTGCAGCACTGCCAGAAGCAGTGATTGGATCAAAGGAAGTACAGCATGTACTGCTGGGACTAGACATATATCACAGCATCCCCCATCAGAACACACACAGTCTCACCACAGTAATGAAATTCAAAGGAAACATATATGCATAGACACAAAGGAATGAAGTGCACACGCACTTAGTGATGCACCATACCGGCATTGCATTACTTGGATCTTCTCCATACATAAACTGGACTTTTACAGTAATATTCCGAGCAGATCCTTGCCGGTTGGCAAAGTTAAGAGTCTGAGGATACACGTACAGAAGGTTTCTGTAACGTAAGCAGAAGGGATTAACATTGCCTAATTCAGACACAAAAGGATAACATTATTTCTATTTATTTATTTATTTCTTCACATTTATAGCCCACCCTTCCCCAAAGTGGGCTCAGGGCAGGTAACAACATCATTTATACAAAATTTTTGTTAATAAAACAACATTAAAATTTAAACCATTTTCATAAATATTAAAATGGTGGTCACAGCTAATTAAAAAAAATAATTCCCTTGTTGTGGGAGATTCATGGTAATAGCCAGCAGTTGTTAACAGAGCGACAACCACCTCAGGGAAGCCTGGCAGAACAGCTCCATCTTGCAGGCCCTGTGGAATTGAAGTAAATCCCGCAGGGCCCTGATCTCAATGGGGAGCATGTTCCACCAGGCAGGGGGCAGGCCGGATAAAGCCCTGGCCCTGGTTGAGGCAAGTCGGATGTCTTTTGGGCCAGGGACTACCAGGAGGTGTTGATCTTTAGGGCGTAATGCTCTTCGGGGCATATACGGGAAGAGGCAGTCTGTCAGATATGTTGGTCCCAGGCTGTGTAAGGCTTTAAAGGTTATTACCAACACCTTGAAGCGGATCTGGAACTCTACTGGTAACCAATGCAATTGGCTGAGGACCTGCCAAACATGAGCCCAGCTGTAATTTCCAGATCAGCCTCAAGGGTAAGCCTAAGTAGAGCGAATTACTGTAGTCAGGACTGGAAGTGACCATTGCATGGGCCACTGTAGCCAAGTCTTGGGGGGAGAAATAGGGTTTCAGCAACCTAATCTGCCAAAGATGGAAAAAGGCAGATTGGGCAGCTACAGTAACCTGGGCCTCCATAGAAAGAGAGGTGTCCAGTGTCACTCCCACACTCCTCACCTTCTGAGCTGGCTCCAGCGTGGGGAGCCTGATACCCATATTCCCTCCCTTCCAACTCAGGTACAGCACCTCTGTCTTCGATGGATTTAGCTTCAACTGACTCTGCCACAACCATCCAGCCACAGCCTCCAAAGACTCGGCCAAATTATCAGGGGCGGAGGATGGATGGCCTTCCAATAACAGATAGAGCTGGGTGTCATCTGTGTATTGATGGCAACCCAGCCCATACCTCTGGACCAACTGGGCAAGGGGGCGCATACAGTTGTTCAACCGTGTCGAATACTACTGTCAGATCAAGTAATAACAGCAGCGCTGACCCACCCCGGTCCAGATGTCTACGGAGGTCATCCGTAAGGGCGACCAGAGCCATCTCCATCCCATGGCCAGGGTGAAAGCTACAACATTAATATTTTAATATTTAAGTCCTGTATTCAATATTATGCATCTTTTGAACTATGCAAGCTTACACTCTTTAACAATCCTGACTCCTTTCTTTGCAACACCCCTCCCACCTTCTGACTGTAAGGTCTGTAAGGTGCTACTGGACTCAGCTTTAGTCTTTAACCTGGCACCTTTCATAATAACTTTGAAAGGAGGTAAATGAAAGGAAGTAGAACTTTGTCAAAAAAGTCCAAAAAAATTGTGGACCCCCACAACAGTAGTTCATAGAATCACAGAGTTGGAAGGGCTATACAGGCCACCTAGTCCAACCCCCTGCTCAATGCAGGATCAACCTAGAGCATTCTTGACAAGTGTTTGTGCAGCTGCTGCTTAAAGACTGCCAGTGAGGGGCAGCTCACCACTTCCCTAGGCAGCTGATGCCACTGTTGCACAACTCTTACTGTAAAAAAAGTTTTTCCCTAATATTCAGCTGGTACCTTGTATTATTGTATTATTAGCATTGATTGACTGAGAAAACACTTGACAAAAAACTATTATGAATCCAATAACACCTTTAAACAAGCTTACATTTTATTAAGCACAACAGCAGCTACATATACTTGAAAAACAGTAATACATGTATGTGTGAAATATATTATCTATTTGGTCTACAGAATGTATGTTTGATCATTTATTAGACTGAGTCATTTAATGAGATGGCTGCTGCTGTTCTACAGTCTTCACAGATTGGGAGTCTGGTTGAAAGGTAGACAATACCGACCAATGACTTGATACAGTATAAGAAAACTTAACATGTCTGTGTAGTTTAGAGTTACTGGTATAATTGCCTAGAATGACCTCTTTGCTAACACAGCAGCAAGTCTGTACTTATGGGAATTCTCTTGGTTGCTCAATGATCATTCAATCCTTGATGGAATAATTAGTGAATGCTTATTTATTTTTATTTTAACCCTACTTTTCAGTGGCAAATTGGCTTCAAAAGGAACTCACATGTATCATACTAACGCAAATAATTATTGAAGTACAATACATTATGAATTGTTAATACTAAAAATTAGAATAAAACTGAAGAAAAACACCAAAACTGTCATAGTTCCAAAATACAATCCAAGCAACATTCCTGAAGAGTTTAAAACCATGTAAAGAACAGATTTGCATTAGTAAATTCAAGTGAACATGAACCAGAAGAACTATGGGCTGAAACCAGAGATATTATCAAGGAAAAATGTGCCAGATTATTCCTGTAGCAAAAGAAAAATCTCAATGGACGACAGATGAAACTCTTAAAATTGCTAAAGACAGACGAGAAGCAAAAGTACAAGGTGGCAGAAATAAAATCAAAAGCCTAAATGCAACATTCGAGCAACTCACACATAGAGACAAAGAGAACTAGTACAATAACCAGTGTAAAGAAACAGAACTACAAAAAAGGAAGAAGAACAAGAGATCTGTTCCACAAGATACAAGGAATCAAAGGGAAACTTAAAGCATGGTTAGGCATGCTGAAAGATCAACATGGAAATAAATTAATTGAACAGGACAAAAGAAAAGAAAAGATGGGAATAATACACTGAAGAACTATACAAAAGAGATGAAAGGATGACAGATTCCTTCCAAGAAGAATCTTTTGAAGAAGAACTTACAGTTTTAGAAAGTGAAGTGAAAGCTGCACTGAGAGCAACTGGGAAAAACAAATCACCAGGAGTAGATGGGATATCAACAGAACTCTTCCAAGCCACAGAACCGGAGTCCCTTAAAACCTTAATGAGATTGTGTCAACAAATATAGAAAACAAAACATCGGCCCACATACCGGAAATGTGCAATTTACATTCCAGTTCCAAAAAAAGGAGATGTCAAAGACTGCAGCAACTATTGGACTACCACATTAATTTCTCATGCAGGTAAAGTGATGCTCAATATCTTACTACAAAGACTGTTACCATATATGGAATGAGAAATGCCGAATGTTCCACCTGGATTCAGAAAAGGGAAAGGAGCTAGAAATCTTATTGAAAATTTACATTGGTTATTGAAGCATATGAGAGAATTTCAGAAGAAAATCACCTTGTGTTTCATAGATTACAGCAAAGCTTTTGACTGTGTGGATCATGAAAAGCTATGGTTGGCATTAAAAGAAATGGGTGTGCCACAGCATCTGACTGTTTTGATGTGCAACCTACACTCCAGACAAGAAGCGGCTGTTAGGACAGAATATGCAGAAATAGAATGGTTTCCATTGGCAAAAAGGGACAGACAAGGATGCTTTTTATCTCCCCTTCTCTTCAATATGTATGCAGAACATATCATAAGGAAAACTGGATTAGATTTATATGAAGGTGGAATGAAAATCAGTAGAAGTGACAATTTGAAATGTGCAGATGATACCACATTAGTGGTAGAAAACAATGAAGACTTGAAATTACTATTGCTAAAGGTTAAAGCAGAAAGTGCCAAAGCAGGATTACAGCTGAACATCAAGACAAAGGTAATGACTACTGGGGAATTAACATCATGATGATGATGATGATGATGATGATGATGATGATGATGATGATGATGATGAAGAAGAAGAAGAAGAAGAAGAAGAAGAAGAAGAAGAAATGGAAACTGTTCAAGATTTCCTATTCCTTGGCTCAATTGTCAACCAAAAGGTAGATCCTCCCCCTTTCTCCTGGTCCTGACCAGCCATGGCTGGGAGAAAGGAAGTTGCAGCCTGGAGAAAGGAGGAAGTGAACTTGTCAGACTGGTTTGGTATTTGTGGGGCCCATTTGGTTTGAGGTTCAGTTCATGGACCGCCCAAAACCCTGAAGTGAACTGCCCTTTTTAGGTTTATGCCCATCCCTATTTATGATTTTATTCTTCCCTGCTCACACAGATTGGTGAATCTACCAAACTCAGCTTCTTCCTGTGCTTGCCTACAGGTTTAACTCTGTATCAAGATTCTGTACCCAAGATCCAAAGAATGGTAAACTGGTTCTGTGAGCCCAAGAGGGATTGTGTAACTAGACACTGTTTACTTAGCAGTAACTCCCATTGAATTCATGTTAAGTGTACATGGGATTGCTACATTAGATTATTTTTCCTCAATGGCGGCAGTCCCACGAATGCCATAACAAACTACTCTTGAAATAATAGAAATTTAAAAAGTGGTTTATGGCTTGGCATGGGAAAAAGTTGTTGGAAGATAAATAAAGTCAAACACTCCACTGGCTTAGCACAAGATCCTAGCAGGAGCCCTGGCAATGCTCTGGATCCAGTCAAATGATTTCTATATGCAGTTCTGATTTAGTAACATATTATGCCCTCTTTGAAGAGCCTGAAATGCCAAAGCAGGATCAAATCGTAGAATCTCGTCTTATGAACTTTATGAACTTGGGGGGGGGGGGTTAGCAGTTGGGTGCATTTACTGTAACACTTGAATTTGCTGCTCACCATCAATAGGATAAAGGGGGAAGAAGAGAACTGGGGAACAACATAGATCAGGAGTCCCTAATACAGTGCCTGTGAGGACCATGGAATCTGACAACTTTCCTGGTGCCCAACAAGTCCAAAGTTGGTGGAGGAGCCATGTGATGTTACAAGCAGCCAGGGTTGCCCACATGCTTGGAGAAAAAAAATATCCTGCCCTTTTAATACAGGCTCAATGTGTTGAAATGGGAAGCTGAAGCTTTTCATGGCATAGAGATAATAACACCTAGTAAATAATACCTAATTAAGCATCTTTTAAAGGGACAACATTTTCCCCAGGCCTGCTGAAAGCTCTACAAGCAGCTCTCAAACACTGAGCAAAAAGCATGGGCCAAGTATATTATGCTTCATAATATCTCTTCCCCATTTGAGTTTTGAAATGGTCTCAACATTTTAAAAATCTGAAGGTAACAACACCTACATAAAACAATCTTTGTAAACCTTGCAGCCTCTGCAGTAGCAAAGCATATACTACCATGGCCATACCATAGCCTATGGATTATGCAAATCACAAAACCCTCCGCCTTTTCCCACACAACCCTCCATTGTCAATCAAGCTTGGTAATAACTTTGTGCTATATAATGCTGGCCTGTAAAGCCACACTAGCTTAGTGCCTTCCACACAGTACAGTAAGCTTAAGTTAACAGATAGGCAATTCTTTCTGTTTCAAATGAAGACCTTCATGCTGAATTAAGCGCTGGAATTTCATCCCCATTGGTCATCTTGCTTAATCAATGTCTTTTTATTATTTCGGTAGGCAGCTGCTGAAGGATTTTCTCCTTTTCTTTTGTGACTCTCCTAAATTACCTCATTCTGGCGTGAATACATTTGCTCCTCAATGTGCTTTTTCAAATAAAAATGGATATGAAAATTTACTTTAAAATGTACTTTGCTCATAAAACTTTCATTAAGTATTATTAGTAGCTTAAAAGAGGAATTTAAATATATTTGCGAAGCCAAGCTGCATGATCCATATATTAAGAACAGTGTTCCTTCAAAGGAATCACAGATATACTGGCCCATTTTTTAAAAGTGGACCTTACTTGTTTCCCCTGGTTTCAACCCTTTCTCTCAAGAGTTTGGACTGAGGAAGTTCATCAAATAAGACCCAATGTAGTGCAGTGGTTATAGTGTTAGACTAGGATCTGGAGGCCCAGGTTCAGATCCTCGCTTTGCTATGGATCATCTTGAGCCATTCACACAATCACTCTCAGCCTAACCTACCTCACAGGTAAAATGGAAGAGAGAACAATGTTGTAAGACACACTGGGTCTCCACTGATGAGAAAACTGGGGAATGATAGTAATACTATCAGAAGACAGAGATCAAACTGACAATTGTATTTGTTTTCTAGGATCCTTATGAGATGGGGGAATAAATTCCATGACTCAAAATTTTTCTTATTTCTGCAAAAATATGACATTCTGCACATGCAGAAAACCTGGTCTCAGGAATCCAGCCCTCCAGGGGTATCATATACTTTTTGAGCCAGCTGTTAAAACCCCCAGTAAAGGCCACACCCACGGGGGCTTAGTAATCTTTGTTTCTGTCAATGGCAAGGCTGATAAACATATCTATATATCTAATTCTCAAAAGTCCCCTCTGTGTACGGGTATTTATTTCCCCAGACAGGGGACACGATCTCCCACAACAGGCTTTTCTACAGACTCAGGGGACTCCATGGGTCTGTAGAAAACACAAAAAGTTTAAAAAAAAACCTCAAGGAGGATTGAATTCCCCCCCAATACATTTTGAAATGGCCTCCGCAGGGATCTATTCCCTGCGCATGAACAGTGAGAGATAGACTGGTTGATAGAGAGAGAGAGAGAGAGAGAGAAGGGCGGAAGCAAAAAGCAGAACTGGACCTGGGATTGGGAAGGATTCCTCTTGCAGTATGAATGGTTAAATAGCAGGGGTTTGGAGCCAGACCTGGGACTGGTTGCTACAGGTTGGAAAATTCCTGGAGATTTTGCGATGAAGTCTGAAGAGTGCAGAGTTTGAGGAGGGGAGAGGCCTCAGCTAGATATAATGCCACAGAGTCCACACATTTTCTCCAGAGGGACAGATCTGTCATCTGGAGTTCAGTTGTAATTCTGGGGGGTGTCCAGGTCCCATCTGGAGGCTGGCAACTCTAGGCCTAGCAGGACCATCTGGGTGACTTGATACCACCTGCCTTGCATGATTCAACTAGGCCTGGCTGCTTGCTACCATCCAACAGCAGCCACCCTATGAAAGTCAGTGTAGTATAATGATCAGAGCTTCAGAGTAGGGTTTGCAAGACCCAGGTTTAGATTGCCCTCTTGCTGTGGAAGCTCACTGGGTGATTTTGGACCAGTCACATACTTTCAGCCTAACCTACCTCATAGGGTTGTTGTGTGGATAAAAAGGAGGAAAGAATACTGTCAACTGCTTTAGTCCCCACTGTGGGGAAAGACCATAGTTTTCCTCAGTAGAAGCTGCAGGGGGAAAGGAGACAGAAAGCTGACAACAGATGGACAGATAAAGGTAGGTTAGCTGTTGGGTGGGAAGGAGGTTGCAGCCAACTCCAGGTTGAGTGAAGCCTGGGTATGGTGGGTATGGTAGGGATTGAGGCGAGGTGAGGAGGGACTTCAGGCAGTCATTTCCTCCTGCGGAAAAACAGGTCGCTTACCTGTAACTGATGATCTTCGAGTGGTCATCTGTGCAGTACCACACATGGGTTGGGTGCCCGCGCATGACTTCGATCGGAGAATGTTCCAGAGCTTGCCTCAGAAGTCTTTTTGGTGGGCTCTCTTCCTACCCTGGGAAGCAGGTGAGAAAGCCGCCTCCCACTTAGTTCCTTCGACCGCTACTGATAAGTCCCTTCAACCAAGGTAAGTGATCAGGAGATGCCAGCAGTGGGGAGGCTGGGTGGGACTGCGGTACTGCACAGATGACCACTCGAAGACCATCAGTTACAGGTCAGCAACCTGTTTATCTTCTTTGCGGTCTCTGTGTAGTCCCACACATGGGTGATTAACAAGCTGAACCAGATGGAGGAGGGAGCTGGCAGCTGAAAGAAATAATAAACGAGTTATGACATAAGAATATCATTTGCACATACAGGTCCTACCTGTTGAAGTAGAAGACTCATGCAAAGAAAGATCTCAGCACCGCCTGGCCAAAAGCAACATCCCGCCAAGCTCGAACGTCTAGTGCATAGTGGGACACGAAGGTCGAGGTGGAGGACCACATGGCAGCAGCACAGACTTCTTCTAGCAGGACACCAGCCAGGAAGGCAGTGTAAGTCAATACCGCTCTCGTGGAGTGGGTGGTAATACAGGTAAGTATGGGCTGATGTGCCAGCTCATAGCAGAGGGCTATGCTGGAGATCACCCATTTTGACAGCCTCTGTGATGAAATCGCCTCACCCTTACATGGGGGCGCATATGCCACAAAAAACCGTTGAGACTTTCGAAACGGCTGCGTGTGAGAGAGGTAAAAGGAGAGAGCTCTCCTGACATCTAAGGAGTGCAAGGCCCTTTGAGGAGCATCAGCAGGGTTTGGAAAGAAAGTAGGCAGGACAGAAGATTACAACAGATGAAAGGCGGAGACCACCTTAGGAAGGAAGGTTGGGTCTGGTCTGATAACGACCTTATCTTTGTGGAAGATCGTATATGGGGGATCTGTCCTGAAGGCAGCAAGTTCACCGACTCAGCGAGCCGTAGTGATTGCAATTAAAAAGGCTGTCTTCCAGGACAGGAGTCGAAGGTCTGTTGCAGCCATCGGTTCGAAGGGCTTAGCCATCAATTGGGTAAGGACCGCAGATAGGCTCCAGGATGGTACCAGAGGTTGCCGCGGGGGACAAAGGTGGAGGGAGCCCTGTAAGAAGGATTTTGTGATGCGGTGGGAGAACACCATAACACCCTGTATCAGGGAATGATACACTGAGATCGCAGCCAAGTGCACTTTCAATGAAGAACATGCAAGCCTAGAGTCCTTTAAGGATACTATATAAGAGAGAATATCGGGCAAAGATGCGTGGTAAGGATCAAAGGAGTGTTGCTCCGCATAAGTTACAAATCTGGTCCACTTGCGCTAGTAAGCATTGTGATTGGGTGGCTTTCTAGCATTAAGCAGTACCTCAGAGACAGCAGGGGGAAATTCTACTGCACAATCCTCCAAGCCGTGAGCTTGAAAGAGGTTGGATCGTGGTGGAGGATCTTGCCTCGATCCCGAGAGTAAGGATCTGGAGCCTGAGGCAGATGGAGGAACTGACCCTCAGAGTGGTGCAGCAGGTGAGGGAAGCAGTGCTGATGAGGCCACCAGGGAGTGATCAGGATGCAAGAGGTTGCATCTGCTACAATTTTCTCGAGAACCCTAAAAATAAGAGGGAATGGAGGGAAGAAGTAAAACAGGGTTCCGGTCCATTGGTGAAGGAATGCATCCCCAAGGGACATGGACGACAGTCGACCTCGAGTGAAAAACAGGGAACATCGAGCATTCTCCAGAGTTGCAAACCCGTCTATCATTGGGTAACCAAACCTGCAGAAGACCAGACAAAGATACCGAGGATGGAGAGACCATTCATTCTCCCATAAAGGGGCATGACTGAGGACATCAGCATCGACATTCTGAACACCTGGTATGCGTATGGCAGATATCAAGATGGAGTGTCGAAGGCACCAGTTCCAAAGATTGATGGTTGCATGGCAGAGTCGAAGAAAGGCAGTGCTGCCCTGCTTGTTTATGTAAAAGACCGTGGTAATGTTGTCAGTGGCGACTTGAACAACCTTGCTGCACTGGGAGGAAATGTCAGGTAACCCTGCCATAAGATGGATGGAGGGGGGAGGAGGTGGAGAAGAGCTAACATCATTCACTGTTCTGGAATGCGGGAGTATCACAGGTTGTCTCACAAACACTCCAGGCGTCCAGATTTACTATGTCTATGTAGAGTCTTATCTGTGCAGATGGCCTTGGGTCCCAGGGCTCCTTTTCGCCTTTGTGGAATTTCTGGTCAACTGTTAATTAGTGCTTTTGCCGTGCGTGCGCTGAGTAGCCATTGGTGGGTAGTATGGGGGGGCAGTTCAAATGGGCTATAATTGGTGTTGTAATGTAATTCGCAGCATCACTGACAAAGAATGGTTAATACATCTCTATGAGTAGCTTTCAATAAACACTATCTTCTTTATGAAGCCTGGTGTCTGACTGACTATCTGGAGAACTTGACAGATTGTCAGTGATCCTTGCTTTCAGGTCGGACGCTGCACCACACCTCTCTTGAACGAGATGAGTGACGAGGAAGACATCCTAGTCCCGACAACCTCGGCGGACGACGGGGTCCCGACTACTTTGGCACCGACCACCTCGGTGACGACTTCAGTAGAGAACCGGTGATGACGGTCCCCTCGACCTGGGGCCACGAATATGAGCTTGGTGGGTTCTACAATGAACTGTATGGGGGGGGCGTATGCTGGCGTGAACACCCGGCCATGAAGGAGACGAGACTCAGCCAAACCGCTAGCCGAGACGCAAGAGATGTGGTTCCTCACCCCCCGGGCATCGATCCATGAGGGCCGGTACGAGCGATCAGTCTATAGACTAAGTACGGCAGTGGGTGGCAAAGAAACCTGCCCATCCCCTCAGGAAACTGAAGGTGCTGGGAGGAGCAGACAATGGAGCAGGGACCGAAGCCAGGACCGGTTGCTCCAGCTGGTGGAAGAGTCCCTACAACGGATCCCAAAGATGATTTCCAATGGGATCTGGGAAGAACTGGACAGGAGGCAGCAACTGATGCCCCCAGGAGGGCCGGGGCAACCCCAGCCAGGGGTCCCAGTCGTTCCTGCCGGACCGCCAACTGGGGGTCTGCCAGAGCAACCTGGGGCACCCCCGGACCGCCAGCGCCGGGACCTCACGGGGGACCGCGGGGTTGGGGGCATATGTTGCCCAATCCAGCTGAACTGTTGGATGCTACGTTTGATGGAACTCCTGAGAAATTCTCCATCTTTTTGGTGAGAGCCGAGAAATTCATGGACAACTGGGGCCACCTCTTCCCAAACGAAGAGCGTATAGTCGATGCGATCGCATCCCGCCAGTGGGACGCAGCAGCGGATTGGTATGTGACTCTACACCAAGAAGACAGGCAAGAACTCCGGGAGGTGGACGCCTTCATGTGGGCACTCAAAGACCACTTTGAGGATTTTAATGCAAGCGAGACGGCCCAGCCATTTCTCCGCACCTTCCGGCAAGGGAAGAAGTCGGTGCAAGAGTACAGTGAGGAGTTTCGCAGACAAGCCACTAAGATCCGGGGATGGCCGGATGGGGTGCTAGCCCAACAGTACCGATTGGGGCTGAACTCTGAGATCCGGGGAACGATCCTCCGGGGTCGGGATCCAAGAACCCTCTTAGGCTGGATGAAAGAGGCGGCTGACACCGAGACCCGGCTCCACACCATTTGTCGCAAAGGCGCGGTCGCCCTCAGTAAGCCAGCCCCAGCAGTCGCTGCGCCGGTCAAGCCAAAGACATCGGCCCCTCCGCCGCGTCAGAAGGACGGAGCTCGGGAACAACGGATGAAGCAAGGTCTCTGCCTCAAATGTGGTGAACCAGGCCATTTCGCTGCCGCGTGCCGGGGGGGGGGGGCACCTCTTTCACCTAATTTTCTCAGTAAGTAGAGACAATCAACATCATTTCTAGGATGTAGTGAGCGAAGCATTATCATAATCTTGTGAGTGTTGCGAGCTATTGCTTCTGCTTGTTTCCAATCAGTGCCAGCTGTGTAACATAGAACTGGGACTGCCCAAATGTTAATTGCCTTTACCATGTTACCTCAGTTTAATTTTGTTCGCATTATCTTTTAAACTCTTTGGTAGTACTCCTTGGTTGTATTTTTCTTAACAAGGGTATGTTTGATGTTGCCAGCTTAAGATACTTGCATTTTTCTTCAAAGTCCAGTGTTTTGATAATGTTGTTTGGCATCTTGATTTCTTCTTGTTCAGTGAGCTTTCCTCTATTCAATGCTAATGCTGTACATTTGTTAAAGCCAAATTTCATTGCTATATCTTCACTGAATATTCAAACTGTATTTAGTAAAGAATCAATCTCTGAGGATGACTTTCTGTATATTTTTAAGTCATCCGTATACAATAAGTGTGAAATCTTTGGGTCTGTCTTTGAAAACTGGTATCGTAGGTCTGTTGCTGTTGAGGTGGAAGAGGTGTCCTGAAAATTAAGCAAGCAGTTGAAGAAGAACAATGAGCACCGAATGACATACCAAGGCCCCGGTCACACGCCAAATTTACCGCGGGAGAGCCACGATTGAACGGCGGAGTTTCCGGGCGAGATCATACTGCAACATCTGGGAGGAGTAGCACTCCCGTGGCCAACCTGCAGCTTCCCGCCGAAAATGCGGAGTAAAATACTACCTCCTCAAATGTACTGGCAAACGTTTTGCCACGGGCTGCCTCCGGACTCCTTCAGTGTGATCGCACCGGCGTGCGGCTTTTCCCTCCGGCCCCTCGTTGACGTGCAGGTGCAGAGGGAAGGAACCGTGGCATGCCACCGACACGTGGGATTGCGTTCTGGCGGCTCTAATTGCAGCGTCATATGACTGGGGCCCAAGAAGAGCAAAGAGAAGCTTCTAGTTGAAGTATGCAAGGCAGACTTATTTAAGATTACAGAAATCAAAGAAGTTTACAAAAAAATTAAAATCAGAACTCACTTTGACAACTGGAAGGAAAAGCCGTGGCTCCAAAATGGGCACTTGAAGAAAGAAATGGAAGGACTCATTCTAACTGCACACAAGCAGGCACTTGAACAGTATGAAAGCCAAGATTCAGAAGACCAGTGATGACAGCAAATGTCGACTTTTCAAGACAAAGGATGAAACAGTCAACCACATGGTCAGTTCCTGCAGTAAAATTGCTCAAATTGACCATAAAGAACATCATGATGGAGTTGCAGCTATGCTGGACTGGAATTTTTGCAAGAAGTATGGCTTACCATCAGCCAGAAATTCATGGCAGCACACACCAGAAAAGATCATGGAGAATGATAGAACAAAGATTCCTTGGGACTTTTGAATGCAAACAGATAAACACTTGGAGCATAACACTCCTGATATCACAACAGGGAAAAAATGAGGAATAGGATATGGATCACTGACATTACAATCCCAGGAGATAGCATAATAAAAAAGAAAGAACAGAAGATGATTAAGAAATACCAAGACCAACAAACAGAGCACCTCTGGGAGAAGAAGTTTGCCATCATGCCAGTTGTCATGGAAGCCCTTGGAGCAGTGCCTAGAAATCTCAAGAAACACTTGGACATTCTGGGCATTGAGCAAATAACACCAACTCAGCTCCAGAAGACAGTGTTGCTTGGAATAGCAAGAATCCTGCAAAGATACGTAAGCAGTTTCCAAGAACTTGGCTAGATCTCAAATTGCAGAACATCATCTGCCAGTCAAATATCTGAAGAAGTGAGCAGTGACTCACAAAAGCTCATACCCTTCCATAAATTTTGTTAGTCTTTAAGGTGCTACGGGACTCTTGCTCTTTTCTACTGCTAGGTAAAGGTTTCCCTTGCTTGAAAGCCAGTGGAATCCAACTCTAGGGATGCGGTGCTCATCTCCGTTTCCAAGCCGAAGAGCCAGCGCTGTCCAGAGACGTTTCCATGGTCATGTGGCCGGCATGACTAGATGCCAAGGTGCACGGAACGCTGTTACCGTCCCACTGAAGCAGTACCTATTTATCTACTTGCAATTTCTTGCTTTTGAACTGCTAGGTTGGCAGGAGCTGGGACCAGAGACGGGAGCTCACTCCGTCTTGTGGCACTCTGGTCTCTAACTGCTTAACCACTTGAACCACTGCAGCGCCTTTTCTACTGCTACAGAAAGACAAATATGGCTACCCATCTTGATCAATCAAATATCTGTGAAAATTAATAAGAATAGGTGTTGCAAAATAAATGGAGGTAAAGCCCCTATTTTGTACTTGGAGCTCTTATATTCAACCGTGTACAAATTGTGTGTCATAAACAATTGCTCCAAAATCCACATATGGGACAAGAGGAACACATACCTGGTAAACATTAAAGCACTGCTGGTCTGAAGAGTCAATAAATAATTTCCTTTGAGATAGTTAGTTCTACCATGAACTTTTAACATTAACGGAACCATCTACTGTTATTGCTGTTAGCCTCAGAAACAATTGGTTTATTAGCTTCAGTTATTCTTTAGCTTCTGTTTAAAACTGTGAAATATAGAAATCTTTCACATGTATTTTTATTTTAAGTTTTCGCATTTTATCACATTTTACCATCGCTCTTCTTCAATGACTTGGTATCCAAAGAGTCACTTTTTAAGAATGTTATATCTTCATAGAGTAATCTAGTTATCACATTGTCATTTCTGTTCCCCAACTCACTTTGTGTCTCTCACAGTTTCTGAGATATTACAGTGTCTGGGAGAGAATCCATTGCCATCTCAGATTTAGAAACAAGCTAGTGACAATAGACATGCTTGAACTTAACCATTTAGCTGCAATCTGTCTGGCTGCTCCACCCAGCTAGTAGTTCTCCTGAAATGCAAGGGAAAATGAAAATGGCTGCCTTAAGAAGTCAAGACGAACAAATGTTTGTCCACAATAGGCATGAACACAGCAATTAAAGGCTTCTAGATTTGGGAAGTTTGGAATCATTATCCAAATGTGAACACTTTGCTGAATTGGAGCTTCTTTTTCTCTACAAACCAGGATTCTAAACAGAGATTAAAATGAAGTTTAGAATCCTGGTTAGAGAAAAAAGAAAACAGACTCCAATTTGCTCAGACACTTGTGTTTAGATGTCACAACAAACTGTAGCTTGGGTCAAGCCTTTAAAAACCCAGAAGTCTTCAACTAAGCTCTGGAGAGGAGAAAGAGGGAAGGTACCAGAAGCGAGTTGAGCTCACAAGCATGGCATCTCATACAAACATAAAAAGCATCCTGGATCAGACCGACAGTCCATCTAGTACACCATCCAGTTTCCACTGTGACCAATAAGATGCCGCAGAAGGCCCTAAAGTAGGGGCAGTGGGCCAAAGCTTCCACCTGCTCTTGCCCCCCAGCCGTTGGTATTCAGGGCATGGAATTCCCTGTTAGCCATCATGGTTAATAGCTATTGACATACGTATATATCATGAATTTATTATTTATTTTGTTCCCCTGAAGGGGAGTTTTTTATTTGCTTTTCTATAAAACTACAACAGAAAAAAAGGGGGTGGGGATTCTATAATCTAAGGAGAAAGTAAAGAAACCTACCTAAAAACCCAAGTGTGGAGGTTATACAATGCTCATAAAATAGTTGTTACTCTTGTTCAGTTGCTTTAAAACATGACGAGTGCACACTAATCATCCCTCCTGTTGACAACATCAGCTTATCATACTAAGCATAGAGCTAATACACACACAAATCTAGACCTTAAGACTAACTGGCCTCTACGCTTTACTCTCCCCTCCCATAAGCAAGGTATTTATTTAAAACCAGTGTTCCCTCAGCAAGAACATTACAACAATTCATCTTTTTCCGTCTTCAATATATCTTCTTTTTTCTTATAAGTCCGGATATAAACCAAGTCCCTTTTTTCCGGGACATTTTCATTTCCCTGAACATCTTGAATTATAAGAGATCTTCCTTTTGTTGCATAGAAAGCACGCTCACTGGAGAATCCAGCCTTTCTCTTGACAAGCAGATCTTGTAGAGTTAAGGTAACAAATCCTTTACTCCAAAAAGAAACCACTTTTCGATCAACTTGCCTGTCCAACTGCATGAGAGTTAAACTTTAGAGTCTCCTTGCCATCCATATTTCTCTATGATCATCTCCACATCAAACACTGTCCCTTTAAAAGTATAGCTACTTTTAATACAGATCCCGGTCGCTGCTCCACTTTGCCATCAGAGGGCCTGGTTTGCTTAAAGACAGAGTCTATGGTTGGGTCATATGACCTCGCTCTCCGTTGTTCTCCTTCCTGAAGAAGACACTGGTCCCGCCTCCCTCTTCGTCTCTCATCGCCATCTTTTGGGGGATGTTTACATTAGCTGAAAGACTGCCAAAGCCTTTAAGGTCTGTTTATACGTTCAGTTTTCTTTCGGAAATACTCTCCGCTATAGTCCATCGTCACAGTTTGGTCAGTCCCTCTGATCATGCTTCCGCATTCGCTTAGGCATCGGGAGAAAGGACATCCCCCCCCCCAGCTTGTATTAGAGGGACTTCACATCTAGGCTTTAGTGTCTTGTTTCAACGAAAACTCTCCGACAGGTCCTGAAATGGCCCCTGGGATCCCGCTAAGCAGAGAAAAAACGCTGAACCTCCAGGCGCTTGTCCCGGCCAACAGCTCTGGTACCATACAGTCGCATAGCGGCAGGACCATCGGGGCAAAGGAGCGCCTCCATTCCCCAGCATTATGCTGGCGAAGAGGCCACCCCTCAAAGCCCCATGGCTAGGAACCTTTTCCCAAAGGTTCCAGGGGGGAGCGAACTGTCACGCCCCCCAAACTGCCAGTGCGCAGATCATGCCCCTGGATCAACCGGGAGGCATGTCTGCTCTCGAGTCGCCATAGACCGGAAGACTATCATGAATTTATTTAATCCCCTATTGCATCTGATGGCAGTGAACTCCACAAATTAATCACACATTATGTGAAGTCGTTTTTTTTTTAAATTAACATTTTATTCATAATTAACAAAGAACCCAGCTGTAGGGCCATACATTTCATGGGTAGTGCTGCTATACAGCAACATTGTGTGATCTGGGGTGAGCAAGCAGGAGGAGCAAACAGGGAGTTTTGTGTGAGAGTAAAGCAGATGGCAATATCACAGGTGTGGCTTGGGCTTAGTTTGTTTGTTTTGTCTGTTTGATTCTGATGCAAAATTTGTACTTGGCTGCTTGGTTCTGCTGTCCGGTTCTATTTTGAGTTGAGGCTTGTTTTGTGTAGTGTGTGTTATCCCTCCATTTTCTTGACACTTGTTTTATGTAGTGTGTGTTTTCCCTTTTCTCCCATCTGATGAATAAGGGAGTCTGCTGACTAAGGTGAGTCACAAGACTTGAGTTGGTTGGGGGTGGAGTCAGCAGTTACACAACTGTACAAATAGCATCACAAAGCTAGTGAGCTTGTACTGATTTTAAAGCGGGGACCAAGAGGGCGGCTTAAAGTTCATGTATGGCATTATGCCTCTTGTTCGCCGCCCTGAGCCCATGTGGAAGGGCGGGATATAAATCAAATAAATAAATAAATAAATGAAAATGCGATGGAGTGTGGCATAGACTAACAAGAAAGCGATAAATTACCAGGCTTTCAGAGACTTTTTAAAATGTTCACCTCAATGTAAACAATGACACAGCGAGCAAAAAAAAATGGCAGCTAAGGGGAAACAAACAGCAGGAACTGCCAGCTCATCATCTCCGGCTATTAAATTGGAAGTAACCACAGATTTTCCTAAAATGATTGCTGCTGCTTTGCACCCTGTGCCGGACCAGATGACCATTCTTAATGACAAGTTTGACACATTGCAAAAAGAACTCAAAGAAAACTCAGCAACAACAGAGAAGATAGTTAAGAAGCTGAAAAAAAAATGATGTTAAGTCAAAAGAATTTGGACAAAGACTGGAGGTAGTGGAAAAAGAAAAAATCTCTGAAAAACAGCAATTGTTACTTCTTCAAATGGAGAAATCAGCATATGTACTGAGATTTCAAGGTATCCTGGAGCAGAAAGGAGAGAACCTAAAAGAGATTTTAAGCAAAGAACTGGCTCCCGTGGTGGGCTTAATGGTGGCTCCCGTGGTGGGAAGCTCTACAAAATGATATTGATCTGGTTTATCATACATATCCAGAATTTATCAAAAAAACAAGCTACCAGGGAGGTATATGTGACATTCTCAAAAAGGTCAACAAGAGACATTACCTTGAAAACAACAAATGAAATAACCCTGAAAATTAAAGGTGAACAAATCAAGGTTTTAAAAGACATTCCATTTGAGATCAGGAAAAAGAGGAGACAATACAATACAGAGTCTTGGCACTGTTCTTACAGGAAAATACCACCCCATATAGATGGATAGCACCTGAAGGGCTTATCTTCAACTTCAATGGCAAAAAAGAAAAGACTGACTCTGTGCATAAAGCGAAAAAGTTCTTAGAGCAACAACAGAAAGCAACAGAGGGATCTGAGACAGTGGAGGATAACAAAGATGCAGAAGACAAAGAAAATAAAGATGGAGAAAGTTCTGACACCACCTCAAACAGCTTAGCAGAATCACCTGATCTTGAAGCAGAATTAGTGGCTGCTGCCCCTAAACCTCTAGAAATTAAACTGGATTTTGTTAAAAAGAAGCTTGGAGGAAAGAAAAAAGCAAAATAGAGTAATTTTGATAGCTTGTTGTTTATTTTTAAGGCATAATTTTAAAGCTAGAATGTACACACTACAGAGGAGCATGTTTGCAACTGTTTGTTTTATACAACTAATTTTCATTCTTTACTATGTGGAAATAGGGAAGTATCAAAAATTTTGAACTTTGGTATTAATAATCCTTGCTACTCATATTTTTAGATTGTACCCATTCCCTAGATCCTCTAGGTTTGTAGTTTAGAAAAGCAATTTTTTTTATTATATATATATAAAACAAAGCTAGTGAGCTTGTGATCCAGAGTGAGTTAACATGAGAAACAAACAGGGAGGTTGGTAGGAGAGTTTCAGGGGAATGCAGGAAAGACTGGACCACTTCCTATATGGCTGGTAGCAATATGGCTGGGTGAGGGAGCTGAGGTAGTAACCTGCAAAGTCTGTGAATGTTTGTTTTCTTACCTGCAGGTAATGACAATTACACTTGTAGTAAGTTGGTAACCCTACTTGAGGAGAAGATACAAGGACCTGAGGCACATTTATCCAAATTGCATCTCATAAGGGAAGGTGAAGAGTTCATGGAAGAGAGGGCATTTTAGGAGAAGGTGATCCACAGGAGCAGGAAAATCAAGAGACACCCTGTGCCTCTATTGCTAAGCAATCAGTTCCAAGATCTCCCCATAGATAATGTTTCTGAACCACTGGAACAAGGGCTATTCCCCAGGCTTCACAAAATTTAAAGGAAATTTCTCAGGCCCCTGTGGATGAGAGGACTTGAGCTTCTGCCCACCAGTATAGGAGGAGACATGTGGTGGTAATTGGTAATTTCCTACTGAGAGGGGAAGAGGCTAAAGTATGCCAACCAGACTTGGTATCTCATGAACTATGTTATCTACTGGGTGCATGCATCCTGGAAGTGACAAAAAGGCTAGAGAGATTTATCAAGCCCACAAGTTATTTATTCCTTCCTGCTCATCCAGGTGGGAACAAATGATATTGCCCAGCACAGCCCCGAATGTATTAAAAGAGACTATGAGGCTCTGGGTAAAAAGGTGAAGGATCTGGGAGCACAGACTGTGATTTTGTCAATTCTTCCTGTTAAAGGCTGTGGCTTAAGAAAAGAGAGACTAATACTGGAAATAAACAACTGGCTACGTAGACAGTGTCAGCAGGAAAATGTTTGTTCTTTTGGACCATGGCTTGCCCTTTCAAGAGATGGTTTACTCTGTCAGGAGATGGTTTGCACCTTATGAGGGTAGGAAAAAATGTGTTTGGCAAGGGCCTTGCAAACCTGATAAGGAGAGCTTTAAACTAATCATGTGGGGGAGAGAGACAAAAATTTAAAGCTAGGACAATGCCAATAACTGGAGATAAGAACACTAAAGATGTGTAGGGAGGGCCACATAGGCAGGGACCCAAGAATTTGCTGGTAAGAACAGGAATTAAATGCTCAGGGCACATAGATCATGGATTCCACTGGATCTACACTAACACTCGAGTATGGGAAACAAGCAGGAAGAACTTGAAATCCTGAAAAAGGAAGGGCACTATAACCAAATAGGTATTACTGAAACTGGAGGGACGACACTCACAACTGGAATATTAGGATTGAGGGGCACAACTTGATTAAAAGGAGTAGACAAATAAGGAAAAGGGGGGACTAGCATTATATGTCAAGATGTGTATACTTGTAAGGGTTTAAACTACCCTGAAGATAGCTGCCAAGTGTTAAGGAGGCTACTGTATATGGCACAGGTTTATGGTAAAATACATAGTAAAATCTCCAGCAATAGGGTCATCTGTATCCATCCAATGTTACTTCAGAACAAGAACCTATAAATTAAGATTCTATGCAAAACACATCACTGCCCATTTTAAATGGTATTGCACCATAATTTAAGATAATGAAATTTGAGTTTGGATTCTGTTCTAGGTCCATGAGTGAACTATATCATAACTTATAAATGCAGTTAACTGAAAACCATGAACATGAAAACAAATGATCTGTTGTGAAATAAGTTAAATTCAGTTTCAGCCGCTTGTATTCATACTGTAACTGAGTTTAACAAACATGGGTTTTCGCACTCCAGAGGGGTTCTGCACAGACAAACTAAACAGAGTCATCCATGTAGCAAGTAGACCTCTACCTGTCCACTTGCCTACTCATTCTAGCAGTAGCAGCAGCAGTTCCATGTCAGAAAAGAAAGAGCTGGAGAGAGATGCTGTTAGCCCCTTCAGCCAGAAGGTGGCCATGCAGTTATCTTGGAGCAGCAATACCAAACAAGCAGTTCCTGCCTCTTATATGGGAGGCGTGTTCTCTTCCTCTCTAGCACACTGATCTGGTAGGTGTCAGGCAGGTAAAGGAGCACAGATGCCTGTGCTGTGCAGTGAGCAAGAAGAAGTGGCTGTGTTGTGGTACAGGCAACTTCCCTGAAGAAAAGAGAGAGGGACAGGCTGCTCATGAGCTCTGAAATGTAGGAAGAGTGCTGATCTTGCACTTGCATTACCAATGTTGCCCAACAGCTGTGCCATCTCAGCATCTACATCCTCACCCTCTTCTTCCACTTTTGAGAGCTCTAAAATGCCTGAAATTTGTTATAGCAGATGCTGTCTTCCACTGTAAACCCGGCTGTATGCGGCTGGCTTAATTATGAGAAGGGCTCTTTTTATAGCAGGAACTCCTTTGCATATTAGGCGATGCACCCCCAATGTAGGCAGTCCTCCAAGAGCTTACAGTAGCCCCTGAAAGAAGAGCTCTGTAAGCTCTTGGGAGGATTGGCTATTTTGGATTTTAGGCCTGGGAGGCCTCCATTTCGAGTTGGCTGTACTGGTCAGGTACACTGGCTCTTCCAGAGTTTAAAGACCGTCGTCAATATAGTGAACACAACATGGCTGGGGTGTTTCGTACCTGATGATATGTACGATCTCGGCAATGTAATCATTACGAGTTCCCACTGGATGGGCTTGTCCGCAACAATTTATTTACAAGTAAGGCAGATACAAACGCCCAACATACAAAACATTAAAACCCAGTCAGTGCTGGATAAAATACTATATACACGTGCACGCACTCATGCTCCTTCTTCCAACGCCACCATAACATACCACAGTTAGTCCAGGCAACAGAAAACGAGATACTCGAACCGATTGTCCCAAATTCACCATACCGCTCATCCACAGATGAGATCAGACACCACCAGGAATAGACCGCTCCTCTCTCCTCTGGGCACTCCACTTGCCATCTTCGTCATGACTTGCTTAAACCTTCAACGACAGGAGCTCAGAACATATGACCGCGAGGTGCCAATTAATCCTAGGATCGTGTCTACTTACAAAGGACCAAATACTAGCGGTTCAACAGCAACCTCCATAGATCAGTCGCCCTCCGGCGAGAATCATTCAGTAAAGGCCAGTATTCCTGCTTCACATGCCATAGTCCTATAATTCAATGTCGACCAATCTTCCACTGAAGAGATCAGCCAAACCAAGGAGTGGGCCGCTTCTCCATCCTTGGGGCACGCTACAACCAACCAGTAACCTTCCACCAACCCAGGAGCTAACAAGCTCAACTGGGAACCTTTCAAGTCAGTCCGGCATAACCACACAACATGTCTCTCTCTCCATCCGGTGTAGCAAAACAGAAATTGTCTCTCTTAAAAGTAGGCTGGGGCATCCGACTTACATCTCACCAGCGGTTGACGTTGTATAATAGCGTGTCAAGTCCAACGGGCCATAGCCCACTTTTCCTACCAGCACTTTAACTACCGAACCCTCATGGTAACGGCAGCACTGGTGGGGGAGGCAGCGAGTACACTGTTTGCCAGCAGGAGCTGTTGCCCGGCGGGGACCAATGAGGAGGTCGTGTACTCATATAACATTGCATGCTGCCCCCGAGCTATGAGCAAAAGGTGGAACTAGAATGCATCATAGCCTCCCACTATTAAGTGCGGTCCGTCACAGAGGGGCTTTTCAATAGCTCTTTTTGCAGGTTGTTTGCAGGTTTATTCATCTGTGAAACAATTAATTATGTGAGACTTCTTTCCTTTTGTTTTTCCTGAACCTACTGCCCATCAGCTTTATTGGATGCCCTCTAGCATTTTGGGAGGAAAATTTTTCATTGTCAACTCTCTCCATTCCATGCATAATTTGGTATACCTCGCCTGGAGAGCCACTGCCACTCTGAGTAGACTGAGGGGTGGGGTGGGGGGAGTTTGCAGTGCCCAGCCATTTCATGTTTTCCCCTAGGTCATAGGCTCAGAGCATTGACCATGAGAGCAGGTGGGGGAAAGGGCTTGCTCCACACTCCAGACAGCATGAAGGCATAAGCCCAGTGCGGCACTGCTGGTTCTTCAGTCTGCCTATGTGGGTTTTCCTCTGCACCTGATTTGATGCAATAATTCAGAGCAAGAGGTGTCAGTTAAAGACTGTTACATAAACAAAATATTGCAAGAGTGTTAATGTTTTAAGCATGTTTGTATTATAAGTAAAAAAAATTATTTAATTGTGTTTGTCTGTGTCCTTTACAAAGTTTATATCTCCACCACCTGGCATTACATTTTATAACACACATGGCCTGGCCCGACAATGTCCCATTTATGTCAGATCCTCATAACAAATAAATTCAACACCCCTGTTGTAGAGAGTTACTGAAGAATGCTTTAGAGTGGTGTTTCTCAAACTGGATTCCATAGGCTCATAAAAGCTTGCAGTGGGTGGTGGTTCTGCAATAGATATCAGTGAGCTTGGAGATAAAATGGTGGTCCTTGGGTTGCTAAAATTTGAGAACTTTAATATTTGAGGCAGTTTGCTCCTGTTACCTAGAGCTACAGTACTACTGTATACTGAAAATTCTAACTTTGAATTTTCATTTCAAACTTGTAAATGTCATCTGCTAAACCAATTTTTATATGTACTCCCAATCAGAGTTTTAAAAATAATGTTATATCTAGAAGCCTGGCCTATTCATGAACTATTTAATTCAGAATAACATTCACTATCTTGTCAGAAGGATTCTTCTCTCCTGATAAAGAGCCTGAAGAGGACACAGGTTACATTCATTCAACTATGCATGACTAGCTTAATGATCAACTACTCCAATGACTTTTGAGAAAAGAGCAGAAACATATATACATACAGGCATACCAAGGCCTGATACAACCATCACAGAGGAAGGCTAATTAATGGCTGAGGAAAAAAAGTCTTCAGACTACTAAAATATTTTTCAGCAGAAAAAAAATGAAAATAGTTGCAGTATTACTCTTTACAGTTTCTTCAGTTATTTCAGTTACAATAGATGGAAACTACTCTTCCTTTGAACCAAACGCTCCTGAGACAAAGTTAAGGTTTGCAGTGTTAGACGATGTGCGGCTACTAGCCAATGGACTACTTCAGCTTGGGCATGGCCTTAAACACTTCGTTGTCAAGACCAAGGGGCAAATGGATAACATCTTTCATAAGCTGAACATTTTTGACCAGTCCTTTTATGAGCTCTTGCAACAAATACATGAAATTAAGGAAGAAGAGAAGCAACTCAGAAAAACAACTTCTAGACTGCAAGCCAACAATGAAGAAATAAAGAATCTATCTTTGGAGTTGAGTTCTAAGATCAAAGTCCTTTCACAAGAGAGGATCCAACTTCAAGATAAAGTAGGGGGGTTGGAAGAAAAACTTACTAAACTGTTTCAAACCCAGCCTAAAATTCAAGAATGTGAAGAAATTGTATCACCTAAAGTAAGTAGATTTGAAAGAGCTGTAATGGAGTCAGTTCAGCAGACTGAAATGTTATTTTGCTTCTAATACAATCCAAAGCTGTTGCTGATTGCATGCAAATTTACTAGCACCATACATTTTTAACAATAAAGATATTGTAATGTAGAAACAAAGGAGTAATTGTTTCTTTATTGTAAATTGGTTTATAAAGTATTCGTTATGGTTTTAAGTAAAATGACTTCAGTTGGTGTAAAGATACTTTCCTGTAATGACAATTTGAGCTTAACAAATGAACAGCTATAGAAATAAGAAACTGTTACTATGGGGAAGTGCAGCATCATTAGGGTTAAGTAAAACTAAGCCTCATGAGAAAACTGGCAAGAAAATTGTTTTCATGCTTTGTTTTTCCAAAAACTAATTTCAAGGAAGTAAATAATTTCATTTAGCTCACCTACTACCCCGGTATGCAAATACCTATCAACTGACATCATCATCAGAAACCTTCCTCTGTGTGCTCCCACCTTCATAAGTGGGTTGCAACCAGAGAGATGGCCTTTTCTGTGGTGGTTTCCTCAGCTAGGAAACGCCCTCTCATCAGTGATGTGATGAGCACAATTTTGGACTTAGAAGAGTGTAATTGCTTAGGATGGTACTGCTAGTTTGTTAAATTTTAGGTGCCAGGAAACTTTACAATTTACTTTCCCAGACATATGTGCATAGTGTCCTACAGAATCATAGAATCACAGAGTTGGAAGGGGCCATACAGACCATCTAGTCC
Organism: Gekko gecko; assembly: GCA_029375565.1. NCBI lineage: Eukaryota > Metazoa > Chordata > Lepidosauria > Squamata > Gekkonidae > Gekko > Gekko gecko. The sequence goes on along the minus strand of JAPDNY010000006.1, from coordinate 72,978,642 downwards.
AACTCCCTGCCCAATGCAGGACCAGCCTAAAGCATCTCTGACAAATATTCATCCAGCCTCTTCTTGAAAGCTGTCAGTGAAGGGAAGCTAACTACCTCCCTAGGAAGCTGATTCCACCTTTGGACCACTCTGACTGTAAAAAGTTTTTCCTAATATCCAACTGATCCCTTTCTGCATGTAATTTAAACCTGTTGCTTCAGGTCCTATCCTCTGCTGCCAACTGGAACAGCTCCTTGCCCTCCTCCAAATGACAGCCTTTCAAATATTTAAAGAGAGCAATCATGTCCCCCCTCAATCTCCTCTTCCCCAAACTAAACATTCCCAAGGCCCTTAGCCTTTCCTTGAAGGGCTCAGTCTCCAGACCCCTGATCATCCTCGTCGCTCTCTCTCTCTATGCATTTATGCAGCAATATAGAAATGCTAATGGTTATTAGACATATACGAGAACAGGAAAAAGAATGTGATCTAAAATATCTGCTCAGGCAAGGGCAAATTAATAGGCTAGATGATATAATAATGAGAACTAGTTTGATGTAATGCTGGACTAGGATCACACATTCCCGACCTTTTCCTAATCATAAAAATGAATGAATATAGGGATTCCTGGTTGGCTGTGCAAGGAGCACCAGTGATACTCTAGAGTCTAGGCAAAATCTCAGAAAGTGGAAATGTTAGCTGCCACTTCTCCTGCAGAGATGCACACTGCTCAGGTTGGTATGACATGTTTCACAAAATCTAAACCTTTTACACCCATCCTATTAAGCAGTCGGTGGCTTTCCTTCTGTTCCAGTTCTTGAACCATCACTTACTTTGGACAGAGGATAAGGCAAACATATCATAAGGCCAAAAGTGTAGTCCATCTCGGCCTCCCCTGCTCACATGTTTTGCACTGCTTGCAGCGCTCATAGTGCTTATTGTGATGTGACTTGCCCTCCTCAAAATGATCAACAGAGCATTACCATTATTAACTACTATCAAATTAACATCTTCCAGGAGGCGCTAAGTATTGTCTGAATACTTACCATCTTGTTTTAATCTGACTGTAACTCTATTTTTTTATGTTATTCTGTTTTACTTGTTTGTTTGAATGTTTAATTTTATTTTGTGCTTCCCACCCTGAACCCACTTGCAGGGGAGGGTGAGATATAAATAAAATTAAATAAATAGTTATGTGTTTTCACTGTAAAAAATTAGTTGAAGTTAGGAAAAGTCGGTAGTGCTATTTTCAACAGTGAGGCAATATAGTTTTCCATGCAGAACTTTGGGGAGAATCAGGACAATAACCTCAGATACCTTCTCCAAGTTGTTCAAGCCCAGCACGCCCAACTTGACAAACAACAAAAGCAAATACAAGCACTGGAAGAGAAGGTATAGTTGTTGCTTATTTGAATGACCTATATTCTGGGTACTGCTTTAATGATATCAGGTAATTTTGGAGAGAAGGTCACAAATGGCAGCGGGGGAAAGATACAGAAATAGGAGAAACAAAACAGTATGGAGAAGAACAAACTACTAAAGTAGGATAAGAATGAGAACAGCAGTACAGAAAAGGAAAGTAATAACATAAAAAAACCTTCTCTGAAGACAGAGAAATCTTACAAATCATATAGTACTTCCATTACATGATAAGTAATTTGTGAACAATTCAAACATCTTCACTGCAGTTTCTGATTTTTGTTATGAAAAAAATTAAGTTTTCACATCCAGCAAGTTTCAGCTGTAAAATTGCTGAAACAGTTTTGTCCTTTCAATCCTCTATAAACATTACTTTTTATTTTACTTATTATATTTATAAAAATATATCTAGAGTATTTAAAGCATACATTTAAAAATACAAACTGTGAAAGCAACAAGTTAATGCCTGTAGACCCATGAATCATACAGATTTATTGGTCAGAAAGTCAAGGTTGACTGGCTACCATAGAAATCCTAAAGCAGAGTTACATCCTAAGTCGATTTAAGTCAATGGCCTTAGAAGGGTATAACTTTGTTTATGATTGTAATGGAATTGACAACTTAGGTATACCTTGACTAATGTGTGAAAACAACCTTAATCTTTTGATTAACAGACAGAAGGTCAATAGAGGGTTTTTTACTCATAAAAGATCCAGTCCTGATGTATAAACCCTCAGTACTCAAATTACAGGAAGTCTGTAATTTGACCACCCCCTACCTTTTGTTATGAGTCTATCTTATTCCCAAAAAACTCCCTTCCTGGATCTCTTCCTCTAGCTTCTCCCCATTCAATCACTGGGAACACCTACTGAAATCAATGAAACATATCTATGCATGCTTCCCTCAGTCAACATAAATAACTCAGTCAGCCTAGTGCCTGCACACTATCTTCTGCCACTACAGAAACAGGGCAGAACAGAGTTCAGAAGCTCATTGATAAAATTCTTTTTAAAATGTTTAAAAGTTCATGAGTTTTCAGTATACAGATAGAAAACTTAATTTCCCTCTTGAGAGTTCCAGCACCTCTTTTTCCCCAAAAAAAGCCCTGGATGCAAGTATGTCTGGACTGCCCCCTTTCTAGAGGGTGCCCAAGGTCTCAGATAGGTCACCAGGTGAAGGTTACATCACCACTTCCTCCTCCTATGATCCACTGGTGCTTGCTCATTCGCCCTCTCTCTGCCTTCTGCAAGCCACCAGACCTCCTTTTATACCCTGTCCTCACTGTCCCTTTATCTGTATCCCTAGCCTCCCTCCTTTTGATGCTGACGCTGAGCATCAGAACTGAGTTACAATGGACAGCATGCTCACTGCCAGCTTGTGAGGCCCTCAGGCCATGCTGCTCATCCCCACCTTGTGAGACCCAGCATGGCAAGCTGCTCCTGCCTGGCTTGCCTAGTCCTGGTGGTGTCTCCAGTCTTGTCATTCCCTGAAGTTGGCCAGCCCCTCCTACTCCTGCTGGATCTCTTCGGGGACAGGTGATGCCTCTTGTTTTCCCCACAGCTGGGCCCTTGCTTTGCCTGATTGTCCTTCCCCTCCAGCGGTCTCCTTTGGACGAGTGGAGGTATGCTTGCTATTGCTTCCTTGCTGGAGTTGGCATGGAATGGCAGGTGTGGGGTCTGCCATGGCAGGCCTGTTGGCTTTTCCAGGGCCTCCTGAAGGCCCAAAGGGGATGGGGGCATGGGGAGGGGCAAGTCAGGACCATAAAACAAGCTGAGTTTTCTTTGGTTGGAGGAAGGATGGTCAACTGCCCATTTCCCCAATAGCTGCCTGCAAAGGATCTCTACCCTCAGTGTGTTTACACATGAACAATGTACTTTAGTAATAAATAGACAGATATAGATTATCCTTCTTTCCAGCTAAACAATACAGGCTTTCAAGATGACATACAGATTTCATTTGCTCTGAACACAGATGAAGCAAAGAATACCAAAGCTAACACAACAGCTGGAGTTCAAGATTATAAAGGTAAGTGCATACAGTTCTAATTATAGGTGCTTTATGTATAATGCTGTTTGACAAGACAGGGAAATACACTGAGGAAAGAAATACAGCCTTCTACACACCATCATCTGTGAATAGACTGCAGAGTTGATTTTGAAATACAAAAAGAAAAGGCAAGGACACTTGCTCTGAGATCCTTGTAAAATACCCAGGATAGAAATATAAAACAGATTTACAGGCAAAGCCAAACTGCTAATTGCTGCATTAGTTAAAAGAAGACTCATATTTGTATAAGTGATATCTCTCCAGTATATGGGAAGTGTTTAAAATAGTTACATTAACATATTAGGTCAACCTCTTGCAAAATATGAAAGGGGCTCCTCAGTGCTAGAAGATTTTGTGTTAAATTTGGAATTGTTAATAACTTTAGATCAATTCAAGTTAAAGCTAATATTCAGAACTACTGTTTAAACTTTTCCATAACACCAAAATCATTGTAATGTTAATTGTCACATCTAGCATTGCAGTCCTTTGCAGAGTTACTCCTAAATCTACTGAAATCAATGAGATTAGACAGGAGTAACTCTGCATAGGATTGCCCTCAAAACAGCCAAAGTGTAAAGCTTAACTCTCAGATTAAAAGGATCAGAAATATCTGTTCTCAGTTATTTGGATAAACCTGTAAAGTTGCACTGAGTCTTCTTAAATTTCTACCTCTAGTAATATAACCGTATATGTTAAACTCTTACAAATTTTAGACAATGCTACGGACTGCACTTGGATTTACAACAGAGGTGAACAATCCAATGGCATTTATTCTATTAAACCAAACAGATCCAAGGCATTTAACGTATATTGTGAAATGAAAATGGGTAAGCCCACTCTTTTGTTTTGTTTGAAAAGAAGGTATGTGCTTGTACAGGTTTTGGCCTCTCTACCCCAGTCCAGGAATAAGAGGCACAACTCCTGAACTCTGCCAGCATGTACAGGATTTTACTTCTTCCCCATCCCAGTCCAGGAATGGAAGATAACAAAATCCCATATGCTTCAGGAACACTTAAACAAGCCCAAGAGTATGTCTGCACACACTCCTGGTTTACCAGTAGTCACTGCCACCAAGATCTCTTACATCAAGGCCCTCACCAAGGCTCAGGAGCACAGATCTAAACTCCTGCCTGGTCTAGAGGACTTAGCAACTTATCAGCTCTGTGCCAGAGCTGCAGATATTAATTAATTAACACACAGTGGTAGCCTTCTAGGCAAACAGCTTAAGCACAGGATCTAGACTTAGAGTCAGTTTGCAACATAGGACACAAACTCAGATAATATTGGTCAGATATTATCTTTAATCAGTGCAGAAGCATGCATAAATCATAAGACTTGCAGGGGTAGGAAAACAAAGAATATCTATAGCTTATTCAGCTCTTACTATACATAGAGGTATTCATAGTTACCAGTCATTCAGAGATACCAGATAATTCAATGTCCATTGTGTAACCATGGAATCTTGAGGATAAACCACATGATTGCTGTGGGCAGTTAAATCCAGCTTCGCTGCCCACTAGTAAAATTCCTTGTTGCAGGTATACAATCCAAAGGGGAACTCTCTCTCAGAAAGGAGCTCTCTTTCCAAGAAAACTCTCCCCCTCTTCCCATAGGGTGATCACTATTCCCTCCCTTTCCCGTCATAATTGAATATGGCCATTTATCCAATCACGAGAGGATGAAGGGGTGTGCCCAAATCTCTGGGTCGATGTGACAGAAGCCACATCAGAGGAGCTTTGATGTGTTAACGTCTTGGGACATCTGTGTCCCAAGCTTGGGAAGATGCCTTAATGTCTGCTCTTCCCAGCAAAGGTGTCAAAGTGTCTTGTATATGGATATCAGGCTTGGCATCTGGCATGCCATCTGTTGCAGGTGACAAAAGTCACATGGACATGTTAGCACTAGGCCATTTGGCCCTAGCAGGAATGATTCAGGAAAGTCTTTTCCTATACAATTGCCTGCCAGGACTTGGGATAGCCCTGAAAACAGATGCTGGTACTCAGTAACAGTGAGTACCATCACCAAAAAAGCCCTTGGTAAGACCACTGTATCAGCTGCCATTTTACTCTACCTTCAGAACTCACCCTGATGTACTAGAAATCATTTATTGACTTAAATTATGCTAATATTTTGCATACCAAAAATGTCATTTATATTATCATGACTACTACTATGGTGCCCCCATCCACCTTCCCTCCCTCAGAGGCAAGTTTTTCCTTCCATTTTTCTTTCCCTTTACTGACTGAGCCACCCTCGTAATGTGTTTTCTTCTTTCCTGAAGAACTCTGGCTGTCCCAGTCTGTTACAGGTGGCAGTCACACACACGAGACAAAGTGGGGGGGAAGTGAGGCTATTTCCTCTGGAGGAATTTGACCCACAGTTGCACAATCACACAGTCCTTTGAAGCTGCAGGAGCAGCCTGCCACTGTGTGATCAGACACAACCGCAGAGGAGTCAGGTTGGTTTTTTTGCTGTTTGTTCCCAATACGCTTAAACGGGGAATCAATTAATCGCATCTTAGCACTGATGGTTCCCTGTGGAGTGTGTGATGATGTACATACGGAGAAGGGGGGGGGGAACAACAGCACAGAGTCGGGATGGCCTGATCAGAACATCCCGATGACATGAGAGCTTGCTGGAGCAATCAGACAGGGGAAAGTCTGACTGTGGCCCGTAGCAACCCGTTTGCTACCGGACTTTCCCTGGTGTCTTTTTACTCCACTTCTGCGGCAGAGCAAAATGGGTTGCTGATGGGTGCGGGGCGCTTCCCAGATGTTTGTGTCTGATCGCACCCTTTAAATCTGCCTGGCATTTGCGCCTATGGCACAGCTAACTGTGTGTGTGATCACGTCCACAGTATATTTTGACTGTTTGCTCAGCCCGGGAACCTGAGGGAAGGATTACAAGCCCCCTTTAACTTTAACAGCACTCAAGACATTTTTTTATTACAAATTAACAAAATATTTTATTTAACATAGAGGAGAAAGATCAGGTGAAATCAGGAGTTAAATTTCTGAGGTAACTCAATAGATATAACTCTGAGTTAAACTCAGTACATGCACAGACTTTAGTTCTCTTTAGCTTAAAACATAAGAGTTTCTTAAGCTTTTCATGGGGACTTAAATCTTTATGTTGAGTGGCTTTTGTTCCAGTGTTTTCCTTCAAACAATTCCGTACACTTTCTTTGAGTAATCTCTGACTCTCATGTTCCAGAAGGCTGGTACACTGTTTCCAGTACCCAAACACTTTCTCCTGAAATACTAGTACTTGTCTTGAGTTTTTAACTGACTCTTAAGGTCCCTAAAGACAGTTTCTAACCACACCAGACCAGGCATCTCTTCACTGTTCAGAACTAACTCCCTGTTTGACTGGGTAGGGAACTTCCTTCTCGCTCTAGAAGATCTATCCCCTTTCCTTGGCCCAAATAGGAGTCTTCACTTCTTCCCAAATTTTCTTGCTAACTTTCCCCCAGATCTCCATCTGCGTAAAACTATTCTCAGCTAAGGCTGAAATCACTCAACTCAGTCAAGACAACCTGACTGACCATCTCCTAAGCATGCAGATCTAAAGACTCTCTGCTCAGCTCATGCTAACCAATCAGATTGCTTGGAGCAGCCTGTCACTCAAGGCTCTCTGTTTATGTGAAGAATTAACCCTTCACAGCCCTTCAGCTGCTTGTACAGCACTTCTAAGCTTTTAAAAGTGCAGTCTGTCACAAGTACATACAAATGCTGATTATATTTAGGGCTTTTACAGCAAACTATGGAAATCCCATGCAAGAGCTGAAAGAGTTCTAATGTTACATATGACAAACAGGGGACCTACAAGGACTCGTGGGGTATCTCATTTTCCACTCTCCCACTATTTCCTCTTTCCATTCCCAGAAATACTCCACAGTGTTTACCCTTTTCCTGCTTCTTCTCTCCTTCCCACGCACCAGCCAGCTTACCATTATCTTCCCCCAGAGTTGCCAGCTTCCATGTGGGGCCTGGCATTCTCCAAGAAATACGACTGATCTCCACACTACAGATATCTCTTCCCCTGGAGAAAAGGGCTCCTTCAAAGAGTGGATGTTATGGCATCACATCCTGCTGAGTTCTTCCCCTTCTCAAACTCTGTCCCAGGCTCTGCCCCCAAATCTCTAAGAATTTCCCAACCTGGAATTGGCAACCCTACTGCCCCAGTCTTCAGCTTTCCCTACCATTGGCAGCCTCTACCCAAGAAAACTAAAGCTCAGCTGCACAGTGCTGCCCACTAGGCCCAATTGTGCAATGGGCTTGTGAGGGGAACCTCACTTTCCCCTATAACCCTCCCAAAGTACTTCTTTCCCTCCTCCTGGCAATCTCCATATCCTCATCTTTCCCTCCTTCCTTCTCTCCTTCCCAACCACTTTTATCTGCTCCAAACTTCAGCTATATTATTTATTTATTTTGTTTACACCCCACCTTTCTCCGTAATGGGGACCCAAAGCAGCCTATCCTCTTCTCCATTTTATCCTCACTATAAAATTTTGAAGTAGGTTAGACTCACCAGGTGAACTTCTGCAGCAGAGTGGGGATTTTAACTTGGGGCTCCTAGATCCTAGGCAGAAATTCCAACCGTGGCACCAATGTTTAGCCTTGCAAAGGGTCCTGCCCTTTCCTCTGCCTTTTACTGACAGAAATCAAGGGTTGAAGCTGCCTATAAATCCCCATAATAGCTACTGAAAGGACACTTGCTTCTTAGAGCTACAAGTGCTGCTTCTAAATCCCCCAATGGAATTTTTTTAAGACTTCAGATTTTTCTGCAAACCTAATGCTTTTGTTTGTTCATGGCTTGAGTCTTTCGATTTAAATATTTGCAGATTTGGCCATGTTGAGAATTAGATATATTGATTACATGTTATTAAGTAGTACTCCAATCCAGGAAGGGAGCTGCGACAGAAAAGACTAGTCTCCAGTTGGGGGACATACTGAAGCTTTTTATAGAATCATAACACCAACAGGAACCATGTACACCAAGAATCCATATATCTTCAGAACATGGAAATAGAGGAAAGAATACTTTCTGAAAAATACAAGTAGTGGTGGAAAACAGAGGTAAAGGTTCACATGAGTACTTCTTGCATCTTGGGAAGCAACCCAGAAGAATTAACTATGCACTTCTTAAACATGGCTATAACCCACAGCATACTAGCTTTTGGCTGGTGCATGTTTTATCTGCCTTGTGACAAAAAACATGATACTTGATATCCCAGCTGTGCTATCTTGCTAATGTCCCTATGTGTGTTTGTATCATCAGTTTAGCATAATTTATATGGATGTGTAACACAAATTACACTATAAAAAACTATCTGACGTCAGTAACAGAATCAGTATGGTATAGTGGTTAAGAGTTTCAGACTAGTATCTGGGAGACCCTGGTTCAAATCCCCACTAATGCCACAGAAGCTCGCTGGGTGATCCTGGGCCAGTCATGCTCTTTCAACCTTACTACCTCACAGGGTTACTGCATGGATAAAACAGAGGGGAGGAGTATGATATAAGGCGCCTTGGGTCTCCACTGTGGAGAAAGGTGGGGTATAAAGGAAAAAAGAAGTAAATAACATTTGTTACAGATGGGTCAGACAAGTTTGTCATGCCTCAATAAAGTAATCATACCAGAGTACATCTCTTTCAGATTGCAAGAACAGAGCATACTGAATATGAATATGCACATGCGAGCATCAATGCAAACTACATTCTTCTTTCCTTACATCACTACATAAATAATGGATTCAACAGGATTCAGAGAGCTGGCCCTATGTCTGTCAAATAATCCAAAGTGAATGGTAAAAATAGCTATACAGGCTGTACCTAAAGTTTATCTTTCTTTTTTTATCTTCAGAAAGTTCATGGACAGTCATTCAAAATAGAGCTGATGGATCTCTAGATTTCAACCAAACCTGGGAGAGTTACATCAATGGCTTTGGCAACCTTGATGGTAAATGCTTTGCTCCATAATGTTCCCAAATACTGAAAGTGGTTTTTATGTAGCAACATGCTACATGAATGAAGCCTGTGCAAACACTAATGCACGCAAATAAGCTTAATATATCTTGGAGAGTTTAATGATTGAGTCACATTTCCTGTTTTGGGCTGTCTTTCAATTTTTTTCACCCTAATCAAGTGCTTTGAGTTGGTACAATATGAAGAGGCTGTCTAACTCCAAGATTTCAGTTGAATCTAATATTTTATTATATGGCTTTTCACACACAAATAATAATTATTGTATGGCACTGTGTGTAGTATAGCCAGGAGATCTAAAGATTGTCTGGCAGCCTTAAGTTCTAGTTATTTTGTGGCAAACTGGACTTATTCTTTGGGCTGAGAGAGCTCTGAAAGAGCTCTGACTAACCCAAGGTCACCCAGCTGGCTTCAAGTGAAGGAGTAGGGAATCGAACCCAGTTCTCCAGATAACAGTCTGCCACTCTTAACCATTATACCAAACTAGCTCTCTCTTTCACACACAAATAATCATAGGCACATCCAGTTTATACGTCTGATCTATATGATCTATATACCACAAAACTGAGATACATTGGTCATGTGAATTGCATTGGTCTCTAAGGATTCAGGCCTTCATGCAACTGTGAAGTACAGCATATGAACAACACACTGAGCTAAAATATGTAATGCATGTACATTTCATGTATCTGCATAAGGCTCTCTTATGCTCTCTATATTTATTTATTTCCTTATTTTGGGCCCCACCTTTCTCCCCAGTAGAAAGCCAAAGTGGGTGTCCTCTCCTCTATTTTATCCTCACAACAAGCCCTATGAGGTAGGTTAGGCTAAAATTATGTGACTGGCGCAAGGTCACTCAACAAGCTCTCATGGGAGAGTGTGGATTCGAACCTGGGTCTTCCAGAACATAGTCTTGACACTTTCAACCACTGCACCACACTGGATCTCTCTATATCAAGGAACATTCAGTCAATTTTAAGCCAAGCTTGGTTTTCTAGATGCGAGCTTAACAATTTTTATGACTGACTCTTAAATTATTAAGATGTAATTATTTAGACTGCAGTACGAAACTGATTGTTTTCTGACTGCACCACTTCCTAAACCTGTGTAGGCTAACCTTGACATAAGGAGCATGAAGCATGGGAGCACATTAAGAACTGATCAAAATAGCGCTGCATTTTCTCTCAACCTCTGTACAGTTAATAGGAATATAACCAATGCAGGTTATATATTGACAAACCATTCAGTATCAATATGTTGTCAAAGGCTTTCATGGCCAGAGTTCATTAGCTGCTGTAGATTTTCCGGGTTGTCTGGCCGTGGTTTTGACATTGTAGGACTGGTGAAACATCAGGTCCTACAGTATCAATTCCTATATTATCTATCAGTGTAACTGCTAAAAATGAAAGCTAAAGTTCTGCAGCCTCTCAGTCTCCCTAAATGTTTACTTTTTATTAGGCCTTTTTTGCATGCACAGGACTTCCTCAAGGACCTCAGAATAGAGCTTTTTTCTAGCAATGGTAAAACAGTGCTCATGGCTGCTACCCAACTCAAGCAATATTGCTATTTCCAAGTTCAGCGACTACAAAAGTTCCCCCATCACAATGAGATTAGTAAGCACATCCTAGCAATATGGACCACACAACGTCTATGACTAAATTTGAAGTAAATCACTTCTAGGGCATTTCCATAACAGCAAAGAGAAATCCATTTAAGCCTTGAACTTGCTATTAGAGGCCTGGTCTGGACATGCAGCTGAATGAGGTGGACATGTTTCCCTATATGAATTTGTGGGGAAACTAGTACTGTTTGTAAAGGGCTCGTACTCAAGAACTTTTACAACATACTCAAATTAAGTGCTATGCAGCAACAGAGGCAACACTCTGCTTTCATGCAGACCATAAAATGGTATGAGATTATTAAACTAGACTTCTTTCTTTTAGTATATACCAAACCTAGTTTCTAGACTTTACCAGCCAACCATGTCACTAGATAAATAGGTGAAGAGAAGCCGCACCTATTTGCATTGCTTAATTATTCACTTAGGATATAGCACAGGTCAAAGAACATTCCATCCAGCGCACTTTGACAAAGATCCATTTCGATCTACTTAAACTAATGTGCTACGATCAAAGTGGCACCAACATGTGACTGGGCAACAGGCAGGGGTCTTTTCGTAGAAAAAGAGCTGCAGGAGTTCATTAGCATATGGTATGCTAATGAGCTACTAGGGTATTAGCATATGCCACGCCCCCTGACATCACTGGAACTGATGTCAGACGGGGAAGCAAAAGGGGGGGAGGCATCTTCAAAAGCCTCCCCTTCCCTTCCCCAGCTTGCCTGGGGGGGGGGGAGTGAAGAGAGAAGGGGTTTAAAGTTTAAACCCCTTCTCACTAGAGTTGGGCCACAGAAGGAGGAAAGAGGGAAAGAAAGAGAGAGAGTAGAGAGAAGGAAAGAAGGAAGGAAAGAGGGAAAGAAAGAGAAGGAAAGAAGGAGGGAAAGAAAGAGAGAGAAGGGAAGAAGGAGGGAAAGAGGAAAAGGAGAGAAGGAAAGGAGGGAATTAAAGAAAGAAAGAGAGAAGGAAAGGAGGAAAAGAGAGGATGGAAGGAAGGAAGAGAAGGGAAAGAGAAAGAAAGGAAGAAAAGAGGAAGGAAGGAAGAGAAGGGAAAGAGAGAAAGAAAAGGAGAGAAAGGAAAGGAGGGAAAGATGGCAAAGAGATGGATGGGAGGCTCTCCCACCACCCCCATCAAGCCCCCACCACCCCCACCCCCGTGGATCCCTTATTTACCGCTTTGGTGAGGGCCGGGGAAGCCGGTGGCGGGGCTCTCCTAGCGTCCCCCCAGCCGCAGCGCCACTTGTTCTGGAGTGTGCCACTTTTTCTCATGGCAAACAAGCACCTCCCAAGACAGTTCACTTTCCCTGAGATTCTCTGGGAGAGTCTGACTGCTGGTGCTGCCTGCTTGCCTGCCTTAAGTGCTGCTGGCTGGGTTTCCCCATTGAAAACAATGGAGATAATGGTGGTAACCTGTTTGGGTGCCCACAGAATTAGGCCCATTGGTCCAATTGCTTTGAGACGTGAGGGTGTATGTGGGGAGAGGCTCCTGAAGCTACCCTGAAAATTTGGAGCCTCTCCCTCAAACCCCCTCCCCCCAGAGCTACTAATAGCACCGTGGGAAAAAGTAACTTTTTCCCACCATAGAGAACAATGGAGGGGATGGGGCAACCCGTTTGGGGGCCCATAGAATTGAATCCCCTGGTCCAATGTTCTTGAAACTTGATGGGTATCTTGGGAAGAGGCTCCATCAGTTACCCAGTGAGTTTGGAGCCTCTCCCTCAAACCCCCTCCCCTCCAGCCCCCAGAATATACCCTATGTTTTTGCCATTGACTTCAATGGCCATTAGGATATAATAGGGCTGAAATTGACATTTGGCTGGCCAAAGACTCCAGAATCCACTTGTACTGCCGAAACTGACATGCAGGAGCTTTTCTGCCCTCCAAAACTGATTGTACCCGATTTGGCAGAACCGAATTGAGCCGAATTTTTTTTTTTTTGCACACCCGTACCGGGGACGCCAGATGGGGGCAGAGCTTGCCGCCGCCGCCATTTATTGTGGCTCCTGAGCTGCTGGAGCTCTGCTCCGGTGCGCTCCCCTCCCAAAAGACCCCTGGCAACAGACAACACATAACAGCAATTATGCATAGCAGTTTTAATTCAAAAATTATTCTAAAAATATAGCAACAGGTTTTGAGATCTGTCTAGTTGTTGAAAGTATGAATTTATAATTATTAATTTGCAATCACAAACATTAGAGCTAGTTGAATGACTTATTGCTAATGTCTGTGATTGTAAATTAATAATTATAAATTCATACTTTCAACAGCTAGACAGATCTCAAAACCTGTTGCTATATTTTTAGAATAATGCTCTCCTGTGAAAATATAAGGTTGCACACTACTGAGTCAGATTACTGGTCCATCTAATCATATAATATCTCCTCTGACAAGTAGCACTCTTCAAGATCTCAGACAGAAGTATTTTCATATGAACACACATCAAGTGGTCTTATACTCAATCAGAGCTTTGGTCCATCAACCTCAGTACTGTCTACTGGCCACCTAGCCTACAGGATTTTCTATGCTGTAATTACCTCACCCCACCATTTACCCTCATCTAAAATCTATTAATGATGCCTTTTGTTATTGCAACACTGTTATAAACATAAAATGTATATACAATGCAAATGTCCATCCTTCCACATGAACTCATTTGCCTTCTAACTTGTGAGAAGAAGTGACACGTTCTGCTAAAAACTATAAGTTAAGACTATAATTCCATTTAATAAAATGTTTTTGGAAAACTGGGATATAGTCTGACTTGGAAAGAAAGTTGGTAACACTTTCTTACCTAAGAAAATTCAAAGCTCAGAATAACACATTGTAAAACAAGAGTGAAATTCTGTGAGGCAATCTGTAGCACAAATGCAGCACCCTGGCTTAGTTAACATCTCAATACTTTCTAGGTATTTTTTCTAAACATATTCTGTCCTATTTGGAATCACCCCATTGGTCCAGGATAACAACAAAAAAAACCCAGAAAAACAGGATTGCTGATTAACAGTGCAATCCTAAGAAGAGTTATACCGATGAAGTCAATGGCCTAGGCTGCAGTCACATGCACCAGTGGAATCACAGGGGAAGAAAGGCTATTTCCTCCGGAGGCATTTGACACACAGTTGTGAGATCACACAGCCCTTTGAAGCTGCAGACGCAGCCCGTCACTGTGTGATCAGACACAACTGTGGGTGAGCCGTTTGGGGTTTTTTTGCCATTTGTTTCCCTTATGCATAAATGAGCAATTGAGGAATTGCACCTCTGCACTGAGGGTCCCCTATGGAGTATGCGATGATGCACATATTGGAAGGGGGGAAACACGGCACGGAGTCGGGATAGCCTGATCAGACCATCCTGACAACATGGGGATGTGTCTGAGCAATCAGACAGGGGAAAGTCCGCCCGTGGCCCACCTTATCCAGATAACACTGCACTTTGCCCGGTGTCTTTTAACTCCGCTTCCATGGCAGAGCAGCACAGGTTGCTGACAACTGTGAGATGCTTCCTAGCTGTTGCTGTCTGATCTCTCCCTTTAGATCTGTCAGGCATTCATACTTGTGTTGGATCAAAAGGACCGTGTGATCACAACCTTAGAAGGGTATACCTCTGCTTATGAATGCACTATTAGTGGCTTAATATAGTAATGTTGCTCCAACTGAGAGAGAGAGAGAGAGAGAGCACAATATGACATAGCCATTTAAGGATGCCATCCAAAGTACAATTACTTTGAAGTAGTTTCACTGGACTCAGTAGAACTTACTTCTAGGTAAACATGTTGAGGGTTGCACCATGCATAGTCCACTTAAAATGCTAAATTTAAAGGTGCTATAGTAAATGACACTACCAAAATGCCTATTAAGGGTGTATTTCTTTTTTGTGGCTGACACTCCATTTCCACTGCAATTAAATTTTATATATGCCACTTGCTTCACTTATCAAAGAGATTCAGTCACATGATTTTGTTAAGTATGCCTTGAATCCTCCCTTGCAGACAGTGATAAGCTCCAAAGTTCCATTCCAGTTAAATTTAGTTTTATTTTCTGTTTTATTGATCATTAGTGCATAATCTAAAAGATATAAACAAAAAAGATTTTCAGGAGAAATGACCTGCAAAGTTCAAGGGTTCCCAAGACTCCAGTGGTCTTCCTAATTAATAGAATTAATAAATCCATGTAGGTTATTATGCATTACGTTCACTCTATCCTAAGTGTTATGTTTGTGCATCTTGGATTTACAGGGGAATTTTGGTTAGGCCTACATAAGATCCACTCTATTGTAGACCAAGCTGACTACATCCTGCGTATTGAGTTGGAAGACTGGAAAGCTAACAAACGTTATATTGAATACTCATTAAAAATGGGAGGTCCAGAAACAGATTACGCTGTCCGTCTTGCAAAAATTACTGGGAATATTCCCAGTGCTCTGCCTGAACAGAAAGAAGTTAAATTCTCTACAAAAGATCATGGGAACAACACCAAAGGAAACGCCAACTGTCCAGAGAATTATTCAGGTAGCTATATTCTGAATACCTGGATGCTTTAACTTTTTTCATAATCAGAACAGTAGCTTATTTAAGTTAATTGTACCAGTTAGTTTGTCATAAGAACAAGATATCTAAGTCATCAAATTCACTGCCCTGAAAATGAAACAGTCAGAGCTGTCAATCTTCTTTGTACATTTCTAGTTCTCTACTAAACCACTCACTCAAACTTTAGGATACAGAAATAGGTTACTATTTTCAGCAAAGCATTTTGCTGATGGTCTCAGTTAATCAGTAGCACAGAAAACAAACAGTGGTGACCTGCTTTTCTGCATAGTTCTAATAAGCAAAGGTTTCAAATGAAACATGGCAGGAACCTCCATGTATCTGGATTTCAGTGTAACCCAGAGCTCTCCATTCTATTTTCTTCTCAAACATTATTATGCTGTATTTGCTGTTAAACTGAACCTCAAAGGAAAGGTTACATGACCTTCTAATCATCTAGATTTATTAGAGGCAATCACATTGCAGCGGACATGAACAAAAATAATGTACTGGCACACTCACTTTGTATTTAAACTGCTGGAATGTGTAAAGGAATTAATTTCTTTATTTATGAAGAAATATAAATAGTTGGGAAACAGGTATTTCAGTCAAAATTCTACTGCATGCATTTATGTACAAACAATTGTGGTTTTGTTATGAACTGGCTAAAGTAATAGATACACTGATCAACCAACTATATTGCCATTTAGGTAGGTAGGTTCTGTTATGTGCAGCAATCATCCATACAAAGTGTTCAAGTAAATGTCCCCAAACTCATGCTGACATCCAGAGGAGCAGTTCTGCAAAGAGGCTATATTTTGAGGATTTGGCCCCCACTGCTGAGGGCAGAAAGCAGAGCTTCTGAATTCCATTTTTCCCTTGACAAGCCGTCCTTGAAACTCAAAGTTCTTTAGAAGGGATCTGCAATACAGTGCATGAAACTGCCATTGAAAGACAAAGAGAAATCCCAATACAGACATGAAAGTCCCATCTGCCTAAATGGGCTTCAGGGACTATTGCCTTAGCTCATGTGATCACGAATTGGAATTACATGGAGCTTTTAATCTTATTTTCAGGTGGTTGGTGGCACGATGAATGTGAAGAAACAAACCTGAATGGAAAATATACCAAGCCAACTTCAAAAGGCAAACTAGAAAGAAGGAAGAGAGGGCTTTATTGGAAGCCTCACAAAGGAAGATCTTACCTTCTCAAATCAACCAAACTGATGTTACATCCTGCAGAGTTTGAAAATTTTGACTAAACAACTTTACTTAGATTTTACTAAATAAAACACAAACAACTTCTTTCCAAGCACAGAGAGATATCAGATCAAAGCATTTCTACTGGCCTTCAGATTTATTTTCTTTACAGGATCTGCTTCATCATATAAAAACGTTTTGTATGTCTTGGTCATACTCTAGTATGATCAAGAGAGGAGAAGGGCTGTGCAGGAGGACATGGACAGCCAATTTACCAATCCACCTGATGGCTCTGGAATGCCACTACTAGTCAGCTTTCCCTTAGCACCAAGGTCAACTATACTTGAAAACAATTATTATTAATATATAGAGGAGACGGAAGAAAGGAGAAGCTCAACCTAGGCTGGGCTTGAGTTTTCCCCAGCTGCATTCCTTCTCTCAGTGGCAGAAATTCCTGACAGCTGCTTTTGGCATAGGGGGCAAAGAGAAGCACCACTGATGAGGCAAAGCAAGGCAGGGGAAAATCTTTCCCAACACAGCAGTGGCAGAAAGGGCAGGTCACAGAGCAATAACTCAGCACAGCACGCCATCGGCTCCCTGATCTATCCCATTAGTTGATGCCAAGAAGAGAATGGGACAAGTTCATTTGTATAGAGAAACTACACTACTGCTTTCAGGACAGTAATGGGGAGGGTCAGCAGTGTCATAGGGCTCATTCTGATGATTGCAAAACCCTCTTGACTGCCATGAGCACTTTGGACCACACATACACTGGAAAGCCACAGTCTGACTACAACCATGCTGTGTGTGAAGAAGGTTTTCAGCCTTCCTCTGGGTTGTTCTTACAAACTGAAACCACCATGGGTGTTACTTATCAGCCCAGTCAAATGTTAGCCAGTGGCTAATATAAATCTGCATATGAGATCTGTGTGCCTATGCACCGACTCTGACAAAGATAAAGCCCTATCCAATCTTAAGCCATCAAGGTTGGGCAAATAGGGCAGAAATACATTTTTAAGCAACAGTGTATCTTGCTATCATTTAAATGAGTGAATAGGTATAAATTGTTCAAACATCCTATATATATAATTCCCTTACGTATTGGCCATTTCCAGCTCTCCCACTGGCCATCAACCGCCATTGGCCATCAGCCATTGGCCATCAACCGCCACTCAAGTGTACTTGCGTGCCACTGGCTGGGTGCTGGGCTCCACTCCTCTCCCCCGCCCACTGCCAGCTTGGCCACCTTCCTGTCAGAATAAACTGCGAAAACATCTGACGCTCTTGCTTGGCCTGGAGATCTTCCGCTGTTATAATTGATCTCCAGATGACAGAGATCAGTTCCCCTGGAGAAAATGGCTGCTTTGGAAGGTAGACCCTATGGCATTATACCTTGCTGAGTCTTTTCCTCCCCAAATACTGCCCTCCACAGGATCCATCCCCCAAATCACCAGGTATTTCCCTACTCAGAGCTGGCAACCCTACTTTCCCCTCACTGCATGTTGCTAGGCAACCAAGCTTAGTCCTGTCAGTAAAAGGCAGGGGGAGGAGACCCTTTACATGCCTATTTTGGCCTTCGGGAGAAAACTTATTGGGGCCAGTCCTGATTAGGGTTGCCAATTCCAGGTTAGGAAATTCTGTGGTGAAGTCTACGAAACCCAGAGTTTATGAAGGGGAGCGGCCTCAGCTGAACAGAATGCCATAGAGGCCGCCCTCCAAAGCAGTTATTTTCTCCAGGGGGAGAGCAAGATCTGTTGTCTTGAGTTCAGTTGTGATAGCCAGGCGATACCACAGCCAGTGTGATGTAGCAGTTAGCACTTCAGAGTAGGATCTGCCAGACCCAGGTACTTGCTGTGGAAGTTGAGTGAGTGATTTCAGCCTAACCTACCTCACAGGGTTGTTGTGAGGATCAAAAGGGGAAGAGGAGAATGATGTAAGCTGCTTTGGTCCCCACTGTAGAGAAAGACTATTTTTCCTCCTGGGGAGCCAATGCTGCTAATCTCCAGGTGAGCGCTGGAGACCACTCAGAATTACCACTGCACTCCAGATGGCAGAGATCAGTTCCCCTGGAGAAAATGGTGGACTCTGTGACCTTATACCTTGCTGAGATGCCCCTCCTACGACAGCCAGAGTGACATAGCAGTCAGGGCTTCAGAGCAGGGTAGAGACTGCAGGTGGGAGGGGGATGGAAAGCCTAAGTCGGTAGGCTGATGATTGGCTGGGAAGGAGATAGGTTTGCCAACTCCAGGTTGGGAAATTCCTGAAGATTTGAGGGGCGGAACCTGGAGAGGATGAGGTTTGAGGAGGGGTGGGACCTCAGACAGGCACAATGCCATAAACTCCACCCTCCAAACCAGCCATTTCCTCCTAGGGAACCACTGTTGCCAATCTCCAGGTGAGGGCTGGAGATAAGTCAGAATTACAACTGCTCTCCTGGAGGGAGGGGGGAAGAGATGGAAAGCGGAAGTCATAGGGGCGGATAATGGTAGGTTGATGGTTGGCTGGGAAGTAAATAAGGTTACCAACTCCAGGTTGAGAAATTCCTGGAGATTTGAGGGCTGGAGCCTGGAGAGGGTGAGGTTTGAGGAGGGGTGGAACCTCAGGCAGGTACAATGTCATAGACTCCACCCTCCAAACCAGCCATTTCCTCCTGGGAAACCATTGCTGCCAGTCTCCAGGTGAGGGCTGGAGATAAGACAGAATTACAACTGCTCTTCAGATGGCAGAGATCAGT
The DNA here is from genome assembly GCA_029375565.1 of Gekko gecko. Classification (NCBI taxonomy): domain Eukaryota; kingdom Metazoa; phylum Chordata; class Lepidosauria; order Squamata; family Gekkonidae; genus Gekko; species Gekko gecko. The sequence continues at coordinate 72,959,147 of JAPDNY010000006.1, read as the reverse complement.
TCCCCTGGAGAAAATGGTAAGCTCTGTGTCATTATACCCTCTTGAGTCACGACAGCAAATTGACACTGAGTATCCAAGGCCAGGGCACCTGCCCAAAGCCTCTTTCTAGAGTCTGTTGTTTTTATTTCCACAACAGGCCTTATTTCTAGTATAAATAAACAATAAATATAAATAAACTAAAGATAGGACAAACTGAAACATCCATGACTTTCTCAAGACCACATTAAAGTAATGGAGGTTGTGCACAGGCAAAGCTAGGTGGATTGATTGATGGCTCCAGTGTTACATTTATTAGTATTAGAAAAGGACTGTAAAAAAGTGCTATTAAATTTTCTAAAGGAAATGCATTTAGAGTATTGATAAAGCATCAGAAATTACTAGTTTAACAAGGAATATGGCCAACATCTGAAATGCCTAGAGCTACTTGCAACATAATTGCTTTCTTAATGCTATGTTAATATCTTGCATCTTCATTGCTTAAGCTTAAATACACAATTCTTATCTTGCTCATTTTCACAAGGACTCTGGCTCTGTTGCTAGTCCAAAGCAGCTTCACAGATTGACAGCTTAATTCAATTTAAGTATATAAAAACTACAATACTGGATCAATTATTAGACCAACAATTCAACCCATTTTATATCCTATCAACCATCAGATGTGTCAGCTAAGTTCATAAAGAGGGCATGTTGACCAGCCCATGTTACTAATGCCAAGGTCCACCAGCCAGATGGTGGACTTTTGACGCTCATGGCCAATAGTCATTGACAGCCTTATCCTCAAGTATTTTATAATCTAATGATATTCTTAGGCAGACTTCCAAAAATGGATTAAATGCTGTATAAAAGTATATTTGCCTTTGCTTAGCTCCCCTGAACTGATTTCTTCTCACTGTTTCATTGATGAAGTATCAAATGATCACCACTGTTGCTGATTACTCCAAACAATGTACCATATTCAAACCCCTCTAATGCTAGCAGAAACTTGGAAATTTATTGGGGATCATCCTCTGCTTACCCCAGTGAAATTTACCAAATAAACCAACTGCTCCATTGGCTGACATACCAATGTTATATACCCAAGATAGATTAAGGACATTTTCCCTTTACAAAATAACATAAGCTTTAATGAACCACATCCATCACCATTAGAAAAAAAAATAAAATTCTATTTCCCTTCACTGGCCTATCATTTGTATCCTGAAAAGCCAAATTTTTAGCAGCTCTGTTATACAATAAGGCCTTCAATAAAGATTTCATGTCTATATTATACATATATTATTTGGAAGCACTATGTCCTTGCAAAGACTTTTTACCTGCATTGATTTATTGCACATGCCCCAATGGTTGGCTGACCACAATTATTATCCTTCTGCCCTTATCCCTAAAAATATACAGGTAGGTTGAAAAGAGACATGGAATTGCCTTCCAAACTCTCTTCTATTTGGCATTGAAGATTATTAAGTTTCTCCTTGAGAAACAAGAAATTTGGCCTGCTCCCAAAAGAAAAGTCAGGTTTTAGAGACAGCTATTCAGAAGTAAAGAAATATTTCAGGGGTTCTTTGTATTAAACTGCTAAATACCAAGGAAGGGTAGCCCTTTCCAATCTTTACTGATCTGAACATTTTCATAAATAGAGGCCATCCCTGAGGGGAAAAAAACTGCCTTTCGCCTTGATTTCCTGTCATTATCTTGGTAGAGGGTACTGTTTGATGCACTAACCTTTGGAGAAAAGCTTATGGAAGTACATAAGCGTTAAAAGAGCTCCTTTTGCTTTAGAGCGTATTCTATCTGAATGGCCCTTAATAAAAGATCTACTATGTGTAATATAGCCAAGAAATTCTAGCGTCACATCACCTCAATATTCAGGTTAACCAATGATCAGCAATGGAGACAGTGGTATGAGAAGGAATTACATCATTCATCCACTCATGTGACTCTTCTAACTAGACATTTCAGGAGCAATATGAGACCATTCTATATGACTCCAGCCGTGTACAAATTGGACACTGGTTTTCTTGTTGAAAGCTAAGGGTGTAATATAGTACTGAAGTAGTTCCCATGAAGTTCTCATTAGGAATGGGCACAAACCTGCTGACAAACTAAAGTTCATCATGAATTTTGGCAGGTTCATGGTTTGCAAATCGATGTTTGTGAACCATGTTTGCAAACTGAAGAACTGCCACTAACTTCCACAAATTTTGAAGCAGTTTGTAGAGGTTCATGAAGAGCAGAAAGCAGGGGTTTACTTGCTTTACCTCTTCATGAAAAACAGCTGAGCTGTTTGGTTCAAATGGTTGCACTGATTTCAGCTCCCCGTAAAAAGCCCCAGAGGACCAGAAAGCACAGGATACCAAACAGCTCAGTGTTCAACTGTTTGGTTTAAATGGCTCCAAGCCATTTGAACCCCACTTTCTGCTCCCCAGAGCTTTTTGCGGGGAGCAGAAAGAAAGGTTAAACTGGCTCAGATCTATTTAAACCAAACAGCTGAGCAGCAGTCTCTGCTGAGCAGCTCAGCTGTTTGGAAACCCCTACTTTCTGCTCCCCACAAAAAGCCATGGGGAGCAGAGAGCAGGGGTTTAAACTGTAAATGGCTCATGAACTGATGCAAACTGCTTCAGTTCACAAGCTGGTTTATTGGTTCTTGGTTCAGCCACGAACCATGAACTGAACTGCAAAAATGCGGTTCATGCCCATCCCTAGTTCTCATGTTCATTCCTCCCCCCACCCCTGGACAAACAGCTCCTTTACCCTGCCTTGGCACTGAAAAGCTGAAAGGGAGGAAGACCTAAAGAAGAGATTGGATAAGTATTGCAGTAATTACAGCTCATGTCAACAGTTTCCAATGCGCCTCATGGTGAGCTTTGACAAAAACAAGTTCAGTCTTTAAGATACTACTGGACTCCTGCTTTAAATAAGTATATGAGAAAAGTCACTAGAAGCAAACTCTCAGAAAAAGAGATGATTGTTTGATTAGAGTAGGAAGTTACTTGGATTAGAGGTCCCTACTGGACAGCATTGTAGACACTTCCCAAAGGAATAGAGGAATATAGATGTAACAAATACAGTAAAAAGTTACGTTTTTTTAAAAAGTCTATTGAACACTTCAAAGCCTGATCTGCTATTGTAAGGAGCAAGAGTGCACTTGTTCATCTATCATGGTGTAGTTACCTCCCCGTACTATTTACTCATTGACTCTTGTTAGTCATCAAAGGATGATCGAGACTGAAGGAGAGGGGGAAAGAGCAGACTATTTCCACTATTTGAACGAAGTTAAACAACAAAACCTTGGGGAATTTCACATTACCCTTTTAAAACCATTATTGTACCGTCTCGGAATAAACTGGTACAGGGACAGCCATTTCACACAGCCTTTCCCCTACCGGTAAGGAGCCGTCTCTGAAGCTACTTTGTTTTCCCACCCTTTTTCGCCCGCACAGGCGATCTCGGTTTTTTTAAAAAACTTTCTTTTAAGAGAGCTATGATGCTGTAACACAACCCCAAAACAGCGCAATAGCAACCCCATCGGAATGCCTGGACCACTGAGATACATGAGAGTACTAAAAGTAGAAACAAGTGGAAGCTCAGGCATGCACACAGACACACTTCTGGATTTGATTTCTGGAACGTTAGGAAGGGAGGAAGGGATGCTGCCTGGGTTTATAAACTGTCCTGTTCCCCCCACCCCATCCCTCGCTGTGACTACACTCTCTTTCAGGCTGCCTGGAATTTGAAAATCTCTTCAACTTTTCTCCTTCAGGCACCTTAAATCAAACTGCTTCCCCCCACCACCACATGCAGTATTTAGGGACAGGACAACAGGCTGCCTTTTCGTTCCCCTCTTTGCCAGCCTCCATTTTACAAGTAGCTATCTTGCCCAAGGAGAATTCCAGAATTAAGAATTAAAATCCCCCCTCCTCCTTTTCCAAGCCGCACTAGCTCCTTCCAGCCTTGCAAACAGCACCCTCCTCTTGATGGCCAGCATATAGGGATGCCATGCCTCCAGGTAGGACCTGGGGATCCCCCAACACTTACAGCCAGTGTTCCCTCTAAGCTGAGTTAGTGTGAGCTAGCTCACAATTTTTTAGCCTCTGGCTCACATGTTTTTGTCTTAGCTCAGGAAGGATGGCTCCAGAGCAAACTAACTGATGCAGTAGTTCCATAAATGAAAGAAGAAAACCGAAGACTGCTACGTATTGTGTATTTAATTAACAGGATTTTTAAAAATCCCCTTGAAACACTTTAGTAGGTGATTACTAGAAGGGCATTATTCTGAACAAATTCATCTTCCTCTGTGTAACCTGTCCTTCTCACTGGCGGGATTATAACTACCATGTACCACTTTTGCATTAAATTAAAAACCTGTTTTTACTCTTACCTGTATGTTGTATTTGGAATATAAATATCCCTTGCAGGAAACTCCAGGATCTCTCTTGTTGGGCGAACTCTGCTATCAGGGTAAAGTTTTACTTGCAGTAACTCTGGAGTTAGACAGTAATGTGGGTTCTCTGGAGCTGGAGAAATATCTATCTTCAACTGGGCTATGACAAGAAAAATTATTAGTACAATCAAACTAGTAAACAGCCACTTGTCTGTAATAGAAAACCATCATTTTAAGGAGACCAAACAGGAAAACTTTACAGAAGTTGAGTCTTTTACTATTTTTTAGGTTACCAGTGACTAACATCGCTTTTTGTAGATAAGCAGGTATCTCGTGACATACTGGTATTACAATTAATGATTTCTGCGGAAATCCTAGCTATAATTAAAGAAATTAGAATTTGTTCTATGTGCTTAGGGTAAGGAACTGGCCATTCTTTTAATCTTGGGCTGTGGTCACATGAGCAGTTTGCAATGATATTGCTGTGGTACCTCTGTGGATCTTAAGAGCATGATCAGACAGCAACATCTACCTTCCACGCGCCAGTCATCACCACCCTGTTCTGCCCCACTTTGGAAGCGGAGTAATCAAACACAAGTCCGGTGTTTACAGATATCAGCACTTTCACCCCACATTTCCGGATGCCTGAACTCTCCTAGTGCAAGCCAGGGGTCTTTTTGTAGAAAAACAGCTGCAGGAGCTCATTAGCATATGATATGCTAATGAGCTATTAAGCTATTAGCATATGCCATGCCCCCTGACATCACCGGAAGTGATGTCAGAAGGGGAAGCAAAAGAGGGGGAGGCATCTTCAAAAGCCTCCCCTTCCCTTCCCCAGCTGGTCTGGGTGGGGGAGCTAAGAGAAAAGGGGTTCGAAGTTTAAACTCCTTCTCGTGAGAGTTGGGCAACAGAAGGAGGAAAGAGGGAAGGAAAGAGGGAAAGAAAGAGAAGGAAAGGGGAGGGAAAGAAAGAGAGGGAAGAAGGAGGGAAACAGGGAAAGAAGGAAAAAGAGAAGAGAAGAAGGAGGGAAAGAGGAAAAAGAGAGAAGGAAAGGAGGGAATGAAAGAAATTCTGCGGCAATTCGGCCCCATTATATCCTATGGGCCATTGAAGTCAATGGTGAAAACATAGGGTATATTCTGGGGGCTGGAGGGGAGGGTTTGAGGGAGAGGCTCCAAACTCACAGGGTAGCTGATGGAGCCTCTCCCCAAGATACCCACCAAGTTTCAAGAACATTGGACCAGGGAGTCCAATTCTATGGGCCCCTAAACAGGTTGCCACTATTCCCTCCATTGTTCTCTATGGTGGGAATAAAAGTTACTTTTTTCCCCACCATAGAGAACAATGGAAGGAATGGGGGCAACCTGTTTGGGTGCCCATAGAATTGGACCCCCTGGTCCAATATTCTTGAAACTTGGTGGGTATCTTGGAGAGAGGCTCCATCAGCTACCCTGTGAGTTTGGAGCCTCTCCCTCAAACCCCCTCCGCTCCAGCCCCCAGAATATACCCTATGTTTTCACCATTGACTTCAATGGCCCATAGGATATAATGGAGCTGAAATTGACATTCGGTTGCCTGAAAGACTCCCCGGGACGCCGGCTGGGGGCGGGGCTTGGCTCCTGAGCTCCCGGAGCGGTGCTCCGGTGCGCTCCCCCCCGAAAAGACCCCTGGTGCAAGCTCAATCCAGTTGGGAAGTCTGCTCCTTGGGGGTTTTTTTAGTCAGTTAGTGATGTGCAAGTAACCACATCTCTATGCACACCAGCAAGTTTACAACTGTCCTCTGAGGCAAGAAGGGGGGGAGGGCAGGCTGAGAAGCCTCCTTTGTCTTTTTTCATGCCAGTTCCTCTGGCTACAGCTTTGTAGCACACAGGGTGGGGAATGGGTTAACTGAAAATGACCATTGGCACTTACCGTGAAGGGTCCTTCTCCTCTGAGGTTCGGAGGACATCTCAGTAGGAACCATGGGAATAACCCACCGAGATGTCCTCCACCTCAGAGGGAGAAAATGAGTTTTTTCAGAGGGGGAGGTAGCCTCCTCCAGCTGTCAAAATGGAGCAGTTCTTCGAATGGTTATGCACATATGCAACAGATAAATTTTTTAAAAGAAGCTACTTGACCACGCACTCTGTGGTTGCCCCACAGCAATAATCTGAATGGTTGACCACAGGGCAAGCATGCAGTGAGGCTGTTTCAGGGTATGATGTCTGGTATCCCCTCCTGTGACAATTTAAACCACTGCAAATGGAGGAACTGCCAGATCATGCCTAGTTTCCAATGTGACCACAGCCTTGCTCTTTCAGTGAGGTCCTGGAGAATGTGAACTGAAATTAACTACCACCCATCCTCTTCTAAGATATCTCATTTGTTTAGGAGCCTTGAAAAGTGTCTGTCAAATGTAAATGACCTTCCCATAGTAAACAGGTATCTTCCAGTTATCTTGAAAGAACTTAAGAACATAAGAGAAGCCAATGTTGGATCAGGCCAATGGCCCATCCAGTCCAACACTCTGTCTCACAGTGGCCAAAAATACCAGGTGCCATCAGGAGGTCCACCAGTGGGGCCAGGACACTAGAAGCCCTCCCACTGTTGACCCTCCCAGGCACCAAGAATACAGAGCATCACTTGCCCCAGACTGAGAGTTCCTATCTATACCCTGTGGCTAATAGCCACTGATGGAACTCTGCTCCATATGTTTATCTAATTCCCTCTTGAAGCCGTCCATGCTTGTAGCCGCCACCACCTCCTATGGCAGTGAATTCCATGTGTTAATCACTCTTTGGGTGAAGAAGGACTTCCTTTTATCCATTCTAACCTGACCGCTCAGCAATTTCATTGAGTGCCCATGAGTTTTTTTTATTGTGAGAAAGGGAGAAAAGTACTTCTTTCTCTACCTGCTCTATCCCAGGCATAACCTTATAAACTTCGATCATGTCACTCCTCAGCCGTCGTTTCTCCAAGCTAAAGAGCCCCAAGCACTTTAACCATTCTTCATAGGGAAAGTGTTCCAACCCTTTTATCATTCCAGTTGCCCTTTTCTGTACTTTTTCCAAAGCTATAATATCCTTTTTGAGGTGTGGTGACCAGAACTGTACACAGTATTCCAAATGAGGTTGCACCATTGATTTATATAGGGGCATTATGATATTGGCTGATCTGTTTTCAATACCCTTCCTAATAATCCCCAACATAGCACTGGTCTTTTTTATTGCAGTCACATACTGTCTCGACATCTTCAGTGAGTTATCTACTAGTCCAAGATCTCTCTCTCTTGGGTCAGTCTCTGCCAATTTGGACCCCATCAACGTGTATTTATAGTTAGGATTTTTGGTTCCAATGTGTATTACCTTGCACTTGGCCACATTGAACCCCATTTGCCACATTGATGCCCACTCACCCATCCTCAACATTCTTTGAAGGCACCCACTTTTTGAAGTGTTAACTGAATCTTCTTGTTAGGCACCTAATCTTGTACTCTCTTTAGCTAACATCAACATAATTATGCTATAGAGGAGAATAATTTTGTTGCCCTCCTGACCATGCGAATTAGAACAAGACCTCCTCAAGAAACCACATGATTTGTGAGATTATTTCCCTTTCCCAAATGAGGGATGTCTTTAAGTGCCTTTAAAGCAGAATAGGGAAGGTGGGTAGTTAAAATATTAGTGTCTGTCTACTAAGGCAGAGATTGGCTTATTACATCAAGATATCTCTCTTGAAATCTTGAGTTGCAAAGTGGTTATTTTATGAGCTAAAACTGGAGTATAGAACAGGGGTGTCAAACATAAGGCCTGGAGGCCAGAACCGGCCCATCTGGAGCGCTTACCCGGCCTGCAAGCAACTGGTATGTATGGAAATGTAATGTACTCCCCCTTTTATGGTATCCCTTGGGAAAAACCTAGACTTACATATGATTAAATACATTTATAGGGGCTTTTGTGGGTTCCCCAGTAAATCAATTGCTTTCAGTGCTAGGGATCAATTGCTTTTGTTTGCATTTTGAGTAAAAATAATATTGGATTTGCCTGTGTACTTTACAAAGTTTATATCTCCAGTAGCTGGCATTACATTGTATGGCACACATGGCTCAGCCCAACAAAGTAACATTTATGTCAGATCCGGCCCTCGTAACAAATGAGTGACACCCCTGTCTAGTAAATGCTAGAGAAATTAGGAGATAATACCATTGCTTTCCTTTTAAAAAGTTTATTTCTGTAACTTGCTTTTTTATTTAAAATACTTTTTCTCTCTATCTGAAAGATCATGTGCTTTTACACTGTATTTTACAATGGATTTTTAAAATCTTAAAATAATGCTGGATACACTACCAAGATGATTTTGACTTCTTTTCTGTTTCAAATATTCCTACACCATCTCCTGAAAAGTCTCAGTCTTCATCCCATTGGATAAAAGACCGATAGCATTAATAATATCCAATAAACATTATCAGACTGTGGCCACAATGGAAACAGGAAGAGAGTTCTTCAGGTTCAGAGGCAAGAAACACCCAGTGTTTTATTTGCGTAAAGCAGTAAATCCTTTGGATATCTCTCTATTCTTTCCCAGATTCCTAGAAAAGCCTTTTGTACCAAGCCTACTGCCAACAAATCAAAACCTGCTTCACTCTGCTTCCCCTGACTTTGTACTTTTGTCTAATATTGCTTCCCTGAAGTTTGGCCTACTGAACCAAAGAAATCACCTAATTCCAGAAAATCTTGCTGAACTAAACCCACTGGTCTGACCCAGCTGCTAATCTCAACTTCATACCTGTATAGTAGCTTTAACCAGAGCATGCAAAAAGCATAAAGGTGGGCAGAGGGAATGCAGTAGTGTTGAAGGACTAAGAGGGAAAAGCTGTACTGAACTGGGCACTTAAGCTTCTTTGGGTGGGGGGGACTGGCAATCTTAAACTCTGAAAGAACCACATTAACACTTAGGGGAAAAATTGATCAAGACAGTTTGGCACTTTAAACAGTAAGGTAACCAGTGGTATTTTCATTGAAAAGAAACCAGAGGGAACTACATTGGTAGACCTTATTGCAATATATCCACAGGACCACAAACACAAAAGTATTGTAAGTAGGCCTCAGAAAACCTTGTAAAGCACATATGGTCCAGTTCTAACAGACTAGACTTCAAAGTAAATCTTGTGAATCCTAAACAATAAAAGATTACTATGCACAAAAAAACTGGGCAATTGGTCATTGAAACAAATTTACATTATGGGTCTCAGAAGCATAGCAGAGAATGAATCTAATTTCAAATGTAATTTTTTACCGCTTTGTCCTTGTAGGTCATGGAGAAATCAGGAACGAACTTTTCCATTTGTCCCAAACCCAGATTCAGGCAAGTCATTCACATGTTACATACTTATCCATAATTCATCTGATGGTGTTGAATACCAAGACAGAAGTATTTTAAAGTGACAGAAATTACCCTGTTTTTATCACTTAGCTGTCTCTCAACCTCTTCAGCAATATCACTAGAATACCTGTAATGGGTCTCAGCCTTCGTAGAACAGAAGATGGCCTTCTCATATCTGCAAGAAACTTATACAGATCTTCATCACTCAGACGATCACCTTCCTATTAATTAACAATAAAGACATGCAATAATTTCAGCTGTGCACTTGGAACAAATATATTTTTCTTCTGGTGTTTCTTATTGCCTTCCCATATGTTCCATGTTTTAAGGACTGTCTCTATAATGAAAATGGAGCTGCGGTGGCTCAAGTGGTTAAGACGCTGAACTGCAGGCTCTGGAAGGTCAGTAGTTCAGCAGTTCGAGACCCGGGTGCCGCATGACAGGGTGAGCTCCTGTCTCTAGTTCCAGCTCCTGCCAACCTAGCAGTTCGAAAGCAAGAAATTGCAAGTAGATAAATAGGTACCACTTCGGTGGGAAGGTAACAGCGTTCCGTGCACCTTGGTGTTTAGTCATGCCGGCCACATGACCACGGAAACGTCTTCGGACAGCGCAGGCTCTTCGGCTTTGAAACGGAGATGAGCACCGCAACCCTAGAGTCGGATTCGACTGGCTTTCGAGCAAGGGAACCTTTACCTTTACCTATAATGAAATAACCATGTGGTTGTGATACTTTACAAATCTGATTAGCCTCACTCTTTTTTCAGTTATACTATGTTTATAATTTCATGAAAGGAAAGTAGATCTGATTCTTGTTTGCATTTTAAATAGGCTCTAATTGGCCTTAAGCAAACAAAAAAACAGAAAAAAGGATTACCACTATATTCTCCTCTAAAATTGGAATGAACTATATCTCTCTGACTCCTCTTTATCCTTTTTCTTAAGTCTCACTACAGATAAAGTAAGTACCTTTGGCCTAAAGTACTATATTTAATTCCCAGCATCTCTAAGCATAGTACATTAGAAATTCAGAGGAAAACCCACCTTGTCAAAAGCCCCCAGAAACACAGAGGAAGAAAGAGGAAATAAAAGAAAGAGGCAAGTACAGAGAGGAAGCCCAGATATGGAGATGGTAGGCAATCATTTCCTATCTTCAGAAGGAGGCCTCCTCATGAACAATAGGATATCTGTGAGTAGAGGCCTGCTGTGTAGTAAAGGCTTATTAATGAGCCAGGAAGCAGGAGTGGCTGAAAAGGTACAGTTAAAAGCCAAGAAAGTGGGGACTTGAGGAAGAAGTAACTATAATTTCAACAGGAGAAGGAATAGAATAAGTAATTCCCTTTCCACCGGCCGAGATCAAAGGGACCCATGGATTGTCTTGCCTTCCTTCCTCGCAATTGATTTTATCTGCATGGCTCCCTTTGGTTTAACAGTTGCTCTCCCCATTATGTATGAAAAGAATCAGAACCACTGGTCTACAAAAAATATGGCAGATCCCTCTAATACAGCAAAATGAAAACAGGAACAGATTTTATTCCTTTATATTTCAATAATCAGATCACAAGGCAAAAAGACATCATTGAAAGTTCAGCAAGACTACCCCAATTGCAGCCAAACTTTATGAGCTGCTACGCAGAGGCATCTCACAGATTCCCAGATGAAAATATTAACACACTCTAAGTCCTCATGAGTCTGTTTTTGTGATATCCTTGAGCATTCTATAGGTACTATGGACAACAGTAGAAAATGGTGATAATCTTAACTGATAATAATAGACCATTCTGTTCCTTTTCTGTATGGTACTACTTTGCCATAGAAATTTATGCTAATCAAAGTGTTAATATAATAGCTATCTTTTATCGTAGAAAAATTGTTCACAATATTCTTTTAATTTGATTACCTATCATCTGGATATTATACACTATCATACTAAATATTTCCAGTACAATGCACTATGTATGCTTAGGGATGATGCAAATTAGAATATAGTATTTTAGATCAAAGGTACTTATTTATTTATTTATTATTCACATTTGTACCCCACCCTCCCCACAATGCAGGCTCAGGGTGGCTCACAGTCAGTACATAAATACAGTTAAAACACATAAATCATATGAAACAATTCATATAAAAAATTCATTGATAATACAGTTACATAAAGTGCTGAAGATAGTTATTCAAGATGGCTTATTACGATGTTCTCTCTAAGAGTTGTTCTGCTCAGGATCTTCCTGCGGCCCAGGCTAGATGTTAAAGCCAGGACTCTATAACAGTGGTGGCACCCTAACCGAAAGCCTGGCAGAAGAGCTCCATTTTACAGGCCCTGCAGAACTGCAAAAAATCCCACAGGGCCCTGATCTCCTCCGGGAGCTCGTTCCACCAGAATGGGGCCGCCACTGAGAGAGCCCCAGCTCTGGTAGTAGTGAGCCTGGCTTCCTTAGGACCAGAGGGGATCAGTCAGTTTTGAGACCCCAACTGAAGTGCTTTCTGGGGTATATACGGGGAAAGGTGGTCCAGTAGGTATGCTGGACACTGGCCATATAGGGCTTTAAAGGTTAAGAACCAGCACCTTGAAGCAGATTCGGTATGCTATTGGCAGCCAGTGCAGTGTCCACAGTATAGGCTGGATGTGCTCCCACCTGGGGAGACCCATCAAAAGCCTGGCTGCAGCATTCTGCACCAGCTGTAGCTTCCGAATCTGTGACAGGGGCAGTCCCATGTAGAGAGCATTACAGTAGTCTAGTCTCAAGGTGACCATAGCGTGGATCACTGTTGCTAGGTCAGCACGGTTGAGGAAGGGAACCAACTGCCTGATCAGCCAAAGATGATAGAAGGCCGACCTGGCAGTGGCCGCTACCTGGGCCTCCATTGTCAGGGAGGCATCCAGGAGCACTCCCAAACTCCTAACCTCTGGCGCTGGCACCAACGGTGCCCCATCGAAGGTCAGGAGTGGGATCCCCACCCCCAAACCAGCCTGACTCAAGCACAGGACCTCCGTCTTCACTGGATTCAGTTTCAGCCGACTCAGCCTAAGCCAACTAGCCACGGCTTGTAATGCCCAGTCCAGGTCTTCCAGTCTGGAGTTGGACTGGCCGCCCAACATCAGATAGAGCTGGGTGTCATCAGCGTACTGGTGACATCCCAGCCCATGCCTCCGGGCAATCTGGGCAACGGGGCGCACTACTTACTTTATCTGTATTGAGAGTTTTAAAAAAGGATAAAGAATACTAATCTTGCTTGGCCATACAGTATTTAGCAATTGCTAATTACGCTAATCAAAGTGTTAATATAATAGCTTTCTTTCATTATAGAAAAATTCTTTTATTTACAGTATTATTCTTTTATTTACAATAATTCACCAATTAGTAGCCTCAATCCATTGTTAATATAAAATATAATTTGAACTTGAAAGAACTAAAATAGAAGCACTTTGGAAACACAACTCACATCTGAATTTCAACTGAAAACGTACATTTCAAATGTATGTTCCAATTTTCATTTGAAAATATTCTTGTCTCAGTTCTCCTATCTTGAATTGATACCTCCATTTCCAATTTTTAAATGCTTCACCTCCCTCCTTGTAACAACTAAGGAGTAGCAGGATGCTAATCCTAGGTATTTAAGGTGAATAGCCTCTAGTGCTGATCGGGAGTGACAGTATTGTTTTGTGGAAATGTCAACCTTGCATAAACTCAGCAGGAGCTAATACATTATCCCTGAATGACCTGATTTACCGCGTGATAGTACTTAATGCTGTTCTAAATCGTAACCTGGCATCTGATGTTCTCATAACCTGAGAACATGCCTGCATCATTGTACCTGACCAAGTAACTCCACTATCATCTAGCCAACTGTCCTGACTAGAAGCATCTATTTAATTTTAACACTTCTATCCTGAAAGCCAGGTGGTATAACAAAACATTAAACATATATTAAACACAGGTGTTGGGAAATCAATCATATTTGCTAACTTGTTATATTTGAACAACTTCTCTTGCATACCAGCTTAGCCAAAATCATTCCAAACAATTGTATCTTATGTTTCCCAAAGACTTGAGCTTTGGGAAGTGTCCAAGGGAAACAAATTCCACATCTCATGGCCTCCTACCAACAGCAGCTCTTTAAAAAAGCACTCTGAATTTCTTTTCATTATTGTGGCTGGGCAGAAAGCAGGACTGGACCATTCAAGAATTTATAAATAGAGCTCTATGCAGTCTAAGCCAAAACATATATATAAACCCTGTGCCATGGTAGTCGTACCACACTGGAACTGTGAGCATAGTTTGTCTATACCTGTTTAAAGAAGTTAGTCACTGTGAGGGTAGCTGGTCTGAAGTTTGTCAGGTTGCAGGCCTCATCCCCACTAGTGGTTCTTTCCAAAGAACGCCTACCAACAATGCTAGAATTTCTTCTCTCTGACCAAGATCCTTTGCGTTCTTTAAAAAGGTAGGAAAAATAAAACAACACACACACACACACAAACGACATTTATTTTAGGAAGACCACACGTGAAGATAACTGCTGCTGTCTGAAATTATGGGAAAAGCAAGATAGAAAAGGTGGTTATGCTAAGACAATAGCACTCCTGAGGCATTAGGAAACCATGAAGTACAGCTGAATATCTCTGCTTCTCTCACAGCAACCATACCCCAGTGCTTTGTGCCTATTATAAAAGTCTTTATCATGTGGAGATTTATGTATTTCTACTGAGAAAAAAATGATGAAGGTGGCAGTTTGGGAAAGGGTGGGGGGCCAAAAGATGCTGAACAGTGGTTTCAGATGAGCTGTGCAGTTCACAACGATTAATCTACTCCTCTGGAAAATACTCATCAGTCTGTAACATTCTCACAGATTTAGCAGCTTGGTTTTAGAGAGAATAACAGATGGTTTACTAGTAAAATCCTTGAAACATAAACCTATTTGTTATTACAGGCTTGTCCTGTTCATTTCACCCTATTACAAAGGCCTGAAAAAGGGATGAAAAAGTGGAACAAGCTGATAAACACATATTTTATTACGAAACTGATCTAAACTTTGTGGCAATCAACAGAATATTTATTGATTTATAATTTCGGTTTATAAACCACCCTTCTTTGAGTTCACAGAGGAAACCTTACTGGGACAGCAAAGCTTGGCATCATTTCTCCAAAATGGCCCATACTAGATACTATAGTGAAGTGTATGCTATGCAGTGACAGTGAAAGGCATTGTTATTTGTACTCTGCCTCTAAACATGGAGATTTTGTTTAGTCATTATGTATAATAACTATTGAATCCTCAATGAATTTGTATAACCCCCTTTAAAACCAGTTAACTATAGAGACCATTAATATACCCCATGGCAGAGAATTTCACAAGTTAATTAGTTTTTGAATAAAGAGGTACTGCTGCCTTTTTATTGAGCTAGCCACCTCATATGACCCCAAGCTCTTTGCAATCTGCTCTGATTTTCACCCATCCTGAATAATTTTCAGTCGTCAGTAAAGATGGCCACTTTACTGCTCACCTTGATTCCAAATAAATTAAATAGCGCCAGTTCCAATACCAATCCCTGTAAAACCTGACTGTTTACTTCTCCCTATTGAGAGACCTGTCCAATTATTTCTATTCTGTTATTTAACTAGTTTCTAATTCACAATTCTGCGGTGGCTCAAGTGGTTAAGACACTGAACTGCAGGCTGTGGAAGGTCAGTAGTTCAGCAGTTCGAGACCCGGGTGCCGCATGACAGGGTGAGCTCCTGTCTCTAGTTCCAGCTCCTGCCAACCTAGCAGTTCGAAAGCAAGAAATTGCAAGTAGATAAATAGGTACCACTTCGGTGGGAAGGTAACAGCGTTCCGTGCGCCTTGGTGTTTAGTCATGCTGGCCACATGACCACGGAAACGTCTTCGGACAGCGCTGGCTCTTCGGCTTTGAAACGGAGATGAGCACCGCAACCCTAGAGTCGGATTCGACTGGCTTTCGAGCAGGGGAACCTTTACCTTTACCTAATTCACAAGAGGGACAATCTTTTTATTCCCCAGCTGCTCAGCTTATTCATGAACCTTTGGTGAGGAACTCCCTCAAAAGCTTTTTGGAAGTTTGCAATTTATAGTCTACCAGATCATCCTTGTCCACATATTTGTTAATCCCATAAAAAAACTTTAAAAGGTTGATAAATCAGGATGAGGGCCAATTTTTGTATGTGCTTCAGTGCTCCATTCACTACCTTACAATCCTCTAAAAAGGAGGCTGATTATAGCAACAAGTTGCATTCCAAATGCAGGCACATTTTGATTTAGGAGCACTATATGCTACACTACGAGCACCTCTGACCATTTCAACTGTGTCTTACTCCACAATTCTTAACAGTCTAAGAAGATCTATTTTGGATTTTTCTGTGAGCATGCTTGATACCAACCTCCTGCAGCAATTTCTACTTCTGTTGAGTCTCTCTCCAAACTTCCCGCACTGCTGACTATGTTCATTAAGTGAATGGCTGTCCATGCAAAAGGCATTCGATATTTGCCAAGCCTTTGGCAAAATTGTTCTGCTTGGCTTTTCAGTTTCTCCAGTTTTTCCTTGTTCTGCATAAGCAAAGTCAAATGCACATAATTTTTTTAAAGAACTGAAATATTAACAGTGTTAAGAACAGTGGCCTTGATCCTCTGCTTTTCTTCTGCTTGTGTATTGCAAAGTGTACTCCTCCCACCCGAGACATTTTTCAGCTCAAGCACAATCTTTGTTTTCACTTTCATGCAAGTGAAAGTGACCCCGAATCTGTAATTGAGCCATAACAGAACTCCAGGGACTTCCTCAAAGTATCTCTCCCAATTATTCCAAGCTGTTTGACAGCTATAAGGGCTCATAATGTGCTGCTTTAAAACAAAAGAGAAAGTACACTCAAATCTTACTATTATTTATACAGAATCCTTTCCAGCCTTATGCCAAGCATTCAGGGAGAATATCACTGGATCCTATTTCTTACTTGCACCCATAAGTCAAGCTGAGAGACAGCACTTAAACACAGCCACTCAGCAAGCTGCAGAGCTGAACAGCAGAACAGCATGTCAATCTGAAGTCTACTCTATCTACTGCACCATAGTTGCTAACAATTGCAATTATCTAAAAAGGTCATTGAGCTTAAAAATATTTAAGAATTACCTTGGCAGCATCTGCTTCTTTTAAAATCATATATGGCTCTGCACACTCCCCAATATCTCCCTGCTGCAACACCTTTTCCAGCTATGGAGAGGGATTAAAAAAGGTAAGTAATAGGGGAGCCACATACTGCATACACACTAACAAACCCATTGCCTAATGAAGCTTAAACAGTTTTTGTCAACAAAGTCAGGAAAATCAGTTATATTGTATAATACACTGCCATAAAAAGGGGGAAAGAAGTTTCAGTCAAACATATGCAAGCAACATCTCTTGGCTATATCTTAAAAGTACCCTTGCATGAACAGAAAACACTTCTGCTTCCAGGTAGGGATCTGCATTTTTTTGCCATTTTCCACTCAAACCACAAAACTCCCTAAGCCTTGTGCTACATACAGCCCACACCATTTCTAAGGGTCACCTGACCTTTAGGAACAGTTTTTTCGGTTGCCTAGGGGCTGCAGAAGACAGGAAGAATCTATTCCACAAGTAGGGCTCCACTCACTGTTCTATGGATCCAACCACATATTTCTGTCTGCAATTCAACTGCAGGTCCAAGACTTCAGCTAAGTTCTGCAGGAGGGCTGGGCTTCACATTTTTTTTACAGTGATTGAATTGATGTGACCCAGAACATGACTTCTGCTGCAATTGTACTGATTCACCGGAATGCCTGACCCTGGAAGGCACACCTTGCTATCTCACTGTTCTCTCTATCATCTTGTGAAAATATGGCTTCTTGACAGGGCTTTTTTGATGACTCAGAGTAAGGGAGGAGATGCTGATGACTGCATTTTGCTTTTACTTTGTTTTGGAAAACCATTTTAATAGAATCATAGAATGTTAGAGTTGGAAGGATCAGTTCATCTAGTCCAACCCCCTGCACTCTGCAGGAGCGTAGCCGAAAGCTTTATTTGGATTTTATTCAGGTTTTATTCTGATGTACGTTACTGTTGACTGGTTTTATTACTTGAACAGCACTTTGAGTATGTTCCTATACAGAAAACTTTTTTACAAATGAACAGTATTACTATAATGTACAAATTCAAAGTAAGATTTAAAAGGGAAAGGGGAGGACAGAAAACCATATACAATAGACCAAATACATTCATAATTCTCCCAGATGTTTATTTATTTTTCTTCAACTCTTATTAACATTAATTATCTGTAAAATCATATATCTAATTGAAAACCAGGCCAAAGAATGTGAATTAATACAGATTACACTTTTCTAATACCAGAAGGGTTGTCACGTAGAACAGAAGATTTGACTTCACTTACTGTGAAGCTTCCTTCTCGGTGGTCTAGGTGTGGGACATTTCTTACTCCTGGGATTAGACTCCTCCTCCTAAAGGAGGGTTGGTCTGCCTGACTGATCCAGATGGAGGAGGGGCCAATCCAGGACCACTGGGAGAGTTGGAGGCTGGGCCCGCTCATGCCGCAATCAGTTATTTTAAGGGCTCAGAGGTTTTTCTTTGCACCACAATCAGCAACAGGGATCAAGGCAAGCCAGCAGTGCTGGAAGAGCACTGGCAGCCACAGCTATACTGCAGACTCCCGTGGGCTCTCCCCCTTGGCTGGAGAGTCCCCTTCCCCTGTGCTCCATTATGGATGCAATTGGAGATGCCAGGGCAGTGCCAAGCAATCTGGCATATTCCCTGTGCATCAGAACCCAGCAGAGATTATGGGAAGAAGATCTCTGCCAGGAGCCTCACTCTTCTGAACCCCAGTAGGCAATCGGGGATTAAAAGGAGAGTTGGGGAATGACCCTTGGCACTTACCATGAGGGGTCCTTCTACTCTAGGAAAAGGAGGACATCTTGGATGATTCCCACCATCCTATCAGGGAGAGGCAGGAACTCAATTTTTTTCTTCTTCTTCCTGTGGAGTGAGAACGCCCTCCCTTTCAGTTCGGGAGACTCCCAGCAGCAGTACTGACTACCACTTGTTCCTATTAATAACGAATAACTCCAAACATGACAGTAAGAGTTAAAAACTTTAGATAACATACTGTAAAGTAACATGGAAGAATCATGAAAAAACATAACGAGGAATAAAGGTGGAAGAAGAAGTATGAGTAAACACATCACAGTAGAACAGATCAGATTAGGAGAGCGATGAACTGGGAGGGGCAAGATGTCCTTCCTTTCCTCAGAGTAGAAGGACCCCTCATGGTAAGTGCGAAGGGTCATTCTCCCTCTGAGGCAGAGGACATCTTGGGTACTTTCAAAGCAGTACCCTATGCCTTGAGTGGGAGATTGCTCTCCTCCAGAATGATGTGTTGAAGTACTCTTCTTCTGAAGGCAGCATCTGCAGAATCATACATGTTCAGCTCGTAGTGTCTGACAAAGGTAGAGATAGAGGACCAGGTAGCCGCTCTGAACACTTCGTCTACTGTAGGGTGTTTTGACAATGCCTCATTAGTGGCTGTGCTTCTGACTGAGTGTGCAGTAATTCCAGAAGGAACCTCCAGGTTGAGTGCCTTATAAACTTTCATGATACAGGTTTTGATACCCAGACTGATAGCAGGTTTGGACATCTTGTTTCTTAGATTCGGTGGAGAGATGTTGATAAACAAGACTTCCGTTTTCCTAATATTGGCAGTACAAAGCAAATAGGCTTTAAGGGCTCTACGAACATCCAACGTGTGCCAAGACTTCTCACATGGGTGTTTAGGATCAGGAAAGAACGACGGCAAGTATATCTCCTGAGACATATGGTCACCTTAGGTATGAAAGTAGTTTAAGTGTGCAGAATGACCTTATCTTTGTGGAATACACACAGTCCAGAGAGTGCTCCCAACTCCAAGATGCATCTGGCTGAAGTCACTGCCACTAAGAATATTGTCTTCAGATGCAACCATTTTAGAGAGAATGGAAGCTTGGTGAGAGCGGATTGGATTGTGTGTAGTCTCCATGTGGGAAATCTGTGTACTGGTGGGGGACAAACCAGAGATGCCCCTCTCAGAAACCATCGTATGTGAGGATGAGCCGTTATGGAACTGCCCTGAACTTGTGGCAGTACAGAAGCTATCGCTGTGACTTGTTTTCTTAGGGTTGCTGGTCTCAAATTGGATTTCAGTCTGTCATTTAGAAAACTCAAGATAGTGCTGATGGATGGTTGTGTTGTATCCACTGATTTCCCTCTACACCACCTATGAATGGCTTTCCAGGTAGTGTCGTAAATTCTGGTCGTAGAAGATTTTCTGGAAGCAAGAATCGTGCCTGTTACTTCTGGGAAGTAATCAAGACTCAAGTAAGATGCCCGTTCAAGTTCCATGCAGTCAGCAGTAGATGTTCTGGATGCCACACCGGACCCTGTACAAGCATGTCTGTATACACCGGAAGCCGTATCTGTGGAGATTCAGATAGCTGTTGAAGAGTCGAAAACTACAGGCAGCGCAGCCACCAAGAAGCAATCAGAAGAGCCTGGGCCTTCAGTTGCTTTATCCTCCTCAGAACCTGTGGGATTATGGGAATGGGAAGAAATGCATATAGTAGACCCTCTGGCCACGGTGAGGTCAGAGCATCCGATTCAAGATGGCTACCGCCAGTCGCCGCTGCACTGTGATGGGGGTCCTCAGCTTGTTCCTCAATGCGTTGGCACTTCCGCCCTCTTCTTCCCACTCAATTCTGGGTCGTTGCCAGCAGCCGTGGCAAGCCCGCAGGTTATGCCTGCTCCGGAGACATCCCTGGCCAGGTCTGAAGTTGTGGCATCAGTCTCCGTTTCAGAGAGAAAGCCATCCGCTGGTCTTCCTGGCATGATGCCAGCTCTTGTGGCTTTCCTAGTGCAAGAAAGAAAGGAGGAGCTCCGGGCTATTTCCAGAGGCCATTACAGCTGCCCCAAGCTACTAGACCAAAGGCTAATCATCAAGTTTTTTCCAAATTTTATTATCTAACTTAAGAAGCTGCCATGAGAGTTAAGCTGCCAGCGGTAGATGAACCAGTTACCAGCCTGGCCTCAAATTCCATGCTTCCCATGAATGCAGACGGGCTTCCCAGGGATCACTGTGACAGATGGTTAGAGTAGGCTCTTTGCAGAGATTTTGAGACCTCATCTTGCTCACTGGGGGTATCCACAGCTGGTTCCCTGTCTGTGTATCCAACCTAGCCTCTGCTGAGTGTGGTCCCGAAGGAGTTTAAAGATGACCTCAAAAAGATTGCCCTGGCTTTGGCATTTGCGGCTGATGACACTCTTGATGCTTTACAACGATCAGCAAGAGCCATGGCATACAACGTGGCAGCAAGAAGCAACAACGGGCTCAGGAGCTGGGATGTGGATTCATCAGGCCAAACGAAGGTCATTGCAGTCCCATTCAAAGGCACTAACCTCTTTGGAGAAGGTCTAGATAAATATTTGGTGGAAGACAATGACAAAAAGAAGGTACTACCATCAAAAAAGGAGGACTTCAAACCCCGGAAAAGGTTTCAGTCCTTTCGTCATGCCAAAAAGACGTATAGGCCAGGTTTCTCCAAGGCATTCAGAGGCAGATGGCAACATAGGGTCTGTGGCCATAAATCCTCCTTCCCCAGTAAAGGTGATCAAGGTGCCAAAGGCACCAAGAAGGAATCAACAGTGTGAATATGCCAACAGAGGAATCCCAGACGATAGGAGGTCGCTTACAATTCTTTGCACATCATCTGAGGGAGATGGTGACAGACCAATGGGTGCTGGACACTGTATCCAAAGGGTACACCCTGGAGTTCCGCATCTTTCTCAGAGATCGCATTCTTCAAATCCCTCAAAATCTGTCAGTAGAGAAGCATCTGTTATTGGAAAGGGCCATTCAGCATCTATTGGACACAGGGGCCATAGAAAGGGTTCCAGAGCCCCAAACGAACCAAGGAGTGTACTTGGTGTTTTTTATAGTGCCAAAGAAGAACGGGGATGTTAGGGCAAGCCTGGACCTGAAATGGCTGAACAAACATATCAAAACAAAGAAGTTTTGGATGAAGATGCTGAAATCTATTCTCGCAGCCATTCAGGAAAAGGATTTACTGATGTCTATCGATCTATCAGAGGCCTATTTACTTATCCCATAAGGGAATCACACCACAGATTCCTCTATTTTGCTTACAACAAGTGTCGTTATCAATACTGGGCTCTGCCTTTCAGTTTAAAATCTTCTCCAAGAGTGTTCACCAAAGTATTGGTGGCACTGATTGCTCACCTCCGTCTACAAGAGGTGGCCCTGTTTCCTTATGATGACAACCTTCTGGTCAAGGCGCTGTCCTTCCAACACAGTTTGGAAATCTCCAATCTGACAGTGCAAATGCTAAAGGAGCATGGCTTTGTAGTAAATATGTCAAAGATCAATTTACAACCAACCAGGTTCTGATACCTCTAGGAGTACAGATCAACCCACTTCAGGCCAAAGTGTTCATATCTATGGAGAGACAAATGAAAATCAGGTCTCTGATGACAGAGGTACTGCTGAAAACCGAAGTGGAGGTGATGGTGCTGGCCAAGCTCCTGGGCATGACAGTCTCCTATCAGGAGGTGGTTCAGTGGTCCAGGTTCCATGCACAACAATTACAGAGATTTCTCCTGCCTTTTCAGGAAACCATTGCCAACAAGAGATACAAGTTACTTCATCTACCAGAGTCGTTGAAAATCCACTTACAATGGTGGCTGGAACCAAACCGGTTCCAACAGGGGTCCCCAACCCACGATCTGAAGAGGGTAGTGATAACTACAGATGCCAGTCTCTCAGGTTGGGGAGCCCACTTTCAGGGCAGGAAGACACAAGGTTGATGGTCTCCGAAGAAGTTACTGATGAGCATAAACTTTCTAGAGCTCAAAACCATCAAGTTGGGTGTTCGAGGACCTATTGGAGGTCAGCATGTGATGGTGCAGACAGACAGCATGACAGCAAAAGCTTATATAAACCAACAAGGGAGAAAAAGGTCTCAGGTTCTGCACAAAGAAGCAAGCGATGTCATGGTCTGGGCATAAACACATCTCCAATACTTGAAAACTGTACATGTACCCAGTAAGGACAACATACTCACGAACTGGCTGAGCAGACGACAATTGGACCAGTCAGAATGGAGATTATGCCCAGCGGTCTTTCATCAAATCACCAATAGGTTCGGGGGAGTGGATTTCGACCTGTTTGCCATGGCTCAGAACTGACATTCAAGGATGTGAGACCGTCAGACAGTAGGAATAGATGCTCTCAGCTGCGACTGGCCTCACAGCCTCCTGTATGCGTTTCCTCCAATACCCTTATACACAGAATGATTCAAAAGATGTTGGAGCAGAAAGCAGAACTGGTGCTGGTAGCACCATTTTGGCCGAGAAGAGCATGGTTTCAAGATCTAAAAGCTCTAGCAGTACAGAAGACTTGACGTCTGCCTCTTCGGGATGATCTCTTGACTCAAGACAAGACTCAACACCCTCAACTGGCCCTTCTATACCTCACAGCTTGGAAGTTCAGCAGCAACAACGAGAAGGGCTGGGGTACTCTGGCAGGGTTACAGACACCATGCTAGCTTCTACGAGGTGGTCTACCAATAGAGTGTATAATGCAGCATGGCAGGTCTTTAGCTCTTGGTATGGACAGCATAGATTGGACCCCCTTAAAAGCATCAGTTAAGTCTGTCCTTCTCGTCTTCCAAGATGGTATGGACAAGAGCCTTAGTGCAAGCACCCTGAGGAGGCAGGTGGCTGCTATCTCAGCGGTACGTGAATCTAAAAAGGTTTGGCACTGACACGTCACCCTCATGTTAAACGCTTCCTGAGGGGAACCATGCAGCTGAAATCCCCTCCAGTGCATCAGTTCCTGATGTGGAATCTTAATGTGGTTTTGTGGGTGTTATGTAAGCCACCTTTTGAGCCTATGGCCTCATGCCCATTGAACGAGTTATCATTTAAAACTTTATTTCTGGTGGAGGTGACGTCGGCACACAGAGTGTCAGTGTTGAGGGCTCTGTTGGTACATAGGGAGCTCTGCATTTTTCATAATGATAGGGTGGTGCTCAGACCTGATCCAGCATTTATTCAAAAAGTAAATTCTGTGTTTCGTAGATCAGAACAGATTGTGGTCCCATCGTTTTGTCCCAATCCTAAGCATGACGGGGAAAAGAGTGGCATTGTCTGGATGTGTGCAGAGCACTTAGCTACTACATAGATAGGACCAAACAGTGGAGAAAATCGGAGGCAATGTTTGTCTCCTTTCGCAAGTCATCCTTGGGTCAGCAGATTTCTCTCTCTAATCTTAGCAGATGGATCAGGGGCTGTATAATCCTGGCCTACAAGGCTAAGGGTCTGGATCCTCCTGAGGGGATCACAGCACATTCAGTGAGGGGGTCATCCACACCAGCTGCCTATAGGGTTTTTCCGTTGCTAGAGATGGTTGGCAAAGTGGCTACCTGGAAGCCAGTCCATGCCTTCACAAGGCATTACAGGATTGACAAGCTGGCCTCAGCTGAGGCAGCTTTTGAGCCTATAGCATACCCTGTAGACCCAGGGGCAAACTGCTTTTTTATGTTCTAGGAGTAAGGAATGTCCCACTCCCGGACCACCGGAGAATGGAAGATTTGACTTCACTTACCGTGAAGCTTCCTTCTTGGTGGTCTAGGAGTGGGACATTCCTACCCACCCAATTGAAGTGTCTGGCTTTTAGGTGAACAGGGTGCAGGGGACTTCAGTGACTCTTCATATGGATTCTACACAGTTAAGGTTTATGTTGAGTGCAACCATGCTGATTACGGTTGAGAAGTGTATCTTCCAGTGGAACCAGACTGAGGGGGACTTCACGGCTTAGAGATGGCTGACGTGGCTCCAAGGGATAGGCCTCTCCCCTATTTGCATCAATCAGCAAGACTGACCCTGCTTCAGGAGGAGGAGCCTAATCCCAGGAATAAGGAATGTCCCACTCCTGGACCACTGGAGAAGAAGGCAAAGACTTGTTCTCTGCTAATCCAGAAGGTTAGGCGCTATCATTACAAGAAGGTAGCAAACTGTGGCTGAACATTAAGATAATTTCTTAAGAGTAAGAGCAAATTGACAATGGAATCAATTACAAGGAAAGGGGAGGGCTCTTCCTCACTGGTAGTCTTGAAAGAGAGTCTGGACAACCATCTGCTTAGAATGCTCTAGCTTTCTATTTCCTGCATTAAGATGATAAAGGCCCCTTCAAATTCTACATGTCTATAAGAGTTTTTTTTTTTAATTATTCTTTCTACTCGGGCAACATTTTTTATTTTAAAATGTCCCATGTATTTTAAAACTTTTAATTAATAAGGCACTGGAGCATAATGTTCGTCCTTACTGTTAGGCCTTACAGATACATTAACACACTTTTCTATCCAATAATATCTATATTGTACAAAAGGTGATAGAACCTCTTACCTTTATTACCAGGAAAACATCTTGAGAGGGATAGGTAATAGAAAAGATGGCTGACCGGGCCAACGTTGTTATGGCAGCAGGCGGTATATGAGGACGTAACATGCTTTTCATTTGTTCTGAGTTTAAATCAAAGTAAAAGTTTTCTG
Organism: Gekko gecko; assembly: GCA_029375565.1. NCBI lineage: Eukaryota > Metazoa > Chordata > Lepidosauria > Squamata > Gekkonidae > Gekko > Gekko gecko. The sequence goes on along the minus strand of JAPDNY010000006.1, from coordinate 72,933,775 downwards.
AAATCTGAAAGAATGTATCAGTTAGTTGCAGATTTGTATAGGTGTCAAACTCCTGAATAACTAATAAGATACATGATTTGAAAATGTTAGAGCAATTCATTTCACTTACAACCAAACATGCCTAACATTCCACACAAATACTGGAAATCAACTGGCACAAACAGCAGGAAATAGCTTTCGCACAAGTCACGTAAAATGCACCAACGTGACTTGCCTTGTTTCAAATACATACCAAACAAGAAATATTAATCTGTACTTAGCAGATTCTTTGTTGGGACTTAAACTAAGTAAACACAGACTGGTTTGGATCTAATGCTTATTTTCTTCTAGCAGAAGGCCACTTCTGCCCACAGAGGAACAGGAAGGCATTGCTTGCCAGTTCCTTTGTCTCACTGCAGACCATGCTCTCCACACACTCTGTGACCAGTACTGTCCCTGTGAGTCCCCTGAACCCCAGATGCTGTGTTGAGAGGGGGGGAGTGGGCTGCAGTGCAGGAAAATACCATTTTGCAAGCATATCTCCATTTGATACAACCATACTATAACAGAAAACTTGGTAATGGAACAATTATATCTAATATATTTTCTACCCCAAATATAGATGAGTCCCATTTGCCTCTTCCCACTGCAACTGTTGATGCTATCAGTCACCAGAGGAGAGCATAGCAAGATGTTCAGTTAAGTGCTAGGGCTTACATCCTCTGAATAGTTAATCAAACAAATATGATGTTAACACAGGGGTTTTTGTTCACACTCTAAAATTCCATTCCTCACACCAAATCTACATGCCCAGTGAAATCTACAACTACATGGCCCTCCCACCATCTTAATTCTATGCTGTTTTAATGCTGTGCTATCTTTTGCAATCTGAGAAAATACAGAGGAGACCCATAATGATGGAAGCATATATTAATAGTTCTTAGATGTCCAACTCCTTCCAAATCAGGGTTGCCACTCTCCAGGTGGAGCCTGGAGATCTCCTGGAATCACAACTCATCTCCAGACAACACAGATGAGTTCCCCTGGAAAAAATGGCTGCTTTGGAGGGTGGACTGTATAGCTTTATACTTCACTGAGGTCCCTTCCTTCCCCAAACCCTGCCATTCCCAGACTCCACCCCCAAATTTCCAGGATTTTCCCTCCCGGATTTAGCAACCCTATTCCAAACATACCTAATTATCAAAGGCTCTAAGCCAAAACTGAATATTAGGATATAAAAGTAGCACTTCAAATAAGGTAGATTTATATGTACTTATGCTATATGCATACACTACACAGATCTCACATACACATTCAAAGTGATCCTTGTGCCTTTGTCCATCACCTAAGTCAGTACTCAGTGGCTCAGGAGCCACATGTAGCTCTTGTCATCTGGAACTCTTCTGAGCTCTGAGCTCCAGTATGACACACAAGGCCAATTGCAGCGGGCAGATGGTTCCCACCTTGAAAATAACTGCTGCCACAGGGACTAGAGGCTAGGTAAGCGGTAAGCAGAGACATCACCTTGCCCACAAAAGTCCGCAAGGTCAAAGCAATGGTATTCCCTGTAGTAATGTATGGCTGCGAGAGTTGGACTATAAGGAAGGCCGAGCGCCGAAGAATAGATTCTTTTGAACTATGGTGCTGGAGAAGACTCTTGAGAGTCCCTTGGACTGCAAGGAGATCAAATCAGTCCATCCTAAAAGAAATCAACCCTGACTGTTCCCTGGAAGGCCAGATCCTGAAGTTGAAGCTCAAATACTTTGGCCACCAAATGAGAAGGGAGCATTCACTGGAGAAGACCCTGATGCTGGGAAAAATTGAAGGTCAAAGAAGAAGGGGACGGCAAAGGATGAGATGGTTAGACAGTGTCATCGATGCAACGAACATGAAATTGAGCAAACTTCAGCGGACAGCGGAAGACAGGAGGGCCTGGCGTGATCTGGTCCATGGGGTCGCGAAGAGTCGGACTCGACTGTGCGACTGAACAACAACAACAACAACAAAGCGGTAAGCCTCCTTAAACTGTAGGCCTCATACCACGGATGTAGGTAAATGGTCCATTCTCTCTAACAACCCCTCACCCTTCATTGCAGCCTCTATATTTTCATCCCAGGACCCAGGCAGCTGCAAGTTGGCCACAGAGGAGAGAAAATAAAGGAACTACCACCACCATCACTGCAGCCACCCAGCAAAAGAGCAAGCTGACCAGGGGGGGGGGTTACTCCCTTTCTCTTTGGAAGCCTTGTTTCTCATCCTGAGGAGAGAGCAAAAAGGCAGAGAGGAGGCCTTTCATCTCACTCCAGATACACAGAGGCTGGCTAAGGTTCGACAGTGGTGGGAAGACCACAACCTTACATGCTCAGAAATAATCTAGTAACTAAAAAAGGTTATAGTTAACATTGTTATCTTCATATTCAAGTTCAAGTACCTTTATTGTGTTAACTCAAAGTTGCAGCAAACTATATTTTATTGTACTGTGTGCTTGGTGGGGTGGCACACAGGGCATACAGTTGTTATGTGGTTCTTCTGGTTGACAGTAATTGTAAATTTAGCTCTCCACAAGCTGCAGAGTGAGCACCACTGATCTAACTCCTTAAAGTTAGGTTTGATTCTTATTTGCTTTGGGTTTGGGCCCACTGGAGACATCTAAGCAGGGTTAGTATTAACAAACAGCTTTCCTCTGCTGGCTGTCACAAGCTATTGCAAGTGGGAAGATGGGGCTGCCTACTATCCCAAATAACCCCACTAGCCCCCCCCCCCATTTGAATCCTGCCCAAAGATTTGTAAATAGGAGGTTGTATACTCCTCATTAAGAATCACTGGCATATACCATCCTACCAATTCCCATTACTTTTCTCTCACTTATCTAGGCCAGAAAACACAATGAAATATCTATTAATTGTTCCAAATGTAACATCTAGCTAGAAATGGCAAATTACACGTGCTGCCAACACTGCCACTGTTTTTTGCAACTGCAGAAGCCACTTGGCAGGAAGTGGTAAAATGATGAGGGCACCAGCAGTCCAAGCTGAAGAGGAAGGAGGCTGGCTTGGATAGGAGGGAAGGGCAATGGGGAAGGAAGGCATCACCTCTTTCCTGATCAGGGGACCAGAAAGCTCATAATCCTGTTTAACTCAGCTACCCCTTGCAGATAGTCATTCTTGCTGAAGCAGATGACTTCCTTTACTCTTCCCTTCCCAGGACACGCTTGTTGCCATTACCAGACTGCAGCACTCTGCAGCAGCATGGAGGAAGGATAAAACATCAGGTGAGATGGTCACAGCCCAAGAAACTGCCTTGAAATTATTAATACAGAACAATGCAGGAATTCCTATATTAGGAATGAAACAAAGCAATAGTTCATATGCCCACGAAGTGAAAGAAAAGCAAACTTTATGAACTGCCGTTATACCACAACCAGAGGACACTGACCACTTCTAGATTTAAAAATAAAACACACTAACTTCTCAGAACAATAAAACACAGCATGTATTTTACCAATTTAACAGGCATCTTATACAAGAGATTACATTATATTTAAAATGTATTTTACAGAAAAATCTGAAATATTCAAGAAGTTGCAGTAAAAGGTGTTGCAAGGGAAATCTCTTTGCTTGGGTTGCAAGACATAACCAATTAGAACAGACTGATGTTCTTTTATTTCTATTTTGTCTGAGTGAATCATCTCATATTAATTTAATTTGCTGAAATTCTGAAATCACATTTTATAGACTGAAATTCTGAAATCATATTTTATAGGTTAAAAGAAAAACAAAAGTGAGGGAAATTCTATCTTCTATGCATAGGTTATATATACCCTAAATGGTCCCACTTTTGTGCACTGATCTTTGTCTTACATATACAATTTTATCCCTTCAAGGCTCGAAACGCCTGAATTGCATACTTTTGCCTTCAAGCTCTCTTATTTTCCATCCAGATCATTTTGTGCTATTGCCTAACATGTTGATGTGACTCTTGAGCTTTGGGGCTGAAAACAGAACACAGAACTCTTACTGTAGTTCATGCCCTGTAAACAAATACATAAATGTTACAAATAACTTACCTTTTTCTTTTCTTTTGCATCATACAATGCCAAACTTGCAAAAATTGGCTCTATTTCAATTTCAAATCTTTAAAAGGAGAGAAAAAATGAAAAATTATATATAAAATTGAAAACATCAAACTGCAACCAAAAACAAAATGGCAAGAAATACCTTTGATCTTTGAAGTAACACTACTACAACATAAAAACAGCAGTCAGTGGGATCACGTTTCTTAAGTTTTGTAGCTGAAATGTTTATACACAGCTTAGTAGTATCTGAAACATGAAATGTTTTTTAAGTGGAAGAACAAACTATAGCATCGTTTCAAAGTAATGGTACAATATTGTCTAGATAATGTGGTGTCAGAAACTCCTAAACTTACCTAATGCAATAGAACCTGTCACTTGAGAAAGTAATTTACTTGAGAAAGTAATTTATAGTGAAATAAGTAAGATTTAATTCTAAGACTAAGTTGTAAAAACAATAAACTTGTACAATAAACTTTCCCAAAGCCTCAACCTGAACCTATTTTGTGCACCTAAATTTTACTGAAATAAATGGTATTTTTAAGATTAAGTATCTAACAGTAGGATATTGATCACAAAGAGGTTTATCTAGTTTAAATAGAACTATGAAAACCTGCTAATTGTGAATTAAATTACATTACATGGAAATGAATGTGAATAATACCTTCTACACGAGTGCAGTCATTATAGCCATCTTTCCTAACCTAATCTAATCTTTCATAACCTAACCTAAACAGTAAAAGACATGCCAGAGAATTACTAAACTCAAATCCTCTTTTACCACACATGTTCAAATATGATTACTGATATTCTACTAGCAGAGACTAGCAAACTACTTTTAATCAAAAGCAAGTTTCACTCATTCCAACAACTGCTCCTTTCTGCCCTTTTGAAGGATAATCTGATGGGAAATGGCAGAGTTCTAAATTTTGGCCAGCTAAAACTAGCTCTGTATTTCAAAGGCCAAAAGATCAATCAGCAAGGGAATACCATGACAAAACCCATTTTGTTTACTGTCCTCTGCACGATCAGTTTTCAATTCATGTAACAGGGTAAAGAAACCTGTCTATCAGTTCTGACTATTTTCTTTCCTCTCCTATACAAGCTATCCCAGTCTTTTCTTTGGCCAAAAAGCCTTGTTTTTATCAATCCCAACAGGACACATTTTCAATCTCTGTAAGAAACAATAATTAGGCTATCTTAGAAGAACCAGGGTTAATTCTATTCGATCTGGAAAGACTCCCAGTTGGAGCAAGGTTTGCCCTACCAGCTTTCTTTGCTTCATTGTACATGTACCTGGAAACTATGAGAGTAAGCTATCTTCTCCCCCCAATAACAAATCCTTGGAAATGGCATGAAACCAAAAAATCTGTACATTTGAACTCTGTCTTGGCAAAACACCATGCAAAGCACCTTTTCTTTTTCTACTTTTTTGCCTTGTGTTATTTTCAAAATTTCCTTTCTTTCAGATATCATGATGAAGATTCCAGGTGAATAGTCAAGTTATTCTGAAGCAGCAAAGTAAAACAGGAGTCCAGTGGCTATTTAGTCTTCAAGATGCCACTGGACTCACATTTTATTTCAAACTAGGAATAAGGCCTGTTGTGGAAATAACAGTGTCAATTTGCTGTGGTGACCTCGGCAGGGTATAATGACACAGAGCTTACCATTTTCTCCAGGGGAACTGATCTCTGCCATCTGAAGAGAAGTTGTAATTCTGAGGGATCTCCAGCCCTCCCCTGGAGATTGGCAACAGTGATTCCCCAGGAGGAAATGGCTGGTTTGGAGGGTGGAGTCTATGGCTTTGTACCTGTCTGAGGTCCCACTTCTCCTCAAACCCTACTCTCTCCGGGCTCTACATCTCAAGTCTCCAGGAATTTCCCAACCTGGAAGTGGCAACCCTATCTCCCTCCCAGCCAACCATCAACATACTGTTATCTGCCCCTCTGACTTCAGGTTTCCATCTCTTTCCCTCTCCCTGTAGCCTCTACATATGAAAACTACAGTCTTTCTCCACAGTGGGGACCCAAGCAGGAGGGAAGCAACTTCAGCAGGGTATAATGACAGAGCCCACCCTGCAAAGCAGCCATTTTTTCCAGGGGGGCTGATCTCTGCCATCTGGAGAGCGGTTTTAATTCTGAGTGATCTCCAGTGCTCACCTGGAGATTGGCACCAATGGTTTCCCAAGAGGAACAGTACAGCCTTTCTCTGCAGTCGAGACCAAAGCAGCTTACATCATTCTCCTCTCCTCCTTTTGATCTGCACAACAACCCAGTGAGGTAGGTTAGGGTGAAAGTCTGTGACTGTTCTGAAATCACCCACTCAACTTCCACAGTAAGAACTTGGGTCTGGCAGACCCTGCTCTGAAGCACTAACTGCTAGACCTAGGGTAGCCAACCTCCAGGTGGAACCTGAAGATCGCCAGGTATCACAACTGAATTCCAGACAACAGATCTCACCCCCCCCCCCCGGAGAAAATAACTGCTTTGGAGGGTGGGCTCTATGGCATTCTATTCAGCTGAGGCCTCTCCCATCCCCAAATTCTGGTTTCCATAGACTCCACCACAGAATATCCAGGAATTTCCCAACCTGGAGCTGGCAACTCTAGTCAGGACTGGTCCCAATGAGTTCCCCACAAACGCCTGGAAGTGCTTCCAACCTTTGCCTTTTTACTGACAGAACCAAGCATGGTTGTCTAACAACAGCCACTGAGGGAAAAGCTAGTCCCACAGAAGCCAAGGAGAAATGTCTTTGTCAGGAGAGGAAGCAGTTTGGCAGTTCATTCTGTGAGAGAAGAGTGTCCAAGCTGGCAGTGGGTGGGGGAGAGGAGCGGACCCAGCACCCAGCCAACGGCAAGCAGGTACTCTTGAGTGGCAGTTGATGGGCCAATGGCTGATGGAGCGCGCTGCACAGCCAATGGGAGAGCTGGAAATGGCCAATATGTACAGGAATTATATATATAAGATACCACATAGCTTATGTCTTTAAATAAAATACTTTTTGCACTTTGATTGCTCATACAGGTACTGCTGAGTCATGTTTGTTAGCAGGCATGCTCTCCCATTAATATTGAAGTTCTTTTGTTCTTTCTATGTGGATTCACAGAATTCAGTTCCGTGTATACCTGAGAAGTCTGGCAGTGTACCAAGGTTACTTTATAGATTTTGACCTTACTGCGATAGTCAGGCAGATTGTGGTACAGGGCAGAACAATAGAAATAATTTTATATGCCTCTGGCTGTCCTCAAATGGCTGATTTTCACTCTGTTCCAATATACTGTTCTTTACCTTCTGTTGACAGTCATAGAAAACATCAAAATCAATTGACATACATGGCACTGTTATGTCTTGCTGTTAGTTTGTTCTTGAAATTTTTATGATAATTGTTAAGCTATTATATTTTATGTGATGTATTGTTGACCACTTTGGTCACGTTGTTGAAAAGCAGGATGAATGTTTCAGAAAGCAATAAAATACTAACAAAAGATTACTAGTAGTGTGCATGCTTAGGAGTAGCACCTTGACTCCTGATCAGTATAGATTTTAGTTACCAAAAATGTGTATTCTCTAATTCTTCAAATGTATTTGTTCAAAGCCTGTACCCTGTAATTCGTAACACTAGGTACCTAACACAATTCTGAGTTCTTTTTCAAATAGCACAGGAAGATATATATGATCACAATGAACATTAAATGTAAGCCAGATTTTCTCAGATCTAATATAGAGAGAAGTCTGTATAAGGTCAGTCTCAATTAACTGAAGTAACTCATATCTATACAGTTCTTTATTTTGGGACAGATATGCTATCACTGCATCTTAGTGCAGGGTCTTAAAGCACCTTGTAAAAGAAAAGGCCACAAAATCATCTGTATTAGTGCTGGGGCTTAAAGTGTCCTCCCTCCAGGAGATGTTGAACATATATCTCAGTTACGAGAGGCACTCTAGTCTAACTGGAGTTCCCTAACAAGAAGGGTTGACCTAACTGAGGACAAAGAAGATGAATACAGCCATGTGGAAAATCAGTTTTGTGCTTTATTTCTCTAAGGGAATACCAGTAAAATTTTACCTCATGTTATTAGAGAAGAGTTATAGGCAATGAACCAGCTACAGGTAACCCTACATTCAGGAGCTCCACTTCATTAATCTTGTTTAACAGGTTTCTGTTATCCCTAGTGAAAGCTTGCTAACTGTCCAAAGTCTCAAGTCTTAAAGAGACACAGTCATGGTTTTCAAGCCTCAGTTTTGGCCGACCTGTCAGACGTATGATTTGAAGTTGCAAACCTATATCTTAAAAGGCTGAAAGTTTTTCTGGGGGGTGGGGGACAGTATCCAATATCCCTTTGTGGAATAAAACAGAATGCAGAACAGCCCAAGGCAAAATGTACACAAAAGAAAACAACTGTGCTTTTGTTAGGAACAAAGGCACACACAATGCTTTGCTTTCAGTGAAGTAGTTCAATCATGCAATGGGTATCTTCTACATCACGTTTTTGCAAGGTGCTGCTATGTATGAAATATGTATCTCCACCAATGCCACTGATAAAGCTCTTAAAAGTACTACCTCAAGCCGGCAAACCTAAAATCAGCTTGCCTAAAATATTTCTTATAGCATCAGCACAGAGCCAGTACACAATAGAAGGAAGAGTGCTAGTATCAGAGAGTGTTAATATCAGAAAGACCTGGATTCAAGTTCGTACTCAGCCATGATGCTCACTGGACCACCTTGAGTCAGTCACCATCTCTCAGCCAAACATACCTTACAGAGTTGTGAGGATAAACAGGAATGTGGAACTACATACACTACATATGCTTCCCTTCCCCTGGAGGAGTGGTAAGATAAAAATGTAAGAAGAAGAAGAGGAAGAAGAGGAGGAGGAGATTGGATTTATACCCCACCCTTCAGTACCCAAAGGAGTCTCAGAGCGGCTTACAAACTCCTTTCCCTTCCCCTCTCCACAACAGACACCCTGTGAGGTAGGTGGCTGAAAGAGTTTGGACAGAAACTGCCCTTTTTCAAGAACAGCTGTGCCAGAGCTTGTGACTGACCCAAGGTCACATCAGCAGGTGCAAGTGGAGGAGTGGGGACTCAAACCTGGTTCTCCCAGATTAGAATCTGCACACTTAACCACTACACCAAACTGGTAACAAATATAATACTCAAAGAGCTCTATTTCCTTATCTATATGTCTACACAGACATGGCCTAAAATGTACAATGGGTCCTCCCACTTAATGCACTAAACCAGGGATGTCAAACATGCAGCTCACAGGCTGGATCAGGTCCTCAGAGGGCTCCTATCTGGCCCACAAGGAACTGGCTGTCTCCCACTTCTTTCTCCAGTTCTGCTGCTGCTTTACCAGAATCTCTCAATTGCACAGAAGAGATAGATAGGCAAGCTTCTGTTCCCTGCACTGGCTGAGGCTCCTCCCCCTCCTCCTCCCAGGGGGAGGGAGGGAATGAACCAGAGCTTGCTTCCTGGCTAGGCTGCCTCAATCGCACTGGAGACAAAGGCAAGCTTTTCTTCCCTTCCATTGGTTGAGATCCTCCCTTCCCTCCTGCTGTGCTTTGCTCAGCTGCCTCAATCACACAGTCTTAAAGCACCTTTAAGACCAACAAAATTTTATTCAAGGTATGAGCTTTTGGGTGCCTTGCTACAGTGTGTGTTTTTTGGGGCTCGTTATGCCAGGGCTCTCCTAGGGTTCCCCTCACCCTTTTCACTGTATTCATGCTGTCATGATCCAGTCTTTCTCAGTACAAAAGCAATGTGAACTATTTAGATGAGGAATAACAACAAGCCAGTGAGGTGGATTAGACTGAGAGTGTGGGTCCAGACCAAGTTCACCCAGCACATTTCCTTTGTAGACTAGGGATTTTGAACCTAGACTTCCCAGGTAGTAGGCTGATACTGACCACTATACATCATTGTCTCCCCATTCTTGCACTGCCTCAAAGGAGTTGTAGTTATTTCTCTGGGGAAGACTAAAGTTTTCTAGATAAATACATAGCCCTCAGTCTGTGTCAGGTTGCCTTCTCATGTTCTTGACCAGCACACAAAGCAATTTATGTACAAAAGCTCGCAATGCCCAGCGATTTCATGTTTTCCCATGGGTCCTAGGCTCAGAACATTGAGCATGAGATTTCTGTAATGAATGTCAACAAATCAAAAGTAGAGTTGCAGCTTACAGATACACACCTGAACAGCATACACAAGATTCCTACAGCACAGAGAATTTGATGCAGTAATTTAGAGCAAGAGGTGTCAGTTATCAGAGACTGTTAAATAAACAAAATATTGCAAGAGGGCTAGTATTTTAAGGATACTTTTTTAAAAAAAGTTTTAATAAATCTTTAACTGTGTTTGTGTCCTTTATAAAGTTTATATCTCCGCTACCTGGCATTACATTTAATGACACACATGGCCCAACCCAACAAGGTCAGATCTAGCCCTCATAACAAATGAGTTCAACACCCCTGCACTAAAGCTTCTTGAGCTAAGAATACACAAATATATGAATACCAATTTTAAAAACATTATATATATCTTGGTTAAACTAATACTTACTTTAGTGACAAACACTTTACTAGAAGCCTCTGTCCAAAGTGCTCTTTAGGGACTTCAGGGATACTCAGCCTTTCTATTGGCTCCTCCTGCAATTGGGCACAGGCACAGGATGAATGTATGCAGTCTTTCTAGAAAACATGTTATTAAATGGCTGAAATAAGGAAACAAGATCCCCCCAAGACATTAGAACAATTTAATCAGGGTTTAAGGGCATTTGCTGCGAATATAAATATCAGTAAAGAGATTTAATTTAGGGTGGCCACACATTAAAGGACTGAAGGTCTGTAAAACAAATGCCATAAAAAATAATGACCAAATGTCAACATTTGTATTTTAATCATACACTACTTTAGCTAATTTTATCAACAATCTTATGGAAATAATAATGCTGTACTACATGGAGCAATCCTAAGCAGGTACTGAGAAAATGTCCCACTGTATTCAATAGGGCTTATTCCCAGGAAGGTGTTCTTAGGATTGTAGCCATAACTGTGCGCCTGCTTTAAACATTAAACTCTTTAGCTAAATTGACTCTTCTCTTTATTTCCCAGAAAATCTGGCACAATTCACTGATTAGAACCAAGGTGCTTAATTATCTGCATCATGGGCAACATGCATAAAAGAATCTTACCGAGTCTGACTGGTAAATCAGAAAAAAACAGGTTGCTTACCTTTAACTAATGATCTTCAAGTGGTCATCTGCACATTCACACCTGTGGAGGGATAAAGGGTGCCTGCACCTGACCCATCGGTAACTTAACACACCCAAAGAAACCTCTTCCTGCGCTTTGTCCCCGAGGCACACGTAGGCCCTCACTGCACATCCCTACGGGGCAGAGCCCAGGTCTTCCACCAGTTCCTTCTGACCACTGAAAAACCTAATCCAATATCAAGCAGGCTGACAGCAGAGGGGAAGGCCAGGCAGGTGGTGTGAATGCACAGATGACCACTCAAAGATCATCAGTTACCGGTAAGCAATCTGTTTATCTTCACCGAATCATAGAATGTTAGAGTTGGAAGGGACCTTGCAGGTCATCTAGTCCAACCCCCTGCACTCTGCAGGAGCATAGCCAAACGATAGCCCTACATACCTACATACCTACAACATACCCGAAAGATGATCGTCCAGTCTTCGTTTGAAAATGTCCAACGAACGAGCATCCACCACCTCCCGAGGCAGTCTGTTCCACTGCTCAACCACTTTTACAGTCAGGAAGTTTCTCCTGATATTTAGCCGGTAACGACTCCCTTGTAATTTCCACCCATTAGATCTAGTCTTGCAATCCAGAGCAAGAGAGAATGGATCTGCTCCATCTTCTACATGACAGCCCTTCAAATACTTGAAGACTGCAATCATGTCCCTTCTCAGCCTTCTCTTTCCCAGGCTAAACATACCCAGCTCTTTCAGGCTTTTCTCATAAGACTTGGATTCCAATGCTCTCACCATCCTGGTCGCCCTCTCCTGGATACGCTCGAGCTTGTCAAAAGCCTTCCTAAAATGTGGTGCCCAAAACTGGACACAGTACTCCAAGTGAGGCCTGACCATAGCAGAATAGAGCGGAACTACCACCTCCCATGATCTGGACACAATGCTTCTGTTAATGCATCCGAAGATTGCATTTGCTTTCTTCACAGCCACATCATACTGCAGGCTCATGTTTAGCTTGTGAACAACCATAACACCTAGATCCCTTTCTCATGTGCTGCTGTCAAGCCAAGTCCCTCCCATTCTATACCTGTGCCTTTGATTTTTTTGTACCTAAGTGTAAGACTTCGCACTTATCTCTATTGAAATTCAATTTATTTGTCTCAGCCCACTGTTGCAGCCTATCTAGATCATTTTGAATCTTGACTCTGTCTTCTTCAGAATTAGCAATCCCACCCAGCTTTGTGTCATCTGCAAATTTGAGAAGCATCCCCCTCTATGTCTTCCTCCAGGTCATTTATAAAAACATTGAACAACACCGGACCTAGGACCAAGCCCTGTAGCACTCCACTCGAGACTTCCCTCCATGTAGACGCAGAGCCATTTACGAGCACTCGTTGGGTATGATTTTTCAACCAACCATGAATCCATCCAACGGTTGCACCATCCAGCCCACACTTAACCAGCTTATCCTCAAGGATATCATGAGAAACTTTGTCAAATGCTTTACTGAAGTCTAGATACACTATATCCACAGCATTGACAGAGTCAACCATTTCAGTAATTCTGTCAAAAAAGGAGATAAAGTTGGTCTGGCATGACTTATTCTTGATAAACTCATGCTGGCTACTACCAATTAACTCATTCCATTCAAGGTGCTCACAGTCAGAGCGTTTAATAATCTGCCCTAAAATTTTCCCAGGTATTGATGTAAAACTGACAGGCCTGTAATTTCCCGGGTCTGTCTTTTTTCCCTTCTTGAAGATCGGGACAACATTCGCTCGTCTCCAGTCTTCTGGCACAACACCAGTACTCCAGGACACCTCAAAGATTAGAGCCAGAGGCTCTGAAATAACGTCAGCAATTTCTTTTAGCACCCTGGGATGCAAGCCATCCGGTTCTGGAGATTTGAAAGTATTTAAGGCAGCTAGATGCTCTCTAACCATTTCCTTACTTACTCTGGACTGGCAGTTCCTGCTTCCTTCATATGCCTGCATTCTTCAGTTTGTATACAGCTCGCCTTACGGTTAAAGACTGACACAAAGTGAGAGTTGAGTAATTTTGCTTTGTCTTCATCCCTTGTTAAGGCTTGACCATCTTCCCTTAGCAATGAGCTTACCCCATATCCCTGTTCTTCTGGCTCCAAACACAGGCACAGAAATTTTTCTTGTTATTTTTAGCATCCCTCGCAAGCCTCAGCTCCATCTGCGCTTTAGCCTTTCTGACACCACCCCTACAGATTCAAGCCTGCTTCTTGTACTCACCCTCAGTAATCTGACCCTCGTTCCATTTCCTGTACATTTCCCTCTTTAGTCTCAGCTCTTCAGAGAGTTCCTTGTTCAGCCACCTTGGATTCATTACCCGTCTCCCACCTTTCTTTCTTACCGGAACAGTTTGCAATTGTGCCTTAAGCACTTCATTTTTCAGCATCACCCATCCTTCCTGTACAGATTTCCCCCTCAGCATTTCCAGCCACGGGATCCTACCTAATATTTCTCTGAGTGTTTTCAAATCAGCTTTCCTGAAGTCCAGGATACGAGTCCTACTATATCCTGGTTTCACATCCTTCTCTATGTCAAATTCCAAGCTGACATGGTCACTATTTCCCAAGGAACCCACAACATTCACTTCATCAATCAGTTGTTCCCTATTAGTCAGGATTAAATCCAGGACAGCAGATCCTCTGGTTCCCACCTCCACCTTCTGAGAGGTGAAGTTGTCCATAAGACTATTCAAGAAATTTCAAGAATCATGTCTAGCAGTTAGATTTCCAGCAAATATCTGGATAGTTGAAATCTCCCATAACAACAACATCCTGTCTCTGTGAAAGTTTAGCAAGCTGTTGTACAAATGCATCATCCTGTTCCTCCAGTTGATTTGGAGGTCTGTAGTATACCCCCACAACAATATCCCCTTCTTCTCCCACCCCCCGCTCTATCCTTACCCACACACTTTCAACAGGGCAACTCTCAAAACCTGATTTCAGTGCAAGCATATTCATTCTTGACATATAGTGCCACCCCACCTCCTTATTTGTTTATTCTGTTCCCTTTGAACAAGGTATATCCTTCAATTGCTGTGCTCCATATATGAGACTCATCTCACCAAATCTCAGTGATACCTATCAGATCATACTTATTTTCCAATATTTGAAGTTCAAGTTCCTCCTGTTTATTTCCCATATTCTGTGCACTAGTATAAAGACATTTCAGATTACAGACATCCTTTCCTACCCTAGGTCACTTCGAATTTACCTGAAAACTACTGAACTCTCTCCCGTTCATTTATTCTCTGGTCACTCCCCTTCTTGAACTTAAGTGTTGGGGAGACCACACAACATCAGGCTTTTTCTTCCCACCCCCAATGTATTCAGTTTAAAGCCCTCCTGATCAGGTTCCCAAGTCTTCCAGCAAAGAAATTCCTCCCATTCTTTGTAAGGTGCACTCCATCCATCGCCAACAGTCCTTCATGTCAGAGGTACATACCGTGGTCCAGGAAGCCAAATCCCTCTCGACGGCACCATCTATGTTACCAGCCATTCACCTCCAGTATCCTGTTCTCCCTTCCAGCTCCATGGCCCTCAACAGGTAAAATGGAGGAGAACACCACCTGAGCCCACAGACCTTTCACCTTCTTGTCCAGAGCCTCATAGTCTTTGGAGATCCATTCAAGGTTTCTTCAGGCCGTATCATTTGTTCCCACATGGATCAGCAGGAGCGGATAGCGATCAGAGGTCTTGACCAGTCTTGGAATTCCCCCAGTCACATCTCGGATACATGATCCAGGAAGACAACAAACACTTCAAGATTCCTTGTCCGGTCTGCATACACCTTCTTCCGCCCCTCTCAGTAAGGAGTCACCAACCACCACTAATCGTTGATAACTACCATCGTCTTTGTGAAGACTTGTGAGGCAATGGAAATTCTGAAAGGGAGCACTTTGTATTGGTAGTGTTCAGTCCCAATCACAAACCTCAAGAATTGTCGATGAAGCCATCAGATGTTGAGATGAAAGTACACATCTTGGAGGTCTAGTGTGGCCATCCAGGCTCCTGGTTTGAGGAGAATATTTTGCAGAGAGACCATTTGAAATTTGTGACAATAAAATAATTTAAAGCTTGGAGATCCATGATGGATTGAAGGCCCCCATCCTTCTTTGGGATTGTAAAGTACCAAGAATAGAACCTCTGGCCCCTGAACTGGGGAGGGACAAATTCGATGGCAGTTTTAACTAGAAGGTTGTGGACCTCATTCCAGAGGGCCTGGGAAGGAGGGGTGCTGATGAAGATTGGAGTTGTGGGTGTCTGTTGGAATTCTATCATGTATCTGTTGGCAATGATGGAGAGTACTAAATTGTCCGATGTTACCATCTGCCACTCTTGAAGGAAAGGGGAACTTAGGTTTCGTATAAGAGTACTGGGTGTTCAATTGGGAGTATTTTGCTCTCCAAGGTTGTTCTGGAGAGGACTTGGTATACTGCCTTTTAGACTATGTACGGGACCAGGACTTCTGTTTTGAGGTATGTGTAGAGCCTGTTTCGCCAAGGTTACGTGAGGTCCTAATAGTTTTATCCATGTCTTGCAGGACCATATCCGTTGTAGTGTGGAATAGGCCCTGACCATCGAATGGAAGAGCTTCAATGCAAGAGCGAGTGTCCTGTGGGAGTGACGTAGAGCGGAGCCAGGAATGTTTACATATGGCTGATGTAACTGTTTTAGCAAAGATGTCTACCATGTGCTTGGAGGAATTTAATTGTTGCTTGGCAAGAACTATGCCTTCTTTTTGAAGGCAGCAGCCAAGAAGGTGCTTATCTTCCGGCAGCACCTGGAGGACTTCAGACAATTGTTCCCAAAGGGAGTTCTGATAACATCCCATGCAGGCTAAATAATTTGTGTTCTTAATTCCCAAGGCACCTGCTGAATAAAACTTTCTGCCAAAAGCATCCAACTTCTTGCCTTCCTTGTCTGCTGGGGCTAAGTGGGTGCATTTGCTCTTGGATGTTGAAGTGACTACAACAGAGTTAGGTTTAGCGTGACAAGAGAGAAACTAAATACTGGTTTCTTGAATACGGTACATATGTTCTAGACTAAGAGAAGATATGAGAGTGGAGGAGGGTTTGTCCCAGGAAGCTTTGGCTGCTTGTAGGATCACGTTGGTTACCGGCAAGGAGATAGCTGTGGAAGTGTCTAGTTGAACAATGTCAAAGACTGAGTCTATGACAGTCTGTTTAGGTTGGATGACAGAAATGCCCAATGTGTGCGCCACATGCTCGACCAGTTCCCCACAGGATTTCGTCCTCTGACGGTGAAATGGGGAGGTTATCATTTACTCAGTCAGGGGGAGAGTCTCCATGTGGAGAATGATGGTCAGATTCTGGACCCACCAAATTGTTGTCAGAGCAGGACCCGGAAGTTTCAGAGTCAGAGGACCCTGGTGGTAAGGTACCGTCTTGTTTGGGTGCTGGTGGAGGAGTGAGCAGTGGTGGGGGCGGAGGAGCTGCAAGAGTATGCAATGCCTTATGCTTCTTTGCTGGTGGTGCCCAATCCTTCAATGTCGATCGTTTCGATGCCGATGCTGAAGAAATCAGTTTCGATGGAGATCGGGATCGATGGGAGTGGGTTGACTGTTGATCCCATTCTGGGGGACAAAAGGGCATCCATGGCAGTGCTGAGTGTAATGGATACGCCCCACAGATGTATTGCATCTGTCGATGATCCTGGGGAAGCATTGTAGGTGTCTGAAATGTCGGTACCAACGGCCGGCATCCTGATGGCAAACATTCTTTAGAGCAAGAGCACTCCTTCTGTCAGTCACTGGGACTTCAGTTGCAAGAGGGCTCAGTATCAACTGGCCTGGAAATATTGTTTGCAGCAGAAGAGTCCCCCAAGGAGGGCCGATGGGACGATCGGCGTGATGAAGGACAGTGTGGAAGAGTCCAGCTGAGAGCTATTGCCTCATGGTTTAGGTCCAGGCTTTGGTTTATGGACCTTGTCCACTTTGTTGCCTTTACCCTTCCTGCGTTTCTTAGCAGGAGTTGAGAGGGCTGACTGGGATGTCATATCCAAGCACTTCGATGTTGAGCGGTCGGTACTGGTGTGTCCCGATGCTGGGGCAATTGATTTTGTCATTGCTGATGACCCCGGAGTGGAGTTCGGATGGTCTTGATGTGCAGAAGTAGCCACTGGACTCAGAGAGAGGGCCAACTCAATCAATGCCAATCTCAGTCTCGCTTCTTGGGGTTTTTTGAGTTTGTCGAGAAAATTTGGCACAGTGACTGCACAAATCTGTATGGTGGGCTTCCCCCAGGCACAAAAGGCACAACAAACATCCGTCTGTGGGGGCAAGCTTGCTTCCACACTTGGTGCAATGCTTGAAAAAAACCCAACGCTTTGCCATAGGCCCCGCGAGGGGCACGTGAGGAAGAGAGGGGAAAGAGTCCCCCTTTTTTTTAATAGTAGACGAAGATCGAAGTATAAATAGATAAAAGTTGGAAAGTACAGGTAAGGCTAATCTCACATTTTGGAGACAAAGTTCACCGACCAAGTCAAAGAGCGACTGCTCAGCGCAGCAGTCAGAAAAGAACTGATGGGAAACCGGGGCTCCACCCCTGTAGGCATGTGCAGTGAGGGTCTGCATGTGCCTTTGGGGCGGAGAGTGGGAAGAGGTTTCTTTAGGCTTGTTAAGTTACTGATGGGTCAGGCGCAGGCGCCCTTTATCCCCCCACAGGTGTGATGCACAGAGACCACAAAGATCTTTAGCTGTCATAGAAGCTTTTGTCCTTAGGGTTGTGCAGAAGAGTTTGAGAATGTGGGCAACTTAAAGGCTCAAAAACCAAAGATCTCAGTAGGGCTTTCCAGCCTACTTCCCTTTTCTGTTTACACTACTTTAATATTCAAGGCATCCGTGACAGACTATCAAGGGTTAATGCCTCACAGAGTCTTGAGTGACAGGCTATTCAAATGGAATTCCACTGAGAGGGTCAGTTAAGAAACAACAGATGGGAACTGACAGTTGAAGAAGAGACAGTTAAGCACTGATAGTAGACTGGGAAAGAGGCAAAAGGAGTGAGGATCAGAGAGGATTCCATTCAAGCCAAAAAGGGAAATTATTTCTAGTTAAGAGAAGTAATCCCTGCCCAGTGAAAACAGAGATAGCTCTTAAGAGAGGAGCGATCCCTGGTCTGTGTATGAAGAAAAATTCTGGGAACTGGGTTGTATGTTCCTGCCTTCTAAACCTGAACTGTCAGTAAAACCCAGAAACCTCTGCTTGATTGTTAAGAAAAAAAATGAAAATAAAGTCTCTCCTCAAAGTTTTAAAAGACCTTACTGAATGGCAGAAACACTTATTTGTTGGCAACAAATTATCTGGAGTTAGTGTGATTACAAAGTTACACCAGTTTTTATCATTTATTCTCCTCATCTATCCTACCCCTGATTCCACCTGACCTTTTCTCCTTTAAATTAAATAAAACAATTTGTTTATTTCAAACTTCCAAAAGCCTCCTATGTGCCATTTCAGAAGCAGACGATAAGAAGGTGATTTTGTCTTTTTCCTCAGTTCCTTGGGCTGGGCCAGTACCAAAATATTATATATAATAAAGCAGTCTATGGGACAGCCATAGACAAACAGATAAGAAGAAAATAGATATAGGGACTGCTCAGCCAGAAAGAATAGGGAAAATCCTGTGTGGGAGGGAGGGGAGTGGGTGAGATCTCCATAGCATCACATACTCATACTCTAAACCAGGGGTCATTTCATAGAAAAAGAGGTGCATGAACTCATTAGCATAACTCATTTACATATGCCACATCCCCTGACATCACTGGAAGTGTGTCAGAAGGCAACACTCACCGCTCAGGCACCACCCCAAAAATCTCCAAGTATTTCTGGTTCAGACCAATTGCCTATAGCCCAGTTTCTTGTTTCCAACAGTGGCTAGTCAGATGCCACACGGAAGCACACGAACAGGGCCATCAGATGGCCTCACCAGCTGACCACTCCTCAGCAGCTGTCAATCAATGGAACGCTGCCTCTGAATTGGCTATTGTGATGACAGACCTACCCTCTATAAATCTGTCCAACCCCCCCTTCGATTCGGCCCTTGACAGCTTTGCCACAGGGCAGGCAAAATATCAGGGAATTGGACATTGGCTGTGAGGCATTTGCAAGCTATTTCACAGACAAAGTCTTGGCGCTCCGCCACTATCTCCCCGGTACAGTTGAAACAGTGAGTGAACTCGAAGCCCCTTGCACATCTTCGAGTTCAGGTTTTGATTGCTTCAGCCTGCTCAGCCTGGAGGAAGTTGACAGATTGCTCGTGTCTGTACGCCCAACCACATGCAGCCTTGATCCGTGCCCTTCTTGGCTCATTAAGGTGGGCCACAAGGGGTTTTGAGGTGCCCTAAGGGAGATTATCAACACTGAGGGACATTTCCCAGGGGCACTCAAGGAAGCGATGGTCCACCCTCTCCTGAAAAAAACAACTCTGGATCTGGCCGAATTGGCCAACTATCAGCCGGTTTCCAATTTGCCTTATTTAGGCAAACTAATTGAGAGGGCAGTGGCGATACAGCTACAGGCTTCCTGGATGACACTTCTGTCTTAGATCCCTTCCAGTTCAGCTTCCGTACAGGACACAGGACCAAAACGGCGCTGGTCACCCTTACTGACAACCTCCGGAGGCAGCTGGATCAGGGCAGTTCAGCAGCACTGTTGCTGTTAGCCCTGTTGGCTGCTTTTGACACAGTCGACCACCAGCTGCTGACCCACCGCCTCGCTGATGTGGGGATACAGGGGCTTGCCTTACAGTGGCTTGCTTCTTTCCGTCAGGGGCAAAGGGTGGCACTAGGGGAACAGCAGTCCAGGATACACCCGCTTGAGTGCGGTGTGCACTTTAATTGTAATATGGATTGTTTTATCTTGCTTTTATATGTTTTATATGTCTGAGCACATGTTGCCCCTGAATCTGACCTACCCTGAGCCTGTTCACGTGGGAGGGCAGGATAGAAATGCAATAAATTAAATTAAATTAAATTAAAACAGATTTATCAAGGTACTATGAGAAAATAAAGACTGGAGCAAGTGGAATATCTAGTGAAAAGTAGCTGAGAAGAACAAAGCCCTGCTTGGCTTTGAACTAATTTTCCCTAGCAAGGAATTAACACACAAGCAAGCCTTTCCTTATCTCTCCCAAACTGTGCAGAACTAGCCATGCATGTTATCTATCAGTGACATAACAGCTCTCTGACAAAGGGGCTGCCCTGCTGATGTCCGAAAGGGCTCCAGCATGTGTGTGTTGGGAGGGGGGATATCAGCTTCTAAATTCCAAACCACACAACCTAAATATACTATTCCCCACCTGAGCTGCTGACCATCCAACACATTCTCACACAAACTGTATGTCATTTACTATGCCTAATGGCTCTGTAACAAACAGAAGCATCCTGTTTAATGCTGACAATGCTGAGTATGGCAGTTTATAAAAGATAATCTGGAAAAGATCCTGATTTACACATCTGCGCCTTCTGTACCAAATTGGACTGGTCAGTCAGCGCAATTGTATCTAGTCATTGTAATATGGGTTGCAAACAATCAAATTCTCTGAAACAATCTTCTGTCTCTTCCCCTCTCCCACCAAAATACAAACACACGAGGCCAGCAGCAGGAGTCCAACGTGAGGCCAACGCACAAGTCGGAACCAGGGGTGGAGAGCACTCTCTGCTAGGGAGCTGACCCACGCCCTGCAGCTGCCCATGGCTCTCGCCCACATCAAGGCCCTGCTGATCTGGGCAGTCCTATCCGACAACTTCAAAAAAATCACCACGTCAAGTCCCCACTGGGCAGGGAGCCACCACCGCCACCCGCTTCAACCTTGAGGCACTTGGCGCAGGCATGGCAATGAGTCCCTCCTTGGACTCTCCTCTGCACAGCACAGTCCCTCTCTCCAGAGTGGCAGCGGTGGCGGCTCTCTGCCGCTTCCCTCCAGCTGCGGGCAGGCAGGCAGGCTGGGTGGAGGGGGAGGCGGCAGTGGGACCCTGGGTGCCAGAGACAGCCGCTTGCAGCAGCACCCCAACGACGAGGACAGCCTCTCAGTTGCCAGCCCTGCTGGGAGCTGCTGGGAACCCTGAGAAGGCTTCTGGGAACAGGGGGCGGGGCTTGGTCATGTGCCCACGCCCCAGGCTCCTCACTCCCAGAGTGCCGCTCCTGTGCACTCTGGCTCCAACTGACCCTTGCTCTAAACGGCAAGTGCCCAGTAACTTACTACTGAAGTATCATTGTCAAAGAGGACAGGGTGCATGTGTGTTGATGATCAAAGGACAGGCTAGTCTGAAGAACTCTCAAGTATTCTAACCATACCTCCTCTGGGGCTGGATGCAAGCCAAAAAGTTCCTTGTGTCTGTTGGATTTCCTCTGATCATCATTTTGATGGTCAATTTCTTCATTTGGGGTTCGATCCAAAAGATTTGGAAGTAGTGCATCTGGGAGGGAATTTTTCAGGTCAAAAATACTGCAAGCCCAGCTGCCGCGTGGCGTATCATCTATAGACATGGACCGTCGTTTAAGATCATCCTGAAATTGAGGAAATTAAATGTGGGAAAATGGGATCTTCCTCTGTATTTCACACAGTAAACTTAAAGTGGCAGCCTTATAAGGCACCCTACTTGTTCATCCTGATAACCACTGCCATCTGGAGCTTCATCGGACTCGAAGATCTGCTTCGGTAGGCCTTTCTGTCTCTCCTTCTGCTTGTCTAATGTGTTCGGATTAAATCCTGTCCCCAGCTTGTGATATCTATTCAAAACAAAATATAGTAAAGCAATGTCCCCTCACAAAAATAAGCCAAAATATTAATAATTGAAAACTTAAGCAACAATAAAATGTTATTACTCTGAACAGCATAATCTTAATGTTCTGATTCACTGAATGAAATCTCAATTGCAATTTTGGCTCCTAAACTACACACTCAGCTTCTTCAATTGGAAGAGGGTCTAATAGATTGCAATGGGAGTTACTTAGTCTAAGTTGACTATTAAGGCCATCACCCTTCCTTCTTTTAAGAGACATGGATGCTGCTAGCCAGAATCCACATAACTCAAGATACCCTCAAGTGTAACCTTAATTGATCATCACTAAGATACCTGAAGTGTATAATCATTTCACTGAATATAGTATAATTTAATCCCAGTAAACTGGCTACTTTGAATCATTGATCTACTAGAGACTTTTAGCAAGTAAGCAATCTGACTACTGCTTCTTACAAGATCATGTCAAATACCATCATATCTAATTGATATTTAGGCCTTTTTGATATTCTGTGACTGCAACCTAGTGGTTTTAATGAATGTTAAGAATTCTGCATATACATGGTATTCTGATAGGAGCCCATTATTTACATATGAAAATAGGAAATTCCAATGAATGCATAGAACAGCTCTTTGGTGAAAAGAATATGAGGATACTGTCCATATGGGCCTTTGGATCTTGCCCTGTGTGTATGGCTAGAGAGCTACTACAGTATATTACCTTCTTCAACCAGAAAGTCTTTAAGTTATATAAATACACATATATTACTCTCAAAGAAGAATTTCTATATTTTTGACATATAATCTAGATTATAGGAGAGGTGTGCTCTTATTCCTGAATGTTTCATGAGAACCAGCAAGGATTTCTACATTCAAAAAAAAAATCTTAAGGAAGATATCGGGTCCTTTGCACAAGTAAAAGAAGCCACATGGCTGGATGAAGTATTGTTTTGGAGTTCACAGCTTCAAAGCACTATACCCGTCTGTCACGTGTCTTCTTTAAGATATTTTGCTAAGTATGCATGTCAAAATGCATAATTTTAACCATATAAAATCAACCCTCTCTTTCTCTGCTAACAGAGCTAGTAGATTCTCCCTCCTTACTGCAGCTCCTCTATTGCACACTGTTTGTGCTCTGTGACATTTTGTCTATAGCTTTTCAGAGACCACAGGGGAATGCTGGGAGAAAGGGAAGGAAGGGAAAATTGGCCTCCAAAACCGAAGACACTAGTGATTCATAGAATTTAACCCCTGAGGATAAAAGAGGAGGGTCCTGAATCCCTGCTACGTAGCAACAATCAATAGTCTAACATGCAAGGAAGGAGTACTGTATACTCCAAAATAAATTTTCATCTTTTTCAGCAGCACATTATTTAGTATGGCCACCATGGTGCAATCTTCCCAACATTCACTATCGTCCAAACCAGTTGTTACTACTGCCCCTTTCACAGAACAGTCCTAAACAGGTCTGCTCAGAATCCTGCTGAAGCTTGCTTAGTGGAGTTTACTCCCAGGAAAGTAGCACTATAAACGTATTCCTTTGGCAAATGACCTTAAATAATAGCTGACATGCCCTCTCTTTGCTTCTAGTTAACCTATAAAGAGTGTAATTCACCTGAACTACTAATGAAGAAGTCTTGGAAAACCCCAGGATTTATCTGTCACACTGGTGCTCACCGTGAAGGCTCCTTCTCCTTTGAGGTCCGGAAGACATCTTGTGGGTGATTCCCATCCATCATCAGGGAGGCAGGACTAAGTTCAACTTCTTCGTTTCCCTTGGTGGGAGTCACCCTTGGCTCAGTTCTGGTGCTCCGAAAAGCAATGCATTAAACTAACTGTGTTACAGGAGAAAGAACTTAAACAACAGAGCAACATTAACTGGAACAGGAAGAACAAGAGAACAAAAAAGGACAAGGTAAGAACTCTCTTTCTGCAATGTAGATTGAATTTGCGTCCTCTCTCTCAGATTCTCTTTCCCTTTACTTTTCCTTTCTCTCTTTCTGACTTTCTTTCTTTTTGGTTGCCAACCTGTCCTCAGTAGTCTGCGGAAGAGATGACGACCCAGGAGGACCAAGATGTCCTCCAGACCTCAGAGGAGAAGGACCCTTCACAGTGAGTACCAATGGTCGTTCTCTCTCTGAGGTGGAGGCCATCTTGTGGGTCCTCCCAGAGCAGTGTCCCCTAAGAACTGGGTAGGTGGTCGTCATCCACAGACAGAACCAACAGCAGTACTCAACGACCAAAGGCCGCGTCCACAGAATCATACACTTTGACTTTACAGTGCCTGATGAAGGTGGATAACAAGGACCATGTTGCTGCTTTGCAAACCTCTTCCACTGATGCTTTATTTGCGAAGGCTGCAGTAGCAGCTGTGCTGCGTAGTGAGTGGGCCGTGATGCCCTCTGGAATGCTGATGTTCAGGCTCTTGTAGGCCTCTGCGATGCATGTTCTGATAGTGCAGCTTATAGCTGACGTATAGCTTCCTCCTGTATGGGGAGGAGAAATGTTGATGAACAAGGCTCCTGTTCATCTAACAGACGCTGTTCTTGAGATGTAGCATTTGAGTGCTCTTCTTACATCTAAGGTATGCCACATTCTTTCTTTTGGATGCGTGGGATTCAGTGAAAATGAAGGCAAATGGATTTCCTGAGATCTGTGAAACCTAGTGTTCACTTTAGGACAGAAGGAAGGATCTGTTCTCAGGACTACTTTATCTTTATGAAAAACACAGAACTCCTTTTGAATGGATGGGGCTCCTAGTTCAGAGATTTTTCTGGCCGAGGTAATAGCTACTAAGAACAAGGTCTTCATTCTCAGGAATTTCAGAGTGCCACTACTATGACCTCTGCCTTCAGTGCTTTTATCTTTCGAATCAGTCTGGGAAGTACAGGCAGTTGGGGAAAGGCATATAACAGTCCCGCAGGCCAAGGAAACAGAAGAGCGTCTGTCTCTTCTGCTGAAGGATGTGTGGAGAGGCAAATAGGTCTACTTGAGGAGTCCCAAATCTGGACCGAATAAGACAGAAGAGGTTCTTGTGTAGAGACCATTTGCCCTCCTGACCTGACTGGCGACTCAATCAATCTGCCTGAATGTTGACAGACCCCTTTATGTGCTCTGCCTGGATTGAGGACAGGTTGTTCTCCACCCAGTTCAGCAAGAGAGTCGCTTCTCAGTGTAGGGCCAGGGATCTGAAGCCCCCTTTTGTTCAAGTAGGCTTTGGCTGATATGTTGTCGGTTTGTATAAGGACATAGCGTCCTTGGAGTTGGTGGGCAAAATGTTGAAGGGCCAGTTGGATGGCCCGAAGTTCAAATAGGTTGATTGGAAGGACCTTCTCTACTGGGGACCATTTCCCCTGGACTGGTTGGTGAAGAAGGGTGGCACCCCAGACGGACAGGCTGGCATTCATGAAGATCTGGGTTTGGTCCTATATCCAAAACGTATTGCCCTGAGATAGGTTGGGCAATTTGGTCCACCAATGAAGACTTGCCTTCACTTGAAGTGGAACTTTCAAGAAGAATTCAATTTTCAAGGCAATGGAGCTCTGATATGGATGTAGGAACATCTGCAGTTGTCTGGAATGAAATCTTCCCCACTGTAGGGTATCGAAGGCAGCCACCATGAGGCCCATCACCTTGGCTAGAGTGGATAGAGACGAGGACCTCACCTGTATGATCTGCATTGCTAGCCCCTTGATCTTTTGTGCCTAGGCAATGGAGAGATAAAGCTTGGTTGCCCAGGCGTCCATTAGCACTCCTAAATGTTCCAAACGTTGAGAGGGAATCAGGGAGCTCTTTGTCATGTTGACGAAGATCTGAAGTCTTGCATGCATCAAATGGTAGCAGTCGTGTCCTTCTGAGATTGCGTCCTGGACAGGGATCGGATCAAAATGTCATCCAGCTACGGGTGGACATGGACACCCTGTTCCCTCAGGCATATGACAGGGTGAACCAGGATTTTTGTGAAGACGTGTGGAGCTGAGGACAGGCCAAAGGGTAGTGCCCGGAATTGTAGATGTTCCTCGCCTACACAGAAGTGCAGGAACCTCCTGTGCTGAGGGAAGACTGGGACATGTAGATATGCTTCCGTCAGATCGACGGAAGAGAGGAACTCCCCAGGCAGAAGGGATTCTGTGATGGACCTCAAGGATTCCATGCGAAAGTGCTTCAGGTCTACATACCTGTTTAGGTATTTCAGATCTCAGAACGTCCTCCAGTCCCCGTTCTTCTTGGGGACCGTAAAAAAGATGGAGTAGACCCCAGTCTGATGTTCGTTAATGGGAACGATTCCTATAGCTTGTATAGGCAGTAAATGATCTATCGCAGACCTGGTTCAGGCCCTCTTTACTGGATTTTTGTGGACTGGAGAAACAACAAAACACTGAGGAGAGATTGATAGGAACTCTATTTTGTAACCTTCTGTAATTATATCTCTGGTCCACACATCTAGTTGAGAGGCAAGTCACTCCTGTCTGAAAAGAAGGAGACGTCCTCCCACAGGAGGGTCTGGATAGTCATGCTTTAGGGGGTTTTTGGGGAGCCCCCCTTGTCTTGTCTATTCCTGGAGTGTCTGGGGTATCTACTGTTGTTGAAGCTTCCGTGGTGAAAGGATTGTTTGTTGCCTTCCAAGGAAGGTCTCCTATTATCTTGCCTAAATCTGGATGCAGAGTTGTAAGGACGAAAAGAAGAGGAGCAGCTGGCCGCTTTCCTGTCCCTGGGGCATACCGAATTAGGTAGGGCTTTTTTCTTATCATGGGTCTCCACTGCTGCAGCTGAAGCCATTGCTCTGGACGTTAGGACCATGGCATCTAGGGTGGCATCAGCAGTATAGGAAATGGCCTTAAGGGCCCTATTGGCCCCTTCCAGTAACCTGTGGTTATTCTCAGGAAGCATCTGGATAAGTTTTCGCATCCCCACAATGGTCGCCCCAGAAACTGTGGACGCTGCAGAGGAGGCCTTAATAGCTATGGCACTGGCCTCATGAGACTTCCTTAAAGCGAATTCAGTCCTTTTATCTAAATTATTTCTCAGAGTATCGTACCCATCTTCTGATAGGAGACCAGATGATTGCAGGGCAGCTACAGGAGTGTCAACCACAGGAACCTGAAAGTGATCTGAGGCAGAAGAAATTTAAAGGGTACAGTTTCTTAGTAGCCCCTGGAATTGGCTTGCTTGTTAAGGGCTTTTCCCACTCTGCTTTAACTTTCCTCATATAAAAATCTGGAAAGGGAAAGGCTGTTTCTGTATAATCCTCAGGAGGAAAGAACTCATCAGTGATCTCTGAGCCATGAGTTGGTTCCTGGTGCTTAAAGGATTTATCCCAGCTCTTTGTAAAGCCTGGATTTTAAGTGCTGATAGGGTTTTTTCCAGCAAATAAGGAAAGTCTTCAGGCTTAAAAAAATCAAAAGGATTGCTCCTTAACAGCACATCCGTTTGGGACACCTTCCCCCTCATCCTCTGGATTAGAGGAAAACTCCTCTTCCTCTTTCTCACTGCATGGCAGAGAGATATCATCATCTTCATCAATGAGTACATCAGGCTTGTATTGTTCCCTTGGAAACTCTTTTTGAGCAGCCTTGGTTGGCCAGCTGCCCACTTTTCTCCATTTGTCAGGAGGGGGAGATGGGGAGGGGGAAGGTGATCTGGAGCAGTGTGGGCTGCGAGTCCCCAACCTGTAAAAATGGGTGATTTCCTCCCTCATTGCCCATCTAAAGAAAGGCATTGCCCTGGGGGAAATGGGGGGGGGTCATCAGTAACATTACCGGTCTGCTGGCTGTCCTCTGCATTGGATTCCTAGGCAAAGCTTGCTTGGATTTGTCGAATCTGCTCCACCCCGCTCTGACCAGAGGTCTTGGGGGACTCAATTTGCAGGTTGGGGCACTGAAGGCCATCCCTGTCTTTATGTGTACAGTGGCGATTTTTCTCCAATATGGTCGCCGCCGGCCACGCAGGCTCATCTGAGTGCATGAGGAAGTTTTGGCATGCTTTAAGGCGCTGCCATTGCTCTGAGCCTTAGCATGCGCTCTCGACTCTGCCACGGCTCTTTTTCTGGTCACGTGGTCTTGCTGGTCCTCAGGGAGCCCGCTCGGATCCATCTCTGGAGTGTAGAGGAATCCGTTGTTCTCAGCTCTACAAGCCACTTTGAAGATTAAGCTGAGCGGCTCTAAGTAAATTGGCCCCTGAGGGGCCATCCTCCAGGGAAGTGAGAATAGAAGGAGGAGAGAGGAGAGGGTTTGTTTGTTTGTGTTTGTTTGTTTGTTTGTTTGTTTGTTTGTTTAAGGGATTAGTTAGAGAGAAGGAAAAGGAGTAGGAGAAAAACCAACACCTAGCTGCTCTCCCTGCCGAGGCAGGAAAAGAACTGAGCCAAGGGTGACTCCCACCAAGGGAAACAGGAAGAGATTGAACTTAGTCCTGCCTCTCTGATGATGGATGGGAGGCCTCCACCTCAGAGGGAGAATAAAGAATTTTTTTAAAAGATGGAACTGATATGACACTGAATACTAAGCTGCTGAATGCAACAGATGGCTCAGAAAGGGTTGGTAAACACTGCCTGATGATAGTTTCAGAGGGCAGCTGTCTTGGTCTACAGTAGAACAGCTAGATTCGAGTCCAGTAGTACCTTATCTGACAAAGACTCTCAAAAGCATATATCCCAAAAATCTTGTTGATCTCTAAGATGCTACTAGACTTGAATCAAGATATATTTTAATACTAATACTGAATCATTTTGCTTCTGAATTGCAAATCCTTAGGATTTCATAATGACCAGGAATATAGCCCCCAAATGCCATACTCTGTTGTTAGAGCTAGACATACCAAAATTAAGTTTACTACTGAAAACAGCAGTTCTATGTTGCAGTCTCCAGCCTCTCCCCATAACATAGTATAATAGAAAAGCAATTAACTAAATAGAAGAAGAAGAGATTGGATTTATACCCCGCCCTTCACTTGGCGTCTCAGAGCAGTTTACAAACTCCTTTCCCTTCCCCTCCCCACAACAGACACCCTGTGAGGTAGGTGGGGCTGAGAGAACTCTAACACAAACTGCTGTTTTTCAAGGACAGCTGTGCCAGAGCTTATGACTGACCCAAGGTCACATCAGCAGGTGCAAGTGGAGGAGTGGGGAATCAAACCCAGTTCTCCCAGATTAGTCCACACACTTAACCACTATACCAAAATACCTAATAGAAACCAGATACATAAAGAGTTCAATGTAGAAAAGACCAAATACTGAAGGTCTTATTGAAAAACTGAAACTCCTGTGTTTTCAGAAGGAGTTGTTTCTTTTTTCAAGTCTTTCATACATTACTTTTAAATATATTTTACACATTTTTGGCATTTTTCTCTGCCTCTATTTTGCCTTGTTTTACAAATCTTTGTATAGTTACTGACTGTCTTTAAGAAGAAGGACCACAGTAGCTCTGTTTTGCACACCCAGGCCATATGAGTCATTCCAATGACATCCAATGAACTATTTAAACTGTATGTGGTATTTTTTATATGTATAAAGCAAGCCCATCCACCTAAACTGCTTCCTGCCAAAAAGAGACAGGGAAAATGCTCACTTTTAGTAGGGTACCTTCCTCTTCTCAAAAGTCTAAAATATGATGTCCAGTGATAAAGCAATAAGTAACATAATTGTTCTGAATATTAATGCATTCCTTCTCTGAAAATGCTGCCCCCACCAGCTCAGCTCAAGGATTTATTTCCTCTCAAATACAGAAACATGCAACTTACTTTCTGTTCACAATGGCCCAATCTTCTGTGTATTTTCTTACACAATCCCTGACATGAGGGTCCATTTCACTATGGTGAAAAAAATATATACAGAACACTTTTTTCAAAGTAAAAAATATTTTTTTTAATCTTTTAAAGCTGTTAAGACTGAACTATGTTTTTACACTATACTAATAAAAACAGCTTGCATTTCCCAGTTGCTCCTTTCTCTGATTCATAGATTGTTAAAGCACATAAGGGAGAAATTCACTTCCCTCCACATTATGGTATGTATCTCAACAATTACAATAATTATGGAAAACAAGTTAATGACTGAATTTGGCCAGATTCAACAGTACCTGAATATTCGTATGGGTCACCATACGATATCTGAAAGACTGAAAGATAGACAGTGGAAACCAAAACCGAGTTACATCCTTTTAAGTCCATTGGTCAACTGGTGTAGAACGGTGTAATTGTGCTTAGGATCACACTGGCAATCATGTAAGGAGGCTCCTGAAGACTGGTGGCCCAGAGGTGCAGGTTACCTACCTAGTTGACCAAAACAAGTCATTGCTTCCCTTCAAATGCTTGCCTTCATAGCCCTTGCTGTTCTTTTCCTACAAGTGCCCCTCCCCTGATGCTTTTTCTACCTTTATGCTACAGATGCTCCTCTTGAAACTGTAGGCTAAGCTAAGTAAAGAAGGAAAGAACATCAAATTGATTAGGTGATAGGAAAAAGCAGAGGCTCCCGTCTGGAGCTTAGCTCATCGTTTCAAGGAGAGCAGTACCTTTCCCCCAAGGCCATCACCGACTAGGCTCAAGCTACATGAACCTTCCAATGCAGTGATGTTATGAACAATACAGCAAAAAAATTGTGACATTTCCTTGGCAGGAGGGAAAGCTACACCCATTCACTCAATTCTCCTATCCCTCTGCCTTTGGAAATACCCCTTCCCTCCATATTTTTTCTCTCTTTGGTACATTGACCAATATTTCTCTTGGTCTCTTTCATCCCCCACTCCTCAGCACTGGCTTTCCTACAACTCTGGCTCTTTTTCCTCTCCCCATCCAATATTTCACAACATTTCCCAAATACATCTCTCTTCTGATCACCCACTGCCAAATACAATGCTTTACCTTTCCCATAAGAATGAATGGCAGCTTTTGATTTAGAACAAAAGAAGGGAATGTATTCAGAGTAGGGCTGCCATCTGCCCAGTCTGAGCAGACCCTCTGCTCCCCCAACAGGCCTTGCCTGCAAGCATTCCAGAAGCCAGCAAAAGCTGCCACCAGTGATGGCATGATGTCACTGCCAGGGAAAGTGAAGTGAAGTCATGCCTCTCTAGGAATCATCGGAATAAAATCTTGCAACCCTAATTCAGAGTTATGTAAAAGTAGAGGGGACCCATTCATTATAAAATATGAAGAATGTCTGTACAATTTATCTATTGAATATATATTTTTCATATTTATCCATACACACTGTTTTACCCAAAATGATAAGGTTTCTGTTTCCCCAACCAACCCACCCTCTTTCCCCCCATTGGTTGAATTTGCTTCAAATTTGTTTGCAAACTGTCTTGAGCACTGAGGGTGGGATTAACAAAAATGGCTGGCTCATCAGATAAGTAAACTGAATGTTTATATGGCACTTTCAGTGTTACGCACATCATAAACATTATTTTGTTGCCATGTTTACAAGCAGAGTATGCTGTACTAGCATTATTGATTCCGTTTTGTAGATGTGAGTGGGGAAGCTGAGAAAGAATAATCTGCCTAAGCTCGCCTTGTAACTTTGTGGAAGAGGTTAGATTTAAACTTATTCTCTTAAGCACTGTGCTACCCCAACATACAGCTACACAATTCAAATAACTATTTAAATTACGAATGTTGGAATAATAAAACAATATTGGGAACTAGTAGATAGGATGGGTTTCTCTCTCAGGATGAGTAGACAGGATGAGTTTCTCTCTCAGATGTAAAAGGTATCTCTGGGAAGGAAAAATTAGGTCTAGCTCTGTCAATACCTTCACTTGGGACTTCTCCTTAACCATGCATACTCATATGTGTTTACAAAGGATCAAGGTGACAGGCTTTTTTTACTCCTTACTTCTCTTCAGGTACAGCTGACACAAGTGTTCTGCATTCCCGGGGAGTATAGATAACTTCAATATCATCCGAAGGAAATTCAAGCAAGTCTCTCAAAGGACCGGAATCTATTGCAAGTGGATGTGTAAGAAGGTAATCTTCCAAATCCACTGGGTCCACAGGCTCCGTAAGAGGCACCTAAAACAAAACCAAGATAATCGGTCAAAAAGGGGGGGGGGAATAGTAAAAGGATTTGTCCCTCCATTGTCAAAAGCTGGCTTTCCTCCGGGTAAAAGAGCAATACATAATAATGTAAATTTCATTATGAGTTAGAAAGAAAAGAAATAGAAAGAAAATAAGGACACAGATGAGAACTGCTGTGCAGGAAGTATTTTTAGACAAGGCAGACAGCGACCAGTTAATCACATAGACTGCACACACATAGTCATCCCCATCAAGGTGTATGGACTGAGTGATATTAGCAAGGGCCAGGTTGTTCATATGTCCTGCAAGAATCATCCATGCAGAACCCAGTGTTGAATTAATTCATCCAGTCCCACAAGCAAGACCTAGATGATCATGCCCTTGTGTTAGTACATAGATTACGTTCCACTGCTCATTTGTATGCATAAGAGATCATTCAAGTGGTCAATCAGTATGACCAGAGTAATCTATTATATTTTATTTATTTATTTATTTATTAGATTTTTACCCCGCCCTCCCATCATACCTCCAAGGAGCTCAGAACAGCACACAGAGAGCTCCCAATCCCATTATAGCTCGCATTACACCCCCCTGAAATAACAAAACAATGACGATAACAACAATAATGAAATAATGTATGCAAAGTGCTTTGAACACCCTAAGGTGCTATCTAAATGCTAACTCATGTTCTTCATGATCCAAAGGGGAACAATGACTTGGTGAAGCTCACACCTACTGTATTTTTAGCAGTATTCTCTATTTAGATTCCAGCACTCACCACTTCATAACATAATGATCCCAGCTGGAAAACAGGGATAGAAGAACCAGAGCTAGCTTTACATAAGGAATCCCGAGATACTCTGTTATGGTAATGTTTTCTGTTTGCAGAACTGAAACCAACAGTTCCAATTCTATAGTGGAAATACCTATAGGAATGCACCCTTTACAAAACAGCCATCATACTTACTCCATCTAGCATACAAGACATTCACAGGACCAGGATCTGTCCCAAACCCTATATTTCTTTTGAACAAATCAATGAGGGCAGTTCCTGTCCCACAGAACAAGGCCAATAAACATCTTCCATTTATTTTATGCCAGCCAATTTGAAGAGCATTCTATGCAGTATTTCAAATGCACTAGTTTGACACTTTTCTTCTGACACCAATAGTACAATCCAAATAAAGTTACACCCTTTTAAGCCCATCAACTTCAATTATTTAGGGTAACTCTGCTTAGGGTGGCAATGTATGTGAGCCACTTTCCCTTATACCACAAGCCTAAGCAAAGGCATCAAGGTGACTCAGGAGACAGCATTTCCACCCTTAGGCTAACCAAGCCATGAAAACCTCAGTACTGCTTAGTTGCTATGTCAGATTAAAGTAAAGCCTCAAGGCAGCACCTCCATTACTTTCCAAATCAATTTCAAATGTAAAACAAAGTCTTCGGTTTGACCTTCCTTCTGAAACAGTGCTGTAAAATCAGCGAACTGGCATTCTGTGAGAGGAACAAGCCCTAGCGGATCATTTAGATGAACAGCCTGGATCACAAGAAATGTCACAGGGTTCAGAAAACCTTGCAACACCTAATACATTTCTGTCTAAATAGCATTAAACAACTTAGATCCCCCACATGCAAACAAGAAGTGGTTATGGGAAAGAACAACATCCTGAATTTAAAGCTGGAGTACTGAAGAGAGTCACAGCTAAAGCTAAAGTGGGCTTTTTAACCATATAATAAAGCCTGAAGTTGCTCTTAGAGAGTCAAGACTTGGGGGCACAGGTCAAGAGGCAGTGTCACTTCACATCTACAACTAGTTTTAGTTTATTTATATGAATCAGAGTTAGTATGACCATATTCTCAAATGAACATGGCTTCCTGTCAGACAGTTCAGAAGCAGGGCCAATATTGTAAATATAACCACCTCCATGTTTTTCTTCTGCTCCTAGCCTCTTACCAGACCTATGTCTTTTAAAGAGATATTTGACCAAACACTGTATTTTAAATATTTGCAAACTGGATAAAGAAAGCCAAAAGTGTAACCTGATAACAAGCTCCATCCAGCACCACTTTATGTATTTACAGTCACCTGCCATTCTACACAGAATGCAGAAAAGAGGCGTATGTTTTTTTTCTTTGTTATTTTAACCTCCCACCTGATTGTTTTTATTAAAAACGTATACATGCCATCTTTCATTCCAACCAAGGCAGAGTTCTGGAGAGCTCAAAAGCACACATAACAGTTTGGTTGGTCTTCTATTTGACTTCTGTTTTTAGAATGACAGCAGACCAAAGCAACATTCAGCATTTCCAGTTTTACTTATCAGTGGCTGATAATGAAAACAGCAGAACAATGAGGCTGGCTATGAAAAGGAGAAAGATTTCTGCAGAAAAAGATGACCTTCCCCCATCGCACTCTAAAAGGGGAAAGCCACCAAAAGAAAGAAGAAAAAGGACTGTGTATACATTATCCCCTCTTGCTGCCATGGAATCCTGGCAGTGTGAGGGAGAAATGCAAGAGCAAATCCTACCTGTCCCCTGCACCCATTAAACCGAACAAAATTGTCAAACGGAAGGGAAGCACTTTCCTTCCCCTTAAAGCTGAAATAATAAACAAAACTCCTCAGTGACCAGAAAAAGAATGCAGATGTTGATGCCCCAGCACTCAATCTATCTAATCCCATTTTGGCTCTATGCAGGATAAGTCCATCAATGGCTACTAGCCATGGTGACTAAAAGGAGCCTCTATATCTAGAGGCAGTAATACCAGTGCCAGGAGGCATCATCAGGGGAAGGCTTCTTTGATTTGTCTGCTGGCTCTACAAGACAACTGGCTGGCCACCCTGTGACACAGGATGCTAGACTAGATGGACCACTGGTTGATAGGGCAGGGCTCTTCTTGAGTTCTCAGACTGAGAACAACTACTGGGAGATCCCTGGGTCCTTTGCTGCCAAAGGAGGTGGAATAACATCCATTATGAGACCGCAGCCCAAAAACACCCACAAAGAAGAGAGTCATGTCCTTGATCTGCAGGCAGTTTTGGAGCTAAGAGTGTTACTGGGGAAGTCTGCAACATTCTGTTGCAGGTTCCCATTTGATCCCTCTAATATCAGTCAGTGGCCCTGTGCCAGCCAGTAGGACAGCAAAAGAAGTCCAGCCATTGAGTTAGAGTGCAGGCACAGTGATCAGCTGACAGGGAGCCAAGTTCCTTCAAAAACTGCATCAGGATGCACAAATGAAGCAGAAATCCCCCAATTCCAACTTTTTTCCATACAGTACTAGAACAGGGAGTTAGAAGTACTGTTGTCTCTGGGGAAAACCAAAAGAGAAGTCCTGTGGCATCTTGAAGACTAACAAATCTGTTGCAACATAAGCTTCAGCCCATTATAGCTCACTGAGGCTGCGGTCATACACACTAAATAATCCACTTTCAATCCACTTTTAATGCACTTTCAAATTGTATTTTGTCAGTTCACACAGTAAAATCTAGTTGTAATGTGCCTTGAAAGTGGATTGAAGATGGATTATTTAGTGTGTATGACCGCAGCCTAAGTGTGCTCAGGCTCACAAAAGCTCATGTTACATCAGGTGTACTAGTCATTCACGTAACACAAGACTCTTCCAATGCAACAGTTCTATCTCCAAAATGATGCTAAAATTTTCTTCATTTCTTTCCCTGTCCCATTCCACCCCCACCCAGGCCTGGTCATATGGAGATGTCTCACTTCACAGAATGTGACCACTATAATCAGTAGCATTCCAATACCTTAAATCACTAGGTACCATTGCTTTAAAAAGCTGGGGAAAGCACAAATGTGTATGTCAGAGCAGTATCATTAAGCAACCATAACCTTGAGAGCCAACTGTGCTAATTTCACAGGCAGGGATTAAAGGAAATGTGACTAAAACTGAGTTAAATCAATGTGCTAGGACTTTTTCTCATCTTCTCAGTGGAAAAGAGATCTTCCCAATTCATCACTGGCTACCTATCTTAGTGTACAGTCACTGTCATATTTCACCCTAGATTAGCATGCTTCCTGAGCCAAACTATTTACCAGTCACATCCCTATCACTCACTTCTCCCAAGATGGTCAGGGAAGCAAATATGGTTGCTATCCACTTTTAGTCCATACCACAGTACCTACATAAAGACTATCAGGCAAGCAATGTTAACTATTTAAAGGCCACTATAGTCTATGCCATGATATCTCTGATATAACAATAGTAGGACAAAGGCAAAAGGGTGACAGGTTGCTAAATATGGCCTACCTCCTTCAAAGACAAACACAGAAATTCCATTAGTCTGCATTTCTGTCAGTCTCTGGTTCATTTTCATATTCAAGCATGATTCAATGGCTATGATTCAATGGCTAAAATAATTTACTTCAAAAGAATCAATAAACCAGGCAAAGTCTTCTCTTGGGGAAGTACAACATACACAACGATAGAACTACAAGTATTTATCGCAGACACAGAATGCACACAAAATTTCCCAGTATAATAGCACATTTTTGTTTTTGAACAGAAGGCAAAATTGGCTACTTAAAAAAGAAGATATTGGATTTATACCCCGCACTTCACTAACCAAAGGAGTCTCAGAATGGCTTCCCTATCCCTCCCCAAAACAGACTCCCTGTGAGGTAGGTGGGGCTGAGAGAGCTCTTTCAAGAACTGCCCTTGAGAGAACAGCTCTGAAAGAACTTATGACTGACCCAACGTCATACCAGCAGCTGCATGTAGAGGAGTGAGGAATCAAACCTAGTTCTCCCAGATTAGAATCCACGCTTTTAACCTCTACATCAAACTGGCTCTCAGGAACCTCATCCTGAAAGGTGAAATCGACAAGAGCCACAAGAGTTCAGGAGGGTTCAGAATCAGATCAAGCTTCACATTTTTTTGTCCCTCTGTCTTTTCAGATGACTATCATAGCATGACCATGTAAACAAACATAAATGTCAAACTTGGAAGCCAACATTAGTCTCACCATCTGTGCAGCCAGAAATACTGCCTATCACCTGAGTGAGCAGGTAAAACATAAATTCATGATTATGAAGAGGAACTAGTTTGTGTCAGCTTATTGGCAGATGAAAGACAAGAACATTATTTTAAACTCTGTTTTTTATGGCAGAGAGGCGGAGAAAGAGAGTTTGGGAAGGTCAACCTCTCTCTTTTCTGGCTAGAGCTATTATTATAAGGGATTTGTTCATACCACCCACCAGGTGACCAGGTTGCTAATTTCTATTAAGGAAATCATTTTTAGACCTTTCTTCAATAAACCTTATCAGGGCATAGGATATTGTGCCAAACCAGATTTCAAGGTTTTTTAAAGGAAGGTTGTACAGAAAGTTTCAATTCACAGAAACGCAAAGCTGGAAGAGACCTCAAGGTTCACCTAGTCCAACCCCCTGCACAATGCAGGAAATTCACAACTACCTGCAGTCCCCACTCCCCCAGTGACCCCTGCTCTATGCCCAGAGGAAGGCAAAAATCCTCCAGGATCCTTGGCCAATCTGGCCTGGAGGAAAACTCCTTTCTGACCCAAAAGTGGTGATAAGCATTACTCTAGGCATGTACAAAAGGGCCACAAGAATCAAGCAGACTCATTCTTTCCTGTCCTCCCTCTCATGATCTAAGTTTACAGAATCAACATTGCTGTCAGATGGCCATCTAGCCTCCACTTAAAAACCTCCAAAGGAGGAAAGCCCACCATCTCCCAAAGAAAGCCTGTTCCCATTGAGGAACTGCTCTAAACTCACTAAATGACCCATTCAAATTAGGGCAGAGAAAGATAGCTAACTTGTAAAAGACAGCAAAGCTCTCCAGAAAACCATAAAGAAGCATTTTATACATTTTCCCCTTCTCTGGTTTTAGAGCCTAACCAAAACACCAACCAAAATCTGGCATACAGTGACCTATAACTGTCTTATAGTCAACCAGAGCAACTGCTGCCCCATACAGAAATCTTAGTAGTGTCACTGTTAATATTCATTTCTGAAAGTATGTCAAAAGTTAACTCATGGGCATGATCACACGCACAATTAGCCCCGCCATAGGCATCAATGTCGGGCGGATTTAAAGGGTGTGATCAG
The DNA here is from genome assembly GCA_029375565.1 of Gekko gecko. Taxonomy (NCBI): domain Eukaryota; kingdom Metazoa; phylum Chordata; class Lepidosauria; order Squamata; family Gekkonidae; genus Gekko; species Gekko gecko. The sequence continues at coordinate 72,895,618 of JAPDNY010000006.1, read as the reverse complement.
ACATGAACATCTGGGAAGCGCCCCACAGCCGTCAGCAACCTGTTTTGCTCCGCCACAGAAGCAGAGTGAAAACATACCGAGAGAAATCCAGTAGTAAAAGGGTTGTGACGGGTCACAGATGGACTTTCCCCTGTCTGATCGCTCCAGCACGTTCTCATGGTGTCGGGATGGTCTCATCAGGCCATCCTGACTCTGTGGCTCCCCCCCCCCCTTCTTGGTATATGCATCATCGCAAACTCCATCAGGAGCCCTCAGTGAGGAGATGTGATTCATCGATTCCTTGTTGAAGCACATCAGAAATAAACGGCAAAAAAACCCCGGACTCACCCGCAGTTGCGTCTGATGATGCAGTGGCGAGCTGTACTCGCAGCTTCCAAGGACTGTGTGATCGCACAATTGTGGGTCAAATCCCTCCAGAGGAAGTAGCCTCACTCCCCCTCTGCTTTATCTTGCACATGTGACCACCCCCCATGTATGTGCACACCTCCCAGTCCCACACAGGGAACCAGAGTACTCCCTTATTTTCAAGTGTTTTTTCCGTAGTGACTGCACATACAAAGGTTAAGAGATCTTCAAACACACCTTCAAATACATGGAAAACATCTGTCAACCATTTCACTATACTTCTGCACTCTTTTTTTCTTTGACATATTAATTGTCTCTGACTTGTCTCCACTCAAGTCTGTTTTACATCCTGGGAACATAGCAATATGTCGCCCCTACTGGTCTTCACGATCCTCACTGACAGCAGCAAGGATATTTTATACCCACCAACTATTATTCAGACAGTACCTAAGATAAACATCATCTAATGGTTTCTGTAATGGAAAATCCAAAACTCTTATATAAGGATTGTTTGCCTTTTTTTGTAAAATTACATTTTATTAATTTTAATATACACCTTGTAACATATTATTATAATGGTATTTCAAACAAAAGCTATGTGGTTAACGGAATTAATATCCTGAAATATGACTTGGTGTGCTTAGAGGACTCTCACCAGGTAATCTAACATTTAAGAACTGGAGATCATATTAGTGCAGTTTAGCATCATATGACAAGTACCATACAACGTTATGTTCATCTTTACTCATAGCTAAAATATATTGGATGTCACTATAAGACCAAGTTCAGCACTTTGTAACTGTGATAAGACCATTGGGAAATAGCCTGTTAACCACAGCTAGAACAGAGTGTCACTAATGATGGCTACCTCAGTAAAAAATACTTTGCCTTCTCCAACACTACATATATTATAAAGGAATATCCTAAAGATACACATATGCTACTCCAAAACAAATATGTACATAGCCCTTAACTAAACTAAAATACAAACTTGATTGATTGTGCTTATATAAACTATTATCCTTCAGGCAGTTCAAGTAAAACATGTGCACAGGTGTGGAGTTAAAAGTTGTCAATGCTTTCAAAAGTTTATAACTTGACTGTTACAAGGACACTCAAGCGTTTTGTCTTTAAGGCTCTGTTATTCTTCACTGTTATGTCCTCTTACTTGCTTTGAAAATAAAACTCCTATCGACTTTGTCCTTCTCTGGATGTCAAACACAGTATTTTGCTATATTTTAGTGCCTCTCTCAGCCCGCCAAAGCTTGTTTCTATTTGCTGTCTTACTTGCATCCCTGCAATATCATCTACTACTACAGCAATGTATTAGGTAAGCATGTCTATCTGTTATTCCACATGTCCAACACTGTTGTATTTCCAGATGCCATTTCATTTTTAAAGTGTTCTGGAATTTGATGCACAAGCTATTTTCTCTAGGCAGGGTGAAATGTTTGGCAATTGAATCAACAGAGCAAACCCAATCTATATCCTTTGTTCTCAGAACCTCCTACATGCTTTAACTATGCCACGGAAGAAATACTGAAACAACCATATGCCAGTACAGATTAGTAGTTAAACTGAAGGCCTAGGGAGACCTGGTTCAAATCCCAACTCTGCCATGAAGTTCACTGGGTGATCTTAGGCCACTCGCCTCATAGACTAACCTACCACACAAGGAGCTATAAGGATAAAATGGAAGGGAGAACCCATATATGTCACCCTGAGCTTCTTGGAGTAAGGACTGAGATAAAAATGAGATAATTAGAAAACAGTGCATTCTGTTTTAATTTACTTTCTGTTTTAATGCTTAATGGACAATTACAAAGGAGTTATACAGAAGCCATACTTTAAGGGAACAATTCTGAATTGTTCCAATAAAATATCACTACCTTAACCTCATCTGTATGTCTACATATAAGACACATAAGATTCACTGCACTGTAGCCAGAAGTGACATCCACAAAATAGTGGAGTCTGTTTCAGTATTCACCAGACAGTATCATAAATTAAACCACAACAATGGAGTTGAAATTTCTACCGCCATCTTGTATATGGTATACTGTATATGTATGTTGTTCTTATCCATTGATATTTATTGCTTTAACTTAGATTTTAAATTGAGACTTTGTATATTTATTTATTGAAAGCCACCCTGAGCCCTATTTGTAGGGAAGAGCGGCCTAGTAAATCTAATTGAGTGAATTAATTAATTAATTAAGGTATAACTTACTGCATTCATTTGCTGCACTTCTACCACCTTTCTTTGTCCTCCCAATTACACCCAGCCTACCAATGGCTTTTCTCAAGAAAGTAACTTATCCATGAACTAGTCACTACAAGGACAAAGGTTTTCCAGGAGGAAACCCTTCACAGAGGCACCATAGGCTTGAATAATGCTTACCCCACTCTAGAACCAAAAAAGGAAAAGAGAGCAGCAGCAGATATGGCAGGGAAGGTGGGGGGAAAAAGCAGATCCCAAACTGGTGCTAAATGGAGAATTTGCTGAACTAAATAAAAATGACCAAATGTTTTTAATAACATGTCTTCCTCAATTGCAATAGTTCTGTGCATTTTCCTGTTCTGACTAGGGGTGTGTATTCAGCATAAACCAAGATGGAAAAACACCCCCCAAAAACTTTCTGGTATAATGGTGCCAAAAAACCCTCAAGTTTCCCAAATATTTACTGAATTTGAATACCATATCAGTACTGGGATTTAGGAATCCTGGGAAATACTGATATTTTTCGGGTTCATTATACCCAAACCTGAAAAATACCAGGACGGGGTTTTTTGCACACCCCTAGTTCTGACAAAGTCCTAGGATACATTCAGATGTCACAACATGCTCCAATTAAGCCATGATTTATGCATGAACAAAAGCACAGCTTGTTGTTTTGCTCACATGCCTGGCTTTCTCCTTCTCTTCTCATGTGGAGAGTGATTAAAGTTCACCTGTACTGTATGAAAACAAGATCCCATGCAAACTGGGGAAGGGGGGGGATCAATTACTGTTAGCTTGAATAGCTTTTCTCCTGACCTGCTGGCTAAATTTTCTTGTAGGCTTCCATTCTCAGGTATTCTTTAAACACCCTTATTTTTTTCTTTGCTGCCCTGGAGGCTTTAACAAATCAAAAGGCAGGCTATGGCAGAGGTCAGGATGGCTCCACAGAAATGTTCAAGAGGGCATTTTCATAAAGACTTAAGTTGAATGGAACTGTTCAGGAAGGCACTTTTATGAGAGAATAGGATTGTAGTTTACTGCTATCATCACTGTACATATCATCTTGTTTTTACTTCACTGCCTTCTACCTTTGCAAAAAACATTTTTCCATGTTTTTTCTTTAGGCAGTTTGTTGCTCACACTGTTTTCCAATTGTGTAATCCTCATACCACTGCATTATTGAATGTTTTGTGTTGTTTGACTGCATTGTTTTTATATCCTGCAATCCTCCTTGAATCTCAGTAAATAAATAAATACACAAACACACTATATGAATGCCTTCTATTGATTTGGCCCAGTCTCCTCTGTCTGCCACTGGCTCGCTTGGTCTTTGCCAGTTTTGCCATTCTTTAACTGGAGATGCCATGGATTGAAGACCTAATAACAAAAGTGTGTTTGTTTGTGTGCATGTGTGTCCGTGTGTGTGTTTATGTAAATACATGAGACAAGCACTGACAGAGAACAAAGGTAGAAGCTGGAAATGGAAACCTTTATTTTTACCAATTACTTTCAAGTTCACTAGCACCTTGTTTCATCTATATCTATCTATCTATATATATATAAAAGAAAGTCCTCTCACCGTAAAATCAATGCCCAGGTCGAACCCCTGGACCTAGAAGCACGAAATTCAGGGAGAGCACTCCTACCATGCCATAGATGCTCACTAAGAAGGGATTTTTAGAAATTCGAGGCTAAGGAGGTCAAAAGGGTAAAATGTGCTCCCCCCATTGCTTCCTACGTGGCTGGCCAGGCAGCTGCCTCCTTGCACCCCCCACTCTCTGATGTGTCAGTTGCAGAGCTCAGTGTTCTGAGGTAAAAAAAAAAACAAGTTACAGGAGACTGCAGAGAGCTAATGACAGTTGAGGTAATCAGAAATGGCCAACAACTACCTACAAGGTACAGCAATGCTGCTTGCCCAGTCTCCCGGATGGCTTCCAACACACTCCCCCCCACCTCCTACACCTGACAGGCAGCTATCTGTCATGTGCAGCAGTGGATGCAGGGTGCTTAAAGCCATCAGGTAGCCTGCCCCAGCAGTAATGCCTTAGTGATCCTGCTGGCCCAGCCTCCACAGTGGCTTCTAATACTCCTCCTCCCCTACACTGGACAGGCAGCTGCCTGTCAGGTGTAGGAGCGGAGGTGGGATGCTTACAGCCATCAGGGAGGTTTGCTCAGCAGGACTGCCTTAGTGTTGCTGCTGGCCCAGCCTCCCCAATGCCTTTAAACACAATCCCCCTCTTACACCACACAGGCAGGTGTTTGTCAGGTGTAGGAGCAGGGCCAGGGTACTTTAATCCATCAGGGATGCTGCCCCAGCAGGATCACCTTAGCGATGCTGCTGGCCCAGCCTCACCAATGGCTTTAGCCACACTCCCACCCACTATGGAAATATAACCCAAATTTGTAGAAAAGTGGTTTCCTTTATTAGGTTAACTTCTTACAATATGGGTTCTAGAAAATTGGCTCATATGAACTTGCTTAATATCTGATTGCTTTGATGGTGTTTTGAATATGTAATTATGTCCCACTTCTTAAATGTAACATGTATGAAAAGCATTTTTGTTTAAAAAGGGGGGGTACATCATCCCCGCCAAATTCAATGCCCAGGCCAAACCCCTGCACCAAGAAATCCAAAATAAGGGGAGTGCATTCCTACCATGACGTCAAACCCCCCCCCGAAGAGATTTCTGAGAAACATGAACCCTATGGGGGTAAAAAAGGGGCAAAAGGTGTCCCCCCAATTGTTTTCCATGTGCCTGGCAAGCTGCTGCCTCCTTGCCGCCCCCCCCCCGATTGGTCAACTGTGTAGTTCAGAGTTCTGAGGTAAAACCTGGCCTACTTGCACCCACCTCCCTCTGATTGCTCAGCTGTGGATCTCAATGTTCTGTTCAAAGAGACTGCAGACAGTTGAGGATAGTTACAGAAATCAGCGATTCAACACTCCTGAATAGACATTTTTCAAAAAAAACAGTATGGCAATTGAGTTAATGAATGTTTATGGGGAGATAGTAAAGGACATTTCTAGGAGCCATTTCAATGCATGCCTCCCTCATGAACCTGAAAAAATGTCCACCACATCACCCCCCTTCAAACCAACTCCTCCTTACACCTCTCACCTCTTACTGCCCCCTAGAAAGCTCCTGGCAAACGTCGAGCCAGATACACCAACACTACAAGGAGGAGGCAACTTAGGAATGTGGCAAAGACATTTGCACACAGTACTCCTGCAGCGCACTGAGCTGCACAGGCCAGGTACCAGCAAGATCATCCTGAGGTGCTCAGAACAATACAGTCTCCATATGAGCAAAACAATCCAGGAGCACAAGTAGAGAGGCCATCACTTTTGTGCAAGGTGGCTGGAGTTGACTTAACAGACAACTGCTTCTTAAATGGACAGTTCTATGTGGCCTGCCTGCTCCAGAGTGAGCTCATCAAACAGTGTGGTGATCCTAGCACCTGAGGACAGAACCACCAATGTGGTCTAGAGAGAGAGAAAAGTACATCTTTTTTTACACTACAATCTTCTCCATTAGAATTCCTACAACAAATGTCACATTTCAAACTTCACATCATCAGTATTATAACCAGATTTACAGAACTTAAATACCATAGCGAAACACGGATATCAGGCTAGTTACATAGAAAAGAACAGTAGTATGCTAGTCAAGGCAATGAGACAACAAGGGGTACTTAAACTATTAGGTTCAATCAATGAACTTGCACTTGTACAGCTAAACAGGGGGTGGACCAGGCATTACACACACCAGATCGGTCTCTGTACTAGACCCACAGTAAGGGTGTAGCTCAGCTTAGGATGACACTGGCCATCACAAATCAGGTCGTGTGCCTTTACAACAGAGTCAATTTTTTCTTTCTTGTCTTTAAATTTGAAGAGGATGCCTTCTGGAAAACTCCATTTGTAGGGGACATTATTTTTCCGTAGAAACAACGCCAAGTCTCTGAATTTCTTTTTCTTTCTCCTTACTTCAAATGAATGTCCTTCAAAACTCTTATTTCTTTGTCTTTGATTTTCAGGATGGCTCTGCTTGTTGCTTTCAATATTTGATCTCTTACTTGTATCCTGGAGAATCTCACCACAATCTCGCCAGGCAGATTATTCTTTCTTATATAATCAGAATACGACCTATAGATCGCATCTATTTCATTCTGTATAAAATCCGCTTTTAAATCTGCAACTGGCCCTAATGCATCACATATAATTTGCTTCAAATCTTCTCCTTTTGCTTCAGGAATCCCCTGAAATCTTAAGACATAGCTTGCCTTTTCCATTTGCAGCTGTAAAAGTTGAGTCTCATTAGTTGATCTCTTTTTTCCCATCACCTGTATTTGTTTTTTAAGCTTCTGTGTATCAGCATTTACTTCTTTAAGCTCTTGCTCCATTTTCTCTGTCTTTTTAGTATTTCATTCAACTGGCTTTGTTGTGCATCAAATTTATTGTGAAGCAATGTCATTTGTTCCAGCAGAAGGTGCAAAGCCTCAGTCAGCATATTTTGGAAGTCTATGGTAGTGTCCTGTCTAGGGACAGAACTCGCTGGACTGGCATTTCCAGCAGAGAACTTCAGTTTCAATTGTTTGTCCTTCTCCTCCCTCCTCAGAGGCGCCATGTTTGAGACACTGTTTACTTATTAAAAAAAATTATCAAAGTCTCATGATCCTTTAGCAATGTGCGATAAGTTCTCAAAAGATCCTTATTATAGTCATTTTATATTTCACCCCCCCCCTTGTATCTTTGTTTAAAAGTTCAGGGGTTTTTTCCTTTTGAGGGAGGCTTCCTCCCCTCAGTTTATTAAAGGGAGGCTTTCAGCTCTTTTGCTGGTGTTTTGCTTAACAGACACTCACATTTTCGCATAGAAATCGCCTTTCACGATTCACTCGCCCGGCCACCAAGCGCTTTTTCCAGCATGCATCCCCGCGTCCATTGCTGGATATCACTGGCGGGACCGTTGGGGCAGGGAACAGCCCCCCTTCGCCGCTGTTGCCAGAGGAAGGGCCCTCCAAGCGCCCCATGGCTAGGAGCCCAACGCAAGGGCTCTGAGGGGGGACGTGTGGGAGAACGTGGCCACCATTGAGGGAGCCAAAACCAGAAACCACTTAATTTTGATTTTAAAGATCTACTTCACTATTTGCACCTGGAGGGCTAATGACACTAGATTCCAAGAACTTAAAATGCTTGGAGAATTTGTCTGTTAAGAAAAGAGCTGTCACACTTCCAAAATTCTGGGGCACCCCCCCCCAGCAAGGCAGGTGCAGATGGCCAGAAATAAAAACCTCCTTGTGAACCTGGAAAGAAACTTAATATGAAAAAGGAAGGGAAATTAATCTGCTATTGAAAAAATATTTTTCTGTGGGATATGAGGAATGAGGATAATTAACTACAGGTGCAAGTAACCGACCTGCACTGTGCAATGCAAGATTATGCATGGGATAGAGCAGGTAGAGAAAGAAGTACTTTTCTCCCTTTCTCACAATACAAGAACTCTTGGGCACTCAATGAAATTGCTGAGCGGTCGAGTTAGAATGGATAAAAGGAAGTACTTCTTCACCCAAGGAGTGATTAACATTTGGAATTCACCGCCGCAGGAGGTGGTGGTGGCTACAAGCATGGATGGCTTCAAGAGGGAATCAGACAAACATAAGAGGCGGGACTCGCAATACTTGCGGGGGGGAGTATTCCGGCTCGCCAAGCTTCCCCCTCCCTCACCCCCCAGTAGCGGTGGCGGCAGCGGCGAGGCTGGCCAACCCACCAAGTTTCCCCCTCCCCAGCAGTGGCGGTGGCGGTGAGGCCAGCCGGCCCGCCAAGCTTCCCCCTTCCCAGTGGCAGCGGGGGTAGCAGCGGCGAGGCCAGCCGGCCCACCAAGCTTCCTCCTTCCTCCCTCCATCCCGAGCAGCCCCAGCAGCAGTAGCAGCATAGCGGCAGGGAGGCCGGCCGGCCCGCCAAGCTTCACCCTTCCTCCCCAGCCGCAGTGGCGGCGAGGCCAACCGGCCCGCCAAGCCTCCCCCTTCCTCCCTCCCCAGCAGCAGAGACGAGGACAGCTGGCCCACCAAGCTTCCCCCTTCCTTCCTCCTTCCGCAGTGGCGGCGGCAAGGCCAACCGGCCCCCCAAGCCTTCTCCCGCCCTCCCATCCCTTGTGGTGGTGGCGCAGGCGGCGAGGCAGTTTGCAGAGCATTCCCTGCGCATGCACAGGGAACGCTCTTTTACTTTTGGGGGGATTTAAATATCCCCTGTAGACTTTTTTCAACTTTTTCGATTTTTCTGCACACCTGGGGACTGCCCCACGTGCGCAGGAAAATCTCCCTGCCCCCCAAGTGCCCCCGATGAGCGGATTTAGATATCCGCATGCAGGGGGCCACTTGGGAATTAGATATATAGATATGGAGCAGAGATCCATCAGTGGCTATTAGCCACAAGGTATAGATAGGAATTCTGGGGCAAGTGATGCTCTGTATTCTTGGTGCTTAGGGGGGGCAACAGTGGGAGAGTTTCTAGTGTCCTGGCTTCACTGGTGGACCTCCTGATGGCACCTGGTATTTTTGGCCTGTGACAGGGTGTTGGACTGGATGGGCCATTGGCCTGATCCAACTTTGGCTTCTCTTATGTTCTAAACTAATTCACTTTCAAAGTGAATTAAGTTGCTTTGAGTTTTGGGGGGCTTTCTTATACATCCAGCCCTCAAGCTTTTTAACAGTAAAGTTATCTCCCATATATTGTATGGAATAGAACTTTGGGGCAGGAAGGAACAAGCACTTGCTAGTTTGGAAACAATTCAAAACCTTTTTCTTAGGGTTCTTCTGGCACTACCTAAAGGGACACCAGCAGCCTTATTGCGGGCAGAACTTGGTAGCCCCTCAATCAGGGCTTGCACCCATTTAGCTATCCTGAAATCATGGAAGAAATACCAGTTGCTGCCAAGTGAATCATTTAGCAAATGTAGTTATTGTGCCATATTAGGTAAGTATAAAATTAGCTCTGTATTTTTTAATAACATCATTTCTCAATACACTGTACCAGATGACTTACTTAGACCCTCAGGGAATATTCAAGACTTGCGACAATGGGTATATAATGGAGATACTTTAATAGATAAAGTATCAGTCAAAATCTGCCCCTTGGTTTAAAAACTTAAAGATCATTTAAGAGCCTCTTAGTTGATAAACATTACTGCACATTCTTATATAGTCACAATAGGACTAAGCAACATACTGGAGTATCAAATTAAACACTGACTAAGGTATTTGGACAAAATTAGGCTGCAATCACACAGGCCTTTAGATCCGACATAGGTGCGAATGTCTGACGGATCTAAAGTGAGAGATCAGACAGCAACATCTGGCAAGCATCCCGCATTCGTCAACAACCCATGTTGCTCCACCGCAGAAGCAAAGTTAAAAGACACCGGGGAAAGTCAAGTAGTAAATTGGTTCCAACGGGCCATGGACAGACTTTCCCCATCTGATCGCTCCAGCACGCTCTCAAGCTGTCTGATCAGACCATCCTGATCGGTGCCTCCCCACCCCTTGCCATATGTGCATCATTGCATACTCCATGGAGGCCCTGAGTGCAGAGGTGCGATTCCTCATTTATGTGCACGAGAAACAAACGGCAAAAAAACCCCAACTCACCTGCAGTTGCATCTGATCATACAGTGACAGGCTACGCCCGCAACTACAAACGGAGATGTGATCTCGCAACTGTGTGTCAAATTCGTCTGGAGGGAATAGCCTCGCTTCTCCTCCGCTTCAACTGCCGTGTGTGACTGCAGCCTTAGTCATACTTACCCAATAAATATATTCTTGAAAAATCAGTTGTATATGTCTAGAGTATACGAACAGGAATTATGCTGCAAAGTGCCTTGCATAAAAATCTTCATACTACACATTTTGATTGAGTAAAATCTTGACTCAAAAAGTATTTCATTCACTCCAAGAGAACATATTTCACTGGAGGTTGCTCCCCCCACCAGAGCTACCCGAAATCCCAAATTTTGTTTTTAGAAACTTTTTTTACAATCCTAGAATTAATTTTTTCCCCTGGGCCTTTACTTTTCTTCATACTATAAAGAACTGTTACTTAGTAATAGCACCCAACAGGCCTGTCACCTTTTCTACTTCCACGATAGCTGTGCCTTTAAGGGCAGCTTAAAAGTACGGGCATGAGCTGGTGATAATGTGTCTCTCTGTTCTGTGATAAATTTCACCTGTATGGAACTCACTAGGCTAGAATCCTTTGCCCTGGTACCTATATTCCCATGCAGACATATTTTTCTGTACAGAAGGAAAAGCATTCTGTTATATGGGACTCCATTTTCAGTCTGATGCGGTATAGCTCTGCTAGATGTTTACTACCTCAGTGAGAACCATCCACAGTCTTCATCTGGAAAAATGGTATTACTTTACCATGGTATGAAGTGTTAACATAATTTCAAATACTCTTCTTTTAGTAAATACAATTTATTATTGGATATATCACATGTTCATACAATTTAAACAAACCAATACATATCCATTTTTCTTTCTCCCTCTCCCCCCCAAACAAGGCTTCCCGCACTGCACCAACCCCATTGTTATTTCTCTTATGCAATTACATTTACTACTAAACATATTTTCTTTTACTAATGGTAACGATTCAAAGATCCAGGTCTCTTTCCGCTTCTCCTCAGTAGCTGTCAAAAGAAATCAAACCACGTTTAACATCCCAATTCTTCAGCAAGTATTCTTGAAAGTCTTTCCAGTCTCCGAAAAAGGTTTCGTCTTCTTCATTGTTTAATTTTCTTGTTAATTTGTCCATTTCTGCCATAAACAACGTCTTTTTAATCCATTCCCATGTTTCAGGTACTTTATCTTGTTTCCAACATTGAGCAAAAGTCAGTCTAGCTGCTGTAATCAAGTACCATAATAGTGTTCTCTTGGCTACATTTATTTCTTCCATTTTAAGACCTAACAATAACATCTGTGGGTCTTTCTTAAAAGTACATTTCAAAATTTTTTGTATCTCATTGTGGATCTCAGTCCAATACTTTACTGCTTTATCACATGTCCACCACATATGGTAAAAAGACCCTTCATGTTCCTTACATTTCCAACATTTGTGTAGACATACTTTCATTTATAATAGCAATTTTTTTAGGCGTCATATACCATCTGTACATCATTTTGTAACAATTCTCTTTAACATTTACACAAGTTGAAATTTTCATTGACTTTTTCCACAAATATTCCCAAGATGTCATTAATATCTCATTATTAATATTTACCGCCCATTTTATCATTTGCTCTTTTACACTTTCATCCTCAGTGTACCATTTCAATAAAACCTTGTACAGTTTAGAAATCATTTTTTTTCCCTTCTCAAGCCATACAGTTTCAGTTTCAGTATTATTTTCTCTAAAACCATGTTCTCTTTTATCGGTCTTAAATAAATCATAAATCTGTCTATACTTCAACCAATCATATTCAAATTCCACATCAAATCTGTCTTTTAACACAAAGTTTTTCCCTTCTAATTTTAAAAGACTTTTATAAGGTAGCCAATCTAACCCTTGATTTCTTGAATATGGATTAATCACTTCTGCTGGTACTATCCAAAGTGGTCTTTCTTCTGAGAAGAATTTTCTATATCTCATCCAAATCTCGAACAGTGATCGTCTTATAAAGTGGTGTTTGAAGAATTTGTCTATTTTTACTTTTCCATACCATAAATATGCATGCCATCCAAACTTGTTATCGTGCCCTTCTAGAGCCAATAACTTTTTATTCTCAAGATTAATCCACTGTTCCAACCATGTTAAACAGACGGCATCATAATATAGTCTTAAATTTGGTAGTTGTAGACCTCCTCTTTCCTTTGCATCACATAAAATTTTCATTTTAATCCTTGGCTTTCTTCCTGCCCATACAAATTTGGATAATTCTTTCTGCCACGTATCCAGTATTTTCCTTTGTTTTAATATTGGAATAGTCTGAAATAAGAACATCAAATGCGGTAAGATATTCATTTTTACAGTTGCGATTCTTCCCAGTAATGATAAATTCAAGGTATCCCATTTCTTCATATCTTGCTGAATCCTGTACCAAACCTTTTCATAATTATTTTTGAACAAATCAATGTTTTTCATAGTCAATTCAATTCCTAAATATTTAGTCTTTGTAACTACTTCACATTGAATTTTCTCTTGGAGTTCTGTTTGTCTTTGCTTCATCATATTTTTGCACATCACTTTGGTTTTACTTTTATTATCGTAAAATCCCGCAACTGATCCAAATTCTTCAATTTTTCCCATCAATTGTGGTATTTTCTCGATTGGATCTTGAATCATAAACATTACATCGTCTGCAAATGCCCTGTATTTATATGCAAAACCTTTCACTGTAAGTCCTTCAATGCTGTTATCTTTTCTTATCGCTGTCAATAATATTTCCAGTATCCAAATAAACAACAACGGGGATAACGGGCAGCCTTGACGTGTTCCCTTTTGGACTTGGAAGAAATCTGTTCTTTCTTTATTTATATTCAAAGCTGCTTTCTGCTCTGAGTAAATTGCCACAATCATGTTTAAAAAAGACTGTCCTATATCCATTTTTTCCATAACTTGCAGCATAAACTCCCAATTTAAATTATCAAAAGCTTTTTCCGCATCTAAAAAGAGGAATCCAACTTCTTTTTCTGGATGTTTGTCATAGTATTCAATTGCATCAATCACCACTCTTAAATTGTCTCTGATTTGTCTATTTGGTAAAAAAACCAGCTTGTTCTTCCACTATAGTATCTTTCAAATATTTTTTCAGTCTTTCTGAAATTATTTTTGCAAATAATTTGTAATCATTATTTAATAGCGATATTGGTCTATAATTCTTTACTTCAGTTAAGTCCAAACCTTCTTTGGGTATCAATGAAATATTTGCTTCTTTCCATGAATCTGGGATCCGTTTAGTCTTTCTTATCTCGTTCGACAGAAGTACTAAGATAGGGGTTAGCTCCTCCTTAAATTTCTTATAAAACTTTGCTGTAAAGCCGTCTGGACCTGGAGCTTTGCCTGACTTTGCATCTTCTATCGCCATTGTCACCTCTTCCTTTGTTACTAAACCATTTAATAACTCTTTAATTTGTTTTCCCAGCTCTGGAACTTCAATAGTCTCCAAATATTTCTTAATTTTCTGTTGATCAATTCCTTTCTTTTTAAACAGTTTGGCGTAGTATTTGAAGAAGACTCTTTTTATGCCTTTCAGATTCATAACATCCTTTCCATCTTCAGTAATCTTACTTATAAAATTCCTTTCTTGTCTAATTTTCAATTGCCACGTTAAAAATTTTCCTGGTTTATTTGCACCCTCAAATGCTTTTTGCTGTAATTTCTTCAGATTCCAGTATAATTCTCTATTTAGTAGAACATTCAATTGATCCTGCAGAAAGTGGATCTCTTTAATAATCTTTTTCTTCCCTGGCCTTTTCTTTAATTCCTTTTCTTTTTGTCGAATTTTTTCATGAAGGTCGTTTTGTTGTTGCATCTTTTGTTTTTTATCGTTAGAGTTCAGAGAGATAAGCAAGCCTCTCATTACCGCTTTGTACGTATCCCATACGACTTGTATATCAGTACCTTTGTTTAAATTCAGTTCAAAAAAACTTTTTGTTTCTTTTTTTAAAGTTTCATTAATTAATTTTTGGTCCAATAAGTCCTCATTAATTCTCCAATATAATTGTTTGGGTTTTTCTTTAGATATCCAAAGTAAAGGGTTGTGATCTGAATTGGTTTTCGGTAAGATTTCTATTTTGTAGGTTTTTTGCGCCATCTCCTCTGACATCCAAATCATATCAATTCTAGAAAAGGAATTATGTCTGTTAGAATAAAACGTATAATCCTTTGTCTTAGGGTTCCACTTCCTCCAAACGTCTTCTAGTTTCTCTTGCTTCATTAGCTGAAAAAAAAATTTTGGCAGCTTTCCAACCGCCTCTCCACTTGCTTTGGACTTTCTGTCCAATACATTGTTCACTGTGCCATTAAAGTCTCCTGCAAGGACTATTTGATCATAGTTTAAACAGTCCAACTCTTTAGTCAAATCATTAAAAAAGGTCTCTTTTGCACCATTGGGTGCATATATATTTACAAGCAATGTCTTTTTTCTATTCATCATTATTTCCACGCCAACATATCTTCCTTCTTTGTCTGAGAAGATTTGTTTAGGTTCCAATTCTTTTGTAATGTATATCACTGTTCCTTTTTTCTTATTAACTGCTGAGGAATGAAATTCTTCTCCCAATTTTTATTAATCAAATATTTATTATCTTGTTTTCTGATATGTGTTTCTTGTAAACAAATTATGTTACATTTTTGTTTCTCTAGCCAATGATTCACTAATCTTCTTTTGTTTGGTGAATTTAGTCCATTTACGTTCCAAGATAAAAATTTGTAATCCATAGTTGTTTTGAATTAAATATCTTTAAAATCATCAAAGTTGTTCTCTTTGAATCTGTACATGTCTCCTTCCGTTTTAAGGGTAAATCTCACCGCATTGTATACAAATGATAATCCATATGGAATCTCCCATCTAAACCTGATAGTCATTTCTTTTAATCTATCTGTTAGTTTCTTGAATTTCTTTCTGTCTTGTAAGATCGATCTCGGAATTTCTCTCAAAATTATTATTTTTTTTTCCATTAATTTCCAACGGTTGTGTAAATTGCTTCTTGAAAACGTCTTCCTTCATTTTTGTAGTCACAAATTGAACAATCACATCTCTGGGTAATTGCTTTCTCTTGGCATATGCTGAGTTTACTCTGTAAATCAGGTCAAAGTCTGGATCCAAGTCTCCAACATCTTCCCCTATGTAAGTTGTCAATGTGTTAATTACTAAGGCCCGTAAATCCTGATCTTCCTCCTCTTCGATTCCTCTCAGTCTCAAATGATTCTGAGTGGCCCTATATTCCATCATGGACTCCAGTCTTGTGTTTTCTGACAGGGTTCTTTTGACTTTCTGTTCCATTTCTTCTGATTTTGTCACCAGACTTTTAACCTCTTTTTTAACTTCTTCTGTATCTTTTTTTATCCCTGCCACTTCTGTTAGTACCAGTTCTTTCAATTCTTCCATATTTTTTTTCTGTACTTGGACTTGTACTTGTTCTATTTGCTCCAGATGTATTTGCAGCTGTTGTTGCAACTGTTGTTGCAGCTGTGATTCTATTTGCTTTCCCAAACTCTGCACCACTTCAGTCATCCGTTTCTCCATCGCTTCCATGGCAGCCTGCCACTCTTTTTTTTCCTTTGCAGTCATTCTTGGACTAGGTGATGAGGCAGCTCTTGGTCTTGACCTCAAATCCGTCTTGGAAGCGAATTCAGGGCTAATCAATCTTTATATTATCAATCTTCAAGCCAAATCGCCACCTTTATAACTTCTTCCAGTGCTTTTTCGGCTTAAAAATAACTTTTTAAAATTTAGTCCTCCTCAAAATGGCGGGCGCAATTTCTCTATGATTTTCTGGCTAGAGTAGGCTCCTTCAGAACTTCCTGTTTATCTGTCCATCACTGTAATCCAACTTCCGGTGGTGGTGGTGTCACACACTAAAACAACCGTCTACTTCCGGCACAGCAACATCGAAAACATCCACTCTAGCCTACTTCCTGTATCATAGAATCACAGTCAGTTTCGTTTCTGCTACGCAAAGTTTAGTCTTAGCTGACCACAGGAATGCAAAACAAAGTCACTTTTCGGCCATTTTCTCTAAAGGAAAGCTTTCTTTTTACTTTTAAATCAAGCGGATTAGTTCATTGAAGCTTTTTACGCTTATCCATACATTTCGATTTTACGTTCTTCTTTAAACCGGTAAGCAATTGTTCACTTGTTACCTTACTTGTAATCTCGGGGTTTCGCAGTGCTTCTTCTGTAAACGATGTTAGTCTTGATGTTAAAGAGGTCGGTAGATGACGAATTTATGCTGAATTCTCAGCCCAACTGGTATCTGTAGTGCTGATTTGCAACTGCCCTCTTCGCGGAAGGAGATCAAAGTGTAAACAAGCTTCCTCCGAAGCTTATCCACACCGATCTCAACTACCTCTCAGGCTTGGCTGCTTGCTTGCCACCCCCCCGCCTGGGGAGTGCTGCGCTGGGCCAGGTAGAGCCCAGACTGTCGTCAGATACCGCTGTGCACCCTGCACAAATCGCAAAGTGTGTCAATTCGCCATTTTAACTCCGACCGGAAGCAATTTCAAATACTCTTCTTACCAGCAGCCAAAAACAGTATTCCTCTTTCCCAGCTTGTTCAAACAAACAAAATCACCATTTCTACCATTTTGTGAAAAACAGAAAGGATTTTGAAGTTCTTGAAAGCTGAAATGAAGGTTCTCATTTTATATATAATTTATGCTTTCACCACAAAATTTCACTTTAGAAATTAACAGTGTCCCCCAATTTACACCAAAACCTCTTCAGTATATCTTAGTCACTTCCCTTCCCCAAACATCAGTTTTCACCTTTCGATACGAATAGTATTATGACAGTCAACAGGATTAAAATCATTGTAGAATCTCTTCATTGGGTTGTCAACTTTTTATCTGGTTCTGTACCTTTAACTTAAGTTTTTCTGCAGCTGAATACTTCCTAGCAAGCAAGAAGAAAAACATGTAGCTTCATATGAGAAACAGAAAAAATGAGGAACTCTTATGTTGTCTTAATATAGTTCCTTTTATACAGTTTTGCATTTGGTACAAATGGAAATACTGAAAGCATTTTGCTGTTTTTCCTGTCACGTAGTTCTCTGGACTACAGTTTACATTTTCTGCATTCACTTTTGCATTTTACCCAATGATTATGAATGCAAAATTGCTTTGTCTTTTAAAATGTCCAGCAGTTCATGTTCTTAATGCATTCACAAATAAGGCTGCCAGCTTTTTAAGCAACCAGTTCAGCTATGCTTTTAACAACAGTTCAGTGTGCAAACATTAACAGGTGTTAATATTTATCTTCATGCTGGAAAACATTTCCACTGCTACTTTTTGTTTATCAAGATGATATTGAAAACACAATAAATGAACAGGCTTTTTAATCAGCTGGCAATCTTATCTTCATGGAAAGGTTTTCTAAAAACTGCATGACCACACTCTTTGATGGGTAATTTAGACTTGTTGTTTGAGACACTCCTGCTCACCAATGGCAAGCAGCAATCTTTGACTAGGACCTACTACCAAATTATACCAGCTGAAGCAAAAAACTATATATTTTTACTATGATTATAAAACCTCTAATGTTACACTAAGGTTATGCTATAGCAGAGGTCCCCAACCTGCAGGAACCTTTAGAATGCTGATACAGGACAGGGGGCACAATCACAAAATGGCTGCTGCAGAAGGACCACAAAATGTTAGGGAATGAGGTAATACATAACTCTAATAGTAACAATTTGACATTTCAAACAGAAGTCTTGTTTAACAAGATCCCTTTTAATCTGCATAACTGGTCAGAAGCCCTGCTGAGCAAATGCCTCACCTAGCACCAGGAAAGGCATCAGTGATCACCAGGGGACCCCTGTGCTATAGAAGCAATGCCAATGTAGTTTGGTGAAGTAGCAAAATCTCATCTTGTTCAGAGAAAGGCTGAAATGCAGATTTGTGTACATGACAGAAAAGAAGAACAGAATTACAAGAATTCATATCGTATTTCTGTTAATAACATTATGACAACTACTTCATTTTTCCTGGATAGATCAGTCTTAAAGCACATTCAGACAACAGGCATATATGAATTTTCTTCTGTCCATTTCAGGCTGGGGTCTAATTCAAACACTGAGCAAGAAATTTGCTAGTTATCAGACTGCATGTTGCCTTCACAAATGCAGTCTTGCACAGTGGCTGATACAGTCTTGGGGGAAACTGTGCTATAGTGGTTCCCAACCTTTTCCAGCCTGCAGGTACCTTGGGAATTCTGACACAGGGTGATGGGCATAACCACAGAATGGCTGCCACGGGAGGCAGAGCCAACCACAAAATGGCTGCCATGGGAGGCAGAGCCCTGACCACTTCCTAAAATGCTTGGTAAGCACTAGGGGACCCCTGCTGTACTACATTTAGGTTCATACAAATAGCAAACTTTATCAAGGAATAAAGTTTGAGTGCAGTGGCACCTTTAAGACAAACAAAGTTTTATTCAAGGTATAAGTTTTTGTGTGCAAGCACACTTTTTCAGATAAAGTGAAACAGAATTTCCTCAACCATTACATATGGGGAGGGTCAAGGATTCAAGGATCAAATATGAATAATAAGCTTAGTTTATATGGTTACCATTTGTTTGGGTAAAAACTTGGGGGGGGAACAGTGAAGAAAATAAGAGAAGAAAATAAATATGTCAAAATTGGAGATTGATGTATCCTTAATTGTGGAATGCTGAGAGTAATTAATTGAGACCCTGCCATCCATCTCCTCTCAAGTATGGAGGCGACCTTCCATTTAAACTAAGCTTATTATTCCTGTTTGAACCTAGAATCTGTTAAACATCTTCATTATGCTATACGATAATTTACTGTTCATCCTCTACTTATACATATGGACTGGTAATTTCCATTTTTGTTTCTGTCTCTGCCTTGACTCTAATTGGCCCTTCCTGGCAACTAAACACCACCCCACCTCTCTCTTCTCCCATATGTAATGGTGAGGAAATTTATTTATTTATTTATTCATCAGACTTATACTCCGCCCTCCCAGCAACAGCCGGCTCAGGGTGGCTTACAGAAAAGTAAAACAACAATAAATAATATAGTAATCATAAAATCATAAACCATTTATAACATTAGAAGGTGCTACCCAATGACAGATGTCATTAGCAGATAATAATTTAATGAGATGACATTCCACTTCCGTACCTTTCTGGTGGTCAGTCCTGATCTAATCGTGCGGCTGGCTCAGGCTGCTTTAAAGCTGCACAGGAAGGATGGGTGATGCTAAAAAATGAAGTGCTTAAGGCACAATCGCAAACTGTTCCAGACTATCAGTCTAGGGTGTTCCAGTGCCAAGCCTGATATAGCCTCCATCAGAGACAGCAAGCTATTGGCCAGTACGCTGAGCGGTCGGTACACTAGCCAACTCTCCCCGGCCTCCCATACCAGGCCGGCACACTCAATGCCCGCGATTTTAGGCAGCAGGAGCCCCCTGAAGGAGTAAGCCTCCCGGATGAATAAAGCCCCCCCGCCCCCTAGTCCGCAATTGGTGAAGAACTGAGAACCCAGGGGGAGCTAGATGGGAGAGAGCTACTGTCTCTCTGTCTCGCACCCAGGTCTCGGTCATGCATGCCAGGTCTACCTTCTGCTCAAGCAGGAAGTCCCGAAGGACCATGGTCTTATTATTTATAGACCTGGTGTTACACAACACCAATGTCGGAAAGGGGTCATTTATTCTAGCCCCACTGCATACAACCTTTGGGATGGGATGCCGACTGGAAGGGAGCCGAACTAGTTTGCTTCTCCAACCCCTTCCCTTGACTCCATGCCTGGTCCCACCACTATACTTTCCCCTCCCCAGGAGCACTGGAATTCCCTGCCCGGTCATTGCCACAACTGGTGGTCTTCGTTAGCCACAACCAGCTAGGCCCTCAGACCAACCACTAAAATGGCTGATGTTAGTACTCCTTATGTGTCACTTAAAGATTGCCCTGCTTGCTTAACTACCACCCATTCCTAAATTTCATATTGCACTCTAACCCTTAATTTGCTCTAAATAATACCCTTACAGCCCATACAATTTAACTTGATAGCCTACAGTTGCCTTTTTCTTTTCCTTTCTTTTTCTTCCCCCCTTACGTCAGCCAGTTATTTAAATAAAGGCTGATGAATCATTGGCAAAATTCACTTAAGGCTATGCCAGTCTCTTATTAATCAATTTATAATCAATTTAATTAAATAATTAATCACATGTGTTGAGCAGTTAATACAATACACCTTGTAAGTTAGATCCACAGTTAATTGAGAAAAATATCAATCAGTTAATCATTTAGACCCACAATCAACTGGAGAAAAGAAAATATCAATTAATTAACAATAAACCAACCCACCCCAATTAATTAAGTCTAAAAAACATAACTCCCACTAATTTACTAGTCACTCAATTACTGTTGAAGATTTGTCTGCGGTGGCAGTAGCAATGCTGTTGGTATGTGAGCTGGTAGAGTTCTGCCCTGCACAGCTACCGCCCAGTAGTCCATCCAGTCCTCCCTGGGCTTGTTGGTTGTGGGGGTGGGTAGTGGTTTGCATCCTCTGGGGCCCTCTCCACCGACCTGCTGTTGTTCTCCGATCTCCCTGGGCCCCCTCACATTTGCAGCTGATCGTTCCGCGTCTCTCTGTCCCTGCCGAAGCTGAGCTGCTCCACTGTCCTCGGGCTGCACTAGGCAGGCCCAAAAGGGGTAGAGACCCCCTCGGGCTCCCCAGTGGTTGTACCAGTGCGCTCTGCACAGTTCAGGCTATGGGGCCAAGATGGACAAAATGGCAACCGTATCAGACCAGCTGAGCAGTCAGTGGGGCAGGGAGTAAGCTGATGCCACTAGAGGTGTTCAAGGTATTGGCTAAATTTCCAAGCAATGCCGCGGCCTCATCAAGCAGCCTCGGCGCATCCAGGCCAGTCCCAAGGATCTCACCGCTCATCTCCACACTCTCTCCAGGACGGTAAGATACGCCTGGCCCCTCCGGTCCCCTCCAGTCTCGCCGGTTTCCACAGCTGCCCGATGGTATTGGATTTCGCCTTGGTGTTAAATGGGAATCAGAATTCTTTTCTTAGTCTTTCCAATGATACTGCTTTGCAAACATATCTGTTTGCTTGGGGGTGGGAACTGTTTAACCAAGGGCAGAGTTGTTTCCACCTGCTCTGATCCACCCTCCAATTCTGTTTCACTGTATCTGAAGAGGTGTGCTCACACGTGAAAGCTTATCCCTTGAATAAAATTTTGTTGGTCTTAATGGTGCAACTGGACTCAAACTTTGTTCTATTGCTTCAGACCAACACGGCTGCCCACCTGAATTTATCAGGGAATGTTATGCAGTCAGTCTTCTTCCTGGCAATCACCTCCTATAATTCTATAGTCTTTTAATTCCTATTCAAAGTGAAGCTGCCGAGCAAAGCACAGCGCGGCATGGAGCTGATACCACTGAACCACCCTCTTATTGAAGATTGACTTTGAAACATCTAGAGCACTTGTAATATCATAAATTATTGTTTTATCTTGTTTTTCATTTTGTTTTTATGTATTGGCATTTGTGCCCTATTTGTGAGCCACCCTGAGCCCACTTGTGGGGAGGGTAAGCTAGAAATTTAATGATAAAATTAAAAATTAAAAATTAATTATTAACTGATACACTAGATTTGCATCCTCAGTGCAAAAAAGTCTAACAGCTGCAACTAGCTTAGAGGGCTGGGCTTAGCTGGGCCCTGACGCCTTCTCCAGTCAATTGAACTTTTCTCTCTCAGTGTAGATGGTAGAACTGTGTGTGTAGGATACTTTTCTAGACAATGCCACAAGATGGCAGGATGAAATTTTACCACTTCTCTTGATAAATCTTGCTCTAATTCTAGTGCCCCACTGGGCAATGGCAAACGTTCAAAGAAATGTCTCAGAAATGAAAAAAATAGTAAGAGTCATTGACCTTTTCATATTTAAATTAAACAAGATTTACCAAATGTGCTAGCTTTTATTTAATTTCCCCTTGACTTTTACATTGCCTGTCAGGTGATTTGCAGTCTACCACATCACTGCATAGTCAGACCATTCGTTCAACTTACTGCCCACTCATAGACTGTGTGAACCAAACATGAATATACAATACTGTTCCCAGTTATTAAAGTATTCACTATGGACCAGAAACTAGCTGCAAGTTGCCACACTTAAACTTCAGCAGTCTCTGAGTTTCAGTGCCAATATTTGTAAGAATAAGTTTTCAAGGTATGAACTACAACCTCTAACATCTTGGGATGAGTTCAGCCTTACTGTTTTCAATACTTTTACATTTTACTTGAGATTCAAAACCCAATCTTTCATGCTGACAGAGACATGTCAGAGGTACATTTTTCGTCCTCTGTAAAATTTTGATCTAGTGTAAAAAACTGTAAGTTACACCAAGGCAACAAACTAAGGACACCAAGGCAGCAAACAGATTAAACCATTATTCCAGGAACAGGCTCCACTGTCCTGAATATACCTTCTTTGTGTATGTGGATACTTCTATATATATAAAAGAAAGTCCCCTCACCATAAAATCAATGCCCAGGCCAAACCACTGGACTTAGAGACACCAATTTCGGGGAGAGCATTCCTACCATGGTGTAGGTGCTTGCTAAGATGGGTTTTTTAGAAATTCAACCCCTAAGGGGGTCAAAAGGAGTAAAATGTGCTCCCCTCATTGATTCCTATGCAGCTGCCAGGCAGCTGCCTCCCTGCACTCCCCACTCTCTGACGTGTCAGTTGCAGAGCTCAGTGTTCTGAGGTTAAAAAAGCCAACAGTTACAGGGGACTGCAGAGAGCTAATGACAGTTGAGGAAATCAGGAATGGCCAACAACCACCTGTGAGGTGAAGCAAAGCTGCTGGCCCAGCCTCTCTGATGGCTTCCAACAAACTCCCCCCACCTCCTACACCTAACAGGTGGTTGTCTGACAGGTGCAGCCCCACCTCCACAGTGGCTTCTAATACTCCTCCCCCTCCCCCTCCTAGAGTAGAGAGGCAGCTGCCTGTTAGGTGTAAGAGAGGAGGTAGGATAGCTTCCAACACACTCCCCCCACCTCCTACACCTAACAGACGGTTGTCTGTCAGGTGCAGCCCCACCTCCACAGTGGCTTCTACTACTACTCCCCCCTCACCCTCCTACACTGGACAGGCAGCTGCCTGTCAGGTATAGGAGAGGAGGTGGGATACTTACAGCCGCCTGGTAGGTTTGCTCAGCGGGATTGCCTTAGCACTGATGCTGGCCCAGCCTCCCTGATGCCTTTAAATACAATTCCCCCCAACACCAGACAGGCCAGTATCTGTCAGGTATAGGAGCAGGGCCAGGGTATGAATGTTTATGGGGAGATAGTAAAGAACATTTCTAGGAGCCATTTCAATGCATGCCTCCCTCATGAACCTGGAAAAATGTCCACCACATCACTACTCCCTCACACCAACTCCTCCTCACACCTCTCACCTCTTACTGCCCCCTAGAAAGCTCCTGGCAAACGTCGAACCAGATACACCAACGCTACAAGGAGGAGGCAACTTAGGAATGTGGCAAAGACATCTGTACATAGTACTCTTGCAATGCACTGAGCTGCACAGGTCAAGTACTAGCAAGATCACCCTGAGGTGCTCAGAACAATACAGTCTCCATATGAGCAAAACAATCCAGGAACACAAGTAGAGAGGCCATCACTTTCATGGATGATAGCAGGAGTTGACTTAACAGACAGCTGCTTTTTAAATGGACAGTTCTATGTGGCCTGCTCCAGAGTGAGCTCATCAAGCAGCCTGGTGATCCTAGCACCTGAGGGCAGAACCACCAATGTGGTCTACAGAGAGGTCCTTCAGTAGAGAAAAAAAAGTACATGTGTCTCACTTCATTTCTTACACTACTATCTTCTCCATTAGAATTCCTACAACAAATGTCACATTTCAAATTTCACAGCATCAGTATTATAACGGGATTTACAGAACTTAAATACTATAGCGAAGCATGGGTAGCAGGCTAGTCTGAAATAATTATTTCCAAGGGTTTATCTCCAATCAGCTGCTGGGGAAAGTCAGACTTACAAATGTTTTACATAAAACAGATCTTGTTTCATCCAATGTACCATACAGGGGAGGCTGAATAATTGCTTGACTTTACCTTTTAGATCCAGAATAACAAAAAGACCCTAAAATCAGAATTGGTTTCCAATATATTAAATCTACCACTATTCTTAAAAAGAATGGAGACTGGTATTATGCCTGGTACCTTCTAAATAATCCTACAGAGCTGTAACTGGGGGATTGACAGCGCAATTCCTGGGGGGGGGCGGGGTGTCTGAAAGCGCTTGGAGCCAATTGACCCGTGCACTGGCATATGTCCAAGACATGTCAGCATAAGGGCCGGTTATGATGGTGCAGGAGCCCAGTGCCACTGCAATTGCTATTGGGTGTCGGTGGTGGACTGTAGCAGCTGCCCATTGGCACAGCCATGGAATAGGCCCCTGCATTAGCATGGTTGTAAGCATGGCCAGAATTAGTCGGGTCCCTGAGCCCTTTCAACCTGGGAATGCCCCCTGCCAGAGGTGGAAAGTTACGGCTCCTTGAACCCTTTCAGCCTGAGAATGCCCCCTGCCAGAGGTGGAAAGTTACAGTAACAAAAAAACATGGCATAGCCCATAGGTGCTATAACACAACAACCTCTTCCCGGCCATTGCCGTGACCGAGTTGGGGCGTCCCTGTATATATATTTATACCGGATTCAGAGATTGTACTCTGAAGTGACTGATCACCTTTAATTTCTCAGGGTTGACTAGTTCACACTAAAACAGTAGTCTCTTCGGGGTTTATATTTCTGGTGGATGTATTGAGGACAAGTGTCCGATACAAATCTTTATTAAAAAGTCAGGCACCAGTGTTTGTGGAAGACAAACAGCACAATTCGTTGTTTCACAGAAAACTCAACAGGGGGGTGGGATATTTTGTTTATAGAATAAAAGCTTCACTCTGCTTGCACATGGGCTATAGGCTTGTCACTCCACATTTGTCACAGATTGTCTTTAGTACACAGAAACGGTTTGTAATTCCACTCTCCAGTATCTGACTGTGGTTAGCTTTTGGACTTTATCTGTCTAGTTCCCTGAGACTGACTGGTGCAGCTTTTCTAGCCTCCTCCAGACCCTTAGTTCTTCCTATAACCACCTTACAGGTTCCCTTGGAGCAGTGTATCTGGTGTTTTGTGACTACTGAGGAGTTATACTATTTCTCCACTCTGGTCACTCTCCTCTCTTATTAGAGGGTACCAGTTAGGAGTGTTATTCAGCCCCAATTTTCCTCAAACTGCTGGCTTGCTGTTTAACTCAGCTCCAGAGGCTCCTTTCCTCTCAAGAGCTCTTCGGCTAACTCTCTTCCAACTGATTGTCAACTGTCAACTCTCAATTGTCAGCTGTTAACTGTCAACTGCCACTTACTGAGAATTCCGAGCAATCTTGCCCCCACCACTCTCAGTCATGTGACTCAGCTGGTTTACCTGCTGCTCTTCACCAAACCTTTATTTCCATCACAGCGCCCATTGAACTTGAAAATCAAGTCATCCCCCAGCACTGCAGCCTCATCCATTAGGCTAGGAGGAGCTCAAGATGCCAACTACAGGCTCAGCCAAACACCTCCCTCCACAGGGCACTCAAGCTTCCACCCCAGCACTCAATCACGCCTCCCATCCTACAAATATGTAACAGCAGAACAGCTGACAGCTCAGTAGCTGGCACATGGCGCAGGACTCTGTCTCGGAGCTCCCTGTCATGTGGCCTTAGAGCAAGCGGTGACTCACTTTGGTGGTAGAAGAAGCATAGAAAGGGCAGTTAGCACTATAGGATGAGCACTCTGCACTGACCTCAAGGAGGAGAGCAAAGTACATATTCTATGGCTGACCTCTTCCATTTCAGAACCCCAACAGATACCCCACCTTCAGAGGCTCAACTCACAGGGGCAACCACACTCTGACAGGTAAGCAAGGGAAAGGCAAACCTACTCCCCCACTCTCCTCACTTGAGGCTGGGTGCCAAGACAGCATCCCCTGCGCTCAAGCCCAGCATGGAGTTCAGGCACGGGGCAGCACACACCACAGCTGTGCAGCACCATGGCCCCTGATATGCCATGGGAAAATATACCAGGAAAGTTTTCCAGGAGATGGGGGAGGGATGCTCTGTCATTTGCCTGGTTCCCACCCTCAGCAGGGAATAGGCTGTGTCGGGGGGGGGGGGGTGTTGGGGCAGTGGTCTGGTAGCTGCTCCACTGTATGTGGTGAATCAGATTGCCAAGTATTCCTGTAACTCATTACCCTTCAGAATCAGAGCCTTGAGCTGCAGCTGCTCCCGTGGATGGATTGGCAGCAATCAGAGAGCACTTCAACACAGGACAGGTGAGTGTGAGCTGGATGGCACCATCATGTGCCTCAAGGGAGGTTTGCTGTGAGCAATTGCAGACCCTGTCAGGGTAACATATCCAGGGCTCAGCTTGGCACAGCACTCATGCCCGGTTGCCATGGCTGCATTTTACTTTTCTGCAGGTGGAGATTCAACAGGGAGACTTGTGGGTCTCGCGAGTCCCACCTCCCCCCACACACACTCTGCTCAGTCTGCTGTTCCAGCCCTCCTTTTGAAGTGGAGCATAGCACCCAGCCAGCCCTTCCAAGTTCCACCTGCAATGCCATCCCACTTAGACACACACCACAGAGGAGATCCTCGATCCTTTTCCCTGTGGCCCCAGGGAGGAAGCGAATGGAGTCTTCACGCCTTGCCATGGTTTGCAGTTCAATAAAGTCTATGTTGTGCCACAACTGTGTCTCCATCTGTTTGGTTCTAACTATGTGACAGGAGCTCCAAACCCCTCCCTACCCCACTCCCAAGCTCATCTTTCACTCCAAGAGCTTCCCCAGCATACATCTGAGAGGGAGGGCTATCAGGTGCCTGGGGTGGCTGTGGATGGTTCTATGGGTCTCACTGGGCATAGTCATCTGCAAAGTGTGGGCCCAGCAGCACCTCCAAAGCTGACCTAACAACAGGTTCCCTCTCTCACCTTGCAAGCTCCTGTGTGAATGGGGGAGTGGCCAGAGGGTGGTCTGGGTGAATGAGCCAGCTTGGTTAGAGCATGAGACTAGATCTGGGGGACTCAGATTCTGCCCCCTACTTATTCCATGGAAGCTAGGTAAGTGGCCTTTGCCCAGATGCACATCCTCAGCCTAACCAACCTCACAGGGCATGAAACAGAGAAGATGAGACTGAAGCAAGGCACTTGGGGGGAAGGTCGAAAATAAACTGAGTGAATGAACAAGGTTCATTACTGTGTCTCTGCTCCAGGAAGGGGGGCCTCCTGTCACCCAAGGGGAAGACATCTTTGACAGTTAATGCTGAGGGGGCAGGGAACACAGGGATCCCTGGAGCCAGTGGCTGGGGAGACTCAATGTTTCTGTCTGCTCAATGCCATGGGCAGACTCAATGTTTTTGGAGGGGGCGGGGTTTGGGGGGTATGCCCATTAGACATACTGGCATGCAGGAATGACAAACAACTTGCATGGTTCCCACTGCACACATGGAAGTAACGATGAATGTAGAATGGATCTGGAATGACAGGCTCTGGGCACTGATTGCTCTGGGACTGGAATGACAGAGCCCCAGATAGAATGACAGTCATTCCAGTCCAAGACCACCTCTGCTCCATCGAAGAGGAAACTGGAAGATCTGAGGGTGGTGCTGCATGCTCCCATAGCTGAGCTCACCACAGTGGGCCCCTCTTCTGTTCCGCCACTGGCAGGGGTGGTACAGGAGTGCCCTTGGCAACACACAGCTCGAATCCCTTCCCCACTAGCAGGTGCCTGGATCTGCTGATGGGAGTGGGTCCCTTTAAGCAAGTGAAAGGTGTGCTCCTGAAAACAAGCAGAACTGCAGTGGCTTGCCCCTCTCCACCCCCTGCCTGAGATGGACACTGGACTCTACCCCCTTGCCACATGGCCTAATTGGTTCTTGCAACCCTGTCCCATCATAGTGCCACCGCCTCCACACAACACCTCCACTAATTTCCACTTGCTATTGACCAGAGGTGTCAAACTCATTTGTTACAAGGGCCAGATCTGACATAAATGTCACTTTGTTGGGCCAGGCATTGTGTGCCATAAAATGTACTACTATGTATATAAAAGGAGACAAACTTTATAAAGGACACAGGCAAACCCAATTAACGATATTATTTTTTACTCAAAATACAAACAAAAGCAATTGATTCTTAGTGGAGAAAGCAATTGATTTACTGGGGAGCCCACAAAAGCCCCAATAAATGTACTTAATCATATGCAAGACTAAGTTTTTCCAAGGGATAACATAAAAGGGGGAGTGCCTTATATTTCCACACATACCAGTTGCTTGAGGGCCAGGTAAGAGACCTGGATGGGCTGGTTCTGGCCCCTGGGCCTTATGTTTGACACCCCTGCTACAGACGCTAATCCAGTTATGAACAGAATACATTGCAAACCCACTGGCTTTGTCTGCTGGCTGCAGCATTACTTATGCCCTTAGGAAATAGACTAGCACTGCCATCATCACACAGCACCTGGTCACCGTGGTGCAGGCATGGCTCAGGATTGCTCCATTAGTTACTTTGGCAGATCCCAACTCAGACAGCCGAGTGAACCTCACTGAGCATATTCAAGCCAAAAAATAAATCACTATATTGTTCTCAGACACATTGCAAACTCAAAACTTTCACAAGTATGCACACAACTAAGTCCCCTTTGTATTATTAATACTGCAGGCAGGCAGGTTAATTTCCCAAACATAAACAGCTCCTATAAGGGCTGATTCTCAATTCACATTTTGGATGGGTCTTGTTACTTGATACAATACTTAGATACTTGATACAATACTTAGATGATGATCCAAACCCTAAGTCATCTGCCAATTTCAATTATTTTAAAGGCATATGCACAAAAATTTTACACATGTGTTTTATATGACGGGACATTTGGTATTTTGTACTTGTGTATTAACCAACCAAGCATAAAACGGGAAAATCCTTAAACAAGCTCACTCTGAAGAAATGTATTCTTGGGATATTATAGTGCTAAGCAGCCATATTTGGAAGTACAGCCCAAAAAACATTCCAGCTAGTATATTTGCTCTCAAATACGGCTTAGACAACCTGTGACCTGAACTACAGATTGCTTATTTATATAAAATTTACTTACAGTTGTGTGATGAGATATACTGCTTCCAATGTTAAGGTTCTTGAGAAGTTGCGGAGAACCACTATATTGTCCTGAAATCTGCTTCCTAACTTCAGCTGCCACGGTTCTGAAAAAAAACAAATTATTTTACTGAGCAACTGTTATACTAGCCGCAGTTACTAAGACAATAAAAAAGATACTTATGTTACAAAAGTATGTTCTGTAATGGAGCTGCATCTGTAATACATCAACGCATTGATTTTGGTTGGATGTAAATATGCACTCCACTATAGTTACTCTTTGTAAATGTTCTGGAGTGGACCCAGCCAGCTTTTCATTCACTCTCACCCAATCCTTACTACAATGACAATCTGCATTCCATATGGGCTTTTGTACATGTAGGCCTAGAACCCTGTCTCCATTCCCTAGACCACCTTTATCCTACCTAATTTACAATAATTCCCTTTTTTTAAAACAGAAAAGAGGAAAGGGGCACAGAGCTGTAAGGCAGAGCTCTATCAGATTTACAGAAATTAATCAAGACATCATCTCATAATAATTAGAGAGTAGCCATTTTGGCTCCTCCCTCTCCCTGCCAGTTCTAACATGAGTAGTTACACCCAATCTTTCAGTTTCCACTTGGAAAAAAACAAAAAGAAGAAGAGATTGGATTTATACCCCACCCTTCACTCGGAGTCTCAGAGCGACTTATAAATTCCTTTCCCTTCCCCTCCCCACAACAGACACCCTGTGAGGTAGGTGGGGCTGAGAGAGCTCTGACAGAACTGTCCTTGAGAGAACAGCTCTGACAGAACTATGGCTTGCCCAAGGTCATCCAGGAACTGCAAGTGGAGAATCAAACCCAGTTCTCCCAGATTAGAGTCCACACACCTAACCACTACATCAAACTAGATTTAGAAATTCAGTAACCCATAAAAAATTCCAGAATGACAGCCAGAAAACATTTAGGGCTTTACAATATGAAGTAAATAAAACCATGATAGTAGTGAAGGAAAGAAAAAGACTCTGAAGTCTAGTGAACATCTGTAAGGGAAATGGGACTACTAATCTAGTAGGATCCCAGGATCTCATTGGAGGATACATAATATTATAAACTTGCTGAAGCTAAGCATCTATGGGTCTGGTTAGCACCAGGATGGAATCTCCTCCTCCTCCTTCTGCTTTTCTCCTTGGTGCCCCAGCACAAAAGCGCAGGTGCAACAATGGTTGCACCAGGACACCCTGCAGCCCTCAACCTCCTGCACTGCAGCACAGCTTGGCAGGGATGCAGGGAAGCCCTTTAAAATGCTAAAAAGAGGTAGTGAAAGCAGCATAATTTGAAAATGAGGTTTAGTTCCACCCCTTCCCCATTATGGTAATATTCCCCATTATGGTAAATGAGGTTTAGTTCCAACCCTTCCCCATTATGGTAACAGAGGGAGTGTCCACACAGACACTACACCACATCCACAGTCACCAAAGATTCCCTTTTAATATTGGAATGACAGGCTTTTTTAATCCAGACAAAAGAGGAAAATCCTAGGAATACCACGAACTGTGATCAGAATGTGCACATCATGTAGATGTTGTCATCCCCTCCACCTTTAATGAGGGTGCTTCCTCATGTGAGGAAAAGCCCTTGTTTGAAAGCAGCCCACATCAAATCGTAATAGCCCCACATAGCATGGTTGAAAAGGTCTTCATCATGCCTCACAAAGCCAAAAGTGCTTGAAAATTTCAAAACATGACATCTACAAATATTACAACTCTCAGCTCACAAGGATGTATGGGTGCTGCACATCTTTATAAAGACACAAGCAATAACAAGCTTTGTCTTTATTTATCTACCTCATCTTTATTCCACTCTTCCTCTGAGGAGCTCAGAGTGGCATGTGTGATTCCTACCTGCTTTCATTTTACCCTCACAGCCCCATGAGTAAGCTAGTACAAGAAACAAATGACTGGCCCAAAGTCACCCAGTGAGCTTCCTGGCTAAGTAGGTAATTGAACCTGCCATCCTAACAATGACATCACATTGGCTCTCAAGGTGTCACTGTTCTAATACAGTGTGCTGCCAAGAGGAGAGTTTTACTGCCAGTGCTTACACAAAGGTAATACACATGTGAACCAGTACACAGAGCAATCCATACAGACCACAGGCAAGGTACTCAAGGCCTAAATAATGTTTTGGCCTCCAGTTCTGACGCTGAAAATGTTTTGACTATTAACTTCAGAAGGGGAAGAACAATGCCAGGCATAGGTTAGCCTGTATTATCATCAGGTGTTTCACAAGGGGGTTAAAAGCCTTAATACATGGAACTGAGAACAGCTGTCAACCGAGATCATCAAGGAAGGCAATAAAGAAAGAGGCACCGAGCTAGTAATGGAACATTGAGACGGCAACGGCAAAGATAAATATAGTATCTAGTCCATAAGAGGTCATTAGACTTACATTAAATTTTGATCACAAGAAGGCCTAGATTTGAATGAAGAAAACAGATGTAAGTTGATTGTGCAAATAAGCACTCAGTGTGTTGCCACACTGGAAATAAAAGGCAACTTTCACTTTCTTCTGTAGTGTTTCTTCACACAGCAAGCAGCTCAGATAGACCTGCCTTGTAGCTCAGTAAGAAAGATCAGTTATATGGACAAATGGTAGACAGTAATTAAAGACCTACCACAGAAAAACACTGATGCAAAAAAAAAAAATTGGTAGCCTGGCCAGTGACTGGATTGGATCCTATGAAAACATTATGCAACTGAAAACATGTTTCTCAAACCCAAGGATCTTTCCACCATTGGGAGAGTCTCTTGCAGTAGCAGAAGATTCTTTGTACCACAGAAATGCACCATCATTAGCACAGCATTTGGCAGAATTTAAACCAATGATATAAAATTTAGATCCACCCACCCCCATGCACACAAACACTACACAGCAATAAACTACAACATTATGAAAAAGATACATGATTGGGCCAGTGGGGAGAAGATACATGATTGGGCCAGTGGGGAGAAGCCTTTAAGAAACCCCATTCCACACTGCCATAATGAATTGCAGGAACAATAAAACAGGCCAACTTCTGCAGTCAAGACATTTGCTGGCTTTCACATTCCTCAGAATGCATGATGTTTTGCTTAGCTATATTTGTGCCATCCAGCCACACCTTCCTTATGCTGACTGCTAGCTGACTCCCTCATTTGGTTGACTGCCAGTGTCTGCTGGTTATTATCCCAGAAGATTTTGCCTTTCCTTTCTCGGCACATCAAGAGTAACCCGGATTGAGAGGGCAACATTGAGGTCTCCTGTTACTCTTGTTGATGCTCTGGTGCTTCAGCTTGGGCCAGATGCAGATTTTCAGCACTGCAGGATGGATGAGCAAAAGCAAAGGACATTTTCTTACTTGTTATGAGAACAGAGACACAGGGGGAACAATTACAGCATCTATTGGACAGCATAAGTGATGGGTGGAGATTTGATAGCCTTGTAACACAAGACAGCCAATATTCTTTTCTTCCAGGGTCTGTCTGGCTTTGAAAAGCTGCATGACAGAAATAGCAGTAAAAGATGTACCTTTCTACTTTGCACCTGCTCCTGTTGCACTACTGTCATACACACTCATGAGCCACACAAGAAACCAGATAAAAAAAAGAAGGTGGCAATTATACATAGGAACTCATGGATTTATACTTATCACTGCCTCTGTGCGTTTTGCTGTAGGCCTCCCTTGTAATCTGCATTGCACCTATTCCTACTGGATGGCCGTATGGTTACCCAAGATACAAGGACCGGGTAAGGGTCATGAACTACAACAGAAAGCATCTCCACCTAGAAGTTCATTAGGAGTTTATGAGCAAGTAATCAAGAAACACATGACTCAGGTGTTCTTCCAGTCCTCATGCCTCAGCCTAATGATCGTGCTCCCATCATTAGGTAACAGTCACTGACACAATACTGAAGTGAGTTCCACTCAGTCTCTCTCTTAAGCGGCTATGAGGCTTGTTCTCCCGGGCTCTGCAAGGGAAAAGTGGTCCAAAGTGTTCCATGCTGCCTTTACTGCTGCATGGTATGAACTTACCTGAATTTGGGGATTCATAAACCATTCACACACTCATTTTCTACAGTAGATACTTAAAGTGCCATCCTATGCAGAGTTACACCCTTCTAAGTCCACTGAAGTCAACAGGATTAGAAAGATGAAATTCTACCCAAGATAGCACTTTTACTCCCCTCTGTGGGAGGCACCGCTAGTTCAGGGGAAATTATCTCATCTAGGGAGAATTATCCCACATGGTCACCACATATCATGGTGGTGGGGGTAGGAGGGTAAAAGACCCCAAAGACATGTAGTCATATTTTAAGTTATGGAAATCCATTTCCTTGCTTACCTGTGTGAAGTGCATGGTCCCTGCGGCCCTAGTCATAGAAGTTTCTGTTGGGTTTGCATCTGATTCAGAGACAGGATCTCAGTAAGAGTTCTGCAAAAACAACTATCAGCAATATGCCCTTTCTTCTTAACCATGGTTATTCCTAAAATGTTTCCTTTTCTGCAAAGTAACTTTTTCTGGTTGCAGATAGTAAATTCTCTAGACATTGGTGACAGATTGATATTTCTGAGTTCCTTGGTATTTGAGATGAGTTGTCTGGCTGGGTCCTATATACTGTTAGTGACTCCATATCCTACCCATTGTCATGACTGAGTGGGTAGAGAGAGAGTAGGTGGAAGCAGTCATTTTAGAGTCTCCATTTACATCAATGGGAGCATTTTAAGTTACACTTCTTCTTTCGATGATGTAATGTTATTATAAATGGAGGCAGGACTTACCTAAGGGAGCACAGGAGTCCTATTCAGTCCCGCTCTTTTCTCATCACATCCCTTACACCAACACCACCCATGTTTAGTCCTAGCAGTCACTGTTGTTTTGCCAGCATCCTGGATACAACAGTGTAATCTTATGCTACAGAACTTCAGCACAGCTGAATCTTTGCATTTCCTCAGGAAAAACAGATTTAACAGCAAAATTATTCTCATTCAGCAAGTACATGGCAAGAATAGAATTGTCCGTTAAGTACAGCTGTGGATAGTTCCCTAGAACTGATTTTAGTAACTACTGTCATTTTAATACAAGGACATAAATTTTTGATAATACGGTATTAGTATTTTCTATTTCTACTTTTATAAGAGGTTCTGATAAGATCACTCATCCCATGCAAACAGCACTGAGGGGGGAGCAGAAGTGCCCTTTGACCTGGGCCTAAAGCTCAAAGCTGGCTTCAAATTAGATTCTTGTGATTTGGGGGGCATTTGATACGCTCCACAACTTGTTTTTATGTGCATTATCTGCTATCATTTTTGTTTTTATTATGATTAGGGCTCAAAGGCTAAACATGAACTGGGCCTCATGGAACGCCAAGGCTGTGGTCAGACAAGCTGTTTAATCTGATGTTGTTGCTATTATCCTGTGAATTTAAAAAATCACGTTTAAACAGCATCATCAGTATCATCAGTATCCCATTCCCCAGTTGTCACCACCTTGGTCTCACCCCTTTCTGACTGTGAGTTTTCTGACACCAGGCAAAGTCCGGGGTTTACGGATATAAGTGGTTTCACCCCATACTTCTGGATGTCTGGAAATCCCCTGTTGTGAAATCAAGCCGTTTGGAAAGTATGAACCTTCCCTTTCATTTTCACCCTATTTTTCTGAAGCGGCTAGCAATGTGCATATCATCAGATCTTTGCACAAGGGTTTCAAATCACCACTTGTGCACTTCTTGTTTGGTGTAGTGGTTAAGTTTGGTATAGTGGTTAAGTGTGTGGACTCTAATCTGGGAGAACCGGGTTTGATTCCCCACTCCTCCACTTGCACCTGCCGATGTGACCTTGGGCCAGTCACAAGCTCTGGCACAGCTGTTCTTGAAAAAGAGCAGTCGCTATCAGAGCTCACTCAGGCCCACCTACCTCACAGGGTGTCTACTGTAGGGAGAGGAAGAGAAAGGAGTTCGTAAGCCGCTCTGAGACTCCCTTGGGTAGTGAAGGGTGGGGTATAAATCCAATCTCTTCTTCTTCGCTGCAAAAATTTTTTGGTGATCTGGAGCCCATGGCAGGGATTGTTTTAGAGTGACAAATTCAAGAAAAATGACCCTTTCTGCCATTTCTTGGGGTGAGATAGTGCTGGAAATAGTCCCTATTTAGGTTCCCATATCAGTGGCCAGGATTCCAACCCCAGAACTTTACTCCAAGCCACTTTATAGTACTGTTGTGGTGGGAAAGCTCTATTGGGAGAGAAAAAGGGATAACTTCCCTATGAAATGAGTGGGAAAGGGAGTAAGATCAGGCAGAAAAGGAAGTGATTTCTGGAGGAGAAATGGAAAAGAAAAAGGGACAACTTCCCTATGAAATGAGAGAAAATGACAGAAAAAGGGATAACTTCCCTATGAAATGAGTAGGAAAGGGAGTAAGATCAGGCAGGACAGGATGTGATTTCTGGAGGAAAAATGCAGTTGATCACAGTATTGGAGGAGGGCTCATGGAGCTGTCAAAAAAAAGCCAGTGCTTCAGATACACACTTTTGCGCATGTGTGAAAACAAAAAAAAATGCTGCCAACCAACCACTTCATGGTTACCAAGCAGCAATAATCTGAACCATCAACCATGGGGTGAGCGCGGGGAGCAGCGGGTTAAAGGTGGATGTTTAGACAAAATCCTGTAGCACAAAAAAAGAGGATCAAATGAGAGACGTGGCCAAAATGCACTAAGCCTGTCATCTGACAGCCTAAGAGAGTCTGCATACGATTCTGTTTTTCAAGCATTATCAGATCAAAATGGGATTCAGCCAAAGAGCAAGAACAACAGTAACATATCCATTGGGCTACCAGACTCAAATATTAACCAAGAGCACCCATTTGATGTTCCATATGTGCCTCCAATCAGAGCAAAAATAGGTTTTCTTTGGCTGACCAACAATAATGAAGTATCTCTTCTGAAAACCTGAAGAACTATTTTACCTTTTTAAAATCTTGTTACATTTCCAAATTCTTTGGAATGTGGCTTTAGATACTAGACTATAAAACTGATATGTACAAAAGTATGGCAAATTTTGCTCATACGCTATGATGATATATTTAAAAATACCTGTCCTGCTTGTCTTAGACCTTTTCCACACACTCAACCTACCATATTTTTCGCGCCGTAAGATGCACCTGACCATAAGACGCACCTGACCATAAGATGCACATCATCTGGGAGGGAAGGGGCAGGAGTTAGAACGCCCACCCCTTCCCTGGCTTTCCTGGGTGCGCCGCAGCTGCAGTGCGCCCAGGAAAGCCAGTGCTCCACACACACACCAACTTTTGCAGTATTCGCTCCATAAGACGCACACACTTTCCCCCCCACTTTTTTTGGGGGGAGGGAAGTGCGTCTTATGGAGTGAAAAATATGGTACTCCTGATTTTCCTGGCAGTCTATCCACAAGTACTGAAATCAGTTTGGACATGGTTCTTCCACCTGTCTGCCCTCCCTGTGCATTTTCATAGTTATAGAGTCAGTTTATTTTCATCCACACATGCCTTAAATATGAGGATTTTCAACGGAGAGTGCTATCATCACTGGTGTCATCACAGCACCCTTTTCTTTTCTTTAAAAAAGGGCCTAACATATTGCTATATCCATGAAGTGTTATAATGATAGTTTAAGCAGGTTCTTTGTATTCCCAGCTTTCATTTAAAAATAAAAGCAAGTCTCAGTCCTCTTACTTTCTGGAGATATGGCAAAAGGCATAACTCCCCAAAAGAAGGAACTAGAGACTTAGTTTAAGGAGGTTCCCTTAATTCCCAGCTTTCATTTAAAAAATCAACACCTTCCCTTCCAGAGTAAATATAACTTTTTCCCACCATAGAGAACAATGGAGGGAATAGGGGCAACCTGTTTAGGGGCCCATAGAATTGGACCCCCTGGTCCAATGTTCTTGAAACTTGGTGGGTATCTTGGGGAGAGGCTCCATCAGCTACCCTGTGAGTTTGGAGCCTCTCCCTCAAACCCCCTCCCCTCCAGCCCCCAGAATATACCCTATGTTTTCACCATTGACTTCAATGGCCCATAGGATATAATGGAGCTGAAATTGACATTCGGCTGCCTGAAAGACTCCCCGGGACGCTGGCTGGGGGTGGGGCTTGGCTCCTGAGGTCCCGCAGCTGCGTTCCAGTGCACTCCCCCACCAAAAGACCCCTGGTTGCAGTACTCCTTCCGAAGGAGGCATCGGCTGAATCATAAACATTCAGTTTGTAGTGCCTGATGAAAGTAGACACAGAAGACCAGGTTGCAGCTCAGCAAACTTCTTCTACTGATGCATTCTTGGCCAATGCGGCATTAGTGGATGCACTTTTGATTGAATGGGCAGTAATTCCAGTGGGAACTTCCAGGCGAAGGGACTTGTACGCTTCTACGATACAATACTTGATGTTAAGAGCTGATGGCAGATTTGGACATCTTCTTTCCCATGTTAGGAAGTGAGATGTTGATGACCATGGCTTCAGTCTTTCTGATAGTGGCGGTATGTACCAGGTAGGCTTTGAGGGACCTGTGGACATCTAAGGTGTGCCAGACATTCTCCCGTGGATGCTTAGGTTCAGGGCAGAATGATGGAAAGTATATTTCTTGTGACCTGTGAAAATTGGAAGCAACCTTTGGAATGAATGTTGGGTCCGTGCAGAGAACCACTTTGTCTCTATGAAAGACGCATAAGCCTGGGTTTACAGAAAGTGCTCCCAGCTCTGAAACACGTCTGGCAGAGGTAACAGTCACTAGGAAGAGAGCTTTCATATGCAGCCACTTCAGGGGTATGTCTTGGATGGGTTCAAACGGTGCTTTGGTGAGAGCAGACAAAACCGTGTGTAATCTCCAGGTAGGAAAGCGGCATATTGGTGGAGGACAGTGCAATGTAGCACCTCTCAGAAACCTATGCACATGAGGGTCTGTGGACAATGAACAACCCTTAGTCAGAGTAAGTACAGAGTCCAGGGCTGAGATCTGTTTCTTAAGGGTTGCTGGTTTCAAACCAGATTTAAGTCCATCATTCAGAAATTCCAGAATGAAACAAAGAAATGGGTTTCCGGAGTCCACAGTTTTCCTCTTACACCACCTGCAGAAGGCTTTCCATGTGGTATTGTATATCTGAATTGTCGAATCCTTTCTGGAAGCAAGGATCGTTTCAGTCATGCTCGAAGAGTAGTCCAGATCTAGGTAAGATGACCGTTCAAGCTCCACGTAGTCAGAAGTAGCCGCTCTGGTTCTGGATGCCAAACTGGACCTTGGGTGAGCATGTCTGGGGAGACTGGCAGTCGAACAGGAGGTGCCTCTGACATCTGCTGTAGGGTCAAAACCCAAGGACACTGAGGCCACCAAGGGGCCACCAGGAGAACTGTAGCCCTCTGCTGTTTTATCTTTCTCAAGACCTTCGGAAGTAAAGGAACTGGAGGAAAGGCATACAGGAGACTTGCAGGCCATGCAGCGGTCAAAGCATCCATGGCTTCCACTCTGATGTGGTGAAACCTGGAGAAGAATCTGGGTAGTTGATGATTCTAATAAGAGGCAAACAGGTCCAGAATTGGTGTTTTGAAATGCTGTAACATCCAGTTGAAGCTTTTCTTGTTCAACATCCATTCTCCCGAGAGGATCGTCTGTGTGCTGAGCCAATCTGCTTTGGTATTGTCCAGGCCTCTGATATGTTCAGCCCTGATGGATGTCAGGTTCCTCTCCTCCCAGGAGAGTAGAATCAATGCTTCCTTGTGGAGGGAGGATGACCTGGAGCCCCCCTGGTGATTTATGTAGGTCTTGGCCAATATGTTGTCGGTCCGTACCAAAATGTGGTGGTTCTTCACCACGTTGCTGAAATATAGTAGGGCTAAGTGAACTGCTCTGTGCTCCAAGACATTGATTGATAAGAGGGCTTCTCTGTGAGACCAACAGCCCTGCGTTGGAGTCTCACGCAGTGTCGCTCCCCAACCCTGTAGACTGGCGTCTGTGAACAGCTGTAATTCATTGTCGTGAACATACTTCTTTCCCTGTTGAAGGTTGGAGGTCTTTGTCCACCAACGAAGGAATTCCTTCACATAAATGGGAACCTGGAAAAGAACATCCTTCTTCTCCATGATCTGTAGCTGGTAAGGGTGGAGGAAGAGTTGAAAACTCCTGGTGTGCAGCCGTCCCCACTCTATCACATCCAGGCTGGAGACAGAAGGCCCATCACTTTGGCCAGATTCATTAGAGATGAGTAGGGATTCTCTATGATGAGTTTCACCGACTGTTTGGTCTTCAGGATCTTGTCTTCTGGTAGGAAGAGGGTGGATCTCCTGGTGTCTATCAGCATCCCTAAATGGTCCAGAGTTTAAGATGGCTCTAGAGAGCTCTTGCTCCGGTTGATGAGGAAGCCATGGGAATGCAAACAACTGATAGTCTCTTGAATGTTCTGAAGTGCCCTGTCCCTGGAGGGGGACTGAATAAGCAGGTCATCTAGATAAGGATGGGCGTGGACGCCTTTCCTTCTCAGGTGTGCTACTGGATTGACCAATATCTTGGTGAAGACTCTTGGGGCTGTCGCAAGGCCAAAGGGTAGTGCCCTGAACTGCATGTGAAGCCTCCCCACACAGAACCTCAGAAACTGTCTGTGTTGCGGCAGGATCAGAAAATGTAGGTAAGCTTCCATAAGGTCCAAGGAGGCCAGGAATTCTCCTGTCTGCAGCACTTGAGTAATGGACTTGAGGGTCTCCATATGGAAGTGCCTCAGAAGAATGAACCTGTTCATGAATTTCAAGTCCAGATGGCCCTCCAGTCTCTATTTTTCTTGGGCACTGTGAAAAATATGGAGTAGACCCCCTGGCCCTTTTTGTCTTCTAGTACAGGTTCTACCGCCTGAATATCCAGTAGGTATTGAAGTGCGGCAGTGGTTATGGCTCTCTTTCTGGGAGCCCGACAAAGTGGGGAAAGGATGAAACGATCTAGTGGAGGCCGTCTGAATTCCAAGGAGTAGCCTTTGGAGATGATTTCTAACAACCAGGCATCAGCTTGGGACTCTACCCAAGACTCCAGGAAATGCGTCAATCGTTCCCCCACTGGGATCCGGTCCGAGTCACGCCTTATTGTTCTTAGGGTCACATTCTGACTTCTCTGGTCTATTGGAGGTTTTTCCCCGAAGCGAGGACTGGAGAAGTTCCTCTTGTATGGCAGGGTCAAGGATCCTCAGGAGTTTCTTTTCTGGTTGTGTCTAGGTTTGTATGTCGTCCCTGAGGAACGAAAGTAATGATTGGTGGAGCTCCTTTTATCAAGATGACACACGTGTCACCTTCTTTTTATCCTTGGTCTCCACCAATATCTTCTCCAGGTGGTCTCCGAACAGCTTTTCCCCTTGGAAGGGGTATGCCATCACAAAGGATTTAGATTGCAAATCGGCTGGCCAGGCACGCAATCAAATCCCTCTCCTGGCGACCACCACCGAAGACATGGCTCTAGAAGATAAGGTAAGAGCGTCCAAGGAGGCGTCAGTGGCAAATCCCAATGCTTTCATCAGTCTTGTTGCTCCCTCTAGTAATCTTTTAGCATCTTCCGGGAGGAGCTGAACCAGATTAGCATGGCCCTGGTTGCAATGGCTGCTGAGGCCGCCTTGATGGCCATAGCTGTGGCTTCATGGGCCCTTTTTAGTGCAACACCTATTTTCTTGTCCAGGTTGTCACACACTGCCCCATAACCGTCTTCAGACAACAGGCCGAAGGACTGCAGCACCATCACCGGTGCATCGATTAGAGGAACCTGCAACATCTCACTGGCAAATGCTGGTAAATCATATAGGTTTTTTTTAACAAAGCCAGGGGCCTGTCTATTAGAGGTGGGCTTAGCCCATTCTGCTTTAAGCTGTCTTTCAAAGAAGTCAGAAAATGGAACAACTTTTTCAGAAGTAGTGATCGTGGAAAAAGCTCTTCCGTGCCCTTGGATTTATTTCTAGGGTCAATATCTGAATAGGCCAAATCTTCCTCAAAAGGAGGAACATGTGGATCTAGGGCAGACAGAAATTTAGAGAGGAGGTATTGAAAATCCTCAGCCTTAAAGAGCCTTGCTGATGGTTGCAGGACGCTGATGTCCTCCACTTCATCAGATAGGAACTCCCCCTCCTCCCTTTGGATCAGATCAGGATCTGGAGACTGTTCCCTCTCTGAGTCAGAGGACCTGTCTCTGGAAACTTGTTTTCTGGCAGCTTTTGTGGGCCAGCCACCCCCGAAGGCTTGTCTCTAGGGTGGCTCATTGGGGCCGGGACTGGAGAGTTGGGATGGGACGAAAAAGAGGCCAGATCACCCATTCTGTAGAAATTTAAAAACTCTTCCCTCAAGGCCTGCATCATGGACTGGTATAAGTCCTGAGAATTGGAGCTCCCAGTAAGGGGGGGGTACATTACCCATCTGAAGTCTTCTAAAGCCCTCTGCATTGGTGGAGTATTGCCTGTATCTCCCGCCAGGAGATCGGCAAGCGATGACTGGGGCTCCATTGCCACACTTAAGGAATGTGCAGGATAATTCCCTGCCAAAATCGCAGCGCCAAGATGGCCACTGCCGGCAGAGCACGGGCAGGGACATCCCTCAGCAGCATCCTCTTCGCGGCAGTGCTTCTTCCCAGTCTTCCACCAGCCTAATTCGGGGTCATTGCCGGTAACTGCGGCAAGCCCACGGGTCATGCTGGCACTGGTGGCATCCCTGGAGAGTTGCCCAATTGTTGCCTCACTCTCTGAGTTGGAGAGTTAGCCGTCTGCTCTTCTCAGCATTGCCAACGTCGTCAGAGCAAAGATAGAAAGGGAGCTCTAAGGCTATTTCCAGAGGCTGTGAAACCGCCTTCCAAGCTCCCTCTAGAGGACAGAAGTTAGAAAGCAAGAGAATAGCTAAATGGAAGAGGAAGTTTTAGAAGTAGGAAAGAATTAATAAGAAAGCTAGTAAAGTCTAAGGAATAATATCTAAGTGTTGGAGGCAAAGCCTTCAATGACCTCTCCCGTAGAGGCAGGAAAAGAACTGAAGAAGTGGGTGTTCCCAAGC
Source organism: Gekko gecko (assembly GCA_029375565.1). NCBI lineage: Eukaryota > Metazoa > Chordata > Lepidosauria > Squamata > Gekkonidae > Gekko > Gekko gecko. Next base: position 72,853,095 of record JAPDNY010000006.1, on the reverse strand, counting down.
CTCATAGGAAGAGGAAGAAAAAACTGTTCCTGCCTCTCCCTGATAGGACGGTGGGAATCACCCAAGATGTCCTCCGCCTCAGAGGGAGAATTCAGAAAACCTGTTTAAACTATCATTACAACACTACACTGATGCAGCAATATTTTAGGGCTTTTAAAAAATAAAAATAAAAACTGAAACCACTCATCTTTGGATGCAGAAGGACAGGGAGGGGTTTTACAATGATAACAGTCCAATAATTGGGGGGGGAAGCTGGAGGTGGGTGGGACAAAGAAAACTGAAAGAAACATTCAGCCAAGGAAAAAGCCAACTCAAAATCAGGTTCCAGAAAATCATCAGGGTAAAAGAGGTTGCAAAAGAACCACAAAAACCCAGGGAATAACAACAAAAAAGATGAAAACTAAAAGCAAAAAAATGTATGTAGAAATCAGGGGATAAATGGAAGAAGAATGGGACCAGAACCAATGGAAAAAACCCATGCAGAAAAGCCCTTAGTCCCAACTACTGGGGGGGGGATAATAAGGAAGATCTGGTTCAGTACTTGTTATTAATTCTGAGAATACCCTATTATTTTCCCTAGAGTTACTCAAATTAATATTTAATACAGCAGACCAGAATTAAGTTGAGCAGGGAACTCCTTGAAGGCAGAATCTAAGGTACAAGGCTATCTTACAGCAGCAGGAGAGACAGTCAGTCTTAAAAGCACTTGCAGACTGCGGCTGCTCTTTCCTGCAGTACATACCTATTCATCTCTGGCAATTCACAGGCCACAGAAAAATAAAACCTCTGGAGTCTGTATATTAGTTGCTGCGAGGAGAGAAAAGTTACTTTTAACGTCACCAAAGGGTGAGAAATCGAATTTCAAAGATCGTCAGGGAAAAGCTACAATAAAACATTCTACCCAAGTATGGCTCATTTATTTATTTAATTATTTTTATCCTGCTTTTCTCCTGCAAAGCAGGACTCAAAGTGGCTTACAAAAACAAAAAAGAACAATCACAATATAATCATAAGATGGAAGCAGCAGCAAGGAGGCGGGACCGAGCAGCTGGAAGAACTCAGCCCTTGGTGGAAGTCTCCCCTGACAATCAGCAGCCTGGTATCAAAGAGATCATTATGTACAGAGTTGCGGGGGAGGGGGGGAGTAATGAAAAATGCTTTTGAAAATCTAATTTTGCCTTTACCAATCTATCCAATATAATAGTGAAACACACAATATATATGTGAACACAAAGAAATTAACTGTGTGTGGCATCAATGCCAATTTCAAAAATCAATAAATAATAATAATTAACAAATAATTCATTTATAGAAAAATACATAGACAATGTATTCATACAATAAACAATTCATAATCAGGGCATAAATGATTTAACATAAGTCCTGTACATGGCTCACAAAATCCAAAACACTCTAAAGTGCTCAGTCCTTCCTAATAAGCAGTATGCTTCACAGTTTAAAGGGGGAAAATGAGCTTCCAGAATATACCTACTCCAACAGTTCCAAAAGAGGAACACTTGAATGGTTCCAAAAGAACAACCACGGGACTGCCAGCTTCTACAATATGCTCCACGTTTCACCAATATGGCTTTATCGAGTTGGAACCAGTTACTTGAAGGATATCTCTGAAAAACAGCCTCAGCATATTCAATTAATGAAATCATTTTCAAAGTGCGGTATGCCTTCACAACACTCAATGTTCTCACCATGAAGTGAAGACTACCTCATTCTGGTCAATGGCACCAATACTGCTAAACCAATCTGCAACCACAAGATTTTGTTCAAAACCCAATGGTGTCAATACATTCTATCATAAAGTTGTCCATGAAAACTGGAAAGTAGTTTTTTCCACAGCCACAAAGCAGGCAGTTTTGTATTCTGTTGTTGCTGAGGCATTCAACAACAACACAGCCTGTGACTTAAGAGCAGCTGACCCAATGCCTCAAAACATGAACCACTGGCTCACTTTTAAGAGCAATGAAGACCCCTATGATGTCAGAGAGCAAGTTGCAACTGCCTTTAGGAACTCGGCTGGGAAAAGTATGAGAAGGCACATGGACAGGCCAAAAACAAAGAAAGTGAATATTTCAGGAGGTTCACTGACACATAACTGGCCATATTGATAGGCCATCAAGCAGTTTACAATAGTTGTATAAGAGATCATGTGAAACGCATTAGATTAAATTATACAGTTGTTCTGAAACAGGTTCAGAAAAATCTACAATTATGACAGGAAACAGCCCAATATTTCCTCTTTTACCTCCACCTTCCTTACATATTTTTGTATAAAGACATTATGAAAAAAAAGTATGTGCTGGAAGAATGCTATGCCAATGGCTATTACTGAAGCATGTAAAAAAAACTTTCAAACCTAAGCCTTGCCTGTTCATATGTCAAGCTGCGTGCTTCTATCAAAAATCTTCAGTCATTTGTTGGATTATTTTTTTAAAGACTCAGACACAAGTCAGCATGCTAGACCTAAATCTGAAGACATATGAAAAGGTACTGTGACAGACATGTCTTTGAAAAGACATCCCATTAATGATGGAACTGAGCAACAACAATAATAAATATATTCCAGAGCCTTGGCATACTCAGCTCATCTTGAGAAGGAAGCCATGTTCTTTAATTCTGATTATATTTTTCATATTGCAATCAGATACAAAAGTGATTTACATACTCATTTTTTAAAAGCTAAAAGAAAAGTGGCTGTAAAAAACTGCAAAGCAGAATGTTAAAAAAAAATGCCTGAGTCATCTCTGTACTAAAATCTCCATAATAAAATTAGATTCTTACTGGAATTCAATGGTAATGGCTATACAAAATTATTTCAATTGAAGACCAAACATCTCTTGCTTTTTGTCCTTGCTTGGTCCAAACTAAAGTATCAACATTCTGATAAACATGAACCTTGAGGGACGTCAAAAATTAATAATTTTTTGTTACTAAGTTTTTGCAGTCTACAGCCCTCCTTCTTTGGATGCAATACAGTGGGATCCTCACAGGATCCATGCGGACTCTATCCTCATGGACTGTACCATCAGCACTCCCAGTTGTCTTCAGAGATACTATTAATTCCCTGAAGAAACTATAATCCCTTGACTATCTCAGAGAATAGCACCCTGGCTACTATGACTGACTCTATATAACAACATTACCTGCTAAGACAGACTAAAAGCACAGTACATCTTGCTACCAAGTCCTTTAAATATGTGGGCCCTAGGCCATGAAGGGCTTTAAAGGTCATAATCAGAACCTTCAAATGGACTCAGAAACAAACCAGCAGCCAAGGTAGCTGTTCTCAGATAGGCAAGATATGTTTCCACCAGCTACCCCCTGAAGGGCTGCTGCACTCTGAGCCAGCTGAAGTTTCTGAGTTGTCTTCAAGGACAGCTCAATGTAGAGTACATTAGGGTAGTCTAGGTTACAAATGCATTAATCAGCATAGCCAGAGCAGCTGAGTCTAAGGAGGGTCAAAGTCAGCAAGCCACAAGCAGATGATAGAAAGATTCTTAGCCACTACCACAACATGCTTTTCAAAGAGCACCCGTAAGCTCTTAAACTATTCTGCAAATGCCAACACCACTACATCCACTACAAAGTCCCGCTGCTGATTCTGCTCCTTCTCCAGAGATTCTTTGTGTCCTATCAGACAGGAACGAAAAAAACCACAGAATAGCTGCTCTTCAGCACTGACTCCATATTCCAACTCATATGATAATAGAGCAGTCAACTATCAAAGGCCACGGCTAACAGTGATGATTGTTTTCTGTTCACCTTTAAATGAAGATCATCCTCAATGCAACTAAAGTCATTCTGATTCCAGGAGCAAAGCCAGCCTGAAATGTGTCATGGGAGGATGTGTCCTCCAAGAATTCCTGGAGCTCCTGGAGCTAAATCCCTGGACTAGATTAACATAACTGACAGAATTGTGCTTGGGTATTATCGAGTCACAAGCCATTTTAAACAACCGAAATGGATGAGATTCAGCTAATGGCAAACAAAAAACCCTTGCCACCATCGCCATATAGGTGGGCAAAAGAGCTCTAATGGATGCTCTGTCTGATTCATCCAGAATCCTCCACCAACACTCCAGTTGTCTCTTCATACCCTAGTTCCCTAGTAAATCAAGGAGCTGGGGACCTATGTGAGCATGGGAGAGAACACAAAGAAGTGACCTGTTTATCAGTGATCTACAGCCCATACTGAATAATTATTATTCTTACACAGTCCTTGGATAGCAGGGTCATGTTTGCTTACAGACAGTTCCCTCTCTAAAAAAGTTTCTTACAAATGATAATGAGCCACCTAACAAAGACACAAGCCCATAATCAGACCTTGCAACTAATAAAAATGACAACTTTGTCCCCATACATATTCAGGGCATACTGTTCCAGAGCTTAGTAATATTAGCTGCACCATCTTGAGCTCTTCTACTTGCTTATACTCCAGTGTCATCACCTGTCAACAATGACTTTCTAGTTTCTACACAGGGCATACATGTCAATCTCTACACCAAGGAACAGACACAAATTGGACATTAAAAACTGCCTTATTCAGAAAGCAGTGGGAGAACATTTCAGTCTTGCAGGAAATTTTGCTGTTGATCTATAAGTCAGAGTTCTGAAAAAGGAGAATCTAATGTGAACATGCTGAACTGGAATTCATTAAGAAGGTCCAGAGCAGCTGCTCATGAATCGTGTTGAGGGGGAACAATACAGATGTGCTGGCCCCACCACACTTATATGTGATCACCAAATCATGAGCAGAGATTCTATAGATGTACAAAGTGTACATGCATGGGCTTTGCATGGGCCAAAATATTAAAACTCAATGCTGAAATACTAACATTACAAGGAAAGTAAAAATATTTAACTTTGTTTCCAAATGTGAGGTGACTCTTATCTGAAAAAAAATTAGAAAAACAGCATGGCTTAACCTATCACGTATCAATACATTTACTTTAAGCATGGCACATTACTCAGCTTGATATATACATGAAAGATGCCAGTCAAGTATCAGAATTTTCTACTTGTCCTTTGCAGATCTGTGTAACTGAGCAACAGAGTACACATTTGCAGTCTGCCATCTGGTTATTTAAACTCACTGTACTTGCACATGAAAGCTTATACCTTGAATAAAAATTTGTTGGTCTTAAAGTTGCCACTAGCACTACAATGATATGCTCTGGACTCCAAACTTCCACTTAGCTCAAGCAACACTTATCTAGAGGACAAACAAACAGAGTATGAAAACCATGCTGAAATGCTTCAGTCTCATACCAATATATAAAGCAAGCACATGTGAAACAACTCTAAAGTTTTTGAGGAAGGCTAGGAGAACAGGTGAGACTCAACTCATACAGAATCTGGCAAAGACTCTTCTGACTCACACATAAATAGCAAAATGGAGGTGCTACTCATGAGAGGAAGGTTTGACCCAAGAAGTGGGATGTCTCCTGTTCTGGATAGGGTTGCACTCCCCCTAAATGAGCAGGTTTGCAGCTTGGGGGTGCTGCTGGACCCAGGCCTCCTGCTGGAAAAACAGGTGGCAGCACTGGCCAGGGACACCTTTCATTGGTTCAGTTGGTGAGTCACCTGTGACCCCTCCTAGACAGAAGAGATCTTACCACTGTGATGCATGGCCTGAAAACATCCAGATTAGATTACTGCAATGTTCTCTATGTAAGGCTGCCCTTGAAGACTGTCCAGAAGCTGTAATTAGTACAGAATGTAGACTGGAGTGGGACCATGTCAGACCAGTCTTATTTTACCTACAATGGCTTCCAGGTTTTTTTAGGCCCAATTTAAGGCGTTAGTATGGCTTTTAAAGCCGTATACAGCTTATGGCCAGCATACCTTAAGGAATGCAGGTTCCTGGCTAAGCCTATTCAACCACTTTGGGCATCTTCAGTAGCCCTACTTCCGGTGCTCCTGCCATCTGAGGCCTTGATGGGTGGCAACCCAAGGAAGGGTTCTCAGTCATGGTGCTGAAACTTTGGAACTCCCTCCCCAGGGAGATTCAGCTGTCTCCCTCAATCGTTATTTTCCACCAGCAGGTGAAGACTTATTTGTTTTGTTTGGCTTACTCCCAATGACTCTTATCGGCCCTCCTCCCTGTTAATTTATGTTTTAAATAATTTATATATATTTATATTTTAAACACTGCTTTTAAAGTTCTGATATTTGCCTCCCTGGGATCCTGTACTGGATGTAAAGGCAGTACAGAAAAGAAATGTTATATTTTTATAAATACTGTCCTGCACAAACTTTTTCATCATGGTGAGATTTTCCTTTCCCCTTGGACTAACCCTATAGTTTATGAAACTGATCTTAAGTACAATGGATACCATACCACACAGACTTATTCATACAGTGTGGTGAAGGGTTGAGATGTTGGACTAGGATCTGGGAGACCCAGGTTCTAATCCCCACTCTGGCAGGGAAGCTTGAACCAGTCACACTCTTTGAATAACCTACCTCACAGGGTTGTCGTGAGGATAAAATGGAGAAGAGGAGAATAATGTATGTTGCTGGATCCCCACTGGGGAGGAAAGTGGGGCATAACTAACGTAAATGAATTAATACATGTAGTTAATAATCCACTGAAATGCTAACCATCTCTCAGGCAAGTAAAACTTTGGAACAACTAGCAAAGTGGAAGGCACAGCTGCCAATCGCCAAATTATTACATTTTCATGTCATATTGGGAACAGTGAACACAAATCTTGGGAAAAGTGCAAAAAAAGATTTTTATCAAAATTGCTGTGGAAAAGTGTGCACTACTGCTGAATAAATGTTTCCAGAAATATCTTTAATTTTTCAAAGAATGGGAGTACTTCCTTCTCAAATCACAAACATTAAAAGAAAGAAAGAATATAAATAATAGAGATGCCAGACCTGAATGATGGAATGAGCACAGAACTTCAGGAGGGTCTGGTAATCTCCCACAGGATCAGACTATGTGTTTTGCCCATTCCATGGGCCAAAAAGAATTCCATGGTGCGTAAAAGCTAGGGGATAATTATACCTTCTGCACATAAACAAGACTGGAACTTAGATTTGTCTTAGACGAGAAGTGTGCACTCAGTCCTCCATCTCAAAGGCCAATGCATAAGATACATACCGTACAGTATTAGACTCACATACACCCAAAGCATTAGAACTATGGGGGGAGGGGAACACAGCACAATCAGCCTCCCAGAAACAGAATATCACCAATGCATAGATCGTTCAGCTTAGAATCACACTTAGAAAGATATCACAGACGTGGGGCAGAAAGTAAAAACATAATGCAAACACCAATCCACTCATCCAGAGAACAATGCATCACTACGAGGGCCTGCATGTTAAGACCTGTACACCGATCTTCAAATAATAAGCTTTTTAAAAGCACAACGCAGCCCAACTTATGAGCCCATAAGCAGGCACGTTATGCAGGCCATGCATTCAAAATGACCTGATGCACATGCGGGCAGCCTCATAAGATTCAAGGCACTCAGCCCTGGCACCGCACCCTTCCAATCTGGAGCCCAATGCATCACAAAGACCCGCACAGTGGGACTACACTCCCACACATTCTACCAGATATAGAAGCAAGCTCACAATGCACCCCGCCCCCTAGCTGGGGAGCAGGGGAGTCTATGGATACTGAAGGTGGTGCTCGCAATCGGGGTCATGCAGTACACAATGCCTCATATGCAAACAAATGCACAGTGATCTCCTCCCATGAAGCCAGCCGAACAGTGAAATGTGCACAGAAAGGCAGAGGTTATGAATATGTCGAGATCAGGACCATGCCACAAACCCGAAATATACAACCCCCGTACGCATGCACGATCGCATATTCATATAGAGGAGCACTCCTTCCCCCACCAGGGCTCCAGCACAATCCCACAACCCTGTGGGGGAGGGGGGCATCGTTCAGCCCCTGGTAGGCCCCTAGCGTGACTCGCCCACTAGCCCGAAGTTCAAGCTCTTCCGCCTGCCAGTCCCCAGAGGCTACAGTGCTGCCAGCACCTCCTCCCCGCTCAGCACCGGCCCTTTTACCTGCTGATCTTCTGGGCGAAGGCGCGGCGCTCGGCCATGGCTGCTCAGGATCTACAAGCAAAAAGCGCTTTTCTCACTGCCGCCGGAGACCAGTCAAAGGAATCAGGAATGGGTGCCGTAATGCTCGTGAGAGGCACGCCTCCCAAAGTCCTTGCGCTTACCCACCCGCCACAATGTCGTTCTCTTTCCAAACTAAGGGAAGATAATGAGTCTCTCCTAGCAAATATATGGCCCAGGCAAAAACTAGAGCGCGGGGCGGGGAACTATCTGACGAGTTATTGTCCCGTTTGGAAGCTCCAGATTTCTCACTGATGGGGGGAAGGAGGGAGAAGTTGGGCTGAGGTTTATCCTGGCTCAGACTGGCGGTCACTGGAAGGGTGCGAATAATCGTGTGGCCGAAAGGACACGCCTCTCCACCGCCTTGGAAGAGTCAACTGAAGAGAGACCGCAAACAGTGATTTCGTTGAAAAATATAGGGAGTGTCCGTCTTGAGTTCTTGGGAGAGTTTTTTGCACGCCCCTCCTACAAAGGAAGAGGGAAGCAAGAATTCCAGCTAGCTCTGTCTGACGTGATAATGGCCAAGATAAAGATATCATTTTCCCCCTTCCCTCGAGTTGATTTTTCTCCCTTTTTTATTCCCAGTAATTGAACGAGAAAGACTTGGTTCCTATCCTTAGTTTGGTGGGTTGAAGTCGGGGGTGGGGAGGTCTTTTTAAACTGATTTTTTTGGGGCCAAATTTTAACACGATCTTCCTTCCAGAGGAGGTTTTGTGTCGTAAGGGCAAGAACTACGAGGCACCACCACCCCCGAACACGAACACCTACATCTCCTCCAACTGCTTACGTTATTTGCAATCTGGCTAGTTTAACTTTTGCCTTATCCCGGTCGTGACAAACTTTCATTTCTTTTTACCTCTTGATATACCCTACAATCCCCTTCTTCAAACCAGACCTCTGTTCCTGTTACTCCCGAAGCTCAAGTCAGTCTTATGCCAAAACGGGGGGGGGGGGGCCTGTCGTCCGTCCATGTTCCGGTTTACTAATGCTATGTGAAATTTACTTTAAAAGTACTAGATTTCTATAGTACTTTATTGTGTTGATGTATGACCAATCGTGGAACAGATTTGGATGCCTTTTTTGTATTTATAAACAGCTAGTTGCATTTTGCACATTAATTCAAAACTTTAATGTTCAGCTCACATAAAAATCCTTCTTTGGAAATACTGCTTAGCTCAGTGATACTCTGAACACTGTTCTCCAATGTGGCATCTGCCGCACGATTCAGGAAAGTGGACAAGGCTCTTGTCCAGTGGAGCTTATGACATGGTTCTCTCCTGGGAACAGATGCCACTGTCGGAATGAATAAGCTGTGAGCCTACCTGAGTTATGGGCCTCCTGCCATGTATGAAAACAAATGTGGCTTATTTAGGTTGATGGAAATTGCAAAGATGATTCTCTCCAAGCCACAGAGTGAGTCCTACTGACTTAGCTCATCCTTCCCTGCTTTGTCATATCCTGCTTGCATGCTTAGTTTCATTCCTTCTCTGATTTGTCTTTGTGTTAAAAGTTCTGCTATATTTCACAAGGTCATCAATATCTGAAAGTCCCTAAACTAGCACTCCAGGTTGTGGAGTCTTGTGGGCAAAAATTTGACTTTGTGAGCTACTGGCATTAAAGTTGTGAGTGAGCAATTTGGCTGCTACATAAATTAGTTTGCTCTGGAGCCATCCTTCCTGAGTGAAGACAAACAGTGTGTCAGCCAGAGGCTAAAAAACTGTGAGCTAGCTCACACTAACTCAGCTTAGAGGGAACACTGGCCTAAACTATAAAGATGCTTTCATTTCATTTCATTTCATTTTCTTTTTTTATTTTTAAGCAAACGGGTGTTATTTCAGTACATATTGCTGCTAGAATAAACAAACTCTAAACAATTATGTTATTCTACACCATGACATTTTTATCAAGCAATACATAATTATCATTTTTGCGATGTATAGACAAATAAGGATCACACTGTGTGCCTGCTATAAAGAGTTTTACTTCAGTCTGTATTCCCCAGTTTTTATCCTATGCCTGACAACAGAGATCATGGGTTTCTAATGTTTAATATTTTGAGGTTGTAAATACACGTCCAGTTTAGGTGTCAACTCATATCTCCTTATAAATAATTATCTTTTAGTTTTGCAAGCTTTCATGCGCTCCCATTGGCTGTAAAATGCCCTCCCTCAGCCATTGGCCCATCAGCCGCCACTCAAGAGTACTCGCGTGCCATTGGCCGGGTGCTGGGTCTGCTCCTCTTCCCTATCCACTCCCCCTGGCAGACAGCTCTCTCTCCTGAGGAAGACAGTTCTCTTGACTCCTGTGAGGGACTGTCCCCTCAGTGGCTGTTGGTAGGCAGCCAAGCTTGGTTCTGTGAGTAAAAAAACAAAGGACTTTCAGCATAACCCCTCCCCCACCCATAACCCCCTCCCCAATGGCCACTTTCCCGTCAGAATAAATGGAAAAAGTCTCTTTCTCCTGCTTAGCTTCAGCATGGCTGGCTGGCTAACGAGGTGGGCCAGCAACCATCAGACCATTTTCTTCAACTCCCCGCTGTGCGGCTGACTTTCCCCTAGGGTTGCCAATCTCCAGGTGGGACCTGGAGATCTCCCACTGTTACAATTGACCTCCAGATGACAGAGATCAGTTCCCTGGGAGAAAATGGTTGCTGTAGAGGGTAGACTCTATGGCATTATACCTTGCTGAGTCCTTCCACACACACCCCAAATGCTGTCCTCCACAGGATCCACCCCCCAAATCTCTAGGTATTTTCCTAATCAAAGTTGGCACCTGTACTTTGTCAGTAAAAGGCCCTTTCCACACCTATGTTGGCCTTTGGGAGAAAACTCATTGGGCCCAGTCCTGATCAGGCTGCCAACTCCAGGTGGGCAATTCCTGGAGATTTGAGGGATGGAGCCTGGAGAGGGTGAGGTTTGGGGAGGGGTGGCACCTCAGACAGGTATGATGCCATAGACTCCACCCTCCAATCCAGCTATTCCCTGATGGGGAACCATTGTTGCCAATCTCCAGGTGGGGGCTGGAGATCACTCAAAATTACAACTGCTCTCTAGGAGGGAGGGGGGAGGAGATGGAAAACTAAAGGTAGGTTGATGGTTGGCTGGGAGGGAGATAGGGTTATCAACTCCAGGTTGGGAAATTCCTGGAGATTTGAGGGGTCGAACCTGGAGAGGGTGAGTGTTGAGGAGGGCTGGGACCTCAGGCAGGTACAATGCCATAGACTCCACCCTCCAAACCAGCCACTCCCTCCTGGGGAACCACTGTTACCAATCTTGGGGGTGGGCTGGAGATCACTCAAAATTACTACTGCTCTTCGGGTAGCAAAGATCAGTTCCTCTGGAGAAAATGGTGGACTCTGTCATTATACCCTGCTGAGATTGCCACAGCAAATTGTCACTGAGTGCCCAAAGCCGGGACACTCTCCCAGAGCCTCTTTCTAGAGCCCGTTGTATTTATTTCCACAACGGGCCTAATTCCTAGTAAAGTAAAGTATAAATTGCATGTACTAAGCACTATAGACTCACCCAGAGCCCCAACACCACCATATGCTCACTGTTATTGCTGCTGTGACTTGCTCACCATGTCCTCAAAGATCATGTGAAAACAGGCTAAATGAATAGAGACCAGATGTAACGTTCTGGGCACATGTCAAAGGATTTCCTATTTTTCTTTTCTCTCTGTGCTCCATTTCCTTAAAAAACACCCTAGTGCCAAGATTTCTAAACAGGAAAATTATATGACTAAACATGTTTTCTGTCTTTAAATTTAAGATAGCATCTTATTCTTACATCTTAAACTATTTGTGGTGCTTTCCAAAATAAATAATTGCAAAAAAAAAAAAAAGAACTTACCAGGAATATACCCTGGTTTGAATGGCACAGGCCAGCCTGATCTTGTCAGCTCTTGACAGCTAAGCAGGGTCAACCCTGATTAGTATCTGTCAACCAAAGGGCTTGGTTGTCATAGAGAGGTGGGGAGGATGTGAGTTGGAATGTATGATTTTGTTTCTGGCCATTATCTGTCTGGTCTTTGGTATAGCCATGTAACCTTTAGACCTGCTCTGTCTTTAGTATCCCTTTTCCCCTGGGAATCTTAGAGCATTAGTTTGGTGAATGGCCTGGGAATCTTAGAGCTTAGTTAGTTTGGTGATTGGCCTGGGAATCTTAGAGCTTAGATGTGATTGGCCAAGAGCCAAGGATGTATTTTGATTATAGTGTAATTGCACTTCGTGCACTGGACCTCAGTCCTCACAAAGTACGTTATGAATCTGGATCCTATCAATGTCTCAATAAACTTTACTTCTTCTGAATGATTGTTATTGGGAACTGATTTCTTCAGAGGCTCTGACAGTATTTAGATGGGAGACCACCAAGAAAGGCAAGGGTTGCCATGCAAAGCCAAGAAATGGCAAATCACATCTGAATGTCTCTGGACTCAGAAATCTTATAGAGTTGTCATAAGTCAGCTATGACTTGACAAGCACTTTCTACCTCCACCAGGCATATATTTCTACCTCCACCAGGCAACAAACTTTTGTATGTTGAGCACATGGTGCATGATTACAAGTCTAACAGAACAATAGCGATTAAAAGTGTCCAAAATATAAACTAATAATTAATCTGGTTCTCACTTGCTCTTTTCTCCGCTCTGTTTCTAGACCTCTGAGACTACACTCTCCATGATCAGCAGCACCTTAGAGACCAACAAGATTTTCAGGGTATATATAAGCTTCCTAGAGTCAAATCTCTCTTTGTCAAGGAAGCTTTGATTCTCAAGAAGTTATACCCTGAAAATCTTGTTGGTCTCTAAAGTGCCACTGGACTTGAATCTAACTGTTCTACTGCAGGCCAACACAGCAACCCTCTGAAACTACAATCTCTGTATATACTTTGTGGAAAGAATTTAGTGGAATCGAGTTTTCCATTACTTTTTCCACAGAAAGCTTCGCTATTCTTTCCAGCTGCCTAAGGGGGCTCTCAAAGGCCACACAATGTATTGTTGGAGCTCAGCATTGAGAAGAGTGCCATTAAACTTGTGCAGAGTGCCTATCCCTCATCACTGAGTAACCACAAACAGTTCCTACATATTTAGGATTTGATAGATGACTGTGCGTGTCACAAGATCAGATTTCCAGGTCCAGTGTGGAAATTAAACCCTTCTCAGAAACTCAGAAATTTATTACGATCATAGATTAGAATAAAATATAAGCATAAAGGTAAAGGTTCCCTTGCTCGAAAGCCAGTCGAATCCGACTCTAGGGTTGCGGTGCTCATCTCCATTTCAAAGCCGAAGAGCCAGTGCTGTCTGAAGACATTTCCGTGGTCATGTGGCCAGCATGACTAAACACCAAGGTGCACGGAACGCTATTACCTTCCCACCAAAGTGGTACCTATTTATCTACTTGCAATTTCTTGCTTTTAAACTGCTAGGTTCGCAGGAGCTGGAGCTAGAGACTCCGTCATGCGGCACTCTCGGGTCTCGAACTGCTGAACTACCGACCTTCCAGCCTGCAGTTCAGCGTCTTAACCACTTGAGCTACCGCAGCTCGTTAAAACATAAGCATACCAACCATAAAAACCCTTTATTTCTGGTCTTCTTCTTTCTGACTCTAAAACTTTCTGAATTCTAACTTTGCTCTTCAGTCTGTGTCCCTGGCTTCTAAGACTGAAAAAAGACACATTTCAAATACTGTAAAATGGCTAGATTTTTTTAAAAAAATACTTGCTGCATTCTGATCTATTTTTGTTTAGGGCTGATAAACTGAGGGGATGGCGGTCAAGCCAAACACCACATTGTGAATGCCTGTCTTCACTCAAGATCTTGCCTTAGATTCCTGGGTATGCTAATTGCTTGTTCCATGAACTGACAACTACAGAATAACCTGCCAGACCTGATGCACTTCTGATCCTGGATTCACACTTAGCTCAGGCTATACTCTTACCTACCAACCAAGATCTGATTGTTTAGAATATTATGTGACACTGAAACATTGCCTTCCCTCTTGGTTTCAAATCCCCCAAAGAAAATCAAGTGTGTTTATCAGTTTTGAATACAGCATATCTCAATAAAGCTTGAAGTGAATGAGTAACACTCATGAATGGATAATCTGATCTGTATGCCTCCATACATATATTGGAAAATGCAGGATGGTCTACTATAGAACACAGAAGACTCACTGTGAAGCTCGTTGTTTTTTCCCTAAACAATTTTGTCTTTATTTAATAAAACACAGTTAAAGTTAGCAAATTGAGTAATATGAAGTACAGACAAGAACAGATGGACTTATAATTCTTATCCAATGCATGATATGATCTATGTAGAGAAGACTCTAAGCCTTTAAGTTACAGAATAAACAAAGAACTATTTACATTCCAATTTATACACTGTAGATTGAAAAGACTTTTCTTTATATCTAGTGTGAAGCAGAAAAAAACACCTTCACCTCAAAAAATTAAAAAACAAAAAGGCAGGAAGGTAAAGAAACCAAAATCTTTCTAGTTACATTTTCCAGTATGCCAACAGCTGGGGCTTTTTTTTGTAGAAAAAGCCCAGCAGGAACTCATTAGCATAATAGGCCACACCCAACAGCAGGAACTCATTAGCATAATAGACCACACCCAACAGCAGGAACTCATTAGCATATCAGGTCACACCCATGACAGCATAGCTCATTAGCATATTAGGCCACACCCCCATGTTACCAGAAGTGTTGTCATCCAGCCACACCCACCTTTTGCTTCTTATTCTGTTTACCTTGTTTGTTGTCAAAACCTAGGACTTTTTGTAGCAGGAACTCCTTTGCATGTTAGGCCACACACCCCTAATGTAGCCAATCCTGATGAGTTTTTCCCATTGGGTGTGGCCTATTATGCTAATGAGTTCCTGCTGGGCATGGCCAACTCAGGAGCCAGCCGGAACTCTGTTCCTGTGCTTTCCTGCCCAAAAATAGCCCTGCCAACAGCTAAATAATAGGCAACTACATCTGTACCAGTGAACTTAAATCAGAACAGATGGATGAGGTTAGCAGAAATGTATACATGACCTTGTAAGGAAGACCAACAGATATCACAGACTGACTGGCTCGATTTTTTTCAGTGCATGGAACATTAACCAAAGGAAGTGAAGGAGAAATGGAATAAGTATACGAAAGGTACAGGGCTGCCCCCCCCTCCTATGCTTCAAATAACACTATCCACTAAAATTCATGTAAGCAACAAATATTCTCTCTCTAGTGCTGACAATTTGTGTGATTGAGTCTTGCGAAAAATACTCCTGAATTCTCATTCCAGTGCTGCCAGTGACCTGCTGTAGTAGAGACACAGGTGAAGAACAGGACAAAATCTTACCATTCAGAAAAGTGTGTATCTTTTTTTTTGTAACCTTCTGAATTTCACATTTAAAACATATTTTACTTTCCACCTCTCCCTCCAAAGCCAGCTCCAATAATCTTTTCTACTGGTCAGGGTGCAGAGATCTTGCCCAGAGATATATGCATACAGGCTGTTGCTGTTACATGCAGGTATCAAAGTGTTGGCAGTAATCCTTCCAAAAATTTGTGTTAGATCAGGAATAAACGGTGGGTCTCTGGTCACAAAAATGATGCAATAGCTCTTTCTCATTTTCCTTCCCATTTTATATTGTTGTGTGCTGAAAAGAGGGTGTGTTCACCTTCCAACATAGATATGCAAGGATCATTTATCAAAGGGTGTTCAAACCTCCCAGGTATCAGCTGTAGGGATAGGAAGGATCCTATTGCTCCTGGAACATCTCCCTTCCAGATGGCCCTCATCTTCTAAGGGCTTGTCCTACAATCTGAAAAACATTAACTATGCAGTGGTAGGAAATGACAGGTAGGTGAAACTTAGCAATTTGGGAGGTTTTGACCATAGAGTGAAGGGAGCACTGAACTGCTAGGCCTAAAATCTAGACTTTGACATAGTTGTTGTGCTTCTAAGGATTTTATAAACAGAAATGTTGCCAGCAGGGCCAATTCCAGGTTTTTGCGAGCCATGGGCGGATAGTTCCCAGAGCCCCCTCCCTTCCTCTGCCCACCACCAAGCACTCATGCTCTTCCACCCACCTGCATGCCTTCCACCAGCCAGTGTCTCCTTCCCATCTGCTCATGAACCCTCCCATCATCCATGCTCACAGCTGCCTTCAGACCTTTCCCCAGTGGCACCAGGCAGTGAATACATCTGACAACGGCTTTGCTTACTGATTTGGAACCTGCTTGCCCGGACTTTGACTGATTACTCTGGCTGACCTCTGGAACTCTTGCTGACTCTTCTCCTGGACCACCCTCCAGCACCCGGCATCCGGGCCCCGTCATGACACATGGATAGGGTTGCCAACTCTTAGTTGGGAAATACCTGGAGATTTGGGGGGGAGAGCTTGAGGAAGGTGGAACCTCGCCCTCAAAATGCCTGGATCGGGCCAACATGCCTGGTGCAATGACTTCACTGGGACGTGATGTCATCACACTGGGCATGTTGCCAGGTAGATGCTCGAGCATTCGGCCTGAAAACCCTATGGTATCATAGAGTTTCTAACCGAATGCTAGAGTGTCCCCCCCAAACAACATGCCTAGTGTGATGATGACGTCAAAATTATACCCTACTAAATCCACTGAAGTGAGTGAGCTTAGAAGGGGGCTACTTTTGTTTAGGAATGCTCTGTAAGCAGTGTTTGTACCTAGACATTCTGAGTTATAATCAAGACAAATGCAAACTTTGTTCTGCTAGGGAAGTATCTCTAGCTGAAGTACCATCTCCCATTCCCTCTCTCTCTCCCCCTCTCTCTCTTTCTTGACATGTGACATACTAGTACTGATATAGCAGAATAGCAGCAGTAAGGAGACCATCGAATGTAATTCTTTATTGTTTTGTGCCTACAAAGTGAAGACTCTCTAGTATGTTATGTTATTTCACTGAAGCAATATTTATATATGTTATTCAGAGTCCACCTTTCTCACTGGGACTCAAGGCAGATTTCACAGAGTGAGTCAACATCATCATCCAGATGGGATGTCCAATAAACATTAGGATCGCAGAAATCTTCAACCAACCAGAAATCTAAAAAAACAGAACTGAAGTGAAGCCTAAATATTAACATGACACATTAAACAATGCAAAAATACACAGTAGGATCCAATTATAGCAAGCTATACACAGCATTATTGTTAAGTATGAGACTCAACAACAGGATTCAGCAAAAAGTGATTTCAGCTTTATTTAACAGCAAGACTTCAACTCAGGAACACACAACAAACAAGTGGAGCACAGCTCCCTTTTTAAACTCTCCCGGGCTGTCAAAGCCACACCCACAGTTAGCTAAAGGCCAATCACAACACAGAGATAAAGGCCAATCACAACACAGAGATAAAGGCCAATCATAACACAGGGATAAAGGCCAATCAGGACTGTTCCCTCTTTGCAACATATTTACAAGATGATTGGTTCTGTACAGAGGTTTCTTAGAAACCAGCCAATAGTAATGCCACAGCTGAAGAGCCACATTTGAAATCAAGCTTAACATAGGAATGTATAGCCCAGATTCACATTCCAATACATAACAATTATAGACCACAGTTCCTAATCATTTATCCCAGTAAATTTGTGAACCAATTTATATAGGGTAACTCTATTATCTGTATGGAATATTGCTCTTGAATAATTCAGTTTTACATGGTTTGCTGAAATTCAGGAAAGTGGGAACTTTCCTGACCTCCTCAGACAAGCCATTCCATAAAGTAGGAACCACAATGCAGAAAGCATGTGATGGGCAGTTGATTTTAGACATTTGCAGGTTCTGCAAAAGGTCTTGTTCTGATGAGCAAAGCTGTCATGGCAGAGCATAGGCTAGCCCGATCTCATCAGATTTTGGAAGCTAAGCAGGGTCAGCCCGGGTTAATATTTGCATGATGGGCAACCTGCAAGGAATACCCAGGGCATGATGCAGAGGCAGGCAATGGTAAACCACCTCTGAAACATCTCTTGCATTAAAAACAAATCTAGCTCACCACCTAGTGTTGCATAATGCTAAAAAAAGCTAGAACTTCCAGCTGCCAGACAATCTTAAGATGTCCTAGCTATACTACAAACATTGCCATACGACAATCATTCTGCATTCCCAACCAGTATAGCCTATCTTTTCAGGACTTTGTTTCAATTTGTTCACTGTTAGCCAATTAACCACAGCAGCCAGGCAGCCATTCAGGGCCTCTACAGCATCACCAGGAGATTTGGATAAGGATATTGGCATATTGATGACAACCAACTCCAAAACTACAATTTATTTGTTTTAAGGGCTTTATATAGAGTTTGAAAATTAAGGGAGATAGAATATTAGAAGGGAGATAGAACATTCTTTAATGTTTGTTGGGTGGTTAGCTCCCCATTGGGGGCGATGTTCTCCACTAGGTGGTGGAGAACATTAAAGATAGGTCCCACACTGATGATAACTGGTTTCCAATAGCAACTATGATGAGACAAGATTTTCCCTCAGTTTTTCTCTCCCTTTATTGACTAAGCCACCCTAGTAATGTGGTTTCTTCTTTGCTGAAGAATTCTGGCTGTCCCACCCTGTCACAATATAATATTTTGGCTGTTTGCTCAGCCCAGGAACCTGAGGGAAGGACTGGGAGTATCCTTTAACTTTAATGGCACTCAAGACGTTTTTATATTACAAATTAACAGAATATTTTCTGCAACGTAGAGGAGAAAGGTCAGGTGAAATCAGGGGTCTGAAGTAACTCAGCATAGATAACTCTGTCTATAGTAAGTAGTAAAATCAGTACATGCACAGACTTTAGTTCTTATGTTTCAGGTTAATGAGACTTTCTTAAGCTTTTCACAATGACTTAAATCTTTGTGTTGAGAGGCTTTTGTTCCAGTGTTTTCACCCCAACTGCAATGCACATTCTTTGAGTGCTCTCCAACTCTTTTGGTTTCCAGAAGGCTGGTACACTCTTTCCAGTACCCAAACCCCTTCTCTTGAAACACCAGTACTCGTCCTTGTCATGCGAAATAGCTGACATGTGTCTAATGCCTCGGTTCTAGCCCTTGGTGTTGGCCCCTTACCAAAGGCTGTGGAAAATGGAAGATTTATCTCCACTTACCGTGAAGCTTTCTTCTCAGTGGTCCAGAGTGGGGCAGTCCTTTAGACTCCTTACTCCTGGGAATAACTCCTCCTCTCTGAAGGCAGGGTTGGCAGACTCTTTAGTCACGGAGGGGAGGGGTTTGTCCCCTGGAACCCAGTCATTCTCCAAGCCTCCATTCCCCTTCACTGCAAAAGAAACTGACAACATTGCCCCCAATGGGAAGCTAACCACCCAACAAACATTAAAGAATTCATCCCCCAGGCAGAACCGGCTACGGCAACCTAACCCCAGCCCTTATCTGTTCATGGATGAAGCCAAACACCACCCCCATCGACAAAGGAAGCTGTTCCCCTACACAAAGGGTGGGGAGGACTGCCCCACTCTGGACCACCGAGAAGGAAGCTTCATGGTAAGTGGAGATAAATCTTCCATTCTCCAATGGTCCAGGAGTGGGGCAGTCCTTTAAACTCCTTACTCCTGGGACATGAAAAAGCAGTACCTTCCAGGGTGGGTCCAACTGCTTCCTTGTCTAATAGGTGTGCTGCAAGACCCTACAGCCAAAGGCAGCCTCTGCCAAAGACGTCTTGTCTATCCTATAGTGCCTCATAAATGAGTGTATCAACCTCCATGTAGCTGCCTTACAGACCACTTCCATTGATGGGAAAGCCCTATAAGCTGCCAAGGTGGCCACCCCCCCTAAGAGAATGGGCCTTTACCCCCTGGGAAGGATCCAGACCCCTAGCCTTATAAGCCAGGTATATACACCCTCTAATCCACCTGCTTAGGGAGGATGTAGACACCTTCCTACCTAGTGATGACTTCCTGAATGAAACAAAGAGGGAGTCTGTGGTCCTCACGTGTTTTGTCCTGTCCAGGTAGAAACTCAGTGCCCTCCTTAGAAGAGAAAAAGAAGAGATTGGATTTATACCCTGTCCTTCACTACCCAAAGGTGTCTCTGAGTGGCTTACAAACTCCTTCCCCTTCCCCTTCCCACAACAGACACCCTGTGAGGTAGGTGGGGCTGAAAGAGCTCTTGACAGAAACTGCTCTTTTTTCAAGAACAGCTCTTATCAGAACTATGGCTTGCCCAAGGTCATCCAGCCAGGTGCAAGTGGAAGAGTGGGGAATCAAACCCAGTTCTCCCAGATTAGGGAATCAAACCCAGTTCTCCCAGATTAGAGTCCATGCACTTAACCACTACACCAAACTGGCTCTCACATCAAGGCAATGCCATTCCCATTCCTTCACACTTTGAGGATTTGGGCAAAAGATGGAAGGACAATATCCATGGACCAGGAAGACCATCTTGAAGCTCAACTCCTTTAAGGGACATGTTGCCATTGACTCAAAAGCAGCCTTACACAGCGCCTTAAGGACTATATTGAGGTTCCAGGTTGGAAACCTATGTGCCTGGAGAGGATTCAATAGGGTCATACCCCTTGGGAACCTCTTAACTTGAGGGTGTCTAGCCACTGAATGACCTTTCTTGGCTCCCCTGATGGCTGAAATGGCAGCAACCTGTCTCTTCAGGGTTCTTTTGTGCTAAGCCCTTTCTCCAACCCCTCTTGAAGGGAAAAACAGGATCTCACCAATGGGTGCCCTAAGAGGATCGTGGTCCCTCCCTGCACACGAAGAATGGAATACTTGCCATGTGTTGTTAAAAACTCTGTTGGTGGACTTCTTCCTGGCTGCCAACATGGTCTTGACCATTGCCTGTGGATAGCCTATATCTGACAGCTTCTGCTGCTCAACGTACAGGCTGTGAGCTGTAATGAACCATTGCCCCCTGTGTCAGACAATCCTCCAGTGGAGAAAGATGCCATGGTTCCCCCCACCAACAGTCGCAACAGATCCTGAAACCAGGCCTGTCGAGGCCAATATGAGGCCACTAGAATGATTTCTGCGTGTTGATCTATCAGTCTTTGGACCACTCTCTGAATGACTTGAATTGGTGGAAAAGCATACAGTAGCACATTTGGCCACTCTTGATGTAGTGCATCTATGCCCATTGCCAGGGGCTTCTCTAATCTTGAGCCAAAGCTTGCTGTTTTACGATTTTTTAATTTTTGATTTATTTATTATGCGTAGCAAATAGGTCTACTTCTGACATCCCAAATGTGTGGCAGAGTTGAGCAAACACTGTCCTGTTGAGTATCCACTCTGACGGATCGATCTACTGACAGCTCAGCCAGTCTGCCTCTGTGTTCTCCCGACCCGCCATATGTATTGCTTTTATGGACAGTATGTTCCTCTCTGCCCATCTCATCATTCGACTTGCTTCCTCATGTAGCCATTTGAATCAGGTCCCCTCTTGTCTGTTGACATAGGCCTTTGCTGTTATATTGTCCATTCAGACTAATATGTGACAGCCTCCTATCTGTCCTTGGAATTTCTCTAGAGCCATTCTTATTGCTCTTAGCTCTAGCAGATTCACGCTGTTGGATCTCTCCGACAGGTTCCAAGTGTCTTGTGCTATTTTCCCCTCCATGTGTGCTTCCCAGCCAAACAGACTTGCATCTGTTGTGATCGCCACTCAAACCAGTTCTCTGAGTGGCATGCCCTCTGAGAAGCAGTGTGGCTGCAGCCCCCAAGCTAATTGTTGTTTCACTAACTGTGGAAAGACCATCTATTTACTCCTCTTCTGAGCTATCATGTCCTGAAAGGGGAGGAAACAGCATTGTAGAGGGTGTGTGTGGAATCTGGCCCAATGTAACACCTCCTGGCATGACACTTGCATTCCCAAGAGTTGTGCTAAAGTGATGACTTCCACTCTTTGTGAGAGTATGACTTCTTGCGTCAATTGAATTAGCTTCTGTTGTCTCTCTTGAGACAAAAGCACTCTGTCCCTCACCATGTGAATCTGCACTCCCAGATGAAGCAGTGATTGAGTAGGGATGAAAGAACTCTTTTCCAGATTGATCATGAACCCGTGCTCCCTGAGTGCCTTCATTGGGGGCTCCAGTGTCTGCACTCTGCACCATCAGTTCATATGATTTGGCCTTGACTAAAATGTTGTCTGTGGAGGCCGTGAAGTTCCCTTTTTGAAAGGAGGTCAGAATGGATTTCACCGTTTCCACTTCGAACTTTTTGGTAACTACTTGTTTGTTTAGCCATTTGAGGTCTAAAATCACTCTTACATCCCCATTCTTTTTTGGTATGGTGAAGAAGACAGAGTAGATCCCTTGAGATCTCTCCAGGGATGGGACTGGTTCTATTGCTCTTATATCGATCAGATGTGCAATTCTTGCCATAGTGGCATTGCTTCAAGGGGAAGGAGGACAATCTGCCATCTCTGAACTTGGGCTGACACTTTCCTCTGTAAGCTCTGCTATTACTGGTTTTGGTCTCTCCTCTAGCATCTCGAAAGGACTGAAGATATCTTCTTGTCTTCCCTTCTCTCTTCTTTGAGGGAAGAACCTTTTTCTTATCCTTATCTTCAATAAAGTACCTTTCTAAACCTTCCCCAAACAGGTTGGTGCCTTTGAATGGAACCGCTGCCGCTTTTGCATGTGCTGAAGGATCCACATCCCAACTTCTCAGCCAGGTATTGTGTCTCGCAGTGTGATATTGCAAGCCATGCTTCTGGCTGACTGTTGCACTGCATCAAGTGTGGCATCAGCAGTGAAGGCCGTGGCAAGAGCAATCTTCTTTAGCTCTTTTACCCGCCTTCGCCAGATCAGACGACTGCTGCTCTGGCAAATAAGGAACCTGTAACGGAAACTCATAGGGCAAATAAGGAACCTGTAACTGAAGCTTATAGGGCATTAGCCGATGCTTTAAAATCTCACCTCAGAGCTTGCTCTATACGCTTATACAGTTCTCTCTTGGCAGACCATCTGCCCAACAGGGAGGACTGAAGTGGATGTCAGGCTGTTGATTGGGCCATCCATTACAAGAAGTTTCAGCTTTTTGGAAACTTCTGCAATCAAGGAATAGAATTTCCCAAATGCCAGGTGAGTGGTCTTAGGCTTAGCTGGATGTTCCCACTCTGCCTTCACGATATCAAAGAAGGCTGCTGGCAGTGGTACCCCTGTTGTTTTGGTGATGGATTTGGGCATGGTGTTGTCTGAGTCCTCTTCCTCCTTTTCTTTTGGGGTATAAGCTAGTTCCAGTGTCCTAATGACTTTTGGGAGCACTCTATTGTAGAGTTCCTGGGGGAAAAGTCTAGACTGGGCCACAGGAACCACCTCCTTAAAGGATCACAGGAACACACAAAGCTGCCTTATACTGACTCGGACTTTTGGTCCGTCAAAGTCAGTATTGTCTGCTCAGACTGGCAGCTGCTTTCCAGGACTCAGGCAGAGGTCTTTCACATCACCTCCTACCTGATCTTTTTAACTGGAGATGCCAGGGACTGAACATGGGACCTTCTGCATGCCAGACAGATGCTCTGCCACTGAGCCACAGCCCCAGTCCTCCTCCTCCTCTGACAACTGGCCCTCTTCCTGGAGTGAATCAGAGGCTTCAGATGCTGAATCTGAGTCTTGGTCATCTAGCAATGGGCTATGTTCCCTTTGGAATTCTGCATCCTTTTTTCTTTTCTTAACTGGCAACTCAGAGTCCCACTCACTATAGCTGGACCTCTTATGGTGCTGGGGAGTATGGGGGGGGGCAGCTTTGAGACTCCTGTAACACGGCTTTAAATTCTTTCCTCATTTCCAGTTTTAACCAAGAAAGGAGGTTGGCTTGTAATTCTTCCCCAGGGGGGTGCTCCTGAGCTTGAGTGACAGGGGAGTTAGGAGACTCAGCCAGATCAAAGGTATAAGTTTCAGTTTCTATATCTTGAGAAGTTGACGGTCCTTGTTTGGCAGCCATTTTGTACTCTCCCTGAAAGTGAAAGTAACAACTGTGTCCCCAAAATGGTTGCTTCCCCCCATTATCTTTCCCTTCCCCAGGTATATAGCCCTTGGGGTTCTTTGTCTGTCTTTGCCTTGCCCCCTTAGAACTCTTTGGTGGTTTCCCATCCAGGTTCCCCCTCAGGGCTGGCTCTGTCTAGCTCCCAAGAACTGAAGAGAGCAAACTGGCCTTAGAGAGGTGGGGGAGGGGGTTAAAGTTATGACATGCACAAAGGAGCCCTTTCCCATTGTGTTCCCACTGGCTGCTCCATTCCCGGCCACCGCGGTCCTTTCCTCTTCCCCCTGCATCAGTCATGGGAAGGTGGTGATGGGGAAACAGCCTTTAGAAGGAGCCCTCCCAGACCCCTTCCCTGTTTACCACTCCAACAATAGCCAGGACCTAGAATCGGCCTCCCACACTGTCCTGCAGGAATCAGGAGTAAACAGCCGACAAGTGCTCATCGCCTCACTGAGGCAGCCCCACCAACACCAGGCACTTCGCTGCTTTTCTCCTGAGCTCCCTATGGGTAGGGAGCAGAGACCTGTCAACCAGTCCCCCCTTCTGGACTAGGATGCAAGCGGGAGTCCTATTGGTGCTGCTGTTCCCTGGGGTTCTCCCAGGTCTGTCAGCACCTTCCAAATAGAGTCGCTCTTCTCCCACGCCTGGCAAGATGAAAAGGGGTGTGTGCGGAGGACAGAGTAAGCTTGGGAAGGGATCATACTGGGGCATAATGCCATAGAGCAGGGGTGGCCAAACTTGCTTAACGTAAGAGCCACATAAAATAAATGTCAGATGTTTGAGAGCTGCAAGACATGAACAAATATTACACACGTTTTTATTGAAAAATATGCACAGTTGTTTTTTATTAGCATTATGAGACCGAAAAAATAAAAACAAAAGGGATAAAACAGATTAATTATATTTATTTGTCCAATGATATTTGTTTGGTAATGATATTTATTTGTCTGAGAGGGGTGGAAAGACAGAATGAAAGAGGTGGAAAGAAAGAGAGAGAGAGAAACAAAAAGCAAATGGAGTGGGGGGAAGGAAGAGAAAGAGGAAGGAAGGGAGGGAGAGACAAAAAAGGTGGAAAGAAAGCAAGCAAGCAGAAAGAAAGCAAATAGATGGGGAGAGGGAGGTGGAGATGAAAAGAAAGCAGCTTTAAATTTGTCCTCCAACCCCCGCCCCCAAGCTGCCTGGCTTGGGGAAGGGATTTAAAGAGACAAATGTCTTCTCCAAGCCAGCCAGTGGGGGGGGGGCTTTGAGAACACATTTAAAGTTAGTTGCTTTCTTTCTCTGCTCCCCCACACCTCAAGCCTACCTAAGGGGGGAACACTACCTGGGGAAGGGAAGACCAATAAGGGAGGCATGCCTCCCCTTCGCTTCCCCAGCTGCCCTGCTGGGACCCACACAATATGTGTGAAAGAGCCACATGTGGCTCCCAAGCCACAGTTTGGCCACCCCTGCCATAGAGTCTACCCTCCAAAGCAGCCATTATGGGCAGGGAAAAGAGATACATAGTCTGGAGGTCAGTTATGATTCCTCCAGGTCCCATCTGGGGGTTGGCAACCCTGGGGTGCTTCAGATGAGCATAGAAGGCATTACCTTTGCATCTACAGGGACAATGCATTTTCAACCAACTGCTTCCCTTATAAGAAGATGCATGGCATGAAACTTCCCAACATTTTGTGACTGGACCTAACCTCCATAGCAGCCATTTTGTAGTCTTCTAAAATTCAAGAAGCGTCCACAGGCTCAAATAGGTTGGAAACTCCTGTTGTAGTTAAAGCTACAATGGGAAGAGACTGAAGTGCCTAAACTAGGGTTGTCAAACTCCACCCGGGGCCTGGAGATGTCCCAAAATTACAACTCAACTCCACACTACAACAATCAGTTCCCCTGGAGAAAATGGCCACTTTGAAAGGATGGACTCTATGGCATCATACCACACTGAGGCCCCTCCCTTTCCAAACTCTACCTTCCCAAGACTCTACCCTCAGATTCCTCCCTATGTCATGATGAGCAGCACAACTTTCCTAACATCATTGATCAAGGGAAGGGAGTTTGCGTGGCTGCTTCCTTCATATGTTTACCCCTGCAGATGACCAGGAGATTGTGCAGAGATGGGGAGGCAGCATGCTCATTCCTGCTTTCCCTCCTCATGCATTCAGTGCATACCTAAACTACTCTAATTCCATCCACATCATATAGAATGACAAAAACACAAACCTTAATAGCAAAGATATGCTTGAAAATAATGGGATGAAGTACCAAGACTGAAGGTCTAGCAGCAGAATATGAAGAATATCCATTTTCTTCATCCAGTGCTACATCTACCAGATCCATAGTTTTTTCTCTCAGAAAGGCAAACTAGCGGGGGGCGGGTAATTTTGAGGAGAGAGGATTGAACAGCCCATCGCCCCTTTAAAGCCCCAATGATTGTTAAGTACTGTTTAGTTCTGTGTGATTAACTTCTGATTAAATATGCAAATGTTTCAAAACTGGTAGTCTAATTCAGTTGCTTTTCATTTTTTTTAAAAAAGGGAGACAGTTAACATGTATTGGCTGTGTAAGGTCTCAATTAATTGTATCTCTCATCTCAGTCTAGGGTTGTCAATCTCCAGGTGCCACAACCACAAAAAGTGAACTACATAGTAACAGGATCAGAAAACAAAAAGAACTGTGCACAACCACTATGAATACAATGCAAATTAGAAACAAATTATTGCATACTACAGTTTCTGTATGTTCACAAAGACTGTACCATACAGATAAATACAATCATCTTTTACAATCTTCTTTAAGGTACGTAAAACGGAGTGCAGTAGTTTCAAGTCACACTATTAGAAACAACTCCTTAAATTTAAATCCGCAGAATTCTTCCTTCTTTATCTGACATGAGTGCTAGCTTATTCCAAGCATGTTTCCCATATGCTTTCTCAAAGAACAAATCTGATTAAATTTTGATCCAAGCGGATAGCAAAGATTACATATCCTTTCATACACTGACATCAAGAACCCACTCTAATAACACTTACAACATTACCTGTTACAATTTCAACTAGGACATAGTCCTCTGATATGGATTGCACTAAAAAGCTGCATCATCCCATACCTACAAAACCCCATTTAAAGGGACCCCGAGGTGTTCATAGTGACAGTTCACAAAACCATTTAATCAAATTTAAAGGAAGAGTCATAACACAAAGTATTCCTAAATTATTTTTAAAGCCAACGTATCGAAAAAAACGAGATCAAAAGACTGGTTAAGCCCTGTAAATGTGAGAGTTTTAAGTATGAAAATCCACTTCACTTCTATCTGCAATAAATGCTTCTGAACATCCATAGTGCTGGAATTCTGTTCTCATATCAATAAATTATAAAGAATCTCAGGGAATCAGCATTATAATTATGAGAAATAAAATGGTCGGTAAGGGGAGTTTCTGATGTAATGTGTGATAAGTGTTCCAGGTTCCTCGATTTGATCGGCCTCATACTGCATCCAATATATAATTTTTGACATGGACATAAAATTCCATACATTGACATTTCCAGGCCTACTTTGGCCTTTGTGGAGAACTCATTGGGGCCAGTTCTAATAGGGTTGCCAGCTCCATGTTGGGAAATTCCTGGAGATGTTGTGGTGGGGTCTATGGAAGCCAGAGTTTGAGGATGGGAAAGACCTCAGCTGAATAGAATGCCATAGAGTCCACCTTCCAAAGCAGTTATTTTCTCCAGGGAGATACCTAGGTTCTTGATGTGGAAGGTGAGTGGGTGATTTCAGAACAATCTCCAGGTGAGGGCTGGAGATCACTCACAATTACAACTGCTCTCCAGATGGTAGAGATAGTTCCCCTGGAGAAAATGGTGGACTGTGTCATTATACCCTGCTGAGGTGGCCTCCCTATGACAGCCAATGTGACATAGCAGTTAGCGCGTCACAGCAGGGTCTGCCAGACCCAGGTTCTTGCTGTGGAAACTGATTGGGTGATTTCAGACCATTCACAGACTTTCAGCCCAACCTACCTCACAGGGCTATTGTGCAGATCAAAAGGGGGAGAGGAGAATGGTGTGAGCTGTTTCAGTACCTACTGTAGAGATGGACTGTACTCTTCCTAGGCAGAGTGTGCAAGGCTGGGACCCCTGTCCAGACCCCCTTTCTAGAAGGCTGTTGTATCTATTTTCACAACGGGCCTTTTTCCTCATAATAATAATATTGGCATTGTAGTCATAGTGGTTGTGCACAGCTTTTTGCTAGTCACTAATTTTTTATTTTCCATACAAGACAAACACAAAACAAACATACATACAACAAAAGGGGGGCTTCTGTTTACAACATTAATTTGTCTGTTAAATTACCTCATACATTACCAAATTATATTTTTAATTTTTTTTCACCCTGTATTTTAAAATATATTATTGCTTATAACTAAAAAGAAGAAGTTATAGTTCCTGTTTCCTTGTCTTTCAGTTGTATGCCCACATAATTTGTTGGTTTCTTCCATCCATTTGTAAAATCTTAACCATGTATTCTCAAAATTATCTTCATTTTGTCCTTTCAACATTAATGTTAGTTTGTCCATCTCTGCTGTTTCAAGTATTTTATTCATGATTTCTTCTTTTGAAGGTACTTAATTTTTCCTCCAGTATTTAGCACATAATCTTGTAGCTGTCACTACATATATAAGGTAAGAGTTTGGCTTTTTTACAATTTTATGGCAACATATTCAACAAAAACAACTCTGGCACATAAGTCATATTTTTGTAACAATTCAAGAATCCAAGACCAATACTTTTTAACTCTATTGCATGTCCACCACATATGAAAAAAAGAACCAACATTTTTTGACACTTCCAACAATCATTTGGTAGCCCAGGATAAACCTTTGCTAATTTGTCTGAAGTGATACACCATCTATAAAACATTTTATAGATATTTTCTTTAAATGAAATTGCTTTAGTAATATTTACATTTGTTTTTCATACCTGTAGCCATTCTTTTTGCTTTCTGAGTCTTCAGGTGCTGGTTCAAAATCTCCCGCTATTACAACTGATCCCCAGGGGGACAGAGTAAAAGCCAGAACTGCCCAGAACAGGGTAGAATGGGCATTACACAAATAATAGTACTGCAAAAAAACCAGTAGAATGCTTAATGCAGAAATATTGTGCATTTATTAATCCTTTCCAGGCCAACATGCATCTGAGACATCAAGGAACAGGACAGAATGGGCATTAAATGAATAACAGTGCTACAAAAAACAGTGAGATGTGTTGAAGGCACTCCAAAACAATATTTTGCAAAGGAAAGTGCAGAAATATTGCCATTTATTAGCCCTTTCTGGGCCAAAATGCCTCCAGAACACCATAGAACAGGCTGGAACAGACAGTAAACCACAAAAAACTTCCTGGCCTCACCCTCCGGCTTTAAAAGAAGAGAAGAGATTGGATTTATACCCCAGCCTTCACTACCCAGAGGAGTCTCAAGAGTGGCTTACAAATGCTTTTCCCTTCCCCTCCCCACAACAGACACCCTGTGAGGTAGGTGGGGCTGAGAGGGCTCTGACAGAAACTGCTCTTTTTCAAGGACAGCTCTGACAGAACTATGGCTCACCCAAGGTCATCCAGCAGGAGCAAGTGGAGGAGTGGGGAATCAAACCCAGTTCACCCAGACTAGAGTCCGCACACTTAAACACTACACCAAATTGGTGTATCCACATAATACTCATCTAGGACCTTATTCCACAGCTTTTGTGGCAAGTGAAGGCCTGGTGGATCCTCTGTATCAGTATAATGGAACAGTGGAGGGGCCTCCTGAATCTGCTCAACTCCCTACACACCACTAGGGCCAGATTCACCCTGTGTTTTGCACTTATGCAACCAGGAAGGCAACCCAGGTACAAAAGCCCCAGCTCTCCAATAACTACCATCTAAGTGTACATTATCCTCATCCGAAGACTCACCATCAGATGTGTTGCTGTCAGTCACCTCCCATGTTCTCGTGGACCTACACGTCCTTTGGCGCTTTGCCCGATGTTTCCCCTTGCAGGTAGGGCTCCTAGTGCAATCGATGTCTGCATTGCTGGAAGTCCTTGCTTCTGCCAGTGAGCGTTGTCTCCTCCTAGACCTGGCTTCAGGTAGCATTGTCTGCTCCGATGGGGTTCTGCAGGCTCCAAGGTCCTCCATTCGCTCTGACAGCTGGACTAAAGTTTGTGAAATACCCTGCAAAATAGCAGTGTTATCCACAGGGGCCACTTGTGGCTGCAGCCCCCAAGTTGCCCCTGTCTGTGACCCACCGATCCCAGAGGAGCTGCCTGGACCTCCCCCTTACGAGAAGCACCCTCGGTGCCATAAGGAGCACTGGCAGATGCCTGAGAACAACCCAGCATTCCGCTCGAGTCAGAGCACCCCACCTAGTGGTGGGATGTTTTGCTGCCATGTGCAAACATGTGGCTGCACCCTTTTTAGTGTTGGCAACCCTTTTCGATGGCATGTTGAAACCTGCTGATGCTAACCCACTTAGCTCCAACAAGGTGCACAATCACAAGACACCCCTTTGAATGATGCGCTCCCTTCTAAATTAAAACAGTTTCTGTCTGTGTTCAATGTTTATTAATTGATACTTATTGCTGCACATTGAAGCAAGAAAAATTGTTTCCTAACTCCAGGCTTAAGTAGCCAAGGCTACCAAAAATTTGTCCTATTATCAATGAAGTTACTGAAAACAATGAGTTTACTGATAAACAATCTGCTTATTCAATGAAATTATAAACCACAGGCTTAGCTAACCAAGGCTACCCAAATTTGGCCCTATTAACAATGAAATTCCCCAGAAATGCTCTGCTTATTCAGTGAAATTAAAATATTATACCCAAAATCATACCAAGAGAGCAAGCCTGCACCAGGCCTGTAGGAATCTGATATGATTACTTACTAACTGCAGGCTTTATAAGCAGAGGCTCAGCTACTGAATTGCTGGAAGTCCTTGCTTCTGCCAGTGAGCGTTGTCTCTTCCTAGACCTGGCTTCAGGTAGCACTGTCTGCTCTGATGGGCAACGCTGTGACAAAACTCTGGCAACGCTGTGGACATAGTGCATCTAGATTTCAGTACAGCATTTGACAAAGTTTCTCATGATATCCTTGAGGATAAGCTGGTTAAGTGTGGGCTGGATGGTGCAACTGTTGGATGGATTCGTGGTTGGTTGAAAAATTGTACCCAACGAGTGCTCGTAAATGGCTCTGCATCTATGTGGAAGGAAGTCTCGAGTGGAGTGCCGCAGGGCTCAGTCCTGGGCCAGGTGTTGTTCAATGTTTTTATAAATGATCTGGAGGAAGACAGAGGGGATGCTTATCAAATCCACAGATGACACGAAGCTGGGTGGGATTGCTAATTCTGAAGAAGACAGAGTCAAGATTCAAAATGATCTAGATAGGCTGGAACAGTGGGCTGAGACAAATAAAATTAATTTCAATAGAGATAAGTGCAAAGTCTTACACTTAGGTACAAAAAATCAAAGGCACAGATATAGAATGGGAGGGACTTGGCTTGTGAGCAGCAAATGTGAAAGGGATCTAGGTGTTATGGTTGATCACAAGCTAAACATGAGCCTGCAGTGCGATGTCACTGTGAAGAAAGCTAATGCAATCTTCGGATGCATTAACAGAAGCATTGTGTCCAGATCACAGGAGGTAGTGATTCTATTCTGCTATGGTCAGGCCTCACCTGGAGTACTGGGTCCAGTTTTGGGCACCACTTTTCAGGAAGGATGTTGACAAGCTCGAGCATGTCCAGAAGAGGGCAACCAGATGGTGAGAGGGTTGGAATCCAAGTCGTACAAGGAAAGGCTGAGAGAGTTGGGTATGTTTAGCCTGGGAAAGAGAAGGCTTAGAGGGGACATGATTGCAGTCTTCAAATATTTGAAGGGCTGTCATGTAGAAGATGGAGCAGATCTATTCTCTCTTGCTCCGGATTGCAAGACTAGATCTAATGGGTGGAAATTACAAGGGAGTCGTTACTGGCTAAATATCAGGAGAAACTTCCTAACTGTAAGAGTGGTTGAGCAGTGGAACAGACTGCCTCGGGAGATGGTGGATGCTCCTTCGCTGGACATTTTCAAGCAGAGGCTGGACGACCATCTTTCAAGTATGTTGTAGGGCTATCTTTCAGCTATGCTCCTATAGAGTGCAAGGGGTTGGACTAGATGACCTGCAAGATCCCTTCCAACTCTAACATTCTATGATTCTACTCAGGACCACTCTGCTTATTTCCATCTAAACAAGAAATACAACTGGCCCTCAAGCACTTTCAGAAATAATGACGGGTGCATGTTGAAAAAGGGGAGGGGGCGCTATATGTCCTCTTAACTAGCCGCCTTACTCCCAAGTAAAGAAGAAAAAAACGAGGAGCTGAACAATAATTCCCAGGGGAATCTACCCCTTGCAGTTACAAAATCCTGGCTCAGCAAAACCTAAAGCAGCTGAAAGCCTCCCAGCCTATCTATATATCATATATAAACCTATTAGCCAATTAAACACGGCTCCCCTTGCTTCCCAAAATCACCACTCCTTCTAAACAATCCTTCCAAACAAATAAACACCACCAATGCACTTTAAATTAAGCTAAATCCTGGGGTGGGGGAAATACCTTGCCTCTGCACCAAAAGTGGGCTACTGATACACTTATTTCTTAATACAAATTAAGCATTAGATCCCACAAGAATGAAAGTGCCAGCTAAGATTCTCTCCCCTCCCCCATCTTTTCTTTACTCAGCTCAAATAATAACAGAAAACAAATGCTAGCTGCCTACTGAAGCAGTAACAGCCAAAAAAGGGAAAGATCACCCAAATGAACTGCTGTAAGGAAGAACCAAAACAAAACACAGCAGAAAAGGGGGGCCACCCTCCAAGCGACAACCAAATACCAAAGGGGTCCTGCCGATGCAGGCCCCCAAGTCCCCAGCCGTCCTTTGCGCTGATTCCCAAAAGCAACCCTTTTTGCTGCCAGAGATGCTGCTGCAAGTTCCTGAACAACAGCTGCTGAGTTATGAGGAAGGATGGTCCCTACAGGACATTGTAGCAGCATAGTGTTCAAAGCAGGAAGTAGGAGCAAGAACAGACAGCTGCAAGCCGGCAAGCCAGGAAAAGACGCCAAGGAACACGTGCGGGCTTGCTTAAGTAGCCCCTGGGCTCCCGCTGCCTGTGCCTACCCTCTGACGTGTTGCATGACGTGACACGCTGAGGGGGGAGCCGGCTCAGCCCTCTTGCCTAGCCTGAGGGGGCCATGCGGCCAAACAAGCCCCCTTCCAGCCTCCCGGACCGCAAACAATGGCTGAGGTGAGTCTCTTACCATGCGTGTGGTAAATTGATTATAGGGACGCCTTCCAGACTTATCAGAAAAAGAAACAATCCGATAAGAACAGTTTTTGTTTTGCTTT
The DNA here is from genome assembly GCA_029375565.1 of Gekko gecko. Taxonomy (NCBI): domain Eukaryota; kingdom Metazoa; phylum Chordata; class Lepidosauria; order Squamata; family Gekkonidae; genus Gekko; species Gekko gecko. The sequence continues at coordinate 72,819,625 of JAPDNY010000006.1, read as the reverse complement.
ACAGTGTAGGACAGAAGTCACCAATTGCTTCAACTGGAGGTACATGTAAAATGAGAAATACGATTTTCTCTTGCTGACACAAAAGCACTTCAATATACTTTAATGACTACATTTCCCAGAATGCACACACCCTATAGCTACACAATCAAGTCTACTAAAGCAGTTCGTTTTGGAACTTGCATTCTGGGACTTGTGGTCCCAAGCGGTCAGTGATCTGGGTGAGATCGCAATTTTGTATTCCCTCGGCTGTTAGTAGTATTGTATATGTAGGCAGCTTTTGCTTCCTCTCCTGGGCTAGAAGCAGTGACCTTTGAGGATATTTAACGTTGCCTATGAGCAATTACGGCAACCAAAGGAGGCCAAACAAATCGGTAGCGAAACGAGAGAATAGGGGCTAGAAGGCCTTCCTTCTCCTCTCTCAATCGTGGTTCCGATGTCCCGGGTGAGTGCGAATTCCAGGAGGGGGCGCGGTGGCGAGTCCAGATTCGTCAGGGTTTCTTTCGTGTAGGAAGGACCACATTTGTTTCTAATCAGAAATCTTAGTTCTTGGGATTCTGTTTTAAGTGAGCGGATAATGGAAGAACTGCATCGCATGGGCCTTTCCATGGATTGTAATATTTGCTACAGCGAGGGTAGAAGCAGGAGAACCGTGTCATTAAAAAATAGACTCAGTTGTAAAGGAGGGATGATTTTTAAATGAGGGGGATTTGAGAACAGGTGGTTTGAAATAAGCAGGCACTTTTCCTTCCTACAGGTCAGCGAATTGCAAAACATATTCTTTTCAAAATAATTGGGGAAAGATTCATGTGAATGTGCTCTGGCTTTTAAAACAAGATAAGCAAGGGCGGGCGGGTGTGCCATTAAGGCCGTGAGGGGCCTAGGGACTGCCCTCCCAGCGCAGGGGCTGCCCCCACCTTCCTGCATAGGTAATCCTCACCACTGGCCAGCCCTTTCTCCTTTACTGGCATTGCCAGAGAGGAGGTGTGGCCCTTTTCCAGGCCATTTTTCCTTTCCAGTCTGTTCCTGGGGATAAGACTTTGTTGTAAGGCCACTGGCACATCCAGACCTGTCAGGATTTGAAGAAAAGAATGATGATTCAAAATGTGACTTCAGTGGCAAAACAAATCTTGTCTCCTTGGAAAGTGGGTTTTTATAAACTCTTCTGTCTGGATGGTGAAAGATGACAGTTCTTGCCTGACATCCATCAATGCTATAATCCAGACAAGGCACCTCCATCTGCACCTGTGTAAATTCATTAAATTTGGTCACTTAATTATTCTTAATAGGTTTTTGTTCTTTAGCTTTCTGAATGAAATCAAACTCTGTAAAAAGATGCCTTGACTCTGGCTGTCTTTTTTTGTATGCTGCCAGGGCCAGCTTGCTCACTAGGCGAACTAGGCGTTCGCCTAGACCGCGCTGGCCCTTAGGGGTGCCAAAAATCCCCCACCCCCGCCAAAAAACCCCACCCTTCCCTGGCTTGCCAGTGCTCAGATGGAAGAGATGGGAGTTTAAACCCCCACCCCTTCCCTGGCTTGCCGGCATGCCCCACAGCTGCAGGGCGCGCAGGCAAGCCAGCGCTCAGATGGAAGAGACGGGGGTTTAACCCCCCGCCCCTTCCCTGGCTTGCTGGCATGCCCCGCTGTAGCAGGGCACCCAGCAAGCCAGCGCTCAGATGGAAGGGAAGGGAGTTTAAACCTTTCCTTGGCAAAGGCCAAGGAAAGAGCGCGGGGGGGGGGGCACCAGAAGGTGTCCTTGCCTAATGTGCAAAAACACCTGGGGCCAGCCCTGTATGCTGTTAAATGCTGTGAATCTCATTTCATTTCACTACCTGTCCCATTCTGCAGACTCAGGTCAGGTCAGTGTGGTATTACCAGTGCAATCCTAAAAACAATTTCTAAGCCCACTGAATAGACAGAGTAGGATTCTGAGTAGACTGGCTGAAGATTGCTTTCTAAAGAGCTTAGTGCTTCCAAACAAATCTAGATTGGTCAATTCCACTCTACCACAAAGAAATGTGTTTATTTTTAAAAATATCCTATATTTTTACCTCTCCCATTGGCTGTGCATTGCCCTCCCATCAGCCATTGGCCCATCAACCGCCACTGAAGAGTACTCACGTGCCATTGGCTGGGGCTGGGTCCACTCCTCTACCTCATCCACTGCTAACCTGGACACTCTTCTCTTACAGAATAAACTGCCAAATGGCTGTCTCTCCTGACAAAGACACTTCTCCTCTTTGGTTCCTGTGAGACTAACTTTTCCCTCAGTGGCTGTTGCTAGGCAACCATGCTTGATTCTGTCAGTAAAAAGGCAAAGGCAGGAAGTGCTTTCCAGGCCTTCGTGGGGAACTCATTGGGGCCAGTCCTGATTAGGGATGCCAGCTCCAGGTTGGGAAATTCCTGGATGGTGGAGTCTATGGAAGCCAGAGTTTGGGAAGGGGAGAGGCCTCAGCTGAATAGAATGCTGTAGAGCCCACCCTCCAAAGCAGTTATTTTCTCCAGGGGAAGAGAGAGAGATCTGTTGTCTGGAGTTCAGTTGTGAAACCCGGCAGTCTTCAGGTTCCACCTGGAGGTTGGCTACCGTATGTATAGCAGTTAGCATTTCAGAGCAGGGTCTGCCAGACCCAGGTTCTTACTGTGGAAACTGATTGGGTCATTTCAGATCATTCACAGAGTGTCAGCCTAACTTACCTCACAGGGTTGTGCAGATCAGAAGGAGGAGAGGAGAATGATGTAAGCTGCTTTGGCCTAACTGTGGAGAAAGACTATACTTTTCCTCCTGGGGAACCATTGGTGGCAATCTCCAGGTGAGGGCTGGAGACCACTCAGACTCAAAACTGCTCTCCAGATGGCAGAGATCAGCTCACCTGGAAGAAAACAGTTGCTTTGCAGGGTGGACTTTGTGTCATTATACTCTGCTGAAGTCACTTCCTTCATGCATGGATCCCCACTGTGGAGAAAGACTGTAGTTTTCCTAGGTAGAAGGTAGAGGGAGGGGGGAAGAGATGAAAACCTGAAGTCAGAGGGGCAGATAATGGTACATTGATGGTTGGCTGGGAGGGAAATAGGCCTGAAACTTCTGCGTTGGGAAATTCATGGAGATTTGAGGGGTGGAGCCTGGAGAGAGTGGAGTTTGAGGAGCAGTGGGACCTCACAGGTACAAAACCATAGACTCCACCCTCCAAACCAGCCATTTCCTCCTGGGGAACAATTGTTGCCAATCTCCAGGTGAGGGCTGGAGATCACTCAGAATTACAATTGCTCTTCAGAAGGTAGAGATCAGTTCCCCTGGAGAAAACAGTAAGCTTTGTGTCATTATACCCTGCTGAGGTCGCCACAGCAAATTGATGCTGAGTGCCCAAGGCCAGGGCAGCCGCCAAGAGCCTCTTTCTAGAGCTCATTGTATTTATTTCCACAACAGGCCTTATTCCTAGTAACCTCATAAGGTGAAAGTTACTTGACAGCACTTAGCACCCACATCCACATTAACCCTGCATTCTCCATCCACTCATACCCTCATAACCAATACTTTGGATTGACATATATATATATATATGGGTGGCAGCATTAAATCTACTCTGTTTCTATGGTTTTGTCATGGGGCATTCCAGTCTTACCTATAAGTTCAAATTGTCCCCCCTTTAACTCATTATTTCAGTTCCCTAAGGAAGACTTCTATTCACCAACTTTATTTTCTCTTGCTGTCTATGTTAAAAACAGCAAATGAAACTGCTTTCATTATTTAATTTCATTATTGGTTAGAGGCTGACATACCTGAGGGACCACATTTCCCCACATGTTCCCTAGAGAGCACTGTGGTTAGGGTCTCAAAATCAACTGACCTTCCCAGGACCTAAAGACGCCAGGTTGGCTATAACCAGGGCCAGCGCCTTTTGGGTGGTGGCTCCATACTGGTGGAATGAACTCCCGGAAGAGATCAGGGCCCTGCGGAACCTTATACAGTTCCTCAGGGTCTGCAAGACAGAGCTCTTCCACCAGGCCTTCAACTAGGAGCTGCCCCCCAGTAATTAATTGTGAGCCCTGCCCTTCAGAGTCACCAACAACAGCCTGAGCCGGCCACATAAGAAATAGAATGAGGAGCAGATCAATAGGATAGGCCATTGACTAGCTGCTGCTGTCTCCAAACATCATCATCATTACTATTGTAAGAGCAAAATGTACTAGCACTTTACACCATTTGGATTGTTTTTAGAAGGTTTTATGATTGTTTTAGTGCCTATCTATGTGTTTTAATTCTCTGTAAGCCGCCCTGAGCCTGCTTCGGCAGGGAGGGTGGGGTAAAAATTTGATAAATAAATAAATATATACATCTTGTGGGTGGATGCTTAAATGGGCAAGATCTTTCACAGGCTTGACCCAAAGGCAGTTGCTGAAGTTACTACATACACTGGTAAACTGTGTGTCTACCTAGTTCAGTGTGGCAAAGTGTATTGCCTTTGGAAAGAAGAGATTGAGTCAGTTAGAATTAATAATGGGTATAGTGAACTCAGAGGTTAAGACCCTGAGCTGCAGACCAAGAAGGTCTGTGGCTCGGCAGTTTGAGACCGTAGTGCTGTGTGAGGGAGTAAGCTCCTGTCTCTGGCCCCAGCTTCTGTCAATGTAGCAGTTCAAAAGCAAGAAATTGCAAGTAGGTACCACTTCGGTGGGAGGGTAACAGTGCTCCATGCACCTCGGCATTTTGTCGTGCCACCACATGACCATGGAAAAGTCTTCAGACAGTGCTGGCTCTTCGGCTTGAAAACAGAGATGTACACCGCCCCCTAGAGTCGGATTTGACTGGTTTTCGAGCAAGGGAAATCTTTACCTTTACATTTATAGTGATTATATTATAGCAGATCTCACAGACCAGGTCAAGAGCTGGGGCTAGCATCCTTTTAAGAGTACTTTAAGGGATAACTCATGTACTTAAAAGTCAGACACAATGAGTGTATTATGAAACCAAGGCAGCATGGTGAACATCTTTCAGGAGAGAAGAAACAAAGTACTGAAATAATTGGAGTATCCAGTGCCTATTTTCTTGGAAATAAGCAAGTTTGCTAGAACTTACTCTTTAATTGCAGCCTGAGCAATAAAAGTGTTGCCTCAGTTCAGGTGTCTCTTCCCTCCTGTCACTTTTTTCTCTTTTAAAGTTGGATTATCTTTATTGAACCATACGAGTGCACTTTGAAAACCTTGATTGCTTGCACTTCTAAAATGGATTCTTTTTAAAAAAATGTTCAGTTTGTAGCCCCCGGCATCCACTATTACACGTAATCTCACTCCATTTGATACATAGGAATATGCAAACACAGGCTAGTTTTTTTTAAAGTTGCAACATGGTAATTTTTTCATATTACATTACCCTCCCACTATCATAATTAAATGTAAATATGACACGCCCCTCAGTAAAACAAGCTGCCTGATTGTACAAAGAGAGCTGAATGCATTGCTTGCTTGCATGCTCATAGGCAAAGCCATGTAGTTAGAACTCTCTTTTAACTATGTTGACATTATTATTGAAAAGTTGTCATCAGTTAGGCCTGTGATAAGGCATTGAATATGAATATTGCCGTTGTATATCTCTAAGTGTTGTTTTACACATGTGATAATAGTGCTGTTAAACTCCCCACGTTTTGAAAAGTGTTGCACCAAGCTAACAGAAGTAAGCCAGGAAGCTAATATAGATGTTGCTAATTCTTACCATTGTTAGAGCTGACTGCTGAGCTCTAATGTAGCTTTACCATATTGTCTCATAAGGTAAATTATGGAAAATTACTGCAAGAAAGTGCACAGAATTGAGAAGAAATTTAGGTTGTTAAGATGTCATTTCTTAGGAAATGGAAACTATGATCTTTGAGATGCACCTGAACCTGTGATCTCAGATATTCATCAGTACTTGGGCTTCTTTTACTCCTGAAAATAGCTAGTGAGAACTTTCATCCGTACAGTCTCTCTGCATATTAGTGGCTCTGGGTATTCCTGGAAGATTTTAGAAGAGCAGTAATGGAAATCCACCCTATAGAAGCTGATCATCTGCCCTTTACCCAGACTAGTCCACAGTAGGCATTAAATCTGGTTGTGGTTCTTGCAAACTACCACTCACCTCCGTCCCCCCCACCCTTTCTTTCTAGAGAGCAAATACATAGTGGAGGTACTGAGGGGTACTGTCAGTTGAGTTTATATTCCTTAACAGAATTACAGATAGACCCTATAGAGAGACTCCTGTTTGCTGGATTTTCCCTGCAAAATGTTTACACAAGTACAAAAGGTGGCTAATACTAAAGTTCTTCATAGGATAATTGGAAACAATGCAATGCATGCTTTAAAAACAATGAATGACATTGTAATATAGCATTTTCAAGTAGGTCTTTAAAGTAGCTGTTACTGCAAGTAACTGTTGGGTAAGAATAATCCAATGTTTAACAGAAGGCTCAGTTTCAGTAATGATTTTATTTTTCTCCTTAAGCATATACCTCTTCTGTATGCATCACAGATTCTTCCACTTAGTACATTTGGGGTTGGGAGAGAACCCAACATTCTTAAATAGAGCATTAATATTTATGAGCCTTGAGTCCTGCTTCTGAACAGAGTAGACTTAATATAAAATGTTCCTTTTACAGCAATTTAAATATTTTTCTCTACTTTCCAATTAGTGTTTAGGTATTCTCAAATGTACACCAATATAGTCAATGTACACAAGAGAGTTTACTGTGGAATACAGAACAGTTGGAGAACATTATGTTTTATTTAGTTTTGCACGTAATTTTACTGTTGTGTGTTTGGAATCAAATGTTTTTATTACTTATTCATAGAACTTGCAATTGTGTTTCTGTCTGCAAGTAGAGGATTCTGGGATTTTATTGCTCTTCCTGGTCACAATAGGTTTAACTGCCTAATAACACAAGCATGCTTGGGTATGCCCTGTGTGCTCATGGTTGCACTCATTCCTTTCCTTTTGCAGTAACAGAAATTAGTGTCTTTCAAGACAGTGATGGCTGTTCCTCTTGAATGTGAATATGGAGGCCACAGGAACAGATGAAGTAGAGAAAATAAAATCAAAATTTATGTCTGCATGGCACAATATGAAATACAGTAAGTGAAATATGAAAAATAGCATTGTTTAATGAGAAATAAATGAAACGTCATTTGGCCGTTGAAATCTATTTGCATATTGTTCTGAACAGCAGAAGATATTGCTAACCCTGGTTAATAACACACGTTTACTGCCAGTGCAGATGTAATGCCATACCATGGTGACAAGAGAAGGGAGGGAATTTGTGCAGGGAATTTGTGCAGGAGTTCCATCTTGATTTTTTTCTTAACAGCCAATGAAGACCTAACACATTGCTGTTGTTAATGCTAATCATTGTTTGTGGTCTTAAGCTTGCTTAAATACCCAGCTGTACTGTGAGATCATGGTTTAGCTTGAGAACTTTAGCTCATAGGAGGATGTGTATCAGTGAGTCTGCTTATGCTCTTGTAAGTAGGGATGGGCATGAACTGGCTGACAAACTAAAGTTTGTCATGAATGTTGGCCTGGTCAGAAGAACCGAGACAAACTACCATGAATTTTGTGCTCAGTTTGTGGTGGCTTGTGACAGTTTGTGAAGAGCAGAAAGCAAAACAGCTGAGTGCCTGGGAACTCCCCTCCACTCAGCTGTTCGGTTTAAACCACCACTGCTTTGTGCTCCCTGCAACTTTCCACAGGGAGCAGAAAACGAGTTTAAATGGCCCAAAACAGTTGAGCAGCAGGGAGCCCTGCCACTCAGTTGTTTTTCTGGCTTTCTGCACACCCTGTTTAAAGGGTGAATGAACCAGTTCATTAACAAGCCTCCTGGCTTGGCTTGGTTCGGGGTTCAATCCGTGGACTGCCACAGACCCTGAATGCTGCATAGGTACATGGTAGGGCTTATGTTATTTAGGCTGAGAGGAACTTCTTATGCAAGGATAGGGGGAAATACTATGAGAAAATAAAACATATATAGTTGTCTTCAGGATTATCATATAATTTTCTAAAAGAAAATAGTAACTTGACTTACAGTTCTTAATACATAAAGGATTTGGGGTTTTCATCAGAGTTCTGTTCCTAACATGTTCTTGAACTTTTGTCACTACTAGTTTTAAAAGCACTTTCTGGTCTCTCTTCAGAATGGTTTTTTACTGTTTGCCCTCCACATTGCTGTTATTCCAGTCTGAAAGTGAAAGGAAAAGTATTCTGGTTTTGCCTGATATTTAAATGCATATTTATGCTGCCTCAAAATTGCAAAATGTCTTCGTTTTGGAGATGCCAAAAATATTCAACAGCTTTAACACAGAAGGACTTAATTCATGTTTGTATTGTTTATTGCAGTGAAATTTGTTTCTAATGAAACTTCCATTTTTAAATTTTCTTTTAAATTTTGTTAATAAAGCCTACCAGATTTCTGAAAGATCTCCAACTGATTGTTGGCTTTCCCCCCCTTTTTTAGGCTGGGTGTTGAAAACAAAAACTTACTTTAGCAGAAATTCTCCTGTCTTTTTGCTGGGAAAATGTTACCATTTCAAGACTGATGGTAGGTGGTACAAGTTTGTAATTTGTTCTAAGCCCAGTTTGGCCCATCTTTTTGGAATACATTTAGTATACTGGACCAACCCTTTTCCACTTTGAGCACAATAACCTCTTGGCATAACAGTCCACTTTTCCCCACTCTCACAGGTACTGTTCCAAGTCATGTCAGGGAATGGGAAGCCTGTGCATGCCTCCTGTTTCCCTGTATAGCCCACCTTCTCAGTCAAGGAAGTTGACAAGCGGGGGGGGGGATGGCAATATGGGAGGTACAAGTACGCTTAATATTCCTTACAATAGTGTGGCATATTGTGTGGGTGTGGGGGAACAAGGTTTTATTAAACACGGTCAGATCCCTCTGCACACAGGCAGGGATTGTGCCAGTAGGATATAGATACCTCCTGGGATAATGTTCTTTCATTACAAAACAAATGCAGGAAGGTACATTCAGGATCATAGTTTCTAATATGTGTTACACTTGTAGAAAATGTTTTCTCTGTTTTCTCAGAGAATAGCATCCAAAGCAGTGGCTGTTCCAACTCATTAGAAGTTTGTTTTCTACAAGGAGAATTTTATACAAAATGTTAGTGCCTTAATTTATGCTACCAAAAATGCACTATTGAAAGTGTTAACTTTCCAACCAACAGCTGCTAACCTTATCTTGTTTCCATATTGTAAATACCTATGCATTTTCACTTCAGTTAGTGAGTTGGATCTAGATTAAATTTACCCTCAGTGCAAATGGAGTTTTCCTGCCCACTGAAAATGTTCCTCCTGGGAGATATGGGATCCTGAGGGAATGACAGGAAGGGGGATCTGCAGTAGGAAGGGGGAATCAGTAGAAATTGCGCATTTAGTCTGGACCCAAACTAATATTTGTTCACAAAATTAGAGATTTTTCTGGTGTTTTTTAAAAATCATTATTGGCACAAAGTATTGTGTTTTTTTCCATATGTTTTGCAGCATGTGTTATGATACTCAGCTGAAATGATTATTTAATATGCTTCATTGCAGAGCCAAGTGAAATGTCCCCAAATGGATCAAATCACGATATTAATGATGAAATAATATCTAGAAATGTTGAGGAGTTCCGTAAAGATTTTATTTCTAGAATATGGCTGACATACAGAGAAGAATTTCCTCAGATCAAGGGCTCAGCATTAACAACCGATTGTGGCTGGGGTTGTACCCTCAGGACTGGCCAGATGCTTCTAGCACAGGGACTTATTGTTCACTTCCTTGGCAGAGGCAAGTTCTCAGGTTTGCCTGTGGATCAGATTGATTTGGCTTTGGGGTTGGAGTATTTTGGGAGAATCACAAGATTGAGCACTAGGCATTTCTACTGCATTCTTTTAAAAATGTGGCATTTGTTGTAGTGTGCATCAACCACATAAATTATGGGGAGATGCCCATTTAAACTCTAACTAAGTGGTAATTGCTAAATTACTTGGTAAAAGATTGAAAACACTTAACTGGCATAATTCATGGTTTCTGTTTCCTCTAAAAGGACATTCTGGGCTGTAATTGCTTTGCTATAAAACTATTAATGTACAGTTTCTGATTCAGGCAATCTTTAGTACACTTGCTAGCACAAACTTGCTGATCTATAGTATGTAGCTGAGAAACTGCTAAACTTTTACTTTTTAAAAACTTTCTTCAAATCTAACCAGTGCTAGTTATGAACCATTTTAATATATGATTATTTGAGTTGATATTTTGATCATGAGCAAAAAGAGATGTATAATATGTTTGAAATACTGTTACAGACTGGACCTGGCCAGATGCATTGGTCATTGAAAATTTAGATTCTGAATCATGGACCAGCCACACAGTAAAAAAGCTGACTTCATCACTTGAAGCATCATTTACAGGGGAGAGAGAGTGCAAGAACCAGTCAGTCCATCATAAAAATGTTCCAAAAGATGTCTGGGGGTACAGAGAAATAAAAGAGGAACACTGCCACCGAAAAATAATCTCTTGGTTTGGTGATTCTCCACTTGCAAATTTTGGCTTGCATCGGCTGATAGAATATGGAAACAAATCTGGAAAAATAGCGGGAGATTGGTACGGGCCAGCTGTTGTAGCGCATCTTTTAAGGTAAAAAGCCGTGAAGTAACCTTCACCATTTCATCAGAATGGGTGTAGAGGAAGGGTATTTTAGGACGGTCTTGTTTTAAGTTAATTAACAAAGCATCAATTTAATATTTCACAGTAAATGTCCCCCCCATCCCAACCTTAAATACACACTAATGAAGTGTGAACTTGATGAAACTGAGAGGAAAGAGACCTTGGGGTTGTAGTGGATAGCTCAATGAAAATGTCAACGCAGTATGTTGCAGCAGTGAAAAAGGCAAATTCTGTGTTAGGTATTATTAGGAAAGGGATTGAAAATAAAACGATATTACAATGCCTATGTATAGATGATGCAGCCTGATTTGAATATTGTGAGTAGTTCTGGTCACTGTGTTTCAAAACAACATTGCAGAAGAGGGCAGCAGAGATGATTAAGGAGTCTTTCTTATGAGGAAAGGCTGAAGAATCTGGGACTTTTCAGTTTAGAAGGGAGACATGACAGAGGTTTCTAAAATTATTCATGGGTAGAAAAAGTGGACAGAGAGAACTTTTTCTCTCAAAATACAGAACTCGAGGGCATCCAGTGAAATTGATGGATGTACCAAAAGAAATCCCTTCTTTACTCAATGAGTAATTAAATGTGGAATCCACCACCAGAGATGTAGTGATGGCCATAGGCTTAGATAGCTTTAAAAGGGCACTTGAACAGACAGATTCATGGAGAATATGTCTATCTCCACATTCAGAGTCAGTAAACCTTTAAATACCAGTGCCAGGAGACAAAATCAGGTGAAGGCCTCAGCCTCTATGCTCTGTTACTGGCTCTCCAGAGGAACTGGTTGGTCACTGTCACAGTGCTTTTACACATGTTGAATAAAGCACTTTGAATCCACTTTCAATGCATTTTGCACCTGGATTTTAATGTGTGAAAAGGTGGAATCCACATGCCAACAATTGCTAGAGGGGATTGAGAGTGCATTATTCAGCATGTGAGAAAATGCAAGACAAGAGGGTGGACTAGATGAACCACTGGTCTGATTCATCAAGGCTCTTCTTATGTTCTTAGTATACCCCTTGTCACTGGTGTCCAAGAAAATAGATTCAGGTGGGTATAGGGTTCCCAGCTTCCAGGTGGGGCCTTGGGATCTCCCGCTTTGACAACTGATCTCTAGATGACAGAGTTCAGCTCCCCTGGAGAAAATGGCTGCTGTGAAGGGTGGACTTTATGGCATTGTACCATGCTGAGGTCCCTCCCCTCCCCAAACCCCACCCTCTCCTGGATCCATCCCCAAAGTCTCCAGGTATTTTCCATCCAAGACCTGGCAACCCTAGGTGGGTAGCCATGTTGGTCTGAAGCAACAGAACAAAGTTTGTGTCCAGTGGTATCTTTAAGACCAATAAAGTTTAATTCTGGGTATAAGCTTTTGTGTGTATACACACTTCATCCGATACACTTCAACTGATGAAATTTGCATGGACACGAAAGCTTATACCCAGAATTAAACTTTGTTGGTCTTAAAGGTGCCACTGGACACAAACTTTGTTCTATTGGTTATCCAAGTGTGTGTTCCACAAACATGAAATAGCAATAAAGATCTGATGTGTAAGTTGTACTCAAATTTCTTTAAATTTTGGATATTGGCCATTTGTGGCAATGAAAGTTTAAAGATCCATTCCAGACCTAATGAAATGTTCTAAAAACTAACAACTCTTTTAACCTTGAAACATGCATAACATTATAGACCTTTTTAATACTGTAACCTGGGGGCTGTAATGTACTGATAGTGTAATGAACTGTCAGAGTTTAAAATTGATGTTTTCAGCATTTCTTTGCACACATCAAATTCTTGTGAAATTGTAAGTGTATGGGACTATTAATATTATAATTACATCACAGTAAAAGTAAAGGGTCTGTGACATTCAGTCTAGATTTTTTAAAAAAAGAAACCCAAAGTCAGATTTCTCTGTACAGTGTGCCTTATATGCCATTTCTTTGGACACCATTGATTTTGTATTTTTACAGTCTTATGTTCTAGGTGGGTCCCAATATGGTCATAAATTGAATCATTAAGCCTTCTAAGCACAAGAGGCCAAAGTGCAGATGTAAATTTTTTACATTTATATAGAAGCAGGATTTGTGTGGTGCTTGTATAGCAAGACTATTCTCCTTGAATGAGACTTCAGGGAAATAATATACTGTTTGAGAGGTGAAGGTTATTTATTTATCTAGCGGTAAATAATTGAAAGTTTTACTGAAATTATCATATAAAACTTGTGAACATTTTTTGAGGAATTTTGCTTTCTTTTTTCAGAACAGAGGGTTGGTTTCAGGATATGGAGGCTCACTTTTCATGTCTTTGTGAACAGATTAACCCTTGCTGTCTTTTCACAATCTGCCTCATCCTCCTTCTGCAGTATTCTGCAGTATCATAGATTCCTCTTACAAAGATGGAAATGTATAAACTCATCAAAATATTCAGCATCCATTTTCTGCTACTATGACACAGACTCTTTTGCAGAAGCTAAAAAAATTAACTTTTTGGATGTTTATGATTTGTCTGACTGTTCACTCAAATTTTCTTCAAAAGATAGCAGTCTCTGAGATCAAGTTTCATGCAAACAATTGGTTTATATCTTTAGATTTTGGCTGCTTCCTACAATATGATTTCCTGTATAGATTACATTTCTGGGATAGACTGTCATATGTTTGCCATAACATGAGTCAGATGTATATGTATCTATTTTTGCCGCTAGTTATATGCATTGGTCTGTCATTGGCAGCAGATTCTGTGTATTCAACTGTGTGTTCTGTGACATGTTACCATTGTGTTTTCAGTGTGTTCTATGGACATCCTCTCTTCTTCACGCTCATATTTTTTCTGCCTTTTTTTTTGTTAGTAAAATAAATCAAAACTGTTTTAATTAGTGTTGTTTGTTTAAAGGTTAGATAACCTCGAAAATTATCCTTCTGCCCACCAGGTTTTTTAAAAGAATGTAGTATAGCAATGTGTGAAATAAAAAACATAACTAGAATTTTATAGAGGTTAGTAAAGCAGTTGTTCTTTTTAATTTAATAGTTCTGTTATTTTCCTTTTTGACAGTAAATGTCAAATGTGTTTACCCCGTTCTGCTTATGGATGATTTTTCTGTTCTTTTTGAGACAGGCTGAAGTCGTGTTTTTCAAACGCTGTTTCTTGGATAACCCAAGAAACAATGGCTTTACAATGGCTTACTTTATTATTGTGTACGGTTGCCAGGTCTGGGTTGGAAAATACCTGGAGACTTTGGGGGTGGATCCAGGAGCGGGCAGGGTTTGGGGAGGGGCCTCAGCAGGGTACCATGCCATAGAGTCCACCCTTCAAAGCAGCCATTTTCTCCAGGGGAGCTGATCTCCATCAGCTGGAGATCAGTTGTAAAAGCAGGAGATCTCCAGGCCCCACCTGGAGGCTGGTAACTCTATTATTGTGTCCTAGATAGCTATAGTCCTAGGCAATGTATAATCTAAAATATAACTGTTTTGTTTATGTACAGAAAAGCTGTTGAGGAATCAAGAGACTCTGAGTTACAAGGAATTACAGTGTATGTTGCTCAAGACTGCACAGGTAAGTACTGTGATTAAAGAATGCAGTATACTGGACTCATCTTCAAAGAACGTAACCTAAAGCTTTGTAGCTAAAAAGATGGAGAGTGACATGGTCATGTAGCATTCAGTTTAAACCACTAGGCCCTTGAGACCAGAACTTGTCTTTTTTTGTTGTTTTACACCAAGTGCCAACCTACAGTGATGATGATAATTCATAGAATCATAGAATTGGAAAGGATCTCCAGGGTCATCTAGCCCAACTGTTTGGAATATAGTACATATTATATATCAGAGAAACTGCATGGACTTTGAATAATATTTGGAAAATGTATCTAAAAGATCATAATGGGTGTCTTTTGATCTCCAATTTGCTGAGCATGTTTTTTTTGTTTGTTTCTGTAGCATTTTCTATTAGCTGTTGTGGGCTTATTGACTCAGTGCCTTGAATTCCTTATTCTTCTCTCCTACCGCACACAAACCATTTTGTGTACAAAAATAGTAATTAAAAGTATACTCGTTAAGAAAAAATTCTCCACTCCTGAAATATTAGATCAGTGGAAATTTTTATTTCTTTCTGACATGCAGCAATAATGTATGTAGTCACTTTACACAGAATACTCAAATATATCTAGCAATAAAGCAGCATCACTGGGAGAATCCTTTTCTTGGATAAATGGCAGCATAAATTGTTCTGATCATTTGTTGCTTTCAGCTTCAAGCAGTCCTGGATACTAATGCTTTGTTAGTGTATAACAAGGACACTTGATAAAGAGAGAATGCAATATATTGTAACTTCATGGCTGTGCAATATTCTGCTCCCAGGTATCTTTGCAGTTTGCCATAGCTCAGCTGCTTGCTTTGATGCATGATGTTCTAGTGAGTGCAGGAAGCACAGATGGAGGGGGGGGATTGACTCAGTGGACCCATTTTATCAATCACCTCAGGACTGTAATCCATCCTTTGGACGTGGCACATAGATGGACCACATCCCACAGTGCCACAGCTATGTGAGGAATGTTTCTGGTTTAGCAAGCTAGAGGACACATGCCTTGTTTGTCCACTTGATGACAGTACAGCTGTTGTCCTACAAGCCTGCAATTATTGGTATTGCCTTCATGGGTTTCAGGGCCTCTGTGTGCCATGTTGGCCTCAGACAAATAAATACATTGCATATATGGACATGCACACAGCTCACTGGTCCGCAGTGGGAAGGTATAGGGCTCACTAGAGCATGATCATAAGAACATAAGAGAAGCCAATGGCCCATCTAGTCCAACACTCTGTCATACAGTGGCCAAAAATACCAGGTGCCATCAGGAGGTCCAGCAGTGGCACCAGGAAACTAGAAGCCCTCCCACTGTTGCCCCCCCTAGCACCAAGTATACAGAGCATCACTTGCCCCAGCCTGAGAGTTCCTATCTATACCTCATAGCTAATAGCCACTGATGGACTTCTACTCCATATGCTTGTCTAATTCCATCTTGAAACTGTCCATGCTCGTAGCCGCCGCCACCTCCTGTGGCAGTGAATTTCATAAATTATTTTGATACCCCTTAAAATTAGCAGAGGTTTTATGTTTCATAGATATTGTTCAGTTTGTGTTTGATGATGCACTTCCACTTATATTAACCTTGATTATTCTTGTCTGTCTTTCAAGTTTACAAGTCTGATGTTATTGATAAACAGTGCTCTTTTGTGGATCCTCAAAAAACAGATACCAAAGCTGTAATTATATTAATTCCGGTGAGACTTGGTGGTGAAAGAACCAATATGGAATACCTAGAGTTTGTGAAGGTATGAAATAAGTTCAGTCACCTTTCAGAAAGTTATACTAGATTGTAGGAAAGGACACTTAAAGATGGTAATCTTCACTCTATTAAATATATTAAATGTATTTATGACTTTACAGATGTAGATCATAAAGTTTGACTTCAGAAATTTGAAATTTCTATTCTCTGCAATTATGTCGGAATACTGATTCTCAGTGTTAAAGCAGTTGTAACTATTCCTGTCCCAAGTGACTGCCAGACAGGTCTCTGATGCAGTAATACCAGATAATAAAGACTGATCTCATCTCACCTGTATTGGTGTTTTCTTCGGTGAGCTTCCCCATGTGACCTTGTTTTTAGGATGTTACCAATCTCCATCTGTTTACTACACGTAACATAAATGCCACTAATTAACTGCTTAACAAAGTCTGCCCCATTTCTTTTGGAGTGTCACTGGTGGTTATTTTTGGTCTTATGCTTCCGTATATTCCTTTTTAAAATTGTTTTAACAGTTTGCTCTTTTTTATACCCAGGTTTGTTGTTTTTTCACTATATAGTTTCTTAATACTTATGATAATGGGGTTTAGAGACATGTATATCCTTCATATACTGCAGAAACATACAACATATTTTAAAGATGCTATAATTGTAAGAAATATTCACAGTTAGCAATTACACTATTTAAGAGTTCGATGTTCTCAGTGTTAGAAAGGTAGCAACATCTGAATATGCCCCATCCTATTATGGCCATTTTCTTTCCAAATAATACACTTTCTTCTGTTTGCTACAAAACTTGTTTTCAAGAATATTTTAAATAATACCTTTGATTGAAATACAGATGCTGGTGAGAGAGCCAGTTTAGTATAGTGGTTAGGAGCACGGACGCTAATCTTGGAGAACCGGGTTTTGATTCCCCATTCCTCCACATGCAGCTGCTAGTGTGTCCTTGGGTCAGTTACAAGTTCTTTCAGAGCTGTTCTCTCATGAGCAGTTCTTGAAGAGCTCTCTCAGCCCCACCTACCTCACAGGGTGTCTGTTGTGGGGAGGGGAGGACAAGGGAAAGGAGATTGTAAGCCACTCTGAGACTCCTTTGTATAATGAAGGGTGGGGTATAAATTGAATCTCCTCCTCCTCCTTCTTCGACTGATAGCAAATATATCCTCTGAACAGCACTTGAATATAAATACAGGATCAGATAGCAACCAATGCTAGTATAATTTATGGTACCTATATCTGTATTATACTAGGAATAAGGCCCATTGTGGAAATAAATACAACAGACTTTAGAAAGAGGCTCTGGGAGAGTGCTAAGGCCTTGGGCACTCAGCGTCAATTTGCTGTGGCAACTTCAGCAGAGTATAATGACACATAGTCCACCATTTTCTCCAGAGGAACTGATCTCTGCTACCTGAAGAGCAGTTGTAATTCTGACTTATCTCCAGCCCTCACCTGGAGACTGGCAGCAATGGTTCCCCAGGAGGAAATGGCTGGTTTGGAGGGTGGAATCTATGGCATTGTACCTGTCTGAGGTCCCACTGCTCCTCAAACTCCACTCTCTCCAGGCTCCACCCCTCAAATCTCCATGAATTTCCCAACCCAGGAGTTTCAACCCTATTTCCTTCCCAGCCAAGCATCAACCTGCCATTATCTGTCCCTCTGATTTTAGCTGTGCATCTCCTCCCCCCTCCCTCCTGGAAATCAGTTGTAATTCTGAGTGATCTCCATCCCTCTTCTGGAGATTGGCAACAGTGGTTGCCCAGGAGGGAATGGGTGATTGGGAGGGTGGAGTCTATGGCATTGTACCTGTCTGAGGTCCCACCGCTCCTCAAACCTCACCCTCTCCAGGCTCCACCCCTCAAATCTCCATGAATTTTCCACCTGGAGTTGGCAACCCTATTTCCTTCCCAGCCAATCATCAACCTAACTTTATTTCCCCCTCACTCTTCAGCTTTCCATCTCCCACACACACACTTGCAGCCTCTTCCGTGCTGTGAAGCCCTGACTGCCATGTCACATTGGCTATCATGGGGGGCATCTCAGCAGGGTATAAGGACACAGAGTCCACCACGTTCTCCAGGGGAACTGATCTCTGCCATCTGGAGAGCAGTTGTAATTCTGAGTGATCTCCAGCCCTCACCTGGAGATTGGCAACAATGGTTTCCCAGGAGGAGAAGTAGTCTTTCTCTGCAGTAGGGACCAAAGCAGCTGACATTATTCTCCTCTCCCCCTTGTGACTTGCACAACAACCCTGTGAGGTAGGTTGGGCTGATTCTGTGACTGGTCCAAAATCATCCACTCAGCTTCTACAGCAAGAACCTGGATCTAGCAGACCCTGCTCTGAGGCACTGACTGCTACGCCTAGGGTAGCCAGCCTCCAAGTGGAACCTGAAGATCACCAGGTATCACAACTGAACTCCAGACAACAGATCTCTCCTCCACAGAGAAAAGAACTGCTTTGGAAGATGGGCTTTATGGCATTCTGTTCAGCTGAGGCCTCTCCCCTCCCCAAACCCTGGTTTCCATAGAGTCTACCAGAGAATCTTCAGGAATCTCCCTATCTGGAGCTGGTAACCCTAGTCAGGACTGGCCCCAATGAGTTCCTCACAAAGGCCCACGAAGGGTTTTCTTCCTTTGTCTGAACCAAGCTTGGTTGCCTACTGTGGTGAAACGGGCTCCAGTGTACAACTCAGCTATTTGCCT
The DNA here is from genome assembly GCA_029375565.1 of Gekko gecko. Classification (NCBI taxonomy): domain Eukaryota; kingdom Metazoa; phylum Chordata; class Lepidosauria; order Squamata; family Gekkonidae; genus Gekko; species Gekko gecko. The sequence goes on along the minus strand of JAPDNY010000006.1, from coordinate 72,800,956 downwards.
CCCACGCTCGTCCCGTGGGCATATCTCACTCCTTAAGTTCACTGCCACCACTCACTGAATTGTCACTGCCTTTTTAGAGGGACAGTGAGACCCCTCTGGCCGAATCTCCCTATTTGGAGATGGAATTCTCAATCTTTGGGGGATCCCTGGAAAGTTGGCAATACAAGGGTCTGGCTTTTCCTTGCTTCCCTGGGCTACCCCCTCCCTTTAGTATTGTGCAGAGCAGGGGAGACTATGTGGTCAGAGCACAACATAGATTATTAGCCCAAATAAAAGAATGTATTTAACTATTTACTCAGTTATGGAGCACACACACACTAAACGAATAAGGCAAAATGTAGGAGTAAGCACACACCATGAGTCAATAGGGCATAAATCAACAGGGGTTAAATGCAATCCTCTTTCCCTACACACAGTACTCTACCACTGAAGGTTGTGGGCTCAGGATAGGATCTCTCCTTGGACCGGCCTCTGGCTCTGCTTCAGCCTCTCTCTCTTCAGCAGGGAAGTGTCCATTCATTCCCCAGTCCAGCTGACTGTGGAGTGGCTGAATTTCTGCTGCCTCCCAGGGTTCCCCCACATCTCTGGCTTGTGGCCTGGATGGGCTGGTCAGCACAGGCAGCAGGAACCTTTCCTAACCTCCTGTAGGATAAAGACTGCATCCTCCATGGATGGGCTGGAGTCTATATTGATGCTGCCCCGCCCCTTGGGACAGTCCCTGTTTTCCCACACTTTTTGGTCTTGGGGCAGCTGGGAACTGTAGGCCAGCAGATGAGGAAACTCCATTCAACCCAGTGAGTGATACCCCTGCAGGCCCCTCTCTGGAACTACAGCTCAATTAAACCTTACGGGGGAACATTTTAAACAAACAACCACAGACGGCAGCCATCTTACAAACACAGGTAACTGCCAGTCTGTGAGTGGTCCGAAATCACAGCTTCCAGAGCAAGAACCTGGGTCCGGGAGACCCTGCTCTGAAGCGCTAACTGCTACGCCTAGGGTAGCCAATATCCCGGTGGAGCCTGAGGATCGATGGGTATCACAACTGAATAGAATGCCACCGTCCAAAGAAAATAACTGCTTTGGACGGTGGCATTCTATTCAGCTGAGGCCTCTCCCCTCCCCAAACTCTGGCTTTCTTAGACACACAATAGCCAGGAATTTTCCAACCTGGAGCTGGCAACCATAGTCAGGACTGGCCCCAATGAGTTCTTCACAACAGCCACTGAGGGGAAAGTTAGTCCCAAGCAGGAGAAGCGTCTTCGTCAAGAAAGAAAGCTGTTTGCCAGTAATTCTGACAGGGCACAGTGGGTGAAGGGGGAGTGGGCGGGTCAGAGGAGCAGACCCAGCACCCAGCCAATGGCATGAGAGTACTCTTGAGTGGCAGCTGACAGGCCAATGGCTGAGGGAGCACATTGCACAGCCAATAGGAGAGCTGCAAAGTGCCACTCCATTTCACAATTATATATAAGGAGAGAAGAGATATCTAAGGGAAGTCATCATATTCTTTCTCTTGGAAACAATCTTGTTAGATAAATCAATTGGTTTAAAATTAATATTCTCTGGTTGTATTTGAGTCTTTAGTGATTGTGAAGTCATGGAACCCCTAATGTTGTTTTTCAATTAAACTTGTTTATAAGGATTGCTTGTTGGAAGTAGTGAAATATTCCAAGAAATGCCAGTATTATTGATTTTACTGGTTGAAGTTTTTGTTACTCTTTTATCATTTTCAGTCTATAAAACAAAGAGGATATGCTGTCTGTAAGAAGCTACTAGTGCTTTGTAAACAAATAGCAATTAATGGATTGGTGTAAGGTAGTGGTATAGCAATTGTGGGTTCAATATACTTGCCTACCTTTTTCTTAAGTAAGTGAAATAAAAGAAGAAAATAATGGGCGAGAAGTGGAAAGTTAATGGAAATCTCAGGATAGCACTATGAAGTCCACAGGTAAACTTATGTTGTTCTTAGAATGAAGTACACCTGAAAGCCATTTTGGGGTAGAATACTACCTTCTGCTTTTTCTTCTTTGGCTGTGATCTAGAAACCCACGAATGCAGTGTTTACAGTTCTCAACTCTGAAATGCATGATGCTGAGTGTCTTCCTCTCCACAACAGAAAGTAATGGGGAAATCTTCATGGAAGTAGCAACTTATTTGAAAGTGGTTTGTTTTGCTGAACAGAAACTGGCTGCCATTTGCCATATGGGCCAAGGCTACTACACTGTAATCTTACAATTATTTTCTGTGGAGTCTTAAATCTGAATTATTTATTGTTGTGATGACAGGGAATTCTGAGTCTTGAGTACTGCATTGGTATTATTGGCGGCAAACCTAAGCAATCATACTACTTTGCTGGATTCCAAGGTTAGTGTTTTAATAAGATGTCTTTTTCAGTGCTGGCTCCCCCCCCCCCATTTGGAAGTTAATATAAGACCAGTAGGAAATAGAATGATTAAAATAGCAAAATGAGTACCTTATTAATTTATCAGACTCTCTAAAGTCCAGTCATTTGTCACTTGCCCCATGTGGTAATTGGATTCTGTAAAATGTACATTTAATTCTCTTTGTTGCATAAACAAGGCATAATTTATCTGTTTCATTCAACTTTGAGAGAGAGCCTTTTGCTGTTTCCAGCCTGGCAGTTCTTAGTTATATATTTACCCTTTAGTAGTTTAAGTGGTGCAAGTTGATGACCAAATGACAAGCAAATATGTTCTTCCTGTCATGATGAGGAAGTGTGATGCATTTTTCATATGCAAACTCCAGGAATATAATTGCGTGTTTGTAAAAGTAATTTTATCTCCAAAAATTAAATGACAGTTTCATCACTTTATCAAAATTCTGCTTCTACAAGCATATTTGATTATGCAAAAGTTAATCTGTCCTGCAAAAACGTACGCTTCAGTCAATGAATATCAGCTTGGCAGGCAGTTCCTTGCTCTGCCCCCCCCCACCAACTGTTCTGCATAGAAATTGGATTGTAAGCTGTGTAATAATAAGGTGTTTTTTGAATTACTTGTCTTTTGTTTTGTCCTTGTAGATGACAGTTTGATTTACATGGATCCTCATTACTGCCAGTCTTTTGTAGATGTCAGCATAAAGGATTTCCCCCTTGAGGTAGGATGGATAAAGAACTAGCACTGTTTGCTTCATATATGAACCATACTCTAATTACCTAGATCTTCTGTTGTTGTTCTTGGTGCTAGAAAAAAGAAATGAATACATGTGAGATACTTTTCGTTGCAGTGGAATTTACATCCAAAAGCCTACTTTGTACATCTAATTTTTGCCTTGAGGGAGCCAAAGCCTGGCTTTAAGAAGTGGGGCTTCCACCAGAGAAATATCACACTGTCAGTATTCCTCAGCCGCTTCATATACAGTACATACAGATAAGGTTTTCAAGCATTATATGTCCAGCAATGCTGTTGTGTGAGAGAGAGTTCTGTTAAGCGTGTATTCATTTGTTGGGGGAGGGGGGCCTTGCCATGTCTGTTCCCAGACTAGTTACTTTAGGTGCAGAGTTATTCCCAATAACATGTTGAATTCTGCCAATAAGCTTGGAGCCAGGACTTGAATGGAGACAATACAAAAAGCATTGGTACAGTATGTAAACTGTGCATTGTACAAAACTGTGCAGTTTGAAGATCTTTAGTTGCCTCATTTTACTGAATTGGGGGCATGGCACCAGTCAACTGTACAAGGTAGTTTAAGAGGGCAGCCATGCTGGTCTTCAGCAGAACAGTTAGAGTTGAGTCCAGGAGCGCCTTGGAGACCAGCAAGATTTGCATGGTATAAGCTTTGGAGAGTTGAAGCTCCCTTTGTCAGATACCAGAGAATCTAACTGTCCTATACAAGCTTATCTAGTGTTTTGTAGTTCAGTGTATGATTATGACCTACTGTCAGGATACCTGCTGCAGTTTTGCTGCTCCCAGGTAAAAAGCTGAACATGGGATAATGGTGGGAGGAAATATAATTCAAGAGAAACTGCTTCAATATTTACTGCTACCAACAACCACTCCTTTAGGTATCCTGGACCGCAATGTTATTTGGGCTGTCGTTTATAATTTCAGTTACTCTCCTGGTTGCAGAGACCAGTTTGAAAACTGTGCATGTGTATCATGCATGGCCATAATAATATGTTACTAATAAGAGCCCCATGGGTATTGTGTTTTAAAGTCTTCTGACTTTTAAGTCCATTTAAAAATGTATTGTGGTTCTGAATTTCTGGGACAAGCTGTAATGGAGGTCTTGGTTGCTCTTATAAACTGCAAGCCTCCTGTATTCTAATTTAAATGACTGTACTCTTTATAATAGAAAGTTTAAATAGCTTCTACTGGATCAGTTTGTGATCATGAGAACCTGAGTCTCAATAATAGAGCCTCTGTTTTGAGTGCAGAGGATCCCAGGTTCACCCTCCAGCAAAAAAGATACAGTAGTAAGATGTGAAACACCTGGAGCAGAGACTCTGGAGAGCCAGTGCTCATTGGAGCTGAGACTCTGGAGAACCAACACCTGTCGGAACAGACAATATCGATCTGGATGGACCAGTGGTCTGACTCATTATAAGGCAGCTTTATGCCTTTATGTATATACTTAAATGACAAAGCTATGAGTTAACTATAGGCTCATGTGACAACCTACATAATGCAATAAAATATTAAGATTTAGTATTAAGACATGTATTGTCTTGTGATTAGTTTTCTGTATAAAATAATGTAAGGATTAGAGAAATAAGATGCTAGATGATTCTTAACAGATTTTGACATTTTTGCAACCTTCTTTAATATGAATATTCCAAAAATATATGGGGGCTGCCAATTTGTTTCTGGGTAGAATTGAAAATGCTAGTTTTTACTGTTTAAAGCCCTTAAATGGGGCCAAGTACTTGCAGGACCACTTACTGCCTGCAATATAAGCCTGTTCACTGGCTACAATTGCATGGTGAAATTGATGACAATCAAGCACAGAGCTTTTGCTGTGTTGGCCCTGCAAATTGGAAAATGTTCTCCCAAGAGGTGTTACTCAGTGCCCAGCCTGTTATGGGTGAAAATAATTTTAATTGCATGGGGTTTCTTGTAGTATGTTCCATAAGGGCCCCCCTTTTAGACAAAGAAGTGGTTTAATGGTTCTCTCCCCATTTGTCTATATGTTTTTATTGCTCCTTAAATATGCTATGCTGCTTTTATTATGTGCTTTCTTTTTTTAACAAGGTTTTAATGTCTCTATTGGTTTTATTATTTTACTGATTTTTCAAATACACATTGCAGTGAGTTGCTTAGAGCTTGACAAGAAGTGGCTAATAAATATTGCTCTTATATTTGATTTTTGTAACATTGAAAGGGAAAGGTATTCCCATGTAAAGATTCTGTAATGCAAAATGAATTATCTCATGCCATTCTTAAAAGCTTTCAAAAATTTGCAAAACAGTAAAGAGGTGTTAGGAAGAGTGCTCGCTCTGCCAGGGAACTTTTAGTGCTGGCTGTTGCTTCCAAGAAGCAGCTGGGTCTTAAAATTCTCATCTGTACTTTTTTTATGGAGGGGGAAAGGTAGTCAGTGAATATCTTGCACCTGAAATATCACTTCATTTCCTTCATTGCTACATCATACTGGCATGAATTTTTCAAACTGAGATGTTGAAAGAAAAAAAAAACATTGCTTAGAATTATGATGAGAGTAACAATTGGGTAAAAACACTGGGTCAGATCCAAAGGTTGTTTTCTTGTAAAGGATTTTTTTCACTTCCCCCTCCCCTGCCACACTCTGAAAATGTTGCTCTGTTGAGGTCGGTTCCTCAGGAGTAGTGAGTGGTTCTGCAATGAAAACTGCACTCCATTCCTTTTCTCCTTGTGGGAAACTTCCATTGATTTTAACCTGCCAACATATGTATGAATTATGCAAGTCCTCACAATGCCAGTATTATGTCACCCTAGGTGCACTGGAATACCTGATTGTAATTATTTACTTGGGATTGACTGAAACTAAGAGGATCTATAGGATCATTATACTAGATTTATTACTTTGCTTCTATGATTAATTTGAAATTTGAAAATAATACTTTCAACTGCTGACTTTGGCCACTGTAGATTTTATCACCTGAAGTTTTTTTTATTGAGTTGGATAACCTTTGGTTATCATTGTCTGTTAAAAGGAATGAATGAAGGCAAAGATATGGATGCATTTGTCTATTAACCCTTTTGTTTTGTTTGTTTCTTGCAAACTGCAGTCATTTCACTGTCCTTCACCCAAAAAGATGTCTTTTAAGAAAATGGATCCTAGCTGTACAATAGGGTTATATTGTCAAAATGTGCAAGACTTTGAGAGGGCTTCTGAAGAAATAACTAAGGTAAGTGTCCACATGATGAAACAGATGTTTCACTGGGAGTCCTTGCGTTGGTATAGCCTTTTTATGTATAGAGACCACACTAATCTTTAATTCCTATTTTGGACTAGGCCAAATATGCCAATTCCTTTGCAGTTTTCTCTTGTTTCATAAAAGCAAATCATTTAACTTGTAAAATATATATATAGAAAAACAAACATTTTAAATTGATAGCTCGGTAACCAAAAAAACACCATTTGTGCTCCAAATATGTAAATTATATATTATTATTGGAGAAAATTGCCTTTTTGTATTTGAAACCAAGCTGGATCTTAATGTTTAAGTAGAAAAGGAAAGTGACTGGCCAGTTTTTATTTTGCTTACAGTAGTATGAATGATTTTATGTAAGTGTATTGCTGAAATTAAATTGTCTCTGAGAGCAGACATATATTTTTTTTAGTATGTTAGCTATGCGCCAACAAAGTATAGGCTTATCCCACTAGGTGGCAGCATTTAAACGGAAATATTTCTGTAGAAAAAGTCCCTTTTTAGGCACAACCTCCAGAAGAATCTTTAAAAGGCAATCAATTCTTTGGGGATGATTTTAAATGGTAATATTAAATCAAACTAAATTGTGCATTATTACTTGTTAGCATAAGTGTGTATTTGTTAAATTTACAGATAAAATATTATTACTGTGTTTTAGCACCATTTAAAATCACTAAGAAGGCGCCTCCTAGATCCAAGTAAACATAGGTTAGTTTATGGCATTTAATCTAAACTGGATAAGGGGGAAGGAAATAAAACAGTTACATTTAATGCATGGAAAAAATAATAGCAGTTCTGCTCTTCATTTTCTTCACCCTTCATCTCCCCTTCTTTGTGCATGCTTTCCCCCATCTTTTCTTTTTAACCAGTTCGAAATAAAGATTCACCTTGCCTGAAAATACTATAGGTATCTAACTTCTGATTAGGAATGGCATCTCTCTGATGTCATAGCTGAAGGCATACATTGTACCAGTCAGAACAACAGCTGCAGCTTGCAAGCACTTATAGCAGGTCCAAGAACATCTAAGGAGAACTGGTGTCCATCCCGGCTTAAGTAATATTTTGTTTTTTAGATATATTTTTGTAATTGAAATCCAACTTTTAAATAATTCAGGAATGTTAGGGAAATATTGTGATACATATAGTTCCCTATTGAAATAGAATGCAGAATGCACTGCAGATACAGTAGTAGTAATAATTTACTTGGCACTCAAACAGTGTTTGGTGGAGGTGCTGAGACTATGGGAAGTGGCTTACCTAAGGTCATGGATGAGGTTAGGCTTGAGGACCTACCTGGAGTGTGATCCACACTCAGCCATTATACTGTTCCAGTTCCCATGGGCATACGAGGGAGAACTCTGCAGAATACAGAGTAATCAAAACTGCCTTTCCCAAACACAAAGTTGATTCTTGCTGCATTGTCACATTTTTTATGTGTGTGTTTTCATTCCAAATGCATCCCTTTGGATACACATATCACTGGGACTAGCCTTCCATCTGTGATGGGGGATCCTTTTTTTTTTAATGGTAGGTCCTGTCTTTGGATTTACTTATTTATATTTAAAACATTTTTTTGCCACCTTTCCAATGAAGGCAGCAAATATCAGAACATTAAAAAGTGTTTAAAATAGAAAATATCAGTGAAAATAATTTCATTTCCTTTGAAATGGCCACAGTCATATACATATACATGAGTTTATGCTGGAAGTATCTGATGTGAAATGTGGTATCAGTTTCAAGAAACATGCTTGTAGTCTATTCCTGCAAGTCCAAGGACACTACCTTCCCCCCGTGCCAACGTGGCTGTTTTTGTTGACTCTCATGTGAACTCAATGCTGTTCCTGGGGGTTCTTGAACACCAGGGTAGCATTTGGGGTGTGGAGGAGGAGTTACAGCAGGATAGGGAAGGTGGGAGAGTTGTGTTCTGTGAACCAAGCTCTGCTAGCAGATCATTTGATCCAATCTGAAGTTTTTATCTCTCATGGTTGGTAGGAAAGAGAACTGGAACTGTATGAGAAGTGTTTGAAGAAAGCTCACAACCAGAGAATGGTTTAGCAGGGCCTTTATTTCGAGCTACACAATTTTCAAATCACATTGTCGTGTATTAAGTCTTGAGTAACAAACACTTGAATAGAAGGAAAGTTGAAATAATCACATTTCACATTCTTCTGTCCTAAGTGATCAAATGTAGCACTGCAACTGCTACAGTCACATGTATTATCCTTGAAAACTCCCATATATATATTCTTCTACAACTGAAAGAAATGCATCGAACTCATGAGGAAGTGGTGAACCATTTTTACTGATCAGTGGTGGTGGCTGTCATTTTGCAAGACACCTGTCAATTAACAAGAGGAGGAGGCCTGCCAGCTAATTTCACAGGCTACCAAACAGCCATCAGAATGCTGTGAACTTCTGATATCGATGTGGGTTGAATTGATCCAATAGCCAAACGATAAAAGGCTCAATCTAATGACCCTGTCCCTTGAGATCTATTGCTATGTACCCTCCTTCCTAAAATTTTCGCTAGTCAATAACTGATTCTGTTTCAGTTTTCCTTGCATTTCTCTTTCACATTTCCATCAAAAATAAGTAATTAAAATAGTCTAGAATAAAGTGTAAAACTGCAGAGTATAGTAAAAATTGTGGAATGTGACTACAAGCCTGATTTTTTTTTCCTGGACTTGTATTTTTTAAATAGTTCCTGCAATTAGTACTATTTTTATTCAAATACTTTAGCTGTGGACTAACACAATGTTATAATTTGGCATGGTAATCATATATGTATCCTTGCAGATTCAAAGTAAAGTGTAATAACCGAGAACTGATAGATCATCGCTACTAAGAGAATGTCAGTTAGTGAGTCCCAGATTCCGAGCTTGGATGGTATGAACTCAGCAGGCTTTAGATGTTACAAAGAACAATTTAGGATGTGTGAGGTGCTTCTTGTGCAACGTCTGAAGTAGTAAACTGCATGTCAGATGTGGAGATTGCACATGCTAGTTCTGCATGCACCTCTTTTCTGGATAGGTATATGAGTTGCAGTATTGAAAAGTACACTGAAAATGTTTTCCATCTAGCGTTAAAAATGAATGCTCTGTTCACAAGATTACAGCAATTTTAATCTTCCAATTGTTGTTTTATTTTTGATATTGCCTTTTACTGTAGATTCTCAAATCCTCTTCGAAGGAGAAATATCCCTTGTTTACCTTTGTAAATGGACATTCTAGAGACTATGATTTTGTGATGAGTCCAGTTCGGGAAGAGAGAACCCTTTTTTCTGAGGATGAAAATACAAAACTGAAACATTTTAGTACTGAGGATTTTGTCTTGCTGTGAGAATGTTTTGCACTAGAGTATTGGCAGCTTTCCAGGAGAACATTTACCCTTTAACAAACATGGACAAACAACACTGAACGTGGTATATTTTCTTGAAAGTTTTAAAGTTCTGTAGCTGTAGTCTTGAATTGCCCTTTGTAAATGTATAAAATGAATTATTTTGGTAGATGAATATATTGAAACATTCTGGTAAAGACCTATGATACTGTATACCAGTCCGGATATAGTAAAATGTTAGATGTTGTACCAGGCTTGTTCCCTAAGATGCTTACACTTTTCTGTACCCTCCAGCAATTCCAGGTTCAAGTCAGTTCTTGACAACAGCCTGAACACAGAACTGTTGATATGTTTCAGTTAGGCTAATTTATTTGTCATCCTCAGTTCAAGAAGGCGTGTGGTACAGCAGTTCTCTGAGCATCGTGGCAAACCTTGATTTGGCTGGCCAGCAGTCAGCCTTCTTGAGGTCAGCAATGGACTTGAGGGCCCCCGTGAAGAGAATCAATGTAATTTGTTTGGCACATCTGCCATATACAACCAGTTCTGTTGAGAGCAAGTGCTGAGGATACCTTCTGCTTTTACCTTCAGGTTTAACCTGATGCAAGAACCAGTGAATGAGAAAATTTTTCTCCCTGAGCCCTGATATTGTTGAATAATATAATCATGAAATGCCAAGCTCACAATGCATTTTGCTCAGAGGTGCATCTCTAGCAATAGTATTTTTAATGGCAATGCTGATGCAATTAGGTAAGCGGAGTAGCGCGTTAAGGTGCTGCTTAGCAATATGATCTTACAATGGCTACTCATTAAGCTTGTAGTTGAACCTTAATAGGAGGAGGTAATAATGTATTGGCTCCCCCCCAATTTTAAAAGGTATGTTACTAATATTAAACTGCAACCAATCATAATTTACAAAACAATTATTAAATGTGAGCTGAGTTTTGTTTCTTATCTCCAAATATAATTTGGATGCCTATGTAGCTTTTAAATCAAAGTATATCACTGCAGCATTGGGAGTCAGTAGCAAATTGGCTTGGAGGTGATACTATATTTTGTGATGTTTCTTGTTACCTTTCATTTAAAAGTATCAATCATCTTATTTTTATTAGAGACTTAATATATAAATCTGTAACAGCAGAAACAACATACAGAACATGACCTGTATGGAGAAGTATGCTTTAATAAAAAAGATGAAAATATTGAATGCATATGTCTTCTGTATAAAAATGTATTTTTCTTATAGGGATGACTTTATTCTACCCCCTAAAGTAGCAAGCTGTGTAAAGTGACCTGGTTATTTTTTCTGTTTGTTTTGAATCAATATGAACTCATTCAACTTCTACTGTCTAATTAAATAATAAACATTCCATATACCTACTTCTCACTAGAACCATGAAGATAGCAAAAGGACAGTTTATGGACACAGCAAAGAAACATACCTGATATTATGCCTGGGGGCCCATTAAGTGGAAAGTGGGATTTATTAAGAAATTTTAAAATATAATTTTGGTGGGTTGTGTCCAGCAATATGCAAATAGAATAAGTAATCTGCTTGAGGAGGGGATCTTGTGCAGCAGCTCCCGTTCCCATTCTGGTTTGATGATACATTCCTCTCTTCCCTTTTCTTGAAGAAGTTGCTAGGTTCCCATCCTGAAACCCTGGCATTGCTTGCACAATCTCTTGCACAAGAAGAAAAGCAAGTGGGGGGTACAAACAGTTTGACTTGGCAGAAGCTTACTGCTGTTATCTTTTCGTTGTGTTTCCCTTTGCATGCTTATGCATGATGTGGAGAGAGCGGACAGTTCTGGGAGAAGGAGAGTACTAGAACCCGGAGTTATCTATTGAAGCTGAAGGGTGGGAGATTCAGGGTAGACAAAAGGAAGTATTTCTTCACACAGCATATAGTTATTTTGTGGGACTTGCTGCCACAGGATGTGGTCATGGCTGCCAGCTTGGAAGGCTTTAAATGGGGAGCAGACAAATTCCTGGATGACATGGGCTATCAATGACTACTAATCATAATGGTTATCTAGTCCCTCCAGTACCAGAGGCAATATGTCTCTTTGTATCAATTGCTGGGGAGCACAGGCATTGATGAGGCTGTTGCAGTCTTCCTCTTTGTGGGCTTCCTAGAGGAACAGAATGCTGGACTAGATGTATGTCGGTCTGATCCAGCACAGCTCTTCTTATGTTACTTTTTATGGGGAGGAAATTAAGAGATTAAGGCCAGATTCATGGCAGAAGTGTTGTGGCAGAAGTATTTGCTATTTTGTGGCAGAAATGTTTGCCATTTGCAGGTCCTAGTAAATAGTATGACAGCGTGTCTAAACATTTAGGGTGCTATAATTGATTGGATTTAAAGGACGTATCAATCGTATGGTCACCAGCCTGCATATCCTCTTCCTACTTTAGTGCTCACTGTGGCAGAGACCGGTGCACACATGGCAAGCACACAAAACTTTAATTGCTGTTAATTCTGGTATCTTTGTGCACACCCCAAAACGTATCCATGATCCAGTGGTAGATCCATATGGGGATAATTGGCCTAATAACACACTAGACCCAGTTTTGTGTAAACATTACGCATTCTGTTCTAATCTCAGTTTTCTCTTTGCATGAACACCACTGTGAAGCTTAGGGTCTCCATTTCACTAGCGAAAAATGATCTGTTAAAGATATGATCACTATTCAGTCTGTCTTCTAGCCTGTTCTGGCATACTCAGAGGCTGTCCTTATCCCTAAAGGTCTGTGTTACAATGGTGACAAGTTAAATTACTAAGTTACTATAAATTAATGTTTTTCAGTAACTACAGGGGACTTTAATTTGAAACAACGTTAATTACATGGTGATTCTCGTTACCTGTGCTGCATTATCTCCCTGAAACCTGTGCAATTAATTTGTGTCATTACTGTTGTTGCTGCTGCTGCTTTCAAACATAAACCGTCCTCTCATTAGTTATCACACACCCAGCAGTAGCCTATTTTCTTAAAGGCGTCTTACAAATCGACACCCAGCTTTAGTTACTTGCTATGGTATGTAGAACCAGATGGAATAAAATGGCCAGGTTGGGGGTGGGGTGGGGGAGGTAATGTAGCTGAACTACAGGAGCCTAAACTGCAGAGTTCTCTCAATTATCCCCCAGTGGGCCTGCATGCACTGAGCAGAGGGATGGACTGTATAGCTGAAGCACCTTTCTTACATGCTATCTAGTACTTCCTCATAGAAACTTCAGAAGGAGAAAGATGATGATCTTGGTCTTTGTTTTAGCAGCAAGAAACACCTAGTAGTTATCATGTGTATGTCCCCAAGACCACAGTTATGTTCATGAACAGTCTAACAGTGCGGTCCTAAGCAGAGGTATTCCCTACTAAGCCTATTGACTTCCAAGCTGTATAACTTGTCTGCCGTGTCCCACCTCATCTTCTTACAACACAAGAAATAGGTCTGACATTCCAGATACATGCATATGATATATGGGTCTCCGGTTCAGTTGGGAGCCTTATGCACGATGGCTATTAACCAACCCTTTAATGGCAGGTTTGCCAATTTTTGGAAAGTCATGGAAATGAAAATTGGTGAGGGAATTTGGTTGTGTTGATTCCTGTTTCCTGTGTGCCTGGGAGATAAATCTACGTTCCTGGATTTTATCCTTAGGGCAGGAGGAGCAGTATTAAACAGCTCTCCTTCACGGACTGGGAGAAGGCCATTTCTAATGGGAAGAAGGGGCTGCTAAAATCCTGAATTCTCCTCATTTGCCCACAGAAGTTCTGAAGGCCTTGCAAGATTTATAGAGTACCCTCTGGGGGACTGTATTGCCTGGGTTAAGGATCTAAAGATTAATCCTGACTTTCACAAAAATTTGATAATATTTTCTTGTTGAAGAAAGATTCTACTCATCTCACTATTCCTGTCTACCAGTTCCAGCTGTTACAAAATGTGCCAAAGCCTGTACACAACCCTAACCCTACCTTTTATGTCCTTGATGTATTCTACAAACGCTAGTTCTAATCCTATAATCTGGCTAAGAGCAATTTTCTTAGGCCATATAGGTGCATTCCTTACTTCATGTGGCTGAAGAAGCAAAGCAACAGCTTGCTTTGAATGCCAAACCAATGTATCAGTGCCCAATAACTCAAGCTTAGCTGTGGTCTTAGTCTATTCCTTTGTGTCCCAAATACTAGTTTATACATACACTGTTGGATATATAGTGGGAGTTGTAGAACAAGCAGAGGTAGAACAGAAAATTGTTAAGTTGCCAGTATGTCCATGAATGTGCCTTATATCTACTGACTTAAATCACACACTGCCTCCTTATTGCTATAGCTGTTGTAGTGTCATATACAAGAGAATCCACTGAAACCGTCACAGAACAGCACTCTGGCCCGCATATGTCTTTTCAAAGGTACTACTGAACTGAAAGTGGAAAGTACCTAAGGGGCTAGAACCTGATAGTATGCCTCATTAAAAAAACCCAGAAAATTCTGCCTATGGGTGTAACCTGTATCTTTCTAAAGTTTTAAAAATGAATCAGAATAATCTGGGAATTATGATGACTAACAAATGTAGTGCACTCCAAGGCATATCTACAAGGAGCTTCTGAAGATAACTAAACGACCAGGGTTATTCTACTGTCAATGGTGAATTCAGCCCACTCCACCCCCACCCCCCAAAAAAGGGTTATCAGAACAAAGCCACAGGTACTCTCACAGAATTGTATTGAAATGCACTTTGAATGCAATTCTTAGTCATTATCAATGATAAATCAATATATAAATCAATATAAATCAATATATTATCAATCAATATATTTAAATCAATATATTTCAGTTTTTGAACATTTGAATCAGAGTCCTTAATCTATAGACTTAAGTGATGAGGAGACCCAATGTTTCCTGACTTGGAAATTTTTAGCAAATTCAAATGCTAAATTGATGATGTTCAAAGTGTTGCCAGTAGGCTGGATTTTTTTGTCCCACTTGAAAAGTGTTCCAGTAAGGGTTGTCAACTCTACTTTGGGAAATTCCTGGAGATTTGGGGGCAGAGTCTTGGAAGGGTGCTCAGCAAGGGTGTGATACCATAGAGTCCACTTTCTGAAGCTGCTGTTTTCTCCAGGAGAAATTTCCCTTGTTGCCTGGAGGTCAGTTTTAATTCTGGGAGATCTCAGGTCCCAAATGGAGGTTGGCAACCCTAGTTCTAGTTAGTTCTACACTCAAAATGATGGCAGTAAAACTTTGACTGGGTTAATGTTAGATGGAGAACCAAGGTGGAGGATTTGTAGGATTTAACTAAGTAAATTCCTTTGCAGTTATGTCAAGACTACTGCTTAAGAAAAAATGTTGTTTTTCATGATAATACAAATTCTCGTACGAATAGGAGCATGGTCTTGATTTTGCCACCCATTTGGGAAAAAGTTACTTATCTGATTCTAAACAAAGAACAGAAGAACTGATTCACTCTCCTCCTCCCAGTTCTAAAAAGAAAGATGCTATGAAGCAATACCAGAGTAATGTTAATTGTTGTAACTCTGTAGCACTCACCATCAGTAAGACCTCTTGTGCTCTCTTTTTAGGAATTGGGGCACATGGAGCATTTGAAATGCACAACATGACCTCTTGTACTCTGGATTTCTGTCAGCGCTACATGAAAGAGTGCTTGTGTTGGGATGCTTGGCTCTTCAGCTTCTCTCTATTTAGCATGTATTTACAGAGATGTATGAATATTTGATTAATGAGTCATGGTCTCTGGAGAAATTTAATAACTACTCTGCAATACAAAGCTAGCTCCTTTACTGTTAACACAGCTGCCAAGGGAGTCTCTGACACTAAAGCCCTTCCTGGATCTAATGAATGCTGGGAAGTAAATTCCTTCATTACAAGGGAAGACATTATTCACTCCCCAGTTTTGAACTTTTGCAAGCTCACTTTACCCTCCCTGATTTGTAAAGATTTTTCCTGTGGAAACAAGTTGTAGCATGTGACTTGTAGAAAGAAACAGTTCATGTGGCTGTATTTTATTAAAAGTTGATTGGAAGACCAGGTTACACATCTATCTCTTACGCCCTCCAGATGAACATAGAGTCACCTTTGTGTTCTTGTAAAACCCCTATGCTCACCTCATAGCCTGAGTATGTTTGTTCTTTTTAAATATATGCTATGAGAAAAACCCAACATCCCATGAATACGAAAGCAGCTTGTATAGCCCAGACTAGCCTAAGCGTGTAACCTAAGCAGAATCAGCCACGGTTAGTAGGGCCACGGCTGCTATGCAGAGGAAGGCAAAGGCAAACCACCTCTGCTCATCTTTTGCCTTGAAAACCCCATGAAGGATCACCCTCTGTTGATAGCAACATGACAGTATTTTATTATGAATACTAAATGATTAAAAATGAATTTTGCATGTGAAATATTAGGCTGTGCACTAGATAGTGCCTTAATTTTCAGACACACACACTAAAGGAAAGTTTCCCTTTCCCAGCTCCTCAGGTCTCCTCAGGGTACTTCTCAGTAAGTCACACTGAATATAATGGGATTTATTCCCAGGTATGTGTACATAACAAGTTAGAGATACTTAAGTTCTAGAGACATGTGGAAGGAGGGCTACTAACACCTTTGCATATGTATGTGTAACTAACACATTTTTAAAGTGCATTTCAAAAAGGGGGGAAACACAGGGTCAGCTAGAACACATGATGAACAAATAGATCTGCAATCCAAATGCCACTGAATGAAGATAAGCAAAAAAATCTATAGAACCACATGACTGAATGATACCACAGGCTTGATCTACAACCTCAGGTAGACTTGAAACTGGGAGACTGCATGGCCCAGTGACAAGAGTACATGATCACACCAGCTCCTGGTGAGAAAGGTGCAAACTCTTGCTACCTTCTTTGTCTTAGAGCTCTGACAACTGCTCTGCTTTGGTACACAGCAGCTGTGCCAAGCTGTTTCCCAACCCTAGTTCTGACTAGAGTTTGCACAAGCTTATCTGCTGGAACAGGAGAATGTGTGGGGAAATGTTATGGATTGCACCCCAGAAGGTTATTGTTTCTTGCCCAGTGCCTGGGACAGAATTATGATTATCATTTGTCCAAAGACCAGCCCAGATTGGAGTAAACCACATGCCTACATTTTTTAGTACTGAAAGATCCTTTGCACCAGAAGAGTCCTGAAACCAAAGTCTGGACTTATTTTACAGGCTCAAGCTCAATTGGTGTGCAAGTTAGAGGGCCTGTATTTCACACATGGTCTGCAAACAGCCTACACGTTTACTTGCAGGGCTATTGGTTTCAGTGGGGCTAGCTCAGGGGTGTCGAACTCATTTGTTATGAGGGCCAGATCTGACATAAATGAGACCTTGTTGGGCCGGGCCATATGTGTCATAAAATGTAATGCCAGGTAGCAGAGATATAAACTTTATAAAGGACACAAAAACAAAGGGGTTTTTTTTACTTAAAATAAAAATGTTTAAAGCATATAGCACTCTTGTAATAAATTGTTTATTTAACTGTGTCTGATAAGTGACACCTCTTACTCTAAATTATTGCATCAAAATATCTGTGCTGTTGGAGTTTCGGTTTTGGCAAAGCGCATGGCAGTCGCCTTTCTGGGACGCTCCCAGAGGCGACCAGCCCACGCATGGTCAGGGGAGACTCCGCACAAGCGGAGACTCTAGTGAGACTTAGATAAAGGCTCCAAACCAGGGGGTGCCTGGGGAGTAGCCTCTTTGCCGGCCTGATGGTTGGAAAATTGAGGCTTTCCCCCTGCTCCAGTGGCCCTACTGTGTAGTGCCCTGATGGGACCTGGCAACGCCACCGACTTCCCGGAGTGAAGAAGTGGAAGATTGCTTAAAAAAGAAAGAACTGGCAGCAAACCGTGAGTTGACGATCAGTTTGAAAGTGGATTAAATGCACTCACCCCCTAATCGTACAAACGTATGAGAGGAGGGAGCAACCCCCCCCGAAGAAAACGGGATTTATAAAAGAGAAGAGAAAGGCAGTAGAGCGAAAAAGTGGATTAGCGAAGTTACCTTTTGGGGTCTGTTGAAAGGAGAGGAGAATAGACTGTTTCCAGAGATGTGTGGCACGAGCTTTTAAAAGTAAACAATAAAAATGTTGGGGCAAAAGAGAGTCCCGGACAAGCCGACAAAGAAGCTGGGAGGAACTTCCGGTTCTAGTTCCCACCCCTTGGAGCCAACTGTCAATCAACAGAAAGATGAGATGCTGCGCCCTCTGCTGGATCAAATGCAAAAAATCAGTGAAACTTTATGTAGCATGGAAAGTGCTCTCAACAGTCAACAGAAACAACTAACAGATACAGCCAAGAAGATGGAGGAGACTGCAGAAAAATGCCTGATCTCGACGGAAGACACCAAAAAAATTAAGAAAAAGGTCAGCAAAATAGAAAAACATCAAGAGATGCAGGAAAAAAAAATATTGATGCTACAGATGGAAAAATCAAACTTGACTCTCCGTTTTCAGGGCATAAAAGAAGAGGAAAAAGAAGATCTCAGAAATATTTTGGGGAATGGCTTGGCACCAATAACTGGCAAAGAAGTGCAAAAATTAAGCAAAGAGATGGATTTGGCTTATAGAGCCTATTCCAACTTCACAAAGAAAAATAATTTGCCAGCAGAAGTGGTTGTCAAGTTTACAAAGCAACATACCAGAGATCAAATTTTAAGAGCGACTTCAACAATGCCCTTGAAGATTGGTGAGCAGAGCATAAGGATCCTAAAAGATGTTCCATATGAAATTCAGATGAAAAGGAAAGCATATAAAGGACTGACCCTGTTCTTGCAAAAATATCAAATTAGCTACAAATGGTGGATCCCAGAAGGATTGGTTTTTAAATTTAAGGATAAAAGAGAGAAGATTGACTCCATCTTCAAAGCTCAAGAATTTTTGAAGAGGCACGCCAGCTCAGAGGAAGATGCAGAACTCGCCAAATGGACAATGTTAAGCAGTGAAGAGGACAGTGGCCCGGAGGGAGGAGACGAAGAATCAGAGGATGGAAGAGCAATGAAGGGCCCAACATATAATCTGAGAGACTTGAAAGGGAGAAAACCCAAAACATAAACATTTGCTCGTGAAGTGTAAAGATGGACTATATCAATAACTAACCCCAAAGGACTTTACTAATCTAACTCACAGGTTTATTTTTGAATTACAGTAAATTGAAAGAAGATCGGTCAACCACGGAAGAAGCCAAGAACTTTATATATACTAACAAAAAGATTAATATACTAATAGTGACTTCACTCACCTCTTTTCTTGGTCCCTCTATATACCTTCCCTCTTTCTGTATTAAAAGCAATAAAATTATCTCATTTTTAGGAGAGTTTTACAAAAAAATATATATATCTGTGCTGTTGCAGTCTTGAGTACACTGTTCAGGTGTGCATCTGTAAGCTACAAACCTACAATGACTCAGCAGTAGCAGAATTGGAAGAAGAAGCAGAAGGCAGCCAGTTCCACTGATAGAAGTCCTCTGGGGCCTCATCTGGCCCCCGGGCCGCATGTTTGACACCCCTGGGCTAGCTGCTAGTGAAGTGTATACAGGATTAATAAGGTGCCTAAAATTACAAGACAGCCTTTATCACTCACTTGAGAGACTGATAGGAAATCTATTGTAGCTCAGAGACTCAGGGTGCACAGTCTGTTAGTGCTCAGAGGCATTTCTTTATAATTATTTCATATGTTCCACAGCTAAGCGCTGTCACAGGAAACAGCTTCCAGACAGTAAGCACTATTCAGTCTCAGACCAAATTAAGCATTTTTTAATCTACTCTTCCACCCTAAAGCTCAGGGAGATATGTATTTGGTCCTCACAACAACCCTGTGAGGTAGGTTATGCTGAAAGTGAGCAAAGGGCCCAGCATTGCTCAAGGAGTTTCATGAATGAGTGGGGATCTTAGTTTAACATTCTAGCTGCTACATTCATGCATTCATGTAAGTATACACATATGTAAAGCTGAAACTCATATAAAACATTGATGCTAGAATTAGGAGCTCATTAGGATAGGAGAAAAATACTTTTATTACCAATGTGATTAAAAGCACTGATTACTGACTTTCTAATTTTCAATTGGTACTGTGCCTTTTTTTTTTTGCATTGAGCCTTCCAGAGGAAATAACTCACTGCTCAATTGCTCATTCTCATTTTTATTTCTAATATCTGTGAAAAGATCAATTCTCACTTAGAAAGTTAGGTAGATATTTTAGTGGTGTTACTTCAGTTAAACTACTTGAAATAATGGGGAGAAATGTAAAAAAAAAGATAAATTTAGTGCAGAGGCATTCACGGGAGGCTTTAACTGCAGCTTAGAATTATACATGCTATGCAGAATTTCCTGCAACCCCTTCTCCTTAGGGCCACAATGCATTACAGCAGACGTATAATGAAGCTGCTATAAAATCTCTGGTAATTAAGGGGGATTTGACAGTAATTGCAACAGTGAATCAACTTAATTATTACCTGCTTCAAAGAGAGCTAAACTGATGTTATAATCTAACCTTTTCTACTTTTAAAATGAGAGATTAAACAAGTATGTATAGCATTTAAGAATTAAATCTGTTGAGGCAGAATTCTATTAATATAATTTCACACACATACATTGTGTAGCGATAGAATTCATAAAATAGAAACATTTCCGTATATTTAGCAGTGTGAGCAAACTGGAAGTTTGAGCACTTGCCCTATTTATTTTATTTATTTACAAAATTTGTATGCTGCCTACCCTTACAAGGACCACCAAGGCTAATGATTGAAAGCATACATGATAAAATCACATTTTAAAGCCACTAAAATCAGCCCCCCGAAACACACATTTTTAACAAAGATAAAATACATATAAAACATAAAAACAGCAATTAAAACATTGGTTAAAAAGGAGGGATTATTGAAGGAATGCCAAACCAAACAAAAAGGTCTTCGCACGCTCACAGAAAGCAACAGAAGGGGACAGACGATTCTTCCTGGGGAGAGTTTCAGAGCTTCAGTGTCTTGACTGAGAAGGCCCTCTCCTGGGTTGCCATCTGCCTAGTCTCAGAAGGTGGGGGCATCCAAAGCAGAGCTTCTGAAGATGACCATAGTGGTTGGAATGGTTCACAAGGGAGTAGGCTGTCCTTCGGGTATGTTGGTCCCAAACTGTAGAGGGCTTTGATTACATGACTTCTACAGTAAGGCTTAGAGACTGTTGTACTGTATGCTTTACAGTGCGATCCTAAATAGAGTTACTCCCTTTTTAGCCCATTGGTTTCAATGGCCATAAGACAATGTAATACTTGTTTATACTGAAGTTGTTTTAATCCACTCCTCCAATTCTGTGGGCCCAGAAATATTACATATTATTTATAAACAGTCAATCTTAGCAGCAGAGCTCCTCCCCCTCCCCCATGCAGAAATATAGGTGGGGTAACTGTATTAGTCTGAAGCAGCAGAACAAAGTTAAGGTTGCCAAGCATAGCCTGGACAACTGGTGGGAGATGGGAGAGGTGGGGTTTTCTGTGGGGGGCACTGAAGGGATTCTTTTTAAGTAAGTCAGCAGAGTAAGTATTGAGAGACTGAGTCCATGTGCGTTTAAAATATAAATGTTTACTATCAACTTAACGTGGAAAAAGGTACATGGGATATGAAAATAAGAAAGAGCTAAAATGGCTACATCCTTACAGTTAGAGAGATAAGACAGGAATGGTTTCTCCTTCTTCAACAAGAACAAAGAACAGGAAGGAGAACCTCAATATGCTAAGGTTCTTACAAAATTCAGAGCTAAGGTTCTTACAAAATTCCCGGGCATTCTATTGAGTAAACAGATTGGTTACAAACAAACATGTGACTTCCTGTTTACCAATACTAACAACATTAACCCTGTAAATACTGAAATGTTTTAAACTTGTTATATCCAGTAGGCACTTGGCATCTTCAGCTACTGAAAGAGGTAGTTTATCTGTCCACTACTTTAAAAAAAAACCCATCCCAACAGAAAAACGATGTGGCTGATTATCAACCAGTCTCTAATCTGCCTTGCTGGGGACAGTGATTGAGAGAGCAATAGTAGACCAGCTCCAGGTTTTTTTGGTTAACTCACCTGCCCTGGACCCTTTTTGGTCTGTTTTGGGGTTGGTATATAGGGCAGAGATGGCCCTGGCGTTAGTTGATTACCTCCATCTAAATGTAGACAAAGGGCACGCTTCTTTGTTGCTCCTTCTGGATCTATCTGTAGCCTTTGATAGAGTAGATCATGCCACCACATTGAGGCTTTTGGAAACAGAAGTAGGTATCAGGGGATGTGCCTCAGACGGATTTAAATTCCTCAAGGGTCTCCCCTCAGTCTGGAAAATCCAGTTGGTGTCGAGCACCACAGCTCAGTTATTACCAAGAGTTAGGGAGAACATGCATACTGTTCCCATTCTTTAGGCTCTCCAATGGCTGCTCATCAGTTACTGGCTCAATTCAAGGTATTTAATATCACATACAAAGCCCTTCATGGCCTTGGTCCCTCATATCTGCAGAAGTGCCTTTCCCTCTGTTCCGCACCATGGCAGCTTTGCTAATTTGAGCAGGGCCTCCTGGGCTGCGGTCACACACACAAAGGCTCCGGTCACACTGGGGGGAAAGGTGCGGCTGAAGTGCGGATTTTTTGAGCCGCATCAAAAGAGAAGCGTGGCGGCAGGATCGGACAGATCCCCTGAGCCGCCATGCAGTTGCTCCCCAGCATGATCGGATGCCGGGGGGAAGCCACAGATTGGTGGCGAGGCGAGCCCGCTGCGCATGCGGGCGCATGTGCCGTTCTATAGGGCCTCCGAATGCTGCAGGGAGACAGGCGTGTCAGGCAATCAGACGCCAGCCCATGCTGCATATCAACTGTTAGGTAGTACCCTTTTGGTGCTACCTTTTTGCGGCGGGTTTTCAGCTGGAAGGGACAGATCGGGGACGGGTGCGCACCACTTCCCAGATGTTGCGGTATGATCGCGCCTGCTTGATGCACCCCCGATCCATCCCTCCTGCGGGGCAAATCCTCCCGTGTGACCGGGGCCTAAATAATCCACTTTCAATGCACTTTTCAACTGGCTTTTGCTAGTTCACATCCAGTTGGAAGGTACACTGAAAGTGGATTATTTAGTGTGTGTGAGACCACAGCCCTGGAGGTGCTACTCTGCAAACAGGCACAATCAACAACTGCCCATATTCACCTGTTCTCTGTTGTGGCCCCCACCTTATAGAATGGCCTGCCTGAGGAAGTCAAGAAGACTCTCACCCTCTTGGCTTTCTGCAAACATGCAAAACTGAATTATTCAGGAAGGCTTTTTAAATGCTGCAATGTTTCTGAAAGATGTTTTGATAAAGGGATGGGGACTGTGCACTATACTACTGTGTACAATATGTACCATCTGTTGCTGTAAGTTATGATCCTACTATGTAGTGCTTATGCTTTGTTTCAGCTCTGTTTTCAGATTGTTGCAATCTAAACCCTGATGCTTTGTTTATTTGACATCCCATCCTATTGGTTGTATTTGATCTACACTGCATAATTTGTCTTGAGTCTCAGTAAGAAAGGTGAACTAAAATTAATGAAAATTAAATAGATTTTTAAAATTAAGCAGCTTCATGCTAAATCTGACCATTGGCCCATCTAATTCAGTACTGCATATTCTGACTGGGCTTTCTGGTATCCCATTGAAAGGGTCTCCAAATACCCACCAGAGACATTTTATCTGGAGTTGCCAGGAATTGCACCTAGAAACTTGTGCATGAAAAGCAGGTGCTCCATCGCTGAGCCACAGCTTTCCTTAAAAATCTTCTCTTCCTAGAGTTTCCTTTGGTCTGAATTTTTCTTTTCCTGTCTCACTCAGTGCTTATTTGCTTGTTTGAGACAGGCTTTTTGGCATGACGTTGTACAACATGAAAATGATATGGTGTACTTTCGACGAGGACATGAAATGGCTCACAAGCCAAAATCTGGCACAAACTTGGGCCAATCCAGAGCTCCTGAACCAATGTTTGGGGAAGGCACCTTCCCTGAACATTTACTGAACTTTTGCCTGGTTTGGCTGTTCAGGGCCATTTAAAACTGAGCAGTGCGGGGTTCACTGCTGAGCTGTTAAGTTTAAATGGCTGCCAGCCATTTCAGCCTCACAGTTGACGGGAGGATCCACCCCACCGTTAAGTTGAAATGGCTGTGAGCCATTTCACCAGTTGGTTTCACTTCTCCCTACTTCAAAGCTTTGACGTTCCTGGCCATCAGCTGTTAGGTTTAAATGGCTGCAAGCCATTAAACCCATCAGTTTTGCGGGGGAGCCAAACTTGCTGGACTGGCTTGGTTTGGGTGAGGGCCTTTTGGCGCGGTCCAATTCAAGGTTCGGATCAGGGGCTGCTCCAAACTGTTTTTTTTAAGGTTTTTGCTCATCCCTACTTTTGACCTCGGAAAGTAGAAAGTTACCTACTCTCCCAGCTCCAAACACACCCACAATGTGAACACCAATTCCTAACAGAGCGGTGTACCAGCACACACACAGAGACATCCAGATGCATGTTTGCCAGTTTGGTGCAGTGGTTAACTGTGCGGACTGTAATCTATGAGGACCGAGTTTGATTCCCCACTTCTCCACTTGCACCTGCTGGATGCCCTTGGGCAAGCCGTTGTTCTGTCAGAGCTGTTCTTGAGAGAACAGTTTCTGTCAGAGCTCTCTCAGCCCCACCTACCTCACAGGGTGTCTGTTGTGGGGAGGGGAAGGGAAAGGAGTTTGTCAGCCGCTCTGAGACTCCGACTGAAGGGCGGGGTATAGATCCAATCTCTTCTCTTCTTCTCTCCTCTTACAGCAAAAAAACACAGAAAAGAATCAGGGACTGAGGTCACAACAAGGCTTCCTGTAGAAATTATAAACAGGCATTCCTACTCACTTTTGTGGTCTTGAATTTGGCCTTGACTACGCAGGGAAATTTAGACATATATACATACACAAATACTTATGGGCGGACTTCAGAATACACCAGAGTCATACTACATGTGACAAACCCAGTAAACTCTAAAAAAATGGTACATTTTACAACACAATTTGGCCACAGCAGACAAAGCAGATGTTCAGATCTACCCTCCCCCCCAAAAAAATGTCTCATTGCTGCAACATGCTTCCTCTGTGGCTAACATCAATTAATGCTTCCCTTTGTACAGGCTACACTTGAGATTGAGACAACCTCAGAGGAAACCAAGAAAATTGTGAGAAGACACACAATACACGTGAGATGATCATATCAGTCTCCAAAACACTGGAAAACTTCTGGGAACATAGGGCCACAAGAAAGGAGAGAGTCTACAAACAAAAGAAAAACTAAGAGACACTTGGGAGAGCAAAGGAAGAGACATTTTACAGGGAAAAACTCTGTGTCTCATATTTACAACCTCAAGCCTCTCTTGCTAACATCAGCTGACTCTTTACTTTCCACAGACTATCCTTGAGACAGATAAACCCTCTAACACCAGGACAAACAAGAAGGGAGCCAAGAAGACACAGGTAGGTCTGCTAGATTCAGGTTCTTGCTGTAGAAGCTGAGTGGGTGATTTTTGACCAGTCACAGACTTTCAGCCTAACCTACCTCACAGGGTTGTTGTGCAAGTCAAAAGGGGGAGAGGAGAATGATGTCAGTTGCTTTGGTCCCCATTGCAGAGAAAGACTACTTTTCCTCCTGGGAAACCAGTGTTGCCAATCTCCAGGTGAGGGCTGGAGATCACTCAGAATTACAACTGCTCTACAGATGCAGAGACCACTTTCCTGGAGAAAATTGTGGCAGTCAGGGCTTTAGAGCACGGAGGAGGCTACAGGTGTGTGTGTAGGGGAATGGAAAGCTAAAGAGTGAGGGGGAAATAAAGGCAGGTTGATGATTGGCTGGGTGGGAGATTGGGTTGCCAAATCCAGGTGGGAAATTCATTGAGATTTGAGGGATGGAACCTGGAGAGGGTGAGGTTTGAGGAGGAGTGGGACCTCACACAGGTACACTGCCATAAACTCTACCCTCCCAATCACCCATTCCCTCCTGGGCAACCACTGTTGCCAATTTCAGGAGAGGGGTGGAAATCACTCAGAATTACAACTGATCTCCAGGAGGTAGGGGGGAGGAGATGGAAAGCTGAAATCAGAGGGGCAGATAATGGCAGGTTGATGCTTGGCTGGGAAGGAGATAAGGTTGCCAACTCCAGGTTGGGAAATTCATGGAGATTTCAGGCCTGGAGCCTGGAGAGGGTGAGGACTGAGGAGGGGTGGGACCTCAGACAGGTACACTGCCCTAGACTCCACCCTGCAAACCAGCCATTTCCTCCTGGGTGACAATTATTGCCAATCTCTAGGTGAGGGCTGGAGATCACTCAAAATTACAACTGCTCTTCAGGTAGCAGAGATCAGTTCATCTGGAGAAAATGGTGGACTTTGTGTCATTATACTCTGCTGAGGTCGCCACAGCACATTGACACTGTGCCCAAGGCCTTGGTGCTCTCCCAGAGCATCTTTCTAGAGCTCATTGTATCTATTTCCACAATGGGCCTAATTCCTAGTATAAAGAATTAAGTCTAACTTAAAATGGATTATTAAAAGCTGCTTTTAGAACAAAGGATATACAACGCAAAATCGTCCATATTGAATTCTGGTGAGCCTCATCAGTGGTGATTCAGTGGCCTCTTTACAAATTCTAGATGGCAAAAAATGAAGCACAGTTCTAGCATGAGATCTTAGTAGGCAAGAAGGCTCAAAATAATTCTGCACAGCATTATTGATGTCTTAGCATGTAGAAGTCTGGCTTTTTCCAAATATGAAAAAAAGCAGTTAGACTGGATCCCATTCTAAAACTCCATGCCTGAAGGGCGAGTTGACATTCCTTTAGAAACATAGAGCTGGAAGGGACCTCAAGGTTCATCTAGTCCCAACACCCTGCACAATGCAGGAAATTCACAGCTACCTCCCCCCACACTCTCCCAGTGACCCCTGCTCTATGCCCAGAGAAAGGCAAAAACCTCCAGGATCACTGGGCCAATCTGGCCTAGAGGAAAATTCCTTTCTTATCCCAAAGTGGCAATTGGCAATACCCTGGGCATGTAAGAAAGTGCCACGAGAGCTGAGCACTGGCTCATCCTTTTCCACCCTCCCGTTCATGATCTGTCTAAATTCATATAATCAGCATTGCTGTCAGATGGCCATCTAGTCCTCCAAAGAAGGATAGCCTACTACCTCCCGAGAAAGCCTGTTCACTGAAGAACCATCCTGTCAGGAAGTTCTTCCTAACGTTTAACTGAAATTTCTATCCATTGATTCTGGCCCATCTCTA
The DNA here is from genome assembly GCA_029375565.1 of Gekko gecko. Taxonomy (NCBI): domain Eukaryota; kingdom Metazoa; phylum Chordata; class Lepidosauria; order Squamata; family Gekkonidae; genus Gekko; species Gekko gecko. The sequence goes on along the minus strand of JAPDNY010000006.1, from coordinate 72,773,940 downwards.
AAAAGCATAGATCAACTCTACTTTTCACTTTATGAAATCCAGTTTCTATGAGGTTTAATATAAAATGAAAGCTTTCTCTGTCCTTGAGAAAAGTGGATTTTCAATGGGTATTGACTAACACATTATGTCTGAATTCTTATTTAAATGTGTTGTTCAGGAGAAATTATTATGGGGCATTTTTTTTTGCAACTCTTCCAATATCCATAACTTTTGGCATTATGACAGTCCATTTATGAAAAAGGGAAAACCTCAAAGAAACTGCAACAGTAGACCAATAGAGATGCCCAATCTGCTTGGAATAAAAATTATTTATTATATTTTTTTAATTCCAGTCTTCTTCCAAGGAACCCACAGTAGTATACATAGTTCCCCAATCATCTATTTGATCTTTACAATAGGCCCTGTGAAGTGCCTGGACCAGGGTCATGCCATGAGCTTCAAGGGAAGGTCTCCTCAATCTGAGTCTTCTCAGTCTCGTTCTGACAAATGAGACCCAGCCTGACCAAATCCAGAATCTCTTACCTTGTGTTACTTGCTCTTAGAACAACAAGACCCTATGTTTTACAGCAGCACTGTGCTTAGTATTCAGGTCCAGGCATTCATAGGGGTCTGCAGTACAGTGGTATTGAAAAACCAACCCTGGATGAGTGAAATCCTCAGTTGAAGGAGCTGGTTGAGTCAGGTAGGTGAAGTTTGAAACATTGGCCGTGTGTGTGTGCATGTGTGTGTTTGTGGCAGGAAACCACTACCACTCATTTTTCAACCCAAACAATTGCCATATCCAAAATTGAAAACGCTCCCCCACCAATTCTCTAGTTAATTAATATTCCAGTAGGGTACTTAATCCATTGGCACCACTTAGGGTATGGTACTGTAAGGATAAAGATGACTCCTTAAACCTGTCATATTCAGCTATCTGTATAACTATTTGTAAGCCATTTCAGTTGTTCAGTTATCAGCAGAAGACCCTAAAATGCCTGTTTCCATTGATGTTATATACTGATTGTTTATGATCTTGACACAGACTTGACACAAACAGGATGTTTGACTTACCAGAACGGATATCATCATAGGTTTGGTGTTTCATCAGTAAAATGAGATCCCTGACCACTTGCCGGGCTTAATTTTTATCACGTTTTTATAATGATTTACAACTGAGCTGAAATGGGAAGCATTTTTCACACACACACACACACACACACACACACACACACACACACACGAGCGCGTGTGGGTCTTCTACCTAAGAAGCAAAGTTCTTTTGATGGAGGCAGGGCTGCCAACAAAGATAAAAAATATTCACAGTTCAATAGGCCTTCCTGACCCCCATTCAGAGTGAATAAGGGCAGGAAGCATTGCCTTCTTTTTGAATTGTCTTAATGGAATAATGGAGCCCAATCTGACTGGTGTTTTAATACAGCCATGCTGGCAAGATGATCCCTGACTGATTAGAATCACTTTGCCAACAATATAATATTTGGAAACACAAAAATTGCACTGACAGGACAATGAACAGGTGCAAAAAAAGCACAAAAAAGGTAGGAATTCACACAGACACACACACCATCCTTCCATTTACTGTAAAATGTTCCCTTCAGAAAAATTCAGCACAGGTTTAGTAAGGTTACCGGTTTCCTTTAGTAGGACATGAAGGTAAGTTCTATCCACTGTTCAATTAATTCAAGACATTGACTGTGACAATGGAGTATTCAAAGTAGCTGCTTACAGCATTGAGGTTTATGGACTATATAAATCCACTTTTAGTGTAGACCATGATACCCAGCAAAGAAAATGTTTCCTTAAAATTTGCTTTTGTAATGCAAGTTTTTAGGGTTAGGAATACAAGGGATAGAATTCTAAATGATCTGCTGCTTATGTGAACAAATGAGCAAACTTTAACAAATTTTCATGGGTGCCTTTTGCTATTTTTACAGCACATTTTAAAATAAATGAGAGATTAACGTAGGAAGAAGTACTTAAGATGCATGCTCAGTGACTATTTTTTCATAACGTTTTAATGGACTTGGAGTTGAGCTCCACTAAAATCTGGATTTATTAGAAACGTTTCGTGCATTTCAATGGAGTTTTTCATCATGAATCAGGATATTTTACATTATTTCCATAGAGCTGACCCTCCGGTTCATTAGAAATGTTCCAATATAACCAATGGACCATTTCTAATGATCCTGGTTTTACAGCAAAGCCAAGGGTCAGCTGTACTGAAAACAATGGTGCTAACCTCTTGGTTTATTAGGAAAATGCTTCTGTGTCTCAATGGAGCATCTCTAATCAATCATATAAATAAGTATCCTATACACATTTTTAAAGCAATTGGTTGGGATACTTCAGAGTCATAGCACACTTTGTAGGGCTTTGAAATTTTTCATTGATGTCCCATATCAAAACTTAAGATCCTTGAGGGTTTTGTTTTGTTTTATTTATTTATTTTAGGGCTCATGCCTAACATCTTCTCCTCCACACAGCATACGAGGTCATTAGGTTGATTTCCCCTTTCCATAGCTCTTACAAATCCCACCCCTATGTAGGATTCAGAGGCTGCCATAGTTTTCTGTTGTACTCCTGCTGCTGCTGCTGCTGCAGCATATGGCTTATATCAGAGGTTTAAAAAGCCATAAGCTAGGATCAACAAATTTTTACACTTGTTACTCCAGGGGCAGGAAGTATCATAACAGCTAGTCCAGGAATTCTCTGGCTGACATTTCCAGAGCTTTCAAGCAAAGCTGTGGATTTAATTATTAATGGGTTGGACTAATTCAGTACCATCTACCAAGAATGTTCCTGAAACCAATTGTTTTGTGCAACTTTTTGGCCTCACTTTTTTCCCTATTTCTGTACCAAGTCATATTACAGGGCTCTTTTTGTAGCAGGAATTCCTTTGCATATTAGGCAACACACCCCTAATGTAGCCAATCCTCCAAGAGCTTACAGAGTTCTTCTTACAGGGGCTACTGTAAGCTCTTGGAGGATTGGCTACATTAGCGGTGTGTCGCCTAATATGCAAAAGAGTTCCTGCTACAAAAAGAGCCCTGTTTAGCTGTATATCAGTCAATGGTCTTAAAAGGATATAACTCTGCTTAATATGGCACTATACTTACAACATCTGACAAAGTAGGCTCAACCTACAAAAGCTAATGGCATGTACCCAACCACTCTGCTCTGCAAAGTTTGAAGCATTCCCTAGCCTAAAGAGCTTTCTGTGACAGAAACCATAAACCAGGGGTGTCAAACATGCGGCCCGTGGGCCAGATCAAGCCCTCGGAGGGCCCCAATTTGGCCACAAGGCCCTGGTTGTTTCCTACTTCCATTTGCAGTTCTTCTGCTGCTGCCATGTTACAGCTTGCTTTACCAGTCTCTCTCAGTTGCACCAGAGAGATTGATAGGCAAGGCATTCCTGTGTGATTGAATCTAGTAAAGAACTGGTTGAGGATCCTCCTCCCCCTCCTCCCAGGGGGAATGAGGGAACAGCCAGAACTCACTTCCTGGCCAGGCTGCAGGAGACAAAGGGCAGTCTTTCTTCCCTTCCAGTGGCTCAGGATCCTCCCCAAAGAGAGGGAGGGAATGAGGGAGAGCTTGCTTTGCTGGGCTGCCTCAATTGCACAGAAGTACCAAGCATCTTTAAGACCAACAAAGTTTTGTTCAAGGTATTGAGCTTTTATATGCCTTGCTACAGTGTGTGTGTGTGTGTTGTTGTTCTCTTTATGCCAGGGTTCTCTTGGGTGCAGCTGGCTTCCCTCCCCCTTTTCACTGTATTCATGCCCTCATGTTCCAGTCTTTCTCAGTAAGAAAGCAATGTGAGCTATTTTAGAAGAGGAATAACAACAAGCCAGTGAGGTGGATTAGGCTGAGAGTGTGTGTCCAGACCAAGTTCAACCCCTTTCTAGGAAGTTGTAATTATTTCTCTGGGGAAGAGTATAGTTTTGTAGACAAACACATAGCCCTTAGTCTGTGTTAGGATGCCTTCTCATGTTCTTGACCAGCACATGAAGCAACTTATGTAGAAGAAAAAGAGATTGGATTTATACTCTGTCCTTCACTACCCAAAGGAGTCTCAGAGTGGCTTACAAACTCCCTTCCCTTCCCCTACCCACAACGGCCTCTAATCTGGGAGATCTGCAGCCTCTAATCCGGGAGAACCGGGTTTGATTCCCCACTCCTCCACTTGCACCTGCTGGATGACCTTGGGCAAGCCATAGCTCTGGCACAGCTGTTCTTGAAAAAGAGCAGTTTCTGTCAGAGCTCTCTCAGTCCCACCTACCTCACAGGGTGTCTGTTGTGGGGAGGGGAAGAGAAAGGAGTTTGTAAGCCGCTCTGAGGCTCCTTTGGGTAGTGAAGGGCGGGGTATAAATCCAATCTCTTCTTCTTTAGCTGTCCTCTATAGACTGTGCTTCTGATCTTCTTCAAGTAGGTGTTCTAAATATAGAAAGGGTTGCCAGGTCTGGGTTGGAAAATATCTGGAGACTTTGGGTGTGGATCCAGAAGAGGAAGGGGTTTGGAGAGGGGAGGGACCTCATTATGGTACAATGCCATAGAGTCCACCCTTCAAAACAGCCATTTTCTCCGGGGGAACTGCTCTGTCAGCTGGAGATTAGTTTTAAAAGCAGGAGATCTCCAGGCCCCACCTGGAGGCTGGCAACCCTATATATAGACCTTGTATATTCCAACAACTACACTATCAGTTTGTTATTCTAATATTCTGCTAGAAGGATACCTTCCCGGCAGGTCAGTCTAGATGTTCTCAGGATATCCCTGAGTGATGGTGGCTGGTTACCAGAGAGGTTTTCCAAGGAGTTTCCTAGCAAGGAAAGTCACCTCCCCCCTTCCTTCCATAACACTTTCCTGCAACAGAAATGGATCTTCTGCCAGGGGAAGAGACATAAAGCTGGAGGAAGGCTCCCTAGGCTGGAGGAAGATGTCAGACTTTGTTGAGTGTAATAGTAAGTTTCATATCTAAGAGGCACAAGAAGTAGTGGTTGGGTTAAAGACTGCCTTCTGCTAAGTAAGAATCTTTATCCAATGGAGGAAGCTTGTCTTTCAACAGAAGATTTACTCAGTGGAAGAGATTCTTCTGATAGAAACCTTTTGTTGCCATTTTCCCTACTGGACATTTAAAACATTTGAATAATCAGATACACTTGCTGAGCTATTGACATATAATGGAATTTCAGACAGGCTATATATTCCGACTCAGGAATGGTTCCCAAAAGGTTTCTGGTCTGACATTTCAGACAGAACCGTTTTAGAACCGGTTCCCTACCGGAATATATTTGAACTTTCACACACAAACGCTTCTGTCCTGTTCAGGAAACAGGGCTGAATTGTTTTACCTGTAACCCGCTTCCTTCAGTTTCTTCTCCCAGATCCAAAATGCTTTTTCCCGCCATTTTTCGCCCGCGCAGGCGATCTCCGGCTTTTTTTTTTTGTGAACGTTCACTTTAGAGTACTATAATGCTATAGTGCTATAACACAACGTCAAAACAGCGCCATAGCGATCCCATCGGAATCCCATCACTGTTTTGAGGTTGTGTTATAGCACTATAGCGCTATAGCTCTCTAAAACAAATGTTAAAAAAAGACAGCACAGGCGGGAAATGGCAGGGGAAAAAAGCAGTGCAGTCTGAATTGCCAAACCGCTTCTGATCCAGCTCTTTTCCAGTAGGGGAAAGCCATGTGTGAAATGGCAGCCCTGTACTGGTTTACTTCAAGATGGATCAAAAACGGCTTCAAACCGGCTGAAACTTGGTAATGTGAAATTCCCTATGGTTACATTCAGGGCTCTTTTTTGTAGCAGGAACTCCTTTGCATATTAGGCAACACACCCCTAATGTGGCCAATCCTCCCAGAGCTTACAGATGCCTTCTTACAGGGGCTACTGTAAGCTCTGGGAGGATTAGGGGTATATCACCTAATATGCAAAGGAGTCCCTGCTACAAAAAGAGCCCTGGTTACATTTATGAATGAGTGCAGATATTCCTTATTTCATATCTTAAGGGTTTTCTCTCATTCCGTATTACCAAAGTTTTTCAAAGGATATAATGGTTGCCTTCTATTTCACAATTCCAGACTGACTCTTCTTCAGAAGGAAGGTAATATATTCTGAGGGATGTAGAATGATGCGACAGACTACACAGAAAAGCAGGCTTTTTTTAAAAAAATGCTGCTTGTATCAGAGAGTTGGGGAGTTCAAGAATTAATCTACCCTGTGATTGGTTGCTCTACTAGCTCTCTGATTGGCCAACATCAGCTGAGAGAGACAATAAAACAGCTGATCTGGAAGGAAAGGGTATTTTCTGCAATTTGGTCTTTCTAATGTTTGGACCTGTAACCAGAGAGTTTGGCTTCTGAGGAAAGAGACATTTGGGCGTCAGTGTTTTCTTATAGGCAATAGTCAGAAAAGTACTTCTACAAAGAGAAGAAAAGAAACCCCATTGTCTAAGATTTATTAAAAATTGATCTGAGGGAGAACTTTAGATTCTCAATCAGCAAAGCGACAGAACAATCTATACAGAGAAAGGATACCAGTGAAGGATTTGGCAGAAGATCTGGGTAGTTAGAGTGAACTCCCATACAAGCCAAATAGTAAAAGGAGCTATTGCTTCTTAGGGACAAGGAGAATAATTTCCTGCCAGTGAAAGGAGTTGGGAAGTGAACCCTGGTCTGTGATAAAGGAGAGGAGCTTAGACTCCCCAGGAGTTACTGTAAAGCTGTAATATCTAAAGGAAAACCTACAACTCTGAAATAAGAAATCTAGAAACATCAATAAGAACTGTGTTAGTGCTGAATTATACTAAACAAAGTACCTCTAAAAAAAGAAATAGAAAGTTGACATAGGAATTCAGGGGCTTGCCTTGCAATGGCTCGCTTCCTTTCTCCAAGGTTGGGGACAAAGAGTGGCACTAGGGAAACAGCAGTCCAGGAGACACCCACTAGATTGTGGAGTGCCTCAAGAGGCAGTGTTTTCACCGATTCTATTGCTATTCAACAGTTATATGTGCCCCCTTGCCCAGATTGCCCGGAGGCATGGACTGGGGTGTCACCAGTACGCTGATGACACCCAGCTGTATCTGATGTTGGGCGGCTGGCTCAACTGCAGACTGGAAGATCTGGACTGGGCGTTACAAGCTGTGGCTGGTTGGCTTAGACTGAGCCAGCTGAAACTGAATCTGATGAAGATGGAGGTCCTGTGCTTGAGTTGTGGCAGTTTGGGGGTAGGGATCCCACTCCCAACTTTTGATGGGGCGCTGTTGGTGCCAGCTCTGGAGATTAGGAGTTTGGGAGTGCTCTTGGACGCTTCCTTAACAATGGAGGCCCATGCAGCAGCCACTGCCAGGTCGGCCTTCTACCATCTTTGGCTGATTAGGCAGTTGGTTCCCTTCCTTAACTGCAATGACCTGGCAACAGTGATCCATGTGATGGTCGCCTCGAGATTAGACTACTGTAACGCTCTCTACATATGCCTGCCCTTGCTGCAAATTTGGAAGCTGCAGCTAGTGCAGAATGCTACAGCCAGGCTTCTGATGGGTCTCCCCAGGGGGGAGCACATCCAGCCTGTGCTGAAGACATTACACTGGCTGCCAATAGCATACCAAATTCACTTCAAGGTGCTGGTTCTTGCCTTTAAAGCCCTATATGGCCAGGGTCTGACATACCGCCTTTGGCCATACATACCCCAGAGAGCACCACGGTCGAGGTCTCAAAATCGACTGACTCTCCTGGATTCCAAGGAGGCCAGGCTTGCTACTACCAGGGCCAGGACCTTTTCAGTGGCGGCTCCATACTGGTGTAATGAGCTCCAGAAAGAGATCAGGGCCCTGTGGGATCTTTTGCAGTTCCACAGGGCCTGCAAGATGGAGCTCTTCCACCAGGCTTTCAACTAAGGAGCCGCCACCACTATTACCACCAACAATCTTAATTATAGAGCACTGGCCCTTGGCTTTGACATCTAGCTGTGCCGCTGCTTGTATTAGGAAGAGCATTGAGCAGAATAATTGTTAGACCTTTGTATGCACTCTTATAGTACACCATCTTAAGCTACTAATTAAACATCAGCAGCACTTTTTGAATTATTTATAATTGAACTGTTTTTAGATGATTTTATGCAGATTTTAACTGTTATTTATGTATTAACCAGTGTAAGCCGCCCTTAGCCTGCTTTTGCGGGGAGGGCAGGGTACAAATTAATTAAATAAATAAATAGCCTTGAAACAAACTACAAATACACTCTCCTGAATGTTCTAAGAATTCACCTTTGTATATATTAGAAAGTGTTTTACCTCAGCAATCTCAAAACCTTGAGTATTCCTATTATACATATATTCCCTGCCTGTTTAATAAAATCTTCTGTTTTTGAAAGTTAATTTACCTCTACTGCCATTTCTCAAGAGTTTTTTTAAAAATTGGACAGCTCCTATATTTTCAGTAGAGTTTCTGAGCTGAGAAAAAACCTCAACTAAATATCTAAACATAGGATTAGGACAGTCAAGTCTTTTAATGACAAAGAATATATACATGCTACTGTAGGGCAAATCAGTCACTGGGGGGAACTGAAGATTTGAAGGGAAAAATCTGCCTGACAGTTGGTGAGATACATGGGTTTGTCATATATAGAGAAAAAGTCTAATAGTAATTCAGTCACTGTATGATGTACTTTCCAAATATTAAAGCATTCTGCAATGTTCATAGTTTTTCAGCCATAATTGTGCATGTTCCTACATTAATCATTCATTCATTCAAAACATTTATAAGTCCACCTTTCTCTGGACCAACTCAGAAACCTAGGTTAGTAACAGTAAAATACAACAGAACCCTATAAAACCACATCATGAATAAATAAATAAATAAATAAAATACAAAATATTTAAACCCACAACCATCTGTCATTGATGATTTATAATTCAGAGTTCTTTATGACAGAAATTTGGTGACCTGGCTCTTTGGTCAAAAAATGCTGCTAAGGATTGAGGATCGGTTTGAAAATAGCCATATTCTCTTCATATGAAGAGGTAGTTGGGAAAGTGGATGGGCACTGTTTACCCTCATTCTAGCACTTTCAACTTAAAACCATTGTTGAAGGAATACAGAATAGAAACTTACTGAATAGGAATAAGATTGAATTTGAATTGTTTTTTTTTTAACAAATTTTTATTGGAATATATTCAACATTGTTAAACATCGTTACCAATATAATTTAAAGATTACATCCCACCCCCCACCCCCCAATAGGCTTCCAACACTGCTAATAACAAAAAAAAAAGTTAAAAGGTAATCAAGTTTAGACTTGTAACAATCGACAAACCAGGTAACACAATTCTGATACGTAAAAACCTGACTCTTTCAAACATAGTTTCCAATAAAGGTACAGTACAATCAAGTGTTCATTTCATTTCTCATTCAGTTTCAATACGAATCGAGATTGTACATTTTCCCTTTCATTCTATATTCAGTTTCCAGATACAGTTTCAGGCCTTCCCAGTCTTTTAGATATCGTTCTGCCATTTGTCCATTTAGTTTTTTCGTCATTTTGTCCATTTCGGCTAAAAACAGCAGTTTCCTTAACCAGTCTTGTATATCTGGCACCTTCTCCGCTTTCCACTGTTGCGCAAAAGCCATTCTCGCCGATGTGATCATATACCATAGTAATGTCCTCTTTTCTTGTGGAATTTTTTCCATTGTCAAACCTAAGAGAAGAAGCTCCGGACTTTTCCTGATGGGAATTTTTAATATCTTCTGCATCTCACAATGTACATTTGACCAGTATACTTTTGCTTTATCACATGACCACCACATATGATAAAAAGAACCCTCTGTTTTTTTACATTTCCAACACTTATTACTCAAGTTCTTATCCATACTAATATTAGCAATCTTTTTTGGTGTCATATACCACCTGTACATCATCTTATAACAATTTTCTTTTATATTAATACAGGTTGACATTTTAAAGGCTTTTTTCCACAGAAATTCCCATGATTCCATAGAAATTTCCTTATTCATATTTATGGCCCATTTTATCATTTGCTCTTTAACAGTTTCATCCAAAGTATATACAGTCAACAAGGTTTTATACAACTTAGATATCATTTTTCGCCCTTTTTTTCAACCAAATATCTTCAAACTCATCATTCTTAGCTCGAAAACCAACCTCTTTACAGTCTTTTTTGTAAATGTCCTGTATTTGGCAATATTGTAACCATCCATACTCAAATGCTAATTCATTATTTGGTTTTAAAACATATTTTTTCCCTTCCTTTTGAAGCAACTCTTGGTATTTCAACCAATCATTACCTTTATGTTCTGAAAAAGGATGAATAACTGCAGCAGGAACAATCCATAAAGGCCTCTCATCGGGAACTGTATTCTTGTATCTGGTCCATGCATCAAACAACGTTCTCCTTATATAATGATGCTTAAACACTGATGAATTTGAATTGTTAACAGAGAGGAATGTACATAAAGAACATACAGCAAATTATATAGACAACCAGGAGGCTCTGCTGAGAAGAGCAAAGCTTCCACAGGGGAACATATGCTGAAGACAACTTTTTCCTACTGTTTTTCTCAATAAAAGTGAATCAGTCAGCTGAAGTGATGGTAACATTTTTGTCCAGTCTTATAATTTCAATAATGGTTCATAAAATACACATGCAGCTCTGTCATCAGTTCTGGCCTAAGCCCATCATGGACTGATTAAAAGACCAGCATCGGTCATACATTTCATATTGAAGCACTTCCACATAACATTGCCTCCATTCTGCCCTTTTGCAACAGCTTCTGGTGTAGGAGCCTTTATTGTATCTTGGCAATCATACATCACCTTGCAATGGGAGTGCAAAGTGGCTGAAGCTTGCAGAAGGATTATATATTAAGAAGCAACTTGATTTCACTTTGGCAGTTTGTGCTTTAAGTGAAAGTTTATTCTACCTACTCCTTTGTCCTCTAACTGGTAAAGATTCTTCTGAAGGATACTGAGCATGTGGGAAATCTGCTTGTTCTGCATGGTTATGATAAAGATAGCAGTGTGAGTGTAAGGCCTTTTCTACACTAGAGGTGCCCGCAAAAGCACTGAGAGGCTGCCACCCCGCTATGAGCTACCACAGTTAATCATGTCAACCCATGCTGCTGCTGAGTTCTATGTTTAGGGCCTCTGGCTGTCAAAGGCAGGATTTCATCTTGTGGTCCCTCAGGCCATCTAGAAAACCTAAAATGTTCATTTATGTTGCCTATTGTCTGACCACATCTGTGTGTGCTTTAAAAGTTTTCAGAGCTGACCTTCAAGGACATAGAGACACATAAATCTCCAGCCCAATAAGTTCATAATTTTTGGTCACTAGAAATTAATGTCATTGTAAGTTTTGCTTTTTGCATATATTTTGAAAGCAGCATAATAGAAGTGCTAAATGAAATAATATAATAGATAACTTTAATTAATGCTCAAGCACTAGAATATTGTTAGATATGAAATGCTGATCCATATCAAAGCCATTAACAGTGCATACAGAAATGTTTAATTGTTTTAAGTATATTATGTATTTTTATTTTAAATGCTTTTTAATTCTCTAATGTTTTAATGTTTGCCACTTTGGGAACCCTGAACTGAGTGGAAAGGTAGCACAGAAATGTTGTGCTTAGTTCACAACCAAGTGATGCATTCAGCACTTAGCCTTCTAGAAAACCAGTCAGTATACTTCGGAAGGTAACCAAAGTCTCTCTGTCTCTGTATACACACAGAGTCCAATGGACTACATTAGGGACACTCAAAAGGTGTACTTTTTTATTTACACACTTGTGTCATCTCACAAACTACTTTTTTTTAGCAATCTTTTTATTGATTTTCAGATCAAACAAGCAAAAAATACCATCGCTTCTTACAACAAAAGGTTTCAGCGAACAGAAGTAACCTAATGATGTGCTATCATATCATATCATATCATATCATATCATATCATATCATATCATATCATATCATATCATATCAATCTCTCTAACCTGAAGCCAAGATTACCTTGCACTCCATTTTTTTCTGGTTAAAGATAAATCTAAATCCATGTGGCCTAGTGCCTTTAATCCTGACTGACGACTATCAATCCGAATGGCTGACTTCCACTATTCGGAAAATTACGTTATTAGGGCTTTCCCCTCAAGAGCTTTTGGAAATGGGTGGCAATCAAGCCAAGCTAGCAGTTAGGCAGAGGATTGAAGACACCGAACGCCAATTGGACCTACAGGCGACCCCCGCCTTTATAGCGCCATATAGTAGCAAATATATTGTGGCTCAAGCTTCATATCTATCTGTTCTGGAGTCTAATAAACTTAGGAGGGCATTTACTTTGGCTAGATGCTCTGCTCTACCGTCTGCTGTTCTTGAGGGTAAATTCAAGAAAATCCCCCGAAATGAGAGGCTATGCATGTGTGCGTCTGGGGAGATCGAATCTCAGGAACACGTGTTCCTGAGGTGTCCATTATATAGTGAAGCTCGCACAAAGCTCATTGACCCTCTCTTGGTTGGCCTCTCAGATCAGGATAAGATAGAGAAACTGTTATCTAACTTCGACCATACAGCGCTGCATCAGATAGCGAAATTTTGTCTCCTGATTGTAAAAGCTCATCAGCGTCCAGGCAGCCATTTGGGTTAGGATTACCCGATCCTAATTTTACTGGTTTTATTTTTTTATTATCGTTATTTTATCCTTTTTAAGATCTAATTTTGTCCCACACTTCATCGAACCTTTGGTTTTACTGATCAAAATACTTGTGCAATTTTATTCTTATTAACCTTGTCTTATCTTAACAGTAAAAGCTCATCAGCGTCCAGGCAGCCATTTGGGTTGGACTACCCGATCCTCATTTTATTGGTTTTAATTTTTTATCATCGCTATTTTATCCTTTTTAAGATCTAATTTTGTCCCACACTTCATCGAACCTTTGGTTTTACTGATCAAAATGCTTGTACAATTTTATTCTTATTAACCTTGTCCTATCTTAATTGTTTTACCATCTGGGTACTATTTGTTTTTGTAATTTATTCATATGGTAATTACTTGTAAGTAGGGTTGTATACTGCTGGCTGTGTGCTGTGATAATAAATTCATTCATATCTCTCTAACCATAATTCAAACCTATATTTTCCCAGATTCATGTATCAGATCATCTACCAATCCCTAGTATATATGTTCTCCTACTTGCAATACCAAACTTTCTTTAATTCAAGATCAGCACAGACATCCTTCTGATCTTTCATCTATTTACTCAGCATAGATTTCCCAAAGTTTTAAAACAACCTAAGCAGTAATGATAGCCTACTTTTCCCAGTCAAATTCAGTAATTATCTGTGCATTTTATATACTAAATGATCTCATAAAAAACCCCAGAAAACAAAACAAAACTCAGTTTTCCTATGTTCTATACCTCAGTATTTACTACTATTATTTTATTCCTACTATTATTCCATAACTTTGCATCTCATTTAGTTTCATAAGAAGACAAAATTATAAATACACTGACACATTCCCTTTTTCATTGTCTGTATATTTTTAGTTTTAACTTCTTGCATTAAGACAGCTAAGTGCTCCCTAAATATTCCATTTAATTTACCAGTTATACAGAACTTTGCAAACTACGTTTAGACATGCGAACAGTTAGACTACCGAGTACTTAAATTTCCAACACAGAAACCATTGAGCACTCCATAATTTAAAAAGGCAGAAGAGATTATTTTTCCGCTAGGTACATACTGCAGCGTTGTCTTCTGGGAGACCTTTTTAATAATAATCACAAATAAATGCCTTGCCCCTTTATACTCGGGGCATTTCATTTTCAGGTTCCACCTTTTCTGTTTTGCCAGTTCTATTTTGTTTTCTTTGCAATTTTTCTTATGGGGACGCCTTGCTCTCCCTTCAATTAATTTCTTCTCTTTTCGCCTAATCCCTTTTATAAATTCCATGCTTTGGGTGCATTTTACAGAGTCCTTTAATTCTTTATATTGCCTAGAACTGTCTCTGCTTTTCTTTGCTAAAATAAGAGATGAATCCTGTATCTTTTCTGTCTTGCTCTCATCTTTCTTGTGAATCTCAAGGGTAAGCTGATATAGCGCAGGCTCCTCCTCACTCTCGAGTTCTGCATCGGAGTTTTGAAGTTTCTTGATAATGTTTTTACAGGCTTCCTCCACTGCCAGTCGCACCTATTTAATCAGGAATTCTTTGAACTGTTCCAAAGTTAACTGTCCCACTTCGGTATTTTGTAAGTCTATCGCTATCATTTCCTCTGCTGGGGTTTCTTCGTTTCCCCCTACCATCGCCATTTTCATTCTTTTGCTCCATTCTTTTTCGCATCAGCAAATTGTTTACAAAATTGGAGATATTCTTAAAGGGTCATTCCATGAGGGTCTTCAACAAAAATTAAGAGGACACAAACTGACAAAATGCCTTTATCTTTGTTGCAACTCAAGCTTGAAAACGAAGTCTAAAAAGGGAGGTCGAAGCTAATGCAGGACATGAAACCATGCCTGCCCCTCCTCCTGCTCCTGCATCGGGATGGAACAATCTCTCCCCCACTAACCACTGCTGCGGGGGGGGGGGCACACAAGTCTCCTGCACCTGGCTCTCCCTCCAAGAGATTCAGGAAGAGCCCAATACGACACAAAGTTTGGACGGAGTCTCCAAAGGAAGCAAGAAGGGCAGGGGAACTTGGGAGCCTCCCGAGAATCACCCTGGACGCTATGCCATTTTCCCGGGGGAAAAAAAAATGACAAACTACCTTTGAAATGCTTTTAAATTTTAAAAGAAGGTTGCAACATAGTATTGAGGACTGCTTATTGAGAAACACATGCCCAGCTGCATCTTGATTATACAGAATAAGTTGTACATTTCTTTAGATCATGACATTATATGCAGCATTCTGATTTGTTTTGTTTGTAGAAAGACTTCATTAAGAAAAAAAAGCCATCAGTGCACACATTATTATTATTTATATCTTCGACTTCGACTTATATCGAAGCTGGCTGTGTGCCATTAACAAGATTTCAGAGAAGTCAATAGAAAAAGAAATCAGCATTAGTACCTTCAGGGCTATTTTTGTAGAAAAAGCCCAGCAGGAACTCATTAGCACAATAGGCCACACCCAATAGCAGAAACTCATTAGCATATTAGGCCACACCCCCTGAGAACACAGATCATTAGCATATTAGGCCACACACTCCTATACCTTCCCTTGGCTTGCCCAGGTGCTCCTTGGAGGGAAGCCAGCCCTTGGAGGGAAGGGGAGGCAGTTTAAACTGCCTTCACTTGGCTTGCCTGGGCACCCCATGGCTTCAGGGAGCCCAGACAAGCCAGCCCTTGGACAGGCTGGGGAAGGAACGGGGAGGTATTTAAATGCCTCCCCAATCATTCCAGGGTCCCCCTGGCCCGCCCACCCCGGAGTTGCTGGGGGGGTCGCTCTCCAGGCCTTCCCTCTGTAGCCACGCCTGCAGAGGTTTTGGCTGTCATGGGTGTGGCCAACTCTGAAGCCAGCTGGAACTTGATTCCTGTGTATTCCTGCCCAAAAATAGCCCTGAGTACCTTACAAGAATACCCAATATAAAATTGTTTTGCATATATCCAGCAAACTTCTTTTGCTACTGAGGGGCACTTCAAAAGCAATTTATAATCTAATGCTACCATTCAAAGGTTAGTGTCAGGTGAGTAGCCTTGTAGTAGCTGTCCAAAATTTGAGTCTTTACAGACCAGCAAAATCATTCTAGCTTTTGTGAGTCAAAGCCCCACTGCTGGACCTCCTGATGGCACCTGGTATTTTTGGCCATTGTGTGACAGAGTGTTGGACTGGATGGGCCACTGGCCTGATCCAACATTGGCTTCTCTTATGTTCTTATGTTCTTAAAGCTCACTGTGGACGAGCTTTGTTCTGCTTAAAAGTTCAGCATTCTACTAAGCATACCATAGTCTGACTGCTTAAGCCGGTGGTAGGGTTGCCAGGTGGGGGGTGGGAGGCATGAGGGAGCCTTCTGGGAGTGGGATGGGGCTCTGCCCCCCAAATTGTGATGTCGCACAGCAACACGCCCAAAGCAATCACTTCACGCCATCATGTTGGGGACATCGCATGGGGATGCTCTGGTTTGAGGGCAAAACTCTATGGTAAAATTGAGGTCAAACCGTAGAGTTTTGCCCTCAAACCAGAGGGTTGCTGTGTAATATCTGAAGTGATGACGTCACTTCCGTGTGACATCATCATGTCAGAAACATCGACTTGCAATGTGGCTGTTTGATGGCAGAGTTTTCCCTGCCAACCAACTGGCTGGTGGTGGGTAGAAGCCCCCACAAATGGGGGATTCCCCATCCCCACCTGGGGAATGGTAGCCCTAACTGGTGGTGCACCAGGAAACTTTCTGATGCATTGTGGCCTAAAAAACAACTAAAAACCATGAGACCTGTGTCCAAAGTGGCTTATTTAATTCTTCCCTCCTCCATTTTATCCTCACAACAATCTTGTAAGGTAAATTAGACAGAGAGCATGTGATTTGCCCAAGGTCACCCAGCAAGCTTCCATGGCAATGTGCAGAAACGGAGATGAGCACCGCAACCTTAGAGTCGGATTCGACTGGCTTTCGAGCAAGGGAAACCTTTACCTATGCGGTCTCCCAGATCCTAGTCTGTTACTTAATCACTATACCATACTGGCATTCTAATTATTTGACTACCACTAATGAAAGATAGCTTTGAGAGCCAGTTTGGTGTAGTGGTTAAGTGTGCGGACTCTAATCTGGGAGAACCAGGTTTGATCCCCCACTCCTCCGCTTGCACCTGCTGATGTGACCTTGGGTCAGTCACAATTTCTGGCACAGCTGCTCCTGAAAGAGCAGTTTGTGCTAGAATTCTCTCAGCCCCACCTACCTCACAGGGTGTCTGTTGTAGGGAGGGGAAGGGAAAGGAGTTTGTAAGGCGCTCTGAGACTCCAAGTGAAGGGCGGGGTATAAAGCCATTCTCTTCTTCTTCTTCTAAAGCAGGGTTTGGATACAGAGTGTGGACTGAGCATAGAGACAGAAATACTAGAGTAATACATGTCTCTTAGTTTCCAGTCTGATGTGGGAGTTCCACCAATCTCTGCATTATCTGTGTTCTGAATGGGCCTGACTGTGATCACTTGGTGGGCAGCTCAAAATGGTGTGTGGGACTGTCCATGGTTGGTGATACACCTTGTAAACTTGGCAGTGCACTGGCATCACTATTGGTGGCATTATTGATGCCTATGGTAGGAATACTCAGGCTACAGTCCCAAGCACATTGTCTTGAAGTAAGCCTCATTGACCTCAATGGGACTTCTGAGGAAACATGCTTAGAATTCTTAAAGGTTCAATATGTATGTATGTATCTATGTATGTATTAAAAGTTTCCCTTGCTCGAAAGCTAGTCGAATCCAACTCTGTGGGGTGGTACTAATCTCTGTTTCCAAGCTGAAGAGCCAGCACTGTCTGAAGATGTTTCCGTGGTCATGTGGCCGGCATGACTAAACACTGAGGTGCATGGAATGCTGTTACCTTCTCATCAAAGTGGTACCTATTTATCTACTTGCAATTTCTTGCTTTTGAACTGCTAGGTTGGCAGGAGCTGGGGCCAGAGACGGGAGCTCACTCTGTCACGCGGCACTAGGGTTTAGAACTGCTGAGCTACAGACCTTCTGCAGCTTCAACATCTTAACCTACACTTCCCCAAAACCTCTTCCAATCCTGGCTATTAACTTAATAGCTTTTAATCATATTCGTACAAGATACTGTTATATATAGGTATAGATAAACGTAATATTTATGTTATTGCATATGTATGTATAAGTATCATTTTATTTTTGTGAATGTTTTAGCCAATGGGAAATGAAACATCTTTACAGCAGTGTTATCTGCCTTTAGGTATCATAAGTTTGTTTACAATATCACAATAGTATATTTCCTAGAAAAATTGTTTTACTTCATTATGACACATGAGCTTTCCCAACCATGTTAATTGTTTCTTCATCAAAATCACCGATGATAACTCTTCCCTGTATTGTCATGTTGTCTATAAATATTTAGTAACTGGCTTGCATTTGCCTGCGCTGCTCTGCATTAGAGATGAAAAGGTAGCATCTGCTGAAATTGAAAGTGGCCACATTTTTGCTATTACTTAATTAAATGCCAAAATTTATCTACATTAACAACAAAGTGGTAAAATTTATTGATCAATTCACATGATATAAGTTGACAAATGGCCTAAGCAATTTCCATAATTTTTGACACGTGTTAAAATTTGTAATGGAAAAAAGAGAGGGAGAGAGAGCACTATATTAGCATTCAATGGGGAATGAAAACGATGTTTTGTAATGGAAGCTAATGCCCTGCAGCAGTGTACTTTGTTTTCTGTGCCCTGTCCCGGCTGAGACTGTTTGAGCTGTGTACAGATGGGTCTCTGACAGTCCTACAGCTGTTCTCCTAATTGTCCATTAAGTGTTCTATTGATTCCCTGATTCAAAGTACATGTCTTTCAGCTCAACCTATCGTGTGAAGTGGCAGGCACATTCCTTGTAGAATGACAGAGCTGCCTGAAATCTAAAAATGTGGGCTGCCACTTTCAATTGAGCATCCTGCTTTCAAAGGAAAAGGCTTGGTTAAAGGAGCTTTGTAATAGCTGGATAGGTTTGAGTATCCAAACTTTGGGCATCAATCAATTAAAGCAGCCTTAAGCAAGAGGAGCTTTAATTCCTTGTATAGCGTGTGTAACTGGAGCTCAGCGGTTAAAAGCATTGTGGGCAGGCATGTTGCCATTCTACTGATAATGAGTTACCAGATTTATTTAACCACATGCAGATCTTTCCCAAGTCTTCCTGACATGAGCCATCACAGCTTTCTTATTTAACTTGCAAGTGGGTTCTTAGCTTTTTCTCTTTTTTTATACACAAGCTAGCTCACTGCTGATTCCAGATTATGTCACTCAGAAAGGTATTTATAATCATCTGCCTTTAATCTGAAGAAGTAAGACATAAGATGTGTATTTTTTGGAAGAACGATAAATCTTCAAAGAAGCAAGCAGGCCCTGGTAGAATGTAAAAGTTATTTCGTTTTCCACAAAAGGATTTTATTAATCTAAAATTTCCACTCCATTGCCATGATTTAGTTTTCACACAACATCTCATTTTTTTTTGCAATTGTATAAGGCCTGTATCTCAAGCAATGACATGATAGCTTTAAAGCTGAAGCAAATGCATCACTGAATCACAGAAGGAGAGAAAACCTGCATTAAAAGTCTTTTTAAATATGGAGGTTGGGATTGCTTAAAATAGTTTGTCACTAATATTAGTTTTAGTAGCCACTGTCTTGATTTCTAATCAGCTGATTTAATATTTCAGAGTAAAATTTCATCTCTTAAGCTCTTTATGTAACAGTTAATACATGGTGACAATTGCTTGGATCCAACAGAGCACTTCATGGGTAGAATATTTCTGTCTGTGGAGTGAGACATTTTTGCTTCCCTTTTCTTTTGTATCCCCAAATACCCACTGGAGTGCTGCTCCTGGGAAGGGGGTCCCCTGTCCCCTCAGGAGCAGCATTTCAAAGCTCATTTGGATCTGCAGCCAGAAGGGGAAGGTGAGAAAGTTGCACTCATCAGGCAGAAATCTTTCTGCCCACAGAGATGCTCCTTGGATCCAAGCCAATATTTATAGGATCTCATTTATGATATATCAATTTATATTTATCTGTGTTAATTGCATATTGCTTCAGGAATGTAGTACTTAAAATGGGAATCAGAACTTTTCAGGAGAGCTGTTTTGGTTCTGCAATAATTTTTATTTTCTGTGATTATGGGAAAAATAATCACCCTTGGGCCTTAAGATTATAAAAGCCATCTGTAGGGGGCGCAGAGAGAAGATAATGGCAGAAACATAGACATCTGAAGATAACTACAATGCAAAAACTGAAATACACAACGAAAAAAGCAAATTACATTGTTTATTTTAGTTTTTGCATTGTAGCTATCCTTGAATGTCTATGTTTCTGCCATTTACCACTCCCATTACCTTCCATCTGCCCCCTACAGATAGTAAAAGTTCACTGTGATCCACATAAAAAACTTCAAAGTTAAATGAGAATTTTGTTGCTGATTTATAGAAACTTTTTCAAATACTAGCTTTGCCTCAGAACATTAAATGTTAAGTGTTTGGTGTAGTGGTTAAGTGTGTGGACACAAATCTGGGAGAACCGGGTTTGATTCCCCACTCCTCCACTTGCAGCTGCTAGATGACCTTGGGCAAGCCGTAGTTCTGTCAGAGCTATCCTTGAAAGAGCAGTCCTTGAAAGAGCTCTCTCAGCCCCACGTACCTCACAGGGTGTATGTTGTGGGGAGGGGAAGGGAAAGGAGTTTGTAAGCCACTCTGAGACTCCAAGTAAGGAGTTTGTAAGCTGCTCTGAGACTCAGTGAAGGGTGGGGTTTAAATCCAATCTCTTCTCTTCTTCTTCTAAATGTAATTAAAGTTTCCATAAATAAAAAATACGTAGATATCTGCATGTACTTTCATGTGTGTACAGACCTCTTGAATATTTGGAGTCAGTTAATACAGAGTCAGACCATTGGCCCATCTAATTCTTTTCCGAGTGATAGTTGCACTCCATGTTTTAAAACAAAAATCTCTTCCACCCCTGCTAGTCAGGGCTTTAACTGGAGATGACCTTTAGGGTTTATTGCACACAGCCCACTCCATCATTTCAAAACAATGTATGTGCACATGTGCTACATTCAATAAAATGACTTGAAAAGAATTGTAGCTGGAGAAGCTCCATGAACATATGGACACCCACACTCACAAAACATTGCAGAGTAAGGGTGAGTATCTGAACAATTAAAAAACCCTTGAAATAAAATAAATTAGTGGTGGATACATAACAAGACACACATTCTCAATCTATAATTGTATGCACTTCATCTACTAGCAGATAAGTGGGTGGATTCATTCCAAAGAGCCCTAATGAGAAGGAAAATCTGTGCTGGTGCTGGTTCCTAAACATTTTCTCAAGAAGGTGCACATTTACACAAAGCTATAAAAGATAGGTCTATATCAGTTCTCATGCTCTTGCTTGGGTATGATGTTGCACAAGCTCTTGTGCAAGCAAAACAATGGCCGAATCTGCATCTTCATTTTTAAAGCAGTCTTGACGCCGTCTTTCTTCATAGTGGTGTTTCAAAGTGCTTGCTGGCCGGGAATGTTGTTGTTCTCCTCCTTCTTCTGTAGCACGCCCGGAACCCATTAGCTTTACACAAGGCAATAAATTACTTAAGGCAACAAGCCAACAAGCTATAAACTTCTCTTTACATTCAAAGAGAAGGATTTTCTCAGCTTTCAGTTTTGCCCAGCTTTTGGTTTAAACAAGAAAGCAAAAATAGCCAAAATAGCCAAAAATAGCCAAAAAACTGTAAAGACTGGTGGTTTAGTTTGCAGAATGTATGTATGTATGTAGAAAGGATCTTTCTCTAACTTTTCAGGCAATATAAAAATTACAAAACAAGATAAAATCATTCACTCTTAGTTTGTCAAGCAAGGGAAAAGTTTCTTGCACTCCTCTATGTGCTGTCAGAAAGTAAACAGAGCAGATAAGCCTCCGATTAGTGCTTGGAGGGGGGGCTTAGAGTGCTTTTAACTGCATCCAGTTGAGCCAGAGAGAAGCCACAATCACGACGGAGCCAAAATCATAGGGCAATAAAATAATGCAGACAGCAGAAATTATAACAGTGCAGTAGGAGAGCAAAGCCTAAAGAGATGTCGACATCTTTTTTGGAGAAGGAGCGAGAGTGTAGCCAAAGCAGTGGAAAATACCAATGCAGATTCCACCAATATGATTGGATCCAGTTTAATGTTTAAACCTTCCACAACAAGTATAGATTAGTCTTTTTATGATACATGTGGATACCTTTGAATCAAACTCTAGGATCATGTCCTGATTTAATTTGTAGCTTTCACAGCTTGACATACATTCTCAATTTAAGATTTTTGAGTGATTATACATAGGTCAGAGATACCAATGTCTTTGGATATCAAGGATAGTTCCTCTATTCATAAATGTAATATATAAATATATTTATAGACTTACAAAGTCTATTTAGTCTGATAATGGAATATACTCTGATTTATGCAAAGTATTTTGTAAATCTACTCAGAAAACTAGCACTTTTAATACGCTGTTAGGAGAGGTTACACACAAGGCATTTTAGAAGCTTTTAGACTTTTGTCTTGTTGAATGAACTTCAGCTACACTAAATTTTAAGTAAATTTGTGATGACTGAGCAATATACATTGGTTGAGCTGAAATCCAATAACCCACAGGACAAATTAATTTTCAACAAAAAGGGCAGAAACCTCAAGTGCCACAAGTCTATGGAATCTCTGACTCTCTCTCTGGAGCCATTTTTGCAAATCACTACTGCTATTCATAATCTAAATCAGTCTCCTTTAGCAGCAGAAAGATCTTTTTTCATGACAAAACAGAAGATGACATTCATTAGTGCCTAACATGCATAAGCTACCTGAAATTTATTGGTGCTTTTCGACTTATCTGGATAAGGATTCCTTTGTCTACTGCAACAGGCAAATTCCAGGCACAGAACTCAACAATATAAATTGTCCTCATCCCCCCCACCCTGGAAGTTCTGGCATTTTCCCTTTATTCAGGAAATAAAGCTGTTGGTTAAAGTGCCAATATTTCCAGTATGCATGTTTCAATTGTGTTTAGTGAACACATGTGACAGTAGGCAGAAAAGTAAGCAGATAAGCAGAAAGAAGCCTACTATTTCCTATAAGGAGTTCTAGTTATAAATGTAGTTTTGAATTTCTGTTTTTGTTTCTTGTAAAATTATTAGTACTGCTGTTTGGGATACATTACAAACAAATTACATTATGTCAGAATAGATGTGAATGGAATGAAGAATGTTTGTCATTACTCTCCTGTAAAGCTTTTCTGTAATATTCTAGGAGTGACACACTATATGAAGCATAGACATGTGTGTGTGTTGACAAAAGAACTACTCTCTTTCACTTATGACCCTTCTTCTTTATAAAACTAGGAAAATTAGAGTTGTCTGGATTCATTCAGTGACAGTTGTATGTGATGGGCCTGCACTGCCCATCCTTGTAAACCTCCTGAATTTCAGTGTGGGGAAAGAGGGTGGTTTACTGTACCCAGTCTCTTCCTCTATTTCTCTCTATTTCTCTTTCAGTGCTTTATCAGGAACCACTTAGACTCACCTCTAGGCTACAGGCATTGAAATACCTTCTCACAGGCCCGGCAAGCCTTGCTATCTACCAATGTTCCCTCTAAGCTGAGTTAGTGTGAGCTAGCTTGCGGTTTTTTAGCCTCCAGCTCACACATTTTTGTCTTCGCTCAGGAAGACAGGCACCAGAACAAACTAATTTACGCAGCAGCCAAATCACTCGCTCACAACTTTAATGCCGGGAGCTCACAAAGTAGAATTTTTGCTCACAAGACTCCACAGCCTAGAGGGAACGTTGCTATCTACAGATGAACCATGGTTGGAAGCTGTCCTGTGGGTGGGATTTCATCTTCCTCTTGGTTTTGGCTTTATGGCATCACCCCCTTTTCTTTAGCATGAGTGGTTCTGGTATCAGGTCATGCCTTCCATTCGTTCAAGAGGTTTATGTGTGGCCTCTAAAACTGGGATTAGTGGGGCTCATATTGAGCTTCCTATTGTCCCAATTCATTATCTTGAAAGGCTCAGCCCAAGGCAGTTATCTTCTGTCTGAGAAAAAGTAAGCCAGAACTAATATCTGGTTCTATTTCCACAACATCCAGTCTCCACTCCGGCCTCAGATCATAGCACTTCTGCTATTCTCATATTGGCTTTGAGATGTTTATAAGCTTCTGCCCAGGCACACTCTAGCCATTCCTTCAACTGGGCCATGAGTTGGTGTTGGACAAATTCCCTTCTTCTGCCACAGGGGACATGAAGGCTCATGGGCAGCAGAATTTCAAACTGCAGGAACTGAAACAGTATTGGATTGATATATAGGCCAAATTGCATAGAAAGTTCCACAATTGCTTTTACGCAGCAGGGCTGTTAGAATACAAATTCAACATTTCAACTAATACAGCTGTCTGTGGGTATAAATAGTTATGAACATTTGTTGTACTCCCAACATTTGGCACAGTTATTTCATCAGGTCCACTGGTCCATCAGGATCTTGCAGGGAAAACTCTTGTAGGCAGATGGGTGAATCAACACCTTGGCTACCCCACTTATCCTTATATTGGATAATGGACATATCTCTGGGAAATGGGTGGCATAATCTACCACAGCTAATCTATATCAATGGCCCTCAGTGTTCTGGACAAGTGGACCCACAGTGTCTATAGCAATCTACTCAAAAGGGACCACAATTGTTGACAAGGGGCCCAGCCTAGCAAATCCTTGTAGGAAGAAGTGTGATTGGTGTTGTCACTTAGGGTATGAGCAGCAGAATTCACATATCCTGAGGGCCAAAACAACTTTTAAGTCCTAAATATTCAGCCCAGAATAAGCCATGGGCAGCCATCACTAGCTATTCCCAGTAATCTTGAGATATTAAGAATATAAGAATTTAAGAAGAACCTGCCAGATCAGACCAGTGGTCCATATAGTACAGCATACCATTTCACAGAGCAGCCAACCTGTTGCTTTAGAGGTCCAATGTACAGGGCATAGAGGCCAAGGCCATTCCCTGCTTCTGTCTCTCAGCACTAATATTCAAAGGTCTGTTGTCTCTGTAGACAGAGGCTTCTTTCAGCCACCATGGCTAGTAGCCATTGACGGACCTTTCCTCCATGAATCTGTCTAACCCACTTTTAAAGTTGTCTATGCTTACAACTATCACTATTACTATTGGCAGTGAATTCCACATTAATTACTCATTGGGAAAGAAGTATTTCCTTTTGTCTGTCCTGAACTTATGTCCCAATGATTTCATTGGGTGCTCCTGAATTCTAGTATTATGGGAGAGGTAGAAAAGGTTTTCTCTGTCCACTTTCTCTACTACATCCTCCTGTAGCTCTTCACAATACTCCTCAGTTTTCACCATCCTGAATAATTTGGTATTGTCTGTAAACTTGGCTATTACATTGCTCAATCCCAATTCTAAACCATTTTTGAAAACATTAAATAGCACCAGTCCCACTCTTTGTGGGACTCCACTGCTTACTTCTCTCTAGTGAAAGAAATTTTGCATTTTTTTGCCATTATTTTGCAACCAATTTATGGTGATCTCATCCATGGGGTGTTCCAGGTAAGAGATAAGCAGGTAGTTTGCCCTTGCCTTCATCTGCATAGCAACCCCAGTCTTCTTTGGAGGTCTCTCTTCCAAATATTAACCATAGCCATGGCCAATCCTGCTTAGCTCCCAAACCCTGATGAGCTCTGGTTAAGAACTGTCTGTTTATCTCTACTCTCTGCTTCCTGCCCTTTAACCAAGTTTTAATCCATAAGAGAACTTGTGCTGTTATTCAAATACTACTAAGCTTACTCAGGAGTATTTGATTAGCATTAGCAGTAGCATCCTTCCTTCCACGCCCATGCCCTTGGGTAACCCTCCTCCAGATGCCCCTTTGTGTTTCCACCTACGTTATCTGCCCCCCCCAGCAGAGATTACAATTCTGCAGGGCATGCAAGATGGAACTCTTCCACTGGGCTTTTGGTTGAGGCAGCGGGTGTCCCCTTCCTTGGGTTGGCCCCCATCTGTAGCCTGGGTCCTGAGATCTTAAATCTTAAAGATTTAAAAAACTTTAGATCTTAATATTATTGGCCACTGAGGTATCTGGGTTGGAACGCTTTCTCTATGAAGAAAGGATAAAATGCTTGGGGCTCTTTAGCTTGGAGAAACAATGACTGAGGGGTGACATGATTGAGGTTTATAAGATTATGCATGGGATAAAGCAGGTAAAGAAAGTAGTACTTTTCTTTGTTTCTCACAATACAAGAATTCGTGGGCACTCAATGAACTTGCTGAGCAGTCGAGTTAGAACAGATAAAAGGAGGTATTTCTTCATCCAAAGAGTGATTGACACATGGAATTCACTGCCACAGGAGGTGGTGGCAGCTGCAAGCATGGATGGCTTCAAGAGGGAATTAGATAAACATATGGAGCAGAAACCAATCAGTGGCTATTAGCCACAATATATAGATAGGAACTCTGGGGCAAGTGATGCTCTGTATTCTTGGTGCTTGTGGGGGGGACCGTGGGAAAGCTTCTAGTGTCCTGGCCCCAGTGCTGGACCTCCTGATGGCACCTGGTATTTTTGGCCACTGTGTGACAGAGCATTGGACTGGACGGGCCATTGGCCTGATCCAACATTGGCTTCTCTTATGTTCTTATTAGAGTTGTATGGCACATACGAGTTATGTTATTTGTTTTGTGTTTTAATGTGGTTTGAATTGTATTATATTTTAGACTGTTGGAACCCACCTTGAGCCCATTAAGGGGAGGGTGGGATGTAAATCCGAATAAAGAAATAAATTTAAAAAATTCTGCTGAGCAAGCCTTCCTGATGGCTGTAAGCATCCCACCCCCTCTCCTATACCTGACAGGCAGCTGCCTGTCCAGTATAGAAGGGGGAGGGGGCGGTGTATTACAAGTCATTGTGGAGGCTGGACTGGAAGGAATGCTAAGGTGTTACTGCTAGGGCAGGCTCCCTGATGGCTTTAAGTAGCCTGCACCCACTGCTGCACCTGACAGACAACCGCCTGTCAGGCGTAGGAGGTGGGGGGAGCATGTATGAAGCCATGGGGAGGCTGGGCCAGCAGCTCTGTTGCACTTCACAGGTGGTTGGCCATTCCTGATTTCCTCAACTGTCATTAGCTCTCTGCAGTCTCCTATCACTGTTTTTTCCCCTTACCTCAGAACAATGAACTCTGCAGCTGACCAATCAGAGAGTGGGAGGGGTGCAAGGAGGCAGCAGCCTGGCAGCCACAAAGGAAGCAATGGGGAGAGCACATTTTACCCCTTTTGACCCCCCTAGGGGTCAAATTTTTTAAAATCTCTTCTTAGTGAGCATCTACATCATGGTAGGAGTGCTCTCCCCAAATTTTGTGTTTCTAGGTCCAGGGGTTTGGCCTGGGTGTTGATTTTATGGTAAGGGGACTTTCTTTTATATGTATAGATAATGGGATCCCTGGTTAGATGCACAGCTACAATGAATTACATATTCTGTCTGGGGAAATGTTTGTTTTTGAACTACGTGACATACACTGGAACAATTATAGGCTAAAATACTATAGAACTTTAGAAAGAGAAGTTATTCCACCTCTGTCCTGGTACCTAGAAGTCACTCTTATGTTCTGATAGTGGGATAAAAAGCTGTTATTGGATCAGATTTAGATTTGATTTTTCTCCACTTAAGAAACTATTGTCCTTGTGATCTTTCTCTGCCAGTGAGAAGCAGGGACACCATTTTGTGGAGTCAAAGCCTGAAATTGATGAAACCTTTTGAGCAAAAGCTTTCTCTGGCTTTTAATCTCTTTAATGTTAAATTTTCAGCTCTTTGTGAAATATATTTATGAAATATAAATGTGTGTGCCCTGGTGCCTGACAACAGCTCAGCTATGCCTTGTGGTTTGTTCACCCTATAAATATGGGCTACACTCTTGGCCAGCCAAGAGGAGCCTATCCACTGATATATAGTGGCAGGATTGGAGGGTATAAAGAAGTTGTAACAAGAACAGGTTCATTTCTTGGCCATAGGGCCATCATGAGCACTTGAAAACATGATTCAAAGGTCGGTATTATGCTTCAAGTCAGATAGCATAGAACTAAATGGTAATATTTGCTTATTTCTGTCGGTTTTCAGTTTGCAATATATTGTGTCTCAAAGGGGTTTGCCCTTTTATTTGAATTTGAACAAAATGGCTCCATTATAAAGTGACCATCGCTGATAAATGAATTCACTAAATGTTAGTTCTGAATAGTGTAGGGTAAATCACAGGAAGGATATGAAATATTTTCTCAGGATAGAGCCTTGTGAAGGGTGCCCTCAAACACTAGAGAGTAAAACAGTCTGCAAAGAGAACTATGGGAATGATCACAGACCTTGAACAGCCTTTGAAGGAATATGATATGAGATTGTGGATGATGGCTTTTGAGCAGTTTTGGAATTTGAACCTTCCTGTTGTATATTTGATATATTTTGAATTGATGTTGTATTAAGGTGATGTGTGCGCACGCATTTGTATATATATAAAAACTTGGTGATCAGCTGGCAACAATTGTATAAAATATGTAAAATAAATAAAGACAGTACCCAAACAATAAAATCAACTGAGATTCATTATCCTGATGGTAAATAATGTAATTTCTTGTTCAGCTATTGTTCTGGTAGAGAGTTTGGCATAAGGTCAAAGCTAGATTATTTCACATTGTAAAATTCAAGGGACTGACATACAATACTTCTACATGATGCATCATTTTTTCCTTCTTAGTGTGTAGTGGAAGACATTAATATAGCCCGCTTTGCAAAAAGATGGTGGGCACAAGATTGGCTGTCATTGCTAAAGGAAAGACACAATCTGGTATGTTCTGATAGGCTGGTCAGTTATAACTGGTACAATGCTGCAGTTGCCCCACGTATTTGGTTGAGATCAGTTGTTCTTTTTGATAGTGTTATGACAGCATCACTTTACAAACTATCTTCCATTCTCAGTGTTTTATTGGCTGCATAGAAGCTGATCTGGCCTCTTATTATTATAAGACAATTCAAAAACTATTCAATATAGTTTGGTGTAGTGGTTAAGAGCACGTACTCTAATCTGGGAGAACCAGGTTTGATTCCCCACACCTCCACATGCAGCTGCTGGGTAACCTTGAGCAAGCCACAGTTCTCTCAGAGCTGTTCTATCAAGAGCAGTTCTCAGAGCGCTCTCTCAGCCCCAGCTACCTCACAAGGTATAAGATATCAGTCTTGAGGCAGCTCTTAACAAGTGATTCATCTTTATTAACCATAACAATCAACAACAGCAATACAGCAAGTAGCTCAACTTATACTCTTTTGGCCAGGCAAACTACACCCCCTAGGTTGTTAAACCCCAATCATAACTCAAAGATAACGACCAATAGTTGTTTCTCCCTCCAAACCATCCCTAAGCTCTGATTGGCCCGCTGTACAAAGCAACAAATCAGAACGTGCAGTTTAGGATACTAACTCTATGAAGTTTTGAGCTGAAGCTCAGGTCACTCAACTGTATGTATTAAGACCAGGGCTCTTTTTGTAGCAGGAACTCCTTTGCATATTAGGCAACACACCCCTAATGTAGCCAATCCTCCAAAAGCTTACAGTAGCCCCTGTAAAAAGAGCTTTGTAAGCCCTGATTAAGACAATACATAACACCCCTCCCCCCTAAGACAGAGCAATAGTCGTTAACAGATAAAGTCGCCCAAAGAAGTGGGGTGATACTGATTTTGCTGGGAACACTGCAGTTTCCTGGCTGGAGGGCCCAAATCTGTGGGGCACATAGGAGGTTGACATGTCACCATTCTGTTGGCTGCTCTTGGCCGCTACTGGGCCATCCGCAGCCAGGTTAGCAGGACCTGTATCAGTGGCTGTCGGCACCAGTGGCTGCATAGTCTCAGGCTCAGTGGTTGACATTGAGTCCGACAGGGGTTCGGTGTCGGAGGAAAACAGAGGCTCAACTCGCTCTGCAGTCAGAGTCTGACCCCTGGTCAACCCTGAGCAGTCCTTTGTGGGGGACTCCGTATGGTTGGCCCATCGACACTGAACCTGATCGATGTGTTGCCTTAAACTGCTACCATCGGATGTAGTTACAACGTAGGACCTAGGTCCAGTGATCGTGGTCACTGGAGCAGGAATCCACAGGGGCCAACCGTAGTTCCTGGCGAAGACAGCGTTACCCACCTGGAATGATCAAGGCATTGCTGGGGTTTCCCTCTGTGATGGCTTGTCGGATGTCAGATCTGGGTGCATTGATCGAGCAGCAAGGACAAACAGCAATTCATCAGGAGTTCCACTGGACTCCTCCTGGTCATAGTGTGTGTTGTGATGTGCTGATACAGCAAGAAAGATGCCAGTCTCTGGCTACAATCTCCGTGGACAATCTGGTGCAGTCTGTCCTTCATTGTGCGCACCATCCACTCGGCCTGACCATTGGTGGAAGGATGGAAGGATGCCACGGTGATGTGCCTGATCAAATTGTCTGTCATGAATTTCTGGAACTCTGCAGATGTGAACTGAGTTCCGTTATCGGACACTATTGTGTCCAACAGACCATGTGTTGCAGTGATGCAGCGGAGTGCTCTGATCACCAAAGCTGAGGTCATGGATGACATTTGCACGACCTCCAGCCATTTGGAATAAGAGTCCACAACGATCAAGAACACCTGTCCCTGGAAGGGGCCTGCAAAATCTATGTGTAGGCATGACCTACATGGGAGACATGTGGTTTCCCAGCATTGTACTGGCACTTGTGGGGGTTCCGGTTGTGACTCCTGGAATGGTTGGCAAACTCTCACCCATTCTTTGATCTCTTTGTTGATGTGCAGCAACCACACATAGCTATGGGCCTTCACCCGGACGATGCCCAGGTGTCCTGCATGCAAGGCCTCCAACACTCACTGGTGAAGTTTGGGGGTTATGACCACTCAATTTCCCCATAGGAGGCAGCCCTTGTGAGCCAACAGTTCGTGTTGCCTGGAGCAGTAGGGCTGGAATTCCATGTCAAGATGGCCAGCCGGCCATCCCCTCCACACCCAGTTGAGAACTCGAGAGAGTGTAGAGTCTCTGGCCAAGTTTGAAGCAATGTCGGACACGTGTACTGGTGGCTGCAACAGCTCTTTGATTGCCATTACTTCACAGGCTGGAGCAGGGTCAACCAGTGGACCTGGGTCAGGAAGCTGGCTCAGAGTATCAGCGTGGCCAATCGCTTTTCCGGGGAGGTGGCCAATGTCATAGTCATATGCCAACAAGAAGACAGTCCAGCGCAACATCCTTGGGGAAAGGATTTGCAGGGTTTGCCTATCGGAAGCAAACAACCCCAGGAGCGGCTTGTGGTCCATCACCATGAGGAACCAGTGCCCATACAGGAAATCAGGGAACTTCTTGACACTGGCCACAAGCGTGAGGGCCTCCTTGTCTATCTGGGCATAGTTCGTCTCTGCCGCCAATAGTGTCACGAATAGTAGGCAATGGGAGCCCCCTGCCCATCTGGCATACTGTGACTGAAGATGGCTCCGATGCCAAAGGGTGAAGCATCTGCTGCCAGGACAAGTGGCTTGCCCTCATTGAAGTATGTGAGGACACTGTTAGAAGTTAGCAGTTCCTTTACAGTGGAAAATGTCTGGTCATGTTGTGGCCCCCACTTCCGCTTAGCCTTCTTCTCCAACAGCCGATGAAGCGGTTCAGCAATGGATGCTTTGTGGGACAAGAATGAGTGGTAAAAGTTTAAGATTCCTAAGAAGGACTGCAGTTCCTTCTTGTTAGTCGGGCATGACGCCTTCCGGATTGCTGTGACCTTGCTGTCAGTCAGATGGACTCTGTTGCTGTTGATGAGGAACCCGAGGAACTCAACCCTTGGGACTCCGAGCTGACACTTCTTCCACTTAACTTTAAGGCCGGCCTCTTGAAACCGACGAAGAACTGGTCTTAAGCGATCAGCCAGTTCTGTGGTGTTGGCGCCAGAGACAAGCATGTCATCAAATTAGGGCACGACTCCCGGAATGCCCCAGAGCAGACCTTCCATCAGCCCTTGGAAGATTCCCGGGGCAACATTCACACCAATCTGCGCCTCTGCTGTGTTCTTGTCAACTGGCAGTTGTTAGGCTTGTGCGAGGTCAAGCTTTGCAAAGGTCTGGCTGCTGGCCAGGGAAGCTAGGACGTGTCTAATCACCGGCACCAGATACGTATGCTGCTGTAGAGCCTTGTTGATCATGCACTTGTAGTTGGCACAGATGTGAATGCACCCATATGGCTTTACTGGAGTGATGATTGGTGTTTCCTATTTGGTGTGGGAAACCAGTTCTAGAACTCCCTGCTGGATTAGTTTGTCCAGGTCCTCTTCGATGCAGGGCTACAATGCAAAGGGGACTCTCTGGGCCTTTAGTCTGATGGGCGTGACTGTTGGGTCGAAGTCGAACGTCACAGGCAGGCCTGTATATTGTCCCAATGACCCATCAAAAACTGTTGGAAATTCCTGGCAGATCAAGTCCAGTTCAGTTTGGCAGAGTTGATTTACTCCAGTGACAGTGATGCCAAGGGCCTCGAACCAGTCCAGACCGAGCAAACAGGCCCTGTGCCCTTCAGCTATGAGGAGTTTCAGTAGTCCCTTGAAATGTTTGAACTGGACCTCAAACGTTGCTGCTCTGGCTACTGGAATGTGTTGACCCTGGAAGTCTGAGAGATGCACACCGCTGGACTCCAGGCGATGGCGACTCCTGTGTGGGAACAGCTGGCACAGGGTTTCTGTGGAAATGACCATGAGTGCCGACCCAGAATCGACCGCCATCTCGCAGGGCTTCCCGTCTAGGTGTACTGAGACCTTTATCTTTTTCCTGGTCTTCATTTTCATGTTCAGGGTAGTCATCCGACAGCCTGGCCACCATACGTAACTCTGAGACACAGCCTTCATCCGCACGATTCCCAGCGCTCGGAACCCCCAGCTGACACTTTCCCCGCTTCATTTTCAAGCCCGCAGCATCGAAGCAATGAAGGATAGTGCGCAGACATTCTGCGAAGGATTCTGCCAAGGGTGCCGCAATTAGAACATCATAGAAGAAGGGATGGAGCCCGGAAATACCCTTGAGGAGACAGTCCATGACATTTTGAAATATCCCTGGGGCCACACAAACCCCAAACTGTAGCCGACACACTTGGAAGGCCTTCCGATGCGTGCCTCAGCTGTGTCCTCATCTATGGAGAGTTGTTGGCACACTTGGGCCAAGTCCAATTTATCAAAAACCCTTGCCCCCACCAGAGAAGGTAACATGTGGCTGACCACCAGTACAGGGTACACGTGGTCCTGCAGAGCTTTGTTAATTGTGCATTTATAGTCTGCACATATTCTTATGTCTCTGTTGGACTTCACAGGCATGATGATGGGGGTTTCCCAAGCCGCGTGTGGCACAGGCTCCAACACCCCCTGGCTTACAAGGCGGTCAAGCTCTGCTTCAATCTTAGACCTTAGTGCAAATGGAGGCTGCTGGGCTTTCAGACAGATTGGGCGTACCGCAGGGTTGAGGGTGAGGGTGACCAGAGGACCAGTGTAGCAACCAAGCATACCATCAAACATGGCCAGGAACTCATCAGACATCTGCATGTGCTGCACCCTGGTCACGGCAAGTCCCAAGGTGGTGAACCTTGATAGCCCCAGCAAGCTGGTGAGGCCGCCTTTCACTACCACCAATACCAAGGGGCCCTTGAAATCCCTGTACTTCACCTGGAACTGGCCCAGCCCTTTAATTGCCACCGGGTTCTTTTGGAAGTCCCAGAGGGTGAGGCTGGTAGCATCCAACAGGGCCCCCCCCATTGGGGCAGAGGGTCGAGAGAGTTTCCTCAGATATGATGTCCAACTCCATTTCACATGGGCGCCCTCAATTAACATAGTCACTTTAATCTTATCAGTAGACCCCCGGGGCAAGTAATATACCTGATTACGGTGGACAGTGGTGTTGTAGAGTTCCACAGTTTCCTGGTGCACGGTCATCTGATGGGGGGTCCCTTTGGATCTGCAGACACGGGCATTGTGGTCGTGTTTTCCACAGGAGTGGCAGATGGCATCATGGAAGCGGCAGGACTGGTGTTCATGCGCAGCTTGTGCAAGTCACTTGTGCATTGGGGTTCTCGCCTGGTGGGATGGTAGTGGACAATGGCCGGGGATCACGGAGAGTTGGGCGGTGTACTTGATGTACCTCGTCCGAGATGTTGGAGGCTGCTGGTATCAGGGTCCGGTGTGTGGAAGATGGCAGGCAGTTGCGATGAGACTTCTCAAATGCAGTGGCCACATGGAGTGCCGACTCCAGTTTGAGGTCAGCTGTGCCAATAAGTTTGTGGCGGAGCTTGGAGTCCCGGACACCCCAGACAAATTGGGTAAGGATGATGTCCTCGATATCCTGGAACTCACAGTCGATGGCTAGCTGGTGGAGCTCGGCCATGAAGATGGTGGCCACTTCCCCAGATTTTTGCATGTACGCAAATAAGTCCATCTGCTTCACCATCTTAGTGGAATTCGGCGTGAAGTAGTTGGTGAGTGCCTTTATGATGTCGTCGTATGTGGAGTTGGCCAACTTCTTGGGCACAAGGAGGCTCTGTGCCAGATGAATGAAGGTGACACTGCACATGCTCAGGAGAAGCGACCTCTTTTTTTTTTGCATCAGTGACCTCTTGGTAGCTGCAGAAGTTGGTCAGCTGTTCTACCCATGCTTCTCAGGGTGAGCGGGGTCGAAGACTGCAATGTTTCCTGGAGCGGCAGCCATGACTCTGTGGTGTGGGGCACAATGATCCAGGGATGGTTGCACGATGCGGTGCTGCGATGGAGCGGTGCAGGGTGTAGAGTCTGAGGGATCGGTGTGCAATGTGTTGTTGGAGGCCAAGCCAGGCTTGCTCATCAGGATCCCATCCTCGTCGTCAGTATAATATTCTGAGTTCGGACACATGGCATAGTCATCAGCTCATAGTTTATTAAGTAGCTCAAGACAAACTAGCCGGTCTGTGACCAGCTTATATCTGTGTAACACACCCCCACACAACACACCCCCACACCCTGTGATAGGTTCTATTTATACTACCAGTTGCCCATAGGTTCATACTGGGATCTGCGCAAGCCTACTGGTCCACGCTAGGATCCGACTTGGCCCAAAGGTCTGCTTGATTGCTTGGCCATGCTAGCGCTGGCATGGCTCTCTTAATATACAACACCCAGTCACCTTATTTGAGTATCCAGGGATATGGGAGTTTGGAATCTCTGAAAACACACACACACACAAACCGGTCCCATTAATTACTGGTGATTCAGAATCAGATTTATTAGTATGGTCAAAGACCAGCATAGTACTGGTGAGATTTCACTAGTCTCAGTGAAGTTGCATGAGAAAACGTATTTAAGACACAATCTGCCTGGAACTTGCCAGCTCAAACAAAATAAGCATGGTGATAATAGATATAGTTTGTGTCATGTGCTCCTGGGAAATGTAAAGGAAAATGCACAGAACTTGCAGAAACAAAGGAAAATGCACAGAACTTGCAGAAACAAAGCAAAATGCACAGAAATAGTAAAATTCAAGGAACTGACATACCATTTCCCCCTCCTTAGTGGTGGTAGTGGAAGACACTGATATAACCAAATTACTGGAGGAGGAAATGAGCTGT
Source organism: Gekko gecko (assembly GCA_029375565.1). Classification (NCBI taxonomy): domain Eukaryota; kingdom Metazoa; phylum Chordata; class Lepidosauria; order Squamata; family Gekkonidae; genus Gekko; species Gekko gecko. The sequence goes on along the minus strand of JAPDNY010000006.1, from coordinate 72,738,569 downwards.
GTATATATGTGGGTTTTGTTTATGTGTATCTGATTTAATATTTGACAAGTGATTTGAAAAATGCAGAGCTCCCTATTTTTCTCAGGGGAAAAAAATCCTCACAGAAATTCACTTGCAGTGAAGAGATTACTCCAACCCTTTAAAATGTAGGTGACTGTCTTCAAGATATACCTTTCTTTACACTTTGGAAATGTTGAGTGAGAGGTCTGATTAAACGTGATACAGAAAGAGCTTGCAAGTAGCACTGTTTACTAACATTTCAATTTCTATGCCTCATTTATTAGACTTAGAATAAAAAGGTTAGAGGGGTGTTTGGGACTGTCTTTAACCTTGATGATATTTCCACTGAAGCAGCATAATGGCTCTTAATTGCTTAAGTGAAGAGAACATGTTGACATGTCCTTCTTGGTGCTAAAGCTCAGTGCCTCAACCATTATGCTAATCCAAGCATTATATACACCGAAGTATTTATGGGACTGACACAAGTGATGTTGCAGGTAAAGGGCTGTGAAATGGTCTGTAAACAGAGAGAATTGATTCCAGGCCCAAAGCAATGCTGTTAAAGTCACAGACATTGAACAGCCAACCCTACAATTTCTATCCAGATTGTCAAACTGGGTCAGACAGTGTCAGCGGGGCTGCCATTATAGATCAGATGAGTGGTCTAATAATATATAAACCAACCACATACACGGTAATGAACCACAGGAAGCAATTGATACCTATTTTTTTAAGATATGCCAGGTGGGGGGATGGAAAATAGGGAGCATGCTGGAAGAATATTGCAAACACTTTAGGTTTTAAATAAAATTAATAATAAAGAACAAGAAAAAGTTCCTAGTATGATATCTGCTGTTCAACAAGGCCTTTTAAAATGACACTGTACTGAAATAAAAGCAGGACTGTACATACAGGCTTGTGATCTAATTAAACCAGCATTACCTCTTAAACTTTTGATTTAGAAACTAAGAGAATAACCACATAAGCTATAGAAGAATAGCAGACGGCATCACATGAATTGCAGCTGTCAGTTAATTTCAATGAAGTGTAAGGATTTTTTGGCCAATTCACTGATTCACTGTTTAAAGTAAAGTTTAGAGTAACACAGCATAGTATTCATGCAAGCCTGGTGAATCATTTATTTTGGTAGTCATATTCCATGTGTCCATATGCATACATCAGCTGATCTCAATGCAGTGGGATTATCCACAAGGCCACAATCCAATTAGGCACAATCCATTGCAGCTATTTTGTCAGAGTTCTCTGAAGCAATTTGATTCCTGTTCATATTGTTGGTCAGAACACCATCAAGATGAATGTGGTTTGTGGTGGTGATTTGTGAGAGTGCAAGACATGCTCACTGATTTGGGAAGAGTTAGTATTTTGAAAAAAAAAAAAAAAACAGAAATTGCAGACTTGCTTAGCTCACCATCAACACCACAGTAGATTTTAGGACAACAGAAAACTAGTGCCAGCACAATAGATTTGGGGAAATTATAGAATTGATTGGAAAATAGCCTCTAGTGTGTTCCAGTTATAATTTAGAGGAGCTGATAAGGAAACACTCCAAAATGACTGTGTTGTGCTGTAGTATACATTTCTTGATCAGGCCTGGACATCAGTGATTTGTGGGCTTCAGTGACTATCTGATCCTGCATTTTCCATATCAAAAAGCCATCAAAGGCCCCAGTCATGACAAACTATATCAAGACAAATGATATTATATCTGGCAAAGGGATCTGAGAATTAGCTGCCTTTCATTTTCCAGATCCGCCATTTTCTTCATTATGTGACCCTTTTCCTTGCTGTCCCTTTACAAGAGCTGGGTGAGTGGGTGTCAACGTGGTAAATGAAGGTCAACGTGGGCAACTGCAAAGTAATGCACACTGGAGCAAAAAATCCTAACTATAAATATATATTGATGGGGTCCAAGTTGATGGTAACTGACCAGGAGAGAGATCTTGGAGGTGTGACAACTGCAGTGTACAACTGCAATAAAAAAGGAAAATGCTATGCTGGGGATTATTAGGAAGGGGATTGAAAACAAATCAGCCAGTATCGTAATGCACCTGTATAAATCTATGGTATGGTCTCATTTGAAATATTGTGTACAGTTCTGGTCACCACACCTCAAAAAAGATATTATAGCATTGGAAAAGGTGCAGAAAAGGGCAACTAAAATGATTAAGGGGATGAAACACCTTCCATATGAAGAAAGATAAAGAAGTTAGGGCACTTTGGCTTGGAGAAACGACACCTGAGGCATGACATGACAGA